>OZ022501.1:52466385-55094427 GCA_963989385.1 Ctena decussata | reverse complement strand
CATCCACAATACATTACAAGTTGTACAAAGTCTCTCTTCCAATTTCAAACCAGAATATCTTCATTGTGAAATGACAGTCATTAAATAATGCATTTTAGCCACCAACTTATGCAAACAAACCAGATTTTATACCTGAAAGCAAAATTTCTGGATAAGAAAGCAGTCTCCAATAGTTACTGCAATGCATTGCAATAGTAACCTGCAATAGTAATAGTATTGCAATAGGGATTTCTGCAATAGTAATAGTATTGCAATAGTCATTTTGGCCTGCAATAGTCACCCCTATTAGAATGAACACCTAATATATATTTGCAAAATCTAAAAAAGACTTTATCAAATTCATTATTTCCTTCAAGTGAAAGTTTGAACATTTCATCAATAGACTTTTTGTGATAAGTTGTTTTGTAGCCAAACCATATTTCACTACTAAATATTGCTATCAGTTTTACATGTTAAATGCAATTGACAGCTTCAGGTTATTGTTAAATATACTTTGTTTTATAGAAAAAAGCTCTGCTTGCTTTTAGACTTAGGTTATTTTCAGCCACATTAAATTTGCCGTTACTGGAAATAGGCGTGAGGTTTTTTAAGCCACATTAAATTTGCCGTTACTGGAAATATTCACGCCTAAGTATTTATACTGACTTACACCTTCCAAATTACTGTCAGCTATGGTGAATTTTAAATTGTCTTTCGTGGGTCTGCCACTTTTCGAAAAGACCATAATTTTTTACTTGTCTATATTAATTTTAAGACCCCAGTTTTCACAAAATGCATTTACATTTGGGCATGTTCAAAAAAAATGTGACCAAAGTGTGACATTGGAGGTCAAAAATAAACACTCTGCCATAGGTTTAATTTTTATTCCAGACTTATCTACAGTGCTTACAGTTTACAAAACTGTATAAATTTTAATAATAGCATTACTAATAAAACATTTATGACAGTTTTTGTGAAGAGATTTACACAAAAAATCTGTTAAAATGACCAAATTTTATGAAAGCTTTGGAAGCTAAAATCATGATCATATCACTCTAAGTTTCTATTATTTGATGCAGGGCACTTCCAAATTATGTAAGTAAATGCTGTTTTCTATCAGAAACCCCTGAATGAAATAAAAACTTAAATTTTAACTTCATTTTGATTCACTTTTTCAGAAGTAGAGTTAAAAAAACTTCCATATCTTCTCTTTACCTGGCTGTGCCTCGGTAAAACGTGCATTGGGATGATGGCATATGAGTAGGGAACTAATCTAGAGAATGATTGTTGACATAAAAACATACTGGTAGTGGTGATGCTATGTCAAAAATGTGCTAAAAGTTTCAAGGAATGTGTTACACTCCTGAGTATTATTTTCAAACTGCTGGAATTAGCACCACAAGAATTTAAATCATTGATTAAGTGTTCTTTGCAATAAAGTAACAATGACTGCATGTTGCAAACATCAGTTTTTCCAAATTTATTGGCCTCTTTAACAAGAAAACTTGGTCTCTTGCTCAGGAGTGTAACACTTTTCAGCCATTTGTTGGTACTGTAAAAAAAGTTGAATATTCTGCCTTTAGATTTCATTATGATGTTGTCTTCATTATAAATGCAACTTGCACTCATTGCTATAGCAAAAACCAAAAACATAACTTTCAACTCAATGCTTGGGTGTGCCACAATATATTTGCTAATCGGCTGTCTAAATGCACACAAATCAAACAAATACTGAATCAAATTAATTTCTTCTTCACTCTTTCTTTTGGAAATTGAACAGTTTTCTTTACCCGAATATCATTACCTGTTTACAAAAGACATTACAGAAATATAGTTCCACACAAGTTTCAGAAGCTGATGGTCATATTATAAATCAGTAAAAATGTCCCTTTCTAAAATATCATTAACCTCAAAATCTTATCAAAACAAATGGCACTGCATCAAAAAACATTTTCAGATGTTGGAAACATTATATTTAGCATGAATTAATCCAAATATGTTGATGCAGGGGAAGAAAAAGTGTCCAAAATGGCATTTAACTGAAAATGCTCAGGAGTGTAACACCTTGCACGATACACATCATAGCAAAACCCAAATTAAATCACATAATATCATTATCTTGGTCACTTTTATCCTATTATTTTTCACAAAACACTTGATAGCTATGTAAGAATATTATTTGGAATGCCTCATAGTGATAGATACGAAGAAAATGGAATCTCAAAATCTTCAACTTTCAGTCGATTTCATGGCAGTACAACTTTATTTACATTTAGAAGTTAAATTTAAGTTCCAAAATTGTTTGAGGGTGACTTGGTCTTCATGTATCTGCCTAATAAATGAAAATAACACTATTTGTGTGAAAGAAATAAGCTATTTTTGTCTTTTTTCAAAAAAGTGTTACACTCCTGAGTGGCTTAAATGTTGCGCATGAAGAAAACAAGAGCCAAGATGAAGACTTCCTGTGTGCCAATTATCATGATGGGTCAAAGACTTTTCATACATGGCATGAAAGTTGACTAAATCTACCCTTGGAAAAAATTATGGGGTTTCAAATCACAAATGTTACACTCCTGAGTTCAAGGGGTACTTGAGAAGAAGTGGTTTACATTCTGAGATGGATGCTGGTACAGCAACTGAAAAATTTGCAATACAATATACCATCTTTATTCAATGTTTCAGACCATATTATAGAGATTAGAAGCATCAAATATAAAAATGACATCCATTTACATGAGAACCTCTTCTTTTTTGGTGCATCAGAAATTCAGCATAGTGCTGCTGCGTTTAGCCTTTCTTATTCCATGAGTGATGACGAAAGGAGATAAATCTTACATTTTCATGCAGCCCAAAGGACTGGAAGTCAAACAGATGGCTAATAGGTATGCTAACCAGCAGAGTTTTGTAAAAATGCAGGCAGAAAATTCAGTAATCAAAAAAATGTCACACAAAAAGCGTTACACTCCTGAGTTTTTTGGCTATATTTTTGACCGTAACTTTTTCATTACTCAAACTATTTCAATGAATTTTGGCAAGTATCTTCAAGGCTACATGATACATCTTCAGCAACAAAAAAAATGTACTATTAAAGCTCTGTTTCCTTTAAAATGCTCTGAAATGCTTCGGTCACATTTTTTTTGAACATGCCCATTTGCAATATTATTTTTCAAACCTTCAGCCATTGTTGACAAAAGCACCAAGTGACTCATCAGCATATAATAAATGACTTACTTTATAGTTATGTACTGACGGTGCATCGTCTAACAGTATGTGCTCACCAATATCATTCCTAAATATATTATACAGAAGAGGGCTCAAAACACTACCCTGGTGAACACCCTGTTTAATATTAATTGGACTGGAAAGATATTGTCTATTTCTTACTCTTGAGACAGAATCTTTATACATTGACTTTATAAGTTCATATACTTTCCCGTTTATCCCAGCTTTTTGTAATTTTAAAAGCAATCCTTCATGCCATACAGTTTCAAAAGCCTTTTGTAGGTCAATGAAACAAGCAAATAGTTTACTACCTCTGCTACTGTTAACTACATAGTTATCAACATGTGATTTTATAACATACAGGTGCTCTGTTGTTCTGTAATTTCTACGAAAGACAGCTTGTTCCGGTTTGAGAAAGGAAAAGATTCTCGCCTCAAGCAAGGCTCGAACCCAGTCCACTAGATCAGTAGGCCAGCACTTAACCCACTGAGCTACCGGGGCTCCTGCAATTAGGAGTAAAGTCTGTGGGAAGAATTACATTTTGCTGCTTGACCATATAATGAACATGAACTGAAAGCATATGTGTGATTCTGGGACAACTCGGCCCACCTTAAACAAGAAAAACAAGTCTGCAAGGGGCAATACTAGTTTGTCATGGCAGTCTTCACAAAACTCTGTCTGACTGCTGACATGCCTGGTAAAAATTCTTTCAGTCTGATAAAAATACTTTGAATTTTCAAGTACATTTTACAGGTTAGGGAGAAACCTCGATCTAAGTATATACTTCCATCGAAGTATATATTTCGAAAGAGGTATGACTGCAATTACAGCAATGTCAGGGAATGGGAAGATACATGGTTACATAAATATGTGGTTCGAAAGGGTTCGCAAGGGTCCATCGAATTACCCCAAACCACCCCAAACCGCCTAAAAACCACCCCAAAACCACTTTGCTTAATATTGTTTCAGGTTAAAATAGGCTGCAAACCTTGTGTTAATGCTTTTTTAATGATTTCAAAATTATTTAATAAAAATAAATATGAGCTATTTGTGCAGAAAAGGGGAATTGCATATTGTGCACTGATAATAATATAGTGGTATAAGTATGCCGCGTGTACGTACATGTATGTAAATATGTCGCATCTATGTTGTTTGTATGTCCATTATATGTTTGTCAGCACATGTATGTGTAAGTGTATGCATGTTATATAACATTCATATATTCACATACATACACAAATATAGCTTCATATTGGTATTAACAGCAATTTTTCCCTGTAGCTGCAAATATAATTCAATTTTCCTAATTTATAAATATTTTAAGCATTACCAAATATTTCTAAAGTAGTGCAGTGACCTATAAATACATATATAGGTCACTGAGTAGTGTAAGTTGCTGCAAAATACCAAATTTGGTTTAAAGTGATTTGTTTTTTGGCGGTTTGGGGTGCTTTTATTGGGCGGTTTGGGGTGTTTTGGGGTAATTCGATGGACCGAAAACGCAATGGCAGAAAATTCAAATTGCTTTGCACTCCAACATAATTTTCATCAATATTGAAAACACAATACTTGAAATTTTGCAATTTCTGAATGGATACAGGTGAAGAATCTCTCAATCTTAATGCAATTTTTATACCTCGATCGAAGTATATACTTCGATGGAAGTTTATACTTAGATCAAGGTTTCTCCCTAACCTGTTTTAATCATTTTATGAGATTCGGTCCAGTAAATTCTCAGTCTTTCGAGAACTCTTTCATGGGCCGATTTTGTAACGAGCAGAGATACTAACCTTGTATGGATGCTTGGGCTTTGCCACCTTCAGTGAGGGACACTCTAGCCTTGTTCCTTTCTGGTAGAAGATCATTCGTCCTGAAGACTGGAGCTCGACACAGGTTTCGTCAACAAAAATTACATTTCGAAAAGTCTCTTGTCTGCTCAGAGCAGAGAGGCACCAGTCTACTCTAATTTTTCTGTTCTTAGCACTGACCATCTGGCCATACCGTCTCTGTGTTTTCGTCCAGTTTAGTTTGTGACGCATTAGTTTAACTTGGCTCAAAGAAATATTCAATTGAAACACCTTGGCAAAACGTCTTTGCAATTCTCTGGCTGTTTGACCACAGTTTTCGCTGAGCCACACTTGCAGAAAGTCATAATGTATCTTCTGAACTTTACTTTCTTTCTTTTTCCGGGGCTTTGGCGTTGTATCTCTTGTCAAAAACTTCCGTACGGCGTGGCGACTGAAACGTACGTTATGTCTTGATGCCAACAATCTTGAAATCTGCACAGTTGAAAGTCCTTGTCTACTATACTGCAGCACAAGATTCCTAACGTTCTTACTCATATGAGCCATTTTTACGCAGTCTCAACAAATACAAATTGAATTCATACACAATAATACACAACTAATAAAAAGAAACACAACAAACTGAGAACAGTGCAAGCGAGTTACTTCCAAAACTTCTTCAAATATGGCGGTGGTACTTTGCACATGCGTAAACGCGCGCCTGCGTTTATGGGTAAAACCGAGTACCTTAGTGAATAGAACCGTTATTCGCCCGTCCTTCATCGGGGTGGGGGGGGGGGGGGGGGGGGGAGCACAAACGTTTACTATCAGTTTTAAAAGAACAATCCAGATAACTGTAAGAGACATCAGAGGTATTTAAATCTGACATGCAAGGCCAGATCTTGTTAGACGGGACATCGGTTCAGCTCATAACTGATTATCAGGAGTTAGGAATCAGAACAAATAGGACGTAAGACAACTCGTCCCGGGCCGGGAAAAACTCGGACAGAGGCAACTCAAGACTAGGCATGATTTATTTTGAGGCGGCAAGACGTACAATATGTAAAGCTCTTAAGAGCTTTTATCCGACTATCACCTCAGTTTTAAAACTGACCCAAGACAACTCACCCCAGGAAAAAGTTTTTATTAACACAACTCGCCAAAGGTTTTAAAACTGGTCCAAGCTTTGCAGAGATTAGAAGAAGTGCATCGTCTAACTAACACAGATAACTGAAGAATGAAATTATCTCCTTCTGCGGTACTTTCGTTTCTCCTTCCGCTGATTCAAGAAGGGCAGTTGTCAGTTACTGGCGAAAGTATGTGCACTTAGTACTGGTTAACCGCTTATTAGGTCTAAGCCTGCCCAGGAATAGTGTGGTTAGGTTAACTGACCGTCCCGACATGACCTTAGTTGTTTACCGTGGACGTTAAGCATCAAATCAACCAACCAACCCAGCGGGCACATGACGTTGAAATGACGTCGTACTGACGTCGATGCGACGTCATTACGTCGCATCGACGTCAGTACGACGTCATTTCGACGTCATGTGCCTGCTGGGAACCAACCAACTGCGGTACCTTTGATCATGTTTTTATTCGTCAGAACTTATTTCTATTTTATTCTTCTGTCTTTAATATTGAATATCAGTTTATATATATGAATGTCAATAAAATATTCGCATTTGTACCTATTCTACGAATAATATGCTAATTAATTATCATTTCAAAATGGGGATAAAGAAGTAAGCCAAATTTGCGTGTCACACGAGAGGTGGGTTTTTTATCTGCAACCGGATTATTTTTTGGACGAAATAAAAAGAAGCGAAACGGAATGAACCGCAATTAACCGGAATGGCGTTCCAAATGGAATGGCGTTCCAAATGGAATGGCGTGGAATGGAACGGAATGGTAATGCCTCGGTAATGACGCGGGAATGATGGCTGAACGGGACCGCCGTGAGCGCTGAATGGCACTATGGGAAGCTTGAATGTTGTCTGTACTGTATGACATGTAACTTGCATGAGAAATGGATTTTCAAATGTTTGTGTCTATGTAAAGTACGTGAAACATACGTTGACGTTGACGTCAGTGTTGAGATTAATTGTAAATTATACTCAAAGTGATCGTTGAAATATTGATTTATTTCATACATTTCATCCGTTTTTGACATACATTACTTATATAACAGGCAACACTGCATAGTTTTGACTATATGTATGTGACCTTGACCTCATTTCAAGGTCATGGTACACAATATAATCCTTGAAAATCAAAGTGCTACTGTTGACCATTCTTCTTCTTAGGCTTACTGAGTATCGTTCCCCCCTGTGACCCAGCTTCCCACTCATATATATTGCGTACTTGCATCGCATAAGTCTGCTGCATGAAGGAAATGCTGGGTCACGGGGGGGGGGGGAAAGTACTTGTATTTTAATTATAGTGAAGCGCTCTCTTTTGGCCGCTTTGACCGGAAGTATAAATGTGGTTTTGCATATTTGAATGCCAATCAGGCATAATCGTTGCTTTGTATTATGATATACGTGTATTTAGCATGCATTTATGACAAAAATTTATGGAATGAAAGACTGATTTCAATATTTTTATTACCTTAAAAATGAGGTATGCGAAAACCTTGAATTTAGGGTAAGTAGGGTCAGCCCGGATTATCTCCCCATGTCTTTGGGTCTGAATCACAAATGATCTGATTTCATACGGTTTACATATTTGTGGAAGCTCTGCTAAGAAAAATTTGCACACTTCATACTTTTGAAAATTTGGACCTGTTGTGCCGATCTAATGGGGAAAATCCTCGCCTTAATCATAGAAGTCCTTTGAGATCAATTCAGACTATTATTCTAGATCATCGTCTTTTATGTTATTTCGATCCTTTTGAAACTAATCAGTCTTTGAATCGACTGCCCAATTAAAATTAAGAAATTACAGTATGCTTTTTTTCCTGGTTTCGTATATGTACCAGATACATGTATTGTCAGGGTCACTGACGAGGCTTAATTAGCCGAAACTACGTAGTCTGGCCCATGTTCCTATTTCTGTATGTATTCTCTGCTCTTGAAGGAACTTTTTAAGATTTAAATTCGCCCATATCTTAATGACACTACCAGAGGTTTAACTTCAAACAGCATATTGAATATGAAGGTTGGGGACATATGACTTAAATGTAGTCAACAGTTTCATAAAGGCGGGGCCCTATTAGTTACCATGTTTCTAGGTTACTCTCTCCATGGCAAGATCATGTAGAAGGAGTCATATTAACAGTTGCCAATCTTTTGAGCAACAAACTCTTACAAATATGAGAACAGCAGATTAAGTACTCTTATGGGCAGATTAGTACGGTTTCGGCCGGTTCCGCAATAGTGTGGGCAAGACTAGTTAGGTTAGACTAATGAGCCAGATTAGTTTTTTACGGGCATCAATACAATACTGAGCCGCGACACTATAAAACAAAATGAGTGGTTGTGCGCCCAGCGAAGATTCAGTTCAACCTGGGCATCCGCCCAGTCAGATCCATGTCTTTGCTGTCCGCATGGAGGTAGCTTAGACCGTTAGCTACTCTTTAAGCGCTTAGCAAAGAGTCTAATCAGACTGGGCGGATGCCCAGGCTGATCTGAGTCTGCGCTGGGCGCACAACTTGTCGCGGCTCATATATGTCGATGCAATGCATTAATGGCCGAAACCAACTAGTCTGGCCAATAGAATCATTTGAACTCCTCTGAAGGTGAAGGTCAGAGGTAATATTATTCTGGTCCAATGATCCAATGAAGTTTTGCATCACCTAATGGTTTTCCATATAAGGGATATGCGATAAAATAAAGCATGGCTTTGCTTTGCTTTCAGGTTTCTTTTACTTATACCAATGTCTCTATAAACAGTTGAAAATTTTGAAAAGAGCACTGACCTGGTCGGAGTTGAAAACATAGTTTTGACCGATAAGAACAAAGCTGGCATCTGTGAACAGCCGCCCTTTGGCAGACATAGTGCACATGCTGCTTTGTGTGCCAAACAGCGTCTGTTTTCAGATGCCCCGCGCTACCTAATCAGAACATTACATTTCCACAATAACATTCCTTTGAAAAAACAGCAACGCAAGCATCTAGAAAACGTGATTATTTCGTGGGTGTTTGTATTCCGCAAATTGGGCTAAAGCTGTCGGCATTGGGATGATAAGGTAGTGCAAAAGCCCATTTTATCAGCTTTGGGCATTGATTACGTAAGGCATGGCAAGGACCTGCTATACTAAGAACAATGGCCCATTGCCCTACCTCACGGTCTCTGTACTTAGTACAAGAGGTCCTTGACCTACCTTACGGTCTCTGTACTAAGTACAACAGGTCCTTGCCCTACCTTACGGTCTCTGTACTAAGTACAACAGGTCCTTGACCTACCTAACGGTCTCTGTACTTAGTACAACAGGTCCTTGACCTACCTTATGGTCTCTGTACTAAGTACAACAGGTCCTTGACCTACCTTACGGTCTCTGTACTAAGTACAACAGGTCCTTGCCCTACCTTACGGTCTCTGTACTTAGTACAACAGGCCCTTGCCCTACCTTAGGTGCTGTCCTTAATACAACAGGCCCTTGCCCTACCTAACGGTCTATGTGCTTAGTATAACAGGCCCTTAAACTACCTTACGGTCTCAATGACCTAAGGTTTGCTGATACATGTAAGGGTGCGGGGTGATGTTTTTTATCTGTTCTTCCTGTCTCACCTTTGTGCTCTTGATTGCTGCAGAGTGAAATGTTATTTCAAAGTATCCTGAAATCACTTATTTTTGGTGGCTACTGAATTTTGGCGATATTGGTGGTTAGGACACAGAGTGCTTAAATATAAGCCCGCCAATATTACATACATGTTATGCATATATGTACAGCATCCCGGAGGTTCAGTTAAAAAGGAGTATTTGCTAAGTATTTAGATATTTCTGTACCTTTCCATTAAACTATACATTATGGCATCCTATCAGAATCGCCTCATCGAGGCGATTCTAATAGGATGTCACAATGTATAGTTAAATAGAAAAGTTAGAAAAAATTACATCAAATTTTCTTTATTATCTGGAGCCATGGTATATCATGACCTCCAAAATTAATACACGCCAATATGTCATTTCCATTAAACCTCGATATCGCAGATATTAAGTGTTTTACAGTAAGTCAGTCAGATGACCGTTTAACCAAATCACGCAGTGACTATTTGGTATAAAAAAGAGAAAGAGGCAAGTTGTTTTAGTAAACTGAATTAATTTATTGCCATAAATCTAGACAAGTAATCTTTACCATATGTTTATTTCGATGCATGCAATTTGGCGGAAAAAGTTTACTAGTTTGCAAAATGTTTCTTTGTTTTAAATACTTCAGCCAAATCAAAAAGACAGCAGCTTATATTTCCTGATTTTTCATTATGTCTCTTTCTCTTAAAAAGTGTCGGTATCGTACCTGATAAAGGAAGACATTAATGGATGATAAGAACGCCTATATGGCATTATTTGATAGCTCTCCTGCACTCGTCAAGTATTAAAATTGGAATTGCAATGCCAATAAGTACATCTAAAAAGGTATAAAAAGTTTTTCTTGCGTGCAAAAAAGTAGCAATATTGATAGACAAAAACCCTAACCGGAGAAAAAACAAATAATATATATATAAAAAATATTAATAATAATGTATATAAAGGCGTCCGAGTGCGGAAAGTCATAACACTATACGTAAAAGTTCTAAGTACTGGGAAAGAAACGTCTCAGCAAAGAGTGCAAATCCAGATTAGCCTGCTCCTAAAGGGGAGGTCTGGTGAGGGTCCATACTATTTGCCATTCCATCTGGATCTTTTGAATGCGCTACTGCATTGTTAAACCAAGCCGTTCCTTTCCTTTTTTTGGACATTACTGTGTCTATTCTAAGTGTCCCAATTTTAGGTTATTTTTGGTACTGCATGTTTTACACCGCACTGTACTAGTGGAAAAAGAGCAATGGTTGGTTGAATTGGTGTCAGTATAGTTTGACCAAATGTACTTTTTATACGCCCGTTTGAAAAACGGGACGTATATTGTTATGGCGCTGGCGTCCGTCCGTCCGTCCGTTCGGCTGAAACTTTTCGTTTCCGGATAACTCCTCCTACAGTTTACATCCGATCGAGCTGAAACTTGGTGTATATAGTAAGGCTATGAGGTGGACCAGCGCATATCGTTTCGAGGTTACGCTCCAATGATTTTTAGCGGAGTTATAGCCCTTTCTTTAGAATTTTGGGGTGTTCATTTCCGGATAACACCTCCTATAGTTTTTATCCAATTAAGCTGAAACTTTGTAAACAGTAAGACTACGATGTGGAGTAGCGCATATTATACGGAAATTTTGCTCCGATGATTTTTAGCGGAGTTACAACCCTTTGAAAACACTCGTCTATGGCAGTTTGTATGGCAATTCTTTAGCATCCCATAACTTGGTTACTCTATGGAATATCATGATGAAACTTTATATCAATTTATATGAGGTTAAGACCACGTGTCTCTTACAAGAATGGTTACTCCCCTTGACTTAGATTTTGAATTACCTCCCTTTGATTATTTCGGCAGACTATATTTGTACACCTCATATCTAACTAACCCTTTGGACTATTGTGATGAAACTTGATAGTAATGTATATTAGGTTGACACAATATGTCACATATAAGAACGATTGCCTCCCCTTACTTATCCTTGGAGTAACCTCCCTTTGAATATTTTCTAAGACTATTCTTATGCAAGCGATAAGTAGGCAACCGTATGGAACATCTTGATGAAAATTTATAGCAATGTGTATTAGGTTGAGGCTGTGTGTCTTATATATAAGAATAATTGCCCCCCTTCTCTTTATGGAGTTACATCCCTTTGATTAATTTCTACGGCTATTTTTGGGCAAGTCATTACTAGGTAACCGTATGGAATATCTTGACGAAACTTTATAGCAATGTGTATTAGGTTGAGACAGTATGTCTAATGAAAGAATAATTGCTTCCCCTTCCTTATTTTTTTTAAGTTACATCCCTTTGATTACTTTTTTAAGGCTTTTCTTGTGAGAACCTTTATGTTTGGAATGTCTTGATAACTCGATAGCAATGTAGACAAGGATGAAACGGTGCAAAAAAAACCATTCAGAAACGGGCGTATATTGCCCCGCTTGCGGAACTCTTGTTAAGACATACCTACGGCATTTTGGCTTTATACATGTAACCCAGCAGGTACACAATATTGATTCAACGTTGATTCAACGTCATGACGTTGCATCAACCTTGAATCAATGTTGAATCAACCTTGAGTGCCCAGTGGGAAAACTCTGCATTAATTGCGTGATAAAAATCAATATAGACAAAGTCTGAATCAACGCTGATTTTATTAACTTAAAGTCGATGATTAAATGTTAATAATAAAGTTGATTCAGCGTTGCTTTTATGGTTGAAGTTGAGATCGTCTGATTAATGAACACTAATTTTATGTAGCTTTCCAAAGAGTTATTAAATGTTGAAGGTATTCAACGTTTAAGATTGGTTTACGTCAAAATCGCTATTACAAGTCGACTGCCAATGACAATTTTACGTTTACATTGGTATTATCAGTCAATCTGAAGCGGCGAACAAGGTTTAAATCACCAACGATCACCAATCGACTGGCATAAGCAATTTTCCGCATAAAATGACTATGACACCAGTCCACTATTAGAAGCGATTTTAACGTGAATTTGCTATCAGAAATAGTCACTCTGAGTTTAATTTCATATTATGTATACAGATTTAACAAAGATCTGCCACCTTTGATTACATGTTGACATATCCCACTGGGCACACAATATTGAATCAACCTTGATTCAACGTCATTTGAATCTACATTGATTCAACATTGATTCAGCGTCATGACGTTGAATCAAGGTTGATTCAATGTTGGTTCAACTTTGTGTGTCTGCTGGGATTAACGTGGGGTCGACTTTGAAAGTCAGCCAAAATTAAATCACGCCGGGTAGGCGGCAATCGAAAACGCTCGCGCAGTCGACGAACACGGATCAAAAACAGTTAGAAACAGCGTTTTCGATTGCAAATTGGCGACGCTGTTTTGCAATCGAAAACGCTGTTTTTATTCGTGTTAATCGATTGTTAAGAGCGCTTTTGATTGCCGCCTACCCGGTGTGTAAACGCTAATTCAACGTTGTGCACCATATTTACGTACATACTG
Source organism: Ctena decussata (assembly GCA_963989385.1). Classification (NCBI taxonomy): domain Eukaryota; kingdom Metazoa; phylum Mollusca; class Bivalvia; order Lucinida; family Lucinidae; genus Ctena; species Ctena decussata. Next base: position 55,081,226 of record OZ022501.1, on the reverse strand, counting down.
CCATATGCCCTAAACTCGAACATCTTCGAACAATGAATGATCGAATACACGCCCCTGTTTAGCAGAAAGTCTTGATCCATATTTATCGAAACTAATCTAGATTGCAGTCAAGATCAACATTGTTACGTGTATATTAATGCATTAAGCTGATCCTTTTCATTACACCAACACGCAACAGACTATTTTCTCAGAACTTCAGCTGAAATCAATCATGTGGTACTGATGCAGGTACATGTGTACGCCTATTTCAGCCACGTGTTGAGATTAATTGGTAGGCTAATACCCAAGAATCAGATGGTAAATGCGCAGTCCTATCAGATTCAGCAAAACAGACACACTGAGAAAATGACGGCACTGACGACACAATACACTGATGTGCAATGAAGTCACTTTCGGCTCATGGTATGAAGCACATTATGTTCGGACAATGCTCGGTTTCTAGACTGTTAGATTAATTGGATACTCGATCCATAGAGTTGTCGAGGTCACAATGAATGGATACTTTCAGATCCGTGTCTTATTTGCTGTAACATTTCATTATCGTTGGTATTGGTCTTTAAATGGCCTATCGTGGGTAAACGGGAAAAAATAAAAATAAAACGGGATAACAGTGATAACTTAAAGACAATTTTCCATATTTTTTCCATTGAAGCATACGTTGTGACCGCTTATTAGAACCGTCTCATCGAGACGGTTCTAATGAGTGTCAGTCAGAACGTATGTTTTTTTGAGAAATAAAATATTTTTTACTTATTCACTTATCGTCATATCCCACGTTATCTGAAGCTATTGGGGTGGGGGGGGGGGGGGGGGGGGGCATTAATTAAACGTAAAGCTAGCCACACGTGATGGGCATCCTGCATCTTTCGCCAATTTTTATCTGATGAAGCCACTTTCAACAACGGGCTACATTTCAATGAATATTTGAGCTGCGACACGTGAATATCAACAAAGTGGTTGTGCGCCCAGCGCAGACTCAGATCAGCCTGGGCATCCGCTCAGTCTGATCAGACTCTTTACTAAGCGCTAAAAGGCTAGCTAAGGGTCTAAGCTACCTTCATGCTGAGAGCGAAGACTCTGATCAGACTGGGCGGATGCCCAGGCTGATCTGAGTCTGCGCTGGGCGCACAACCACATTGTTGATTTTGTCGAGTCGCGGCTCAGGAGCGGCTGTACCGTAGTGGATAACACTCCGGACTGCCAATCGAGGGGTCGCAAAATCGATCCCCCGCTTCTCCGGTCTTTCGGATGAGATTTTAAATCGAGGTCCCGTCTCCATATGACGTCGTTGTTGGCGGAACTCTAAACTCGAGTTGACTCACTCACTCACTCACTCACTCGAGTCGCGGCTCAATCTTACGCTTGCCAGAGAAATTCATGAAGGTGAATAAGAATCGTTTCAGGAGAAGCGACTCTACGCAATTTATTTTTGCTTCCCTTATAATAGGGGTCAACAATTAGAAGCATTTTTCCTGTAAGCGAAAAACGAGAAAATCCCTTTCTGGGCGAGGTTCGTCATTAAGAGGCGCAAATATAAGCTAAAAAAGTTGTTCCCTTCAAAGAAAAAATAACAACAACAAACAAACAAAAAGTTGGGACTTCCAACAAATTTGGCAGTTTCGTCGTCATGTGATTTTAAGGGTATCCGTCTTACTTAGGGTAAACAGAGATCTAAGCCGTTGGCTCTCTTCCATAGATAGCTGATGTGACAAGCAGAGGCTCTGATCAGACTGCACTTATGTGCAGTCTGATCAGAGCCTTTGCTTGTCACCAGTGCCACTTTGTTATAAATCACAGGATGTGGTTCATTATACTTTCTTGGAACCTCTTATTATTGTGAGAAGAAAGCAAAATCACAATAGTTTATTTCCAGTGTAGCCGACTCAATGTTTGATAATTATTTTGTAAACCATCTACGTATATGTTACCATAGCAATATTGCTAAACAAGCCGTGACTACTCTGAATTGTCTTTACTGTAAGTACGCAGACCAGCCTGCAAATGGGCATAGTCTCGACATGTTCTTTGTGTTTTCCTAAGCACTGGTCATGGTCCATGATGATTCTATAGACAAACGCAGTCAACGTTCTACCTTTACTAAACAAATATGAAGGACTTTTTTGAACATTTGATTTACAATGGTACTGAAAGCCCCTTCATCATTTTCTGTGCTCAGTCAAAGCTGTTTTTATTTTGTGTTTGACGCCTAGCCGCAGGTGGCTCATCAGTTCCGATGGTATAAAGTTTTGTTTTCTGAAAGCGTCAATACACTCTTGGCTTATGAAAAGGACATTTACTGCAATTAAGATATTATGGCATGTACTAAATCTTGTTTCATGTTACGACACGAAAAGTGATGCGACCTGGATCTTTTGTCCTGTTTAAAAGTGAAATTGCTTTGCAAAACCGTTCCCTATGTTTTCATGTTACGTTTCTTTTTGCCCAGTGGGATCAGTAAGCATTCAAACTTTGTTGCATAAATAAACAGTTTTTGCACTGTACACGATTTTCTTAATACGCTCGTACATGTTAACACCTCGTCAAAAATTAAGCACCACCTGAACAGTCACAGAAGAGTATATTCCACAAGTCTAGCTGGGTCGCATAGCGCAGTCGGTAGGGCACCTGACTCATAAGTCAGTGGTCCTGAGTTCGATACCCGGTCTGGCCACATACTTTCGTTTCTCCTTCCGCTGATTCAAGAAGGGCAGTTGTCAGTTACTTGCGAAAGTATGTGCACTTAGCACTGGTTAACCACTTAGGAGGTCTAAGCCTGCCCAGGAATAGTGTGGTTAGGTTAAGTGACCTTATCTGTTTACCGTGGACGTAAAGCAATAAAAATCAAATCAAATCAATCCACAGGTCTATGCGAATAGCCAATAATGAGCAGCGACACAAAAACAACAACAAAGTGGCCATGCGCCCAGCGCAGACTCAGGTCAGCCTGGGCATCCGCCCAGTCTAATCAGAGTATTTGCTGTCCGCATTAAGGTAGCTTAGACCGTTAGCTATCCTTTAAGCGCTTAGCGACGAGTCTAATCAGACTAAGTGGTGTCCAGGCTGAGCTGAGTCTGCACCAGGCGCACAACCACTTTGTTGGTTTTCTCGTGTCGCGGCTCATTATTTTTATTTTCTGTAAACTTCTGAAGCACTAGTATCTTAGAAAAATATGTTGGTGGATTTAAGTAAAGACCTGCGAAATAATCAGGAACTAATCCAAGATCCCTTTTTAAAAACCAAATATGAAAATAAGGATATACATAAACTTGGTTACAACAGTTCACGAAAGACCGAATAAACAATTCTTTTCCAGATAGGTTGTCATTCCGTCGCGCAACGTTAGACAATATTCGTCTGCATTTTTCACTAGGGTGTCTAAAACTTAAGCTTAACTTTCGTAAAATAAGCATAGAATTTGATTTCATTGATTGTTTTATGTTTGAAAGGTTTAATCAAGATGCAGTCTGACGGTTAGTTTTGTTTGTTCACTGTTTTTATTAAACAGTTCATTCATCAAATGCAAGTGCGCAATGTTACCAGACAACACCATAAATACATTTACCGAGGGTCTTTCATAGCTGGTTATTGTTTGTTTTTTATTGCTCTGAAAACACATTTGTGCTCCCCTCCGCACCCTCCCCCCACACATAATTCTTGGATGGTTGACTTGCGATGATTTTTACGTCCTTTTGACAGTATTTCAGACATATAAGGACGATGGTAGGGTGATAATGAAACGCTTTGTGCAATAGAACCCATATTTGTACGTGTATAGTGTCATATTTACCATCTGTATACTGTATGTTATTGAGCCTCCGTTTATATATAGTGTATATGTTTTCCTCGTGCTTTCCATGTAACCATGGACTGAGTTGCTAATAAAGGATATTATGTTATGTTATGTTTACGATTGGAATGAATTGCGCTTCCAGTGGGTCTAGAATCTGAAATCGCTAGATCAGTAAGTCAGCGTTTAACCTTCTGAGCTACCGGGGCTCCTGAAATTCTTGAAATGGAAATGAATGAAATATAGTCGGTATACTCATTCAGACGGTGGGCTGACTTTTTATCTGCATTTAATACATTTAGGTTAATAATTCAGAGCTGTGTATTGATATTTATGCTAACACAGTCTGTATGATGTAATCACAGAGTGCTAGCAGACATTCATTGCCTTTCCAAAGACGTTCCTTGACATTGGCAATTATACGAATCATAAGATGTTTGCAGCACCATAATTATGACCAGTAATGCAATGTGCGACACTGACAACACCCTGAAGCATCGGCTTACACATAGATCTATTCTCAAAATGACTCTAGAGTAGCTAGAGATTACGCACAATTACATGTTCTTCCATTAAGAAGTTAATTTTTGAATATAGTAATACAAACCTTAAAAATATTATGTAAATGAGTTTGCAATCTGAACTGAATAAAAAATGAAAGCGACAGCGCATAACATCTTGTTTAATTTATCCAACATCAAGCCGGACCGCGTAGCGCAATCGGTAGGGCACCTGACTCATAAGTCTGAGGTCCTGGGTTCGAAACCCGGTCTGGCCACATACTTTCGTTTCTCCTTCCGCTGATTCAAGAAGGGCAGTTGTCAGTTACTGGCGAAAGTATGTGCACTTAGTACTGGTTAACCGCTTAGGAGGTCTAAGCCTGCCCAGGAATAGTGTGGTTAGGTTAACTGACCGTCCCGACATGACCATAGTTGTTTCGGGTGGACGTTAAGCATCAAATCAAATAAATAAATAAATTATCCAACATCAGTATAGTCAGACAAATGGGTAAGACCACAACTTCTCCGAAGAAATGACTGTAATGTTACAGCTATATTTATCGCCATTGTGTTGATATGTACTTTACTTTCATTTCATGGTATTTATTTGTATCGCAGTTAAAGCCATAAATATCACGGCCTTGAAAATCGTCGAAATATTCAACCCTTTAAGCGCCAAAAAGCAGACGACGAGATATACGTCTGCTAATTTAAAAAAATTGTTTTATCCACGCAAAATCATATTTCAAATACTAGGGGGCAAACAGGGTATATTTTGACGAGGCGGCTCATTATCTCATCAATATCTTCGCTGCTTTCAAATTCAGATATTTTCGTATCTGTCACTGAAAGTGTTAAATCAGTTTGGAGAATAGAGTCGCCGCTCTGCCAAACGTTTGAAATTCTTCATAGTAATAGTTGCCAAATTCATCAATGAAGGCTAGTTGATGATACTCTGATTAAAAGGTCACATATGACTTTGTAAATATCATGTTTTATTTTGCCAGCACTATGATGGTTTAATTTTATTATCACTAACCTAATACAACTATCGATACACGGTAAATATTGTTATATATTCCTTATGAATGCTTTTAGTTTAAAAGCAGAGTTTTTGAATAATATACTGTTTTAACTAATGCATAGTCTACAAGTACAATATAGGACTTACTAACTTAACACCCAGCGATCATTTTTACGAGACAAACTGACTGCATTTCGCAATTTTAAAAGTAAAAAGTATGCAAAGACCAGGAACTGAAACAATCAAAATCCAAATCCAGCCCTCAAACCATAGTTGGAAACAACTAAGATTACAAATAATCAAGATACAGAGAACATATGGCCAACCGAGTGAGCAGCTTGTTCCCAAAAGGTGGCCACTCAGCAACCCAAACCGAACCAAAAATGATAAGAACATACATAAGGTAAAACATCACAGAAACTCTGACACCAAAAACAGGCAACAGAGAACCACAACAGAACTACCGCCTTGGAACGGTCAGTAATGAATTACTGGGGGGCTTAAATCGATTTTACAGGCCCAACCTCACCCTCAGTTTCTGAAGTGGTACAAAACATTTAGTTGGTTGTTCGGTTCGCATGATAACCCTCTAACTCGTCAATGAATCATCACGGTAAACACATAAATCAAATTTCAACACCATGAAGAAGCAAAGACGAGGACTCAACAGATACAACGGGCCGTCTGACAGGTGGAGATCCCTGTCCTGCCAAACAACCCCACTGGAAATCTGAAGCAAAAGAAGGTCACCAGTTGAGCCCCGGTGGACCAAGCAACAGACAAAAAGGCTCCGGTCCCAACCAACTACAATATATAGCTTTAGGTCGGGGCCATCATAGAGTCTGACGACCGATCCCCCGGTGTGCAATTAAAGAGTGCAGCAAAGTTATCAACCGTGATTGGGTTAATCACTAAGCATGCAGACTGTCGCATAACATTTAAATTATAGCCAATACGTTTGTGACGTATTATTATTTTTCGGAATTGATCAGAAAAATCAGTCCTACCCTTAATCTTTTTGAATTTGTATACTAAGTCACCATAAAATTCTGGTTCCGATAGGCCTTGGTGTAAAAGAAATTTTAATCCGACATCAAATTTTGAAACCAATTCATGGTGTCTGCGATAGAATTTAGAAAAAGCCTTTCTAAGCTTATGATACCGATAGCCCTGTTGAAGAAGTTTAGCAGTTAAACATTTATTACGAGCATTAAAGTCATCTACATGACTACACACTCTAGCAAATCTTATAAGTTGAGAAATATACACTCCATAAGAGGGACGACGTGGAACGTCACCGTCCAAAAATGGAAAATTAACTATATCAAAGTCAAAGTCATCACGTTTATCATAAATTTTAGAAGATACAAAACCGTTAGAAATAGATAGATGTAAATCCAAAAAGGGGGCCTCGGTATCTGAAGTATTAGCTTTATTCAATTTAAGTTCAGGTGGGTAAATTTGGTTAACCATGCTTTCAAAATAAGGATTATCAATATTCAGAAGATCGTCTAAATATCTAGAGGTTGAGTTAAATGCCTCAATGATATCAGCTTGATTATCAACAGAAAGAGAAGTCATGAAATCTCTTTCATAACAAAATAAAAACAAATCGGCCACAAGAGGAGCACAATTTGTACCCATCGGAATACCAACAATTTGTCTGTATAACTTATTACCAAATCTGATGTAAATATTATCTAAGAGATATGATAAGGCGTCACATACATTCTGACATGACCAAAGACTATATCCTCTATATATTTTACGGTCAGTAGAAGTGAAAAACGCTTTCTTATCGTTACAGGCAATACAAAGGGTATCTTCGTTTTTGGAGAACTTTTTGAAGGCCCTCTCAATCAAATCAACAAGTTTTTCCTTTATCAAATTATGGGGTAATGTGGTATAAAGAGTAGAAAAATCATAAGTGGACAAACTAGTCGCACGGAACCCTCTTGACTTCAGTTTACGAAGTACCTCACCAGAATTTTTTATAGACCAAAACATATTTTTCCCTGACCTCTCATACACTGTCTCATAGTACCAAATGACACGAGATTTCACAGCAGTGAGGCAAGAAGTTAATAATTTAGATAATTCTGTAGTAGTACAAGAGCTAGAGTTGGCAATGAATCTAGCTTTATACGGTTTTTTGTGAAGATTAGGTAACCAATACATCGTAGGAAGTTTGTCTTGGCGTTCCTTAACGTTTACAGCAAACTTTAAAGGCAAATTATTTGAGTGGCTATTAACGACAGTCTTCTCATCTGTAAAAGTCTCTTCGTAAGCCGTGGTGCCATTAAGTTCCTGCTTCAAAGTGTTAATATAGTGCAACCGACAAACAACAACAATGTTGTTTGCGGCCTTGTCAGCAGGAACCAAAACATACTTCCTATGAAAATCCTGGATACCCTGCTTCAAATATCTAAAGGAAGATTTAGGCTTAGGAGGTAAAAGATTAGTATTAAAACCTACATGTGTGGGCCATATTCCCAGGCATGCCAGATATATTAAGGAATAAAAAAGCTTATATGCCAAACACAAAAGCATTTTTTCTGCTTCCCGTTCATATCGGCTTTTGAAAATGCTATATGTCAAAAATAAGGGGGAAAATATATCGTAGGGAATATGTTCAGTTTTCAGTTTATGGTGGTCGGGCGATGGTGCTGGTTATAACTGCCAGTGCCGGGGCGTCCTACTTATTTGGATAAAAGTATGGCAAGGACCTACTGTGCTTTCAGTAGGTGCGGGCGGGCGTTGTTTGGAAATTTTTCTCTCGTCTATCATTTCTCTTTTCTTACTCACTGTCTCTCGGAGACGGCCCAATATAGACTGAAAAAAGGGCCGTTTGGGGGTGGTCGGGTGGTGCGATGGTGCTGCGTGCAACTTCCAGTGCCAGGGCGTCCTACTGATTTGAATAATAGTAGGGCAAGGGCCTACTGTGCTTGCAGTAGGTGCGGGTGGAGGTTGTTTGGACATTTTTTCTCTCGTCTACCATTTCTTTTTTCTATCTCCCTCTCTCTGGGAGACGGCCCGATATAGACTGAAATTAACCAAAACAACCAACCACCGTTCGTTAAAAGACCTAACCCTAACTTTTGAGCGAGCTGCTATAACTTTCTGCAGCGGGCCTTAATTACATTATACCATGGGTCTAAACTTCTTACACCTCTAACGGGCCTAAACTTCTAAGATACCACAGTTATGCTTTCGACATCTAAACTCACGTCAAACCAATTGAGAGGCATTTTCTCTTGTATCAGAATGCTGATAAACATAACAAAAGGCAAAGATGTATAGTGTTTCAAGTCATGTCAATCTCTGACTCTCGCTAGATCTTCTGCGAGTCGTATTGCGCGATTGATAGCTCTCTGTCTCTCTGTTCGCTGCAGCGGTTACAGATCGATAAAGACTGGCTGTTATAATGACATTTACTTACCTAACGTGCTTAATACGGTCTGCTACTACATCTGTGGCATTTGATGATCATGAAAACGAAATGAATCAACAACAGGTTGAATTTCAGGATTGTTTATGTGTCTTATACTAATTGGATCTCTCAGAATATGAAAACGTCTCCGTTATTATTCTATTTCCATGTTAGACTGCGTTGATGCTTTTTGTATGTATTGCTTTTATTTCTCGTTTTGTTTTATGCCTTTATAGTGCTTTTATTTTCATATGTTTTAATTTAAGAGAATTACAAAGATATTAAAACACAGAACATGAGACCTCTATATTTATTTTGCTTCAATGGTAGACCGAGTTGGTGCGTTTAGTTAGTTTTGTTTAATTTTCACTGTTTGCTTTATGTCAGTTTAATAGTGTTCTGTATTACAGATCGCCATTCTCGCAAATCTGCATTTTGTTTCAGTTGCACATTCATTTATTTTCATTTTTTGAACATATATCACAGTTTTAATATTAATTTGCTTCTTAAGAATTATTTGATATTTCATAGTCTGGCCCATGTTACTTCTTCTGAATGTATTCTCTGCTCTTGAAGGAACTCTTAAAGGTTTTAATTTTATTTCGCTGCAGTTGGTGTTGTGCCGTATGGCGGCCGTAAAACGTCTCCCCGTACATCATCCATAGTGCAGATTATATTTTATTTTCGTCCTTTGAGATCAGAGGTAATACTCTGGCAAATCTGAAATTTGAGATTGGTTTAGACTCTTATTATAGATCATCGTCTTTTATATTATTTGGACACTTTTTGATATTAATCAGTCTTTGAATGGACTGCCCAACTTAAATTAAGACATTACAGTATGCTTTTCTCTGGTTTCGTCACCAGTTATTATTAGGGTCACTGATGAGGCTTTATTAGCCGAAACTACGTAGTCTGGCCGATGTTACTTCTTTTGAATGTGTTCTCTGCTCTTGAAGGTACTCTTAAAGATTTTAATTTCTTTGCTTTACTACACAGAGATGTACACAAAGAATATCCCGCAATATGGCTATATTGCGGATTATTCTTTGGCTGTATTTGGCTTTAGCGATATTTCGGATTATTCTTCGGCTATATTTGGCTTTAGCGCATTGTTTCTTCAACGCATCTATTTATCGCCAAATTAAAGTCTCCATATCCTATCAGCGGTAAAAACGCCTAAACTCAAATCATTGTAAAAAGCGGGGTCAGCCATCACGTTTTGTGATAAAATGTGGGTTGGTGTGCATATATTGAGTCATATCACTGGCAAAAAGTAGAGAAAACAAGTTTTTGAAAAATAACAGATCACTCAACAAAATACAATTTCCTGCTCTGGTTTCCCGTCCAGCAATGCTGTATACACATAGGCGGAATAGTGATTGGGACACCACGCCCGTACATTGTATTTTTACCATTTTATGAAAGCGAAAGTAGGTCATTTTAGTTGCCAACTAAAATGACCCAAATAAGTTTTCAAACCCTTTTTGCGTGAAACTCAAGGATGCTTTATTTTTTAAAGCATGCTAGTCATGGTCATTTAGAATTACGAAACTATAGTGAGAAGCTTGCAGCGATACCTGATGATAAAATTTTTCATGCTGATAGAGCAATGGGGCCTTTAAAATTTCCCATAATATAAAGCAGTTTAAAATGTTTGTGATCCCCAACAACAACAACAACAAAACCAAATACCGCACCCACATACAATTTTATTAACCGCTACCGCTTAAGTTAATACTCAGTGTAATAATTTATATGGTGTGTTTAGAAATAGGCAACATAAACCTTATAGAATTGGTAAACAATGAAAACTTAGATCAGCCCAGGCGCTCGCTCATAGATGCTGGAGTTTTCCCTGTTCTACATGTATCAGTCAAGTATCGTGAGATTGAATAGGAAGGACGTTTACCATAGTGCACGATTGCGACGGCTGGTCTGAGCCTTGCTATTTGAAAGGAATAAATGGGACGTATTTCTCATCTCATTCTAGAATAATGATAATAATGACAAAATACATCTACATGTGTAATCAATTTATTGTAATACTATCTGTAATGCATTTAGTTACGAAACGCTATTAGTTGATGAGTTCTGTGACATTTAATTACTGCTTTTGTTCTGGAAAATAACGATGACGTTTGCGAATGTCCTGATTAATACGAGTTACTCTCAGTTCTCAGTTTATCAGCAACTAACACTGTGCTTGCCAGAACATTTAACCCTTTAAGCGCCAAAAAATAGTAGCTGGTAAAATTTATGTCTGCAAACTCGAAAAAGTTTCGTCCAATCTATACCACATAGAGAATTCCGTCTAGAACTAGTGTGCATATAACGTAGATCCAGGTGTGGCGGCTCACCTGGCTCTACCCGTTCGCAAATTTAATTCATTGGTGGTGTACATGTTACCATATCTAAATGTTACAAGTTCATCAGCTACGAATGACCCTGATTATTTAATGTTTCCTATTTTGTTGGTGATGATATATTTCTGAACAAAATATGCTCAAACGAAATGTTTCCTATATATTTCAGGTTAGTTCACGTGGCGCTTCCGAAAGAGGGTTTCCCATATTCTTGAAACAAGGGGCTTAAATGTTCACTTGGGCAGTCGAGTCGATTCGGCGTTTTCCAATGCTGACCAGCAACTTACTATGGAGGTACGGCGTTTTTCTTTGTTACGTCGTATTATCAGTATGTCAAGCTGAAGGTTCTGGAACGCCATTTCAAAATTGTGGAGGTGTTTATGAGAAATCTAAAGGTGTTATATACACACCAAACTTTCCCAACGCTTATCCAACTCCTATAGACTGCGAATGGCTGATTCATGGCTCACCAGAAAAGAAAATTATCATATACTTTACACAGTTTTATATGAAAGATTCATTCTTCATGACGGAATATGATTACTATCAAGACAAGTCAACATATATTGGGCTTCACGATCTTGGCCGTATCTCATCATGGCAACACGATCTGTCATCCATTGCCGCTTACAAGCCTTACGTTCTTATTCAGTTCAGCGTTAATTCCATTGGAAACCGACATTTACGTGTGATGGACAGCTTGCTGGATGTTTACGGATTTAACATAACGTATGAAATTGTGGATAGAGCCACTGAAGTTCGTACTGATACTTGTTCTGTGAAGGAGTGTTCGTACTTGGGAAACTGCATAGCGTCAAGTGATTTTTCAACGTACAAATGTGAGTGCTTTGAAGAATTCTTCGGAGATCAGTGCCAGTATGGCCCGTATTGTGACCCGGATAATGACATCAACCAGTGCTCTAATGGCGGAAGATGCAAGTAAGTGCAAATTAACTTATTTACTGTAAACTAGTATTATTTTTATGAAAGCTGTAATTGTTTATACTATTTGCGAAAATACAACTGTTTAATTTTCCACGGAAGCAAACAAGAAGTCACATATGTCGTTCCCCTTTGTAGAATTGGCGTATAAATACATACTAGGTGTATACAACCAATGACAGTTGTTGTTGTTTCTATCGTCATAACGATGTTCCACAGGTGGCTCACCGGAACATATCTATACAGTCAACTCTCGATATCTCGAACACTAATATCACAAAGTAAGTTTTATATTTAAGATTACAGTTGGACACATAAACTGTTTTTATTTACATTTAAACTTTGGATATCTCAAACTACTGGTATCTCAAAGTAAATTTTCTGGTATCAGAAAAGTTTACTTTCAGATATCAGTAGTTTGAGATGAATTTCGACCTTTTGATACCGAGAGTTGACTGTAGTTACAAGTACCTGGCATCATGTGTCCGTCCATCAATGCCAGTCCAATAACCGGTCTGTTTTAAATTTAAAATGGACACCATGAATCGTATATTGTGCTAACCGCAGGTACCCAATAGTGTGTCTTGGCGAATGTCTGTTTATCAGCACAGCAGAATCCTCCTGTTATTTGCGAAATAATAATTATGTGCTAATTATTTAATTTTGTGATTTATGCATAGTATTTGAACACAATGCCTAATTGTGCTAAGTCAGGCATTGACGACTTACTGTCTTTATTCGGTTATAAGACGGGTATTATCCTTCCCAAATTAGCGCAGATATGTAAATCAGTCTTGTGTAATTCAGCTATACAATGAGCCTTTCTTTTCCATAACCATCTCAAAGATCTAGATCCGTCTTACAAGGCGGATTTAGATCTTCGAGATTGTTTTGGAAAGGGAACTGAAGAAATACAGTAGCTAAAGAAGTGAAGGAATACTAAGAATCCATCTGTTATTAAGAAATCGAAGACCTGTTTAAAATTTTCATGCCTTGAAATAGAAACCATATCAAAGCTGTGCAATCGTATTCATGAAGTGCTGCCTATGCCGGTGATTAAAACCTAATCGGCACAAATGTTATTCGCCTGGCCCATGATGCACAAGCTATCTTGGTCAGGCAAGCATATTTGGCTCATTTTGCGCATTGGCTATATCCTTGAAACATCCATTTACGTGCCTTGATTGGCAGGTGAACTAAATTCAGGTACAATGTAAGACGATTAAGCTGCGTGCGCAAGACGTTGCCAGGCTGCCATTACACATAAGCCCAGCTGTGCCAGTAGTATAACATAACATTTGAGTTATTTTCCATGGAGGGGCGTGGCTTCTCAAGTGTCATAAGCAATGGAGTCTTGCATGTGGTAAAATAAAACATGGAAAGTAGTCTCCTGGCCTCAATTCCAAAGTGGTATATAAGGCCTGGTGGAACTAGACTGAAAGAGCACATGTATGATTTTGAAGTTCAGGACCCTGTCTTTTCATGTCTCTGATGGAGCCAGTCCCTACTCCCTCTGTCAGTGACCACGTGCCTTAAATTCGTCGGGTGACTGCTGTCATCCTAGTTTAGTAATAGAGAATGTGCATCGTTCTGAGTGTATTGTTTTTGTCTGATTTCGTTCTAGTGGTTTCCTTAGTGCAGTGTAACGCCGATTAGTGCTGTACACTAAGGGGAGCTCCAGTGCGGGTCTTGTCTTTACAAGACCCATCTATCCATAACGTACACTTATGCACAAGACAAAAAGTGACACAAATGAACACATCATGTGATTTCAAACAATGTGACATTGGTGACAAGCTAAGGCCGTGATCAGACTGCACGTAAGTGCAGTCCGCTCAGAACCTTCGCTTGTCACATAAGCCATCAATGGAAGTGACCCAAGCAATAGAGCCAACAGTGAGGTCTCTGGTTACCCTGTATAAATGAAGAGGGATGATCTAAATATCACATAGCGAAATTGCCAAATTGTTGGAAGACACATATGGCTCAAATAAATTTCGCTTCACTTCAAGGTATTTTCGTGTTCATTCATCTTTATATTTCTCGTGGATGTCTTTTTTTTTTCAACAAACTCTTTTATAAGGAGTGGATGAGTTCGCTAAATAAGGAAACATGTTAATAGATTTCCAGACACTCCAATAGAATGACAAACAATGCCGACACTGATCAGAGGACCCTTCATTAGTAAATTGACCAGAGTACTCGCTGTTTGCTTAGATACTACGTTTTTTTGCATTAAGCTAAATTTAAATGCTTTCCGCAAAATGGTCATGCAATCAGCCTCTACCAGAGCGAAAAGCTATTTCCCATGATTTTTACTCCTCATTAAAAAGAAATCTTTTGATAAACCTATAGATGAGATGTTTACATATTTTTTATACATACACCGAAAAGTATGGAATGGTAACACCGGTGTAATCACTACCGATATTAGAAAGTAGTCGAGCCCTCTTAGGGTGAGGATCGAGGGGTATTGCTGAGCAACTTTCAGTGCCGGGGCTATCTACTTTTGGATGATATATTTAGTCAGACAAGAGCACACTGCACTTTCTTTAGGTGCGGTTAGGGGTTGTTTGGATTTTTTTTCTTTTGCCTGTCATATCTCTTTTCTGCCTCCGTCATTTAGGGAAACGGTCCGATATAGACTAAAATACTATCTCAAAAAGTCGTTAAGCCGAAAACATCCAACCAACCAAATACATTGTATTAAGGTCAGACCAATGATTCCGTTCTCTTTGGCTTCATCAGGTTTGCATTAAATTACCAAATTACTCAGTGCCAATACATTATTCATGAGAACATGGAATACCCTGGTCAGTCTACGCATTCGCTCAGACAGAATGTGCTACATCCCCTGTCCCCTATCCGCCCTACCACCACCACCCCTATTCGCACGTGGTATAAGGAACATACCCCGATAACAAAGACTGATAATACTGCTGAAAGAATCACGATACTACTTTAATATTAACATGATCTTGTTATAGTCTTTGGTTTCGTCTAAGGTTTCCAAAAGTGTTTTGAGCACATGAATAATTGAAAACCAGCAGGAAGAACACAATAAAACACTGGTAGTAATTGCTGTTTTCTGTGATATTCTGAGTTTTGTTCAGTTAATCAGGGCGGCCTGGTAATGAAGAGATTTTAGTTAGAAAAAAAGAAGACCAGTTCTCTGACAGTGAAACAAATTTTCGTAACGAGTTAACTAGCATCAACACACGCATATATATGCCAAAATTCACGTATGACACGAAATTAAATGATATGCTTGAGAATACATGTAATTATTTGTTTCGGAAAACCTGAAGTTTCTGTTGAAAGATTTCATTTTGAATTGTCAGTGAAAAAATGGCGGAGTATGACATACATTGTTTGTCATGCTCCGGAACCAATGACGTCATATATCCGTTACTAAAAGTTCATGTTGTGTCTAAGCGAAGTCATTGAGACGTCATGCTTGCAAAGAACTAAACACAACAGTTTGTAATTCCTTAGTTGCTATGGTAACAGACCTAATGCGCCATCTCACTTATGATTCGAGAGGAGCATGACATACAATGTATGCCATGCTCCGCTCGAGATATAAGTGAGATGCTGCCTAAAATTCTTATATATATATCATGTATATATAAATAGAAAAATATGGTTTTCTCAAATCTATAATTCAGTCTCAAATAAATCTCCGTTGTATACGCGCATACAGAGAGAGAGAGAGGGGGGGGGGGCGGGGTCAGCAGATCAGACCACGCCCGACCCAGTGTCTGGAAATAAACAAAGAATGTAATGATTTCCAAGTTTTTGCTATTACTTCACTGTAGTATCTCCCATGTCCAAAGAACTATAACTTGATGATGCTGATACAGTAATTGAGCAGCGACATGACAAAACCAACAAAGTGACATGTGCGTCCAGCAAGGACTCGGATCAGCCTGATCATTCGCCCAGTCTGATCAGAGTCTTCGCTGTGCGCTTAAAGCGTAGCTGAGATTCTAAGCTACTTTCATACGGGCAGCGAAGACTCTGATCAGACTGGGCGGAAGCCCAGGTTGATCTGAATTTTCCATGGGCACACATGCCACTTTGTTGGTTTTGTCGTGTCACGGCTCAATTGGTAAAATAAGAAAACAGGGTTGTCTATGATTGCTCTTATTGCAACTTTAGTCTGTGACCATCTGTATCCCAATGCTGCAACAATTAAGCACCAGCGTGGTCGCTTATCAACCATTTATGGAAAACGTTGCGGGTTGCTTGTTCATTGATCACGATCCTTCAATTGCCATGGTTTTGGCGCAGTAACTTTACCGTGAAAATTCTAAATATTGCGACACAACGCAATAATGCGTCAAAAAGATATAGACGGAATGGCAAACAATGCAGACTGCTCATTTAGGCACTGATCACAGTCTGCACTGTTTGCTTAGTCGTGTCTGTCCAAATACTTAAAATGAGCAGTCTGATCAGAGTCTGCACCGTTTGCTTTGTCGCGTCTGTCCAAATACATATATTTCATACGAAATCTCATTTTGCCGTTTTGAACAAGACCAAAATTATTTCTCCTATCTATTTTAAAACGTAAGTATGTTTCTTCAGGATAGAAATAAGTGATTTGCAAAGCCATCTGAAAGTCATTCAGAAATTTACAGAGACAGGCGTTCGGCTGTTTTTTTTGTGTGTGTTTTTAGCAAACTAATTTGCCTGACAATTTACTTGTATATATTGGAATCTCAAAAGTAAATATTGGAATCTCAAAATCAGTTTAGATTCTGGCAAATGATATGAACTGAGTCAGACCTATCATATCTTGTCAAGGCAAATAAAAATTCCAGCCTATTTCTCAGACACTGTTACATAATGGTTATTAGCTCTGACAATAATCTCCAAACCATATTTCAATATTCCTCCAGAGAATTCGAGATGCTAAACGACCAATATGATTTACGAATTTCCGTTAATCTGAAGAATAATAGAGCCAGTTTGCATTCTATCATCATTGCAAGCCAGTGATCTAAGTCCACTCTGTTCCTTACGTACGCGCCAAGGGTTTTAAGTCCACTTTGTTCCTTACGTACATGTACATAAGGAACAAAGTGGACTTAGTGTCCTTGGCTTGTGAAGATGGCATTCTGCAAGCTCATTTTAAACCGTCTTATTTTACTACATGTTGGTTATTTTCGCTTTCCATTACTACTGAGTTCAGGCCCACAGATTATAAAACTTGAGTACATTCTCAAACTCAAAACAAAGCACACTGATCGGCTGCTTCCGAACACACGCTCGGAAGCAGCCAATCAGTGTGCTTTATTTTGGGTTTGAGTATGTACTCAAGTTTTATAACCTTGAACACTGGTAGCTATTGAACCGCTTGAGGTGTATGGGAAAACCTCCACGCTTCTCTGCCATTTTAAGAAAGGGAGACAACTTTCGTGACTTCCTTTTAGCGTCCCTTGGCAATGAAGCCCTTCCAAAAGAAGGAAAAGGGCTACTCTTAGAAAAATATAGTTAGCAGGAGGGTAAGAAAAATATAGTCATCGTATTTTCTTGTAAAATTTAAGATGCAAATAATATATCCATCCGTTTATAGATATGATAAACACATTGGACCGCTCAGAATTTATTTCAGATGAATGGTTAGAAAGACAGAATTTTGTTATCTTGACGCTTATATACTTAAAACAAAGCGTATATTCATGTACTTATGACGAAATCTAATTATTTTACACTGTTTCAATCTAACGAACACTATAATAACCGTATTGGTTTCTTAATAATTACAATAATGTGAGACTGGAGACAGTTTATGGTGACCATCTTTAACATACTAGGAAAAATCTATTTTCAGTGAGAACTCGCTGGAAAAGAAAAATAATAACGATCTTTTATATTGAGCCGCGACACAACAAAACCAACAAAGTGGCATGTGTGCCCAGCGAATACTCGGATCAGCCTAAGCAACCGCCTATTTTGAACAGCGTCTTCGCTATGCGCTTAAAGAGTAGCTAAGGGTCTAAGCTAGGTCCAAGCGGACAGCCAAGACTCTGGTCAGCCTGAATGCCGAGGCTGATCTTATTCTTTGCTGGGCGCATATGCCACTTTGTTGCTTTGTCGTGTCGTTGCTGAATCATATCAAAGTCTTTCTTTAATTAATGGCTTTCTTTTTGTTTCCGTGTATTAATGAGTTCCAGTATTCCATTGTGCGGAAGACAATTCTTGGTGAGAAAAAAAGAAATAAAAGCATTAACCCTCTGTATTCGGACATTGGTTTAAACATATTTATTTCTCTTTTTTTCATAACATATATATAATACAACATACAAAATGTACTAGGATTTGAACGAAAGCAACTTGCTTAATATTTAATTCTTCTTCCATGACGTAGATATGGCACTTGCTTATCTTGACAGTGGTAACTAATCTGGGCCCAGTTGTTCAAAGCATCGTTAGCCTAACGAGCTTATTAAGAGATCAATTCGTTAAGTGTTTTGCAACTTTATAGCCAGATACACTGGTATTTCTTGTTGAAAATATGTGAGAAGCGTTTGCAATTCAAAAGCTTCTCTCATTTTTTCAACAAAAAATTGGCATATATGAGATATTAACATTTGAAATTTTAACGTCTCGTTCACTAACGACATCGTTAGTTTTAAACAACTGGGCCCTGGAGTTTGGGTATGTCAGGTAATTTTCGGCCTTGCCATTCACCCATGTTGTAAGACTTACCGTAAAGATTCAAAACTCAGGACACTTAAACTAATCACTGGAATCATTCTTAAACTGGAACAGTCGGTTTTATAATGCTGCGATGCATCCGAAATATGCAGATTAAATGACAAAGTATGAAGACCCTGATCAAACTGCTCCTCTATGAATCTGGGTTTACATTGTCTGCTCAGTCCTTACGGTCTAAAAACGTAGATTTTAACGGTACGGCCATTCGAGATAATTGTTTGACGTTGCACTGAATTCAGACTAAGTATTGTTTAAAGTCCATCAACTCTGGTGCATCTTCATATTGTTTACAGATCAGTTAATCTGTTGCACATATATATTGATAACAGACCTTTAAATCTTGTCCATATTTTTGTCTTGTGTTGGGTAACAACTGGTATTTCGGATCAACTTTCGTGTGAGACAAACAGCTGTTGCTGAAATCCAGACAAGTTTATGAAGTGGGCAGCTACTGCACGAGAGTACATTGGAACGATCTAATTGTTATCCATGTAATGATACGTCTCGTTGTTGCACAACATATTTACACAGTCTTTTTTTTTTAAATTTTAGCCACAAATACGTTACCATGAATAACTTTTCAGACAGTGTATACGCCATCTGTTGTGCACCAACGACCTTGCACGATATGGGATAGAATATAATAGAATAATAGAATTAGAAATATTTGTAGACATCTTTGGACTTCAGCTAATCTTCTGGCTTTGACTTTGATCTAGTCCATGACCTCTGTGGAACTTTCTAACGGTTTTTTAGCTCACCTGAGCCGAAGGCTCCGGGGGAGCTTATAGGATAGGCAGGCTCCGGCGTCCGTCGTCGTCGTCCGGCGTCCGTCGTCCGTCCACAATTTCCAACGACTTCTCCTCTGAAACTACTGGGCCAATTGTAACCAAATTTCATATGTAGCCTCCTGAGGACTTAGGAACAAAAAGTTGTTCAAACGGTCCTGGTCACATGACCAACATGGCCGCCATGCCCATATATGGTAAAAACCTAAGAAAATCTTCTTCTCCAGAACCAATAAGCCGATGGCCTTGAAACTTGGTATGTAGCATTGGGTGTGCAAGTACTACCTAGATTGTTCAAATTATGACCTTGGGTTGACCTTGACGTTTTTTACGGCAAGGTCAAATTTGCTTCCTTGTGCTTTATATGGGAAAATTCTAGAACATAAGATATCTTGGAAACTGTTGAAGATTTTGGGCTAAAAATTGGTATCTGCAGTCATCTTAATGAGTACATGAAGATTTGTGAGTACAAAAGGTCAAGGTCATTCTTTGACCTTTGACCCAGGACTCTCATATTTTGACAATTTCAAACAATCTCCTCAAAAGCTACTGGGCCAATTGAAACCAAATTTTGTATAGAGCCTCCAGAGCTTATGGAAACAAAATTTATTCATACGGTCCAGGTCACATGACCAACATGGCAGCCATGCCCATATATGGTAGAAACCTTAAAAAATCTTCTGCTCCAGAACCGATTGACCGATGGCCTTGAAACTTGGTATGTAGCTTTGGGTACTCAAGTACTATCCAGATTCTTCAAATTATGACCTTGGGTTGACCATGACCTTTTTTACGGCAAGGTCAAATATGGGAAAATGCTAGAACATAAGATATTATGGAAAGTTTTGAAGATTAAGGCCTAAAAATTGGTATATACATTCATCTTAAAGAGTACATGAAGATTTGTGAGTACAAGAGGTCAAGGTCATTCTTTGACCTTTGACCCAGAACTTTCATATTTTGACAATTTCAAACAATCTCCTTAAAAACCACTGGGCTAATTTTAACTTAATTTTTTTCATATAGAGTCTGCAGGGGTTGAGGTAATGAAAAGTTGTTCAAACAGTCCAGGTCACATGACCAACATGGCCACTATGCCCATATATGGTAAAACCCTATTAAAATCTTCTTCTCCAGAACTAACTGACTGATGGCCTTGAAACTTGGTATGTAGCATTGGGTACTCCAGTATTATCAAGATTTTACAGAATGATGTCCTTGGGTTGACCTTTACCATTTTACAGCAAGGTCAAATATGGGAAGATGCTAGAACATAAGAATTCATGGGAAGTTTTGAAGATGTTGGCCTAAAAATTGGTATATACAGTAAAACCTGTCTTAGTGGCCACCTCTTTTAAGCAAGCAACCTGTATAAAGCAAGCATGTAGTCAGTTCCCGAAACATGTAAATACATTGAAATGTACCTGTATTAAGCAAGCACCTGTCTTGATAATCTTGATAATCCCTTAGGTGCTTGTTTAATACTTGGACTGTACCATCGTTTTAGTGAGGTCATAAAGAATTATGAGTACAAGAGGTCGGTCATTCTTTGCTTCAGATCTCTCATATTTTGACATTTTCAGACATTCCCTTAAAAGCCAAAAGGCCAATTGTAAACACATTTCATATAGAGCCTGAGGGGTTGATTGAACAAAAATTGGTTCAAACGGTCCAGGTCACATGACCAACACATGGCCACCATACCCATTTATGCTATAAACCTTAAATATTTTTCTTCTCCAGAACTAATACACCTATGGCCTTGAAATTTGGTACGTAGCATGGAGTACTAGAATACTACCAAGATTGTTCAAATAATGACCTTGGGTTTACCTTGACCTTTTATATGGTTGTCTTAATGAGTACATGAAGATTTATGAGTACAAGAGGTGGTAGTCATTCTTTGACTTTTGACCCAAGACTCATATTTTGACAATTCAGAAAAACCCACTTTGCCAATTGTTCAGGTGAGCGATTCAGGGCCTCATGGCCCTCTTGTCTTTTCGAGGATTGATTTATGGTAAACGGTGTGAACCTTCAGAACCCAGCAGGCACATGACGTCGAAACGGCATCGTACTGACGTCGATGCGACGTAACGGCGTCGCACCAACGTTAATTCGACGTCATTTTGACGTTATGTACCTGCTGGGGAAAGTTCCACAGACTTTGGTTGTTATTTGGGTTAAACGCCCATTTGAGACAGTATTTCAGTCTATATCGGGCCGTCTTAAGAGAGGGAGAAAGAAGAGAGAAATGATACACGAGAGAAAAAATGTCCAAACACCCCACCCGCACCTACTGCAAGCACAGTAGGCCCTTGTCCTACTATTATCCGAATTAGTAGGACGCCCCGGCACTGGAAGTTATACGTGGCACCATCGCGCCACCCATCCACAGACGTGTGCAAAACGCTTACCCCTTCAGCACGCTAATGGTTCATGAAAAATGTATGTTGTATCATTGAAATGAAGTCATAGGATATCAGAATTGATTATAAGGTGAAAGACCTAATGCATGCGAACTTACCAGACAACTTGGGATTAAATAATTTCTCTTGTAATTTGGCGTCGTAAATCCTAAAATTTCTATTATGAAACAGTCCAGTAAAACTGCTGATTTATCAAAGAAATTCTCTTAACATAACAGTGTCTAAGAAATCACTGCCTACACACTGTGTGCGGTGCATAGCAGAGCATAAATAATGCCTCTTTTAGGTTAATGAAAAAAAACTGCAAGGGGTGGTTGCCCTTACCTTATAAAAGGACAAGGTTCGTGAACCTGCTTTATTCGCCCTGTAAACTGGCCAAAAATCAAACTCACTTAAGCACACCGGGAGCTTCTGTAAAAGAAAGAAAAAGGCTCCCTCAAGCAACAAATTCCATTTTTATAAGAAGCTACCATCAGGCCTCTTATAAAGGAAAGAATTCAGATTTCTAATAGTAGTTCCAATATTGGAAGAGCTTCTCAGCCGCCAGGGAAGCAAAGAAGAAGTCGCAAAAGTCAATTTAACTTAGAGTTTGTAAAAGTGGTGGTTATTTTTCCATTACTCCACAAATATTTAAGTTCAAGTCCACCTAAGGTATAATTCCACGATTTTCTGCCATTTTTAAAGAGTGAGGCAAGTTTTGTGCCCCGCTCTGTTCTTTTTGCTTCCTTAATCGAGAAAGCCTCCCCAAAGGTATAATCTGCTCTTCAAGAAAGGAATTTGCTGCTAGAGGACCGAATTCTCTCATAGAAGTCTGAGAGTTGATCCCATTGAGAAAGGAGGCAATAACAAACTAAAATGGCAGAGTTGCTTCCACTGAAAGTGAAACCATTGATCTTAACGACAATATAATATCGGTCCACATCTATCTGTAAGATGAGACCAATATAAGTCTAATTACAAAGTAGAATCGTTCTGCACTCCAGAGACTTACAGATGTGTATTGATAATGCTAGAACTGAAATGATGTAGACAGAAGATAAGCATTTAAACCTAGTACAATTAGCAAAAAAATATGCATTAGGGGAGGTCTAAAATCATTCTTAGCCGGTACGCTCGTGCATACGTATGCTATTTTATTTGCCCAGCCGTCTGGTTAGAACATGCACTTGTAATCAGTCTTGGCAACGGTGCATTCAGACATTTTGCTATGAAATGCAACTGTTGGCTTTCATAGTGATAATACTAGCACTAATAGGAATGTACGGGATTTTTAGGTCAAATGTTTACTTATCATTTGGCATTTTTCTTGTCGCAAGTCATATTCTGAAATAAACCCATAGTTGGCATTCTTACATACATGTGTATACGCAAATACGCAGGTGCATATTGAAATTTTGTCAACTTGACAAAATTTCAAAACGCACCTGCATATTTGCGTGCTGAAACCTTATAAATTAGATATCATTTCGATATCAACTGCCAAAATGGCTTAAATGCAGCCTCTCCCCTTCAAGCAGTGGAGTATACATGTAGAACATGATTGTGGATATCTTGAAATTGTCCCTAGTTAACGTCCCTGCCTAAATTCTGGAAGGTACTCCCATCGTTTCGCCTCTTATGCAGGGTCCGAGGTTATAAAACTTGAGTATAATCTCATACTCAAAATAAAGCACACTGATTAGCTGCTTCCAAGCATGTGCTCGTAAGCAGCCAATCAGTGTGCTTTATTTTGAGTTTGAGAATATACTCAAGTTTTATAACCTCCGGACCTGGAAACACCTCTGTGAGACAGCTTTTGATTTGTACATGTAAATATTGGCCCTCTACTATATTCAACCGTACATTTTTGGAAGGGCTTCCTCGTCCAAAGAAGCAAATAGGAAGTCTCAAATGTTGTCGCACTTTGACAAAAGTGGAGGATTTGATTGATTGATTTGATGCTTAACGTCCACGGTAAACAGCTATGGTCATGTCGGGACGGTCAGTTAACCTAACCACACTATTCCTGGGCAGGCTTAGACCTTCTAAGCGGTTAACCAGTACTGTCGCCAGTAACTGACAACTGCCCTTCTTGAATCAGCGGAAGGAGAAACGAAAGTATGTGGCCAGACCGGGTATCGAGCCCAGGACCTCTGAATTATAAGTCAGGTGCCCTACCGATTGCGCTACGCGGCCCGGCTGACAAAAGTGGAGGAAAAATCATGATTGTGTACCCAAAGCCTTAACTACTTTTTAGAAAGATTCTGACCTTCAGATGCGGATTGGTGGTAATTTTCGGATTACATTTCTTCATAAATTTTAGAGGTCTAATTAAAACGCCTTCAAGCTGCGGTTCTACTTAGGGCAATAAGTGTGTTTTTGTGGGACATGAAAAGAAATTCTTAGAAGATTTCCGTTGAAGCCCACCTACATATTACCAGACAAGCTGGCTGCGTATCATTTCAGGCTGTAGTGCTGCATACGTAGCTCTACAGCAATATGTTCTGTATGATATCCGTTGTTAAAAAGTGTGACACGGGATAGTCAGTTATGCTTTCAGTCTTGCCTTGAGATGGGCAGAACAAATGACTTTTCTGAAGTAGAATAAAAAAAGAAGTGTTTACAAATGCCCTAATATATACTGACACAAACAAGAAACGTCCGCTTTACAATTGTTTCTCTGAATTCTAAATGCACACAGACATTTCATTCAAATGTTTTGTTTCAATAACGTTGATTATTCAACAATGGTGTGCGCTGAACGGAAATCCGTTAAATCATCATCGGCGACAATGACAATGTCTCAAGCGCCAGTACCCAAATTTCATCTCGTGTGTTCTTCCCATTTTAACCATCACAGCTCATCCTAGCATTACTGAGCAGACACGCTGCTGAGATTTTATGGGTGCTGGATGCATTCTAAATTGTCACAGCCACTGGCATAAATCTGTCACGTAAAGTGCCGCGACAAAATGTTGATCACGACAGTGCGTAGATAGACGCAAACATTACCTTGTTGGTCCATCAGTTTGGAAGCCAATGGCATAGGACTACTTCAGAATTCATTACTAGCCATCAATAGCATTGAAATCAGTATCATTCAGCATTGCTTAATTACTCCATTACTTTTCTGTAAGAGGTGGGGTATTAAAAGCAGGTTTTAGTGCGCCGGGATTTCAGATTTCAGCCTTAATTTTTATTTTCTGATGCATGTTGTTTTTATTGTAAACAAATAATATAGTCAATTAAAACAAACACGGTGTAAAAATGATGAACGGATATGGAGATACAGAAGTTCTAAAATCGTTCTTAAGCTAATTAAAAGGGAGATAATTTCATAAAGCGAAGACTTTGGGCTGCTTTCTCGTTCATTTAGTTCGAGGCTTTTATTTTTAAAAGTTGATTTGTCGTTTGTCGCTGTTTCTAATCCTTGTTTTACGCAAAAAATCAGGTTTTGATGAATAAAATGCTACTGAGAATGAAAAATGGTGTTTTAATATTAGGTTCGATAAATCTTGTCGCTATGGAGAAAAATCAAAATGGTTGCAACTGTATGTGTGCCTGACGCTCGGGACACATTTTTTTTTTTATGGCTACAACTTTTCTGCTTTAAAAGATACAGAACCATAGAAACGGACGTTTCTTTTTTGTGTCAGTATATTTGTACCTCAAGATCAAAATTTGAATCAAAATAATATACATGCAGTTTGGTGGCTCAAAAAACATTAAAAATGGTTAGGTTCATACTAGTTGACAGCCTTGGCACACTAATTTACTCCGTGGTAAAAACACAAGAAGGGATCAAATTAAATGTCATGCCATTGCTCAGTTGAGGCTATTTAGAAAAATGTCGATACTTTGTCATTGTTTTTAGCTCACCTGAGCCAGCGGCTCCGGGGGAGCTTATAGGATGGTAAGGCTCCGGCGTCCGTCGTACGTCGTCCGTCGTCCGTCCACACTTTCAAACAACTTCTCCTCTAAAACCGCTTGGCCAATTGCAACCAAATTTCATATGTAGCCTCCTGGGACCTTAGGAACGAAAAGTTGTTCAAACGGTCCTGGTCACATGACAAACATGGCCGCCATGCCCATATATGGTAAAAACCTGAAAAAATCTTCTTCTCCAGAACCATTAGGGCGATGGCCTTGAAACTTGGTATGTAGCATCGGGTACACGAGTACTACCAAGATTGTTCAAATTATGACCTTGGGTTGACCTTGACCTTTTTTACGGTAAGGTCAAATTTGCTTCCTTATGCTTTTATATGGCAAAATGCTGCAACATAAGATATCTTGGAAACTGTTGAATTTTTTGGCCTAAAAATTGGTACATACAGTCATCTTAATGACTACATGAAGATTTATGAGTTCAAGAGGTCAAGGTTATTCTTTGACCTTTGACCCAGAACTCTCATATTTTGACAATATCAAACAATCTCCTCAAAAACAAGTAGGCCAATTGTAATTAAATTGCATATATATCCTCCAGGGGTTGAGGGAATGAAAATTTGTTCAAACGGTCCAGGTCACATGACCAACATGGCCACCACGCCCATACATGTATATGGTAAAAACCTTTAAAAATCTTCTTCTCCAGAACCAGTAGACCGATGGCCTTGAAACTCGGTATGTAGCATTGGGTACTCAAGTACTATCAAGATTGTTCAAATTATGACCCTGGGTTGACCTTGCCCTTTTTTATGGCAAGGTCAAATATCGGAAAATGCTAGCACATGAGATTTCGTGGTAAGTTTTGAAGATTTTGGCCTAAAAATTGGTATATACAATCATCTTAATGAGTACATGAAGATATGAGAGTACAAGAGGTCAAGGTCGTTCTTTGACCTTTGACCCAGAAATCTCAAATTTTGACAATTTCAAAGAATCTGCTCTAAAACCACTAGGCCAATTGAAACCAAATTTCATATAGAGCCTCGAGGGGTCAAGGGAATTAAAAAATTTTCTAACGCTCCTGGACACATGACCAACATGGCCGCCAGGCCCATATATGGTAAATACCTTTATAAATCTTCTTCTCCAGAACCAATCGACCGATGGCCTTGAGACTTTGTATGTAGCATTGGGTACTTGAGTACTATCAAGATTGTTCAAATTATGACCTTGGGTTGACCTTGACCTTTTTTACGGTAAGGTCAAATTTGCTTCCTAATGCTTTTATATGGCAAAATGCTGCAACATAAGATATCTTGGAAACTGTTGAATTTTTTGGCCTAAAAATTGGTACATACAGTCATCTTAATGACTACATGAAGATTTATGAGTTCAAGAGGTCAAGGTCATTCTTTGACCTTTGACCCAGAACTCTCATATTTTGACAATATCAAACAACCTCCTCAAAAACAAGTAGGCCAATTGTAATTAAATTGCATATATATCCTCCAGGGGTTGAGGGAATGAAAATTTGTTCAAACGGTCCAGGTCACATGACCAACATGGCCACCACGCCCATATATGGTAAAAACCTTTAAAAATCTTCTTCTCCAGAACCAGTAGACCGATGGCCTTGAAACTCGGTATGTAGCATTGGGTACTCAAGTACTATCAAGATTGTTCAAATTATGACCCTGGGTTGACCTTGCCCTTTTTTATGGCAAGGTCAAATATCGGAAAATGCTAGCACATGAGATTTCGTGGTAAGTTTTGAAGATTTTGGCCTAAAAATTGGTATATACAATCATCTTAATGAGTACATGAAGATATGAGAGTACAAGAGGTCAAGGTCGTTCTTTGACCTTTGACCCAGAAATCTCAAATTTTGACAATTTCAAAGAATCTGCTCTAAAACCACTGGGCCAATTGAAACCAAATTTCATATAGAGCCTCGAGGGGTCAAGGGAATTAAAAAATTTTCTAACGCTCCTGGACACATGACCAACATGGCCGCCAGGCCCATATATGGTAAATACCTTTTTAAATCTTCTTCTCCAGAACCAATTGACCGATGGCCTTGGGACTTTGTATGTAGCATTGGGTACTTGAGTACTATCAAGATTGTTCAAATTATGACCTTGTGTTGACCTTGACCTTTTACAGCAAGGTCAAATATGGGAAAATGGTAAAACATAAGATTTCATGGAAAGTTTTGAAGATTTTGGCCTAAAAAATTGGTATATACAGTTGTCTTAATGAGTTCATGAAGAATTATGAGTACAAGAGGTCAAGGTCATTTTTTTACCTTCGATCCAGATCGCTCATATTTTGACATTTTCAACCATTTCCTCAAAAGCCAAAGGGCCAATTGTGAACACATTTCATATAGAGCCTCCAGGGGTTGATTGAATGAAAAATTTGTTCAAACTGTCCAGGTCACATGACCAACTTGGCCGCCATTACCACTTATGGTATAAATCTTTAATATTTTCCTTCTCCAGAACCAATACACCTATGGCCTTGACACTTTGTAAATAGCATGGAGTACTAGAGTACCACCAAGACTGTTCAAATGGTGACCTTGGGTTTACCTTGACCTTTTTTGCGGCATGGTCAAATATGGGAAAATGCTAGAACATAAGTTTTCATGGAAAGTTTTGAAGATTTTGGCCTAAAAATGGTATATATGGTTGTCTTAATGAGTACATGAAGATTTATGAGCACAAGTGTCATGGTCATTCTTTGACTTTTGACCCAAAACTCATATTTTGACAATTTCAGACATGATAAGTAAAAGCCACCTTGCCAATTGTTCAGGTGAGCGATTCAGGGCCTCATGGCCCTCTTGTTTATTAAAGTTTTTCCAGTATGCAAATTCAACTAAATAATGTCATAGAATGGTACAGAAGGATTTTTTTAAAGGCTCCATAGTCTTACCAGTGGGTAAATTCGTCAAAATACGAATCATTATGAAACCTGTACAGCATTCAGAATTAATGAAAATATGTCGGTTGATGTGCTTTTTTGTATCAGATAACTGACAAAAAAGAAGGAACAAGGTATTTTGGAAAAATGATGAGCCTCTCCATAAAAATACGCATTTCGTCTCTGGTTCCCCATTAAGCAATAGAATAATGCAACCGCGGCACTATCAATGGGATCCTTGATTAACATTTGTGTACATTGTATTTTTATCATTTGTTAAAACGCTTGTACCTTGTATTTTTATCTCTTGTACCGTGTGTTTTTACCATGAAATAAAGCTTGTGAAATCGAAAGTAGGTCATATTAGTTGCCAACTAAAATGACCTAGTTATTATTCAAATCTATTTTAAGGTAAACTCAAGGACGTTTTGATTTTTTAAAGCTGGCCAATCACGATAATACAATGGACTCGACAGTATCGGATCATCGACAGTATCGGATCACCCTTATGTTATCACCCATTTTTCTCCCATATGAAGCAAATATTTTTTACCATTATATTACAGTCATCGAGTTATACCAATGACAAAGTGCAGGGTGAAAAATTCAATCGTAATGTGCGGCTGTGAAACAAATCAGAGTTGTTGAAAAGCTTGCACCCTCTTCAGCGGCGCTTGCATTTTGTCTGTTGCTCGTAACCCCCAAAACAAATATCGGTTGTTTACACAATTTTATGACTAGGCGATTGAAACCGATTCTGCTTTGTAATGTGTCCTAGCATCCTTAAACTTGCAGGCAGTCATTAGTTTTGTGATATCCCAGTATTTGATGAAACTAAAGACTTGAAAAGTTGGGCACCGAAGTGCGACAGTAACGGATCATTATATAATTTGAGCTGAAATACAGGCATCAGCTGGAAAACTTTATGTCAAATGCAGGCCTTATACCGGAAGCAAGTCATAAATCAACTACCTGAATGGCTGCCGTGTCTTCTTTCAAAAAAGATCGGTCTAAAAAATAATACAATATCCTTTTTGTAATATATCCCCCATCTCACGCCCACACTACCGTCGGTTATGCGTAGCACATCTGAGCTTTCGCTAAACATTCTGAAGCAGCTCGCATGTGCGTGAACCCATTAATGTTTTCAGCTCGCATGTGTGTGAACCCATTAATGTTTTGCGTTCATCAGCTGGACATTTGTACACTGTAGACTCGGATTAATGCTGCAGAACTCGTTGAATAACCATGTAGTGTTTATACTCTGTTTGCACTGATATTCCAGTGCTAAGGCGGAAAATCACCATAAATTTTCTTGATCCTGATCAGACGCCACGGTCTTATCAGGGTGTATTCTTTTCGAAGTCAGATTATGGTCTATACTGTTTAAGTAGTTCCGTGCTAAAGGAGCGCAGGGGATAACCGAGTTAAGAATTATTGACATGCTTGTACATTTGTATACATTCAACTGTTATTTAACAGACACAACCGTTGCTGGCGACGGGCCAAATGAAAAATATCGTTGAAAGGCCGTAAAAGTTTCCTCTCAGAGTTTAATAGGTCCAACTGTTTATGTAGCCAAATTATTGAAGCTAAGAAGTTTGGCAGAACGCCTCGGAGGAACTCTCTTATAAAATAATATCATATGATCCAATACTGTCGCAACTGATTCGTTACTGTCGTAAGACCCTCCTGTTAGGTTATCTGCCCCTAAAGGAATAAATTTCGTAAATATTTTGACATGGATAGATAGAAGGGGTATTTTACAATTGTTATGTGTAATAACATACATAATGTTAGCATTCATATACAACAAAACAGGAGTTTTATTCAACTTGATCCGATACTGTCGAGTCCACTGTAATCAACGGCGAAAGTGTACTGAGAAGTTTGCAGCGATACCTCACTATAAAATATTTCATGTTGATAGAGCAATGATAAAAGTTTATTGTTTTACACCACTCGTATGTTTCAACGGAGAATTTAAGATATGACACCTGAGATATGAGAAACCGAAATCTTGAAAATCTTTTCCCGACTTATTTTCTGTTCATCGTCATACGAGTGTTGTTTAATAGTACTTTACTATAGTATTTTTTAAAGATTTAAAGAAACCAGACACACGGTGACTTTAAACAAAAGTGGAATAGCTGAAAGCGACAGCTGCTCTTGAACGATTCTCTTATTATCTTGGTTTCGAGGAACTTCAGCTGAAAGTATATATAGGCGTTCATTTCAGTTGAGCACAAATTAATTTGCTCACTATCGGGTAAGAAAACGGTCCTATTCCAAACAGAGAATCACGCCTTTGCGAATGACAAACCGCGCATAGCAGTTTCTTTTAATCAAATGTTAAACTTCTGAAGTATCGTTAGTTTAACGAAACGTCGTTAAGTCTTCTAGTACCCTATGCATAGAATCTAATTTACAATTTACGTTGAAATATTTGGGTTGGTTGGTTGTTTTGGGTTGATAGACGAAAGAAAAAAAAAATCCAAACAACCCCCACCCGTACCTACTGCAAGCACGTCTTTTGCCCTACTACTCTCTTGTTGACCCACTCCAGCAAGTGGTTTTTCAAAGTTTATTCTTAAAGGAAACAAAATCAGCAAATTCCACTTACCTGGTTCAATTTCCTACCATTTCTCGTAGTCAGATTTTTCCATTAGAGTTTTAAAAATTCACTGGCATGCCCTCAAGCTTGGAAAGTAATCTTTTGCAGTGTATTTAATGGCCGCCTCGGAATGGCCAGCATTGCTGTAGGGTTGATTGGTTGATTTGATGCTTAACGTCCACGGTAAACAACTAAGGTCATGTCGGGACGGTCAGTTAACCTCGCCACACTATTCCTGGGCAGGCTTAGACCTCCTAAGCGGTTAACCAGTACTAAGTGCACATACTTTCGCCAGTAACTGACAACTACCCTTCTTGAATCAGCGGAAGGAGAAACGAAAGTATGTGGCCAGACCGGGATTCGAACCCAGGACCTCTGACTTACGAGTCAGGTGCCCTACCGATTGCGCTACCCGGCCCGGCCATTGCTGTAGGGGTGGCATGCTTCAAGCACATTCATGAAAATTACCATTTCATATAAAATTAATATGAAATCAGTTCAGAAGAACCTGTTCTAATATTTTATAGCAGTTATTTTCATAAGAAATATCTTTTGGGAAAACAAAAAGACGCGTAAGTGTAGCTGACACTGAAGTCAACCCTTCGCTGAAATGATTATATTCCAAAAAGACCAGGTGATTAGTGATGACATCATTTCTGTTGTGATGTCATAATAGGTGGTTCCCAACTTAATTAAATTAAATAAATAAAAATAAAATAAACCACATCAAAAGCTGGAGACCAGAAGGGATACATGTATTTTTATTATTGGAAAACCCACCTCCAAACAATAAATGATAAAATAGAGAAGAGAGGTCATGCAAAATGCTGCAAGTCAGTTTTTAGCTACGAGAAATGGTTTTGGGTATGTAAAACCTAAAATTTTGATATTTAAGCATCTTTAAAGAAAAAGTTCCAATAAAAACCACTTGCTGGAGTGGGTCAACAAGAGAGTTCGTACCGACCATCCACTAGAAATTTATATATACTTTTTATATATATTTTTAGCAAAAAATGGCACTGTTGTTTGCTGTAATACGTTTGAAATTTTAACTTACTAATGAACGTCGTTAGTTTTACATAGCCGCGCTCAGAATATAAAATTTAATACTTAGTGTGGACAAAAGTGTACGTTAAAGTGCGATGTTGCCATTGTCTTTTTTGCATTTTACCTTAACTTTAACCCTTAACGCGCCAAAAAGCAGACGACAAAATTTACGTCTGCAGAATTTCAAAAATGTTTCATCCAAGCGATATCATATTGAGAATTCGAACACTAGAGGCCAAACAGTGTGGATTCAGATGAGGTGGCTCATTATGAGCCACCTCATCTGGATCTACATGTACACTGTTTGGCAATTTAACAATTTTAATTTTGGCGTTTTAAGGGTTAATACGCAAAAAATAATTGGAGAAGTAGTGTAATAGATATTGATAAGAAAAGTGCACCAATACCTAGCTAGATTATTTGTGCAATATTAATAATTTTCTTGCTTTCCTGATATCTATACTGACTTTCCGCACTTGTTAACCTTAGTAAGGTATTTTCCTGTGATGACAACGTCATCATTGACGTCAATGAAAACAGGAATTTCTAAAGAATTTCGAAATGAATCACAATTTAAACAGTCACTTCTCTGCAAATAGAGATCACAAACATACAAACTTGAATATTGCATAAATCATTTAGCAACACATTAGTATAATTTTCATAATGGTATATTTTATACTTTTTCAGTTAATTTTTCAGCATAAGTGGAACGGCAACGTCATAATTTAACAAAAAAATTTTGTTCTCCCTCTGTATGCCCTGATTTATGATTGAAATTCTCTGTCGTTGTTAGTTTCATAGTAAGTAATTTAAGTGTTTGATGACAATGGAAACTGCTAAAATCAACATTCTGCTACCCCTATTTTTATGCCCCCGCAACGAAGTGGGGAGGGGCATATAGTTTTGCCCTTGTCCATCCGTGCATACGTCCGTCCGTCACACTTTATAGTACTGTTCTTGTCTCCGCAACTCCTCCTACAGTATTTAAAGCAGGGAGTTAAAACTTGCAACACAGTTCAGACAAGCATTGAACATGTGCATAAAGGAAACAGAACTTTGATTTATGTCTTTATTGCAGAATTATGTCCCCTTGAATAACATGCATATGTTCACCATATTTCTCTATTGTAGTACTGTTCTTGTCTCCGCAACTCCTCCTACAGTATTTAATGCAGGGAGTTGAAACTTGCAACACAGTTCAGACATGCATTGGACATGTGCATAAAGGAAACAGAACTTTAATTTAAATCTTTATCACAGACTTACGTCCCCTTGAATAACATACATATTTTGACCATTTTTCACATATGTAGTACTGTTTGTGTCTCCACAACTCCTTCTACAGTATTTAATGCAGAGAGTTGAATTAAAATCTTAAAAAGTTCCTTCAAGAGCAGAGAATACATACAGAAGTAGGAACATGGGCCAGACTACGTAGTTTCGGCTAATAAAGCCTCGTCAGTGACCCTGACAATATCTGGTGACGAAACCAGAAAAAAGCATACTGTAATTTCTTAATTTTAATTGGACAGTCGAAACTTGCAACACAGTTCAGACATGCATCGAACATGTGCATAAAGGAAACAGAACTTTGATCAAGGTCATTATCGCAGAATTATATCCCCTTGAATGACATACATATTTTGACTGTATTTCACACTTTGTAGTACTGTTCTTGTCTCTGCAACTCCTCCAGTAGTATTTGGTGTTGGGATTTGGAATTTGCAACACAGTTCAGACATGCAATGAACATATGCATAAAGGAAACAGAACTTTGACTTAGGTCTTTATTGCATAATTATGTCCCCTTGAATGACATACATATTTTGACCTTATTTCCATGGCTCATATACAAGCTCACCTTTTGTCATCGCTGTAGTGGCCTCATTTATCAACCGATTTAGTTAGATATCACATCTACATGTATATTGGGTATGGCAATACCTCGAACATGTTTGCATTTCAGGTTAGTAGGCTCAAGGCCAAGGTCACAGTTGCTATTTTCAGAAAAATTTGGGCATCGCTCTAGCGCTTTTATTTATGGATCGATTTTGATATAACTTAATATATATGTTAAGTATACCAGTATCTTGAATAAATTACCGTTTCAGTTCCGAGATCCAAGGTCAAGGTCACAGTTTCTATTTTTAGAAAAAAACTTTATCATCCCTCTAGCCCCTTTATTCATTGACAATTTTGATGTAACTTCACCCAAATGTTTAGTGAGACAATATCTTGGACAAGTTCGCAATCCAGAATTTTAGGATCAAGGTCAAGATCTCATTTGCTATTTTTTAGAAAATATGTTGTCATCCGTCTGGAATGATTCTGACAGAACTTTACACAAATATTTAGCATGACAATATCTGGGACAAATTCACGTTTCGGCATTGTAGGTCAAAGGTTAAGGTCACATATGCTATTATAAGTACATATAAATCTTTGTCATTATTACTAGCGCCTTTATTTGTTAACTGATTTTGATATAACTTCACACAAATATTAAGTATAAAACAATATCATGGACGAGTTCACCTTTCAGGGTTGTAGATCCAAGATCAAGGTTACAGTTGCTACTTTTAGAAAAAAAACTTTGTCTTCCCTTTAGCACTTTTATCTATTGACATATTTTGATGTAACTTCACACAAATATGTTTTAACACATTGCTATGTTTTAACACATTACTCATCTAGTGAGGCATATGGCGGGGGCATTCATCACCTTTAGTGATTGTCTAGTTCACAGAAATTGGTTCAGACATTCTTATATTGTTAGCATCAGGTTTATACTTTGAACCCAAGTTTTTACTGCTTTGTGATTCGACACACCTGAACTTTGGTACGTATGTGTCATCTTTTGGTGCTTGTTAATAAATCAAAAAGTCTCCTGCCAGACAGATAATATGACTACATATTTGTTGTTTAGCACGCCCTAATCGTAATTTGTCATGATATATACGACATATGATTTCTGTATCAGTTATTTAGAAACAAAGCTATGATATACGAGTAATTGCACTGGTGGCATATATTTGAGACCTCTGCAACACTTGCCAACACTGTGGTTTTACGGAATAAAACTGAAATACAATCAACTCTCGATATCTCGAACATTGATATCTCAATATGCCCTCTTATTTCAAAGAATATACTTTGAACACAATTTCTATTTGTTATTAAATTTCAATTCCGGATATGTTAAACTACTGATATCTCATCATGAGTAAATTTTCTGGGACCAGAAAATTTTCTTTGAGATATCAGTATTTTTGCATAAATTTCGAATTTGAGATATCGAGAGTTGACTGTAATGGAAAACCACAGCCTCTGTTAAAGAATTTCACAGTGATTTCGTTATAAGAAATTCAAGTTAAAGCTTTCAGTAGGCGTTTACGGCAGTTTTTTGTATAATATTCTTGCAATTTATACGACAGTTGAGTACCAAGAAGCCGCTGCTATATCGGTCGAGGACAACATGCCGTTTTTTTCATGAAGTCATGTTTCAGGTTTTATGGTTTTTAAGTTTATGATATAACTTTTCTTTCTTACTTATTACTATCAAAATTGTCTTTTCCTAGGGGTAGGCAGGAATAAGATGAATGAGTCGTCTGCAAGAACCGGTGCCTGCTGAAATGTTCGAACCGCAAAAGCTGATCAGAATGATCAGACATAAATAGAAATCTTTATCGTAAAACTCGAAAACTGCTTAGTCTGTCCGGATGCGCAAGCTGATTTGAGTTTTTGTGATTCGCAGAAAAAGAAGGCACAGTGTCTCGTTAGGTAGGTCAAAAATGATGATGTAGTCAATGTAATTATTGCTTTGTTCCGACATGCACAATACACGATAACTTGAAACATTCAATTATGCAAAAGCACTTCTGAACAGGTTCAGGTTCTTTGGGTCACGTCGATTAACGGTTTACTGAAGAAACAAGTCAAAATAAAATATGTGCATTGGAAGATCGCAAGCATAATGAGTAAATGAACACGGGTTCGAAGGCCCACCACCACATAGGCCATACGAAGTCGGGACCTTGGTTTAATGTCTCATCTGGAAGACCAGATATACGGGCATTGAACCTGTGACCTCTGGTTTTGTAAGCTTGTGCGATATCTCTTACACTACTGCCGCTCCTTGTTCCTTCTGTTGAATCTGTTCCTTTCGCTTGAAGGAACTCTTTTAGATTTTAATTAAAGAAACCTCGAAAATGCTCGGTTACAGTGGGTTAGGGCACGCCAATTTATCTCAAACATACGTAACTGGACACCGTACATTTGCAAATAAACAATTAATTTCGAATGCGCAGGTAAGCATACCTATTCACATGTGCATGAATGTAGATTCGACACAATACGTCTGGGCTTGGCTGTTAAAAACTTACGACGCCGTCAGCTTACAAGACGTTAAATTTCAAACATATTGTACACAAAAACTCTGCCATTTATGACGAATAAAATGTGAGAAAATTATGCAAAGCTTCGTTCATGTTTTATGTGGGAAAAAAGGCTGCTTATTATGTTTATTCCATAGGACTTGACGAATCCGTTCGACTTCGTTAAGCTAACGTCGCTTTGAACATCGGGTTTCTGATTTTGTTGGAACTAGAGTATGATATTCAGCTGTCAGATTTATAAAGTTCTCTATTAGTGAGTGGGTCGGAGAGGGATATTCATTGCCTGTCGAAATCCTCCCGTCTTCTATTGATTAATTGTTTTTTTTCTTTTAATATTTGGGGTGGAAACAAAGGGACAGTTACATACAAGACTTTGAAACTATCGCACTCATTTTTTTTGTGAGGATATAGATATTACATGTATACTGAACATCAAAAGAAACGCATACATTGTATACGCCCAATTCATTTGAAGGTACAGGTATATGCTCTTATTTAGATATTTTAAGTTGCTTTGTTTATGATATTCCGACAGAATGAGCACCTTAACGCATCGATATTCCATAAACTTTAGAGACCAGAACGCTTGCTTTTGTGATGGGGTTAAACATAAAGATACCATACTTTCAGAAGCTGAATTTTTAATTCCATAAAATACTCAGCCAATTATTTTCTCCAGACATAATGTCCGCAGCAAGAGTAAGAAACAGCGAAAATAATCAAAGCAATCTAGCCTTGCGTTTTAGAGAAACAATCAGGTGAAAGTTGGCAGTGGAAACAGTAAGACTGGCTTACCACTGAATTTCCCATAGACCTTTTAACACCTTGTATTTCTTGAAAAGTACAGAAACCATTCATACGAAGAGGTTAAATGAATTAGCAAGAGTAAAATAAAAAAATTTGCAAAGAAATTTTTCATAGCACTGCAGAACTTTTGATGTTATTGGCATTTCCAATTTGCCATTTGTTTAATTGCAAAGGAGATAATTTGACAAGTGTTCAACTTCAAACTGCTGTCATTTTCCTAAGAAGAATACCATGGTAATAAAACCAACTTTTTTTTTCATAGCCACACATTAGAGTCGCGTTTTGGAAACACTTTGTTATACTGCCGAAGGTAAGACAACTCTTACAACAACTTCGAATGTTTCACGATAAATTGAAATTACTCTTTAATCAAGGTCTAATTTTGCAAGAAGCTAAGTTTATATTGTTGGCAGACGTCAGTAGTATTTTCTGCTATATGTGATTTAAAACCATAAACCAGGTGACAGAAGAAAATTGAACCTAAACTTGTAGACGTTTCTTTTGATGTTCAGTATATATGATGTACATAGCTCGTAAATTTAGCTTACACAGAGAGGAAAAATAATAACGAAATTATGTAAGAACCTTTTGACGCGGTTGACCATTTTATAGATACATGTATCATGATTTAGAAACTGATTGCTGTTATCTTTGTCTATATATAAGTACTTCCCTTACTTATATTGAAAACGGAGATGCCCAGCTTATTAAAGTTTATCAGTTAGATCGTCAAACAACTTCTTCGAATTCAGATTTGGTTATTTATTCATAAAAGCTCTGAGCGTATCGGTCCGGCCATTCTAATCTGCCATTGAATGTTAGTCTTGTCGTTAATGTTGATTGAAATTTAATTTTAGATTAGGGTCACCTTGGAAGTAAGGTGATACTGTCATATAGTTTTAGCATGTTATGACGTCTGCTATAACTTTCATTTATTTTCCATGCGTGCGTCCATAGGAAGTAACCTTCAGAATGTATATATTTCTGTAATTGAGCCGAAACACGAGAAAACCAACAATGTGGTCGTGCGTCCAGCGCAGACTCAGATTAGCCTGGGCATCCGCCCAGTCTGATCAGAGTCTTGGCTGTCCGCATAGATGTAGCTTGGACGCTTAGCTACCTTTTAAGCGCTTAGGAAAGACTCTGATCAGACTGGTCAGATGCCCAGATTGATCTGAGTTTGCGATGGGTGCACAACCACATTGTTGGTTTTCTCGTGTCGCGGCTCAATTATGTTTGAATGTACAACACTAGCGCTGCCATACTCTGAGCTTTTCTGACAATTCGTTATGCCAGCTATAGACTATGTATGGTACATGTATGATAAGAAGTGCTTCACTATAGCTGTCAACTGGGCGCACAATGTTGAGTCATCGTTGTGTCGGGTTGTCTTGTGATGCTGTAAGGTATACCAAGTCCAATACTCTAGCCTTTATACATTATGAGAAACGGTCTTGCACCAAAATGGTTGACATAGGTTCGTCGGCTTCCAAATTATTCAAACGTCCCTACAGTAACGTTATATCGGTGCCGAGAGTAACAAGGGCTTAGGACGGTGAGGTATATATGCATGTATCTGATTAGATAGGTAGATTTTCTTCATGTTCAAAGCAGTTTCCGTGGAAGAAATTGGCGTGATAATTAATGTGATTATCTTCACAAAGTGTTATACCATTTTGTACGGATGCTTCTGATATCATAAATATTAAACCAGAAAAATTTTATTACAATAATACATTAAAAACCTTAGAAGCTTATAAAGCATTAGTACTACATTTTATATATGATATCAGCCATCATCCATCGGGAACGATGAGTTGCGACATGCTTCAAGAATTCTTTTTAGCTGTAGCTGTGTAGCTTCTGTATTTTATATAAAATACTTTCCGAGTTCCGAACCGCAAAATAATACGTAACGAAAAGGGATTTAGTTTTTTTTGACATGTTGTAAATAATGGCATTTTGGCTCAGGTTTTTGGGATCAACATAGGATACTAACTAATATTATCTGTATTTTGCACATGTATCAATATATAGAACTGTATCGAAAGCATGGTAAAGACGCATGCCATGGACGTTCTTAACGTCTGAGATAACGTTACCCATTTTTCTTCTCGATACAATAGCATCTTTTCTCAAAGCAACTTCTGCATGCTCAACACAGAGCTAATGTCTGCTAACATACGTAAGACATAAGAATATATAAGACATAGATGACATAAGAAATAACATTTCACGTCGATGTTCAAATTTACAACAACAATTTTCAAATTTTGGCTATTTTACCGAAATTTTTTTTTTTTAATTCCTTTGTTTGTCGGTAAAATGACCCATAAGGCTAATGTTGACATGTTTTACATTTGGACACTGATGTGAATTAAAGTTTCTGATGTCTTCTTATGTTTTTATGTCACCCATTTACGGACACACCTTAGCGTACCAGTCCTTTGGAAGAGGTGAAAAATGCTTTTGAACAAGATACTTAAAAATTGTCAAGGTCCGTGAAATGAGTCCAACGGAATTTCTCTTTCGGATGAGTAAAACGAGTGCAAAACCACATGGCGATTATCTCCATTTATGCGTGGCGTCAGAAACAAAAGAAACGTTCTCCTCCGACATAGCACATACTGGTCTACCGATTCCTTGACGATCATCTTGTGACCCATCTCCATCATGGTAACTCTCATACTCTGGGCATCCGCCCAGTCTGATCAGATTCTTCGCTAAGCGCTTAAAGGGTAGCTAAGGGTCCAAGCTACCTCCATGCGGACAGCGAAGACTCTGATCAGACTGGGTGGATGCCCAAGCTGATCTGAGTCTGCGCTGGGCGCACAACCACTTTGTTGGTTTTGTCGTGTCGCGGCTCATTATGATCCACTCTATATCAGTAATAAAGAAACAAAGCTACGATATGATTGCACTGGTCGCGTATAATTGGGACCTATACAGCGCTGGACGACACTGTGGTATTAACGGAAATTAAAAAGAAATAATCATTATGACAAGTCACAGCCTCTGTTGAATAATTCCACAATGATTCTGTTTTAAAAAGAGCTTAAGTCAAATGTATCAGCAGGCGATTACGACAGCTTTGTGTATAATCTCTGTGCAAACTATAACTCAGATGAAATTAGCAAGATGTGAAATAAGCCGCTGATTTATGGGTCGAGGACAGCATTGAGGCTTTTTTATGGTCCGAGAGTTTTGTTGGTTGGTTGGTCGGTTGTTTTAGGTTTAACGGCCCTTTGAGACAGTATTTCAGTCTGTATCGGGCCGTCTCCTAAAGAGAGGGAGAAAGAAGAGAGAAATGATAGACGAGAGAAAAAGATGTCCATACAACCCCCACCCGCACCTACTGCAAGCACAGTAGGCCCTTGCCCTACTATCCCGAGAGTTTTGTACCAATACACATCGAACCTAAATCATTGTGTATATATGGCACTGATGATTCCGGTTCCCGTGGAAACTGCTTAACATCATCATTCTCCCCTTTTGATAGTTCTTAGTTATGGTGTCCCCAAAATTCAGGGTACATGTAACGCCGCCAGCATTCTTATATTAAGAGCATTTTGGTACATGTATACTTTGAGTCCAAGGTTTTGATAAATCATGGTGTGTTGCGACACACCTGCAATAGGGGAGAGTCGGGTAACTTCGGACAGGCGGGTAAATTCGAACATACAATTGCAAACAGTGAAAATCCAGATGAGACGGCTCATGATGAGCCGTCTCGTCAGGATTTTCTCTGTTTGGCCAGTTAATTTTTGTTTTAGTTCCAAATAACTGACCTATAAAGGAAACAATGTCAGTGTCCGAATTTACCCGCTGTCCGAAGTTACCCGACGCTCCCCTATGTTACCTTTAATGATTGCAAGCACTAAGTGTCTATTCTTAATCGAAAAGTCTCCTGCCAGACAGACGCATGGCTAAATATATCCGTTTATAGCTCGCCCTTATCGTAAATTGTCATAAGATCTACACCTTAAAGTAATAAAGCAACAAACCTATGATTGCATTGTAGAGCTTTGGTCGCGAAACTGAGACCTTAACAGCACTGGGCAACACTGTGATTTTAACGGAAATTAAACAGAAATAATGGAAAGTCAGAGCTTCTCTGAATATCTTCAAAGTGATTTCGCTATAAGAAATTCAAGTCAAAGGCGTTTACGGTAGTTTTGTTTTTAATAGTCATGCAAGTTATATGGCAGATAAATACCAAAAAGCTTCTGTTAATGGGTCGAGGACAGCAACGAGACTTTTCTTAGATATGGTGTTTCAGTTTTGGGGTTTTGAGTAATATGATATTACGAATTCGCTTTCTTACTTATTTCTATCAAAATGTCCTTTCTGGACTTATTCTTTCCTGGGGGTAGCCCAGACATAAGATGAATGAGCCGGCTACAAAAAAAACGGTACCTTCTGGAATGTGCGAACCGCAAAAACTTACCAGGATGATCAGACTTTACCCTCCTTACATTAAAAAGATTTTTTATAATAAAACGTAAATACTCTTCAGTCTGTGTGGATGCGCAGGCTGATACGAGTTTTTGTGACTCTCAGAATGCGGAGGCACATTTTCTTGTGCGGCAGGTGAATAATGACAACGGAGACAATGTAATTATTGCAATGTCTTGACACGTACAAGACATCACAACTTCTTGCTTGGAACATTCAATAATGCAAAAGAACTTATGAACAGGTTCAGGTCCATTGAGTCATGTCGTATAACTTGTTGTTAACCCAATAATAAATCTGAATAAACGTCGCAAGCATAATTGGTGGGTGAAACTCGTGTTTAATGCCCTACTATCACATAGGGCATACCGAGATGGGACTAGGTTTAAACGTCTCATCCGAAAGAATGGAGGAGTACGGGATCGAATCTGCGACTATATTACCGCCGTTCCTTGCAAGCTTAAACAAACTGCGAAATTGCTTAGTTAGGTCAAATCACGCCCATTTTGCTCAAACATAATTGGAACTCGTACATTTTAAAATAAACGATAAACTTCGAAGGAGCAGGAAGGCCTGTCCATTGTCATTCATAAATGTAGATTCTGTCACAATACGTCTGGTCCTTGCTGTTCAAAACTTACGACATTGTCAGCTTACAAGTCGTTTAATTCAAACGCATTGTACGCTAAACCTCTGCCACTTTGATGAGAAAATGTGGGGAGCCTAGCTCCTCGCAGTATTTGACAGAAAATACTTGAGCCGCGACACGACAAAACCAACAATGTGGTTGTGCGCCCAGCGCAGACTCAGATCAGCCTAGGCATCCGCCCAGTCTGATCAGAGTCTTCGCTGTCCGCATGATGGTAGCTTAGTCCCTTGGCTATTCTTTAAGCGCTTAGCAAAGAGTCTGATCAGACTGGCCGAATGCCCAGGCTGATGCGAGTCTGTGCTGGGCGCACGACCACATTGTTGGTTTTCTCGTGTCGCGGCTCACTTGATTGTGCGTCTTCTAGAGGACGTTACGAATCCTAGAATAACGACTTCGTTAAGCTAACGTTGCTCCCTGATTTTGATGGAACTAAATTATGTTTCAAGAAATATGTCTGGCATAAAGACCTTTTTTATTAGTGAGTGTTGGTCGGAGAGGAATATCCATTGCCCGGCGAAATCTGCCCTCCACCTTTCTGTTTTGATTAATTAAAACATTTGGGGTTTGCGGCACAGAGGAATTTTAATACAGGAGTTTGCAGCTATTGCACTTTTGGTGTACATAACAATTACATGTATACGGGGTAGTTACATGCATACATGTGGCGTACACAAATGGGAAAAAGTAATAATGAAATACATGTAAGTAAATCCATTTGAAGAGGTTGATCATTTATTTAGTATGATGATTCAGTAACTGAAAATGAAAGGAGGAAAATTTGAAGACACTAGCACAATTCAATCCCAGACCCCACCCGAGATATCATGTGAGAAAAGACAACACAAAATAGTCACCACCAAAGACATCATACGCGGCAGCCAGGTGAACAACCATTTTCCGTGTAGGTGGACACCGGGTTAGCCTAAACATCACAAACAATATACAATGTATCAATAACAGACAAAGCAAAAAAGAAGAACAACAACACATAAACCCAAAACAGAA
Source organism: Ctena decussata (assembly GCA_963989385.1). Lineage (NCBI taxonomy): Eukaryota > Metazoa > Mollusca > Bivalvia > Lucinida > Lucinidae > Ctena > Ctena decussata. The sequence continues at coordinate 55,037,465 of OZ022501.1, read as the reverse complement.
GTGCCGCCTTGCGACGGCCAGCAATGAAATTACTTGGTGGGTGGGGGTGGAAGGGGGGACTAAAACGGTTTGTGGTCGACCAAACCTCGCTGTCTTGGTCTATACTAAAAACGTCCCTTATTTACTGGCAGCGGAGACAAGTTTAAAAAATTTCTCCGTTTATTAAAGTTTATCATTCAGATCGCCAAACGACTCCTTCAAAGTACAGACTTGGTTACTAATTCATAAATGCTCTGAGCGTATCGGCATGCCATTGAATGTTAGTCTTTACGTTAATGTTGATTGAAATTTAATTTTAGATTAGAGTTACATGTAGCTAGCCTAAACATAACCAATACACTGTGGAAGACCTATCAAAACCCAAGAAAGGAAAATAATAAAAAAGTACAAGTAAAGAGGAGGAAGGTATAAAAATGAAACAAAACAGAAGCACCGCCTTTGGACGGGCAGTTATGGATTTTCCGTAGAGAATAGACCAGTTTGCCTGAACCGGCGCTCTGCTATTTCTTATATATTGGCTTATACTTGCAGATGAATTATCATTTCGTAATAATTATGTCTCCTCTCTCTGATTGAAAATAATTTACAAAACTTGGTAGAAACATAAAACATCAGAAAGCAAGAATGGAAACTTCATTCGCAAATTTACGGATTGATGTTTTTTTTGTAATTTTAGAATAAAATTCGCCGTCAGCTCTATAACACTAAAACATTGAAGATATTTTCAAGAAACTTAGTAAATATGTACAGCATTATTAGACAACGTGCAAAGCACTAGAACTGTACATGTAACTCGTCGTGTCAGCTCCATAACTTAGACTCCATTGAAGATATTTTCAAGAAGTTTTGCATAAATACATGTATAAAGCATTATCAGATAATGTGCGGAGAACTTAAACTGTACTTCCTTCTACACTTGTCCATTTGCAATTTAAGTATGGAAATCTTGTCCACTCTATAAGGGTAAAAACCGTTAAAGCCTTTTTCTTAAGACTTGATAGAAATAAACAGAATCCTCATTTGTGCAGAGAACAAAACCAGAAACTTCATTTACAGTTTATGGCATTATGCCCTTTGGGTTAACTATGGAAATCGTGCCATCTCTAGAACTTTTAAACCGTAAATTTTATCAAACTTGATACAAATATAAAGCAACATCTGCAGAAGTGCACAGCACATGACAAGATAATGTCTTTAGTCATGTTAGTAGCACGCGCTAGTCTTAATTTGATGCGGTATACTATATCAGTAATAAAGTCACAAAGCTACGATAAAATTGCATTGGTGGCGTATAACAAAATAATTCCACAGTGATTTCGTTGTAAGAAATTCAAGGCAAACCTTTCAGCCCAGGTGGGGGAAATTAAACCAAAAGCCCACCCTTCGATCCAGGGCTTCTCATCTTACTATCTCCCATTTTAGCACATCTGTCAGGTATATCAAGTACAGACTTAGTTACTTATTCATGCATGCTCTGAGCGATGAGCGTATCGTCCCGGTTAGGATAATCTACCATAGAATGTTAGTCCTTTCTTTAACGTTGATTGGAATTTAATTTTAAAGTAGAGACTCCTTTGGAAGCACGTTAATACATAAGCAGCGACACAAGAAAACCAACAAAGTGGTTGTGCGCCCAGCGCAGACTCAGATCAGCCATGGCATCCGCCCAGTCTGATCAGAGTCTTCGCTGTCCGCATGGAGGTAGCTAAGACCCTTAGCTACTCTTTAAGCGCTAAGCGAAGACTCTAGTCAGACTGGGCAGATGCCCAGGCTGATCTTAGTCTGCGCTGGGCGCACAACCACTTTGTTGGTTTTCTCGTGTCGCGGCTCACGTGTATTTTGTATGTTCTTGTTTGTTGTAAACAGCTTACAGACATCTGCTGATTTCGTGTCTTCGGTGTAGTCCTTGCTTCGAAAACACGAACATTTCAGATTTTTCTTTCTCTATTTCTGTTCGAACAGACAACACTGCGGCTGCCATACTCTAAATTTTCTTTTAACCGAACATGTCGGTTATATAAACAGAAAAATAAAACGTAAGTTGTCAGAAGACAGCGCCTATTGATTGCTGAACCTCTCACGGTTTGAAAATATCCCGACTTCTAGGTAGCAGAAGTATCATAAAATTACTGAATCGTAAAACAGATCATTGTAACAGGTGGATAAGTTATATAGAAGATCTTACATGAGTGCTCATGTATTATTGAATTTATTAAACGAGTTGGGGAAAAAGATAAGATGCGAGGCTATGCCGAGCATCTTATCGGTTTTCCCAACGAGTTTAATAAATTCAATAATAAAGGAGCACGACTGCAAGACTCTATTTATCATATGACACTAAAATCGCCCTTTATTAGCAAATTTTGCACTAAACGTCACGATTTCGCCATTAGACAACGCGACGTTCTATGGACGTCAACGCATAACGATACGACGTAATTTGCATGTTTAATCCACTAGTGGATTATCGTTTTTAATGCATGGCTTTATTACACTGAGTCTGTCAGATGCGACGTCATATGATAAAAATTATTTATTTACACCATGAAACGTTAAAATGCTTATATGCTACTACTCTTAGACCAACAGACAGTGAAAACATGGACTGCTATCATCCACTGTATACATGAACATGTTTTCTAAGATGCCATAGAAGCATAGGTTGCTGGATGAAACACTCTATTCCTCCTCATGTTAGTTGGAGATTAACTCTTTAAGCACCAAAAAGCAGATGACAAAATTTACGTCTGCAAAAAATCAAAAAATGCCTTGTCCAAGACATTTCATATTGACAATTCAAAAACTAGAGGGCAAACAGTGTAGATCCACATGAGGCGGCTCATCAATGAGCCGCCTCATCAGGATCTACGCTGTTTGCAAATTTAGCTATTTTCGTCTCTGGTGCTCAAAGAGTGTAGACCAAATATTATGACACTTACCAATACGGCTGCTACAAATATGTTCAGAAAATTAGTTAATTCAGTTATGATACACCTAGCTTTGTTCTCTTTTATAAAATTCATGACCACGAAAGAAAATATACAAACGTTTGTGCAATTTACCGAAAACAAAATATAATTTTTGTTGCACACTGCGCCATATACTGCCGAAAAGAAGAGAGAATAGTTTAACATTGAAAAATCTCCCCACAAAATGACGTTTTTCTTTTGGACTCTTTTTAGATTATAACGATAAGCGAGACAATGACTGTGAACCTCCACGTTTACAGTGTGTGTTATTTACCTTCATACAAATGTGTATGATATCGAAAGTACGTCCTATGATTTTTTGTTGCTAACCAAAATGACTGCAAGAAAAAAACAACAAAAAAACAACAACAAAAAACAGAAAAAAACGTTCTTTCCAACACTTTTCATGACAAAATCAATGATTGTTGTACCGAATAGGGCAATACATGTACATATATCTTCGAATGCAGCTACTAAGTAGTTCTATTCGTGCGAACAGAGCTACAGTGTTTTTGAAGCTGTTTTCAAAGAGAAACATGAGTCGCTACACAGCACAAACTATAACATGAAGGTTTCATTGTCAGGGAAGACAAAAGGCTAGTTGTACGTCTACCCGAAAACACTGAATCCTGAGATTTTTAAAAGTGTCCAAGACCCATAGTCTAGGAGTTAATTATACAACTTCGAATAAGTTATTTGTTCATGCATTGTCGCTCATGGTTCCCAGTACAACTTGAATACATATGATTCCCGTCTCAGAGGAGGATAAAGGAAACAACAATAGATAATCATCTCGAAAAATACCATTCACCAAGTCTATAGCACCGAATCTTTGCTGTCTTTGTACAGTGTAATCTAGGATCACCAAGCCCAGGCAGGTAGTTTCAAAGGAAAACGTGATATTCCAATACAGCTATTCTTCAGCACAATAGCTCTGTTCGAACAAATGGAACTACTATGCTAATGAATTAGCTGTATTAGAGGGTAGCCTTATTCGGTATAGAAAGGACTTTTATTTGTTTAATGCCGGCCGATCATGGTTGTTTACAATGAGGATATCCTAGAGGAAAATTCATCCGTGTGCTTTCAATACTGTACCAAATTTCATCTCACACGTCTAGCCATGTGGGATAAGCTGCACGTGAATTTATTCCTTTCCTCAATGGCTTCGCAGGATTTAGAAACATTCGTTTTACATAATAATCGTCATTTAACAATCTTCTTCTAGCTTACCAGCTGCTGTACCAGTTCGATTTCCTATCTGAAATGGTCGTGTTAGATTTTTGACGTCACTCTCTAAGTCACTTGAATGACGTCAGACCAGCTCGTTTTAAGGTAGAAACAAACAGTAAGCCGCATAATCTTTTTGATATTGGTAGGTGAGAAAAAAAAATCAGTCATTGGTGTTCAGTGGGGATAGGGATACTAACCCTCGGGTCTACCGTTCAAGTGGGAAACCCGGTAGAGTCTCGTTTCCCTCTTGGATAGATCCTTGGGTTGGGATCTCCTTATTCCCGCTGGGCACCAATTATAGATTCTATTTATGTCGCCACTCAGACTTTATACGAGGGTCATCCAATAAGTCCTGCAAACAGCCAAGTTTCGGACAAGTGGTAATTAAAAACGAAGCAAGTAGTTCACATTCCTACATTGCATCTTCCATTCTTTCCAGTCAACGATTTCCAGAATCGTCATGATCTTGCAAATGGCGTTGCTAGGCAACTGAAGAATACTACCATAATGGGTGCAACGGTGGCTTCTAGTTGTCTGTTTCAGGTCCCTTAGCTTAGTTCAGAAAGCTTGTAAATTTCTGAACATTGCTGGGAGATACGGAAAATGATACTGAAGTATGTACACGGTACCAAGGTATATATATTGCCGTCAGTCAAGATATCATTATTGTTCCAAGAAAGATCACCGTGTTTTTCGGGCAGCTAAAATATCATATAAAATGAGTATATGAAGAAGTGGCATTCACAGCAGATAAAGTGTTTCCTTAACTGCCATTAATTTGTTATCAAATAATAGTCCCGCGATGCTGAAATGTAGATATTAAAGAAAATATAAGCTTCGAGCCTTGTTTTAATACCGTTTGCAGCCTTTAGAAACCAGAGACAAACGTCAAGAACTAGAAGTTTGCTAAAATTCTGTAATATTCTCTTGTTGCCTAGCGACCACATTTGTTTAGAAATGTGAAATGATAATTGTCTCTTATCTGAGTTCTTAAATATAAGGCGATTACCTTTAAACATGAATTCTTGAATTTTGAAAGAATTATAAACATTTATGCAGAATTTTTCCTTCCCCTCACATCTTGTAAAAGACGTCGTGTGTGTGTAATTTCACCGCCGGTATCCCATACACCTTTGTATTTAAAACCTTCCCATTTCTAAGAAAGGAATGTCACATGTATGATTTTTAGCACATATGTGTACTATATACGTAAGCTGTTTATGGTATAATTTGATTATCCTACCTCAATTAATGAAGTAGTAATGGCGGCGTTTGCAAGACTTCTTGGATGACCCTCGTATGTCTGATGGTAACCTAGGTTCTTGCTAGTGAAATACGTGAAATACGTGTACATACATTTACATATGACGTCGCATCTGAGAGTGTAATAAAGCCATGCAATAAAAACAATAATCCACTAGTGGATTAAATATGCAAATTACGTCGTAACGTTATGTGTTGACGCGTTTTCTAATGGCGAAATCATGACGTTTTAGTGCAAAATTTGCTAATAAAATGCGATTTCAGTGTCTATGATAAATAGAATCATGCATTCGTGCTTATGTATTATTGAATTTATTAAACTTGTTGGGGAAAACGATAAGATGCTCGGCATAGCCTCGAATCTTATCTTTTTCCCCAACTCGTTTAATAAATTCCATAAAACATGAGCACTTATGTAAGATCCTCTATGTATCTGATAGGTTGGCCTTCATAGATTTTTCTTCATGTTCGAAGCAGTTTCCGAGAAAGAGAATGGCGTGATAACTAATATGATTATTTTGACAGACTGCTATGTCATTAAGAAGAGAGGATTTTGGTTTCATAAATATTATATCACAGTGATTTTATTGTAATAATACTTTAATAGCTTATAAAGGATCAGTACTACTTTTATGTATAATATCAGCCAACTGTCATCAGCAATGATGAGCTGTGATGTGCTTCAAGGGCCTTAGCTGTGTTCAGTTCAATTGCTGAAATTGAAATTCTGTTTTTCAAGTTTTGTACAGAATTTAGGTAAATCAATAAAATGTATTGATTTTTGTTTACATGTTCCTTCGGAACAGCTTCCTTAAGAATTGACCTCAATGTGGAAGGGCTCTGGTGTCCTGGGAAGCCAACACGAAGTCACAAAACGGTCCATTTTGTCAAATTGAGCCGCGACACGAGAAAACCAACAATGTGGTTGTGTGCCCAGCGCAGACACAGATCAGCCTGGGCATCCGCATAGTCTGATCAGACTCTTTGCTAAGCGCTTAAAGGGTAGCTAAGGGTCTAAGCTACCTCCATGCGGACAGCGTAGACTCTGATCAGTCTGGGCGGATGCCCAGGCTGATCTGAGTCTGCGCTGGGCGCACAACCACATTGTTGGTTTTGTAGTGTCGCGGCTCAATTGGAGGAAAAGCATGGAGGTGTACCAATACAACTTTCGGGGTCATCTGTTTTGGCAGCCATCTCTTTGGGGGCACTTAAACCCAAATACAGGCAAATAAACCTGGATTAAGGGGTCACCTGTCTCAGGCGGCCAATTTTGTGTGTCCTTTTGCGTGACCTCTTAAAACAGGTTTGACTGTATTGTCATGAAACCAATGTTTTAAGACGTTTACGCCGATAGGAGAGATTCTGTACTTTGGTGTTAATTAATTAGTTGTAAACCAACTTAAAAGTGCAGTCACAGTCATTTCTGGGTTAAAAAAATGTTCGAACTTTAATTATAAGACAAAGCCAGAATATAATTTGAGTCAGACTGACTTCATCTATTTTGTCATTTATTTCTCTTGAGATTAATTTTGATTGGAAATTAATTTTTGATTAGTTCTCTTACTGATTCTTAACAGTTGCTGGGTAAAAAATAAGTACAATGCGCTTTATTCAGAAATGCTGAGTAAGCCATGACTGAGGATCATGGAACAACAACTAAAAAATGACGCTTTTGGAGCGGTGGACAAAAGATTGTCATCAATAAATAAGTAGACCTCCTTAGTGATGCATTGTCTTGAGTTCGCCATACCTAAGGATCATAGTAACATTAAAAAGTAAACTTTGACACGTTTTGAGGCGGTGGACAAAATATTGACATCAATAGATAAGGGCGCGCCTAGTCATCAACATACTTAAATCATATTACTACTACTTACTCTCTTACTCTCCGCGTCCAAAATAGCAGGAAGATTGTCATAAAGATCGCTAATTAATGATATTGTGTGTGTGTGTGTGTGTGTGTGTGTGTGTGTGTGTGTGTGTGTGAGCGAAAATAAACATTTAATCAAATAATAGGACACTTCAAAAGAGTTAAACATTTCAAATACATTTTATCCAAAATGACGTTAGGAACAGGTAGGCCTATATCTATAGCAGTCGCATTATTCATCAGCACGCCGTTGTTTCGCTATAATAAACCTACTCAAAGTTTGATTCATCATCACATTGAAAATGAAATTAAACGGTTAGCGCCAAATATATATATTCATGTTGCTAGTACATGTATGTTTGTTTAATGTGTTTACAAAAATTTAAACCAATAAAAAACAATCCTGTAACTGGAACCATTACCTCCAAATGGGAAAATTGAACCGCGACACGACAAAACCAACAATGTAGTTGTGCGCCCAGCGCAGACTCAGATCAGCCTGGGCATCCGCCCAGTCTGATCAGAGCCTTCGCTATCTGCATGAAGGTAGCTTAGACCCTTAATTACCCTTTAAGCGCATAGTAAAGATTCTGATCTTACTCTTTGTAACTGTCAGTGCTCTGTTGTCTCGAAAATTCAGAATCAGGATTGTTGCTGGTCTTGTTAACGGTAGGAAATGTCTAAAATGCATGTCAGAAGACCCCCATTCTTGTGTCCAGTAGTGGTAGTTATTGGTTTTATTCTATGGAAATGGTCAAATCAAGGTTCAGACTCTCCGTCCCAAACTTGGAATGCAGAATTGGTAGCGAAGTGTCGGCGAACAGATCTTCGCAGTATAATATCACTATAATAAGGAAACTTGGAAATCGAAGAACTTCAGAGAGGTTAAGATGCTTTACCTCGTCAAAAGGCACTAACCTAGCTCTTTTGATTATCCTGGCTGGGGACATCGAAACAAACCCAGGTCCCAGGTCTAAGTGTGGTTTGTGCAAAAAAATGTGCAAATCATCGGACAAAATGATTGAATGCATTGATTGCGAAAAACGCTTTCATGCAAAATGCTCAAATCTGGGAGATGATGAGCTGTTAGCGATTGAGACTGGCAGTAGTGATTGGTATTGCACAAACTGTAAGGCGGATTGTGGCCTGTGCAGTCGTGCGGTTCTCAATGGTCATAAGGCAGTTCAATGTGATGGTTGTGAACTGTGGCTTCACAATGAATGCTCTTTTATTTCGGACGCTGATTATGAAAATGTATTGACTTCTGGGTGCACATGGATTTGTCCAAAATGTGAATTTTTCAACTTCTCGGACTCCTTCTTCGATGATCAGTTGAATCTAGTGACTGAGAATCGATTTAATCCACTGTCAAAGGATAAGAATGTTAGACTTTCACCAAATAGTTCAAATGAGTCAAATTTTAATGGCAAGACTTTTGGCGGTTTGAAACTTGTTAGCTTGAACATAAACAGTATTAGGGGTAAGAAATTGGATTTATTAGCTTTCCTTGATGTCCACCAACCTCATGTTGTGGCTATTCAGGAAACAAAAATTGACAGTTCAGTTGCAACTTCGGCATTGTTCCCTGAAACATTCCCCTACAATGTATTTAGGAAGGACAGGAACCTCCATGGTGGTGGAGTGATGCTTCTCATTCATAAGGACATTCCGCACATGCCCTTGTCAGAAATAGAAAACGACTCAGAATCAGTTTGGGTTAAAATTTTGGCAAACAAAACTTCCCATTATGTAGCAAGTTGGTATCGCCAACCTGGTGGCTCAAGTGAGGAATTTCAATTGTTTCGTGATCAGTTAGATCATATTAGGACAAAGCAAAAGGGAAATAAGCTCCCCTCAGTTCATGTACTAGGGGATTTCAACTTCAAGGATATTGCTTGGCCAGACCGACTTAATAAGGCAGGATCAGTGTTAAGTCAGTCAGAGGGACAAATGTTGATTGATGTCATGAATGATCATGGTTTAGAACAACTGGTGAATTTCCCGACTCGGGAGAAAAACACTTTGGATTTAATTCTCACTTCGCTTCCTGGCCAGTTCCAAGAAATACATTCCCCAGACAAACTTAGTGATCATGATGCGATCTCAGGAACTTTGAAAATTTATATCCCCCCCCAAAAAAACCTCGGAGGAAAGTGTTTTTGTACCAAAAGGGAGACTTTGAATCGATGGGGAAAGAAGTGTCAGACTTCGCAAAACATAGGTACTTCAATGGTTACTCGGACAATCGCTCGGTTCAGGAAAACTTTGACTTGATAACCTCCTTTATTCAGGAGTCTGCTGAAAAGCACATCCCTTCAAAAACCAGTAGGTCAACTTCTTCTGTTCCTTGGATAACCCCAGAGATAAGAAGAAAGATTCGTAGAAGAAATAAGACACATGCGAAGGCCAAAAAGACTGGCAGTAGCAAACTTAGGTCAAAATTTGAATCTTTGAGAAGGGAAATTAAAGCTGATGTGAAAAAGCAACATGATTTGTATGTCAATAACTTGGTTGGTGACATAAAGGCTAATCCCAGAGACTTCTACAGGTACATTAATAGTCAAAAGAAAGATACTCAAGGTATCCCGCCCCTAAAGAAGAGAAATGGTGGTGGTGTTGCCGAATCAGAGTTGGAACAGGCTGATGAATTTAACGGTCAGTTTTCGGATGTGTTTAATAAAAGTGAGCACACCCAAGTCCCCCTTCTTAATCGCTCGGCTCCTTTCATGGAGGACATTCATGTTTCGGCAGAAGGTGTAACGAAACTTCTTAAGGGCTTGAACCCATCAAAAGCTTTAGGACCTGATGAATTGCATCCTAGAGTCTTAAAAGAACTAGCATCTGAATTAGGCCCAATATTTGCTCATCTCTTCCAACAATCTATTGACACGGGTGAAATCCCCAAGGAATGGTCTCTTGCAAATATATGCCCGCTCTTCAAAAAAGGAGATAGGTCTTTGGCTTGCAATTACCGACCGGTTTCTCTAACTTGTGTACCATGCAAGTTACTCGAACACATTGTCTGCTCTAATATTATGGCGCATTTGGATGAACATAAACTTTTGTCAGACAGACAACATGCATTTCGGAAGAAACATAGTTGCGAAACTCAATTGATCACAGTTATAAACGACTGGGCTAAAATCTTGGATAAGGGTAGTCAGGTTGACACTTTTATCTTGGACTTCGAGAAAGCTTTTGACACTCCCCCTCATGAATTACTTAAATGTAAGCTATTCGGCTATGGTATTGGTGGGAAGACTCTGAAATGGATAGATTCTTTTCTCTGTTACAGGCAGCAGCGTGTGGTGGTAAATGGAGTTAAGTCGGATTGGGCCCCGGTTTTGTCGGGTGTCCCCCAGGGCACCGTGCTTGGACCACTGTTATTCTCGTTGTACATTAACGATATAATAGAAAATATTGACTCGGAATTAAGACTTTTTGCTGACGATTGTGTTTGCTATCGTGTAATCAGAGATATTGAAGACACGGTGAAACTTCAGGAGGATATAGATCATTTAGGTTGTTGGGCAAGGAGTTGGGGCATGAGATTTCAACCTGTCAAATGCAACATAATGCAAATTACAAGGAAACGGATCAAGAAGATCAATGCTTCCTACACCTTAGAGGGAACGGTCCTCAATAATGTAGAAACTATCAAGTATCTCGGCATAACCATTACCAATGATTTGAAATGGAACACTCATGTCAGCAATATTTGCACAAAGGCTAATAGGACCCTCGGCTTCCTCAGACGTAACTTGGCAGCATGTCCACAAGATGTTAAAGAGTCAGCATACAAGGGACTGGTGCGTCCAGTCCTGGAGTATGGCAGTTCAGTTTGGGACCCTCAGAGTATACTTCTCCAAGATGAACTTGAGAAGGTGCAGAAAAGGGCAGCTAGATTTGTAACAGGAAATTACACATATGAAACTGGGAGTATGACTGGCATTCTGGAGAAACTTAAGTGGGAATCCCTAAAAAAGAGAAGGAAAGATAGTAGACTCATAATGCTGTACAAAGGTCTGAGGGGTGCAGCCAGTATATCCATAAATGACCTTGTTCCCCCAAGTAGGCGTACCAGGAATCATCATTCCCTGGCATTTCAAACCCCATTGGCTGGGACTGACATTTACAAGTCCAGTTTCTTCCCCCAGACTATTAGAGATTGGAATTCCCTGGAAGATTCACTTATTTCTGCTGCTGAGGGTGCAGAGGACTCAGTTACTAAGTTTACTTCTCTTATAAGGGCTAGGGACTAGCTTCCCTGATAGACAGGTCCTGGTGAATGATTGTCCTTGGACGTATCACCAGTAAACAATTCTGATTCTGATTCTGATTCTGGCGGATACGTAGGCAGATTTGAGTCTGCGCTGGGTTCACAACCACTTTGTTGGTTTTCTCGTGTTGCCAACACCAAACATATGACAAAACATTAAAACAGTGGATATCGTCGTGTCATAAAAGTCGTATGGCCACACGTGTAGTAACATTTTGGCGTGTACACGTAACGCCATTGACAATGTCGGTGTCAACAATGCGTTTTACATGTATTAGTGAAATAATGTTCATTTTGAATGCGATAAAATCTCATTTTAAAGGGTCATATGATAAATAGAATCTTACACTCATGGTCATGTACATATGAAATTTGTGAAACTCGCGATCGTATCGTCAAAGGCTTGTTTTATAACTTTCACATGAAATAACCGCGCATGTAAGATCCTCTATTTACCGGCGGGCTTAGACCGGTTTTGGACGCCTCCACCCGCGCTCGGCCATCCCTCATACGTTTGCTTGTACGTGCACATGAACAGCATGCAGAAGATAATGATGATTACGTTTAATGAAGAAACTTGCGATACTTCAAGTCACTTTGGCTTATTATGGTGAAATAAGTTTATCATTAGTAACATATAACCACTTTAATAGCATGAGATCATAGGAACTCAGAGTGTTTTACATGGCTGTTGACTTTTGCAGAATTGAATATCATAATTTCATTTGTGTTCAAAATGGAGTGGTAAAGAAAAACAAAATATGAGCAGCGACACGACAAAACCAACTACATGTATGTGGTTGTGCGTCCAGCGCGGACTTAGATCAGCCTGGGCATCCGCCCAGTCTGATCAGAGTCTTCGCTGTCCGCATGAAGGTAGCTTAGACCCTTAGCTACCCTCTAAGCACATAGTAAAGATTCTGATCAGACACGGCGGATGCATGGCTGATTTGAGTCTGCGCTGGGCGCACAACCACTTTGTTGGTTTTCTCGTGTTGCGGCTCATTAATAGTTATGTTTGCGACAGAAGTGTAATTACAAAAACATTATCAGATCATTCGCTCGGAACTAATTGAAAATGACAAAATCTGAAAGCGAAGCTTGAAAATAACCTTAAACATTCTTGACTGAAATGCCAGAAAGAAATTGTCTAAGAAGAAGTCTTGATAAACACGCTTTTAATACAACAAATATATTTGTATATGAATGCAGACTAAGCATAGGCCTTAATTCCCTTCAGTCATGGCGCTCAGTTTGTTTTGTCTGTTTATATCCATTCCATTCTGGTTTTAGTTTTACGTAAAGGTGAAGGGTAAAGGTTTCCCATAGCCTAATAGCCGTAGGGGCAGTGGGGGTTAGAGACCCACTGTATCGTGGCCACAGCTGATGAAAGGCGGAGCCCATCCCTCTCCTTTCGCTGCCTTATCCTTCCCTGATTCGAAAAAGGTACCCATTTACTGCTGGGTTGACAGAGAGAGTTTTCCAGTCACCGTATGGCGACAGTGAGTCGCGAACTCACGACCTTACGGCGACTTTCTGCACAATAGCAAAGCCACTCTAACCACTCGACTACGGCGCCTCTCAGTTTGTTTACGTACCAGTATACAAAAATGGTGCGTCGTGGTCGAGTTGTTAGAGCGACTCGGTTATGGTGCAGAAATTCATCGGAAGGTAGTGAGTTCAACCCTGGGATTGACCGTCCGACGACCGGAAAACTCTGTCAGCCCAGCAGGTTTCGAATCAGGGAAGGATAAAACAGCGAAAGGAGAGGAATGGGTTCCACCTGTCATATGTATTGCTTAAGATACGATGGTACTCTTACCCCCACTGTCTCGCGGCTACTAGGCTACGAGAATCCTTTGCGATTTTTTCTCTATGAATATGAAAAAAGCACGAGAAACAACGCGTTGTCAGATAATGAAAACAGTGACGGGAAAACTTGGAAATGATTTGACCGATTTAACTTCAAACTTTGTGGGAGAGAATAAATTTTAATAACAATATTATGAATCCGCTCATATTGAAACTGTCATAAACAACTGCAGCATACGAGATAAAACTTTGTCAGTTGATCAATACTCCATTAAATACATGCAGCAAATGGCGCTTAACTTGTAGTTGTATTTCTCGTATCGACGTCTCCCGCCCCCCTCCCCTCAGCGGTACGAGACAATGGCCGCAGTAACGGGCGCCGAGCGTCCGTCCAAGTCGTCTTCGTTAGGCAGCTCCAGTCATCCGACTCTTCTTCCATGGTGGCAGGCAACATCAGCTTCTTTCAAACAACGACCCTTTTAGGTCACAGCGTAGGAACATCTTAGCTACCACATGGCTGGCTTGACACGTGGCATTGCCGCTCTTGCACTGCGCCGAAGTGTGTTCCGTCTTTCTCAAAAGAAATGGCGCTTAACATAGCACAGCGAAGCTCTTTAAGTGATTGGATTTTAACAAATAAACATAGCCATACAGGTGCCATTTTCGATGCAACTTTTGGCATTTTTGACCCATGTTCGAAAAAATAGCATAAATCTAGATGATTACAAATCATTATACGTATTGTATTTTATTGCAAAAATTAAAATAAAATAATTAGCCACTGGAAAAGACAGCTTAACATACATTTTACAACGAAGATCATTTATTTTAACGACATAAGGTTATTGCTTCGTCTAGGACCAGTTTTTTGCTCTGTCTCTTTTGGTATCTAGATATTTTATTTGAAATTCGTGAGTGAGGATGAGAGGAGGTTATAGTACCATTTTTGTGATATATTTTAGAATTGGCATTTCTTATATAAATAGTTGACTCCTTTCAGTCCGGTTGAATGCACGTTTCAGATTTTTTCTTTTATATTTAATAATGACTGCTCCAAGGCGGCGCTTCTATTGTGGTTTACTATATATTTATCATTATTATTTTTTGTCGGTTTTGTATCAGTCTTTGACATTTTTATACCCCGCCACACGTTAGTGGCGGGGTATTATGTTTTCCTGCTGGCTGTCCGTGTGTCCGTCTGTCCGTCCGTCGTACGTACGTCCGTCCGTCCGTCTGTGAGCACTTCGTTTCCGTTCGATAACTTGAGTATTTATGAACGGATTTTCTTCAAACTTGGCATGTGCATTGGACTTGGGAAGATCTCGGTTGGGATTGTTAAAGGGCAAATTACGATGTCTTCTGATAGAGTTATTGCCCTTGGCATGGTCTTAAAAATAGTTTTTGGTCTGTAGTTCCTTTACACTTTGAATTATCTTGATTAAATTTCGCAGAAATGATTGAAGTAACATAAGTTTTCTGTTACAAGAGGAATTTTGTCAACCTGGGTTATCTGCCCCTGCCCTGTTGCTATATACATGTATGAAATAATGGGGAAAAAAACGTATAAAATAAGAGTCGAAAGGGATTTTTCTGAAACTTGTAACAAATTATTATATTAATATAAGCTTTATATCTTGATTAAAATTTTTCCGCCAGTGATTATCTGCCCCTGACACAAGCTGTATACATGTATGAAATCATGAAAAAAATCGATATCAAATCAGATTTTTGGTATATCTTGATGAAATTTCATAGAAATGATTGAAATAACATAAGCTTTCTGTTACAAGTAGTATTGAGTCCACATAGGCTACCTGCCCCTGCCTCAGAGCTATATACATGTATAAAATTACGAAAAAATTCTTTATAAAATCAAAGATGAACAGGATTTTCCTGAAACTTGCAACTCATTATCTAGGTAATATGAGCTTCATGTTATGATAAAAAAATGTATAAAAGATAAAAGAAGGGGTATTGGTTTGCAGTGGCGGGGTATTACGCAGTCGTTTACGATGCTTTTATTTCTCATCATTTACGAGTGCCTCTTGGCCATCTGCAAGGGAAAACCTACCTATTGGGTTTTCGCATGTCTTCTTTTCTTTGTATGAAGAGTGTAGAAATTGTCTATGTCGGTTCCTGATTATTGCTATCTCATCTACTTCAAAAGCACCCATGATTAACTATGAATATACAAGGGCCGTTACGAAACGATAAAGAGCCATTACGAAACGAAAAAGAAACATAGTTACCAATGGACCTGTTCATCTGGACCCAGTTGTTCAAAGCATCGTTAGCCTAACAAGCTCGTTAAGAGGTCAACTCGTTAAGTGTTTTATGACTTTATAAACAAATACACTGATATTTTTGTTGAAAAACTGTGAGAAGCTTTTGCGATGCAAAAGCTGCTCACATTTGTTTCAACAAAAAACGTTGGTGTATTTTAGATTTTAACGTTTGAAATTTAAACGAAACGTTAACTAATCACGTCGTTAGTATTGAACAACCGGGCCCAGGTCGTTTGGTAACTATGACTCATTTTCGGATGACCAGGTCGTTTGATAACTATGACATTTTCGTTTCGTAACAGCACTTCATCGTTTTATATCATCCTTGAGAACATAGCTCACCAGGTATGAAAAGCAAACTTTTGACAAAAGAGGACTGATTGCCTTGCCTTTCATTATTCCGTTACGTTTAATCAGTATACGTCTTTGTTTTCTCTTCTTCTTGTTGCCATTTGAAGGTTTTGTTCTTTGACCGGCGCCCTGAACATGTCTATCAGTGTTTACATTCTTTTGTTTGTCTGATCAGTCGAAAGCGTCGACAAACGTTTTCACGAATGACCCTACCTGTACCTGTGCTTTGTCTTTATTAGTAAACTAAATGTCTTTATTATTATTATGTCTCCCCCCTTCAGGGTCGGGAGACATATTGTTTTTCCCCGGGCGTCTGTCCGTCTGTCCGTCTGTCCGTCCGTCTGTCCGTCTGTCTGTCACAAATCGTGTCCGTTCTATAACTTGAAAACCGCTCAAGCTATATTCGCGAAACTTCATATAAATATCAATCAACATGAGACGACGTGCAGAGTGCAAGAATGGTAACTCTGGCATTTATACTTTTTGAGTTATTTCCCTTGGAACTTAGTCCATCACAAAATTGTGTTTCAATCGTGTCCGTTCTATAACTTGAAAACCGCTCAAGCTATATTCGCGAAACTTCATATAAGTATTAATCAACATGAGACGACGTGCAGAGTGCAAGAATGGCAACTCTGGCATTTATACTTTTTGAGTTATTTCCCTTGGAACTTAGTCCATCACAAAATTGTGTTTCAATCGTGTCCGTTCTATAACTTGTAAACAGCTCAAGCTATATTCGCGAAACTTCATATAAATATCAATCAACATGAGACGACGTGCAGAGTGCAAGAATGGTAACTCTGGCATTTATACTTTTTGAGTTATTTCCCTTGGAACTTAGTCCATCACAAAATTGTGTTTCAATCGTGTCCGTTCTATAACTTGAAAACCGCTGAAGCTATATTCGCGAAACTTCATATAAATATTAATCAACATGAGACGACATGCAGAGTGCAAGAATGGTAACTCTGGCATTTATATTTTTTGAGTTATTTCCCTTGGAACTTAGTCCATCACAAAATTGTGTTTCAATCGTGTCCGTTCTATAACTTGAAAACCGCTCAAGCTATATTCGCGAAACTTCATATAAATATCAATCAACATGAGACGACGTGCAGAGTGCAAGAATGGTAACTCTGGCATTTATACTTTTTGAGTTATTTCCCTTGGAGCTTAGTCCATCACAAAATTGTGTTTCAATTGTGTCTGCTCTGTAACTTGAAAACTGCTCAAGATTTATTCACGAAACTTCATACAAATATCAATCAACATAAGGCGATGTGCAGAGTGCACAAATGGTAACTCTGGCGTTTATACTTTTTTAGTTATTTCCCTTGGAACTTTGTCCATCACAAAATTGCGTCTCAGTCGAGTCCGTCTATAACTTTAAAACCATTCAAGCTATATTCATGAAAGTTCATACAAATATCAATCAACATCAGACGACGTGCAGAATGGAAGAACCATAACTTTAGCATTTAAACTATTTGAGTTATTTCCCTTAGAACTTTGTCAGTCACAAAATCGTGTCTCAGTCGTGTCTGCTCTATAACTTGAAAACCATTCTTGAAAGCTATATTCACAAAACTTCATACAAATATCAATCAACATTAGAAGAATTGCATAGTGCAAGAACCATAACTCTTGCATTTATACTTCTTGAGTTATTTCCCTTGGACCTTTGTCAGTCACAAAATCGTGTCTCAATCGCTTTATTACTTGAAAACCAGACAAGCTATATTCACGAAACTTCATACAAATGTCAGTCAACACTAGACAACCTGCAGAGCACAGCATTTATACTATTTGAGTTATTTCCCTTGGAACTTTGTCATTTACAAAATCGTGTCTCAATCGTCTAAGGTCTATAACTTGAAAACCGTTTAAGCTATATTCATGAAACTTCATACAAATATCAGTCAACATATAAATAGACGACGTGCAGAGCACTGTAACTCTTGCATTTATATTTTTTGACTAAAACTAAATATGAATATCAGTCAACATTACATGCCATGCAGAGCATAACAACTATAACTCTTGCATTTATACTTTTTACTTACTATGAATCCCTGCTTCAGGGTAGGGAAACATATTGTTTTTCCCTTGGCGTCTTAATGACTGATCCTTTTGACATCAAAAAGGGGGGAGACATCTGTTTTTTCGTAGGAAAACAATTCTAGTTATAATTATTATTATCATTTTGGAAAAACACACGCACAGACAGAAAAAGCCGAACACACAATTAATTGGTATAGTGGATCGCAAAGAATGTATTTTAAAAGCAATGCCTTTCATTACTGTAAAGTACGCTATCGCAAAGAATATTCTTTGCGATAGGCAATTTACAGTACTGAAAGATATTGTAATCATTAAATATTTTTCGAGGCGCAGCCTCGTATAATTTTGATATTGTTCCACATTTAACAAGATTCCATTGGTCAAATAACGCGTATGTCAAAATTTAGCCAATAATATCAAAGGTCAATGAATATTTAATTTTCGTTTTTTTCTCGTCGTACTCCACTAGTTCAAAATGTTTCTCTTGTTTGTAAGTTTTCAATAGAAATGTTATCGGAAACAGACACATATATTCAAAACTTTCTTTTTTTCGTCGTTGATCTAATTCCGATTTGTACTTTCGATTTAATACACAAAACAGACAAACAGTGCAACATGTTGATAACTATTTGGAAATCATGTCTATTTCAAGATTGACCGCGGTCCATTTTGGAATTCCAAATTGGACAGCTCAATTTTGAGATAGGTCGTTGTTGCTACCCAGTGTCAAAATACGGTTGTGGGTGCCTTCCGACATAGCTTACTCATTAATGAAAGTTATTGTCAAATCTTCAACTAGAGACATATAGCAAAACACTCTTCCATTTAATCTGCGCCGATTCTCTTTTTTTTAAGATTTTTCTTGTTTGCGATACCCTATTTGACAGTTCTGAAAGATATTATTAACAAAAACATATTTGCGACAACATTTACTTCTCAGTACTGTAATAATAAATCTGACAATGCCAATATATACGTCTAGGAGATGCTGAGAAGTAATACATTGTAATAACATCTTCTCGGAGGGTTTCCTCGAGAGTTTAACACAATTTGAGCCGCGACACGAAAAAAACCAACAATGTGGTTGTGCGCCCAGCGCAGACTCAGATCAGCCTGGGCATCCGCCCAGTCTGATCAGAGTCTTCACTGTCCGCATGGAGGTAGCTTAGACCCTCATCTACCATTTAAGCGCAGAGCAAAAATTCTGATCAGACTCGGCGAATGCCCAGGCTGGTCTGAGTCTACGCTGGGCGCACAGCCACATTGTTAGTTTTGTCGTGTCGCGGCTCATTTGTTCTTTATGTGGATTCAAGCGTTATTAATCTTATTGGACTGGGCTATATTGGTGGCATTGACGTAGAACGTAGTCACCTAGTTACTAATTGAACTTGTAATGTACTTGTAACCAATAGCATTGTAGGTAAAACTGATTTTGCAGGGATGTTTTGAAAATTATCTTCAAGATAATGTAACACCCGTATTATGGGAGCTATCTGGTCTGCTATGTTTATGTTTGCCAACAGAATGGACAACTTGAGTTTTGGGGTATAAATTGTCTGCTTAGCAACATCTGTCCCAGTTGTTAGTGGCATTAACTAAATGAACCTTTTGCCAATACGAATCAAAATTGCTACAAAGCGATTAAATGTTATTAAGTCTGCATTTTCATAAGCATTGCCAGGAACAAATGCTAAGCCGTTTATTTCTATTCTTGTCTTGTTTTCCTTTATAAAAGGTTACCGATTGCTCGCAGTCACATGTAGGAGATGAAATCTTACTCTACCATTAGCACATTGTTTACGCAACACACCCTTCTACTGTACCGACTTGGTTTATGTCCTTATATTATTTGATAGAAAATCAACAGTCTGAACGCTAATAAAGTACATTTCTTTGGACAATGGCCTGCGTGTTGGAAAATAGGAATCTACGCCGCTTATTTGACTTTAAAATCATTAAAGAGAGGTAATTAGCCCTGCGTCTTCCGACAGTAGTGGAGCAAAACTACTTCAGTTGATGATACAAGCATGAAATTTACAGGATAGCAAGTACCTGGCATGCACTTTAACATAAGATCGAGGGCCACTTGAAATTATGTCATTTTTAAGATGGCCGGGGCAAAAACAAAATGTCCGCCATTTTATGTACTTTACAACACATTATTTAAGGTAATAGTCCAGGGACCCGTTGGCACTGATGTTTATTTTATGTCCTGATCATAGTCACTTAGAGCAGTCACTTAGAAGTTGCAAAATGGTTGTTGCCAGTTTTTCTTTCAACACTTTACCGAAAAAAAATGGCCAAAGTGGTGGGTGGGGTAACACTGGTCCATTACAGCACCTAAAAGCAATAAACGCAAGTAGAAAATACGTTGTGTCTTAAATATTCCTTTTCAAATGTTCTAATACATAAAAAGCAAACTGAAGTCTGGAATTGATGACCAAAAAGCATGATATATCTGTAACGTATATAACTGTAACTAAAATACAAAAGGTCAATGAGAAACAGACCAACCGCTGGATTGTTATTTTCACTAGTGGTCCTAAATGAGCATAATCTATTGCTCTTATTTTACTCATGCACATCTCAACTTTGACAAAATTCCTTGATATATTTTGAATCAGTTAGCTTGCAGTTAGTAGTGGCAATATCAGTTGAAGACAGAATGTAACTTATTTCTTATGAATTCCTGAAGCACTGGTGAGAAAGTATAACTAGCTGTAGTCTGTACTATGTCTTAAATTGAAAAAGTGTATAAGTACGCATGTAAAATGCCATTTTTATATTCATTAGACTATAATAACTTTGGGTTGTATCTGAAAGGCACCCAAACAGTTAACATTACTTAACATAATCGAAATCCGTCACAGGAAGAATAATCCAAGATCATATGTAATATAAATGGGGTCTTCATGTAGAGATGAACTTCAATTTAATGTTGTTATCATAATCATTAAAGCAGTCTTTCAGCAGCTTAAAAATGATTGTTGCTATATCATTTTATCTGTTTTACCTAAAAACTGACCAAAGTAATGGGTGGGGTAACATTAGCGTGTTACAGCAGCAAACTGTTATAAATGAAATGTAGGGAACAATTAACATTATAAATGTAAAAAGCAATTAAAATTATTATGATTTTTTATATTTAAATAAATAGATATATTGACATATTTAGAAAAAAGATAGTCATCAGTCAAATAAGACCAGTAACGTATATAACCGTGACTAAAACACAATCAACAAACATGAATCACTGGAATGAATTTTATATGATTGGTCCTTAATCAACATACTCTGTCATTTCTCTTTAAGCCATGTTGAAAGAACTGCTTGCATATTTTGAATTAGGTAGCAGTTAGCTGTGACATTGCCAGCTGAAGAGAAACGTTAACTTTTCCTTAGGATTTTCCCCGAAACTGATGAAAAAATTTAACTGTAGATGATATAGCCTTTCAGTGTAACTGTTTAGGTCTTAGGTTTACACATGTGAAGCAGCCATGAAGAAACACCACTGTGTATGCCTCCAAGTCTGATAATATGGGATTGTCCTGTATTTGAAAGTATTGTAACAGTAATATTATGGTACATATCTGTAATGTATTAGGAATACTTTGTTTTCAAAGGCTCAATCCTTGGATGCCAGAAAGCATTTAACTTAGCATTGGTATTAAGACACCAAATATTTACTTTTTTACACTGACAAAAACTCAACATGAACATCCGAAGCATTTAGAATTTTCTTAACATTTAATGTGACTTACAGCAACATCACAAAACGCATCATTTAAAATCTTGAGGGACCAGTTTAATATGTATAAGAGGGACCAGTATGATATATATTTATAAGTTGACCAAACTGATCCATGTCTAAGTTTAGAATTATCATAGGGGAGATAATTGTTTCCCTACCTGTGCTGTCTACCGAGGCAATCAGGTAATCTACATGCAAAAATGGCTGTCAGCTGAGGCAACTGATAAAGTATCGGCTCACTTGATAGTTATTAACATTGTGCCTGATTGTAATCAACGTTACCTTTTTGTGTTGCTCCCATCAGTTACAATGCACCATATTGTCACTATGTCAATTAAGCAATGGAAAATGATATACTTTAGGAGACACATATAAAGCATCTTTTCATGAGTCTATTCATGACATGTATCTCTCATTGTAACTTTACCAAGATTTATTTAGTCAGATTATTCTGTACAGCCCCTGTTTGTGTTCTAATCATTATCATAAATACATAAAGTGTAACGAAAAACAAATTTAGTTTTGATCATTCGACTTTTAATATGTATGCTTCTTCTATCATTGTATTGATATAAATGGTATCAGAAAGCTGCATTTACTTTCTGTATATGAAATATCTGGTCAAGGCTCAAGACTCATTCAGAAAAGCGGTAAGACTTCATTAATAAGCATTTAAAGCTAAACAATAATTAATGATAATAATAATTATAGTAATATCTTCAAAGTTAAGGAGGTCATCAGAAAATAGATATACATGTATCAAGGTTTGTCCTTGACATGAATAGTATGCATTACCTTATCATTTGCTAGTTTTTAATTCAGAACTAAATGTATTACTGCTTAAGCATATGAGATATGAGGAATTTATAAATTACCCAGTAACTGATTGTATACGTTATTCGATCTGTTATCATTCTTTTTGTTTTGTTACCGTACTGCAAAGTGAAACTACAGGTCAATACATTCTTAAGGAAATCTGGCATTTGCCCAGAAATATCCCGCATCAAATATGCTGTCGTTTTGATTTGCCACTTCATTTTGTGGCTTAGAATTTAGTAGAACTCGGTCCCTTAAAATGCAAAACATTTGTCATATTAAAAGTAAGCCCTGAAGCTGGGTCCATGCTAAATCGACTCATTATCCAACCGACTATGTATTGCTTTATTTGAAGCATGTATACAAATTATTTGCTTGCTTATAATTGCAGCATTTTTTTCTCTAATGAAATGTATCTGTTTTGCAGTTTTTATTATAGAACAAAATGCCACGTATGTTACTGTCTTAAGAATGGTAAGACTGGGTAGCTGTACATAATCATTAAAGGTGCAGATATATGCTATTAGAAATAAACAAGCAGCAAAACCTGCTGTTCGTGTATGGGATTTGCCAAGTCTCCATTTATTAGCATTTGCAATATTCTGAGTTTGGTCGCGTATAAAACGTACTTCATGAAGTCCCTAAATTAGTCATAAGCTGTTAGATCCAAGAAAACATTTTTTAAGAAGTGCAAGGATATTAAATTCATAATTGTTCTTTGAGAGACAGTGAAGAAATTCCGTAGGTCATATTATAATGGACTAACTTATAAATTAAAGTTATTTACGTTACTACAAGTAGTAATAAATGATGAAACAAACGTACTAAAATGTGTTTTCTAATACTTAACGATGATTCTATGGAGAAACTGCATTTAAAAATAAAAACAGTAGTGTACCTTGAAATTATATGATTTTAAATTAAATACACATAGGTAACGTATATAATCGATGCTTATGGCCAAAGAGTCGTTAGAAAAATGGACAACATGCGCTTTCCCATTGTAAACACTCAATTGATGAAGTTTTACAGGTATATATTGCCAAAAAATAACACACATGCCCACGGGCACTACATATGCCTGCAGACTATAAGCATGTTATAAATTAAAACGATAGCTTTTTGAAACTTGGCGGCCATCTTGAAAATGGATGATTTTTAAGTGGCCCACGATCATTTTTGAATCTGGGCCATGTAAGGAACTTTTAGTGAAAATTTCATGCTTGTATCATCACATGAAGTATTTCCTTAAAATTTCACTCTAAGCCGCTCCACTACAGCGCATTCCATAGCCTTGCTACCTGGAACCTCAAACTGTTCGTACCATACCTTGTGCTCCGGGCTCTGAAGATTTCAAAAAGATTTGAGTACCTAAAATTGTTAGAAGTATCTTAAAGACATATAAAACTTTTAAGACGTATAGGTGATTTACTCTGTACCATAAACTATTCTAAAAGTTTCTAATTCAAGATTCCTTAAACAAGATAGACGGAGTGTTGTAGCGCATGCTGTCTGAAGTAAATTTTCATTAGAAGCATCACAGTCTTGAAGTTTAACTTTATAGCCCTAAAATGAATGTTGTTTTAGTTCATTTGACAGCAATTTAATAGAGTATATAAAGTTAAAAACATGTATCTGTTCTCTCATGTTTTTTAAACAAGCCACTGGAACGGAGTTCATTGAATGTGCAATGTGTTCGTGATATCCCGATGCTCGTGGAGCAGATTTTTTAAATGTTGATATTTCAATGCTATGATTATTTTATATTTCACATCATATATGTAGATGTTCCTTACCCTGTTTATTCATATAGGCTATGTTATATCTGTCAGTTCTCGCCACCTCTGTAACTTGCTTTGGTTCCACGTTCGGCTTAGGAACAAGGTTCCTTGCCAGTCAGCTTGTATGGCTGCAAGGGTCCTTGTTTTCTAACATACCTTCCTTATTTCCAAGTACTCAGTGAATTCTGGGGTCAAGTCAGGTAAATTCGGACAGCAGGTAAACTCAGACAGGGACATTGTTTCCTTTATATGTCAGTTGTTTGGAATTAAAACAAAAATAACTGGCCAAACAGTGAAAATCCTGATGAGACGGCTCATTCTGAATTTTCACTGTTTGCAATGGCATGTCCGAATTTACCCGCTGTCCGAAGTTACCTGACTCGACCCTATAAGAGTATGTAAAGTATAAAGTTCTCTTTGGTCAGATAAGACAGGCTATGTTTATACAATTCATGGCTTCGCTTCTTTCGTTGAAAGACATTCGATTACCAGACTATTGGATTAGCGAAGGAAATCTTATAAGTATCTTTTATTTGCATCTCTACGACTTGTCTGAATCAGTGAAGTATTTTAGAGGCAGTAAATCTCACATAATAGGATGGTGCAAATTGCAAGTAATGAAAAACGGGTTATACGTGTTGTTGCAACGAAAGTCGATGTAAGAAAACAAACTTAAGCCGATTAGGGGAGAGTCGGGTAACTTCGGACAGGCGGGTAAATTCGGACATACAATTGCAAACAGTGAAAATCCAGATGAGATGGTCTCATCAGGATTTTCTCTGTTTGGCCAGATATTTGTTATTTCAGTTCCAAACAACTCACATATAAAGGAAATAATGTCAGTGTCCGAATTTCCCCGCTGTCCGAAGTTACCCGACTCTCCCCTAGTACAGAACAGACACAAGAATACTGCCTCATTTGTAAAACTCATTGTTTTGTCCGCCCGGCTGAACATGCTTTGTGCGCTGTATAACTGATGTTTTGGTCAGCCATGAAATATAAATAGGTCTACTCGTGAAGTTTTATCTAAGTTAGAGAAAAATGAATGTGTTTTCGAGATTACTTTCGTTTCAGGGTAATTTACTAATGCTATTTGCATGAACGAGATACATATCCTGTTGCACCTAAAAGGCACTTTCATAATTCAGTTCATGTATTTGCATGACATGTAATGCACATACTTTAATAATTTCAGAGGTAAGTACATTTTACATACAAAGTACATGTATTCCATTTGGTTTAGAACTGAGCATGATTGTAGACGTGAAATTCTATTCCCACCAAATAGATAGCTAAACTATTACTATGCTGCTTGACAACTTTAAGCTTTGTAAAAGACAAACCTATGGTTTTTTTTCTAAACTTCTCTGCAAGCGAGATTCCATTGCACAGCTATTCATCATCAGCCTACCATCGTCGTATTATTGCCGAACCACTTTTGAAAAGGACGTAAAATCGCAAGTCATCCATTCATCATCTCTCAAAAGCTTTGAAAGTGGCCAAACCGAAATAGTTTCGGTTTGGCCCCTTACAGGAGTTTTGCGATAACTCCACTATGAAGCAAGAACTGCGCACAATATGTTTAACATGCATATATTATAAATGCCATTGTAGTATTTTGGCAAACTCTTTATTTGCAAAAGCTTGATGTCTTTAATTCTCAGCGCGTTTGCCATGCGGGTTAAGGTTGGGACCACTTTTGTTTGACATGTACATTTTACACATAATTCATGCAGAATTGAGTTTCCAACTTATTTTGCCTGTCTCATACTTTTGTATAATTATTTTCATTCCATGCGATACATGGTACCTTAAAATTTCAAATATTTAGACAGATACATGTAGGTCTGAGCAAGCAGTGCAGATCCAGCTCGGAGCATAATGTCATTTCCTCTTCTGCATCAGAGTCTTATAAACGATATACTGCATTGCAAAGAGCAACTATTCCATTTTTAGCACAAGTACGGTACTAATTTTAGTTTCCGAATTTTTAGAATATTTACAGTACTGCACGTGCCTGAAATTGATCTTGCTACTACTTTTGCATGACTTGCAATATTTTCGGTGTACTGAACACAGATCAAACGAACAAAGAAAAAAGACAACGAAACAATCATCATTATCAGAAATTGTCGCAGATCATGGTTGTGTACAAAATGTAACACGTGTAGGTAATCATCTAAAGCACAATTAACAAATTAGCAAAATCATCATTAACAACATAGAATTAGCCACGAATTAGAATTAGCAAAACATGCGAAATGCACATGAGCAGACAAACCTATGCGTAGGTTAAGTTGGGCATACAGATTTGGATTTTATAATAACGACGATCAGAAATTCTCGCAGCTGTTGTGTAACACGTGTTGGTAATCATCTAAAGTATAATTAACATATTAGCAAAATCATCATAAACAACATAAACAAGATATATTAAATTTGTATATAAAATGATGTTAACAGACATGGAAAATAAACCAAATATTGTCAATTGGGCTTCAAATGCTAAGAATCTTCTGTCAAACTTAGGTTTCTATGAGGTCTGGTTGAACCAGTATGTCGGAAACAAGAATGCTTTTCTTATGGAACTCAGGATTAGACTTACTGATAATTTTGTTCAAAACTGGAATAGTAGAATAACTGAATCAAGTAGAGCAAATTTTTATTCTTTGTTTTCAAATTTCAATCATCAGTTATATTTAGAAATGGTCAATGTCCAAAAATTTAGAATTGCATTAACAAAACTTAGAGTTTCTTCACATCGTTTAGAAATAGAAGTAGGTAGATGGTCTAGACCTAATAGAACACCAATTGATGAAAGGAAATGTTTTTATTGTAATAAGTTAGAAGATGAATTTCATTTTTTATTAGAGTGTCTTTTATATAAGGATTTAAGAAAAATATATATACATAGGTATTTTTGGAACAGACCGAATATGTTGAAACTAAAAGAATTATTAACTACCGAAAATAAGAAAACGTTGATTAATTTAGCCATTTTTACCGAAAAGGCCTTTAAGTTGAGGAGAGATATTTATGGATAATTATTGTATTTTTGCAATTGGAGTTGGACGCCGTATTTGTGTTTCTCCCATTGTAGTTACTAAGTTTGTATTTTGATTACTGTAGCACATTGAACCGATCTATTGTATTTGTATATGCATATATACATTATTATATGTATGTTGTATACTTGTCATGTATGTTACACATGAGCATGTATTGCTTAAAGTAATAAAGTATCAGTATCAGTATCAGTATCATAAAATTAGCCACGTGGTAAAAACTGCACATGCGCAGACAAACCTAAGCGTTGGAGAATTTGGGCTTACACATTTCGCTTTTATAAAACTGACAATATACAGCACACTGAGTATCTTGCAATGCATGACTTCTTTGATGTGTACTGGTCCGTGCTTTTCTTCAAATTTAAAGAGTAACTACACTTCAGGAACTGACTGAATCAGATCCCAAACCCTATCCCCAACATTCAAGTTGCCTTTCATCAATATAATTGCCCTTCAATATGATTGTATTATCAGTCTGAGATTTATTCTGTATTTTCTATTCTTTCAAATGTTCAATACAAAAGGGCTTACACAGCCAATCATGGGACCATTACATCTGCATCTTTTTGATGCAGTACTGCATAGTAGAACCAAACTTTTCCATTTTTGACAATAATTACGGTAATTAGGGTCCAGTCGGGTAATTTCGGACAGCGGGTAAATTCGGACATACCACTGCAAACAGTATAAATCCAGATGTGACGGCTCATAATGAGCCGTCTCATCAGGATTTTCACTGTTTATCCAGTTATATTTGTTTCAGTTCCAAACAACTGACATTTAAAAGAAACAATCTCACTGTCCGACTTTACATGCTGTCCGAATTTACCTGACGAGCCTAATTTATGTGTCTTAATTGTAGAAGTTTAAAAGTAGTTAGGGCAATGTCGCGTACTTCTTCCGGTTTCTGTGTGTATACTGTCTGTAAAATTGTTCGCACCAGTTAAGAAACTATGGCTGATTTCTGTTTTTATTTGTTTTTGGTAATGCACAAGCTGTCACAATGCCATCAGTCCGGCTAACTTTGTTCTGAATAGAAATGCACTTTACAAATCGGGAGATAATTCATCCGTTCATTTTATGTGCAGTATAAAACACATGTAATGCAAGATAATATTATCATTATTTTTGTTTCACAAAAATAGAGTTACATGTAATCAATAATGTGACCATTACGAGACACAGCATTATCTTATTAATCTACCAAGTCAGACAGACTATCGGAGAGGCAGATGTTCCTTTTGTCCCAAATTTTATGCTCTTTTTGATACGGCATCGATCCAATTCATTTTCTGACATTGCAATTTTACGCAGCAAAGGTTTTGGAAGAAATTTCAAACCTCATTGTTTTTTCATTATCATTTTCTGTCTTAAAACTAGATATGCAAACGGCACAGGTTGTCTGGGTACCTTTAAAATTCCAATTATTTGGGCAAAGTGGTCTAAGCAAACAGTGCAGGTCCAGATTAGACTGCTCCTAAAAGGAGCAGTTTGTTCAGGGTCTACAATGTTTGCAATTCCAGTTGCATATGTTGAAAGCATTTCTGCATGGTGTATTAGAACACGCGGTAATTATTTCAGATATTCCAAGTTTTGGAACTCGTATGGTACAATTTTCATACTAAACATTATCTCTTATAGCTTCATTAAATATTGTGGTCCTTCATAAGCGAGGCAGTTCTAATTTACCTTTCCGAGCCACGCCCAGAATTCCACCCAAATGTCACCTGATAGTGTATACACTGGCCGATGTAATGACAAGTTAGCACGTGACATAGTCCCACAAACAAAATCGCATTTACAATGTATAAGTCTATATAAAATTCTGGCAATATTGTCTGTTTGAAGTATAAATATATCCATACCATTTAGTGCGACAAACGCGCGTTTCTGCAGTCATCTTGTTCAGTGTCGCTAAACCCCAAAAGTTTGAAAGAAAAGAGATCATGGGCAGGTCTCGGCAGGCAACGAGCTTCCCTGTCCGAGCCAAACTTACTGCCGCATTCCACGGGACACATTAGCTGCATCATCAGGTACATGTATGAGACGCCTACGTATTAACTAGCGAGCGCAGGTGTCCCCATCGAGCCACCTCTGTAGACATTTTGTCTATTTGTTGACATTAATGCCCTAAACTGTTTATTAGTTTCGGTTTTGAAGAGTTATGTATACATGTAGGTTACATACAACACTCCTTTTATATCCTGGGCCAATCGTTAGCTTAACGTAGCCGTTAGTCGTTAGTTATGTTATGTATAAAATCAACAATGCCGCAAACTAGTATGCGGGGCAAAGGCTTCTCACATTGTTTTCCGAAAACATCAGTGTTTTTTGTACGAAACGTTTGAAAAAATGAGCCGCAATACGACAAAACCAACAAAGTGGATTGTGCATCCAGCGAAGACTCAGATAAGCCTGGGCATCCGCCCAGTCTTTTCAGACTCTTTGCTTGGCGCTTACAGGATAGCTAAGGGTCAAAGCTACCTCCATGCCGATAGCGAAGACTCTGATCAGACTGGGCAGATAACCAGGCCGATCCGAGTCTTCGCTGGGCGCACATGCCACTTTTTTTGGATTGGTTGTGTTGCGGCTCATATAACGCCTCGTTAAGTAACATCGTCTTTAGTTTTGAGCAACTGGGCCCACAATGTCTATGGTCTTTAAATTTCTCATAGAATCATTACTAGTGGGGGAGAGTCGGGTAACTTCGGACAGCGGGTAAATTCGGACACTGACATTGTTTCCTTTATATGTCAGTTGTTTGGAACGAAAACAAAAATCAACTGGCCAAACAGAGAAAATCCTGATGAGACGGCTCATTATGAGCCGTCTCATCTGGATTTTCACTGTTTGCAATTGTATGTCCGAATTTACCCACCTGTCCGAAAAGGATGGATGGCTAACATTGGAAGGGTTGTAATTAAAGACTTTGTGCAACGGAGCCCTATTTGCTGCTGGAATCTGCCTCCAGCGAGATTCGAATCCGGGGCTCTAGCTCAGCAGACCATCGTTTAACCCACATGGCTACAGGGTCTGCTCATAGGTTGGTATGTAAAATAAGATGATCCAGCTCATGCAAGGCTTTCATTTGAAAGATCTCGTGCCTTCGATTCCTGTCTACTAGTTAGGGAAATAATCGCGTATATTGGCATTCAGGAAGGTCTTCGAGTTATTAACTCGGTAGGTAGTCTTTGAAATTGAATTGAATTAAAATAATTGCTTATCACGCAATTTTAGTTTAAATGCAATGGTCTGATTTTAAGTAGAAGTCTATGACTGAAAAAAAACCGATGCAACAGGCACACAGTGTAATGTCCATATCAAATAAATTATCCATTTTGGTGGTACCGATATGTGGTACCAGAATTGTCCGGGCGATTTCGTGTTGTATGTTCTCAGTTTTATGGTGAGTCTAGCTGCCAAATTGACCATGGTTGAGTTATTGGTTGCGCTCGGCCGTGATGAAGAAAATTCGATTGCTGGTGACTGAAAAATTCTCTCTTTCGACCAAGCAGTAAATGGGTCCCTTTCTCGACTCGGGGAAGGTTACATGCAGAGAATGGAGACGGATGGAATCCATATTTCATATACTATGTTGGCCTCAAGCACCCAACGTTCCTACGGCCAACAGGCTATGAAAAATCTTACTTTTTAAGATGCCTGGTTCTCAGATTCTTAGTATCATATGGAAAACATGTAACAGTCCGGAGGAATCAACGCAGTCCATATGAAACCTTGTCATCAATATACTATGCCGAAGGGCATGCACTTGAGGTAAAGCGCGCGTCAGCCGGCAAATCTGCGAAGAATGGCTTCTTTTCTCTGTCAGTTATAAAGATAATGAGTATCTAAACCAACAGAGCAATACTGGCCTCATTGGAGTATGTGGATGCACAGCCTGACTTGATTCTTTACATGTGCCATCGCACAGACTGAAATCTACCTCCTCTCCTTGCACTGTTCATTATAATATTGAGCCGCGAAACGACAAAACTAACAATGTGGTTGTGCGCCCAGCGCAGACTCAGATCAGCCTGGGCATCCGCCCAGTCTGATCAGAGTCTTTGTTGTCCGCATGGAGGTAGCTTAGACCCTTAGCTACCCCTTTAGCACTTAACGAAGAGTCCGGTCAAACTGGTGAGATATCGAGGCTGCTCTGAGTCTGTGCTGGGCGCACAACCACATTGTTGGTTTTCTTGTGTCGCGGCTTATATTGTTTTCCTAGATTTAAGGGTACACACTTATGTTTTTGCCTTTTTGCAATGGGGGGCAACTACACGATGAATTCTGTTTGCTTCCCTGGACACAAAAGCCCTTCCGAACTGAAATTTGCTCTTAGAGAAACGAATTTGCCCCTCACTTTTAGAGTTATCCTCCATTGAAAAGAAATAATTGGGTTGCTTCCCCTGAAAGTGTACTCATCAATCCTAATGCGAATAAATACACTTTCGGGAGATTTTATTAGAAATATATTTGAGCCAGTCTCTGTGAAAAGCGGGCTTAATGACATAAAAACAAAAATTTAACTAACTGCATCACTGGAAAGAATTAGCTTTTCTAAACATTTCCTGAAAATTTGAGGTGCTTACCATTATTTATTACTGAGATACAGACTTTAGAAGCATACAGGTAGTGAATTTTCTTTTAATGACGTTATTAACGTCATGCAAGTATGTTTTGACGTCAACGTCCTAACGTTTGTTTGAACGCGCTTTCTGTGCTTATTACACAAAATAACTCGGACAAAAAGTGTGTTTGCTCATTTTCAATGTGTATGTCATAGTACACACATGACAATTTGAATGATGTAACATTCTTCCTCAAATGATAGGTCTTTGTGATGGTATACCATCTGTTTTCAAGGCTTTAGGGTTACCGTGGAATAAGCGTTGTCATGGCAACGTATGTCATATTTATGACCGGATTTTGTCTGAATTCATAGCCTTTCTAATATATCTCAACGCCTAAGGTATTTTCATGGAAATAAATAGAGGTACGAAAAATCATTAATTTTTGTGTTTTTCATCCATTCACAACGTAATTATTACGTATTGTCATTAAGCCCGGTTTTCACAGAGAACGGCTCATTTGTTTTTTTTAAATCGGAGTCGTAGGTTAAGCGCTTGTCTGCTGACCTAGCGTTCCCGAAATCTTTCCAGCCGTAAAAAAGGTTTCACTGCTCACAGCCTTTCATTATCGTCCTTACAGCATCCTGATATGACTGAAATACTGTTAAAAATAGACGTAAAATTGCAAGTCATCCATCCATCCATCCATCCATCAATCGGACTCAACTCTTAAAAGAAAGAAAGGACCTGCCGGGCCGGGTAGCGCAATCGGTAGGGCACCTGACTCGTAAGTCAGAGGTCCTGGGTTCGAATCCCGGTCTGGCCACACACTTTCGTTTCTCCTTCCGCTGATTCAAGAAGGGCAGTTGTCAGTTACTGGCGAAAGTATGTGCACTTAGTACTGGTTAACCGCTTAGGAGGTCTAAGCCTGCCCAGGAATAGTGTGGTTAGGTTAACTGACCGTCCCGACATGACCTTAGTTGTTTACCGTGGACGTTAAGCATCAAATCAACCAACCAACCAACCAAGAAAGGACCTCTGACAGTATCAATGCACATTTGCCTATTTTTCGACAAATTATTGCACCTTCCTCGGGCAGCAAAAGTTGAAATATTTGGAATTAATATGTAGACTTGAGTAATATAAAGACATTTTAACAGTGATTTTGAAAAACTATCATGCCTCTAGACTAACCTAAACCGATTTTATCAAGAGGGGTACGTGAATTTTTCAGACTCTGAAAATAAGTCAATTTTTTTGGTTTTCTAATATGTCGAAATTTTAATTGATAACTATGCTAAAACTGACATACACACTACTATTACTGATATTATGCAATATTTTTTTCAATAATAAGGACTTTAGCCTATATTTAGATATAAAGGGTTTAAGTACCCCACCCACTTTTTCAGTTTTTCAGCTGTAGACTATCTTCTCCCCCCCCCCCCCGTGCCTCAGCAAGTCACTCACATATAATGTGTATTATGATAGTACACACATACATGCAAAGTGGCTAGCTGAGGCACGAGGGGGAAAGTATCTTTAAAAAACTTTCCCTGTTTCCATTACGTTTAATGATAAAATTTGGCTTTTTCCATCAAAATTTGAAGTCTATGTGCGAAAAAAATCAGAAATTAAATTCATAGCCAGTTAGGGGAAGTTGAGAGCAACAACTATTAAGAGAAATTCTTGGGTATATCAATAATTTAATTTTGACTAATTTTGTAGGCAAATTAACATCACAACCGTCAGAGGTCCTTACTTCAGTCGTTCCTAATATAGTTCTTGATTTTGTCACATGGCATTGTAGTAGAGTAGATTGTACATGATGTGACTTGAAAGACTGTGCGCCATGAAAGCCCGTTTAAGGTCGGAAATATTTCCGCTTCCTGTGGGTCTCGAACTCAGGACTGCGCTTAACCTACTAAGATATCGGGGCTTCTGCAATTACAGGAGTTGAACTATATAGATAAAATAGGAACTGAGCCCAGACTATATTCTTTGACATAGGAGCGCACTTTGAGATATCATTGGTTGAGGTAACGAGAGTCAACCGTTAAGACTGTATCTACGTTGCTTTATAGGACCCTTGGGATATACTGATCGTGGTAGCCAACAAGAAAGACTGTTATAAGACTTTGCTTTGACCGCAGTAGAACTGTGTGTTCCCTGCAAATGCCCTCAGGCACCTTTTGTCATGATAAAGCTTAAAT
This sequence comes from Ctena decussata, assembly GCA_963989385.1. NCBI lineage: Eukaryota > Metazoa > Mollusca > Bivalvia > Lucinida > Lucinidae > Ctena > Ctena decussata. The sequence goes on along the minus strand of OZ022501.1, from coordinate 55,003,142 downwards.
CTGTTCCGGAAAGGCGCTTAATTAAAAAACAGTTGGATGACATTTCTTATGTGTCTTTTATAGAACTTGAATGTCAGAGAGATTTTAGATCTAAAAGCACAGAAGTACTTTAATGACCCCAGATACTAAAGCTATACAACAAGCTTGTTTTCACACATAGGTAGTGAGAGAGTGGTGGGGATATAATGGAGCCGGTTAATTTTTTGATTCCATCAAGCAGTGAGGCTTTACATCGGAATTGGCGCCTACCGTTGAGCCTAAGAAAGGACTTCTTCGATTAAGGCGAGGATTCTCCCCATTAGACCGGCGCGACAGGGCCGAATTTTCAGAAGTATAAAGTGTGCAATTTTTTCTTAGCAGCGCTTCCACAAATATGTAAACCGTGTGAAATCAGATCATTTGTGATTCAGACCCAAAGACATGGGGAGATAATCCAGTCTGACCCTACCTACCCTAAATTCAAGGTTTTCGCATACCTCATTTTTGAGGTAATAAAAATATTGAAATCAGTCAGTCATTCCATACATTTTTGTCATACATGCATGCTAAATACACGCATATCACAATATAAAGCAATAATTTTCTTCTTGTTACGCTTGACTGGCATTTAAACCTGCAAAACCATATTTATACCCCCGGTCAATGCGGTCAAAAGAGAACGCTCCACTATAACTAAAATACAAGTACTTTCCCCCCCCGTGACCCAGCTTTTCCTGCAGGCAGCAGACTTATACGATGCAAGTACGCAATATATATGAGTGGGAAGCTGGGTCACGGGGGGGAACGATACTCGGTAAGCCAAAGAAGAAGAATGGTCAACAGTAGCACTGTGATCTTCAAGGATTATATTGTGTACCATGACCTTGAAATGAGGTCAAGGTCACATACACATAGTCAAAACTATCCAGTGTTGTCTGTTATGTAAGTAATGTAAGTCAAAAAAGGGTAAAATGTATACAATAAATCATTATTTCAACGGTTATTTTGAAGATACTTTACAATTTATCTCAACAATGACGTCAACGTCAACGTCTGTTTAACGTACTTTACATGGACAGAAACACTTGAAAATTCATTTGTCATGCAAGTTACATGTCATAGTCATAAATGCAAAGCATAAGAGAGTGACCCGTATAACTTTTTAATCATGGGGAAAATTCACGCCTTAATCATAGAAGTCCTTCAAACATTGTGCACGTAAACGTCATTAGCTAATATAATAATAACTATAATAATAATAATAATACCAAAATACGAGACCTGCTATTTATTATTTATTTATTTGTTTATTTTATTAACTATTCACGATTTCCTTCTAACTTGAAGTGATATCGAACTCAACATTCAAGTGCATAAAGGGACAATATTCATATATACCAGAGCCCTAACACTAGTGCTGATTCTTCGGTTCATTAATTTTTCGTTACCTCAAGTTAAAAGAAATGTCTCATGGGATGCGCTTCATTAGATACGATACAATCCTGATGAAATACTTCAGATGACGTGTATAATTAATGAAATGAGCTGCGACACGACAAAACCAACAAAGTGGTTGTATGCCAGCGCAGACTCCGATCAGCCTCGGCATCCGCCCAGTTTGATCAGAGTCTTCGCTGTCCGCATGCAGCTAGCTCAGACTCTTAGCTACCTTTTAAGCTCACAGCGAAGACTCTGATCAGATTGGGCGGATGCCCAGGCTGATCTGTGTCTTTGCTGGGCGAACATGCCACATTGTTGGTTTTGTGGTGTCGCGGCTCAACTGACAGTACCCCGGTAAGCATACGGCATGTGTGCAACGTCGTACCGACGTCATGATGTCACTACGAGGTCGGTGCGACGTTGTGTTGATGTCGTATGCCCGCTGGGATGATGCGTTCCATTGAATATAGCATTGGCCAGATAAAACTTTTAGGGTCTTTAAGTTTCGTCTGTCTATCTATATGTAAATACTTTATAGTCACTCATAACTCTTTGAGTGTGTTTTACTGTGATATCACACCTGGTTAACTATGTTTTCGAAACGAAAAAAGAATCATAGTTACCAAACGACCTGGTTATCAGGTCGTTTGGTAACTATGACTTTTTTTCGTTTCGTACCAGCTCTTTTTGGTTTCGTAACAGCCCTTGTATATTCATAGTTAACCAGTGGTGGATATGGTGCCATTTATATCCATGTTTTATGTGTAACAATGTTCGAAAGTGAGGCTTTACAAAACCAAGTTTTTGTAATAATTACTGAGTCGATGATACCCTCGGGACAAATGTTATCCAGAAGTGCGACAGCAATTATAAGCAAATGTAGTGTACAAGATTTCAACTTATTGTATACATACATGTAATACACGCTTTTAGACCCAACTGTTAGTTAGACTTGCTTTTTAAAACTAATTTTCTCTCTTTGCAAACTCCCTTTCCAATTGAAAACGGCAATGCATTATTAAAAAGATGCAGTCGGGTTATGGCAATTCAGGTCCCTTGACAGTGCTTGTTCAGGGTAATGACAAATCTAATAGCTTTGCACTGTGGTTTTTCCCATTTAACCTCAAGATAGAAGTTTAAACGTGCGATGCTAAACGAACTGGGGCAATTTGCTTAAACTCATACAAATGATCGTTTTTATGAAATTTCACGTTACATGTCCGAAAAAAAGGTATATGAAGACTTAGGACTAAACATGAACATTGTAAAACTTGGGACACTTGATATGATTATGTAACTGTCTTAAAATTTGAAAAGTTTGGCTTTACAACGCAGAAATGCGCCCTGCTTGCTTAGGCCTATCTAATCCAGAGTATTTGAGCCGCGACACGACAAAACCAACAATGTGGTTGTGCGCCCAGCGCAGACTCAGATCAGCCTGGGCATCCGCCCAGTCTGATCAAAGTCTTCGCTGTCCGCATGGAGGTAGCTTAGTCCCTTAGCTACCCTTTAAGCGATTAGCAAAGAGTCTGACAAGACTGGGCGGATACCCATACTGATCTGAGTGTGCGCAGGGCGCACAACCACATTGTTGGTTTTCTCGTGTCGCGGCTCATTTGTAAACGTACGTCAGTCTCAGTATATCCAGTTGCGTTAGCTACCCGTTTTATTGATTCATCAGTAGCCGTTTAGCATTGCGGCGCTTACGTAGACTGTGATCAAACAAGTATAAATTTCACAAAAAACTTGGTTCACGCAAAGCAACCATTTATAGTTGACACTAATCAAATGAAGCATTGCATATCTCAGAAATCGAAACTAAAATCTCTATTGGTGGATTTTAAGCACGGGTATGAGCGGTAGGTATCATACCATTCCATGGTTGAAATACAGTTAAAAGGCCATAAAATCTGAGGGCAGTATTTTATTTGTACCTTGCAATGCATTCTGCTACCGCATGCGACTCTGCAGTATTTCATATGATCGCTCGTGATATCTATACGAAGAGCGCTCGCGACATGTACGCAAAGAGCGTATGACCGCTCACAACATCTGTGCGAAGAGCACTCGGGGCATATATGCGAATAGCTTATGCCCGCTAACGACATCTATGTGAATAGCGTTCACGCCATATATGCGAATAGTAGCATAAAGGCAAAGCTGCATTGTGGGAAACTAATGGCTGTACTTCCATGTCAAAAGCAATTACTAAATAGTCTACGCCCTTAAATAACTAGTAACCGTAATTGTTCTAAACTGGAACAGGCCCCGAGGTTGCAAAACTTTTTCATGCTCAACTGTACTGAGCATGGAATTTTAACTGCTAATAAATAGCAAATTACTGATAAGTACAGTTAGTTTTATGCTCAGTTTAGCTGAGTATTGTTCGTAAGTATTGACCTGGCACTCATTTATTTCCGTCATAACACTCGGATGTTTTCGTTAGTTTTAGCGATGATTTACCGGAAAATACTGCTACTTGAATATAATACAGCCAACCGTTTTCCAATGACGCCATAGCGTAGTGGTGAAGGCTTCCGACTCCAGAGACAGACTTCATACGATCGAATCTAACAGCACTCGTTTCTAGTTATTTTTCATTTTTTACCTTTTTTCTTTATTTTTAATGTTATTAATGAAACTGCATACATTTTATGCCCCGCCATGACATTGTTGTAGGATTTACATCATGTGAAAGTAGAAAGATATTGCATCTCGTTCATTAGTTGAAGAGGGTTGTCAGGTTGGTCATGGTGCTGCCTGGTCGCCATATTAGTTTGGCTGATAGTGCGGCAAAGGGCTACTGTGCTTGCAGTAGGTGCGGGTATAATTTTTTGGATATTTTTTTCTAACGCGAATCATCTCTTCTTTCTCCCTGCCTTTGAAAGACGGCCCAATACAGAATAAAGTCGTGTCTCAAAGGGCCGTTAAACCTAAGACAACTAACCAAGCAACCAACTAAATTAATAGCTGATACATTAAAATTTTGGGCCGAGCATGGCAAGATTGTCCGCTGGTTTTACGCAAAGAAGAAAAATATTAAAACGACGGAAGCGGGATTCGAAACCATAACTCCGAGTTTATACGATCAATGCCTTATCCACTGCGCCACTTGATGCAGTGAAATTTTCTTGTTTAATAGTAGATTTAATGTACATATTGATGCAGCGTTTACCTGTTCGTGATCGGACACCGTGAATTAATTTACGGAGGTGAACGGAATATTCATGAGTGCCAGGTCAATACTTACGAACAATACGAAATTTTCTCTGTTTATAAATATGAAAATGCCAACATCAGTTGGCATTTTCATATTTATCAGCAGAGAAAATTTCATGCTCAGCTGAGTTGAGAACGAAAAAAGATTTATAACCTCGGGGCCTGGTTGGTAATACAATGCAGTGATGCTTCCCAATGATGCAGATGAAAAACTCTGTTCATACAGAGCCTGATCTGGGTCTGCAATGTCTGCTTAGATATTTTTTCCTTTAATTTATACGATAAATAACAAAAGGTACGTAGGGTCTCCACATGTCTCTGGTGCAACATTAATGTGTTTAAATTGCATTTTTATGGGTATTCATTTCTTTCCTTTTTTCCATGGGTAATCGTTGTTTTATGCCATAGTAAAACGACACTTGCCTTTTGCTGTAGATATAAGTGTTGGGATGAAAAAAGCAATTATTTGATTTTATTTTTAGATTCATAAACTAAAAAGAAGTAAGCAAACTGAATCTAAAAAAAAAAAGGCTTTTTATAAAGACGATTATTTCTGAACTTTAATAAATGTACGCTATGAACTGTGTCTTATTTTGCAGCGGGAAATGAAACTTTTTTTTGCAAGTTTCAAGAAAGAAGCGAAAGAAATATTTTTTTGTTCTTTCCTTGGCAATTCAAAATGTTATAAACCCGATCCAAGATTCGCTTTTGTTCATTCAATACAAACTTTCAAGCACATAAAGAATTTGAGAAAAAAATGTCTTACAAACGGAACGTGTGTCACATTTGTTTTTATCACGTTAACGAACTTCATGTAGTTCTGTAAATGTCATAAAACCAAATGTGACACATGTACATGTATCTAAGGCTTTTTTCTCAAATTCTCGTCACAGGGTAAAGGTATATCATACACTTGCTTTGCATTGTGGTACAATTAAGTTTTGACTGCTACGCGTTTTCCTTCGAAAACGGGAATCCCGGTTCGATCCTCTGCCGGGGCGATTGGACTATTATGAGTGCGTGACATACATTGTTTTGTTTGTTAAATGTCTTGCAGTGGAAAACAAATCAGCACGTGTTCGGAAGCAGCCAATCAGTGTGCTTTATTTTGAGTTTTAGAATGTACTCAAGTTTTATAACCTCTGGGTCAGGAATCACTGATTCTTAATGTGAACACAGAAGGTTCTGATCAGGTTTCACGGATACTCGCTTGAACGGCGTATTTTCAGTCGTAACCCACCATTTCACAAGATGCGGCTTAGTTATATCAAATAAGTGTTCATTACAAATAGAGACCTTATATCAAATAAGTGTACTACAATCTATTTGTAAAATTAAAAGAATTTGGATATTCTACGCACGTAGAATATCAAATCCCATATTATTAGAAAATTTCAATGATTTTTTCCTTGAATTTATTCAGTAATAGCGACCAAACATTTTTGTTAACGCATTTGGGGTCGCCAGGTCCGGAGGGAGATGTTCAAAACCCCGAGCTTCGCATCATCGGGCTTCGCCCTGGGTTATCATCATCTTCCTCGGGTCATTGCGAACGTTAATGCATGAAAAACATGTTTGCAAGCGAGCAGATTCTGTCCGAATACTGAAAGAATATACAAGACAAGAATACAACAAATGTACGACGGTTACAGTATTGAATTTATGTCTTGAATTCAATATTGGAAAGCCGCACTTCCTCAGCTTGTCAGTTGTAATGTAGAAGAAATTTATCAGGAAAAAATCATGGTGACATTTCTCTCACGGCCAATATACGGCTGAACTGTTGATTGCTCATTATGAAACAATTTTCTGGCGCTTTACAAATAGATTGTAGTACACTTATTTGATATAAGGTCTCTAGTTGTAATGAACACTTATTTGATATAACTAAGCCGCATCTTGTGAAATGGTGGGTTACGACTGAAAATACGCCGTTCAAGCGGTATCCGTGAAGCCTGATCAGAGCCTTCTGTGTTCACATAAAGAATCAGTGATTCCTGGCCCAGAGGTTATAAAACTTGAGTACATTCTCAAACTCATTTTGAGTTTGAGATTATTCTCAAGTTTTATAACCTCGGACCAAGGACATAAAAGGTGAAGGTGTACATGTAACATGGTGCAGGATTGACATCAAACGAATCACTTCAAACCATTTATGCACAGTGCCCCATTATAGTGACATTAGCAAACAGTGCAGACCCCGATCGAATGTCGCAAAATATCCATAGTTTATAGTTTCAGAAGATACAGTTTTGTGCATCTGCGCGGTCTGACAAGAGCTTTCTCTGTTAGCATAAACAAAGGGGGCTCTTATCACAGACTGGGCCGAAGGAGCGTTGGAGAATAATCAGTCAAAGAGAAAAATAAAGACTCTAGCTTGTTTACGCAACGCAGCGTGTTTTTTTTTTTTTTTTTTTTTTTTGTGTGTGTGTGTGTGTGTGTGTGTGTGTGTGTGGAATGTTTTACATTAAAGAAAATCAAGGTCTGAAGTTGTATTTTAACCTCAATGACAACGGGAGAAATTGTGGTTTAGCTACAAGTTTGGTTTCTAATCATATTGAAGGTTGATCTATAATACTATACTGAAAGGATTTAAAAACTTCCACTTTTTATTGCTGGCTGCTGATCTGTTCACTCATGACAGTGATGAATATTTAACGACAAAATGCTTGAAACTTATCAAATTTAAAGATTACGCAGTTCATTTGTATCAATTAATTACATGACGTCAGTAAAAGAGCGTTACGTTACTGAAATGCATACGGCGATGCCTGAGTTATCTTATGCAACACTCTATTCGACCATTTCTTATTGTTTTAATATTGTGACCTCATCCACGTTGATTTGCAAGTATCACTGAGCATAATGCAGTCGCGCAAAGCCTATTACGGAGACGGCGTCGACGTTAGTTAACGTCATGATCTCTGGTTTTTAATTAAGAATTAAAATTTGATTTTTCAGCGTTCATCGTGTGATGAAGCCAGTGGGCGGAGCTAAAATTCCCTTGTAGAATTTTAGCGATGACCACTGGCTTCTTCACACGATGAACGCCGAAAAATCAAATTTTTATTCTTATATTTACACTTTATTTGTGAACCTCTCTGTGCCGTTTTAGTGGTAATTTGGTGTAGAATAGGCAAATATGGGCCGAAGAAAAGTTAGTAACGACGTGTTCGGCCATAACGTTAATCAGCCGTCGCCCTGACGTGGCGTCAATCGAACGTTACAAGAACCAATCAAGACATTTGTTTACATAAGACGTCGCCTGACGACAACGTCACATGATCAACTGTCCTTCATCGGTGTTTGAAGCTAGTTGCTCTAAAGGGTTCACCTATGGGAAGTCAGTGGCAAGTGTAAATATTCTCTGTTAGATGCTTTTCTGACGGTCTTTTGAGTTTCCTGTAAACAGTGCACGTCGTCTGAGATTGTAAATTGCTGTAATTAACGCATAAAATTGTACCGCGACGCCACTTTTTGAAATTTCAGCATTTATCTGGCCCAAAACTCTGCGCCTGTTTGCGATATTTAGGCGCGGTAGGCTAAATAAAGCCACTGGCCGAGTTCGAACTTTTAAAATTCAATTTGCTATTGTAAGAGAAATGTTTCAGCAGAAAACTGTATACATGAAGCTACTCATCCTTATGTAAACGGTTCCAAGAACACGAGGAGCACGTGCTTGGTCCTGACCGATTCGGTTGAACGATTTCAGATTCGGTATATTGATATAATCAGGTATAAGAGAATATATATGCTGTAAAAGTTTAGTGGACGAAGCTGCATTCATTTTCGAGATATTCAAAATTAATGGGTGGAAGTTTTTAAATCCTTTCAGTATATTTTCTAGGTGGTGTTGATAAGATATTGTTTTAAATTATATTGTTTAAACATTTACCGTATTGTATACATGTATCTTTCGAATGCCTTGTTCATTTCATTGTATGAATGTGTATGAATATTCAGATCTAAGCTTAAGATATTCCAAAAGCTAAAAGAAAGAAGAAAAATAAATAAAAATAGAATAAAATAAAACAAAAACGAAATCAAATGACTTTATTGTATATAAATTACTTTAGCAAATACATATGAGCCGCGACGCGACAAAACCAACAATGTGGTTGTGCGCCCAGCGCAGACTCAGATCAGCCTGGGCGTCCACCTGTTTTGATCAGAGTCTTTGTTAAATGTTCAAAGGATAGCTAAGGGTCAAAGCTACCTCCATGCAGACAACAAAGGCTCTGATCAGACTGGGCAGATGCCCAGGCTGATCTGAGTCTGCGCTGGGCGCACAACCACATTGTTGGTTTTGTCGTGTCGCGGCTCATATACTAGGTTGCAATTCAAGTAGCCTTGTCAAGTACATGTACTATATAGAGAAAATTACCAGGAAAAATATCACGGTGACATTATTGTCGTTTGTTCGTTAAGATTCAATTTTCTTCTACTTTACATATTGGTTGTTTTACACTTTAAAATTTGTTTTTGAATTTATTGCCATAATTACCTCAAATATTGGGATAAAAAATTGGTTATTGTTATTTTCCTGGTATTTTACCAGGCCCGGAGCTAGATCACTAGGTACTGGTGGGGCTGCGGGGAGATGTCGAGATGTGTATGTGTGTGTCTGTCAGGGTGGGTGAGGGAGGGCCTGACAAGATATGCAGTAATTGGGGATCAATTTGATAAAAATTCTTGATGAGGTATTTTTTGCCTTGGAATATATGTTCTGATATCTCATCAGAATCGCCTCGCCGAGGCGATTCCAATGCGATGGCACAACATATATTTTAATCTGACCAAATGGATAAATTATCTCAAACAGTCATCAGATACGCTTATCATCTGGGGACCTACATATTATATATAGCACAGAGGCCCAAATGGCGGGGCTGAAGCTCCAATGCCCAACCCCTGGATCCGGGACTGTTTACCATCCAGCAATGTGCCAAAACATGCAGGCAGATTGGCAAGACTGGTCGAGGCGCGTTCTCTTTTGCCTCGCACAGCTGTCCCAATTATTAATGTCATTGAGGTAGTGCGTGCTAGGTAAATAACCCAACGTGTTTTGTTTGTTTACTGAAATTGTCTAGAAACTGAAGAAATACCAAGGCCTCCAGTTGTAATTTAACATTATGACAACAGGAGACTTTGCAAGCTGCAAGACTTGTTGTCATTTGAGCCGCGACACGACAAAACCAACAATGTGGTTGTGCGTCCAGTGCAGACTCGGATCAGCCTGGGCATCCGCCCAGTTTGACGGGACTCTTCGTTAAGTGCTAAAAGGGTAGCTAAGGGTCTAAGCTACCTCCATGCGGACAGCGAAGACTCTGATCAGACTGGGCGGATGCCCAGGCTGATCTGAGTCTGCGCTGGGCGCACAACCACATTGTTGCTTTGTCGTGTTGCGGCTCATTTATGTGTTTACATACATGGAATTGCGTTGTATTGAAACAAAAAATGCTTTAAACTAAGCATGTGACAACTTTCAGTTGCATTTGTCTTGCAAATTTCAAGCTAATATAACTGTGAATGCGAAACATTTTTATGGCAGTTTTATTATACAATCTTCTTTTAATGTCACGTTTATCAGAGTCAGTAAAAGAAAAGAATATTAAGTAAATAAGTTCTGAATAAGATCCCTTAGAAGCAAGGAATACACCAAACAAACGAAAATAGCAGACTCGATTTAACTGAATCTGTTCATGACCAGTAATTAAATGTGCGACACAAGACACGCCTCCTAGCACCGGCTTAAGCAGAACTCTATTTGAGCCACGACACGAAAAACAACAATGTGGTTGTGCGACCAGCGCAGACTCAGATCAGCCTGGGCATCCGCCCAGTCTGATCAGAGTCTTCGCTGTCCGCATGGAGGTAGCTCAGTCCCTCAGCTACCCTTTAAGCACTTAGCGAAGAGTCTGACCAGACTGGGCAGATGCCCATGCTGATCTGAGTCTGTACAGGGCGCACAACCACATTGTTGGTGTTCTCGTGTCGCGGCTCATTTTCAGAATGACTCTAAATGAAACCAATGATCTAAAAGGATCAGAAAATGTATCATCTGCACTACAATGATGCATGTTTCTTTTATATATTGATCGCCTTCACAGAGTTTAGATATATACAAAGACATGAAGCTGGGTTGGATGGATGGAGGGGGCGTGGGGAGCGGGGAGAGGTGTGGGAGAGGGGGATATTTACCTTTTCACTGTAGAACAAATACATCACCGTGAATTCCGTGCTGTTTGAAACAATATTGTTTTGTACAGTGGCCAGCGTATTTTCTTAATTTCTGTCCAGTGATCAATTGATGGGAACAGATTGCGGTTCGAGTTAGAGAAATGTTTGCCTCGCATAAACAGAGAATTGTACGTGTACATGTACAGTAGAGCTCTAGATAAGAGGAAGTATTTGGTGATAATGAGGGATATCTTTTGTTAATTTTGCGTAAAAACATATGTTGTGACCCCTCATCTGAACAGTCTTGTCGAGATGGTCCAGATGAGGGGTCACAACATATGGTTTCAATGAGAAATAAGAAAAAGTATCCTTCAATTATCATCAAATACCCCCACTTATCTAGAGCCCTGTACAGTATAATAATTAAGCAGCGTTTCGTCCTTCGGGAAACAAAATGCAATGTGCTGAGCATCAGAATCACGATAAATGTTAAACACGCAATATCTTCTATAAATACGAGCTAACTACCTAGAGATTATCGAACAATCAGACAAATTAATCTATTATTATGCCTTGCCTTACACACGCCTGGTAAACTATCACAGGTACCTCCGGCGGAGGTACCGATAAAAAGTTGTGACAGGCACCTGGAGCTGCCTGTGACTGTCCAAAAAATGACAACAAACGGTAGATATTCCTCTTTTTTGACAAAATATAAAATAAACAGGGAGTTTATTAAAAATCAAAAAGTGCTATTCGACCCTTATAGAAATAAAGTTTTGTCACACATTATATCCCCCTGAACTTTCCATATTAACCAAAGATATGACTTTTGAAGTGGCTTTGATGTCAGCCCACAGTACTCAAAACATAAAGAATTGGGCCGTTTTTGGTCTTAAATGCAGTGATCTTGCATACGAATCTGTTTTTCCTAGCACACTGGTGTTAAGGTAACCCCCTTGCTCAAATATAAATGTCGATTGACTACAAATAAGGCTTGATTTTTCAAAACAACAGCTGGAGGTGCCTGCAGTGGTGTGGAGGTGCCTGTGATGTAAGCAAATATAGTGAAAATCTGAATAGTTATTGCAGCTGGAAGTATTGACATCTTCTCTAAACCACTGCCTGGAAAGAATCATTCATTCAACGTCCCATGAAGCTATCATAATGCGTATACCATGAAATTCCATGTTAAAATTTTTAAAACATAATCTCAAAGAGTTATTGCCCAATTTGTTTCCGCTTCTGTTAGTCAAACATTGACGAATTTCACATAGTTGCTGAAAATTAACTGCCTAATTTAGTGTTAGAATCGTTATGAAATGTGCGCTTAAATAAGAGTCAACATTTTGTGAATGGTGATGACTGTGATCGGGAGGTGCTGGCTGTGAGTCATTCCAACTTGTCAGAAATTGTCGAGGTCGCACGTCATGCCAGCTACACGTATGGTGTGTCAAATTGTCAAAATTACCGATACCCGTCAACAGGCATACACGTACAGGTGTCTATAGTGTTGATCCTTTTGGTACCTCATATGTGTCGCTCGCATGTGTCGTATGACGCTCGCTGTATGTGTTAGCGTTGTGGTAAGTGGAGTGATAGGTACTACAAGTGATTCAGTCTGGGTAGTTTTGAATTGTTGGCGCTAGCATCCAAATATATCCGTAAGGCCTACAGATTACATCATCGGCAGGTGACATGTTCTCAATATTACACCGATTAGTATATTGAAGTGATCGGAATCTTACTGTAAATAACGTGTAATTCTAAGTCTCCGAATAGCCACTGCGTCAAATTTGGCAACAAAAGAGCACTTTTACTACATAAAAGTCATATTCTGAAACATTGTTTTTGCAAACGTTTCAAGTAGCTAGCATGGCGTGTGACCTCGACAATTTCTAACGATTTGAAATGACTAACAGGCAGTCATCACCATTCACAAAAATGCTGCCTCTTATTTAAGCGCATTTCATAACTATTCTAACACTGAATTAGGCAGTAAATTTTCAACAGCTACGTACAACTCGCCAATGTTTGACTAACAGATATGGAATCAAAACGGACAATAACTCTTTGAGATGATCTGCTTTGCATTTTGGATTTCTGTTGTGATGCATCAATGTTACGTGTTCTTATGTCCGCTTGTCTGTAGTCTTCTGGCAGTAAGGTCCTGTACAGCTGCCCACTTTGCTTTCTGGTTTGTTTTGTAATTTAAAATATAAAATAGGTGAAACAGAAGTTAGCGTTGTTTTCATTTGGGGTAGGTGGATTTTCACCTACATGTCTGGGAAAGAGCTGTTTATTCGGTTTTTTTCGTGTGTCTTTTATGAACTATTGTCAACGTATACTTACTTCCATCTTGGTTTTGAGAGCAGGATGTAGAATCTAATTGTATAAGTTCATGATCATTGTATGTCGTTTCAACAAAGCTATGCTTGATATTCGCATTATGATAGATTAAATTGCGACGTTGAATGAACGATTCGTTCAAGGCAGTGGTCTAAAGATGAAGAATATCAATATTTGCAACCGCTATAAATCTTCAAATTTTCGCTATATTTTCTTACATCACAGGCACCTCCATACCGTCACAGGCACCTCCAGTTGTTTTTTTTACCGATCCAGCCTTATTTGGAGTTTATCGGCATTTATATTTTGGCAAGAAGGTTTACTTTACGTCAGTGTATCCAGATCAACAGATTCTTATGCAAGAAAAGTGCATTTAGGACCTAAAACAACCGATTTGTTATTGTTTCGAGTACTTTCGACTGACCTTAAAGCCACTTCAAAAGTCATATCTTCTGTATATATGTAAAGTTCCCGGGGATATACTGTGTGACAAAGCTTAATGTATATAAGGGTCGAATAGCATTCTTTGATTTTCAATAAACCCCGTGGTCATAATGTATTTTATCAAAAAGACGAATACCTACCGTTTTTTGTTTATTTTTGGTCCGTCACAGGTAGCTCCGGATGCCTGTCACAACATTTTATCGGTACCTCCGCGGAGGTACCTGTGATAGTTTACCAGGCGTGTTACAATAGATGTAAATCTAGACGGCTGATGAGGACAAACCGCGGAATCTCTCTTTCTGGTGGTTGTTACCAGTAAGAGAGACTGCTGCTAGAGCCACTGATTTTGAAAACAATAGCGCGAAAAAGGATATCATGTTTTACCTGCACCCAGAAGAAAGCTTTCTCGCGACAAGCACGATGATACATGTATATAAATATATACATTAGCTAATATAATTAAAAAGCGGCAAAGATTGCCAGCGATTTTCAAGTTAACAAGTTTATTGGATACTCACAGTACATGTAAATGCATGCAATATGAGGTAAATACAAAACAAAACTACAAATATTTGGGAAATCAAGCTGTATAGCAAAACGTTATGATATACAAGCATACCCAGCAGGCGCATGACGTTGAAATAACGTCTTACTGACGTCGATGCGACGTATTACGTCGCATCGACGTCAGTATGATATCATTTTGTACATGACACATTAATATTTTGTACATGATACGTACATCATGATTCATTATATTTTCCAAAAAGTTGATAGTTGACTTATTATACAACCACCAACTGAATAACCAACTTCATGGTTTGGACGGCGGGTTGCGGGTTCTGATTGTATTACATGTAGTCCCTTATCATTGCATGCCTTTTATTTTCATAGTTATTCATTACACAATGCAAAAATCTGTTGGTTGAGACCATGAAAGACCTGTCCAATATAAATGCAGAAATGTAATAAAGTACCATTCATTGTCTGACAATACGCAGTTATACTCAAGCAGGCACATGACGTCGAAATGATGTCGTATTGACGTCGATGCGACGTCATATCACGTCGCATCGACGTCAGTACGACGTCGTTTCGACGTCATATGCCCGCTGGGAACCTTCAGATCCGTGTTTTTCAGATCACTTCAAGTATATGTCACTATATATATGTAGTTTGTATGTAAGTGATTATTTGAAATTTATATTATAATATATTTGAACCAACTTGTATTTTCTGTCCGCGTTATGAGCTCTCAGCAAAAATGCAATGTCGTAATTCAAGAGAGACTGTGCTTGGGTTGCGAGAGATTATCTCATTCAGCTCATTGCTGGTATCTTTCCTCACTTGTGTTTCAGGGTCGAGATAGATTACATCTTTTAAAAGTCTTGGCCAGATTTATTCTCAGGTCTTTGTCTGGCATTTGACAATTTCCCATAGGCTAGTTGTAACTGGTTTACATCCATTTTCTTATTTTCTCTGCTAGCATCTGAAAGTATGATATGCTTTCTCATATTATCTTCAGTCTAATCATAGCACCTTTAGTACTTGGAAGTAGCATGCACTGCCTGCCAGTGACCGGTTGTACAGCTTACAAGTAAACAAGCAACTAACCTTTTGTACAAGCGTATACTGAGATGTTTGCTTTGCGAACAAGGCAACAACAACACACACATGAAATGATCCGCGACTGGACAAAACCAACAAAGTGGCATGTGCGCCCAGCGAAGACTCAGATCAGCCTGGGCATTCGCCCAGTCTGATCAGAGTCTTCGCTGACCGCTTGGAGGTAGCTTAAACCCTTAGGTATTGTAATTTTTGAGTGCACAGCAAGGACTCTGATCAGAATTGGTGGGGTGGGGTGGGGAGGGGGGCTGTTCAGACTGATCTGAGTCATCGCTGGGCGCACATGCCACTTTGTTGGTTTTGTCAAGTTGCAGCTCAAAATACTTTACACGCAATACACAGATATGTTTAAAATAAATGCTCAGTTGAATTAAGGTATGAGTTGTATTGTTACGCAACAAAGATGCTGCAATTTTTTTCACGGGTAAATGATTTTATTGACTTCCTGTTTGCGTCCCTACCTGAAAAAGGGAGCACGGGGTGGTGATTTACTCTGTTACTATTTGCTTCTTGTGTAGATTTTATTAAGAGTTGACCCGTTGAAATGAGAGACAAAAATGGAAATGGTTGAAAAGAGTTGCTCGCTCTGAAAGTGTATCCATTCAGCTTCAATTCGAAGAAACACAAAAAGAGCAGTGTTTATTTTAATATTTAGGTTAACTAGGACATGTTGTTTATGAGATGGCATTTAATACTGCTAATATGTTGATATCATCGAGATACTGGACATGAAAATACCGATACTTCAATAGTCATAACTGCTTCAGAGAAATATATGAGCCGCGACACGAGAAAAGCAACAATGTGGTCGTGCGCCCAGCGCAGACTCAGACCAGGCTGGGCATTTGCCCAGTCTGATCAGACTCTTTGCTAAGTGCTTATAGGGTAGCCAAGAGACTAAGCTACCTTCATGCGGACAGCGAAGACTCTGATCAACCTGGGCGGATGCCCAGGCTGATCTGAGTCTGCGCTGGGCGCACGACCACATTGTTTGTTTTCTCGCGTCGTGGCTCAATAATTTGTTTGTTTGTTCTCAAAGAAAAGCTAATAAGATTTAATAACCGCACACATGATCCACAATGACATTAGGAAACAATAAATATTTACAGTTTTGGTATCTCTAACATGGTTTGATGTAGCATATCCATGATAATACATGTAAAACACTAATGATGATGTCAGAAAGTGCTGCATTTACATCCTATCCTGCCAGTGGCTACAAGAGGTAAAGTAAACAGACAATGACGTATGCAGAAATGAACGTGACGTATTGGCAAAAAACAAAGCAAACAACTCTCTCTCTCTCTCTCTCTCTCTCTCTCTCTCTCTCTCTCTCTCTCTCTCTCAACATACTTATCACAAACAAGACAAGACATCACTTATAGCAAGAATTCACCGACGGGATTTAGAGTGTATGGTAATACTTTCACGAGAGGCAACTGGTGTGTTTGTCTCCTTGTTCAATGGGGTGTACTCTTAAAGGTAAGAATTCGCTCCTCTAGGAGCAGATTCTTTGCTTTAACCGTAGACTCCATTTTTGAAAAGCAACGTTGTCCTTGTAAGCAATTAGGAAGCCATAAATATGGCGAATAAAAAAATATAGAGGTGTACTCACAGACCTTAACGTTTAAAGCCATGTAACGAGGGACATAAAAAGAACAAAATCAAATCCACCTCAAAAATGGCCAGTAGAAGGAAATTGTCACCAAATAACAACATTCTGTGGAAACAGGACATTACATACACACATATCAACTCACCCAGGCGTCCAAAGACGTCCAGGGAGGTTCTTGTCGAGGGGGAGGGCGGAGGGGGGTTTGAGATAACTCCATGTTCCCTTATGATCATGCTTCATGTGATTAAGAAAACGGTAAAAATCTAGAAATTGGGACATCAAAATGATTACCGTAAATGTCCTAAAGTAGAGCAGTTTTATTCTAAAATGCAGCAATGCGTCAAAAGATGCCGTTTGAAAGGAAACAGTGTAGACCCTGATCAGACTGCTCCTAAAGGAGCAGTCTGATTGGGTCTGCAATGTTTGCTTAACATTTATCTATCCCAGTATTTAACATTGTTACGGTATATTAATTTATATCGTTGCAATGACTATATACATGTAAATTCTTTCTGGTATTTTCAGGTACTTTTTCGGCTCTCTGATCAACCAGTGCGAATGTTTGGAAGGGTTCTACGGGGCCCACTGCGAAATTGCCAGCGGGAGTGAGGCTGAACTGGACAAAGGTAGGGCAAATTTCATACTTCACAATAAAACAGTTTGCAGTGATGGTATATAATGATGCATGAATGGGGAAAACATTTTGGCTTGACGACACAACGTCTTTCCTATTCATGTATTATTTCATCTTGGGACCACCACTAAGGACTTCTATGATTAAGGCGAGGATTTTCACCATTAGATCGGCACGACAGGTCCGAATTTTCAAAAGTATAAATTGTGCATTTTTTTCTTAGCAGAGCTTCCACAAATATGTAAACCGTATGAAATCGGATCATTTGTGATTCAGACTCAAAGACATGGGGAGATAATCCACGTTGCCTCTACCTACCCTAAATTCAAGATTTTCGCATAACTCATTTTTTGAGGTAATAAAAATATTGAAATCAGTCATTCATTCCATAATGTTTTGTCATAAATGCATGCTAAATACATGCATATCACAATATAAATCATTGATTTTCTTCTTGTTACGCCTGACTGGCATTTAAGCATGCAAAACCATAGTTATACTTCCGGCCAAAACGGCCAAAAAGAGAACGCTTCACTATAACTAAAATACAAGTACACCCCCCCCCCCCCCCCGTGACCCAGCATTTCCTTTAAGCAGCAGACTTATGCGTTGCAAGTGCGCAATATATGTCAGTGGGAAGCTGGGTCATGTGGGGAGGGAACGATACCCAGTAAGCCAAAGAAGAAGAATAGTCAACAGGAGCACTGTGATCTTCAAAGATTATATTATGTATCATGACCTTGAAATGAGGTCAAGGTCACATACATATGGTCAAAACTATCCAGTGTTGTCTGTTATGAAAGTAATGTAGGTAAAAACGGGTGAAAAGTATACAATAAATCATTATCTCAACGATCAGTTTGAGGATAATTTACAGTTAATCTTAACAATGACGTCAACGTATGTTTAACGTACTTTACATAGACACAAACACTCGAAAATTCATTTGTCATGCAAGTTACATGTCATAGTCATAAATGCAAAGCAAAAGTCTGTGATCCGTATAACTTTTTAATCATGGGGAAAATGCACGCCTTAAGCATAGAAGTCCTTTGATTTTTTCATTCTAAGTGACTGCCATTGCAGTCGGCCTGTTTAAAGGTGATTTGCAACGCTTTCAGTTTCCTACGCATCATGTCTCTAAACGCTGTCATTAACTGCCTTCAATCGTTCGAAGTCATCTACCACAAAACTAGGTCACAGTGACCTACTGTCCAGAAAACTGACATTATCTGAGCAAAGAAACTGGTACTTATGGCAAGTTTGATTGAAATGATTAAGCTGGTTCATTAAATTCTTAACCGTTTCTACATATTATAGCCTGCTCATCCGTGGACTTGGCATGCTGGCTGCGGCAATATAGTTGTAACACAAGTAACTGTAGATTCCTGACCAGACTTTGCATGCTGGCAAAGGCGTGTGCAGTCGGCATACGCCTAAAAGCATGACTTTTCGCGGTGCAGCTCACTCATAGTTAAATATGCAATTTAAATATGCTTTACGATCTCCCTTTTAGTTCACCTAAGCGTTTATCTTGAGCACCAATTAAGATTTCTGCGACATTTAGGAAAGACACCTTGATTATCTTAAAGTAGTATTTGCATAATATTCAGTGTATATAGGTCTTTTAAAGCTCGGTATTCCTACCGAATGTATTCGGTTATAAGACGGGAGTTCTTCCTTTCAAAATTACCCCAACTTTGAAGATCAGTCTTGTGTAATTCAGCTATAAAATGTGGGTTCATTTCCATCACAATCCCAAAGATCTAGATCCGTCTTACAGGACGGATCTAGATCTTTGGGATTGTTCTGGAAGGGAGATACACCATTCTATAATTGAATAAATACGATAAAAAAAAAGGAAACATGAAATTTAAGCCTGTGTACTTTTGTCATTTGTTGTAAGAGATATTTAAATATCTCCATTATGGGCTAAAAAGAGAACAAAATATGCTTTATCATTCTTAGTTCAGAAAAGAAATCGTTTCCCACGTAAAGAGTAGTGTGCGGCTATCTTATATTTGAATGACATTTAAATTTTTTGTCCATCTGTAGCTATTACAGGAATCAAATTGTATTTACAGTCATGAAGATTTTTGAGTAATAAATGTCAAGGTCATTCTTTGATAGTTTTTCAGAGTTGTCCTTATTCTACAATTTCAACCATCTTTTCCTCCATATGTATTGTACCGATTTGAACCACATTTTATTATAGAGCCTCCACCGGAATGACAGTTTGTTCAAACAAACCTGGTCAAATGACCAACGTCACTGCCATTCTCAGTATATGGTGAAAACATCTAAAATACACTTACATAACCAATAAATTGATGGCTTTGGAACTTTGTATATACCATTGGGGACTCACATTTTATATAATTTGTTCAAATAATGACCCTGGATTGACACTGACCTTGCTTCAATATTCTTTTATTTGAGAAAATACTACATGTATAACATTAGATTTCTTGGAAACTGCTAAGGGCGTTGCTATAAATCTCAACTAAATTTGAGTACATGATGATTTTTAGAACCAGAGATCAAGGTCGTCATTTGACCTTTGACCAAGGTCACTCTTACTTCAACAGTTTCAATTATCTTCTCCAAAGCCACTGTGACGATTGGAACAAAACTCCATATGGCTGCTTCAGGTATCGGGAGTACAAAAAAACTATTACATTGTAACATGACTAATATGGCCACCTCGCCCAAACATTCTCAAACTCAAAATAAAACACACTGATTGGCTGCTTCCGAGCACATGCAGCAGATCAGTGTGCTTTATTTTGAGTTTGAGATTATACTCAAGTCTTATAACCTCGGGCCCAGGTACACAAGTGCCATTTATTATTCTCAGATCTAGTCCCAGAACATTTAAAAGACATCAGTACTTTGAGGAAACAGGAGTTGAAATGTGAAGAAGAATAGGAAATGTGTCCAAACTATGTTCATATATATAAAAGAGTTCTTCGAGATACACATGTATCAGTGTTTGATATAATGAGAGTTAACCGTATAGCAAACTGTTGATTGGTTCTACAGTGTAAACTTTTGCGATTATTAAGAAAATACCATGCTGTTGTTCCAATTTTTGTAACAATGGTCTCCGAGGAGGAAAATGCCAAATTTATATAAGCCTCTATTATAGCAGCATCATTGTGACGTCTATTTATTATCGACTATGCAAATTGCTATTATTTCTAAAATGCGATTGCCAGATGTGTTGTTTGTCACAGTCTCATCATTGATCCATATAACCGAATATATCGTAAAATCGGAACACCTTAAGCATTTACCGTTATTGTTGTAATTTGAACGCGTTGGTCATAGTTTTTTATTTTATTTATTAGCTCACCTGAGCACGAAGTGCTCAGGGTGAGCTTTTGGGATACCGTGATGTCCGTCGTCCGTCGTATGTGTGGACGGACGTCCGGACGTCCGTCCGTCCGGACGTCCGTCAACTTTTGCTTGTGTACACTCTAGCGGGCACAGTTTTGATCCAATCTTTCTGAAACTTTGTCAGAATGTTTATCTCCATAAACTCTAGGCCAAGTTCGAAACTGGGTCAAGTCGGGTCAAAAACTAGGTCACTAGGTCAAATCTTAGAAAAACCTTGTACACGCTCTAGAAGGCACAGTTTTCATCCAAAGTTCATGAAACTTTGTCAGAATGTTTATCCTAACAATATCTAGGACAAGTTTGAAACTAGGTCATGTCTGGTCAAAAACTAGGTCACTAGGTCAAATCTTAGAAAAACCTTGTGTACGCTCTAGAAGGCACAGTTTTCATCCAAAGTTCATGAAACTTTGTCAGAATGTTTATCCTCACAATATCTAGGACAATTTCGAAACTAGGTCATGTCTGGTCAGAAACTAGGTCACTAGGTCAATTCATAGAAAAACCTTGTGTACGCTCTAGAGGACACAGCTTTGATCAAATCTTTATGAAACTTTGTCAGAATGTTTATCTCCATGAATTCTAGGCCAAGTTCGAAACTGGGTCATGTCGGATCAAAAACTAGGTCACTAGGTCAAATCTTAGAAAAACCTTATGTACGCTCTAGAAGGCACAGTTTTCATCCAAAGTTCATGAAACTTTGTCAGAATGTTTATCCTCATAATATCTAGAACAAGTTTGAAACTGGGTCATGTCTGGTCAAAAACTAGGTCACTAGGTCAAATCATAGAAAAACCTTGTGTACGCTCTAGAGGACACAGTTTTGATCCAATCTTTCTGAAACTTTGTCAGAATGATTATCTCCATAAACTCTAGGCCAAGTTCGAAACTGGGTCATGTCGGGTCAAAAACTAGGTCACTAGGTCAAATCTTAGAAAAACCTTGTGTACGCTCTAGAAGGCACAGTTTTCATTCAAAGTTCATGAAACTTTGTCAGAATGTTTATCCTTACAATTTCTAGGACATGTTTGAAATTGGGTCATGTATAATCAAAAACTAGGTCACTAGGTCAAATCATAGAAAAACCTTGTGTACGCTCTAGAGGACACAGTTTTGATCCAATCTTTCTGAAACTTTGTCAGAATGTTTATCTCCATAAACTCTAGGCCAAGTTCAAAACTGGGTCATGTCTGGTCAAAAACTAGGTCACTAGGTCAAATCTTAGAAAAACCTTGTGTAAGCTCTAGAAGGCACAGTTTTCATTCAAAGTTCATGAAACTTTGTCAGAATGTTTATCCTTACAATATCTAGGACATGTTCGAGATTGGGTCATGTCTGGTCAAAAACTAGGTCACTGGGTCAAATCATAGAAAAACCTTGTGTACGCTCTAGTGGACACAGTTTTGATCAAATCTTTCTAAAACTTTGTCAGAATGTTTATCTCCATGAATTCTAGGCCAAGTTCGAAACTGGGTCACGTCGGGTCAAAAACTACGTCACTAGGTCAAATCTTAGACAAACCTTGTGTACGCTCTAGAAGGCACAGTTTTCATCCAAAGATTATGAAACTTTGTCAAAATGTTTATCCTCAGAATATCTAGAACAAGGTCAAAACTGGGTCATGTCTGATCAAAAACTAGGTCACTAGGTCAAATCATAGAAAAACCTTGTGTACGCTCTAGAGGACACAGTTTTAATCCAATCTTTCTTAAACTTTGTCAGAATGTTTATCTACATAAACTCTAGGCAAAGTTCGAAACTGGGTCATGTTGGGTCAAAAACTAGGTCACTAGGTCAAATCTTAGAAATTCCTTGTGTACGCTCTAGAAGGCACAGAATGTATCGAAAGTTCATGAATTTTGTCCAAATTAATATCCTCATAATAGCCAGGACAAATTCGAAACTGGGTCATGTCGGGTCAAAAACTAGGTCACTATGTCAAATCATAGAAAAACTTTGTGTATGCTCTAGAGGACACAGTTGTAATCCAATCTTTATGAAACTTTGTCAGAATGTTTATCTCCATAAACTCTAGTCCAAGTTCGAAACTTGGTCATGTCGGGTCAAAAACTAGGTCACTAGGTCAAATCTTAGAAAAACCTTGTGTACACTCTAGAAGGCACAGTTTTGATCCAAAGTTCATGAAACTTGTCAGAATGCTTATCCTCATAATATGTAGGACGAGTTTGAAACTGGGTCATGTCAGGTCAAAAAATAGATTATTAGGTTAAATCATAGAAAAACCTTGTGTACGCTCTGGAGGACACAGTTTTGATCCAATCTTTATCAAACTTTGTCAGAATGTTTATCTTCATAAACTCTAGGCCAAGTTTGAAAGTAGGTCATGTCAGGTCAAAAACCAGGTCATTAGGTCAAATCTTATAAAAATCTTGTGTACGCACTAGAAGGCATAGTTTTGATCCAATCTTCATGAAACTATGTCAAAATGTTTATTGTCCATGGTATATGTAAGCCCCCTATGAAACTGAGTAACGTCAGGTCAAAAACTAGGTCACTAGGTCAAATCTTAGAAAACTTTGGTGTACACCCTAGAGGACACAGTTTTGATCCAGTCTTCATGAAACTCTGTCAGAATGTTTGGCTTTATGAAATCTAGGTAAAGTTTGAAACTGGGTTGTGTTGGGTCAAAAACTAGACCACTAGGTCAAATATAAGAACGACCTTGTATACGCTCCAGAGGGCAGTTTTGATCCAATATCAATGAAAATTTGTCAGAATGTTTATTCTTACAATATCCAGGCCAACTTTGAAACTGGGTCATGTCAGGTCAAAAAGTAGGTCAAATATTAGGAAAACCTTGTGAATGCTCTAGAGGTCACAGTTTTGATCCAAACCTATTGAAATTTTGTCAGAATGTTTATCCTCACAATATCTAGGCCAAGTTTGAAACTGGGTCATGTCGGGTCAAAAACTAGGTCAGATCTTAGAAAAACCTTGTGTACGCTCTAGAGGACACAGTTTTGATACAATCTTCAGGAACCTTTGTCAGAATGTTTATCCTCACAATATCCAGGCCAAGTTTGAAACTGAGTCATGTCAGGTCAAAAACTAGGTCACTAGGTCAAATCTTAGAAAAACTTTGTGCACACCTAAGAGGGCACAGTTTTGATCCAATCTTCATGAAACTTTGTCAGAATGTTTATCTCCCTAAAATCTAGGTCAAGTTTGAAACTGGGTCATGTCGGGTCAAAAGCTAGGTCACTCGGTCAAATCTATATTAAGTTATGCTGCAAGAATCAGAACTAACATTGCAATGATGCCAGCCACAAACTCCTTGGAATACATTAGTTTCACCACAGTGAGATAATGATACTACCATTCTTTCATCTCTGTTTGCCTAGTTCAGTCTATTTCAAATCCATCAACATGAACAGGAACTTTCCGGAGAAGTGACTCTGCCATTTTCAGCTCACCTGAGCCTTACAGTATTGGTGTTAGCTGCCTCTGTCATCCGTCCATACCATTTTCAAACATCTGTGAAACCACTGGGCAGACTAAGCTCGAATTTCATATGGAGCCTGCATATGGGTCAAAGGATTGAAAGTTCTTCAAATGATATTGGTCACATGACCAAGGTGGCCGCCATTCCCATGTATGGTAAAACTCTTTTAAATCTTCACCAGAGCCAGTGAACTGATTAATGCTCAGGTGAGCGATTCAGGGCCACCATGGCCCTCTTGTTTTTTTTTGTTTTTTTTTGCCAATTAATCAGAATATTTGGACGGGATGGTAGATACTGAAACCCTGATTAACTCCTGTTAGAGTAAACTCTGATTAGACTGCTCCGAAAAGTAAGCAGATCTTGTTCTTCACTACTACAAAAAGCTTCATATTGGGGCAACGTAAACAGTTCAGACCTTGGTCAGACTGTTTCTTCAGCAATCTGATCAGTGTCTACACTTTATGGAATTCCATTTGCATCATTTGGACACATTAAAAAGGGTAACTGTTTCTCATAGCCTAGTGGCCATAGGGACAGTGGGGGCTAGAGGCCCACTGAATTTTGGGTCAGCATATGACAGGCAGAGCCCATCCCTCTCCTTTCGCTGCCTTATTGGACGCATTAGGGTCGAGTAGGGTAACTTCGGACAACGAGTAAATTCGGACATACCATTGTAAACAGTGAAAATCCAGATGAGACGGCTCATGATGAGCCGTCTCATCAGGAGTTTTACTGTTTGCCCAGTTAATCTTTTTTTTTAATTCCAAACAACTGTAATATAAAGGAAACAATGTCCTGTCCGAATTAACCAACTGTCCGAATTTACCTGACTTTACCCTACTCCATTGCAAACCCAAGCTCTTACGTTATTAGAACAATTACGGTGTCCCAATTTTTCTGTCATTTTACGGTATGTGTTTTTCTCTTGTGTCCAAATATCTAGAGTCTTTACAGAAATGACTGATGCAGCAATTACGCCAGGTTTATGGCTGCTGAATTCAAATCAATTCATATCACATGTTGTAGAATGGGAAAATCATAGCGATTAATAGTCATATTTGTTTAAGCTGTCGCTGATTTGAATTTTCCTTAACGCAATTAAGCGAGGAAACCAATGTTGTTTGATTAATGGATGCATTTTAACTACATTATACTGCATTTATCCCGAACAAGGAGTGGTCTGGTCGGGAAATGCGTTTGGTAACTTTCAGTGCCGGGGCATCCTGCTAATTTGGATAATAGTAGGGCAAGGGCCTACTGTGTTTGCAGTAGGTACGGCTTGGGGTTGTTTGGATATTTTTCTCTTGGCTATCTTTCTCTCTCTCTGGGGACAATCCCAAGAGACCACAATACTTAGCAAGAAATATCGCGTGACACTGGGTATAGTGCTATAAGTGAGATAGACTAGGTTCGTCCACGGACTATCTTTCCTGACAGGCGGACGAACTATGCCCTAACATTTATCCAATTGAGTCTTACCTTATTGCTGAAGTTGCTGTCAGCATCTATAATACGACTTTAAACTTGCTGTAAACTTCTAAAACTTGCGACACCTAACATAATTACGGTACATGTAGAAACAAATTGGTTTTACAATGCAGGGATGTATCCAAAAGGGGCAGATGGGATAGCGAACAGTCTGATCTGGGTCTGTGTTGTTTGCTCAAACATATATGAGCCGCGACACGACAAAACCAACAAAGTGGCACGTGCGCCCAGCAAAGACTCAGAACAGCCTGGGCATCCGCCCAGTCTGATCAGAGTCCTCACTGTCCACTTGGAGCTAGCTTAGACCTTTAGCTACCCTTTAAGCACGCACCGAAGAGTCTGATTAGACTGGGTGGATGCCCATGCTGATCTGAGTCTTCGCATGGTGCACTTGTCACTTTGTTGGTTTTGTCGCATCGCCTCTCATTTGAGCCTGTCTTAAGCGGCAGTGGCACATATTCGGGGGAAGCAGCAGTTTCATGTTCATTATTAGCCCCTTCTTAGCGGGGATTAGCCCCTAACGAAACAAATTTGTTTCGCTAGGAAATTCTAACAATTATGGACCCAAATTCGGAAAGGTTTCGACGTCCAGGGCAGCAAACAGGAAGTTACAAAAGTTGTTCTACTTTGTAATAATGGCGGAGAAAATACTAGGAGGTATACCTACACACCTTAAGACAGGTGCAGGTGGTGCATTCCAAGAGCCGTCACGAGCATTTGCTAGTCTTGTTAAGGCATCCGTAGTTCGCTATTGTGTTGATTATCAGCTTTTTAATTACATGTATAATTTGTGCGCAACGCATAAACTCAGACCAGAACTTACGCATAGTTTGATGTTTCAAATATGCATTATCACTTAGCTTTATTATAAGGCAAAACGAATACAGGCTGATCAGAGATTACGAATATAAAACAGCGGCTGATCTCCGCCTACGCTGTTGTATATGCCTCACGGTTTTCTTATGGTTCATTTGAAATATGCTACAGTCATGCTTACTACATAAAAATGAATGGCTTTCGCTTGGTTCAATGAGAATATTTTCGTCAATTCAAGAGTTTACTTTGGAAAAGCTTTTAAAAAGTATGTTTTCGTTAGGCATTCATTAGGAATGCATCACGTTACAGTAAAACATGAATGACGAAATAGTGAAAATATGATATCAGTTCATCAACATCTGAAAGTTCCATTTGTGTAGTAAAGCCTCATTATTTGAGCCGCAACACGACACAACCAACAAAGTGGTTGTGCGCCCAGCCCAGACTCAGATCAGCCTGGGCATCCGCCCAGGCTGATCAGAGTCTTGGCTGTCCGCATGGAGGTAGCCTAGACCCTCAGCTATCATTTAAGCCCTTTGCAAAGAGTCTGGTCAAACTGGCATATGACCATGCTGATCTGAGTCTGCGCTGGGCGCACATGTCTTTTTTGTTTGTTTTCTCGTGTCGCGGCTCAATTTTGTTATCTGGTTATGGCATACTTGTTACACTATGAATTTCTCTTCTAAATAAACTAAGCAGCGTTATGACAAAACAAGACTGGTACAGATCATCTTGAGTACATCCACAGTCTGTGCAGGGGCTGCGCAGTTCGAGGATGGTAGATTTAAAACCAAAAGAAAGAAAAAGAGCAAATGGCGTATTTTCACCAGAATGCTTATGAACCATTCGGGTCTAGGCATGCGTAGTCAGATACACCTCAATTCAGGTTTTGTCTCAATGAAGCTGAATACCGTAAAACCTCTATATATTGGGACAGTTAGGTCTGAGCAAATAGTGCAAACCCAGATCAGACTGCTCCTCAAGGAGCAGTCTGATCAGGGTTTACACTATTTGCCATCCCATTTGCATTTTTTGGACACATTACTGCACTGTAAAACCAAACTGTTCCCATTTTATGACAGTTATGGTAATCATTTTTGGTGTCCCAATATTTAGAATTTTTACGGTAACAACGACACTCCTCAACAACCCGACAACAACAGCTCGGAGTGGCATCGACTGATTAACTGATTTTTCTCGAACTTTGCAAGAATATCTCTGTCTGATTATAGCACATGGGTTTTGCTATCCTGAAGGTGGATGAATAGATCTGCAGGGGCTGCAGATCTGTCAATTTCAGTATCGCTTATCATCTGAGTAAATGGGGTCATACAGAAACAGTATGTGTCTTCTTTGTGAAACCACAGAATCACATCATTTTTGACAGGCCTTTGTTACTTCAAAAACTGCCATTTTGAAGATCGCAGGGGGACTTTCTTTAAAATAAAAGAAGTCGCTTGACCCATAGGATGCATTGCCACTCAACTTGCATGTAGATATCGTTGGGATAAACGAAATATCTGATTGTATTTTGGTGATCTTTCTCCGTTTTCCTGATCACAGGACAAATTTATCTGAAATATAATTTTTTGACACTGGGGAGAATGCGTTGGTTAGGGACGTCATTTTTTATCCAAAGAAAGAAAAATCTCCTTTTTCGTTATGATATGATTTTTATGTGATTCACAAGGTACAATAAATGAAGTCCATTTTATAAAAAAAAAAAGGTCTAGACATCAATAGATTACCTGCATTTTAACTTTGATGATTTTGCGCTTCTGAAGAAAAATAAGCAAAAAAATGAGGAAAAAGACTGGCTGTTTTACTTCATTTTTGCATGCAAGGAATAATTGTTTCCTCTAAAAGTGCAGGTCAGGCCACTTTGAACTTTAAATACACAGTATGTCACCATAGCCTCTAGCATTTTTAAAATAATTGGCATGCGCCACGAGAAAATGCGCTGTGCTTGCTCGCTGCCAGATCAGACTTTCAATTTTTTTGTGAAAACTCCTTGAGGTTCATCAGTTGTTTATACAAATAGGCATCACTCAGAATACTGCGCGGAAGCACAGTCTGATCCTTCTCTTGTTATTGTACATATCGGAGCTGTATAAAAGGTGAATTTTTGATGATACCATCTGAATATAGGTTTTATGTCTCAACAGGAACATATGTTGTGACCCCTCTTTACAGCCGCCTCTTCGAGGCGGCTCTAATGAGGTGTCACAACTTATTGTAGTGGGGTGGTATGAGAAACTGCCCAATAACTGTCATCAAATACTCACTTTATCTGGAAAACTCGACATGTCATACTGTTCTTTTACTCAGGACACCAGGGTATAATTATCAGAAAAAATATAATGGAAGGAAGCCTGCGGACATAGAATTTTCATCTCTAAAAGACAATTATTATTAGATTAGTGGAATACAAAAGATATTCGATCCAAATGAAGTAAACACTAACTTTCAGCTGTACTTGAGGCCATATTAGCGCAATAATGTGCTGTATTAAATAACAAATCTTAAGGTTATGTTAGCAATTAAAAATCAGTTCCGCTGATGTTTGTTCCATAGGTTTTGTATAGTAATTAGGCTCATCTGGAAATGAGTGTTGTCCATCTGTCCAACCCTCTGTAAGTATTTGCTTTAGCATTTACTCTCAGAAACCACTTTTTTCACCACTGTATCCCCCTTGAGGCCTTTTTGTGATTTAACGAGAATGGTTTCGTTCGGTCATTCAGTACGACCGCTGGAGAACATCTTAGAATTTTTTCACATAAACAACTTATTTAGGAGAATGGGTACACATTAAGAGAGCGTAACTTAACCGTTTTTACTATGGTCTACAGGCTTTAAATACGGTCAACTCTTAAAGAGAGGGGGGTGGTTGGGTGGTGCGATGGTGCTGGGTATAACTTCCAGTGCTGGGCAGTTGTCAGTTACTGGCGAAAGTATGTGCACTTAGTACTGGTTAACCGCTTAGGAGGTCTAAGCCTGCCCAGAAATAGTGTGGTTAAGTTAATTGACCGTCCCGACATGACCTTAGTTGTTTACCGTGGACGTTAAGCATCAAATCAACCAACCAAATCTAGTGCCGGGGCGTCCTACTGAATTGGATAATAGTAGGGCAAGGGCCTACTGTACTTGCAGTAGGTGCGGAAGGGGGGTTGTTTTGACATTTTTTCTCTTCTAACATTTCTCTTTTCTTTCTCCCTCTCTTTGGAAGACGGCCCGATATAGACTAAAATACTGTATCAAAGGGCCATTAAACCCCAAAACAACCAACCAACCAACCAACTTAAAGAAGGGCGTTTGCTCATAGAGCCGTTGAGAGTAGTCCCCGTTTTTGAACGGTTTTCTTATCCAGGAGAACAAACAGAAAGTTACAATATCGTTCCTCTTTGTAAACGTTTTGGAGAAAACATGGAGATATACATGTTCTCATTCGCCTTATTACAACTCTCGGGAAGCATCGAATCTTCTATTCGCACTTGGCCTCTGACATATATATACCATGTCAAAAATGTTCTTTACATAAAATTCCATGTGCTGCCATGGCAACTGTGGGGGTTATGAACATTTGTTGTTAATTAGCTTTAGAAGAGTATCCATTTGCCTATTGAACAGTTTTTTTCGCTTTGGTTTCTTAGGACAACACGTGCTAAAATGGTCGGCGGAATATGAAAAAGGTAAATTTTTTATTTTATTTTTTATTTTCATTAAAATTACTCAAGTTTACAATCATTAAAAACTGCTTTGTGAATAATGCTTTCCCAAATTCTGTACTCCATACACTAGAACAGGACTTAGGCAAGACTGCATGTCAAGGAAATTCAGTGAAATTTGATTTATTCTGATACGAGAATTTGAACCACAACTCAGGGTACTATGATTCTTTCAAAGACTGTTTTGAATGCCACTTACAGAAGGAAGTTCAATAGAAATGCGAACTCGTAACGGCTTTGTCATTATGCAACTAAAACAATTACATAATAAAATTGTTTATGAAGAAACTTTGGAAGAAGACGGACGGGTATAGTTATAATGATGACTTAAAACTCGCTATTGATTCAAAGAGAGATATCTGAGCATTTGAAGAATCTAAACCTCGCCTGTGAAGCCTGAGTACAAGATATTGGACAGTAGAAGTGTTTTTCGAGATTTTTGCACTATGGACTTATCTGCGCAAAACAGAATTGAGCCGCGACACGACAAAACCAACAATGTGGTTGTGCGCCCAGCGCAGACTCAGATCAGCCTGGGCATCCGCCCAGTCTGATCAGAGTCTTCGCTGTCCGCATGAACATAGCTTAGACTCTTAGCTACCCTTTGGGCACTTAACAAAGAGTCTGGTGAAACTAGGCGGATGTCCAGGCTGATCTGAGTCTGTGCTGGGCGCACAACCACTTTGTTGGTTTTGTCGTGTCGCGGCTCAATTTATTTCTGTGCATGCGCAGTAATGAGGTGCACTCCAAAATTAACTCTCATCTTATATGGACGGATGACTCTTATCTGAAAATGTATGGGTTTACGATTTTCTTAGCAATTTGTCGACTCTCCAAACATACATGAACCTCAGTTTACTTCAGTATGCACTGGGTTCCTTGAAAATATGGCCAATAAATAGTATCATTACTTTACTGGGTATATAAGTAGTGCAAAAGAGTTGTAGCAGTTTTTGATGTCGTTGCTTTCCAAAAGTTTACGCCGTAATTCCCTTCATGGTCTAGTTGCATCATTCTTGTATGCCATCCAATATGAATGAACGGCGACCATCTTAAAAATCATCATTCTTCTATCATCAACGAACACAATTCATTTAAGGTGAATGGCTACACCTTCAGATTTTCAAATACATATACATGTATTCAGTCCTAGGCTTTGACTTTTTTCGAAAAAGAAAGAAAAAGGAGAATTAAAAAAAAAGGGGGGGGGCAGTTACTCAGAACAAACAATGTCTTTAAGATGTTGAATTTTCTAATGTATAATACGTTAAAACACTGCCGTTTGGTGCAGTGCAAAACTCCTCACAATTTTCGGCGAAAATATTACCGCAATTGATTTACTTTTAAGTCAAATACACATAATAACAAATCAAAAAGAAGTTAAAGGATTTGAACAAAAGCCATGGAAAGCTAGTTCATCTCCTTCAGGGAGCAGTTGATTTTTTGGATACTGGGAGGCATCAACTCCTCGAATAACGACATCGTTAAGTTAACGATGCTTTGAACAACCGAGCCCTGTTTCTTAAACCACGATTTTAACTTTCAAACTTAAATTTCGAAATAACCACCGATTCAAAGTTAAAAAGCACGGAATGTCATTTTTCGAAAAAAAAAAAAAAAAAAAAAAAAAAAAAAAACACGGTTTGGAAGTCGTAGACCGCGGACTCAGGCCCGCGGTTAATGACTTTCAAGTAGTAATTAGTTTGAAGCATTGGTTTGAGCTTTTAAACCATGGTTTAAGAAATCAGTTTTTCAAAAGTTGGTTTTGAAATGTTATACCCCATGATTAAAACTTGAAACCTACGATTGAAAATCTAAAAGATAGGATAAAAGATTTCAAGCGTATGTTGGAAAACTTGATAAGCCTATGATTTTTCATGCACTAGATTGCATAGCACAAATGAGCCACGACGTGAGAAAACCAACAAAGTGGTTGTGCGCCCAGCGCAGACTCAGATCAGCCTGGGCATCCGCCCAGTCTGATCAGAGTCTTCGCTGTCCGCATGAATGTATCTTAGACCCTTAGCTATCCTTTAAGCGCAAAGCGAAGACTCTGATCAGGCTGGACGAATGTCCAGGCTGATCTGAGTCTGCGCTGGGCGCACGACCACATTGTTGGTTTTCTCGTGTCGCGGCTCAAATTAAGGTCAGTCAGCCCTGAACACTTGAAATGAATTGCTGTTTGAAGAATAAACTGGCTTCTATGGGTTTTAGAGGCACCTGGATCCTGTTGTTCAAAACTAACGGCGTCGTTAGTTAACGGCACGGTAAATATTCAAGAAAGTGTGATCAGTTACTCGCGAGAGGTAAGCATCTGCTTCCCATTATAGTACACCCGCCGTGTCTATGTGTCTGATGGAAAAAAACAGTGAAAATGAAAGTTCGGTACCTGAAAGCGATACTACGTTTCGGCTGTGGCCATCTGGGGCCGTATTCATAAAACGACTTAAGTGGTTGCTATGCTGTTGCTAAGGCTAAATTTCGTTGAAGGAGATTCCCTACAACTATGAAATTTGCTCTGGAGGAACAGTCTTACAAAGACTGTTCCTCCACACCAAATTTCACAGTTGTAGGGAATCTCCTTTATAGATATTTTGCCTTAGCAACCGCATAGCAACGACTTAAGCAGCTTTATGAATACGGCCCCAGGTCTTAAAAAAAGCTTATAAACGGCCTCTTTGTACAAACCAACGAAGTCATGGTGACCACCACCAAACTTTTAAAGAAATGACACCAATTTCATTACTTGTGAGTAGCTCCCCTCTACCATCAAGTTAACGACCAACCGAGACTCTTATTTCAAATTAGCCATGCTCATGTTTGTTCCGGAGGATTAGAAATATCGAGTTTGAATGTGTGTGCGTACGTATCGCCTAATGCATACAAGATACTGGTCTAAATAACGACGCCGGATTGCACTGTAACTCGATTTGGCGATGAATTTATACGTCTTTGATACTTCGACATCGTAGAAAATCAGCTTGAATTCTTGAGCCATTCAGCAGAGCGACTTATCCACTTAGCCATTTAATGATAACAGCGTGTCCGTACGTAATGTGTCATTTAATGATAACAGTGTATGTCACAGACTGATTATCAGTTTGCACACAAATACAGACGTTTTATTGTCGTCTTAAATTATTTGAAGATGCACACGAGAAGATTTGAATTCCTGTCATTGTCATTTTAAGTTGTAATTGTCTGTGACAAGTCAGACGTTGATGCTATATTTCCAAGGTTTCCGCTGTATTATTGCGTCGTGGTGCTCAGAGATAATAGTAAATCATCAGCCTGAGAATTTTATGGCCGTATTGAATAGAGAAAGTAAGCAATGACTGTCGTAATGACAGTCCCAGTCTACAAGAAACGATCGTTCTATGCGGCCTGATCTGCAAAATGGATTCTGTTGCAGAAAGGTCGGGTAACGGCTGTATATGGCTCCCGGTATTTCCCCATAATACATTTTTATTTCTTTTTCCTTGATCCTTGAGTTCAATATTGTAATTTTGAGAATGGAGTACCGCATTTAAGCCGGCATAGGCAGGGATGGTGGATTGGGAAGAAGGAATGGCGTACGAAGAGGCTATGTAAAACCTAGACGCCGATCTTAATTTTTATTTGTGGTCCTTGTTTCCTAGGGCAACTTTTAGAGACTTTGAGCCACAGTTCTTGTGTGATTAGCTCAGTTTTAGTGTTACAGAAGATATCTGACCAAATATATAGTGAATTAAAAACGTGTGTAGGTTCTTTCATCTTCGCTTAAGACATGGTCTACCTGTATGATCTGTGCATCTAGCAAACCAGCCACTATGCCTTATTGGGTTTCTCAGCCACTTGACCGCATGGGCGGCAGGATCAACTGTTGGCTCAAATTGGTTATAACAAAATTCCCATGAAGTTTCGGAGGACGAATCCACGTTAGTTACACCCATAGAAGTATAGAGACTGTATTTTGTTATACACATATCAGTGATACATCCTTTAAGCTGTCTTTTGTCTGGCCTTCTTATACGGAAAGCTGGAACGACGTGTAAAATACAGCCAGATCTCGATATCTCAGAGTCGACTTTTATCCAAAACTTCTGATATCTCGAAGTAAATTTTCTGGTCCAGAAAATTTACTTTGAGGTATAAGTGTTTTGAGATAAAAGGAGATAAAATGTAAATAGAAACAGGAACACGTAAAACTATATTCTTGTATTATCAATATTAATTAGAGATATCGAGAGTTGACTGTTACACTGTTGTATTTTTGTTTTTCAGAATGCAAGGCCCTGAACTGTTCCCAGCTGTGTGACCATGAGAATGGACGGGCTATATGTATATGTCGGGAAGGTTACAAGATGGACATGGACAACGGAACCTGTATACCCATGGGTAAACAACTTTTATATGTTGCAATAATGATAAGTAAAAGAAGCAAAGAAAAGAAATCTGGCACAATTGCAAAATGAAATTTGTTGTCGATAATTGCCGCAATCATCGGGAATGAAATACGGATTTCCCGAAAACGATTACTTTTCAAGTGTTGTCGGTTCTTTTCTGGGGATGAAAAGAGCTAGTTTGGCGACGAATTTCATTGTTCAGTTTTGTCTCGCCTGCGACTAAGATACAGAAGTGAGTTATAAATATACCAATCACTTTTTCGGCGTCGGCGGCGTACACTTTTATATCGAGTTTTTTATGCCCCGCCACACGTTAGTGGCGAGGTATTATGTTATGACGTCGGCTGTCCGTGTGTCCGTCCGTGCGTCCGTCCGTAGTACGTACGTCCGTCCGCACTTCGTTTGCGTTCGATAACAAGTATTTATGAACGGATTTTTTTCAAATTTTGCATATGCATTTGTACCAAGGATGTCTCGCTTGGGATCGTTAATGGGCAATTTTCGATCGTTTCTGACAGAGTTATAGCTCTTGTCTATGTACAAAGAAGGTTATATGGCCTCTAATTTCATTACTGTTTGGAATATCATGGTGAAACTTCACAAATATGATCGAAGCAACAACGGTTTTGTGTTACTAAAGGAAAGTTGTCTTCAGAGGTTACCTGCTCCTGCCCCGGCGGTTCTAT
Organism: Ctena decussata; assembly: GCA_963989385.1. Classification (NCBI taxonomy): domain Eukaryota; kingdom Metazoa; phylum Mollusca; class Bivalvia; order Lucinida; family Lucinidae; genus Ctena; species Ctena decussata. Next base: position 54,967,697 of record OZ022501.1, on the reverse strand, counting down.
ACATGTGTAAAATCATGAAAAAATCAATATAAAATCAGAATTTGAAGTGTTATTTCTGAATGTTAGAGCAAATGATTACAGTAATAAAAGCATTCTGTGACGCTCAAAATTCACCCCATCTGGATTATCTGCCCCTGCCCCCAGGCTATATACCTGCATAAATGATGACTAAATCTGTATAAAATCATAATGTAGATAGATTTTTCTGAAACTTGTAGCTAATGATAGAAGGGATGAAAGCTTCTTGTGATGATCAAACTTTGAACATGATGGGGTTATATGCCCCTGTCATGTGGCCACATACATTTATAAAATTACTAAATGTATATGTTCAGAGTGAACAGGGATTTTTCAGAAGCTTACATCAAGTGATCAGAGAAATGAAAGTGTCTTCTTAAGACAAAAATTTTGTTCCATGGGGTTGGCTGCTCCTGTCATAATAAAATAAATCAGCTAAAAGTCAAGGATTGTGATAGCTTTGCAGTGGCGGGGTATCACGCAGTCGTTTGCGATGCTTTTATTTGGTTTAGTTCTAGTGTGTTAAAATGCAAAGTCAGGTGAGACATCGTCTTTCGCTGAAATTCTAGTTTTGTCTTTCCTATACATGCCATTTGATAAAGTTATTGGAAGTAAAATGCATATAGATTCTGCTCGATTAATTCTGGAAAGATTGAAAGCACATAACATTGTTCTCATTATCTCAGCATAGCTGCATGTAGCCGGGTTGCCAAGAAACGTTCTCACCTTTACATGAAATGAGTGGGCTTTGCATATATTTTAAGATATAGTAGGTGTCATTTAGCTTTTCCTCGTCATTATGACTTTTTATCACTTTCGTTGATATTCAGATTTTTTCCCAACTGCAGATCGATATTTCAAGAAAAACCGTCGAATCCTAAAACAGTTTCCTCTAAAAATGTAGTTCAAAGGTACAACTGTACTATTTGTAGAAAAATGCAAGAAAACATGTAAACGAATAAACAAGTTTTAAAATTGAAATGAAAATAAAATTTCGATCTACAACCAGGACCTGTTGATATCATACGATGGAATTTCTACATGCAACCCATCAATGCCTAGCGTCCAATAAATAGGACACATGGAAACAGTGGAGAACCTAGATTAAACGCCGCAAGACACGGCGTCTGATTAGGATCTACACGTTTGGCAAAACAGAAAATTAATGTGTATTTCTCCCCTAAATTGATACCCCTGAATTGACCGATGCACTCATCCATTTGATAACGAAGCAATAGTCAACTGCGCATAAATGTTCCAGTCGCCATAGTTTGCCTGCTTACAGTAACAAACAAACGTACATGAGTGGTCATCTATAATTGAATTTTTAAACGAGTTGGGGAAAAAGATAAGATGCAAGGCTATGCCGAGCATCTTATCGTTTTTCCCAACGAGTTTGATAAATTCAATAATACAGGAGCACGAAAGCAAGATTCGATTTATCATATGACACTAAAATCGCATTTTATTAAATAATTTTGCACTAGAACGTCACAATTATGCCTTTGGAAAACGCGACGTTTTGATGAACGTTTAGTAAACGCATATGAAACGTTACGACGTAATTTGTATATAATCCACTAGTTGATTATCGTTTAGAATGCATGGTTTTATTTACATTCTCAGGTGCGAAGTCATATGATAAAGATAATTAAATAAGTAATAGTAAATGTAAAATAAAAATAAATATATAAAAAATAAAATAAAATAAGACAAACATCAAATAACCAGCCGTCTTATCTTGGCATGTTAAACATAAACAATGACGTAACAATTCTTAGTACTGAGAATCCAAATCAGATTTGAGCGTCGGAAAGGAGCGGTCTGATCAGGGTCTGCACTGTTTGAATGCTCCATTTTTAGGACAATTACGATAATTATTTTCTGTGTCCAAATTGTTAGAACTTTTGCGGTAACAACTTATAACGGTTAGGACTCTGGCAGTAGGCTGAAAGTAATATTAAATTAAGCCGCGACTCGACAAACCAAACAAAGTGGCATGTGCGCCCAGTGAAGACTTAGATCAGCCTGTGCGTCCACCCAGTCTGTTCAGAGTATTTGCTGTCGGCATGGAGGTAGCTGAGACCCTTAGCTACCCTTTCAGCGCACAGCAAAGACTCTGATCAGACTGGGCGAATGCCCAGGCTGATCCGAGTCTTCGCAGGGCGCACGGGCGGCTTCGTTGGTTTTCTCGTGCCATTGCTCAATTATGTTACCAGCGCCATGGGACACAATAAAGCTGTCCTTTAAGTGTGGCACCGCGACCTGAATATCTATATTGTAATGTATCATAGAACAGAACCCCTGAGACTACAGATTGCTTTCAGAATATCTATTAGCTGAACACTTCTTTTAAAGTCTTTTTTTTAATATTTATAACTCACTTTCTAGCTGACTGTCTCTTGGTGCTAAGGTCTTTGAGCCACGCTAGGAGAAAATCTGTCTTCAGGACTTTGTTAAGTGCGCATGTTCAATCCAACCCTTGCATTTGCGCAGTGTGATCACCCCAGTGCTTTTTGTGTCCTTGTATTTTTTTTTTCAACATCGTCATAGAGTTGTCAGACTGTAAATGTACTGCGTTGAATGTGAACGTTTCGCATTCAAGAAATGATCCACGTCATGCGAGTTCCAACAATGAGGCGTTTTTGACAAGCAAAAGCTCTGATCAGACTGCACAAAAGTGCAGTCTGATTAGAATCTTTACTTGTAACATCAGCCATCTATGGAAATGACTAAAGCCATAGAGCCAACAACGAGGTCTCTGATTACCCTGTATAAATGAGAAGAATGACCTCATCACATGACTGAATTGCCACATTATTGGAAGTCCCTTGATGTGGGTCAGGTAGCTTACAGTGGTTATGTAGGGCATAACGACCACCAGGCAACATACTGTTTTGAGGTTTGACTTGTCGGACTAGGCTTTACTTTATTGATTGACCTGCAGTAACAATTACTTTTTTCCATAAATAATTAAAAAAATGGCCTGCTAGGCGAAAGTGAGGGTTATTCCCTATCCGCACAGCGACAGTCAGTCTGTTACATGTACTTATTACCTTTAATACACCAAACGCGAAAATACATGTAGTTGAATTGGCAAACAGCGTAGATCCATGTGAGGCGGCTCATTATGAGCCACCTCATCTGGATCTACACTGCTTGGCATCTAGCTTTTGAATTCTCAATATGATATTGCTTGGACGAATTTTTTTGTTGAAGATTTTGCAGACGTTAAGTTTGTTGTCTGCATTTTTGGCGCTTAATGGGTTAACTATAGTAATAGCTTGAAAAGAATTCCACACAGCAAGTACCGAGTACAATGAACAATAAGGGCAATAATGTTCTTTATTTGATTTGCCATTGCTCTGCGTATACTTGACACCATTTGACACTATACTAGTGCGAAAATTCAACATAAATTGCTTCGACAGTTTAAAAGATGGGTTTTAAAGAAATAAATATATATATATTTTTGTTGCTGTTTTTGATGTGATAATCGTATTATGCAACAGTCCAGTGGCACTGCCATTTCACCAAAGGAAATAGGTAATCACATCACAGTGTCATAAAACCATTATTATGTGCTACCACATTTTGGCTTTCTTTAAGTATCTATTTAAGCAATTCTGAAACTGAAAGAAAAACAGTTTTGACAAAGTTAAATGATGTTTAAAACAAAAACTGCAGACACTGTGCATATTTATTAGTCATTTGTCTTAAACTTCTCTGCATGCCTTTGCTGTTTATGGTCTGAGCAATGTCACTGCACTGAAGATTGCGTAAATTTCAATAAGAGGATTGCGAGAATTCATAGTAAACAATTTGGGGTGCTTAAGGGCAGAAAAAACTTATTAATAATTTACTTGGATCTGTTATCTTTTGTCTTCTAGACAAGACGTGAGGCAAAGATTCAAACTTCTGTCGTAAACAAAACAGAGCCACGACGCGTGAAAACCAACAAAGTTGTGTGTCCAGCGCAGACTCAGTTCATCCTGGGTATCAGACCAGTTAAATCAGAGTCTTCGCTGCCCGTATGGAGGTAGCTTAGACCCTAACTTACCCTTTAAGCACTTAGCGACGAATCTGATCAGACTGGGCGAATGTCTAGACTGATCTGAGTCTGCGCTAGGCACACAACCACTTTGTTGGTTTTCTCGTGTCGCGGCTCAAATATCTAACCCATTAAAGCCTAGCGTCCCATAACCAGGACATAGGCAAACAGTCAAAGTAGCTAATAGGCAAAATGTGGTGTCTGATCAGAGTATACACTGTTTGCAAAATACAAATAGGTATTTCTTCTCACATTAAAATAACATTATGAAAATAAACTAAACCAGACACCCATTAGTTGACAAATGGACGCATCAATTTGATAAGGATAAATTAGTCCACTGAGCATAAATGGGTTGAATTCATGATGTAGACTCAAAGTTTATTCCATCGTGATTAAGTATTTGAAAAACAGCAGCATTGCTATTTCAACAAAACAAGAAGAAGAAAAACACAAACTAGTTGCAATAAAAGCACAGCCTTGACAAGGCCGAGCAGATTTTTGCTAATAACAGAACCTTCTAATTACGTACGAATCGTACGACATTCATAAACTTTGAGAGAGTGAAGCTCTCTTTAGATTAATTATTGAACAAAATTCAACCCTCCTGGTTCGCCTGTTTGGCCCTATTTCATGGATCTGAAAATGGATTTCCTGATGGTCGGTTTGTCATTTTATTGAGGTGTTGGCATCTGTAGTTACACGTATTCTTGTTTATTTTCAGCTCGCTATCGCATGGATGTGACGTTACAATTGGCTTCATTTGTGCACGTTCCGAAAAACAGCTACGAAAGACGAATTAACAGCGCTAAACAATACGTAAGTGATCGAACAATTAGTTTGTTCGCCTACACTTAAAACAGGGAATTCAATTATTTGGGAATAAATAATAGTTTGAGAAAATCACACTTTTCCATTGTTTGAATGTCAGGTAGCATCTCACTAATAATTCGAGAGGAGCATGCTCCTCTCAAATTATTAGTGAGGTGACGTCATAGATGTATTACCATAGCAACTTTGGAATAACCAACTACATGTATTGCTCTTAGAACCTTAACAGAATGACGTCTCGATAACGTCACTTTGATATTAGTATGGCCACTAAGGTTCTATGGTAACAGATCCATGACGTCATTGGTATCGGAGCATGGCATACAGTTATTGCCATGCTCCGCGTATTTTCAATGACATTACAAAATGAATTCTTTCAACAATACTTTCAGATTTTCTCAATCAAATAATTATTCTCAAGTCATTAAATTCCGTGTATAAATCACTAGGAGGGACTAGGAGAGAATATCTTAAGGTAAACGGATACACTTTCATGGCAGTATAATCATACACCATTAAGTTGACCAACAGAAACCCAGTAAGTTGGCAAAGAGGAAAATATGTGGGCGGCTGATGTAAGTTTTTTCATTATGTGGTACATTTTCAGTCTATTTTAATCAACTTGTTCGGATGTCAACTGCACGTATCAGAAAAAGAGAAATAGTTCAGCTTAAAGAAAGAAATGAAAAAAGGACATCTCTAATGATCCGCAGTCATGCTGAGCTTTGACATTTGTAGCTTATATTCTCATGCAAATTGAAACTAAAGGAATATGTCAAGAGAAAAATAGGTCGATCGTAAGATTTATCAAGCAAACCACACGCCGGAAAGACGAAACATGTATGTTGCAGAAGAACATGAACATCAGTTGTACATTGTACGCACATGAATAAATATGATCAGAGATTGTCCTTCAAGCAGCTTCCTAAATACAAGGATTTTATATTTGAACCGCGACACGAGAGAACAAACAAAGTGGCATGTGCGCCCAGCGAAGACTCAGATCAGCCCTGGCATCCACCCTGTCTGATCAGAGTCTTGGCATTGCGCTTAAAGGGTAGCTGCAAGTCTAAGCTACCTCCATGCGGACAGAGAAGACTCCAATAAGACTGGGCGGATGCCTAGGCTGATCCGAGTCTGCGCTGGGCTCACATGCCACTATGTTGGTTTCTCGTGTCGCAGCTCATTTTCGTAAGTTTTAAAGCAGCTGTCAATTTTTTACGTTGCTGTTAAGCATGTTTTGAGTTATACATCACAGCCCACGCACTGCTTAGATGTTGACTGATTTTTATAATAATTGCAATGCAAAAAAGGTACGTTGTGTCACAAAGCATTTCTAGGTTAAAAAAGAACATTGACGGCTCCAATGTAAGTCAGATGTTATTGTACTGTCCAGATGGAGTGCTATGAGTTAAATGGCCATGTGGGAGAGGATTTTGATATATATCAAGCAGCCTGTCATAGAGACCGAGTGACAAGTGAAAGATAGGATGAACAACAGAAAAAAGAATACAAACCTACAGCAGGCACAAAAGCCCTTACTCTACTGCAGGCACAAAAGGCCCTTGTCCTGCTTCAATACGTGGCCAAATGCTGAAAAATACAATATTGGACTGTCCCTTTATCAGCGTCTGCAATATCATATTCAGCCGCCAAGTTTTGACATATAATTGAGGTAGATAAATTAAAATTTCCCAACAATTTATCCCATTTTTGAAAAAGACACAAATGAAGGAAACTACAAACGAAATAAATGTTTACCATTAAATTATTCTGTATTGCAGATTTTGAATGCCATAGAAGAAAACGGTATTTCAACAGTTTCCAAGTTCGGAATAAAGGGACTCAGGTAATTGTTTTAGCTCAATTAATTTTATGATGAGAAATTCTTATATAAACATCTAAGCAAAGCTCAGAGGAGTCTGTTTTAGACATTATGTTTTAATTTCTGATAATCTCCTCTTTTCAAACACATATACAAACTGCAAGCAGGCATGGAAAGGAGATAAACACCCAGTTATGGGAATAAAATGTGATCGAGCGTTTCATGAAATCATTTGCTACATGCAAAAAAAAAGGGTGATAAACGCATATGCAAGAAAACAAGAGCTCGTACTAGCCTGTGCATCCACATTTTCTTGTCAGAGCGTTTTATGTTCACACGCAACTTGTATGAACCCTTAGAAATCTACTGATAAAAATGAATAATGTTGCTAGAGTGCATGGATTTACTGACTGGATTGAATCTTCGATGTTTAGGCGCCATTTTTAAAAAGGGAAATAACTTTCTTGGCCTTGTTTGCTTCCCTGATTGACGTACCCCTTCCAATATGAGGTCTACTCTTATTGAAAAGAATAAGCTCTGCAAGAGCAAATTCTTTTCTTTAAGACTTGACCCCTATTTGAGCAGAGGGGGGGGGGGCAAAACTGACAACTGTTACATCAGTCACTTCCCTGGAAGTTTACCTATTCATTTAAAGTACCCTGTTTGTGTGTTGCAGCTCAAATTATCCAGTGTATCCTCAGTCTAGCGTCTTGTCAGTCTAATCAGTGTATGCTGATTGCCATCGCATCAGCATCATTTAGACACATTGATGCATTGTAAAACCATACTGGGGTCGTATTTATAAAACGACTTAAGTCGTTGCTATGATGTTGTAAGGCTAAATTCATGTTAAGGAGATTCCCTACAACTATGAAATGTGCTCTGGAGGAACAGTCTAAACTATGAAATGTGCTCTGGAGGAACAGTCTAAAAGACTGTTCCTTCAGAGCAAATTTCATAGTTGTAGGGAATCTCCTTAATAGTAATTCCTCCTTAGCAACAGCATAGCAACGAGTTAAGTCGTTTTATAAAAACGGCTCCTGGTCCTTTTTAGAACATATACGGCCATTACTTTAGGTTCACAGATTTTTATGATATTTATCATATTTCAGTGCTGTAGGAATTTCACGACAACGACCCTGTTAGACTTTCTTCTACTGCAAGGTGTCCGAGGTTGTCCATGTTGATCATATTATCTTATCTCGTCATGAATATTACGCAAAAAGAGCCTGTTAGACTTCTTCTACTGTAAGGTGGCCGAGGTTGACCATGTTGATCATATTATCATATTATAATATCTTTTCAGGAATTCCACGACAACGACTCTGTTAGACTTCTTCTTCTACTGTAAGGTGTCCGAAGTCGACCATGTTGATCGAGCTCTCAAGGCTGTTGTCAAGCTGAGGAAAATAGGGATATTTAGGCTCAAAGATGCTACCGCCGTTTACGAGAAAAGTCCCGGTAAAGTATTCTATGAGTGTTCTACAATGTTTCTTTTATCTTCCTCCGTTTTGTTTGCTCCAGGTGGGCCTGCATATGACGATTTTTATTTTAAAATAACAGCACTGTAAAGAGATAAATTGCATATCGTAATGAATGCAAACAACAAATACGTGCAAACATGAGTTCTGTTGACACTAGAATTGTAAACATAAACAAAACCAAGATAGTGCGATTGATCTCCACGATTTTTATATTCTCAAGGGATTAGCATATATTTCTGTTTCTTTCGTATTACACAAAAGTCATGTGCTCTACTTCAATATCATTTCACTTAATTGATATTTTCAGTGTCAACGGCGCTTTATATATTAATGAATATTTTATTGAAACTGCCATAATTATTCCTGCATCCATCTTTTAACGAAGTTTACCAGTAACATAATAATGTTACAGATCCTCATCTTGAGGTCCAATATTACTTTGCATTTAGCTTGAATGTTAATCACGGGGTATTACCATTGTCCCCGTCTTGTGCTGTCGACCGAGCCAGACAACTACTTACATACAAAAGTGGCCGCCGAACGAGACAATCGACAGCTGTACCAGCTTTGTCGACAACCATGAACAATAGTACCAGTTACCTTTATTGGTTACGCTTACGACCAAATTCTTGGTCGACAGCCACTTTGTATAAAGTACCGGATCTGGCGACAGCAGAGGCAAGCAAATTGGTATTACCGCCGTTTACTTACGATAAACTATATAGATATTATTATTGTAAACAAATATTTTAGTCAACACTATTATAATTATTATTGTTACACGAATGTTGTTGTCCTCAGAGGAAAAGCTATTACCTATTGATCTCACCTTGCTTACCCTTCCAACTGATGGAATCAGGTTCCAGGCATCTTTTAACAATATGCATGTATTTCAGAGTTGCACTTGGCAGAAGTATCAAACTATGATTCAAGCCCAGCTCTTCAAGGCAAGCTTCTCACCCTGGTGTGTGCCGCTCGTGGTTCTAAACACATGAAGTTTCAGTGGTACAAAGACCGGTACAAAGTCGAGACCGGACTGACACAGAGAAATGCTTGGGAAACAAAGATACCCGACACCGTACATGGCATGCAGTTGTCCGTACTTAACATTGACAACGTTAGCCCTTTTGATGCAGGTACGATTCTTTAAACAAAACGACATAACAAACAAACAAGGTGGCATGTATGCCCAGGGAAGACTCAGATCAGCCTGGATAGCCATCCAGTCTGATCGGAGTCTTAAAGGGTAGCTACGAGTCTGTGCTAGCTCCATGCAGACACCAAAATAGTCTTCGCTGGACGCACATGCCACTTTGTTGATTTTGTCATGTCGCGGTACAGATAAATAGATAACAAGCAAAACTCAACACTAACAATATCAGCCTACGATTCTATGCATAACAAAGAATAAAAAAAATACATAACAATAATATTTTATAGCTGTTTTCACAAATTTGTTACAAATATCATTTTCAATTTTTATGTATAAATCTGATTTATTTTCCGGTTCAGATCAAGTTCCTGCACCAAAATTGCATCGCAGGTTATGCATAACAGCCTGCATAATACTCTAAAGGTCATTAAAAAAGATATTGGAAAACAGTGATTCAATTATCTTTGAACAGTAACTTTAGTTGTTATGGAAATTGTTTGTGAAAATGATACTACATTTTCCTTGTGCCCTTATAACTGCCATAAGTCGCCGTTCTGCTGAGTTACGTACTGTTAAATGAGTGCGATAGGCAAGGCTTGTTAATCCCGGGTCAAGGCTCTTTGCAGATCTTTAAAAGGTGTGTTGATGTAGTGAATTTTCCTGGACTGCAGATCCAACTCACTCTTAGCCGTAGTAATAAAAAAAAAATAAGTATTTTGTAGTTTTTGTGCCTGTTAAGCTAAAGTCCAGATTCATTTCCCGTTTGAGGCGGAACTCTTTTCAACCGCAAACCATTGCAGGCCTATCGTTAACGCTTTTCCATTGGCTGAAACACCTTTGAAAGGGTCATAAAAGCGCGCTAGCCATTCATTTCATCCGTTAATATTTTGTTTCAACGCACAGAGACAAACTTTCTTTATTTTCAGGCACTTTCACATGTGAGGTGACTGACTTTGACGATGTGCAGTATAAGGACGTGGTCGTTGAGGTGAAGAACTATCCCCAAGTAGATTTAGGGCCTATGTCTGCCAGCATCAGAAAAGGACAGCAAGTCAGCATTAAGTGTATATGCCCGGATGAACATTGGCAGGAGTTTTTCTATGAATGGTTCAAGGTATATGAAACAGTGTAACATAACAGCATAGTTGGATATTAGGGAACACCGCCATGTTTTCAGCCTTTTTTGCAACAGTTTTTGTGACTTCCTGTTTACTTTCCTGGCTAGCATAGATTTTCAAAAATGAGGTTTGCTCTCAAAGGAAAACCAGTTGCTCCAAGGAGAGGAAATTCTTTACTTTAAGAGTTGACCCACGTTTAGAAAGCAGACAAAATGAAACTGACAGTGATGCTTCTCTCCCCTCCGTCCTCCAAAAATGTACCCATTTACCTTGGTCCATAACCTGACATATTTTGTATCAGTGTTAACTGCTCCGATGTACTCATTTAGAATTCACAGAGCAAAAATACATACTGAGTTTATTTATTCAAGCCAATGCATGCCCTATTAAACCCATTTTAGCATTAGAGGCAGCTTTACAAAGTTGTAATTTTTTCATAAACCTGTTCTTCTTTTTTTCTCCTTTATATGACAAAGAATACTCATATGTACATAAACCGACATTTTTGCATCACAGGGAGAGCAGTGGGGCCTATAACAACGTAGTCTTGGATTATGCTATATTATTGTATAGTATATCCAGCTTGCGTATAATTTCAGAATGGAGTAAAGATTGATCCGGACAGTCGTGAAGAATACGCCGAAGATATGTATCCGACAGGTGTAAGGCTAGTTGTAACAGCTGTGGTCAGCTATGCCGAGTACACTTGCAGAGTTACAAACGAGGCAGGCTCAGCAAACGTCACAGCGTATGTGTACGCTTTCTCAGGTAAACAAAGAAAATTATTGATAACCACAGCAACCTGGCACAGCAAATTAGGATCCTTTGCAACAATGTAGGTTAAGAAGCGACTGCTGTTATTCAGGCATATCAGCTACTAGTTTACTTGAGCCGCGACACGAGAAAACCAACAAAGTGGTTGTGCGCCCAGCGAAGACTCAGATCAGCCTGGGCATCCTCCCAGTCTGATCAGAGTCTTCGCTGTCCGCATGAAGGTAGATTGGGCAATTGCTCAGGCTGATCTGAGTCCGCGCTGGGCGCACGACCACATTGTTGGTTTTTTCGCGTCGCGGCTCACTTATTTTTTGCAAGTTTGGAAGATACTCATTGTTTTTGTTTAATTGTCCCTATTAAAAGATGCTTAGGTGCATTTTAAAAGTATAAGATAAGATTCAAGTATAAGGTAATTAAGGGGACAACTGTACTCAGAATTGCCATTTTGTGAGATATATTATTGTTGGTTATATGGTCGCAAATTGAGTTTTACAGCTCCGTTTCATCTGTTTATGGTCACAAAATTCTTTAACGACCTTGCTAGCGAAGCTGTGAAACACAATTTGTGTCAGTAAAACCGACAATTTTCCTCCTGAAATTTTAATTTTCAGTAAAGTTTCACCCTTTCTTATGTACTTTTTCACCTTTAAAAGTGTACTAATTTGCACCAAAGCAACCGCTTTCTGCAGCGTAAAACCAGAGAATTAACATTTCGTAGTGACATCATGTTTCCGACAGTATATCTCAGGATAAACCGATGCAAATGTTTGGCATTATCCAATCAGAAACGTTAATTTGCTGCACGTTTAGTTTTAAGTTGACTTCTTCCTTTCTCATCAGTCTATTAGACTGGCGTGACTCCAGTTCAGAAACAGATTCTGAAGAGAGAGATCATTGTGATCAAATGTCCACACCAAAGAAACGATTTGATTGGCTGAAGGAGTCTGTAGTATTCTAAAAGCTCTGTAGCATCCTTTAGCAGAAATATACTTTCAGCATTACTTCAGATGGATTTAACAATCAGAAAGTACAAGGAAATCTAAAAGTGAACTATTAGACACGCAAACACATTCATTTCTAATATAGGTTTGGTCGCAGGGGTATGTTATAATATTAATATATCGCGTCTCTTTATAAGGCCTGGCAGCAAATATAGAAAATAGTTGCTGGTACAGAATAGTTCCTGCAAGTATTTTCAATTGACGATGCCATATATGTAAATGTTTTGTGGCTTTCTTTGTTGTTCTAAAGTACTTTGCAGGAAATAAAGAAATAATAGTAGACATTGTTGGTAAACTTGAAGTAAATATAAATAAGTGGCCCGGCGTCTACAAACGGGAGGGTAGTTGTCGTCCGTCCGAAGTCGGTGGTTTTCTCCGGGTACTCCGGTTTCCTCCACCAGTGTAGAACCACAAACGCGCCAACATCCGTGCCATCGAGAGTATTTAAATAAGTTCGTGTGAGCTTTCAATGCAATCGATGAAAATAAATAAAGTTTACATTTTACATTTTAAATATTTTGTGCCCCTACTGCCGAGATAGACTTCAAATGTTCCTTAACGTCCAGTGACGTCGTTGGGGGTTATAAAGGGAGTAGTTGCTTTATTACGTCTAGTCGTGACCAAAATTTTCGCTATCAAATATCATATTTTAGTTAAACGTTTCTTTCCAGAAAATGAAACTGAGAGTTTTTGTCCTAAGAATTATGAAGGTCACGTGATGTGGCAGCAAACTTCAGGTGGCCACTTTGACATCCAAAGATGTCCTACAGAACAAGGAGGTTCGTTTTATATTTTTTTCTTAATTTATTGTTCACCCTTAACATTGCAAAAAAGCAGACGATTTTACATTTGCAAATTTCAAAAGCATATTTCGTGTAGGCTATATTGCATTTGGAATTCAAAAACTACATGCAGAGAGCAAACAATGTATATCCAGATTAACCAAAATGAGCCGGCTTATCTTGATCTACGCCGTTTTCAAATTCAGTCATTGTAAATTTTGGCGCTTCAAGCGATGTTATTATTAAAGGCATATTCTAATACAAAACTGTCTACCTATCATCATCAAGACACACAGAATCAGTTTTAGGATTAGGTTGAACCACTGTAATGCATGTAAAGGAGATAAATAATTGTGTATCTTTATACTGTTCTAAAATCCATCTCTATCTTCATTTGCATCAGGTTGGAATTGGCTTTCATTTATTATTTTTCATAAGAATCTCATTCATGATATATGCATGTTAACTTTTTTTTTCAACGATTTAAATGAATTCACGGGACATTTTGTATTAGCAATGATATGCAATTTCCAAGAATGTTATTATTTCGAAGGGTGGCGTTGGAACGAGATGGGATGGAATAGACAATGTTAAAATCTAGATTATCAACTTTTTCAGTAGGTTTTAAATGCAAAGCCTTCAGAAAATATTTTATATATTTACAGATAACAAGTTGCATGTATTAAACAGATTTAATGTAAAGGGCACTTGATCTCTGATAACTGCTTATATATAATTGCTTTCATTTCCTTTTAACAGAATACCTGGGATCCGATTGTGTGTCTATAACCAGAAAGATTATTCTTTTTAAAATGCTTATCTAATTCAAGGTGAATGGGTATATCCCCCTGTTTTTCCGCCATTTCAAAATGGGGAACAACTTTCACGACTTTCTGAGTTCATTTTCTTCCCGGGATAACAAAATCAGTGAGGATTTATTTCATAATGGAAAGAATTTGCTCCTAGGTGAACAAATTGTTTTCTTTTAAGAGGTGACCTTCATTGAAAAGGGATGCAGAAAAGAAAATGACAGAGTTGCTTCCACTGAAAGTGTACCCATTACCTGAATTTAAACAGCTAATAAAAGCTCAGATCAGTTTGTGGTCATTCAGTTGCGTAAAAACAGTAGTTACTAATCTTATTACAATTGTGCTATACATTACTGTATATGTTACTCATACAGTAATGTATGGCACCGTTGTAATAACATTAGATTGCTATTATACCAACGGACCATCATTCAGTGGTGTAACAACATTGGTAACACAAACAGTAATGTATGGCACAGTTGTAATAATATTAGATTGCTATTACACCAGCGCCCCATCATTCAGTGGTGTAACAACATTGGTAATGCATACACTGTAATATATGGTACAGTTGTAATAATATTAGAATGCTTTACACCAAGGGGCCATCATTTAGTGGTGTAAAATCTTAGTGAAACATACTGTAAATTCCAGTACAGTTGTGAAACATAATAATATTATTACACCAGTGGAAACAGTTACACAAGTGGCGACGCTGACGCTAAAACTGGTCTGGGTCTGCGATGTTTATAAATTGACTTCTTAGCTTAAACTGTATGTTTACTATATGTTTACATGTGACGAACTAATTACTATTCTAGTGGTTCCTCCATTTTTCGCTGGTAAGCAGGTTTAGCACGTTGCGGTTGATTTTTGCTTCAAGCTTGCCTTGGTTTAATACTCACACTTTATGTATGTAGCGTCTCACACTTTTATTCGTATATAGCTATTTTACTGTGTCTTCTGACTATTTTATTCATATAGAGCTATTTGTACTGTAGCTTCTCACACTTTTATTCATATATAATTATTTGTAGTCAACAACAAAACTTTAGATAAGTGAAGCATTTGTTGATAATATCATCACAAGTTTTGGTATTCTCCATGCAAAAACTACGGTTTGATCTGCCGGCGAGGAGCATCAAGGCGCAGTTGCATGATCGCAAATATGTAGGTGCGTATTGAAATTTTGTCAGATTGACAGAATTTCAACACACACTTTCGTAGTTGCATGACAAAAGTGTGTATATTGGACAATATTTTGATGTCAACTGCAAACAGTTATGAAAAAAAGAAATTTCATCAGGGCTTTAGGCTTTTTCCCTATACTTCTCTTCTGGGAATATATAATATGACTGTGTATAACAGGAAATTCGGCCGTAGCTACGCCCCGAGGATGCTATCTTATGGAGCAAAAAGAGCGAAAATACTGAATAAATCACCAAAAGCTCACCTTATCCATAGTTTTCAGTAGGTGGTGTCATCAGAAATAAATGCCAAATAACTTAACATTTCAGTTTTCATTACTAGATATTTTTCTGTCTTATTATGGTTAAACCAGCTGAGCACTCTTAATTACAATGGATACGCAATGTCATTGTATCTAATCTGAATTAAGACATTTACATTATAATGAAAAACAATATAGTATTACGCATTAATATGCTTGTGGTTTATTATGTCGTCTGAAAAAGAGATTCAAAAGTGCTTATATGCATATATTTTAATGACAATATTAAAGAAATTGTCTGCTTAATGAGTTTCTAAATCTTAATTATGCTTAACTGATTGTCATTTAAGTAAAATGAAATTGCACCAGGAACAGGTCTAAAATCACTAGTCTTAAGTTGTGATAAATAACTGAACTTGTCTCGGGTAGTTACAACTGTAACAAACATGTAAATTTATATGCGTTTGGAGGCGTGTCTATTAAAGTTTTCACATTAAATAAACTCTATCTGAAGACTTATTGGTAAATGACTACATTAGAAATTGACATTTCCATTGATGCTTTACTTTGCATTTAGCGAAATACCCAAACAGTAACTGGTTGAACTTGCTGACACAAATGAGCCATGGCACGAGAAAACCAAAAAAGTGGCATGTCCGCCCAGCGAAGACTCAGATCGGCCTGGGCATTCACCATATTTGATTATAGTCTTTACTGTGCGCTTAAAGGGTAGCTAAGAGTCTAAGCTAGCTCCATGCGGAAAGCGAAGACTCTGATCAAACTGGCCGGATGCCAAGGCTGACTTGAGTCTTCGCTGGGCGCACATGCAAATTTGTTTGTTTTGTTGTGTCGCGACTGAAATATCAACTGACACTAACAGTTTCGGAGTTTTACTCTTTACACAAAAAACAGTCGCAATAAGCAGGATTTGATGGTTGTGTTTTCATACTTTTTCTGATTGCCCATGCAACGTTTTGTACATTCTGTAGCCCTGATTAGAATTATCTCTGCGAGTATTTTAATTATAATGCAGCCTTTGACATTATGGAGCAATTAGAGATAAAAATGTTAACTTTATCTGTTTGTTTTAGTTAGATAAAAAATATCTCTTCCCGTCACAGGACATGACATTTTGTACTACATTTCAAAATGACACCACCTGCTAATGACTGCGCCTTTAGTAGTGTATTTTGTAAAGCACATATCTTTTCATAGACAGCGCATGTTAGAAATCGAAACCACATTGCAGGTAACAGCTGATTTCGGGCGTATGGGAATATATATTCCAAAGGGATAATAAACTATTATTGTTTATCAGTTATTAGTTAAATAGATACAACCACTATGATCACAAGAAACAAAACAAAAATATCATCATGACATACAGGTTAGCCTGAGAGCATTTACAGAAGAAAATCATTTCGTGTGAAAAGACAATAAAATTCTCGACAAACATAGACGGGGGTGGATTAATAGCAGATGACAGAATATTAGATTGTTTGACAAAAAGTACAACTTCAAATGCCATTTAATCCAACTTAAATTTCGCTTATGTAATGTTTTTTTAATTATTTGTTTCTTTCCTTAAATATTGTGCCGGTTCAAATTCAACAGAGTCATGCAAGTAATGTATGCAAAGGCATGTTACAACAATTTGAAAATAATGCTTAGTCATTGCACATATTGGCACTGTTATCACGCACTAGTTGCATGTATCGCACCTGAAAGCTGTGTATTGTACTTTTGTAATTGCTCAAAATTTACGGAATATCTGATGAATTCTCTTTGTCATGCTGCTTCAATAAAATCATAGCTTTTTTTTCTCATAAGTTTAAGAGTAAAAGTCATGAAAGTATCAGAACTCGTAAATCATAGACACATTGGCAAATACGAGACACTCAGACACCGACCAGTATACAGACGTTTGATTAGGTGCGCGTGAGTGGTAGGCATCACCTGCATGTTAAAATACACCCTTATGGCTATTTATCTAAGGTCATAAAAATAAAAGCGGCAAATGACAAAAATGAAAGAGCAGTGCCCCAGATGAGAAAGGGTAATGAGGATATTTTTTTCTCTATTTCTCAATTAAACGTATGTTGTGACCCCTCATTAGAATCTTCATGTTTGGACGGTTCTAATGAGGGGTCATAATATATGTTTTCAATGAGAAATAGAGAAACCAAATTATAATTTTTATGGAGCTCTGAAAGAGTGTTTCAGAATTAACCCTTTAAACCCTAGCGCCTTGTCTGAAGCTTTGTTGTTTGTCATATGCACTGCTGATGATAGACTGATTTCAGTCGAAGATGTTAGAAATTCTCTTAACCCTATATTCATATTTTACAAATTTTACTTCTCTCTAAAATACACTCCTGGCTCCAACATCTTCGAAGATGTTCGGTCAGGTACAAAAGTATCAGAGAGGGACAAGGAAAAAAAGATAAAAAGAAAAAATCTAACATCTTCGGCTGACAAAAGTCTATGCTGATGACAATCTAATTGAATTTAGCTTACTAGTTGTAAAGTGTGTTTGCTGTTTTACTGTTTTCACAATTTTTTTCTTATATTTTTTCTTTGTTTCATACAGTAGAGATGCTTATCTTGTATTGTCTTGTTGCTAAACTTTCCTAGATAAATAAATAAATAAAATAGATAATGAGACATTGCTGCTATTCCTTAGATTAGTCTATCCATATATTTTCACGTGTATCCTTTGTTTTGCTTTCAGCCTTTTAACAAAATAAATAGGGTGAAATAATTAACTTTTTTAGAAATGGGCTGATACACATTTAGGTTAGTCTACCAATATATATTCATGTATATTCTTTGTTTTGCTTTCACCCTATCAGCCAAAAATCCCTTGCACAATATTATATTGTTCTCCTGCGCTATTATCATGTTTAAAAAAAGAGAAAAATATGAAGATCTTTTTCAGCGGAGCGATTATGCCTGATCAGCTGCTTCATAGAAGCATTGCTTGAAAAATCGCACCTTTTGCCGCTAGTGTATTTCAGGGTGTGTTTTTGTCAGACCAAAACTTGAAATAGGCAAATCGGTGAATATTACCAAACATTAATAAAAATCATATTCTCCCGTTGCCACCTGCGTTTAACGGCGATGAGCCTGTGTTAAATTCAGTTGGCAATGACAGAATACGACGGACTGGTATTTTATTTGCATTTATGGCTCTAAGGCCTTATAATTAAGTTGACGTAGATATTTAATGCTATTGCCAATGCATAAAATATCTACGTGGATTCTATTGCCAATGCATAAAATATCTACGTTGACTTAACAACATGTGAAAATGTTGCCTTTTTGCTTTACAATGGATTAGTAAACTATACGTGTAATTTCAAAACCCAAGTTATCATTTTGTCGAGGCAATGGTACTTCAGGTGAATGGCTACACCGGCATTATTTTTCTCCGTGTTACTAAGTAAAATAGGTTTTCTGACTTTAGGTTTGCTTGCCTTGACAACAAAGCCTTGCAAAATTGCGGGCTACTGTAAATCAAAAGAATTTTCTTCTCGATAGAGCACAGTATGTTTTATAAGAGAAGTAAAAAAAAAAAACATAAAAAAAAGTAGTGAGAATTATCTCTCCTAGAAGTTATTATGTTTTCTTATTAAAAGTAAAATTAAAGCCATAAACTATAATTTAAAAGAGAGTTCTTGCTTATTTTAACGTTATTCTCTGTAGTGTAAAGTAAATATTTTGCGCGCTGCGGCCCAATTTGAATAGCTACGTATCATTAGTGTCATCGTCTTTTGTTAACTGTCATTTTAGGGTATGCCAGGCGAAATTGTTGGTGCGACGACTCTGGCCAGTGTTCCTGGACAAAGCCTAATTTTGCCAAGTGTCAGTCCATCTTTCTTATAAATATATATGATGAGGTATGTATAATTGGCCATGTAAGTAATACTATGATTAACTATCGATCCTACAGATTACAGGCATAATTGAGGCATTCATGTAATTTCAGGGTTAAAATCACAACATCCCTTTCAATTTGAGGCACAGAAAATAAAAGATATAACATTTAGTTTAAACATATTTTAATTTCAATAATGCACTAAAAGAACACAATAGCACATAGTAATAGTGACCAGAACGAAAGCTGATAACTCATATAGATCTTCCCCCCACGAAAAGTCTGATGAAATACGGTTCGAAACATACAACATTTGAACATAACATGCACTTCCTAATTTTAAAACTTCTTAAAGATTCATTATGACACAGTTTTAAAAGTTTCTTAAAGTTCATTTACATTGTATCCCGTAGTCATTGTTGAATTGGGCAGTATCGAAAGCACCAAAGCGTATATAACATTTCAGTGTTAGGTTAGGTTATTAAATGTAAATAGCAAAGTGTTAACAAAAGGTACAAGCAATATAGAATGCAAACATATAAAGCAATTAGGAGAAAAAATGCAAAACCAGAAACACGGCAAAATAAGGAACATACAAACAACATTCAAATATACTTTAAAACAATATCTGCAGTATCAAAATTTCGCGGTTTAATAAAAATGAGATATTGGCGCATTTTAATTTTGGCGTTCATGATATACCATACCTTCAGATTTAAAAGAAGATTCGAAGTACAGTTGAAACATTTTTTTCCTATTTTACTATTCAACTATACATTGTGGCATCTGTTTGAATCGCCTCATCGAGGCGATCCTAATTGGATACCATAATGTATAGTTTCACAGAACGCTACAGAAAATATTTCAAATACTCACCAGGTTCTCTTTTTCATCTGAGCCTCGGTTGGGCTGTTCCTACGTAAGTGTATTTAAGATCAACTATTGGCGGACGTATATTTAAGCGCTAATTCCCTTGACCGCCAATAACGCTAAAATTCAGTAACCACCAAATATAGGTGTTTTACAGTAAGAGACAGTATCAAAGCAACACTAAAACAACCCCTCCCCCCCCCCCCCCCAAAAAAAAAAAAGAAATACATAAAGCAAGTATGACAGTTTTGCTTGGTTGGTTGGTTGGTTGTGTTGGGTTAACGGCTCTTTGAGACAGTATTTCAGTCTATATCGAGCTGTCTCCCAGAGAGCAGGAGCAGGATGAGAAACAATAAGCGAAAGAAGAAAATGTCCAAACAACCTCCAATCACACCTACTGCAAGCAAAATAGGCTCTTGTCCTCCTACTTTTATCCAAATTAGTAGGACATCCCGGTGCTGAAAGTTACCCAGCACCATTGCCCGACCCGACCACCCCAGCAAAAAAGTAAGCATCAAACGCAAACAGAAACGCTAAACATGATTTACGCATATAGTTCCAAGGGGCACATAGTCTGTACACTTATACTCGTATTTTGGTCCTGTCTAATCGTGTATTAGTCTGCGGAAGTCTCTTGATATTTCAGCACATCCAATTTGGGTTGCTAGAGTTTTCCATACTCGGACAGGCTCGAAACGAAAGGAATTCTAAACGTCCTTAAAGTATGAAAAATAATATTATTATATGACGTCGCATCTGAGAGTGTATTAAAATCGATAATCAACTAGTGGATTTAATATGCAAATTACATCGTAACGCTATTCGTTCACGTCCATAAAAACGTCGTGTTTTCTTATGCCTAAACTGTGACGTTTTAATGCAAAATTTCCTAAAATAATGCGATTTGAGTGTCATATGATAAATAGAATCTTGCATTCGTCCTTATGTATTATTGCATTTATTAAACGAGCTGGGGTAAAAGATAAGATGCGAGGCTATGGCGAGTATCTTATCGGTTTTCCCAAACGAGTTTAATAAATTCAATATTACATCAGCACTCTTGTAAGATCCTCTATTCTATATCTACCCACAAACTTTAATGTCCATTTCTCTGCTGTGTCCATTGCTTTAAGTCTGGCATTACAAGGCACACGGCAGACCAGTGTTAACAAAGCTTAACCATTTGCTTAGCGTTGAACTTATGGTTTCTTGGATCTATTTGTCCAACAGCTCGAAGCTCTGAGGCTTGGTTATCAGCAGACGACATTAAAGAACGCGTTTGACAAGCTGTACTATTTCGTCCTGCCAAATAAGACGACGATTCTGTACTCAGGTGACATAGATATGGTAGCCGGTATTCTTAAAGAATTACTTGTCCATATGAAGAACTTTCCACAACTGGTTCTACAGGATGAGAAGATTCCTGCAGTAGTAAGTCAGCATGTACTTAAAGATTTTGTCAAAGCTTAAGATAATTTTCACATGTATACTCATATGTTAGACTTAACCCTTAATGCGCCAAAAAAACAGACGACAAAATTAACGTCTGCAGAATTTCAAAAAAAAATTTCGTCCAAGCGATATCATAACATGTATACTCATATGTTAGACTTAACCCTTAATGCGCCAAAAAAAAACAGACGACAAAATAAACGTCTG
The DNA here is from genome assembly GCA_963989385.1 of Ctena decussata. Classification (NCBI taxonomy): domain Eukaryota; kingdom Metazoa; phylum Mollusca; class Bivalvia; order Lucinida; family Lucinidae; genus Ctena; species Ctena decussata. The sequence continues at coordinate 54,945,995 of OZ022501.1, read as the reverse complement.
CAGAATTTCAAAAAAATGTTTCGTCCGAGCGATATCATATTAAGAACTCGAACACTAGAGGGAAAACAGTGTAGATTCAGATGAGGTGGCTCATTATGAGCCACCTCATCTGGATCTACACTCTTTGCCAATTCAACAATTTTAACTTTTGGCGGTACGGTTTATTATGTACTGTAGATGAAAACTGATGAAACCGGTATAAGAAGGAATGCGATACATCTATCAGTGTTAGCCCACTATTAGTGTTAAGCCAAATATACTCCTAAACTTTTGATATTAGAAAAGCATATTAATGAAACTATTTCTGATTTGCATTCCTGCGCCCATGAAAGGACCAGGTATGATTTGGGCCATATTTGGCCCCCTCTCAAAATTTATTCAAATATTGTTTTTTTCATTAGTCACCTTGTCAACAATATAAATCTAGAAAATGGAGATGTTACGGCTTGTACAAGAAAAGTTACAGCCATTCGTTTGTTCATGCAATTCTGCCCTGATTTTTAGCAAAATTTAGGGGGTAGGGATACATTTTGCCATATATAACGAAGAAAGGAATTTAAAAGTAAATGGTAAGTATCAGATCTTATAATGTATGTAATATTAATACTAAATCTCTTTGACATTTACTGGTCTGCATCTTATCACGTGCATGAAGGGTGATAACTCTTGATAGATCACTGAAATTGTCGGATTACAGAAACGCTACATTAAACTATTTTTCAATCGAAAATTTACGTTTTAGGGGCATGACACAATTAAAGTATTTTGTCTTTCAAGGGAATTTAGATAAACCATTTGTTTCAAGATCAACTCATGTGCAGCAGTCACTTTTTCTCGGAATAGAACGTATTAGTCTGAAAGAAATCGGATGAAAAAGTATTTAAAAATATGGGGGTATGGATAAACTTTGTAATATTCTTGCGAGTTGATTAATTGAAAATAATACGAAATGAATACAAAAACAACAAAGATATAAAGCTAATAAAAATATTTTGCATTCAAAGTAAATATTTATCTCTAAGAAAGAAAAAAGGGAGATAACTTATGATTTACATTGAAACTGAATAGCAATTAATGGTAATGAACACATTTCGTTTTATAACTGCTGACTTGGTTTTGCAAACATAGGCCAGATTTATTATGCGCTTCCTTGTATATACGTTGTTATATAAACAAAAAATAAAAGTAAACTGTTTACCCTAACCGTTTCCATGGCAACGATTTTCAAAGAAAAAAAAAAAAAAAAAAAAAAAGACAAAAAAAAAAAAAAAAAAAAAAAAAATAGATGGAGCGAAACAAGAAATTAGATATCTTTCATATACGTACTTGTTGTTATACTTGTTTTTATTATCGTGTGGTTCATTATTTTCGAACGATTTTTGAAGTTGTTAATATATCAACCATATATGTAATACAAACTCTTAATGAAGCTAATCAGCAAAATGATCAGAATGATAGTCGTGTATTTCATGTATGAGAGTGGGTGGGATAACTAAGACACTGAGTTATTCATACCGTAATACTGGGAAACTGGGTAATTCACAATCTTTGTCCTATCATATAAACAGCCGTAGGTATTGGAAACAAAGGGCAATGAATACTTTGATTAAACTATGCATTGCTCATACTTTGCCATAGCTAAGCTGTTACTATGGTACTATTATCAACTACGGCGGACTTTAGAGCTACTACTGCAATCTTAACTTCCTCACAAAGGATTGCTTTTAGATCTTCGTTTTGACGCTGAGTGGAGTCCAGATTGTATAGCCCAGAGCAATTTTCTATCCATCTGCTGAGAGTCTATCATTGTTTTGTTAGACATGTCCCAGACTTGTTCTAGGTAGTTAGGATCTACCCTGTTCTCTGAAGTTAAATCCACACCAGCTGATGTGCTCACTTGCAGTTGTGCTATTTTAGGTATTAAGTTTCAGTCTCCTTGCATCGAGTATCCTTACTTAACCAGTCCTCCTTTGCTCTCTTCAGGGCATCTGAACCCTTTTGTAAGCCTTCCTGTATTCTCTTACACCTTCTGCTTCATATCGCCTCCTTTTCAAATTTCTCCTTGCATCGCAGAGGTTGAGAACATCCAGTGCCCAGTGCATGTACCTGCGATGTTCGTTTCCAAGTATTTCTTTTCCTGTATCAGTAACTGCCGCATTGTAGGGCGCAGAAAAATGCAAGGAAGTCGCACTAGTTTAAATCGTCCCGTACGTGCACGATTTAGAACAAGGTTTAATTTGTTTTAACTTTTTTGTGGTTTGACACTTCAACAGAATATCTGTTGGTAAAGTATATCGAGCAGATATATTGAAAAACGGGTGTGACCCCGACATTTCTCAGTCAGACAATACCCAATTTGATGTTACTTGGTTTTATTTATGAAATGGGAGCAACTCTAACATACAATTTAAAGGGAATCTTACAAGTGATATGCATAAAAAATATTGTTTGATGATTTGAGGTCTGAAGCATGTTTCTGCAACCCGCCCCTGCCCCCCCCCTCCCCAACACACACACACACACACACACACACACACACACACACACACACACACACACACACACACACCTATCTCCCATCACCACCAACACCAATTAATGGATTCATGAGTACAAATATCGTACTACTACTACTACTACTACTTACAATTACTATTTCAATTCTCCTAACGACGTTCCCCAAGTGGCTCAGCGGTAGTACAAGTACCGTCTTTCGGTCCCGTCTTTTATTCGCTGTCCCGATTGCAACAACATTGCAGTTGCATGTATTCTTCAGAATCAGGAGTTGTCTCTGACAATAGGTCAAGCGTCGTCATGAATGAAGAAGCGAAAAACTATGTTTTGCATCATATTATCTGGTATTACATGTACCTATCAAAAACAAGGTAAAGTGGTCTGTTTTGGTTTTTTATTTAGTAAAATTTCTTGGCGATCCGTAGATTGACTACCTTCACCGCCAAAAGAGTTCCTGTCGCTCGCGCGTCCTTGTAAGGCAACCGTTGTCAATGATGTTATTTTATTTAGAAAAGTTTGAAATTAGGTGTCAGCGCAGGCAAGTGCACAGCTGAATTTTTCACACATTGTTGATGTTCTTGAAATGCATTATTATGCAAAAAATCAGCTGTGCACTTGCCTGCGCTCAGGTAGCTTTCGGCCCAAATGCAAGCCAAAAATGGCCGAAATTGCCAAAATCAGCTGAGGTGGGGTACATTTAGAGGCTCAGAAGAAGTTGAATATCATTAGAGTATAGATTATTTTAGTCAGAATTGATGGTTAAAGGTTTAAACTCGTACATTACATGAACAGAAGTTAAAGAAGTGCAATTTTGAAAATTCATAAATGAGGGGGCCAAATATGGTCCAAATCATACCTGGTCCTTTGTATAACCGTAGATTATCATACTGACGAAAAAAGCCTGGGAAGGAAGCTATTGATACTACAATGTAGTAGTTTGCGACAGCTTAACAGCAAAGTAACGTGAATATAGAGTTGCTCTTCAAGTGAGCCGCGACACGAGAAAACCAACAATGTGGTTGTGCGCCCAGCGCAGACTCAGATCAGCCTGGGCATCCGCCCAGTCTGATCAGAGTCTTCGCTGTCCGCATGAAGGTAGCTTAGACCCTTTGCTACCTTTTAAGCGCTTTGGGAAGACTCTGATCAAACTGGGCGGATGTCCAGGCTGATCTGAGTCTGCGCAGGGCGCACAACCACATTGTTGGTTTTCACGTGTCACGGCTCAAGTAGTTTCGAGCAATAGTTTTACGACTTTAGTTCGAAACTACATGTAGTTAGTTTAAACATATTTTATTTCAGCCAAAAACGTATACATATATATAAACAAACTACAAGCAAGAAGTTAAAGGATTTGAATGAAAGCTGTAATATTGAAAGCCTGTAGAGTTTATCTATACGAAGCTGAAGATGATCTTAGTTTATACCTTATTTTCACTGCACTTCGTTTCGTTATTGGTAACGGTACAATAGGAATTCGGGAGTGCATTGACATGTTAATGTTATGCAAACTGCTACGGTTTTAAGTTCCATTGGATAAAGTTGTTGATGCCATTTCAACTGTATCATCAATTTTCTTTCAGAAACTGGTAAAGTTAATGAGCGAAATAGTGACACGCCTAGCAACTGCAACAGATGAAGAAAAAGAGGTATTTATAATTGGATCAGCTTCATGTGAAAGAAAGATCATGTATTCAGGATATTTTGTGTACTGCAATTGTTCAAACATCATGAGCAACATGTGCGCATTCCAGTTAGAGCATGATTATGGTGCTTTCTTAAAATGAACAGAATGCACTTCCAGAGTAAACAACTCTGTCATCTTTATTTTTGCCTTCCCCTTGAATGCGGGTCAATTTCTAGAGGAATAGTTTACGCCTAGAGAAGCATTTATTTTTCTTTAATGGCAGACCCCATTATAGAAGAGATACGTCCACCAGGGAAGCAATAAGTGAATCAAAACAGCTGTTACCCCTTTTAAAAATGACAGAAAACATTAACGTGTACCAAAAACATTTTGTCAGTTGTAATTACTGTTTGTATGGCTTGAGCTTACATGTATCGGAATTCTCGCAGCTCGCTATACCTTCGCATTCTGGTGTCATGACTCAAATCTATGGGGAAAAGGCTAAAAGAGTAAGTCTAAACGATATTATTCGCACAATTACAAGAAGTGGCCAACACATAAACATTTATACACGATGATTGAGAAATATGTAGGTCGAAGACAGTCTGTTGCTTTTTGTGCTGCATAGAGATTAATAAATGACTAAACCTCTGACACTATTGCATTATAAATATTAAACCGCCCAAAATATTACAGCTATAATTCATGATAAAAATAGAAAATAGTAGGAAAAAAGATGGTGCAATGAACGTATAAAGATAATTTCATTATTTTGGAAAAGATAAATTCTCATTTAAATAAGAGAAAAAAAAATAACTTCCACTGGGAAATGAGGAATCGTTGTTATGAAATAGTAAACCATATCAGATTCAGAACAAAGGCTGCAGTTTAACGATATTGTCGAGGACTCAATACTTTTTTAAAAGATACTTCTGAAACACTTTTTAATGATTGTTTGATTCAAGGACATTGGATCAAAAAACTGGTTCTGACGCTTGAGTGCATGCCCGTGTAACAATTTTTCCTTCTTCTTATAGAGTTTTTACTTAAAAGTTTTTTGTAGGTACTGATATTGCTGTCTGTGTACAATATCAGTCTAATGCCGTAAACCTACCAAAGAATATTTAGTTTGTACGAAAGTTCTTTCACATTTTCACCTATGGTGCAAAGTAACATACGTGTTACTTTTTCAGATGATGTTAGCTGGGGCCAATATGATTCGTATGACGAGCATCCTGTTTTCTGATGCAGGGAAGTCGCTGAACTTTTCAAAAGAAGAGAAACTGAACTCGGACGCTGTAGGTTAGTGTACATGTATGTCTTGGACGTATCTGATACTGCAAGTCGGAATACATTTGCACATTTTTTGGCGAAAGCTCGCGAAGTTTGAGGAAACTGAAACTCTTATGTGCCTTTGTAAATACAAAAAGACTATTGTGATCGCCAAGTTTTTACATTTTTTAAACAGGTAACAATTATTGTGATTTCCTAAAAACTTGCTTCCCTGCACCGTATGGTCCGTCCAAAACTGAGGTATTTTCTCCAAGGATTGAAATTGTTCGAAATAGATTTAGAAGGGAGGCAAAATATAAATGACCGAGTTACCTCCCCGAAAAGTTTACCAGTTTACCTTAAAAAAATTGTGAAAATAAGCATTCGCGAAAAGTTCCCTTTTTGCAGTAACTTGGACCTCACACTGACAAAGAAAATCAAATGAGTGAGTGAACTCGGGTTTAACGGCCTACCGACAGCGCGGTCAAATGGAGACGGGACCTCGGTTTATATTCTCATCCGAAAGACCAGAGAAGCGGGGGATCGATCTTGCGACCCCTGTATTGGTAGTCTAGAGTGTTATCCACTACACCACAGCCGCTCCTAAAAACAAATGAGCCGCGACGTGACAAAACCAACAATGTGGTCGTGCGTCCAGCGCAGACTCAGATCAGCCTGGGCATCCGCCCAGTCTGATCAGAGCCTTCACTGTCCGCATGGAGGTAGCTTAGACTCTAAGCTACCTTTTGAGCACTTAACAAAGAGTCTGATTAAACTAGGCAGCTGCCAAGGCTAATCTGAGGCTACACTGGGCGCACAACCACATTGTTGGTTTTCTCGTGTCGCGGCTCAAATGAGAGAATTCAATGAAGGAAAGCCTAAACTTGACTTTTAGTATTGATATTGCGTTATTGTAGATGAAAGTAAACAAAGTACCCAAATCAGAAGTCCGAACTCGTAAATCATTTTAACATTGACAATTCCGGAATATTCTAAATAGACAGACATGGACCCCAAAATAGAGGTGTGATCAGGTGCTCGCGAGTAGTAATTGATTTACATGGAATATGTACATATTTCCAAATTCCAATTTTAGGCGTACTTGCTTTAGGACTTGTCTTTTTTTTTTTGCAAATCGCAAAAAAAAAAAAAAATAAAAAATAAAATCTTACATGTTCGCGGTCACCCAGTATATACCTTAACTGGGCTATGTGGATAATCAACATTCACAGTTAAGACAACAGATGAGACCAAGTCCAGTTAAATAAAGATTAAGGCATCCCAGTACATACGACAGTTACAGCCAGGATACAGTGAAAAGACTGATACAGAAAATCATATGCGTACATGACGTATTTATTTTCAGAAATGCAGGTAGATAAGTATTTAGAGGTCGCACCGCCAGAAGAGTTCAAAGTTGCTCCACCAAAACAGGTCAAAACATTGAAAGAACGCAGTGCAGATAATCAAGGTAATTATCATGTGGGCACGAAACGTCTAAACCTTTTCAAGTCAACGTTGATTCAACGTCGTGCAACGTTGATTCGGTAAGTTTTAACGTTGTTTGGCTGCTGCGTATGCTAAGGGCAGTAAATAGTTTATGACGTAAATGTTATATGTATCATACAACAAAAATCTAATTAAGCCGACCGAGTAGGCACTCCGCATCGAAATAAAGTCGTTATGACGTTTATTCGACGTCATTATGTCATACATATGTTTATTCGACGTCATTTTGACGTTGTGTTCCTGATTAGGGGTTCCCCTACAGTCTGATCAGGTCAGAGGCAAAATGTGTGTTTACGAAATATCAAGCATAATAAATACTTAATGCTAGGTAAGGGAAACCACAATGGTGGAATGTCGGAAATTAAAATTGGCACATTTTATCTAACTTGACCATGAAGTTTAATTCTTTCGCAGATGACATCAATGGATGTATGGTATAATTTAAATGTTGTTTTCAAATTGCTGAAATCACTCGTTTCATTACTTTATTTCAGTGATATATAACAAACCGATAGATGTGCTGGTCATCAAACTGAAGAAACTGACAGACCTTCTGTATCATAAAAACAGGAAAGGCGATGGAAAAGATTCGGAAAAGAGGTAAGCTCCGTTGCACTAGAAATGCACTCTCTGAGTGTTACACAAACGAACTGAAAAGAGATTTTACATTAGCCCAATTTCGCTAGTCCTCGTATATGGCTCGCTTTTATATAATCGTTATATACCCTAGTATACCAACCTTTTAATCCATTAGTCAGCATCTTGCTTTCAATTGATTCATGTCTTTTTTTTCTCTCAGGGACCAGTGTGAATCGTATCAGTTATAAAATGTAGCTTTTCGTGTTACAGAAAAGCAAGTATTACACTTTAAGAGGATTTTTCATTAAAAGAAGAAATATATCCATATTAATTCTTACAGTCTGAACCATTTTGTACATGCTTAACATTTTAAACTTTGAATCAAATCAAATAATTCATTTTTGATTTTTAACATTTTCAGAGAATTTCCCGACACGGTATCTTCTGTACATTCAGTAGCACCGTATGTCGGGGGTAACACAACATATGCCACGCCATTTGTAGAAGTCACAATTAAGCATACCGTAACAGTAAGTACCATGAAATTTCTAAGTACAGCCAACTCTCGATATCTCGAAGTCAATTTTCAGCCTAAACTACTGATATCTCAAAGTAAACTTTCTGGTACCAGAAAATTTACTTTGAGATATCAGTAGTTTTAGAGTTGAAATGTAAATAGAAATAGGAAATATATTCTTTGATCTAAAAAGATATTTTGAGATATCAATTTGCGAGATATCGGGAGTTGACTGTATTATGACAGATAGGTTTAAGCAAGCAGTGCAGACAAACTACATCTTTTGGGCGCATTACTACTGTAATAATTTTAATTGTCCCATTTTTATGTTTTTTAGCTCACCTGAGCCTTTAGGCTCATAGGTGAGCTTATAGTATAGCCAGGCATCCGTCGTCCGTCCGTCCGTCCGTCCGTCGTCCGTCAACATTTTCAAACATCTTCTCCTCTGAAACCACTGGGCCGATTGAAGCCATATTTCATATGGAGCCTACCTAGGTTGGGGGAACGAAAGTTTGTTCCGGGTATCTGGGTCACATGACCAAGATGGCCGCCACGCCCATATATGGTAAAAACCCTTCAAAAATCTTCGCCTCCAGAACCAAAAGGCCGATGACCTTGAAACTTGGTATGTAGCATCGGGCATGCGGGCCCATCATAGTTTATACAAATGATGACCTTGCGTTGACCTTGACCTAATTTACGACATGGTCAACTTTGGTACATTAGGCTTTTATATGGGAAAACGCTTAAACAGTGGATTTCTCAAAAACTATTCTAGTCTAAGGTGCAATACTTGGTATACATGGTCGACTAAATGACCAGATGAAGATATTATGTCACTAAAGGTCAATGTCATTCCGTCGGACCATCCGTCGTCAAGATTTTTAAACATCTTCTCCTCTGAAACCACTGGGCCGATTGAAGCCAAATTTCATATGGAGTCTCAGTGGGATGGGGGAACGAAAGTTTTTACCCGGGGTCTGGGTCACATGACCAAGATGGCCACCATGCCCATATATGGTAAAAACCCTTCAAAAATCTTCTCCAGAACCAAAAGGCCTATGACCTTGAAACTTGGTATGTAGCATCGGGCATGCGGGCCCATCATAGTTTGTACAAATCATGACCTTGCGTTGACCTTGACCTAATTTACGGCATGGTCAACTTTATTACGTTAGGCTTTTATATGGGAAAACGCTTAAACAGTGGATTTCTCAGAAACTATTTAAGTCTAAGGTACAATACTTGGTATACATGGTCGACTAAATGACCAGATTAAGATATTATGTCACTAAAGGTCAAGGTCATTCCGTCGGACCATCCGTCGTCAAGATTTTTAAACATCTTCTCCTCTGAAACCACTGGGCCGATTGTTGCCAATTTTCATATGGAGTCTCAATGGGATGGGGGAACGAAAGTTTTTACCCGGGGTCTGGGTCACATGACCAAGATGGCCGCCATGCCCATATATGGTAAAAAAACATCAAAAATCTTCTTCTCCAGAACCAAAATGCCGATGATCTTGAAACTTGGTATGTAGCATCGGGCATGCGGGCCCATCATAGTTTATACAAATCATGACCTTGCATTGACCTTGACCTAATTTACGGCATGGTAAACTTTATTACGTTAGGCTTTTATATGGGAAAACGCTTAAACAGTGGATTTCTCAGAAACTATTTAAGTCTAAGGTACAATACTTGGTATACATGGTCGACTAAATGACCAGATGAAGATATTATGTCACTAAAGGTCAAGGTCATTCCGTCGGACCATCCGTCGTCAAGATTTTTAAACATCTTCTCCTCTGAAACCACTCGGCCGATTCAAGCCAAATTTCATATGGAGTCTCAGTGGGATGGGGAAACGAAAGTTTTTACCCGGGGTCTGGGTCACATGACCATGATGGCCGCCATGCCCATATATGGTAAAAACCCTTCAAAATCTTCTTCTCCAGAACCAAAAGGCCTATGACCTTGAAACTTGGTATGTAGCATTGGGCATGCGGGCCCATGATAGTTTATACAAATTATGACCTTGCGTTGACCTTGACCTAATTTACGGCATGGTCAACTTTATTACGTTAGGCTTTTATATGGGAAAACGCTTAAACAGTGGATTTCTCAGAAACTATTTAAGTCTAAGGTACAATACTTGGTATACATGGTCGACTAAATGACCAGATGAAGATATTATGTCACTAAAGGTCAAGGTCATTCCATCGGACCATCCGTCGTCAAGTTTTCCAAACATCTTTTTCTCTGAAACCACTGGGCCGATTGAAGCCAAATTTCATATGGAGTCTCAGTAGGATGGGGGAACGAAAGTTTATACCCGGGGTCTGGGTCACATGACCAAGATGGCCGCCATGCCCATATATGGTAAAAACCCTTCAAAACTCTTCTCCTCCAGAACCAAAAGGCCTATGACCTTGAAACTTGGTATGTAGCATTGGGCAGGCCGGCTTATCCTAGTTTATATAAATCATGACCTTGCTTTGACCTTGATCTAATTTACGGCATGGTCAACTTTGGTACGTTAGGCTTTTATATGGAAACAATTAAACAGTGGATTTCTCAGAATCTATTTAAGTGTAAGGTACAATATGTTGTATACATGGTCGACCAAATGACCAGATGAAGATATCATGTCTATAAAGGTCAAGGTCATTCCGTCAGACCATCCGTCGTCAAGATTTCAAACATCTTCTCATCTGAAACCACTGGGGAGATTGAAGCCAAATTTCATATGGAGTCTCAGTGGGATGGGGGAACGAAAGTTTATACCCGGGTTCTGGGTCACATGACCAAGTTGGCCGCCATGCCCATATATGGTAAAAACCTTTCAAAAATCGTCTTCCCCAGAACCAAAAGGCCTATGACCTTGAAACTTGATATGTAGCTTTGGGCATGTGGGCCCATTATAGTTTACACAAATGATGACCTTGCTTTGACCTTGGCCTAATTTACAACATGGTCACTTTTGGTATGTTAGGCTTTTATATGGGAAAACACTTATACAGTGGATTTTTCAGGAACTATTTAAGTGTAAGGTACAATATGTGGTATATATGGTCAACTAATGACCAGATTAAGATGTTATGTAATTGAAGGTCAAGGTCATTTTGTCGGTCTGTCCGTCATCAAGATTTTCAAACATCTTCTCTGAAACCACTGGGGAGATTAAGCCAAATTTCATATGGTGTGTCAGTGGGATAGGGGAACTAAACTTTATACCCGGGGTCTGGGTCACATGACCAAGAAGGCAGCCATGCCCGTATATGGTAAAAACCCTTCGAAAATCTTCTTCTCCCGAACCAAAAGACCTATGACCTTGAAACTTGGTATGTAGCATCGGGCATGCAGGCCCATCATAGTTTATGCAAATGATGACCTTGCGTTGACCTTGACCTAATTTACGACATGGTCAACTTTGGTACATTAGGCGTTTATATGGGAAAACGCTTATACAGTGGATTTCTCAGAAACTATTTAAGTCTAAGGTACAATACGTGGTATATATGGTCAACTAAATGACCAGATGAAGATATTATGTCACTGAAGGTCAAGGTCATTTTGTCTGTCTGTCCGTCATCATGATTTTCAAAACATCTTCTCCTCTGAAACAACTGGTCTGATTGAAGCTAAATTTCATATGGAGTCTTACGTGTGATCGGGAAATAAAAGTTTGTTCTTGGGGTCTTGTCCAAGATGGCCGCCGTGCCCGTATATGGTAAAAACCCTTCAAAATCTTCTTCTCCAGAACCAAAAGGCGTATTCCCTTGAAACTTGGTATGTAGCTTTGGGCACTCAAGCCCATCATAGTTTATACAAATGATCGTGCGTTGACCTTGACCTAATTTATGACAATGTCAACTTTGGTACATTATGTAGGCTTTTTATGGGAAAATGCTTAAACAGTGGATTTTTCAGAAACTATTTAAGTCTAAGGTGCAATATTTGGTGTATATGGTTGATTAAATGACAAGATGAAGATATGGTCAAGGTCATTCTTTGACTTTTGTACAAGGTCATTGAGATTCTGTCACCCGTCAACATTTTCAAACATCTTCTCAGAGGCCACTAGGATCAATTGAAGCCATATTTCATATGGAGCTTCACCGGCTTAAAGGAACCATAGTTTGTTCAGATGGTCTTGGTCACTTGACCAAGATGGCCACCATGCCCATATATGGTAAAAACTCTTCAAACGTCTTTTTCTCGAAAAACCGAAAGGCCTATAACCTTGGAGCTTGGTACCGGTATGTATATATCATAGTTTATACAAATGATTATTGTATTTCATATGGAGCTTTAATACTGGGTCAAAGGAATCAAAGTTTGTTCAGATGGTCATGGTCACATGAACGTGGTGGCCGCCACGCCCATATATGATAAAAACCCTTCAGAAATCTTTGTCCAGAACCAAAGGCCCAGTGACCTTGTGGCTTGGTATATAGAATTGGGACTCAACATTAATCCCCAAGGGAGGGGGGTTATCTGCCCCTGCCCTGGTGCTGTATACATGTATAAAAGCATTAAAATATATACCAGGACCAAGTGGCAGGTGAGCTACAGGACCATTGGTCCTCTGGTTACGACGTATAAATCGTTATGATAGAATCAGATAGCCTATAGGCAAACAGCATGAAAGTACGGTATCCATACTCTGTCACAAGTGTAATACAAGTAGTTGTATGCTTCGAACATCAGTTGACTATCGAACTACTGTTAAACATTTAGAGTTCTTTTTCTTTTGTAACAAAAAGTTAGTATAACTCATTTTCTCAAATATTAGGGTAAATGGATTTATATTGAGGGTACAACAACGCTACCATTTAGGAAGGAAGTGCTACAATTCTAAAAGGAAAGAGTTTGCTCAAGGTCTCTAGCATTTGAAAGGGGTTTCACCCCCGGGGAAGCGAACAGGAAGAAACAGAAATTGGATCTCTCGTAAAAATGGTGAAAGAAAGAAAAAAACAGTACAGTGTACCATGCATCTTAAAACAGTTGTTAGAGATCATTCAATTATTTCAGTTGATATAATGTTTAGATGATGAGATTAAGGTGTATCATACATACATTTACAGCTGAAATATTTTTACTTCATTTCTATTTCAGGTAAAATTGGGAGGTATTAACACTACAGTTTGTCTGACTTGGTCTGTCGATTCAAGGTAAGAACCTGAATACTGAATCATTTGTGAAATCATGGTGATGTCAGCAAGGACTCCAATCAGTATACACTAAGACTGACTCTGTAAAGTTACATTTATGGAAAAGATCTGTTTGGTTTGTCATACTGATCGTCATGTCTCAAACATTTACTTATATACGCTTTTTCATTTCAAAACTCAAGTACCTGATTAGACAGCATATTACGTATATTTGAAACAAACTTTAATAGTTTTACTTTTAGTCAGATTTTATGTTGCTATAACTGTTATTGTTAATGGTATGGAATTGAAAGTTACAAAAAGGGGAAACACCCCCGCAGAAAGATGTAATACCTTTTCTAATATCGCAAGTGACACAAGATTCTAACTTATTCATTACCTACACATTCAGACCAGCTTGTTATATGTGTAAGCTTTACTGACTTGTGTTATCATTTTAGCAACCAGTACAAGGGACAATGGGTGACAAATGAGTGCAAAGCTGTGTATTCAGCCCCCACCTACACCACGTGTCATTGTAAGATTCCATCTCACATAGTGGCTGCCATCGGCAGGAGAAATACTTCGGTACGTTGGATACTGCATATGTTTTGATATAATATGATTTTGAGAATAGTTCTGTCTAATTTCATTAGTTCTCAACAGAAACATTTTATGACCCCATATTAGAACCGCCTCATCGAGGCGGTTCTAATATGGAGTCGCAATAGATGCTTATTCTGTTTGAACAGAAATTACCTCCTTATTCAATGGCACTTTGAGGCGAATGGGAACACTTGCAGGACAGACAACTCTGGCATTATCATCTTTGCCTCCCATCCAAATTAGGTAAACTCATAAAGGAAGGAATTCCCTCGCTATGAACAAATCTTTTCTCCTCTAATAGTATTCTACATTTTGAAACTTCAAAGGGCTGAGTGTTCCATTGAAGCAAACAGGTATTGAGAAAAGTTGTTTCACTTTGTAAAAGGGCAGAAGCATGGAATATCATCTATTCATTTTAATAATGGGTTGGTGGCACACAGAATTACAATTATTTTTCACAAGAATTAAACTGTATTAAAGTCGGAATAGCTTCAATCAATGGTCTTTCATCAGGTAGCAAATTGTTTTGGTTATTTAAACCAAGCATTTGACTCCTTGGAGTTTTACGAGCATATAGATTGTATTACTTTTTTACTTCTGGCATCATTATTTTTCTCTCACTAAGTAGTATATCTTTTTCTCATAAAGAAAGTTCTAGGATATTCATTAAAGAAATACTGACACGTTTTTCTAATCATTTCTTCAAGCTAGATCTTATTGGGATATAAAACCTGAGAAACATTAATGTTTGTTTATGACCCGATCAAATAACAGAGCAAAAAGGTCTGGTCAAGACTATTAGTCACGTAATATCAAGACGCTTTAAGATATATCGTGGAAAAGAATGACGAAGGAATAAAACGAAGAGGTGTGAAAAAGAGATATTTGAAAAGGCAAGTGATTTATCTGCTTTGATATTTTATATTAAGTTTAAATAAGTAGAAGTACTTTGCCTAGGGCTTCATGTCTACACAAATGTGACTGACTGTGCTACATGTAAAGTGTGTTTTTGGCCTTCCTTTAGGGGAGAGTCGGGTAACTTAGGACAGCGGGTAAATTCGGACAGTGACATTGTTTCCTTTATATGTCAGTTGTTTGGAACTAAAACAAAATAACTGGCCTAACAGTGAAAATCCTGATGAGCCGTCTCATTTGGCTTTTCACTGTTTGCAATGGTATGTCAGAATTTACCCCCATATCCGAAGTTACCCGACACTCCCCTACCATGATGAGATGGGCTAACACAGCTTTTGACACAGCAATGCAGACCAGGGGCTGAATTATGTACATACATTTTGTACGTCCATGTTTTCAGCATGAAGAAGATGACTTCTCCTTTGAGGAATTTGACACTGCATTATTGGTTGGCTATTCAGTTTCCATGGTGATCATATTTGTTACGTTATATGTGTATCTCCGAACGTGTGGGTAAGTGTTGCACTCGAAGTGACTAGTCGTACTTTTATTTTTAAGTATTACTGAGCAGTGGCGGTGTATCGCTTTGCTTTTGAATTTTCTGTCTGATCTTACCTGACAGTGCAATGTTTATTAGGCTATAAATGGTGTTTTTTTCCGTCTCTATGATGATCCCAGATATCTAAATCAATCTTATGAAATTCTGCTCGGAGATGAGGTTCTCCTTGCTTAAACACACTCAAAAAATCTTGATCTGTCTTATAAGACGGATCTAGATATATGTGATTGCTTTTGAAGGTAAAAATCCATGTGTTGTAACCGACGAAATACGGTAATTGTGAATAGATTTTGTCAAATCTACTTAAAATATATGATGCGCCATATATTAACCTGAGTCTATGAGGGTCATTTATTTTTTTAAGAATTAAACACAAATAAGAACATATATATGTCATGAAATAATCGAACAAACCATTTCTGGAGCTCTGATTGAAAAAATGTCATAAGACCGGTTGGTAACAATCTTCTTTATAACATCCGCGGACACTTATCTTTGCACCTGCGATCTTTAAGACATAATTTTTGTTTATTGGGTGTAATAATCCTATTATGCAACAGTCCAGTGACTTTCATTTCATCAAAAAAAATACCTCATCTCACATAGGTAATAACAGAACAAGGTTATAAAACCGTTATAGAGTGGTACCCCATTTTGGCTTACTTTACGTATCCCTTAAGTCACTCATGCACCCAAAACACCATATAGAGTAACGTCGGAAGGTTTCACTTTGTCATCATTTTGTGTTGTTGTTTTTTGCTTGTCTTTAATAATAAAGTAATTGAGTTTTAAATTAAGCTACGTTTACATGTTATTCAATATAACATTTTGTTTGTTTCAGGCAAATTGAACGGAAATTATACAGCAGTCATCTCAGCTTCATTGTTTGCCTATTTTCATCAAATATTTTGGTGCTTATTTGTGTTGTCAAGATAAAGCTCGGTGACGTGAGTATCAACTCTGTTAATTTTGCACCTCAAATATTAAGTCTGTCCTGCTCTCTGTGTAAATGTTATACACTAACTGCTATAGCAATACCCTAAGATGAAAATTTTGGACTTCTGAGCTTCTCAAACTTTTTTACTACATATCGTTCTTCTTTTCTTTTTTCTGACACAGCCTGTTGTTTTACTGAGACTTTGATTTAAGCAGAAACTGGGACCAGACGGTTCTCTATATAAGTGTAAGTGTATAAGTGTATGGCCGCCATGTTTTCACCGCTTACAATGATTAAAGGAGACACACCTTAAGTTTGAAATATTTGACTCGGCGGAATCACAAAGACTTGATGCCTACTTAATGTCAGCTTGTAATATTCGTCGAGATATATGTTTACTTGTAGTAATGTAACGATTTTTCTTATGGTTTATTATGCTATTTCAATGCAATAGCCTCTGCTCCGTCGCAGTTATGACGTCGTAATAATTGACATTAACGCCAAATGAGGTTCTGCTAGCATCAAGCGACAATTGGTGCCGTTTTCTACATCGTATAGACAACACGTCCAGAAAATTTAGGAGCATTAAAAGGTCATAGAAGATGCTACGAACTTTACAAAATCCTTGCTGGCACAGGCATACAATTTCTGTCAATACTCCAGACGAGTCAGTAAATAAAACAATACTGCAATCGTGATTTTTCTTTTTGTTGCTCTAGAGCAAAGTCTTAGTTTGTAATTTTGCATCCTGACATTGCTTACAGAATATTTTATCCCTAACCGCCGATACATATCAAAGTAAACGACTGAGATATACCATTTCGCTAATTTCAATTAGCAAAGAGACTGACACACCATAATGGTGGACGTTTGCAGCAAACTATATTTTTATGACAGCTATTTTAGTCAGACATCTCCACATAGTAAAGGGGCGTCTGAAGCAAAGGGTTTTGCAAATTATTTATTTGTATGTGTATGAATGTAATTTTTTATTCACTTATTTAGTTTGCTTTGTGCCTATTAATTCATAACTAAGTATGCTTCTTTTTGTTTTATGCTTATATATTCACGAGATATAAATCATGGAAATTAGATCAGAAAAGTAATCAATTTATTTGAATAATTAGATTTATTGAAAATAAGATGTCAGTAATATTTTTATTTCTAAACTTAATGATAAATGAATAGCATTGAAGGCAAACATTTAGCTTTCATGATTTTCTGTAAATTCAAAATACACATGAAACTTTCATGTGTATTTTGTCTTAATTTTAAGGGTTATAAAAGTTTGTTTTACCTTTATGACTCTTTCCAATGGAATTCTAAAATACGAAGAATAGATAAATATAGCGTACATCTACCGTTTTTATTTTAATTTTCAGGATTTAACAGTCTTGGCAAAGTTGTGTTTACATTTCTTCTACACAGCTGAGTTCAGTTTTCTCCTAGTGGAGATGTTGTATGTATTCATGAAGGTCATCGACGTTAAAAAGTTCCAACTATCATCGATTAAATGTTTGCTGATGGGTTGGGGTAAGTTCGTTACTTGCTTTCAGCAAAGAAACAAACTTAAACATGTTCAGATTAGAGAATAAAATTTCGACAATCTGAAATCAGCAACTGTTTTATTTGCCCATTTGATATACTATATCTTAATCTTTGAGGGCTGATGTAAGTTTTTTTTTTCAAAATCGTCAACCCATTACATGATATTGAAATTTGATATTGCAGCCTATCTGTTTATCTTGTGACTGAGACCCGACCTACCGTCAGGCAGTTCAAGATGGAAGCATATATGTCAATCGTGATTGGGTTGAAAACTAGGCATGCAGGTTGATTAGTCTGATTAAAGTCCTGATAAGTGTTTCTAAGATTGGCTTAAACAATATTTTATATACTACACACTACATGGTTACAAAATAGTACAATATACAATATGGTACAGGATCTTACGGTAAGCAAAACGCTTTTATGAAAGTCATCTCCTGTTTCTAAGATAAAGCGTAGTAATACAGAGAATTATACTAAGCGAAGCTTTCTGCAGGAAAAACCCTTTGTCGCAAAGTGGCTGATAATACAGCGTATAACTTGTTTATGTTTTATATTTAACGACCTACCAGGCACACTACCTCAAACATGACGCCGTATCTTAGACGCTGAGAAGACAAACCATGGCGCGTTGTGCACCCGCTGATTTGACCCCAATGAAGCTCCAGTTATTTTCTTGGCAAATAACTCATCTTGAGTGGATTAAATTTTATATTCACCAAGCAGGCTTTATTATTCTACGATGACCTTTTGATCACACCTGAAAAATAAAACTTTTGAAACTCACATGTACAGATATTCTTTAAATTATTATTTTGCTTTTGTTTAATTGTTACCCAGTCTGCTACCTATGGTAAAAAATCTCTTTATGAAATCCTCGCAAATACGATTTCATACAGATTAGGCCGTTTAAATGACTTTTCCAGGTACATCGTCACACTCTACAACAAGTTCGGATGAGTGAGTGAACTCGGGTTAATCGTCCCATCAACATATAAGTCAAACGGAGACGGGGACTTCGGTTTAAAATCACAACAAAAAGACCGGAGGAGCGGAGTATCGAATCTGCACTCCCTGAATTAGTAGCATAGTGCATAAACCTCTAGACCATCGCCGCTCCTAGCAGAATTGATAATAGTTGAACTGAACTCTACAAAGATTGCATCAAATATGCCTGTCAGATATACAGTAAAGGCGTAGTTTTGACTTAAAATGCAAAAGTCTGCATAAAACCGTGAAAAAATAACATGTCTCCCCTGAAAGTTAACAGACTTTTAATTTTTATTGTTCTCGACAGTTTAGTACATAAAGAAGAGGTACATGCAGCTTAAAAAAGTAAGGAAAGATCAAAGGGTAGTTTTCTGCGCAGACGTCTATAAAATGATATCGTTATTGAAAATTTACATAACGCTGAAGGTAAGACATTGCATAGTAAAGAGCCTCCTAGCATTTATTTGTTCAAACTCTTTCTCAAATTTTAATGTAGACCAGATAAAAACAGTAGCTTTCTCTCAAGTGTTCGACCATGTACAAGGTAAATATACACTAGAAGCATTCCTTATATATAGGGTAGGCAAGCATACCTATATAACGCCTACAATATAAAAAATACATTACTGAAACTATGGCAGGTATGTAAATGAACTTGTTCAACCTTGTTAAAATAGTCTTACCTGTGCGTTTTGACAAGAAATTTGGACACAGGCTAGTCTTTGTTTTACTGCTTAGCCTGAACATGTGTGAAAGAGTTGGCAAAAATAATTACTAGGACGCTCTCCGTAATGCAACAAGATACCCTAAGCACTAAGTATAGTTTCAATAACTATATTATTTTTTACAGTTCTGCACAGAAATGTCCCTTTGATCTTTACTTATAAAAGCACTTTTCAACACCAACAAATCCTGAATTTTGGGATTCTAAATTATAAGAAACAATACAAATAAGGCATCTGCTAAGTTTCGGGAAGAACAGTTGTATTTTCAGCGTTTTATGCAGAGTTTTGTCTTTGGCCTAAATCACTGATTATCACTATCTTAACCGACTACATATACACAGGATCAGCGACATAAAAAGTCATCGCTGGATCGGTGACTGGCGTTATCGAGGTTCAAACATTTGTTTTCCTTTGCCCTGGCATTGGGTGATTAGTCTTCAGCTTTGCATCATAGCTGATATTTAATTCGTTTGTTGTTGTCTTTTTCTGGATGCTCTACTTATAGGGTTCAGAATCCGCCTGATTTTATACAAATGTAACAACACTGAAACCAACCTACGTTGCAGATTAAGCGTTTGCAAAATCAGTTACCTCCGCCAGGCCCTATCCTCCTCTCGCGCCAGTGGTTTCACTACTGTCTGCTATAAGGTGAATTTTTTTGCTATGGACGTGTGGCCACTCGCTATGGGGCTTTCAGTTCGCGTCTTGTTTGGCTCCTCTAATTTCATTTTTGCAAAGTCCTTAACTAGCATGGTGATCACCTCGTTGAAAGGGTAGGGATAGTTGCTTTGCATTTTATAGTCTCGTTGTGAATCAATTGTATGTGTTTGAGTTTGATTGTTCTTCCTCTTGGAAGGCTACCACTGGGCACATAAGGTTGGGTCAATATTGATTCAACCTTGTGTGCCTGCTGGGCTATGCTCTGTGATTGTGGGTGTCTTCATCATGTAGTGCTTTATAAGTTTGCTAACAAATGGTATAATTCCAAAATTATGTTTTAGGAAGTGCCATTCTTATCGTCGTTATGGTTATCATAACATCTAGCAGCATGGGGTTCAACAAAAGTTTTCACAAAATGTAAGTGTACACCTTTTTACTTCGTTTCGTATCCAACTACAATGAGTACACAAATATGTATTAAGCGACCAAACGGTTTATGAAAACGTGGTTTTCTTCAAAAAAATTTAATTCAGTTTCTGCTGTGTTCAGTGTTATATGAACCATTCAGTATCTTATAATAGTGCAAATACAAAATTTAACCCAGGTGAATATTTATGTTGCCGAAATCTGTGTATCAAAAGGACATGCTCAAACAAGAGTGCTTCGGAAGGCACAGTTTCAAGAACCTCGTTTCATTGCTTTTGGTTTGAGTGGTCCGTGTGTTTTTTTCTTGCACATTTGGCTGAAAGATATAGGATTGGCTAATATAATACTAAGAAGATCTATACAAGTAACTGTAAGACAGATAGAATTCTATTGAAGGTAGTCAGGCGCTAATAGATAATGAAAAATTAATTCTTTGTTTGCGCTACAGGTAAGGATAAATACCATAACATACATAATAATGATCAAAAAGTTTTTATGGACGGTAAAACGTTTGAATTTACGACTGTGTTTCACATTTTTCCCCTATTTTACAGCTGCTGGTTGTCATCAGATCATTGGCAGTTTTATTCTTTTTTGGTGCCAGTCGCTTTATTAGTATTGGTAAGTATAGTTGTCGTTTTTGTTTTGCTATAAAACGGATTTTTTTCATCTCTAGAATGACACAAATATCTAAATCAGTCATACGAAATTCTGCTTTAAGACGGGGTTTTCCCTTCTTAAGAATCCGAGGAATCTAGATCAATCTTATTACACGTAAATAGCGTTTTGGAATTGCTTCGGATGGGGAAATATTTTCGTCTTAAGACCGATTAATACGAATTAGTGCCTTGTAAGGACACCAGCTTGAACTACCGATAAAACGGGAATTTTTATAGTAATTCTAAAACAATATTTCTTACTTGTATATGATACGCAATAAAACATAAATCATAGTTCCCCAATTACCTGCCTTAGCGAGAAGTTGATCACAACATTTTTGTTTATGGAGTATGAAAGAAAGTTGTTCGTTATTAATAGGAAACACGCCACTAATCTGGAGATCTGATCGCAACATCGAAGATGATTGCATCGTTTGAAATGTTAACAAACGACCGCATGAAATATGTTACATTCCATATATTATCAGAGAAAGCGATAGAAAGAGGCGAAGTTGCTATTTCACAGCCGCATTCAAGGTCATGCTCATCAGAGCTGAGTATTGAGTGCAGCTACAGATACAAATCTGTTAACAGTAAAAGATAAAAACAAGTATTAAGGAAACCACAAAACGAATAACAATGAGTCCATTTAATACCGACTGGATACCCTGTATGATGACTGTTGACTTGATCTAATGAGATAATGGCATTTTAGTTCATGTGCATCATAACATTATGACTGTAAATGTCTTATGAGCAAACGGAACATGTACGAAAATGGAAATATAGATAGATATTAACAATTAATGATTTTATAACTTATTTGCTCTGTAGCAAACTGTTTTATAATCATTGCGACTGTATGCATGAATTGAAGCTCAGTTATGGCTCAGCCTGGGTGTTATGCGTTGTATAAGATTGCTACTTTATTCTATTTCAGTGCTACGTTATTCTTTTTGTGATTTGTATGTGGAATTTAAGAAAGTGGAAAGAAGAGTGGCGATATAAAGAAAGACAAGATCACTTGTAAGTAATACTGTTAAGTTGAATGGGAACACTTCCTAATAGAGGCAGTTCTTACAGAGAAAAAAATCCATATTTGCGCGGGCTCGTTTAAATGTAGAATTGTTGAACGTTTTTTTGCATATTTTAACATTATATGCAAAATATTATTTACTCTCTGAAAATAAGAACGACTGTCATTCACAGTTATTTATTTATAAGACATTTGCCCCTGCTCGGAACGAAATCTGCTCTCGAATGGTAGCTCCCATTTAGGAAGAAGCTCATCGTTCATGGAAGCAAGTAGGAAATGCAACAGCAGCCGTCGTTTGTAAAAATGGTAGAGAACATGTAGGTGAAACCATACGCACTTAAAGTGTCCAATAATTATCAAAGAAAATAGGATATTGCACCTCATCAGAAGGCTGAGCAACACATAGACAACTATAAACAGAAAACTATTAACCACTTAATTATTTTGGAAAGTGACAAGATTCTTTTATCATACACAGATTTATTGTTACAAATTATGAAAACACAAACATTGTAAATATAAAGAAAGTTTATTTTGACAGCGGACTTCCATTAAATGTTTCTATGTCATTTTTACGCCGTTTGAAAAACGAGACGCAGTATGTTATGATTCTGCGATCCGTCCGTTCGTCAGTGAGATTCTTCAATATTTATTTATTGCTGTATGTTATGATATTTACAGTAGAACTTCAGTAGCTCAAACAGTTCCTGGGAATTTTCCTACTTAAGTTTGGGACCATGAAAGTTAGTTTCTGCAAAAGGTAGTTCTAGACAGCCAGGTTGTTTTTTACGTCTATGACATCGAGGGACACAGGAACAAGTTCTATACAGATAGGGTTAACGAGTCATAAGTGTTCGAGCCATTGAAGTTCAACTGTAATTAGAATGGATATTTTTAATTCGAACCATAAAGTTGTTTAATGTCGACAGAAGAAAGAAATATATAAATTTTCATCAAAGGTTAAGACCGCTCATGGCAAGAATAAGCAAATCGGCAAATTCCGGCAATGCACGGTAAAATTCGTAAATTTCGTTTAACAACTGCGAGACACCGACATACGTCGTATTGTGCCGTTACCAACTTTGATAGAATACGAGCTTGTGTTAGGTAAATGTTGGCAATGGCGGAATACCATATTTGTTGATGATTGACAATGTGGCGATATCTTGAGGTGAAGGGAGAGATAGACAGAAGAAGGTGTGGTAAGACAATATTAAAGAACATACAGGAACAGACTTGGCACAACAAGGGCAGCAGAAAACAGGAAAGTCATCTGCGGTGTCCTAACGACTTGTAATATTATGGGATAACATAAAATAGAAATAGATGATGTTTGACGGGATTCACCGATTTTTATATTTTTTCCCCACCATAAGTCTAACACATTTAACTGTAGCCATGCCTTTTGTGTATTTCAGACAATCCATTGCAAAAACATCAAGTATTTTGCTACTTTTGCTCATATCGTGTCTACTTGCACTTGATTTGACTTCATCACAAGAGGAACAGCAGAAAATTGCTCACATATCATTTAATATATCATTGGTAAGTTGACGTTATATCTTACAAACTAATAACGAAGATACTGGTATCTAGAAATTGTCGTAATAATAAGAACGTACCATATACGTCGTTGCTTGTTTGCTGTCTTTTAATGGCACTAAGTAAAAAGAGGAAACAAACGACGACGTATATTATATGCACTTACCGAGATAACACAAATCGGCTCTCTATCTGTCTCGCACCCCGCACCCACCGCCTCCCCAAAACAGGGGGTGATCACAATGTCAGATAGTATTGATAAACAGAGCAACATGGCATCTTATAAGATGCCTTATAGCGAGAGGCACTCAAAGCCATAAAAAGGACGAACAAATCAGAACAATCGCCTTAGAATGGTCAGTATCAAAACAAAGGCAACTGGAGTCGTTTAAAAAGATTTTAAAGGTATTTCATCTTTACCTAAGGATCCATCATTGTTCAAACCCGTAAGCGTTTCATACATTTTTGTAAAGTCAAGCCTGTAATCCTCTCGTCGTATCTGTCAGTTTGATAGCATAACCATCTATTCCTCCTGTCTGCCTTTATCTTGCAATACGTGTTTATGTACATGGTTTAAACCATAATAAATAATATATCACCATGAAAAGGACTTGTATACTTTTTGCTAATAATCAGATGTTACTTGATTTGCATACAATGTTCCTGCGATTTGAGGGGATAAAATCAGTAAATAACAAAATTTTGACTTTGTTGGAGTTCGTGTTTCATTAATACATACTTGGTGTCTACAGTCCTGTGAGTTAGTTCTTTAACAGTTTAATTCTGTAATGTCAAAATTGATTTAAACGGGCAAGCAGGCAAAGGAATCTCACACATGTAACGGGATTCAAATTGCCAGTTGCTTTTGTTTGTACCTCAGATTTTGCAGTCAAGTCTTAAGGAAAATCAGTTCAGAAAATTGAGCTTTCTTTTGGCTTTGTCATATTATTTTGATATTATTTTTATCAGTTTGTGACATTTATGATACATGTATTCGTACTATTGCAGGTTATAATTGTTTTCATCAACAGATGTGTCTTTGATAAACATGTAAGTAATTAAAAGATGTTAAATATGTTTCAAGACAGTCACTACTAGCACCTCTTAACTTTGGGGTACTCGTACTTCAGTAATTTACATCTTGGCTTTCAAAACGTAAATTTCTTCATAAGAACTAAATTACAATACTAAATACTACATGCTTTGGTATTGGTTTTAAGTATCAACTTAAGTTTATACCAGTTTGAAGTAAAAAAATCAGAGTAATTTCATAGATTCTACATTACATTTTTCATTTATCAGATTACAGCCGAACTCTTGCTTTACCAACCAGATATTGGGTCTGCCAACTGTGTTGTTGTTCTGGTTGAATAAAGCTAACTGTTTAAAAAATCTTGATTGAATATTTCTTCGGCTCGACAGAAGTCAGAAATATCTCTACAAACTGTAACAAAGATCATATGCCTAAACTGAATTTGCTAATAGCCTCAAAAGTATGAGCAGCACTTATATGGATACGATCAACTCACTGGGCACACAACATTTACGTCAACATCGAATCAACATTGATTCAACGTTATTACGTTGAATTATAGTTGGTTCAATGTGGATTAAACGTCGTTAGCCTGGTGGAAAACTATGGCTGTGAACACTCCTTTCTTGTTACATTTCAGGTGAGATATCTATTGAAAAGATTGTGTATTGGACCATTTACAAGAGACCCTGCCTTAAAAACGGTAATTAATTTCCCGATTAACTAGCTATTAGGTACCAATAGTAAAACCTGTGTATTTGGTTACCTCTATTAGCGCGCCACAATCTTATGCAGCAGCCTTTTTGAGCTTTTTTTTCTCAAAATTACGGACTGATTACGAAACGGCATTATATTTAGGGCTCACCCGTCTTAAGCACTGATATTTTGTGTGTGTGTTTCCCATGAGTTTCAACTTTATAGAGGTTTGACTACGTTATATTTTTGTTCAGAGAATCCGACCATTTTTTTCAACCTAAAACATAAAAATATTAAAGTCTATAAAGTCATCCGAGCAACGTTTTTTGAAACAGTACCTTATGCAGTATACGCGCAAAGCGAAAATTATAATACATCATTTTATCCGTGCACTCCGATAAGACTTGCCATTTCAGCAGATGCTTGATTCAGAGGAGTCTTGTTCAGTGAACATAACGTATTCAGATCAGTCTTTGTGGATGACAGGGCAAACTTCCATTTTATACAGTTTGTTCATATTTAAAGATTGGTTTATGTCTTGGTAACTTTCAATATAATAAAAATATTGGTTGTCATTGTTTTTTATCAAAATTACCCTGCTGGTAAGAGATTTCAGGCGACCGGGTACACTTAAGTTCAGCCTGCATAGGATCTGACAGAAACTTTGCTATTCAGAAGCTTACATTTCACGTTTCAATTCTTTTTAAGATAAAGCACGCGGTTCCACGGGCTCGTTTTTTCTAAGTTATGCTATTATTGTTTTTTTGTTGTTTTTTTTGCTTAAATATACGCTTTTGAAATTCTTCAGGTTGTTAACTTTAACTGATTATAATGATCATTTATCCTTTGCAAGATGAAACATTTTTTTAAGAAACTGCGTAATCTATACAGGGCTTTAAATACAAGAAAGAAAACTTGCTCCACAATTTAAGCATTCTGAAAAATAGCGTCTGTCTGCGTCCATTACGGAATATTTGATCTTAATATACTGCCGAACGTCAACTGCTAAAAATCAGTATATATGACACCCGCGAATGCGTTTGCTCTTAGGTAGGAAGCTGATTGTGAAGTGTGAAGATACGCTGTCTACTTTTTAAGCTATTTTCATTTTCAGCACTTATTTATCGCTATAACTGAAAAAAGCTCTCAGATACAAAGGCCGCGTTCTTTCATTAGTCTTCTGACTTCAGTTTACAGAAATAAATGGCACAAATATTCTTTTAGTTATGTATTGCTTATTAATTTGATTGGAAATGAATAAGTACACAAACATTTAAGTTACAGTAATATCCCTCCCCCCCCCCCTGCTTGTGCATCCAAGAAGAAAAGTAGTTCCTGAATTATTGAAAAAAATAACAGAAAACCCTTGGTCAATCTGTCCCATGCAAAAGATGTCTTTAAGCATGTTCGCGCAACATAGATTTCAGATGAGCAAGCGTATACTAGGAGTAAGATCAGAGTATCGATCCACTGTTTGCATGAACAGTGTAATGGTATTAAAGTCTAAAAACCAATCCTGGGACTGATCCGAGTCGTTCTTATAACATGGAAGCATATGTATAAGGCATTTTTCGTGTTTCTTCTCTCATTTCTAAGAAAAATCAAGTGAATGTATTTGGTTTTTCTTTTTTCTTTCAAGATAAAGCATGTAAAATACGCCTTAATCGCATGATTTTAACACGATGAGGAAAATAGTTACAAGGATTTAGACGTATAATGGCAGATATA
This sequence comes from Ctena decussata, assembly GCA_963989385.1. Classification (NCBI taxonomy): domain Eukaryota; kingdom Metazoa; phylum Mollusca; class Bivalvia; order Lucinida; family Lucinidae; genus Ctena; species Ctena decussata. The sequence continues at coordinate 54,918,765 of OZ022501.1, read as the reverse complement.
CTGATTAGATAAATATACTTAAAATACCCCATATTCCACACAGACCACAAATCCCACTAATCGCAAAGAATTGATGAAATTTAGTTATCGTACCTGAGTCATATTAGTTCGTGAAGTTTTAAACTGCATCGAATGTATTGTAGTCATCTCTTGAAATTCGTGAGCAATTGCAGTTGCGAATTCGTGGCAAAATGTTTGAGCTGCTCAAATTTTGGACAAGAACTTCCGATTCCAAAAAATCGTAGTTAATTCGTAACTAATTTGTAGTGCATTCTTAGTCTTTGTAACTGTATCATAATCGATTCGAAATCGTTCGGTGATTCGTGAATTTTTGGCTTGACCCTCAGCTTCTGCATCAGTCTGTTGTATTGACCTTATTCTAGTTCTCTAGCTAATGTCAACCACGGATGAACCTACTACTAGGGGGGGGCTCTTCTCTTTCTTCTTCGAAGCAGTCTTCTTCTAGCTATCAGCAGCTGTTGTTGATACTCAAGTTCTAGGGCCAATACTACAGCGGCTCTGCGTTGAACATTCATTTTGGAACTGATGCCCAAGCAGGCGCGAGGGCATTTTCAATACCTATCTTGACAGAAAATCCCACGAATGTCCAGCATAGTCACGAATTCATTTTTATTCGTACTGGATTCGTTTGCATTCGGCGTTTTCTTATTTGATACATAACTGATTTCTAAGTTCGTGCAGTATTTCTCAATAGAGTCTTGTAAATCGTACTGAATTCTTGACAATATTCATGCGATTCCAGTCTAATCCAGTTGAATCACACGAATATTCGTAATACTTTCGTACATTTTTCGCAACTGAATTGTAGAGCGTCACGAATTAGGCCAGACAATTTACAATTCCACGAATCCTAAAATTTATCAATTTATGGCGGCGATGCGTGGGATTCGTGTTCTGAGCTTAATAGGCACATAAGGTAAATCGGTAATTTCCGCCGAAGTCTGTCAATCATCGTATTTTGTCATCGCCATCTTCGCTTACCACAAGCGAGCCGGTGCTACACGACGTTGGCAAGGACAAAATACAATGGTTATCGAGGATTGATGATGATTGACGTAATTTGCCGATTTTTAGCTAACCTGAGCCGAAGGCTCAGAGGTGAGCTTATAGGATGGGAGTCGAGCCGTCGTCCGTCCGTCCGTGGGTGCGTGGGTGGGTGCGTGGGTGGGTGCGTCAACACTTTCAAACATAAATATCTCAGAGACCAGAGGGCTGATCGCAATCAAATTTTATCTGAAGCATCATTTGTGTGGGGGAAAGGCTGCATTAGGTTTTGGTGCCGATCAGCTCAGAACTCTGGTTTCCATGGCAACAGATAGCCCCAATAGGGTTATAATGGGGAAAACGGCGTCATCACGTTTTCTCGACTGTTTTTGATTAGATCCTTATCATACTTGCAGATAATGATGACATACACAAGAGCTTGGATGAGTTCGAAATTTGGTCGGATTCGAGCACAGACTACGGAGTTAGCTGCCCTTGAGCGTTTGATAAATCCCATAGGGTTATAATGGGGAAAATGGCGTCATCACGTTTTCTCAACTGTTTTTGCTTAGATCCTTATCATACTTGCAGTTAATGATGACATACATAAGAGCTTGGATGAGTTCGAAATTTGGCCGGATTCGAGCACAGACTACGGAGTTAGCTGCCCTGGAGCGTTTGAAAAAAATCCCATAGTGTTATAATGGAGAAAGCAACGTCATCTCATATTTTTAGAAAAACTTTGTCATCGATCTATTGCCTACATTTCTCAACGGATTTTAAAATAACTTCACACAAATGTAGGGCGTGACAATATCTCGAGCAAGTTCGACTTTCAGGATGCTGCGCCCAAGGTCAAGGTCACTGTGGCTATTTTTAGAAAAACTTTGTCGGCGCTCTAGCACCTACATTTCGCAATGGATTTTAAAATAAATTCACACAAATGTAGGGCATGACAATATTTCGAGCAAGTTCGACTTTAGGGTGCTGTGCCCAAGGTCAAGGTCACTGTGGCTATTTTTAGAAAAACTTTGTCATCGCCCTAGCACCTTCATTTCTCCATGGATTTTAAAATAACTTGACACAAATGTAGGGTATGACAATATCTCAAGCAAGTTCGACTTCCAGGATGCTGCGCCCAAGGTCAAGGTCACTGTGGCTATTTTTAGAAAAACTTTGTCAGCGCTCTAGCACCTATGTTTCTCCATGGATTTTAAAATAACTTGACACAAATGTAGGGTATGACAATATCTCAAGCAACTTCAACTTCCAGGGTGCTGCGCCCATGGTCAAGGTCACTGTGGCTATTTTTAGAAAAACTTTGTCAGCGCTCTAGCACCTACATTTCTCAATGGATTTTAAAATAAATTCACACAAATGTAGGGCATGACAATATCTCGAGCAAGTTCGACTTTCATGGTGCTGTGCCCAAGGTCAAGGTCACTGTGGCTATTTTTAGAAAAACTTTGCCATCGCTCTAGCACCTTCATTTCTCCATGGATTTTTAAATAACTTGACACAAATGTAGGGTATGACAATATCTCAAGCAAGTTTGACTTTCAGGGTGCTGCCCCGAAGGTCAAGGTCACTGTGGCTATTTTTAGAAAAACTTTGTCATCGCTCTAGCACCTACATTTCTCAATGGATTTTAAAATAAATTCACACAAATGTAGGGCATGACAATATCTCGAGCAAGTTCGACTTTCATGGTGCTGTGCCCAAGGTCAAGGTCACTGTGGCTATTTTTAGAAAAACTTTGCCATCGCTCTAGCACCTTCATTTCTCCATGGATTTTTAAATAACTTGACACAAATGTAGGGTATGACAATATCTCAAGCAAGTTTGACTTTCAGGGTGCTGCCCCGAAGGTCAAGGTCACTGTGGCTATTTTTAGAAAAACTTTGTCATCGCTCTAGCACCTACATTTCTCAATGGATTCTAAAATAAATTCACACTAATGTAGGGCCTGACAATATCTCGAGCAAGTTTGACTTTCAGGGTGCTGCAATCAAGGTTTTTGATTAGATCCTTATCATACTTGCAGGTATTGATGACATACATAAGAGCTTGGATGAGTTCGAAATTTGGCCAGAGACGAGCACAGACTACGGATTTAGCTGCCCTTGAGTGTTTGAAATAAATCCCATAGTCTTATAATGGAGAAAACAACGTCATCACATTTTCATTTTTTATCGGATCCTCTTCATACTTGCAGGTAATGAGGACATGCATAAAAGCTTGGATTAGTTAGCATTTCGGCTAGATCTCACCACTGACTATGGAGTACCTGCCCTGAGCATCCAAAAAATCAATGTCGCCACTTTTTCTTGGTTTCTACTGTTCCGATCCTTTTCAAATTTGCAGGTAATGAGGAAATGCATAATATCTTAAACAAGTTCTAATTTTGGCCAGATCAGGCCAACCACTATGAAGTTAGCTGCCCTTGACAGCTCTGTCTATTGTGCGGTTGATCAGATACTTTTTAAACTTGCATATATTAAATGAGGGCATACATAATGTTTTGGATGAGTTAAATTTTCAGCCTGATTGGGTGATTGGACCACTGACTGTGGAGTTAGCTTCCCTTGAGCATCTTAAATATCCCTTTAGGTTTACAATGTCTCTCAGGTGAGCAATTGTTGCCCTTTGGGCTACTTGTTGTTTTTTATTTTCACTTTTTAAGGATCAAAGATCTTAATTTAAATATTTTCTTGATTTCAGGTGCGATCCAGCGGATCATTTCGTGGTAGGTCTCAGTTTTATTGTTGCATCACTAAAATGTTCTATTTTATTTTACCTCTCATGGTTTCACTGAGTATAATGTAATGTTCGGAGAAACAGTTTCGGCTCTGCTTCAATGTACATGTCGTTTCCATGCATTCATTAATCTTTAAACTTTAGTTATCAGACATAAGAAAAAATATTACATAAAACTGATTAGCACTCTTGATGGGCGCATGTTAAAGCAGATTTATTGGAGGAGTACAGATCATGCATCAGTGACTTCAGCCAATTTGCGGACACAGGGCATTGGTACTGTAACACACGTTGTTACTCTAAGACACACACGTCATAAATATTCATTATACAGCCAAGTGTCAAAAGTCTTTCCCCAAAATATTTTTTCCATTGACTATAGTGCATTTACAAGTGTGCAAGAAATTTTACTGTGAGGCCTGTGTTAAACTATTCTTAATAATTGTTGCATTCTTAAAAACCTAAAATATTTCTGCAATATATAATAATTTTCATTTTGCCCTAAACCCGCTGACAATTAAACTGCAAGTCTTTGAACTTCGATGAAATTTCCAGAAATGCAGTTTTCTATTGACGTCAATGGTGACGTTGTCCAAAATTTGCTGAAAAAGTATAGGTGTTGTCTGTAAAAGCATATTTGTAAAAGACCAGTCAATTACAGTTCAAATCAAAATTATTAGATGTTGCCAAAATTATTGCTCTTTCTAACCATATTTTTTTCTAACCAGTTTTGCTACAGTAAAATTCCCCGTACACTAGAAAATGCATTGAAGTCTATGGAAAATCTGTTTTTGGGGAAAGACTTTTGACACTCGGCTGTACATATTACAAGACATTATCAAGAAAACGGATGATGCTGTCAGTTAAGTGAATCCTGCGTATAGACGAAACAAGAAAGAAAAAGAAAAGAAAAATAAACAGTGAAAATAAAATTATCGGATGAAAGTAAATGTTGTTTACTTTTTATTTATGTTTATTTTATTGATATTTGTTTGTCGGTTAGTAACGGAAGCAACACGGAATGAAATTCACCTTTCCCTGATCCAACCAAAAGCCATATGAAATAACAAAAACAGACTCCTTTTGATCTTGAATAATCTAATGATTTGCATTTTCCAGCCTTCATGAAACCGGAGAAAGTTTCAAACGTGGTTGTTTCCCAAGAAGAGTATAGCGTGTCAAGATACTATGAAGAAGTAAATAGAACAAAATACACAAACGAGAGAAAACGACAACTCTCAGTACTACTAGGCAGCTCCGGGGCTTCAGATATTACCAGTGATACAAAGAGCACAAGTGTTAGTGGCGGTTCGAAGGGTTCTGACATAATTGAAATCAAGATGACAGCCAACACTGATGATTCGGTCAGTGATAACGCGGCAGCAGATAGCGGTATATTTGATTATCCAGAAGGGGAAAGGACTGCAATGTCAGAATGTGTTGATATCACAAGTAAAATTGCAAGAGACACTGATATCCATACGAGCATATTTACAGATCCATTAGGAAGAAACAAAACATCGGATCAGTCAGATGTTCATGATTACGAGAAAATCAATGCAAAAGCTGGTCCAGACAATGAAGCATCGTTAGAGTCAAGCTTTATAAAGGGACCTGAAAAAGTTTCCGCTCATATCATCGACAGTTCAGTGGACAGAACAAAAGCTTCGGATCATTCAGACGTTAATCCTTACGAGGATATCAATGCAAAAGCTATCCCAGACAATGCAGCATCGTATGGGTCAAATTTTATGAAGGGTCCTGAAAAAGTGTCGGCTCATATCAGAGATAGTTTGGGTGTCAGGTCATCACCCAAATTAACGCATAAATCTAAATCAACTGTACAGCATGAACAAAATTCGCCACGAACGAGACGAAAAGGACAGATTGAACAAATGAACACCGATTTTAAAAACCGTAATGGTTATATAAAAACAGACTCAAACGTTTGTGCTTCTTTACTTGCAAGAGAAGGCGATTTAGAATCAATTGAAGAGTGTGTAGCACTTATCCATGATAATGAGGAGAATAAAAATCTCGGGACAGATGGTTCTTCATGTAGCTCTAAGCTTTTGTCTTCATCTGCGGATTCAAACAATGATAGTCCTGTATCACAAGAGTAGAGTATCTTGCCAATGTATGCTGCTGCAGAGATCCAGATAAGGGTGGGATAAGTTTTAGACATTTGTGTTTCCCGTCATAAACTGATATTGTGACCCCTGACCCTGATTAGAACTGCTTTAGCTAGGCGGTTCTCAAGAGTGATCACAATGAATGTTTAACGGATTATTAACCTATCAACAGAAATAACTTTTAAGAACACCCGCCCTTATCTTGATTTCTGTATTTTTGCTGAATGCTGTGGTATACAAATGAGGACTTTAACTTTAATCTGTATATTCAGTAATTACGTATCAGTTTAAGAAATGAGGTTTGCTTGTTAAATGTTAATGCACTTGTGATATAATTACTTTGCTCAAAAGTTCTATCATGACATTCCTTAAGACTATTTATCTTATTTCACTCTTTTGGCATCTCCTTCCTTGGACTTTCCTTTTTCTAGTTTTCAAATTTATATTTAGATTTTCTAAATCCATAAACTGATTAAGGTAATAATGTTTTTTTAGTATACTGCATGCTCACTCTTCATCTTAAAACACGTATGGCTTAAGGTGGTGCTTCGGTTTGAAAGAGATCATTTTCTCACACATGGGTAAAGAATATTCCTACATATGGCAAAACGAGTTTTGTCTCTAACATTCTTGTCTCACAGTGATGGTTTTGAGTCGTCTGAATCTGTCAGTTGTTTTCTTAAGATACTCAGATCATGTTCATTTTAACATATATACTTTGTTTCCTCTTAATGTAAATTGCATGAAGACTATGAAAGTGACCTTCATTGTTCTGTCTTTCAGATTTGCTGCCAATCATGTAAAATGCATGCTGGACTATTTGTGTAAAAATCAGTAGCTAGAAGAGCTAGAAGCAGTAATCATGACTGAACAAAGTCGTATGCATGCTAAGCAGGTTCTGTCATGTTATATAGGATGGGTGAGAAAAATAAACATCGATGCAGCTCGTTTTCTGTGTATATAAGTCTCAGGCTGGGCAAGCGTCGCACGGGACACTATTAGCTAAAAACTATCCTCAGGTTGCAATTCCATAGATGTAAATGTATACATTTGTTTTACATAGTTAGTATGCAAAAAGTGTTAAAAAACTGAGACTAAATGTTCAGCTACATAAAAAGCAGTTTGAACCGGTAGACTGAATTTTACCGACATTTAAACATTAGGTCAATTGATAGTTGAAAGTCCCGCTCCTGGCCCCTACCCCAGTCTCACCTTCTTTGCGATTTCGCTACTGGCAGCTCCAATGTGGTCTGTCGTCGTTTGCTTTGTTATGTTCAGTATGTCTGGTTCCACAAAACCACACAGCTGTTTTCTAATGACATTTCTGTTTAAAATTCTAGGACAGGTATGATTTACCTACGAATAAATAAGTGCTGGCTGCCGTACAAACTGTATTTAAACGACAGCCAAAAGGTTGAGCCCATGTGTTACATTGTCGCCGTCAAAACTGAAGTCAAAGAGCATTGCAGAAAATAACAGCTGACGTCAAGGTTCCAACAGACAAGAATTTTAATCTGTCTAACTGATGCACTCTCAGACTTAGGGTAATTGTTCCAAAATTTCTCTGTTGAAATTTAAGATGTTATGCTATGCGGTACCATGTTTACGTTTGTAGTATTAGTATTTATTGCGTTGTTGAAGTTGTCTGTTCACGAATGTGTTTATGACACTGTTGTATATTGTTAATATTTATTTCTGAAGACAAGTTGCATTTGAACAGAATATTACTTTATGTTTGTGAAAAAAAACATCGAAATCCATGTATATCAGATATATATTTTCTATCCGTTGCTTTGAAATGTGCTTGACAATCTTTGTATAGTCCGGTGGTTGATTTGCTCTATGCACCAGCTTAATGGCGTATGGTCAAATGTTTCCAGAGAAGACAAAGAAATCGATTTGTCTCTTCCTATAAACAGGAAAGTACATTCATACAGCTATTCGAGTTTATACAGACATTCTTCGGTTATTAGACGGGGACTTTCCCTTCCAAACCAATCCCAAACATCTAGATCCGTCTTATAAAACGTACCGGATCTTGACTTTTGGATTATTTAAGAAGGGGAAAACTCGTTTTGTAGCAAAATTTGTTAGACATTTAGATTCTGAGGTCATTTTAGTAAATTTGAGCCGCGACACGAGAAAACCAACATTATGGTTGTGCGCCCAGCGCAGACTCAGATCAGCCTGGGCATCCGCCCAGTATAATCAGTGTCTTCGCTGTTCGCATGGAGGTAGCTTAGACCCTGAGCTACTCTTTGAGTACTTAATGAAGAGTATGCTTAAACTGGGCGGATGCCCAGGCTGATCTGAGTCAGTGCTGGGCGCACTACCACTTTGTTGGTTTTCTCGTGTCGCGGTTCATTTAGATTCTGAGGTATTTTTAGTGATGGAAAAAAAACACTGTTTTATAGCCGAATGCTTACGGTATGCTCACAACACACATGAGCCGCGACACGAGAAAACCAAGAATGTGGTTTTGCGCCCAGCGAAAGACTCAGATCAGCCTGGGCATCCACCCAGTATGGCAAGACTCTTCGTGCTCAGGTAGCTAAGGGTCTAAGCTACCTCCATGCGGACAGCGAAGACTCCGATCAGACTGGGCGGATGCCCAAGCTGATCTGAGTCTGCGCTGGGCGCACAACCACATTGTTGGTTTTGTCGTGTCGCAGCTCAGTCATTTTTATGCTAGTATGAGCATGCGCTGTTCAGATTTCTAATGCGGTTATACAACATATGCTCGGTGGTGAAATAAGACATGCAATCAAATAATAACATCAGGACTGCAAAGGTGCTGCGCAGGTGTCTTCTCTGGTAACATATGCCGTATGATTATTTTTTTTAATTATATGTAAATGTTGTTCATGATGATCTTTGGACTCTTGGTGAAAGATATGTGTAGGGATGGTATTTTTAGTAATCATAATTCTTTGCTTGAAATACAAAGTCTTGTGTTTGCGATCATCTTGTTTTTACTTCTTCTTTTTTTGAAAATGTACTAAGCTAATGTGTTTAATATAATTTATTCAAGCACGAACAGTTGTCTTTTTTCCAAAAGATAAAACCTACTTAGTTTTGCTTAGGTATTCACATACCATCTTAAGTGCATAAGAAAACATCCATTATAAAACCAATACACTTTTGTTCACAATAACACCTAACTATTCAACTAAAAATAAGTTACATTTGCCCTCTTAGAAATAGTATATGACCATCATTTCCAGAAAAAAAAAATGTTGGTTTTGTATTCCGTAACATCTGGATTGTTTTATTTAAATGGAATAACTAACATGCTAGAAGAGGTCTCAAGGTGGAGATAGGGTATATTTCTTCAAAGTACGCAGAGTTTTCTTTGCCAGTAATCGTCATTTGATTTTAAATTTTTGAGCAGAAAAGTATGCTATGGACCCGTTTTATATTCCTATTTCTGTAAACACAAGTGTTGTTACGGCCGGAAAATTCAAATAAGTTTGCCATCTTATTTTTTTGTCTTTCTTTTGAAGCTTTTGGACCTCCGAATCGATCTTAAAAAGATTAGGAGAAGGGACGAGTTTCGGACCAAATATTCCAACTGCTTTGTTATTGTAGATTGTTACTTCTCTGTTTGTTTTACATTTTTGGGAAAAGAGTAATTAATGCCAGTGGGTTTTGTATTTCATTAAAATTTAATTATATAATCATTCTGGTGTGGCATTCAACACACTCAAGCAAAGAAGGAAGCGTCCTATAAAACTCTATTGGTTTCGTGTACTTCTGTATTTAATTTTAAGTTATCATTCTTACGGACCCAACAGTTTGGAAGACCTCTTAGTCTAAAATATGTTCAAATACATTCCGTCTGTCATAAATACAGTGCAAAAATATGTTTTCACCTATCTTGCCATGGTTGTTGTAGCCCGAAAATTGTTTCAAACATTTCTTGAATATGCATGCCGATTCAGTTAAAGTTTTGATTCCTGTTTCAAGAATCGAGGGTCGGGTGATCCGTGATACTTTACATCTGAAATAAACTTACTCCGATGAGAGGAACAAGCAAGTTTCATGAACGTTATCTTCGTTTCCTGTGTTGAATGCCAGACCAGTAGGATTATTGAATTATTATTCTTGTCTTTATATGATTTCAGTGTTTGTATTTAGTGTTTTTCTTGTCAATGTTCTAATTCAAAAATGTGAACAGAGTCAGCTCTACTTATTTCCATGTAAATATTATAGTGTATATTTCCTCTAGAAAAGTGCTTTTCTTATTTATTTATTTCATCTTAAGTTGATATTGTTCACTAATGTATGTATACTTCATGAAATCCAAGACTGTTCATTATATATTTATGTACAATACAGAAGTTAATCCCTTTGTCTGTGATATCTTTGTATTCTGTAACTCTCAATCTGATATATCCTTCTGTGTCGACACTTTTAACTGACAGATCAAATTTAAATGTTAGGCAAACAGTTCCGACCATAATTAATGAGCCGTTCATTTGTGTTTATACACTGCCATATACAGTCATCCATTGGAGATTCAGTCAATACTCATGTTTTGAAAATTGAAAACTTTAAGGAAATGAAAATTATTGTCTGAAAACGGTGTACATCTTATATTATAGAGTTTTAATTTATCTCCGATGTATGAACCCGAGACCTGGCATCATCTGCTCGAAAGCTTAAACTAGAGGGCAGATAATGATCCAGGGTTGATGCAATGGGCGATAATGGAAACCCCGTGTTATCGTAATGCTGATAAGACTGACAGTAAATCGCCAAGCTAAATATTAAAATAAGTTGTTTATTTCAGTAAGCACATAACAACACGCATAATTACTTGTGTCACATTTTAGTACTGCTAATGGCCTGCATTCGCGATAATATGTTCCTCTCGGCGTTGATATATTTTCGGCGGACTGATTACCATGTGATAACCTCCTCCCATATATGGGAGGAGGATATCACATGATTTTCAGACTGGCTAAAATATAATCACGGTGACAGAAATACATTATCGCATTTGCAAAGTTCAGGTTAAATTCCTTAAAACATGTAATGCGCATATACCAAGATAATATCATTCATCCTGTAACGTATATCTTAAGCAGTGTCAGAGTTTCTGTGATGTTTTACCTTATGTATGTTCTTATTATTTTTGGTTCGGTTTGGGTTGCTGAGTGGCCACCTTTTGGGAACAAGCTGCTCACTCGGTTGGCCATATGTTCTCTGTATCTTGATTATTTGTAATCTTAGTTGTTTCCAACTATGGTTTGAGGGCTGGATTTGGATTTTGATTGTTTCAGTTCCTGGTCTTTGCATACTTTTTACTTCTGTCGGCATTAGATACAATAAGATCACATGTTAAATATCACTTAGTTACGTCGCGAAACATTACGACGGTGTCAGTGACAGCGTTATGATCTTATCGGTTTTCGCGAGAAAAAAAGCAAAAAAATGTATTTATTTTTATTGACAGAATCTCACAGCTGCCATTTCATATGAAATTTATGGAACTCGTCAAATGTTCGTTTTATAAATGTTATATCAAATGGTTACTCATGTACATTCAATCTCACAATGTACTTCTGCTATGGAATAGCTTCATTTTTGCTATATAAAGCCTGTCTAACAACGAGCTTAACCTGTTCAGTTCCTTCCTGATTATCTGATCAATGTGCACCTTAAATACACTGCTCAAAATATTTAAGGGAGTATTGTTTATTATTTCCATAAGTCTCTATGTCAAACTCTTCCTTATCAAAACTAATAAATCGGTTACGTGTAGGCATCAATGTCTATTTGTAGCCATTAATTTTGAGGTCGAAGAGTTTATATAGAGACTTATGAAAATCAACAGGAATTTCTAAAAATAAAACGATTAGTGCAAACATGAACCAGCCTATGGTGCTATGTTGGTTGTCATATCTTTCTTTCTATCAATAGTGTCTCACCTAACCCCGGAAAAGACCACATGACGACAGAATAGTAATAGTTAGGTCACTCAAGTATTTCAGCCTTTTTACGGATACATTTGATAAAACTGTTCCTTCTAACCTGTAGCAGTAGATGTTGGTCTACCGTTAAAATTTTGATTTTTGGGACAGAGAATTATGAGCAAACCAGTTTGCTCATAATTCTCTGTCCCAAAATGAGATTTTTTTTACGGGAGACCAACATATACTGCTCCAAAACTGTTTGTCATTCCATCTGCATCTTTTGGTCGCACTACTGCAATGTTAACCCAATCAGTTCCAATTTTAGGTCATCATCATATTTCAATTCTCATATCGACGTTACCCCCGCACCTCAGCGGAACGAATCCATAGCCGCAGTAACGGGGCGCCGAGCGTCCGTTCATTCCAATTTTAGGTCAAATATAGTGATTATTTTCATGTGTCCCGATTTTAGAATTTTTTCCTTCAGAACTTTCCCGTTACAAAGTTTTGAAATGAATGTATCTCTTGCTGTACTTTGTCACTGTTTAGCAGTATTTTCTTCTGATAAGTATTTTGCTTAAAAACTATGATAAAACAAAGAAAGGAAAAAAAAACAATAAGTGTACTTTTCATACTACATGTAACTTTTTTGTCACCGTTGTGTTTCATAATAAAATTGTTGGATTAATGCTTTGTTGTCATGTTTTCCAGCCGCATATTTATTACACTCTTTATGTGAAATAATATGTGCTGCGACACGAAAAGAACAACAAATTGACATGCACCCAGCGAAAACTCATATTAGACTGGGCATTGCCCAGTCTGATCAGAGCAGTGGCTGTGCGCTTAAAGGGTAGCTAAGGGTTTAAGCTAGCTTCAAGCGGACAGCGAAGACTCTGATCAGACTGGGTGGATGCCCAGGCTGATCTGAGTCAACGCTGAGCGTACATGTCACTTTGTTGGTTCTGTCGTGTTGCGGCTCAGCAGATAATCTTACACGAGTGGTCACTTCAGATGAGATTTCTTAAACGAGCCTCCGGCGAGCTTCATTAATTTCATATGTAATGACCATGAGTGTAAAGTTCTGTTTACCATATGACCCTTAAAAATGGGATTTTATTGCCTTCAAAATGAACACTGTTTCAATAAGAAAACGCACTGTTGTCACGGTCGTTGTCAGTGACATTGCATGTACGCGCCAAATTGTTATTACACGTGTGGTCATACGATTTTTATGACACGACGTTATCCACTGAATAATGATAAGCTATTTAAGATCAAGGGGAACAATTCCAGGGATACACTTTTAATCGACAGCAATTTGTCCAGTTCATCTGTTGCTTCCTTTAAAAGAGAAATTTGCAACACTTAAGAGTAGCCCCATTTCAAAAGGCCTCGTCGTTGTCCATGGAATCAAACAGATAGTCATATAAGTTCTTCCCCTTTGTAAAATGGTGAAAAAAGATGGCGATGTGAAAACGGCAGTAAAACTTATACGACGTAAAAATTGCAGGAAAAAAAAAACACATGGCGAAGCGTCTATTCACCTTAAAGAAAGTGTAAAAAGTATTATACAGGAAACATATTTTACAACATGTTCAAGAGCGCAGACTTAGGCCGCGTTTACACGAGCAAAGTTTCTATGTAACAGAAACTTTAACAAAGAAAGTATGACAAACATTTTCCGTTTACACGGAGCAAATTATTTGTTAAAGAAAATGTATCATAGAATCTTTGTCACATAAACTTTGGCAATGAAATATTTGCTGCTGTGTTCACACGACCAAATATCATTCGTCAAAGTTACCTGCAGCACTGAAACAAAATCTTTGTCACATTTTCCACGCTTATAGCAAAGTACTTTGCTACATAATCTTTAGCAAAGTTCTCCGTTTACACGGACAATTTTAATTTATCGAAGTAACTTTACCATGCATATTTGTCAAAGAAACATTGTCATATTTTGGCATTTACACGAGAATTTTTTTTCTGTGGCAAACCTACTTTGTCATATAAACTTTGCTCGTGTAAATGCGCCTTTAGGGCCTACGCATATTGTCTCTACAATGCCTGCTAATAGTACATGAGAACCTTGCCGTGCTGAATGAGTATTTGATTACCCCATTTACCACTAGTTGACTTTGCTATCCTTATGAAATGGATGAGTCCATTCGCCATTTTAAGGGTGTCTGGTTTTATTCATCTTTATCATTTTTACGAAAATTTCTGCGTTTACGTAGCAAACAATGTAGACCCTGATTAGCGCGTTCTTCGGCGCCTGATCTGATTCACTATAGACTATCGGGTCCTCGAAAAGTCCAGTGACATGAAAAGGAAAATAGCTCTTCTCCTTAGCCCGCGCTACATTTGCAATGCTTTAACGATGAACAATGAAGGGAAAGGAATCCTATAAGCATTTTGCTTTCTTCCAATCCCATTAACTCTATTTTGTGTATACCTTATGCTGCATGTCAGTGAAATTATGAATAAGATATGTTTAAACTCACAATGAACGCGCATAAACTGTGACTGTTTCTGCGCCGAAACAATCCAAATATGGCCAGTAATTCGCAAATTAGAACAGTTTGCTCCGTGTGTCTTGATACCGAACTTTAACTCGGAGTTGCTTCCCATCCTCTGTTGAAAGCCTTACACAATGATGATGAGTTAATGAGGGCAACCTGTGTATTTTTCCTTCCAATTTAGCATAATTTACGCCTATTTTCAGGTGATTTGTGTGCTAGGGTGCTACATTTGCCCTGATGTGCTCTTTTGGTCAGTTTACGATACATATTTTAGCTCCCCGTGCCCAAGATTCCAGGGGGAATTTATAGGTCCACACATTTATGCAGGAAAAGCTTTGTACCTTCTTGGCCAATTTTAACCAAACTGTATACGCTTTCATATTGTTTTGGCGGGACATTAATTGCATACTCTTTTGCATTTCTTTAGAAAAAGTGCTTTACGCTAAGAACCGTAAAGCACTGGTAGTTCGTGCTTTACAATTCTAAGCGTGAAGTACTTTTTCTATTGAAAAAAAGTAAAGAAAAAGTGTTTCACGTTAAGAATCGGGAAACACGAAACGCCCAGTCGTATATGCGCACACGTTAAATCTCAAAAGCGATAGCTGATCAGATTTTATTGAGCCGCAACACGACAAAACCGACAAAGTGGTTGTGCGCCCAGCAAAGACTCAGATCAGCCTGGGCATCCGCCCAGTTTGATCAGACTCTTTGATGTCCGCATGGAGCGAGCTTAGATCCTAAGCTACCCTTTATACGCTTAGAGAAGATTCTGATCAGACTGGGCGGATGCCCAGGCCGATCTGGGTCTGCGCTAGGCGCACAACCACATTGTTGGTTTTCTCGTGTCGCGGCTCAATTATGCATTGTACGTTTGAACACCTCTTATGGTGGTATTGAATTACCTCCTTGTTTTTTCCGCAATGTTTGATAAAAAGGTAACAAGTTTCGTGCCGTCCTGTTTACTTCCCAAGAAGAATACTTCCAAAAGGGGATGATTCTTAAAGGAACAAATGTTTTCCATTGGGAGGAAAAGCAAACATAAAACTGACGGAATTGCTTCCCTTGAAAGTATATACCAATTCCTTTTTTTAAGTAACGTCGATTAGTTATGGAATAAAGCGTTGGATACTTCACAGATCTAGAGTCCTGGAAATAAAGCGCCGGATACTTCACTGAGCCCAGGGGCCGTATTTATAAAACGACTTAAGTGGTTGCTATGCTGTTGCTTAGGCTAGATACGAGATACAAGACACTTTATTTTACGCCGGAATACACATAACAAATAACATTAGCTACAATAGCTATTTTCCGACAAACATAAGTATATAGCAAGTATCAACAAGAGTAAAAAGGCTTTAAAGGAAGTACATAATTAGTAAAATAAAGACATTTAAACAATATCTTCTGTGGAAAAGAAAAGAAAAGATAAACATAAAAATGTGAAAAATACAATGCGCATCATACTAGCTGTCATCACAGGCAAATATATTTACAGAGCTTTAACATCACAGGTTGAGTTTGATAAAATTATTCCTGAGTTGCAATACATGTAAAACAGTTATAACAGGGATACTAGTTTACCTAAAAACATTGTTAAATAGGTCAGTCTCCTTAAAAAGAAACCTTTTGCCACGTTGGCGAAAAGCGAAAAAAAAAACACAAGAGATAAGACTGGGCCAGCAGTACCTCTTGTAAGAAAATTACGAAAAAGGCAAAAGATTAATTTGACAGAGATAGACCTTCCATATTTTTTTCTCTGTGGCATTGACATAACTTAAACAAGAAAATAATGAGGAAGAATAAAATAAAATAGAATAAATAGATAAGAACAGAGTTAATACATGAACTTAAATGAAAATAATACAATGCATGCTATAAGCATGATTAACTTAAAATCTAAACTGAACATTATAAAAGACACTGGAAAAGCCTAAAGGCTAATCAATAATCTGGTTAACTGCGGCATACAGCACAATTACAGTTAGGACCAGTCTATGTGCGGATCAGCCTCTCGAAGTCCTTGAAAGCATTTACTTTTCTTAGTTCATTCGGGAGGCTGTTCCTCACTCTGGTCTCTTGTTCCAGGTTCCAACTGAGATGTTCTTCCTACCTCTATTTGATCGTTGTTACATCAGTGGCAAACTTGTCACCTACGTCCCGGTGTGCAACAGTAGGCGCGGTGATTGCGACCAAAACACTATTGCGGTTTTACTGGATCTGTCCATCACGATAAATCTTGGGCAAAATTTAGGAGATAAAAGCGTAAAATCACTGATATGACACCTGGGGGGAGTCCCCAAGTATGGTGTTGGCAGAAAGGTTGATACAGTATTATAGAATATAGTTAATGAGCGTAATTGTTTGTGTAAAATATGAATTTAAAATAGCAAAATTTTAATGTTTTAGACAGATAATATATAAGGCTTACATTTTCTTTGATGAAATTGAATTTCATGATTTATTTGCGTGCTAAGATGCTTGAAAAATATATATTTTTTGCCTTTCTATCACAGATGTTCATAGCGCAAAATAAAAGTCTAGATGATGTAGCGTGTAAAAAGGGAAACGGAAAATACAACGAATGAACGAACGGACAAACAAACCATTAAATGAATGAATGACAGAATAAATGGCAGTGAATCGTTGATGAATGACTCAGATGCATATCTTTTTCTTTTATATTTCTTAGTTCAAGCTTTTGGACTTCATGTAACTTTCAAAAAGTACTGTTGGCTTAGCTCTATTATAGAATTTTATAAACTGTTTTAAAATCAATATTTTAGGTGGCATTTACTTGTTTTAGGATACAGTTAAAAGCTTACACTGAAACGGGATGAAATGCGAAATTCAATTTTATCATTGAATTATTGTTAGCATTTAACTGTTCTTAACTTATTAGATATCGCATTCACAAAATACAAAAAAAAAAAAAAATACTTTTTATCATAGCTACTCTAATAAAAAGTATCTGAGTCTGTATCCTATGTTAAATTTCTGAATTAAAACTGTATAATGGTACCTTCGCTGTCTTCAGTGGATCCTTTGATCAAGGACGTCTTATCATAGCTCAAAAACCGCCGCCTTTGTCCTGTGGTGACAATTTGAAATAAACATGTATCTAAAATAAACTGTTTGTGCGCCGAGTGCGGCTAATTATCCGTTAGCACTAATGTATGGCTTCCTTTATTTTATTCATTTTTTCTTTCTTTCTTTATCGTTTATAAAATTTTAAGAAATCGCAACCATCGATAGATATTATTATTTCTATTATTTTTATTTTTAAGTTTCTTGTCCCTAAATCCGGTCGACATTTTACAGTAATTCCGCTTAAGTTCTCTTAGATATAATATTCTAATTTTTATTTTATTTCTGTTTTCATCTTATCCTATTTATACTAATAAATATAATTTATTGTAGAAAAGATTAAGATACTGCTCTACAGTAATTTCATTTTATTCTGTTAATAGTTTTTCAGTCGTAGTTATTATGAAAAAACAGTCCGGTCAAGTTGATGGGTTTATCCAAATACGCGTTTTACTAGATGTTTTTCGTATGACAGGTGACTAAGACCTTATTTCCAATTGTTTTAAATCGGTAGCTATTTATTCGCACTTATTTTAATTATCTTTTACGCATTTTAGCGATTACACTTCAGACTATCCTATAGACAAGTAGCCCAAGGGCAACGATCGCTCACCTGAGTTATAAAATGTAAGCTTCCAGCTCAGGTAAGCTAATAAACAGGCTGCAATTCTATAGGATTCGATGACCCCATGGGGTGTGGCAAGTTTGGACCCCAGGGGTTTGATTGGCAGGATTTATGTAGAGGTCCACTATACACTGCAACGTACTAAATACATAAGCTCTTGGCCTTATGGTTTCATAGAACAAGTTTTTGAAGGTTCTTTAGCTATATAGCTCTATATAAACAAACAAGTCCCTAGGGTGTGGCCAGTTTGGACCTCAGGTGCTTGATTGGCAGAATTTATGCAGATGATCACTAGACATTGCTGCATACTAAATATTATGTAAGCTCTGGGCCTCATGGTTTCAGAGAAAAAGATTTTTAAAGTCTTTCCCATTATAAGTCTATGGGAGCAGCATGGCCAATTTGGACCCCAGGGGACATGGTTGGCAGGATTTAAGTTGGAGACCACTGAACGTTGCTACATATGTACTAAAGAAGTTAGCTCTGGGCCACATGGTTTAAGAGAATAATTTTAAAGATTTTCCCATTGTTAGTCTATGGGAACTAATGACCCCCGGGGCGTGGCCAGTTTTGACCCCAGGGGCATGGTTGGCAGGATTTATATAGGGGACCACTAGACATTGCTACCTGCTACATATATACGCTCTTGGCCTCATGGTTACAGAGAAGATTTTTTTAAAATTTTCCAATTGTAAGTCTATGGGAGCTTATGACCCCCTGGGCGTGGCCAATTTGCACTGCAGGGTCATGGTTGGGAGGATTTATGTAGGGGACCACTAGACATTGCTACATGCTACATATGCTCCGGGCCTCATGGTTTCAAAAAAGAAGATTTTCCAAGATTTTCTCATTGTGAGTCTATGGAAGCTTATGACTCTCAGGGCGTGGCCAATTTGGGCCCCAGGGGCATGGTTGGCAGGATTTATGTAGGGGACCACTAGACATTGCTTCATGCTACATATGTAAGCTCTGGGCCTCATGGTTTCAGAGAAGATTTCTCTAAGATTTTCTCTTTGTAAGACTATGGAAGCTAAAGGCCCCCTGGGGCATGTCCAATTTGGGCCCCAGGGGCATGGTTGGCAGGATTCATGTAGGGAACCAATAGGCATTGCTACATACCAAATATATAAGCTCTGGGCCTCATGGTTTTAGAGAAGAAGATTTTTTTAAGTTTTTTCCCATTATGAGTCTATGGGAGCTTATGACCCCTGGGGAGTGGCCAGTTTGGACCCCAGAGGCTTGGTTGGGAGGATTTATGTAGGGGACCACTAAACATTGCTACATACTATATATATAAGCTCTGGGCCTCATGGTTCCAAAGAAGATAATTTTTGAAGGTTCTTAAGCTATATAGCTATATATAAACAAATGACCCCCTGGGGCGTGGCCAATTTAAGCCCCAGGGGCATGGGTGGCAGGATTTTAGAAGGGGATCACTAGACATTGATACATGGTATATATATAAGCTATGGGCTTCATGGTTTCAGAAAAGAAGATTTTTAAGGATTTTCCCATTGTAAGTCTATGGGAGCTAATTACCCACGGGGCGTGGCCAATTTGGGCCCCAGGGGCATGGTTGGCAGGATTTATGTAGGGGACCACTAGACATTGGTACATACTCAATATGTAAGCTCTGGGCCTCATGATCTCAGAGAAGAAGATTTTTTAAGATTTTCCCATTGTTAGTCTATGGGAACTAATGACCCCCGGGGTGTGGCCAATTTCGGCCCCAGGGGCATGGTTGGCAGGATTTATGTAGGGGACCACTAGACATTGGTACATACTAAATATGTAAGCTCTGGGCCTCATGGTTTCAGAGAAGAAGTTTTTAAAGATTTTCCCATTGTAAGTCTATGGGAGCTAATGACCCCCGGGGCGTGGCCAATTTGGGCCCCAGGGGCATGGTTGGCAGGATATATGTAGGGGACCACTAGACATTGGTACATACGAAATATGTAAGCTCTGGGCCTCATGGTTTCAGAGAAGATTTTTTAAGATTTTCCCATTGTAAGTCTATGGGAGCTAATGACCCCCGGGGCGTGGCCAATTTGGGCCCCAGGGGCATGGTTGGCAGGATTTATGTAGGGGACCACTAGACATTGGTACATACTAAATATGTAAGCTCTGGGCCTCATGGTTTCAGAGAAGAAGATTTTTTAAGATTTTCCCATTGTAAGTCTATGGCAGCTAATGACCCCGGGGCGTGGCCAATTTGGGCCCCAGGGGCAGATTGGCAGGATTTATGTAGGGGACCACTAGACATTGGTACATACTACATATGTAAGCTCTGGGCCTCATGGTTTCAGAGAAGAAGATGTTTGAAGTTTTTCCCATTATAAGTCTATGGGAGCTATATGTTGCCATGGCAACCAGAGTTCCAACCCAATCTGCCCTTAAACCTAATGCAGTCAATCCCCCACCCCAACAATGCTACACATAAAATTTGATCAAGATTGGTCTGCTGGTTTAGGAGATATTGGTGTTTAAAAGTGTGGACGACGACGGACGACGGACGACGGACTACGGACCATGGCTATACTACAAGCTCACTTTGACAGGTGAGCTAAAAACCACTGTCAGCTGCTAATCTTTTGCCAACCAAGCTACACACGTGATCATCAGATGACGTCACTGCGGGGATTCAAGTTATCTTCTATATGCAGCCTGACGGAGCCTGTCCCTCTCCAGGCTATATAGGTTGACCAAAGCCGAAATCCACGATTAATGTATGGCTTGCCTCGGTCACGCACACATGGCCGTTGACACAAAGAGTTTTTCTGCCCTGGCCGTTGACTTCTTCTATGAACACTTCCTCAAAGTGATGTACCAGATTCAAAGAGCCAAACTTGGTTTGGCCACGTCTCAATGTCTTCTGATTTAGCGAAGACGATTCTACAGGGTAAAGTGTAATGAAAAGAAGAAGGGATAGACAGAAGAGGAGAGGTGGGAAAACAATATTGAAGAGTAGACAGGAATTGACTTTGTCAGCTAAACTAGGCAGATGAAAAAAAAGGCAATGTGGAAAGGGATCGTTTCGAAGTCATCTTTGGTGCCCCAACCACCTTGTAAGGTTATGGGATAGAATAGAATAGATAGAATAGAATTCAGGCTCTACCGAGCCGTCACCCAGAAAGAGGGAGAAAGAAAAGGGGGTGGGGGTGGGAGGGAAGTGAGTGAACTCAGATTTAACGTCCCTCCAACAACGCGGTCATATGGAGACGGGACCCCGGTTTAAAGTCTCATCCGAAAGATCGGAGAAGCGGGGGATCGATCTTGCGACCCCTGGATTGGTAGTCCGGAGTGTTATTCACTATACTACAGCCGCTCCTGGGAGCAAGAAAAAGAAGATAGAATAGACGAGAGTAAAAAAATCCAAACAACCCCACACTGTAAAAAAAATCGTAGACTTTACGGTGGAATAACTGGAAACCAGCTGCCAGTCCATTTCCCGTTATTTTTACGGGCGTTTGCCTGTAGGAAATCACTATATGGTAGTGTTATGTTAACTGGCCGCACTCGAATATAACTTTATAGTGTTGAAGGGCTATATGACTAACGCAACACCTACTCTAATCTATCCGACTGTGCGTGATGGTTACTGCAATTTTACGGCCGCCCGTAAAAATAACGGGAAATGGACTGGCTGCTGGTTTCCAGTTACTCTACCGTAAAATCGAAGGATTTTGTTTTACAGTGCATACCGCAACTGCTGCAAGCACAACCGGCCCTTGCCCTACTGCTATCCAAACTTCGGAAGGCACCCGGCATGTAAAGCTACCCAGCATCATAGCCCGATCCAACCATCCTGATAACAAATTCAAAGTGGCAACCGTTTCTTTTGTAAAATAGACTCGAACAATTTCGATAGATGGAGATATTTTTTTTATAATTTATTCATAATACTGACACATTCACTACATACATCGAAAATATTCATGTATCTAAGCTGAATATACATTGAATACTATTTCTATACAGTCAAGCAGAATCATACTCTCATCACAAAACTTGTAAATCACAATATCATACACTGTACCTTATCAATAATTTAGATAGGTGTTCCGTCAAGAATTGATATAGTGGATAAATGGAGTGAAAAGACTCCAGAAAAAAAAAACAGTTTAAGCGTACCAAAGAGAGAGAAAAAAGCAGTTTTGTTCCCCAATACAGCAGTGCGTTCAATAGATATAAACAAGATGGCAGTCGGTGTGGACCTTGACCACACAATTCCTCTAAGAACAGTCAAATCCTGGTCCCCACCATCTGCTTTCACAAATATCTCGTATTGTGGCAACATAACTCTGATAAATAATAGTTTTGGTGACACGTTATAGCAATATACAAGAAAAACCCAATAGAGCAACGAACAGTGCAGCCCTGGTCAGTTGTTCATCTAGGGGTAGTCTGATCAGGTTCCGCACTGTCCGTCTAACCCTATATAACTATAGTAATAACTGTCACGCAGAGTATTTAACAAAGGAACAAAGTTAAATTACATTGCTATTCAATATCCCTATCCTCAAACAGAACAAACCAATTTTCCCATTCTTGAACAAACTTATCATACTGGTTATTTTTTATTGCAATCATATTTTTCGAGAAAAATGAAATTAAGTATTAAATGAGAAAACTTTTGTTACAAAAAGTCAACAAAAATGGCAAACAGAATTTGATTATACAGAATTAAAATGGAATTTAATTTACAATATCCCTGCAAAGTGCTGCAAAAATACAAAATTACATTGGTTTCAATATAGAATTCTCCACAGAATTCTGGCAACAAATGATTTACTTTATAAAATAAAACAAGATAATTCATGTACTTTTTGTAAAATACTTCCAGAGACAATTGGGCATTTATTTTGGCACTGTGAAATAGTTCAAGAATTTTGGGATAAAATAGAATTATGGATTGCCGAAAAAAGTGACTACATAGTAAATATTCATAAGCATAGAGCTATTTTTTGGGTTTCATACAATAAACTCTTAAACAAACCTATTAATTATATTCTTTTGTTAGCAAGATTTTATATCTATAAATGCAGAATTCAGAACAAAAAATTGTATTGGAATCTATGGAAAAAAGAAAAATAGATGGAGAGATAAGCATATTTGCGTAAGGCCAATTGCCATAATAACTACACTTTGATATAAACTGGACTGTTCGCGCGAAAACTCTTTGTACGGCGGCTTGGTACAACTACCTTGTACCTAATAAGGTGTAGCTACATCTAGTACAGCATACCCTTCATACTTTCACAATTGGCTATGCAAATCGACATCTATGCATATTCAAAGGAAAGACGAAAACTAACATACATCCAACTGAGCATACAACGTGAAAAAACATTGAATCAATGTCATGACGTAACGTCGAGACAACATTGAATCAATGTCTTGCCTAGATAGACTACCTATGCGCATAGCTGTTTGAGGTCAACGACTCATGCCGGGAATATTCGTTCTACTTTAACATCGTTTAAGGTTTGTTTACTCACATTCAGGGCCGTTATTTGATTACCTGTCTTTACTCGGCGTTACGTTGCATTTTGGGTTTGTTTTATTAAAGAAAAAAAAATAAAGCTACTGTTTTTCGCGGAAAGAAGTCACGATACACAATGTACTATGACCGACCATTTCGGAAGAAGTTTGAACACTCGGTGTTCAAACAACTTCCTCGGGACCCGGCGAATAATAATGCAAGAAAAACATCCCTATATTCAACGTTGACTAGATGTTGCAATTGTCCCATTGAGTTAATATTTTTTCAACTAGCGCTGATAACCGAGACTAATTTTCCATTATTATTGCACAACCCGCAGGTTTGCACTATAATCACTGTATGAGTCAGTCCGTCCGTCCGTCCGTCCGTTATCCGTTAGCAAAAACGCTTATAACTCTTGAACCGCATTCTATATTTTGATAAAATTTTGCATACTTATATATGTCAACATAATCTAACGACTCGCATGCATAACCGTCTTTTTTGAAGGACGAGGCTGTGTGAGTCCGTCCGCCCATCCGTCCGTTATCAGTTAGCGAAAACGCTTATAACTCTTGAACCGCATTCTTTATTTTGATAAAATTTTGAATACTTATACATGTCAACATTATCTAACGACTCGCACGCATAACCGTCTTTTTGATGGACGAGGCTTTGCTGAGCACAAGTTGAAAATTTACAGTCAAGTAGTGAAAATGCTCATAACTCTTGAACCCCGTGGTATATATGGTTCAAATTTTGTATACTTATGTATTTTAACATTGTCCAGCCATCGGCATGCAAAACGGTGACGAAAGTCTAAACAGTATTGCACGACCCACAGGTGTGCACTTTAATCGCTGTGCAAGTCCATCAGTCTGTTTGTCCTTCCGCTGTAGTCAGTAAGTGAAATTGCTCATAACTCTTAAGCACATGGTATAGTTTGATAAAAAATATGCATCATTCTGCAAGAAATGACCGATTTCATTTCCATAAATTCCTTCTGGCACCAGAAAATGATTATTCTACATTCACCACGGGTTGTGCACATTACCAAGAGTCGATTAATCTGAACTAGTCGAACTCTTTTAGGTAGTCTCAGTTTTTCTGCAGGTAGAGACACTCTGTATTTATAAATGCTCCGTTACAAACAAACCAGGATACAAGTTCCATAAATGAGACACAGGCAAACAGACCAGTTTACACTGTTTGTTTAAAATCCTAGCATTCCTGTAAACGAATCAAAAGTAATAAATTACCAGACACCCCTAACATGATGAATGGACTCATCCATTTCATGAGGGTAAAAGAATCCGTTCGTCACTAATGGGTTAACCTAATAAATACAGCAATTGATGTCAGACTGAACTGGCCGTTCTTAAATCTAAAGAGAGATAAAATAATACTTACATTATATAGGAGCCGTGTCAGTAGAAAAGAAGTCTAATGGTGGTGACAATCGCTGATTCGCAATGAATACAAAAATCTGCATACAATGCTAAAGATATTATCTTTATGTTGTTCTTCCAAAATGCATGTCTTGTTTATGTCCGAAAGGGGTTGTATAAAAAAATTGCGGCCCAAAAATCGAACAAAATAATGACCATAATTAATGAAACTGAACGTACTTTAATTCATTGAGAGTAATGCCCTAGCAATCATTATCCCAACTCTTTCATACAAGTTATGCATTTTGTAATCTTAATTGCGGAAAACAACACAAAGAAGGCATCTGCTAAGTTCTGGGAAGATCTGAAATATTTCAGTAGAGGTTATTATATTAAAACTGCATGATTTCTGACCTGCTACAGAGAGTATGCTCAAATAAGTCGAGTTTGTTGATATGATACAATATGTCATAACGTTTCTTGTTTATTACAATCTATATATAATTATATATTAGGTCAGTGACCTATATATATATAGGTCACTGAATAGTTCACTGATTAGGTAAATATTCTCGTCATCATTTAATGTGTATTGAAAACCCAAGAGTTTGGATGAAATCAATATAATTGAACCGCGACACGAGAAAACCAACGATGTGGTTGTGCGCCCAGTGCAGACTCAGATCAGCCTGGGCATCCACCCAGTATGATAAGACTCTTAAGTAAGCGCTTAAAGGGTAGCTAAGGGTCTAAGCTACCTCTATGCGGACAGCGAAGACTCTGATTAGACTGGGCGGATGCTCAGGCTGAACTGAGTCTGCGCTGGGCGCACAACCACTTTGTTGGTTTTCTCGTGTCGTGGCTCATATACTATCCAAAAGATCTAACCGGCCACTTTAGTTTTTATCACTTTTCCTTAATGCTCCTAGCAATCTCTCAATTCAATTTGCAGCCTTAGATAGGCGAATATGTCGGTAAACCATACCACTATAAGATTTATTATTATTCAGTACACTGTATCCAGGAGGGACATATGAATACAGGTTCCCCCATTTTCAAAATTAACAAGAATTTGCATTGAGCAGTTTAAACATTTTGACCTAAAGAGACCACTGTCATGCAGGAAGAGTGTTCATATTGGCATAAATCTGCTTCTTCGGCCATTTGCTTTGTTATCTTTAGATAAGTGGTTAAGCTCACATATATGGAATATTTCAAAAAGATTTTTTTTCACAAATTATGCCGAAATGATGAATTATGTGAATTTTAAAAATGAGCGACTTCTGTTCACCGGCTCATCCCGGATGAAATGTCAGAATTTCGTCAAACTTTTTGATGGCTAAGTTTACTAACACATCTGCCTATTTGGGAATCTGCAAGATTATTTGGGGTTTTAAGAAAATCGATAACATGTAAGTGACCGGATAGAACTATTGGATCGTTTCAATTTTTGTAACGAATTTGTACTATATATACTTTACAATATAGTATTATTAATATAACATGATTCGAAATTATTATTCGAGGGTTCGAATATTGTATTGTCTTGTAAATTTATAGCCTCATTCTATATTTCAGACGTTTGGCCTTTTCAATACACCATACCTTTACCAATATACGACTGTCACATTTATACATATGCATATCTAAATAAAAGGTAACACGAATATAAACATATATCTAATTAACTGCCACTCCAGTACTATGTGCTAAACACACCATTCAACACTCTGCATTAATAAATACAACGCTACAAAAACAACAACCCATAAACACGCCTTCATAGTTCTCCTTAATAACCTCGTAATGCGCTGCTTCAGAAATTGTGTAGACAGATGTTTTCGCACGTAGAAACAGACTATAAGCTTCATTTTGCTGTCAATGAATGACCTGATAATGTTTTCTTCAGCAAAGGTCAATTGAGAAGTGACATTAAACAGGATAAGAAGAAGAATGTATTCAGTACACAGGTAAATATCCATTTGATTTTCTCTCTTAATAAGTTAAATTGATAACAAACTGAGCCGCAACACGGTAAAACCAGCATAGTTGCATGTGCGCCCAGTGAAGACAGATCAGACTCGGCATTGGCCGAGTCTGATTAGAGTTTTCGCTATCGGCATAGAGGTAGTTAGACCCTAATCAAGCCTTTAAGCGCACATCGAAGAATCAGACTGTTGGGATGCCCAGGCTGATCTAAATCTTCGCGTGGCGCTCGTGCCACTTTGCTGCTTTTGTCGTGACGCGACTCCTATATTGATTCATTCGCTGCTGATGATGTTATAATCATGATATGGAATCGATTATATGCCTTACGGAAATATACAGATTAGGGTTCAGTTATCTCTCTTATCTTGCAACATATCCGAGAGTTTATACATTTTTTTTTCGTAATTTTGATACAAACTACTTCCGTAAGTTTCTTTTCTGTCTGATTCTTCGTGAATTTACTGAGGCTTAGCCTGGATTTATCATGTTTACAGTAAAACCAGTAGGTTCTCGTATCTGAGTTTCGACACTAATTTGGGCAATACCATACTGTGCATAATCCACTAGGTGGTGTCCAGGTCTTTGACCCACTCATATATTTAACCTTATCATGTTTGTATGCAGTTAGTATTAAATGACTAACCTCTGTACGTCAATACTCAAAGAGGGACTGATTTTTTCAGTGACAAAATTTCAATACGCATCTGCATATTCGCGTACAGGCAGCTGCGACACTGCATGTTATTGCAAGTACACCTACATATCAGGTTTCATTTTTTCCCGCGGCTTCATCATCCTATTTAATTATCTTAAGGTCCTCTTTTGTCGAATTCCAATGACAATGTTGCCGGGCCGCGTAGCGCAATCGGTAGGGCACCTGACTCATAAGTCAGAGGTCGTGGGTTCGATACCCGGTCTGGCCACATACTTTCGTTTCGCCTTACGCTGATTCAAGAAGGGCAGTTGTCAGTTACTGGCGAAAGAATGTGCAAATAGTACTGGTTAACCGCTTAGGAGGTCAAAGCCTGCCCAGGAATAGTGTGGTTAGGTTAATTGACCGTCCCGACATGACCATGGCTGTTTACCGTGGACGTAAAGCAACAAATCAATCAATAAAACCATGACAATGTTCCCCAGGAGGCTGAGCGGAACGAATCCATAAATTGCACCTCCTGACACCAGTCCGTGTCCTCTCTCATTCGAAGAGGAGAGAATTTGAGCCGCGACACGAGAAAACCAACCAAGTGGCATGTGTGCCCAGCGAAGACATAGATCAGCCTGAGCATCCGCCCAGTCTTAGCTGAGTCTCGCTTTGCGCTTAAAGGGTAGCTAAGGGTCTAAGCTATCTTCATGTGGACAGTGAAAACGGATGCCCAGGCTGATCTGAGTCTACGCTGGGTGCACAACCATTTTGTTCAGACTCAGACTGATTTTAAGGTACTCGGGTCGAGCGATGGTGCTTGGCAACTTTTAGTGCCGGGTCGTCCTACTTATTTGGATAATAGTAGGGCACGGGCGCCTACTGTGCTTGCGGTAGGTGCGGGTGGGGTTGTTGGCTATTTTTCTCTCGCCTTTCATATCTCTTTTCTTCACCTCCTCTCTCTGGGAACGATGTGGATTGAAATACTGTCTCAAAGGGCCGTTAAATCCAAGACAACCAACCAACTGTATAGTCAAAACTTATGAGTAGCGTTGCTGGGAAAAAGGCAGGTGTGTTATGTGGGCATTGTCACATCAGCTGCACATTTGCTCAAACTGATTCGAGTCTTCACTTCTTGGAGATTTTTAAAGAAAGACAAAGAGATAAAAAAAAAGAGAGAGTCCAGCTTTCGTTCTAATCCGAAGGTTTTATTGTATATTCTTTTATATGTATGTTACATTTTATAAATGAACTCAATATGTATAACCAAGTACTCATATATTGTTCTGATTGGAACAGCTGTGCGGCGTACATGTTTGGACTTGGTGCTGCGACAAAACCACGAAGTCGGTTGGTTGTTTTGGGTTTAACGGCCCTTTGAGACAGTATTTCAGTCTATATAGGGCCGCCCCCAAAGAGAGGGAGAAAGAAGAGAGAAATGATAGATGAGAGAAAAAAAATGTCCAAACAACCTCCGCCCGCACCTACTGCAAGCATAGTAGGCCATTGCCCTAATGTTATCCAAATCAAAAGGACGCCCCGGCACTGGAAGTTATATGCTGCACCATCGCACCACCCGACCATCCCTTAAAACCATGAATCAGGATGTGCGTCAAAATGTGGGAACTGCATTAAGCGAAGACTCAGATCATCCTGTGTATCCGTCTAGTCGGAAAAGAGACTTCGCTGTGCGCCTAAAGGGTAGCTTGGGGTCCATGTCGACAACGAAGACTCTAATCGGACTAGGAGGATGCCTTATTTATTTATTTGTTGCATCCTATTTCTTTAGTAAAACGTCTAATTAGGCATGACTTTAGATTAGTAAATATACCACCCACTAAGTTTGCTATAATGTTATATGTGTCCACCCATCTTCAAACTTGTGTATGATTCTATGCTTATTCATGCATTCAATATACTGCAGTTGGAGCCCCCATTTTCCAAGGGCCCCGAACACGTAGCACGCGAACAGCAAAGCTCTAACTAGACTGCACAAGTACGCAGACTTGTGTTTCTCTTGTTCAATGCTCTTTTTTACTAGTGAGGACTGGGATTGAGATTTGAGTTTTATGGTTTAGAGAGTAAGAAATAGATAATACGAATACTTTACTTCTAATTGGCAAATCTACCTGCAGGGAGTTTATTGTTATTTTCCATAATTCACATGGTATAATCGATTCCGCTAATTTTCGCTTCCTGCAGAGACTGTACATCATATGTGGCTTCCGCCGAGACTGTCCGCGAACTCTTGCTTCCTGCCGAGACTTCTGTACATGATAAATGGCTTCCTGCAGACTCTCCGCGTGATTCTGCTTCCTGCCGAGGCTCTCGGCAGGAAGCAGAGTCACGCGGACAGTCTCTGCAGGAAGCCAATGTTCGAGGACAGTAGTCTCTGCAGGAAGCAAGAGTTCGCAGACAGTCTCGGAAGCCAAATATAATGTACAATCTCTGCAGGAAGCGAAAATTAGCGGAATCGATTATACCCTGTGTAATTGCGCGATGGTGAGATATAATAGCTGAGAAGTCAAACGGAAAAAAGCCATGATAGTCATAATATAGTCGCTTTAGGAGCTTTAGCTTCCGTTCTGATCCTTTAAATGTTCTCATGTTATGTAAATACATGTTGTATTGTGATGTTATGAAATAAAATATGTTTAAACTAATATAGTCAAACGAACCTAGCAGGCACATGACGTCGAAATGATGTCGTTTTGACGTCGATGCGCATCGACACCTATTTGACGTGGTTTTGACATTATGTGCCCGCTAGGAAGCGTGTACTATTTAAAATGTCCGCTGGCAAGTAAACCTTGGTATTTTATCATGTTGCTACAGTTTTTATTTAAAAGGGGTGGCTCAACATGCTCAACCGGCTTACCCTCTCTTCCCTCCGGTCCTAAGTATCTCTTGTAGAATATAAAGCTTTACACATACCGTTGTTTCAATACAAAATCAAAGGACTTGTATAATTTTTTTATCAAATCACAAATATTTAAAACCAGATTAATAATCAGTGAATCAACAACGAAGGTCAGTCAAAAATAAGAGAGAGTTCTTTAATATTTCTTAATTCAGTTGATGTTCGTAACTAAAACATAGCACACCAGAGACATATTAACCACGCACATAGTTCCATAATGACAGACGGTTAATACAGCATAGTATGCATTTTCTTTTAAAAACAATCTCCGACAAGCGTTGCGCCGCAAGCGCCTTGTATTACTGCCGGAGACACTTTTGATTTAGCACCACAACGTCACGTGCCATAAAACGGGCCTGAAGTTCTTCAATATCCTGCCTATTCGCCGAAGTGAATTGAGCTTTTGTGATTTTGCGTTGTTCTCGAAACAGAAGACCCATTACTAGCAACAGGTATTGAAACGTTGCCCATCTTTAAGATTGTCGAAAGATTATATTGCAGGACTATGACTGGCGTCTAACGACATGTATCAGTGCCATTATTTCCTGTCTATACTCAACTATTTTTATTGAACCTTGTAATGAAGCATCCAGGTAAGCACTTACTCACAAATAATTGCCCAATTAGAGCAATATAATTGAGCCGCGACACGAGAAAACCAACAAAGTGGTTGTGCGCCCAGTGCAGACTCAGATCAGTTTGGTCACCCGCCCAGTCTGACCAGACTCTTCCCTTAGCGCTAATGGGGTAGCTAAGGGTCTTAGCTACTTCCACGCGGACAGCGAAGATTCTGGTCAGACTGGGCGGATGCCCAGGCTGATCTGAGTCTGCGCTGGGCGCATAACCACTTTGTTGGTTTTCTCGTGTTGCGGCTCAATTATATCATACTTTGCCAGACTCTATAAATCCTAGGAGCATTAGCGTAGTGGATAACGCGCTAGACTACCATTGCAAGGGTCGCAGGTTCAATCCCCCAACTTCTCCGGTCTTTCGGATAAGACTTAAAACCGAGGTCCCGCCTCCATATGATCTATCAGTTGGTGGGACAAAAAAGCCTAGTTCATTGCCTTACTGTACATTCTTTGGCAGCGGGATACATGCAGGCACATAACTTTGATTCAATGTTGATACAACGTTATGCGCCCAGTGGGGTACATTGTATTACTGTAAGGTTAATATATCTTTTATGCAAGTCTTTCATTGATTTTCGAAAGATAATATCAATATCTTTAATGAAAGTCTTTCATCTATTTTCGAAAGATTGGTTGCGCGAGAAAAAATAAAAATAATAAAATAAGATGAGAACAACAGAAAAATTTATTCCACATACGACTGTTACATGATTGACGTAATGAAGATGTCTTCTCTTCAAGTGCATTTTTTGTTATTCATGGTCAGGTCTGGCCATGTCAGTCTTCATCACCATTGCCCGTCGCTGTTTATGGTAAACATGATTGGGTCTCCGCTGTTCTCATTAGTGATACATGTACTCGTACATTACAGTTTCTCTTGGCGTGCATTTATATTTTCTTCTGATAAAAGAACTAATATCAACGGTTCAAAAGACGGGATGGATCATCTTGGCTTAACTGACATTTGAAGAGTACTCGAATCCTAACTAGCTGGTAGAAGAATGGATTAGATGAGGAGGAGGATAAACACAACGTTGAAACAACACTGAATCAAGATTGATTCAACGTCATGACGTTGAATCAATGTTGATTCATTGTTGTTTCAACTAGTATTGTGTGTGCTTGCTGGGTAAATTCTGAGACTTTACGATGAATAATATCCTCGGCAAAGTACCATAATATGTAGTAAAGGAAAGTAACGTAAGGCCAGCCAGTAGGCCTACTACACCTCACCCATTTCCTTATGTACCCGTATTTGAATGTCTTTGAATGTTGCCAAGTCCTTTGTAATATAAGGAGATGTTTTCAGGTGAATGGGTATATCTCCATTCCTCTCCGCCATTTCTACAAAGGGGAACAAATTTTATGACTATCTGTTTGCTTCCCCGGAAAAAAGTGAGTGAGTGAGTGAGTGAACTCGGGTTTGGACATATTCTGATAAATCTAAAATTTGAGATCGATTTAGACTATTATTCTAGACCATCGTCTTTTATATCATTTGGGTCCTTTTTTATTCTAAACAGTCTTTGAATCGACTGTCCAGTTAAAATTAAGAAATTACAGTATGTTTTTCTCTGGTTTCGTCACCAGACATTGTCAGGGTCACTGACGAGGCTTTATTAGCTGAAACTACGTAGTCTGGCCCATGTTCTTTCTTCTGAATATATTCCCTGCTCTTGAAGGATCTATTTAAGATTTTAATTTAACGTCCCACCAACAACGAGGTCATATGGAGACGGGACCTCGGTTTAATGTCTCATCCGAAAGACCGGAGAAGCGGGGGATCGATTTTGCGACCCCTGGATTGGTAGTCCGGAGTGTTATCCACTACACTACAGCCGGAAAATAAAGCCCTGCCTACAAAGAGGCCATTGTTTAATGAAAGAATTTGCTCCTAGAGGATTCTTTTCTGTAGGAGTTTACTGCAGTTAGAAAAGGTAGTCCAAATTACAATGACAGAGTAATTGCCCCCATTGTGTACTGATGCAGGAGTTATATAGCTTATATTGCCTTGTTTGCCCGAATGTCGGGGATGAGTGAGTGAACTCGGGTTTAACGCCCCACCAACAACGAGGTCATATGGAGACGGGACCTTGATTTAAAGTCTCATCCGAAAGACCGGAGAAGCGGGGGATCGAACTTGCGACCCCTGGATTGGTAGTCTGGAGTGTTATCCACTACGCTACAGCCACTCCTAATGTCGGGGGTAAATATATATGCATGTAGTTGTACGTAAATAAGTTTTACTAACGCGACAATTTTTACACCATTCTAAACAATATGTAGCCATTGTACCGGTTGTGTATGTTAATTTGTTTTTATCTTTGTCAGCCTTATATCCAGTGTATAATGCTTCATTAAGTTTGTGAATAATTTCTTTCTCTTTTCACCTAGATTTTAGACAAGAAAGGATGCGGATTTTGATGCACTCTGATTGTGGTGTAACTATAAAGTAAAAAACTCACCGTAAAATTACTAGTTCCATGTGATCAGAATCATGTATACTGTTATTCCGGTGAACGCCACCAACGGGAGCTGGACAAATGCAACACCAGTGCAGCCAGTTTGTTCTGATATGTTTCCGACAACAGATGTTTACTTTGAAGGTATGAAACGTGATCCTGTTTTTAAATGTGATTTTACTTGTAAAAAAGCTTAAATAACTATAACTAAATTTTTGTTAACTTTATTACGCCACAGAGACGACTCAGTAGCGCAATGGTAAAAACTAGCGGACGTTGGGAGCCGTCGCCGAATCCGTGAGATTCTTTACTTTCCAACGACATTGACAATATTTATCATGAGTTATGTCTACTCTTTAGTTAGAAAGACGAAAGTCGGATTCCATTGCTGAGAGGAACTTTAAAATATAACTGATTTTTTTGTTTCAATTGCTGGAAAGGCTTATGGTAACACCGCTACGTTTTCCTATAAGTTTCAACTGGAAACAACTTTTATGACTTCCTGTTTACATGTACTTCCATAAATGACAAAACCCTTTGTAAAATGGTGTTTTCTTAAAGGAAGGGAGCATATTCTTTCCTTTAAGAACTGGGGCCGTATTCATAAAACGACTTAAGTCGTTGCTATGCTGTTGCTAAGGCTGAATTTCTATAAAGGAGATTCCCTACAACTATGAAATTTGCTCTGGAGGAACAGTCTTTGTAAGACTGTTCCTCCAGACCAAATTTCATAGTTGAAGGGAATCTCCAACATAGAAATTTACCCTTAGCAACAGCATAGCAACGACTTAAGTTGCTTTATGAATACGGCCCCTGATCTCAACTGAAAAGGGAGGCAGAATAAGAAATTGGTAGGTTTCTCTTCCTGAAAGTTTACCCAGTCACCTTAATTAGCCCAGTAAGATCACTTGCTAGTTTGCATGAGTGAGTAAGTAGCAAGGACTAATAGTGAGAAGCGGAGTTTAAGACCCGTCAAAAAGAGTATCTAGTTTAAAAATTTATTGCTACAATAGCAGAATCTGATATGGAGTCTGGCTACTACAAGTTCTCCACATTAGTTACAGCCCTCCCTCCCCCTTAAGTTACAGCCCTTCCCCTGATTATTTTCGTTGTTGAATTTCAAAAAACTACGAATAAAATATGAGGTTGTAATGAACGCATGTTAGATCAGAAAGTGTTCAGTTAACCATTATTAGTGTTATTATTAGTGTCTAATACTGACATAAGACGACAGTTGGTTGGTTGGTTGATTTGATGCTTAACGTCCACGGTAAACAACTAAGGTCATGTCGGGACGGTCAGTTAACCTAACCACACTATTCCTGGGCAGGCTTAGACCTCCTAAGCGGTTAACCAGTACTAAGTGCACATACTTTCGCCAGTAACTGACAACTGCCCTTCTTGAATCAGCGGAAGGAGAAACGAAAGTATGTGGCCAGACCGGGATTCGAACCCAGGACCTCTGACTTACGAGTCAGGTGCCCTACCGATTGCGCTACCCGGCCCGGCTTAAGACGACAGTACTCGACTAATACGGGAACAGTCGTACACATGTTATGTTTTGAGGTTTGCTTGGTCCTGGTTTGAAAAGGTATTGTCCTACAATGGGCACCAGCCTTTTTCCTAAATCTTTATCCAAGAACACCTATCGTATGAAAAGTTCATTGCAAATATTAAAGGGGTCGCAGGGGGTGGGGGGGGGGGGGGGGGGGAGCCTATAAGGCCCTTTCTCTGCCCAAGAGCAAAATGTTCTATTTTCAGCTGATGATTAGCCTATAGTGTCTGCTATACTGAATCAATAGTGGTTTAGCTCCGTAAGCGCTACTTTTGGAATAATGGGCTTATTAAAGTGGGTGGGGTGAATCAGCATGAACCAGGGGAGTAATATTATAAGCTATATTTCTCCTACAAATTTAATGACATTCATAAATATCTTCCTTTATAAGTTGAAGTAATGCCTTTGGTGGCATTCTTTCTCAAATTCTACCTTTCAAAGTACAATCTTATGTCTGCAGAATTCCTTTGAGAGACACTGTCAATTTTCATTAATTTTCGTACTTTGAATTCAATATGTATATCTCTAGAACCAATGGATGACTTTAAGTCAAGTTTTGACCACTGGCTACACAACAGCTCCTGAACTGATATAAAAGCATGACCGAAGTGACCTTAATTTAACATTATGAAAAATTAGAGCACTGCTTATGATCAAATGGCCATGACACCATCTTTAAGGTCACGGTCAAGGTTAGATTGGACAGAATTTAATCAAAGATCTCACACAGCTAGTAAGCAGAAATTTAACAAATATGTATGTTTCTGTTTGTAAATCAATGCTTAATATGCATATAACGACATTGACCTTGATCTGAAGGTCACCAATACATTCAGAAGCTCATTATTTCACAATTGGATTTTTCTATAACCTTTTAGTTTAACCCAATTCAGTTACATTATGTTTGACTAAAACTGACATTCAGACCAAGGTCAAGGTCATTCTACATGTATGAACATTAAACGTTGATTTTCGAATGAAAACACTCAGATTCGGTACATCTCTGCTGACTGATTGTGTGAAATCTATGATTATACTCTGTTTAGTCTAACCTTGACCTTGAAGATGATGTCATGGCTATGTAATCATGATGTCATGGTCATTTAATCATAACTAGTGCTCTTACTCCTCGTAATGTTTAATTAGTGCCACTTTCGGCACAATTTCATATCAATTCAGGAGCTACTGTGTAGACAATGATCAAAACTTGACTTAAAATTGACATTATAAGCTTTACTGTGACCTTGAAACAAAGGTCAAGGTCACCAAAATTTTATCAACAGTTTGCACTCTCCCAAAGCTGAACCCATGTTTGTTTGGTAAGAAGTCATCCATTGGTTCTAGAGATATGGTAGAATATATTGAATTCAAAGTACCAAAATTAATGAAAATTGACAGTGTCTCTAAAAGAACTTCTGCAGACATAAGATTTTATTTTGAAAGGTAGAATTTGAGAAAGAATGCCACCAAAGGCATTACTTCAACTTATAAGTGGTTATATAAAGGAAGGTATTTATGACTGCCATTAAATTTGAAGGAGAAATATAGCTTATAATATGACTCCCCTGGTTCATGCTGATTTACCCCACCCACTTAAATAACCCCATTATTCCAAAAGTAGCGCTTACGGAGCTTAACCACTATTGATTCAGTATAGTGGACACTATAGGCTAATCATCAGCTGAAAATAGAACATTTTGCTCTCGGGCAGAAAAAGGGCCTTATAGGCACCCCCTTTATTATCTTTTACATTTCTGAACTAAAATAAAAGAAATTAACAAGACGAATGCACGTAACCTATCATTTTCTTACAATGATTTTCTCTGATGACGCTATGTACGTATGTGGTTATAGAACAAACCTTTGTCCAATGCTTAATATTATTATAAATAATCCGGCTCTGTTACAGGAAAAAACCCTGATCGAGACTCAAACCGAGACCTAGAGTTCATTGTAGAAGAAAAGCTTTTTATATAGGGACAAAGCAAACAGCCGGTGTATATGATTCTCTGTTTACTATGTGGTATACAGTCAGTTCGCGATACCTAAATGTCGAAGTTCATCTGAAAATACTGATATCTCAAAGTGAATTTTCTGGTCCCCAAAAAATACTTTGAGATACTTGTAGTAGCAACCAAACAAGGAGTGTTGGTTGCTTTACGATATAAGGCTTATTTCTGTTCTATTCTATTCTGTCCCGTCCCCGTACCGCTAAGGCTTCGATTTTTTCCTGTCACTGAATTTCCGGTCGGCGTTTTTTTTTTTTTCTTAGGAGAAATGAGACGCTGGCGTTGTTACTGGAGGAAAATGAATTCCTGAAATTCCGCCGCCACTTCCCTGGGGACACGTGGATGCGTTCCAAAAAATATCCTATGATGGCCATCATGGACGTCAGAATTCGGCTAGAAGGCCGTTAAGGTCAAATAAAAAACAACCCTTACCTCTATACTGCAGCTTCTCGACACGCATTATATGTCCAGGTCGGCAGCAAGCAGGTGCACGCGTGATGTAGCTAGCAAGCTTTACAACTTTCTAGAAACGACATGGGTTTACGGAAAAAACGGAGTCTTTCTGCAAAACAGCTTATGACTTCCACTAGGCCTATCGGGTTTCCCTCAGTTATATATAATCTAGGATTGATTGAAGCACCAGTGTGACGTTGCATCTGTGTGACGTCAGAACCAATACTGGTTGCGTTCGGGGTTTTGCTAATGTCACTATTGGCTTGCCAATGCCGTTCTGAGTTTCAATATTGGCTCTACCATTGAAACCAGTATTGCCGACCATTGGCTGCCAATAAGTACTGCAGACAAACTAGGGCATGGGGAAAAATTACCATGGCGGGTAATTTGCGACATTCAATATGGAAATTTATTGAACCCATCGTAAAGACTCGAGTTGACACCACAATAATGAAAGAAAATTAGAAAAAAAATTCCAAGCACAGAAAAATATTTGCTCTGCAATGATACCATGGGCGCCATCGGCTCTACCAATGGTGCCATAGGCGCCATTGGCTCTACCAATAGAAATGCCAGTGGTGACATTGACAATTTTGCCAGTGGTGCCAACGGTTGCCAATGGTACCATTGGCTGCGCCAATGATACAATTCTTTCTGTCTGTCCCTCTCTGCCTCTCTGTCTCTGTCTGTCTGTGTCTCTCTCTCTCGTTTCAAAACACATCACCCCTGTTCTGTCTCTTGCCTAGGCCTACTATTTTTATTCTCATTTCGTTATCAGTTATTTAACATCTCGTGATATTGATGCTTCGGCTGTGTTGTACAGATGTCGACCGAAAATGGTAAAATCAATA
The DNA here is from genome assembly GCA_963989385.1 of Ctena decussata. Lineage (NCBI taxonomy): Eukaryota > Metazoa > Mollusca > Bivalvia > Lucinida > Lucinidae > Ctena > Ctena decussata. The sequence continues at coordinate 54,880,338 of OZ022501.1, read as the reverse complement.
AATCAGTCAATCAATCAATTAAATAATCTCATTACCACATGAATGATACCGATGTCAAAATTGCTTTTTTTTTTCCACGTTTCTTCATCTTCTCTCTCAGGCTAGTGATCCCATCTACCGACAAGTTCAACCTCGAAACTATGCCGTATGTGCATCTCTGGGACATTATGACGGCGAACTGACATTGGTTGGTTGCAATACAGGTGGCGCCTATTTTATATTATGACTTAATAGGGTTAAAATGTAAATAAAAATGAGAATTGTGACCAAACATTATATGAGCCATGACACGGGAAAACCAACAGTGTGGTTATGCGGCCAGCGCAGACTCAGATCAGCCTGGGCATCTGCCCAGTCTGATCTGAGTCTTCGCTGACCGCATGGAAGTAGCTAAAACCCTTAGCTACCATTTAAGCGCAAAGCGAGAACTCTGACCAGACTGGGCGGATGCCAAGGCTGATTTGAGTCTGCGCTGGGCGCACAACCACTTTGTTGGTTTTCTAGTATCGCGGATCATATAATAGGGACTTAGAAATACAAGGTACATGTATCAGTGTTTGGGATAACGTAAATTAACTTTACTTTCAGACCTGAGACATAATTATGGAGAAGCAATTCTGATTGGTATATGCTGCCTCCTGACCTTGGTATCTCTCATCCTCTATTGTGCACAGTTACGAAGTCGATATTATAAATATCAAGATAAAGTGAAACGATTTAAAACATTGACGCTGCTTGGTTTATACCCAGTAAGTATAAATACACGTATCATAACATATTCAAGATATCGATCTCAGAGCTGGGACTGGTTTATTTAGAATGCTTGAAATAAATTTCCTCTCAGCCTATTGCCTTCTTCAACACCATTACAGAACTTTCAAAATGTTAACATGAGGTAGTTCAGTACTGGATCACTCTGTATTGCATTTGTCCAAACAAAACAGAGTTATTGTTCGTTCAACCTTGGGGTAGCTTACCACTACTTATTCATGAACCGCCTCTTTGGGGGAGAAGCCTCAGTCAATAAGAGAATGGCCACCCCATTAGTCAGGTAACTAATGTAAACAACCGTTAAATAAAATAACAGACCTAGATGAAAAATATTAGATGGCAACATTGATTATTTTTTGCTGTAAACCACTGAAGTATCAGATATGTTTAGCTCACCCGAGCATGAAGTGCTCAAGGTGAGCTATTGTGATCGATATCTGTCCGTCATCCGTCCGTCTGTCGTCAACAATTTCTACAAACTGTCTTGCAGTAATTTTACAGAAACATATTTCATTTTTTGCATTTTCATTGTGATTGTTGAGACTGATGTGTGTGGGATATCGACTGTACTGACTTTTCAAGATTCATAGAGTTCTGATGCTTCAAAGACTAACAAAATTAGCATATTTAAGTCGTCTGCATTAGTACCTATCCGAAACCCGTGCTCTTATTCTGTTTTTGTGATATTTTCAGATGACGTCTTTAATGTCCTCGTTTGCTCTACTTGTACCAAGAAGTACCATTTTAGTCGATCTTGTAGCTTCATGGTAAGTTTAATTTGGACACAGACAGCAGAGCTCCAGATAAGAAGGAGTACTGAGGATAATTCGAAGATAATTTTTCTTATTTCTCAATGAAAACATATGTTGTGACCCCTCATTAGAACCGTCTCGACGAGACGGTTCTAATAATGGGTCACAAAATATGTTTTTATTCAGAAATATTGATAATTATCCCTAAATTATCTTTGTTACCCCTTCTTATCTGGAGCACTGCAGACAGGTATAAGAAAACAGTGCAGAGCCAGATCAGGCTGCTCCTAAAACCAATATGGTAGACCTAGATTCGTCTGCTCCTACAAAGAGCAGTCTGATCAGGTCTACAATGTTTGCAATTTCATTTGCATCTTGGGATGTTTTACTGCAAAGTGTTAAACCAAATTGATCCATTTCAGGACAATTACGGTAATTGTTTAAAGTGTCCAAATGTTTTAGAATTTCACAGTAATATAAATACATGTAATAAATACTTTCTCGTGGTGATACCAACGGAGTATAAACGCTTCACATTCATGTTGGCCTGGTATAATAGCATAAATAATTTGTCACTTTTCATTGTAAACTACTTTTTTTTCTTTAATTTTAAGTATTTCATACTGTGAATGTATACGTGCCTGCAGCAGAATTTTATTCAGTTATGCATCAAGTAAAGAAATTGTTTTTAAGGTCAACTGATACGACGGTTTAACTTAATGACACGGCGGTTTTCCGTTAAAACAAGTGAAAGTGTCCTACGCAACTTGATATCGAAAAAAAAAAAAAAAAAAAACAACAATGAAAACAACATCAAATTATCTTATTTGGTTAGAGTTGAATTTGAGAATATATAATATTTTTCCACCTGAGAGCCTGTTTGGACGGATTCATTAAAATTCATAAGGTCTGATGACGTCATTGTTTAACGCTTAATTTCTAGTATTTTTGCCCGAAAGCCATAAGGTGAAGTTTGACCTAGCTCGAGGTCTCGATTATATGAAAGCATATTTCAAACTATATAGAACGTAAACAAATTTGAACAAGAAAATATGTCTGTACAGTCTTCAGGCGATATGGTATCAGAACGATTTTGGTTTTTACTGCATCGATTGGTTCCTGGTCGAATTATTTAACAGATGAACCTTACATATATGAAAAGAAAATCTACAAGACACAACATGGAAATAAATATTAAGGCTGATAAATGCTTCCGTATGACAAGGTGCGTTCGGATTAATGCCCCCGTACGAACAGGTGCGTTTGGATTTTAATCGCTGACTTGTAGGTGTCACTTTTCACCGAAATCAATTAGGAGCACATGCAAACCAACAGCAACCACAAAAAGTTGTATGCTACAAAATCACACTGGGGCAAGGATTCGACTAAAATTGAAAATAATGTGCTAAGCAAGCTCCATGCGGACAGTGAAGACTCTGATCATACCCGGCGGATGCCCAGGCTGATCTGAGTCTTGGCTGGGCGCATATGCCACTTGGTTGTGCCGCGGCTCATTTATGGACTGATTTCAATTTATTTAACTCGCACAAGTATTGAGTGTAATATTACCTAGAACAGCCTCTTATTCTTTTAATAGCCATTTCTCATATCACTTTCATATTGAAAGAACCCAGGGTTTTTTTTTACTTGCGGCAAATATTTTTTTCTCGGCGCAGTCGAGGATAATTACACTTTCGTTCTACATTTCACAAGATTTCATTGGTCCAATAACATGTCAAAATTTAGCCAATAATATCAAAGGTCAGTGTTATCTTCGTTTTCTCCCGTTGTACTGCACTGCGTGAATACTATCACTCTGTCAGATGTTTATTCAAAATGTTTCTTTGTCTGTTAATTTACAATGATAATTCCAAACATTCTTTGTTTTTCAGTGTAGATCTACTTTCGATTTCTACTTTCGGTTTAATACACACAAACAAACATTCTATCATGTTGGAAGCTGTTTTGGAATCAGGTCAATCTCAAGATTGACCGCGGTCCACTTTGGAATTCCAAATTGGAGAGGTCAATGGGATATGTCATTGTCTTTACCCAGTGCCAAAAATACGGTTGCGGATGCCTACCGACATAGCTCACTAGAGTTATATACATGATAGATCTTGTCTTCTCTTCGCCTGGAGACATATTACAAAAACACTTCCATTTAATCTGTGCTGATTATCTTTTTTTAAAGAATTTTCTTGTTAAAGATACTTCTTGTTTAGTTTCAATGATCATATACATTTTGATTTGCATTTTTGAATCAGATAATCTATATACAACGACGAAAATCAAAGTTTTATTCTTATTTGGAGCATAAAAATTTGAATTTTAAGTACATTTAGAAGCTTGTTCAAAAGCATTTAAATTTAAATTTACATGCTAATTATCATGTCTAACTGGGCACCAAAAATAAGAAATGTATTACAGAGGTCACCGACAGTGTTTATTTTTACGCAAAAATGATTGAAACCGTTCTAAAAAGTTATGTTATACCTGGTATATCAACTCATCTAAGGTGTTATATACTATGTGTTGCGATACGCTTTGTGGCTGCTTAATAAATATGCTTACAGCAAAGACTCAGGCCAGTTTGCACAACATACACCAATGTTTTGTCTGCACACAACATATGAGGACCTGATGAATTTAAAGGCACAAAATGAAGGTTCTAGCTTCATAGACTTGCTGATCATTAGCTCTTCGCAGATACATTAAGCAAGCTTTTTGCGTGTTGCTGCTTATATGATAATTGCCCCAGACACTGCCATGAGTTTGCTGAAAGTTATTGACTCATGCTGAGTGAGCAACTGCAGAGGTATTGATGGATCTTTTACAGAAAAACTATTTTAGATAGACTTGCATCAAACCCATGGGTTGGTAGCTGCTTCGTAATTGGCTGATTTGCCATGGCAACAGAAATGCTTACAACACAATTAATGCCCTACCTTAGTAACCCAAAAGATTGACAAGCTGAAATTTTGCTGAAAATTTGAAGCACAAGCTTCTACAAAAGCTTCTTTTTTGCCAATTGGCTTAGAACTTTGGTTGGCTTGGTAACTTGAAGTTCCTATTGTCTTTCAGTAATTCTTGCTTACAGCAGTGAATGTGTTTTGACATCTAGTTATTGATAAACACAAATCCTTATCATAATCTGTCTTTACCAGTTATCTAAAGTGTCTGTTGTTGAGCTGGGCTTTCAGGCGAGCGGTACAGGATCTCGTGGTCCTCTCGTATTTTTTCAAGCCGCTTCAAGACTGACATACAAGCCATAGAATAGGACACGTTAACCGGGATTAATAACTTAATCTTTCATACAAAGTCTGTGGTGCCCCAACGACCTTGTAATGCTATGGGATGGAATAGAATATAGATATATAAAACCCAATACAGTTTGAGGCGAGGCTGTAATATCGCTGTTAGTAATTATTATACACTACGTTTCCCCGTAACAACTAATAATGTCCCTAATGGATCATATGACCAACGGTCAACTATAATGATGAATGGACTTGATGGTGTGTAATTGACTACAATATGAGTTCATTACAAGGTGTCAGAGGTCTTTAATACTGCATCTACTGAAATGGTGACCAAGGCTTGGTTAAGTTTGTGTTGGTGAAGTACAGTATTCTGGGACATACAATTAGCAAATGAATTACCGTATACTCGATAATTTTCGCGGTTTTCCATTTTTTGCGGTATTTCGCGGTAACTAAGAAACCGCGAATATTAAAATCGCGAAATAATTTCATATTTCTTTCAAAATATCTATAGTTGACACAGTGTCTATATATTTTGTTTCTGTTTGCTACGGTAAATTCTGGTACCTTTCTTTTGGGCCAGTTCTTTCATTAACCTGCGGCGATGAAAGAGCTGGCTCAAGTGAAAAAGAAGCAATTTTACTCTTTGCACATGTAGATAAGCGCAAAATTAAAAATCGCAAAAACTAATGTTAATATTTTTTACCTCAAACCGCGAAAAATTGAACCCGCGAAAATTACCGCGTATTCGCTATTCAGCATAAGATGGAGATCGAGTATGGTTCGTCTTGTATGGAGATAGAATCCGCGAACTTTCGCGAATCATCAATATTGGCGGAAAGACTGTAAGTAAGTAAGTAAGTAAAGACTTTATTTAACGAGGGTTACAACATTTAGCACATACATATGTATAAGCTAATCTTTCATGAGGCCCTCAATATACATGTAAATTTATACAATAAATACAAATAAATACAAAAGCAAGCAAAGAATATACAATAATGACATGAAAATGTACAATGAGTCTATAAATTTTCAAGTTTGGTGAACAAATTATGCTAGAATGTCATGCAATTGCATCCCAAACATATCTGTTGAAAATGAGTGAAGATATAATTCTAAAGTACGAAGACAAAACAGAATTTGAATATATTCTGAGACATGACATATGAAATTTCAATGTACTCAAAAATTTAATGTTGATTTGAATGAAGGTAAAAAAGCTAATATATATATGTATATACATGTCTGTACCTTCATTCGTTCATATTGACTTTTATACTGGAAAGGCAAGAATCAAAGGTATTGTAGATGGGGACTTCTGTTTAAAGTCTCATTCAAAAGACTGATTGAGCCAGGCAGCTAACTCAGGACCCCTGGCTCATGAACCAAGAAATTCACTATAGGTAATGCATGTAGGTCTGCCTAGAAAAGGAAGTAAAAGGAATAAATTTTGCTCACATAGGTTTAGTGGGCACATAACTCTTGTACAGTGTTGACAATACTATTCACTGTGTCTGAGTTTTCAACAGATTCATAACTGAGCTAGACTTAAGGCACTTACTTTTCAGGAGGAAGACCTGTGCTATATAAAGAAGAAGAAAAAAAAATAGTAATAATAATAAAAATTCAAACTAAACAGGATATACGGGACTTGCAAAATATAGAAATCATACATACAGTACATACAAACAGGCAAACATATAACGCATATCAATCAAATTAACAATGAAAGAAAAAAAAAACAACAAAAAAAAAAAGAAAGAAAAAAAACAACAACAAAAAAACGAATGCTGAGTGATCATTTTCCCAACTGTGCATCAGTCTTTCTAACCTTGCTTTCAGCCAAATGCTGAAAAATATATGTCTTTCACGCAGGGTGTCGCGGGGTCAACTTTTACGGGCGGCACATGTCCGATCAACTTTTCCAGTCCAACAAACCAGGAAATCTGCACCTAGTGTGCCATGAGCTGGAAACAAGTGATACCTGGTCCCGAGGTTTTAAAACTTTTTTCGTGCTCAACTCAGCTGAGCATGAATTTTTTTCTGCTGATAAATATGAAAATGCCAACCAACGTTGGCATTTTCATATTCATAAGCAGAGAAAATTTCATACTCAGCTAAACTGAGTAAGAAAAAAAACTTTACTTATCAGTAATTTGCTATTTATACTTCCACTGTATGTTTATAAACTTTAGGTTTAACTGAAAATCAGTGGCCTTAAATTCATTTTATACAAATTTGTAAAAACTCGTTTTGTTAAATCTTATGCTGTTATTTCCACCATGTCGACTTATGCTCGTCATCTTGTTATAGTACTAGAGATATGTATACCTTTTTCTCATACGCCACCTGCGAGTGGCCTGAGATATTTATACAAAATAAAGTCCTATTCTGTTCTTGCACGTATCAATAATATCCATGTTCATACAAGCAAGGATAACTCTCAAGACTACCAATTCAGGGGTCGCAAGATCGATTCCCCGCTTCTCCGGTCTTTCGGATGAGACTTTAAACCGAGGTCCCGCCTTCATCTGACCTCATTGTTGATGGGACGTTAAACCCGAGTTCACTCACGCATACAAGCAAAAGGTTGTAACAGTTATGGTTTTATGTAGCGTTTTCTCTTTTGCTCGGTATACACAACTGCTTGTCAGTTTCACAGCATGGCCGCGGGCTAACATGTCGCAATTTAAATCTAATAGGTCCTACTTAACATGACCATGTTAATGTCACAGCAACCATACCGTAAAATTCTAAAAATTGGGACACCTCAAATTATTACCGTAATTGCCTTAAAATGGAACAGCTTCGGCATACAATACGCTGTGGCGTCCTAAAGATGCAGATGAAATGGCAAACAGTGTAGACCCTGATCAGACCGCTCCCAAAGGAGCGGTCTGATCTGGGTCTGCACTGTTTTGCTTAGACTTGTGTGTCCCAATACTTAGAATTTTTACCGGCGTAGTAAGGTTTAAGTACGGAGTACCAGTGATACAAATGGGATAATTTATTTTGTTACTATGTTGTTTGGCGAAAAATAAGGTGATGATTATCACTGATTTGTGTTGAATACGCGAATTTACATTAAATACCGAAAATAGATATACTGCAGCTTTTCCCACAACTTTTATGTTGTTTTTTTTTTATCACAAGATTGACTTCCTGAATGCCTGGCTTGTTAATGCTAAGTGGTTTTATATATGAACAGATCCAATGGTAATGTATGACACAAAACTGTAAAAAGTGACCCTTATTAATAAAAGGCATTTAGTTCTGATGGTACTTCAATTCGTTGAGAGAATTGTCCATAATAAGCCATAACCAATTATTTTTATCGAATTCTTTATCAGGTTAAACAGATAGTTCAGGTAACCAAACATGTCTTACTTTGGTCTTTTACAATCACAATGATAGTGGCGACGCTCTGATGGTACATGTACAATGGAACTGCAATGTCCCTGAATCGTTCCTATGCGGGCCTTGCCATAACTGATTGACAGATGAGCTCAATTAACGTAAAGCGAGTTCAGCAGCGTGCGCAAGACGTTACTAGGCCATTAATATTCATATGCCCCCGTTGCGTAGGAAAGGGCGTGACATTTCAGCAGTTGAAACAAAACAACCATGGAAGGTGGTTTCGTTGCCTACATTAGCCGACAAGCATGCTGTAAAACACTTATATTTGGTGGTTACTGAATTTTGGCGATATTGGTGGTTAAGGCAAAGAGCGCTAAAATATAAATTCGCCAATATTTGATACACGTACTTACATGTACGCACACCTTAAAAGAGGCTGAGATAAAAAGGAGAACCTGGTGCGTATTTGATATATTTTCTGTACCGTTCCATGAAACTACATTGTGGCATCTCATTAGAATCGCCTCGGTGAGGCGATTCTAATAGATGCCACTATGTATAATTTAATAGAAAAGTATTTAAAAATGTTACAAGTTTATATCAAATTTTCTTTACTATTTTGAGGCATGGTATATCACGAACGCCAAATTTAAAATCCGCCATTAGGTCATTTTCATTAAATCGCGAAATTTTGACACCGCGGATAAAGACAAGCTAACACTGAAAAGTAGTCTGGTCAGACTTCCTCTCAAATTTCCTATCTCTTTTTCAGTTATCTGTCTATCTGTATCTACGTGTTTATAACAATAATATTCCACTACTTTGGAGGGAAAGATCCCATGATTGAAGTAATGGACCCTTACAAAGTCACCATAAGGACGCCACCATGTTGTTGCTGTTGTTGTTGTTTACCAGACTTAAAAGTAAACAGGTAATTTTTTATTGTTGTCAGTTTTTGTGGGTGGTGGGAACTACCTTCTGTAACCAACAAGGGAAGTGATCGGAAGTACAGGAATCAAACAGCGTCCCCTGGCAAAATATATACTATCCTTATGTCCACTGGTCAAAGAAGGAATGTCTGCCTCATAGAAATTGCCGGTGTGGAAAGTTTTACATGTATCTGCGCGTACAAATCGTCACCTCAGCGCAAAGAGTCAACAACTCTAATTAAAATATATAAGCACTTATTGACTTTTTGCGCTAAGGTGACGAAATGTGTAATGTTTGACAAGTTTAAACCAGGAACCAACATACCTTAAAGGCCCCGTTGCTCTATCAGCATGAAAAAATTATCAATAGGTATCGCTGAAAGCTTCTCACTTTAGTTTCGTTAGTGTAAATGACCGTGATTAGCCAGCTTTAAACAAATAAAAAATCCTTGAGTTTCACATAAAAAGGGTTTGAAAACCTATTTGGGTCATTTTAGTTGGCAACTAAAATGACCTACTTTCGTTTTCATAAAATGGTAAAAATACAATGTACAGGCGTGAAGTCCCAATTACAGTCCCGCCTATGTTTATGTAGCATGCTAGACGGGAAACCAGCTCCGGAAATTGTATTTTTGAGCGATTTGTAATTTTTTCAAAAACTTGTTTTTCCTACTTTTTTTTTATATGACTCGACATATGCACACCAACCCACATTATATTACCAAACGTGAAGGTCGAACCGCTTTTCGCAGTGATTTAAGATTAGGCATTTTTACCGCTGATAGGACTATGGAGACTTTAAATTAAACAATTACTCCTGTTAAACTGATAAAAATCTGGCATTGCCATCAAATCAGTAATTTGGGACCTTATGCATATTTACTAGATAAGCTGTTTTTTTTTTTTTTTTTTTGTTTTTTTTTAGTTTTAACGGCCCTTTGACTCTATATTTTAGTCTATATCGGGGCGTGTCCCAGAGAGAGGGAGAAAGAAGACAGAAACGTTACACGAGAGAAAAAAGTCCCAACATGGCCGACCAGCTCCTTTTGCAAGCACAGTAGGCTCTTGCCCTACTATTATCCAAATTCGTAGGACGCCCCGGCACTGAAAGCTACCGGCACCATTGCCCAAACCCGACCACACCCGCACATAACAGAAGTATAATTTAGCAGATGCCATCTACATGTAGATGCTTCACCTGGCGTAAGGTCAAGTCACAGATTTAGCTATGTATATACATAAGACAGCTGCATTAAATGCTTTCGTTAAGTTTTGTGAATTTGCTTGCATTTCCAGCCTTTGCTATTGAACCTCCTTTGTCTTCTAGCTCATACAGTTTAGTTACTGCTCCTGACTACAGGTCAAGCTCCGAGACTGAATTTGGGTTACATTTAAATAAAATTTTATGTGAAGACTCATTATCTTTTCTGTGTATTCTGACATTATTAAATGGAACCTTTTTGAGGGGTATGATATCGATTTCTGTCGATTTGTCTCTGACTGCCGTCCTGTGGCATTAAGTTAACGTCATTAGGCTGGTCCGGGGTTTACACGAGCCCCGCTCACTTGCTCTAGTTTAACCATATTTCAGGTAGTCCAATATAAAACATAACTCACTTGCTACAAGTAACAACTTAAATACAATTATATATTTCAGATCCAATATTCGGCGGTTTGAAATACTTACGATGCAGATAGCAGTTGTTGTTCCTTTGGTTCTGTTTATTAAAGCTGTCCTTTGGACTGATGATGTAAATGTATTGGAGGGGGTGAGTGCAGACATTTAAATAAAATGTGTTATATGGTTTCTGTAACAAGTGCTTCTTGTTACGTTACATCATCACGTCGAAGAGACGACATGATGGCAGTGTGTGCCTGCTGGCTACGTAGATGCCATATAAATGATGTAAGTGGAACGTTTTGATATGAAACAAAGGGACTGAAGTTAAAATTCGATGTAAGAGGATGGTGCTTTTGATGCTTATTAACATAACTCATACATCACCAGAAAATAAAGACAAAGATGACCAATTCATAATAATCTAGGCAAGTTAAGATGTTTGGTAACACCTCTATGAATTCCGCCATTTGTACATAGGGCAAAAATTTTCATGGCTTCCTGAATGCTTCCCTTCCATAAAGAGATCTACTCTTGAAGGAAAGAATTTGCTCCTAGGAGCAAAATCTTTCTTTAAGAATTAACCACCACTAAGAAGGGATGAATAAACGAAAATAGCTGATTTGCTTCTCCTGAATTCAAATTCACATGATCAACTGAATTTTGTTGATAGGTCCTGAATATACGAGGGGTGATCACTAGCATTTATTCTATTAGAAATGTATAAAAACAGTATTCTAGATTTATAAAACCTAAGAAGCAAGCATATGACATATATTCAAGTTCTTAAGGACTTTTTAGTAATATCATTGCCATGCCAACGATGCCTTTAACTTCTAAGGGTTTAGTCTCTAAATTTTTGCATATTATGTCCCCCCACCAAAGGTGAGGGGGGACATATTGTTTTCAGTGCGGATCCCGGGCGTCGGCGTCGGCGTCAGCGTCGGCGTGACAGATTTCTTGCGTGCGCGATATCTCTTGAACCAATGGATGGAATTTTACCAAACTTGCATGGATATATCATTGGGACAAGTTTAAGAGCTGATTAGATTTTGGTGACCTTGACCTCATTTTCAAGGTCACTGGAGGACTTAGAATACATTTTCTTGTACCCACTATATCTCCTGATTCAATGGATGGAATTTCACTAAACTGACATGGATACATCATTGGGACAAGTTTAAGAGGTGATTAGGTTTTGGTGACCTTGACCTCATTTTCAAGGTCACTGGAGGACTTAGATGACATTTTCTTGTACCCACTATATCTCCTGAACCGATGGATGGAATTTCACTAAACTGGCATGGATACATCATTGGGACAAGTTTAAGAGGTGATTAGGTTTTTGTGACCTTGACCTCATTTTCAAGGTCACTGTAGGACTTACATGACAATTTCTTGTACCAGTGATATCTCTTGAACTAATGGATGGAATTTCACCAAACTGGCATGGATACATCATTGGGACAAATTTATGAGGTGATCAGATTTTGGTGACCTTGACCTCATTTATAAGGTCACTGGAGGACTTAGATGTCAGCTTCTTGTACCCACTGTATCTCCTTATCCAATGGATGGAATTTCACCGAACTTGCATGGATACATTTTGGGACAAGTTTAATAGCTGATTTGGTTTTGGTGACCTTGACCTTATTTTCAAGGTCACTGGAAGACTTACATGACATTTTCTTGTACCTACTATATCTCTTGAACCAATGGATGGAATTTCACCAAACTTGCATGGATACATCATTGGGACAAGTTTAAGAGCTGATTAGATTTTGGTGACCTTGACCTCATTTTCAAGGTCACTGGAGGACTTACATGACAATATCTTGTACCCACTGTATCTCCTGAACCAATGAATGGAATTTCACCAAACTGGCATGGATACATCTTTAATGCGACAAGTTTAAGAGCTGGTCAGATTTTGGTGACCTTGACCTCATATTCAAGGTCACTGGAGAACTTAGATGACAATTTCTTGTACCCACTATATCTCCTGTACCCACTATATCTCCTGAACCAATGGATGGAAATTCACCAAACATGCATGGATACATCATTCAGACAAGTTTAAGAGGTGAGTTTATTTTGGTGTCCTTGACCTCATTTTCAAGGTCATAGTCATCTATGTAGGGTGGGGGAGACATATTGTTTTCAGTGCGGATCCCGGGCGTCGGCGTCGGCGTCGGCGTGACAGATTTCTTGCGTGCGCGATATCTCTTTAACCAATGGATGGAATTTTACCAAACTTGCATGGATATATCATTAAGACAAGTTTAAGAGCTGATTAGATTTTGGTGACCTTGACCTCATTTTCAAGGTCACTGGAGGACTTAGAATACATTTTCTTGTACCCACTATATCTCCTGATTCAATAAATGGAATTTCACTAAACTGACATGGACACATCATTGGGACAAGTTTAAGAGGTGATTAGGTTTTGGTGACCTTGACCTCATTTTCAAGGTCACTGGAGGACTTAAATGACATTTTCTTGTACCCACTATATCTCCTGAATCGATGGATGGAATTTCACTAAACTGGCATGGATACATCATTGGGACAAGTTTAAGAGGTGATTAGGTTTTTGTGACCTTGACCTCATTTTCAAGGTCACTGGAGGACTTACATGACAATTTCTTGTACCAGTGATATCTCTTGAACTAATGGATGGAATTTCACCAAACTGGCATGGATACATCATTGGGACAAGTTTATGAGGTGATCAGATTTTGGTGACCTTGACCTCATTTATAAGGTCACTGGAGGACTTAGATATCAGCTTCTTGTCCCCACTGTATCTCCTGATCCAATGAATGGAATTTCACCAAACTTGCATGGATACACTTTGGGACAAGTTTAATAGCTGATTTGGTTTTGGTGACCTTGACCTTAATTTCAAGGTCACTGGAAGACTTACATGACATTTTCTTGTACCTACTATATCTCTTGAACCAATGGATGGAATTTCACCAAACTTGCATGGATACATCATTGGGACAAGTTTAAGAGCTGATTAGATTTTGGTGACCTGGACCTCATTTTCAAGGTCACTGGAGGACTTACATGACAATATCTTGTACCCACTGTATCTCCTGAACCAATGAATGGAATTTCACCAAACTGGCATGGATACATCTTTAATGCGACAAGTTTAAGAGCTGGTCAGATTTTGGTGACCTTGACCTCATATTCAAGGTCACTGGAGAACTTAGATGACAATTACTTGTACCCACTATATCTCCTGAACCAATGGATGGAAATTCACCAAACATGCATGGATACATCATTCAGACAAGTTTAAGAGGTGAGTTTATTTTGGTGTCCTTGACCTCATTTTCAAGGTCATAGTCATCTATGTAGGGTATCTTTAGAACCAGTGGATGGATTTTCTCCAAACTTGTATATATATTTTACTCATTCAGGCTTTTTATTCATTAGTGGGGATGGGAAATGGGCTGGTGGGGGGGACATCAGTTTTTCTCTGAAAAACATTTCTAGTTTCCATGTATATTTGCTGCTGATAAGTAACAAAGAATAGATAAAAGTTTGTGATGGTGTGATGGCTTGATGCAACTCTCAGATACTAAAAGTAATATATAGTTAGTCATGTCTTGCAATCAAACCTGGCAGAAATACAAACCGTGAAAGATTTTTTAACGAGAGAATTTGACGTTTTTCGCCGATTTTAAGCCGGGGGACCAGAACTGTGACGTCATTGCACTTTAACAAGAAAAGTCTTGGGAGAATTGTATAGCAGAAAGAACCAAAATTATCCTGTACTTGATAACCGATCCGTTAATTTAGCATCATACTGGACATTACGGACTAAATTCCCTAAAAATCCATTCTTTCAACCCCTGCTTTAGCTTTAATTCATGCCAGATTTCAGAACATTTTCATTAACAATCGTTATATGTGTGTTCTAAAGACAAAACCTAACTATACAGTATATAACGGTAGGTTTTCCTTAATTTTTAATATCTCTTTACATATTGTACATAATGAGCATAATAAAACACCACCTTACCAAAATGACGTCGAAAAAAATTCACACGTGGTACTCGGCATGAACGTGACGTCATATGTTGCTATGGTCACAGGTTAAAATTTCGATCTCAAACATGGATTTGAAAGCTCAATAGATACTTTTTGGTGTTACATGAAGGATACTTGTTTCTGTATAAAATTAAATAATCTACAAAGGTGTTTCCATTACTTAATGATCAAGCCACGCATGTCTGCTTCAGGAGCAAGGAATGAAAATTTTAGAAAAATTAAAATAATAGACTCAAATTTGTTGAGTATGTTTGCCATCACTAATGCGATCTGCTTTAGAACTACTTTAACGTATATTGGAACACCGTCATGATTTCAAACGATTGCATGCCTGATTTCCTGTTTGATTTCCCGGGTGACATAAAGGAAAGAGTTTGCGCCTCTTGGAGACCTTAGTGACCCCTGTTGAGAAAGGCAACAAAAATGAAAACAACCAAGTTGCATACCCTGAGTGTCTCCCTGTTAAGGGGTATGTTGTAAAGGGACTAAATATGCCATTTCTGTTTTTTGTCTCACTCTTCAGTGACGTTCAACTTTGAGTGTGGGCCTTATATTGGAACCAGTTGCTTTGTGGAGGCACAGGAATAAATAACACAGAGATATCTTCCGATGAACTTCTTACATGTATCTAAATATCTGTTGTTGTTTTTATGCCCCCGAAGGAACTTCGGGTGGCATATTAAAATCGCACCGTCCGTCCGTCTTTCCGTCCGTCCGTCTTTCCGTCCGTCCGTCCGTCTTTCCGTCCGTCCGTTACAAAGCTTGTCTCAGCTATAACTTTAAAACTACTGAAGCAAATTTGATGAAACTTCACAGATAGATAAAGCATAATGTGAAGGTGTGTCCCGCACAAGACTTAGATCCGTACGCCCAAGGTCAAGGCCACAATTGGGTCAGAGGTCAAATTGTGTTTCAAAATCGTGTCTCAGCTATAACTTTAAAACTACTGAAGCAAATTTGATGAAACTTCATAGATAGATAAAACATAATGAGAAGGTGTGTCGCGCACAAGACTTAGGTCCGTCCATCCAAGGTCAAGGCCACAGTTGGGTCACAAGTCAAATTGTGTCTCGAAATCGTGTCTCAGCGATAACTTATAAACTAATGAAGCAAACTGAATGAAACTTCACAGAAAGATGAAGCATAATGAGAAGGTGTGTCACACATAAGATTTAGGTTACCACGTTCAAGGTCAAGGTCACAATCAGGGGTCAAAGGTCAAATCTTGCCTCTGCGATAACTTGAAACCTGCTGAAGCGACTTTCACAAACTTCACAATTTGGTAAACCATAATGAGAAGGTGTGTTATACACAATATTTATTATCCAAAATCCAAGGTCAAGGTCACAATCTTGGGTCAGAGGTCAAACCGACTGAGAAAATTTGCCATTCACAAGACATATGTTTCCACATCCAAGGTCAAGGTCATAGTCAGAGGTCAAGGTCAACTCATTTATCCCCAATTGCTTAAAAACTATTGAATCAAACTTCATTAATTTTCATGAAAAGGTAAAACATGATGAGATGATTTACAAACAAATTATTGTTTTGTTGCCCAAGGTCAGGGTCACAGTCAGGGCTCAGAGGTTAAATCATGTCTCTGAAATAGCTCAAAACTGCTGAGGCCAATTTCATCAAATTTCACTGAAAGGTAAAGCATGATAAAATGGTAACTTAAAGAAAAGTAAAGTATTATGATAAGTAATGTAAGGTGTGACATTAAGGTTCCAGAACCCAACGTCAGGGACACAACAAAGTTTGGTCAGTGGTTGAACTAAGTCCCCATGAATCCTCTTAAACTTCCAAAGTGCATTTAAACATCACAGAAAAGTAAAAAAACCGAGAATGTATGTCATGTGAAAGACTCAGGCTCCACGCTCAAGGTCACGGCCACAACCAGGACTCAAAGGTCAGTTTAAGGGGCTTTCGGGAGCATTTGTTACACACTGTAACATTTCTTGTTTTTAGCTCACCTGAGCCTGAGGCTCCGGGGGAGCTTATAGTATGGTCAGGCTCCGTCGTCCGTCCGTCCGTCTATCGTCCGTCCGTCAACATTTTCAAACGACTTCTCCTCAGAAACCACTGGGCCAATTGTAACCAAATTTCATATGTAGACTCCTGGGACCTTAGGAACGAAAAGTTGTTCAAACGGTCCTGGTCACATGACCAACATGGCCGCCATGCCAATATATGGTAAAAACCTTAAAAAATCTTCCTCTCCAGAAACAGTAGGCCGATGGCCTTGAAACTTGGTATGTAGCATCAGGTACGCGAGTACTACCAAGATTGTTCAAATTATGACCTTGGGTTGACCTTTTTTACGGTAAGGTCAAATTTTCTTCCTTGTGCTATTCTATGGCAAAATGCTAGAACATAAGATATCTTGGAAACTGTTGAAAATTTTGGGCTAATAATTGGTATCTACAGTCATATTAATTAGTACATGAAAAATTATGAGTACAAGAGGTCAAGGTCATTCGTTGACCTTTGACCCAGAACTCTCATATTTTGACAATTCCAAACAATCTCCTCAAAAGCCCCTGGGCCAATTGAAACCAAATTTCATATAGAGCCTCCAGGAGTTGAGGGAACAAAAACTTATTCATACGGTCCGGGTCACATGACCAATATGGCTGCCACGCCCATATATGGTCATAACCGTTGAAAATCTTCTTCTCCAGAACCAATTGACCGATTGCCTTGAAACTTGGTATGTAGCTTTGGGTACTCGAGTACTATCAAGGTTGTTCAAATTATGACCTTTGGTTGACCTTGATCTTTTTTTACGGCAAGGTCAAATATCGGAAAATGCTAGAACATAAGATTTCATGGAAAGTTCTGAAGATTTATGCCTAAAAATTGGTATATACAGTTATCTTAATGAGTACATGAAGATTTGTGAGTACAAGAGGTCAAGGTCATTCTTCGACCTTTGACCCAGAACTCTCATATTTTGACAATATCAAACAATCTCCTCAAAAACAACTTCACCAATTGTAACCAAATTTCATATAGAGCCTCCAGGGGTTTGAGGGAATGTAAATTAGTTCAAACTGTCCAGGTCACATGACCAACATGGCTGCCACGCCCATTTATGGTAAAAACCTTTAAAAATCTTCTTCTCCAGAACCAATTGACCGATGGCCTTAAAGCTTGGTATGTTGCATTGGGATCTTCAGTACTATCAAGATTGTCCAAAATGATGACCTTGGGTTGACCTTGACTATTTTACGGAAGGTCAAATGTGGGAAAATGCTAGAACATAAGATTTCATCGAAATTTTTGTAGATTTATGCCTAAAAATTGATATCTACAGCCATCTTAATGAGTACATGAAGATTTATGAGTACAAGAGATCAAGGTCATTCTTTGACGTTTGACCCAGAACTCTGTCATTTTGACAATATCAAACCATCTCCTCAAAAGCCCCTGGGCCAGTTTTGAAACCAAACTTCATATAGAGCCTCCAGGGGGTTGAGGGAAAGAAATTTTTTTCAAATGTCCAGGTCACATGACCAACATGTCCTCCATGCCCATATATGGTTAAAACCTTTAAAAATCTTTTTCACCAGAACCAGTTGACCGATGGCCTTAGAGTAACTTACCCTAGAGTACTTAGGCTGAATTGACTCTGGTGAGCTACAGGACCAATGGTCCTCTTGTTTCTTCTTTTGCAGGTGAACCCTAAAAATTCATTATTCTACATCATTCTAGCGACAGTTATAAGTACCTTATTTGCCATGTACGGCCTTGTTGTGATGGTGAAAGCGTCTGAGAAGATCCTCAAGAAACATCGTATCCGGATGAAATTTATTGTGCTGCAGCTGGTCCTCATATTCACAAATCTTCAGTCGGCTATTATTAGCATATTTTACCGGTTTAATTTACCACCTTGTCGAGGGGTAATAGGAACAAAAGTCAGAGGCTCAGGTTAGTAGAAATGATTGGTGTCCACCTTAACATCTGCTAACAGCAAGAAGACATTTGGTGTTTTGGAACAGCGCAACCCCAGCCCCACCCCCCCTTCCGCCACTTTTACATATTCTAAAAAGGGCTCTACTCTAAAAGGCAAGAATTTTCTCCTTAGTTTGCTTTTCATTTGTTTGACTCTCTTTACGCCTTAAAATTTCTTATGATGCATGATAATTTAGAAAACCATGTAAGAGTCTTTTGTTATCAAGTTTATCAGGCTCGACCAGAAACACATCGGACTGGCTCGGCAAGCCTCGCCATTCCTACACTTTTTCTGGTCTCGCCTGATAAACTTGATATCAAAAGACACTAACATGGTATTCTCTATATATTACATTCACATACGCTGCAGGCAGTTGACGTTGGGAGAACGCCGTTTCAGCGTTGCTGACGTTGCAGTGACGCTGAAACGTCATCGTAAGAATGCTGACACGACGTGAGCTGCAAGCAGTTCATTACGAAACGAAGTTTAGAACATTGCCATACAAGAGTACATGAATGACAGAGTTGCTTCCCCAGATAGTGTAATCATTTATTAGTCTGGGAATCCATGCTGTCTAAAGACTATGATGAGACTGCGTGGATGCTGGGATGGTTTAAGCCTTTGCTGTTCGAATAGCTAATAAGTTACTTTTTTGTAGGTCGCGGCTCAAATTCATATTAATCATATCATAATTGTTGCACTACTTCTATAAAAGAATTTTGTTTTCAGCCTTAAACCTGCTACAGTCTTGCAAGGATTGTAAGCTGTTTGCTATTACTTTTCTGTAATATATTCCGCCTTTTCCATTTTAGATATTTAGGTATTTTAATGGGAAAAACATTGTCAATAAATACCCGTAGAACGGCTTAAGCTATGGAGTTATGGGGCAAGATATAAATCATTTGATTAACTTTGTTAGCATATTCCATAAATATTTGAGTTTTGCCCCTTTTCTGTCTGATTTGATCGACCACATTTTTAGCTCACCTGAGCCAGCGGCTCCGGGGGAGCTTATAGGATGGTAAGGCTCCGTCGTCCGTCCGTCGTCCGTCCACTTTTTCAAACAACTTCTCCTCTGAAACCGCTGGGCCGATTGTAACCAAATTTCATATAGAGCCTCCTGGGACCTAAGGAACGAAAATTTGTTCAAACGGTCCTCGTCACATGACCAACATGGCCGCCATGCCCATATATGGTAAAAACCTGAAAAAATCTTCTTCTCCAGAACCAATAGGTTGATGGCCTTGAAACTTGGTATTTAGCATCGGGTACACGAGTACTACCAAGATTGTTCAAATTATGACCTTGGGTTGACCTTGACCTTTTTTTACGGTAAGATCAAATTTGCTTCCTTATGCTTTTATATGGCAAAATGCTGCAACATAGGATATCTTGGAAACTGTTGAAGATTTTGGCCTAAAAAGTGGTACATACAGTCATCTTAATGACTACATGAAGATTTATGAGTACAAGAGGTCAAGGTCATTCTTTGACCTTTGACCCAGACCTCTCATATTTTGACAATATCAAACAATCTCCTCAAAAACAACTACGCCAATTGTAACCAAATTTCATATAGATCCTCCAGGGGTTTGAGGGAATGAAAATTTGTTCATACGGTCCAGGTCACATGACTAACATGGCCACCACGCCCATATATGGTAAAAACCTTTAAAAATCTTCTTCTCCAGAACCAGTACACCAATGGCCTTGAAACTCGGTATGTAGCATTGGGTACTCAAGTACTATCAATGTTGTTCAAATTATGACCCTAGGTTGACCTTGACCTTTTGTACGGCAAGGTCAAATATCGGAAAATGCTAGAACATGAGATTTCATGGTAAGTTTTGAAGATTTTGGCCTAAAAATTGGTTTATACAATTATCTTAATGAGTACATGAAGATCTGTGAGTACAAGAGGTCAAGGTCATTCTTTGACCTTTGACCCAGAAATCTCAAATTTTTACAATTTCAAACAATCTGCTCTAAAACCACTGGGCCAATTGAAACCAAATTTCATTTAGAGCCTCAAGGGGTTGAGGGAATGAAAATTTGTTCATACGGTCCAGGTCACATGACCAACATGGCTGCCAAGCCCATATATGGTAAATACCTTTAAAAATCTTCTTCTCCAGAACCAGTTGACCGATGGCTTTGAGACTTTGTATGTAGCATTGGGTACTTGAGTACTATCAAGATTGTTCAAATTATGACCTTGTGTTGACCTTGACCTTTTTACAGCAAGGTCAAATATGGGAAAATGGTAGAACATAAGATTTCATTGTAAATTTTGAAGATTTTGGCCTAAAAAATTGGTATATAGAGTTGTCTAAATGAGTTCATGACGAATTATGAGTACAAGAGGTCAAGGTAATTTTTTTACCTTTGATCAAAATCGCTCATATTTTGACATTTTCAACCATTGCCTCAAAAGCCAAAGGGCCAATTGAGAACACATTTCATATAGAGCCTCCAGGGGTTGATTGAATGAAAATTTGTTCAAACGGTCCAGGTCACATGACCAACTTGGCCGCCATTACCACTTATGGTATAAATCTTTAGTATTTTTCTTCTCCAGAACCAATACACCTATGGCCTAGAAACTTGGTAAATAGCATGGAGTACTAGAGTACCACCAAGACTGTTCAAATGGTGACCTTGGGTTTACCTTGACCTTTTTTGTAGAATGGTCAAATATGGGAAAATGCTAGAACATAAGATTTCATGGAACGTTTTGAAGATTTTGGCCTAAAAATGATATATATGGTTGTCTTAATGAGTATATGAAGATTTATGAGTACAATTGGTCATGGTCATTCTTTGACTTTTGACCCAAAACTCATATTTTGACAATTTCAGACATGATAAGTAAAAGCCACCTTGCCAATTGTTCAGGTGAGCGATTCAGGGCCTCATGGCCCTCTTGTTAGGATATTCCATAAAGATTTGGAAATTTGAATTTTGAATGACGACAATTTTGCACGCAAACTGCATAAGAATCGCTTAAGCTAGGACATTTAAATTTGGAATACAGTTAGTGACTTAGTCATATCTAGCACGATTAACTTACATGTACATGTAGATTCTCAAAATATGTGGTTCGGTTTTACCTCTTTTTCTGACTTAAGCATTCAGGTAGAGGCATAGTGTTTTATAAAAGAGATGTACATTTTCTAATTAATTCTTATCATTGTGTATGTCTCTTGCTCCCAATAGATATACATGTATCTGGTAGAAGCCTTAGTTTCTATTCATTCCCATCTTATTGTTAACATAAAGGTGTATTGTGTTTTCAGTGATACAACACATGATATTAGTGTTCGAAATGTTCTTACTGGCAATATGGGCGTCACAAGCTTACAAGAAGTCTGAGCATCGGAACCTAGCCGATACCTACATTACAGACGCTTCCGATGCCAATCTTTTACCTCGGAAATATGGCACAGTAGCCACATCAACAGATGACTTACATGTAAGTTTGTATGTGTATCTATTTATATTTGTTTCTTATGGGGTGGAAATTGAAGTTTTGACATTGGTAAAGTTAATCGGGGCCTCTTTTGCCTCGGAAATATGGCACCGTAGCCACATCAACATGATGTGATTTACGTGTAAGTTGTTTTATTCGTATTTATTTATATTTGTGTGGTTTTTTAGGAAATTGAAGTTTTGACATTGGTAAAGTTAATCGGGGCCTAGGTATGCAAAACATCGATAGCTTAACTAAATCGTAAGTGAAGGATTAGTTAAGCATTTTAGAAAATATAGTACACATCAAGTGTGCTTATAGTTTTTGCTAAAATTTGAGTAGTGTTTGCATTGCAAAAACTTCCCACATTTTCTAGCTGAATATTGTCGTGCATTTTTGTTTGCCACAGTTTAATGAAAATGTCACAGGGTGTAGGTACATGTAATTAGGTATATCATACACTTGCACTGCCTTTCGGTACAAGCCGGCTTTTATAGCGACGTGGTAGAGTGCTCGGCTTTAGATCGAATGGTCCCGGGTTCGATCCTCGGTCGGGGCAATGAGATTTTTTAAGAGTCCATGACAAATGGCGCCCATCGAACAATCCAGCCTGACCCCTGTGCAGTAATTCCTCGAGCCTATTTATACATGCAGCTCTTTAGCCTGGAACTTCGGGGACGAAGTCCAATTTGGTGGGGGAGAACGTCACAAGGTGTAGGTAATTAGGTATATCATACACTTATACTGCCTTGCGGTACAAGCCGGCTTTATTAGCGCCGGACGTGGTAAGAGTGCTCGCCTTTAGATCGGAGGGTCCCGGGTACGATCCTCGGTCAGGGCATTGGTATTTTTAAGATTCCGTGACAGAAGTGTATTATCTTGTTAGTTTTAACATAGTTTATCGCCTAATAACATAGCATCTGGCAGCCGTTTAACGGTTTTAATGTAGCTTTTGTCGTCTTAAACACTCTTAAACCGAATTGGCATCCAGCTGTCATTTGCCAGTTGACAATTCATAAAAAAATTCGATTTGGCATCTGGCAGCCGTTAGCCAGTTTTCTATGTAGCTTAAATCGTCTTAATCCCTCTCAAATGGAATTGGCATGTGACTGCCAGTAGCCAGTTCGCAAGAATTTGCGAATTGGCATCTGCATATCGTTTGCCAATTTCATATATAGCTTTAATCGTCATTAACCCTCTCAAATCGAATTCGAGTCTGGCAGCCAGTTGCCAGTTGCCAATTCCAAAATAAATCAAATTGGCATCTGGCTGCCGTTTACCTGTTTTCTATGTAGCTTTAATCTTCTTAAACGCACCCAAATCGAATTGGCATCTGACTGCTAGTTGCCATCTGCCAGTTCGCAAGAATGTGCAAATAGGCATCTGGATTCCTAGTTTAGCTTTTATTGTCTTAAACACTCTCAAATCAATTTGGCATCTGGCTGCCAGTTGCCTGTTGACAATTCATAAAAAATTTCGAATTGGCATCTGGCTGCCGTTTGCCAGTTTCTTATGTAGCTTTAATAGTCTTAAACACTCTCAAATCGAATTGGCAAATGACTGCCAGTTGCCAGCTCACAAGAATTTACAAATTGGCATATGTTGGTAGTTTGCCAGTTTCCTATTTAGCTTTTATCGTCTGAATCACTCTCAAATCGAATAAGCATCTGACTGCCAGATGACAATTCATAAAAATTTTCGAATTGGCATCTGGCTGCCGTTTGCCAGTTTCCTATGTAGATTTAATCGTCTTAAACACTGTAAAAACGAATTGGCATCTGGCTGCCAGTTGTCAGTTGATAATTCATAAAACTTTTCGAATTGTCATCTGGCTGCCGTTTACCGGTTTAATCGTCTTAAACACTCTCAAATCGATTTGGCATCTAGCTGCCAGTTGCCAGTTCAGTAGAATTAGCGAAATGGCATTTGGCTGTCGTTTGCCCATTTCCAATGTAGCTTTAATCGTTTGAAACCCTCTCAAATAGAATTGGCATCTGGCTGCCAGTTGCCAGTTCGCAAGAATTTGCGAATTGGCATCTTGTTGTCGTTTGCCAGATTCCTATATTAGCTTTTATCGTCTTAAACACTCCCAAATCGAATTGGCATCTGGCTGCCAGTTGCCAGTTGACAATTCGTAAAAATTTTCGAATTGGCATTTGGCTGCCGTTTACCGGTTTCTCATGTAGCTTTTATCGTCTTAAACACTCTCAAATCCAATTTGGCATCTGGCTGCAAGTTGCCAATTCCCAACTCAGTATAATTAGTGAATTGGCATCAGGCTGCCGTTTGCCAGTTTCCTATGAAGCTTAAATCATGTGAAACCCTCTCAAATCGAATTGGCATCTGACTGCCAGTTGCCAGTTGCCATTTCACAAAACATTGCAAATTGGCATCTGGATGTCGTTTGCCGGTTTCCTATTTAGGTTTAATCGTCTCAAACACTCTCAAATCGAATTTGCTTCTGGCTGCCAGTTGCCATTTGACAATTCATAAAAAATTTCGAATTTGCATCTGGCTGCCGTTTGCGATTTTCCTATGTAGCTTTAATCGTCTTAAACCCTCTTAAATCGAATTGGTATCTGGCTGCCAGTTGCCAGTTCATAGAAATGTTCGAATCGGCATCTGGCTGCCCTTTTTCGGTTTTCTATATAGCTTTAATCGTCTCAAACACTCTCGAATCGAATTGGTATCTGGCTGCCGTTTGCCAGTTTTTTATGTTGCTTTTATAGTCTTAAACTTTCTCAAATCGAATAGGCATCTGACTGCCAGTTGCCAGTTGCCAATTCACAAGAATTTGAAAATTGGCATCTGTATGTAGTTTGCCAGTTTCCTATGAAGCTCTAATCGTCCAAAACACTCTCAAATCGAATAAGCATCTGAATGCCAGTTGCCAGATGACAATTCACAAAAATTTTCGATTTGGCATCTGGCTGCCGTTTGCCAGTTTCCTATGTAGCTTCCTATGTATCGTCTTAAACCCTATCAAAACAAATTGGCATATGGCTGCCCATTGCCAGTGCCTTTTAGCTTTTATCGTCTGAAACCCTCTCAAATCGAATTGGCATCTGACTGCTAGCTGCGAGTTGCCATTTTACGAGAATTTGCGAATAGGCATCTGGATGTCGTTTGCCGGTTTCCTTTTTAACTTGCCAGTTTCCTATGTAGCTTTAATCGTCTTAAACAGTCTCAAATATAATTGGCATGTGACTGCCAGTTGCCAGTTGACAATTCATAAAAAAAAGCTAGAATTGGCATCTTGCTGCCGTTCGCCAGTTTCCTATATAGCTTTAATCGTCATTAACCCTCTCAAATCGAATTCGAGTCTGGCTGCCAGTTGCGAGTTGCCATTCAAAAATAAATCAAATTGGCATATGGCTGCAGTTTACATGTTTTCTATGTACCTTTAATCTTCTTAAACACACTCAAATCGAATTGGCATCTGGCTGCTAGTTGCCATCTGCCAGTTCGAAAGAATTTGCAAATAGGCATCTGGATTTCGTTTACCGGTCTCCTAGATTAGCTTTTATCGTCTTAAACACTCTCAAATCAATTTGGCATCTGGCTGCCAGTTGCCTGTTGACAATTCATAAAAAAATCGAGTTGGCATCTGGCTGCCGTTTGCCAGTTTCTTATGTAGCTTTTATAGTCTTAAACACTCTCAAATCGAATTGGCATCTGACTGCCAGTTGCCAGTTCACAAGAATTTACAAATTGGCATCTGTATGTAGTTTGCCAGTTTCCTATGTAGCTCTAATCGTCTAAAACACTCTCAAATCAAATAAGCATCTGACTGCCAGTTGCCAGATGACACTTCATAAAAGTTTTCGAATCGGCATCTGGCTGCCGTTTGCCAGTTTCCTATGTAGCTTTAATCGTCTTAAACTTTCTCAAATCGAATTGGCATCTGGCTGCCAGTTGTCATTTGACAATTCATAAAACTTTTCGAATTGTCACCTGGCTGCCGTTTACCAGTTTAATCGTCTTAAACACTCTCAAATCGATTTGGCATCTAGCTGTCTGTTGCCAGTTCAGTAGAATTAGCGAATAAGCATTTGGCTGTCGTTTGCCGGTTTCCAATGTAGATTTAATCGTTTGAAACCCTCTCAAATCGAATTGGCATCTGGCTGCCAGTTGCCAGTTCGCAAGAATTTGCGAATTGGCATCTGGTTGTCGTTTGCCAGTTTCCTATATTAGGTTTTATCGTCTTAAACACTCCTAAATCGAATTGGCATCTGGCTGCCAGTTGCCAGTTGACAATTCGTAAAAATTTTCGAATTGGCATTTGGCTACCGTTTACCGGTTTCTCATGTAGCTTTTATCGTTTTAAACACTCTTAAATCCAATTTGGCATCTGGCTGCCAGTTGCCAATTCCAAACTCAGTGTAATTAGTGAATTGGCATCAGACTGCCGTTTGCCAGTTTTCTATGAAGCTTAAATCATGTGAAACTCTCTCAAATCGATTTGACATCTGCCAGTTGCCATTTTACAAAACATTGCAAATTGGCATCTGGATGTCGTTTGCCGGTTTCCTATTTAGGTTTAATCGTCTTAAACACTCTAATATCGAATTGGCTTCTGGCTTCCAGTTGCCATTTGACAATTCATAAAAAATTTCGAATTTGCTGCCGTTTGCGAGTTTCCTATGTAGCTTTAATCGTCTTAAACCCTCTTAAATCGAATTGGCATCTGGCTGCCAGTTACCAATTGCCAGTACATAAAAATGTTCGAATCGGCATCTGGCTGCCCTTTTTCGGTTTACTATATAGCTTTAATCGTCTCAAACACTCTCTAATCGAATTGGCATCTGGCTGCGAGTTTCCATTTGCCAATTCATAAAAAATTTGAATTGGCATCTGGCTGCCGTTTGCCGGTATCCTATGTAGCTTAAATCGTCTTAAACCCTCTCAAATCGAATTGGCTGCTGGCTGCCAGTTGCCAGTTGCCGATTCGCAAGAATTAGCACATTGGCATCTGGCTGCCGTTTGCCGGTTTTCTTCATAGCTTTAATTGTCTAAAACACGGACAAATCGAATTGGCATCTGACGGCTAGTTGCCAGTTCAGGAGAATGAGCAAATTTGCATGTGGCTGCCGTTTATCGGTTTCCTATGTAGCTTTAATCGTCTTAAACACTCTCAAATCGAATTGGCATCTGACTGCCAGTTGCCAGTTCGCAAGAATTTGCGAATTGGCATCTGGTTGTCGTTTGTCAGTTTCCTACTTTAGCTTTTTTCGTCTTAAACACTCTCAAATCGAATTGGCATCTGGCTGCCAGTTGCCAGTTGACAATTCGTAAAAATTTTCGAATTGGCATTTGGCTACCGTTTACCGGTTTCTCATGTAGCTTTTATCGTTTTAAACACTCTTAAATCCAATTTGGCATCTGGCTGCCAGTTGCCAATTCCAAACTCAGTGTAATTAGTGAATTGGCATCAGACTGCCGTTTGCCAGTTTTCTATGAAGCTTAAATCATGTGAAACTCTCTCAAATCGATTTGACATCTGCCAGTTGCCATTTTACAAAACATTGCAAATTGGCATCTGGATGTCGTTTGCCGGTTTCCTATTTAGGTTTAATCGTCTTAAACACTCTAATATCGAATTGGCTTCTGGCTTCCAGTTGCCATTTGACAATTCATAAAAAATTTCGAATTTGCTGCCGTTTGCGAGTTTCCTATGTAGCTTTAATCGTCTTAAACCCTCTTAAATCGAATTGGCATCTGGCTGCCAGTTACCAATTGCCAGTACATAAAAATGTTCGAATCGGCATCTGGCTGCCCTTTTTCGGTTTTCTATATAGCTTTAATCGTCTCAAACACTCTCTAATCGAATTGGCATCTGGCTGCGAGTTTCCATTTGCCAATTCATAAAAAATTTGAATTGGCATCTGGCTGCCGTTTGCCGGTATCCTATGTAGCTTAAATCGTCTTAAACCCTCTCAAATCGAATTGGCTGCTGGCTGCCAGTTGCCAGTTGCCGATTCGCAAGAATTAGCACATTGGCATCTGGCTGCCGTTTGCCGGTTTTCTTCATAGCTTTAATTGTCTAAAACACGGACAAATCGAATTGGCATCTGACGGCTAGTTGCCAGTTCAGGAGAATGAGCAAATTTGCATGTGGCTGCCGTTTATCGGTTTCCTATGTAGCTTTAATCGTCTTAAACACTCTCAAATCGAATTGGCATCTGACTGCCAGTTGCCAGTTCGCAAGAATTTGCGAATTGGCATCTGGTTGTCGTTTGTCAGTTTCCTACTTTAGCTTTTTTCGTCTTAAACACTCTCAAATCGAATTGGCATCTGGCTGCCAGTTGCCAGTTGACAATTCGTAAAAATTTTCGAATTGGCATTTGGCTACCGTTTACCGGTTTCTCATGTAGCTTTTATCGTTTTAAACACTCTTAAATCCAATTTGGCATCTGGCTGCCAGTTGCCAATTCCAAACTCAGTGTAATTAGTGAATTGGCATCAGACTGCCGTTTGCCAGTTTTCTATGAAGCTTAAATCATGTGAAACTCTCTCAAATCGATTTGACATCTGCCAGTTGCCATTTTACAAAACATTGCAAATTGGCATCTGGATGTCGTTTGCCGGTTTCCTATTTAGGTTTAATCGTCTTAAACACTCTAATATCGAATTGGCTTCTGGCTTCCAGTTGCCATTTGACAATTCATAAAAAATTTCGAATTTGCTGCCGTTTGCGAGTTTCCTATGTAGCTTTAATCGTCTTAAACCCTCTTAAATCGAATTGGCATCTGGCTGCCAGTTACCAATTGCCAGTACATAAAAATGTTCGAATCGGCATCTGGCTGCCCTTTTTCGGTTTTCTATAAAGCTTTAATCGTCTCAAACACTCTCTAATCGAATTGGCATCTGGCTGCGAGTTTCCATTTGCCAATTCATAAAAAATTTGAATTGGCATCTGGCTGCCGTTTGCCGGTATCCTATGTAGCTTAAATCGTCTTAAACCCTCTCAAATCGAATTGGCTGCTGGCTGCCAGTTGCCAGTTGCCGATTCGCAAGAATTAGCACATTGGCATCTGGCTGCCGTTTGCCGGTTTTCTTCATAGCTTTAATTGTCTAAAACACGGACAAATCGAATTGGCATCTGACGGCTAGTTGCCAGTTCAGGAGAATGAGCAAATTTGCATGTGGCTGCCGTTTACCTGTTTTCTATGTAGCTTTAATCGTCTTAAACACTCTCAAATCGAATTGGCATCTGACTGCCAGTTGCCAGTTCGCAAGAATTTGCGAATTGGCATCTGGTTGTCGTTTGTCAGTTTCCTACTTTAGCTTTTTTCGTCTTAAACACTCTCAAATCGAATTGGCATCTGGCTGCCAGTTGCCAGTTGACAATTTATAAAAATTTTCGAATTGGCATCTGGCTGCCGTTTATCGATTTTCTATGTAGCTTTTATTGTCTTAAACACTCTCTAGTCAAATTGGCATCTGGCCGCCAGTTGCCAGTTCCGTTGAATTAGTAAATTGGCATCTGGCTGCCATTTGAAGGTGTCCTTTATAGCTTAAATCCTCTGAATCCCTCTCAAATCGAATTGGCATCTGACTGCCAGTTGCCTGTTCACAAGACCTTGCGAATCGGCATCTGGATGTCGTTTGCCGGTTTCTTATTTAGTTTTAATCGTCTTAATCACTCTCAAATCGAATTGGCATCTGTCTGCCAGTTGCAAGTTGAAAATTCATAAAAAATTTCGAATTGGCATCTGACTGCCGTTTGTCGGTTTCGTATGAAGCTTTAATCGTCTTAAATGCTCTCGAATCGAATTGGCATCTGGCTGCCAGTTGCCAGTTGCAATTTCACAAGAATTAGCGAATTGGCATCTGATTGCCATTTTCCGGATACCTATTTAGCTTTTATCGTCTTAAACCTTCTCAAATCGAATTGGCATCTGGCTGCCAATAACTAATTCATAAGAATTAGCAAATTGACATCTGGCTGCCTTTAGTCCGTGTCCTAGGAAACTGTTATCGCCTTAAGCCCTCTCAAATCATATTGGCATCTGGCTGCCAGTTGCCAGTTGTCAATTCATAAGAATTAACGAATTGGCATCTGGCTGCCGTTTGAAGGTGTCCTTTGTAGCTTAAATCCTCTGAATCCCTCTCAAATCGAATTGGCATCTGACTGCCAGTTGCCTGTTCACAAGACCTTGCGAATCGGCATCTGGATGTCGTTTGCCGGTTTCTTATTTAGTTTTAATCGTCTTAATCACTGTCAACTCGAATTGGCATCTGTCTGTCAGTTGCCAGTTGAAAATTTATAAAAAAATTCGATTTGGCATCTGACAGCCGTTTGTCGGTTTCGTGTGAAGCTTTAATCGTCTTAAATCCTCTCGAATCGAATTGGCATCTGGCTGCCAGTTGCCAGTTGCAATTTCACAAGAATTAGCGAATTGGCATCTGACTGCCGTTTTCCGGATACCTATTTCGCTTTTATCGTCTTAAACCTTCTCAAATCGAATTGGCATCTGGCTGCCAATAACTAATTCATAAGAATTAGCAAATTGACATCTGGCTGCCTTAAGTCCGTGTCCTAGTAAACTGTTATCGCCTTAAGCCCTCTCAAATCATATTGGCATCTGGCTGCCAGTTGCCAGTTGTCAATTTATAAGAATTAACGAATTGGCATCTGGCTGCCGTTTCCCGGATTCCT
Source organism: Ctena decussata (assembly GCA_963989385.1). Classification (NCBI taxonomy): domain Eukaryota; kingdom Metazoa; phylum Mollusca; class Bivalvia; order Lucinida; family Lucinidae; genus Ctena; species Ctena decussata. The sequence goes on along the minus strand of OZ022501.1, from coordinate 54,849,494 downwards.
ATTTTGGTTTAATCGTCTTAAACCCGCTCAAATCGAATTGGCCTCTGACTGCCAGTTGACAATTTATAGGAAAAGTTGCGAATTGGCATCTGGCTGCCGTTTGCCGATGTCTATAGGCATTAATCGTCTTCAACCCTCTTTAATCGAATCGTCATCTTGCTGCTAATTGCAAGTTGCCAGTTGCAAATACATAAGAATTAGCGAATCGGCATCCGGCTGCCGTTTGCCGGTTCCCTATGTACCATAAATCGTCTTAAATCCTCGGAAATCAAATTGGCATTTGGCTGCCAGTTGCCAGTTGCAATATCGCAAGAATTTGCGAATTGTCATCTTGCTGCCTTTTGCCGGTTTCTTACATGGCTTTAATAGTCTTAAACCCTCTCGAATCGAATTTGCATCTGGCTGCCAGTAGCCAGTTGCCAGTTACCAGTTCAGAATTAGCGAATTGTCATCTGGCTGCCGTTTGCCGGTGTCCTATGTAGTTTTAATCGTCTTTAACCCTCTCAAATCGAATTGGCATCTGGCTGCCCGTTGCCAGTTGCCAATTCACAAGAATTTGTGAATTGGTTTCTGGCTACCAGTTGCCAGTAGCCAGTTCACTAGATTTTACAAATTGGATCTTGATGCCGTTTGCCAGTTTTCTATTCACCTTGTATGCTCTAAAACCCTCTCGAGTCGAATTGGCGTCTGCCTGCCTGTTGCCAGTTGCCAATTCAGTTGACTTTGCGAATTGGCATGTGCCTGCCGTTTGCTAGTTACCTGTTCACCTGCATCTCAATCGAATTGGCATCTAGCTACCAGTATCCTGTTGCCAATTCTAGAGAATTTGCGAATTGGCATCTAGAATGTGAAGTTAGCTGCCATTTGCCAATTGCCCATTGAATAGGCAAATGGCAACTGGCAACTGGCAGCCAACTTCACGAACATCAAATGATAGGGCTACAAGTTCTCATAGCAGTTGCAGTCCTCCTTCTATAACAATAGTATGCATATCAACTCGACAGCCACATTTTTATCCTAACAATAAAACGACAAATAATAAATTCTAATTTCTTTCTATCTAAAATATTTCGGCCAAAGGCCCTCTTCAGTAAAACGGACGTGTATCCGTACACGTTATATACTGCTCACAAAAAGTAGGGTTATTATGACATAGAAGCGACAACAACAATAAACAGTAATAGCTGGGTTAGATTATTATTGCATACTGATAGAGCCCTTTTCAAGTGACAACATTCAGCTAAAAACAGAAACAGTCACAGCAGGCCTAGAGCAACACATAAAGGGCTATGGGGTCTACATCGGAGAAAAAAATCTTTTGGACACCCAGATTCTTTGACTATTTAAATTCTGCATAATTTTCCAAACTGCAAACGTCCACTTTGATAGGCTTTATTGCGTGATTAAGGTGTAGGGCCTTCGCAAATGTCACCATCTGTGCGACAATTCACCACACAATGTAATCGTTTACGCCTACCATTTCGTTCTGTGATAAGACCGCATGACAAAAGGATTTGTATCTTGTTAACTGAGGAACTAGGCGTCTGTCTTCATAAAGGCTGCCTAAAAATGATTAGTCATTGCTGTGCTGGATTCGTGCGAAATTTGGGTGTCGACTCTTTGTCTACTTCCAATTCACTCTAGGTCACGTGACGAGCATAAACGTATCACTTTCCATACTGAAGGTCTTTAGGAAAATATGTTTTCTGAATGATAACAGTTTAATTTTTGCGTAATTCTGCTTTCTTAATTGTCTTAAAATCCCTTACTTATTTTGAGCAGTATATCAAAGTTAAGTTTGACTCAGTCTGTTCGCCCGTATTTTAGATATACAATATATTTATAGTTCATGTTCAGTCTCTGAATCATGGTTTATTTTGTTTGTTTGAAGTATTTTGTCTTTTTTGTCGTCAATAGCTTTACGTATGTGAGACTCAGAAAGTGGAGTCTTGCAACAGCAACAACGGTAAGTGTGCTTTTCACCGATTGCCGCTTTCTTTCATTTTGTCGGCCTTCTATGTGTATCCCATTTAGCCGTTTTGGTTCATGCTATCTTAATACGTTGTCAGTAGAAATAGTGACATTTTGTTCATTTGGGCCAACGACGATTGAATATCATCTGACTGCCCGCAGGCTTGGATGAAATTAAGATAGAATAAAGTAACAACGACTTTTACTAGTTTGCCGTTTCTTTCATTTTGTCTGCTTTTCGTTTTGATGTACTTATATATTTACATTCCTTTTGGTTATAAACGTTCTTGTTTCAATAGGCAGTAGAAATGTATACATTTTGTTCAGATCTCGCAATGATAGCGACCGCTAAAGAGACTACTATTCCTGGTTTTGACTTTCGCCAGCCAACAATTGCAGTCTAAGGAAAAGTGTTGCATGCATTGTTAGTCTAAGCCCCGTAAGGGAAAGCGTTGCATGCATTGTCAGGTGATCTGCAAATGCTATTCTATCTGCAATTCAACAAAGTTTTTGGATGTCCTGTAGTTCATACTTTCATATTTTTTTCCAATTTTGTCCTACGGACCGCGCTTGTGCATGGTGGGTGTTGGTATCGCTGCCTCTGCTTTCTGGACTTCCTTATATGGCACATCATGATGACAGGAAAATCAAATCAAAGCTTGTTGTATTACATATAATCCTGAAAGCGACAAAACTGAAAATAGTTGAATTTGCAAACAACGTAGATCCAGTCTGTGGATTTTCAATTTAATATGGCTTGAACAAATTATCTTTCAGAAATCTTGCAGACGCAAATTTTGTCATCTGCTTTTTTTGGAGTTTTAAGGGTTAAGAACCCAGGAACAGCCACACTCACAAATTACAATGTACAGCCAACCCAGCGCAGCAAAAGAATAATCCAATCGAATCAGTCTTACCATGGAAGGACATTTACTTATTTTACTTCATGTGGCTCTTGAATATTTCATTTATCTCCCGTCTCTTACTCTGTAGTTCGTAGATGAAGAGAGCTGTTTTATATAAACTTATCATATTTTATTCCTCACTGTACATTGATTGCTGATGCAGATACATAGTATGATCTCACGTGTAGCTTGAAAAGGCTGGTGGGGGTGGTCATGGTCGGGCGATGGTGCTGGGTTACCTTCAGTACCGGGATGTCCTACTAATTTGGATATAAGTAGGGCAAGAGCTTACTGTGCTTGCAGTAGGTGCGGGTGGGGGTCGTTTGGATATTTTCTCTCCCCTATTATATACATGTATATGTTTTCTTCTCCCTCTGTCTGGCAGATGGCTTGATTTAGACTGAAATACTGTATCAAAAAGCCCTTAAATCAAAAACAACCAACCGAAATGAATATGCTATTTTCACGGAAAGACTTCTTTTCTACCCTTTATCTTGAGCCACGACACAACCAAATCAACAAAGTGACATGTGCGCCCAGCGAAGACAGATCAGCATGGGCATCCAGGGTCTTTGCTGTCCGTATCAAGCTAGCTTACCCCTTAGTTACATGTACCCTTGAAGCTCACAGTGAATACTCTGACCAGACTGGGCGGATTCCAAGGCTGACCTGTTTCTTTGCGGGGCGCTCATACCACTTTGTTGGTTTTGTCGTGTCACGGCTCAAAACTGTAATCATCATCTAAACTGGGAGTGCACACACGCAATCGCTGTGTGGGTTTGTGTGATATATTTTCTGCGTGGTGAAATAACCCTTTCTTAAAGCAGATGTGCCTTATATGTGCTTAAACCAGCATGCACACATGCTAAGACAATACTTGGACCTTGCAACCAATAACAGCCTGGATATCCATGTGTTAAGATAGTATCCCTGTGACACACTGCTCACAAACGAATGGATGGTGCTTGCTTCGCTGGTCCTTTCACCAACCCTTTTGTTTGACCTTTCACCAATCCTTTTGTTGTTGGGCTGTATTGGACCTTTCACCTACCCTTTTCGTTGGCCCTTGCACCAACCCTTTTTTTGGGTCTGTCAGTAATGCTTTTGTTGAGCTTCAGCACCCAATGTTTTAGTTTCAGTCGTCCTTCAGTTGGGTTTGCGGTCAGTTTTATGGGATATCGGTAATCCTTTTGTTGTAATTCCTATCGAGAAACCATTTTTGCAAGGAACAAGTGGTTACTTTGTTGGGTTTTAGCAATTCTTTTGTTGAGTGTCAGTATTCCTTCTGTTTGGTATGTACAAGTATCCCTTAGTGTTTGTAAGATCGGTTCACACATTTCTGTTTATTTTCATTATTCTTTCTGTTTTTATTTCAATATTATCTATGCTTTTTCCAGCTTAACCAAACCTATTTATTGTGTTTCAGCAATTATTCTGGGTTCGAGGTTATAAAATTTGAGAATAATGTCAAACTCAAAATAAAGCACACTGATTGGCTGCTTCCGAGCATGTGCTTGGAAGCAGCCAATCCGTGTGCTTTATTTTGAGTTTGAGAATGTACTCAAGTTTTATAACATCGGGCCATGTTTGGCTTGTCTCACCCAATGTCTGTAAGACAGGCCCACTGGGCACACAACGTTAATTCAACCCCGGGCCCTGTTTGGCTTGTCTCGCCTAATGTTTGTAAGACAGGCCCACTGAGCACACAACATTAATTCAACATTCAATCAATGTTGAATTAACGTCATGGCGTTGAATCTACTATAATTCAAAGTTGATCCAACTTGTGAGCCTGTTGGGTGGTTGGTAGTTTTACCCTTTTTCTGTTATTAGGAAAACTTGATTTTGATATTCACTTAGTAAAGGCCTTTGGAAGTCTTTCACCTGTTTTTGATACGAACTGAGTGCCGAAGCAACTCTACGTATGTCAGGGGAAACCACAAAGGACAGCATATTAGCAATTATATTTTGTTAATTTTATTTGGCCATTGCCTTTGACAGAGCTTTTATTCTGAAAATGTTCCGACGCTAATTGCTTGAAGAATATGAAGAATATGTCATAATTTCATGACCAATTGTTCAGATGAACCTATAAATTTCCTTCATCATCCACAGGAACTTAGTACGTGTATATACTTTACCAAACAAGAAATGTTGCATTTTAGTTGTTTTATGTGTAAGGGTAAACCTCCATATTTTCCCACCATTTTCAGAAAGGGAACTATTTTTGTGACTTCCTGTTTTCTTCCTTAGACGGTGAAGTCCTTCAAAATGGATCAAAAGTTAAAGGAAAGAATCTACTCCTAGGGAAGCAAATTGTATCCGCTAACTGTTGAACCCCGTTTAGAAGTGAGGCAAAAGTGAAAATGTCAGATTTGGTTCCCCTGAAAGTGTATCTTTAAAATAATTCAGAGTTTTAGATAAGAGGGAGTATTTGGTGATAATAAGGGATAATGTTTGCCGATTCTGCATAAAAACATATGTTGTGACCCCTCATCTGAACCGTCTCGATGAGACGGTTCAGATGAGGGATCACAACATATGACAAGACTGTTCAGATGAGGGGTCACAACATATGGTTTCAATGAGAAATAAAAAAAATCCCTCAATTATCATCAAATACCCCTCTTATCTAGAGCTTTGTAATTGAAATGTGGCGTTTCTTTTATGGCATGCATAAGTATGCGAATGGTGTTTTTGTCTTAAGGTGAATCGGCGCATATTCAGGGGAAGCTACGCTGCAACTTTTTGTCTCCTTTCTAAACGGGGTCGGGTCTTAAAGGAAAGAATTTGCTCCTCCAGGAGAAAATTCTTACCTTTAAGAGTAGACCCTTTCTGGAAGCATGTCATTGTCCAGGGAAGCAGTCAGGAAGTCAGTAAAGTTGTTCTTCGTAGCAAAAATGGCGGAAAAAAATAAGGTGTGCCTATTTACCTGAACTAGTAAATAGCATATATGAGCCGCCACATGACAAAAAGTGGCATGCGCGCCCTCCGAATACTCAGATCCGCCCAGTCTGATCGGAGCCTTTGCCGTCCGCATGGCGCTAGCGTAGACCCTTACATGTAGCTAGCCGAAGCCTCTGATACGACTGGGCGCTGCCCAGGCTGATCCCAGTCTTCGCTTGGCGCACATGCGTTTTTGTTTGTTTTGTCGCGTCTGCTGGGATGGCAGCAGATGGGTAATGTTGAGTTTTCGAAAGTGTTGTACACAATAACATACATGTACATTATCCTTGAGTAATGTACTTTTGGTCTCTGTCTTGTAATCAGGTCTATCTTAGAGAGTGGAATTTTACTTATATACAAGGAAACCATATATTTATGAACAGACGATTTATTCCATTATCTTTTTAATGTACTTCCGTGTTATAATAGTTCCGTGTTTGTAAGGAAATGAAAATGAGCCGAGACATAAGAAAAACAACAAAGTGGCATGTGCGCCTAGCACAGACTCATGTCAGCCTGAGCATCCGCCCATTCTTATCAGTGTCTTGGTATGCGCTTAAAGGATAGCTATGGGTCCTAGCTACTTCCTGGGCGGACGCCCAGGCTTAACTGAGTCTTCACTGGGCGCACATGCCACTTTGTTGCTTTCTTCGTGTCGCGGCGCATTATGATGTGATTCTGTCTAAGACACTAAAAGTATGTCAAGCTTATTTTGACAAATTAGAATGAAACTAGAAATAAGTTTGTTACGTCTGAAATGGTAGCAACGTCATTTGGTAGCAGCCAGCAAAATCACAGCTTCAAGCTTGCTTTATTTAACCCTTAAACATGGTTTTATTCTATAATAATTAAATATACAGCACCTATGTCGTTTCAATGGCCAACTAAAGCAGGTTTTTTTTTCAGATAAGTATGTGTTTTGAAATGTTACAAAGTTAACGGAATATCTGTAAACTCTGATACAGGAGTTGAACTAAATAAGCCCTTGAGTTCTGTTCAGATCTTCTTGCTCACGCCTACCAATCGCTCTCTTGCGAAACCGCGGTTCAGAACGCCAATCCATGAGAGGAATTTCCGGTTTTGCAGTAGGGGAGCCAAAAAGGTAAACAAATTTGACATCGGCACAAGGTTTGAGGTATTTATTTTCTCTGAAATCAATTTATGCAAAATATAAGAATGCTATTTTGTCACATATAGATTGATTCTTCAGCACATGAAAGGATTAGGCACATGGTCTTGCATTTTTCCAGATATGCATTTAGTACGGCGGAGCATGTGTTCAAGGTCAATCTCGGCGATATATACATGTAGGGAAAAGTCTCCTTCTCTTGCTTGACTTTGAGTCTCTGACCTTGTCAGTCACAAAGAAGTAAACAGAACTACTGTATGCGTGAATCCAAACGTTTAAAGTAAGCTTTTTGCGTTGGACAGTTTAGTTTTTAGAAAATATACGCAAAAACTTGGCGTCGTCAGCCCGGTTCCGCATGAGATTTTAGAAATTTTTATCAAACACAAAAACAGCTTCTGAACAATAATTGGATCAAAATTAACATGAACTCTGTGATATATCATTATTTTATACATTGCAGATGACCTTCTGGCTGTTTTAATCCCCGTTTGTCTGTTTTAGTAGCATGCAAGCGGGTTTGAACGAGGGTTTGCAAAAGGCCTAAAAAAGACAAATGGAGAATAAAAACAGCCTAAAAGTAGTCATCTGCTATGTATAAAATAATGATTTATCACAGAGTTCATGTAAGTTTGGATTCAATTATTGTTCAGAAACTGTTTTTGTTTCTCATAAAAATTCCTTACATTTTCTAATATCTCATGCGGAACCGGGCTGACGATGCCAAGTTTTTGCGTATATTTTCTATAAGCTAAACTGTCCAACACGGAAAGCTTACAATCAACGTTTGCATTTACGCGTACAGTAGTTCTGTTCACTTCTTATCGACTGACAAGGTCAGAGACTAAAAATCAAGCAACAGAATGTGACTTTTCCCTACATGTCTATATCGCGGATATTGATCTTGAACACATGCTTTGCTGTACTAAATGAATATCTTGAAAAATGCAAGACCATATCCCTAATCCTTTAATATGTGGAAGAAGCAATCAATATGCGACAAAATAGCATTCTCATATTTTGCATAAATAGTCTTCAGAGATAATAAATAACTCAAACCTTGTACCGATGTCAAATTTGTTTACCTTTTTGGCTCCCCTACTGCAAAACCGGAAACTCCTCTCATGGATTGGCGTTCTAAACCGCAGTTTCGCATGAGAGCGATTGGTAGGCGTGTTGCTATTGTATACTATGCTCAGCGTCAATGAAATCGCACAGTCTTAAAATGTAAAATTTTTGCTTGAATTCAATGATTATACTATATCAACAGGGTATAGTTATCATATCGGACCATCTTATTACGCCCATGTTGTCATTCTGCATGAAGGTACGCTGTGAGTATGTGACGTAACATAAGCTCTGAAATCAAGAAAAACGGAATTCTGCCATAATTTCACATGGCAGAAATTCCTCAATGGTGGATTTTGCTAGAGTACATATACACTATCAAATCGCCATAGAAAAAATACAGACCACCGAATGCAACAAAGTGACTTGGAATCGAACGTCACTACATGTATATTGTTACGTTCATCAAACAAGGGCAGACAAAAGTAAATAAAGGTAAATTTCATACTTTTTTTTAACCCAAGGTGCTGAGATAAATAAAAGAAACAGAATTTCAGAAGTTCTGTGGGGCAAACGTCAACCATTATCCAGCCAGAGCATGACATTAGATGGATGACGTCACCCTTATTTGCCGAACCGCGTCATAATTCAATGGAGGAAAAGTGGGTTTTATGTCAAGAGACCTTCCAATAAACGATTCATTTGCAATCAAGTGTCTGACAGAGCACGAAAATGGATTTCATATGAATATGAAACGACTTTATATTATAAGCATTTTGCTTACTGTCAAATCCTGTTACTTTTGAAATTGTATTGTAGTATATGTTAGTAATTTATAGGTAATAAAATATCGTTTAAACTAAACTAAATATGGATTTGTTAAGGTTAAATGTGTCATTTGATATCGACAGTTTTTAAATACGTCAGTATTGACGTCACGCTTGATAGCACCCACTGATGAACGAAATTTAATTTGCAAACATTCTATCTCAATACCAGAAAGTAAAGATTGATAACCAAATTGCCTTTTACATAAAACCAAACATTAAACGAACATAATGGGCCATAAGTTCAAAACTGGCGCGTTTTCATTGACGCTGAGTATATTTGTAACCTGTACATAACTTGTATGACACTGAAACAAAAATATTGACTGCACTAAGTCTGATATGCATCTGAATTTTGGCAGTAATAGAAGTAGTGCCCTGTCTAGAAAAAGAAGCATCTTTTTTATTTACATGGTTGGAAATGTTGTTACAAGAAAATACCAAATTTCTAAATTTTTCACTTGCAAGATTATCTCACTCTTGTATAAATGATTGGGATTTCCTTTCTTGAAATTTAAACGAATTTTCAGTTTGTTTTTCTTCTCTGAGAAAGAAAACATGGTGTTCCTCTTCTGGGAATCATATTATCTTATCATTTCGATGGTCGTAAATGCCAAAATGACTTGTTTAACAACGTCATCAACTTTTCCCTGGCTTCGGCTGGGTCACGTCTGTTTTATAAAAAACGAACATCGAAAAAGTTGATAAAGTTGATAGCCATACAGCCACAAAGCATATAGTTTTCGCGTGACGCACATGTCACTTTGTTGCTTTTGTGTCGCGGCTCATACGTTTCTTTGGCCAAGAGCAAAACTTCACACACGTTTCTATTTTTCATTTCAGAAGTACTCAATCGACGCAACTGAGGACTTGCTCCCTACGAACGGCACCATTACAGTACAGACATCTGTTCCAAGGTTCACCTTGGAAGGATAACAACAACGACATCCATCCTAGTCATACATCTTCATTTCCTAATGCTGGTCTATATATTTAATTGTTCATAAACAAACACTTTTATTAAGGCTGCCTTTAGAAAAAAGAACGCATACAAGATCGAAAATTTATAGAGAGACCAGTGCTCCAGATAAGAACGGGTAACAGGGATACTTTAGGGATAATTTCCGTATTTCTCCATATAAGCATATGTTTGTCCTTCATTAGAACCGTATCGCCAAGACTGTTGTAATAAGGGGTCACAACATATGTTTTCTTCGAATAATAAGGAATAATTTCTCTGAATTATCCTTGAAAAATCTGCAACTCTGCAGTGACTCTTCGTACATGACAGTAATAAGTCTGGGGACTTTCAGTTTCACATCACGCACATGTGTGATGGTCTGTCATAACACTTGCGTATTTCAAATCAGCTAACTAAAATGACAATTTTACACACTAGCAATGGTTTATTTCCAAAAAAATATAGGTTTACTTTCTATTTTTATACGCCCGTTTTGAAAAAACAGACGTATTATGGCATGGCGCTGTCCGTCCGTCCGCCAACATTCTTGTGCGCACCATATCTCAGAAACCGTTTGAGATATCTTCGTGAAATTTTGCAGGCATATATATTAGGATGGGGCAATGTGTCGCGTATAGTAATGGTTGCTCCCCCTTTCTTAGTTTCAAAGTTATGATCCTTTGATTATTTTTACCATACTAGTCTTGTGCGCGCCATAACTAGATAACCGTTTGGGATATCTTGATGAAACTTCATAGCAATGTGTATGAGGGTCTGATAATATGTCGCGTATAACAATGGTTGTTCTCCCCTTCTTCGTTTTGGAGTTGCATCCCTTTGATTAGATTTTAGGGTATTTTTGTGTATACTTATCTTGTGCATTCAATAACTAAGTAACCATTTGGTAAACCTTAATGAAACTTTATAGCAATTTGCATGATCACAAGACGGTGTGTTACATATAAGAATGGTTGGTCCTCCTTACTTAATTTTGGAGTAACCTCCATTTGATTAGTTTTTTAGGCTAACCCATTCCCCCATAACTCCTTTACCCTTTGAAATATTTCAATGAAACTTTGTAGGAATGTGTATAATAATGGGGTAATGTATCATGCGCATAAACCACAACTCTGGCTTACTTCCTGAATTATCTGTCCTTGCATCAATTTCCGTTTTACTCTGAATCTCCTTAACCATTGGAAATATTTTAACAAAACTTTATGGTGATGTGTATATTGTCAAGGGAAAGTATTGCGACTAAGAGTTTATGAATTATCTCCCTTGTTTGACTTTGGCGTTTCTCAAATTCTGAGCTGATTCACCCTGGAACCTGATTTTTAATGCACTAATAGTATTTGATGTGTTGTTTTGATAACATTGCAGTCATTAATTACAGAGCTGTTTCCCCTGATTTGTCTGCCTGTCCATCCTTCTATAAACAATCTTGTTCATTTTGTAACTCCTTCATGACCCTGGAACGGGTGTATTATGCGCCCCTTGCGAAGCTCTTGTTAGAAACTGTTACGATAAAAATTGTCTACAATGCTTGCTGTTTTTGTAATGGATGCTAACTGCAATATCACTCAAGGTTTTGCATCAGTTACTCGATTGAAAAGTACATTGGGGGTTTGCCTTTGTTATGGTCAGCAGTAACACAAAAAAGAAGTTAATGTTTTGACCTTCCATCGCGCTTCATCCTTCGGACATGTGGTGACATCTTGTGGTAAACATTTAAGAAGGTACGTTATGGTAAGCCATCATGTCAGTTCATTTGAAGCATTGCCAACCATCACAAATGTGCGTGATGAAATCCGTAAGTCCCTCGACTGGTAATAAAGTTTGCAAGACTGCGTACGCTTATCAACGGCGACTTAAGCGGTACTCGATTTTCAAAATGGTTACCATGTGTCACCATGTATATGAACCCAGTGAAAATAAAAACCGAAGTCTGCATTATTATGAAGTACGAGACTTATATACAGTCACCACGCGGTACTGAACGCCAGCTTCATTGTGTACAGTGCTTAATATCAATTCTCTGTAAGAATCAGAAAACGTTGGCCACGCTATGTCTGGGATTTTAGTAATTTTTTGTCTACATATCAGGTTTGATGCAAAACCACCATAAACGGCGTTGAAATCTTCATTTTATGTTTCGTTGCCATGGAAACGGAGAATGTTTGTTCTGGGAGGTAGGCAGAAAAATTGAACATAAAAAATTAGAAAATTGGCAAAATTGTTTGTTATTTTCCTGTCTCCACAGAAACTTTTTGGAAAAGAAATGTTTTTAACATCAAAGCACTAAGTTGGCATAGCACAAGGATATAAAGTTGGTGACAAAATTTTGCATAGGTTTCTTACACTAAGGGCCCAAAAAAGGGGAAAATTGGCATTTTATCAAATTTGTGAAAAATGCAATATTACACTTTTTCGGTGGAGTTTTTGGACAGTTTAACAGAAGATGTCCAGACAAAGACTAGTATGGTCATAAAGAACAATATATGCAAATGTAAAATATAAAAAAAACTGGATGGAGAAATTCAAATCAAAAGGTCAAGGTCAATGTTAAAATAGCTAAAAAAATGCTATTTTAATACCTTTTTTTCGACATTTATTGGTATAAATATCATTTTTTATGTTTTAAAGGCGGTTTTAAAGCGCAAAGAACTATTACACATAATAAATCTGATCATTGCAGCAACACTAGTTTATCCAGAAGCAACAAGGTTTCAAGGTCAAGGTCACCAAAATCGAGAAATTTTTAATAAATAACATGCTTTATACGAAAATTATAGTTTTTTCCTCCTTCGATAAGGTATGTAATTATAGCAAACAGTCTAGATACAATTTACAGTAACCTTGCTTCAATTTCTGACATAATTCAGGTTGAAGGAAATTGCAGTGCCAAGGTCAAGGTCACAAATATCCACGAAATTATTGCTCAAATGAACTCTGTATCATGTATTATGATCATTTAGAAACTCTGACAATTCTTGATTTCATTTTAATTGGTCATGCATAAACTGCATTTAATGTTATGATACATCATCTGAATCAGGGGGACCATTCAAGGTCAAGGTCACTTATTTTCAGTCTGAGCTCTCTATCAATACTTAGGAATTTTTGTCGATTATCAGCAAATTTCTAGGCTTTATCAATGTTTGCTTAAGTTTGCTGGGTAGACAATCAATTTAATTTTTGTGAATAGTTTATACCATTCATACCATTCATATTGAATGATTCATTGAGGCCAAGGTCATCAGAAATCAAGAGATTCCTGTGTCTACAAGTCGTATCATATAAGATAGCTACATTAGTAATCGTCAGACTGGAAATAACGAAATGTTGACATGCATGTATTTTTTTCTAATCCAGCATGGCAGTTAGAGGAGAAAAGAAGTAACCTGTGGGAATTAACTCTTTAAAGGATCTCTGTAATTCCTGTTTTAAACATTCTGATACACTTTTTGAAAAGCCGGAAGTTGATGACTTAATAAATCTGAAGTTGTTTCCCCTTAAAGCTCTTGTTTTTGAGAAAGCAGTGCGCCAAAATATGATTGGTGTCTTGGTCTGATTTTGAGTAAAATAGTGATCATCCATAGAAATGATTATTTTGAGACGAGAATGCACTTCCTGCAATATATGTGCATTTTTTCCCAAGATTCTGAAAACCACATCTCAAGATTCACGCAAGGGATATGCCTCACCAGTTTACTATATAAGATATTGCAAGTGGTTTCAAATTTCAAGTACTTGGGACTTATTAATGTATAAAATTGATTTTCCATTAGCTAGATCTATAGTCAAATGAATTGCAGTGAATGAGTGATGTTGGCATTGTTAGACAGTTTTGTGGATTAGCATGACAGTTAATGTGGTTACATGTAGAAATGTAACATAAGTATATGGTGGCCAATTATGTCATATTGGTACACCTCTATGTTTTTCTACCATGTTTACAAAGGGGCACAACTTTTTTTGACTTCCAGTTTGCTTTGAGTCTAGCATGTCCCTTCCAAAGTGGGTCTGCTCTTGAAGGAAAGAGGAGCAATCCTTTTAGTCTGGGTGCCGGGACGAAAACCCGAAAAAATAGTCCGCACAAATGTTTGATGCAGATTCTTATTATTTAGGATTCCCTTAACCAGAAACAAAATGATGCCACCTTGGCATCCTTGGGGAAATTAAAATATTCAAGATGGCGTCCAAGATGGCCGCCGAGGGATAAAATTCATAATATCTTCTTAAATATAAGGGTTAGAAACATACTTTTGGTGGCTACATATAGGTTTTTGAGGTCGAGGAATCGATTAAGCGTGTTAAAAAAATTTTCAGACAAATCAGTTACAAAATGGCGGACAAGATGGCCGCCAAAACATAAAAATCTCTATATCTTCTTAGTATACGGGCTAGAAACATAATTTTGGTGTCTACATAGGGTTTTTGGGGGCCAAGGAATTGGTTTAACATGTTGAAATCAACTTAAAAGCAAACCGGTCACACAAAATGGCTGACAAGATAGCGGACAAAGCAACGGTCACGGCACTAATTGTTGGAGAAATGCACTTTCCGATAGCAGAATTCTGGTTTGTGTATTAGAAACCCGGATTTTGCATGTATAAGATTGTTGAATATAAAAATGAAGTTATAAAAGTCCCATTCTAACAGTGTTTTAACAAGAGGGCCAAGATGGTTCACAAGAACCTAGTGCAGGCAACGGCAGATAACCCGTTGACAAAGCTTTAGTCATTACAGAAAGCCGTTGTTACGAGTAACAATCTAAAGGTTACAAGAATTTTGTTATAGTCTATTATCTATTTTACTTTCTTCAATTCAGGTTAAGAAACTCTGATATATATTTGTTGGTTGCTTGCGTCGTTTAAAATTACAGCTCATGGCCGGCGATCAGTGAGTGGTGTGAGTGTCCAGGTTCGTGCCATGCCACAGCCAGATCTTTAGCATCTGGGAGGTATGGAAAATTTACAAAATATTTGTTGGTTGCTTGCGTCGTTGAATTATAGCTCATGGTCGGCACTAGTGGTGTGAGTGTCGCAGGTTCGTGCCATGCCACAGCCAGAGTTTAGCATCTGACTGGTATGGAAAATTTACGTGTCAGAAAAGATCATACTTACTTCAAAGCAGTAACAAATTTTGTAAACAGCTTTTGATTTTTTTGGTATTTTCCCAGTTCTTTCAAGTATAAAGGAGACAGTTCTACCCATGATCATAGACAGTTGACTACAAATTGTATATGCATATTTAAAATGTTTTAGCTTCAAAAGTGCATAATTGTCATGCCAGTTTGTGCAAGTATTCTTACCTGACTCTAAATCTTCCGAGCAATGCTACAGGAAAGTTAATAGCAATAACTGACTTCATAGACCGAGCAATGCCACGGGGAAGTTGATAGCATAAACTGGCTTCATAGACGCGTCAGCTTAGATCACCATAACATTCTAACAGATTATTCTCCAAAGCTGCTAGGCTGATCAAAATCACTTTTTGAGTTACTAGAGTAGTTGGCGTAAGTACAGAAAACAGGGGGTTTGAATCCTATCTCTGACAACAACTGAAAACGGCTATCTGTCGACTTAGCAAAAATATATACTCGTACCGGACTAGAATCAAGGATGGTCAAAAGACGGCACAAGGATAGATTTAGCCCGACCTTTCATAATAGCGCTATGCCAGAGACACAGTGAGAATCTAACAACCCATTGCTCCAACGGCGCAAAGGCTACTGGGATAATTTGATATATAGCTATACTTCCATTTGTTTGAGAGAACGAAAATTGGTATGAATGCTTGCGGCCCAAGATGTCACCGTTTCATCTAAAAAGTCCACTTCTCCTGAACCACTGAAGTACACATAAGTTGGTATTTTCATGTAATATTTCACATTCCTCAAAAGTTTTAAATATGTAAACGTTGGGTCACGTATGCCCCCCAAACTCGGGGAACGTACTTTATAGAAACTGAATAAATGACTTTGCATTTGGAAAAGAAAAGGTAGATCTATAAGTAGAGTTAGAACCATCTCTAAAAGGGATTTTCCAAAACTGCAATACAGTTTCCTGGCAGATTAAAACTGTGTCTCCAAAAGTTGTTTATTCCTGCTTCTATCCCATACGCTAACTAACCATATGCTATAAGCGTAACACTGAGATAATGTCAGCATAAAATCAAAGACCAGAAAGTGATTTTTTAATTAAGCTCCTGACAAAAGATCAAAGTAAAGATTTTTTTTTTCTGTTACGACTGAAATTTTTTCCTTCTGGGTTATTTACCCCTGCTTAAAGGCTAATATACAGAAAAAGAAGTAAATCTATAAAGTCAGGGGGGGGGGGGAAGGACTTTTCTTACAAAACTTAAATCAAGCTAAGCAATCAAAGTAAAAGAACCCTTTGTGCCAATATCAAAATTTTGCCCCACTGCTTGGCCATTCGGGGTTCTACTGGTGCTTTTCGTTTGCTCCAGGATTTCATTGGTGTTGTTTCGGAGGGATCTCCAGGTGTCGCAATACGTTGTTTCTGTCAAGTCCTCATATATGATTCATCACAGGTTTTATCCATGATTGATTTGCTGTCTGTGATGATTCATTGAAGAGTTGGGTACCCTTCATGCAGACCAAATACTAAATAAATGTTTTGAATCACTGCAGAGGCAGAAGGCATGGGTTTGGACCAAGTAAAACTAGTTAACTTCCCTTTTGGTTCCTCAATGCTACGTGTTCTTGTGTCCGCTTGTCTGTGGTCTTCTAGCAATATGGTTACCTTATAGCTGTCCAGTTTGCTTGCTGTTTTGTCCTATTTGAAACACTGATAAAAATAGGCAAGATAAATGTTACTGTTATTTCAATTGGGGTAACTGAATGTCTGAGAGGGCTGTTCATTCGATTTACTATGCTTGTCTTTCGCGACTATTTGTCATTTTTGTATTTTGGTTTTGACGGTGGAATGTGCGGTCTGATTGTATTAGTTCTTGATCTCTGTCTATCATTTTACTTTACCAAAAGGTACATGCATGGAATTGTGAACATAAAAAAGCCATTAAAAACGACATTCTTAAAATAATGAATAATCGAGATGTCAATGTCTTTCGGTTGCGACTGAAATTTTCTGAACGGGGCTGTCTGCCCATACCTGGACTGGGCTCTGATGGATCATCATGGTCTCCTTGGTAATAACACTATCAGATGCAAAATGAGGTCTTTATGACTTCGTTTCTTTTTAAAATTCATAGATCTTATAATTTCAAAATTCCGGGTTAAAAAACTTTCTAAAGCCTGAATTCTGCTATCAAAAAGTGCATTTCTTAAGACATTCAGCTCCGTAATCGATGCTTCGTCCGCCATCTTGTCCGCCATTTTGTGTAAGTTAGTGCCTTAAAGTAAATTTTAACATGCTTTATGGATTCCTTGACCCCGAAAACCTATATGCAGACACCAAAATCATGTTTCTAGCCCGTATACTAGAGAAGATATGGAGATTTTATGCTTTGGCGGCCATCTTGTCCGCCAGTTTGTAACTGATTTGTCTGAAATAATTTTTGACATTCTTAATCGATTCCTCGACCTCGAAAACCTACAAGTAGTCACCAAAAGTATGTTTCTAGCCCACATACTTTAGAAGATATTGAGGATTTTATCCCTTGGCAGCCATCTTGGACGCCATCTTGAATATTTTGATTTCCCCAATGATGCCAAGGTGGCATCATTCAGTTTCAGTGTACGGACACGTTGGTGAACACATTTGTGCAAAAACATTTTGTGCGGACTATTTTTTTGGGTTGCACCCAAAATCTCCATTTGGCAACCAGACTATTTTGAAGTTGACCTCCTTTGAGAAAGGAATCAAAAACGAAAATGGCAGAGTTGTTTCCAGTTAAAGTGTACTCACCACCATTAAGGGGGGTACCTATAAGGCCCCTTTTCTGCCCAAGAGCAAAATGTCTTATTTTCAGCTGATGATTAGCCTAAAGGGTCCGCTATACTGAATAAATAGTGGTTAAGCTCCGTAAGCATTACTTTTGGAATAATGGGGTTATCAAAGTGGGTGGGGTAAATCAGCATTGACCAGGGGAGTCATATTATAAGCTATATTTCTCCTTCAAATTTAATGGTATTCATATATATCTTCCTTTATAAGTTAAAATAATGTCTGAGGTGATATCTTTTCTCAATTTCTACCTTTCAAAGTAAAATCTTATGTCTGCAGAATTTCTTTTAGTGACACTGTCAATTTTCAGTAATTTTGGTACTTTGAATTCAATATATGTGACTGAACATGAGATTTTGGGTCCAAATGAGGCCCAGGGGCGAAAATGAGATATCACCATTTTCTGATAGCTTGATAATGCTAGAGTGTATATATGAAATTTCAACTCAATATAGTGAGCGGTTTTCGAGAAATTTGACTCTTGTCATAATGACCCAAAAATAAGATTTTCAAGTTTCAAAAAGAACATTTTCAAGCGGTCTTTGACTTAGATACCTTATGCTTTCAAAAGTTCTCTTTAAAATGATATATTATCTGCAGAAATAATAAGAATTAAATAAAATTATTCTTTAACCATCCAGCAATCTGAAATCAGAAAAAAATGTTTCCATGGCAACCGACATCATCGTTACATGCCTACAAGGAAGATGTTGGCTTAGCTTATTTCTCAAGTAAATCTGGGCATAGATTTACTTTTCACTCTTTGATTTGCAATTTTTTAACTTTTGGAATTTGAAAACTTTCTATTGTTAAATGTCATTGAAATAATCCTGAAGTGTTTTAGGTTCCACCTTCATATTTGGTTTTGGGCAGGTGGTCTTAGGCACACTTCTGCATCTGAGCAGTATGAAGCAGCCTCTTCATAAATATACCATTGTCTTTGCGCATCGGGTCCCTGGAAATGATTCCTGATAACTCTTTGCACATACACACACAGTTGAAAAAATGTCATCTTAAGTTTTAAAGGCACCAATACTTGTTCCACGTCCGCGGCATATTTTCTAAGATAAACAACGCCCGGGTTAAGTTGTGCTGTAAAACAAAATGAACTCGTAGGCATTTGAAAGGGCTGTTTAGTATTAAAAAGTGCAAACATGCGTTGGATGTGCGGTCTCTTTTCTCAGAAACTTTTGTAGCAGCGTTTTTATGACAATTCTACACATTTATTGTCAGAGCCGGAACTTAAAAACAATAAGGCCACCATCTTCTTTCTAACCAAAAAAAAATCGTTCACAGTCACAAAACTGTATCAAATTTTAATCTAGATGGGTGCATCTCTAGGGGAAGGATCTCCACTACTTTCATTTTTGTCTCCCTTTTCAACTGAGGCAAAGTCTTTAAAGCAGAGAATTTGCTGCGTCAAGATGAAAATTTTTTTCTATTCAGTGTGGACCCATTGTGCAAGAGTCTAAACGCACCAGGAAGAAAAACGCTGTTTCTCGTTGAATATGAGAAATCCACAGAATGTTAGTTGGTACATGTACCTGCATTTCGCGTCCATAGTTAGTAAGGGTCATAGTTAAAAGAAACTGCATGGCTGGTTTAATGACTCTATTTAGAACATTTGGAGCGAATTGGGTTTTACAAGCTAGGAAGGATGCAATTCATGATGTAAAATTCCACAGTCATCAATGTGTGAGTACATAAGCTTTGAGAGTATTCAGTAGTCCATTGATTCAAATGACAAGCCGGAGGAAAAAATTTATGCTGTGTCTGATGATTACAGGTGAAATAGTGAGAAATGAGCTTAAACACTAGAGGCTATGCAACTGAGGATGCAAAGCTGGTTTCAAATGTATCAACGCCAGCATAGCATAGAATATTGTACAAATAACAGCAGCATCCAGAAGGACATCAGAAGAAATGATAACGGGCATGAGAAATGGACTTAAATGCTAAGGTCGACACAGAATTTTATAAAGTCATCAGAGTGTGAAATATAAGTCAAGAGTTATCATCCCTGTAATTCTAAAAAGAAACTTTATGCCAGGTTTGTTAAATTGCAGGTGTCATATTTTAAGAGAAATGGACTTAAGCGCCAGAGATAAAGTAATTTTGAATGTAAAATTTTACCAAGTCAGCAGAGTTTGAATAATGAAGACATCAGCAACTGGAGCTTAAGTCTTCAAGACGCGCTAAATAGTGTAATCGGTTACCTGTTACATGGAGCGAGTATTAATGTGAATGCAGTTATTTCCCTTAGACCCGGGAAGCGATAGGTATTAATCGATATTAGGAATGTCATATCGATGTCCATATGCCCGGATCCGTACAGGTGTTGAACTTCTCTGAAACCGGTTTTTTGTCATCACTGTGTTTAATATTTTATCAGCATAATAACAATACGAAGGAGCTGGATGGAAACATTTTTATTTTTCGAACAATATGGGTTTTCTTTTTCTCAGATCAAATCAATTTTCTTTTCTCACTTGCTCACTTTTGTTGTAATAAGTCTCTTTTTTCCACATGTTTAGGTCAATTTCGTAAGGACTGGCGAGAAAAATAGATCTGATCATTGGTCGTTTTAGTTTCTGACAACAAAAACATAAAACAATAATACTTATAATAAATTATGATATTTCGATCCCTCTTTGACGGTCTCAGCTTTATGGAAAGGGTAAGCCTGATACAGATACCCTTCCACCCACATTAAGCCTGATACAGATATCCATCCACCCACTTTTTTTTTTTTTTTTTTTTTTTTTTTGCTTATTTTTTTTTCTTTTGCCTCGCCCATTGGGGCTAACGAAATAAATATTGGCTGCCTGATGCTTCTGCGGCAGCGGCTGCTACACCTGAATGTCATTTATCGCAGGCCAAGTTTTTCTAGTAGTCCTACAAATTCAGAGGCATTATCTCGACATGACTGAAATATTATTTTCTGGGACGTTAAACCGCAACTCAACAGCAACGACAACTTTTTTCTTTTCACTTTCTGTTTTGATAAAACTGTTCAAAAGTTTTATGCATATGCCGTCTTTCGGTTTTCTGCGTAGCTGCGTTATTTAAAACATTTAAGTTTAAACATTTACGATTAGTATTTAAAAGCCTTTTGCTGCGAACAAAAAAAAAATGAGTCGCGACACGACAAAACAAACAAAATGGCATGTGCGCCCTGCTAACACCCAGATCAGCGTGTGTATCCGCCCAGTCTTATAGTCTTCTCTGTCCGCGAAGAGGTAGCTTAGCCCATTGGTTATCCTGTTCAGGCTGATCTAAGACTTCGCAGGGCGCTATGGCACTGAGTTCGTTTTGTTGCGACGCAGCTAAAATTACTATTTTCATACGGTTAAAAATCATCAGAAGACGATCTTTAATACATATCGGATTGAATATCGATTTCTGACTTTCATTGCCCTTAGCGAGTGTTAATTTTGAAATTGCATTGTTTTGACAAGACATGTGACCGAATTTCACACCTTCATGTAGACAACAGCGGCTCAGTAGGCTTCTCAGTCAATGACTTTAGTAAACAATTAAATGAGCCGTGACATGACAAAACACAGCTGCATGTGCGCCCAGCGAAGACTCAGATCAGCCTGTGCATCCGCCTAATCTGATCAGAGGCTTCAATATCGGCATGGAGGTAGCTCAGAGTATTAGCTACTCTTTAATCGCACAGCAAAGACTGGGTGGCTGCTTAGGCTGATCTGCGTCTTCGCTGGGCACACATTCCACTTTGCTGGTTTATCTTGTCGCGGCTCGTATGAGGAAAATTATGAAAAATGACCAGAAAAAAGTGGCCCGGCCTTGACCGCTGACTAGTGCCTTGTATCTTCGTATTTCTAACTGTTTTTAATTCTAACTAAATTAAATTACAACATGAGAACAGCTTGCCAATTTTAAATGGTTTGCGCACAGGCACAGTCTGATTTCATCACACATGTTTAAAATATTTTGATCGGAAATTGGGATCAGTTAAACGGGTTAGGTTATACAAACTAATACTAAAATTGACAAAAACAAAAATTATTAACTGATCATAGCCTCAGACCAGTTTTTTCGCAAGTTCATAAGCTGGTCTGAGTCAGTTTGCATATTGATCAATTTATATTGTTTAAATTAAAATATATATTGTAAGTCATGCCCCAAACTGTGAATAACTAATTCCATAAATTGAATGTTGGATATTTATATATTTAGCATTTATCTTTCAATTGGTTATTTCATGATGAGTTCATTTCAAACTTTAATGAGATGACAATTACTAAAACTGATAGGAGGTAATATCGGATTTTATGATCGATAATCGATTGATGCAACGCGTAATAAACATGTTACTTATACTGTGTACATAGCGTATTATCAACGTATTCCGATCAGCTTGCGCAAACTGTTCAGACACTGTTTGGTCTTATCATTTCGCACATATCAGAGGCTGATAAATTTGCGCAGATGCACAGGCTTATTATCGTAAGTACTCATTTTAGCAGAAATACCAAAAAACAGCACCAAAATTTTATCTTTTATAATCCTTTCTAGCTTCACTTAAAACAGTCATATATTAAAGGGACAAAGTTTCATTATGAACAGAAATATTAATAATAAAGTGAAACATAAAAAAATATTTCTATAGCCTTGCAAGAAAAAATGTTTCATAGCATTTTTTCCTTAGCTATGCGGACTATGCCAAATAGTAAGCGTTCCTTACACAACATTACGAGGAAATCTTCATTATGATTTAGTTTCTTACAGTCAACAGTTTTTCGACAATACTGTAATATCTAAAGAGAGCAATACAGTGTATGTCTCTCCATGTCTCCTAATAATAAATGAGCAAATCTGCCTGTTAGCTAGTCAATAAAAATACGAGTCTGTGGCTTCTAAGATCCTACCCTGTGATAGACAAAACATATTTCGTTTTTTGATAAATAACACCCACCACACTCGAATGAATTTCAATCAAAACTGTTAGCACAAACACTGGAAATTATATAATAACTAATAGATTAAATTAACATTACCATAAAATATGTAATTATTTGTTTTCAGGGTTGATTTTATTCAGCTTATTAAGAATTAAAATAAAAAAACTACAATTAGTCGATTAACCGTGTTTTCCTTTATCTCGTTTGATTGTCACGTGTAAGAGTAAATTGACTTCTTTCTCTTTTTTTCCTTTCTTGCATTCTTCTTTCATTCGATCTTTCTTTCTTTCTTGATCAGACTATATAAATATTGTTCCTTTCTTAATTACAGGTAGATCATAAAAAGCACAGTAAAACACGAATACCAAGAAAGGATGTGGTGTTAGCCTTTACGCAATATAGGCGGATTTGGACTTAGACTATTTGAGCCATAATTATGAGCGAGGTTTATTCGAAACACGACTTTTTGTATGTTTAGAGATCAATGGAAGATACTTATAGTGTACTTATTTTATAATGAATTACATCAATGTAAACCTTATAAAAATCTCTCGATGGTGATAACTTATAAAAGTTTTATAGAAAATTCGATCATTTTCAAATTTTAGGCTGAACATAGCTTCTTGGGCATTTTCGACATGATTCGTATATAATTTCAAGTGATTGAAGCTTCAATCTTCAAAAGCCGATGGAAGAATCAAAACATGAAGCTATTTTATATATTTTTACACCATATTAACGGACAAAGACTGAAGTTTATGTTCATAACTTATAAAAATTTGTCGTACTATCATTTATGTATTTAATTTAACATTTTACATTATATCCCAATGTAATTGCATATAGCACTGGACAGGATTTCAACAGGTAAGCTCTCGGATAAACCCGTAAGTCGCTATCGGTAATTTCCGCCGTATTGAAGCATAAAGTTCCCTATGTATAACCAAACTTGGTGATTGTATATATCACATTTTCAGAATAATGGAAATAAGGTTATAGTAGAAGTAGGGCCTAATTGAGGACGTACGAGCTAACGGAAAACTGACAGATATATAAAAAAAGTTTTCGTTATGTAAATGACAAATTGTGCGAGGTCATTGAGGTCACAAATAGAAACACCAATGTGCTAAAAACCCTTGCCTATAAATCTATAGATCTGGAAGCTAGATCTAGAAGGAACAATCTCATATTCTGGGGTATATTGGAAAATATTCATGAGAACTGTTTCCATATAATCCGTGAATTCATAAAGCATCATCTTGATCTGGACGCTGACAAAATGTACTTAGCTCGGGCCCATAGGCTTGGTCCAAGGAAAATAGGACAGAGGGATCCACGAAGGCCCATTATAGTAAATTTCAGGGACTTTTGTGACACGGACTTGGTCATGAACCGTGCTTATTGTTTAAAGCAAACACCATTCAGCATAGGTTATGATCTTCCAAAGGAGATCAATGAAGCCAGAAAAAAGCTGTGGGATGAGGTAAAACGGATTAAAGCTAAAACATCGAAAGTCAAATTCCAAATATTGTACCCAGCAAAATTAATGGTTGAAGGTAAAATTGTGAGAGACGAGTTCCCAGACTGGGGAAATGTGATACAAGGAAACAGAATGGCTGATTTCTCACATATTGACAATAATTTTCTACTAGATCAGGCAAATTTACAACGAAATTCTCAGGACACTGAACGTTTTTCTGTGACATGTGACCGTGCGTATACACAGGTGAACAATGTTTTGAATGGAAATTCCAGCAGTACACGTGACCCTTTAGGTATACATAGTTCGGGGCCTAAAGATAGCATCTTGGAAACCGAATGTGAAATGGAACAAGACGTTTTAGACACTGAAAGTCCCACGAACTTACCATGCGAAACTCCACGTTTATCAGCTAGGCAGGATGAGCCTGCGGTCTCATCAACACGGGATATATTCCGGCCTTTTGACAATGACACTGATAGTAATTCCAAACGCGAACATACACCAAGAACACTGCAGCGTAGCGAAAGGAGAAAACAGTCCTTGTCTATTCCGCGCGTGCGGCATGCTTCACGTGACAGTAGGGAAAATCCAAGTGTCGCTAAAAATAAACAGGTAGATAAAAATAACTCCGGTGAAACGGTAAATAGTCAGCAAAGCGTGTCTCAGTCGCGAAACGAAAGTATTGGAGCTCAAAGTCGACAGAGCGCGACAGAGGAAAAGAACGATTCTGGTGAAAATAGTTAATTATCAGAGGAGAAGGTGACTCTGCGTTGTGCTTTGCTCAACTGTCAGGGATTAGTCACAAAACGTACCAATATGTTAAAAAGTTCTGAGTTTCAACATATTTTTAGTTCACATGATATTGTTTTATTAACTGAAACATGGTCAGATCAATTTTCTGAAATTACGGTAGATAATTTTGAGGCTTTTGTATTGCATAGGGAGGAGAAAAAAAGTAAAAGTAAACGAAATTCTGGGGGGATTATATTGTATATCAGGGATAAATACGTATCAAATGATGCACTAATTTTCACTTCACAGGATGATATACTTTGGGTAAAAATTAGCAAATCTGTGTTATCTTTGGATAACGATTTGTACATCTGTCTTTGTTATGCTATACCAGATGGCAGCAGCCGACAAGCCTTGAACGAAACGAACATTTTTGACAGATTATTGGATTCAGTGGTTTTTATTGAGAATAAAGTAGAAAATAAGTGCAACATATTGATATGTGGGGATTTTAACAGTCGCACGTCGGTCAATCCTGATTTTGTTACTGATGATGAGCCCGTCCATATGAGCGTATTACCCGAGGAGTACACGCCTGATAATTATATGCCTCGGTATTCTGAAGATGAAGGGCATGTAAATAACAATGGCTTGTTGTTATTAGAATTTTGTAAGCAAACTGGTTTAAGATTAATGAACGGAAGGGTGGGTAATGATAGAGGGATAGGGCGGTATACTTTTGTTGGTCATAGAGGGTGCAGTGTGGTCGATTATGTTTTGGCTTCGCACGAAATGTTTAATTTAGTGAAAGATTTTGAGGTACAGGAACCAAATATATTATCGGACCACTGCCTTATTAGTTTCTCTTGTGAATTTGGCAATTTTCGAGAACAAGATACGCAGGCTGATGAGTATGAGTATGTATCAGATAAGTATGTATGGAATAATGAGTTAAAGGACGAATTTATACATCGGTTAGGCCATGAGTCTACAACGGAACAATTAAATATATTAAATATGAAAATTTCCGACTGTTTGAATGATAGTGATGTTAAAACTTGTGTGTCAGACTTTGAAAGTCTAATTGATAATGTATCCGCCCCATTGTTTAAAAAGAAAATAAAACACGATAATGTAAATGTAAACGTATCACCTTCAAATACGCATTGTCCGTGGTACAACGAAGAATGCCATGAGAAAAAGTATTATTTTTTATATATGTTAGATAAATACAGGGATTCTAAAACAGATGAAAATAGGGCTAACATGGTTAAGGCTAGGTCGGACTATAAAAAAGAAATACGAAAATGTAAATATGAATTTGATAGGGAAAAAACTGCTAAATTTGTTTATGCAAAAAATAAAAATGCAAAGCAGTATTGGAACATGTTAAAAGAACTAGCATATGTTAAACCCGCTAATATAGCCTTATCGTCTTTTGAGGAGTATTTCAAAGCGGTGAATAACCCGTCAGACCCCTATTACGCCCCGGATGAAGATATTCTATATTTTAATGAAAAATATGTCAATAATGAGTTCTCTATAATGTTTGCAGAATTAAATACAAATTTTTCACAAAATGAAATTATTAAGTCAATTAAACAACTTAAATCGAATAAGGCTGGGGGGCCCGATAAACTTATTAACGAATTTTTCATACACGGACAGCACATACTAGTACCAATATTGTGGAATCTTTTTAACAAAATATTTGAAATTGGCGTGTTTCCCGAGGAGTGGTCGGAAGGATTTATTATCCCATTGCATAAGAAAGGTAGTTTAAACAATGTTGAAAATTATCGCGGTATTACATTACTTAGTGCTTTGGGAAAACTGTTCTCAAGGGTGATTAATAATAGATTGTCAGAATGGGCAGAAAAATATTTTGTTCTTATAGAAGCGCAAGCAGGATTTAGAGCAAATATGGGGACGGTTGATGATATTTTTGTATTACACGGACTAATTTCGCATATTCTTAATCATGGTAAAAGACTGTATTGCGCATTCATTGACTTTACTAAAGCTTTCGATTATGTTGTCCGTGAAAACCTTTGGTATAAATTGATTAAGATAGGTATAAGGGGGAAAATCTTGAATATTATTAAGTCGATGTATTTTTCAGTCAAATCAAGGGTTAAATATTGTAACAAATTAGGAAATGAGTTTAGCTGTAATCTTGGCGTCAGACAGGGGGAATGTCTGTCCCCACTGTTATTTTCTTTGTTTTTAAATGATATAGAGGAGCAGTTTATTTTGGCAGGGCTAGACGGATTGGATGTAAACATGTTTAAAATGTTTATGCTACTGTATGCAGATGATATCGTTTTGTTTGCAAATAGTGCCAGTGAACTTCAGGACGGATTAGATCTTATGTCAGATTATTGTAAAAGATGGAAGTTAAAGATAAATATTTCAAAAACTAAAATAATGATATTCAGAAAAGGGGGTATGTTGCCCAGAAATTTATCATTTTATTATGATGGGGCGCCTTTAGAAATAGCTAAAAAGTTTAATTATCTCGGTATTGTATTCACAACTGGGGGATCCTTTGCAGAAGCTCAAACGACTCTTGCAGGACAATCACAAAAAGCCATTTTTAAAATGAAGAAATACTTATATAAGTTTACTTTCTTAACGCCAAGACATAAATTGGAACTATTTGATAAATTGATTAGTCCTATTTTAAATTATGGGTGTGAAGTTTGGGGATTTATACAAGCTAATGCTATTGAAAGGGTACATTTACAGTTCTGCAAGCGTCTTTTAGGGGTTAAGAAAACAACACAGAATGATTTTGTTTATGGGGAGCTTGGGAGAACAAATTGTTTAACAAAACGTTATCTGTCAATAATTAAGTACTGGTTTAAGATTTTGTTGTCAGGAGGTGGTAAGTATATTAAAATGGTGTATGATTTAATGCTTAAGGACATTGCGACAGTACCTAATACAGTTAACTGGGCTTCTCTTGTCCGTCATTTGTTGATGTCACTGGGGTTTTATGAGGTTTGGATTCAGCAAGGGGTTGGGGACTATAGAAAATTTATATCATTATTTAAACAGAGAATAACAGATACATTTATACAGAATTGGAATGCTAGGTTAAGAGAGTCATCTAGAGCTAATTTTTATAAGTCATTTTCTGTATTTCAATTACAACCCTATTTAGATAAAGTTAACGTCAGTAAATTTAGCCAAGCGTTTAGTAGACTGCGGATGTCATCGCATCGTCTTGAAGTAGAGTCGGGTAGGTGGGTTAAACCAAATGCTGTTCCCTTTGATGAAAGGAAATGTGTTATCTGTCATAAACTTGAAGATGAATATCATTTTGTTTTAGAGTGCTCATTATATTCAGAATTAAGAAATAAGTTTATCTCAAAATATTATTGGAAAAACCCTAGTATGTTCAAGTTTATAGAGCTATTAAATTCAACAAACACAGGCTGTATTCGTAAGCTATGTTCTTTCATTTTTCAAGCATTTAAATTACGAACTGAGTTGTTATACAAAGGTCAATAATTTGACAATAATAGCCACTATATCGCATAGTCAGTGTCCTATAAATTAATTTTCACAGTTGTATAGTGATGAAAACTTTGTGGACTGTTATCGTACAGAGGAAAATTGTGATTTTCTCGTGAGAGATATACATTGGACCGACTGCTAGCCCAGTTACTTGCATGTCGGTCCTTTATGTCTCTCTCGCGGAGTATTCAATATAAATCTCAATTTTCTGAGTATGTGGTTACCTCCCATGTGATAGTTTTCAGACGACCGACTGCTTGTTGGTAGGGACTGCCCCAATCACTCGCAGGTTGGCCTTTTAGCATCTCTTTCCCTGATAAGTTAGTATATTCATAAATTTTTGTACATATGTTCCAAAATGCTAATCAGATAAACAGTTCTTGTGACAGCCTTGCGGAGGGCCGGCTGCCAGTGGGTGGGAAACTCTCCCGATCACTTGCATGTCGATCTTCTGTATCGCTCTCACTGGGAATTTCAGTGTATAGATTTTTTTTGAAACTTGCATATAGGGTTTTGATGCCTGGTTACTGTTTCCAGTCAGGGGTCCGTCGCACCCAAGTTGTATCTGATTTCATTTTGATATTACATCAAATCCGTGTTGTTGTACGGGTACCTAAATGCTGTTTGAAAATATAAAAACTGATTCTAGTATAGAGACTAGTTTAGTGAATTAAGGCAGATTTTGCATGGATTGTTTGAAATGAATTAATTTTTAGTAACAGATGTATGATAAATGTTGTGTATTTGGCTATCAAACGTGCAGTTTGGAGACTTGCATGTGGGGTCATGGTGTTTGGACATTGGTTCCGCCACATGTACCTCACATGCAAGCCTCAGCTATATGGATTTTGAGATCTTGTCAGATATAAAGAGAAAAGTCGGATGGTCACACTCACATATGTATATGGAGCTTTTTGTATTATTTATTATATTTTGATGATATGCCAAGCAAAATAGCCTTATCATAAATTTAAATTTGCATTTTAGTTTAAATTTCAGAGTAAGATATAGTTTGTATGTCAATGTGGATCTCATGCTGAACATTGGTATATATTCTGTTTTGATGTCTGATTTAGAATGCATTTTGTCTATAAAAATTGATATGTATTACATTTCCACACCTTCTCCGTGATTGTCGATGCTGAAGTGTCCTTCATACTGAGATATCAACTGGTATCATATTGTGTTACATATTATGCATGTCACCTATTGGCATCAGTTGGTAATATCGGTATGATAAATAAAAAGTGTAATACATTACGCATGGTTATTTATTTGTGTAAATAGTTAATGTACTTTACAACACTTATGCCATCATATGTATGATATGTTATGTCCTCATGGGCTTTATAGCCTTTTGGAATTTGAAAAGTAAATAAACTCTAAAATAAACTCTAAAACTCTATAAAACAGTGAACTCCTATATTGCTTCTTGCTGCAGCAGGTGCGACCAAGTGGCAGAAAATCACGGAAGCGTGCCCATACACCTTCAATATACCTTAAATCAACCAGCCATCCTGTATCAAATTGCTGTTTTTACAGTTTCCTGCACACGAGATATTTTCTTTAAGTTTTCTGAAGGAGGCTAAATGGTGCAGAGTTGCTTCCCCGGATAAATTCCAGTCAGCTTTAAATGCAATTGTTCTTGAATTTTTCAGTAAAAGTTTCAGCATATTTGACAGCAGCATAAAAAAATAATTGAACGGAACATGAACTTGATATTCAGAAGTTTGAGACAATGCCTGGTACAGTACTTTGCATACAAGCCTTAATATTTCTGAACTAACATAAACTATTTCCGAACGGCTCTGGATACACACTGTGTTTGGGGTGTAAGCAAAACTATACCAAAACAAGACTGCTCTGTCCACAGAATCACTTTAAAAGTATTTATAGCGATGTCCAAATCTTCAGGGTATCCCAATTTTTAAGAAGAAAAACTTATGATTCTATGCTTTATCGGGAATAATAAATTGTTTATAAAGCGGTAATGTAAGAAGTACATCTTAAATCTACTTCTTGATGAAATAATGCATAAAAGAAAGGAAGAACAAAAAATCAGGCTCTTCCATTCTACGATCAGTATTTCTCTGCAAAATGTGTACTTTGCTCAGTAGCAGTCTTCGGGGAATAATAGACCACAAGGTTACGTAGAACAGAAATTGAAAAAAAAGATCAGCTGAGGTGCCCTAATGACCACAAAGTTTCAGGATCGATGGCCACAGGGCCCCAGTAGCTCAGTAGAATAATTAGGCTAGCGTGCGCCTGCTTGTCTAGCGGTCCCGAGTTTGAGTCCCGCTAGAGGAGCAAACGAGTTTCCATTGCAAACAGGTTTCATTACCACCCTCCCATTGCCTTGCTATGACTGAAATACGTTAAATTGCAAGCCATCATCCAATGACCACAAACATTTGGGACCGCAATGAGAAAATGATTCTCCACACATAAAAAACTTGGTCAAACTTTAATATTCCTAGCAATCTGTAACTACCTGATCCTTAAGCACAAATGCACAAAAAAACACACAAAAAACGGACACTTTTTCTTGAATCTCGAAGAAAGAGGCCGAGCCGGCTGATAATCAAACTAGATAAATCTTGCAAGAGCTCAAATAGGTACAACTGCAACTGCAATTTCTGGATTATAATTCATCGGTAGTGTGAACACACCGGGTAGGCGGCAATAGAGAACGCTCGAAACAATCGATTAACGTGGATCAAACCCGTTAGAAACAGCGTTTTTGATTGCAAATTGGCGCCAATTTGCAGTCGAAAACGCTGTTTCTAATGTCTTTTTTTATCTGCTTTCATCGACCGCATTAGCGTTTTCATTTGCCGCCTACCCGGTGTGGTAAAATACAGATCCCGCGAGAACACATTCCATATATTTTGCCATGTATCTGTTCTGAGGCCCTTTTTGAATAAATAATTTTAGTTTCTACGCGTTTGTTTTCCCAAATTATTGTAGCTAGATACTCGTTAATACGAAGATACAAAACGAGTTTCAACACGACGTTAAAACAGATGCGACGTAAATTAACTTGGCCTACGTCACGTCGTGACGTTTCGAGCGCGTATTTCTCAAATGACGTCAAACCTCATTTGGACCCAAAATGTCATGACGCGTCACATATTTTACCATATGACTTCTTAACAAACCAACGTCGGTTCACCGATGGGAGAGTGCAAACTGTTGATTAAATTTTGGTGACCTTGACCTTTGGTTCAAGGTCACAGTAAGACTTATAATGTCAATTTTAAGTCAAGTTTTGACCATTGTCTACACATTAGCTCCTGAATTGATATGAAATCATGACCAATGTGGCCAAAATAAGCACTATGAAGAGTTAGAGCACTGGTTATGATAAAATTGCCATGACATCATTTTCAAGGTCAAGGTCAAGGTTAGAATAGACTGAGTTTAATCAAAGATCTCACACAGCTATACAGAAATTTAAGAATTATGTATGTTTCTATTTGTAAATCAATGCTTAATATGCATATAATGACCTTGACCTTGATCTGAAGGTCACCAATACATTCAGAAGTTCAGTATTTCACAATAGACTTTTCTTTAACCTTTAAGTTTAACCCAGTTCTGTTTCATTATGTCTGGCTAATGTTGACCTTCAGATTAAGGTCAAGGTCATTCTGTGCACATTAAACATTGATTTTCAAATGAAAACTCTCAGCTTTGGTACATTTCTGCTGACTGATTGTGTGAAATCTACGATGAAACTCTGTTTAGTCTAACCTTGACCTTGAAGATGATTTTATGGCCATTTAATCATAACTAGTGCTCTAACTCTTCATAATGTTTAACTTAGGCCACTTTGGTCATGATTTCATATCAATTCAGGAGCTAATATGAAAACAATGGTCAAAACTTGACTAAAATTGACATAGTAAGTCTTACTGTGACCTTGAAACAAAGGTCAAGGTCACCAAAATTCAATCAACGATTTGCACTCTCCCAACGGTGAACCCATGTTAGTTTGGTAAGAAGTTATCCATTGGTTCTAGAGATATGGTAGAATATACTGAATTCAGAGTACCAAAATTACTAAAAATTGACAGTGTCACTAAAAGAAATTCTGCAGACATAAGATTTTACTTTGAAAGGTAGAAATTGAGAAAAGATATCACCTCAGACATTATTTTAACTTATAAAAGGAGATACATGTACATATGAATGCCTTTAAATTTGAAGGAGAAATATTGCTTATAATAAGACTCCGCTGGTTCATGCTGAATTACCCCACCCACTTTAATAACCCCATTATTCCAAAAGTAGTGCTTACGGAGCTTAACCACTATTGATTCAGTATAGCTTACACTAAAGGCTTATCATCAGCTGACAATAAAACATTTTGCTCTTGGGCAGAAAAGGCCTTATAGCCAACCTCCCCCCCCACCTCCTTTATTCGAGAAGGCACAGTTAGACTACCTATGCTGTATTGTCAGTTCTGGATTCGAAGTATACCATAGCAGTAGTTTCTCTTTTGAGGTGAATAATCTTCTATTAAAAAACTGGATATTCCATCAGAATAATTTTAACTAGATCATTATTTGGATATTATTAATTTATGGTTGTCCTGTACATGTATATATGCTTTCACATTCATTTTCATCATCAGCTTTAAATATTTGGGCTTATTGGGCCTTTATAGCAGTTGCTTCTCACTCCTGATTTTACATCATTAGGTTGTAGGTGATTATCCAGTACCACTCATATTTCATAATGTCAGAGATCTGCTCTAATGCTCTAATATTATTTCTTAAATTTACAAAAAAAAAGAATGGTACAATGTGTAAAAAGATCCTGCTTTTTTCACACACTTTGAAACGAAGTTATGCTGTGCTTGCCCTTGACCATCATTTTAAGCTTTTCTATCTGTGTTATGATTTATTTCATTTAATGATATATGACTCTTACTGAAGCTTTGATGATCTTGACCTTGACAGTCAAATTTAAATATCTGCATCTACTTTGTGTTTTATTTCATTAATGGATATATAACACTTTGCACATATAAACTTTTACAAAGTTTGGTACATTATATAAGATATTCGGGTGTTTCAACATTTTAAAAAGAAATCATAAGTGATTTTGACCTTGGCCTCCATATTTAAACTCCTTCATCTGTTTTATATTCCATTAGTTGATACGTGACTCTTCTAAAATACAGCATATGCTTCATCACATATTCCAAACAAGAGGGCCATGAGACCCTGAATCGCTCACCTGAACAATTGGCTAAGTGGGTTTTACTTAGGTCTGAAATTGTCAAAATATGAGTCTTTGGTCAAAAGTCAAAGAATGACCATGACCTCTTGTGCTCATAAATCTTCATGTACATGTACTCATTAAGACAACCATATATACCATTTTTAGGCCAAAATCTTCTAAATTGTCCATGAAATCTTATGCTCTGACATTTTTCCATAAAAAAGGTCAAGATAAACCCAAGGTCATCGTTTGAACAGTCTTGGTAGTACTCTAGTATTCTATGCTACTTACAAGTTTCAAGGCCATAAGTGTATTGGTTCTGGAGAAGAAAAACATTAAAGGTTTATACCATAAATGGGTATGGCGGCGATGTTGGTCATGTGACTTGGACCGTTTGAACAAATTTTTGTTCAATTAACCCCTGGAGGCTCTATATGAAATGTGTTTATAATTGGCCCTTTGGCTTTTGAGGAAATGTCTGAAATGTCAAAATATGAGAGATCTTGATCAAAGGTCAAAGGATGACCTTGACCTCTTGTACTCCTAGTTCTTCATGACCCAATTTTTAGGCCAACATCTTCAAAACTTCCAATGAAATCTTATGTTCTAGCATTTTCCCATATTTGACCTTGCCGTAAAATGGTCAAGGTCAATACAAGGACATCATTCTGAAAAATCTTGAAAGTACTGGTGTAAGCAATGCTACATACCAAGATTCAAGGCCATGGGTCGATTGGTTCTGGTGAAGAAGATTTTTAAAGGTTTTTACCATATATTGGCATGGCGGCCATGTTGGTCATGTGACCTGGACCGTTTAAATAAATTTTCATTCCCTCAACCCCCGAAGGCTCTATATGAAATTTGGTTTCAAATTTCCCAGTGGTTTTTGAGGCGATTGTTCGAAATTGTCAAAATATAAGAGTTCTGGGACAAAGGTCAAAAAATGACCTTGACCTCTTGTACTCACAAATCTTCATGTTCTCTTTAAGATGACTGTATATACCAATTTTTGGGCCTTAATCTTCAAAACTTCCCATGAAATATTATGTTCTAATATTTTCCCAAATTTGACCTTTCCGAAAAAAAGGTCAAGGTCACCCAAGGTCATAATTTGAACAATCTTGATAGTACAAGATTACTCGATGCTACATACCAAATTTCAAGTCCATCGGTCAATCGGTTCTGGAGAGGAAGATTTTTTTAGGTTTTTACCATATATGGGCGGGGTGGCCATGTAGGTCATGTGACCTGGACCGTATAAATAAATTTTGTTCTCTCAACCCCCTGGAAGTTCTAAATAAAATTTAAGAACAATTGGCCCAGTGGCTTTTGAGGAGAATGTTTGGAATTGTCAAAATATGCGAGTTCTGGGTCAAAGGTCAAAGAATGACCTTGACCTCTTGTACTCATAAATCTTCCTGTACTCGTTAAGATGACTCATACCAATTTTTTGCCCAAAATCTTCAACAGTTTCCAAGATATCTTATGTTCTAGCATTTTGCCATATAAAAGCACAAGGAAGCAAACTTGACCTTACCTTAGAAAAGGTCAAGGTCAACCCAAGGTCATCATTTGAACAATCTTGGTAGTACTTGTGCACCCAATGCTACATACTAAGATTCAAGGCCATTGGCAAATTGGTTCTGGAGCAGAAGATTTTTTCAGGTTTTTACCATATATGGGCATGGCGGCCATGTTAGTCATGTGACCTGGACCATATGAATAAATTTTTGTTCCCTTAACCCCTGGAGGCTCTATATGGAATCTGGTTTCAATTGACCCAGTGGCTTTTGAGGAGATTGTTTGAAGTTGTCAAAATATGAGAGGTGTGGGTCAAAGGTCAAAGAATGACCTTGACCTCTTGTACTCATAAATCTTCATGTACTAGTAAATCTTCATGTACATATAGATACCAATTTTTAGCCCACAATCTTCAACAGTTTCCAAGATATCTTATGTTCTAGCATTTTCCCATATAAAAGCACCATAAAGCAAATTTGACCTTGCCGTAACAAAGGTCAAGGTCAACCCAATGTCATAATTTGAAGAACCTTGGTAGTACTCGCATACCAGATGCTACATACTAAGTTTCAAGGCCATCGGCCTATTAGTTCTCAAGAAGAAGATTTTTAAAGCTTTTTACCATATATGGGCGTGGCGGCCATGTTGGTCATGTGACCAGGACTGTTTGAACAACTTTTCGTTCCTAAGGTCCATGGAAGTATATATGAAATTTGGTTGCAATTGGTCCACATGTTTCAGAGGAGAAGTTGTTTGAAAGTGTGGACGGACGACGTACGACTGACGACGGACGGACGACGGACGCCAGAGCCTTACCATCCTATAAGCTCCCCCGGAGCCACTGGCTCAGGTGAGCTAAAAAGCAATTGCAAATCTTAGTACAAAGTATGAGAAAATTCCACTTTTTCCAAATTTTGACAGGAAGCTATGATTTTCTTGGCCTTGACCTTTGTATTTGAATTTTTCAATCTGATTTATCTTGTGCTTCATTTAATATATATTACTCTTTTCAAATATAGCAATGGTTTTATCATATCCAGTTAATCATTAGAAACATTGGTATAAATAAATCATGGGAAAATTCCTCTTTTTCGATATTTTGAAATCGGAGCTATGATGTGCTTGACCTTGACCTTTATTTTTGAATTTGTTGATCTGTTTTATGTATTGCCACATTAAATACGTTGCTCTTTTCAGATAAAGCAATGGTTTTCTTCTATATGCAGTAGACCTTTATAAAAAATGGGACAAAAAAGGAAATTTCCATTTTTTTCAACATTTTGAAATTGGAGTTTTGTGCTTGACCTTGACCTTCATATTTGCATTTATTGATCTTTTTTTTTTGCTTCATTAAATGATATATTGCACTTTTCAAATATAGCAAGTGCAATATATTTTCTGATCATTGTCAGTTAACCTTTATAAAAAATGAGAAATTTCCACTTTTTCAACATTTTGATAATGGAGCCTTTGTTGTGCT
Source organism: Ctena decussata (assembly GCA_963989385.1). Lineage (NCBI taxonomy): Eukaryota > Metazoa > Mollusca > Bivalvia > Lucinida > Lucinidae > Ctena > Ctena decussata. Next base: position 54,812,861 of record OZ022501.1, on the reverse strand, counting down.
TGACCTTGACCTTGATATTTGAATTTCTGGATCTGTTTTATTTATTGCTATATTAAATGATACATTGTTCTTTTAATATATATCAATGGCTTTCTTATGATATCCAGGTAACCTTTACAAAAAAAAAAGGGACGAAAATGAGAAAACCCAGAAACTTCCATGCTTAAAAATAGGTCCTTTGCTGATTTTGACCTTGACCTTTGTATTTGAATTTTTCAATATGTGTTATGCTTTGCTTCATTACATTATATATTTTTCTTTTCAAATATAGCAATGGTTTTCTTATCATATTCATTTAATCTTTACAAAAATTGGGACATAAAATGAGAAATTCCCAGTTTTTCAACATTTTGAAACTGGAGTTTTGTAGTGCTTGACCTTGACCTTCGTATTTTATTTTGTTGATCTGTTTTTCATTTTGCTTTATTAAATGACATGTTGTTCTTTTCAAATATAGCAATGGTTTTCTTATGATATTCGGGTAACCATTACAAAAATTGGGACATAAAATGAGAAATTCCCAGTTTTTCAACATTTTGAAATTTGAGTTCTGTTGTGCCTGACCTTGACCTTCATATTTGAATTTCTGGATCTGTTTAATGTTTCGCTTCATTAAATGATATATTGTTCTTTTAAAATACAGTAATGGCTTTCTTATGATATTCAGTTAACCTTTACAAAAATTGGGACATAAAATGAGAAATTACCAGTTTTTCAACATTTTGAAATGGGAGCTTTGCTGTGTGTGACCTTGACCTTCATATTTGATTTTATTGATCTGTTTTATGTTTTGCTTCATTAAATGACATGTTGCTCTTTTCAACTGTAGCAATGGTTTTCTGATCATATTCAGTTAACCTTTACAGAAATTGGGACAAAAATGAGAAAATCCAAGTTTTTTCATGTTTAGAAATAGGAGCTTTGCATAATTTGACCTTGACCTTCAAATATTAATTTCTCCATCCAGTTTTTTTTATATTATATACTTTGGTATATTACTGGTTATAACTATAACAGTGGCTTTCTGAACATCTTCTGCCGAACTAACCAAAACTTGTTCCGAAGAACGTCAAAATCCCAATTTTTCCACATTTTGGAATTTGCCGATTTGTGGCCCCTTCGAGCCCCCAGTATGGCCTAAGTGTGAGACACACTTGTTTTTTATTTCTTTCTGTATACAGAGCTAAGATGGTATTATATGTTATAATATCTGTATTAGGGATTTAAGAATTACCTATGGATGGATAGACCACACTAATATGCTATTTTTTCAGTTTTTTCCTCCTAATTTTTGGACTCTCTTGTTTGACTCAAATTGTCTAGGTTACCATGGCAACAGGATGACTCACAGAAATTTCACTACTGTTTTTGTAGTTTGGGGGTCATTTCTGATTCATACACCAAGAATGAAAAAAATCTGAGACGTAGCGTGCCGGACCCCTATGGCAATTTTCTGATTTTTACAGAGAATTGATATTAATTACGACTACCTTCTAGTTCTAAAAAATGTGTTGAGCAAAATTTAGCAGATAAGCTTATGGGATGCGTGCGTCACGTAGAATGGTTGCATAATGTATCTGCGAACTGTAAAGACTCAAACGAGTGTGGGAATACATGCAGGCTGATTAGGGCATCCATTACATGCCTGTAGATACGGCAGGTAAGCGAACAGCAAAGACTCTGACCAGACTGCGCGGATGCGCAGGCTGGTCTAAGCCTTTGTTGTTTGCATGTAAGTATACTTTAAGCACCTGATTTGCGTGATGCAGTTGGTGGTAAAGTATACAAATGTACTAAGTAAAACAATTATGATGGGTATTGAAATACTATAAGTTTAGTCTACTTAAGGTAGACGAATGGTGAATAAAGATATTGGTGGGGCATTCATTTCATTATACCAGCTGAATAACCCAAAGGGCTATAAAACATTTGGATAAGAAAAGAAAAATTTTCACCGTTTTGTTTTCCTAAAAAACAAACTTTTGTATTTATACATCCTTTTTTTACACATTTTCCATTAAAATTCATGTCTCTAGCACATGGATTCACTTTCATTTCTGCAAATCATATTATCTTTAATATATAGGGTATTTGAAACAGACTGGTAAGAAAAATTGCAATTATCTTGATTATAAGTATACTTTTACATTTTTTAAAAAAATGCAAGAAAATTGAATTTCATGAAAAAGGTCATGAAAAATATGTTCAATTGATGGGGCATGCTTATGTATATTGTTTTAGTAAAACTTACATTGCATGATACAGAATAAAACAAAAAAACAAATATTTCACCGTTAAACAATGTTTAAGTTCAAAAATATCCCCCCAAAAGACTGTCCAAATACTGCACCTGCTGCAAACACAGCCGGTCCTTGCCCTGTTATTTATTTTCCTGTTGTTCCGGGTCTACCATAGAGTAATGCCTCAAAAATGCGCAGATGAAATTGAAATTGTAAAGACCTTGATCATTCTGGTTCCTAAGGAACAGTCTGATAATGGTTTCCACTGTTTAAACAGACATATCTGCCCGAAAACTTAGGATCTTTATGGTAGGCATTGTAAGTGTGTGTATATATTCCATAGTTGATTGATTCACCATGAACAATAACTCTGTTATGTGTTTTAATAAGTCGATACAGAGTTATTGTGTATCTAAATACCTTAAAAGATATTTACACATTTTCATATGCATGCATTTAATAGTACTGCGTATATACAATTGTTGAACATGTCTACTTAAAGTCACGCTTAAGTGGATACTGTACGGTGCTGCTTCAAAATGAATACCCCCTTCCTCTCCCTCCCCCCCCCCCCCCCCCCCCCCCACACACAGAGCATAAATTCACACCAGCATGCAGGCTAATCGAAAAATTATTGTTAATTGAATTGTTTACTATAATGAGGCCACCATATAGCTGGCGCAAATTGACCTGTGTCTTTGACCCCTCATTTAAATATATTAGTAGGTTCAGTTGATTTCACAGATAGGGATGCATGAATTATAAAACAAACTTAAGGCCATCCGTAAAAAATATGTTTGTTGAGCTCCAATGCAGACTTAGCTGGATCGGTAGGTTGGGAGGAAGTTTTTTTTCGGGTGCCATAAAGTACTGGTTGCGACTAAAATATAGTGCAGACCCGAATCAAAATATTCCTTAAGAGCAGTCTGGTCATATCAACAGTGTTTGCCATCTAACACTGACAGTCTTAACTCCGTTCAGCAGCCGTTACCCAATTTAAAGTTGACAATTACATGTATTATGATTAACTATTACTACATACGAAAAACATGAAAGAAAGGACACGAAGGCTAAATCTTGGATAGTATGGAATGCAGCAAACAGAATTTTTTATCATGGCCTTACACATAACAAATCCTCTCAAGATTCACGAGCATTTCTACCAGAAATGAATTACTCCATGCAATTGTGAATAGTTTACCAGATATACTTGCATAAACCTATAGACGTCTTGCCCTTGTTACCTGTTGGCACAACTGTATGGGGTTGGTACAAATAAAGTTTATCATTTCTCAATAGGACTTTTGATTCGGGGCCGATAATGCTATGCAGACATAATTCGTTTTAATCGCTTAATTGTAAATAGAAGCAACTGCAAAAGTATACGCCTTAAAGAGGGTTCAAAACCTGGGCGGGGAGAGGAGGAATGGATGGATAACGTGAGGTTTTACTTCCTTTTAGACAGTATTTAAATCATATAAGGACGATGGGTGGGTGATAATGAAAGGCTGTGTGCAAAGGAACTCCGTTTACGATCGAAAAGATTACCGTCTCCAGCGGGACTCGAACCAGGAGCCACTAGATCAGCACCACGCTTAACCTACTGAGCTACCGGGGTTCCTGGACGTGTGTGTCTAAGAGAGAGAGAGAGAGAGTTGCATTCTACATCTTAATGGCATGTTACCCAAAGTGAGAATACAATGTAGCAGAAGATATATAAAGAGATACAGGGATAGTGTATCTACGTATCTGGATATTATTCCAACGTCGTCATTATTCATGGTATGACAAACAATACCATGGGTGAAAAAGTAAGCACATTAACTTATTCAACATCTTGCCTCAACCTAATGCATGATGCTCGTGTTGCAACGTTTCCATTCATCTAAGCTAAAAATTGAATGCGTACTCTCTCTCTCTCTCTCTCATAACCAGCTCTGATATCAGACATTCGTAAAACATGATTATATGATAAAATTCAGGCGATTTTCCATACAGCATAGTTACGCGCCGAAACTCCTTGGTATTTGGAAATGGAAAACACCCTGTAAATATCTAAGGCTCTTTTCTATGGCGTGAACTTTATGAAGGTTTCGGCGCCGAAGCTGCCCCTTTATAAATACATGGCAAAAAGAGTTACGACGCTGAATCCTACTATGATACGCTCCACGAAAACCCGGCTTTAGGATATGGCAGTCATTCAATCGCGTAAATACATGTAGGTGTGGTTCTGCTAGAAAGCTTTGTCCCCTATTTCGCAATGAATTGTGCTATTTTGCATATTCATGCATAAAGGTCAGAAAGACAGGTCAATTTGCGCCAGCTATAGCCCTAAAACGTTGGTAACACAATAAATGCATTAGACAAGTTTGAAAAAATGTACAATCAACACTACCCTCGCTGACTGTTGTGCTGCCCTGGATGTTTCTTAGTTTTACCTTAATCGACAGCAGAATTGTTGGCCTCAGAGTTTTGTAAGAGGCGTTCAAATTATCAGGCGATCTGTCTTTTTAGGATTACATGAAAAAAGGGCTTTCGACTCAATTTTAAGGTGGAATAGGACAAAACCCAAACTTTCAGTTTTCGTGTAAAAAGAACAACGATCAAGAAGCTCAGCACTTTCTAAATTACAAAATGACATTCTTTTAAGTGTGAAACAAATCATTCGTGTTCTATGACGTCGTGAAAATGTGAGGGGTTGACGTGTTTTTACGCAAAATAAATAGCGCTGGTTTATATATGAATCTCGCATTTTTCTTGCTGTCCGTAAAGATATTGCAATAAATTTTATACCAAAGTGCGAGCCGTCAAGAGGCCTTTAAAGATATGTTATTACTTCTTTCAATTATTTCCGCAATTTGTGTTGATTTAGGAAAATATGACCTTTCATTAGCTATCGAACATTGCTTAATTTTACATAAAAGCTTAAATATAGGAAAAACGTCTCCGAAAAATATATCTGAAATTTTGATATGTTTTGATGAAATATGTTGACATGTAATTTTTTAAATAATTTCAAGTTTTCACGGTGCAAATTTTTCACAAAGTATATTTGTTTAACTATACCCCCTGTTCCGATGACGTCGTTTCTTTCAACGTCAAAGAGAGATTATTCCTAAAATGTTTTCCAGTTAACGTTTTGTTTCTAGTGAAACGTTTATGCTCTCTTCTAAAGAATATTGCCTCACGAAAAACAAAAAAAAACTGAATTAATATCTTATTCCGTCTTCCAGGGAGAAAGATTTCAATGCATGAGGGGTTCATTTTTGCCATGAATTTTTTTTTGCGTAACGCGACGTCCCGTTAATTGAACTCTTACGAACCGCGTATTTCGCGACGTCAATTACTTCCGAAAACAGCAAAACCGGGAAAATGAACCCCTGACATGTTTGAACTCTTCTGTCCAGAAAACGGAATGAGATATTTCTCCGATTTTTTCGTTTTTCATTTTCGTAGGTTTTCTAGACTAACTCGACATTACTTTACCGGAATTAAAAGATATGTCGGAAACCGCTCTTAGCGCCCAACTTAGTTTGACGTTAAAAAAATCGACGTTATTTGAACAGGGGGCATGGTTTGAAAAATATACTTTGAGAAATACTTACACGGTAAAATTTTATTATTCTTTCATTAATATTTCAACTTAACATTTCATTTGAACATATCAAAATTTGAGATATATTTTCGGAGACGTTTTTTCTCTATTTCAATTTTTACGTGAAAAAGGCGAAATTTCCACAGCTTATGAAAATAAATGTTTGCGTCAATTTACTCGTAATGCGTAGACATTGCGCAGAAAGTATAGCACAACTTTATGGAACTCTTGATGGCACGTAATTTGGTATGGAATTTATTTCAATACCTCAACGGACTGCAGAGCAATGTCGATTAATGCGGATATCTGAAAGCTATAAATTTTGCGTAAAAAACGTCAGACCATCATATTTTCACGACGTCATTGAAATAGGAATAGTTTATTTCACGTTCAAAAGAAAGTCATTCAGTGAGTCACAAATAAATGAAGTTTTTGATAATATATTGTTTGACTAGAAAACTGAAAATTTTGGTTTTGTCCTATTCCACCTTAATTGCATGTGGAATATTGCAGCAGGGGGATTAGTACATTTGGAGTGGTGCTGTACTGTAACCACTGTACTGTGGCGTTATTTGAACTTGCCTTTTATTTGCATACGCCCGGTACTGTTAGATACATTCAATATTTAATTTGGTACAGTGTTTGTTGGGCATCACATATATGATGGAATTTTGTTACTGCTTCAAATAGTGTGAATCCTGTTAAATTAATGGTTTAAAGTGAGATACATTTAAGTATTCGGATCAGATATTTGGTGTGAGTAGATCGGTGTTAAGTGTGAGTAGCTCGATATTAGGTGTGAGTAGGTCGTTTATCACCGGTGGCAGAGATAATTATAACAAGTAACTGATATCCAATGTACTTTATAATTGAGCCGCGATACGAAAAAAAAACAACAAAGAGGTTGTGCGGCCAGTGCAGCCTCAGATCAGCCTGGGCATCCACCCAGTCTGATCAGAGTCTTCGCTACATGTATCCGCATGGAGGTGGCTTAGACCCTTAGCTACCCTTTAAGCGCAAAGCAAAGACTCTGATCAGACTGGGAGGATGACCATACTGATCTGAGTCTGCACTGGGCGCACAACAACTGTGTTGTTTTTTTCGTGTCGCGGCTCAATTATAAAGTACATTGGATATCAGTTACTTGTTATACATGTATTTATCTCTGCCACCGGTGATAAACGAGCTACTCACACCTAATATCGAGCGCTGTCGTGGCTCATATTAGTTTTGCTTTACAAGAGTACATGCGAGCTTAAAGGTAGGTTCCTGGACTAGCCATAACAATTATCTCCACAAAATAATTTCGTCTTTTTCTGAGCAGTATTGAATTCTCTTATTTTTTTTTTAATTTGTTGCTACTGAGAAACTCGTCAGATGTTGAAGAAAATAGTCGTTTTCCTCTTTGGTTTATTTTCTTTTGTTGGAATTCCAGTTCTAAAAATAGCTATGTTTATTATGTCTATAAGTGCGCAATTTCTGATGCCATTCTCCAAAGGTCAATTTTCCTTTGCTGTGAGCTCTCCTAGAGGTCCTGGCATGGCGGATGGGTTAAAACTATCCCAAAATGCAATGCAGCATGTCGTCAGCTGCGTTATCTATTTTTTTGCGCGAACTAAAAATAGCGCTAACTGGTGTGCGAAGCAGAGTTAGGAAATCCCTTGCAAAACAACTTTTCTAATATTTTTTTTGATTTACACTTTTTAGTGAAACATATTCATTCCCTTTTATAAGTGCTTTCCAACAACTTGGATGAAAGATTATCAAAATTATGATGCATTCCAAAGTACAGAAACCTACCTTTAACATGCTAAGGTCATCCTGCGAGCAAGCACAACCCAATTAGATCCTTTGACATTTGCCACAGAAAAATCAACCTCGAACAGGCACGTTTTGAATAGCCAAATGCACATGCCCGACAAGACTTATCTGTTGGCAGCCTAACCTGTGGTTTCCCAGCGAATACTTGATCATATGTAATGTTACGGAGGCAGCACATTTTAACCATAAAGTGCCTGAGAAGCAAACATAGCGTAGGTTACCCTACCTGTGTGAACATTTCATCCATTGTACATCCAACTTTATTCAGTTTGGGGAAGTTCCTGGTTTGTCCTTCCAGTTGATGTTAAAAACTGTTGGGCAGCTTTGAAGACCCTGATCAGAGCTCTCTTTCCTAAGGAGCAGTATAATTTGCATCACCACTCTTACGGCCGACTTTTTTCTGTATTTCTAAAGGGCGACAACTTAGTGACTTCCTGTTTCCTCCCCTGGTGGACGAAACCCTTCAAAAATGATTCTACTCTTAAAGGAAAGAATTTGCTTCTAAAGGAGCAAATTCTTTTCTATAAGAGTTGAACCCATTCAGAAGGGGGCCATAAATTGAAACTGGAGGAGTTCCTTCTCTTGAAAGTTTGCTTAATCACCTTAAAGCTTTTCCATACAAATCTGTAGGGCAAGTACAATACAGTCAACTCCCGATATCTCAAACATTAATATCTCAAAATATCTTCTTGTATCAAAGAATATATTTTCTATTTTTATTTACATTTGAACTGTTATCTCAAACTACTGATATCTCAAAGTAAATTTTCTGGTACCAGAAAATTTACTTTGATATATCAGTAGTTTGGGCTGAAATTTGACTTCGAGATATCGAGAGTTGACTGTATATACAATTTGTTCTCATGACAAACTGGAACATCGAATGTGCTCTCTTATTTTTTATGCGCATGTATATATATTGTCTTTTTTTAAATAAATAAATGCATATATGCAATGTACACTTGGTTGTCTTTTAGATCACCGGACCTATGTAAAATGTAACAAAAGTGAACATATGTGAACAATACATCACAACAAAATAAGTGCATAGTAATCTTTAAATCTTATATTTTGACTTGTATATATAATCTGTATCCCAGACGAAATGACGTGCTGTCTGATGTGGCTATACCCTTTTTCATTTAAAGTCTCTATGCTACCCCACCCCCTAGCGGTTGTGCCGACCTTCACGTTTGACAGTATGTCGGTTGCTATTCATACAACGCATTATATATCTGGCAGGAAGTAAGTGGGGTTGAAAAAAAATGCATATCTCCGAAAAATTGTCCACTGGTCGAAAATGGGTTAACGTCTGTCGCGGAGCTCGGTCAACGCTAACTACCTCCTTTTTGCGTCAGTTGATTACAGGGACCTTTGGCTGAGACCAAACCCTGGTTATATGTTATACATGTATGTATATTATTTCTGAGATAATGCTTCTATTCTATTTTTCAACCATTGTCTGAAGAAACTCTTTAACATGGATTGCTAATACTTTATAGTCTGATTCTATCTAGATGGTATATAGCATGAAAACCCAAATACCTTTTTGGTCGGGTGGTGCGATGGTCCTGTGTATAACTTACAGTGCCGGGGTGTCCTACAGATTTGGAACATTGTAGGGCAAGGGCCTAGTGTGCTTGCAGTAGGTGCGTATGAAGGTTGGTTGGTTTTTGTCTCGTCTATCAGTTCTTCCTCTCTCTCTGGAAGACGGCCCGATATACTGTCTCAAATACTGTCTCAAAGGGCCGTAAAATCTTAAACAACCAATCTATCAATTGGTCTTGTTTTTTCATTGGCATTTTTCAGATTATAACAGTACTTTGTTGGTACTACATAGGGGTCCAAAATGACCTCTATGTAGTGTTGGTCTTGCAAGACAAATAATTTAATATGCTATAGTTCTCTGAATTTCTAGTGCATTTTATGTTGCGAACAACATACAGAAACGTGCTATAGAAACATAAAGAAACGTGCTATAAAGCAAGCGACGAGTATCTGTCGTATTGCATTCGAAGATTATTAAATGGCATCAAGGTTCATACTTTGTATTGTTTTAAAGGGACTTTCAAAGTTGCTTTATACAGTTTATTAACATCAGCATCTGAGTAATAAAACCAAAACGTGATTTCTGTCCTTGTTTATGTCGTTTTAACACCGTATTTACTTAGGTATTTTATTGTCTCACAATGACGATTGCAAGTGAGATTCATACTCCAGTGCTATGCACGTTTTATCACTAATATTACTGTAAACTGGGACACTTTGGTGGATGCTTCTAGTCACGAACAGGTGTAAATAAATGCCCACCACATTTAAAATATACGGAATATTTCCTAAGTGATTTTTGCATCCAATAAACAAACGAGTGCGATACATGTAGCAAGTCTTCACGGGGAAACCACCAATTTCCACTAACTGTGCTATAGACGAAGCCAAACAGTTACCATACATGCAAAAGTAGCTGTCGACCGAGGCAGTCGACAGCAATATCAGCACTGTCGGTGGCATTTAGCTTCATTTACCGTTATTTATATTTCTCTCGACCTAATTCTTGGTCGACAGCCATTTTGCACTGTATCGGTTGGTCGACAGCAACTGTAAGCAAATTGATATTACCCCCGTGTTTTTGACGGATGTGATTCACATTTTGATAGATATAATTCATGTATTTCAAACTCTGCGCACTCTCAGTATATTTATTTTCTAATTTTTGCTATTTCGAGTAAACACGACACATGCCCCTATTGAAACACATTATTGACTTCCTAGCGGTTTCGTTAGAACGGCGCCACTGTTTGCCGCTGGAGTACATATAGCAATACAAAACTTATCTTTTACAATTCCTAAGGCAAAGGCAGAAAGTACGTTCCACCGTCCTACTGTACTTTTATTTTATTTTTTGTTGAAAAGTTGAATGCTCGCGAATCTTTTTCTCCGTATGTGTCCGACGGAGCGTATAAGAAGTAATTGAGCCGCTACACGATAAAACCAAAAACGTGGCATGTAAACAGCGAAGACTCAGATCAGCCTGGGATCTGCCCAGTCTGATCAGAGTTTTCGTTGGTTGGTTGTTTTGGGATAAACGTCCCTTTGAGACAGTATTTCAGTCTATATCGTGCCGTCTCCCAAAGAGTTGGTTGGTTGGTTGTTTTGGGTTTAACGGCCCTTTGAGACAGTATTTCAGTCTATATCGGACCGTCTCCCCAAGAGAGGAGAAAGAAGAGAGAACTGATAGACAAGAGAAAAAATGTCCAAACAACCCCCACCCGTACCTACTGCAAACATAGTAGGCCCTTGCCCTACTATTATCCAAATCAGTAGTACGCCCCGGCACTGGAAGTTATACCCAGCACCATCGCACCACCCAACCACCAAGAGATAGAGAAAGAAGAGAGAGAAATAATAGACGAGAAAAAATGTCCAAACAACCCTCGCCCGCACCTATTTCAAGCGCAACAGGCCCTTGCCCTAATATCATCCAATCAGTAGGGCGCTCCGGCACTGGAAATTATACCCAGCGCCATCGCACCAATTAACCACCCTCACGAGTACTCGCTGTGCAAATAAAGGGTACATGTAGCTTAGGGTGTAAGCCAGCTCCCTGTGAACAACGAAGACTCTGATCATTCCGGGCAGATGCCCAGGCTGTTCTGAGTCTTCGCTGGGCGCAAATGCTTCTTTGTTGGTTTGGTCGTGAAGCGGCTCATTTAATTTGCTCTTAAAAAAGGTGAAATTGATCACCTTAGACTAGTGCGTGTAGTATCTGTATAAGTTCGGATGCAGAGGGTGATAATGATTTGAGTCGCGACACAAAACCAATAAAGTGGCATATGCGCCCTGCGAAGACTCTGATCAGCCTGGGAATCTGCCTAGTCTTGTCAGAGTCTTTGCCTTGCGCTTCAGTGGAGTTAGCTTAGACCTTTAGCTACCCTATAAGCGCACAGCGAAGACATTGATAAGACTGGGCGGCTCTCCAGCCTGATATGAGTATTTCCTGGACGCAGATGCCAATTTGGTTGTTTTGTCACGTCGCAGCTCTTTTTGTTCCTTTTTAATACATGTTTCATTAAAAGGCCTAAAAATTGGGCACCAAAATTGGGCACCAAAATATTAGCCCTTTTTCAATGCGGGTTGCTATGTGCAATTTATTAGTTTTCATTACTGACCCTTTGCTCAGTTTTTAGCTCACCTGAGCCGAAGGCTCAAAGGTGAGCTTTTAGTATGGCAATGCTCCGTAGTCCGTCCGTCGTCCGTCCACCATTTTCAAAGGTCTTCTTCTCCATAACCGCTGGGCCGATCAAAGCCAAATTTTATATGGAGCCTCCATGGGTTGGGAGAACGAAAGTTTGTTCGGGGTATCTCGGTCACATGACCAAGATGGCCGCCACGCCCATATATGGTAAAAAACCCTTCAAAAATCTTCTTCTTTAGAACCAAAAAGCCGATGACCTTGAAACTTGGTATGTAGCATCGGGCATGCGGGCCCATCATAGTTTGTACAAATCATGACCTTGCGTTGACCCTGACCTAATTTACAACATGGTCAACTTTGGTACGTTAGGCTTTTATATTGGAAAACGCTTAAACAGTGGATTTCTCAGAAACTGTTTAAGTCTAAGGTACAATACTTGGTATACATGGTTGACTAAATGACCTGGGCCCAGGTTCACAATCATTCTTAAAGTTAAGGACCACCTTAAAGTTAAGGTGGAAAATGTCGCCCTTACAAAATTAATATTTATATTATATTGAAAATCGCAAGTTTTGCGTGATCCTACTGACAATTGTTATAGAAATATGTTACGAAAGAAAAATCAAATACAATTAGGTTTTCTAAGCGTTTACTTACCTGTGAAATTTTAGACCTTAACTTTAGGGTCGCCCTTAAGTTTAAGGAATGATTGTGAACCTGGGCCCAGATGAAGATATTGTGCCAGATTTAAAGGGTCACTGATGAGGCTTGAATAGCCGAAACCGCGGTATGGCCCAACTTCTTACTTATGAATGTTTTCTTTGCTCTTAAAGGATCTAAACTTTTATCATTATTTACTATCACTGCAGCTGGATGTTGTGCCGTGTGGCGGCCGTAAAATTCTCCCCGCACTCATCTATAGTGCAGATTATATTTTCCTTTTGGTCCTTTGAGATCATGGAATATATTCTGAGAAGTCAGAAATGATCATACGTTTAGATTCATTTTCTAAACAAATTTGAAATATTTTGGTATTTTTCGACTTATATCAGTCTTTGAGACGACTGCCATGTTAAACCTGCAAATTTACTGTTTTTTTCCTCTGGCTCCTTGTGCCAGATTTAAAGGGTCACTGATGAGGCTTGAATAGCCGAAACCGCGGTATGGCCCAACTTCTTACTTATGAATGTTTTCTTTGCTCTTAAAGGATCTAAACTTTTATCATTATTTTATATGGGAAAACGCTTAAAAAGTGGATTTCTCAGAAACTTTTTAAGTCTAAGGTACAATACTTGGTATACATGGTTGACTAAATGACCAGATGAAGATATTGTGTCACTAAAGGTCAAGGTCATTCCGTCGGACCATCCGTCGTCAAGATTTTTAAATTCTTCTCCTCTGAAACCACTGGGCCTATTGAAGCCAAATTTCATATGGAGTCTCAGTGGGATTGGGGAACGAAAGTTTTTACCTGGGGTCTGGGTCACATGACCAAGATGGCTGCCATGCCCATATATGGTAAAAACCCTTCAAAACTCTTCTTCTCCAGAACCAAAAGGCCTATGACCTTGAAACTTGGTATGTAGCATTGGGCAGGCCGCCTTATCATAGTTTATACAAATGATGACCTTGCGTTGACCTTGATCTAATTTACGGCATGGTCAACTTTGGTACGTTAGGCTTTTATATGGAAAAACGCTTAAACAGTGGATTTCTCAGAATCTATTTAAGTCTAAGGTACAATATGTTGTATACATGGTCGACCAAATGACCAGATGAAGATATCATGTCTATAAAGGTCAAGGTCATTCCGTCAGACCATCCGTCGTCAAGATTTTCAAACATCTTCTCATCTGAAACCACTGGGGAGATTGAAGCCAAATTTCATATGGAGTCTCAGTGGGATGGGGGAACGAAAGTTTGTACGCGGGATCTGGGTCACATGACCAAGATGGCTGCCATGCCCATATATGGTAAAAAAACTTTCAAAAATCGTCTTCTCCAGAACCAAAAGGCCTATGACCTTGAAACTTGGTATGTAGCTTTGGGCATGTGGGCCCATCATAGTTTATACAAATGATAACCTTGCTTTGACCTTGATCTAATTTACAACATGGTCAATTTTGGTATGTTAGGCTTTTATATGGGAAAACACTTATACAGTGGATTTCTCAGGAACTATTTAAGTGTAAGGTACAATATGTGGTATATATGGTCAACTAAATGACCAGATTAAGATGTTATGTCACTGAAGGTCAAGGTCATTTTGTCGGTCTGTCCGTCATCAAGATTTTCAAACATCTCTGAAACCACTGGGGAGATTGAAGCCAAATTTCACATGGTGTCTCAGTGGGATAGGGAAACTAAAGTTTATACCCGGGGTCTGGGTCACATGACCAAGAAGGCCGCAAGGCCCGTATATGGTAAAAACCCTTCGAAAATCTTCTTCTCCAGAACTAAAAGGCCTATGACCTTGAAACTTGGTATGTAGCATCGGGCATGCGGGCCCATCATAGTTTGTACAAATGATGACCTTGTGTTGACCTTGACCTAATTTACGACATGGTCAACTTTGGTACATTAGGCGTTTATATGGGAAAACGCTTATACAGTGGATTTCTCAGAAACTATTTAAGTCTAAGGTACAGTACGTGGTATATATGGTCAACTAAATGACCAGATGAAGATATTATGTCACTGAAGGTCAAAGTCATTTTGTCGGTCTGTCCGTCATCATATTTTTCAAAACATCTTCTCCTCTGAAACCACTGGTCTTATTGAAGCTGAATTTCATATGGAGTCTAAGTGTGATCGGGGAATAAAAGTTTGTTCTTGGGGTCTTGTCCAAGATAGGCGCCATGCCCGTATATGGTAAAAACCCTTCAAAATCTTCTTCTCCAGAACCAAAAGGCGTATGACTTTGAAACTTGGTATGTAGCTTTGGGCACTCAAGCCCATCATAGTTTATACAAATGATCGTGCGTTGACCTTGACCTAATTTATGACACTGTCAACTTTGGTACATTATGTAGGCTTTTATATGGGAAAATGCTTAAACAGTGGATTTTTCAGAAACTATTTAAGTCTAAGGTGTAATATTTGGTGTATATGATTGATTAAATGACCAGATGAAGATATGGTCAAGGTCATTCTTTGACTTTTGTACAAGGTCATTGAGATTCTGTCACCCGTCAACATTTTCAAACATCTTCTCAGAGGCCGCTAGGGTCAATTGAAGCCATATTTCATATGGAGCTTCACCGGCTTAAAGATACTATAGTTTGTTCAGATGGTCTTGGTCACTTGACCAAGATGGCGACCATGCCCATATATGGTAAAAACTCTTCAAACGTCTTTTTCTCGAGAACCGAAAGGCCTATAACCTTGAAACCTGGTACCGGTATGTATATATCATAGTTTATACAAATGATTATTGTATTTCATAAGGAGCTTTAATATTGGGTCAAAGGAATCAAAGTTTGTTCAGATGGTCATGGTCACATGAACATGGTGGCCGCCACGCCCATATATGATAAAAACCCTTCAAAAATCTTTGTCCAGAACCAAAGGCCCAGTGACCTTGTGGCTTGGTATATAGAATTGGGACTCAACATTAATCCCCAAGGGAGGGGGGTTATCTGCCCCTGCCCTGGTGCTATATACATGTATAAAAGCATTAAAATATATACCAGGACCAAGTGGCAGGTGAGCTACAGGACCATTGGTCCTCTGGTTGAATTTCTCCTAAAAATGCGTTGAAAATTATTTTGTCATTTCAGAAGGTATCCAATATGACGTACTTTCGGTATCTTTTTTATAAATTCAATGTACACACGAAGCTCACGTTCATATTGTCTCGCTTTAGTAAAAATATCATTAAAAACATTTTGAGGAGATGTTTGTCATTTTTCAAAACATTTTCCTAGCTTCCTGGTAGTATATGGCACAACGTTTACATATCAACCGAAATACTGTCATCAAGATTTGAGCCGCTACACGACAAAACCAACAATGTGCTTGTGGGCCCAGCGCAGACTCAGATCAGCCCGGGCATCCGCCCAGTCTGATCAAAGTCTTTGCTGTCCGCATGGAGGTAGCTTAGACTCTGCTACTCTTTTAGCACTTAAAAAAGAGTCTGGTCAAACTGGGCGGATGCCCAGTCTGATCTGAGTTTGAGCTGGTCGCACAACCACATTGTTGGTTTTGTCGTGTCGCGGCTCATTTATGTTTAGACGCTTTCACCACTGGGAGAGCAATGAAGCCTTTTTCAAAGAAGGGCTGAAAAACAGTAAAAACCACCAGATTCTTTCATGCGAAGAAACGTGAAAAAAATAAATACTATTTTCGGAAATAATACAAAGACTTATTGAGATATGAAATGTTATCCTTACATAAACATGTGTTTTTTTATGAAAAACTATTCATTGAAAATATGTTTTCCCCGCATCTCCAAAGCATGTTTTCTGTGTACGTGTAACTCCACACGTCATGTGGAGGGAGTGCAGTTACATGTGGTAAGAGTTGGTGCAGAAAGGTTTCACTTGATTTTTTCTGACTCTTTTTCTATTAGAATACCTGATTTCCTTGCTTAGCTTTTATTTGTAAAGTATTTTAATGGGCTCCTCCAACAGGATTATTATATGTGTAAAGTGCTGTGTGGTGGGGCAAAAAGTCTCCCCGTGCTTCATGGTAGTGCTGATTACATATTTTCTGGTTTTTAGGGATCAATGGGCTCATTCTTAGGAAGTTTGAAAACAGAGTTCCGTTTAAACCGGTGCTAGGCACTGTTATTACATCATATTACTGCATATGAACAGACTCAAACTACCCGAGAAACTAGAAAATTTTGTCTGTAAGACACAGATGATGCCACCGTGTAATGCCTGTTCCCCTTGACCCCACCCCCGACAAACTGCATTCTCCTCTTTGCCCCAAACAATGTTCTCTTCAAAAAGAAATTAATACAGCAATTGCATGTCTTCAATTAGCCAGACCCCGAAAAGATTTTATGTTTACAAATGCCATAATTTTGTCAAAATGATTTTTCCTTTGCTAAAAACACATGCATATCTAACGTATGTCTACAGCACTGATAAAAAATCGATTATACAAACTTGTAATCCTGTTGTAGCCATTTCTTGAAAAGTTTCTAAGATTGAAAAGGCGGTAATTTTGTCAAAATTTTTGTGTGCCAAGTTTGAAACTGATTGCTCAAAAACTGTGGAAGAAGTTGATTATACTATCTTAACATCCCATAACAGAAAAATTTCTAAGTTTGACAAGGCTGTTATTTTGTCAGAAATTAGTTTTTCCTTTCCAAAATGGCAGGTGCATATCTATAGTATGTCTGAATGATCTGTGCTAAGTTTCAGACTGATTGCTAAAAAAACTGTGGAGTTGAAAACTTGACATCATGTAGTAGCCATTTTCTCGAAATTTTTCTAAGTTTGATAACGCTATCCTTTTGTCAAAATAACCTTATTTTCTTTCCAAAAAAAAAGAGGTGCATGTCTACAGTATGCCTGCATTATCTGTGCCAAATTTCAAATTGATTGATCAAAAACTGTGGAAGGAGCTGAATATACAAACTTGACATCCTGTTGTAGCCATTTCTCAAAAGGTTTCTAAGTTTGAAAAGGCCGTAATTTTGTCAACAATAATTTTTTTTTCTTTCCAAAAAGAGAGATGCACATCTAAAGTATGCCTGCATTATCTGTGCCAAGTTTCAGATTGATTGCTCAAACACTGTGGAAGTAGTTGATTATAAACTTGACATCCTGTAGTAGCCATTTCTCGAAAAAATTCAAATTGATTGATCAAAAACTGTGGAAGGAGCTGAGTATACAAACTTGACATCCTGTTGTAGCCATTTCTCAAAAGGTTTCTAAGTTTGAAAAGGCCGTAATTTTGTCAAAAATGATTTTTTTTTTCTTTCCAAATAGGGAGATGCACATCTACAGTATGCCTGCACTATCTGTGCCAAGTTTCAGATTGAGTGCTCAAAAATTGTGGAATGAGTTGATTATACATTTTTTTTGAGGGGACGGACGGACAAGGGTAAAACATAATGCCTCCTGACTATCGTCACGAGGGCATAAATAAAAGGTCTGCTGAAGCCGGTGCTAAAGGGCGTGGATAGTCTTGCACATGAACAGACTCAGTTAAACCGAGTATACTAATTTCTTTTCTCTGATGTGTTCATGGCTTCCAGAGAATCTTCCTGAATGAATTTATTTAAGGAATGAATTTCATTTTTCTGATGTTTATCAAAGTATAAACTACATTGGGTCGCGGGCAAAGTAAGTGAACCCCGAAGGGGATGTCACTTGAGGCAGGCCTTGATCTAAAAATAGGACAGATCATGATAAAGCTTCCCTGACACTTGAGCCGTGACATGACAAAACAGAGTGGCATGTGTGCCCGCGAAGACTCAGATCAACCTTGACATCCGCCCAGTCTGATCAGAGTTTTTGCTATGCACTTAAAGGGTAGCAGGGGGTAAAAGCTACCTTTTCGCCGACAGAGGCAGGTGGCATATGCCAAGGCTGATCGACGTCTTCGCTCGGTGCCCATGCCAGTTTGTTGGTTTTGTCGTGTCGCGGCTCACATTAATGTGTGTCTGTATGTAATAAATACTTAAGATTCCGAATCCATACAAACACAGCGAAATATTTCGTTCCAACAGACAGTGGCCATGGAACAAAGCTTTTCGAAACACGTCTGTAACGTTTTCAGCATATATATCCCATTACGAGAAAACAAACCCACTATAGAAGCCATATATATGTACGTGGTTTAGCCAATGCAATTTGTATTTAAAACTGTTTCAAGGTTGGTTGCTAAATGAAAAGGTAAGCACCTTTAGCATTTTTACAGAATAGAAATTTTACTATGAACTTAAATGTTTATCAGCTAGGCAGAGATGCATCAAGATTAGATCATATGAATACTAATTATATTTTACATATTTTATTAACATATCCTTATAGAATTTGGCAGGAATAGGCGTATACTTGTTCGTGTATATGTAGTAAATAAAACTTTTATCATTATTTTATATGGGAAAACGCTTAAAAAGTGGATTTCTCAGAAACTTTTTAAGTCTAAGGTACAATACTTGGTATACATGGTTGACTAAATGACCAGATGAAGATATTGTGTCACTAAAGGTCAAGGTCATTCCGTCGGACCATCCGTCGTCAAGATTTTTAAATTCTTCTCCTCTGAAACCACTGGGCCTATTGAAGCCAAATTTCATATGGAGTCTCAGTGGGATTGGGGAACGAAAGTTTTTACCTGGGGTCTGGGTCACATGACCAAGATGGCTGCCATGCCCATATATGGTAAAAACCCTTCAAAACTCTTCTTCTCCAGAACCAAAAGGCCTATGACCTTGAAACTTGGTATGTAGCATTGGGCAGGCCGCCTTATCATAGTTTATACAAATGATGACCTTGCTTTTCGAAACACGTCTGTAACGTTTTCAGCATATATATCCCATTACGAGAAAACAAACCCACTATAGAAGCCATATATATGTACGTGGTTTAGCCAATGCAATTTGTATTTAAAACTGTTTCAAGGTTGGTTGCTAAATGAAAAGGTAAGCACCTTTAGCATTTTTACAGAATAGAAATTTTACTATGAACTTAAATGTTTATCAGCTAGGCAGAGATGCATCAAGATTAGATCATATGAATACTAATTATATTTTACATATTTTATTAACATATCCTTATAGAATTTGGCAGGAATAGGCGTATACTTGTTCGTGTATATGTAGTAAATAAAAAAAAGAGAGTAAAATCTACCGATCTTCTACAATACAGGACGTCACGAGTATATTACTTCAAATATATGTTTGTTTTCCCCCGGGACCTGTGGTGGTCGGGCGATGGTGTAGGGTAACTTTCAGTGCCGGGGCGTCCTACTTATTACCACCCGACCGAAAGTTTTGGGGGATAAAGCGATGAGCCTTGCGTCCGTCTGTCCGTCTGTTAACATTTTCTTGTCCGCTCTATACCCTTTGGAATATTTTCATGAAACTTCACAGTTATCTAGAACAGGCCATGACAATGGCGCGATATTACCGGTGCGATTTAGGAGTCCCGGGATACGTATCGCGATATGCTTTTCACCATACCGGTACACTCGGGAAAGTCCGCCAATTTCTGGAACTTTCTTCCAAGATTTTTTATCTGCTTTCATTTCGAGCTGTTTTTTATTTGCATATCAATTTTTAGCTCGCCTGAGCCGAAGGCTCACAAGGTGAGCTTATAGTATAGGCTTGGTCCGTCGTCCGTCGTACGTCCACACTTTTAAACATTAATATCTGCTAAAGTAGCAAGCCAATCTTGATCAAATTTTATGTGTAGCATTGTTGGGATTGGGGATTGATTGCATGTAGTTTTGGAACATATTGGTTTAAAACTGTGGTTACCATGGCAACAAAAAGATCCCATATACTTATAATGGAGAAAATGTCGGGCCCTAGCTTCTTCATTTTTGATCGCAACTTCTTGTAACTTACAGGTATCCAGGACAGCCAAAAAATCTCGGACGAGTTCGAAGTTGGACCAGGTTGGATCATTCTGTTCAGAGTTACTTGCCCTTGAGCGATAAAATATTTTCCCATAGACTTATAATGGAGAAAATGTTGTCCGGGCCCTAGCTTCTTCATTTTTGATCGAAACTTCTTGTAACTTGCAGGTACCCAGAACAGCCAAAACATCTCGGACGAGTTCGAAGTTGGGCCAGGTTGGATCATTCTGTTTAGAGTTACTTGCCCTTGAGCGATAAAATATTTTCCCATAGACTTATAATGGAGAAAATGTTGTCCGGGCCATAGCGTCTTAATTTTTGATCGCAACTTCTTGTAACTTGCAGATATCCAGGACAGCCAAAACATCTCGGAGGAGTTCGAAGTTGGGCCAGGTTGGATCATTCTGTTCAGAGTTACTTGCCCTTGAGCGATAAAATATTTTCCCATAGACTTATAATGGAGAAAATGTTGTCCGGGCCCTAGCTTCTTCATTTTTGATCGTAACTTCTTGTAACTTGCAGGTATCCAGGACAGCTAAAACATCTAAAACGAATTCGAAGTTGGGCCAGGTTTGATCATTCTGTTCAGAGTTACTTGCCCTAGAGCTACAAAATATTTTCCCATAGACTTATAATAGAGAAATTGTTGTCCGAGCCCTAGCTTCTTCATTTTTGACCGCAACTTCTTGTTACTTGCAGGTATTTAGGACAGCCAAAACATCTCGGAGGAGTTCGAAGTTGGCCAGGTTGGATTATTCTGTTAAGAGTTACTTGCCCTTGAGCGAGAAAATATTTTCCCATAGACTTATAATGGAGAAAATGTTGTCCGGGCCCTAGCTTCTTCATTTTTTACCGCAACTTCTTGTAACTTGCAGGTATCCAGGACAGCTAAAACATCTAAAACGAGTTCGAAGTTGGGACAGGTTGGATCATTCTGTTCAGAGTTACTGGCCCTTGAGCGATAAAATATTTTCCCATAGACTTATAATGGAGAAAACGATGTCTGGGCCATAGCTTCTTCATTTTTGATCGTAACTTCTTGTAACTTGCAGGTATCCAGGACAGCCAAAACATCTCGGACGAGTTCGAAGTTGGGCCAGGTTTGATCATTCTGTTCAGAGTTACTTGCCCTTGAGCGATAAAATATTTTCCCATAGACTTATAATGGAGAAAATGTTGTCCGGGCCCTAGCTACTTCATTTTTGATCGCAACTTCTTGTAACGTGCAGGTATCCAGGACAGCCAAAACATCTAAAACGAATTCGAAGTTGGGCCAGGTATGATCATTCTGTTCAGAGTTACTTGCCCTTGAGCTACAAAATATGTTCCCATAGACTTATAATAGAGAAAATGTTGTCCGGGCCCTATCGTCTTCATTTTTGACCGCAACTTCTTGTAACTTGCAGCTATCCAGGACAGCCATAACATCTCGGACAAGTTCGAAGTTGGGCCAGGTTGGATCATTCTGTTCAGAGTTACTTGCCCTTGAGCGATAAAATATTTTCCCATAGACTTATAATGGAGAAAATGTTGTCCGGGCCATAGCTTCTTCATTTTTGATCGTAACTTCTTGTAACTTGCAGGTATCCAGGACAGCCAAAATATCTCGGACAAGTTCGAAGGTGGGCCAGGTTGGATTATTCTGTTCAGAGTTACTTGCCCTTGAGCGAGAAAATATTTTCCCATAGACTTATAATGGAGAAAATGTTGTCCGGGCCCTAGCTTCTTCATTTTTGATCGAAACTTCTTGTTACTTGCAGGTATCCAGGACAGCCAAAACATCTCGGACGAGTTCGAAGTTGGGCCAGGTTGGATCATTCTGTTTAGAGTTACTTGCCCTTGAGCGATAAAATATTTTCCCATAGACTTATAATGGAGAAAATGTTGTCCAGGCTCTAGCTTCATCATTTTTGATCGCAACTTCTTGTAACTTGCAGGTATCCAGGACAGTCAAAACATCTCGGACCAGTTCCAATTTGGGTCAGGTTTTATCATTCTTTTCAGAGTTACTTACCCTTGAGCGATGAAATGTTTTTCTTGGTTTCTACTGATCCGATCCTTTTCAAACTTGCAGGTAATGAGGAATTGCATAATATCTTAAAGAAGTTCAAATTTTGGCCAGATCAGGCCAACCATTACAAAGTTAGCTGCCCTTGAGCATCGGAAAAAATTCCCATTGACTTATAATGGTGAAAACAACTTCATAAATATCTCAGAGACCAGAGATCGCAATCAAGTTTTATCTGAAGCATCATTTGGGTGGGGGAAAGGCTGCATTAGGTGGACCGATTTCGATTTAACTTCAAACAAGTGATAAGTATGGCAATATCTTAGACAAGTTCGCATTTCAGCGTTCTGAGGTCAAGGTCAAGGTCACAGTGGCTATTTTAAGAAAAACTTTGTCGTCGCTCTAGCGCCTTCGTGTATGGGCCGATTTTGATTAAAACTTCACAAAAATGTTTAGTATGACAATATCTTAAATAACTTTGCGTTTCAGCATCCTAAGGTCAATGTCAAGGTCACAATGGCTATTTTTTGAAAACTTTGCCATCATTCTAGTGCCATCATTTATGGAATGATTTTGATTGTACTTCACAAAAGTGATAAGTATGATAATATCTTGGACAAGAACGCGTTTTAGCATTCTGGGGTCAAGGTGAAGGACACAGGGGCTATTTTTAGAAAAACTTCATTTAAGGACCAAATTCGATACAATTTCACACAAGTGATTGGTATTGCAATATCTTGGACAAGTTCGCGTTTCAGCATTCTGAGGTCAAGGTCAAGGTCACAGTGGCTATTTTTAGAAAAAAAAAACTCTGTCATCCCTCTAGCTCCTTCATTTATGGACCGATTTTGATTAAAACTTCACACAAATGTTAAGTATGATAATATCTAGAACAAGCTCGCATTTCAGCGTCCTAAGATCAATGTCAAGGTCACAGTGGTTATTTATAGAAAAACTTTTTCATCACTCTAGCGCTTTCATTTGTAGACCATTTTCGATTTAACTTCACACAAGTGATAAGTATGGCAATACCTTGGACAAGTTTGCGTTTCAGCATTCTGGGGTCAAGTTCAAGGTCACAGCGGCAATTTTTAGGAAAACTTTGTCATCGCTCAAGCGCCATCATTTATGGACAGATTTTTTATGGCCCCGTGACGATAGTCAGGGGGCAATTAGATTTGCCCCTGACTATCGTCTGACCATCTGTTCGTCCGTTCGTCACTCCTTGTGGTATAGAGTTTGTGTAATCAACTTCTTCAGTTTTCAACGGATCTTTTTCTAACTTTGCATGCATGTTGTGGACATATTTGACAGTTTCAAGCTATCAGGTTTGTTCAGTTGATGATCCTCATTTACCTTTGACCTTTTTACTCAGGTGAGCGGCTCAGGGCCTCATGTTTTATTTAATCTCGCTTGATTATTAAAATTATTAGAAAGAATAAAATTGAAGAAACAGAATTAGTTTATTTTTATGACGCATTTCCTGTGGATATTCCGCGATCCATTGGCCAGTTAATAGCACGTGAGGTGATTTCTGACCTTCACCTTTACTGTAACTAATCAAACAAAATGGAAGACGACTTCGACATCGTTAATAACACAAAGGCTAAGGCCGATGTATGGCGACATTTCGGGTTGAAGAAAAGGAAATCGGACTCCACCATCGTGGACGGTGTAGCGGTTTCCTTAATTTGCAAAATGCAGCCGAAAACATCTGGGGCGGAACGACGAACTTAGTTACACACCTTTGTCATCACCACTCAAGTAAGATCAACAGTCAACCTGCTCAAAACATGCTCAAGGCATCACCATTATCCAGTTCTGTCAGCAGTCAGTCAGCACCAACATTATGTGAGAAGTTGTCTGAAAACACACAGATAAAATCAACTATAGCATCCATGTTTGAGAGCCAAAGAACATACCCTGCTGCTTCTCCAAAGGCTAAAGACATTTCAGACAAAATAGCCACATGGATCATACATGACCTTATGCCCTACAAGCTTGTGGACAGCCCTTATTTCCGGGGTGTGTTGAGTGCCTTGGATCCACGATATCAGCCCCCATCACGAACACAGTTTTCCGAGGTTATCATCCCTAAGTTGTACAATGGTATCAAAATTCAAGTAAAGGAGTCTTTGAAAGATGCAGAACAGGTAATTCAGCATGGTACACTGGTAACGCCATGTACAGGATAATTACTTAATTAGTTTTTGTGACAGCTGATCGTTGTTGGAAGACAGTTCATTTGTTTTAAAGATCATATCCAAAGAAAATTGCTTAAGTTTTGATATTGAACAGGAAAATGTCTAGTTTGTTTTCAATCCTTTAGCCGTAAAAGCAAACTTTTCCTGATATAAGGGCGGAAAGAACAGACAAGTCATTTGAGCCGCGACACGAGAAAACCAACAAAGTGACAGTGCGCCGAGCACAGACTCAGATCAGCCTTGGCGTCCGCCAACTTTGATCAGACTCTTCATTAAGTGACCAAAGGGTAGCTACCTCCATGGTAACAGCGAAGACTCTGATCAGACTGGGCGGATGGCGGATGCCCAGGCTGATCTGAGTCTGCGGTGGGCGCACAACCACATTGTTGGTTTTGTCGTGTCACAGCTAATTTCATTACTGATCGTTTAAAGGCATTGCTTCATTTATGGTTCATTCCTTTTTTTCTTGTTTATTTAATACCAGTGTTTGGAAAAGGGATGCTTTCTTTGTTTAATTTATTCTATCGTTTCATTCTGTCTCTCTCAGAAGGCTCCTCAATAGATGGAGCACTGGGAAGGCTAGAGAAGGCTGGCATAGATGGGAAGACAGGCTTAGGTTCTGATCTCTTTACCATGAAAACTTGAAAATGCTTTAACAATAGTTATAATACACATTTCAGGTGGCTCTGACAAGCGATGGCTGGACATCTCGAGCAACTCAATCCTATGTTACAGTAACGTCATCTTTTGTCAACGAAAACTGGGAACTGGTTATACTCTACAAACAAGACCTTTGGATGAGAGTCATACAGGTATACTCTGATCATCTGATGCCACTATTCCGTTCTTTTCGCACAATATTATTATTCTAGGTCAGTCTTGGAGATCTGATATATGAGCCAAATATTTGAACATGAAATTGAAGTTTTGATCAATTAGGCTATTTTTGACATCCGTCTACCCATGAAAAGTGTGTTGAGGTGAACTGGCCGTCTCGATATGACATTAACTGTTGACTGGGATGTAAAACTTGTACGAATAAAGTTTAAGGAAGAAATATTGCAGCGACTTAACTCAGGGCTCCAGATAACAAGGAGTATTTGATGATAATTTTGGATAAATTTCTATATTTCTCAACTAAAGTATATGTTATGGATACACATAAGAATCGCCTCAGTGAGGCTATTCTAATGAGTACCCATAACATATATTTTCGATGACAAATAAGAAACATTATCCTGTGAATACTTCTCTAAACTGGTCAAGCAATGTAAAGTCTGAAATGCAATAAGTAGATCTG
This sequence comes from Ctena decussata, assembly GCA_963989385.1. Taxonomy (NCBI): domain Eukaryota; kingdom Metazoa; phylum Mollusca; class Bivalvia; order Lucinida; family Lucinidae; genus Ctena; species Ctena decussata. Next base: position 54,786,957 of record OZ022501.1, on the reverse strand, counting down.
GATTTATTGAGCAATCTCGTCTGCAGTGAGTTAGCTGAAAAGCTCTACATGATTTATTTAAATTTGATTCAGTAGATTTCCTCTTTTTCAGCTGAGAATATCTCCAAAGTGTTGAAAGATTGTGTTGTTGCATGGGGCATTCCAACTACTCTTGGATTTCCGCCAGTCCTGACAGACAATACAGCCAATGTGACCAAAGCAGTTTAGCTGACAGAGTCTTCCTTTCATATGCCGTGCTTGGCCCATACTATCAATCTTGCCGTCCAAAAGTCTATGAAAGTCAAACGCGTTTCAAACCTTCTCGCTCGGGTGAGAAGGATTCTTGCCTTCTACCATCGCAGTACAACTGCAAATAAACTGCTTCAAGTAAAAGCTGACTTATTAAGTTTGCCTAATCATAAACTGGTTATCGATGTGGCCACTAAGTGGAACAGTGCCTATGATATGATAGCTAGGTTCATCGAAATGCAGTGTACAGTGTATTCCACTTTAATCAGTATGAATATTTCCTCAGTCAAGGAGAATGATCTGAACAACCTGTCGGATGAGGATATCTCCTGTGCTGAGGATATGATTGCATGTCTGAAACCAATAAAAGACATCACGACAATGTTATGCATGGAAAGTGAACCTACAATATCAGTCGTAAAGCCAATTCTTTCCCAGTTAGAAGCAATGTTGAGCAGCAATGATCTGGACAATGCTACAGTATCCGAGTTGAAAGCTGTAATGAAATCTGACATTGAGTCTCGATATGCCAATCAGTCAAATGTACTAAACATGTCAACAGCACTTGATCCAAGGTTCAAGAATTTGCCCTATCTTTCAGATCAAGAATGACACGAGGTGTACTCTGCAATAGTTACTTAATCATCCAAAGTTGCCCAGATTAAAATGCCCAAGATAAAGGTTGAACCAGGCAGTGAATGAGAACCTACGCCTGTCTTCCCATCTATGTCAGCCTTGCCAGCCCTCTTTAGCCTTCCCAGTGCTCCATCTATTGAGGAGCCATCTGAGTCAAGTCTTTTAAATGTAAAACCACTCAGTCATGAATCTCATGATTCTATGCATAGCTCAGCCAAAGTCTTGAAAGTTGAGGAATGTTGCCAGTCCCCTTTAAGTCAGCCAAGTTTGTTGCAAGACATTCTTGGCGATGTCTATATTACTAAATGTGAACCTGCTAAAAGTCCAATTGAGCAGGCTGAAGATCAAGTGACTAACTACAGACAAAACCCCGGTAAACTTAGCTATTAATCCACTGTCTTGGTGGAGGAGTCACCAAAATGTCTACCCACTGCTTGCTAGAATGGCAAAAAGTCTTCTTTGTATCCCCGCAACAAGTGTGCCATCTGAGAGGGTGTTCTCAACAGCAGGTGACATAGTCATCCAACAGCAGTCAAGGATAAAGTCAAAGCATGTTGATATGCTTATTTTTCTGAAGAAAAATATGAAGTAAAGATTTGTAGGTATTACTTTTCCAGTTGTTTGAAGCAGAAATATGCTTTCCTAAGGTCTGATATAGGGGCAAATTTTGTTCTGAAACTTCAGACCTACTCTAGTCAAGTGCTGAATGTCCTTTGAAAATCAGTTCTAGTCATGTGTCAGATAGTCACAATGTACATGTTATTTTAACATTCTAGTCAAGTGCCTTTACTTTTTATTTTGAAAAATTCATTTAGAAACAACCAGTCATTGCAGCATTTCTAGTCTACGGCTAAGGGCTTTAATACCTCTTGTTTCGGTGCTAACAGCATATAAGTGCTGATTGATGACTGGAAGTTGAAATAAAAAAAGACACTGTCCTGTTTGTATTTTTTATTTTTCACTAACTTTAAGTCACTTATTTACAACATATCAATAATATCAATACAATGGCATAGTGAAGTCAGTAATGTGTACTATCAGTATCATACATTCAAGTCTACTACATGTAAATAAGTTTTGCGATATATCGTGATGCATATCCCGATACAAACCCATGTATCGCGATATATCACGATACGGTTTCCAGAGGCGATACCCACCCCTAGTGTCGCGTACAAGAATGGTAACTCTTGCTATTGTACGTTTTAGCTCACCTGAGCCATTGTGATCACCCAGTGTCCGTCGTCCGTCGTCAACAATTTGCTTTAAATGACATCTTCTCTGAAACCGCTAGGCCTAGGGTTTTGATATTTGGTTTGAAGCATTGTCTAGTGGTCCTCTACCAAGTTTGTTCAAATGGTGGCCCAAGGGTCCAAAATAGCCCTGGGGCAGGCGGTCTTGGGCTCGAAACTAAAAACATACTTAAAAATCTTCTTCATTCTCCAGAACTGCTTGGCTCAGATGCTTGAACTTTAGTATGTAGCATTGCCTAGTGGTCTCCTTCCAAGTTTGTTCAAATGGTGGCCCCAGGGTCAAAAATGGCCCTGGCGCAGGGGAGCTTGAGTTCGAAACTAAAAAATACTTAAAAATCTTATTCTCCAGAACTGCTTGGCTCAGATGCTTGAAATTTGTCATGTATCATTGCCTAGTGGCCCTCTACCAAGTTTGTTCAAATGGTGGCCCCGGGGTTCAAAATGGCCCTGGGGAATGGGGTCTTGGGTTCGAAACTATAAAATTCTTAAAAATCTTCTCCTCCAGAACTGCTTGGATCAGATGCTTGAAATTTGGTATGTAGCATTGCCTAGTGGTCCTCTACCAAGTTTGTTCAAAAAGAGGTCCAAAATGCCCCTGGGACAGGGGGTCTTGGGTTCGAAACTAAAAAATACTTAAAAATCTTCTTCTCCAGAACTGCTTGGCTCAGATGCTTGGATTTGGTATATATCATTGCCTAGTGGTTCTCGACCGAGTTTGTTCAAATGTTGGCCCCAGGGTCCAAAATGGCCCCGGGGCAGGGAGTCCTAGGTTTGAACCATAGAAATACATTGAAAAATATTAAAAAAATTTCTTCTTCAGAACCGCAAGGGTCAAATGCTTGAAATTTGGTATGTAGCATTGCCTAGTGGTCCTCTACCAAGTTTGTTCAAATGGTAGCCCCAGGGTCCAAAATGGCTCCGCGACAGGGACTCCTAGATTTAAACCATAGACATATATAGAAAAATATTTAAAAAATCTTCTTCAGAACCACTTGGCTCAGATGCTTGAAATTTGGTATGTAGCTTTGCCTAGTAGTCTTTTACCAAGTTTGTTCAAATGATGACCCCAGGGTCTAAAATGGCCCCGCCCCAGGGGGTCCGGGGTTTAAACCATAGAACTACATGGAAAAATATTCAAAAATCTTCTTCTTCAGAACCACTTGGCTCAGATGCTTTAAAATTCGTATGATACATTGCCTTGTTGTCCTTTATCAAGTTTGTTCAAATGATGGCACCAGGGACCAAAATGGCCCTGCAACAGGGAGTCCTGAGTTAGAGCCATAGAAATACATAGGAAACTATTAAAAAATCTTCTTCTTCAGAACCACTTGGCTCAGATGCTTGTAATTTGGTATGATGCATTGCCTGGTGGACTCCTACAAAGTTTGTGTAAATGGTGGCCCTGGGATCCAAAATGGCCCTGGGGCAGGGAGTCTTGGGTTCGAAATTAAAATGTACTTAAAAACCTTATTCTCCAGAACCCCTGAGTGCAGATGCTTGAAATTTTGTATGATGCATTGCCTAGTGGTCCTTTACCAAGTTTGTTCTAATGATAGCCCCAGGGTCCAAAATGGCCCCGCGACAGGGAGTCCTAGGTTTGAACTATAGAAATATATAGAAAAATATTTAAAAAATCTTCTTCTTCAGAACCACTTGGGTCAGATGCTTGACATTTGGCTTTAGCTTTAGCTTTGCCTAGTAGTCTTTTACCAAGTGTGTTCAAATGATGACCCAAGGGTCAAGAATGGCACCGCCCCAGGGGGTCCTGGGTTTGAACCAAAGAAATACATGGGAAAATATTCAAAAATCTTCTTCTTCAGAACCACTTGGCTCAGAGGCTTGAAATTTAGCTTCTATCATTGCCTAGTGGTCCTTTACCAAGATTATTCAAATGATGGCCCCAGGGTCCAAAATGGCCCTGCCCCAGGGGTTGAACCATAGTAATACATAGAGAAACATTAAAAAATCTTCTTCTTCAGAATCATTTGGAAATAGTTGCAAACTATCAGGTTTGTTCAAATTATGACCCTAGTTTGACCTTTAACCTTTTTGCTAAGGTGAGCGATTCAGGGCCTCTTGACCCTCTTGTTTAGTAATCTCCCATTTGGCAATTTTTTAGCAGATTCGTGTCCACTCTGTATCTTGAATACCCTTTGAAATATTTTCATAACACTTTACAGATATGTAAAACATGTCATGGCGATGTGCGCAAACAAGAATGATAACTCTTGCTTTCTTACTTTTTTGAGTTATTTGCCCTTGATGTTTTTAGGTGAGAGTTCGTGTTCGCTCTATGACTTGAATACCTTTTGCAATATTTTTATGATACTCTATAGATATGTAGACCAGGCCATGGCAATGTGTCGCGAATAAGAATGACAATTCTTGCTGTCTTACTTTTGAGTTATTTCCCCTTGATGGTTTTACGTGTGATTTCGTGTCCGCTCTTTAACTTGAATACCTTTCGATTTATTTTCATGATACTTCACAGATATGTAGAACAGGTCATGATGATGTGTCGCGAACAAGAATGACAACTCTTGCCTTCTTACTTTTTGAGTTATTTTCCCTTGATAGTTTTAGCTGTGATTTTGTGTTTGCTCCATAACTTGAATGTCCTTTGATATAGTTTTATGATACTTCAAAGATATGCAGAACAGGTTATGAACATTTGTTTGATACATGAATGGCAACTCTGTCATTCATTCTGTCTGAGTTATTTCCCTTTGGAAGTTTGAGCTGCAATTAGCGGTCTTTGCTTCATATCTGTATAATCCTGGCTTGCTCAACAATTTAAATACCCTTATAACTTTTAGAATATTGCTGATCATGCCATGATAGCTCATCATGTTCCTAACTCTCTGTGACCCCTCTGCACGCCCCCCCCCCCCTCGCACTTTTCCAGATTTGAGTTCTTTGTCCAAATTCACTTACTAGAGCGCTCAAAATTAGATTTGTAGGGCTTGTACTTTAGAAGTTATTCACACATATCAGACTTTCCAACTACACAACGTACCATGATAACCTCTAACTGTTAACCGATTGTTGTCTCCAGTTTCTATTACTACAGAAGCCTAAGCTGAAACATACTCGGCTGACCTGTTGGACTACAAAGGAAAATACACAATTTCTTATCTATAAACATTTTGAATCAAAAATTCAGAAACAAAATACGCTCTCGTAAATAAATGACTTTTAGGGCTTCCAATTTGTATCGTTTGATGTCAGTAAGTAACATTAACCTTCAACGTAAATCATAATTGAACTGTCAATACTGATGGTACCTTGAAAGAAGCCGCATTCGATGATGATATAAGAATATTAACAATACATCATGAGTGGCCATGAAGGACACGGAAATCTAATCCGAGGGACGAGTCTTGCCGAGTGCCTCGTTAAAAGTCCAATCCCAAGGGTGAGATTTACCTATCATACACGGACTGACTCATGGTGGATTATTTTCTCCCTCTTTTAAGGAACTTTAAACCGCAGCTCAGATAAAGCTTCAAAACTGGAAAAACACAATTTTTAACCAGTAACCTGAAGTAAATTTTGAGCAGCCCAGAGTGTTATCGGGTGTTAAAACTGGTTTAAACTCAGTTTGAACCTTGAAATTAGACGGAGAACACTATTTGTTGACTTTTATCTTCAAGAGGTCTAAAGCCAAATGCAGCTCGGCCTCTCACGGCGCGTGCGTAAAGTTGCTAGCGGCGTTTCATTACCGTTTTAGTGACGTCAACATCCTATGATCTGGTATTAAACATCGCCCTTGTTGCTTGCGTGTCTTTTTATGTTCATTGAATATTGAAATATTAATTCAAAAACTGAAAATGTCCTATGGCTAATATAAGAAAGATGTTGTAAATGAAAGAGAAGTCACTTAAATTAGTGACGTCACAAACCTACTATCTGCTATCACACGTCGTCTTAACTGCTTCCTTTCTTTCATTTAAGAAAGGAAAGCTTAGTCAAAAATCGAAAAAGTCCTGATGCTAATACAAAAAAGGATGTTGCTAATGAAAGATAGAAGTTTCTTATGTGAGCTGAAAGCCTATCTTTTATATGTGAAATTGGGAGAATAAAAATATACCATATTTCTTGCTATAAACGCCCATCATTGATAAACTCTCTTAATTTTTCTGTAAAAAAAGTGCCAAATATCACCGAGATTGGCTCTAGACGAGCACAAATTGTTTTTATTGGTCCAAGTTTATCCGTAGAGCGTCATTTATCAGACCTACGTCCCCGGGACGTTATTGGAAGCAATGCGGTAATAATTTGAGGGAGTAAATGACGTTATCACTATTACTACTAGATCTATTATTAATAATATTAGAAATTTTATTATTATAGTAATTGCACGAACCGTCAATATTGGTAGATAGAACAATTTGATGTGCAATTAAGCCAAGTTTGCAGGGATCATTTTCGGGCAAGATTGTAAGTGGTTTGCTTTATTATTTTGCCAAAACTCTCACTGAAGTCTGTTTACTGAGAGAAAAAATCTCATCCAAAATGCAATGCTATAATGAATAGTACCAAAAATCTCATTGAGAATGGAGAATTTCTCACGAAAAATGGCTAACTGAAAAATTTTCTCTCGTAAAATTCTGAGCCAGAATTGTTCCTGCAAGTTTGAATCGGTTTTGAGGAGACATCTAATTATTGGTCAGCTCCTAAATCTCTGTTATTCATTGGTGACAATGCTTCACTCCTCCAAATCTGGTACCCTGCTCAGAATAATACCGTTGTTCTATAACGGAAACCTCGATAAACGTCGGGAACCAAGATACACAACGAGGTATAAAGTTTACCGGAAAAAAAATCTCTTGTTTTTCATTGGTCACTATGAACCACATCCCCAACATGCGGCCCATACAATAATCGAAAGGCACAAAACACCGGATCGATCCTGAATTGACCGAAACTTACTTAAAATATTACTTTTCCTTTGCCTCTATGGCAGACTGTGCGGGCCGTGCATAGCTGCAATAGCTGGTTTGAATAACAATATTTATTTAAGGTCAAATTGCTTCGAATTTCTGCAACTGCTACAGAAAATTGTTTTTCTTTGACATCTCTGAGGCCCCTTTGCTTTACCAATGGTATACATTCAAACAAAATTTTATCGTAAGGTATCGCTGCAAGCTCCTTTTAACAGTTTCGCAATTGTGTATGATCGTGACTGGCCGGCTTGAAAATTTAAAATGTACTCGAGTTTCTCGTAAAACAAGAGTAAAAAAAAACAACGACTGAAAACAAAAAATGAAAATATATCCAAGTCATTAGTTGTTATGGTGCTGGGTAACTTCAGTGCCGTCCTAGTAAAGCCTACTGTGCTTGCAGTAGGTGCGGATGGGGGTTGTTTGAACATTTTTCTCGTCTATCATTTTTTCTTTTCTTCCTCCCTCTCTCTCGAGGACGGCCCGATATAGACTGAAATACTGTCTCAAAGTGCCGTTAAACCCAAAACAACCAACCAATCATTTTAGTTGGTACCAAAATGACCTACTTTCGATATAAAACACTTCATTATATGGTTAAAATATTAGGTACAAGAGGTGAAAAATACAAGGCACAGGCGTTTAAGAAATGGTAAAAATACGATAAAAGATTTTTCAATGGAACTTTAAATACCCCATAGCTCTATTAGCGGTATAGTTTCATGAAAATTTTACTGTGGGGTATAGCTGCACGCTATTCACTACAGTTTTGTGATTGTTATTGATCATGATGACCAACTTCCAATGAGCCACTTGTGGAACATCGTTATGAAAACCGAATCAACAACAATAACTTTGAAGTCTCCATAGTCCTACCAGTGGTAAAATCGCCTCAACGTAAATCATTATGAAAAGCGGCTCAACAATCCTACCGGAATTCATGTTTCATATGACACTTCTACTCATCAAGGATAACAATTCTGTCAAATAATTTTGAAATCCGTGTAATAATGTGGAAGTAATGTTACAGACAAGCTTTATTTATTATAATTTAATCACTGACCTTCAAATATGAATTTGACCTTGGACCTACTTAAATGTTCACATAACATTTTTACTTACCAAGAAGAACAATTGAGCAAAATTATTTTGAAATCCATGCATAACTTGAAGTAATGGCTTGGACAAGCTCAATTTATGACCATTTTATCATTTATCCTTCAAATGTAACCCTTAGCCCGTCACATGTGACTATTGAGTTAGTTCCCTTCCTAGAGTTTTCAGTGTTTTGCTTTTTTGGAGATAAGTATCAAAGAGAACTAAATGCAACTTCACACATTGAAAGAGGGAGAAATGAGGAAGTACAGAGTGAAAGAACCATAACCCGGGCACATGTGATTACGGATTTGGTGCCCATCCTAGTTCTTTTCAGTGTATTACTTGTCCGAGCATATCTTTGACAATATTAAAGGGAACGAAATGAAACTAATTGATAGAAAGTCAATGACAGGAAGTGCAGAGTGCGAGAAAAACGTAATTGTATCACAAGTTATTGCATATACTGACAAAGACATTCACTCCTTCATCAGGACATGCACTATCGCATGCATTGGGGGACCATTAAATCTTTGCAACTTTTTAAGCTGGCGTTTTCACTTTCATACGTCGGGTGCACTTAGCCAGTGCTAAGGGGCGTGGCTGGTGTCTCACTTTTCATTACTAGTCATGAACAGGCTTAAACTAAGCCTGCTATTTTCATTTCGTTGGTATATTCTTTGCTTCCAAAGGATCTAACTGTTCAGATTGTTTGTCCCCAGGTGTGAGCAGGAGGAATGCCTGTGGTTTATATAGTGAAGTAGAACTTGTCTACTGGTGTCAGCAGGGACAGAAGTGTCTGTGGTTAGTACGGTGTATGTAAAATTACTATTTCTTATCAAAATGAAACGATCTGACATGCATTATGATGTATGCAATAAGAACAAGAGTACCGCAAGCGAAGCAATATTATACGCCCGTAAAGGAGAGCAACCATACTTATATGACACATCCCGTCTCAATTTCATCTACATTGATATAAAGTATCATCAAGATATTCTAAACCGTAGTTGTTATGTTGTGGACAGGAATAGGCCCAGTAAAACCGGTTTAAACCCCCCCAGTAGTTATTGCTGACCGTCCCAGGGCGGTACTTTCGTTGCGGTTGCATTTGTTTTATGTTCGGTGCTGTTTAATTTGTTGTCTTCTTATTTTAACCTTTGTATAAAAAAAATTGAAAATAGGTAAAAATAGTTGTTAAATGTTTTTTTATATAAGTTGCTTGGTCTGTTGTAGCCGTTCTGTTTGTCTATATTATTTAGTTCAGTAAAGATAGCTGAGTTGCCACCTATTTGGGAAAGAGCTGCTGACACGGCTTATCACTCGTAATTTATTGTTTGTTGGGATGTCTTTGTCAATCTTTCCCTATGATGTTGGGGATGGGGCTTGGGATCTGATTCAGTCAGTTCCTGAAGTGTAGTTAAAATCTTAAAAAGTTCCTTCAAGAGCAGAGAATACATACAGAAGTAGGAACATGGGCCAGACTACGTAGTTTCGGCTAATAAAGCCTCGTCAGTGACCCTGACAATATCTGGTGACGAAACCAGAAAAATGCATACTGTAATTTCTTAATTTTATTTGGGCAGTCGATTCAAAGACTGCTTAATATCAAAAGGATCGTAATAATATAAAAGACGATGATCTAGAATAATTTAGATCTAAAATTTTAGAATTCTCAGAATATATCCTCTGATCTCAAAGGATGTAAATAACTCTAAAAATTAAAATCTAATTAAAGGGATGCGACTCCGAAAAGACGGAGGGGGGAGGCGGGGGGATGATTCGTCTCAACATAAAAAACACAACTCCGAAAACAAGGAGGCGGGAGTAATTATCCTTTTATATGACGCATTGTTGCAGCCTTAGATACATTGCTATAAAGTTTCATCAAGATATTCCATATGGTAACCTTGTGATGCTGGGCACAAGAACAGTCTTAAAATTCAGTCAGATGGACGTAACTCAAACGGGGAGTAATCATTTTCTTTTCATATTGTTTTAACCTTATAAACACTGCTATAACGTTTCATCACAATACTCCGAATGGCCACCCAGTGATGGCGCATACAAAAAGTCTAAAACATTATCTAAGGGACATAGCTCCAAATCAACGTAAGGGGGGCAAACTTTCAAGTACCAGACATGCCGTCTCAACCTCCTATACATTGCTATAAAGTGTAAACGGTAACCTAGTTATGGTGAGCACAAGAATAGTCGGAAAGATGTCGAACATTGTATTAAAGGGCTGTAATAATAGGAGCTTATGCGGTACACCACATAATAGTCTTACTAAATATTAAAAAGTATCAGGTTAAATGGTCGAAAACTGTAGGAGGAGTTATCCGGAAACAAAGACTTTAAAACTTTAATAAAAGGGCTGTCTATTTTTTTTTATTCTATCCCATAACCTTACTAGGTCGTTGGGGCACCACAGATGACTTCAAAACAATCCCTTTCCACCTTGTCCTGTCTTCAGCTGCCCTAGTTGAGCTGGCAAAATCCATTCCTGTCCATTCCTTGATATTGTCTTCCCACCTATTCTTCTGTCTACCTCTTCTTCTTTTTCCTTTCACTGTGCCCTGAAGAATTGTCTTTGCTAAACCAGAAGACCTCGAGACGTGGCCAAACCAACTTAGTTTCCGTTTCTTGACCAGCGTCAGGAGTTTATCATATTCTCCAATGGCTGCTTGGATCTTCCTGCGAACCTCCTCATTGGTTATATGGTCCTTGTACGAAATGTTCAGTAACCTTCGGTAGCATCTCATCTCAAAGGGTTCTTTTCTCTAATTCTGCTGTCAAGGTCCAGAAGGGCTGTAAGTCCGCTAAAAACCAATTGAGCAAAACGTCGGAACGATATACGCTGGCCCAACTCATAGACTTACTGTGTATTTAAGTTTCCGTCTGATCGATACTAATTAAGCAGCCATCCGGAAACGAAAAGTTTATAATGAACAGACAGGCGGACGTGCGCCAGCCCGATTATACACGGGCGTATATAAAGGTTTTCCAAGGGAAACAGTGTTTTGTAATAGTTTATAATGTATTAACTTCTGGCACAGACATTTCCATGCAGTTCAAACTTTCGGATACGGTCAGGGAAACAGGGTGAATATGTTTCAATCAAGTGTCTGTCGGACGAGACTGATCTGAGACCTTGAATCTGTTCTGTACTAAACTAGTCACCAAACTGGTAAATCCGAAAGAGTAGATGAAAATTCTTGGATCCGTTTCGAAACATGTTGGGCACGCCAGTTAAGCAGTGCTGATGAATAGATTGTGAAGGCGGACAACGTTTCTTTACAATTTCTAGACACATGGCAAATACTTCATTTCCCAGTGCGTCTTCTGTTTGCCCTCGAACATGTAGGATTAATATTGTTTTTTTCCACCCCACAGTAACTGTTGTGGTAGGTCAAATCCTGCTTTGAACAAAAGAAAAAAATCTGCTCCATCAAAATATATATCCCCGAAGGTTGTCACGGTTTAGAAACAGAGAAATGACTGCAACTGAATGAAAAATATGCCATGGGAATATGATGACGCATGTCTTGGATGAAACCATACTGCTATTTTCCAAGTACCGCCCAAATCTTGAGCCTTAGGAAAAGAATCTGCGAGACAACAGACAGGCACACCACCAATAACATTTACAGTTTTCCTTTACTGAACTAGGAGCATACATTACAACTTGTGGAACACTTGTAGAAAGGCGTCCCTTTGAATCTACATCTGTTTATATGCAAATGACTGTATATTGCTTCCTGATACTGTCTTTGAGGAAAATCAATTTGAAACAGCAAAGATGGATTATTACTCGTAACAGTCTTTTGTGACAAAGTTGTTAGAGAGGGTGTGGATACGGTAACTGTGAAAAAAGAAGTTATGTCATTTTCCTTTTCTGCAGCCCGTCTGCGTTGCTGTAGCTGTCTCATCTGCTCCCATCTTTGTTGTTTCGACTTCTGCTTCGTCTTCATTTTTAATTTCCATTTTTTTTCTTTTTATCTGATTTCTGTTTAATCTTCCACTTGAACCGGTACAGAAAACCTGTTACACTTTGTAGAACCAAATGCCATAGAAAAAAAAAAACTTTTGCTTCTGTGATGTAAGACTCAGACCAGCTAGTCTGTATCATTATCTGCTGCTGCAGCAATGGTTTTATCCATCATCTTGCTCTTTTACTTCCCTTTTTACCTGCCTCCATAACTGTGAGTAAACAACCAAACCTTTTATAGTGTGTTAACTTCTGGCACAGGCATGTCGATGCAGTCTAAATTATCAGATCAGGTGCAGTGACTTTAAATGTTACATAAGTTCTCACTGCTCCTTACGGTAACTGCAAGAACCTTGTCTACAGTAATATATAGATGATGTGCAATATTATTTGCAACATCAACTATATACGCTGGCGTAATTACTCACACACCTCGGATACGATCACTGAAATAGAGTGAATATGTTATAATCAGACGAGACTGATCTGAGACCTTGAATCTGTTCTGGACTGAAACAAGTCACCAAATTGGTAAATCCGAAAAAGTAGACGAAAATGCTTGACTCCATTTCGAAACTTTTTGAGAACCCTTTTAAAGAAGTGTAGATGAATAGATTGTGAAGGCAGACAACGTTTCTTTAAAATCTCTTGAACATGGCATATAAACTTCATTGCCCAGCGTGTCCTGTTTTTTGTCCATTGAGGCCATTTCGAAACTTTTTGTGCACCCTAGTAAAGCAGGGTAGATGAATCGATTGTGAAGGCTGACAACGTTTCTTCACAATTTCTAGACACATGACACAAACTTCATTGCCCAGCCTCAAGCATGTAGGAACGCTACTAGTGTTGTTGTTGTCATTTTTCATCCATCCCACAGTTGTCAAGGCCAACACTTTGAACAATTTTGGTAGTATTTATGATTTATGTTCTGAAATGAAGGGTAAAAGTAAGCGTCGACACGCGTAAGGCTGCTTATTGCATATGGCAGTATAAAGCTTTGAAACCGCGTGTGCATACGCGCATTCTGGTCTTTAACTTTTTCAAAGTAAATACTTTAGATAGGCTGCACGGAATCACAAAGCTGTTAAGTATTAGGTTATCGAAGACCAATGGGTGGGGGTTGTGTTGATTTTTTTTCTTGTCTGTCGTTTCTCTTTCCTTTCTCCCTCTCTCAGGGAGACGACCTGATATAGACTGAACTACTGTCTCAAAGGGCCGTTAAACCCAAAACAACCAATCAATCAACCAACCAGTGACCTCCGGTTGCTCCATATTAAATTCACAATCGGCCCAATGGTTTCACATGTTAAGTTGTTTGACAATGTTGACGGACTACATCGACGTCGCCAACGACGACGACGGAGCCTGCTTATACTAGAAGATTCTTCGGAGCCTTGGGCTCAGTTGAGCTAATACAATCAGTGGATTCTGAAATTAGTACCTGTAAGAAAGAAGACTGGCCAAAGTGCTAAGCTGCCCTGGAGCACACGCAGGTCGTTGTTCTCAGCTGTTCAATATTGCCCGTTTGCGACATATCCAATAAAGAAAGAAAGCAGTAGGCAGGAATGCACTTTTGTCTGACCTTGCAGCTGATCTCTGTCGAAACAAATGTCTGTCAGCGATCAGATGCATGCCTTGAAGAACTGATTTTGGTTTAGATGCATGCCTTGAAGAACTGATTTCCGTTAAACCATCCACGAAAACAATGTCTATCAGGGATCAGGGGCAAGCCATGAATAACTGATTAGTCTGAAACCGGCTATGGCTAGAAAAGAATGGATAAAATTATACTTTTTTCTGCCAATCTTTAAACCCAAATTCGAAATTGAACATGTGTTTTTCTGGGACAATGATATGAAATGTAATTTGAATGGTAAACAGTGCAGATCTGGGTTAGATGTTATAAAACTTGAGAAAAATCTCAAACTCAAAATAAGGCATGCCGATTAGCTGCTGTGCTCGGAAGCAGCCAATCAGTGTGCTTTATTTTGAGTTTGAAAATGTACCCAAGTTTGATAACTCTGGGCCTGGTTAGACTGCTACTGTAGGAGCACTCTTAGATATGTTTACACTGGGTTTTTTTCTGTTCAAAGGCTAAGGTTTTACTGTTTTGTTTTGTTTTCATCAGTTTCTCTTACAGTGTAAGTTTAGATCAAAGGAAAAAACTTGACTCAGTATTTACAAATAAAAATATACACTGGGTGGTTGCTTAGTCCCGGTAGGCGGTGATTTTTTCTGACAATCGTCAACGATTTTTTCTGACAATGGTCCCGGATTTTTTTCCAAATTGTCAATGATTTTTTTCTCCGTGACGTCATAAAACAAAAATAATGCGACAAAATGGGAATATTGTCAATTAAACCATTAATTAACAAATCTTAAGCGTATTCCTGGTAGATCTTTGGCAGATTTGATACAATTCAAGTGTTTAACAGTGTCAACAGGGAAATTAAGCCCGGAAATTTTCATTTAGGGTACATCTTGATGAACTGTCCGCTCTGTCTACGTCTTCGAAGTTTACCATAGGGAAAAGCTATTTTAATCATAAATCGGTGTTGGGAAACATATTATATTACTTTTTGACACTTTACAATAATATAAATGGGTCTGTTAGCAGATTTTAATTTTTTCATAAGTCCCGGATTTTTTCCTACAAGTCCCGGATTTGCTCCTACAATAGATTGTAAGCGCCTGATTTTTTTTCTGACAACGCAAACTACAAAATGAGTAGTCAGTTTGGTATTTTATTGCGCATAGATTGAAAAGCAAGATTTATGCATGTCTCAAACTTTAATTGTGGTGCATAAATGGAAGGCGACATACTTGTTGGTCATTAAAAGACCAGCCTTTTCATTATATACAGACCATTCTATTGCTCCATATATAAAAATTTACAATGGATATCATGTAGTAAAGAGGTAAGACTAAAACAATATTCAGTTGCCTTCTCAATGCAGGCGAGACTGCTGCACTAACTCTCCAACTGAACGACGTGGCCACATGATCGTCCAATGCCAGGAAAGCTCAGTTGGCAGAGCAGTCCTGATCATTGCCTATCTTTTAACTCAGCAGTACCGAGAAGGTTGAAGACTCGAGTTCCGCCGCGGCCAGGGTGTTTTTCTTGCTTAGATTTATATATTTTCTTCAAAATTGTGTGTGCGTGGTTTTTTTTTTTTTTTTTTTTGTGTGTGTGTGTGTGTGCGTGTGTGTCCATAGCACCAATCTTTCCATTTGTACTATCCTTGGTGTACAACAGCTACCTGTTCCCCACTATAGCGTAGTTTATGTTAGGCTTGATAATTCTGAAAGCAGTGTACTTGTCCAGCCGGTGCTGGAGCCCTGTTACTCAGTAGGTTAAACGCTGGCTTGCTGATCTAGCGGTCCCAAGTTCGATCGCCGCTTGAGGCGAGAATCTTTTCAAACGTAAACCGGGTTTCATTGCACACAGCCTTTCATTAACGTCCTCCCAACGTCCTGATATGACTGAAATACTGTTGAAAAAGATGCAAATCGCAAGTTATCCATCCATCCAGACATACTTATCTTGAGAGCCTGTACGGTTTTGTATACAGCACTGCAAAACCAAACAGAAAATGTTCTGAAAAGTAAAATCCTTTGAAAGCAAGGAAAACACCAAGAAATGAAAATAGCATACTCGGTTAAGTCGGTTTAACTGCGGCTGCTAATGACCAGTCATGAAATGTGCAACTCCGGCCATGCTCCTAGCAGCGGCTATTGTATTATTAAAATAAGACGAAATGAAATAAGTGACTTATACAATCTACACTATGAATGAATACCTAGGGACGATTAAGGGCCGTCACACGGTACCTAACACCAGTTTCAGTGAAGTTTCAGTAAAATGTGCAAACCCAGCCATGCCCCCTAGCAGCAGCTGCTGGGCTACTCTATTTTCAGAATGACTCCAAATGAAATCAAACATTTGAAAGGACTAGAAATTATATAATCTGCACTATGATGGAGTACGGGGAGACTTACCGGCCGCCGCACATCAACTCCAGCATCCTGTGAAGTTAAATAAGATTTGAAATGTTTTTGGAAGCAAGAAACGGTCAGAAAGAATAAAAAAGCAGACTATGATTATTGAGTCTGCACTTGAAAAGAGGACTCAAGTAAACAAAGACAAAGATGTTATGTCTTTTACGTATTCTTTGCTTCTAAAGGGTCCATATTTTCGATTTCTTCGTCATAATGAGGCATACACGACAGAAATGCTTTTGATGTTCATTCGGTGAAGTATGAACACCTAGTTACTATGGTAACAGATATATGACGACATTGTTATTTACTGTTTGCCATGTTCCATCAATTTTTCAATGACATTGCATACTGAAATTATTTCAAGACACTTCAGATTTTCTCAGACAAATAATTATTCTCAAGTTATTCCGTTCCGTGTTGTACATGTAATGTGCAACGCCAGCCATGCCCCTAGCAGCGGCTCGGCCACTCTATTTTCAGAATGACTCAAAATGAAATAAATGTTTCCAAATGACCAGAAATTATATAATCTGCCCTATGGTGATTGCTGGCCTGCTGATCTAGCGGTCCCGGGTTCGAACCCTGCTAAAGGTGGAAATCTATACAACCGTAAACGGGATTCCACTGCACACAGCCTTTCATTATCCCCCTACCGTCGTCTTTATCTGATTGAAATACTTTTGAAAAGGAGTCGTCCATCCATCCATCAACGCTTAGTAACACCACACTGAAGCGAAATGGCAAGGAGAAAGGTTAATTCTTTGACGCCAGCAATATCAATTTGGAAAACTCTGATCACTGTAATTATAAAGCATAAGGTACTGTAATTATAGAGCATAAAAGATAAGAAAATCCTCTCTTTCGTTCGTTGAATGAATTTTTTCATTCATGAACACCTGTAGTGTCAGTTTTCCTTAAGGCATACCATGGCATACATGTCAGTAATGCTTCTGATGTTCATTCGGCGAAATAAAATTAGATTACACACAAAAAAAATCTAATTGCAGATTCTATAATCCGAGTTTTGGGTCTCTGAAATGCAATATATGTGGTAGGAAAAAATCCGGGACACTGTAGGAAAAAATCCGGGACACTTAATTCGTTGTAGGAGCAAATCCTTGACATTAAATTTTGCTGTAATTTTCGTCCTTGGCTTGCAGAGGTTATTTCAGAAAGAAAATTTGACAAACGACTTAATGCGCCCATAAAATGCTTCAGAAAACTGCCCGTTTGCAAAAGATCAGGAGAAAATATTGAAAATAAGTTTGTTCACTTACCCTTTTGCTTCGTCACGCTTACGAGACACTAATTGTCAGAAAAAATCGTTGACGATTGTCAGAAAAAATCATTGCCCACCGGGACTAAGCAACCACCCAGTGATATAGGACAGTTTAGAAAAAATCATCAGTAAAGCAAGATGAAAGATTCTGTAAAATATCCTGGGTTCTTGTGAACTCGTTAGTTTAAGAAAACTCACATGGTAATCTGTGTTAATATAAAATATTTAATTTGTTTTATTTGCCTGTTATTTTCTTGCATATATTTGCTTTTAAATACAACAGACTTTCAGTTGTTTATCATTGCAACAAACTGTCAAAACTTTTTTCAAAATTGAGGTCACTGGCCTTTGTGACCTGTGTACTACGTCATCAGTTTTCTTGGGTTATACTGTGCATAAAAATAGGGCACCACAAGTGGGAGAACTTTGGAAAAACTCCATAAACTGGAAGAAAAAATGTAAAAGAAAATACTTACTGTCGTTTAAGTGTGGATTTGTTTTTCTGTGGGTTTTCTGGCCTTCACTTCCATGTACACTCACATTGAAACAACCTATTTTAGCCATGGTAGTTAGATGTTTGGACCGAAGGGCCTCTTGTTCTAAAAACATTTAAGAAGTGCCAGATTCCACAGTGTCAAGTTGGCAACGTTTATTTTTCCCATTGATTCTACCTTGTAGAGTGTTAGTAGGCACTCTAAAATGTTTAGCTGCTCTTTTGACAGGAAATGTTTTTTTTTTCAAATATGAGGCATGGTAGCTCAGTGGTAAGCGCACTTGCCTCTGATGCTAAAGGCCCCGAATATTGGTAATGGCGTTGGAATTTCAGTGTCTGAATAAATTTTCATTAATTTCATTTGCAAGGATGTGGGGGCCCCCTTTTCTAGGGAGAGTGAGGGGGCGGGGCAATCCTTAATGCAGATTAAATATCGTTTCTGTAGTAACATGCCTGCAAGGAGAGAATGTTGATCCTAAAAAACTGTAGTGTAAATTTTACACCTACTCATAATCATAGACGCCGGGCCGGGTAGCGCAATCGGTAGGGCACCTGACTCGTAAGTCAGAGGTCCTGGGTTCGAATCCCGGTCCGGCCACATACTTTCGTTTCTCCTTCCGCTGATTCAAGAAGGGCAGTTGTCAGTTATTGGCGAAAGTATGTGCACTTAGTACTGGTTAACCGCTTAGGAGGTCTAAGCCTGCCCAGGAATAGTTTGGTTAGGTTAACTGACCGTCCCGACATGACCTTAGTTGTTTACCGTGGACGTTAAGCATCAAATCAACCAACCAACCATAATCATAGACAGAGGGTGTAGATGTATACACAGGAAGAAAGGAAGAAAAACAGCATCTTATCATTTTATGCATCTGATAAATCTTGTTGAGTGTATAAGCTTCTATATAGCTGGCCCTCTTAGAAGAATGGGCTGAACTAAAATAAGATGAAGCTCATAAAGATGGGCCCTCAATTGATACCCTAGGCCTAAAAACAATCGACATGTGATAACAGGGATGAGATGCAGGGGATACTTAAATGGTTTTTGTTCATTTTCATTATCTCCTGTACAAAAACAAAATCATCAGATGACAAGAGCGATAAGTTCTGCACAGAAAAGAAATGTGTTTTGACAGTTTTCAGCATGTTGCATGACCAAGTCTCACTAATTTGCAAGTCACAAGCATGTATGTTAGTAGTTGATGGCAGACAAAGGTTAAACAGGGGCCAGCATGTCTTTTATGTGCCTTGTCTCAACTAAAAGAAAAACTGCAGCAGCCATAAGAGCCCCACAAGCATGTTGCCTTACTTTTCTGCAACTGTGTAGAAGGCAATTTCCTTGTCACATGATGTACCTAGACTGGGGTCATGGAGCAGACGTCAGCGTGTTGTGTCTGTGTAAAAATGTTGTGTTGAAAGGAAAAATGAATCTGAAGATGAGGAAAATTTGGGAATAGGAAAATTGTGTTAAAATTAGGTGGGAGCTTTATTGTCCATCCGTCCGGTTTTCCGTCCGTCATTCCGTCCGTCCGTCAGTCTGTTCACGTTTACGCCAACCCTGGCGTTAAAAATTCAGTTCGTCCGTCCGTCAGTTGAAGATGAGGAAAATTTTGGAATAGGAAAACTGTGTGAGAATTAGGTGGGAGCTTTATTGTCGCACCTGCTTTAGCAAGGCGCGATATAGGCGTCCGGTTTTCCGTCCGTCATTCCGTCCGTCAGTCCATTCACATTTTCGTCAACCATGGCGTTAAAAATTCCGTCAGTCCGTTCACATTTACGTAAACCCTGGTGTTTAAATTTGTATTGTTAATTTCTCCAAAACCACTGCAGCCACGGTTCTCAAATTCCATAATGAGCATGATCAGACTAAAGGGCTTCAGATTATAGAAATTCAGCTTGGTCGAGAATTCAAGATTGCCGCTGTTTCTAAAAATAGAAAAACGACATAATTAGCATTTTCTCTACAACCGCTTGGTGTATTTGGCTGAAACTTTGCATGGAACATCAATAGGACCTTCTTTTTAAAAATTATGAAAATCAAAAAAATCTGTAGCGTAATTATGTCACAGTGACCCACTTTTGGTTTACGAGTCTGAATTTCGTTTGAATGTCAATAAATCTATAAACACTGAATGGATTTTGCTCATATTTAATCCGAAGTATTCTTGAAAGGAGTTCTCCTTCTTTCAAATTTATGGGAATGTGCCATCCAAGATGGCTGCCAGTGTCGTTGCTAAAAATAGCAAAAACATGAAAATGACTATATTTAAGGAACCTCTGAATGGATTTGGACCAATTTTGTGTCAGAATGATTCTAGCTTTTACATTATATTTTTTTGGCGAATTGGCCATCCAAGATGGCTGCCATGCACTGTTACTAAAAATAGCACAAACATGAAAATGGCAGTACCTTAAGAACCACTGGGCAGATTTGACAAAATTTTTGTCAGGATAACACCTGAAACTATTTCGTATTTTTGATTTTTAACTTTTGCTGTCACTTTTTTCTCAACATGACCTCTGCTACTGTTGAAACGAAATACAGGTGCGACATAGCATTCCGCGGAATTCTTGTTTGTTTATGTTTTTCCTTTCTGATTTCCATCTTTGGTGGAAAAAAGGTTGTTGAGTAGACTCCTTGTTTGTTTACATTTTCCAACTGACGGCTGCTAGAATCGCGTGAGATTAAGTGAGATATAAACAAATTTCACGCACTAACGAATTCACAAGAGTGCTGAAAAAGGAAGTGGGGAGAGTGGGAGTGCTTCAGAAAATAGGAAGACTCACTATTTAAGGGGGGAGAGTGGACAGTTATGATACACCGGAATATACCAGAATAGAGATACTGCACAAATTTGGCGCAAAAAATTAATAAGACTATTTTTGTAAGCTATGGTTACATGGGTACAAAATAACACACGTGCCAATCATCAGAGTATTCAATTGACAAGTACAAGCAATATAGTTCCTACTGTAGACAGTAAATAAGTAAAAAAAATTATGAAAATAGAAACGGCCACCTTTTGTGAAGTTAATGTACATTGTCCCTATCTACATTAAGGTTACAGGTCGGCACAATCACGCACATGATGATCAATACTGCGTACAAAGTGAAAATAGAAGAGGGTAAGTTTTGAAAAGGCTATATACATTTAATACAGCCTATCTACATAACGGTACAAAGTGGCACACGCCTTACTTGCTGTTTTCTGCTAATGTTTTATATTGTGCATCTCCGAAAACCTGGGTACACTGCGTACATTGCTTACAAGTGCAAATAGAAAAGGCCACATTTTGTAAACTCTATGTACATTGTCTACAACCTATCTACATAAAGGTTACAGGTCGGCACAATCGCATACTTGATGATTATAGATAATATTCTGCTAATATTTTATATTGTACCCAGGTATTCGGAGATCCACAATGTAAAATATTAGCAGAAAACATCAAGTACGGCGTGTGCCACTTTGTACCCTTATGTAGATAGGCTGTATTAAATGTACATAGCCTTTATAAAACATGCCCTCTTCTATTTTCACTTTGTACGCAGTGTACGCAGTGTAAGCAGATATTTCGAGGTATTGGACCAGAATATTATCTATAATCATCAAGTATGCGATTGTGCCGACCTGTAACCTTTATGTAGATAGGTTGTAGACAATGTACATAGACTTATCAAAAGGTGGCCTTTCCTATTTTCACTTGTAAGCAATGTACGCAGTGTACCCAGGTTTTCGGAGATGCACAATATAAAATATTAGCAGAAGTCATCAAGTAAGGCATGTGCCACTTTGTACCCTTATGTAGATAGGCTGTATTAAATGTATATAGCCTTTTCATAACATGCCCTCTTTGTATTTTCACATTGTACGCAGTGTACGCAGTGTAAGCAGATATTTCGAGGTATTGGATCAGAATATTATCTATAATCATCAAGTATGCGATTGTGGCGACCTGTAACCTTTATGTAGATAGGTTGTAGACAATGTACATAGACAGTACAAAAGGTGGCTTTTCTATTTTCACTTGTAAGCAATGTACGCAGTGTACCCAGGTATTCGGAGATGCACAATGTAAAATATTAGCAGAAAACATCAAGTAAGGCATGTGCCACTTTGTACCCTTATGTAGATAGGCTGTATTATATGTATGTAGCCTTTTGAAAACATGCCCTCTTCTATTTTCACTTTGTACGCAGTGTACGCAGTGTAAGCAGATATTTCGAGGTATGTTTTCTGAGATGCACAATAATAAATATTAGGCATCAAATATGGCGTGTGCCAATTTGTTTATATGTAACAGTTATGTATATAGGTTGTAGAAATATTTATAATTCAGCTGTAGGAACTATATTGCCTGTACTAGTCTATTGAATAGTCTATTAATTGGCACGTGTGTTACTTTGTACCCATGTAGCCAAATGTTTATAGCTTACAAAAATGGTTTTGTTAATTTTTTGCGCCAAATTCGTGCAGTAAATGCCAGATTATATCAAAATACACATTATTATTTACCGAAATACAATTTGTTTTTCCAGAATACATATATTATTTTAGCCAAAAAATCATTTAAGAATCAATGCATATAAATATTCGCAAGTGAATGACCCATACAAGACCCTCTGCACAGCGATACCTATTCAAGACCGATTCATTTGTCCATTTCGTGTAATTACTGATCCTAAGACAGCCATTTCTGACATGAAAATAGTTCTTATTTGTTTTGTACTGGTAATATCAATGTTTGTTTTGATAATAGTGTTTGTAGGGAAAAGGGGGGGGGGGGGGTGTTGGATTGTGCAGTTTGACCATATTTTTTCATCAAATTTCCCCTGAAAAAGCAAATAATTTAGGTTGAAGAGGGCCCCTTCCCCCTCTCTCCCCCCCCCCCCTCCTTCTACATCTTCCACTGTAGAACCCTCGCAGGCTCTCTGTCCAGCGTTGATCCTGTTTGTACAACTTAAACGACCTGCTGAATTTAATTCAACGTTACTCTCATCGACAAATATCACATTCTGGAATGTCTGTCTGGCATTTATCATTTCCAAGCACCAGTTCATTCTTAAAAGTTTATTTTTATGAGAGATCAACTGACAGTAATGCTTCCTTTTAAATGTCAACTTAATCTTTCTTCTATGGGCTTTAATCGTGGAGAGTGAAAAGTTCACTTTGAATTCTTTGAAAAACTTACTTTGTAAGTTCCTTGCCGCCAAGTCCCTATTTTCGGACAGCAACATGTCCATCACTTGAACGTAAAGTTCATTAAATTTTGACAGCACGGTCTTCCTTTTAACCGGTTCTCTGCAATGTCTCAATAGAAACAAATACACACTCTGTCTTCTGGCAGGAAAATTATTTAACTGTGTCCTTGCAATTTTTATTGCTGAAAGTCCGTCAAGATGCAGGTCTAAAACGGTTTTTAGCTCGCCTGAACGAAAGTTCAGGAAGAGCTATTGTTGTCACCTTGGCGTCGGCGTCCGCGTCAGCGTCCGCGTCCGCGTCAGCGTCGGCGTCCGGATTGGATGTTTTGGTTAAAGTTTTTTAAAGACCTATATCTCCCTAACCCATGGATGGATTCTTTTGATACTTGCACTGTAGTTAGATATTGGTCCAAAGTTTAACAGGGTACCACCCCCACCCCACTTCGTGACCTTGATGTCAAGGTCATGGACTTAGAAAATTGGGAGTTTTTTGGACTGGATGTTTTGGTTAAAGTTTTATAAAGCCCAATATCTCCTTAACCCATGGATGGATTCCTTTGATACTTGCACTATAGTTAGATATTGGTTCAAAGTTTTCCAAGGTACTACCCCCACCCCCTCAGTGACCTTGATGTCAAGGTCATGGACTTAGAAAATTGTCCTTTTATTGATTGGATGGTTTGGTTAAAGTTTTTTAAAGACACATATCTCCTGAACCCATAGATGAATTCTTTAGTTCTGTAGTTATATATTAGTATAAACTTTTACATAGTACTACCACAACCCCGCTCAGTGACCTTGATGTCAAGGTCAGGGACTTAGGAAATTTGGTCTTTATTAAAATGTTCTAATTGCATACTGATCCATAATGCTTGACAGAGATTTAGTTTACACTTGAACTGATGTTAGACACTTTTGAGTTTTTACAAAACACTATATACTTACCCCACTGGATGACCTTGAAGTCAAGGTTATCAACTTTGAATTTCGTCTACAAGATTTTGGTTAAAGTTATATATTTATAAGACATAATTTCACAGGGCCACAATGGACTCAGTTGATACTAATACTTGGACTGATATTGGATAATGGTTCAAGGTTTTGATACATCCTAGCCCCCCTCCCCCCCCCCCTTCACACACAATGGTTCAAGGTTTTGATACATCCTAGCCCCCCCCCTCCCCCCCCCTTCACACACACACACCCACACACCCACCCACCCCACCCCTTACCCCTCTACCCCTTAGTTCTTTGTCCTCAAGCTCATGGACTTTGAAATTTCATGTCGAGTTTTTTTTTATTTTATTTTATTTTAAGACTTATTTCTGAGATAGCGTTTGTTTATAAATGTGTTGTCATTGTGGACATGCTTGTTTGAAGTTTTATGCCTAGCAGTCCACATCACCATAGCAACTGTGTCATGGGCAAGCACTTATTCAGGCGAGCTATGCTGTCAGGCGACAGCTCTTGTTTGGATCGCAACAGAAAATCTCATTTTTATTTTCGGTTACCTTGAAAATTGTAAACAATACTTTGAGCGAAAACATATTATAAAACTTACTGCGAACACAATATAATTAAAACACAGAAAACGAACAACAACAAAAGTCTATAAAAACAAAATGACACTTTATATAAATCCAATTGCTAATTCACTGTTAAACAATACTTTGAACGAAAACATATTATAAAACTTACTGCGAACAAAATATAATTAAAACACAGAAAACGAACAACAACAAAAAAGTCTATAAAAAACAAAATGACACCATATATAAATCCAATTGATAATTCACTGTTACAACGCTGCAAAAATACTGATAAAAGGTGATGCGGGATCGACCGTAATATGGCTGCTTCACATGCGTTTTGCGAGAATCGTTTTTGATTGGCCTAATATGAATCGCGATTTTCCTGTTATCTACGTCACAGGCAAACGCAAATGAACTTTTCTGCTTGGTTAACTTATGCTACGTGAAAATCGCGGATACACGCGTTTCGCATGGGTATCCCGGGAAGCGATTTGACTAGCTATTTAGAAAACGAGAGAAACGTGAGTAAACGCGTTTCAATACGCGTTTCATACACACGCACGAGGACCGCGATGCTCTTGCGTTCAAAACGCGAAAACTACGGTTAAACGCTATCGGAACTGTTCCTAGGTATTGCTCAAGGTTACCCATGTAATTTTTTTGACTATGGCCCCTATACAATGATCTGAGACAGAGGCATTATGGATGACAATTATGTCTACATATGAGCCGCGACACGAGAAAACCAACAATGTGGTCGTGCGCCCAGCACAGACTCAGATCAGCCTAGGCATCCGCCCAGTCTGATCAGACTCTTCGTTAAGTGCTCAAAGGATAGCTTAGGGTCTAAGCTACCTCCTTGCGGACAGCCAAGACTCTGATCAGACTGGGCGGATGCCCAGGCTGATCTGAGTCTGCGCTGGGCGCACAACCACATTGTTGGTTTTCTCGTGTCGCGGCTCATATGATTCTCTGAAGATGGGCCTTTATCTGATTCTTTTCTCATAAAAATATGCTAATTTTTTAAAGATAAAATTCAACGATTATTTTTTTATTTATTTATGTTTTGGAAAAGTTATACATTTAATCATTTTGTATCCATGGTGAATTTAACTGCACTGCATTAAAAAGAAATAACTAAATGAATAACAATAATAAAACATTATATTACATTGTGGCTAATTAAAAGGTTTGAAAACTGTTATTAAGAGTCATTTTGAAACAAGAGTGTCCCACATTTCACTAATGGTCATGAAAAGTCTAAATTAAACAGAGACTGCTATTTTCGTTTCTTTCATGTATTCCATGCTTCCAAAGGATCTTACTAAGCAAAACTTATATTCTCTACAGCTGATGTTGTGTCTTGTGGCATCCGTAAACGCCTCCCCGTGTCTCATCATAGTACGCGTTATGGGGATCATGAACTTGTTTTGGCTTTTTTGCGGGTTGCTGCACAGAACATCTCTTTCCTGATACTCTTGTCTGTCGCCTTTCTCGAGACGCAGGGGTTGGATGGCTCAATGGGGAACGCATGCGTCTCTTACGTGATGTCTGCAGCTATTGAGTCTCGCGGATTGCGACAGTAAGTATCATCGGAGAGGGATGATTTTTGCCCGCCGAGACCTGCCATCATCTCTTTTCTTTCAAACGTTTGGGGTTTAGCGACACTGAAGGAGTCATGAAATATAGAAACACGCGTCTGTCGCACTAAATTTGGATTGGATACGTTATGTTAGAACCTCTGGGCCGATTTCGCTGCTGGTGGACAATTTGTCCCCGAGGATATCATCAACCCAGTAAGTCAGTGTTTCAGCGATGATTCTGGTTCTCAAACATTTGGGTCGCTACTTAAATACTGATTTAAAGTAACCTTATTCCATTTAATGTTTATCTCGTAAAATTTCTAATTTATTCTAAAACTTACATTGACTTGTCATAGTGATATAAATCTTAGCGGAGTTTGGCTTCCTTTTTTCTGATTTTTTTTTTTATTTTTGCGGGTTCTTGCTGTATCGGACGTCTCTTTCCTGGTGCCCTTGTCTGTCGCCTTTCTCGAGACGCAGGAGTTGAGGTGGCTCGATGGGGGCGCCTGTGCTGCGTGTTAATACGTAGGCGTGTCTTACCTGTTGTCTGCAGCTAATGTGTCGCGTGCATTGCGACAGTAAAAGTGGTTCGGAGAGGGATGCCCGTTGCCTACCAAGACCTGCCCATCATCAACTTTTAGCAAATGTTTGGGTTTAGCGAGCCTGAAGAAGTCCTTCTGATTTGTAAAATAGGACACGGGCACACTGTGTATGCAGTAGGTGCGGATGGGGGTTATTTGTACATTTTTTCTCGTCTATCATTCGCTCTTCTTTCTCGTCTATCATTCTCTCTTCTTTCTCCCTCTTTTTGGGAGACGGCCCGATATAGACTGAAATACTGTCTCAACCATCAATACAGAAACGCACGTGGTCACGCTAAATTTGGTATATGGATACGTTTATATATTAGAGCCATTTTGAAAACAGAGTTCTTCTTAAGCCGGTGTTATGGGGACATTGCAACTGCTCTAAAGTATCTTACTATTCAGAACCTACAGCTAGTAAATAAGGTTCCGTTAGGCTATAATGCACTAAGTTGAAAAAGGGGCATAACTTGATCAAAAATTCACGAATGTTTTTTTCAAAAGTTAATCAGGTCATCTATATGTTAGGCAGTATCTTGCTGCAAAAAATCATGCTCCTAGCATTAGGGGTTCATGAGATATTTTGTTCACAAGGCTCCATAGGCTTACAATGCACTAAGTCGAAAAAGGGGCATAACTCGGTCAAAAATTCACTAATTTATTTCAAAAGTTAATCAGGTCATCTACACCTTGGGCATTGTCATACTGCAAAACCTCATGATCCTAGCCTCAGGGGCTCTTGAGATATTTTGTTCACAAGGTTCCGCAGGCTAAGTCGAAAAAGGGACATAACTCTGGAAATACAGGACCGGCGGAAAAATAAAAAAATACTGGTCTGCTTATTTTCCATACTGATCATGTGTATAAAGTTTCAAGTTCCTAGCTCTTATTGTTCTTGACTGTATGTAAGGGGGCCTTTGTACCATAGGCTTCGATGCACAATGTCAAAAAAGGGACAGAACTCAATCAAATATTCACGATTTTTTTTCAAAAGTTAATCAGGTCATCTACAGCTTAGGCAGTATCTTCCTGCAAAAATCATGCTCCTAGCATCAGGGGTTCTTGAGATATTTTGTTCACAAGGCTCCATAGGCTTACAATGCACTAAGTCGAAAAAGGGGCATAATTCGGTCAAAAATTCACAAATTTGTATCAAAAGTTAATAAGGTCATCTACACCTTGGGCATTCTCATCCTGCAAAACCTCATGATCCTACCATCAGGGGTTCTTGAGATATTTTGTTCACAAGGTTCCACAGGCTAAGTCGAAAAAGGGGCATAACTCTGGAAATATATGACCGGTGGAAAAATAAAAAAAATGCGGGCCTGCTTATTTTCCATACTGATCATGTGTATAAAGTTTCAAGTTCCTAGCTCTTACTAATCTTGACTGTATGTAAGGGTACCTTTGTACCATAGGCTTCAATGCACTAAGTAAAAAAAGGGGCATAACTCGATCAAAAATTCACGAATTTTTTTTCAAAAGTTAATCAGGTCATCTATATGTTAGACAGTATCTTCCTGCAAAAAATCATGCTCCTAGCATTAGGGGTTCTTGAGATATTTTGTTCACAAGGTTCCATAGGCTTACAATGCACTAAGTCGAAAAAGGGGCATAACTCGGTCAAAAATTTACAAATTTGTTTCAAAAGTTAATCAGATCATCTATACCTTGGGCATTCTCATCCTTCAAAACCTCATAATCCTAGCCTCAGGGGTCTGGAGATATTTTGTTCACAAGGTTCCACAGGCTAAGTCGAAAAAGGGGCATAACTCTTGAAATATGTCACCCGCGAAAAAAAAAGAAAAAAACACATGTTCGCTTATTTTTCATACTAATCATGTGTATAAAGTTTCAAGCTCCTAGCTCTTATGGTTCTTGACTTATAGATAGCGGACTGAGGGACGGACGGACGGACAGACAGACAGACGGACAGGCCCAAACAATATGCCCCCACAATTTCTCCGAAATTGGGGGTGAAATTGGGGGCTTAAAACGGGGTAATACATGTAGCTCTTAAATGATGTATCTATGCAAGTATGGTGAAATTCCATTCGTTGGTTTCAGTGATATCGTGGGTGCAAGAAACTGTTAACGCCGACGCTGACGCTTGTGATCTGCACTGGAACCAATTTGGTGAGGGGGCAAAATAAGAGTTTGGCCAATGCGTGAGTCAATGCATGCGTTTCATTGTCCGCACATTGAAAGAATCGACTGGCTGATATCATTTTGTGGCATGCACTGGAGCAAAGCCCTCTCTAACTGTCAGACGTTCGCTGTCATGGGCTGTCTTGGGTACACACAACGACCGAGCGCCAGATATGTTGACAACGAAAACCTGTCCATCACATTAATTGCCTATAGGAATGGGTAGTCAGTCGAGCGGTGTATGATCGGGCGTTATCGTGTTCAAGAATGTCGTCTTAAGGATAGGTCGCATACGACAAGGAGATGGTCGGATGGTGCGATAGTGCCGATGGGTCCTACTGATTTGGAATATTGCAGGGAAAGGGCCTACTGTGCTTGCAGTAGGTGTGGATGGGCGTTGTTTGGACATTTTTCTCTCTCGTCTATCATTTCTCTTCTTTCTCCATCCAAGACTGGAATACTGTCTCAAAGGACCGTTAAACCTAGAGCAATCATTCAATCAATCGCATACGACAAAGCCGCTGGGTCTGAAATATCGTTCCTGCATCGCTGGAAGGTTGAAGCTATGCGGAGGATACCAAGTCTAGTACGATCATAGTGGAATGAGGTAGCGGCCCACACGGGAATACTGCCACCATCCCATTAGTCAAGCTCCATCACATACAAATTCGCTTACCGTTCACCTGACTCAATTTCAAAGAAGGCTACAGGCAACATATGGAAAGACATCCACCCCTACCCCTCAAACTCCCATCTACCACCTTCACGACTAATGGCTACGCGAAACCTTTTAAAACTGTTCATAACGAAACGTTGTTTCCAGTTTCAAATATGCGTTGGGCATTTTGCAGCGAACGATTAATGACAAATTTTTGTTTTCGGTTTGGCTATCGTTCGGCAATTACCACAAGGAAAATGGGTAAAATTTGTGAACGATTAATTTGCAAGGGACATATATTGTCAAACAACGTTTCATGCTGACCATTGAGGGGAGAAATATTATCTTATACAACTGGTTTATATTAAATGAGACCGATGCTATACCTATCCATTATGTAAAATATCGGGATCTAAAGATGTGTTTTTAATTCGGTTGAGTATGTATGGAGTAGCCATCAAAGACATGATAGGTCCCTCGACTGAAACGGCTTGGGCATACGTAAAAAAAAGACACATTCAAAACGTATAAGCAAGAAATATATTGGTCGCTTTTTAGGCTATCTACGTGCGTGTTACAACCGTGCTGTGGTTTTACATTCTTGGGTTCAAGGAGACATGCGGTCTTTGTTTTTTTCCAC
Organism: Ctena decussata; assembly: GCA_963989385.1. Lineage (NCBI taxonomy): Eukaryota > Metazoa > Mollusca > Bivalvia > Lucinida > Lucinidae > Ctena > Ctena decussata. The sequence continues at coordinate 54,756,692 of OZ022501.1, read as the reverse complement.
TCCCTGAATAGCTTTTAAAATGTTGCCATCTTTATATAAGACACTCCTTCTGTTATTACTCCCTACCAAATGCCATCTATATTTAACCTTTACGAGGGACGATTTAAAAGTTCTCAGCCCCCACCATGTTCTGAAAACTTTTAGAGTGGAGTTCTACAGAGCAACAATCACTAAACTTCGGGAATTTATCTTTTGTATCAAGTGGGTAACGCTTCAGTTTTACTACTACTCTGATGATAACTCTTTTTTACCGACAGTTAAACAGTTTGCAATGTTGTTTTGCAAACAAGGGCAACAATTCTTTCGCAATATGCCAACAACCGAACTACATTTGTCTCGACATATATTTTACAAGGAGTCCACCGAATAAGTTATGGGTGCATGCGATGTATAGCTGGAAAATATAGCAAGTAAGGACAGTAATTTTAGCACGCGACATGGTTTCTTAATTTAAACTACATTTGAACCAAGTTTCAGCAAAATATGTTAAAATGTTTACAGTTTTGGCGTGCACGATCTTTTACAACAAGACAAGATAACTAACATGTGAGAGGGCAATAATAATGATAATAAAACCTTGTATATGACAGGCCCCAAGGTTATAAAAAAATTCATGCTCAACTCAGCTGAGCATGAGATTTTACCTTCTAGTAATAGTAAATTACCGATAAGCACAGTTGTTCGCTTGCTCAGTTTGGCTGTGTATGAAATTTTCTCTGCTTATGAATATGAAAATGCCAGCAGTAGTTGAAATTTTCATATTAATCAGCAGAGAAAACATGCTCAGCTAAGGGCCTGGATTCGGTTGTTTAAAAGTAACTGTCTCTTAAGGGCAGGAGACGTTACATTTTAAGTAGTTGGCATTTTCATATTTATCAGCAGAGAAAATTTCATGCTCAGCTGAGTTGAGCATGAATTTTTTTTATAACCTCGGGGTCTGGCTTCGGTTGTTTAAAACTAATAATCTCTATAGTGCAGGAGACGTTACATTTTCAAATTAATACAACCACTATTTAGGCTAAGAATATAATGGGAGCTTGCATTTTTTTTCAACGAAATTAATTTTGAGTGTACTGGAATACTTAAATGATTATTTACTCACGATTTTTTAAGCACAACTGAGCCCTGGTTTACATTTGTACCAAGTAGCGTCAAAAAGTACTGAAATTTGTAGGAGGTATGGAGTGCACATTGTCAAGCTTTTGTCTGGCGACTGACTGACGAACGCAAGGCCGATCGTTATATCCGCTCAGCATTTCGGTCGAGGTGTAATAAGGGCAGCAGTAAAGCAACAGCAAATGTAAACAGACGAACTATGAACGGGCGAACGTTATTCCAGCACCTAGTATCACATTTTTAGAACCAAACCTTTTTTTGAATGTCAATTCTTCTTTCTAAAGCATTATGAAAAGCATGGCTACCATAATCTCTCCTCTCATTCCATAGTTTTTTTTTTTTTTTTTTTTGGTATTATTATTTTCTTTTCATTTTTTTTTCAGTTTGAAACGTTTTGTGTTTCATTACCACGATTTGAGACAAACGACACTCAAGATAGTTTCTATTCATGTGGGCTTTATTTTATTGCCAGTTCAATTTTGATTGTAATACTATCTTGAGACGTACTGGGTTTGATTTAATATTTTTTTCATAGGCAGATTTTGATTTTTGCAAGAAATTGTGCTCTTTTGCATGTAATTGATTCACTGACACATATTCAAGTCACCCTGCTCATCAAATCAAGCAGTATAATTATACTGCTGCCGCGACACGACAAAACCAACAATGTGGTTGTTCGCCACGCGCAGACTCAGATCAGCCTGGGCATCCGCCCAGTCCGATCAGACTCTTCGTTAAGCGCTTAAAGGGTAGCAAAGGGTCTAAGCTACCTCCATGCGGACAGCGAAGACTCTGATCAGACTGGGCGGATGCCCAGGCTGATCTGAGTCTGCGCTGGGCGCATAACCACATTGTTGGTTTTGTCGTGTCGCGGCTCAATTATAGTATCTCTCGGTCAGATACCTTTAAAATGCATAGATTAAACCAGCCTGCGCTCTTATGCTGTCTCGTCAGAATGTTTGCAGTTTGCCTTGTAGCACATGTGACCATTTTGGGGGGGATCAACTACATAGTTCATTTTACTGCCCTCCTGAATGACATGTCTACTGATAATGGAAATAACTTGCTTATCTTCCCAAGGAGCCGTTTTTATTCTTTCAAAGGTAGGCCCCATTTTGGAAGGGCTTCTTTGTCCACTGAAACACAAAGGCGGTAGCAGAAGACGTTCATCTTCGGAAAACGGCAGGCCAGCACGGAAGTCTACCCATTTAATTTACATGACGATCAACATTTTCAAAAGCCTTATCAAAATGTTGTGCATCTCAGTTAGCGCACACAATTCCTAAGCCTTAAAAGGTAGGTTTCAAATTTTCAAGCTTAGAGTTTTATTTTTCAAAAGCTTGTTTCGAAAAAAAAAGATTTCTGAAAGTACAGTTCGAATCTTCAAATCTGTAAGTCTGTTTAGTCTAGACGGTTGCTTTGCCCATTCCCATTTAGCTGTGTGCCCTAAATTGGACAGTTATTCAGAGCAAATCACTCCTCCTTAACCCCTAGCAGCGTATCCGGAGTACTTGTTTTTATTTTAATATTAAACTATCGTCTATATATCAAAATGAAGCAAATATGCAGAAACTCATTTTTACAATAACATATGGCATGTCAGAAATTATTTTTTTTTTAAAGAACATGCTGAATTTCCCTTGAAGTAACATGCGAAAACCACAGTTAAACCAAACTTATGTAGTCAGTTGAAGAAAAGGTTGTAGACGTGACACTTCTTCTCTTGATTTTGTATTGTTTATCGACTGAAGTGCTAGCTAAGTACCTATGTTTTGAGGTTGTCCAATGCAAATATAAAGAAGCAGGCCATTTCTCGGGATTGCAACATGACACTGGTCTGGCATTCAACATAAGCAACGAAGGTAACGGGTCTTGTCGTGTTCGGGCGATGGTGCTAGGCAACTTTCAGTTTTGGGGCGTCCTACTAATTTGGATAATAGTGGGACAAGGGCCTATTGTGCTTGCAGTAGGCGCGAGTGACGAAGGTTTGGACATTTTTCTCTGCCCCTTTCGTATCTCTTTTCTTTCTCCCTCTCTCTGGGAGGTGGCTCGATATAGACTGAAATACTCAAAAACCCGTGAAACCTAAAACAACAAACGAACCAACGAAGGCAACGTACAACTTATAAAGCTCGAATGTTTTCGCATGCTAATTTATTTAATTTCAAGTTATCATTCATACGGATCCCCCTCAGTCACAGCCACGGATCCAGGGGTGGGCTTTGGGGCTTCAGCCCCGCCACTTGGGTCTGGTTAGATTAAAATTTATGTTGTGACATCTCATTAGAATCGCCTCGGCGAGGCGATTCTTATGTGATATCACAACATATATTTCAAGACAAAAAAGACTTTATCCAAAAATCTCATCAAATTTATCCTTTAATATGTCATTTTCAACCTCTTCCTCCTCCCCGCCCCCACCCCTCCCTTCCCAGATACATATCGACACCTCCCAGCCCCACCAGTATGTGGTGGTCTGGATCCGAGCCTGAGTCAGACCAGAATTTCGAAAATAATTCGTTTAGTATAAATACTGTGCTAAAATTAGTTTCTTCACGAATTCGTTCTCACGATTGTTGTATCCAGAAAAATTGTTTTCAAGTATTTCTTGAACATGCATATCAACTTCGGTAAAACTTTTGATCAGGGGTCGGATGGTCCGTGAGGCTTTATTTTCTGAAACAAACCTACCCTGATGAGTGGACCAGCAAGTATCTTGTACGTTGTCTTCTTCTCTTGTGTTGAAAGCCAGACCGATGTGAACATAAGCTGTAAAGAATAAGCTGTTATGTTCCCATTTTGAAAAGGCAAGGATTCCTTTTTCTATATCGATGTATCTGAACAGACAAGGAAGTACTTAGTACCGCGAAGCAAACTGTATCGAATCGAAACAGGTGCCGTCTAGAGAAACACAGTCTGAGCCACGACACGACAAAACCAACAATGTGGTTGTGCGCTCATCGCAGACTCAGATCAGCCTGGGCATCCGCCCAGTCTGATCTGAGTCTTCGCTGTCCGCATGGAGGTAGCTTAGACCCTTAGCTACACTTTGAGCACTTAAAGAAGAGTCTGATGAAACTGGGCGGCCGCCCAGGCTGATCTGAGTCTTCGCTGGGCGCACAACCACATTGTTGGTTTTCTCGCGTCGCGGCTCAGTCTGTTGATGACTCTCGATATCTCGAGTACCCTCTTATATCAAACAATAATGCTTGGGCACAAATTTATATTTTACTTTACATTTCAACTTTTTATCTGACACTGTTTGCATCTCCTAGTAAATTTTCCTTTGAGGTGTCAGTAGTTTGAGATAGCCTTTGACTAGATGTATTTGTACAAAATAATCACTCTTTGAAAGTCTTCAAACGTACTGATTGAAAGCCTTCAAATATAAACTTTAAACCAATCACTCCTTGTTATCAATCACGGGCTAAGTCCGTGCTTAATATATTTTTCGACACATGGTTTTGAACAAAAATATAAACAAACCTAAAATAATTGAAACCAAGAACTGAAGATAAACACATCTGAAGAGCTTAAACTTCTGATTTAAAGTTTAAATCTTAGGTGTGCCTTTGGCTATCAATAAATAGGCTTGTCATGATGCATTTGGATTAGAATTAGTTCAAAGCACAAGTCTCTCTAAATTCATATTAAAACGAGCAGAGTCAAGTCGAAAGGATTCTTCAGCCGACGGCTAACAGTAGGTATTCAAAGCAGCTTGCGAATCTGTGCGTATTGATCCAAAGATTTACTCCTATTTCTAAGGATCAATATACTTATATGCGAACAGGAAATGTTCTTATCAGACTGTGCTGATGCCCAGGCTGATAACAGTCAAATGCCATATGGTTCCCACCCACGTGACAATACTAAATATGTTTCTGTTTGTTATTAAGCATGTTTTTCTTTAAAAGTTCTTATCGGCAGGTGCGTCATTTATTATCTTCTTGTTTTGTACTAGGGGAAAGTCGGGAAACTTCGGACAGCGGGTAACTTCGGACAGTGACAATGTTTCCTTTATATGTTTTTTGTATGGAACTAAAACAAAAATAACTGGCCAAACAGTGAAAATCCTGATGAGACGGCTCAATTATGAGCCGTCTCATCTGGATTTTCACTGTTTGCAATGGTATGTCCGAATTTACCCCCATGTCCGAAGTTACACGAATCTACCCTACTCAAAAGAATTTTTTGCTTCACCTTACTTTTTCCATGGAGCTGATGCAGAAGTCATAGTTCACCTGTGTAAAGGTCATATAGGTAGCAACGTAACACATGGTTATTTTATATGATCAAGTCTTGTGTTTCGGTATTATAAATGTGAAAAGCTTGTCTTCGGTTCCGTCCGTCTTGGTAGATATAGGCTTTTAAAGAGTAGAATCCTTATTCAGGATACAGTCTTGTGTTTTCGGTATTATAGATGTGAAAAGCTTGTCTTCGGTTCCGTCCGTCTTGGTAGATATAGGCTTTTAAAGAGTAGAATCCTTATTCAGGATACAGTCTTGTGTTTTCGGTATTATAGATGTGAAAAGCTTGTCTTCGATTCCGTCCGTCTTGGTAGATATAGGCTTTTAAAGAGTAGAATCCTTATTCAGGATACAGTCTTGTGTTTTCGGTATTATAGATGTGAAAAGCTTGTCTTCGGTTCCGTCCGTCTTGGTAGATATAGGCTTTTAAAGAGTAGAATCCTTATTCAGGATACAGTCTTGTGTTTTCGGTATTATAGATGTGAAAAGCTTGTCTTCGATTCCGTCCGTCTTGGTAGATACAGGCTTTTAAAGAGTAAAATCCTAATTCAGGATGATTTCTTATATGGGTTGTAAAGAGCCAATACCAGTGAGAAACGTTTATTCTACCCCGACGGAGGTCAGTTCTAGCCTCAATCGTGTCAGGTGTTTACAGAGACATAAGTGTGCGAGTTATAGACTCTATAAGGCAAAACATTTCTTGTATAAGTCTTGGGGAGATATGTTGATATAGCATTATTGTTATGGGAAAATATATGAGCCGCGAAACGTGAAAACCAACAATGTGGTCGTGCGCCCAGCGCAGACTCAGATCCGCCTGGGCATTCGCCCAGTCTGACCAGAGTCTTCGCCGTCCGCATGGAGGTAGCTTAAACCCTTAGCTAGCCTTCAAGCGCTTAGCGAACAGTCTGGGCGGACTGGACGGATGCCCAGGCTGATCGGAGTCTGCGCTGGGCGCACAACCACTTTGTTGGTTTTCTCGTGTCGCGGCTCATATGGTGGTGGAAAACTTCTTTTGAATAGTATATTCATTGAAAACGTTCAAAAGTTTTGATCCAATTTATAGTCTTCCTCCTTGACTTTAGTGTACACTGCTATGTATAGTCTTTTTACCCCCACTCCCCCCCCCCCCCACACCAACGCATCCCCCAAGGCTGACTTACTACTACTTACGCACTGATTAGTATGTGTCCAAATTTTCACGGAACTTGATCCCATGCACAGAGTTGAGTCTCGATAGCGGAATTCAATTTAGTCAAAGAACAGTAATGGCGATTATGCATGTATCGGCTCGCTACTCCTTGTCCTGTAATATGCAGATTTTAATGGCAAACAATATCAGGACACGGAACAGAAAGGACTTGTGAGAGTTTCTGTTTGAGCCGCGACACGAGAAAACCAACAAAGTGGTTATGCGTCCTGGGAATCCGTCCAGTCTGATCAGAGCTTTCTTTTTGCGCTTTAAAGGTAGCTAAGGTTCTAAGCCATCTCCATGCGGACAGCGAAGACTCTAATCAGACTTGGCGGATGCCCAGGCTGATATGAGTCAACGCTGGGCGCACATTCACTTTGCTGGTTTTCTCTTGTCGCGGTTCATTAACTCACTGTAATCGTTAATTGCTAGTCCGCATCGTGCGTGTGGTGGGATGTATTCGGCTTGAATTTCTTTTCTAAAGATAGAGTTGTCTAGAAATGAAAGTACACTCAGTGGCCGTTATTTTTTCGTAGTGCTGCCTCGCTGCAGCGAGCCCCGTACACAACTAGAATTGTTTTTCTACGAAAAAACAGATGTCTCCCCCCCTTTCTGATGTCAAAAGGATCAGTCATTAAATACAATTTCAAACGGAAACTTTAAATACAATTTCTAATGCAAATACTGGTCATTTTTCATGCAAACAATGAGCTCGTATCCAGTAAAGATATTTTGTGATAGACTAATAGACAGACGCCAAGGGAAAAACAATATGTTTCCCTACCCTGAAGCAGGGATTCATAATAAGTAAAAAGTAAAAATGCAAGAGTTATAGTTGTTATGCTCTGCATGTCATGTAATGTTGACTGATATTCATATTTAGTTTTTGTCAAAAAATATAAATGCAAGAGTTACAGTGCTCTGCTCGTCGTCTATTTATATGTTGACTGATATTCGTATGAAGTTTCATGAATATAGCTTAAACGGTTTTCAAGTTATAGAGCTTAGACGATTGAGACACGATTTTGTGAATGACAAAGTTCCAAGGGAAATAACTCAAATAGTATAAATCTGTGCTCTGCAGGTTGTCTAGTGTTGACTGACATTTGTATGAAGTTTCGTGAATATAGCTTTTCCGGTTTTCAAATAATAAAGCGATTGAGACACGATTTTGTGACTGACAAAGGTCCAAGGGAAATAACTCAAGAAGTATAAATGCAAGAGTTATGGTTCTTGCACTATGCAATTTTTCTAATGTTGATTGATATTTGTATGAAGTTTCGTGAATATAGCTTGAATGGTTTTCAAGTTATAGAGCAGACATTATAGAGCAGACATGACTGAGACACAATTTTGTGACTGACAAAGTTCTAAGGGAAATAACTCAAATAGTATAAATGCTTAAGTTATGGTTCTTGCATTCTGCACGTCGTCTGATACTGATTGATATTTGTATGAACTTTCATGAATATAGCTTGAATGGTTTTAAAGTTATAGACGGACTCGACTGAGACACAATTTTGTGATGGACAAAGTTCCAAGGGAAATAACTCAAAAAGGATAAACGCCAGAGTGCATTCTGCACGTCAGCTGATGTTGATTGATATTTGTATGAACTTTCATGAATATAGCTTGAATGGTTTTAAAGTTATAGATGGACTCGACTGAGACGCAATTTTGTGATGGACAAAGTTCCAAGGGAAATAACTTAAAAAGTATAAATGCCAGAGTTACCATTTGTGCACTTTGCACATCGCCTCATGTTGATTAATATTTGTATGAAGTTTCGTGAATAAAGCTTGAGCAGTTTTCAAGTTATAGAGCGGACACAATTGAAACACAATTTTGTGATGGACTAAGTTCCAAGGGAAATAACTCAAAAAGTATAAATGCCAGAGTTACTATTCTTGCACTCTGCACGTCGTCTTATGTTGATTGATATTTATATGAAGTTTCGGGAATATAGCTTGCGCGGTTTTCAAGTTATAGAACGGACACGATTTTGTGATGGACTAAGTTCCAAGGGAAATAACTCAAAAAGTATAAATGCCAGAGTTACCATTCTTGCACTCTGCACGTCGTCTAATGTTGACTGATATTTATATGAAGTTTCGCGAATATAGCTTGAGCGGTTTTCAAGTTATAGAACGGACACGATTTGTGACAGACGGACAGACGGACGGACGGACGCCCGGGGAAAAACAATATGTCTCCCGACCCTTAAGGGGGGAGACATAATGATATTTAGGATATGCCTTCAGGCTAAGCAACTATGTTGTTTTCATTCTGCCTCCCTTTTCAGTAAGAGTCGACTGTGAAAGGAAAGCCTTTTGAACGGCCGGTGCATAAAGCAAACATGAAGTATCTGTGTGATACTGAAACAAGCATTTTTCATGGTCATTGAATTCACTGTTATATCCAGACACCGTTGCCATATGTCAGGATAATTTCTGAAAGCAATATTAAACCAGACATGCCATCCGCAGCCTGATCTGGTGTAGGATAATAGGGTGGTGTGTTAGCACCTTCACGCATCAGGTACGAGATGGTGATAAGTTTGCCCGTTGACCACAAAAAATGTTATAGTTGTTTTATTGGCTTGCGCTTTCGAGCGCAAGCCAGTATTCAAGTGGTTTAGTGATACCGAGTATTTTGAAATGATACGTCACGCTTAGTCGGAAAATACCAGTGAGAGTGTACTGCAACGATTCGTTCTAAACTTTTCTTAGGGCCGCAAATAAGCCAAAGAGATCGGAAAGTTCGCTCCGATTTGAGACAGCATTTCTTCATTATTTTCTTCACAAACATAACAAACAAATACCTCGTCCGATTTTGTCTATTTTTATCCACATCCGATTTGCCTCATCTGCTAAAAATAACGATGGAATTTTGATAGTTCATGTACTTTTTTTTTTTTTTAATATTTCCGTTAAAAAGCACGTTTTTCTTTTACGAGTGCCTTGAACTAGGCCACATTTCGTTTGCTTTTTATAAACTGATTGCATAAAAAATGAAACTCTGAATGCAATGCAAAGTATTTGGCTTTGCACCCTAAGAAATATACCAAACTTGTGTAAGAAACAGTGTTTATATATAGCTTAGCGCAAAGCATTAACTTTTCCAAAATATCATGCAGCGGCGTCACGAAAACTAGGCCTTAGGGCATCGCATAATCTGACTAGTCAGAATTTTCTATCTCTGGAAAAGCTCAGGATCTCCAGGCCCAGAACATCCTTTGACGATACAAAGAAAAATTTCCAAATATAATGTCAGAAAACAAATAAGAAGAGAATTCGCCAGTGCCAGGGACTCTTTCTACCATGAGCTCATGGAGAATCCCTCAAGTCTGTATTTCTACCGCCTTATACGAAGAAATCAGTCAGTTCGTCAAGGTCATCCTGTCTCCCTGATTGTTGGCAATGAAGAGGTTGGGGAAAGCCTGCAGCAGTGCAGAGCTTTTGCAGCATATTTTGAGGATCTGGCTGTTCCTGATGCACACCCAAACTATGATCAGGGCTACTTGGACCTGTCCCTATACCAGCTAGACTTAATACAAGAGATAGCCCGTCTGGATCCTGATCGGTTGCCTGTTATCAGTGAAAAGGAAGTACGCCGAGCCATCAGATCTCTGAATTCGGGTAAATCACCGGATGAGATGGGATTAACAGCGGAGCATCTAAAATATTCTGGAAACGTTCTGCTCCGTATTATAGCAGATATCTTTAACGACATTCTAAAAACGAAGAAGGTTCCAGATATATTTAAGTCTGGTATAATTACCCCGGTTCATAAGAAAGGGAAAGGTCCTCGTAAGATGGATAACTACAGAGGCATTACGGTCTCTTCTATTCTTGGGAAGCTGTTTGAGTCTGTCATCCTGAACAAGCTTGATGAACTAAATGAGGACCAATCTGGGTTGCAGTTTGGATTCACCCAGGGCCTGTCTCCCACAATGGCATTGTTGCTCTTATCTGAAAGTATTCTTGATTCTAAGCAGAAAAAGGAACCTCTCTACATTGCCGCCCTGGACACCCAGAAGGCATTTGATGTTGTCAGTCATCCCATCCTTATGAAGATGCTATATCGTCAGAATATAAATTCACATCTGTGGGAGGTGATTGGGTCCATGTACAGAGGGCTTACCGCAAGAGTCAAGTGGGGTGGAGAGATGAGTCAGTCGTTCTCTGTTCTGCAAGGGGTGCGCCAGGGAGGGATTCTATCTACACATTTCTACAAGACTTTTCTTAATGACTTTCTTTTGGAGATGGAATCTAGATCTCTAGGGAAGTATATTGGTGACCTGTATGTGGGATGTCCGACCGTGGCTGATGATGTTCTCCTGGTGTTTTCCAGAGACGATGAAATGCAGCTAATGCTCAATCTTGCTTATATCAACTCACAGGAGAAGAGATATATTATCCACCCCCAAAAGAGTACAGCCTTACGACGTAATGTTAGTAAAAGTGTAAGAAACAATGAAATTATAACTACTTGGAAGCTAGGTTCAATAGAGGTACGGGTTGAACCAAGATTAATCCATCTTGGCCTGACTAGGGCAGAAAAATCAGAAACTTCCGTCAATATCACAGAAAGAATATGTGCAGCCCGAAGGACCTTGTATGCCCTGATGAAAACTGGTGTTCATGGTACGAGTGGACTAAATCCGAAGATCTCCTTTAGGATATACCAGGTCTATGTGATTCCCAGGTTGCTGTACGGTCTGGAGACATTGTCGCTGACTGACACCCAAGTCGGTCAATTACAACGGTTTCACGTATCAACTCTGAAGAAACTACAATCGTTACCAGAGCGGACGGTCTCTTCGGCAGTGCAGCTGCTGTTGGGCGCTCTTCCAATACAGGCCGAACTACATAAGAGGCAGTTAAGTCTACTCCACTCCATTGCCCGTTCTAGAAACGAGAAGATAAGGGGGTTGATGGCTCGACAGCTGACACTTAAATGCCAGGGTAGTTTCTTTTGTAAGGTTGAATGCATCTTGGATATGTATAACCTTCCTCAGCCCTCTTGTCTTGAAAATTTTACAAAGTTCTCCTGGAAAAAGATCACTCGTGAGTCAATATGTCAGTTCTGGACCCAGCGTTTGGTTGCAGATGCACAGACGAGGTCTACCCTGGTTAACTGTAATCTTACTTCCATGGCGGTGGGTGTTACTCATACAGTATGGGAATCAGCTGCAAACAACGTGCATGATATTAGAAGAAGTGTCACTAAAGTACGTATGATGACAGGAGTATATATGCTTCAGTCCACAAAAGCTAGATTCAATCAGTACAGTGTGGATGAGACCTGTCCGTTGTGTAGACTCGGCCCAGAAGATTTACCTCATGTTCTCCTTCGTTGCCCTGCTCTGGCTGAGATTAGAGACTCGTCACTGAAAGATATCAGGGTGTTCCTGGCTGGTCAGTTTGGTCAGCAATTCTGGGCATCCCGATCAAGGACGGAGTTGGTGAAGATTCTGCTAGATAGTCAAAACCTGATGAGCCTGCAAGGGGCCCGTGTTGCAGAGGAGGTCTTGTTGCAGCTGGAGGCTCTGAGTCGTAGGTACTGTTTTCGGTTGCATGCAAAAAGGTTGCAACTATACAGAAATTTGTCCAATTAAGCCATAACCCCGATTTATCAATGTGGCCGCCACCACAAGTCTAACCTGTCTGTACATAGTGTGTATATAGCTGTTATTCCTGGATTTAGCTACTTATGTGAAACAACAAATCAACGTAAACATCTATCGGTCAACGACCTGGGTGCGCTATTCTACTGGCGGGATTTACAGAAACAGAAACAGAAACAGAAAGCAGCCGGCACACTGTCCAGCGCCAATGCATTCGTTGGATCTGATCAGTCTGTTCCGGCATATATATATTCTTCATCTTTCATGCTGAGGCTAGACTGTTCAGACTGCGCTTATGCCGGAGTGGGCTGATCTGTGTATCAGTGTAAAATTTGAAAGAGCAGAGTTCAAATTTATTGTTTAATAAAAGGCCATCGGCCAAAAGTCACCCGACGTTTGAAATGTGTCACAAACTGCAGCCCTTTATTCCCTTTCAGAGTAACTGTATGGCCAAAACCAGAAAATATGTGTATAACAGAACCTGGTAAGCAAATAATAATTGAAGCATAAGCAAAGACATATACCCAATTACTGGGCCTCTATGAGGTTATAAAATACTTAAGTTCAGAACTGGGCGTATATGTGTAAAATCCGGTTACTGAAACTTTAGGCCCTTACAGAATGCCCAAAACATCAAGACTGTATACCCATTAACAAAATAACAAGGGCCATAATCCTCCTAATATGAATCTGATGAAAAATGAACAATGCATTTATGAAAATTCAGCGCATTAATATGAATAATTCTTGAGTTATCCTTTTACCTATAAGTGAATGTTCTATGAAAGGGGAATAACTCTGTCACTAATAAATTTAGCATATCCTTACAATAATCAGAATACTCAATTTACCAAATGCTAATAGCATACCAAATTTCAGCTCTCTCGGTCAAACGGTTTAAAAGTTGGAAAAATGCCAAAAATGACAAAGGGCCATAACTTTGTAAAATATAGGACAATTGAAATTCCAAAATCACATGCACATCTTCAGATCATGATGGAACATTCTGCACTATTTCAAGTCAATCTGATAAAAGATGTGGCAGGAGTTGCGGGGACAAGGTCTGAGTCAGCAAGGGCCGTAACTACGTCAAAAATGGCCGAAACAAAAATAAAAAAAACACATGCACATCTTCATATCATAAGAATATAATCTGTAAAATTTCAAATCAATACGATGAAAGACGTAGGAGGAGTTGCGGGGACAAGATTTCGGACGGACTGAGTCAGCAAGGGCCGTAACTCCATCAAAAATGGCCGAAACAAAAATCAAAAACCACATGCACATCTTCATATCATAAGAATACAATCTGTAAAATTTCAAATCAATCCGATGAAAGACGTAGGAGGAGTTGCGGGGACAAGATTTCGGACGGACGGACGGAATGACGGACGGAATGAGGGACGGAAGGACGGACTGACACACGGACGGACGAGGGTCATTTCTATAGCCCCCCTCCGCCTACGTCGGGTGACAAATATAGAAACGAGCGCTTTTGACGATTTGCTTCCCTTATCACCTTTACTGAAAAGAGATAAATTTCATTTGTCGGGAGTTCATGGAAATACGAACGCAATGGGTTCCGTACTTTGTTGTTCCCAAATGGTGTAAAGCAAGTTATCGTCCCAAACAACAGCAGCATGCATTTTCTTCTCAGTGTCAACATTTTGTTCCAGTCACTGCCACTGATGCCACTTAAACCAAAAATAAACTTCTGTAAATATAGATTTATTGTCTTCTTTTGATGCCAAGTACAGATGTGCCATGATTCCATAGACATGGGTTTGAAACAGTCTTTCCTAAAATTTTGATTCAGACTAACTGTGACTCAACAGCCGTGAAGAAAAGACTTGAAAATGGTCCATATAGTTATTTTCCTTGAGACATGCCTAAAACGGCCGGCCAAAACGTTGGAAAACTGTTGTTGTTTTTTTGTTGTTGTTGTGTGTGTGTGTGTGTTTAAATATTTTTCAATTTGTTTTTCAAACAAATTCTACACTTGTTTTTACCTTACACCCGTGGATAGTGCCACCATTCAATAAGATAGAAATTAAATACTTTGCTAAATAAAAGTTAGCAAATGAAAGTGCACTAACAATCGGGTTCACTTCAATAACAACTCATGAAAATTTCACTGTCTTAGCTGGGCAAGCCTTCCTTTTCAAAGGAAATTTTATTGAATGTAGGACATTTCGGCAACAGACATTTCAGCCTAGGACGATTCGGCCATGGACGTTTCGACCAAATCTAAAAAAAATAGGGAAATGAAAATATGCTACTGTAAAACCATTTAAAATGACATAGATGGTTTTCTGCACACATGGCACAAAAGTGTGACTGGGCTCAACATAACACGAACCATATCTCTTAAAGCCAAAAATGGGTGCACCACAGATTCATCTGTCATATGTTTGCATATAAAGATATTATAACCGTCACATGACTGATAAAGGCCAGACTAGCCCATTTATGGGGATGGCAAATGTGCCAGATAATGCTCAAAATGACTTTAAAAGTGTTTAAGGGCTTTAAACCTGACAAAACACTTACCCAAATATCATACATGTATATGGCCCTCATAAGTTCAGGTAGTTGTTCACCATGTTTTTCGCCTTGAAATGCTCACAATGACCATTAAGATGTTGAAGGTCCACAAAACACCAAGACAGCAACAACAAAGAGTTCATTAAGACAATTAGCTTTAAATTACTCATATGACTACTTAATTTCATTACAAAAAGTAATTTTTAGATAAAGGCCGAAATGTCCACCATTGACAATTTCTGTGGCCGAAATGTCCGTGGCTGAACTGTCCGTGGCCGAAATGTCCGAGCACCGTTTTATTACGCATCTTATTTTTTTAAGAAAACATTTAGTCACTTTATTGATCAAAGCTAATATACTGATTTTACATGCTTTGGCGGATGGTCACTAGGAACTGTTTGATGGTGTAAGTTATACATGTACGTGTCTATAAGTCAGCTGCTTGAGTAAAAAACTACGCGGCCGGGCTACAGAAAAAAAAATGTTACACAGTGTAAAATTTCTGCGTGACATTAAGCTAACTACCAGCTGAGTAAAAATAACATGAGACAGTCTAAAATGCTTAATTACTTTTTATACAGTTGATCAGGGAATAATATGAAATGGAGAAGATTAATCTCTCTAAGGTGAGCAGAACTGTAACAAGAGCAGCCGAACTGTCCGTGGCCGAAATGTCCGAGCACCGTTTTATTACGCATCTTATTTTTTAATGAAAACATTTAGTCACTTTATTAGTTTAAACGATATTTAATTAACTATAAATTACATACATATATTACAATACAATTTCAAAAGTATCAGGATTTGACAGTAAGCAAGATGCTTATTTATAAAGTCACTTTATTGATCAAAGCTAATATACTGATTTTACATGCTTTGGCGGATGGTCACAAGGGACTGTTTGATGGTGTAAGTTATACATGTACGTATCTTTAAGTCGGCTGCTTGAGTAAAAAACCACGTGGCCGGGCTACAGAAAAAAAATGTTTCTTAGTGTAAAATTTCTGCGTGACATTAAGCTAACTACCGGGTGAGTAAAAATAACATGAGACAGTCTAAAATGCTTAATTACTTTTTGGAAGACGCTAGTCACTAGCCAATATTCGTTATATTTGCTACTGCCAGTCGTCTGTCACTAGCCAGTTATCGCTAAATTCGCTACTGACAGTCGTCTGTCACTAGCCAATATTCGTTAAATTTGCTAGTGACAGACATCTAGAAATTTAGCAAATAGTCGTATTTTCAGTATATTTAGACAAGTTTTAATTATTATCATGAGCATGATTATTATCATGAGCCACCTGCGTTTAAGCCTCGTTCAGATGCTCGAAGGAACATCGCTCATTGGTCCAAAAGTCGTGGGTTTGAGGCTGATGTAGGTCATGACTTTTGTTTATAACATAATTGGATCATTTTATCTACATCACCATTGATCCGAACAAATGGATCACAGTGGAAATGAATGTACAAAACATTATGTGGAAGGCCGATGAACAGACAATCGGAAAACATGATGAAATATTTTGCGCACTCCAAGGTCTGATTTTACACAATACTTTAACTCTAGAGGATGGCTTACGCGAATATGGTCTGGACTCATATCTTTAAAAAAAAAAGCAGGATACCAGATTGTTTTGAAAATTTGAAGTCAGGTCCGCGGGTAACAGGCTGTACAAAACCGTCCCGTTTACAACTATCATGAGAAAGCAAATCTCCAGATTTCCTTCCATCACTTGAATCGTCAGAATAAATATCTATAAGAGTTCCTTCAAGAGCAGAG
Organism: Ctena decussata; assembly: GCA_963989385.1. Classification (NCBI taxonomy): domain Eukaryota; kingdom Metazoa; phylum Mollusca; class Bivalvia; order Lucinida; family Lucinidae; genus Ctena; species Ctena decussata. The sequence continues at coordinate 54,740,184 of OZ022501.1, read as the reverse complement.
AACACATTCAAAAGACGGAATATGGGCCATACTTCGATGTTTCGGCTACACAAGCCTCATCAGTGGCCCTGACGAAATATGATGACGAAAGCCGGAGAAAAGCATATAGTAACTTAATTTTGGTAAGGCAGTCGATTCAATGACTAATTAGTACCAAAAAGGGTCCAAATGATTAAAAAAGTGATAACTTGCACATCAAACAATTTCAGACATCTCAGAATATATACTATGATCTCAAAGGACAAAAAATGAAATAGAATCCGCACTATGGATGATGTACGGGGAGACTTTTACCGCCGCCTCACGACACACCTACCGCTGCAGCGAAGTAAAATTGAAATCTTAAAAAGTTCCTTCAAGAGCAGAGAATACATTCGAAAGAAGGAACATGATGGGCCATACAGATATATGCGTAACTACAATCACAAATGATGGGGAAAATAGTATGAATACAGTCATAGCAAAAATGCATCTGCCACTTGCAAATTTATCGCGTTTTCTTAATTAACAGACGTCTGTCACTAGCAAATAAAACGAAAACTGGCTAGTGACAGACGTCTGTCACTAGCAAATTCTTCGAATATTGGCTACTGACAGTCGTCTGTCACTAGCCACTCCGTTACTTTTTATACAGTTGATAAGGGAATAATATGAAAAGGAGAAGATTAGTCTTTCTAAGGTGAGCAGAACTGTAACAAGAGCTGTGGGATTGCAAGACAAACGTCAGGGTTTAAGATGTTGACTTTAAACGATGAAGCCTAAATTCTTTAATTCAAATTAGAATGTATAAAAAAGATTTTTGCAGATTAAATCTTATTAGATATTTTATATACAGTCAACACTCGATATCTCGAAGTCAAATTTCAGCCCAGACTACAGATATCTCAAAGTAAATTTTCTAGTACCAGAAAATTTACTTTGAGATATCAGTAGTTTGAGATAGCAGGAGTTGAAATTTAAATAAAAATAGGAAATATGTTCTTTAATACAAGAAGATATCTTGAGATAAATGTTCGAGATATCGGGAGTTGACTGTTTATTCTTTCGGAAACAATTTTGAAAGGCACAAAAAGATTTTTACCGTTTTCCTTTTCTATATTTGATAGCCGGAGGACAAGAGACGTAGGGGGGTAAGACAAGTCCTCGATAATATCAGGATAGAGAAAGGGGTTCTAGAGTAACGCACTTATTGCCATCCATACCATTTACAGAAAAACTGAGGAGGATATGCTGTTTATCAAAGACAAACACACGAGCAAGAGAAAGATAACCATTAGTTGGTTGTTTTTGGGTGTGAAAATGGCCTTTTGAGACAGTATTTAGTCCATGTCGAGCCGCTTTCAAGAGAGAGAGAGAGAGTGAAAGAGGAGAGAGAAGAACAGTTAGGGTAGATGAGAGTAAAAATTCATAACAACACCCATCCTAAGGTTTGCAATGCCAACTTCAATGTGAAGCTGTTTTGACACGCTACTTGCTAAGGTTATATAGTTATATATAGTCGGCGATAGATCGGCGCCCTTTTGCAACTGCTCGGCGACAGGTTTGCATTTAGTTGAGAGTGATCAGCGACCAGTCAGAGACCAATCGGCGACTCTTTGGCGACTGGCTGCAACTCAACGAGAACTGGTTGGAGACTTGTTGGCAACTGTTCTGCCATCAAAATAGCTTAACATTGAAGATGGCGCTGCAAACATTAGGCGATCGATTGGCGCACGCTTGAAACTCATTTGCAACCTGTCGCCGACCGGTCGCCATCAAAACGCTAACCAGTCGCCGATCAATCGCCGATGAACTGCCGATCAGTCGTCGTCTCAACAGTGATCAGTTGCCGAGCATTCACCGCTCTATCACAGAAAGTCGCCGATAGGTCGTAGCAAAGTTGCAAACATTTTAGAGCCAAACTGTTGCTGAAACCGATCGCCGCACAGTGGAAACCAGTCGGCGACTCATCGGCGGCTAAAATAATACGATCGGCGACTTCCAGGAACCCATTGCAACTTGTTTGCGATCAAAATCAGTCGCAGCTAGTCTTTTGTGCGTGCTCAAACGTCTGGCTGCGACTTGTTTGATCGGCGAATGCTCGAAGAGCTTGTCGCGAACTTGTTAAAACCTCACTGTAACTTCTGCAGCCTCTTTGCGATTGTCAATTTATTAGTCGCGGGGAGGTCGCGCTGCGGCCGCAAACTCTGTGGGACCGGCCTTAACTGTATAAATCTTAAAGAGTTCCTTCAAGAGCAGAAAACACATTCAGAAGAAGGCACATTGGCAATACTTCGAAGTTTCGGCTATTGAAACCTCAACAGTCACCCTGACAATATCTTGTGCCAACAGCAATAGAAAAGAGAACTGTAATTACTCAATTTAATAGAGCAGTCGATTCTATGGCAAATTTCATAATTATGCAAAATCTGAGCGTCTACAACGTTTACTTTCTCTAGACGATTTAACGGGTCAGTGACAGACATAACTGTAATATCTCAAAGACCTGTGACTCTTGTATTGAGTACACATTACAATATAACGGTAGAGAGATGTAATCAGTAGTCGGAAGTGTCAATCAATTTCTGCGCTTGAAAACATGTTTAGCTGCTTTGACTAGCTAACAATTTCGGATCTGCTACCTTTATTAGATTAATGTGTTGAAAATCAAACCTATAAATTTTTGTCGATGGTGGATGAATCACGATTTTACGCCCTTTTTAACATAATTTCAGCCAGATCAGGACGATGAAAGGCTGTTTACGACTGAAAAGATACCCGCTTCCAACGCGTCTCGAGCCCGGGATTTATGTACGAATGCAGAGTCTAATCCCAGACTTGGCAGCTCGCTAATTTCCCATCGCCCCTTTTACCGACGCGTAAAAGGGCGTTCGGGCATATGTGGGCATTGGTGACTCAGACCAACCTGTGTTTTGTGCACAACAGCTAAAGCGTTACTGTTAGCCTGACGACTCTCAAGTGTGTTACCGGGGTGGTTGGGTGGTGCGATGCTGCTGGGTATAACTTCCAACTCCGTGGCGTCCTACTGATTTGGATAATGGTGGGGCAAGGGCCTACTGTGCTTCCAGTAGGTGCGGGTGGGGCTGTTTGGACATTTTTCTCTCGCTTTCACATCTCTCTTCTTTCTTCCTCTCTTTGGGAGACGGCCCGATATAGACTGAAATACTGTCTCAAAGGGCCGTGAAACTCAAAACAAACAACCAACGTGTGTTACTAGAGTTACAGACTTTTGGACTGCACAGTGTTCTAGTGATTTGTGTGTCACGCCGTAGTCCCATTGTTAGAGCGCATAGCTATAGCACAGAAAGTCGCGGCCCGGCCAACGATTGAAAAATTTTGTCAACCAAGAGTAAAAAATTAACCTCTTGATGCATGACTGCATGCAGCTGAGCTGATGACTTCGACTATGGACAACACACTCGCGATATGATAGGCCTCGCCTGAAAATGCAAGCTATGCCATCACGGTATGCAGCCCGGCATTCAAATCTGTTTAAAGTGATCAAACTGAATCCTCCGGTCTAGTTTGTTTCCCGAATTGGAAGTATTTTCACCATTGGGCACCTCTTTTCCGCACGGTTTGTGCATCTCAGTTTATATCTCTAAAAACTACGTTAATTTTCCTACAATTTGTCCGAGTCGGACCTTTTATCGTTGAAATTATTCTGAGATTAATTTGATATCACCTGTACCCATCAGAAATAGGCTCACTCATCTTGCTCGTCGCTGTTACGTAAGTTCGAATTAGTTCATAAGTGATGTCACGAGAAAGACGATTGTGCGACATCAACGAACAGCAGGGACTCAGCTAAGCCTGTACCTGCCCAAAGCTGATTTTTAGGCTGTTCATTCAAACAAAAAAAAAAACGTTTGATCTGGTACATGTCATACGATTTCTTTTCACTCAGTTTGCATCATATCATTCGATACTTGAAATGTATCGTATTACGAAACATCTGGGGTAATAAATAACTACCTAAATACACAAAAAGTGAGCTAATCGGTAAATAAAATCCTGATAAAAGTCCAGTCAGCTTCTTACGGTTGAACACATTAATTAACATTGACAGGTCAATTATGCAAAATGACCTTCTGATACTTAAGAGGGATTTTTCGGCCATGTCACAAGCTATGATTAATGAATAATCAATTCTAAGCATGAAAAGTGATCATGCCCTGCAGGTGCTTTAGCTGCATTGAACCTATGCAGCCAGAACAAAATAACTAATTGGGATTATACGTTACAAGACAGAAATAACACTTTGTTCAGAATGGATGACGCTAATAAATTTCATTATTCAAGCCAAATATTCTGCTAATTTTCACTCCATGAACTGAATTAAGTTGGTTCTAAACTCATACAACTCGCAAACTATTTCGGATTACAAACAATGTAAGTATAATCAAGGGAGTGCATTAGGACATGTGCGAACAGCGAAGACTCAGATAATCCTGTCTTGTCAGCGTTACTCATGTCCTCATTTGAGAGTCAAGGAAAATGTAGAGCAAATTTGAGTCGGCTGATATGTCAGTCTCAGCTTTATATTTTTCGTCGCGCTGCTCAGATACTGATACATTTGAGCCGCGACACGAGAAAACCAACAATGTGGTTGTGCGCCCAGCGCAGACTCAGATCAGCCTGGGTATCCCCCCAGTCCGATCAGACTCTTCGTTTAGGGCTTGGAGGATAGGCAAGGGTCTAAGCTACCGCCATGCGGACAGCGAAGACTCTGATCAGACTGGGCGGATGCCCAGGCTGATTTGAGTCTGCGCTGGCCGCACAACCACATTGTTGGTTTTCTCGTGTCGCGGCTCATTTGTACTTCGACACATTTTTTTCGTTTGGCAAGATGAACAACCCCTTTATATTTTGTCCCGGTTCACGCTTGAGCTTGGGGCTCCCATTATCATGAAATACGAGCATTTTTCACCACCATTTGAAATTAGTTATAGCTACAAGAAAAGAGGAAAATTCGAACCAACTTTACATAGTTATGCCGTAGATATATTTTCATTCGCAGTATTGTGATCCTTACTACATGCAGAGATATGCACACTGTCAAGTTCCCAGCAGACACATAACGTTGAAACACAGTCGTATTGATATCAATGTAACTTTTCATGGCCCCGAGGTTATAAAACTTGAGTATATTCTCAAACTCAAAATAAAGCACACTGACTGGCTGCTTCCGAGCATGTAATAAAGCACACTGATTGACTGCTTCCGAGCACATGCTCGGAAGCTGCCAGTCAGTGTGCTTTATTTTGAGTTTGAGATTATTCTCAAGATTTATAACCTCGAACCCTGACGTTGTAGTGACGTTGATATGACGCTGTTTCGATATTTCTTGCCTGCTGGGTTACGTCCTGGGCCAGGTGGTTCAAAGCATCCCGGTAACATCAAGAGTGTTGCTCCAAAAAGAAAAAATGTGAATAACTTTTGAAAAGCTTGTCAGATTTTTTTTCATCAAGAGCAGCAACGTTTTTTCGAAGGCCTATCATATATTTGCAAATCTTACGCCTCGTTCACCAACGCCATCGTTGGTTTTCAACATTCGGACCCTGGAGAAATGATGCCACCAGCCTACTATAGACGACAGTCATAGCCAACCCATTATTTAATGATATGTTCTGTACTTTGAAACAATATATGAATACTGAGTACACAGCTGGGTGGCATTTTTGGCCCTTCAGTTATTAAGTAGTTTTGGTAAAACAACAACAACAACAAACAAAAACAGCAACAAGAACAATACCATCATCCCTGCCTATTGCGACCTTGAATTTGTTAGTGTCGCACAGAAAACAAAGGTCGCAGAAAGAGTTCCATCAAACAAACAAATGAATTTTTAAACTATGGATCAATGCTCCAGATAAGAAGAGGTAATAGGGATAATCGAGGGATAATTATCCTCCGTTCTCCGCAAAAGCATGTGTTGTGACCTCTCAGTAGAACCGTCTCTGCGAGACGATTCTAACGAGGGGTCAAAATGACTCGGCGAGGGGTCACAACGTATTTTTATTGATAAATACGAAAAAAAAATCTCAGAATTATCGAATTATTTTAAAATGTTGTCTGACTCAAAGTACATTGTTTGACTCAGCGTACATTTTCCTGCCAAAAGTTCCGACGGTCATGTCTCTTACGAGACAGCAGATTGACGGTTTGTGTGGTTTACAGGTCAAGTTCTGCCGCTATGATAAGATCATATTCACTCATGATCGGTTTCATCAGCTTTTTATCCACGAGTTGGTTTTCAACACCCAAATGTGGGCATACGAGTTAAACAATGCCAGGACGAAAATGGAGACTACACTAAAAGGCAAGAATTCGCCAGGAAAGCAACTTCTATTCTTCAAAAAAGATGATCCTTTTGAGAAGAATACCGAAACGAAACTACGTCAATGGCGTACTCCTGCACTGTCTGAGGTTGAACAGAGCCTTCGTTGTTCGCATTTTTGCCAACAGCAAAACTTCATATCAGACTTGAGTGAATGCTCAGGCTGAGTTCATTCTTCGCAGTTTGCACACTTACCCATATAGCTGTTTTCGGCGAAGTTAAGCCCCAGTGATGTATGCAAAACGGTGCTCATGTCATACACAACAAAAACAGACTCAGTTATATAAGCCTGCGCAGCGGCACAGTCTGATTAGAACTCTGTCGTCCATACACACCATGTATGGTTTTTGATGAAACTGAAGGCTATACGCAAAGCTATGGTCAGACAGCACTGATCCAGACTGGTTTGAGTCTTGTGTGTTAGCAGATACGTTAAGCACCCATTTTGCTTGTTGCAGCTCAGTTTACAGGACAATGCACAAGACATGCTATGGTATGGATTTAACTGCTCTTGCAAGAGTATTTCTCATATATCTAGTCCATCGGTAGGCACGGGAGAAAACTGACCTTCTGGTAGCGGAACAGGTCCACCAGAAGCACGACGTCAAAATGACATCATACCAACGTCGCTGTGACATTGCGACGTCACATCGACGTCGGAATGACGTCAATTGGACGCTATGTGCCAGCTGTGTGTGTGGGGGGGGGGGCATTTCGACGACACACGGGCGAGACTCGCATCACAACACTTTACCACTAAGCCGAGGGCTCGCTGACAAGACAGAATTGCTTTTGCTTTAGTTACCACAGACGAGTTTACTTCGTATGACAACTCGTCGTTGTACTGACAATCAAGGGAAAAAAGAGAGAAAGAGAAAGAGTTTGTGTCATTCAATTTTTGAGAGAGACTTTGGCTTCGCTTGAAACTTCACTAATCATTCATTTCAAAGAGAGAATAAGAGAGAGAGGGAGAGAGAGGGAGAAAAGAAAGCGTGGCATCACGGGCTTAAAAAGTATTAATTCTGAAATAACAAAACATTCCTTCAGAAGCTTAATTCCTCTCACTTTACGATATTGATTATAACACCCTTTGTAAAGTACATTTTAGGTATTTTTGCCTCAAGCGATATCGGGAACGACCTGTCTTAAGGTGAATGGGCACACTTTTCGGGGAAGCAACACTGTCATTTTCATTTTTACATCCCTTTAAGAATGGGGCAAATTCTTTTCTTAAATTGTTGACCCTATGAAAATGACATCATTTGGATTCAAGCCGCGTCGTTGCCGAAACAAGCCTATATGTAAAAACAGCATGCTCATGATAGGCACATGTTGCAGGATAGGCGAATCATACGGTGCATACTGCATACTCTTGCAGGATAGGCGAATCATACGGTGCATACTCTGACCAGACTGTACAGTAAACTGCGCAAATACACATAACATGCAGACCTTTTTGATAACGTTCCAAAAGTTGAGTCGTCTTCCCCGACGGGTAAAATGTAAATGCTCTCTTATTCATAATGAAGAAGTCGGGGTATCGAATCCAGCCGAGTTCGTGACTCTCCTTGGATTGTTACTTTATAATCCAATCAATTAAAATGACAGCTCAGGTAGGGGTATTCACCAGTATTACCAGTATGTACACGGGCGGCGAATTATGTTATCTTTATTGCCCGAGTGTCTTATTCTTGCAGATTGTTTCATCCTTACCCATTACTGCTAAACTATCACCGCCGTTTTAAACCACCAGGAACTCTGCACTTTTCTATCAAATAATAATAATAATAATAACAATACCTTTTCTCATTTTATAGCGCATTATTTACGCAGTCGGGCTTGACTCTTATCCTTTTTCACTATTTTTATTCGATTGATTTCATCGTATGTTGAAGAGCATTGCCACGTGTTTTGTGATTTATGTGTTATTAATACAGCTGACAGGTACCGTTAAGTTTGTGACAAGACGGTTTGCTTTGAAGCTAAAATACCGTTGTACACCTGCACTTTAGTAGCGGAGAAACCCGTTATCCTGTCTAATACAGTCTAAAAAGAGAAACATTTCAGTCAGTCAGATTTTTCGAATTAATGAAAACTGCCATAATACTGATAAGTATCAAAAGGGGACCATTTTAAAAGAGCGATTATCTAGAATAAAAGTCTAAACTCACTAACCCCAAAGGACCAGAACATAGTTGATCAGCTTTATGAGGAAGTAAGTAAGGACAAACAGGCATAAGACCCCAGCTCGAATATTGAATGTAGAAAACAATGTGCGTTTGAAAAGTTCGTTCTTTTTATCTCCCGCCAAAGGCGGAGGGATATAGGTTTCTCCATGTCCGTCCGTCCGTCCGTCCTTCCGTCCGTCCGGATCCATAACTAAGTAACCATTGGACGGAATTTCATGAAACTTAGAATAAATATATATCACTATAACCCGCTGATGCACGTTAAGTTTCATCAGACTGGCTTCAGTAATGCATGAGTTATAGCCCTTGAATTGTTTTAAAATCAATAAAATCAGCCATAACAAAGTAACCACTGAACGGAATTTCATGAAACTTATAATAAATATGTATCACTATATTCCGTTGATGTATGTCACGTTTCATCAGATTGGCTTCAGGGGTGCATGAGTTATTTCCCTTTAATTGACTGAAAACAATAAAATGAGCCATACCTAAGTAACTAGTTATCAAAACTTCATGAAACTAAAACTTAATATGTATCACCAAAAGGCGGTTATGCACGTCCAGTTTCATCATACTGGCTTCAGTAATGCATGAGTTATTGCCCTTGAATAATTTTAAAATCAATAAAATCAGCCATAACTAAGTAACCACTGGACGGAATTTCATGAAATTTATAATAAATATGTCTCGCTATATTCCGCTGATGTATGTCACGTTTCATGAGACTGGCTTCAGGGGTGCTACAAGTAAGTTATTGCCCTTAAATTGATTTACAACAATAAAATGAGCCATAACTAAGTAACCAATTATCAAAACTTCATGAAACTATAATTTAATATGTATTAACATAAGGCGGTTATGCACATGAAGTTTCATCAGAATGGCATCAGAAATTCATGAGTTATTGCCATTGAATGAATTTAAAATTGACACATTTAGCCATAACTAAGTAATCAATGAATAGAATTCTCTGAAACTTTAACCGAATACCCATCACCATAACACATTGGTGCATCTTAAGTTTTGTCGAAATTTCTTCAGTTAGCAATGAGTTATTGCCCTTGACTGGGTTTAAAATCAACAAATTGAGTCATAATTAAGTAACCAATAAATGAAATTTCATGAAACTTCAAATAATTATGTACTGTCTTGAAAGAGCAATGCACATTAAGTTTGATCTTAATTGCATCAGTAGTGCATGATTTAATTTGAACTCCACATACATGTATAAGCTATAACTTAGATACTTGACTGAACAAAATTTCTTGAAACTGAATTAAAAGTGTATCATCATAGTGCAGTGATGCTGAGGCAAGTGTTTAAGAACAGCTTCTGCTTAAGCCTCACTTAAGCCAGAGTAATAGTCCTTGATTTGATTTACAGTCCACAAGTTCAGCCCAGTGAACGAAATTATATGAAACTTAAAATAAACCATAATAAACGAATCACGGCCATCCTGCGGGTGTTATAAATTCACAGAATTTGCTTGTTAAAGTAAGGTATACACAAAAAAAATGAAAATAGCAGACTCAGTTTGGTGTGACTGAATTCGTCAATGACCTATAGTTAAACATGAACACTCCCCACTGCTTAAACAATTTTAAATGTTTTTAATTGAGCTTAGTGATCTCACAGCATCTGAAATTCTGTAATATGCACTATGATGAAGTGCAGGGATCGTTTTACGGCCTCCAAACAACACTTAACACCAAGAGTTTTTCTTCCTTTCTTCTAAAACACGTTATCTTTAAAATTCTTTATGATGCTTAAATTTATATTATTTCCTTTTTTATGCCCCCGCCACGAAGTGGGGAGGGGCATATAGTTTTGCCCTTGTCCGTCCGTACGTACGTCCGTCCGTACGTACGTCCGTCCGTCATCATTTGTAGTACTGTTCTTGTCTCCGCAACTCCTCCTACAGTATTTGATGCAGGGAGCTGAAACTTGGAACACAGTTCAGACATGCATTGAACATGTGCATAAAGGAAACAGAACTTTGATTAAGATCTTTATTACAGAATAATTTCCCCTTGAATAATATACATATTATAACCATATTTCACATTTGAGTACTGTTCTTGTCTCCGCAACTCCTCCTACAGTATTTAATATAGGGAGTTGAAACTTGCAACACAGTTCAGACATGCATTGAACATGTACATAAAGGAAACAGAACTTTGATTAAGGTCTTGGTTGCAGAATTATATCCCCTTGAATAATATACATATTATAACCATATTTCACATTTGAGTACTATTCTTGTCTCCGCAACTCCTCCTACAGTATTTAATGTAGGGAGTTGAACTTTGCAACACAGTTCAGACATGCATTGAACATGTGCTTAAAGGAAAAAAACTTTGATTAAGGTCTTTATTGCAGAATTATGTCCCCTAGAATAACATAAACATTTTGACCGTATTTCACATTTGTAGTACTGTTCTTGTCTCGGCAACTCCTCCAATTGCATTTGATGTAGGGATTTGAAACTTGTAACACAGTTCAGACATGCATTGAACATGTACATAAAGGAAACAAAACTTTGATCCAGGTCATTATGGCAGAATTACATCCCCTTGAAGAACATGCATATTTTGACCATATTTCACACATTGTAGTACTGTTCTTGTCTCTGCAACTCCTCCAATAGTATTTGATGTAGGGATTTGAAACTTGCAACACAGTTCAGACATGCATTGAACATGTGCATAAAGGAAACATAACTTTCAGTCAGGTCTTTATTGCAGAATTATGTCCCCTTGAATAACATACATATTTTGACCATATTTCCATAGCTTAAATACAATCTCACCTTTTATCGTTGCTCTAGCGGCCTCATTTATTAACAGATTTTGATATTACATCACAGCTTTCTTGGGTATGACAGAACCTCGAACAACTTTGCGTTTCAGGTTTGTAGGATGAAGGTCAAGGTCACAGTTGCTATTTTCAGAAAAACTAGGGCATTGCTCCAGCGCTTTCATTTATAAATCGATTTTGATGTAACTTCACATAAACGTTAAGTATAACAATATCTTGAATAAATTACTGTTTCAGCACCGCAGGTCTAAGGTCAAGGTCACAGTTGCTATTTTTAGAAAAAAACTTTATCATTCCTCTACTCCTCTATTCATTGACAATTTTGATGTAACTTCACTCAAATGTTTAGTGTGACAATATCTTGGACAAGTTTGTGATCCAGAATTTCAGGGTAAAGGTCAAGGTCATATTTGCTATTTTAGAAAATATGCTGTCATCCCTCTGGAATGATTTTGGCATAACTTGACACAAATATTTAGCTTGACAATATCTGGGACAAATTTACATTTCATCATTGTAGGTCCAAGGTCAAGGTCACAGATGCTATTATAGGTAAATGTAAATCTTTGTCATGGTTCTAGCGCTTTTATTTTTTTAACTGATTTTGATAGAACTTCACGCATATATTAAGTATGACAATATCTTGGACAAGTAAACTTTTCAGGGTTGTAGTTCCAAGGTCAAGGTCATAGTTGCTATTTTTAAGAAAAACTCAGTCATCCCAATAGCACCTTTATTTATTGACAGATTTTGATGTAACTTCACACAAATATGTTTTAACACATTACTTTTCTAGTGAGGCATATGGCGGGGGCATTCATCACCTTTAGTGATTGTCTAGTTTTATTTCTTTTTATATTTTCAGAGTAATTGGAAAGTCCAAAAGATCGTTTCATCTATCTTATTATGTACTTCGGATTCGTAGGGCCATAACGAGCTCGCGCAATTCCTTCGCTACCTTCAATATTCCATTCCTTCAAAATGTTCAAGACAGGCAAACACGAATTTGTGCCGTTTTTTGTATCCTACTGTTATATTGCGTTTTTTGTTTTTTTTTGTTTGTTTTTTTTAAATAACTAACAGCGGATATTGATGCTTTTCTAGATTAAATTTCGTAGTGGTTTCTTTTCTAGGGATCAATTTGAAAGGTTCACAAAAATTTATGCAGCTTTCCTTGTGTTTCAGTTTCTATTCGTTCTTTCGGAAATTAATAACAAATACACACACACGTACAAAAGCAAAATAAACCATATGCTTTTTTGTAATACAATTTGTATTGGCTCTTAAGAAATCAATAAGAAGGACATAAAAATGTTTTTGCAGCATTTCTTGCTCTGAGTACAGTGGTTTCTTTGCAAATTTAGAACAGCTTTCAAAGTTTTTTGTATTTCTCTTTTTCTTACTGTAATTGTACAAATGTTCGCGGCGATTTTCGCGGTAAACATAAATGCGCGAACTTTAATACCCGCGAACATGACGATTTTACAAAGGAATCATAGGAAAGCATGACGAATTCGCAAACATAAATACCCTGAAATGTATCTAAAATTGCAAAACCACAGACTTTTGTCCAGGCGAACATAAATTGATACAATTACAGTATCTTGTTTAATTTTCGGAAATTGTGACCACGGCAGCAAATATGTTGAAAAGCATGAAAACATATACAGTTGACTCTCGTTATTTCAAACACTTAAAACTCAGGGTACTCTGTTATATCAAAGAATATAATTTGACACATACTTATTTCACTTTACATTTCAGCTCCTATTAGCTTTCTTTGAGTTAGCAGTAGTTAACTTCAACTTTGAGATATCGAGAGTTGACTGTAGGTAAGGAAAATCAATGTGGATCAAAAGAATGATTCGACCTATAAAAAAATGGCTGGTGTACGACATAAAAATAATGTCGTACACCAGCATTTTTTTTTCACTGAAATGTCGAATCAGGAGTCTTAAGCCGTTTATGGTTTAGGTGTTTAACCAGTTGATGAATGACGATCAACCTGGCCCAGAGGTTATAAAACTGGAGTACATTTTCAAACTCAAAATAAAGCACACTGATTGGCTGTTTCCGAGCATGTGCTCGAAAGCAGCCAATCAGTGTGCTTTATTTTGAGTTTGAGATTATTCTCAAGTTTTATAACCTAGAACCCAGCTATCAGAGCAGCCAATGCCCTTGATTTATCTTTAATGGTTAATTGCTAACTGGCCCCTCTGGTGCAGTTTTATATGTCTGAGCAAGTAAATTTTGTATAACAATATCTATCTAAGAAAGCATAGAATTTGATTTGTAGAAACCCGTGGGCGGCTAAAGGCGTCTATTATTTGAGTTCATTCATCCAAGTGCCCTTGGTAGGGATTGTCATTTATTGATAAAGTGCATTAGCAAATGTCCAAGGCCAATCCCTGTTATACGATGTTATATGCATTATCAATAACAGATCTCTCAGCGGAAGTGACGTCATACTGGACATTTGATAATCACCATTCAATAAATATAATGTGACGAGTCAATATGACAAATGGTAGGCCATTGCTTGAAATGATAGCATTAATAACTGAAACTGTTATGGCAGAAAATTGATGTCTATTATGAGTAATTAAGAACTTAAATCCGACATGTTAAGTATCGGAACACGATATTCAAACGATTCATAAATCATCTGTAACTGATGTAATGCAACGGTCATTTAGTATAAGAGTACAATTGTTAAAATGCTTTGAGTCAAGTTAGGCCATAGGGTGGGTTATATTTTGTCGTTTCAAGTGGAAGCCATTACAATGCGTAAAAAATAAAAAGAATAATCCGCGTCATTCAGAATGGGTAATGAGTCTTCGAATAAAAGACACATGAAGCTGTGAATTTGGTATTTCAATTTGTGCGCTCTGCTATTTTTTCGAAGCCCGTGTAAATATATGCAAATCAGCAATCTTTAAAGGCTGTCGCCAGACTGCGAATAGTCAAACCGGTTTGAGTATTTGCTATTCTCAGAATGATCAGAGAAGCTTTTCAAGCGTCACGACTCAATAATAAGGACAATTATATATTTCAAACGTACATAGCAAGCCAGTTCGACCAATAAGGCATATTAGAACCATAATAGCGAATAAACTCAAAAACAGTCAATCAGCGACAAACATTGTCTTCTCCCGTTACCAGGTCCAGAGGTTATAAAACAGGAGTACCTTCTCAAACTCAAATTAAAGCACACTGATTGGCTGCTTCCGAGCACATGCTCGGAAGCAGCCAACCAGTGTGCTTTATTTTAGGTAAGCACACTGATTGGCTGCTTCCGAGCACATGCTCGGAAGCAGCCAACCAGTGTGCTTTATTTTAGGTTTAAGATTATCCTCTAACTCAGCTTTGCTTAAAACCGACTCGCAGCAACGATCACCATCACCGTATTATGACGTTGCTAGCTTGCTGGTGTTAACTTTTTTTATTTGGCGGACTTGTCTATCCTTATCATTTGGATGAGTCCATTTCTAGTTTACGGGTTTCTGGCCGATTACACTTTCATTGTATTTTTCATAGAAAATTCCTGTAAGCAAACAGTGAAGACCCTGATCAGACACTACCTTCTGCGGCATCTGAACTGGGTGTGCACTGTCTGCATCTGTCTCCGAAACGGAGTTCCAGTCTAAGAAAGGTTAAGCGAAACTAGCAACAGCTGAATACGATGATTATTAATGTTTTGTCGGCGAAAACGATTTGACGACGACTGACTATAAGTTTTGTCGGTGTTTGGCTATCGTAACTTGGCGATATTCTAGCCCTGACTGATCCAAAATGGACTGGCAGTGCTTAAGAGTTCGGTCAGTTTATAATTGACCTGTCCCCAACTGTCACCAAAAATACGTATTGACCACTTTAATGAGGTAAAAAAAAATCTCGGACAAATGCACGTGCGTTTTGTGACAATAGTGACTTTTGTAAAATATACTCGGGCTAATTTTAAAGGTGGAAGGGTAAGCGCTTTCGCGTTAGGTCAATTCCATCACATTTCAGTGAAATAATGTTCAGTTTGAAAGCGATAAAATCCCGTTTTAAAGGGTAATGTGATCAGTAGAATCTTACACTCGTGGTCATTTTATCTGACATTTATGAAACTCGTCAAAGGCTCGTGTAATAAATATGATATAAAATGATTACTAGTGTAAGTTCCTCTATTTCAACCACAGTACTAGTGACCCTTCCATGGTTATTCTGTAGCAGTTTCTGTTTGTTAGACTGAGCGTGCCGCTTATAATCAATGTGCTGTTCTGTTTCTTTGCTTGTTTCTCCTTCCTTTTCTTTTCGTTTTGGTCTTATAAACATTGTACTGTTTCTTTGTTTGTTCTTTCTTCGTCCTTGGTGTATTGACTGATTGTGCATAGTGATTGTTGCTTAGGTTTTCAACAACCATATGATTAAAATAACCCAGACTGCTTTAATTACAAATTCTGAGGTTGGTACAAAATTTACTACTTTAGCTGTAGGTTCCGTCGCTATGTTAATACATTACTAAGGAAATACACTTAAAACCAGTAAAAACGCAACTTTCTGGCTTTGGTCCACGTAGGAGTTTGACAGTAACGCTTCTTTGTCAAGAAAATCAGGGTGTTTATCACACTAGTTTTAAACAGCAGTATTGTCGGAATGCTGAAAACAGTCCAATAAATGAGGACCTCATTTGTGTATAAAGGGACGTAACTCTGACTTTTATTGAGGCTAAAGCGAAATTGAGTTTAATGAATATTTTCATTTAACGTTTACACTGGCTCGTTTCAGCTAAACTTTGCTATGTTTTCGATAACGGTTCAAAGTCTCTACACGCATGTTGTTTTCTTTAAAATTCCAGGACTACCGCTTGCATAAATGCCGGTGAAAAGTTGTGCCTTCAAACCGGAAGTGCGTGTAAAGGGTGCGTTGTTTTGGACAACTACTGATACCAATGTAAAGTGTCTTTTTTCTCAAAAGCCTATTATTTGTACTTCAGATGAAATTTTACAAGTTTCTCAAAATGTGTGAATTTTTTTTACGAAACTTGGTTTTATGTCAAAATCTTCAAAACCACATCCGCAGTATAATTTTGATTTCGCATTGTTTTTCAATTTGGGGCATCATACTGAGGATCGTTTCAATAAAATTAGACGGAATCTCAATTTCCCGAATACTTGAAATTGAAATTTGTTAAGTTTAATATTTTTTCCCACCAATTTTCCTCAGATAAATCAAACTAAAATAGGCTGTTGCTAAAACCTTGCCGGACGAAAGGCAAATTGCATGAAGTATATTACATCTTGTGGCGTTTCTTTTAATCTGAATATATGACAAGTAAATAGTTGCGTTATTAATGGTTTCAAGTATATTGATACATAATAATAGACAATGGGATGGGCAAAAGCTTTAAGGCCTATGCAATAATGCGCTACGTGAGAGCTTAGGTTAGCACACTGATGAATAACAAAGAAAAAAATATGAATGGAAAAACAAGAAATGTTGCGTTTAACTAGGGTCGTAGATTTATTAAATCAACAGATACATTTACAGACAAACATTTTAGCGGGGCACTTATTGAAAAAACATCGAACTCTTAAGTGTGTTAAATTGCATGATTAAAACAATGAAAAGCATCAGACTACTTGTAAATAATGCTAAAAGTCCTGCGAGGACAAGAAAGAAACTCCATGAAAGCATTTATCGATATAAACGTCAATCTTAATGTTTTTAGGAAATATAAGCGAAATACTGAACAGACCAAATGATATTGATTTACATCACTGACTTTATGACAAAGTCATGAAAAGAGCCGCGACATAACAAAACCAACAAAGTGGCATATGCGCCCAGCGAAGACTCAGCTCAGCCTGGGCATCCGCCCAGTCTGATCAGAGTCTTGGCTGTGCGCATGGAGGTAGCTGAGACCTTTAGCTACTATTTAAGCGCTTAGCGAAGAGTATGATCAGACTGGGCAGATGCCCAGGCTGATCTGAGTCTTCGCTTGGCGCACATGTAACTTTGTTCGTTTTCTCATGTCGCGGCTCAAATATGAAACCGGGGTTGTACAATACGAAAATGTCACTTCTAGCAGCAAAGACTCTGTGGAAACTAAGAATCTGTACAGTCAGCCGTATTTCTCGAGACTGTAAGATACTTTATGCAAACAGAGACTGTGCAAATCATACTGTATTGAATCAAAGACTGTTCTCATTCTTCGCTATCTGAACTAAACGCCAGGAGCCCTTTCTCGTGTAGCGGCGCAAACGTTATAGAAAAATTGAATGCTAAACACTTAGCGTAGAACAATGCTATTGGGTACTATTTCTGTATAAATACAAGTGAATGACATGAATTAGCCAGAGAAGTACGAACTACAAAAGGAGCATGGTAAGCTGCATGTAGAATTATTTACGTTTCATATTAATATCTTTACAGAATTTAGCCAAGTTGACTAGAGCTCTTTAGTTTTTCCTAATATTCAGCAATACCTTGCATGCCTACTTTGGGTATGTGGGTGATAAAAAAATTGTAAACTCGTGGATTTTTTTCTGCCAATGTTTTATTTACGTTCGAAATGATTGAAAATAATTTAAATCAGAATACCTGCTGTAAATTTTACATATAAATTAAATTATACAGTTAGGTCAGCTCAACTATTTTTTATTATTTCTATATTTTTGTTTTACTTTTAATTATTTTTTATATTTATTCGATTTTAATAGCAGCTCTTAGGAAACAGACACATTTTCTGAGTAAAAAGCTGTTGCCACTGTCGGAATTAATCATAAAAAACACGCAAAGTCTAATCTACATTGTCAGATTTGTTTGAATTCTAGGTAAAAATTAATTAAAAGTGTACAACACTTTTTCTCACACTGAAAGGGATTGTTGTACGTATATTAGTCCGAAGTTATCATTGACAGATCTGGTAACATATCGGATACATTTAAAACAATTCTGACAAGACCTACATATATGTCAAATGCATAGTTAATCCGAACATTATATGGGCAACGTACGAATAAATAAATAAAAAAGTCCCAACGTACGAATAAATAAATAAAAAAGTCCCATTAGTATTGCCTAATTAACTTTTTCAAGCTTCATTATTTTAATGAACACAATGACAATAAAGATAATAATGATACACTGAAACCAATTAGCGCTTATCTTTTGTTTAATTTAATTATGTAGGACATCTCTGATCACCGCATTTATTACTGAACAGAACAGAACAGAACAGAAACTTGATTCACAGACTTAAGCATATACAGCTTATCGTCATACAACATATATACAAAGCATGAAATAATGACGAGTGCAAAACTCGTGAGAGTGATATACATAATAAACTGCTACATGTATACTTATACTGTATCTAGTGGAACTGAAGCATCTGTATTTGCATTTAATATATTTTGTCTTAATTTAAAGGCTCCAAAATATAAACTGCAAGATTATTTAAGATTTTCGGTTTTGTTGAATTCAATAGCTCTAAAAATTTCATAACGTTTGGTCTTCTATAGAAATATTTTTGAATATATGCAATTCTTATATCTTTATAAACCGGGCATATCAAAATAAAATGATATTCATCCTCTAAATCATTTAGGTTGCATTACTGCATTACTGATTCAGAGTAACGGATTCACGTACACGCTGCACACACAGACACAACTGAAAAGAGATAATACATTGTTTCTTTTCTATATGCTTCACATACTATAGAAAGAATGATTTTACAACTATTGATTCCTTTTTGTTTTTGCTAGTCATAGTATTTGTTACATGTTTCAAGCAATTTTAATGGGGTTTTGTGATATCTGGGTTACGTGAAAATGGAAACGTTGGTTGCCTGGTCGTTGTATTAGCTAGAATTAACTAAATTTTGGTCAATACACATATACTGAGAGGATTTAAAAACTTCCACTTTGCTGGCTGATGATCCTTTCACGGATGACAGCGTTTAACATTTCATGACAAAATGCTTGAAACTCATCAAATGTAAAGATTAAGCATTTCATTCGAATTATTTACTTAAATGACGTCAGTAAAAGAGCGTTACATCCCTGAAATGCATGAAGAGATGACGTTATCTATACAACATTCTTTTAGACGATTTCTTACTGTCTTTATATTGTTACGTCATCCAAGTTAATTTGCAATTATAATTGCAGCCGATGCTGTCGCGCAAAACCTATTTCGGAGATGGCGTTAACGTATGTTAACGTCAATGCCTCTGGTTTTTAGTTTCGGTTAACTGCTTTTCTGGCGATCTTTTGAGCTTCATTGAAACGTTGCACGTCGTCTGAGACTGTAAATTGCCGTTATTAACTCATGAAAGTGTCTCGCGACGTCACTTTTTGAAATTTCAGCATTTAACTGGCCCAAAAGTCTGTACCCGTTTGCGATATTTAGACGCGTTATGCGAAATAAAGCCACAGACCGACTTCAAACTTTTAAAAATTGATTTGATATTACAAGAGAAATGTTTCTTCAGAAAAATGTATGCATGAAGCGATTCATCTGTATGTAAACTGTACAAAAAGATTAGGAACGCGTGCTTATTCCTGGCCAATTCGGTTGAACGATTTCAATTCGTGATACTGACATAATTTGGTATAAAAGAATATACATGTTGTGAAATTTGGGTGGACATAGGTCTATTCAATTTTGAGATATTCAAAAATGAAGGGAGGAAATTTTTAAATCTTTTCAGTATAAACTATAACCCAACTTTCCTAGCTGGTCCGTGATATTTTTCGGTGCCCTTACAGTTGTTGTGTCCGACAAAATTAATTCTGAAGAAAGATCAGTTGGAAGCAATGAATATATATGAGAAACGAAAATAGCAGACTCGGCTTCATTGTGTATGTTCGTGAGCAGTAATGCAATTATGCAACACTGCCAACGCCCGGTAGCACGCCCTCAATCAGAAGGAGTCCAAGGAGCCCAACCACCTACCAGAAAATGTATGACCCGCGACACGAGAAAACCAGCAAAGTGGCATGTGCTCCCAGAAAAGACTCAGATCAGCCTGGGCGTCCGCCTTGGTACCCTTTCAGCGCAAAGCAAAGACTCTGGTCAGAATTGGCGGATGCCCGTGCTGATTTTTGAGTCTGCGTTAGCGCAAATGCCACTATGTTGGTTTACTCGTGTCGTCGCTCATTTAATCTGCACTAAGATGAAGTACCGGTCACATTTTTACGGAAGCCACACTGCACTTAAGATCATAGTGATGATACTTTCTGAAGAAAAATCTACTAACTCTGTTTCTTGTCATGGATGAGGCATATTAGTAAGGTTTGGTAAAAAACAGTTTTCTTCATACTATTTTCAAGTATGATCTAACGTTTCTTTTATACTAGAGATTTCTCGGTGAAATCGAAACTGATAATCTCCCTGTTTCAAACAGTGCACTTATCCTTTTATGTTTCACTGTTTCAAAAAAAACATGATGTTCATACAAAAAGCCTCATTTATTTACAAATTAATTGACTAAACCTTATCCAGCTTGACATGAATGACGTCATGCATGTTTGCATGTCACTAAAAGTGCCAATGTAACATCGTTAATGCATGCGACGACTGGCCGCCTTAGTCTCTTTTAAGCAAACTGTCTTAGCATTTTCTTGTTGGGAGATCTGTTTATCAGAATTAACTTTAAGCTATTTTTCAGTTGCAAACTATGTTTACAACCAATATCATATCCAGTTAACACGCTGGAAGCATCAAATTTGGCGCATACGGCTAGAAAAACTTGTGTCTCTGTCGTGATGGCTGACGCATTGGAACTAACTGAATTAGTGCAAATTTTAAGCGTAAAAGAAAGAAAAGAAAATTTGACTATTTCAGTGTAAGATCGGTTTAACACCAATATAAAATAGATCTTACACTGAATGAGTCAAGTATCCTCTATCTTTACCTCAAAACAGCAACCTCAAAAAGTCAATTTGATGAAACCGAGACAGTGCCTGTTTAAGTTAGGTAAACCCTGAATGCTTATTATTTGTTCATCAGTTCCAAAAGTGACCTTTTAAAATCTGTTGACTTAATTAATGTTCAACTGTATATCATTTTAATAGTTAGGTCAGATTATATACCATGGGAACCTTGTAAATCGACTGAGAGTGTGGTTCTTGTCAGCCAGTGATAGCCCTACTCGAAAACTGAAGCATGATTGTATAGAAAGGATCATTATGATGTTCATGTCTATTCACAACCATCAGAAGCACTAACAAAGGTCACATGACGTAGATATAAAATGAGCCGCGACAGGACAAAACAACAATGTGGGTGTGCGACCAGCGCAGACTCAGATCAGCCTGGGCATCCGCCCAGCTGTCCGCATGGATGTAGCTTAGACCTTTAGCTACCCTGTAAACTCTTAGCGAAGAGTTTGATCAGACTGGGTGGATGCCAAGGCTGCTTTGAGTCTGCGCTGGGCGCACGACCACTTTGTTGGTTTTCTCATGTCATGGCTCAAATACTGTACAGAGATGTGTGTGGGTACAGTTATGTAGTCGGCGGATCAACCAACTCCTTTCGTGATTATAAAAGTTGGTGACAAAGACGCAATCAGATAATCTTGTTTTGCTAATCAACAGTGTCATAGTAAACCTGGTTTGAAATGTCATCAGCTGTATTCGTTTGAACATGAATTAAATCTCTTTAATTTAAAAGAAGATGTTTCATAAAGCTAAGGCTAGAGCGGATTTTGATCAAATAGCGCAGACAGTGCAAACTCATCAAATATGTCAGCTGTTTTTATTTCAATTACAATTCTTGTAAAACCTCATAAAGGTGAACGAAAAACATCAAATGAAACTTAGTTTTCTTATTCGTCGATTACTATCAAACGAGACAGGACTCCTTATGTCTATCAATCTTTGGTTTTCCGTCAGATTTCTAAGAAAACATGTTAATTTAGACATATACTAATGCTGTTCGTCTGCCATCTCTTACAGTGACAAGCTACATCTCCCCGAACATCATCCATAGTGCAGATTATATTTTATTTTTGTCCTTTGAGATCAGAGGATATATCCCGAGAAATCAGAAATTTTTGATTGGTTTAGATCCTTATTCTAGATAATCGTTTTTTAGCTCACCTGAGCACGAAGTGCTCAAGATGTGCTATTGTGTTCGATATTTGTCCGTCGTCCGTCAATCTGTCCATCCGTCAGTTGTCAATAATCTCTTCAAACGATATCTCCTCCTAGATCGGTAAGCCAATTTCAACATAATTTCACACAAATGTTTCTGTATATTGTAGCCCTGTACCAAAATTGCTAAAACGGTCTCGCTCCGCTGAACAAAATGGCCGCGGAGCTAAAACTAGAAAACCTTTTAAACGACATCTTCTCTCAAATCAAACTCCTTGGTCATGGAAATAAAGAAGAGATACTGATTTTTTTTTGTCGAGCCCGCTTGCGGTGAGCGAAACATAGTTGTTACAACTTCAGTTCGGTGTATGTCACACAACAACGGCCCTCTACCCCCCCCCCCCCCGCCCTCATATGCCTTGGCTTTCGGTTGATTTCGACCCCCCCCCCCCCCCCCCCACACACACACACACACATCCCCGTCTCTCCCACAAATCACCAAAATAAATTTCGACCCAAATGTTTCCGGCCCCTTCACCTGATAATAAAGTTGTCCCTAAACTGTGCGTTTAAACTTGTCAGTCTCACAAAAAATTCAATACGCATTTACATATTGGCGTATCGCAATGGAGCTGTCAAATGTAATGAAATTGAAGGTAGTACTATTTACGGGGTGCACCGGTCGCTAGTGTCACGTGATTGCCAAGCGTTAAATGTGTCCGTCCGTCGCTCTAGTTGTAAAAACCACATAGGGTTGGTGCATTTGAAGACCGATGGGGAAGATAATACTGTGTCTCAGGAACGAAACTTATATCGAATCTGTAGATAAAAGACGTCTACAGTCAAAAAGATCCTCGAAAAGATCGAAGCAGGCCGAATAAATGCACCAGCGGGTCGCGTATCAAAATTGAGGCGCGAATTTCCAGTTTTTTAGCTTGCCGCTTCGTCGGCGAGCCATATATTCAGACAGGTTATGACTTCCTGTCATGCGCACTCCAGCGGAAGACGCTGATTTGTTCCCAGCTTCGAGAATGGTTCATAATTGCAAGTGGAGAACCAATATATGGAGAGCGTCTACGGGGCGCAACTTCGTTTGACTGTGTCTTTTACCTAAGCACCGAAACATAACGACATGCCACAATCTGGCACACCAAATAATCGAACATGTCTAGCGTCTTTTGCCTTACTGAAAACATGAGTTATTATTATTTTTTTATTTATTTATCCGGTGTGTTTGAATATTTCTTGATTGTCCACTGTCAAATAAGGTCAAATAACGACATGCGCAATTCGCGGGCATTATGTAAAATATGGACTGGACTTGGACTCTGGACTTTGGACTCTGGACTTCGGGCTGTGTAAAACCTGGATTTCAGACTTTGTAAAACTTGGACTTTGGACTCTGGAGTTTGTAAACTTGGACTGAAATATTTCAACAATAGTTGTTATGCCTGTACAAACAGTGTAGAGTGTATATCCAAATTAGACTACTGGTTGGAACAGTCTGATCAGGGTCTGTGTCAACAGCCTTATTTAAAAGCATTTACTGGTTTTACAGACAAGGTGTTTGATCGTATTTACTAGATACTATTTCTTATTTTCTCATAAGCGTACATTGAAATTCAGTTTCTTATTTTTTCATAAACATACAATGTTATTCAGTTTAATGTAAGTGTCTTATTGAAAAAAATTCAATTCAGGAAACACAACATGTGTGGGAAAATATCAGTATCTTACAGTTGCCATCAAATCATCCTTTTCTAGGCTTATGCAATTTGAACAGTTACCTTCCTTTTTGAATAAAAGTTGCTAAAATTTAGAGGGTCAAGGCAGCGTAACGCAATCGGTAGCGCGTTTTGACTCAAGAGCCAGAGGTCCCGGGTTCGATACTCTGTCGGGCCACATACTTTCGTTTTTCCTTTCGCTGATTCTAGAAGGGCAGTTGTCAGTTACTGGTGAAAGTATGTGCACTTAGTACTGGTTAACCGCTTAGGAGGTCTAAGCCTGCCCAGGGATAGTGTGGTTAGGGTAACAGACCGTCCCGACATAGCTGTTTATCGGGACAATAAAACAACAACAAAATAATAACTACTAAAATATAGAAGATTTCTTTTTTCTTTTGCATTAAATCCCTATATAATGACAAAATATGTGACGACCAAGAACAACACGCTAGATTCTGAAAACAAACATCCTGTGGAAGCAACAAAAATACATTGACTTGTAATCATTACCAATTACCAGTTATACTCTATACCGCAGACTTGCTGGGCCGCATAGTGCAGTCGGTGGTGCGTCTAACTAAAAAACAGAGGTCCCGGGTTCGATATTCAGTCCGGCCACTTCCTCTCGTTTCCGCTTCCGCTGAGTCAAGAAGGGCAGCTGTCAGTTACTGGCGAAAGTTAGTGCACTTAGTAATAGTTGAGCGCTTAGGATGGCTAAGCCTTCCCAGGAATATTGTAGTTAAATTAACTGACCGTCCTTGTAGCCGTTTACCGTGCACGTAAAACAATAACTCAACAACAACATACCACAGGCTTAACCAGTACTTATAACTGAACTCAGTGATGACAATATACTAAAAAGAATAAGCTGAATATTTGCAGACGATCTATGGCAACTGTTTGGGAAGGAACTATCATTTTCATTATAACCTCCTCTCAGTGGTAGTCAGCTTTTCTTCAACAGAAGCAATGAGACAAACAGTCATTAAAGTTGTTTCCCCTTTTAATAATAGCCATTGCTGCGGAGGGTAAGATTTTTTTCCTACCAATCTGTCACAAATGAGGCTAGTAGGACGAACTACTTCCACTATTTCCTTCTCATATCAGCAGTAATGAACCATATATCATCTTATGTGTAAGGGGCTTGTAAAAGAACTTTTCTACGGAGCCCGGTAGGGGACATAGCAATACACATGCCTATTTCGTTCCCACGAAATGCATTTCGTTCCCACGGATTACATTTTCGTTCCTTAAATTTAACATTTTGTTCCCTCAAATTAACACTTCGTTCTCTCAAAATGATATTCCGTTCCCACGCTTTACTTTTTCGTTCCTCCAGTTTAATATTTCGTTCTCTCAAAATAATATTCCATTCCCATGCTTTACTTTTTCGTTCGCTCAAAATAGATTTTTGTTCCCTCAAAATAATATTCCGTTCCCCCACTTTACTATTCCGTTCCCTCAGAATAGCATTTCGTTTTCTCAAAATAATATTCCGTTCCCACGCTTTACAATTTCGTTCGCTCATAATAATTTTTGTTCCCTCAAAATAATATTTCGTTCCCACGCAAAACTGTGTCGTTCCTTCAATTTGACACGTCGTTCCCTCAAAATAGTATTCCGTTCCCACGCATTACTATTTCTCTGCCACGTAATAATATTTCATTTCCTTACCATAATAATTCGTTCCCTCATATTAACATTTCGTTCCTATGAAATAGATTTTCGTTTTCTCGCAAATATTCGATGATGATAAAAGCAAAACCATAGTGCATTTTGGATGCCTGGCTTCCATTCAAAATGTTATATTCTAAATGGTACAGGTCTTAAGGTGACTCTGTTTGTTCTGAAGGCCAACCATGTTTTTATTCTATCATTATTTTCAATTATTTTCATTATTATCATTATTTTATTTATTTTCTTAACTGGAGCCAGACTGTCTGACAACTCCCAATAAAATGAATTTGTTCCCATTGAAGCAAATGCTCTCCGTCCAAAGCAGGCCCGCCAGAAAGGGCACTGCCACCTGAGGAAGCAAGAGGGAAGTCATAACAGTTATCTCCCTGTGGAAACCTGGCAGTAAAATATTGAGATGCACCCACAGCTTTACCATAGCTCAAACTGTCACGATTAAATTACCAGTGTATTTCCGGACCCTGAGTTTAGCTGGCTTACCAAGTACCTACATGATAAGGTGAATGAATGCACCTTAAAGGGAAGCAATTCAGCCACCCCTTGGAGCAAATTCTTCCCTCCAGAGCAGACTCGCTCGAAATGGTCACACTACCAAAGGAGACAAATAGGAAGTAAAAAAAAAAAAAACAGGAAGCAACTCAGCCGTCATCATCTCTGCGCCCCTCAAGCCCAGAGCCACCTCCCAAATGTAACGGATGAGGACAAAATCGTGGCCCTTCTGATCACGAACCCAGAGCCTCTCGTAAACCATACAAGTCAGTGCTCCAGATAAGAAAGGGTAACAAGGATAATTTAGGGATAATTTTCTATATTTGTCCATAAAAACATATACTGTGACCCCTCATTAGAACCGTCTCGCCGAGACGGTTCTAATGAGGGTCACAACATATGTTTCTTTTGAGAAATAAGAAAAATTATCTTTGAATTATTCCTGTCACCGCTTCTTATCTGTAGCTTTGCGAGTACTCCGCCAATTGATAGTTAGCATGCGATGTTGGGACAACGTTGACTCAACGTTCAGAAACGCCAATGACGTTTGTCCAACGTAAGGTAGACGTTGTACCAGCGTCGAATTTTCACTAGGAATAAATCAGCAAAAGTTGTTTTATATAATGACGTTATGTTTTCTCAGTTTCTTAATTTTTGTATTGTTGTTAGAATATGTAGTTCGATTGTCATGTTCAAATTTTTAATAATCATGTTTGACGAAATTGATAATCATTATTAAATGCCCTTATCCAAATAGAGCTCTTTTCAACGCATATTAAGAAAGACCATGATACACCGAGCTGTGTAAAGCTAAAAATAGATGTAATATTATTGCGAGGCCTCATAATAGTAAATCGTGGGAACGAAATGTTATTTCGAGTGAACGAAATAGTAATTTGTTGGTTCAAAATACTACTGTGATAGAACGAACTATAATTGCGATGTAACAAAATACTATTTTAAGGACACGAACTTATTTTGCAAGGGAAAGATATATCAGTACGTGCAAACAAAAAAGTGATGCGTGGAAACAAAATGTTATTTTGTAGGAACCAAATATTATTTTGAAGGAATGAATTATTTTTGGGGGGAACGAAAAAGTAATGCATGGGAAAGAAATATTATTTTGAAGGGACGAAATGCTAATTTGAAGGAAAGAAAAAGTAAAACGTGGGAATGGAATATTATTTTGAGGGAACGAAATGCTATTTTTAGGGAACGAAAAAGTAAAACGTGGAAACCGATAATTATTTTGAGGAAACGAAATACTAAATTGAGGGAACGAAAAAGTACAGCATGGAAACGAAAAAGTATAGCATGGGAACGGATTTTTATTTTGAGGGAACGAAATACTAATCTGAGGGAACGAAAAAGTAATGCGTGGGAACGAAATGCATTTCGTGGGAACGAAATCAGTATATGTATTGCCATGTCATCTCCCGGGCTCCGTACTTTTCCAATGTAAGATGTATTTTTTCAACATCAAGACTTGACGATCTAATAATGAACATAACTTTGTCCTAACCGAATGGCTCAGCGAATATAGCAATCAAATTCCCGTCCATCTGTCTCTGTCCGTATGTTAGTACGCCCATTAACATTTTGTTGTCCACTCTGTAACTTGAATACCCTTTGGACTATTTTCATTACACTTCACCAGTTATGTGTAGTCCATTTGCTCCAAAGTACAAACACAGTTCTGCTTAGTTCACAAAAAACAGGACGAAACTCCCTGTAAATCTTCTAATGTCCTAAAATTGCTTATATAACAATACATAACAGAATACGAACATCCTTATTTCTAAATGCTTTTATGAAATATTTTTCAATAGCAGTAATACAAAAATTGACCTTTTTACTGAAGGTTATCATATGAATGTCAGAACAACCAGACTGTAGCGTAACCTCATTGTTACTACAGTTGTGGACGATTTTTAAATGAAGAAAGTGTCTCCAAGTAAGATACCATCTCCCAAGACCACAAACTACCACACAAACATTGAACTACATGAGCGCTAACTTGGCAAGCCTTTCCTTTTAAAAGGAAACTTTATAAATGGGGCTGAACCGTGAGGGTGTTCTCGCGTAAGGGTCATACTAAACACCGAAGAGACTGGAACGCCCGAACGGTTCCGGGGTTACAACGCATGTTACTAGGCCCCAGTCATACCACTGGGCTAATTTTAAATGTGAATTTATTTTCAGTGTGTCATTCAAGTGAAAAATCGTTGTAAATACAAAATAAATTTTGTCAGCTTTTTGTCATTCGTTGCTTTCAATATCCATTCAACATGTTCAAAATTTAGAAGGGCAGCAAACGTTATCGATTTGGTCCTTGTAAAGCAATGCGCAGTTCTTATGACATTATTGAAAACGACGCCAACGTCATTTTCGAAAGCTCGTATCAGCTTCCTTCTTTACATTAATTTTAATTTTTCGACAGTTTCGAATTGGCCCATGCAAATGCTCTTCCTAACAAGATTTTAAATGTTAAGACCCTTGTTTTCGTTACAATACCATTATAACTTAAGTAGAGAGGGAAAATTTGCTACTACATAAAATGCCTACATTCTAAATTGAAGGGACAGTATGGAACCTAGATTAGATATATTTTCTGCGATATTTATAGGTCACAGTTGCCTGGGGACTAAATTTAAGTAGCAATGATGAAACAAATTCAAAGACTGCTCATATTTGAACTATGACCATCTTAAGTGAAAATCTGCAGTGGCTGTAGGGTATACCACTTTCAAAAACGTTCAAAAATATGTCCTTTAGAAAATATACACCACGTTTGCGGAATTATCCGGCCATATCATACCTTTATATATTTTCGCTATTAGAAGTTCTGTATTTATGGTGGTTGCCAAAATAAGACGTCACGAACAGAACTTTCTGAACAACCCTGTATAGGAAATGAATTTCCTTTTTTGTGATTTTATCGATGTGTAAACGCCGGCGAATCCCTCACAAACTTAACATAAAGCCCTTTGGGCTTTATTCAGTTTGTGAGTGATTTGCCGACGTTTACACATCGATAAAATCCCAAGAAAGGAAAGTCATCTCTATAATTAACCCACTGGGCACACAACGCTGAATCAACACTGAATCAACGGCGATTCAACGTAATTACATCGAATCAACGCTGTTGATTGAATCAGTCATTATGCTGCAGGGATGCTCTCTTATTACAAAAGTTTTCGCCTATAAAAGTTTGACATTTTATTAAAGTCCTATTTTTCAAAAACGTTAGGTTTGGTCATCCTATTTAGACAAACGTACCTTGTCTGTTTATTACAAGTTAGAAACATACAGGTATCCGCTATTTTTGTTAAAATTATGGCTTTTTCAGTTTAGACTGACTTTGTTACAGCATTATATTTACTAGTCTGAAAGCTTTCTTGCAATATGATATGGGCCCTGCTATCTTTGTTCATGGCTAGCTAAGCGGCACGCCATGAGAGTTAAAACAATACTTTGAGAGGCTGAAGGAAAAGCATAAGCTCTCACTTTTCCGCTATTTATTTGTGACTACTCACAGTATTATGAAAAGACGATTCTAAACCTTTACATATTTTTAAGAAACAGATGTTAAAAGTGGATGCCATCCACAGTTACTGCAGAGAATGACGTATTTTCGTTATATAGGAATACAGTACGTTTATAAAGTTTACTTTCAATGTTAATAAAAATAAGGGTGAAGTCAAACTATCTCTGAGTGTAGAGTACGTTCCTCAATTTATTTGAAGTAGTGATGCAGATATTATATCTTCTAAAGCTTCTGTTGAATTATTAAATTTCAACTTCCCACACTGGAAAATATTAGAGAAGCTATCCATGTAAGAGGGGCATTCAGAAAGTTTTGCAAGTGACGCAATTTCTTGGTAACCGCCATAAAGACAGAACTTCTGATAGCAAAAACTAATAAGCTATGATATGCCTAGACAAGTCTGCAAACAATGTGTACGTTTATTTTATACTCAGAGGCAATAGAAAGTATTAAGTTTTTGATCTTGAGTACTGGGTCTCGTGTAAATGGCTGCATTGACATATAAATCATGCCATTTTGGGCAAACGTCTAGCCGTGCACAACACAAACACAAATTGTTTTGCAGTCACTAATAATGGAGTTAAGGTCCTTAAGTCAAATTCAGCAGTTCCAATCAAAACTCGCTATGTACATGACAAATAGCATTTTGCACTTCACGAATGTCTAGCGCTAATGTCTGTGAGTAAAACCACATCGTCATTTAAACTAACCCCCCCCCCCCCCACCAAACTTCTTCAACCATAGTTAGAAATGTTACATGTCTCAAATTATCTCCCTTTTAATTAAAAGTATAGTGAATTAAATGTTTCTCTATCTAACCTGGTATTAGAAGTTTTCACTTGAAATTCTCGGAAAATTGTTGTTTGGCTTCTTTCTTTTGTGTGCACTTGTAAGGAACGTCATTGACGTGTTTGTTTGAAAGAAAATTGCAAATAAACTTCCTATAAGAACTCAATGCATATTCAATGCCTGTTACCAGGAAACGCCAAATGCACCATTTCTTGGTACGAAAATTTGATACTTTACCCCGTTTTCATATGAGAGTGTGACATGTCCTTACAAACCTTTCATCCCTTTTTCGAGGTAATGCATAAAAATGCACAGAATTAATCTCTGTTGTCCAAAGCGTATGTTTAAAGGGGAGCTACTCCAGCGACAATGTTGACTTAGACCCCTTGTCTGTTTAAAACCATGTTATTTCCTTATCAATTTGCCGATTGTACTGAAAATGGTAGCAAATTATGTGAAATTGATTGTATTTATTAACAGTGTCATGGTTTTATCAGATGTGAAGACATCTGAAGGAAAATCAAGACTGCGTTATCTGTATACTTTCTTTCGCCTGTCAGTATACTAGGACGCATTATTAACTTCTTTGAAAGACGGTATTCCCTTGAAGGCACTGCAGAATTTTACTTTAGTAAGGCCGTAATTCATATATGAGCAGTATTTGATTTTTTGGTACCTTTGCTACTCAAAAACAAAGCCCAGGCAATGTTGTCGTGTAAATATCGCGGAAATTATATTTAATCTGGGTGCTATACTGTCCCGTGAATATGTATTATACGTTTTTTATGTAGTAGCAAATTCTCCCTTTCTATTTACGTTAAAATGATTTTGTAATGAAAACAAGGGTGTGAGCATTCAAATTTAAAGAGTAACTACACTTCAGGAACTGACTGAATCAGATCCCAAACCCTATCCCTAACATCAAAGGGAAAGATTGACAAAGACATCCCAACAAACAATAAATTACAGTCAGCAGCTCTTTCCCAAATA
The DNA here is from genome assembly GCA_963989385.1 of Ctena decussata. Lineage (NCBI taxonomy): Eukaryota > Metazoa > Mollusca > Bivalvia > Lucinida > Lucinidae > Ctena > Ctena decussata. Next base: position 54,708,508 of record OZ022501.1, on the reverse strand, counting down.
GGTGGCAACTCAGCTTTCTTTACTGAACTAAATAATTTAGACCAACAGAAGGGTTACAACAGACTAAGTAAATTATACGAAAAACATTTAACAACTATTTTTACCTATTTTCTATTTTCTATAATAGAAAGGTTAGAATGAGAACACAATAAATTAAACAGCACCGAACATAAAACAAATGCATCCGCAATGAAAGTACCGCCTTGGGATGGTCAGTAATAACTACTGGGGGGTTTAAAGTCATTTGCACTGGTCAACAAAAATCTGTCAATAAATTCAAATTAATTAAAAAAATGAAGCCGCTACAATCTTTCAAAGATGACGTTGACATTGATTTCAATACCGTCATAAGAACTGCGCATTGCTTTGGAAGGAATAATCACTAACAGTTGCCACCCTTCTAACTTTTGTATGGATATTGTAGGCAATGATGGACAAGAATGTTACAAAGATTAAGTTTGTATTTACAAGGATATTCGACTTGAATGCCTACCACTGAAAATATTTTACATATGAAATTAGGCCAGTGATATGACTGGGACCAAACAAAATACGCTATAAGACAATAAGGATAAGGTCTTTGTATAGGATTCGGTATCATTGTAAAGATGAAATGTAGCGCTTTTAGTTCATGTTTAGTATTTGTACCCAGCATGACTCTAACTAAAGTTATGAGGCCATTTGCAAAACTTTCTGAATGCCCCGCGTAAGGGTACAAATAGAAAAGCTCTGCTCATCAAAAACACTATAAGAGTATAACAAACCATCACGTGTGTCCATTTAGGATACTAAAATTTCACCTGAGGGATCGGAATTTCTACCAGGGGACGATGCTTGCCGAGAGATCTGCCTATCCTACTTGGACTGGCTCATAATGAATTATTTTTCTCCAACTTTTAGCAACCTTTAAAGAAAAACCAGTTATCTGACGTAAATTTTGAGCATTCCATGGTGTTTATCGTTTCTTAAAACGGGTGAAAACGCTCCTTGATAATAGACGGGAAACTTTCAAAGGCGATTTGTTGCTTATTTGATTTTTTTCAATGGTCAAAAACAAAATAAAAGTTAAGCCTCTAACGTCGTTGCGTCAAGTCGGTGGCGACGTTTCATAACCGGTTTTTGTGACGTCATTATAATTTAGTGACAACACAAACCTATGACCTGCTATCAAACGTGACCCTTGTAGCTTGAGTGTCCATAGTTTTCATTTTAAAATGATATAAAATATTTGTCAAAAATTTAAAAAGTCCTGTTGCTAAAATAAAAAAGATGTTGCTAATGAAAGATCGAAGTTGCTTATACCGTATACGTGATAATTTTTGCGGTGTTCCATCATTCGCAGTATTTCGCGGTAACTTAGAAACCGCGAATATTAAAATCGCGAAATAATTTCCTGTTTCTTACAAACCGTCTTCTGTAGACACAGTGTCCATATATTCTTTTCAGTTTGCTTCGGTAATTGCTTGTACTTTTCACTTGAGCCAGTTCGTTCATTAACCTGCGGCGGCCCTGCTGCAGGCTCATGTTCATGAACGAACTGGCTTACATGTAAGTGAAAAAGTATCAATTTTACATTTCGTGCATATTTATAACCGCGAAAATTAAAAATCGCGAAAATTAAGGTTTATGTTTTTGACCCTTAACCGCGAAAATTTGAACCCGCGAAAATTACCGCGTATACGGTATCACTTGAAAGCCTGTCTTGCATATGTGAAAGTGGGAGAAATAGAAAATATTTTACTATTTCAGTGTATATTCGATTTTTATTTCACCGAATGAACACCAAAAGCAGTATTTTCACGAGCGGCGAAGCCACGAGTGAAAATACCACTTTTGGTGTTCATGAGTGAAATAAAGATTCGCCGCTCGTGAAAATACTGCTTTTGGTGTTCATTCGGTGAAATAAATCGATCTTACACTGAAATAGTCAAATTGTCTGTTTCTTCTACGCTTTAAAACTGCAATAATTCAGTCTATTTTAATGCGTCAGCCATCACGACAGAGACAAAACTTTTTCTCTAGCCGTTTTGCGTCAAATTTGATGCCTCCAGCGTGTTTACTGGGTATGACATTGGTTGTAAACAAGTTTACTACTTGAAAATAGCTTAAAATTTCATTTTTATAATCAGGTCTCAAGAAATTTGCTATGAAAGATTGCCTACAGGAGACTAAAGCGGCCTGAGTATGCGTGCACTAACAATGTTACTTTGGCGCTTTAAGTGACGCCATTATCGTCGTAATGACGTGCAAACATGCGTGACGTAATTTATGTCAAGCTGGATAAGGATTAATCCATTAATCAACAAGTAAATGAGACTATTTCACAAAAATCCTTTTTTGAAGCAGTGAAATCGAAGTGATAATTTCACAAGTGAGATTATCAATATCGATTTCACCGAGAAATCTCTATAATTCATTGAAAAGTATAAAAGAAAACGGAATCTGCTATGTGTAGCACTGAAACGAAACAGCGTTTTTGCATCAAAACAAAGAGGAACTGCATCGGAAGGATCGCCCTCAAAACAGAGCCGAGACACGACAAAACCAACGAAGTGGCATGTGCGCCCAGATCAGCCTTGGCTTCCGCCCAGTCTGATCAAAAACTGGAGCTAGCTTCGACCCTTAACTACCCTATAAGTGTACAGCGAATACTTTGATCAGGCTGGGCGGATGCCCTGGCTGATCTGAGTCTTCCTTTTTGCGCACATGCCACTTTCGTTTTCTTGTGTCGCGTTCTGAAACTAGACCAGAATACCTTATTTTTATTTTTCATATAATTTATTTAATTTTATTATTTTTTGTTTATTTACTTTTTGGCTATGTTGATATAACCTTGAAGTAAGATCACTCATTGACTGGTCGTTAATATACTGCTCAAAATAAGTAGGGGTATTAAAAGTTTTAAGACAGCAGAAGTAGAAAAATAGGTAGATGAATATTAAACTTCATTATTATAATTCATAAAACAAATATTCACAGAGACCTTCAATATGAATATTGATACAATTATACCTGTCACGTGACCTAAATTGAATTGTAAGTAGGCAAAGGGTCGACACCTAAATTTCGAATCCAGCGCTGCAATCTCTTATCATTTTTATGTAAACTGTATTAAGACAGACGCCTAATGCCTCAGTTAACAAGATACATATACTTTTTTCATGGGGTTTTATCACAGGAAAACATGGTAGGCGTAAAAGAAATCATAGTGTAGTAAATTGTCTCACCAATGGTGACATTTGCATGAGCCGTACACCTTAAATAACGCATTAAAGCCTACCAAAGTGGCTGTTTTCAGTTTGGAAAATTATAAAGAATTTAATTATTCACAGAATGATATTGGCGCTTGAATAGTGCTCCGTCAATATACAACAATAATCAAACCCAGCCATTATTATTAATTTTTGTATTCGCTTTTATGTCTAATATCCCCTAGTTTTTGTGATCAGTTTATGTAAAGTTTGGTTGAAGTTTATCGATATATTCAAACCATAAGGCACAAAGAAGTTAATTTGTGTAAAGTTTGGAATCATCATCCCCATGCGGTCTCTCTATAGTTTGTCCAAGTGTACCCTCTGCTTCAGAGATATCTTATGCATTATACTACATCGAAAGTAAGATTAAGGTGTGTAAAATGTAATCTGACTTTGCGTATTCATTAATCCATGACAATGTAGTGAAAAACTACTAATAAGCCGCAACACGACAAAACCAACGAAGTGGCAAGTGCGCCACGTGAAGACTCAGATCAGCCTGGGCATCCGCCCAGTCGCTGTGTGCATAAAGGGTAGGAAAGGGTCTAAGCTAGCTCCATGCGGATGGCGAAGAATCTGACCATACTGTGTCTACGCTGACCTGAGTCTTTGCTGGGCGCATATGCCACTTTGTCGGTTTTATTGTGTCGCGGTTCAAATTGATTCATGATATATCGTGCGCAATAAAAAAAAACTTTCAAAGTCCTTCCGTGACCTAGAAAATGGCGGAAATTTACTAAAGACTTTTAGCTCTTTGGGTATCCATATGATACATTTATGCAAGACTTGTGAAAATCCATGTATCGGTTTAACAGATAATTTATATAAAAAATATATAGTTTAAGTGATACTTTCATATTAAAAGACGGTATAGGTCACCAAAACATTATCAGCTCTGCATTGTCGCAGAAATATATCCATGCAAATTTTATGAAAATCTATACACTGCGACAAGGGAAATGTTTATTTCAGGAGTAGTTTTTCTATCAAAGTGGAAACAGAATAAGGTCACCAAATCTCAGTGAGCTATTCCGTTCAAGCTGGTAAAGATGCGGCAATTGATTATCGAGATATCGGGGGAGGGTGGATGCGGGGGGGACATTGGAAAATTTGACACCCTAGGTCCCTATGTGACAGAGAAAAGTGGACCATGTTTACCTAAGCCTAGCGAGCTTTTTGGCTTGCTCTTATCTTATATTGCCATTATCCTGGTTCAAGAGGTAAAGGGAGGACAACGGAAATTTTATTGTGCTTTGTCCTCATGGGACCATGAAAATTAGATAAAGCACACTAATATCAGTTAGCTCTATGCCTTTGACCAAAGATGATTTCATGCTGTTTGATAAGAATCCGATATTAACTTCAAGATATAGGTGCATATTTAACGGTTTAAAATCCCTGGTGCCGCAGAAAAGCGGTCAAAATGCGGCCAATGTCAATAAACCTAAAGGGTTCTTCCCATTTTCACATTTCTGGTTAAAGACCAACGACCCTGTCACGAAGTTTTTCTGTGGATGAATAGATTACTGTAACTTAACGTCCTTTTCAACAGTATTTTAGTCATATCAGAACGATGGGAGAGTAATGATGAAAGGCACAATGGGACCCCGCTAACGATGGAAAAAATTTCCGCTTCTAGCGGGATGAGCCTAGGACCGGCTTCAAAGGAAGGTCAGCAGGCCAGTACTTAACCTACTGACCAAACGGGCTCCTAGTTTTTCTTCTGGTATTCGCTAAGTCCTTTTAGGACCTTGGAAATGACTGAGGTCTTTTAATCTTATCACTTTTTCCTTCTTCCAAATAATATATCTATGCACGTTTGGTAAGAATCCAGCCATCGGTTTACAAGATAAAGCGCAGACAAAAAGCTTTGCCAAGGGGATCCTCACAAAACAGTTCCCGCCCAGCCGGTAGTTTAAACATCATTTTCTTGCCAGAGTAAAGCTACACATAAGCTTATGGTACCCAGGGCATGAAGCTCTGTTAGACAGTTTTTATGTCGTCAGCCGACGCATTCACTCATTCAAAAGATTTTCTGGAAGATAGAAAATATGTAGTCTTGTTGAGAAAAGATTACATGAAATCTTGCACGTACTAACCATCTGAAGGAGGTAAAATATACTGAACATCAAGAGAAACGCATACAATGTATACGCCCAATTTATTTGAAGGTATAGGTATATGCTCTTATTTAGACATTTTAAGCCACTTTGTTTATGTTATTCAAACAGAATGAGCACCTTAACGCATCAATATTCCATAAACTTTAAAGACCAGAACGCTTGCTTTTGTGATGGGGGTTAAACTTAAAGTCACCATACTTTCAGAAGCTGAATTTTTAATTCCATAAAATGCTCAGTCAATTATTTTCTCCAGACATAATGTCCGCAGCAAGGATAAGAAACAGCGAAAAAATCAAAGCAATCGAGCCTTGCGCTTTAGAGAAACAATCAGGTGAAAGCTTGCAGTAGAAACAGAAACACTGGCTTACCATTGGATTCCCATAGACCTTGAACACCCTGTATTTCTTGAAAAGAACAGAAACCATTCACTTAAAGAGGTTAAATGAATTAACAAGAGTAAAATAAAAAGATCTGCAAAGAAATTTTTCGAAGCACTGCAGAGCTTTTGATGTTATTGGACTTCCGAATTCGCTATTTTTTTAATTGCAAGGGAGATAATTTGACAAGTGTTCAACTTCAAACTGCTGTCATGTTCCTAAGAAGAATACCATGCACCGACGGTTTTTTCATAACCACACATTAGAGTCGCGTTTTGGAAACATTTTGTTATACTGCCAAAGGAAAGACAACTCTTACAACAACTTTTAATGTTTCACGATAAATTGAGATAATTCTTTAATCAAGGTTTAATTTTGCAAGAGTCTAAGTTTATATTGTTGGCAGACGTCAGTAGCATTTTCTGCTGTTTGTGATTTAAAGCCATATATCAGCTGACAGAAGAAAACTGAACCTAAACTTGTATGCGTTTCTTTTGACGTTAAGTATATACAGTCGAACCTGCTTATGTGGTCTACTCTACTAAAAGATCACCTGCCTCTAGCAGTCACCTTTTCCGGATCCCTTCAACCAAAATACAGTAGAAATGAACCTGTATTTAGGGGTCACCTGCCTTGAGCAGTCAATTTTTGGGCTTCCCTTAGGTGACCCCTTCAGACATGTTTGACAAATACAGCCAACTCTCGATATCTCAAAGTCCAAATATATCCAAAACTACTGATATGTCCAAGAAAATTTTCTGGGACCAGAAAAATTTCTTTGAGATATCGGTAGTTTGAGATATTCAGAGTTGAATTTTAAAAAGAAACAGTAAATGTGTCCAATCTATAGTTTTTTATTTAAGAAGGACTTTGAGATAGCAGTGTTCGGGATATCGAGAGTTGAGTGCATATACATGTACATAGTTTTTAGTATGTATTTTTTCATGCCTAAAGTATGCATTTTTTCATGCCTAGGATGAGCTTTTAAAATGTTTCAATTTCATTGTCTCGTTTCAGGCCTCACGACTTTGCTTGTTCCTGCTATTCGCATCAGGGTTAGTTATTTCATGTTTTGGCGCACCTCAAGACCTGGGGTGCTTGGACAATTGCATCGAGGCAATTTATGGATGTGATGCTGCTTGCTCATTGAAACAAGACTCAGACTATATTACCAGCCTGTGCCTCAGGTCATGCGGGAAACGATATTTAGCATGCGAGAAGTCTTGCAAGAAAAATAACATAGCTTTTTTCAGGAGGTCTTTCTAATTCTAAGCCTTTTATCATAGAAACCTAACAAAAAGAACAAAATGATGTAAACAGACACTATACGTCCAATAATACAACGTTACAATAGAATATATTCAACTCTAAAAAATGGCAGATGCAATGAAACGCACCCATCTGTCAGCAAAGGAACATTTCGATAAATAAGAACGGATGATGCAACATTTTAGAGGAATGGTCTAGGTCAGCAACCGAGCATAAGGTTATCATCCAGAGGATTAACTACATTGTTTATGTGTATTTTTTCCTGATCCATTATAGAAACTTTAAATCCAAAGTAAACACTGAAAGTGTGAAAGCCAGATAAACAGTCGTATAAAGCAAGCAACATGTCGCTGAAACAACAGAAAGGAAGACAACAAAAGACACCCTAATGGATGTGAAGTGCTAATTAAATAAAGTCATGTAAATTGATATTATTTTTTCAAGTAAAGATAAATATATCATCTTTGTTTTTCATCCGATAAAGGTTTCTTTCTAAATTTTCTTGTTTTCGTTTCCTGCACAGAAGCAATGCTACTCCAGAAACTGTCGCACCTCCAGAACTAGACATAAACACATAAGTGTATTTACACACACACACACACACACACACACACACACACACACACACACACACACAAGGTCCCCGGTAGCTCTGTTGGTTTAGTGTTAGCCTGATAAGCTGTCGATCCGAGTTCGAAACCAGGTTAAGATTAAATTCAGTAAACCTTATATCATAACTGGGTTTCCAGTGCACCCATCCTTTCATCATCACTCGTGTATCGGCTCGATATGATTGAAATACATTCAAATGGACCGTAAATGCCCGAAAGGTACACACACATACACAACAACATAGAAACCAGCGACAAAAGGCTGTCAAGGGTTATCGTTTGAACCGATTTGATAGTATGTGACTCCAAAATGCTGTATAGGGACATTTCATGTCATGGGTCATCTGGTATTAAAGTTTTTAATGGTTTCTACCATACAAGGGACGTTCATTTAATGTTGTCGTTGGGGTTCTACAGGGCGCGTTTTTAATCCCATTCACATTCCGTTTACTTCAACCCTTCGAAGTATTCTCCCTTGACGGAAACACAATTTTCAAATCTCGAAATTCATTTTGTAAAGACAGAGAAGTATGCCTTTTTAGGTATACCCTGAAGACATTGGTAAAGGACCTCTGACGGTTTCAATGCAAATTTGCCTATTTTTCAACAAATTACTCAACTGGAGCTTATGTCTTCAATTCGGGCTGAGTAGTGCAATCGGTTACCTGTTACCTTGAGAGAGTATTAATGTGAATGCAGTTATTTCCCTTAGACCCGGGGAGCGATAGGCATTAATCGATATTTGGAATGTCATATCGATGTCCATATCCCAGGACAGGTGTTGAACTTCTCTGAAGCCGGTTTTGTCATCACTGTGTTAACAATACGAATGCGCTGGATGGAAACATTTTTAATTTTTAACAATGTGGATTTTCATTTTTTTTCTCAGATCAAATCAATTTACTTTTTCAGTTGCTCCCTCTCGTTTTAATAAGTCTCGTTTTTCCCCTCTCTCTGATATTTAGGTCAAATTTCGTAAGAATTGGCGAGATTATTGGTCAGTTTTTGACAGCGGTTTGATTTAGTTTCTGACAACAAAAACATAAAATTACTTATAATAATGAAATTATGATATTTCTATCCCTTTTACGGTCTCATCTTTATGGAAAGATTAAGCCTGATACAGATACCCATCCACCCACATAGTTTTTCTCATTTCTTTTTTTTTTTTCCTTTTACCCCGCCCATCGGGGCTCGCGAAATAGACTGGCTGCCTGGTGCTTCTGCGACAGAGCTGCTAGTCCTGGGTGTCATATATCGCAGGCCGAGCTATACTAATTCAGAGGCAACATCTCGACGACTAAATGTTTTTTACTGGGACGTTAAAACACTACTCAACAGGAACGATAACGTTTTTTCTTGATTTTCTGTTTCGACAAAACTGTTTAAAAGATTTATGTAAACTGTGTCTTTCGGCATGTAACTAAGCTGCGCTATTTAAAACAATAAGATAGAAATTTAAGATTAGTCTGACTTTCTCTGTTTTTCTGCGAACAAAAGTAAATAAACTAATGAGCCATACCACGACAAAAACAAATTGGCATGTGCGCCCTGCGAACACTCAGAATAGCGTGTGCGTTCGCCCATCTGATCTGGGCCTTCGCTGTCCGCATAGAGGTAGCTTAGACCATTGCCTGTCCTCTAAGCGCACAGCGAAGATTCTGATTAGTCTGGGCGGCTGCCAAGGCTGATCTGAGTCTTGGCAGGGCGCTATGGCACTGCGTTGATTTTGTTGCGACGCGACTGAAATTACTGTTTCATACAAAAATAATCACAAGAATGACGTTCGGATTAAGTATCCATTTCTGACCTTCATTGCCGTTAGCAGGTGTTAATTTTGAAATTGCATTGTTTTGACAAGACGTGTGACCAGCAGTATATTCACACCTTCTGACCGACAGCGACTACTCAGTTGATGTCTTTAGCAAACAATTAAATGAGCCGCGACAAAGGTGCACGTACGCCCAGCGAAGTCTTAGATCAGCCTGGGCATCCGCCTGATCCGATCGCAGGCTTCGCTATAGGCATGGAGGTAGCTTAGAGTCTTAGCTACCCTTTAAACGCAAGTTCAGACTCTGCCCAGACCGGGTGGCTGTCCAGGCTGATCTGCGTCTTCGCTGGGCGCACATTCTAATTTGTTCGTCTTATCGTATTGCGGCTCATATGAGGAAACTTTTGAACATTGAGCAGAAAAGAAAGTGACCCGTCCATGGGCGGAACGCTGACCAGTGCCTTGCAGCTTTCAACTGTTCTTTCCGTATTTCTTACTGCATTTAATTCTATCTCAATTTAATTTCCACATGATAATTTTAAATGGTTTTCGCACAGTTACAGCCTGATTTGATAACAAATGTTTAAAATATTTTGAACAGAAATTCGGATCAGTTTGGTTTGTGCAGAAACACGGGTAAGGTTATGTACAAACTCATATTCAACTAATATTGACAAATTATTAACTGATCATAAACTCAGACCAGTGTTTTGCAAGGGCATAAGTTGGTCTGAGTCAGTTTGCATACATAATTAATTCCATAAATTGACTATTGCAGCTTTAATTTTTGTTCAAGTCATGATGACTTTAACAAACTTTAACGGTTTGACAATTACGAAAACAGTTTAGAGGTAATATCGGATTTTATGATCGATAATCGATTAATCCTCGTGTAATTATAAGTATGTTAATTGTACTGTATATTGTCAACAAATTCCGATCAGCTTGTGCAAACTGACATTGTTCAGTCTTATCAGTTTGCACATATCAGAGGCTGATAAGTGTCCGCAGGTGCACAGGTTTATTATCGTAAGAACTCATATTATAGCAAAAAAACAAAAAAAAAAAAATCACAAAAATGTCTTTCAATACTCCTTGCTAGCCTCACTAAAACAGTCATAAAATCAAAGTGACAAACTTGCATTATGAACAGAAATATTACTAATAAAGTTAATTTATAGCCTTGCAAGAAAAATGTTTCATAGCAATTTTTTCCCATAGCGATTAATCCTTACACTACCACGGTTACGCGAAAATCTTCACCATGATTTAGTTTCTTACATTATTTTTTTTTCGACAGTAATATCTTAAGAGAGCAATACAGTGTATATACCTTCGTGTCTCCTGATTATGAATGAGCAAATCTGCCAGTCAAAAATATAATACTATGGATTCTAAGATTTTTCCCTGGGATACACAAAACATATTTCGGTTTCTTTGATAAAAACGCCCCACCACACTCAAATAAATTTCAATCAGAAATGTTAGAACAAACATTAGCAATTATGATAATAATTAATAGACTGATCGAACATTACCAAAAAATATGTAATTGGTTTGCAAAGTTTTTTTTTTTAGCTTATAAAGGGATTTTTAAAACTACAAGTAGTCGATTAACTGTCTGTTCATTTTTGATGGTCACGTGTAGAAGTTACGTGGCTTCTTTCTCTTTTTTCCTTTCTTGTGTTCATTCGTTTATTCTTTCTTTCCTTCTTTCTTTCTTAATAAGACAATATGAATATTCTTCCTTTCTTAGTTAGATCATAAAAGCACATATATAAATACATAAACAAAACACGAATACCAAGAAATGAAGTGGTAAGCCTTTGAGCAATATAGGCGGATTTGGACTTAAACTATTTGAAACTATTATGAGCGAGGTTGTTTCGAAACGCGATTTTCTGTATGTTTAGAGATCGATGGAAGAAAGTTATAGTATACTTATTTTATAATGAATTACATCAATGTAAACCTTATAAAAATCTCTCAGTGGTGATAACTTATAAAAGTTTTATAGAAAATCCGATCATTTTCAAATTTTAGGCTGAACATAGCTTCTTAGGCAGTTTCGACATTATTCTTATATAATTTCATGTGACTGAAGCTTCAAACTTCAAAAGCCGATGGAAGTATCAAAACATGAAGTTGATTTGTATATTTTTATACCATATTAACGGACAAAGACTGAAGTTTATGATCATAACTTATAAAAAATTGTCGTAGTATCATATATGTATTTAATTTCACATTTTATATTATATTTCTATGTAATTGCATATAACACTCGACATTATTTGAACAGGTAAGCTCTCGGATAAACCCGTAAGTCGCTATCGGTAGTTTCCGCCATATTGAAGCATTAAGTTCCCTATGGCAGCTTCCATGGGAAGCCAATGTTGATGATTTTGAATTAACATTTAGACTGATGCATTATAAAGAAGTTTACATATTGATTTTGAAAAAATATTCTGTCTGCAGACTAACTCATACTGACTTTCTCAAGATGGGTAAGTGGAATTTTCGGTCAACCAAAATACATCAAATTTTCGACTTTTCTTATTTACTGAATTTTATTTTCTTAAACATGCTTAAAATAAAGTAATCACTACAACTGCATATAGCATGCATTTATATGTTTATAAAAAGTTTGCTAGCCTGATTTTAAGATGCAATGGGTTTAATTACCCCACCCACTTTTTAGTTTTTCAGCTGTAGACTATCATTCCCTCCCGTGCCTCAGCTTGCCACTCACATATAATGTGTATATTGACATTACACACATACATGCAAAGTGGTTAGCTGAGGCACGGGGGGGGGGATGTATCTTTATAAAACTTTTCCTATTTTCCATACATTAAACTATAAAAACATGCTTTTTGCACCAACAATCTCAGTCTATGTGTTTAATGACCGAAAAATTGTTTTTGTGCCAATTAAAAAGAGTTCCGAGAAATACAATTCAATGAAAATTTTGAAGAATACCTAAAGTTCATTTTTGACCACTTTTATAGGCAAATTTACATTACAACTGTCAGAGGTCCTTGCACTACCAAGTGCATTTCGGGATTCATAACGACGACCAGAAAGGGTTTTCTGTAGTAAAGGAAACAGGAAGAAGTCGCAGGGACTAAGGTCTGGCGAATAAGGTGGATGAGAGAGCTGAACTACATTTTCCTCTTTCAAGAAGTCTTGGACAAGAACACACTTGTGAGCAGGTGCGTCGTCATGGATAATGTCAAAGCTTGTTTTGTTTTTGATTTTGCATACAGTAAGGGTTGAGTGTATATGACTGAACCAACTTGAACCTGCAATAACTTTTGAAAGACTGAACGGATTAGACCGAAATTTCATCTTGTTATAGAAAATCACTCCCCCGTGAAATCACCGCAGTTTCCACGTGCTCATTACAGCCACGCGGTATGGAGGGCCTTAGTGACACAATTCAATGAACGACCCTCGTATAGCGGCATGACGGCAATTTTGTTCCTGTTCCCACAACTATTCAAACAAGAGTTCAGTTCCCTGACTCAAGAATGCGTTGTTTTTTGTACATTTCTTGTTCCTTCTCTGTAGCTTTAGAGAAGATGACAGCTACGGAAATAAGAGTAATCTTGGTCAAAAATGACTTTTTCCTCTTGTACTAAACAATCTTAATATACCTGTTTTTTGTGTGTACGAGGGGCGTTTAGAAAGTTCTGCAAATGATGTAATATTTTGGTAACTACCTCAGAGACAGAACTTCTGATAGCGAAAAGACATGAATCTATGATATGCCAATACAAATCTGCAAAGGCGGTGCAATTTTATTACAAGGCACAATTCTGCGCGTCTTTAAAATACATATATTCCCTAAAGGCACAGCAGATTTTTACCGAAGAAGGCCATAATTTATATATAAGCAGTCTTTAATTCTTTTTTATGGTTTTGGATTTAACGGTCCTTGGAGGCAGGTTTTCAGTCTATATTGAGCCGTCCCCCAGAGACAGGGAGAAAGAAGAGAGAAGTGATAGTCGAGAGAGAAAAAAATGTCCAAACAACCCCCATCTGCATCTACCGCAAGCACAGTAGTCCCTTGGCCTACTATTCATATCAGCATGACGCCCCGGCACTGCAAATTACACGCAGCACCATCGGTCCATCCGACCGCCCCTCTGCAGGTTCTGAATTTAAAGATATATGTTTTTATTCAAATATGTGAATGGCGGCCATACTTGTTAGGTGAAAAGGAAAATCTGAACAAACTTCCATTCCTCTATCACCTGGAAGATCAATATGAAATACCATGGTTCCAATCTGCCCAAGAGATTTGCAGAAAGAAGATGTCTGAAACTGTAAAATATGAGTTAGTCATGTGACTAATTTCCCACAAAATGTACCTTTGAGCCCTCTACAAAGAATTTGGTTCAAGTTGGCCTGGGTCAGGGCCTTGTTTGCTTTCCTGTTAAACAAGCAAATTCGACGAATTTATGTCCCCCGCCTTGGAAACAAGGTCTCCAATGTATATACACTTAGGGCGCGTTTACACGAGCAAAGTTTCTATGTCACAGAAACTTTAACAAAGAAAGTATGACAAACATTTTGCGTTTACACGGAGCAAATTATATGCCATAGAATCTTTGTCACATAAACTTTGGCAATGAAATATTTGCTGCAGTGTTCACACGACCGAATATTATTCGTCAAAGTTACCTGCAGCGATGAAACAAAACCTTTGTCACATTTTCCACGCTTGTAGCAATGTTCTTTGTTACATAATCTTTAGCAAAGTTCTCCGTTTACACGGACAATTTTAATTTATCGAAGTAACTTTACCATATATATTTGTCAAAGAAATATTGTCATATTTTGGCATTTACACGAGCAATTTTTTCTGTGGCAAACCTACTTTGTAGAAACTCTGGTCGTGTAAACGCGCCCTTAGTGTTTGAGCTGGAAAAGCGGCTAAGTTAAAAATGTAAAAAAAGTAATAAAAAATAATGTGAGGATTATATCCAAACCACATGCATATCTTCAAACCATAATCAAAACACCTGTGAAGTTTCAAAGGAATGGACATAAAACTGTAGGAGGAGATGCGCAGACAAGGTACCCACTATCTAATCACTTTGATAGTAAAAATGTATGAAAAATGGCTAAGTTCGATTTGCGAAAAAAGTGATAAAAATAATGTGAGGATTATATCCAAACCATATGCATATTTCAGACCATGACCAAAATACCTGTGAAGTTTCAAAGGAATCGGCATAAAACTGTAGGAGGAGTTGTGCACACAAGGTACCCACTATCTTGTCACTATGATAATAAAAACGCCTAAAAATGACTAAGTTCAACTTGTAGAAAAAGTAACAAAAAATGTGAGGATTATATCCAAACCACATAAATATTTTCAGACCATGACCAAAACACCTGTGAAGTTTCAAAGGCATCGGCATAAAACTGTTGGAGGATTGGCGCACACAAGGCACCCACTATCTAGTCACTTTGATAGTAAAAACGCCTAAAAATGACTAAGTTCAACTTAAGGAAAAAGTGACAAAAAATAATCTCAGGATTATATCCAAACCACATGCATATCTTCAGACCATGACAAAAACATCTGTAAAGTTTCAAAAGAATCGGCATAAAACTGTAGGAGTTGCGCACACAAGATACCTACTACTTTAGGGGGCGGAAAGACGGAAGGACGGAATGCCGAATACTATGTCCCTCAGCTTTTCTTCGAAAAGGCGGGGGACAACAAACCCTTCAAAAAATGTCAGCTCGTAAAGGAAGTTTAAAGCTTGAATTTCCCAGATGTGCTCGTAATGGCGATATTACCTGCATAAATTCAAATCGTATTTTACGTTGAGATATCGCTGCAGGCTTCTCACTACAATTTCGTTACTGTACATGATCGTGGTTAAACCCTTAAACAAACAGACAAAAAAATAACAAATGGTAATAATAATAATGATAAAATCTGTTAGTTGCACTCTTTCCTATATCGTGCCGATACATGTATCAGCAGCGGCGTGTAATACAAATATATCAGTATCTCAACCCTATCGACCCTGTGACTTCAGAGAATGAAGGAAATTTTGAGTGCAGTTCGAAAGCGGGATTCGAACCCGGGACCGCTAGATCAGCAGGCTAGCGATTAACCTACTGAGCTGCCGGAGTTCCCTTCAAGATAGAAAAGGCAACAATATGTGCCTATGACTAACATTATAAAAGTGCATAAAACTGTTAAAGACGCAGATGTTAAATCTTTTCACACTGTTTCTACCTCTGTCATTGGAGCTTTATTTTTAGCTAAATCATGAGAAAAGGTGCCATTTGCCTTGTACTGGCAGCAAACTTTCAACATGACCTTCGTAAACTTATAATAAATTTGAGCCGCGACACGAGAAAACCAACAATGTGGTTGTGCGCCTAGCACAGAATCAGATCAGCCTGGACATCGGTCCAGTTTGATCAGAGTCTTTGCTAAGCGCTTAAAGGGTAGCTAAGGGTATATTCTACCTCCATGCGGACAGCGAAGACTCTGATCAGACTGGGCGCATGCCGAGGCTGATCTGAGTCTGCGCTGGGCGCACAACCACTTTGTTTATTCTCTCTTGTCGCGGCTCAATTTTCTCTACTGCCAACAGCACACAATGAATTGTGAGAAATCAGATAGCGAAAAGATCATAACGCGCGAGGCATGGCTTGTGTTTTTATGGCGTAGCTGGTACAGGTTCGCGTTGGAAAAGTTGGCCATTATATATTGCAACGAACATACAATGCGCATTTACTTGTACTAATTTCAAACTGTTTTTTTCCTCCAATTTACATTATTTACTACATACTCGGTATGTAGGCAAAGTACGCGAAAGTATTAGTTTCGAGACATTTCGAGAAACAACGCGCAACAGGCAAACTTCTTTTTCTGACAGTTTTTCTTTAATATATCAACTGACAAAAATTATTACAGATCTGTTCTGTTTTTACAATTATATATTAGGGAATATTTCCTTCTATTTACAGACATTTGTACGCGTCTGCCATAGTTTCTTCTATCTAGAAACATTTAAACGCACCCGCTACACTTACCATGTTAAGCCCGGTTAAAAAAATGCGGAATTTTGCGTTTTTTGTGACTTGCTCAAAAACAAGCGTGATGTACAGTCTGTTTTATTTTATCGTTTTCAAAACTGTACCCATCAGCCTGTTAGGTGTTCTTTTCAACCACGGTAAAATGGCTGAGTACCTTCGCTAGCAACACGATTTTTTTATCCTGATGAAAATAAAACCGATTCAAAAGCTATTTGATCGTCGTATAACCATTACAGTCATAGCATCTCGGCAACGCTGTAGCTTAAAACGTTTTACCACATAACCTAGACTAAGGAGAGGATATGACTGAATGCACAACCTCCAAGTATGAAGGATTACATACAGGAAGTGGTTTGCAGGCAGTCATGTAAACAAATTCGTTTTGATGCGCAGTTGGTCGTAAATGTATGAAAGGAATGTTGAGATGGTCTGGTCGTAAATCCCAAAATGTAGACACCCACCCCTGTGCAACAAGGCTGTTTAATCTTGTACGGTATATAGTTGAAAACCGAGTTAACTGAGGCTGTACAGAGCATTAAACAGGCCACTCGCTGATGTCTACAGAATTGCAAAAGATGAGGGAATAAAGACTGTACATGCTGCTTTCTGAGGATGTAATAGAATAAAAGCAAATACCTGAGTGCAGATTTTTTTCCTGAAAACCAGGCTGAACATGGTAAGTGTAGCTGACACGTATAAATGTCTAGCGGAAACATCTAAATGCTTCTAGATAGAAAGATAATGCTCAACATGATTGGATAAAAAGATCTGTGATATTTTCGTCAGTGTAGATAGGTATATTTAGGAAAACTGTCAGGAAAAAAAGTTGTTTACCTGTCCTGTGCAGTTTTCCGCAATGTCTCGCAATTCATACTCAGTTCGCGTCAGTAAATTTGGCTACATACCGTAGCCATTATCGAATGCATCAAAAATAATTCCGTCATTGTAAACGGCTAAGATATGTTACTTTAAAAGTAATGAAATATCACTGACTTAGCGTAATTATCATCAGGATTATCACAACTGGCAACCAAACTTACCAAAATCTGAAACAAGAATTTACGCCTAGGTTAACATGCAATGGGAATAAACGTAACAGGTGGCAAACCTTCATGATCACGTGAATATAACGGCAAATATCTCATTGGAAACAAAATATTGTCGGCCAAATATATAGAGAATACCATGTTAGTGTCTTTCGATATCAAGTTTATCAGGCGAGACCAGAAACAGCGTAGGAATGGCGAGGCTTGCCGAGCCAGTCCGACGTGTTTCTGGTCAAGCCTGATAACCTTGATATCAAAAGACGCTTACATGGTTTTCTATTTATCATGCATCTTTAGAAGATTTTAAGGCGTAAAGAGACTCAAACAAAAGAAAAGTAAACGCAGTTTTGTTCGAACTTGTTGACGTCGCGAATGCGTTATGACATGTCGGTGACGTCATTTAACCAATCGAACGTTGTTATCACGGCCAACGTCAGTATGTAGCCAATCGTCTTCTGCGATCGCTTCTAAAGGCATCGCCTGATAACATTCGCGCAAGCGCAGTTCTACAGTGACATGATATCACATTATGTTATCATACCCCTGTCAGGTGAAAGTTTGTAGCAGATGCATGATAAAAAATCTTATTACATCTCGTGCCATACAAACTGAAAACGCTGATGAGATATGTTGGACATTCAAGTTACCATGCTATATGCTATCCTTTGTCTACAGCAAATGACATTATTGTAAGAAGTGAAGCCAGTTACATGTAAATCCCCATTCCACTGGTCGACGCTTCCACTGTGCTTCGAAATCTTGGTCAAAGCACAATGTCTCGTAGCAGAAGCTGCAAAAGCGTATTAGATTTTTCTGTGTCTTGGTGAAGCCATCATCAACCCAGTTAGTGTTTAAGTGTTAATTCTGGTTCTCTGGCATCGGGGTCACTACTTAAATACTGATTCATAGTATTTCTTATTCAATTTGATGCATATCTGGTAAAATTTCTAAATTATTCTAAAACTAAGACTGACTTGTGATAGCGACATGAATCTAAGCGGAGTTTGGCTTCCATTCTTTTGAGTTGTTTTGGCTTTTTGCGGCTTCTTGCTGCATCGAACGTCTTTTTTCTGGTGTCCTTATCTGTCGCCTTCTCTAGACGCAGGGGTTAAGGTGGCTCGATGGGGGACGCATGCGCTCGCGGGTTAATACGTAGGCGTCTCTTACCTGATGTCTGCGGCTAATGTGTCCCGCGACTCCTGTGGCTCGGAGAGGGATGCTCGTTGCCTGTCGAGAGCTGCCCATCATCTCTTTTCTTTCAAACTTTGGGGTTTAGCGACACTGAAGAAGTTAAATACATAAACGCGTGTCAGTCTCACTAAATTTGGTATGAATACGTTTATATTAAGCTAATCAGAAGTATATAGTCGGGGAAATGAAACGCAAAAAGGCGTCTAGAAAGTGAAAAAAAATTGGCCCATCGTTCGAAAGGACAAATTTGGTATCATTTGAAAGCTTATTGTCTCTGCTTTAACCTCCAAGGTGTTGTCGCCTTTGCAAGTGGTGCCTTAATGTCAGAAAGTGGGGAGATAACTCTGTACCCTAGCGTTCAAAGAGAAAGGTTTTTAAACCACCACTGTCGGCTAGAAACTGCATAAGAAAGCTTGCATCATAATTAAGCATTTTCTGTTTACATTATATGAACTCTTATTACTGTGCAATTGAAACAATTAACATTTGCTTTTTTAAAAATGATCACGTCGAGCAAAAAATTAGGGTGTTCTGACACAAATACATTACGTGACCAAAAGAAAACCTTAATAATGTCCCAATTACTTATTTTATGGCAAATTATGAAGAGGAAACCACTTCAAATATGTAAGTTCGATAACCGTCGTAAGTACAATGCAGATTATTAAAAAAAATAATCGTTCAAGTAATAATAGATATAAATTTCAGAAATATACGTTACATTTGCTTACAACAAAATTTACTTAATTGAATATATAGAAGAAAAGAATGCATTAGAACTATTTTGTTACAGTTACAAATGTATAAAAAGCGTTATTCCTTTCTAAACGTAATTAAATATTGTTTACAACTTGTTCCTATTACAGATATGATAAGGAAACGCCACTTATACGTATCTACGCGCCTGGGCGTAGACAGTATAAAGTTATGTCTTCGATCATACTTTAGCCTGGTGTGTGTGCTTCTATTCCTTTCGGTTTTAAGAGCGGGATGTAGGATTTGATTGTTTTAATTCCTGATCATTGCCTATTTTTTACTGTCCAGTCTGCTCAGTTTTTATTGTCAAAATTACTGACGAAATTATAAACTGAAAATTATTTATTATTTTTACTTAAACATGTGCTTCGTTAATGTATGATTTGTCGCTATTGTAGTTCAAACGTTTTGTAGTCATTTTAACACCTGTCTGCTGCAATGCAATTTTGAGCCCCAATACCTAGAAGATTATATAACTATTATACGAAACAACTTGTCAAACGTTTCACAATGGTAACGTATATACACTATTAAGTGTCACTTAAATGCATTTAAGTGATGCAGAATTGTTTTCATTTCATGAATATCATCTTATAATTTTGAGTCTGTCAGTGCAGATGCACAGTTACTGTTATACTTATCTATGGGCCAAAGTCCCATTTAGTCTAGAACTGAAGCAATATTTGCATTATACGTTACTTTATATTGTTTCTTATTCTCAGTTATTAAAGTCTTGAGCCAGTTGTCTAACCTTTGCAGCATTATGTTTCCATCACCGTTCACGTTGTTAAATGTAGAGTTTCTGTATAATTTTTGTAAGTATGGTCTTCCCGGTATAATTTCAGAGCACTTGCTCTCTCTCTTTCTCTCTCGCACATTGCATGTTAAATTGCCACTTATTTAGAAGATTTAATTCAACAATGATGTAAAGAGCACTGGGTAAAAATGTCAGTTAAAATTGGCGTACATGCGTATGTTTATTGGCCAAAGATAGAATGTGGTTACAAATGCGCATATTTACAGGCCCAAGATATGATTTTGTCTGCAACGATACGATAGAGTTATAAGCATGTATTTTTCTTAAAGTTACATACGTTATCTACCATATCTAGAGTGTTTTATCAGTTCACATTCAAATGTTCCTTCCTTAGGCAGAGAATTACATACATTGGCTGGAAACTCATAGGTGAGTCTGCATTGTACTGTCAGTTATCAGATTTAATCAGTTTTCCCAGTTGCTTCTGTAATAAGGAGTCAGTTAACTAGTTCTGATTAGAAAAATTAATATAATAGAATTAGTGATACATGTATTAAGACTTTTTAGGGTTCCCGTCTTAGTCATCGTTTCTAATGACATACAAAATTTCAGTCCTGTTACTTTACACTTATTGTTACTACTAGAATTTTACCTTATATTATATAAAGTCATCATGTTTGGACAAGTGTGTAATTTTAAAAGATGCCATGTCGATTGCAGAATAATGAACCTGAAGAAAAAACAAAACAAAACAAAAAAAAAAAACAAAAAAAAATACAACAACTCAAAACACAGTTTCAAACACCGCAGCAAACCTTTAGATAATTATTGAATGGTACTTTCAAATGAAATTGTTAAGCCAATGCTTCCATAATGAAACATCAAATATTTACCATAGTTTTGTAAATAACCAAAACAGTGTTTTGCGTGGAGATGTAATGAGATTTGAAATTTTCTGAAGCATCCTGATATCATAAGTCGTTTGCTTGCATATCAATGAACATGTAACTAAATATATATGTTTATCGACAATAACAATTTTGTTATTATGCTTCGACTGATGACAGTTTGGTATTATAGTTTCTCGTAAGCATTACCTCTTTGGAAAGAGTCCCGATATTGAAAATGTGATTACTATTACAAGAATATCTTTCGTTTCTTATGAGGAAGTGTTTTTTTTGTTTGTTTTTTTTTTCAAAAAAAAAAAAAAAAAAAAAGCTGCTGAAATCATAAGAAAGTTTCAATCTTTCGTCAAGCAAGAGAACAACGTCTTATTTGACAAAAATAAAATCAATAGGTAACTGTTACAGTTACATCCTAAAGTGTTAAAGTTAAAAGAGGAAACTGGGGATAGTTTATTGTTTTTATTTTTCTTAATCCTTTTAGATAATCATTACAAAAAGATTTTTGTTAGTTTACTTTTTCCTCTACAGTTATTTGTGACACAAACAACATGTAGAGTAATTACATAGGGGTTTCTTATAAAAATGGTAGCGTAGACAACACAGAAAATGCACAACAATCCATAGGTATTACAGAAAAAAGACGCCATCTATTAAAAGTCAGTACTTGTTTGCATAATTCTCAACGATAGACAAAGAGATCGTTTTGTTGTAAAAAAAAAAGAGTAATCCAAGTATCAAGCTGTGCTGCGAGAAAGGATTGTAGCTATTGCTAGGCTTCACATACGTTTTTTTCAAGTACCGTATGTAATATATACCGATAAAAATCCTTCAAAAATTAAGAATAAAAGTACATAAGATACAATAGAAGCCAAGAAAACGAATACATTTTAGAAACATGTCACTGACTAAAAGAGGGAAAAAGTTTTCCACAGCCTAATGGCAAGAGGGGCTGTGGGTGTATGAGGCACGACTCATCTAGCCCATCCCTCTCTTTTCGCAGCACTTTCCTTCAAAAGTAGGTTCCTATCCATTTACTGTTGGTTTTAACAGATTTTTCAGTTGCTGACCGACCAGACCGGGGTTCAAACCCGCGATCTCCTGCACAATAGCCGAGCGTCTCTAACTACTCGACCGAGCATGTCACTGATATAGAATACTAAAATATAGATTTTACGTTACTTTTTTTCTCTTTTTGCAGGCTGCATTTGCATGTTATAAACTCCTTGATACCTTTGGAAACACCGTTACACGTTACATTTTTGTACAGCAATTTACGCTAGGACAAAATACTAACGTCAAACTCATGCCTAGTCTTCTGATAAATGTCCCGGTCTTCCGTATTTGTTCATGATTGAAACAATGGGTTCTCTGCTGTTGAAGGAACTCTTTAAGATTTTTATTTTAATTTGTCGAGCGTCTTAAATTCTCTCATTTGTCTCGGTTTCTTCCGTAAGATTCACGATTTTATAAAAGATTTTTAATTGCTTATTTCGTAAAGGACGGGTACCCTTTACTATGGTTCTGTAAAGCAAGTAAAAATCTTATAGCAGCTCAGTGAAAATAATATAATTCTTATTTCTGTTGATTGTTAACAAACAGCAATGTAATCCAAATAATTATATGATTCTAAGACAAGTAGCTTCCTGAATAGCCCTTTAATTCAGTTTAATATTGTTTTAATATTTTTAAGATGTCTCCAAGCTTGAAATTCTTCTTATGACTTGTTATTACGATGTTTTACGTCTGATGCTGTAAAATACGTTACGGTACCGTCACTGAGCCAGTCATTAGAGCTTAGCAAGAAAACTCCTTTGCAAACAGTTAAGTTTAGATTATCCGTTTGATAAATCCAAGCAGAAAGAATCATTATAGATGGAAGCATGCACATTAATTGTAGAGTGCCACGGTTTTAGATAAAAACCTAGACAACAACAGTTTTAAATGTTAATTCTTTATGACAAAAGGTTTCACGTAAAGCTGTAAATGTATGAAATTTAGTAGGAAATAAACATGCATTGTTCAAAATTAGAAGTTTTGGTATATAAAAATAAATTCACGCGTTTAAACACATCTCTACTCTTCTTTCAGTTTATAGATAATGTTTTTCGCATGTTTCCGTTAAGTAACGTATTTGACGACAGTTCAAGAAGAATGATAGCAGAAATAAACATTCTTATGCTTTTAAACTGGAATAGATATTAAATTAAGACACAAAAAGTATTTTTATGTAAATTTTGTATTTTTGTTCCCTTTTTATTATGGCAAAAATTATAACAAGCCATATTTAATATTGCGTTTTTTTCTAAGTCAGATTGTTTCGACCTTAATGATAAAGCACTTGTGATATCTGTCTTAAAATATTTTAAAACAACCTATTTTTAACAAAAAAAAATGTTTTTCACATGCGTAAAACGTATGTACACATCAGTCATACCATGAAAATGGCTTCCTTGATTTAAGACAAATTTAACAGAAATCAGCTATTTTGAAATTTTGTATCCCCATCCCACCCCCGCTTCCCACACGCCCAAGGCACCAACCCCCCTCACGCTACCCTTACTCTCCAGCCCCTTTTCACCGAAAGCATGACTTTGGCACTGTTCTTGATTTTAAGCATAACATTCCATTTGTCCTGTTAGAAATCAGATTTATTTTAGCTATGGGTTGTCTATTAAACTCACATAGCCGACACTCGACTTAAAATACTTCTTTAGATACGTACCTAAAGTATATATGGTACAAATAATTTTTCGATAAAACAAGCATTTTTAGTTATAACTTTCGTAAGCGTACTTTTTCAGTTTAAAAGATCATAATAAACACTACACATGGTATACTATGGCGAAATTATCTGTTTTAAATGAAATACTTGTGAAGAAAATGACCCCCATTTCATAAAACAGCCCCAAAAATGCATTTTAGCCCCAAAAAATCTTATTCTGTAACCATAGTAACTGCAAATTTCTATATTTTTTCGCATATAAACTTATATCAAAGGTTTTGCTATGTTATGCATAAGTATCATTCACATTTCGAAGAGTTATAACGAATTTTATGGAGTTTCCATAGAAATTCCAATAATCAACGATTTTATTCATAAATTAAACATTTTGCCCCAAAAAATGCACTTTGGCACCACTTTGGAGAGCGACAACACCCGGAATCATAAACTTCAGTATCTCATGCTTAAAAATCAGTCAACAAATTCCTTTCGAACGACGGGCCATTTTTTCGCCTCAAAATTGGGCTCATTTCCCCGACTAATATCAGGAGCGCCACGTCACGGCGCTTGTTTTGACTTTGGTCAAACGGTACGTGGGGGTGGTCGGGTCGGGCGGTGGTACTTGGTAAATGTAACTCTCAGTGCCGGGGTGTCCTATTATTTGGATAACAGTATGGCAAGGGTTATTGTGCTTGCAGTAGGTGCGAGTGGGGGTTGTTTGGACATTTTTCACTGTGTATCAGTTCTCTCTCCTTTCTCACTCTCATTTGGAGACGACCCGATATAGACGGAAATAATGTCTCAAAGGGGCGTTAAACCCAAAACAAACAACCAACGAAATGGTACGTGCATGCAGTGAAGACACAGATCAGCCTGGACATCCGCCCAGTCTGATCAGTGTCTTCGTTGTGCGCCTAAAGGGTAGCTAAGGGTCTTAAGCTACCCTCATGCGGACAGTGAAAGCTCTGGTCAGACTGGACGGACTAATCCGAGTCTTCGCTGGGCACACATGCCACTTTGTTGGTTCTGTCGTGTCGCGGCTCATCTATATGTTGCTGATTGTAATAGTCAGGTACCTGTACTACGTTTAATTGTTTTCGGTTACATGGTTACGGAAAACCCTTTTTTTTGAGCCGCCGGTTGATGAACTGCCATATAATAACAAGGCATCGCAGGCGATACAAATCCCCTCGCACAAGACTAGTTGCTCGAGATATTGTCATATCCTACATTTGTGTAAAGTTGTTTGAAATCCATGGAGAAATGTAGGCACTAGAGCGATGACAAAGATTTTCTAAAAATAGCTACAGTGACCTTGACCTTGAACGCAGCACCCTGGAAGTCAAATTTGCTCGAGATATTGTCATGCCCTACATTTGTGTGAAGTTATTTCAAAATCTATTGAGAAATGTAGGCGCTAGAGCGCTGACAAAGTTTTTCTAAAAATAGCCACAGTGACCTTGACCTTGGGCGCAGCACCCTGAAAGTTAAACTTGCTCGAGATATTGTCATGCCCTACATTTGTGTGAAGTTATTTTAAAATCTATTGAGAAATGTAGGGGCTAGAGCTCTGACCAAGTTTTTCTAAAAATAGCCACAGTGACCTTGACCTTAGGCACAGCACCCTGAAAGTCGAACTAGCTCTAGATATTGTCATGCCCTACATTTATGTAAAGTTACTTTAAAATCTATTGAGAAATGTAGGCGCTAGAGCGCTAACAAAGTTTTTCTAAAAATAGCCACAGTGACCTTGATCTTGGGCGCAGCACTCCGAAAGTTGAACTCACTTGAGATATTGTCATACCCTACATTTGTGGGAAGTTATTTTAAAATCCATTGAGAAATGTACGCGCTAGAGCGCTGACAAAGTTTTTCTATAAATAGCCACCTTGACCTTGGGCGCAGCACCCTGAAAGTCGAACTTGCTCGAGATATTGTCATGCCCTACATTTGTGTGAAGTTATTTCAAAATCTATTGAGAAATGTAGGCGCTAGAGCGCTGACCAAGTTTTTCTAAAAATAGCCACAGTGACCTTGACCTTGGGCGCAGCACCCTGAAAGTCAAACTTGCTCGAGATATTGTCATGCCCTACATTTGTGTGAAGTTATTTCAAAATCCATTTAGAAATGTAGGCGCTAGAGCGCTGACCAAGTTTTTCTAAAAATAGCCACAGTGACCTTGACCTTGGGCGCAGCACCCTAAAAGTCGACCTTGCTCTAGATATTGTCATGCCCTACACTTGTGTGAAGTTATTTTAAAATCCGTTGAGAAATGTAGGTGCTAGAGCGATGACAAAAGGTGAACATACGTACGTACGTACGGGACAAAACCTATATCCCCTACCACTTCGTGGTGCGAGGGGATAATAATGATAATAATAGATACATTAAATGTGACTCAGTTGCTCAGAGGGTTAAGTGCTGGCCTACGCGGCTAGCTGTTGATGTCCGATTCCGCTAAAGGAGGAAATATTTTTACCTGTAAACCAGGCCCCGAGGTTATAAAACTTTTTTTCATGCTCAGCTGAGATTGGGCTCAAATTTTAATTTTGTATAAAATTTAAAATACTGAACCAAATTTGTTCAATGCGTTTCAAAAAGAGAAAGTATTTGAAAAGCAAGCACTGGAAACAAGAAACATCTCTACAAACTGCATAGGACTTATTTAACAATGGCTTTAAAGTTTCATGCTCAGCTCAAAAATATTATAACCTTGGGACGAGGTTTCGTTGTACACAGAACGTCATTATTACTATACCATCAACTCAATATGACTGAAATACTTTCGAAAGTGCCATAAAACTACAAATAAGCCACACACCCATCTCAATTAATTCCTTGAAATAACAAAGTGGGGTTTATTAGCCTTTTAAATTGTTACTTCATGTTGCCATTCCCGTTTGGAAGACCCTGGTTAACTATGTATATACAAGGGCTGTTACGAAACGACAAGGAGCTGTTACGAAACGAAAAAAGTCATTGTTACCAAACAACCTGGCCAGCTGAAACGAAAAATAGTCATAGTTACCAAATTACCTGCTGACCAGGTCGTTTGGTAACAATGACTTTTTTGGTTTCGTAACAGGTCTTTTGCTGTTATATGTACGAAACGAAAAAGAGCTGTTACGAAATGAAAAATAGTCATATTAAGCAGGAAAAAACCTGATGGCCAGGTCGTTTTGTAACTATAACTTTGTTTCGTTTCGTAACAGCTCTTTCTCGTTTCGTAACATCCTTGAAATGGGGGTGGTCGGGTGGTGCGATGGTGCTGCATGTAACTTCCAATGCTAGGGCGTCCTACTGATTTGAATAGTAGTAGTGCAAGGGCCTACTGTGCTTGCAGTAGGTGCGGGTTCGGGTTGTTTGTGGACATTTTTTCGCTTTCTTCTTTCTCCCGATATAGACTGAAATACTGTCTCAAAGGGTCGTTAAGCCCAAAACAACCAACGAACCAACAGCCTTAAAACATAACCGGGTGTGTGGAGTAATAAAAATGGAATGTAGAGTTTGATTGCCTCAGTTCCTGCCAATGCACTTTAATACTACTGTATAAGAAAATGAGCCACGACACAAAAAACAACAAAGTGGTTGTGCACCCAGCGCAGACTCAGATCAGCCTGAGCATTCGCCCAGTCGGACCAGTCTTCGCGAAGCGCTTAAAGGGTAGTAGCTAAGGGTCTAAGTAAGCTCCATGCGGACAGCGAAGACTCAGATCAGACTGGATGCCCAGTCTGATCAGAATCTGCGCTGGGCGCATAACCACTTTGTTGGTTTTGTCGTTCACGGCTTATTTTGAGAATGCATGCAGATCAAACAAGAACCTGCTTCATAAAAAAGAGACATTACCGATGTTTACACAAAATCAGATGTATTACCACTGGGAGTTCAAGCGTGGGTTTATGCAACTTCACCAAACAATAATACCAGCAGCTATATTTATAAGCATGAGCTTAAAACCAAAAATGACTACATGGTGTCTTGTACGTGACTTTATGATCCTGTAATCCCCAAAACAATTCTTATGAGACTGTGTTATATGAGAGACGGCAGGTCACAAATCAGTATAAAGCTTGAAACATGTCGGCTGAAACGCAAAATAAATAAACAAGCGTATCATAATCTTTCCATCAAGGAATTTTGTTAAAGTAAACCTAAATGGTGTTCTAGCATCAAAGGCCTCATTGCTCTATCAGCATGAAAATATCGCTGTGAAGTATCATGTTCATCCAAAGTTGTCACTCGATGTCGTCCGCACCTCCATTTTTACAATATCCGAATTTGTATAACTCTTCCATAAACGTAGGGGGAGGTCGGGTGGTGCGATGGTGCTGTGTGTAACTTCCTGTGCCTGGGCGTCCTATTCGTTATGGATGTAGTAGGGCAAGAGCCGACTGTGCTTGCAGTAGATGCGGGTGGGGGTTGATTGGACATTTTTTTTCTTTCGTCAATCATTTCACCTCTTTCACCTCTCTGGGAGACGGCCAGATATAGATTGAAATACTGTCTCAAAGGGTCGTTTAACCCAAAACAATCAATCAGTCAATCAATCCATTAACATCATTTATTGATAACTGTACATGCAATCTCGCCGCTTGTCTGTACTGACGGAGTATTGCCCTGTAAGTTGCATAAGAACAGTCGTAAACCAAGTCATTATAGCACATGAAAAGCTTTGTTAATGACTTGTAAACTGCTGCCAAAGGTTGGACAAATGTGTACGGGTAGCTGACCATGGCCTGAAACGAGGATTTTTATACACAGACATTGGTGAAGGAATCAGCAAGTCGATTGGTCGATTTGATGCTTAACGTCCACGGTAAACAACTAAGGTCATGTCGGGACGGTCAGTTAACCTAACCACACTATTCCTGGGCAGGCTTAGACCTCCTAAGCGGTTAACCAGTACTAAGTGCACAAACTTTCGCCAGTAACTGACAACTGCCCTTCTTGAATCAGCGGAAGGAGAAACGAAAGTATGCGGAATCAGCAAGGTAAAGGTGATGAGGCCGGAAAATAGTGCCCAATCGTTTTCGCTATTTTTTGTAGCATTGTAGTGAATTTTGCATTAACATCGATCAAACATTTTTTTTCAATGCATGTAAGTATGCATAGTCCCTTGGGAGATGTTGAAAACCACGGCCTTCGGCCTTGGTTTTCAACATCTCCCTCGAGACTTAGCAAACGTTCTTACTAAATTCACACCACATTCACACCCTGAATTTATGTATTTATTGTGTAGAGTTAGAATTCCCCGGTACATGTATATCTACCCCGTTATTTTAGAGAAATTATGGTTTAAAAATATTAAATTAGGTTAGTTTAGATATCATACTAGACTTTCCTGGAGCTTCTTTTACATACGGGAATTTTGAATCGATCATAAATATCAACAGAAAATAAACAATTTTAGAGAATACTGTAATTAAGTATTACGGCCAATAAAAAGACAAAAACTATATACCCCCTATATACTACGTATACTGGGGATATAATAAATTGGCTGACACCAGTGAATTCTAGATAAACGAAATATAAATTATAATTGTATTTTTAAAGTGGGAAATATACAAGTACAAGGGGCAAAACGCACATAACATTGAATCTCCAAATTTATTATTCAAAGAGTTTACTTGGATTATGGCAAGAGAGACAGCTTCATTTGTTGCTCGCTTGAACGAAGTCCAGGAAGAGCTATTGCAGTACCGTCGGCGGTCGCATTGGAGTCTGCGTCAACAATATGTTAAATTTTATGAGCTTATATTTTCAAAAGCATATGATGGATTTGGTTCACATTTGATATGATGAAAGATATAGGTCCAAAGGCTTTTTCCAGCAATGCCCTTTGCTCATGCCCATGATCTTAAGGTCAAGGACACGGAATTTAAATCGTACAATTAAGTTTTACGTTTAAGTGTTTTTAAAAAGGCAAGTATTTTTCCAAACCAAATGATGGATCTGGCTCGTATTTTTGCTTGATTACAGATAAGGTCCAAAATTTTATTGAGCAATACCCTGCCGATGCCCATGATCTTAAGGTCAAGATGGCAGACTTTGAAATTTCATGTTTGAGTTTTGTGAGAGCTCATATTTTGAAACTGTATGACTGATTCGGTTCATATTCAGTATGAAGATGGATATAAAAAAGGTAAAGGTTTCCCATAGCCAAATAGCCGTAGACGCAGTGGGGGTTAGAGACCTGCTGTATTATGGGCACAGCTGATGAAAGGCGGAGCCCATCTCTCTCCTTTCGCTGCCTTATCCTTCCCTAATTCGAAAAAGGTACCCATTCACTGCTGGTCGACAGAGAGAGTTTTCCAGTCGTCGGATGGCGACGGTGAGCCGCGAACTCACGACATTCCGGTGACTTTCTGCACTATAACCGAGTCACTCTAACCACTCGACTACGGCGCCTCTCCATATTTTTTATATATGATGGATATAGGTCCAGAGTTATTCAGCTATACTCCGACCTATGCCTATGGCTGAGAGGTCAAGGCCACAGACAGTACATGTATCTTGCAAGTTTTATCAAGAATAGTGTATAACAGAGGGAAGAGTCGAAGCAGAAGATCTGCATACAATTTGGTGGACCGATCAAGGGCTATAAGTCTTGCAGACAAGGATCAATAACTACCCTGAAGTCATACTAACTTCAGATAGTAATTAGATTTTCTTTTAACTCTTTCGGCGCCAAATTTTTCAGACGACAAATTTTCGTCTGCTCAAATCATCAGACGACATATTTGTAATTGGAAATTTTAACAATCTAAAGACATTGTTCATAAAATCAGGCTTTTTAAGTTCATATTTGAATGGCAAACAGTGTAGATCCTGATTAGACGGCTCTTTTAAGAGCCGGCTGATCTGGATATACGCTGTTTGCAAAGTCGCATTTTTGCGCCGAAAGAGTTAAGCCTCCTGTAAATATGAGAGCCGCAAAATGTAATACTGGTCTGCTCATCAGATGGTGATTATAGAATCTTGATAGCTTTATGCAAACCAGAAGAAAACTGAAGAAGGAGTTCCAATAACAAGATTGGTATTACTGAACTGATCCTAGATGGTCACTCTAGGAGTACATGTAAGCGTGTGAACATGACCCCGATAAAATATCAGCTTTTCAAGATAGTGATATTCATGAAAATTCTACGCAAATTAAAACGAGATGTGGCAGCAATATTTGCGTCTCTAAACAACTCAGTTGCTGTGACTTTGACACAAAATTCTGCGATAATAACACCAAGATACATGTAATATGATTGTCCCCAAAATCTGCGACAATACCACTAATATACATGTAATATGATTGTTGCAAATATCTGCGATAATAACACCAATATACAAGTATTATGATCGCTGACAATGCGCTGATAAGTATTATAAAATCAAGTGAAATAATTAGATTGAGATGCGGTTACAAGGTTTGTGTCTACAAAATTTTGAGCCGCGACACGAGAAAACAAATAAAGTGATTGTGCGCCCAGCGCAGACTCAGATCAGCCTTGGCATCCGCCCAGTCTGATTAGAGTCATCGCTGTCCGCATGAAGGTAGTTTAGACCCTTAGGCTGATCGGTCTGGGCGGATGCCCATGCTGATCTTAGTCTGCGCTTGGCGCACAGCAACAACAAAAACCTTTATTACACCTAGCTTACATATATATGTAATGACATGGGGAACCGCTTTGTTGGTTTTTTTTTGTGTCGCGGCTCAACTATACAAAGATCAAGGACTGCATCTCAGGTGTTGTGCTGTCTGGCGGCCATAAACGGATCTCTGCACATCAACTAAAGTGCAGTTTATATTATACCTTTGATCCCTTTAGTGCGGTGGGAATGTTCTTAAAACTCGAAACTAATAATTTTCTAAGATTTTTTTCTAATTTTTGAATATGTTTTTGCTATATACTTGTATTTGAATCTCATGCGTCCCTGAAATTTACAAAATTTCAGTACGTTTTCTTCTGGCTTTCAGTGCCAGGCCATTATATGGCTACACGAAGCTTTATTAGCCAAAATTGCGCGGTCCGACCCACCTTATTTCTTATGAATGTTTTCAGTGTTCTTAAAGGAACGCAGTTGTGATTTTATTATCAGAAAGGGTCCGATCAGAATTCCCGTAAATAGAACTGTATGATGAGTTTACTTTAACCCGACTGCAGTGCTACAGTAATGCATACCACTTGCAAAGAAAAAGAAATGGTGGTATCCAGCTAC
Organism: Ctena decussata; assembly: GCA_963989385.1. Classification (NCBI taxonomy): domain Eukaryota; kingdom Metazoa; phylum Mollusca; class Bivalvia; order Lucinida; family Lucinidae; genus Ctena; species Ctena decussata. The sequence goes on along the minus strand of OZ022501.1, from coordinate 54,676,438 downwards.
CCGACGACCATTTTCTAAGACAATAAGCTATGATTCCTGATTCTTAATCAAACATTACATTGTTTGTCACTTATAAAGCTACAAAGTTCTAACATCACATGAAAAAGTTTCAGGGAAAACTAAAACAGTAACACACATTTTTAATTTTCAACAGTCTAAATCAGAAAAAAGAAAATAAAAAATGAATAAAATAAAGAATCATTTTTATGATTAAAAAATGACTCGGCTTTAAATCGCATATTAAATCAGCTAATTGTTTATCTGTACACCAAATTTGAAATGCCTAGCATAAAATGTTCCTGAGAATACTGGGACACGAATTTACTATAACACGACAGAAAAATGAATATATACATGTATAAGAACAAATAAATGCAATATACCCGATTTTTAATCAAACAATATATTGCACAATTCAACAAGTTCTTGTCCTTATGTAAACCAAGTCTGAAGATTCTAGCTTGAATAGTTTATGGAAAACATCTGACAGAACCCACTTTGGAAAAAAGTAAAATTTGAAATTATATAAACAAATGGATAAAAATGCATTTAGCCCATTTCTCAATTCCACAATACAACAACTGATTATTCCTACGTATACAAAGTTTAAGGATCCTAGCTTAATTAATTCCTGAGAAAAAAATTAACATATAATTTGAATGTGCGAAATAGGGTAAGAAAGAAACGTAATTAACAACAAAAAGAATACGTTAATGGGCTAAATTCTAAATCCCACCATGCAATGGCGCATTTTTCTTATCACAAAGTTTGCGAAGCTTCTGAGAAAACTGACACAACTTGACGCCAGCAAAATGGACAAGTAAAGAAAATAAACATGAAAATTAGATGAAAACCGAAGGACCTGAGGCTATAAGATTTTTCGACGGACGAACGGAGCCGATTTGTATTGTCCCATTTCATAACGTCGAAGAACAATGATGTTTCACAAGTATTCCAATGTCAGCAGCATGCCCTCGATAGTAGCATTCGAGATTAAACGTAATCAATCACTGTAGCCTTAGTTTCGAATCCAGATGGCGTGAAAATTTTAAAGCTAACTGTCATGTAAGCAAATTCAGAGATAGTGTGCAACATAGTTGATTCATAATTGTTTGATGCTTCAAATATGATAAAAATCAAATAGTTTAGGTACTGGCCATAATCGCATCTTACTAAACTTATAATCAGACATTTGACTACCTGTTGGCTTGTCGTCTTGTCTATTTCTTCCTTAGATTCCAGAATACAGCCAATTCTAGATATCTTGAAGTCAAACTTCAGCCCAAACTACTGATATTTCAAAGTAAATTTTCTGGTACCAGAAAAATAACTTTGAGATATCAGTAGTTTGAGATGACAGGAGTTGAAATGTCAATTAAAACAGGAAATATGTTCTTTGATATGAGAAGATATTTTGAGATATCAGTGTTCGAGATATCGGGAGTTGACTGATTTACATGTAGTACTAAAGCTGCTGAGACTACTGTTAATATTTATTACTGGTCACAGAGACTGAGTCCCACCTAAAGAACTTTTCTCACCCCAGGGGTTGTATTTATAAAACGACTTAAGTCGTTGCTATGGTGTTGCTAGGACTAAATTTCTATGAAATTTGCTCTAGAGGAACATTCTTTTTCAGACTGTTCCTCTAGAATAAATTTCATTGTTGTAGGGAAATTAGCAACAGCATAGCAACCAGTAAGTCGTTTTATAAATACGGCCCCAGGATCGTAATGTTTTGCTGGAAGGCAATGATAGTCTTGCCCGCTGTAAGGACGAATGGCAAATGAATTTCATAGTAGCCTCCCCGACAACAAAAATTGCATGTCACTTCACAATACATAATCCAATACTAGAACAGGTTCAGTCCTCCATGTAGTCAGGTATTACAATCACAGTTAATTTAGTTTTTGGTCAACATATTTCGTATACTGGGAAATTTTGCGACATCAAAATTTTGCGGATTTGTCCCAAAACCATAAATTTCCGTGGTTTTTTTTTTAATTTAAATTTGTCCATGATAACTTTTTTGCACTGTGAGATTCATGGGCTGCAGTTTATCGGTACATGGAGGGGACATATATAATTGAAATATTGTGCTGCTTCAAGTCATTTAAAATGTGTCTCCTGTCTGAGTACAAAAGCCAGTGAAGATACACAGTGCTTCCGTGCAAGAGGGAAATTGTATAGCATCGAAAAACGTGAGATAGACATTTGAGCCGCGACACGAGAAAACCAACAATGTGGTCGTCCGCCCAGCACAGACTTAGATCAGCCTGGACATTCACCCAGTCTGATCAGACTCTTTGCTAAGCGCTTAAAGGGTAGCTGAGTGTCTAAGCTACCTTCATGCGGACAGGGAAGACCCTGATCAGACTGGGCGGATGCCCAGGCTGATCTGAGTCTGCGCTGGACGCACAACCACATTGTTGGTTTTGTCGTGTTGCGGCTCATTTGTACATATCAGTATGTTGTCTACACACAAATACTAAAATATGCGAGCAAATGAGAGAAGGGCTATTGTTCGGGACTTCATATAAGTCGCCAAAAACCAAAAAACAAACAAAAGAAAATCAATACATTTGACAAACTGACGCTCTAGAGCATGCATTCCGTGTCGCGCACGAGTTTTTTTTCTTATGTGTTCTCTGCACAGATAGCAATTTAACTCTTTCGGCGCCAAATTTTTCAGACGACAAATTTTCGTCTGCTCAAATCATCAGACGACAGGTTTGTAATTGGAAATTTTAACAATCTAACGACATTTTTCATAAAATCAGGCTTTTTAAGTTCATATTTGAATGGCAAACAGTGTAGATCCTGATCAGACGGCTCTTTTAAGAGCCGGCTGATCTGGATATACGCTGTTTGCAAAGTCGCATTTTTGCGACTTTGGCGCCGAATGAGTTAAAGCTCTTATTCAAATTCCAATATCAGAGCTATGCGTTTTAGCCTTTTCTTTATATGCTTTCCTTTGAAGAGATAATTTTTTTACCAGCACAAAACACGTAACAGAATGACCAGAAAACGTACGAGACGAATGAGTACATACATACATACATACATACATACATACATACATACATACATACATACATACAAATAAAATTCAAGGGACATGAGGTATGTTTAGGATCACCTGTCTACCACGCCCATGTATCTATATAGAGTCAGTGTAAATGAAAGTCCGTAACTCAAAGCCATATTTTGTTTTTCCTGTGACCATCAAATCAAATATACGTTTAGGAAAGAACACATTGTGGGGTTCAACGGTGTTATGGTGTCTCCCACAGTACTTCTTAATTCGACACACGCTTCGCTCTGCGACAATCCTTTGACAACAAGTTACCAGTGAGAAGTTTCCTTCTATCAACGAAGTCTTGATATTTTAAACAAGCCCTAGAGCAGCGGACTAACTGAGAGACATAAAATAGGTAAGCAGGTTCCGAAGGAATATTGTTACCTAAACATAAAGAAATTGATGTCGTCCTCCTTGTCAGAAAGCAACTATTTTCCAAGGTCAGTATAGAGATAGCAATTTAAGCGTTCAGCAAAGGAAGTGGACTGTGTAGTGTCCATAATTTAAGTAAAATGGAACGAGGTCAATAAACTCCAAAATGGATGTGCAGGGCGTTTCTTACCTTCTGTCAAGAGTCCCTCTAGCGATTCCAAGGTCGACGGTTCGATTTCCTGCTCCCCCGGTCTTTCCAAAAGATGAGATTTCAAATCGAGGGGTCCCGTCTCCATACGAGACATATGTTCTGCCGGATTCACTCACATACTCGTTGCTGTTTATTTGTCTGGTTGTTTTGGATTAAACGACTCTTTGAGACTGTAGTTCAGTCTATGTCGAGTCGCTGCTATATATATAATTCATGAGGTAAATCTAGCGTATCGTTGAATGCTTCACAAATACAGTTTATTTCCCTTTGACTAGTTTCTTCATACATAAGGTTTCCTATTCTGAATTAAACGCATAAAGCAAACTGTATAAGGACCTCTGACAGTTGTAATGTAAATTTGCCTGTAAAAATGGGGAAAAATGAACTCTCTGTATACTTCAAAATTTTTATTGAAATGTGTTGCTCTGAACTCCCTACAATTGGCACAAAAATAATTTTTCAATTATATCACAAGTAGACATAGATTTTTGGTGTAAAAGGCAATTTTTAACCATGGAATGTATGGAAAATAGGAAAAGTTTTATAGAGATGGTTTTCCCCCCGTGCCTCAGCAAGCCACTTTGCATGCATATGTGTACTGTCAATATACACGTTATATATGAGTGGCGAGCTGAGGCACGGGGGGGTGGGGGGGGGGGGAGATAGTCTCCAGCTGAAAAACTGAAAAGTGGGTGGGGTAATTAGACCCTCTGTGTCTTAAAATAAGGCTAGTATACTTCTTATTTACATAGAATTGCATACTATGAGCAGCTATAGTATTTTACTTGACATTAAGCATATTTAACAAATAAAATTTATTAAACATGTTAAATAAGAAAAAGCGAATAATATTTGTATTTAGGATGACTTAAAATTTCACTGACCCCTCTTGCCAGAATCCGTGAAAATTAGTATGCAGATGTAATAATTGTTCAAAAGCAATATCAAAACCTCTTTATAATGAATAAGACTACCCGTAAATGCTAAAATTTTCATTTTTGGCTTCCCAAGAAAGCGGCAGTAATTTGTTGAAAAATAGGCAAATTTGCATGGAAACTGTCAGAGGTCCTTAACAGTATTTATATTTTTATAGTTATCGCCACAGAAACAATGAGTATATCCACCATTTTAAGTCGGCTTTTGCGGCAACTGCCTCTATAAGAAAACATGTCTTTGTAAGTGATCGGTTATAGGATCTTAAGGTTAAGGTCAAGTTTGCTATGTCATCGCCCTAGCATCCTTATCTATAGACCGATTTCAGTTTAAAATTTATACAAATTTTAATTTTGGCAATTTCTCTTTTTCATTTTTGCATTTTATGGTGCTGAAATCAAGGTCAATGCTGCTTGTACCTTTATTATCGCCATAGCATCCCAATATATGGACCAAAGATAATTCAAAAATAATTTCTCTTATTTCTGAATGAAAAAAATGTTGGGACCCCTCATTAGAACTGTCTTACTGAGATGGTTCTACTGAGGGGTCATAAAATATGTTTTGACGGAGAAATATGGTTAAATTAAGTATAGAAATACATTTGAAAATGCCAGAGAGATCAAGATCACAGTTGTTATAGATTTTAAGAAGCACGAAACAAGAAAAAGCTTTTAATAAATATAATCGGCGCAGATTAAATGAGAGTGTGTTTTGTTATATGTCTCTAGTTGAAGATTTGACAATAATTTTCATGAATTAGTAAGCTATGTAGGTAGGCACCAACAACCGTATTTTTGACACTGGATAGCGACAACCACCTATCTCAAAATTGAGCTATCCAATTTGGAATTCCAAAATGGACCGCGGTCAATCAGGTCTCTATTGACCTGATTTCAAAATAGTTATCAGCATGTTGCACTGTTTGTTTGTTTGTGTGTATTGAACCGAAATAGAAATCGAAAGTTGATCCACGACGAAAAAAAGAAAGTTTTGAATATCTGCGTCTGTTTTCGATAACATTTCGGTTACGTTTGTTTTGTGTTCGGTGCTGTTTAATTTATTGTGTTCTCATTTTAACCCTTCTATAATAAAAATAGAAAATAGGTAAAATTAGTTGTTAAATGTTTTTCGTATAATTTGCTTAGTCTGTTGTAACCGTTCTGTTGGTCTAAATTATTTACATGTAGTTCAGTAAAGATAGCTGAGTTGCCACCTATTTGGGAAAGAGCTGCTGACTCGGCTTATCACTTGTAATTTATTGTTTGTTGGGATGTCTTCGTCAATCTTTCCCTTTGATGTTGGGGTTAGGGTTTGGGATCTGATTCAGTCAGTTCCTGAAGTGTAGTTACTCTTTAAATTACTATTGTAAAATATTAAACAGAGTGCTAGTATTCACAGTGCAGTACGACGAGAAAAAACGAAGATTAAATATTCATTGACCTTTGATATTATTGGCTAAATTTTGACATACGCGTTATTTGACCAATGGAATCTTGTAAAATATGGAACAATATCGAAATTATACGAGGCTGTGCCTCGAAAAAAACTCCAGCGTTGGTCTAGCGCACTGATCATTTACTGATCAGTTTAATACACCTCGACATAGGAACGGAGAACCAGAGGACCATTGGTCCTGTAGCTCACCTGAGTCTATTCATCACAGCACTCAAGGGTAGGTAACTTGTAAATTGTACATTACAATGTGGCCTAATTTCAACTTTGACTGAGTTGTTAGGCTATGGAAACTTCAAAATGCCATAGCAATGAAACCACGTGGGCAACAATAATAGAAAACAATATTTATGTAGTGGCTAATGTCATGAACATGTATGCAAAGAATCAGCTTCATCCCCCTATACAGTTTTTGAGGAAAAGATTTTTGAATTTTTCAAAAAAAAATTCCCTTATGTTGCTATCATGGCAATTTATCAAATTCGGTAATTCGGACAAGATTAATATGAATATGAATCATAGAGGACTACTCAAGAAACATTTCTGTAGGAAAAAAATCCAAATAACTGCAGTGAGATAGCAAAAATTGCAGATTTCCATTTTTCCCATTATAGGTCAATGGAAACTTTAAGTTGCCATAGCAACCTAACTGCTGAAGCAATTGCCATGAAAAACAGCAATCCCCTAATGACCAGTACTAAGATTGTTTCTGTAAATTTTGAGCTTTACCGGCCGCATAGTTTTCGCAAAAATGATATTTTAAATTTTTTCTATTTTTAACTATTCGGTTGCAATCATGGCAATCAGCCAAATAGCTCAATTTGCAAAAATTTCATATGGCTGGTTGGGGACTACTCAAGGAACATTTCTATAAAAGCTTTGTCAAAATATCTGCAGTGACATAGCAATAAATGCAAATTTTCCATTTTCCCATTATAAGTCAATGGCAACTTTAAGTTGCCATAGCAACCAAACTGCTGTGGCAATTGCCAAGAAAAACAGTATTTTTATTCAGGGTAGTACCAAAATCCTTTCTGTGAAGTTTGAGCTTTATTGGTTGCATAGTTTCTGAGGAGATGATTTTTGAATATTTTTTCTATTTTTAACCATTCGGTTGCAATGGCAATCAGCCAAATAGCTCAATTTGCATAAATTTTATATGGCTGGTTGGGGACTACTCAAGGAACATTTCTATGAAAGTTTTGTCAAAATATCTGCAGTGACGTCGTAATAAATGCAAATTTTCCATTTTCCCATAATAAGTGAATGGCAACTTTAATGTGCCATAGCAACCAAACTACTGGGGCAATTGCCAAGAAAAACAGTATTTTTATAGAGGGTAGTACCAAGATCCTTTCTGTGAAGTTTAAGCTTTATTGGTTTCATAGTTTCTGAGGAGATGATTTTTTAATATTTTTTCTATTTTTTACCATTCGGTTGCCATGGCAACCAGCCAAATTGTGCAATTCACATAAATTTCATGTGGCTGATAGAGAGCTACTCAAGGAACATTTCTGTAAAAGATTTATCAAATTATCTGCAGAGAAATAGCAATAAATGCAAATTTTCAATTTTTCCCATACAAGTCAATGGAAACTTTAAGTTGCCATAGCAATCAAAGTTTTGAAGCGATTTGGATAAAAAACAGTATTATCGGTTCCCCCTGCCTATAGATGCTATATATGAAATTTGGTAACAATGAGCCTTGTAGTTTCAGAGGAGATGTCGTTTGAAAATATTGACGGACGGAGGGACGGACGACGGACGACGGATGCCTGTCTATACTATAAGCTCACCTGTGAGCCTTCGGCTCAGGTGAGCTAATTACCGGCATACCTTGGACAAGTTCGCATTCTGGGTGTTGTGGTCAAGATCAGTGTCGCTATTATTATAACATATGAAAAGTATGACCACCCTTTAGTACTCTTAATTATTGACCGATTTGAGAATAACTCTATACAATTGAGCCGCGACACGAGAAATCCAACAAAGTGGTGGTGCGCCCAGCGCAGACTCAGATTAGCCTGGGCATACGCCCAGTCTGATCAGAGTCTTCGCTGTCCGCATGGAGGTAGCTTAGACCCGTAGCTGTCCTTTAGGCGCTTAACGAAGAGTCTTATCAGCCTGGGCATCAGACTGGGCAGATGCCCAGGCTAATCTGAGTCTGCGCTGGGCGAACAACCACTTTGTTGGATTTCTGGTGTCGCGGCTCAAATTATCTTTGACAAGCTTGCGTCTTAGGATGGTAGGACAAGGTCGAGTGTTGTATCTAATCGCGCTAGCATCCTTATATACGCGCTAATTCAAAATGTTAAATTAAGGTGAGGTGGGAGCAATTGACAAAACACATGATTTTATTCATACTTCACAATATTGTACATTTTAGCTCCTCTTTCAGAAAATGTAATAAAAAGGGGGTGTCGCCGTTGTCGTTTCCAAGATATCTGACCTCGAAAACGTCAATTTTTTCCCATTTTCGACACGACGTTATAATGGCGTTCTATGGAAAACGTACTTTTTTGCACGTCTCTCTTGGATAAAAGCCTTCATTCTGAGAAAACAAAACATATTTTTTTTCTGTCAAAACTAACACAGTATGGCCAGATGATAGAAGTTTACATTAAAGCAATAAAAATAGCGAGTCGCCGACTTAACTTTTGAGCTGAAGTGCATAAAATGCCTAGCTGTCTCTTTAGACTGAAATGCTAACGTCGCGCATGGTGACGTTAACGTTGCTTTACTTGTCGCGCCAAGTATCAACCGTCGCTTATTGTAGGATCCCGGCAAAATTTGTCAAGGACTTTCGTCACTCAAGCATGATTGTCATCCCCGGGAAAGCGGATGTAGTACATTTTCTCTCAATGCATTAGCCGTCTTTGCTAACTTTTCTTAAATAATGACAAAAAAGGAATCGAAAACATTGTCATTATGCCTTTTCCACACAATTTACGGGCACCGGAGTTGACAAACTCTCTGAAGCAACAACTTCAGGTTTGGCGTCCTTGTGTTATGACATTTGAACAGTTCCCTTCTTCCTTGTAGTCTGTTCAGTGTTAGCGAGTCAAGTTTTCCAGTACATGAACCGACCAAGAAAGGAACCTATAATTTTTCGCACTGCGACTGGACCTTGGCGAATCTCTCTCTCTCTCTCATTCTCTCTCTCTCTCTCTCTCTCTCTCTCTCTCTGAAAATGACTGTGAAAATGCAGCTTGAATCCACTTAGCGTCTGGGAGAATTAATAATTCGATTCTATGATATACACTTGAAAAAAACATGAAGAAATGAAAGACAGAATAATGAAAGAAAGGCAATAAAAAAAGAAACGCCGCATTTATTAGCTTATTGACAGAGAAGAGCGTTTAATTACCGTATCAACCTTGATAAAAGGTCTTGCTGATATTGCATCGACGTTGATACGGCTGCCTGGCGTTGTTCAAACGCTAGGGACAGTCTAAAAAATTTAATATCACTGCAATGTGGCCTAATTCTAAGTGATTAGTATTTTAAGGGTGGGTGGTATGAAAACGATATCACCTCATTGCACACAACATTTCATTTTCACATTACCATGGTCCTGATATGACTGAATTACTGTTAAAAAGGACGTACAATCTCCATCCACCAATCACCAATCCATCCATCCCTCCATGCCGATCTATCTGGTAACACCCGAGGAGGCCCGGTAGCTCAGTAGGTTAAGCGCTGGCCTACTGATCTAGCGGTTTCGGATTCGAGAACCGCTGGAGGCGGAAATCTAAAATGCGTGGTCGAAGTGTAGAGAGTGATCTGACTTCTAATTTCAATTTCATGAGCTGTGTCGTATGAAATATGTAATAAAATTATTGCAACAGCAACTGCGAACTCCATCTAACAAGCTGACGAGAAATTGCCAGGGACAAGCTTTCCCGCTAGTAATAACTAGCTATATTTTTTGTAGTTTCTTCCCTACGACACTTTCTATTTCCTTTTAATTTCACCCAGCGCACAGCCTCCTTGTGTTTTGTAATCAGACCATGTAGTACATGTAATCACAGAAGCGGATAATGTTGACGCCATCTTGTTTTTCTCAGACGGAACGTTTGGCGTCATTACGTAACGTTGCGACAGAAACTGTCGCACGGCGGCACTGAATTACTCCCACCTCACCTTAAACATTACAATACTTTGGACACGTATACAGTAGAAATTGATCATTCATCCAGTAGACTTAAGGTCAAGAATACGTAAATGGCTCATACATAGAATTTTTTTAAATTTTGCACAGGAGTGCATTTTCCTGTGTTACATCGAAATGTGCAATAAAAAAGATAGGTCACCGAGTTCGTTTAGTCGCTAAATCAGAATGAAAAACGTGAAATTTTGAGGCCGTTTCCATTGACGGCAATGCAAACGCGATGAAAATACTCAGATTTTAAAACTTAGACGTACACGAGTTGTTTACCACTACATAGATTTTTTTCAAAAACTGATATTTTATGTAACAACATCTGTCGATTAAAATGAGGTTAACAAAGTCCTTTCCCGAGCTCGTTTTTCAATTAGCGCTTGATACGCAAGCATAGGTATGTATAAATTTTCGCCATTCGTTGACGTCATTTATAAGCGACGTTACAATCGTTTACGGGCGACGTTATAAGGCATGCTAAGACAACGTTTTGAGAATACGGAATGATGGCGACTAAAAAGGTTCTCATGATGAATGCTTTAGTGATAACAAAAATTAATAAGAATCAGAAACAAACTTCTAACGGTACTATGCTTACTGCAGCCGACACGAAATGAGCCGCGCAACGAAAAAGGAAAAGCCCTGAGTAAACCCAAATTCTTCTTTTTAAAACTGTATTACCCTAACATTGTAATACAATGCACAAAATTATGATAAAGTGGGTCCTTGGGGCATGTACGGGAAGCGGATCAGTCTGCGCATCCGCCCAAACTGGCCAGAGCTTTTGTTGTACATTTCCTCTGGTTCCGTGAGGAACAGCGAAGAGAATTATCAAACTACGCGTATGCGCAGGCTGATCTGTGTGCATGTTTATTTACTGCCGACTCGTGTCCTTTCTGTGTGGCTCATGGCAGTCCGATAACATTGACTTTACGCCCCTTTTGGACTGTATTTCAGTCATATCGAGATGATGTAGGATCATACTGAAAAGTTACAAGGCAAAATTCCACCGTCGGCGGAAGGCTTCTTGTATCCTAGTGGCCATAGGGGCGGTGTGGGTAAGAGGCCCGCTGTATCTTTGGCAAAGCCATACAACAAGTTGAAGAAATATTCATCCGTATTTGTAAAAGGATACGCATAGTTAGTTAAAATCGCAAAAAGCGGCATTATAATAAATATTACAATCTGATACCATAAAGCTCTAGAATCAGCTGGCACACGTCATTCCGCATACGCAATCCCACCAGCGCCGCGGAATAGTGATTAGAGGCAATCGGTCATGATGCAGAAGGTTGCGGGTTCGAAACCGGGTTCGGCCAGCCAGCGACTGAAAAAGTCTCTTTGTCAAGCCAGCAGTAAATGGGTAACTTTTTCGAATCAAGAAAGGATAACGCAGCGAAAGGATAAGGGTGTGCTCCTCCGTTCGTACTTTCATACGTGTGTCTGAAAAGTCCTGAGTGCCCTGAAAGTAGAGAGGGAACATGTATTGCGGCCAACCTTAAATTGTAACACACTCACGAAACACTCTCTGTCTGACAGTCTGTTTCTCTCTGTCTCTGTCTCTCTCTCTCTCTCTCTCTCATTAATTTTGTAGGAATACATTTTTGTTGATGAAATAACTCCATAAATACAAGAAAAGAAGAACACTACAATATCAGCAGAGGGCTTGAATAAAAAACGACAAAAACTCCGTTTTTTCCATGTCTCACTCTTTTATCAAACGTCCGATGGGGGCCGCCATATTACAAATAGCATTGTATGATCTGTTATGTTTAAATTGTTTCCCATATGTCACTTTATGTGACCTGGGAGTGAAATAAAGATTTGTTGAGTTGAGTTGAGTTGACTAGGAAGTATTTCGTGACGTAACGTCGTTCGCGACGCACGTAATTAATTGCGCCAGTCATTTACGTATTCTTTACCTTAACAGTATGGTGCGAAGTGCAAATATTACTTGTTTGTCGAAGACATAATAAGATTAGTTCTCCATGTGACAATAAAAAAGTCTTGTTTTGCGAGTAGAAGTATAACTACAGCTGCAGTCAAAGCAACTCTTACTTTACGAAGAGAATTATAACCACAACTGCAGTCAAAATGACAGTTCCATGCTTCTGGTGCTCGGAAGACACACCCAGTTCGGGAAAGGACATGGTAGAAGTTCAAAGAGCAGGGCATATCACAGAAAGCACATAAAATGCAATCTTGCATCAATGCCACGTCATGAAGTGGCATCGACGTTGATGCGACGTTGCGCTGACGTTATGTTGCCGCTGATAAATGATGAAAATCTTTAAATACTTACGTTTTTTTTTTTTTTTTTTTTTTCTTTTTTCTCTTCGACAGTTTGTTTTATCATATGACGTCGCTGTTATTCAGTGGATAACGTCATGTAATAAAAATCACACGAGTAATAACACTTTGGCGCGTATACGTAACGTCATTGACAACGTCCATGTCAACAATGCGTTTTCTTTTTGGAATAATATTCAGTTTGAAGGCGTTAAAATCCCATTTAAAGGATCTTATGATAAACAGAATCTTACACTCGTGGTCATTTCATATGAAATTTATGAAACTCGCTGAAGGCTCGTTTCATAAATTTCATATGAAATGACCACTCGTGTAAGATCCTCTCTATATACTTACGTTTGTTTTGTTTTGTTTTGTTTTTACTCTCTTCGTTTTGTTTTGTCTAGTTCTATTGTTTAAGCCCGCTCAAATGCGAAACCAGGTTAAGTAGCGGAATAACAATCAAGGATAGCCCAAGCCCAAACAATCGCGCTGAAATTGCTAAAATTAAAAAAATGTCATGTCTATTTCGTGACTCTTATGGTTACTATTTCCGTTGGGACTGGCGCTAATAAGCCCCTGGCTATTATTTTCTGCAATTATCATAGTAGTTTTGATATATCATAGGTTACTGCGACTCTTATATGAATTAAATGGTTAAATTGCCGATCCTTTGCATAAAATGTATATATTAATGGCTATAAACGCAGTCACTGTTATAGTTTTATGAACCGCTACCTAATAAATAAACATTTCTGGAGAAAACGAAGATATTTTGAACCATGGTAAGTATTTGATTTCTTCTACATTAACCGACAAATTATCATATACCATATGAATAATCTAGTGTGAAAAATATACATTCTAATATAGTTTAAAGTGTTGTTTGCATTAAAAAGGTTTATTCATGAGAAAACTTTCTCGGACAGAGGTAGATATGAAAATCAAGAGATGGTCTGAACACAAACATATTTCTAAGGTATAAGATTCTATGTTAAGAAAGTCAACATATGTTTCAAACAATAACATATGTTTCTGGTATAAGGTTCTAAGTTTGTAAGTTTTTCATTGTGGCTGCCATCTAAAATAACCCAAATAATTTGTACACATTCTTTTGAAAAATGCAGACATGCTTTATTTATTGAATGATAGCGAATTACGGTCGACGAAACTAAAGTACAAAGCATCCAACGATTTCTCAAGATAAAATATTAATTGACTGGTAGGGCAACTGGGTCTTTAACTGTACTTTCAGGAACATAAAAACGAAACAGTCATAATGCCCTGTATTGTTCCCCTGAGAGCCCGACTTTAGATACAAGCTAAACAGAGGTTGCTATCAAAGCAATGTGTGTGACGTTGTACTATATAAGGAACATTTTACGAAAAATATCTATCATAATGTCTGCATTGCTAAGGCAGTTGTAACCGATTTTTACTTTTCCCATTGACAGTAAAAAGTGATTTAAGTTGCCTGGCATTACATTCAAGCTAATCAACTGTCTAGCACTAAGCACGGTCTTTTTGTAGCGGCTTCTGTTTAAAGGATTAGGCAAAAAATTCAGCTTTTCCAACCACTGGCAACTGAGATGTAAGTAGTAAAAATATTATGCCAGTATCGGTATTGAGGTTGCCATATCAACCAAACACATTTATAAGTAGACACAAAACATATGGCCGACAAGTTTTGTTTCTCTTATGAGTATTTTTCTTCTTTCAGCATCGCGTTTTATATGACAACCAATCCAATTAAGCAGCTTGCATACAGTCATTTTAGATGCGGGGCTATCTAAAACATTTCTGTAATAAAAAGTCCTGTCATAATTTCCCCAATGTGAAAACAGTCATTTCCAATTTTTATTTTGTTATGCGATAGAGAGTAAATAACAAAATCAAGTTGCCATTTTGCCAAACCTAGTAAACTGACTGACACGAAAAACAGTGATATTGTCGAGGCTTATGTAACAAAAAAAAACACTTCTGAAAAGTTTTAGACTTAACTGCCGTATGTTTTCTGGGAAGTTGATATTTGAATAATTTGCAATTTGAAATTTTTCGGTTGGTATGACAATCAAGCCAGGTAAGCCGCTGGCACAAAACAATATGTCTGAAGCAGGCTAAGGAGCATTTCTATAAACGATTATCATAATGTTCCAATAATAAATGACAATTTCAAGTCGCTACAGCAACCAGTGTCGAAAACCAAATGCCACAAAAACGGTATTATTGTACAGGCTTATGCTCAGAACACTTCTATAAAAGTTCAGCATTACCACCTAAATGGCTACCGAGGAGTTCACTTTTGAATGTTTTGCCACCGTAGAATATACAGAGAATACCATGTTAGTGTCTTTTGATGTCAAGTTTATCAGGCGAGACCAGAAACAGCGTAGGAATGGCGAGGCTTGCCGAGCCAGTCCGACGTGTTTCTGGTCGAGCCTGATAAACTTGATATCAAAAGACACTTACATTGTTTTCTACTTATCATGCATTAGTAGAATATTTTTAGGTGTAAAGAGCGTCACACAAAAGAAAAGTAAACGGAGTTTTGTTTGAACATGTTGACGCCGCGAATGCGTTATGACGTAAGTCGGTGACGTCATTTAACCAATCGAACGTTGTTATCACGGCCAACGTCAGTATGTAGCCAATCGTCTTCTGAGATCGCTTCTGTTGGCATCGCCTGATAACATTCGCGCATCGCCTGATAACATTCGCGCAAGCGCAGTTCTAAAGTGACATGATATACCATCATGTTACCATACCCATGTTATCAGGTGAGTTTTGCAGCATATGCATGATAAAAGTTGCCATGACATTCAAGCAAATTAAGCCTTTTGTCATACACATACAAAAAACAACAACAACAAAAAACAATGTGCCAGATGTACGAAGACCTATGAAACCTTTCTGTAAAAGAAAAGCACTAAGAGCCAATTTTCGTTCCATTGAAATCCAAAATATCTTTTACTGTCATAGCAACTAAAGTACGGTTACCGTAGTAATTGGCCTAATAAAAGTCTTATTCTTCCCTATCCTATAGATTCAACATATGAAACTCGGTTCGAAATGACCTCATAGTTTCAGGAGAGATGTCGTTTCAAAATATTTTGAGAGGTCGACGACAGACGGACCACACTTTTCATTTAAGCAGAGATCTGGCTGGAGTTTGAACATTATGACTTTTAATAACTTATTACGTTTTTCTCGGTTGCGATGTATCTTTATTTTCGATCATTAAGGTGGTGTCACTTTCATTAAGTCAATAAGGACAAAATGTTCTTGACTGAGCACAAGGTGAAGTGTACTATTTTTTCCGGAATCAGTGGATCATAACTCTAACGTTAATTGTCCGCTTTGGTCGAATATCAAGTTAGTTTGAGGTTATAACATAATCATTTGAAAAACAGCAACTAATTGGTCTTGTGTAATTCTTTTTAAGTACATTTAGTGTTGAACTGTTCTGTTTCAAATTGCATATTTGAGCCGCGACGCGACAAAACCAACAATGTGATTGTACGCCCAGCGCAGACTCAGATCAGCCTGGGCATCCGCCCAGTCTGATCAGAGTCTTCGCTGTCCGCATGGAGGTAGCTTAGACCCTTAGCTACCCTTTGAGCCCTTAACGAAGAGTCTGATCAAACTGGGCAGATGACCAGGCTGATCTGAGTCTGTGCAGGGCGCACAACCACATTGTTGGGTTTGTCGTGTCGCGGCTCATTTAACTTGATAAAATCACAGTTCATTTTTCTGACATTGTCGGTAAAAGTGTAGCTATGGATATTATGTTCTTTTCTCTATATACAGTCAGGTACATAACCTTTAAAAGTTAAAAAAAATATAACTTGAAGCAGTTATAATTTTTTGCGACTATAGCAAAAGTAACCTGTTTAAGTTAAAGTGTCTTTTTTCACCTTCATATTCTGGAGTTATAGCAAATTTTATGGACAGGTGGGTAATTTTCCCTGAAAGATCTCTTACATAACTTTATGATTAAGCAATAAAATTCTGTACGCATCGTCTAGAAATTGGTACGCAAGGCCATTGAAGATCAGGAAATTAACTACTTTTTAACTTAAACAGTTATTTTTTTGGATATTGCAAATCTGACCTTGGCCTAAATAATTTCAGATATAACCTAAATAAGTTATTTTCTACAGCCTCACTTTGAAATTAGTGGTAAATAGAATAATTTTTAACTGCTTCAAGTTATATTTTATTTAACTTTTAAAGGTTATGTACCAGACTGATATATAAGCTCTTCATTTTAGTTTCTGCATGATACATGTAGTGACTTTCGTAAAAATTTTAATAATGGCAAGGTTCAATCTAATTTCACGGTGCTCTTCTTATTGAGGTCATAAGACATAAGTTTGAAAATGATATTAATAATGATAATAACTAGCTCTATACTATGTTACGATGTTTGAGAAACATGCTTTTACGAAGTTGTTGACGTACGATCGGACGATAATTGCTGTTTATTCCACGACACGGAAGTACGATAAGAAAAGCTTTCCCGGAACACATAGTGTTTATAATGGAGCGACGTTACGGGCTGCTCTTGTAGAGCCTACATATTTAAAACATCAAATATTTTTATTAAACAACTTCAACAGAGTCAAAATGTTTCCTTTTCCTGGTTGTGAAAGCTTTCTAGCGCACTGTATCGACTACTAGTATCTTCCTTTGAGAATGTTAAAGAAAACACATCCCTGAGATTTACATTAAAGTCTCAAAATGACTGGTTTACGAAGATTGTTTTCTTATGTACCCAGGGCTATATATGGAGCTAAAGATAAAACAAATAATTGAGGGGCGCCGATGACGATTTTTATATAATAAGTATAAGTATAACTTTATTAACTAATCGGCATGCATTTGCCTTTGGCTATTTGCATGATACA
The DNA here is from genome assembly GCA_963989385.1 of Ctena decussata. Taxonomy (NCBI): domain Eukaryota; kingdom Metazoa; phylum Mollusca; class Bivalvia; order Lucinida; family Lucinidae; genus Ctena; species Ctena decussata. The sequence continues at coordinate 54,659,027 of OZ022501.1, read as the reverse complement.
ACATGACTAACACATCTTGTAGTGCAAATACAGATGTAGTAGTACTCATATTACATACCCTGCAGTCAGCTGACTGCAGGGTATGTAATATGAGTACTACTACTATGAGTATAATTTTCTTGCAGGTGTCTATGTCACAAGTACATGGAACAAGTATTGTTTTGTGTCTGGTTCTACTCAGCAAAAGCTATTTGATAGCATTTACGCCATACGACTCTGATGGGGAATGGGATGTGGATGAGGCGACTAGGCAATGCCAAGAAGACTGTGTAAATGACCCTCTCCTTTACGAGTGCGATGAGGAATGCTCCACTAGATATCCTGACGAAGAGACCATGGGCATTTGTTTAATGTACTGCACTAGACCTGTTCAGCAGTGTCTTGGACGATGTGCAAACATTGAAAAGTACAGAAAGCAGCAGGAGTTACTTGATAAGCTGCTCAATAGGACAGCAGTTAGGAAGTCAAAGAGTTAGTGTAACAGTTGCAATCTGCTGCTTATGCATAGTGGAATATTGAAAATGACATGTACAAAAAACAGCAGAGATTACTTAATAAACTGTCCATGGGACTGGGGTCTGCTGCATATGCCTATAGAACGCCCAGTAATTTTGGAGCCTTCCTATATGGAAATAAGAAACAGTATTTCCTCAAACTGTTAGCTAAACTGTAACAATGCTAATTATCTCGTATTCTTTTGAATACGTTCTGCTTTAAAGTAAAATAATTGGTGTAGTATCTAAAAAAAACAAAAAACATTTGAAAGTAGTAAAACCGGAATGTCGGTCTCGCCACTCTCAGGAGTTTCTTAATAACTCCAGTTTATTTCTAACCGACTGAAGCATAAACGTGCAGTTCCATTCTGACATTCCTACCTGGAAATTAGAGATGGATGGATAACTTGCAATTTTACAAAATGTCTGTAAGTTTCAACAGTATTGCAGTCGCATTAGGACGACGGGAGGGTAATAATAAAATGCTATATGCAATGGAACCCTGTTTACGATAAAATGATTACCGCCTCCGGGAATCGATCTCGCGACTGCTAGACCAGCAGGCCAGCGCTTTACCCATTGGGCTACCCGGGCTCCCCAGGAAATTAGAAATACAAGCTGCCATAAAGAGTATGCTTAAATATAACAATGCTTATCGTCTTGTTTACTTTTGTATACTTTTTCACACTTTCGAAGTAAAAGAACTGGTGTAGATATCTCAAAATTTCAGATCGTGGCCAAACCGAAATTTTGGTTTGGTCACTAGTAGGGGTTTTGAAATAATTTTACAGTGTAGTGACAGCTGAAATTATGTACTTATATGGTTTACCTACACATTAATGAAACATTATTGTTATAAGTATTTGCCAAAAAAACTTGATTCAATTTAGTCTCCATGTGAGATTGAATCTGTGCGTTTACCAGGCATGGTGCAATAAGACTGCATTTTGCTTGATATGCTTTATGTTACAGCCTCTGAGAAAACCCTTTGCTCAAGGATCTGTTAAACTTGTTATGTTATTTGCCAGCTAGCCTCTAAAAGCATTAGAAATCAGACAGCTCTTAAACAGCTTGTGAAATCATGAATGTCAAACAATTTGACCACTGTTACTGTTACTTAACCCTTTTGCACTCAAAACGGCCAAAACTCCATAGAGTTTTGGCCGTTCTGAGTGCAAAAGGGTTAAATGGCATCTTGCTGTATCACAGCAAGATGCCATTTAAGTAAGAGTAACAGCTCCTTATCAGTCATCTGTGTAAATAAAAAATGTCATGCTGTAAAGTTCTGCAGAATCTGAACTTGTAGGCTGTGGACAAAATAAGATACAAATATACGGCGCTAAAGAGAAACTGCACAAGAAGAGTTGATTCAGCCTAGATATGTACACTGCTCGAAATATTGGCTTTTCGAATGTAAGGACTGCTCTGGATCAATAATGATTGATATGAAGCATGTGAAGTCTGATATGATTCTTCCCTGTTTGCACACGAGTAAGATACATTATGCTTACTGTAATATGACGGTGTGTCTGTGATCGATTTAGTTTTGACAGGGCTCAGTGAGCTAAGAGCTGACCTGCTAAGCTACCCGTCTAAATTCAAATCCAATTCCACTGGAGTTGGAGTTCTTTCCAGCTGAGAACCGAGTTGCATTGCACACAGCCTTTCATTATCACCTTCCATCGGCTAGATATGACTGAAGTGTTCTTGAATGGGCCATAGAACAACTTGTTATCCATCCATATAATATTATCTAGATATTCGACTGCTACATATACCATAATAACTGTGGCACACTAATCCATAACCCACTACTTGTTCACGCCTGGTAAAAATGTAATTTTATCCCAATCTGAGCCCTGGGGCCGTATTTATAAAGCCACTTAAGTGGTTGCTATGCGGTTGCTAAGGCTAAATATCTATAAAGGAGATTCCCTACAACTATGAAATTTGGTCTGGAGGAGCAGTCTTTGTAAGACTGTTCCTCCAGAGCAAATTTCATAGTTGCAGGGAATCTCCTTCAAAGAAATTTAGCCTTAGCAACAGCATAGCAACCACTTAAGTCGTTTTATGAATACGGCCCCAGTTGTTCAAAACTAATGACGTCGGTTGTTAATGAGACGTTAAAATTTCCAGCGTATTATATGTAAAAACACTGCCATTTTTGGCCAAAAAACATTGAGGCTCACAATTCTTACAATTATTCAGAAAAAAAGTAATACCACAACTGGTTTTGTGAGTACTGTAAGACTTAACGAATACTCGACTAACGACTTCGTTAAGCTAACGGTACTTTGAACAACTCGGCCATAGAAAGGTCAGGCAAATGATTACGTTCGAACAGAGCAGTGCAAGCTAATCTGCACAGCAACTGGCTTTGAAGTAAATAAACTGGCCCCGAGGTTATAAAACTTTTTTTCATGCTCAGCTGAGTTGAGCATGAAATTTTACCTGCTAATAAATAGCAAATTACTGATAAGTACAGTTGTTTCCATGCTCAGTTTAGCTGAGAATGAAATTTTCTCTGCTTATGAATATGAAAATGCCAACATTAGTTGGCATTTTCATATTTATCAGCAGAGAAAATTTCATGCTCAGCTGAGTTGAGCATGAAAAAAGTTTTATAACCTCGGGGCCTGGTTGAGCAATCATAAAACTCGTAAACGAGGCAAAACCGAAGGAACTTCAGGTAGCATATTAAAATCGTACCGTCCGCCTGTTCGTCCATGCGTCCGTCAGTCCGTCTGTCTATCCGTTACAAATCGTGTCACAGCGATAATTTTAAAACTACTGAAGCAAATTTGATGAAACTTTACAGGCAGATAAAGCATAATATGAAGTTGTGCCGCGCATAAGCCTTAGATCCATTCGCCCAAGGTCAATGTCACAAATGGGTCAGCGGTCAAATTGTGTCTCAAAATCGTGTCTAAGTAATAACTTAAAAACTACTGAAGCAAATTTAATGCAACTTCACAGTTAGATAAAACATGACAAGAAGGTGTGTTGCGCATAAGATTTTGGTTACCACCTTCAAGGTCTAGGTCACAATCAGGGGTCGAAGGTCAAATCTCGTCTCTGTGATAACTTAAAATCTGCTGAAGCAAATTTCATCAGACTTCACAGAAAGGTAAATCATAATGAGAAGGTATGTCACGCATAATATTTATGATCCCAAATCCACCTTCAATGTTACAATCTCAGGTCAAATCATGCCTCGGCAATTACTCAAAAAAGTGCCGAAGTGAACCTTACAGAAAGATAAAAAAAAAAAACTAATGAGAAGATTTGCCATGCACAAAACATAGGTTCCCACACCCAAGGTCAAGGTCATAGCCAGAGGTCAAACGTCAACTCATTTATCCTATATTACTTAAAAATTACTGAAGCAAACTTAATTAAACTTCATGAAAAGGTAAAAAATAATGAAAAACAATATGTGACAAAAAATTACGGTTCTGTTCCCCAAGGTTAGTGAGGGCTCAGAGGTCAGGGCTTAGAGGTCAAATCTTGTCTCTGAATTGACTCAAAACTGCTGAAGCGAACTTCATCAAATTTCACAGGAAGGTAAAGCAAGATAAAAGGCACTTTAAAGAAAAGTAAAGTATTATGATAAGTTATGTCAGGTGTGACAATTATTTTCCCACACCCAATGTCAAGGACACAACAAAGTTTGGTTAGTGGCTGATTTAAATCCCCATGAATCGTCTCAAACTTCCGAAATGCATTTGAACCTCACAGAAAAGTAAAGCAAAATGAGAATGTATGTCATGTGCAAGACTCCGGTTCCATGCCCAAATTCGCGGCCACAACCAGGGCTCAAAGGTCAGTTTAAGGGGCCTTCGTGGGCATTTGTTACACACTGTAATATTTCTTGTTTATATAAAGCTATCGGATGAAAGGCGGGTATTATAAATATTATCTGATCGTTCCGCTGTTCTGGTCTGTTTACACTGCTTGGAGTGTTATTGAGGTAATTATACCAGAACAAAAGTAAGGAACAAAAAAATAAAGCAAAATATTAGGTATTTTTGTAAGAGAACCAATGCCAGCTATAATAAAAAGGCTGAAGAAACAAAGTTTGCTTAAGGATGTGAAAGGCAATGTCTTTCTTCAAGTGAGTGTAAAAGCAAAACAAATAAAAGAATGAAAGAAAACAGAAGACTCAGACTAGCTTCCGCTTGCTCATGCATGCAGTCTGAAAAAAAATCCAGGAGAAAGGCATAAAGTCTCTAGAGATCTTAAGGGTGAACTGTACGCTATACTGATTTTTTTTTCAGTTATTGTAAATCACGCTCGATTACACAGTTTTACGTCCGTGCTCTAATAGTTCACTCTATCTGCTTTGCCTTTCACGAGTCAGTCATATGCAAGAAAATGGTATGCAAGATTGGTTTACTGCACATTAGTGCAACCATCTTTTTGATTTTATCTGGAGACATACAAGTTTGTTTCACAAGTAAAAGTTTCAGATAAACCTTAGTCGCCGAAGTTTCATAGACTAAGTCGTATTTATAATTATCAAATACAGAATACAGATACAGAAATTTTGACTGCCGAAGAAGCAATCTGCATGTTTGATAAAGCTGAGTCTTCAGAGTGTTTATCCTGCCCACCGGTCCGATAAATGAGTTCCTGTGCTGATAAATGTTTTATCAGCCCAGCAGTCTGTAACTTACGTCAACGACGTCACGTGAGATGGATGCTTCGACGTTAAAATGGCGAGTGGTAAAACAGTAAATTCCCCATCATTTCAGAGCTAATATCTCTCTTATTATCCATCATAGACATAAAGTGGGACCACTCATTTTCTTAATTAGATCACAAAATAAATATGAAATGACTGACCGTTTCGTTTCGCTACAAAACGACTAGCGCTACAAGGCTGTGACCAGAAAGCATTACAGATGGCTCAGTGGTGGTGTATGATTTTACTTACACGCTTATCCTAAGATGTTAGACACCCAAATATTACAATTATACTCGGGCGTCCCCGCTGTTGTGTTTGCTAGATTCCCTCCCTATTAATAGGTTCAGCAGTGGTAGCAGGTTTTCGCCGTTTCAAAATGTTGATGGGATATGCTACAGCATCTATTACCGTATATCTTCTTGAGTAGAATCCATATGATAAACAGATCATGAAATCGGTTTTTGTTATCACCCGATTTATCAGCCCTTGACCAATATCGGACCTCAGGCAAGCCCTCGGTCCGACATTGGAGTCTCGGGCTGATAAATCGGTTGATAACCCCATGTAATAATCTCTATCTAGTTATCATACAGTGACTGCTTACTACATGTTTATGTGAATTGGCTAACTATACTTTGCGAAACGGAACGGAACGGAACAACTTCAGGGGTACACAACGGGGTCCATGTGTAATTATTCTTGTCCACTGTTTTTTTACGATATACTTTCTCCTGCCAAAGAGATAATAGCCATGAATTTTATAATTTATTTAATTTTACATGTTTAATTGGTTACTTGTCGTTTTGCTATGCTTGCAATAGAAATATTTTTATCTCGGCAATAACTAACGTCACATTGTTCCGTTCCGTTCCGCAAAGTATAGTTATCCACACAGATATTTATAATTAACGGAACGGAACGGAACTAGATTTTCCTTTTTCGATTTTAGCATCAAACAACATGCAGAACAAACATATTTGCCTAGCCTCATGGATAAACAGGATTATCCAGAGATTGTATGATAGCACTGTATTTTACTTGAAGATCTAAATTTACATTTCACCATTTCACGCAGCATGTTACATGTATTATCATTGTCAATCAGTCGGACATATCTGACGTGTAAAAGCTCCCCTTTGATCATGCGCGCCTTCATTTTGAGCCGTGAATTCTTTTCTGCTATTGTACAAAGTATATGACGTTTTGTTGTGCAAGTCTAATTCTGTTTTAATATAGGCCTGCGTTAAACAAAACAGACATTTCTTCGTGCATGAGACCTCGTTGTCGTTCATTAATATATAAAGAATTAGATGCCCCTGCAAGTGTTTCTGTCATACATGTAGATATGTTTTGTGGTTGCCGTCATGTTTAAACAAATGCCGATTTTTTTTTCATTAGCGTTCACATTCTCCTCTCAATTTCAAATAAGGCTGAGCTTTTGGCTCCATATTATTCTATTATGAATACAACAGAAATGATTATACATGTATTCCCGCAATTACTGATCGTATCGTGTTCCGTTCCGTTCCGCAAAGTATAGTTGTCCACACTGATATTTATAATTAACGGAGCGGAACGGAACAGAAATGCCTAATGTGTTGGGCTTCATACAATATACAGAACCTATAGATGGCCTTACCCAGAAACGGTAAGAAGATTGCATTGCATTTTATTTGAAGTCATACAGTTACACTTCACGCGATATCTGGAAAGCGTTATGTTGAAAGTTTCACTTCACACAATAACTGGAAAGCGTTATGTTGAACATGTATAATAATTATCAATCAACAGATTGATGAATAGAACTTTCCCAAGATTATGAGCGTCTCATTGTCTGATTCCTATCACATTTGATTTTGTATGAAGACTGTATATTGCATGTGTCTCTTCTTTCGTTTTCGGCAGGGTATCAGACGTTTTGTTGTGCAAAACTATTTTTGTTCTGAGGTGAATCAATCAAAACAGTCACTGATTTCAGCCTTACTCCTCTTTATCTGTTATTTGAAAAAGGGATAAAAAGAGAGGCACTAGGATGTGCCGTATTTGTAGATCTATTGAATGGTTGTCATAGGTTCACCATGATTTATTAACCCTTTTTTCAATAAGACTGAGCTTGTGGCTTCAAATCATTACGTTTTAACTTATCAGAACTTGTTGTATCCCTGCAATTACTGATAGCTTCGTGTTCCGTTCCGTTCCGCAAAGTATAGTTATCCACACAGATATTTATAAATAACGGAACGGAACGGAACAAGAATTTCCTAGGCACCATACACCACACAGAACCACTTTAACTTTTAATTGTTTTGCTCAACCTGTTCCACAAACGGCCTTGTCCAGAATTTGTGTGATTGCACTGCATTTTATTCGAAGTCCGGAAGTAAGTATCAAGAAAGGCAGTATCTGAAAGAGGATAGGTTTCCTACCCGGCGCTTAGAAACCCTCCTTTGATCTGGAGTTTCTTAAAATGGGATGCAGACTCCTGTGTTTGAGGTTTATTCAGACTAAATTGTGATTGGTGGACAAAATAAAGCCATAACACTGGTAGACAGTTCAAAGTCGGCGACTTTGTATGGTCTATAAGAGTTTAGGGACGTTAAATGTTGTTATTCTAATAATAATGATAATATTATTATTGTGATTATTATTAATATGTATTATTGTTATTATTATCAATACGATTTAAACGTTCATAAATGGAATTTAAACAAAACACTATATTTTCACCATTGAATCTCTTTGTAGTCCATTAAACCGGTAAGTTTCCTGATGAAGCAAATTTTGTGGCGTCATATAATGTGGGCGTTCGTCTTACTTCTGAATGCTAGCGATCGCCAGAGCACCGCCGAGCGATCGCCAGAGCACCGCCGAGAGCTCGCTAGCGCTTGTGAGACACCATATCTGTTTTGCTTTCCAGTGTGGCGACCGTACAAAGCAGTTCCTTATTAGCTATTAACTGGGCGACGACATATTTCCCCTGTGGTAGCAAAAGTTTGTGTTGATCGTAGTATTTATTCAAATGCAGCTCAACGTTAATAAATATTGTTTATGCCTATAATGGGAGACCACTATTGAAATATTAAAGAAAACTACTGAGCGAACGATTTCAGACATTCAAGAGCACATATACTTCTATCAAGCTGTCCCCCGACCGCCCTTATAGTTTAACGCTTCTTGTTCCGTTCCGTTCCACTAAGTATAGTTATCCACACCGATATTTATAATTAACGGAACGGAACGAAACAAGGTTTTCCAAATGCTTTGGTGTTCTCTAAAGGCAGACTTTGCTCATAAACTTTTCTGATTAGTTCAATAGGAGGGTTCCCACTAATCGATGCATTAAACTGTCATTTATCGGCAATGTGCAAAGATAACTATACTAGAACCAACTTCTAACCGACCACTTATATATAGCATGTTTTTCGCTAAATAAAAAGGACAATCGATCATATGTTCCCATCTTTAATTAAGTTGTGATATTGGTAAAATAAATCAGGTAACTCTGAAATAAAAATCTTATCCGCATACTATTGAATAAGGGAAAGATAATGGTACCCCTGTTTCCGAAAATCGCAACATTTCAGCAGATTTTCACGATTCGGACAGAACCACATTTCGAAATCTTGTCAGCATATGCTTATGATTTGTGCGAATATTTAGAAAATGTTTAAATGAACTTGAGAATGCATAATAAGGCATTATTTTAATACAGAATTCAAAATTTTAGTCACAATTAAAAAACCTTCTGCACCACAGTCACAATTCTTGCGAAGTTCGAAAATGGGGGTACATGTGTATCCTCTGCTGCCAGGAAAACCATATTAAAGGTGTTGAGCTCAAACATTTTACAACGTTTACATGACACATTGGGAGTACTGAATATAAGAAAATTATGTCCGGATATCATCTTCAAACGACAGTGTTCAAGACAAAGCAAGTGGTCGGTTAGAAGTTGTGCTTAGTATATTAGCTAACCGCATCATCCACCTAATTGAAACAACTTGCATATTACATGGTTTATCAGATGCTGTCTTTAGAGAATACCATAAGTACCTACAGTATTAGTACCCTTCAATACTTCCGATACTGTTCGTCAAATATGAAGGCGTGTCAAGTTCCTGGCAAAATAGCAAATAGTGTAGAACGTGATCAGTGTAGAAGCAGTTTCCGTGAAGCAGTCCGATCTAGGTCTACACTGCTTTGTTTGGGCCTGTCTGTCGTTTTTGTTCGTACCGTAATTAACACCCTTTTTAATTTTTTGAGAGAAGCGGTAGGTCAAGTGGTTAGAGGCGCTTGGCTATGGTACAGAATGTCTCTGGTTTGCCTATCAGGACTGAAAAAAATGTCCATGCAGTTGTACATTGGTAGCTTTTTCGAACCAGGGAATGATAAAGGCAGCAAAAGGAGAGGAATGGGCCCCGCCTTTCATACCCTGTGTCCAAGAGATAGTGGGCCTTCAAAGCCCACAGCCACTACGGGGACTAGGCTACTGGAAACCTTACTTGACTACAAATTTCTGTAACTGCGGAAAAAGTCCTGCACTGACTATTTAGGCATTTTATGTAGTTACTGTATTGTTTGCAAAACTGGAACAAGTTGATAATGTCTCCAACACCTGCTGGTGGAATTGCAAACAGTCTAAACCTAAGTCAGGCGGCTTGTGAAGCTCAGTCGAAAAAGTAGTCCATCAAGATTGAACAATGGAGCAGTCTGATCAGGGTCTGATCTGTTTATGCGGCAACATCTGTCTCAGTATTCAGATTATAGATTTTATGAATACCATCTTGATAGCTGAATGGATAAAACCTTCCAGAGGTTTATTTTTGCTGATCTGCGGACAATCCGGGAGGCACAGACAGAATTTGAGCATCGCACAGCGAAAGGCTAGTGAAGGACTTTCGAAAAAGCAAAGCAAAATTACCGTATACATGGTATAACTACTACATGTACAAGTTCAAACGAGTGGTGGAAATTAACCTTTAAAATTCAGACTGAGCTTGTGGCTTCATTCAAGAAATATCTGTATTCCTGCAATAACTGATAGCATCATGTTCCTTTCCGCTCCGGAAAGTCTGTAGCGGCCACCCTTTTCGGGTCCTTTAAACTAAAATTTTACTATAATTATCTACACCGATATTTATAATTAACGAAACGCATCTGAACAAGAATTACCACAACGTTTTGCGCTTCAAATAACTCACAGATCCTGGATCTGTCTCACTTCGATTTATTTTGTTATGCCGTATCTACGCCTCTTTGCATCTCAAATAAATCTACTACTTTGTTCTAAGCACTCTACTGTACGCTGGACTCATCCAGAGACAGCCTATGCCATAGATGACATACAGATTGCATTTTAGTTTTATTAGAAGTCTGCGTGCTCAAAGTCAATGCCCCTATTTCCTAAACGCTATAGGCTCTATAAGAAAATCTGGTTTTCATTTTGATGCGAATTTGAATATTATCGAATGCGAATTATATAAACCAGCAAGTTTTCACTATTCTGCATATTGTGGTTCATCCATCCATTTACTTTCCTAACTAGGCTGAGATTATTACTATTTCTGTGCAGCAAAGCTCGCTGATCACTATATAAATACGTATGAAATTTTGTTCCGTTCCATTCCGCAAAGTGTAGTTATCCCCACCGATATTTATAATTAACGGAACGGAACGGAACAAGATTTCTCTGAGCTGTTTAATATTCATGAAATATTTAGAAACAACCTTTAACTAGACATACTATTTCTTAGTCTTAGATGGTATGAAGAGTGCATGGTAATTTGTCTAAAGTTAGATGTTAAACTAGGTAAATGCAATGTGTATGTAATGTACTGATATCATCTATGATCCCAAGGAAGATCAAGTCAATGGTTGCCTTAAGTTTTAAACAAATGCTGAACAATTTTCATCAGGTTTCACATATCATGATTTATTATCCTTTGATTTTTTTTAGAAAGTTTGAGTTTATGCCTTCATAGAATTCAGTTTTAACGCAATAGAAGTCCTTGTGTCCCTTCAGTTGCTGATGACATCATGTTCCGTTCCGTTCGGCAAAGTATAGTTATCCACACTGATATTTATAATTAACGGAATGGAACGGAAAAAGAAGTTTAATTACGTTTTGAGCTTCATCGAACTTGCAGAATCTGCCCAATATGGGGACTATTATCCAGAGACGCCTTTATATATTAACGGGAAACTGAATGTTTTATTCGAGCCCCCAAAGGTATGTTACAAGTTAATTTGTTGAAGGTGATGTGCTGAACATGTTTGGTCTAGCGCAAGTCGGCAGGGGACCACAATTGTCCCCCAGTGTCACAGCCTAATGATGTTTAACTTGATGCGAAACTCGGATGAAAATGTCAACGAACAAATGGATGGACAGACGATCTATATCAAGTAAGCCTTATATGGCATGAAGATTGCATGGCAATTTGTCTTAAGTTACGAAGTTAAACTTTATGCAAAATGCATGCCATGTTCCAACAACGCCTTTAATCTCTCCATAGTAGTCCTACCGCTGGAAAAAAAAAAAAAAAAAAAAAAAAAAAAAAACGTCTACTGGCTGGAGATTAATGGCGGCCGCGTACACTAATCGCATCGTAGGAACAAAAGATAAACAACTTCCTCACTTCCTTTTGGTACCCTCATACCAACATCATTTCTTTTCCGGAAGACTATGAAGTTTGACCCTCACAGTGGCGTCAGTTGGATTTCCATACCGAACGCACTCACATTGCAATAAAGTGACATAGACTTCAGTCTTGGAACGGCAAATGATTATTTGTACACGTAGTTTAAATTCACTTAAAGTTCTTTGAAATGCATCATTTCAGCACCTGACGACCGCGGTGACCGCCACTGGTACTGTACTTGCTCGCTTTGCTACATGTACTTGTTTGTGACCTATTTCGAGGACCTGTCCCAGGTACATGTAAAAGTCTACTTACAAAATCGGTAAGATAACGACAGTTACCCCTAGCATATTTCACTATAATATAGACAAACTAAATGCCTTACTTAGGTAACAGGATAAAACAGTGTTAAAAAATGGCCGCCACTGGCCTCTAGCCAATAATTACAAATCATTATGAAAATCGCTCAAACCTTCACGTTCGGTGATAAAGTATAGGTTGATGCGCATAAACTGAGGCATGTAATTGGTAAAAAGTACAATTTTCCTTTTCTGGTTCTCCGTCGAGCGATGTTGACAAAACGGGACAGTGAATAGGGCCTACGCCTTTACATAATATTTCTACGATTTTATGCAAATTTATGATATCGAAAGTATCTCTTAGTTTCCAACTTATATGACCCAAATCATTTTTCATTTTTTTTATGTTAAGCTGAAGGGTTTTTAATTGATTCAAGTTGGCTTATCATGGCCCATTACTATGACGAAACTATGGTTAAAAGCTTGAAACGTCAATGTTCGGAACAAGTAACGTTTAGGGCTTTCTCTGACATGCAGAATCCACCTGAGTTGAAATTAAAATGGATTAAAATGAAATGGTACATTTAGTCCATTGATTGACAGCATCTCTTTTAATAATCAGGTTTAATGGCATTAACTCCCAGCATGTTAATGTTCTGTTTCTGGCACAGTTGGTCATCAGGTCAAATTTACTGCTTCTGCAGTATGTGTTAATTTACTAAAATCATGACATGACATGATCGGTTTTTAACGTTACCAGGCACCAAAGGCACATGGAGGCAACACCGGTGAAACTGGATTAGTTTTTTAGCTCACTGGTAGCCATGCATGAAGCCTAAATCAAATTCTGACTCGGGCTTCTCGCTCGGACGCCGTGCAGGAAAAAGTGTGAGCTAACTTTAAGTTACTGTGTTTTTGAGTGTTCAGCCAAAGTGTGCTGCCAACGGTGTTCTCTAGGACTTAGTCAATTCCGACTATTGCAAAATGTCCCAGGCACCAGTGCTCGCCGTTGGTAAGTTGTGCCGCCGAGAGGTTACTTGGAATCAGGTCAAAGACGGTCCCAGCAGAGAGAAGGAATCCACCATCCACATCCCAGCCGCAGGCTCCCAGACCATCCCACATCCCATCACAGTCGTGGACATCCAGACCATCCCATGACCAGAGAGACCTCCTCGGACCCGTGCAGACCGCCGTCACCCTGCACACATGCAGGCAAGTAAGCATAATTTTGAAAAAATACAAAAAAGCCGAAGAAATTGGCCTAAAACGGCCCTCTAGTGCCACACTAAGTTTCAGGATTGCAAATTTTGACCGGTCATCTAGAAAGGCATATTTAAGGGACTTTTAGTGTCGAATCATGGTTAGGGGGTAATTTACCTGTTTGCCCAGCCTTGTAAAGAATTTGTAAAATATACGCGTGACCTACTTTTCGATGGAAACATTCCGGTCCGGTCTCATAATTACATATATACATACATTGTGTTTGGTGTCGTACCTTTCCTTCATGTTTCCATCGGAGGTTTGGGAAAACTGCAATGTTTTCTTGCAGATTTCCCGGTTTGGGGTTTGGGTGGACCGTTAATTTCTCAAAAAGGGGGTTGGGTGGGTCTGTAAGAGTAGTTTAGTAAAAATGTGGGTGTACTGTGCGTGCGTGTCTGTGTGTATAACAAAGGGGAGATAGGGGAGTGATGGTGCTATTTTGGGGTTGCAACGATCATAATTGTCATTAGTTCATAACTAGCAACAACCATAGAGGATAGGGGTTGGGAGGGGCCTAAATTTGTTAAAATCTTCATCTGTTCCTTCTGTCTGGCTCTCTCTGTGGTAGCTTTGAACTAGGCCCTTGAAGGACCATTTAGTGTTCCTTTAAAGCTATTTTCGTCGATGAACCTGCAAAAGAAATACACTTCTTGGTCTGGAAATCAGAAATAAACTCTTTGATTCTGAAAGAGAAGTACACCAAGTTCATTAGTATTGTGTTCAACATGCCGGGTCTGTGTTTAAGTAATTTAAGTAGGTTTTCCGCATTTGGATTTATTTTTTTGTTTTGGTGTTTTCTCTTAGGGCCGTGCCCTGTTGTTTAAATTGGGTCAATGATGGCTTCATTTTGTTAGTCTTCCCCAAAAATTCCAATGTCTTATTAGCAATTCGTCCTTTTGTGACCGACATGTTGATTATATTGCTGGCATTTCCGCACCTGTGTACTATTTGATAGTGGAAAGGGAGAGGAATAGAGCGGAAGGAGAAGGAGACAAAAAAAAAAAAAGAGATGGGGGTATGGGTATAGGATACGAGGTGGGTGGGTCTATATATGTATTTTGATGGGGTCAGCCCCATGACGATACCCATCAGGAGCGTGAAGCAGTGCTTTGGAAAAAAAGGAGGGGGAAGTGGGAGGGGGGGGGCAAATTCTTTGGTGGGGGGCAGAAAGTTCCCAGGTATCAACATCAGTGGGATCGCACCCAAATGGTCTTGTGCGCAGATCCGCATAAATCACTTCCCATGCGCACAGGCCTCGCGATCCACTGGTGGCTTTAGCTATACAGCTTAGGGTCACCGGTAACGTATGGCATGAGGGACTCCCTTTGGGCCGATGTCAACGTACGTCCTAGATCCCCCTTACTGCATGCCTCCACCAGACTTCGCTAGGCTATTTCTGGTGGAACAAGCTAAAATCAATGTTGTGTGTTAAGATTTATTCCCAGTTAGATTGTCGAAAGAAAAACTATTATAAATTCATTAAGATCCCATGTTTGATAGGTAAAGTCAGGAAAATTTAGGTCGGCTTTTATATATACATGTAGTTAGGCCTAACTGTCAGTGAATAAAACACAGGTAAAAGGTATGTATGCAAAGTAAAGTATCAGTTTCTGAATAGGCACTGACGATGGTCCTATGCTTTAGCATAATCAACAAGTTTTCTATTATTGTTATGAGGGTTTCACAGCTCATCAAGGTTATTAAACCCCTGACGTAGTCGAAGAGGTCTATATTAATGAGTTCCGTCAGTCTCACCGTTTGATTTTCTCATCGGATTTTCATGACACTTCCATAATATTTTTACCATATTATATCGGGTTTGTGATCGGACACTTTCTGCTACAGTAACGGCTATTTATCTGTAAATTTATTTATCTGTAAAACGCTTCCAGGTAAGATAGGATCTGCATATCGTACTAAGCTCAACACGTTAGGACTGTCGTGTTCCGTTCCGTTCCGTTAAATATAAATATCGGTGTAGATAACTATACTTTGCGGAACGGAACGGAACAAGTTTTCTTCCGTATCTGTAGGTCACAGTCATTTTTGTTGTACTAAAACTGAATAATATTGACAACTATATTTTAGGGATTGTAACGGAACATGATGCTACGAGTATAAGTAATTGCAGGGATACAATGATTTTTGTTGTATTTAAATTAATAATATGAAGCCAAAATTGGAATTGAAAGAGGTCACAATATGTAAAACACTAAACTGAAATTTTCCCCATTTGTTCAACAATAACGCCAATCACTGAATATATTTCTATGAATGTGACACTTGCAGTGCCTCTAATTCTTTATTCATTAATGAGATCGACAATAAGGTATATAATATTGATAAAAAATATTTTGTTTGACGCATACTAAGACAAAACTAGACGCAGAGCTAAACATCCTACCTTGCTACAACGGAGGAAATACATTTATATAGAGCTGCGACACGAGAAAACCAAAAAGTGGTTGTGCGCCAAACGCAGACTCAGATCAGCCTGGGCATCCACCAACTCTGATCAGACTCTTCGCTGTGCGCTTAAAGGGTAGCTAAGGGGCTAAGCTACCTCCATGAGGACAACGAAGACTCTGATCAGACTGGGCGGATGCCCAGAATGAGCTGAGTCTGCGCTATGCGCACAACCACTTTGTTGGTTTTGTCATATCGCGGCTCATATAACCTGAGGCAGGAAATGACAAGAATTTTAAGCCCAAATAAAGGAAAAACATGACCAAAGGAGAGCTTCTACACATCATATGTGTCACGTTAACGGACACTGATAATACGTTTACAATGTCTTGCATTCTGCATGTTGCGTGAAAGTGTTGTTTAGGACTTCGTATGAAATGCAAGGCAATATAGCATTTCTGGTTAAGGCCCTTCATTTTATGGATAAGGCTAAGCAAATTGAAGGCTCTACATATTGTTTGATGCTCAAAACGTACGAAAATTCTCGTTCCGTTCCGTTCCGTTAATTATAAATATCGGTGTGGATAACTATACTTTGCGGAACGGAACGGAACAATAAGATGTTAGTTATTGCAGGGATACAAATATTTCTGTTGCAAGCGCGGCAAAACGACTAGTAAACAATTAATCATGTAAATTCAAATGATTGATGAAATTCATGACGATTATGCTAATGGCAGAAAATATTCTGTCGTAAAAATAGTGGACAATATTAATAAGATTTTGGTCCCGTCGTGCACCCCAGAAGTTTTCCCTATATTGCCATTCTTGTTGCAAACTTCCGGACTTCGAATAAAATGTAGCGCAATCGCACTATCTCTGGATAAGACCGTTTCTGGATAAGGCTGAGCAAAATGTTTCCAGATAAACTGGGTGTGTGTTATGTATGAAGCCTAGGAAATTCTTGTTCCGTTCCGTTAATTATAAATATCTGTGTGGATAACTATACTTTGCGGAACGGAACGGAACACGAAGCTATCAATAACTGCAGGGATACAACAACTGTTGCGTTAAAACTTAATGATTTGAAGCCATCTTTCAGATATATTGCTATAATGTGCTATAAAAGAGCTACGAGAAGAAGTATAAGAAGTATTTTGGATGCTTCAATATGGAACATTTGTAGTGGCAGGTGGTGTAGACCGGGAATGGACTGTTCGTAGAAGAGAAGTATGGTCACGGCCTTCACTTACTGCCATCATGTCTATATCTTTTGGACATACTGCTGTATCGAGGAACCAAAAATTTGGATGCTTCAATATGGAACATTTGTAGTGGCAGGTGGTGTAGCCCAGGATTGGACTGTTCGTAGAAGAGTAGTGTGGTCACGGCCTACACTGGCTGCCATCATGTCTATATCTTTTGGACATACTGCTGTATCGGGGAACATAGCTGGAGCTTTTGTTTTTGTTTCCTTCTTATTTTTTCTTCCTTGGTACTCTTATTGAGATTATCTAAGGTATTTACTTTATACAATACAATACAATACAAGCTTTATTACTCTCTGGCATACAAAAGCATACAGCAAGAGAATCCTATTACATATACTAACATAACTGATGTTGAAATACAAACAAACATGAATGCGAATGTATATTATTATCAATTTTTTGACCGTGGGTAAATTAAGTGTAATTGTTTCAATAGACAGAAACTGTAGTCATTTAATATCCCTTGGAAAGCTGGGACCAATGCAACAAGGCTGATTTGCAGCACAAAGCCCACAGCTGCATGCACTGCACTTGCAGCTGCGAACTTCGTGCGACAAACTCCATGTTGTATACGCCCTGAGATATTGGCCCAGCAAGCCAAGGTACACGAACTTTGATGACCACAAGTCACCTTGTATCCGAACTATAAACTGTATTGTTATACATCTCTTTAGTGGGAGATCAACTATGCAATTTTATATTTGTATGGTTATAACAATTTGTTAAACAAGTTCAACATTCAGAAACAATATGGATGACATAAATATGTAAATTTGAAAGTTATAGATGTTTCCTACGTTACCAGTCCAGAGACAAAAGAAAGGATGCACGGCTTCGAGCGCACCCTCTCCTTTGGCTCCTAGCTGAGACGGTAAAATAATTAACTGATTTTAATAACCACATAGATATTATTTAAGAGAGAAAAAAAGTACAATAATAGAACAAATGGACTTTTCTAATTTACTGTCTTCATAATAATGTCTATAAGCATACATAATTTTTTAAGTTTCATGGGGTCTCTGATGTTCATCAATTCTTCAAATTTGATGATGTTTGGATGTTGATAATAATAACGTTTTAAATACTTCGTTCTCTGCTCTTGAAAATTTTTACATACTAACACATAGTGGAATTCGTCGCCTATATCATTATCGCATAATAGACATATTCTTTCTGGCAAAGGAACACCTTTCCAACGCCCGGTTTCAACGGGTAACCGATGATTTCTAGTCCTGAAAGCCAGGAAACGCTTACAATGATAGGTAGACAATATAGACAAATAATGACTTTGTTCGAACTTTGTTTTAAAAATTCTATAGATGTTACTTGTAGATGATATGCCGATTTTTCCTAGCCAGTCTTGGATAAATATATCTTTAAGTTTTTGATTACACGCCTTAACAAACCAATTCATATTATTAAAACTTTGCGAATACCATATTCCAGCAAATCCTAATGAACAAATTAGTGTTTTTACGTTATTTAGCCATTGCGATTTGAATCCTGTTGTATCTTTTAACGTGTATATTACTGTGTATATCATGCTTGATAATTTATAATGTTCACTCAAATCTGTTGCTATTAGTTTGGACCAAAATGACACCACCCTAGTTTGTATATCTACAGCTAAAGGCATAGCGCCTATCTCTCCATAAATCATAACGGATGGGGTTGAGTTTTTCAAATTAAAGATATATTTATAAAATCGTAATTGAACACGTTCCAAAATATCGAAATTGCCGAAGCCCCACACTTCACAACCGTACAATAAAATTGGTTTGATCATTTTATTAAAAAGATCGATTTGGATGTCAAAAGGTAGACTTAACTTACGTATTTTTCGTATTTATCTTAAAACTTTTAAAACACCTATCTATGTTATTTATAGGATATGATATGCTGCTTTACAAGTTTTGTAGTGAGAGAATGAACTGCGCTTGACTGTATAGAAATAGTATTTAACTGCGCTTGACTGTATAGAAATAGGATTTATTGTATATTTAACTTATATAAGAATATTTTGATTATGCTGTATGTTGTGAATGTGTCAATTAATGAATAAATTATAAAAAAAAAATGATTTGAAGCCACAAGCTCAGCCTTATTGAAAATAAAGGGTTAATGAATCACTGGTGAATCTACGACTACCATTCAATAGATCTATAAATACGGCACATCCTGGTGCCTCTCATTTCCTCTTCTTTTAAATGACGGATACAGAGGACTAAGGCTGAAATACTATTTTGATTGACTCACATTTGAACGAAAAAGTGTTGGACAACAAAACGTCTGATACCCTGCGGCAACAAAAGAAAAGACACATGCAATATACAGTCTTAATACAAAATCAAATGAGATAGGAAACAGACAAGTAATGAGACGTTCATGATCCTAGGAAAGTTCTATGCGTCGAATAGGTCCTGTTGATTGGCAATGATTATCCATGTTCAGCATGAGGCTGGCCAGATATTGCGTGAAGTGTAACTTTGTGACTTCAAATAAATGCAATGCAGTCTTCTTACCGTTTCTGGGTAAGGCCATCTATAGGTTCTGTATATTGTATGAAACCCAACACAATAGCTATTTCTGTTCCGTTCCGTTAATTATAAATATCAGTGTGGATAACTATACTTTGCGGAACGGAACGGAACACGATACTGTCAGTAATTTTGGGAATACAATCATTTCTGATGTATTAGAATTTTATAGTATGGAGCCAAAAGGTCAGCCTCATTGAAAATTGAAAAGAATTTATTGAATCATAATATGTGACCTACCATGAGATTTTGGGTCCAAATGAGGCACATGGGCGAAAATGAGATATCACCATTTTCTGATAGCTTGATAATGCTGGAGTGCATATATGAAATTTCAACTCAATATAGTGAGCGGTTTCTGAGAAATTTGACTCTTGTCACTCTGACCCAAAAATGAAATTTTCAAGTTTCAAAAAGAACATTTTCAAGCGGTCTTTGACTAAGATGCCTTATGCTTTGATAAGTTCTCTTTAAAATGATATAGTATCTGCAGAAATTATAAGAATTAGACAAAAGTATTCTTTAATTATCCCGCAATCTAAATTCAGAAAAAAGTGTTTCCATGGCAACCGACATCATCGTTACATGCCAACAAAGAACATGTTGGCTTAGCTTATTTCTCAAATAAATCTGGACATAGATTTACTTTTCACTTTTGATTTGCAATTTTTAAACTTTTGGAATTTGAAAACTTTCTATTGTTAAATGTCATTGAAATAATCCTGAAGTGTTTTAGGTTCCACCTTCGTATTTGTTTTGGGCAGCTGGTCTTAGGCACACTTCTGCATCTGAGCAGTATGAAGCAGCCTCTTCATAAATATACCATTGTCTTTGCGCATCGAGTCCCTGGAAATGGTTCCTGATAACTCTTTGCACATACACACACAGTTGAAAAAAATGTCATCTTAAGTTTTAAAGGCACCAATACTTGTTCCACGTCCGCGGCATATTTTCTTAAATAAACAACGCCCGGGTTCAGTTGTCCTGTAAAACAAAATGAACTCGTGGGCATTTGAAATGCCTATTCAGTATTAAAAAGTGCAAACATGCGTTGGATGTGCGGTTTCTTTTCTCAGACACTTTTGTAGCAGCTTTTTTATGACAATTCTACACATTTATTGTAAGAGCCGGAACTTAAAAACAATAAAGCAACCATCTTCTTTCCAACCAAAACAAATCGTTCTTGGTCACAAAACTGTATCAAATTTTAATCTAGATGTGCGCATCTCTAGCGGAAGCATCTCTACTACTTTTATTTTTGACTCCCTTTTCAACTGAGGCCAAGTCTTTAAAGGACAGACTTTGCTGCGCCAAGAGGAAACTTTTTTCTATTTAGTGTGGACCCATTGTGGAAGAGTCTGGAAGCACCAGAATGTCAAAACGCTGTTTGTCGTCGAAAATCAGAATTCCACAGAATGTTAGTTGGCACATATACCTGCATTTCGCGTCCATAGTTAGTAAGGGTCATAGTTAGAAGAAACTGCATGGCTGGTTTAATGGCTCTATTTAGAACATTTGGTTTTTACAAGCTAGGAAGAATGCAATTCTGGATGTGCAATTCCACAGTCAACAATGTGTGAGTACATAAGCTTTGAGTGTATTCTGTAGTCCAATGATTCAGATGACCAGCCTGAGAAAATATTTATGCTGTGTCTGATGACTGTAGGTAGCTAATTACAGGTGAAATAGTGAGAAATGAGCTTAAACAATAGAGGCTATGCAACTGAGGATGCAAAGTTGGTTTCAAATGTACCAAAGCCAGCATAGCATAGAATATAAGTCAAGGGTAAATGTACAAATAATAGCAGCATCCAGAAGGACATTAAAGGAAATGATAATAGGCATGAGAAATGGACTTAAATGCTAAGGTCGACAAAGAATTTTATAAAGTCATCAGAGTGTGAAATATAAGTCAAGAGTAGTCATCCCTGTAATTCTAAAAAGAAACTTTATGCCAGGTTTGTTAAATTACAGGTATCATACGTTAAGTTGGTTGGTTGATTTGATGCTTAACGTCCACGGTAAACAACTAAGGTCATGTCGGGACGGTCAGTTAACCTAACCACACTATTCCTGGGCAGGCTTAGACCTCCTAAGCGGTTAACCAGTACTAAGTGCACATACTTTCGCTAGTAACTGACAACTGCCCTTCTTGAATCAGCGGAAGGACATACGTTAAGAGAAATGGACTTAAGCGCCAGAGATAAAGTAATTTTGATGTAAAATTTTACCAAGTCAGCAGAGTTTTAATAATGAAGACATCAGTATAACCAAGCTTGGTGATTGTATGTATCATATTTTCAGAATAATGGAAATAAGGTTAGAGTAGAAGTAGGGCCTAACTGAGGACGTGCGAACTAACGGAAAACTGACAGACATACGAAAAAGTAAAGTCCTATATTGCTTCTTGCTGCAGCAGGTGCGACCAAGTGGCAGAAAATCACGGAAGTGTGCCCATACACCTTCAATATACCTTAAATCAACCAGCCATCCTGTATCAAATTGCTATTTTTTACAGTTTCCTGCACACGAGATATTTTCTTTAAGATTTATGAAGGAGGCTAAATGATGCAGAGTTGCTTCCCTGGATAAATTCCAGTCAGCTTAAAATGCAATTATTCTTGAATTTTTAAGTAAAAGTTTCAGCATATTTGACAGCAGCATAAAAAAATAATTGAACGGAGCATGAACTTGGTATTCAGAAATTTGAGACAATGCCTGGTACAGTACTTTGCATAGAAGCCTTAATATTTCTGCACTAACATAAAATATTTCTGAAAGGTTCTGGACACACACTATGTTTGGGGTGTAAGCAAAACTAAACCAAAACAAGACTGTTCTGTCCACAGAATCACTTTAAAAGTATTTATAGCGATGTCCAAATCTTCAGGGTATCCCAATTTTTAAGAAGAAAAAATTATGATTTTATGCTTTATCGGGAATAACAAATTGTCTATAAAGCGGTAATGTAAGAAGTACATCTTAAATCTACTTCTTGACGAAATAATGTACAAAAGAAAGGAAGAACAAAAAATCAGGCTCTTCCATTCTATGATCAGTATTTCTCTGCAAAATGTGTATTTTGCTCAGTAGCAGTCTTCAGGAATTTTTAAGCTGGGGAATAAAAGACCACAAGGTTACATTTTGTACGTAGAACAGAAATTGCAAAAAAAATCAGCTGAGGTGCCCTAATGACCACAAAGTTTCTTTCAGGATCGATGGCCACAGGAGCTCCAGTAGCTCAGTAGATTAGGCTAGCGTTCGCCTGCTAGTCTAGCGGTCCCGAGTTTGAGTCCCGCTGGAGGATGAAATATTTTCAACCGCAAACGAGGTTCCATTGCACACATCCTTTCATTATCACCCTCCCATCGCATTGCTATGACTGAAATACTGTTGAAAAGGACGTTAAATTGCAAGCCATCATCCGATGACCACAAACTTTTGGGACCACAATGAGAAAATGATTCTACACACATAAAAAACAGGGTTAAACTTTAATATTGCCAGCATTATGTAATTACCTGATCCTTAAGCACAAATGCAAAAAGAAAAAGAAAAAAAAAGAAACGGACACCTTTTCTTGAATCTCGAAGAACATGAAGAAAGAGGCCGAGCCGGCGGATAATCAAAGTAGATAGATAAATCTTGTAAGAGCTCAAATAGGTACAACTGCAACTGCAATTTCTGGATTAAAATTTATCGGTAGCGTGAACACACCAGTTAGGCGGCAATCGAGAACGCTCGAAACAATCGATTAATGTGGATCAAAAACCGTTAGAAACAGCGTTTTTGATTGCAAATTGGCGCCAATTTGCAATTGAAAACGCTGTTTCTAATGTTTTTTTATCCGCGTTCATCGACTGCATTAGCGTTTTCGATTGCCGCCTACCCGGTGTGGTGAAATACAGATCCCGCGAGAACACATTCCATATATTTTGCAATGTATCTGGTCTGACGCCCTTTTTGAATAAATAATTTTAGTTTCTACGCGTTTGTTTTCCCAAATTATTGTAGCTAGATACTCGTAAGTACGAAGATACGAGACGTGTTTCACCACGACGTTAAAACAGGTGCGACGTAAATTAACTTCGCCTACGTCACGTCGTGACGTTTCGAGCGCGTTTTTCTCAAATGACGTCAAACCTCATTTGGACCCAAAATGTCATGACGCGTCACATATGTGAACGCTAATGAAGAACTTACCGCATTTGTTTAAACATGACGGCAACCACAAGACATGTCTACATGTATGACAGAAACACATGCAGGGGTCTAATTCTCTATATATTAATGAACGACAACGAGGTCGCATGCACGTAGAAATGTCTGTTTTGTTTGACGTAGGCCTATATTTAAGCAGAATTAGACTTGCACAACAAAATGGCATATACTTTGTACAATAGCAGACAAGAATTTACGGCCTAAATAAAGAGCGCGCACTGTCAAAGGGGAGCTTCTACGCGTCAGCTATGTCCGATTGATTGACAATGATAAAACATGTACAACATGTTACATGAAATGTTACTTTAGACCTTCAAGTAAAATACGGTGCAATCATACAATCTCTGGATAGGTCCATTTATGCAAAAATGTTTGTTCTGCATGTTGTTTGATGCTCAAAACGTAAGAAAATTCTTGTCCGTTAATTATAAATATCGGTGTGGATAATTATACTTAACGGAACGGAACGGAACAAAGTGGTCCAAATAAAGGGCGACTACGGTCAAAGGGGAGCTTCTAAGCGTCATCTATGTCCGATTAATTGACAATGACAATACATGTAAAACGTTACATGAAATGTTAATTTAGATCTTCAAGTGAAATACGGTGCAGTCATACAATATCTGGATGAGCCCGTTTATCGGTGAGGCTAAGAAAAAATGTTTGTTCTGCACGTTGTTTGATGCTCAAAACGTAAGAAAATTCTTGTTTCGTTCCGTTCCGTTAATTATAAATATCGGTGTGGATAACTATCCTTTGCGGAACGGAACGGAACAAAGTGGCGTTAGTTATTGCAGAGATACAAATATTTCCGTCGCAAGCATTGCAAAACGATAAGCAACCAATCAAACATGTATTATTTAAATTAACTATGAAATTCATGGCTATTATGTCTTTGACAGAAAAAGGTCTGTCTAAAAACAGTGGACAAGAAAAATTAGACATGGACCCCGTCGGGCACCCCTGAAGTTGTTCCGCTCCTTTCCGTTCCGTTCCGCAAAGTATAGTTAGCCTGTGAATTCACGTTTTCAGGCTTTAAAGATGAAACACGTATTATTATCTAATGTGTGATACAGTAACACTTTCGATAAACTGATAAGTTTTTCTGTGTCAGACGACCATAATCCCAAGAGTTCTTTGATTCATCAGTTTGTTTAAAAGATTAAAAGACATCCATTTGCTAGAACAATATTATATTGTTAATTATAAATGAGATGCATCCATATATTGTAGACAAAAAGTTAAAGCGACAAGTCGGTCTTTACCAAGAACTGGATGAATTGGGTTACAATATGATCTTAAATGCAGAAACCCGGTCAATGCCACAACAACAGCCTACCAAATAGAAACATAAATAAGACAAATTAAATGATTTGTTTGAGAAAATCTGGTTTCTGCTGAAAAAAAATCCAGTTATTAATGTCATAGAAAAATTGGCAAAGCATGGCATACACTGTGTTCCACGCTCCGATACCAGTGACGTCATTGATATGGTACCGAAGCAACAAAGAGTTCATATTGAAGTCAAAGTTACGTTATCAGTGCGTTATTTTCCCAAGGTACTAAGCAGAACAGTTGGTAATTCCATTGGTTGCTATGGTTACAGATCTATGGCGTCATGTTACTTATTATTTGAGAGGAGCATGGCATCAATTTGTCTAGTGGCCTTGGAGGAGAGCATGTTTGAAATCGTTCAAATCGGAATAGCATTGACAAAAGCGCAGGATTGACATAAACTGCTGGTACTCATCTATCCTAATGTTCTGATTCAATTTATAACCAGATGACAATTGGTCCTGTAGCTCAGCTGAGTCCATTCATCCTCAGCACTCAGGGGTAAGTAACTCTAAGGCAAATTGTACAATATGACAGACTTTTGAAATCTAAAAAAGACTTTTGAAGTCTGCTTCTTGAGAACATTTCTGTAAACCTTTTGTCAAAATATCTACTGTAACACAGAAATGCTTGTTTACATTTTTCCCATTATGAGTCCACGGAAGGTTTAAGTTGCCATCGCAACAAACCACATGGGCAACAATAATAAAAAAAGTTATTCAATAGAGGCTATTACTAAGATCCTTTCAGTAAAGTTTCAGCTTTAACGGCCAATTAGTTTCTGAGTAGATGATTTTTTAGTATGTTTTCTGTTTTTAAACCATTTGGTTACCATGGCAACCAGCCAAATTGTGCCATTTGCATAAATTTCATGCGGTTGCTAGAGGACTACTCCAGGAACAATTCTGTAAAAGTTTCATCTAAATTTCTGCAGCGATATAAATGATAATTTTCAACTTTCCTGTTATAAATCAATGGCAACTTAAAGTTCCCACAAAAACAAAACTACTGGGGCAACTGCCATGGGAAACCGTGTTTTAATAGAGGCTAGTACTAAAATCCCTTCTGTAAAGTTTGAATTGTATCGGTCGCATAGTTTTTGAGGAGATGATTTTTTAATATTTTTTCAATTTTTCGGTTGCCGTGGGAACCAGCCATATAATGCAATTTGCATAAATGTAATAAGGCTGGTTGACTCAAGGAACATTTTTATGAAAGTTTTGTCAAAATATCTGCACCGACATAGCAATAAATGCAAATTTTCCATTTTGCCATTATAAGTCAATGGCAACTTTAAGCTCCCATAGCAACCAAACTGCAAGAGCAATTGCCAAGAAAAACAGTACTTTTATAGAAGCTGGTACTAAAATTCTTTCTGTGAAATTTGGGTTTCATAGGTTGCATAGTTTCTGAGAAGATGATTTTTTAATATTTTTTTCTATTTTTAAGCATTCGGTTGCCATGGCAACCAGCCAAATTGTGCAACTGACATAATTTTCATGTGGTTGATAGAGGACTACTCAAGAAATATTTCTGTAAAAAGTTTTGTCAAAATATCTATAGTGACATAGCAATAAATGCAAATTTTCAATTTTTCCCGTACAAGTCAATGGAAACTTTAAGTTGCCATAGCAACCAAAGTTATGAAGCAATTTGGATAAAAAAACAGTATTATTAATTTCCCCTGCCTGTAGATGCTATATATGAAATTTGGTTACAATGGGCCTTGCAGTTTCAGAGGAGATGTCGTTTGAAAATGTTGACGGCCAACGGACGGACGGACGACGGATGCCCGTGAGCCTTCGGCTCAGATGAGCTAAAACCCAACATGTATACCATATCTTTCAGTCATTTCAAGAAATAAATTGTTTTAGCATTTTGTTCGCTTTTTAAAAGCCAAACTCAAAAAGAGATTAACCTACAAGTAAGAAAATGTTTGTGTTTAGCTCCCCTGAGCCTTAAAGCAGGCACCCCCATCCGTCCGTCGACATTTTAAACATCTTCTCTGAGGACACTGGGCAGATTGTGTGGGGCCACACTGGGTCTGGGAAATGAAAGTCTATTCAAAGGATCTAGGTTTACCGCCATGTCCGTCTGTGGTAGAAATCGTTTAAAGATCTTCTTGTCTAGAACCAGTGACCTTGAAATTTTGTATGTAGCATCAGAGACTCAGGCCCTACAGAATTTTTTTCACATGATGATACCGCATTCACCTTGACCTAATTTATGGCAAGGTCAAATTTGGTACATTATGCTTTTATGTGAAAATATCCTAAAAAGGAGCTTCTCAGAAACTAAGTGAATAAAATATTATTTTGTTTATATTGTCAACTAAATAGGCTAATGAACGTTCTTCAAAGCCAAGGTCATTCTTTGATCTTTATTCAAGGTTACTGAAATTTTATCGCCAATCAACATATTCAAACATCTTCTCTTCTGAAGCCACTTGGGTTACTGAAACTATATCTCACGTGGAGCCTTTCTGGGTAATGGGAATTACAGTTTGTTCAAATGGTGTTGGTCACATGACCAAGATGGCTGCTGTGCCCATATATGGTAAAAATTTGACAAATTATCTACGGCGGAACCAAAAAGCTGTGTGTGTAGCATTAGGGACTTAAGCCCTATCAAGGGGTGGTTGGATGGTGCGATGGTGCTGGGTATAACTTCCAGTGCCGGGGTGTCCTACTGATTTGGATAATAGTAGGGCAAGGGCCTACTGTGCTTGCAGAGGGTGCGGGTTGTTTAGACATTTTCACTCGTCTATCGTTTCTTCTTTCTCCCTTTCTTTGGGAGACGGCCCGATATAGACTGAAATACTGTGACCGATAAACCCCCAACAATCAATCAATTAAGCCTTATAAACTTTCTGCAAATGATACACCTGTGTTGACCTTTACATAATTTATGATAAGGTCTATTTGGTGCGTTATGCAATAGATGAAATAAATGCTTGAACAGTGAATTTCTCTGAAACTATATTTCAACCTTATAAGCATGTAAGACATAATGTTGCTAAAGGTCAAGGCTATTCTTTGACGTTTATTCAATGTTTCTGAGATTATGTCGCCCCTCACTATTGTTAAACATCTCGTTTGCAGTCACTTTGCCGATTGAAACTCAATTTCATGTGGACCCTCCCAGTATCAGGGAGAACGAAAAATTTCATCAAAAAGTTGTGGGCACATGAACACAAGCTGGCCGCAATGCCCATGTGTAATAAAAAAAAGTTTTAAAAATCTTCTTCTCCAGAACCGAAAGATCAGTGACCTTGAAACTTTGTAGGTAGCATTTGAGACTCAGGCCCTACAAAGCTTGTTCAAATGCTCATCCAACATTTGCATGTACCTTGACCTATTCTTTGGCAAGATTGACTTTTGTTCGTTATGCTTTTATATGGGACAAAGCTTAAACAGTAGGTTTCTCAGGAAATATTTAAGTCATACTGAAGATGTTATGTAGCCAAAGGTCAAAGTCTTTTTTTGATCTTTGTTCAGTGTCACTGAGATTCTCTTCTCTTTCAACAGTTTCAAGAGTCTTCACTGTGGCCACTTGGCCGATGAAAGCAATATATGGAGCCTCTCTTGTTCTGGGAACGCATGGTTTAGTCTTGGGGACATGGTCAATATGGTTACCATGCCCATATGTTCAAATCCTTTAAAAGTTTTCTTCTCTAGAACACAAAGGACAGTGACCTGTTTGTCAATTGCTTACCAAATTTGTTGTCCCTATGTCTCAAACAAAGAAGAAACAATGTTTTATGATAGATTATGATAAATGTATATAAGAGTTTAGGGATTGTGTTATAAACTAATGTCAGTAATATTTTATGCAGTAAAAGTTCCGTTTACAGTAATTGACGTTTATAAGTCCTTGATAATTATTATTACCTTGATATTAGAAGCACTTGGCCGATATCACTGCTGGTGGACAATTTGTCCCCGATGATATCATCAACCCAGTTAGCCAGTGTTTCAGTGTTGATTCTGGTTCTTAAGCCTTCGGGTCACTACCTAAATACTGATTCAAAGTAACCTTTTTCAGTTTGATGTATACCTGTAATTCTAAAACTAAGACTGACTTGTCAAAGCAACAGGAATGTTAGCGGAGTTTGGCTTCCATTCTTTTGAGTTGTTTTGGCTTTTTGTGGGTTCTTGCTGCATCGGACATCTCTTTCCTGGTGCCCTTGTCTGCCGCCTTTCTCGAGTCGCAGGGGTTGAGGTGGCTCAATGGGGAACGCCTGCGCTCGCGAGTCAATACGTAGGCGTCTCCTATCCGATGTCTGCAGCTAATGTGTCCTGCGGAATACGACAGTAAGTGGGGCTCGGAGAGGGATGCTTGTAGCCTGCCGAGACCTGCCACTACATTTTTCTTTCAAGCGACACTGAATAAGTTTAATACAGAAATGCGCATCTGTCGCACTAAAGTTGGTATGAATATGTTTATATTTCAAAAAGATAATTATACTAAAAAAACAAAAGCTACCCAAAACTTATTCCTCATACTATCGCACTTATTAAAAAGCACACACACACACACACACACACACACACACACACAATACACATGTTTATATATCAAAAGGATAATTATACTAAAAAACACAAAAGCTACCCAAAACATATTCCTCATACTATCGCACTTATTAAAAAGCACACACACACACACACACACACACACACACACACACACACACAAACTAAGCCAAACAATTGTCATAGTAGACACTTAGCAAGTGAGTGTCGCTTTAAAATTCGATTTTTTTTTCTACAGCTGTATAACGGTTAGCACTAATGACACATTGGAATAAAGAATATTCGTTATTTGACATTATTATATAATTTGCGGTACTTAGGAAGTAAACGATGACATCAGATTGGCTTCCAAATTTTGCGCATAACCTAAGTTATCCAGAAATTCTTTCGGAGCTGAAGTTGATGCTGATACCTGCAGCATGCTTTACGTTTACAACTGTTATTGTCGGAACTATAGGTAATTTCCTTGTTCTACTCATCTATGGATTTCGGATTCCACGACAAAGCAGTCATAATTTTATACTGATACTGGCATGTATAGACTTGTTTAGTTGCTTTGCAATCCTCTTTGAGTTTACTGCAATGTTGTATCCCATACTATTAAAGACAGCTGCACTCTGCAAAATTCATAAAGCACTAGTATATCTAACAGCTTTCATTTCTATTTACACACTCATAGCGATAGCCTTTGAACGACACCGAAAAATATGCTATCCTTTGTCGACAAAGACGGCAAGGCAAAAACGTAGGCTTTTAATTGTTCTTGCTGTTGGAGTTCTGCAAGCCTGTCCAACATTTGTCCTCATTGGTCAAAACAAAATTCCAACAGGAAATAGGAATATTTCACATAGTACTTGTGGCATCGATTCGTCGTATGAAGAGACAATATGGCCTACCTTGCTTTATGGAATATACTTTGTCTTATTTATTATTGATATGACCGTGTTGTTAGTGCTGTACTTTAGAATATGGAGGCAAGTTAGAAGCCATGTCAGTTTTATTCACCAGCACGCAAATGTACATATTACAGGATCAAATACCGATAATCTAACACAAAATGGCGGAACATCAAAATCTGAGACTTCAAGAACATCAAAGGTCACTCTGATAATGTTTGTTGTTACCTTGTGGTTTATCTTTAGCTTTGTTCCTCATATGATAGTGGTGATGCTCGAGTTAAAAGTGCCGAATTTTCGAAGGAAGATATCAAGAACTGGATATATGGCGTTTCAAATAGCATACAGATCTCCAATGCTAAACACTGCCTCGAATGCAGTTATTTATACATGCATGGATGACAAATTTAGACAGGAACTTAAACGGTTATGTCATCGAAGGAATCAACATGTAACGTTTAACACTAACTGCAATGACCGACACCCTGTCGGTCAAAGCAGTTAGTGTTAAATGTTACATGTAGGGCGTCGGTCATAGCAGTTAGTGTTCAACGTTACAGGTTTGCTTTGCTCTAAAGCAGTCTTCACCCGGGGTTATAATTTCAACATTGCCGTTGATGTTGACATGTTTTAAAGTTTAAACTAAAGAAAGAAAATACATATATCATGCGCATATTCGAGGCAAACATATGTGTTAGGCTTATTTTATCACAGTGATTTTACGAACTCTTTAAAGACAGATATTCTCTACTATATAGAACACCCCACGCCCCAGTTGTTAACAGTTTTATGACCCTGCTATGTCATTACCTATGTGAGATGCGGTATTTTCTTTGCTGAAATAGTTAAGCCATAGGAATGTTGTATTATAGGATTATGACACCCAATAAACAAGAATATTTCCCTTAAAACTACAGATAGCATACCAGAGAACTGCATTTCCTGATGAGTTTTGGTAGTGTTTTGACGGCTGATGAAGGCAGTCCAGTCTCATATAGTAACTAAAGTTTGAACATGTATTTTTCGCATGGACATTTGCTTTTTGCAAACTTTATTCACTCTTGAGATATGAAACTATTTCCAGCATAACACGGAATTAAATGACTTGAGAATAATTAATTGTGTGAGAAAATCTGAAGACTCCGTCGAGAGAATTTCAGTTTGTAATGTCATTTAAAAAATAAAAGAGTATAGCATGCAATGTATGCCATGCTCCGATACCAATGTCGTCATAAATCTGTTACCACAAAACAATTAGAAGTTCACATCGATGTCAAAGTGACGTCATCGAGACGTCTTTCTGCCAAGGTACTAATCAGAACAGTTAGTTATGCCACAGTGTTATGGTTACAGATCTATGGCGTCACCTCATGCATGCATCGAATTGTAAGTGAGATGCTACCTGAAATTCTTACAAAGGAAAAGTATGATTTTCTAAAACCTATACTTCTTTCTAAATTAAATTAATTCTCTGCTGTAAATCATGTTCTGCAGGCGGTTGGATAGAAAGGTCGGTTTCTCCTCTAACTGGTACAGGTTTTTCGTATATAGGGAATACAAATGGCACACTATTTTAATAGTCACTTTGGATGAATAATATTGTGCATTTGACAGTGCATTCGCAAAATGAAAAAAAAAAAAAAAAAAAAAAAAAAAAAAAAAAAAACTAAGCTATATTTACCATTTATTTTTAATAGGAATTTCTAAGTTTGTGTATTATTTATTATTTATTTTAAAGAGAACACTTAGAAGTATAGTTTCGGTTACTTTGCCTCCAGAGCCAGGCTCATGTACTGTATAACTGAGCCGCGACACAAGAAAACCAACAAAGTGGTTGTGCGCCCAGCGCAGACTCAGATCAGCCTGGGCATCCGCCCAGTCTGATCAGACTCTTCGCTAAGAACTTAAGAGGTAGCTAAGAGTCTAAGCTACTTCCATGCGTACAGAGAAGACTCTGATCAGACTGGGCGGATGCCCAGGCTGATCTGAGTCTGCGCTGGGTGCACAACCACATTGTTGGTTTTCTCGCGTCGCGGCTCAACTTTACTTTTCAACCATAAATGACAGGGGGTCGCTTGCATAATTGACATAAGCCCCAATGAGCATTTATAAAACTTCGAGCAAAAATGGTTCTCCTTCCCCAATATAATTCATATTAACGTTTCTGCCTGAGCACCGATCAAATGGTACATTTTGATGATACCTTTAAGCCACTTCTGGGTGAAATATGTTGTTGGTGTGGCAAATATAGGCAAAGAATCACAATTTCCAAATAACTGCAAATTATATTGTCAAATGCCACATAGAAAAGATAATCAATCAAACAGCATATAACTCACTATCACTGATATGTACATTTACAATTCTGGATTATTGTTCTTCTCGTCACACACAGCTGTATAATCTTAATTTAAGTAACTTTCCTGATTCATCTTTATTTAAGTCCGTCTCTGACTCAATGTCCAATACCACCAAATTTGCGAATATATTTTTGCAT
The DNA here is from genome assembly GCA_963989385.1 of Ctena decussata. Classification (NCBI taxonomy): domain Eukaryota; kingdom Metazoa; phylum Mollusca; class Bivalvia; order Lucinida; family Lucinidae; genus Ctena; species Ctena decussata. The sequence continues at coordinate 54,625,951 of OZ022501.1, read as the reverse complement.
TCGCGGTTTACTTTTGAAACTGTACCCATCTATACAAATAAGGTCCGTTGAATCAAGTTTGGTTTCTGTTACCAAAAACAAGTCATATTTTGTAATAAGACTGTTGAATTCTGGGTACATACATCGTCGTTTAAGTCCACAAACATTCAAAAGGCCAACAGAAAGTTTACTTTGTCGCTTCTGATTTCTAGAATAAGAAAAATCAAAGTTTATACTGTCGGAATGCGAACTGTCCGTTGCTTTCTCCGAGAGATCCTAATCGTGCTGATCCTGATCAGCACCACTTTGGTTAACCGGGTTCGATGTAGTCGTGGTCGCGGCAGTCGCGCCTGTCATGGCACGACCACATGTAGTTTGGAGCTGCTGCATAGCCTGGCTATAGTTTATATTGGGAGTTCCCGTAGCAGCAGTAATATCATCACTGTTGGTAGAGCTCAGAGCTTGCTGGTCCTGATCTTCACTGTGCGAAGAGTCATCGGACGAGTCACTGTCCGATTTGTCAGACATCATGGCAATGTCAATGTAACTATCAGGCTTGTCTATCTGGCTACGAGCACCTATTGGAGGCTGCAACTGTACTTCTAACTGACTGACGACTGACGGACTGACAATCGGAGCCGTGACGGAGGCAAATGTTGGGGTAGGGGTTGAGGCAGGGGGCATTCACGTTGTTAACTGTTTGCTTTGGTATAGCACCGCTACTCGGCTTTATTATGTTTTGCGCCTGGGCACGCGCCGAACTCTTAATAGCCTGAGAATCTAACTTTCGAGTGGCTACTCTGCTCCCTTTTAGCACTTCCTTCCAATCGGGAAATTCGTCCCTAACAACTTTTCGATCCACAACAAGCTTGGCTGGAAACCCAATGTAAACGGTTCCTTCACGGTGCCTAGATTTCTCGAGTTTATAGTCAGCCCAGAGGTTAGAGCGAGCACTTACAATTTCTGGTGGGTAATCTCTATTTATCCCAAAGTTTGTATCGCGCAATTTATACGCATTTGCCAAAATACGTTCTACGTCCTTGTAATCCCTGAACAAGGCAATAATTGGACGACTCTGAGTGCGCCGTGGAGCATACGATCCGGGTCTACGTCCTCCAGCACCCAAACTTCCTAACCTATGGGCCCGTTGAATAGAAACACCTTCAATGTCAAGATTATCCTTCAAGAAAGACGTAATGATGGCCTGACAGTCATCTTGATTTAAAACTTCAGGGTGTCCGCGAAATATTAAATTGTTCCTTCGGTTCCGGGCTTCTAAGTCAATGCTTTTATACTCAAGGAGTTTCATACGTTTATCGGACTCTGTATTCAGGGCCAATAAAGAATGTACATGCCCTTCAAGGCTATTCACCCTTGTGTTCAATGAGCCGAAACTCGTCATGATTTCAAAAATTGAAACAAGTTTATCGTCAGTAGACATTTTTTTGAAATCTTCTTTATCAATTTTACATACAGTTTTTTGAGAGTAACTAGTCGTAAATGTCCCACCTGTAGATCTCCTATGCCGTTTCCTCCGAGACTGAACCTGCCACACCCCACCCAACTCACTGTCCAAATCCTCATCTTTTGAAATTCCACTTTTCTTCCCAAATTCCATATTTTTGTTCACTATTTTGACTGTCCGATAAGTGTACACAAATCTAAGTCCAAACTAAGTCCAAAAGAAATCAAAAATGTCCAAATTACTAGCCAAAATGCCCAAATAAATGACCACGATCTTACACCACGTGTACACGCTACGCCATAATAACATAACCTAGAGAATGACAAAGAATGAATGTTTGCGATTGAACCCCGTTTACGGTTAGAAGATTTCCGTTTCTAGCGGGTCCCGAACCCTGGACCGCTAGATCAGCACGCCAGCACTTATTCTACCGCGCCACTGGTGCTCCTAAAATCTTACAGAATCTTACAGAATGCAGAGAATATCAATGCTGTATACAAAATAACAAAACTAGAACAGTCGGAGGGGCAAAACTCATGCAAAAAGGGTTGGTAAAAAAATTATAACAGTTACTATAATGCACATTTTCATATCAATATTTGTTCATATACTTAATGTCGAGAAAATCTGTCAAACAGTTTTGGAGGAGTATCGATAACAATCTTTTAAACTCAAAATTTCAAAGGGGAATAACCCAAAAGGCAAATGCTTCCAGGCAAAACTGGAAAACAAGTGTCAACTATTCTCTTATGCTTCAACTATGAACCAAATTTGAAAAAAAAAATCAAAACAAAAATGACTAAAGAAAACAACAAAAATTAGGTCAAAAATGTCAAAAAGGGGCATAACTCAGGCGAAAGGGGTCAGATTTCAAACTGGAAACCTAAATGCATATCTTCATACCAGTATGTGTCCACATACTTAATTTCAAGAAAATCGGTCAAGCGGTCTAGGAGGAGTTGCGATAACAAACTTTTTTTTACAAAAAATATAACGGGCATAACTCAGCATTAAAACTCATCCGCGAAAATCTGAAAAATACGTATCAACTCTTTTCACATGCTGCATCCATGAACAAAATTTGAAACAAATCGGAGCAAGTTCAATGTGTTGCGGACGGACGGAATGACGGACGGACGGAAGGACAACGTGAAAACAGTATACCCCCTCAAACATAGTGTGCGGGGGGTATGACAAATGCTGATTACTATATAAATATACACGGAACTAGATAAATCAAGGGGGTGGGGATGCAGTGGGGTGAAAATTGTAATAATGACCCAAGCAATCCCCAATTCCAAGGTTTATACTCTATTACTCCAGTAATCTTAACAGTACATTTGCCGTTAAACAGTTATGATATCATAAATTAATAAAGACAGTTATAATTCAATGTGTTAGTATATAATAGACTTAATGTTCATATGGAACAGAAGGGGTGAAAATATTATAGCTACACTACAAATCACTGAGGGGACTTAATCTTTAATACAATCGACTATAAAACATATCTGAAACTGTTGTTCAAGCTCTTACAACTAAAAGGTATTTCTCCAGTGCAAGCTTCAGGCATCAAATGACCTACTGGTACACCAGCTCTGGTATCTCAACTCATCTGAATAGATTGTGATAGTCAAAGCATTTTGAGAAACAGCAAAGGCGATTGTTGTGCGAGGTAAACCAGCTTCAAGGTCACGTTTACCATGGCTATGCCGGCTTAGAACATAACACGACATCTATGTTTTACCAACTGAGGCTTCTACTAGTCATCTTGTGTGAGTATTACACCAGTTATGGCCACCAAACGTCCTCTGCCAGTATGCTCAAATACCACTGTAGTGGCAAACATAAACGGACACCCTATAATGCTAATATCCATGTTTGATGCCAACCCCGCAACGTACGTAACACTGCAGATAAGGCCTTACACAGAGGCCTATAGATAAAAGGGTAGCATCTTTATCTACTAGAAGACGTCAGAAACACTGTAGTGTCAGGTCAGGCTATTGTAAGACATCAACAAATATCATTGTACCTGTCTATGCCACTGTAAAACCCTGTGCATCGACTATGCTCAATGTACGAAATACGTCTAGAGATATTGAAATGACAGTTCATTCTTTCCTATCAACATGGACACAATTCAGTGCCAGATCAGTCCATTACCAGAAATCTAAAAAGACTATGGTACCAGCACATGGCACGAAAAGAGGATTAATTGACATGGTTTTTGAAAATCGGGTAACTACAAAGACTCTTGAGAGTCATTGCTCTCCGTTCGGTATTTCCATATTTTGTTCAGTCTGCATCTTTATCTTGTTAAGTACCTGAAAACCACTAATATAGAGAAATTATATCGGTGCTGCAACTGAATTTGCTCTACCAATATTGTAGTAAAAGTTCAAATTCTGTCAATAAATTGTGACTTTCAATTATGTAGTGGCAGCTGTTTGACTAAAATACTTCAGAAGATGCAATTGTTCTGCCTCAGGCATCTATATAAAATTGCCTATGCTCATGCTCTAATTACCGAACAACTTTATCTAATATATTGCATCACCTTACGTCACTGTACTACAAGCTCGTAAGATGCTGTCAAAAATATCGATATCCATGTTTCAGGTGAATGACTTCTGATAACAAACGCCTGGTGAGGTATGTAACGCTGCAATTTTCTGCATGGTTTTATACACCTATACTTTTTCTTTTTACTTGCATTAATGTATAAGGTAAATATTTGCTGGTTTCAATAAAATATATCCAAAATATAATAGTTTGTCCATTATGTTGGGGAAAAATGTGGTAGCGTATTCTACAATTATGATCTACAGGAGATAACCGTTATGGCTGTACAGAAAGGCAACATAAATCTTTAACAACAACAGCAAGATTTATATCTGTTTCAATATCTTTTTGAATAAGAAGTAAAGGAACAGACGAATCCAGCAGATTGATATGGCAACGTATTTAAATTTGCGATGACTGTCAAATGCACCAACAATCTGACAGCAGAGACTTGTATCTTGTAATGTTGTAATATACTTTTGGAAAAGAAAAAAGTGTTGAAAGTCTTTCCTTCAGATGGGTTGTGGGGCAGGCTTACGGGCAATTGGTAACTCAAAAGACCTTTTTGGAATTAATGGTATAATAAACCAATATACAAAAGTGTACTTACTGACCTTTGACGCATCGACGTCGGCAATATGGCAAAAGAATTTATGATACGTTTACTGACTTTATCTGCCATAGTTGCCTCTTACTCCGTAAAAGTGCCTATTAATTGAATAATTCACTCACAATCCGGTATATAAAATGCACTAAATGACCTTTGACCCTATTTTGACCTTATATGATGTCTGTTGAGCTGGCAACTTGGCAAAATGATTTTAGGTATGTTTACTGACTTCAATGAGCCCGGTTGCCCGCCATGCCGCCAAAGTGCCCACAAACTCAAAATTTCACTCATAAACCACCTGACTACATACTAAAAATCAGTTTCAGGACAAACGTTTAAAACTTGGAAAAATGCATAAACGATAAAGGAAAAAGAACTGAACATCCGAAATCACGTGCACAAATTTATATACTATTTCAAGTCAGTTCGATCAATGATATTGCAAAATCTGCAGGGACAAGGTCTGAGTTGGCAAAGACACAATAATAATAATTATAACAGGCACATCTTCATATCATAAGAACAGAATCTACAAAAGTTCAGATCAGTCCAACGAAAGACATAGGAGAAGCTACTGCGAAAGATTCCTAACAGAAGGAAGGACTACCGCATAAACAGACTAAAATCATTTCTACAGCAGAGCGGTGAAAGTACCAAAATCGGAAGTCAGCTCATAAGCCATATAAACATTAAAGATCCGAAATATTTGATACTCAGACATGGACCACTTCCCAATCTCATCCCCTCCCCACCATCCTCTCTACCACCTAAAAAGCAAGTACGATAGCGGGTAGTAAGCATCACCTGTTTTTTGCACTACATCCGCCATGTCTATGTTTCTGACGAAAACAAATCAGTAAAAATGAATTCGCGACAAATGAAAGCAATAATATGTTTCGGCCGCAGCCATCAGGTTGGAAATAATGTAAGATTAGGCCACATTGTAGGGATTAACGAGGTTATAGTGTATTTCATATATTTTTAAGGGTTGACACAAGTTTTTGCCTTTAAAATTCGGAAATTGCGGAACGCTTTTCTCTGGTTTTCTTCACCAGATCATGTCAGGGTCACTGATGAGTCTTGGATAGACGAAACTTCGAAGTATGGCCCATTTTCCTCCTTTGGAATGTGTTCTCTGCTCTTGAAGGAACTCTTTAAGATTCGACACCAGTTTTGTTCTGAAAGTATTCTCTCTCAAAGAAAATTTTCTTGTCTTTATGTTAAGCCTTCTGTGAATACTGGACTCACTTAGGTGGACTGCAAGCATAGTAACTTTTTCGTCGAAGACTTTAAAGATAACTTTCATGCGAGTTCGGCTGAACTACCTGCATATATAGTAACTCAGGGCACCGGAGTGTGCCCAACAGCGGCTGGATCTGAAAGAAGACGATTTAGAGAAACAAACAAGCGAAATATTTTGCATTTTACCAAACAAATTTTCGATTTTACATAGACCAAACTAGAAGTTTAACTATTACTGCAGTCAAAATGAAGCTGCATGCTTTTGGTGCTGGAAAGACTTATCCAGTCCGGACAAAGGCATGATAGAAAATCAGAGAGCAGGAATTATCCAAGCAAAAACAGCCAATTTTTACAACGTCGAATCAACGTCAGTGTAACGACTAAGCGTCGCATCGACGTTCATGCGACGTTGCCTACCGTCATACTTAAGTCACCATGACTCTTTTACCTTGACAATATTTTAACATACCGGTATTTCTTGATACGTTTAAGTTTGTTTTCAATGTAAAAATGACGTACTAAGTATCAGTACATTTTAAAGGTTTTGTTCTGGCTTCCAAGTGTCATTATTCTATAAGACTTATGTTGACTGGAACTGAATGACGTTAACAACATAAAAAAGAACTTAATGTATTGTAAACTATTAGCACTTAAGACCCATTAAGTAAACAGGCTGATATTACTGTTGTTTTGAGTGGGTTTGTTGTTGTATCGGGAAGAGACAATACCTAGGGCATAATAATCAGTGCCGTTGACTCTAGAGAATAAAATCCCAATGGCTCTGTGCTTAAATGAGTTAAAAGTCCTATTCATTTCTCATTAATACTGATTTCAGGTTAAATAGTTTTACATTACATATATGTATGTTAAATGATTCACGTCCAGTTGTGACAGGCAAATAGTTAAAGTGGCTGTCGGTCCTACCTTGCATAATAAGAATAAGGCAAGAAAATAATTTACAAAAAGTGACCTCCTACTCACCGTCCCTTTGCTCTGAAAGTATTCTCTCTCAGAGAGCAAATTATTGTCTTTATGTTAAGCCTCTTTGAAAATTTATCTTCTACCAATATTAGTCAAGAGAGATAGTTGTGTAGTGCATAATTCGTGATCAGCCGTACAAGAGCGGGCCCAGTCGGCAAACCGACCTGAGTTTCATCAGGGTCGAGTCGGATAATTAGGACAGCGGGTAAATGCAAACAGTGAAAATGCCGTATCATCAGGATTTTCACTGTTTGTCCAGTTAATTTTGCTTTAATTCCAAACAAATGACAAATAACGGAAACAATGTCACTGCCCGAATTTACCCACTGTCCGAATTTAGCCGACTTTACCCTACAACAGAGAAGAGATTGTAATGCAGAAAGAACTAGCAACTCGCCAGTTCATAAAATAATCCAAGGAATAGAATTCAAACTGCCGCTAAGATACATGTCGCAATGGAAAGTCTGTCTTGAGCTGAGAGCACTTCAGGTGATTTTACCAAAAATATATTCAAATATACTTTGTACCAGTACTTATGTACTGACCACAGTACAAAAACGTTGAAGCACTGATTGCTGACGAATTGGTAGAAAACAGCAACTTCCTAAGACATTTTTTTAACTCAAGTCCCCTTCGGAGTTATAACATGAAATTTATGAGTAGCGGAGACTGGTAAAACACTCCAATGTGTGTCCCTTTAAGCCCAACATTTTATTTTAGTGGATGTAATAAAAACTTACGGGGGAAGCTGCATGTTTAAACTTTTAGAGTGCGACTTAAGAAACCTAACTGCAGAATGTTGACACCTGGCTGGTTTCCGAAACATATACAAAACTTCAGTGATTTGGAAATTCTGCAGGAACAGCAGTCGGTGTTAATACCTGCCGTCTGTTTTATGTGTGTAATATTTATTGTCGGAACTGTCGGAAATTTACTTGTTGCCGTTATTTATGGATTTCGGATGACCCGACATAGCAGTCATTATTTCATATTGATGCTGGCATGCATAGACTTATTTAGTTGCCTGTTTGCAGTCCCTCTAGACATTCTTGATATGTTGTTTCCGAGTTTGTTGTACAACATCACATTCTGTAAAACATACAAAACAATTGTATATGCACCGATTCTTTGTTCCACTTATACATTGATAGCTATAGCGTCTGACAGACACCGAAAAATTTGAAATCCTCTGGTGACTCAGATGTCAAGAGTAAGATGGCGGCATGTTATTAGTTTAGTTGTGGTGCTTGGAGTTATGACCACATGGCCGGTAATTATCCTCTTTGGTGACAAAAACATACCTACGGGAGTGCGGAATTTCTCGTATGGCATTTGTAACATCGCAACCTCTTATGAAACAACAATATGGCCTACCTTATTTTATGGATTATACTACATTATATTTAGTATCAGCATTATTGTGCTATTTGTATTGTACTTTAGAATATGGAGACAAGTCAAAAAACATATCAGATTTATGGAGCGACATGCAAATGTTAATTCTGCTGAGACAAACGCCAGTAATCGTACAGGAAAAGGCGGAACGTCGAAGTCTGAGTCTACAAGAACATCAAAGGTCACCCGGACAATGTTAGTCGTAACCGTTTGGTTCATCATAAGCTTCGTACCTCATTTTATATTGGTAGCTCTCGTGTTTAAAGTGCCGAACTTTCGAAGTGAAATATCAAGGGTAGCATATATGACATTCCAAATAGGCTACAGGTCTCCCATGCTCAACTCAGTCTCGAATCCATTCATTTACGCGTATATGGATTCCAGCTTCAGAAAGGAACTGAAAAGACTTTGCTACAGACCGAATTCAGAAAATGAAATGGACTCAGATCGTAGTTAGTATAAATTTTAGTATGACCAATAATTTCTGAGACTTTCACAAAATTTCAGCCGGTATTGCGGCTTCATATGATTTAAATAAAACTAATTTGATATAGTGTTGGTATAGTCGTCACTGAACTATAGTGTGGCGGCTTTGATATTTGTCAGTCATCTAAATGACGTGGATTATCGGATTATCTCCCTTTAATTATCCAGGTGCTAAGTTTTAACAAATTCGCAAAAAAAAAGATGAAACTTGAAACAAAACCTGTACAGGAAATGCTAGAGAGGAATATATACATTATAGCCTTGAAGGTGGTATAATCGTGGGTATAAGAACTAAATCACGTGACAGTCACATGACAAAGACTTTCTAGATCTTTTCTTATGACCTAATGAGACCACAACGCCAGATGAATAACCTTATACAGTTTCGTTGCAAAGCAGTATCGTTTCAATGTTAGAAAATTCATCCGCGTGTGGCCGGGTGCTCTATTTATGGCAAATATCACCGGCATGTAAATTCATGGATGTGTTCCGCCGCGTGCTAAAAAATCGACGTACACACGCCGGGTCACATGTTTATTATTTTCTGTTGCATATATGCTTTTTGGAAACTTTTTAGTCATAAACAGATTATAGGTAATCCAATCTGTAACAAATATTAATGATTAAAGAAAGATACATGTACCCAACCATTCAAAAAGGATTCATAAAGCGCTACATTGACTTTCCTACAATAACACATTTATAACTGTAGCGTCATAACCCTTGAACAGAACGAGTTGGAATTCACTATACCGTAGTCTGATATTGGTATATCCCCTTCAAAACAAAATAACAGTATGCGCAGACTGTTTTGTTTGAAAAAAAAATACAAGCCAGGATTCAGCCCTACTCTTAAAACATAACACTTTCTTCTTCAAGAAAAAGCCGACAAGCATCCCAGGTATAGGAGATAACGGGAATCCCCGGAGTGACGTCATCGGATGGTCACGTGGGTAGATTGGTTGGCAAAAGATAGCGACAGACAGTGGTCTTATATGGGATTTTGCTGAAAATTAACTGCTGAAAGTGCGTAAAATGTACTTTGGAAGACTTCGAATAAATAGCAACCGGTGAAACCTTTGCGAATATTGTCATAATCGCTTGTCTCGCGAAAAAAGAGAGTTATTCAATTACTTAGATTTATTTAATTACTCGTTCTGGAATACACTGACTCGCTCCGGAACCGGACTGTTTAACTTCTACTGAAAAAAAAAAAGAAATAATTAAATAAAACAGAAATGAATATCAGTATTTTAACATTTTTCGACGATCAAAAATTTTTGTAAATATAACATGGGTCATAGGAAATGAAAGACAATAAAATATAGAAACTAGTATCTAATGAGAACTAAAGCAAAATTAACAAAAAAAATACATGATGTGGCCTAGGTACAAGAACATTTGATAAATAAATGAGGAAATAAATTAAAAATCACGATCGCGATTCAAAAGAGGGTGTTATGAAATGGCAAAGGATAATATCAAACAGAGAACCATCTATTTTTTGGAAATGGCTGCGATTAATTATCACATTATTTAGTCCGAGCTCATGACATCTAAACAACAATATCTCTCTCTCTCTCTCTCTCTCTCTCTCTCTCTCTAATTGTTTGCCCGTAATATCATATGAAGAGACAAATATATTAATATCATAATATCATTCATTGATAATAGAGTTTTATTTGTCGTGTAAATTAGCCGCACCGCCAAAACAGTTTGTTTATTAGATCTGAAATTGTCATAACAGGACATCTGCGGCATTTTTTGAAATATGATAATTTAAGACATCCCATATCAAATCACCCGCTGAATACCGGGTACATTCACTTATCAACAATAACCAACCGGATTAAGTTCAGAAAATGTACACCAGAGACAGACACAAATAATATTCATTAAAGCATCCATGATCAAACGAACATGTGAAAGCACTTCATTGTGTGGAACCAATTTAAATGCATTATGAGTGACAATAAAACAATATTTCACACTCAGATACCTACACTTCTCAGCGTCAACATTAAATATAAAAAATGTGCATCATAATGCGCAAAATACAAGGCATGATTTATTACATATTTTTAACATTGACCCCTCAACGTTCAATTTAGCCTGATTGACCATGTTGACTATCGACTTTTTGCCAACCATTGTGGGGAATCCCCTTGGAATCCTTATCGATGACGTCACCGTGTTATCTCCTATAATAATCAAATAAGAAAACAATTATGCAATTGAATTTTTGCACCCATACCAGTCTGGGGACTTACGGATTTCCATCACGCACATTTGTGATGGTCAGCCATAACGCTTACATTTTCACGTCCAACTGACTAAAATGGCAATTTAACCCACAGGCAGTGTTCAGTATGACCTGCCTACACTTAAAATTGATATTTGGTTCAGCCCTTAACTATTCTCAGTATAAACAGTCTGTATTTTGGTTATTTCTACAGAATTATGGTCAAAATTAGGCAAATATTGCTGTGCATTTGACTTGTTTTATTTCAAAGAAAACTACAGGTTTACTTTCTATTTTTTAGTGTTATAAAGTGTTACGATCAAAATCGTCTACAATGCTTGCCTTTTTGTAACGGATGCTAACTGTTCGAGTTACTCTAGGTTTTGCACCAGTTACTCGACAGAAAAGTACTTGGGGGATTTTGCCTTTGTTATGGTCAGCCATAACACCAGAAGAAACTAACGTTATGGATTTCCACCATGTTTCATCCTTCGGACATGTAGTGACATCTTATGGTAATAATTTCAGTAATTATGTTATGGTAGGCCATCATGTCAGTTCATTTAAATTGCATGGTTAGCCATCACAAATATGCGTGATGGAAATCCATAAGTCCCCAGACTGCATACCAGGACTAACTGTTCACCGGAAGGTGCAAAATCAGTAATAATTACAATGTTTTCTCAGGCTGATACCCGGGATTAGAAGATGGCCGCTTTTCAGGTATGCAAAAACGAAATAGCAAAAGATAGCATAAAACAATAATTGGCCAAACTATTTTTTTCAAGATTTATTCCCTATTTAGGCTCTAGGCATTTGCTTTTGTTATGAAATAAAAACCTTTATGCATTTTTATAAGTTGAAAGAATAAACACTTAGTGAAACTTCTTTTGCGCATGAATATTATGCAAATTAATAACACCCAGGAATTTACAGCTCTAACGATTTTACAACTTCCAACTATATTTAAAATGACTGTTTTAGATACAGAATTAACTCTGTTTACAATCAGTAACCGTGTGTGATATCGCCTTTATTTTATAAAAAACTAATTGGATCTGAACAACGGCTTGGATTTCAATTTTTTAACAAATTCTAAGAAAACTGGTATATTTTCAGCAGCTGGGCTACTAGATGTAGTCACTGAATGAAAGTAATTATGAAAGACAAGCATAATTTTACAGCTGCAATACTAGAGATTTGAGCCGCGACGTGACAAAACCAACAATGTGTTGTGCGCCCAGCGCAGACTCAGATCAGCCTGGGCATCCGCCCAGTCTGATCAGAGTCTTCACTGTCCGCATGAAGGTAGCTTAGACCCTTAGCTACCGTTTGAGCACTTCAGAAAGAGTCTGAACAAACTGGGTGGCTGCCCAGGCTGATCTGAGTATGCGCTGGGCGCACAACCACATTGTTGGTTTTCTCGTGTCGCGGCTCATTTTATGTAATGTGGTATCGAAAAATAAGATCATGATCCTAGTTGACTATAGCTCAGAGCCCAAACTTTATGAGATTTTAGCGTTAATGTGTCAAATCCAAATCAACTGTTTAAAAATCTTAGTTACCAACATCAAGACTTAATAGTTTCTAACACATAAGAATATTGACCAACATGATATTGTTTTATGATATCTAAGACAAGCCATGGTGTATAAGCCTTACATTTTAGAAAACCTATTATTTTGCGATTTTAGATCCCATGGTCCAAACAATTGACATAAATTACTGAACATGCCAGCACAACGAAATATGTTGTCCAGATATTATGTATTACGTTCCTTTCTTACTATTCCACCATGCAAATGATTTACTGAAACAATTGGGATTAACACAGTGTTAAACATGTACTTCTCAATAATCTACGTAGAGTCTTCGCTGTCCACACGGAGGAAACTTAGAGCCTTAGCTACCCTGTAAGCGCAACCACATAGTTCGTGCAAATGTTATGGAATTTTGCCAAAACTTAATCAGGTAATGTACTCTTCATATTATCTGATCAGTATACAAACTATCAACTAACAAGACATCCATCACAAGCTTTTGAAAGGGCATAACTCCAAAATGGACCATAACTAGGGGAGAAAAAACAATATATGTCATTTATTTTTCCATGAGGAATCCATAAATATAAAATTTCTAAACCCTATGCCCGGTAGTTCTAGAACCCAGTAGCTGCATAAGTATTAAGCATCAGGGGAAGTAACACCATAATTAATGAATGCAGAGTTACCTAACCTGTACTAAAGTATTTAACTCACCAAGAACCACTACTACCAAAAAATCAGCTTCCTAGCTCAAGTGGTTCAAAAGTTGGTAAATGCCAAATTCAAACAAGGGCCATAACTCCATCAAAATTTTATGAAATACTCCCAGAAGCTAATCAGGTAATCTACTCCTCATACCAACGAGTATACCAACTATCAAGGGCATAACTCAAATACTTTTTTAGATACTTGCTAACAAGACAGTAATCTCATTTTTCTAAAAGGGGCATAGCTCTAAAAAGGGGCATAATTCGGAAAAGAAAAAAAATATGTGTCAGCTATTTTTCCATGAGGTATCCATATACAAAATTGTAAGCCCCTATGCTCAGTGGTTCTTGAACTCAGTATCTGCATAAATACTGAATGTCAGGGGAAGTAACTCCATAATTAATGAATGCAGAGTTACCTAACTTGTACTAAAGTATTTCACTCATCAAGAACTACTACTATACCAAAAATCAGCTTCCTAGCTCAAGCGGTTCAAAAGTTGGAAAAATGCCAAATACAAACAAGGACAATAACTCCATCAAAATTTTACGGAATTCTCCAAACAGTTAATCAGGTAATCTACTCCTCATACCCAATCAGTATACCAAATATCAAGGCCATAGCTTAAAGACCTTTTGAGATATCTTGCTAACAAGATAGTCATCTCATTTTTCTAAAAGGGGCATAACTCTAAAAAGGGGCATAATTAGGAAAGGAAAAAAAATAAGTGTCAGCTATTTTTGCACGAGAAATCCATACATGAAATTTCAAGACCCTAGCTAGCAGGGTTCCAAAGTTACAGAAACATGAAAAAGTGTGACGCACGCACGGACAGACGGACGGAAGGACGGACAAGCCAAAAGCAATATGCTCCACCAACTTTTGCAAAGTTGGGGGCATAAAGACTGAAGAAGCGGGGGATTGATCTTGCGACCCCTGGATTGGTAGTCTTGAGTGTTATCCACTACACTACAGCCGCTCCTTTTAAGAACACTGGAATAACTCACTATTGAACTGATATCGTATTAATTCACAAGTAACTGATTGTTTTCAGTATGCATTCCCACGCTGTTTGTAGTCTAACTTCAAAAAATCAAACTCCTGAAACTCTTGTTTGGGTGAATAAAAGCAAGTATGAATGATTTCTGGTAAGATCAAGACTAACATTTTGTTTCCAAAATTAAGTTTTGCATATTTTCTTTCTTCTTGTTCATTTTTTTTTTTTTCATCTGTCTGACTGTCATTGGCGAAAAAGCGTTGATGAGTTGGGCATGTTAATCAAAATGGAAGTCACGCCGCGGTCCTGAAACGTCAGGATCGCAAAGAATCTTTTCTGAGGTTAGTATCTTTTAAAATATGTTATCATCAAAGTTGTCTGGATGTTGCTGAATATTTACCGTTTCGCTGGTGGCCCTACCTGTAAGTTCCATGGAGCATACGGGCCGCGACATGAGAAAACCAACAAAGTGGCAAGTGCGACAAGTGCAGACTCAGATCAGCCTTGGTGTTTAAAGGGTAGCTAAGGGTCTAAGCTAGCTTTATGCGAACAATGAAGACTGATCAGATGGGCGGATGCCCAGGCTGATCCAAGTGTGCGCTGGGCGCACATGCCACTTTGTTGTTTTCCTGTGTCGCGGCTCATATGAGCAAAACACTGCCAGTGAAACAATACCGGTACCTGTCCACGTACAGGATAGCTTTCCTGCAGTGCCTTGCCCATCACATAAAAAAAACTTTAACATAGAACTTTAAAGTGTGACACCCACGCCCACGTCCATGCCGACGTCCAAGTGACAACAATAGCTCTCTGTACTTTCGTACAGGCGAGCTAAAAATTAAATAAACTTACTCTTTTAACCTTCATCTTGTATGATAAAAAATCATTCGTGCTTCGCACTCATGAAAATTTCAGAGTTTTCATCACATTCGATGAAAATATTTATTATATTCACTGCAAAAGAGTACATACATGTATCCTGTTTTTCTTTGTTTTTAGCTCGCCTAAACGAAAGTTCAGGAAGAGCTATTGTTGTCACCACGGCGTCCGCGTCCGCGTCCGGATTGATGTTTTGGTTAAAGTTTTTTAAAGACCTATATCTCCCTAACCCATGGATGGATTCTTTTGATACTTGCACTGTAGTTAGATATTGGTCCAAAGTTTAACATGGTACCACCCCCACCCCACTCCTTGACCTTGATGTCAAGGTCATGGACTTAGAAAATTGGGAGTTTTTTGGGACTGGATGTTTTGGTTAAAGTTTTCTAAAGCCCAGTATCTCCTTAACCCATGGATGGATTCCTTTGATACTTGCACTGTAGTTAGATATTGGTCTAAAGTTTTCCAAGGTACTACCCCCACCCCCCTCAGTGACCTTGATGTCAAGGTCATGGACTTAGAAAATTGTCTTTTTATTGATTGGATGTTTTGGTTAAAGTTTTTAATGACACATATCTCCTGAAACCATAGATGAATTCTTTTTATATTTGCACTGTAGTTAGATATTAGTCCAAAGTTTTACAGAGTACTACCCCAGCCCTGCTCGGTGACCTTGATGTCAAGGTCAGGGACTTAGGAAATTTGGTCTTTATTAAAGTTTTTTAATTGCGTACTGATTCATAATGCTTGGCAGAGATTTAGTTTACACTTGAACTGATGTTAGACACTTTTTTGAGTTTTTACAAAACACTATATACTTACCCGACTGGATGACCTTGATGTCAAGGTCATGGACTTTGAGTTTTGTCTTAAAGATTTTGATTAGTTTTATATTAATGAAGACATAATTTCACAGTGCCACAATGGACTCAGTTGATACTAATACTTTGACTGATGTTATATAACGGTTAAAGGCTTTGATACATCCTAGCCCTGCCCTCCTCCCCCCTACCCCTTAGTTCTTTGACCTTAAGCTCATGGACTTTGAAATTTCATGTGGATTTTTTTTTTAAGACATTTCTGAGATAGCTTTTGTTTATAAATGTGTTGTCATTATGGACATGCTTGCCTGAAGTTTTATACATAGCAGTCCACACCACTATAGCGACTAAGTGATGGGCAAGCACCTATTCAGGCGAGCTATGCTGTCAGGCGACAGCTCTTGTTATGTGATGTTTCTACTTATAAATAAAGATCTGTGTTCCATTTTTGTCCTTTTATGTTTTTTAACTACAGTTCAAGGTTTCTGTAGAACAGTGGCTAGTTTTTGGCGAACTGCTTGTGCCTTTGCGCACAGCTGATTAAAAGTATATCTGGTATGTTTGTACTATATAGATAGCAATTGTGTACTTTCAGTCGAGCCAACTATATAATTTGTTTTTAAATCTTGAAAAAAAGACGGAACATTTTCGAAGTGCTTTGTCATCTCAGGAAGCAAGCAGGAAGTCACAAACGTTTCCTTTGTAAAAATTGGTAGAACGTATCCAATTACCCAAACGCTCTGATATTATCCCAATCCTCCTAATTTTTAAATGAAGTATGCATATAACTGACGTGACAAGCATTTTATTATACACTCACCAAAAATTTAAACTTGACGGTTGAAAGCTTGTCATTGCTTTTTGAACAACATTTTTGGAAATCTCAGACTCACACCCATACTTTGTGATTTGAAACTGATCAAATATTCGTTTCTTTCAATTCAGGTAAGGAATGGGTACTTGCATGACTGAACTCACTAAACTTGTTGTAGAAAGGACAGGGGTCGACAACAAATTTCGACTTGACAGGAAATGTACAAATTTATTTTAAAAGCAGTACAACAAAGGAAAATGTTAAAGTGCGCTGACAGTGCAGACTGGTCATGGCCTGCCACTCTTACCAATCACATCATCGAACAGTTATACTTCGGTTACTAGAAATACCGGAATACACTTATCACCGGAATATACCAAAATACACCCTTGCAAGTGACTGACCCCTACAAAGACCCAAACCAGCTTGCAATCTGCACAATGATACCTATCCAATACCCATATGTTGGTCCATTTATTCTCACTACCAATAAAAACGCTAATACTAATATGGAAATGGTACTTATTTCATTTATTCTGGCAATATTTAAGTTTATAATGATAATATAAATGTATATTTTGGAGTATTCAGGTGTATTCCGGTATATTCCGGTAATAAGGTTGATTCCGGTAATTCTAGTAACCTGTAATACTCTGCATATCGTCTAATAGTGCTTTATAGTTATACTAACATTCAAGAAGAAAAGGAGCGGCTGTAGCGTAGTGGATAACACTCCAGACTACCAACCCTGGGGTCGCAGGTTCGATCCCCCGCTTCTCCGGTCTTTCGGATGAGACTTTAAACCAAGGTCCCGTCTCCATATGACCTCGTTGTTGGCGGGACGTTAAACCCGAGTTCACTCACTCACTTCAAGAAGAAATCTTAAACGGTTTTCGAGATATGGAGCGGGAACAAAGCTAATATGAAATCACTATATGAAAAATACAAGGGGACATAATTCCGTCAAAACGTAAGTAGTGTTATGCTTCTTTTTCTCTGCTCATTGTCTGATAGTCCTTTCTATTTGTACAAACTTTCATGAAGAAATCTTAAACACTTTTTGAGATACGGAGCGAACACAAAATGTTACCTCTTAACCTTTGACCTCTAAGTGTGACCTTGACCTTTGTCGGACTTTGTTGAAATATGAGTTCTGGACATCGTCTCGATAAGACGAACATTTGACCCAAGTTTCATAAAAATCTTTCAAGGGGTTGAGATATGGAGCGGACACGAAAAATTAATGGACGGACAGAGGCCAAGACATAATACAACCTGTCTTCGACTTGCTTATAAAAATTGAAAAGGTCTGGTTGCTAATATAAGAAAGATGTTGCTAATGAAAGATAGAAGTTCCTTATATGAGCTGAAAGCCTATCTTACATATGCAAAGGTGGGAGAAAAGTGTGATCTGTCTCCTTTTCTGCTAATGGCCATGCAAGAACAACAACACAGGCTAAAACAACACAAAATAAATAGTTTTATTAAGAACTGTTTTTGTGTGTTGATATATGCATCTGCAATTCTGACAAAATCACAAATTCAAAACTTGTTTTGTAATAATTTTTCGATTGATTTGACGCTTAACGTCCATGGTAAACAACTATCGTCATGTCGGGACGGTCAATTACCCTAACCACACTATTCCTGGGCAGGCTTAGACCTCCTAAGCGGTTAACCAGTACTAAATGCACAAACTTTCGCCAGTAACTAACAACTGCCCTTCTTGAATCAGTGGAAGGAGAAACGAAAGTATGTGGCCAGACCAGGTTTCGAACCCAGGACCTCTGACTTATGAGTCAGGTGCCCTACTGATTGCGCTATGTGGCCCGGCTTGTAATAAAATGACAGACACATATCTTAGATATCTTTTCTTTAGAAATCATTCAACAACCATCAACAGCTCTTCGAATAACTTGGCAAGGCTCAAAAAGACTTGAACTATCATACCATACATAAGATGTTTCCTTTGAAAAAAACAAGTCTGTGTATCATCCAATTAAAAATGAATAAAATGCATTCATTCTAAACACCTGTCTCAATGTCAAACCGTCACTTGGCTAGTTTCAACAGTATGCATCTCAGCTATTTGAATGTTAACAAGTGTCTGCACTAGTTTCAACTGTGTTCATCTGAGCTACTTGAATGTTAACAAGAACTGTGGGTTTGAGCCATGCATAGGTCATAATCCTTCTCTTGCCTCTGGACTACATTTTATCCTGATCATAATCTCATCCATTCCACTACTGGCTCCAAATGACACAAAATATTGCTGAAAGGACCTTAACACCCAAATTCATCCATTCACCCATCCATCATAATAAACTTCCCTTATTCAGAGATCTGGGCCCAGATGTTCAAAACTAATGACGTCGTTTGTTAACGTGACGTTAAAATTTCAAACATTAATATCACAAAAATGCCAATATTTTTTGTTGCAAAAAATGTGAGAAGCTTTTGCATTGCAAAAGCTTCTCACATATTTTCAACAAAAAATATCAGTGTATTTGGCTATAAAGTCACAAAACACTTAACAAGTTGACCTCTTAACAAGCTCGTTAGGGTAACAATGCTTTGAACAACTGGGCCCAGAATTCAGATAAATAAGTACACTTTCAGGGAAAGCAACTCTGCCATTTTTATTTTTGCCTTCTTTCTCAATAGGGCTCAATTCTTAATGGAAAAAATTTGCTCCTCTAGGAGCAAATTCTTTCCTTTAAGAGTTGACCCCTTTTAGAAGGGCCCTTGGAAAGAAACAGATCACAAAAGTTGTCTGCCTTTGAAACAAAGGTGGAAATACATGGTAGTGATCTCTTATACCTGATATGCCCTCCATCAGCTTATAATTGAGGCACAACACGATAAAACTAACAAAGTGGCATGTGCACCCAGCCAAGACTCAGATGAGCCTGGGCATCTGCCCAGTCTAATCAGACTCTTTGCTGTGTGCTCAAAGGGTGGCTTAGGGTCTGAGCTAGCTCCATGGCTCACTCTAGACTCTGATCTGACTAAATGGAAGCCCAGTCTGAAATGAGTTTTTCACTTGCCGCAAATGCCACTTTGTTCGCTTTGTTGTGTTGAGGCTCACAGAGCTCTAGATAGGAGGGAGTATTTGGTGATAATTAGGGATATTCTTTGTTAAAATTGCATAAAAACATATGTTGTGACCCCTCATCTGAACCATCTCGATAAGACAGTTCAGATGAGAGGTCACAATATATGGTCTGAATGAGAAATAAGAAAAATTATCCTTAATTATCATCAAATACTCCCTCTTATCTAGAGCTCTGTGAACTATGTAATAGCTGACATGGGCCCGTGATAAAAACTGAACTTCAACTATTTCCACACCTGGTACCACAAGGCTCCAACCAGTAGCTATCAGCATTTTGAGCGTATTTAGACCAATGTTACAGCTGCCTTCAGTCTCCGCTGACCATATATGTCGCAAGACAGTATTGTGGACTTGAAGTCTCAGTGTCTCTGAGAGCTTAGTCTCTCAAGTGTCTGTACTCTGTGCATATTTTGACTTCCAAATGAACATTTTATCTCCAGCTGCTGTTAACAGGCAGGTTTCTGTAGGATGGTAGGACAAAGAATGTACCACTTTCTGGTCTTCATGCTTTAACTTATGGACTAGTTTGGCCTGCAAAGCAAGAAAACAAAATTACCACAACAATAATAACTGCTAAATGGCAAGTCTCAAGAAGAATGGCCTTTAAGCTTTAACTTATGTACTAGTTTAGCTTGCAAAGTATGAAAACTAAGATGAATGTGTACACTTTCAAATAAAAGCATCGTAAACGACTGCATAATACCCCGCCACTGCGAAACAATACCCCTAATTTTACCTTTTTGTACATTTGTTACACGATTTTTATTATCATTTTATACATGTATATAGCCCCGGGGCAGGGGCAGATAACCTCTGGGGACAAAATTTTGATCATGACATGAAGCTCATATTACCTAGATAATGTGTTGCAAGTTTCAGGAAAATGCTGCTCATCTTTGATTTTATACAGATTTTTTTCATTATTTTATACAAGTATATAGCCCCTGGGCAGGGGCAGGTAACCCAGGTGGACTAAATTCTGCTTGTAACAGAAAGCTTATGTCATTTCAATCATTTCCATGGAATTTCATCAAGATATACCAAAAGTCTGATTTTATATAGGTTTTTTCATGATTGCATACATGTATATAGCTTGTGTCAGGGGCAGGTAACCATTGGGGAACAATTGTTTTTATCAAGACGGAAAGCTTATATTAATATGATAATTTGTTACAAGTTTCAGAATAATCCCTTTCAACGCTGATTTTATACAATTTTTTTTTTGTTATTTAATACATGTATATAGCCCCAGGGCAGAGGCAGATAACCCAGGTGGACAAAACTCCGCTTGTAATAGAAAGCTTATGTTAATTGAATCATTTCTGTGAAATTTTATCATGATATTTGAAAGTGTAAAGGAACTACAGACCAAAACCTATATTTAAGACCTTGACAAGGGCAATAACTCCATCAGAAGAAATCGAAATTTGCCCATTTACAATCCCAACTGAGATATTCTCAAGACCAAAGCACATGCCAAGTTTGAAGAAAATCCGTTAATAAATACTAAAGTTATCAAACGGAAACGAAGTGCTCACTGACGGACGGACAGACACACGGACAGCCAGCAGGAAAACATAATACCCCGCCACACGTTAGTGGCGGGGTATAAAAAGCAAATCTGCCATTTTCATTTTTACTTCTTTTCTTTCCCTGTATTTAACAGAGCTCTTGATAAGAAGGAGTATTTGGTGATAATTCAGGACAATTTTTATTATTTCTGCATAAAACATATGTTGTGACCCTTCATATGAACCGTCTCAACGAAACGGTTCAGAACCGTCTCAACGAGACGGTCAAGATGAGGGGTCACAACATATGGTTTCAATGAGAAATAAGAAAAAATTATCCCTCAATTATCATCAAATACCTCTCTTATCTAAAGCTCTGTTGTAAGTATTCCCATTCACCTAAGCATCCCCAAATTTTTTAGGATGGTCTGGACCTGCTGAATATTCAAACACAGAAGCCGAAGGTTGATCCCTAAAATATCAGTCATGCCATTTATGATTAGAAATAGGGTCTTTGGACAAATGTCAACAAGACCAATTTAGATCAGCTTTGAAAACAAACATGTAATGGTCTTTGCTGTTAACTATACATAATCCTCAGAATCTATATGCTACTGATGAAATAAGTGTAGACTGAGATCAGACTGCACATGCTGACCCGAGTTTACACAGTTTGCACATGCAAAATAGACATTTTTTCTTGTGTTACAGCTTAATATTTATATATTGAATGATCGAAAATGTTTTTGCATGCATCTATAATTGAGCAGACTCTTGCTGAATGGGGCCTAAAGTAAACTGGTTCGCTGTCAAGGGAAGCAACATAGCTCTATTTGTTTTTTCTGCCTCTCTTTTCAATAGGGGTCAACTCTTATAGGAGAATATTTGCTCCTCTAGGAGAAATTCATTCCTTTAAGAGTAGAACCCCTTTTAGAAGGACTTACTCATCCAGGAAAGCAAAAAGGGAATCACAAAGGCTGTTCCCCTGCCTTGTAAAAATGGTGGAAGCTATGGAGATATACCTATTTACTGTAAGACGTGGACAGCAGTTACTCAAGTCAGCCTTCACATTTGTACACACTTATCAGTCTTCATCAATCACTTTTTAGATTTGTCAGGATTAAAAGATAGTCTGAACTTATATTTATTTATCTATTACACAGAAAGAGCAATGATCTTTTAAACACGTTCTTGAAGGAGTGGATGTCGGAAGTTCTGTGCGACATGGTGATGAAACACCAACCCTGATGGGTGACCACTTGCCAACACAGGGTACCAAACCTGGGCCCCAGGGGTTTCATGCATCCAGGCCCCTGGATTGTTTATGCAAAGAGAAATTACCTTGCTAAGACTGTATGGATGTGCTGCGTGATCTGATCCATATGCAGTAAGGTACATTTTCACACAATGCCAATCACTTATACATTTGGACCCAGTTTTTCAAAGCACCATTAGCTTAATGGAGTCACTAGTCAAGGATTCCCTAAGTCTTCCAATACAAATAAAATGAAAAATGCTAATATTTTTTGCTAAAAAAATGTGAAAAGCTTTTGTGCAAAAGCTCCTCACATTTTTCTCAATGGCAGTGTTTTTGCTTACAAATACATTTGAAAATATAATGTCTCGTTAACTGACCATGTTGTTAGTTCTGAATAACTGGGCTCTAAACCTGGTTTGAAGGAAATGTTAAAACACACGCCATGGGAAAATGATGCCTTACAACCCAGTTTTGTCAGGAGTCATGTATATACCTCAATCAGATCCCAGATATAGACCTGTCCATCCTCAGAGCCACTTAGTATGTGAGTGTCTTTACTGTTCAAGCAACTATCTATTCTGTAGTCACTGTTTTTATGGCCTGTGTATCTAAAAAAATGAATGTAAGGTAATGATTACACTTTCAAGGGAAGCAACTCTCTTATTTTCATATTGCCTCCCTTCTCAATTGTGGTCAACCCTTAAAGGGAAAAATTTACTCCTTTAGGAGCAAATGCTTTCTTTTAGGAGCTGACCCTCTTTTGGAACTTGGGAAAGGTGTGTTGTCCCAGAAAGCAATCAGGAAGTCACAAAAGTTGTCTCTCTTTGTAGAAATGATGGAAAAACCATGAAGGTATACCCACATACCTTACATAGAGGATCTTACAAGAGTGCTCATGTATTATTGAATTTATTAAACGACTTGGGGAAAAAGATAAGATGTGAGGCTATGCCGAGCATCTTATCGGTTTTCCTCAACGAGTCTAATAAATTCAATAATACAGGAGCACAAATGCAAGATTCTTTTTATCATATGACACTAAAATTGCATTTTGTTAGAAAAATTAGAACTAAAATGTCATGATTTTGCCATTGGAAAACGCGACGTTTTTATGGACGTCAATGTATAACGGTACGACGCAATTTGCATATTTAATCCACTTGTGGATTATCATTTTTTAATGCATGGCTTTATTACACTCTCAGATGTGACGTCATATGATAAATAATTTGTAACTTTTGACAATGAACTACTTAAAGGGGATGTTTCAAAATGGCCCACGCTGAGATTTTCTTCATACTTAATATTTTGATTACCTGGGGTAAATCAATTAATAAAATGGGTTTATCAATTTATTTCAAGAACTGTAGGGCTTATGGTCGCACCTTGCAGAACCCCTTATCAGGCATGATGGGAAGGGCTAAGTTAGAACCTGTCAAATTAACAGGATAATTTGAATGCATGCGTTGCCAACTGAAATGAGTTGCAGGTACCCTGAGAATTATTCTGATACCATTAAAAACTATGTTGCCTTATAGAAATATTTTTTATGGTCAACCGAATTCGAAAATCTATAAAAAAAACCGACTATAAATAACCAAACATGAAAAGTAATTTTAATGTTTAGATCTGTTACTGTATTTGTCATGCTATAATTTTTTTTTCAGAATTAGGGTAAATATATCCTCTCTTTTTATGAAAAGTTTTAATAGATTTTAAAACCGGTAAAATAGTTTTTGAAACTGAAATTTGCGGATAGGTCAGGTTTTTTGGAGAATGTCAGTTTCATAGTAAAGGTAGGATCTTTCACTGCAGCACTTGTTTATCTGTGACTTAAATTATTAATGAGGTCGTACATTAATACCCATTCTGTATGCCAATATTTTCTTCACTGGCTAAGATTTGGGAGCCAAGGATAATCCCCAAATTGCCCCCGCCCCCTCCCCCTCCTCACACCTCTGCAAACAAGTGTAATCACCCAAAACAGTCAACATATTTTCTATCATCTGTAGAGAATGATAAATAAAAGATGACCAGGTAAAATTAATTTAAATGTTAACCTATTTTTTCATGCATCAGTGACCTGAGTTGTTTTGTTTTGAAAAATAACTTTAGGTTTGTATCTGTAGACGTCTCTTGGTTGGTTGGTTGATTTGGTGTTTAACGTCCACGGTAAACAACTAAGGTCATGTCGGGACGGCCAGTTAACCTAACCACACTATTCCTGGGCAGGCTTAGACCTCCTAAGCGGTTAACCAGTACTAAGTGCACATACTTTCGCCAGTAACTGACAACTGCCCTTCTTGAATCAGCGGAAGGAGAAACGAAAGTATGTGGCCAGACCGGGATTCGAACCCAGGACCTCTGACTTACGAGTCAGGTGCCCTATCGATTGCGCTACCCGGTCCGGCGTAGACGTCTCTAGATGTAAGGGAGGACGTTCCATCGTTTCTTTCTAACTGCTGGCTGCATCAAGTCAAGTGCTAGTGCATTTGCTTGTATCTTTACATTGCCCAGGTCACAGGCAGGGTGGTCCATTATTTTTTATTTCAACTATTGACTGCATCAAGTATTAGTGCCCTGAATTTAATTCGTTAAAAATTTTGGCTTGCACCTGTACATTGAACAGGCATAAGGCAAGACTCCCAATACCTGACTGCATCAAGTGTCCGTGCCCTAAAGAATCAAACAAAACTGGAAAGAGGCGAAGCATCCAAATCACCTGGGCACCACAATTTATGATGGAAGATGAGTTGACACTTAGCTAGCTTGGGAAGACTACTCAACCCATCATCAATATATTGACAGCAAACAGATCACTTATGTTGAGAAACAGCACCATAATATAAGTTTTCAGTTGTTTTGGGGGACTGACAATTAATTCACTTCTTGACTATCATCAGTATCATTGGACGTGTCCATTTTGGTACTGTTAATCCATATGTATCCCTACGTTGTACAGGTGTAAGATAATGGGTGATAAAAAGAATCTGAATTTGATCAAATAGAACTAAAGCTGAGCCTATAACAACAAAATATGAGGAAAGTAGTGCCTAAAAAGAGTCAGTTAAAACTGCTGGGGCTCTAAAATAGATTTCCTGGGCTCCAAATAAGATATGTTGTCAGTCTAGGTAAAATAATTATCAGGTTATTATTTTGAAAACTGAAAGAAAGAAAAAAATCCCACCAAAGGATTTGATCTGAAAAGTTTCTGGTGTTAATAGGTTTGGACAAGGCGACATTATCATCGATATGCATTTTAATCTGAATTGGGATAATACAGAGATGGTATAGTTCAATTTAATGTAACATACATATGGGGACTCAAGAAACAAAATTGCAGTTCAACAAGTTAATACTTTTCTAATGTATTGGGGTGCCTGACAGCCCACATTCTGCAGTCCTAAAGTATAGTTTACCGGGCTCAGAATTTCTTTAACTTTCTTGTACACATATAAGAGGTATACAGCATGATTTATGGTTAGTATAAAATCTTGACAACAACTGGATCATACTTTAACTGATAATTAATTTTTGATATAGGCGTGGTTTTTAGCTGATTTTGAGGGGATATACCAAACAAAAAATAGTTTATACATAACCCGTTTCTTGAAACATGAATATACATATTTCTAAAATGTTTCACATCAATTGACTGATTTAAGTTTATAAATGAAATTGCAAAATCTGAAAATTTGATAGTTCTAGGAACGGTATTTTAAGGGAACC
Source organism: Ctena decussata (assembly GCA_963989385.1). Taxonomy (NCBI): domain Eukaryota; kingdom Metazoa; phylum Mollusca; class Bivalvia; order Lucinida; family Lucinidae; genus Ctena; species Ctena decussata. The sequence continues at coordinate 54,599,610 of OZ022501.1, read as the reverse complement.
CTCATTTTCAGGGTATAAGTTACTTAAGTCAATCCTGTGCTATGCTGAGCGTGTGAACTGAGGTAAATAATCCATAAGCAACACTGTTAGTCCTTAGGCAACACATATACATAGAATCAAAAAAATCTAAGCGTGGGCAGATTCTTATGTAAAATTAACACAGGCTGAAACTCCGCCTTTATAGTAGTTTTGACTATTGCCAAGCAAAGGTATGTACATATAATAGTTTTTTATACCAACTCATTTTTTTAAGAAATCATCAAGGCATTTTACTGATCAAGGTTTAAAAGATAGCCTTTAGCTCTGAGAAAATATCACTACCAGGCAAAAATCACATTGCAAGGTGTAATACTTCCAGGTGACCGAGGTCAAATCAGCTTAAGACAGGTCATAGATGTTTTAAAGGAATGCTGAGATGACGTAGATACGAAAAGGTAGACCTGTCCAGTGAAATATGGCTATTAGTTATTTTAATGTATAAAGTTGGAATTTAATTACCGTGGTTGTAAAAGGCAGTACCACAGGCCGCTCCCTGAGGTATACAGCTGTGCAAAAGATAACGGAACTGAAGAAGTATTCTGCAAAAATCTGCATATTTTTCAAACCAAGCTTAACATGGTAAGTGCAGTGCAAACATATAAATGTTTCTAGATAGAAGGAAATATATCCAATCATAAAAACGGATCCTACATACTATATACTGTAACTGCTTGACCATGTGCTTCAATAGTTATCTCCATTCAAATGTACTTTTTCCTATTTTCTATTGGGTTTAAAGGACAATACTTTGGACCCACAGCAAGTAATTACTTTCAGCAACACAAAACAAGACAACAGCAATGAAAACGCAACATTTTGTAATGACGTCAGGTTCCCAATTCCAACAATATATAACAGGATATACTGTCACAAATTTCTGACATTCCTATCAAATGCTGCTTCATATACTTAGTGCATTGAAGAATTATTCTCAAAGGACGACCACAATATCAAACCTACTCATTAAGCATCTCTCCAGAGTCTTTATCCATCAGTTTTAGTGAGTTATCCAGAGTAGAGGTCAATACACACTGGCCATCTCTGGTGAAGGTCACACTGGTCACTGGCTCTGAAAAAAAACACTACCGTGCTACAGCATAGCCCCAAATACGGTGAAGTTGATGATAATTCTCATGTACCATAAATATTCTAAGAATTCAGACAGATAGGTCTGAGCAAATAGTGAGGATCCAAACCAGACTGCTCCATAAGGAGCAGTCTGATCAGGGTCTACACTGTTTGCCATTCCTTCTGCATCTTTTGGACACATTATTGCATTGTAAAATCAAACTGTTGCATTTTTACGATAATTTCGGTAATTATTTTAGGAATTCCATTTTTTATGGTTATTTTTGTTCAGTATTTATAAAATCATACATAGGTTCCCCATCGTCAGAACTACCTCAGAAGCTTTACAAAACATCCCCAAACAGGTAAAGTTCACATGGATGGATAGATGATGTGGCATTTTACATCCTTTTTAAAATCATTTTAGTCATACCAGAGTGATGGGAGGGTGATAATGAAAGGCCGTGTGCAACTGAACCCCATTTAAAACTGGAAAGATTTCCATCTCTGAGAATTATACTTGGGACCAAAAGATCAGCAGGACAGCGCTTAACCCACTGAGCTACTGGAGCTCCCCAAGTTCACCTTCCTAGATGGGAAAGTCATTGCTGACATTAGTCAGTAGTGGATAGTATCCTTTACACACTCTTCAAAGAACTAATTTCTATATATAGATGTGTTTTAGTGTAAATGGACACATTTTCCGGGGAAGCAACTCTGCTACTTTCAATTTTGTCTCCTATCTCAGTGGGGGTCAACTCTTAAAGGAAAGAATTTGCTTCTTTGAAGCAAATTATTTTCCTTTAAGGTAGATCCCTAGTTTTGTTGTTCAATGAAGCAAATGGAAAGTCACAACAGCTGTACATAGACACCTTTTAAAATTACTTTGGGTGAAATACTGGTACACTTAGCACATTTCCACAAAATGCTTGAATGATAATCAGACTATGTAAACTTTAAGCCATGCTACCAGAACGATGTCACATGGGCTAACAGTGAAGAGAAGACTACATGAGCTTGCTTACATTACAACCCTATAGATTCTGAGGTATATATTACCCATGACGTACAAAGAGTGTGCTTATGGTGACTGTTACACTGTCAGGGGGAGCAACTCTGCCATTTTCATTGTTTGTGTCCCTTATCAATGGGGGTCAACTCTTACAGGAAAGAATTTGCTCTTCTGGAAACAAACTATCTCCTTAAAGAGTTGACCCCCTTTTAGAAGTGTTTGTCACGCAGGGATGCAAAATGAAAGCTACAAAAGTTGTTCCCTATTGTAAACAAGAATTCCGCGGAACGCTATGTCGAACCTGATTTGCACCTTCACTTTAAGAACTTGATAAAAGTGTCATTTTGAAACATATTTGGTCAAAATCCATTCAGTAGTTTACGAGATATTATTGTTTTCATGTTTTTCGCTATTTTTAGTAACTATGGATGGTTGCCTTCTTGGATAGTCAATTGAAAAAATCATGGAACAGCTTCATGCAAGGATCATTTTGATACACATTTAGTCCAATTCCATTCAGGGCCTCTTGAGATATTGTCATTTTCATATTGTTCTATTTTTAGTAACAGTGGCTGGCGGCCATCTTGGATGGTCTCAATTTGCTTAAATTTCAAAAAACTCCATTTAAGGACCATTCTGACTAAATTTGACCTATATATGTTCAGGTATTTTTGAGATATTGGTGTTTTTGCAAACTCGGTCTCGTAAACAGAAAGTAGGTCACTGTGACCTAATTCCGCTACAGATTTTTTTAATTTTGATAATTTTTAAAAATAAGGTCCCATAAATGCTCCATGTAAAATTTCAGCCAAATATACCAAGTGGTTCTGGAGAAAAAAGTGATTTTATTGTTTTTGCTATTTTTAGTAACAGCGGCCATCTTGGATTCTGGACCAAGTTGAATTTTGTCATTCAGAAGCCCTGCAGTCTGGTCATGCAGCATGTGAAATTTGAGAACCATGGGTGCAGTAGTTTCAGAGAAAAAGTCATTTGAATGGACTTAAAATTAAGGGTCGACGTAAAATGTGAACGGACGGACGGACGCATGAGGGTGTTGTTGTTGGTTGCACCCCAGACTTGGGGGTTATCTTTTATGGACAGAATCGTACAAAGTGCACTTGCGGGTTGATCACAGCTCACATGTGCCCTCTGTACACATGAACCCACAAATTTTGTCCAATTTGGACAAAACTTGTGAAAACAAATGATTTTAAATGACCCATCTACCCCTCATCATCACACAGAAGGTGTCAGAAAACTTCGACTAATGAGGTGCACCACAAAAGTCGAATTCACCCCACAAATGGGGTTTGTACTCACAGCTCAGCCCACAAATACCCTCTCATGAGAGCGGACGGACGGACGAACGGGTTGACGGACGGACGGACGGACGGAAAACCGGACGCCTATATCGCACCTTGCTAAAGCAGGTGCGACAAAAACGGTAAAAAAATAAGTAGATGTACCCATACACCTTAACTTGTATGCACAAACTGATCAGAGCTACATGTACTGTGCACACACAATAGGTTTAGACCCTAAGGAATCTACAAGCATAAAATGACGTATCTATTTAAAGTGCATTGATTCACAGCCTGGTTTGAGTCTTTGCTGTTGGCAAAAACATAGAGAAAACATATTTTCTCTGTTATGCAGCTCATATGCTGTATGCCATCTTTTACACAAAATTTATCAAAATACTGCACTATTATTCATTGGCTACCATCATGACATTGTCATAAAAGTCCTATTACCACACCTCATAAAAATCGTTTGACCAAACATTACATACATTGTAACCCTTTTTACTCAAGTGTAACATCAATCATGACGCCATCTGTGAAAATGTCATGTTTTCGACTGAAACAATAAAACTTATAAGGTGATGACATCTGTTGCACCGGTAAAACAGACCAATGATAAAAAAGACTCTTTCACAACTTACACAAGCTGTCATTGCATGAAATTTATGAAGCAAGCTATTGGTCATTTCTAAGGAATTTATCACTGGTCTTTTCATATGAAATTAATAGAACAAGCCAAAGGCCTTTGGCTTGTTCCATAAATTTTGTATGAAATGATCAGCTGTGTAAGAGCCTCTATAAAATTTTTTGCTTACTTCCAATCATATCAGCAAACAATTTTCCCTGCCTTATGTCATATCGCCTAGTCCTACCATCAGCAGACCCTGTCAGAATTTCATAGTCAGACACCTGTAGACATGTCACACTGTCTTTAGCCTCATCTAGTACCTAAACAGAAATCATTACATGTCACACTATCTTTAGCCTCATCTAGTACCTAAACAGAAATCAATACATGTCACACTGTCTTTAGCCTCAGCTAGTACCTTAACAGAAATCATTACCGGTATATGTCACACTATCTTTAGCCCGATCTACACCTAAACAGAAATCATTGCATGTCAAATTGTATTTACCCTCATCAAGTACCTAAACAGAAATAATTACATGTCACACTATCTTTACCCCCATCTAGTATCTAAACAGGAATCATTACATTGTCACACTATCTTTACTGTTTAGCCTCATCTAAAACCTAAACAGAAATAATTACATGTCGCTCTGTCTTGAGTGTCTTCAGCCTCATTTAGAACCTTAACAGAAATCATTGTCACATATTCTTGAGCCTCACCTAGTACCTACACAGAAATCATTACATATCACACTGTCTGTAGCCTCATCTAGTACCTAAACAGGAATCATTATGTGTCTCACTGGCTTTAGCCCCATCTAGTACCTAACTAGGAATCATCATGTCACACTGTCTGTAGCCTCAGCTAGTACCTAAACAGGAATCATTATGTGTCTCACTGGCTTTAGCCCCATCTAGTACCTAAACAGGAATCATTATATGTCTTACTGGCTTTAGCCTCATCTAGTACATTTACCTAAAACAGAAATTATTACATGTCACACTATCTTTAGCCTCATCTACCACCTAAACAGAAATTATTACACGTCACACAGTTTGTAGCCTAATCTAGTACCTAAACAGGAATCATTATATATCACATTGGCTTTAGCTTTAGCCCCATCTAGTACATTTACCTACAACAGAAGTTATTACATGTCACACTGTCTTTAGCCTCATCTACTGCCTAAACAGAAATCATAGCATGTCACACTGTTTTTAGCCTCATCTGCACCTAGTACCTGAACTATAACCCATAACTATACAACAAATGGATAAGCCCTAGTTATCGACCCCTGGCCCCATCTATAAGCCTGACCCTGCAGCTTAGATAGTCCAGATCAACAGTAATGCCACAGAGATACCATTAGGGCTTCAACGATATGCCAGAAGAGTATTGCGATATATTGCAATACAGGGTAAGGGTATTGCAATTATATCACAATATATTGCATCAGAAGTAAACTTACAATTACATAAGGAATCTGAGATTACTCTGCTGTTTTTATTTTTCAACTTTAAAAATTTAAAAGTAGAAAAGAAAGAACAACTAGACTGAAAGCAGTTTTCAGTAGAAAGTACTAGATTGAAAAATTGAAATCAGTTTTCCACAGCCAAAAGTGGTCCCAGACTTTTGATTTGGCACATTAACCAACTCTTCATCTTTTTCAGCCAAATTTGGGAGGTGTATGTTTGTTGATTATGCTTTATTGAAACATTCCAAATCTGAGCAGACTGCCCGACTAAAAACTGGTATTACTGCCATTTGCATATCGTATCACAATACGATTTCAGCTGTGGTCAATTCTCTGTTATCAGTGATTCCTTGCCCCCACAACCTTCATTCCAGAATGATCATCAGAAACTTCACTTATGGACAGGGGTAAGGATAAATTTTCAAGGGAGGCAACTCTGCTATTTCATTTTGAACCATTTTCAAGGGGTTCAACTCCTGAAGGAAAGAATTTGCTCCTCAAGCAGCAAATTATTTTCTTTAAGAAAGTATTCTCTTTAAGAAAAGACCCATTTTGGAAGAGTTTTGTCAACCAAAGAAGCAAACAGGAAGCCATAAAAGTTAACTGCCTTGGTACAAACTGGTGGAACTCCAAAATCTGAAACTGTCCTTACCTGCACTGGTTCCATTTTTCTTGTTCTCTGATCCCAAACTTTCACGGAACAATCAATAGAGCCAGACAGCACCAAAGAAGACTCTTCATTGTATCTCACACAGTTTACTGTGCCTGAAAACAGATAAAACTCTGAAAGGTTAAGACTTCTCAAGCCTTAACTGTTGCCATTTTGTATAAGAGGCCCACCACATTTTGGGCATATGAAAGCCGGAGCCCATTCCTCTCCTTCTGCTGCCTTTATCTTTGACTGATTCGAAAAAGGTACTGCTGGGCTGCCAGGGAGTTTTTCAGGTGATAGCTGGCCCAATGGAACTTAGGACCTTCTGCATCATAGCCAAGCAAATCTATGCACTCGACCAGGGGCCTCTCTTACTACAACTCTACCACTGTATTTATTACTGCAAGCTACAATATTTTCACAAAGCTTACTTTTTGCAAACAATTGTTAAAGAAAATATCCTTTAAGTTCTAAATTTGCATTTCTGATATTGGTTCTTTGATATCATGAAGCCCATAAGCATTTTGTAAGACTAAGAGTCTTATTATGAATGGGCACACTTTCAGGGGAAGAAGCTCATTTTCATTTACATTTGTGTATGCCTCCTTTCCAAAAGGGTCAACTCTTAAAGAAAAGAATTTGTTTCCCTAGGAGCTAATTTATTTCTTTATCAGTAGATTTCATTTTGAAAGGATACGTACTCCAGGGAAGCAAACAGGAAGCCACAGAAGTTGTTTCCCTTTTGTAAAAAGAGTGGAGAAACATGGAGTGTATTCCTAGAGTAGAGCAAAAATTTAATGAACCATCAGATCAAGTACCTGCATGTCCCCTGTATTTCCTCAAGGACTTCCCTGTGGCAACATCAAACACCATAACAGTCTTGTCCATGGAGCAGGAGCATATCTGGCTGTTGTCTGACGAGCTCTGGGCATCCAACACCTCATAACCATGACCAATATAGGACTTCAGGACAAGACGACGGTGTGGGTTCCACAACTTTAAACTTTTGTCACTGCCACAGGTCAGGCAGTAGGTTCCATCAACTAGAATGATGAAAATATTATACATCTGTAAAATTTATATACTTCCTAGCAATAGGTGGTCCCGTTAGTGTGTCTCTGCGTGAAATGGGCCTTGCGCCATGTGTGTACACAGCTACTCAAATCAAAACAGCAATTTTTTGTTTTCACATTTTAGATTCTCATTGATTCATAGAATGCATATCTGAAAAGGAAATACTCTGATTAGACTATGCGGACGCATATGCCGACCTGAATCTTTGGTATTCCAGACCTATTTACTCTCAGACTTCGCCATGTGTAGTCAGGAAGGCAGCTAAGCGTATTTTCCAGTACTTATGTGTAGTCCAAGCATGTGGTAGTTTTTGGGGGGAGGGGGGGGGAGGGGAGGCGGGAGGCAGGGTCTACTTTTATTTATTTAAATGACATAGTGGTTTCTTGCCTAGGCTGTCTCTCTCTTTTGAAAATCAGGTCTTTCATAGGTATGGATAAGGCAAAAATGAGGAAAATTAAGAGCTGGGGATGGCAACTCTGACTCATCTTTGGAAAGTGCCAGCATTCCCAAGACCACTCTTTTCCATCCTAGTAGTCAGTAGTGAAGTATTTAATCTCTGTCAATTAATGAATTCATTTTTGCAGGATAAATTATACATCTATAATGTTGATAAATAATAATACTCTGATTTCTTCATTGCAGCTATTAACTCAGTTATGATCAACTATTTTGATCGCGAAAACACATGACAATAGAGTGTAGCTCACAAAATCAATTTGAAATCATGATCAACACACCATGACTAATATTGCCATTGTTGAACTTCTCTTGAAGGTTGTTGACTGGCAATTAGTGAATTACACATGAAGCATAATTTGATTGTTTGTTTGCGGTAAAATGCACTGTTGATCTGTATTGCATAGACGCTTTAATTAGGGACCAAAACGTCCAAATATGGTCCAAAAACACAGGAAAAGGACTGAAAACTGGATTTGCAATCTTGCGTAGTTTCAGATGGTCGAAACGTAGAGCGTATTTTTAAGCCAAAAAGCGTAGAAAATACGCCCAAATCATAGTTGTAAACAGGTCTGCGGACATGTGCATTTAGCGAAGACTCAGATCAGCCTGCGCATCCACCCTGTCTAATCGGCATCTTTTCCGTTCAAACATGTTATTTAGGGAGTCTGGGCTACCCATACAGCGTCCAGCAAAGAGATTGCATGGAGGCGCAGGCGAGACTGAAGCCTCACTAGTCGCGTTAGTCCATAGGCATGCTTTTTTGTGAGGCAGCCCAATGATTGTGTGTGATTGGGCGAGGTTGGCGGGCGGAAACAGAAAAGTAAGGAAACGAAAAAACTTATGATGATGCAACAGTAGGGCGTTGTTTCGATGTCGTGAGCATAGATAGACAGACTGAGGAGGCGAAAACAGATGAGAAGAGGAAAGGACACACACACACACACACACACACACACACTAATTCTTTCGTCGCATGACGCTTTGCTCAGAATATCTAAATAGGGCTTCATTGCAAAAATAAATCCGTGTTTTACATAAACCTTTGTGTCGTCATAAAATATTGGTTTTCCCAATATTTCATTCGGAACACTTTAGCTCTTGTCAAGTACCTGCAACAGGCTGCCGTCAACGAATTTAAAAAAGGTGAGATCAGGAAAGGTTCCTGGAACTTTTTGACACTAAAATGATGGTAGTTTACACATTTTTGTATAACTTTTCGAATGCTGTATAGCACTTTCCTTGGTATTCCTTGGACATGGCAGGAAAACCAAGTTTAAGCCGCTTGGATTCACGATCGGCATTTGGTATACCAAGTCCATGTTTAGCGAACAGACGTCGAGGTGCCAGCCAATGATACAAACACCTCGACGTCGATTTTAAGGGACTACCCACAACACATGTTGTCTCACTTTTAAACATTAAGTACCTTGGTACCATGGAATCCCTGGCTACTTTGGGGTCCAAACTGAACTACCTGCACATCTGAGAACTACTTGTGGCTTTCTTCCATCACAGAATAGTCCTGTGATGTAGTGATCAGGTATGAACAATTCGGAATAGAATGGGAGAAAACAGACAGAAGAATGAAACGTTAAACTCCCATACCGAATACTGGTAACAAACGAGTTAGGCACCTTAGTTCTAAATAAAGAAATTACGATTTTTACCATTAAATCGAACAGCTCTCACTGCTCCTTGCTTGCAGTTCTCTATAGCAATCAATTTTAAAGGTAAATCTTCACTCATTTCAAAGTATTCGGAGTACAAAGTGTCTAAAATCAAGTTTGAGAGAAATTGAGTGTGTAGGTCCAACGTATGGGGCTATCTGCATAGACGTCGTGTCGAACGGCACAACCAGTTCCTGCATGGTAGCCGTGTCATTAATTTGTTAAAGTGTGCTAGTAGTTCTCGTCATTCTGCTTAAAACGAAATTTTCGCGTATTTTGTCTTCACTTCAACTGCCTTAATCCTAAGTTAATGATACATTTGGTCAAACTAGTGCAAAAACTCAACAAGATATTGAGCTGTGTATATTTAAATGCCGTTTCTTCTCTTTTGGATTCGCAAAGTCGCGTGATTACGTCAGGGGCATTCACGTGAGCACGTTCAATCCACGTGCTGACCTCTGTTAATTGGGTCAGGTTTTCCAATATTGTGTCTACTTTGCAAACAAATTCCGAATGTAAGTCATTATTGCAGGAAAAACACAAAATTATTAAAATAGCAAACCTGACTCAGTCATTATTTATCGTTTTCAGCAGCCTCGAGAACAAGACAAACTCTTCGTCTCAGTTTTGTGTTTGTTTTCGTCTGCTGTGACCTCATTAAAAAATTGAGCGCATTCGGCATACGAACGGACTTTGTTACATGGATAAGATGTCAAAAATCATTATATAGGAACAACAGCAAAATGGGTTATATATTTATTTTAAAATTGAGCTCAAAAGCAACATGACGAGAACTGCTTCTGGACGTGACGTTGTCTGTGCGTGATAGCATATCAAATAATGATCGCTCCCTGAGGTTAGTTTCTATAAATAAATTCATGACGTGTGTGTCGAAACCAGAGTTATTAGGTACACAATACATAACTACCGCAAACTGAAAGAAAACCTGCTTGTTTGGGAGAAAACAGGAAATTGTTAGAAAAAAATGACGAGAACTACTCGGATACGAGTACATGTCAAAAATGAAGTTACAGCATCAAAGAAATGTTAGTTAAATCTTTCTTTAAAATCACTGCCTGCTGTAAGGAACTTTCTCCTGAGGTCCGTAGGTCAAACAGAAGTTTTGGTTCATGAGGTCAAACGGTGGGAAAAGTTTGTAAACTATAGTACAGTTCAAAGAAGTGGATTTGCTTAATTCACATGTGTAAAAAATTTCTGGTTCAGTGAAAATTTTAGTTTTCAAATATCATTTTGAACTCAGGCCCTATAGTTTTATTATCACATATTTCCTGTTATCTATCTAGTTAATTTCATTGTGGAATAAAAGAGTATAAATGCAGTGAAAACAGAAAATTTTAATATCTGTTGATTTGAACTGGGCTATAGATATTGTACTAGCAATGGGAGGTGACGTGATCAGCTGTTGACATAGACGCCGACAAACTACGAAAATAGCGGAAACTATGGAAGTAGGAGAATTGGGTATAATGGTAGAGTATGGGCTCTTCAAATTAAAGTTACGAGTAGAATCATTATTTAGTAAGGAAAAAGAGTTTTTCATTATCTCATATTGCGATAACCTGAGGGTGAAATTCAGGGGTTTATTCAAAGATTTGAATGGACAGTATATAATTAGGAAGGGTCTCCAGGTACGGTACGTATCTGGAGCTCCTGGGTCTATGTATTTGCATGGAGACAGTCCCATCAGGATTGGGACAGTTATAACAAGTGTGCAAGAGAGAGAGAGAGAGAGAGAGAGAGAGAGAGAGAGAGAGAGAGAGAGAGAGAGAGGGGGGGGGGGTAGTGATGAAAGATGTAGGCTAGTGAAATATTGGTGAAATAGATTTGTACAGCAAAATATAAACTCACTTTCAGATTCTGAGATCTCACAAACCACGAGCACCGGGAAAGACTTTGAGATATGAATTTTAATCCCTCGAAATGCAAGGTCATTCATGTGACCCGGCTCAAAACACCTATCCCCACAAAGTATATTTTACATGGCATAGAACTGGAAAGCGTATCATCTGCCAAATACCCTGGGGTCACTTTATCAGAAGACCTCTCGTGGAGTCCTCACATCAGAAATATAACAAAGAAAGCTAATCAGACAAGGTTTTATCAAAAGAAATATCCGGGTCCATAACAAGGACCTAAAATCTACCGCTTACAAAATCTAGTGCCCCAACAGTTGGAGCATGCTTCAACTGTGTGGTCCCCTAACAATGCTTCTGACATTAACAAACTTGAATCTGTGCAACACAGAGCTGCTAGACGGGTAGTCGCAACTATAGGTACACACCTAGCGTAACAGCGATACTAAAAGATCTTAACTGGCGTTCCCTAGTCCTGCGGTGCATCGATGTACAAGGTCACTTATGACCTTGTCACCATACCTACTACTGACTACCTAGAACACAATACTGGACAATCACGGCATAACCATCCTCTGGTATACAGGCATACCAACTCTGAGTGACTATAAGTACACATTTTTTTCTGCGCACCGTCATCCACTGTCCAATGCTTTACCAGCCCACATACTAGTTTTACCCACCTTGGCACAGTACAGCAAAGCTGTCTGTCCCCCTTTAAATACCAGTATTCTGTTTTTATCATTTAACTATATTAACATTCTTATCGCACTGTACAAACTCATTTCACCTATTGTCCTTTGCTTTCATTTCGACTAACCCTCTTTTAGTTCTTGCTACACAGGAATACCATCTGAAGTCCTCCTAGAGGTTAAGATGAAAAGGTAGATAGTTGGTTTATACAGAATAAATATATAATGTTGGTTGGTTTTTGAGGTGACATATGGACTTGTTTGCACACAGCATGACTGGATTGTGTCAAAGGACTCGTCGGAGGTAATGACGGAATATAATAAGCAGGTCAGGCGTTCCCGTGGATAATAGATTCGAATGTGGGTATCTGTCTGTTTGAGAGTACACCAGTTTCTAGAGTTCGCCAGTTTCGGCCATTTAGCATAGCTGTGACATTGGGTCGGTATTTGTTATCGCGTGAGACCTAATAGCAACGGACTAGTACTGTTCTGCGCTCAACTGATTCTAATTTACAGATATCAGTGGTTGTACTTGGAGACCACACCGTTGAAACATATTCAAGTTATGCGGTTGTGTCGGACTTGCCTTTTCTGAGATATCATTGATGTGTACTCCAAGTTAAGTCATCTGAAATTGAAGCACCTAGTTATTTCGCAGAAGATATGCCCTCAAGTCCAATGCCGTTTAGGAAGTTTACAATCATAATTGAGCCACGACACGAGAAAACCAACAAAGTGGCATGTGCGCCCATTGAAAACTCAGATTAGGCTGGGCAGCCGCCATATCTCACAAGAGTCTTCACTTTGTGAAAAGGTAGCTAAGGGTCTAAGCTACCTCCATGCGGACAACGAAGACACTGGTCAGACCGGCTGATCTAAGTCTTCTCTGGGCGCATATGCAACTTTGTTGGTTTTGTCGTGTCTTCAGCCCCGCCACCTGGGCCTAGTTAGATTGAAATATATGTTATGACATCTCATTAGAATTGCCTCGTCGAGGCGATTTTAATGAGATATACATTTTCAAGCCCCACTCCTCCCTGCCCCTGTCCCTTCCCAAATGCATCTTGGCACCTCTCAGCCCCACCAGTTATCCAGAGCCTTACCATTATGTGGTGGTTTGGATCTGGGCCTTCAGTGAGTCACAAAAGGTAAATACAATGTAATAGACACCAAACTCTATCACTGGTGACACGTTTTTGATTGAAAGGATTTACGATGCCTGGCAAAATACCAGGTTGAACACATGAAAACAGAAAATAGCTTGTGCACAAATATAAGAACATGTATTTTTTCATGTTTGCTACTGAGCTATCGGGGCTCCTACTTGGACAATATACATGCTACTGAGCTATCGCGGGTCCTACTTGGACAATATATATGCTACTGAGCTACCGGGGCTCCTACTTGGACATTATGCATGGTCTAATATTTGCGCACAAACTACTTTTCTGTTTTCAAGTTTTCAACCTGGTATTTTGTGAAGGAGTTGGAAATGTTATTGATAGGACATTACTCTCAATGCATTAAAGTACGTCCAGACCTAAATGCATTTTCAATAAAGACAGTTATTCATATTTTTTGCCACAGATTAACTTACATAAACCCTGATTTCCTTTACATGCCGATCATATTTTATTCTAAACTGTGGACAAAAACAAAAAAGAAGAAGCCTAGGTTTTCAGCATTTTATTCATATTTTTATAGTCACTATAAAACACACCTTAACATTTGGCATAAAAGGTAGTTCAAACTAGTAAATACACAAATATACTAATTGTACTTATTGAAGTGAAAAATGAAGATACGACTCTCTGTGACAACTTTAACGCATTTATGCCTGGTGTTCCATAGGCATAAATGGATTAACTACTTGTATGTAATTCAGGAACCATATATTCAGTTGCTTCAGCTACGTGATATTACAACTTAAACTTAGGACTAGTTGCTGGTAACATGACTCATAGGTACTCGCTGCCAGGATTATCTACATTTAAAAGCTAGTAAGTACCGTCGAAGGGCGTCGTGAAAATGTTGTGAAAATCGTGGTGAAACGCTCAGTGACATTCACCAAAGTTTACATAGGGAAGTCACGATAAACCGTGAAAATGAACAGTGAAAAGACCGTAAAAACTCGTCGTGAAATAATCAGTCAATAGGCCAATTAAGGGTTGTTACCTGAAAATCTAGTGAAACCTGTAAAAAAGGTCGCGAATGTCTTCCATGTAATGCTGTAAAATGCCGAATTTTCAGGACATTTCTGTGTCTATGTAGTCATAATTTTACATGAACATGTATATAAACTTTGATAGTTGTGTTTTGGGGGAGTGGGGCATATTATGTTCCCACAACAATTGCATATTGATATCACCGTGAGGAATAAATCGGGTTATTTTGCGTCGTTGTCGTCAAATTTGTTCTATCTCATGTTTTTAGATCTCTTTAGATATCACATTTTGATATATAAGCAAGACTGTGAAAAAAAAAAGAAACCGTGAAATGGTCAAGTCTTTTGTTTTACGGAATTATAGATTTTACCTTGCTTTTATATCATTACATAGCTAACAACACTAACACTTTCATCTTGTTTTCTAATCTCACTATCGCACTTTCAGATCTATTTTTTACTTTTTACTTTTATTCTTACTGACCCTCCGCATACCACTCAGTAGAGAGTGCCACAGTATTTATAGATAGATAAAAAAGCAATTTGTCATTTTTAGACTTTGGAAGATATCTTTACCGTCAGCTTTAGTGCAAGTCAAACGAAATCGTTTTCTGTCGAATATGTAGAATAAGCAAACGTTTACGTTGCTCAAGTTCATTTATTCAATATGAATTTTTCTATGGCCATCATAGGAGCCTCCACAGCCATTGACACTATATAGGCTGCTAGATAAGAGAATACAAGACTTGATACGAACAAAAATATCAGTGTTAGGTCAGTGAAATGAACTGGAGTCACTAAATTGAAAATATAAAGGACAAGAATGATTGGATGAACAAGATACGCAGCGTAAGTGAGGCGCCCGAGTGGTGCCCAGATGTTCCAAGATAATATCCAGTTTACTATTCCTCCATGACCTGAGGAACATGCCAGAACGAGCCAGGAGAGGCTTAGGGCCCACGCAGTCCGACAGAGAGACACATAAAACCCACTTTCCACAAGAGTCATCTTAGTTTCTGGATGACTGTTGTGATGGAACATACCGTATATAACTGCCAAAGCTGTACCTACTGAGAAACACCAACCTACGAAAACATAAAATTTGTTTAGTCTAAGCCGAAATCGGATGTTTTGTAAAACATACCCAGTCAAAAACCCAATCACATATACAGACATCCGTGCCCATGGCCGGACATACAAAGCATCCTTACCCCATGGGTCGTCTGTATGTTTTGTAGATTGACCACCTAGCACAAAAATACCATACCAAGAAACGAGGAATGCTCTTATCCCTATGCAAGCTAATATAAGTGAAACTGAAACAATCGCACCGACTGTTTTATTGTGCTTAAAGAGAATTATGAGAATGGGGCTAATAAAGATATAAAATTGCATATCGTTCGCAAGATACCAACCCCATCCCATGCAGCCGGCTGTTGACCCATAGTTAGGATAGAAATTGTTGATGTAGAGAAGGTTGGTCCACCAATAATCTCTACAACCATCGGTGGCCTCGGTCAATGGACCATGCTCCGGGTCAGTGGCAAACCATTGATAAGGCCCAGTCACCAGATGTACAGACAGAGACATAAATACAAGTAAAACGAACGCATATAAAGGGGTAAGCCGCCAAAACCTATGAAGACAGAAATAAACCCAGGTCAACTTTCCTTTCTCTCGAATTTCTTTCTGTGCAAGATAAGCAACAAGGAGTCCACTGAGAAAGAAAAATGTGTCCACGGAAAAAGTACCGTTAACTATTGGCTGGAATGTGAAACGTTTGATTAATGTTGTCTGGGCGTAAAGGGCATTATTTGACGCAAAGAGAGAAAATTCATAAGTATGACCCTGTATCACCCACCACATACTAATAACGCGTAAACCATTCAAACATGCGAGGGGTCCTTTTGCTGTGTCAGTGTTAATAAGCTTCTTGGTATTTCTAACAAACGAAAAGCACATTAAAAATCTCATAACTTTGTCTTTCTTAGATACTATATACTGTTCAAGCAGAATATCCTCGGCGAGTAGACCAGTCTTTTCTGATGCTTCAGAAGCTTTAACTCCAAAGTTGGCCTCGCTAGTCATGACGTCTTTTCGTTTTGTGTTTGGACTGAAAGCAGCCAAAAGCTCAACGGAAGTCCCGAGTAGAACGAAAAGTCCTATAAAACCAATTATGACAAACGTTGCGATGGCTGCACCATCGTAATCTGGCTTCACATCACCAACAACATATGCAACACTAATATTTAATCCAGCTAATGGCGCAAACGCAAGTTCTGCTAAAGCTTGAGTGTCAGATGTGTCACACGAGTCTGGAAGACAAGTTCCCACCATTATGGACAATGGACCGTTGATCGGTCGTCCATTTACATAAAGTGCTACTGAAAAGTATTTCCCTTTAAAAGTGTGTTCTGTGAAGTCGTTGTATATTCCCTCAATAGAATGACACTCTTGATAATCTCCGACCCAACTCCAGCCTCCTTGTAGAAATCCTGGAGGTAATTTACCGTCGGCATCCAAATATTTAATGGCATATTGTTCCCCAGAAAGAATATCTGAAATAAGCTTCTCTGTGTCATTTAAACATTGGTATGTAACATCAGTTGCTTTCTCCTGAGAAATCCATAAACCTTGATTCACTGTATTCACAAGATTTGCATGTAACGACTGATATCTCAGTAAGTCTATTCCCTTTTGCCTTGCAAATACATCATGTTGTTTAGAAAAATCCGGAGATTGAAGGTTCATCCGTTTATTTAGCCAAACACCCTGAATCCCTATTGTTTCACTTGTAATAAATCCTAAGTTAAGGACAGTCACTACGATCACAAGAAGTGCCGTATGCGAATGCTCCATCATTTGATTCTAATTTTAAATCGCCTGGATTCGAAAGCCCGGTGTTATTCAGGCAGTATAAAAATCACTCGCATCCTTGGGTGTTAATTAAAGTTTATGTGTTTCTTATTTTATGCACAACACCTCAAGCAGGCAAATACTGATCATGCACCTGCGATTTATTAAGGGGTATGGGTATACCCAATGTTTTTTCGCCATATTTACCGAGGGAAACAACTTTCCTGTTCCCTGGACAACGAAAGCCTTCCAAAACAGGGTTTACTCTTAAAGAAAGAAGTTGTCTCTGTAGCAGCAAATTCTTTCATTTAAGAAGTAAGTAATACTGAGACGACATGAAAGTACGACATGAAATGAGCCGCGACACGAGAAAACCAACAAAGTGGTTGTGCGCCCTGCGCAGACTCAGATCAGCCTGGGCATGCGCCCAATCTGATCAGAATCTTCTCTGTCCGCGTGAAGGTAACTTTGACCCATAGCTACCCTTTGAGCACTTAACAAAAAGTCTGATCAAACTGGGCTGCCCATGCTGATCTGAGTCTTCGCTGGGCGCACAACCACATTGTTGGTTTTCTCGTGTCGCGGCTCAAATGAAAATAGCGGAGTTGCGCCCCCTGAATTGTACCCATTCATCTTAATTTAAATGGGATTTGTGGTTAAGTATCTGTTTAGTTAAGATAAAATCGTTTACGTTTACTCATCAATCACATGCATGTCATATTACATTTGACCTATTAGTTATTGATAAAGGATACTGAAAATGGTATAGCTAAAGTACAGATTATCTACTGATCGCTTCGATATCTATTTATTTACTTTTTTATTTTAAATACTTTCTGTCGAACTCTTATTTGCTGCTCATGGAATAACATGCGTGTATTCTGAAAAAAAAAGAGTTTTCGTCGTTTGTATTTAAAAAAAAGATCAGCCTCAGCGGTGAATTGTTGATTAATAATTCAATGTTTTTAGGTCCGTTGTACAGTAGATCATATCACGAGCGCAGAGCGAGCGATAGTTATATCCACTTGTGACTTACAACTGAACACTCAACAATTCAATATTAGAGCTTAACTATATCGATTCTAACACTAAATGATGCTGAAAAAGTATTATTTTCATTCACATTCTCCCAAACTTTCCGTCAGCAGAGACATTACACCGTCCATCATCATAGAACGTCATCAAAACGTCACAAAATACGACAGTAATTGTCAGTGACGTCAGCAATTGTCAGTGACGTCAGCAATTACACTCACGCGCTTCGAAACAGTGAATTATTGCAGAAGAAAACACGGAAAGTTTTCATTGCTTCCCTAGGCCACGGTGGGTAGGCATAACGGAATCTGGTTGTCCCGAAACGACGTTTCTTGATTTTGGTTGTCCTCGTACGGGATTCTGGTCGGCCGATAAAGAAACAAGAGGGCCATGAGCATGATGAGGCCCTGAATCTGAAATTGTCAAAATATGAGACTTGGGTCAAAAGTCAAAGAATGACCATGGCCTCTTGCACTCATAAATCTTCATGCACTCATTAAGACAACCATATATACCATTTCTTAGGCCAAAATCTTCAAAACTTTCCATGAAATCTTATGTTCTTGCATTTTCCCAATTTTGACCATGCCGCAAAAAGGTCAAGATAAACCCAAGGTCATCATTTGAACAGTCTTGATAGTACTCTAGTATTCCATGTTACTTACCAAGTTTCAAGGCCATAGGTGTATTGGTTCTGAAGCAGAAAAATATTAAACGTTTATACCATGAATGGGTATGGCGGCCATATTGGTCATGTGACCTGGACCGTTGGAACAAATTTTTGTTCAGTCAACCCCTGGAGGCTCTACATGAAATATGCTTACAATTGGCCCTTTGGCTTTTGAGGAAATGTTTGAAATGTCAAAATATGAGACATCTGGGTCAAAGGTCAAAGAATGGCATTGGCCTCTTGTACTCATAATTCTTCATGACCTCATTATGACAACTGTGTATACCAATTTTTAGGCCAAAATCTTCAAAACTTCCCATGAAATCTTATGTTCTAGCATGTTCTCATATTTGATCTTGCCATAAAAAAGGTAAAGGTCATCTCAAGGTCATGATTTGAACAATCTTGATAGTACTCGAGTAATCAATACTTCATACCAAGTTTCAAAGCCATTGGTCAATTGGTTATAGAGAATAAGATTTTTAAAGGTTTTTAACATATGGCGGCCATGTTGGTCATGTGATCTGGACCGTTTGAACAAAGTTTCATTCCCTCAATCTCTGGAGGCTCTATATGAAATTTTGGTTTAAATTGGCCCAGTGGATTTTGAGGAGATTGTTTGATATTGTCAAAATATGAGAGTTCTGGGTCAAAAGTCAAAGAATAACCTTGATCTCTTGTACTCATAATCTTCATGTACTCATTAAGATGAATGTATATACATGTACCAATATTTAAGCCTAAATCTTCAAAACTTTCCATGAAATCTTATGTTTTAGCAGTTTCCCATATTTGACCTTGCCGTAAAATGGTCATGGTCAACCCAAGGTCATCATTTTGAACAATCTTGAAAGTACTCGAATACCCAATGCTATAACTCGGTCAATTGGTTCTTGAGAAGAAGACTCTTAAAGGTTTTTACCATATATGGGCGTGGCGGCCATGTTGGTCATGTGACCTGGGCCGTTTGAACAAAGTTTCATTCCCTCAACCCCTGGAGACTCTATGTGAAATTAGGTTACAATTGGCATGGTGGTTTTTGAGGAGATTGTTTGAAATTGTCAAAATATGACAGTTCAGGGTCAAAGGTCAAAGAATGACCTTGACCTCTTAAACTCATAAAAATAATTATCAGATTTTAACGGTCTAAAGTTCACACACTATCGCACTACACAGCTTTTACAATGATGAACTGTACTTTTATGCTTCCCAGATTTTTTAAACATTTAGCTAACAACAACAGCAAGAGAGAGAGAGAGAGAGAGAGAGAGAGAGAGTTTGACATTAGCTGCAAATCATCAGCACCTCTGGCACATAACTGCTATCCATATCGGAGTCCAATTAAAGAGAATTTGTAGTTTACTTCCCTGCAGCTGGTATCGGTAGGGCACCTGACTCGTAAGAGGTCCTGGGTTCGAATCCCGGTCTGGCCACATACTTTCTCCTTCCGCTGATTCAAGAAGGGCAGTTGTCAGCTACTGGCGAAAGTATGTGCACTTAGTACTGGTTAACCGCTTAGGAGGTCTAAGCCTGCCCAGGAATAGTGTGGTTAGGTTAACTGACCGTCCCGACATGACCTTAGTTGTTTACCGTGGACGTTAAGCATCAAATCAACCAACCAACCAACCCTGCAGCTGGTGTAAAGTGTGTGGCGGCTGTAAAAAGTCTCCCCGTACTTCATCATATAGTACATATTATATTTCTGCTGCCTCTGTAATCACTGAGCCTGTGCTGGTAACTTTGAAAACCGAGCACCGTTCAAGCCGGTGCTATGAGGGGTACTCAGCCTTGCAAACGGCATTGCTGTTATATGAAAACCGAGTCTCTCAGATTTTGTTTTTATGTTCTTTGCAACATGTATAGTTTTTATCTGACTTCACTGCACAGACGGTGATCGTTCCGTGCGGTGGCTGTAAAAGGGCTCTCCATACTTCAGTACAGATTATTGTAAAACACTTATATTTGGCGTTTACTTTATTTTGGCGATATTGTGAGAAAAGAAAGTAAAGTGTGCCAATTCAAACTGATGATCATGAAGGAAAAACTACTTTAAAGCCTTCAACATCATATCAAAGACAATACACATCATATATTAAAGTAAAAAAAAGAATTCAAAGATCCCAAGCAAACAAACAAGGAAAACGGAGTGTTGAAACGTTCATTTGATGTGTCATACTTCTTACCAAAGCCGAGTTGAGTTAATCAGACGGAACATGAAATGAAAACTTTCAAAATTGAACATGTTGAATTGGAATGTAATCACTGCATTCATACCCTAACAGAAGAATTACACTAGAGAACTCGGACTCAAATGATCTTTAAAGGAATGAAAGAAATCATCATTATTCAGTACTTCACTTTCCCCAGCAAACAGCTGATAAAATCTGATAAGCACACATATCAAATACACATAACTACTTCCACGATTTGGAAGTAAGCATAGGGGAGATTGATAGACTGTATTTCGGAAATCACAATTCCACGAAAACATAATGCTGCTAAAATGTCCGATTATAAACACTGCAAAATTTTGGCGCTGCCAAATATGAGCGTTTTACTTCCTTCGGAATCAAAGAGTACCCCAGCAAGCATGGCTAAATGGGTCCCATATGGGCAGAACCTGGGCATAATGCCCAAATAGGACCGATGTGGGTCCCATATAGGAAATTTAGCCCATGTGGGACCCACATAGGGCCATTATTGGTTATCTTAGTTTCTAAACACATACAATTTTGTTGTGGTGAAAGGAAAATATATATAAAGGGTGCTATTTGATTTTTATGTATACTGTTTCTCTTTACAAGAAAGTTTAAGTGGTTATTTATGGACCTTTATTTCAAATTATTACCAAACGGGTCCCATATGGGCAAACCCACATTTTGCCCACATTCTACCTGAAAAAATATCTAGTAATGTTTTAATTACAATCAATATACTCATTCAATTACAAAACTGAAAATAAATTCAATCAAGTTTAATACTTCTTTCACCATTTGCATCTCTTTTGTTGGTCATTTACATCTTATCTCTTACAAATGTGCCATCAAAATTCAAAACCTACTGGAAATAATATTTTCCTGCAATAAGTTTACCTATGTAGTATGGATTTAACATCTCGAAAAACATCCCACAGATCGCTCAGTGAGCGATGATGGGATACGTCATTTGTGCATTTGTGCACATTTGACATTTTCTACGTCTTCGTGGAAGCTATTGAAATAATCAGTAACACAAAAGTATCAGAGTTAAACCAGTAATAGATGTACAAAAGTGGGCTGAACATGGCCCAAATCTGGGATGGGGCCCGTATGGTTCCCATATGCCACCCATATGGGCTTGCCCATGTGGGTCCCATATGGAGCCCGGTTGCAAAACCCATGTTGGTCCCATATGGTTTGCCCATATAGGACCCATATAAATACCCACATGGGGCCCATATGGGTCCCATATATTTTGCTGGCTGGGACGTGCTGGGTAACTTTGAAAACTCGGTGCCAGGCCGGTAGTGCGGCCATCTTAAACCTGTATTTTATGTTTCATTGCAGCCATATGCCTCCAGAGTCATAGTATCTTTGTATCGTTTTCTAGATTTTGTAGCCAAAGCACCTCTCTGTTTTCACTTTAAATCGCGTAAAAACATCTCGGAGTATTACAAGGACTTCAAGGGTTCATACTAGTTTGGCTTACCTCCCCTCACAAGTCAATGTAGGTTATGGAGAGCACAAATAGAGTTCATATATTCACTGATCTGACCATGTTGATCGATCTACATTAAGGAATAATAATAATCTTGCCTTTGTTGGATATCTTTATCTACCCTCGTGGAACAACCATTGATTTTCCATTCGTGCCAAAATTCATCGACAGATTAGAGTTTGGTGTTTAATTTGGTACATAGTTGATAAAATTTGTGGTGTAGGTTATGGACAAGCACGTGGAACACATTTGAATATTGAATACCGTGAATATCCCCCCCCCCCCCCCCCCGATTTTCATGCAGCAGGAACCGCTCGGTCATACTAAATGCCGCAAGGAAGCACAAGTAGTTGTGCTCTGCATAACCTACATTGTAATCTTGCGTGTGAGGGGAAGTAAGCCGAAGTAACAAGGTACCGCAAGGTAGCACAAGGCTCACTGTACCGCAAGGTTGGCCAGGGTAGACACAATGTATAATAAATATCATAAGGCGAGCAAATCACAAGGCAGTACCTTTCCTTTTGTAGGTATTCCACCCTATAAAGGGTCACCGCCGAAGCGTAGTTGTGTTGTTGATGGGTTGAACATGAGCGCAGGGCAATTATACAATATTTTGAATTTCTGTGCTAGTCATAAGTCTTTACAATTATAGAGCCAGCAACAGTTACTGTGCTTTTACGTAGAGTTACATATCCAGCGTCGGCTAGAAGAACCATCCAGTGTCGTACCATATCCACCGTCGGATATTATATTCACATCCAGCGTTGATACTATGAATTTACGTCCAGCATAGTTCAGTAATCCAAATATGCAGGTGGAGAATGACTTAGGGACTTGAGAGTTATCATTGTTAAAGTTCAACTACATAATAATTAACTAGATAAAACACCTCCCGGGACCCAAGTCTTCTAAAAGTTTATGCAATTTATCAATAGATCTTACAGCCACCACCAAACGAAAGAAACGTATGTACAGTAGATACAGCGCACAGGAATGATCATAAAAGTTTATATAGTCCAGACCTAGGTACAGACCACAGCTAATTCAACTGCTTGATAAGACTGCAGCGCTTAATATGTAGCACGAAACACAGTTTCCTGGAAATAGTTTCTATATCACTGTAGTCAGAAGCCGCGAGTACAAGTCTATCACTGATAACCTTGGAAGTACAGTCTATTACAAGCTGCGCAAGGAGATTCATGTCAGCAAGCACTGAAGATATCCGAAATACACTATTCTTCTCTAAGAGTCTCTTTTCGATTTCTGCGATATATGGTTGCCTGACATGGCTTAATGACACGCATACGCTAAGGAAGTGAAGCCTATCTTCAGAAGCGGCAGAACAGAGTGGACACATGCTCGTTGTACCAGTCTTGTGGAACCTATCCCTATCAGCCTGGAGGTGGTATGTACCCGTCAATAAGCGAACCTTTACAACTGCTCTCTTGACGTCAATGACGGTGTTATCCAAAGTACTCCAGCATGGGTGGACATTTCCAACACTGCAAGACTCCATATTTAGAAGACTCAATGACTTCCTTTCCCCTGCCACAGAAGACCAATATACTTTGATATACTTGTCGACGCTTGCCTTGACCTGTTGCTTAAATTGTAGCTCAGACGCAAACTCGGCTCTCACAGTGTAGATATTTGGTAGGTTGTACTTGTGTAGTAACTTATTACATGATACAAACCAACCGTGGCTGTCAGGATCCTTTACACGTATCTGCCTCATAGCAATATCTTGCTCCTGAGTCCCATCTGTGTACAGCACGTTAGCCAGTAGGGACAGACGGCGAAGATCAAGTTCCTGTTCAAGGGGCCGAACCCCTAAAAGACAGTATAGGGCTGGGATGGCAGTGCTGTTTGGAAGGGACTGTATTCTTCTTAATATGGATCTTTGTAACTGTTCCATAGCCTGAATGTCTGACTGGAGACAGGTCTGGACTTCCAATCCATAGAGCACTCTTGGCAGGGCATAAATCTTCCAGAGATGAGCAGAAACCATGGGGTTAAGACCGGAGCCACCATAAACAACGGCCCCATAAGACTATACATTGTCCTCCGCCCCAACTGTACCTTTTTTCGGACATCAGGTCTACCTGTTTTACTACGTTCAACTCCAAGAGCAGTTTCGGTTTGTCAACTCGAGTAACTCGAGTAATTAGAGTTACTGACCGAACAACACGAGTAACCGCAATACGCATGCGCAGTACTGCGCACATATTCGTATTTACTCGACTACCGTAACCCCCACCTCACCTCGGGTAGCCTGGATTACAGATGGCGGAAAGTGAACTTCCGCTGTAAAACAAGCCAATTCTTTGGTTTTGCCTTCATAATGACACATTGTCACGCCAATGATTTGCCCCTTTTCTGTTTAATAATAGTGAGAATGGGAAAAGAATGTTCATCATACTGATGATTATAATTATTCTGCTTGTGCTTTTGCCATATTCAGCAGGGTTTACAGCGGGGCCAGTAACGACTTCAGAATTGTAATTTCCCATTACAATTTAAAAATTCTTGTGAGTCCTGACTCTTGTGAGTATTAAACACATGAGTTTTAAGAAGGAAAATTGCGAGAAAAGGACTCTGGACTTAAAGGTAAAAAGATCGATGGTCGTCGCCATTTTGTTCTTTACTCGAAGTGTTCGACACGGCAGTACTCGAGTACCTTTGTACGCATGCGCCAAATTTCAACCCGAGTAACACGAGTTGGCAACTCGAAAATGCTCCAAGATTCACCGCAGATTTGGCCTTCTTAATAGAGTCACTCCCATATTTAATCTCAATCTCACTTTGGCTATCACTCTCCCGGTTCAGTATTATTTCCTCTGACTTCTGCGGGTGAATGGTATAATGCTCTAAACAGCAGTACCCTCGAACTATTTCAACCATGCACAGGACATGAAAGACGTTACTTCCCAGGACTGCAACATCATCAGCACACGTTGGTGCGCCGCACTTGAAGCAACCAATACTGGCACCAAGCCCAGACTCATCCATTATTTGGAGAAGACCATTGTTAAATAGCTTATACTGGGTTGTACTCAAATCCCGCCTTGGCGCAGCCCTTGCTTGATTGGAAAAGACGAAGATATATGAGGACCCCACTTCACAGAAGTAATTGCATTCGAATACATGCTCGAAAGGGTCAACCACAGTACAAGGAAGATATAATAGTCTGAACATTTATCACAAATTCAGATATTGTTAAAAATTAATCAGATCCTAATTATTTTTTAACAATATCTGAATTTGTGATAAATGTTCAGGCTAGTATATTCTATTGTATCCGATAACCTTGCCAGGGCCTTCGGGTACCACAGATGACTTTACAATCTCTTTCCACATAGTCCTGTTTTCAGCTGCCCTAGTTGTGCTGGCAAATTCTATCCCTGTTCAGGCATCTAGGATCTAATTAATTTTTAACAATATCTGAATTTGTGAAAAATGTTCAGGCTATTATATCTTCCTTGTACTGCCTTGTGATTTGCTCGCCTTATGATATTTATTTGTCGTAGACATATCAGAGCATGCATGACCTGCATCCGGGTTTTTATTGTATGGGGGATAATAAACACAATCTACCATTTGTGAAAAGAAACAGTTTTAAAATGACGTTTTATGAATGTAAACTTTATTTTGGCTTCGTTTCCTTTTTAATTTAATCGCCGTTATTTGCGGATAGACGTGTTTTATTCACTAATAACGAATGACGAAAAGTGTATTTGAAAATTTCATGACCCGTTTGAGCAGCCGTAGATCAGGCGCACTCGAGATTTCCAATCGTGTATTTAAAGGTCTCGTATGAAAGCCATAACTGCACCGCGCTTTCGATTTGCCGCGCCTTCGACAATTATCTTTTTTAAAGATGTTTCTTGTTAAACATTGTGTCTACCCTGGCCAACCTTGCGGTTGAGCAAACAGGATTCTGTTGGACACAATAAAAGGAAAATGAAGGAGATGAAGGAGAGGTAATTGGCTCACTTTTCATTTCCATACTATTTCACAATTCCGAATTCTGAATGCCACAAAATAAAAAACAGTTTTAAATGAAGATTGTCATAATCATTGATCATACCTAGTTCAACTAGTAAAGGGGCTAGTTATATATTTTACCAACTTTGGTATACCCAGACAACATTTGCAGCCTCGCGCCAACTAGTTCTAGTTCTAGTTGAAATATCTTCTGCCAATGAAGGCACACCTCCTTCTGGAGTAGTAGTCCGCAGCACACGTCTTTTACAGTTAAAATGACAGTCTTTTCCCGTCACCCTATTTACACTTTAAGGAGAAACTATTTACATCATCCCTACTGGTTTGTGCTGCGGCCTGTTTTGCGTTTCATTCTCTTACGCTTCGTGACAGTGTGGGGCAATTTCTTATATCTTTCTACATGAAGTGCATGGCACAGCCGTCGTGAATGTCTTTCTATTCTTCTGATGTCTGATCCTGTGAGGTTAAGATCTGCTGCTAACATAGAACAGTCAAGCAGGAGTTGTAGTAGCGCTTTTGTGTTATGTGACTCAAGCAAAACGTCCAGTTCAGTACATTCCCGTCTTAAATCCAGTAATATAGGTCTTCTTATATGTTCAAGGGATTCACACTGAAGCACAAAGTGCTCTAGAGTTTCATCTTCCTGCTTACAAAGTAACTTGAGCTACCCGCCTGTAGAGCTGCACGACCGTCATGCCGATAGCTTTAGCCGCTAATCCCAAGATGGCCGCGTCTACAGATTTTTACTTACGATATTACGTTGGACACAAAGGCAAATTTGGGCACGAATTTCTTGAATTTGAATTTCGTCCTGACGGTGAGACCTTTAGAACAACATATCATGCTGAAGATTTATCCTTCCACGATGAGCAAAAAGGCGTTTAATCGGGCGTGCTGTGGCTATTGAAGGGCACCTGATTTCGCGCGGACTAGAATCGGCGCACTTTCATTTTGTATAGCCTTGCACAATTTATATTCAACCCCTTAAGTATTATTTTGTCTCCTTTTTTACCACCAAATCCAATTCCTTTGATTGTTGCCATATGTGGTCTTTCAAAGCACAACACAGGACAATAAGCCAGGCCACGTAGAGTTTCCGGTTGGACTGGAGGAGAAAGGTCAAAGGTCACGATTGGAAAAATCTGATTGGTTATCATTATGGTTACCTGTTCAGTCGATATAAAACACGTTTTTCATGATTAAAAATCATTGATATGATTGAAAATTGTTTTCAACTCAGAGAATTATTTTAGTGAGATAGAATCGACAGGGAATGTTTATAAATTGAAATATTTGTCGATATGTGGGTGTGTTAGGCTTTGCATATATGGCTTTTGGCAACCGCAGACCTGTTTATAACTACGATTTTGGCGTATTTTCTATGCTTTTTGGCTTAAAAATACGCTCTACGTTTCAACCTATGAAACTACACACGATTGCATATCCAGTTTTTCAGTCCTTTTCCTGTGATTTTGGACCATATTTGGACGTTTTGGCCCCTAAGTAAAGCGTCTATTTGACACTGATAATAACTGGTCAACAGTTCATTTTACTGCAAACAAACAATCAAATTATGCTGCATGTGTAATTGCCAGTCTCTAATCTTCAAGAGAAGTTCAACAATGGGAATATTAGTCATGGTCTGTTGATTTTGTATCATGATATCGAACTGATTTTGACAGCTACACTTCATTGTCATGTGTTTTCGCGATCAAAAAAGTTGATCATAACTGAGTTAATGGCTGCAATGAAGAGGTCAGAATATTATTATTGAGCTTATTACAGGTGTATAATTTATCCTGTGAAAATAAAGTCATTAACTGACAGAGATTATTGAGGTGTGTTTAAATATTTCCTTACTATCTATTAGAATGGAAATATACCCATCAATACAGCAGACTCCGCTGTTTATATTTTATCCGGACTTTAACCTATAGAAGCTCAGATTGACAAGAAAGTTCTCACTTTATTCAACAACATATGCAACCTAAAAGACACCTGTTGAAAAACAGATTGCATGGAGACAACAGTAAAAAGTCTGAAAAGTAACAGCTGGTTTATCGCTGTGAAGAAAATTCTGTGGAAGTATCATCTAAATGACACAACACACTACCTAGAAAATCCAATTTCAAAATTAAAATGGAAAAGTGAAGTAAACAAAGCTGTAAATGAATACTGGCATGAAGAAATCAGCTCTACAGTACCATGTTACGAAAAACTGTGCTTTTTGAACTGTGACCTATACTCTCCAGGAAAGTTACACCCCTACTACAGTTAGACACTCAGTCAGTGAAAGACAATACAAGACTACCTTCTAAATTAAAGTTTCTATGTGGTTCATATGTGTTACAATCCAACAGACATAAATTCAACAAGTATCAAGTCGATCCAACTTGTATTCTCTGCAAGCAGTCAGAAGAAAACCTAGAACATTTCCTGCTAATATGCTCCTCGTTATCAACGGTTAGAGACCCTATAGTTAAAGATATTCAGACAGAATTGGAAAGTAGTCAGAATATCATGTTTCTCAGCTTAGCTGTTAAGGATCAAATACAAATAATCTTGGACTGTACCATATTGCTGAACAATACAAGAGTAAAATATCAGAAACCGAAGCTTCAGACTTTATCAAGGTTAGAATATCTCACTAGAAAATTAGTCCATAGCCTCTACTCTGTGTGTTATCAGATGTTAAAAAACGTTAAGTAGGTCAGCGGTAATTCCCCTGCAGTCAATTTCAATATAAACATTACAAAAAAAGACAGTAGAGAGAAGTCTACATGAAGAGATGTTATTGCTAATCTGTTCCACGGTTGCGGTCTAACTAAGTGGTGGAAATTCTCGCTGGATTATGTCACAAGTGTATATATTTGATATTCCTCACCGGTCAACTGCCTTCCAGTGAGAACGAGTTTTAATGTATATAAACTTTTACTCAAGAAGTTAAACACAGATTTGTGGTTCGCCTACACTGGCGGTCAACATACAACAAAAGAAAAGAAAAGAATGGAAAAGAGTGGTACTAAGAATGCTGGCACATGCCAAAGATGAGTCATAGTTGCCATCCCCAGCTATTTTCCTCATTTCTGCCTTACTCATACCTATGAAAGACCCGATTTTAAAAAAAGAGAAACAGCCAAGGCTAGAAACCACTATGTCAAATTTGTCAAATTTAAAAAAAAAAATACCCCCCCCCCCCCAACCACCACATGCTTGGACTACACATAAGTACTGTAAAATACGCTTAGCTGCCTTCCTGACTACACATGGCGAAGTCTGAGAGTAAACAGGTCTGCAACCGTGACCTCTGACCTCCTAGAGCAAAATCGGAGTTCGTGCATGCGCAATGCGGAACTCCGAACTCGCTTATTGGTAGGGCACCTGACTCATAAGTCAGAGGTCCTGGGTTTGAAACTTGGTCTGGCTACATACTTTCATTCTCCTTCCGCTGATTCAAGAAGGGCAGTTATCAGTTACTGGGGAAAGTATGTGCATTTAAGTACTGGTTAACTGTAGAAGAAGTAGAAGTAGAAGAAACTGCTTAGGAGGTCTAAGCCTGCCCAGGAATAGTGTGGTTAGGTTAACTGACAGTGCTGAAGTGACCATAGCTGTTTACCATGGACGCTAGCATCAAATCAATCAATCAATCACAGGACAATAAAGTTTTGAGTTCCCTTCTAGACAAAACGCGGTGTCTCAGTGGTTAGTGCACTTGACTCTGAAGCCAGAGGTTGTGGGTTTGATCCTCACCCAGGGCAAAGTCTTCCTATGTCCGAACATGTTTTTCTAGCACCATTTGCAGGGATGATGTTAACAAGTGTGCCGTCCTTCGGATCAGGACGTTAACTGGAGCCCCCCTGTGCAGGGAGAGTCATCCCCTGTGCAGGCTAAAGATCCCTACTATAGCTACATGGCTGTATGTAGGCTTTCACCCTGCAACACCGGAGTGTACAAAAGCAGGGGTTTCATTAACATTTCTGGCACCCGGGGGTCAAGGCAAAGTAGGCGGGGGATTCCCTATGTTTTCCATACAACTCCTATATAAATTTCCAATATACAGGCTGCTGAGGCAGGGGATAAGGCCAAAGTAGAAGGGGAAAATCCCTGCCTCCCGCCTCTTATTGACACCCCTGCAAAAGTACACCTGCCATAATCCTCAAGAGAGGGTGTAGCAGTATAAAGAAAGAAAGAAAGACAAACAGACCTGACCAGCACTAGTACACTACCAGTACGCAGACACTTTTGTGTTTGATGTCAAATAAATGCTCGGATACTTTCCAATTTTACTGTCTTTGTAACATTTTTTCAGTGCACCATTTCTTTTTAATCTTTTTGTCATTCGCTTTTACACTTACACAACACAGTTACATGTACGACTTTGCAGGGGTGATACAGACTGGTATGATATCACGATCGATGCTTCATTTTGACTCCCGCAAACACGTAAACAGGCAAAGCAAAAAGCCATGTGTCAATATGAAATAAGAACAGCCCTTTATATAATGTTTACACATTTTTGCTAACTACATGTATCAATAATTTAATTAGTCTTACACATACTTGCAGCGTATAAATGACATCTTAGTATACTCAGATTCTAAGGTGTCTGCATACTGGTATGATAAGCCTGTTTGATACAGCAAATAGCATGGCATCAACAGTGTTGCACTATGCATGCGCAGATGATTTTTTTCACGTGTATTTTTGGTCTATATTTAGCACAAGGATTTTTCTGAAATTGCATGCCCATCTGGTTGTCTGGAACATGTTTGAGTCTTAAACATTAGGTAAAACACCCTTAAGGGCACCTGACTCGTAAGTCAGAGGTCCTGGGTTCGAATCCCGGTCTGGCCACATACTTTCGTTTCTTCCTCTGCTGATTTAAGAAGGGCAGTTGTCAGTTACTGGCGAAAGTATGTGCACTTAGTACTGGTTAACCGCTTAGGAGGTCTAAGCCTGCCCAGGAATAGTGTGGTTAGGTTAACTGACCGTCCCAACATGACCTTAGTTGTTTACCGTGGACGTTAAGCATCAAATCAACCAACCAACCAACCCTTAAAAGTGTATGCATACTGGTCAGGCCTGTCTATATGTCGAGATCTACCTAGGCCCATCATACAAAACCTGAAGTTCTATTAGCACTGGCAGTAATATTAATGTAACGTCCGAGCTCTAAGACCAGAAATAACGAAGACTGAATAACCCAACTGGTAATGGAACTGGTAATGATACCTGGCACGATTTCAAGAAGTATTTTGGAAATTTAGCTGTGCTAAATAACTGGTCAAAGGAACAGTCCAGGAGAACATAATTGTGTTCTCTTCGTGGTCAAGCGGAGACGTTCGCTTATGGTTTACCAATGAGTATTCAAGGTGATTGTGATTCTTTATTCTTCCGTATGGAGCAGAGGTTTCGGATAATGAATATGAAGGATAGTTACATTGCTGATACTCGATTGAGACGAAAAGCAAAAGATGAATCATACAGGGAATTTGGTCAAGCAATAGAGGATCTTTACCGCAAAGTAGGGATGGGTATCGCCACTGAAAACCGTATCGCGATATATCACGATACACTGGTCCGTATCGGGATATGTATCACGATATATCGTGACTTCTTTTTAAGTACGTACTTCCATGTTATATGCTTTTACTGTGTTGTTTGCTTCTGTCTTTTATTAAATGATTGTAATAAAAATGAACATCCCATTCTTTACCTGTTTATTTTAACACCAAAACAAATTATAACCAGCTCATGTACATTATTAAAATGCAACTGTTACTGGTCTGCGATCTCATTTTATTTAACTAATTGACTTACTTACTGACGTGACCCTGGTGACCATGCATCTGGTGCATGACTTCTTTATTTGTTATTCTGCCCTAACCCAGTTTTGCCCCAAGGCGAGAATGAAAAAAGCATGCAGATTTTCAACACCAGTTGTCATCAAATATCAAAGGAATTGACACGTGTCTGAAGTCTAGGTGAATTATTTTATCGGTGACATGAAAAGGAAATACACTAAGTAATTGGCCAGTAATTGCTGAGCAAATGTTGTAGACCCAGATCAGACAGCGCATTGGAGCAGTGTGATCAGGATCTGCAGTCTAGTATGTCAACAAAATACTGAAAGTTCCCGTAAGTGAAAATGTGATATACACACACAAAAAAATGTTCTAAAAGATGTTCGAATATTTACGTAAGTTATGAATGGGAATATGTGTCAGAATGATCATACCGTTGGAGTGATAGGATCAATTGGATACTGACAAAATGATTAAACTGGACACTATTATCTACAATCACGGTAATTTTTGTTTTTATCTTCTTTGAGGGTAATAATTGGGTCCCTATAAAACTAGAAACGGAACCGAAACGAAACGCAACGAAACGAAACAAAATGCAACGGAACGAAACGCAACGGAACGAAACGCAACGAAATGAAATAGAAATAAAACGAAATGGAGCAAAATCTGAAAAATACCATGAAAGTATCACAATAGAACAGCACCACATATTAATGCAAAAGGAAGACTTAAAAAGCCCCATGTTTATCCCTATAAATTGCTATATGAAGTTACCAAGTTACTGGGTATTTGTTAGATCAAATGCATTAACTTTTAAACAGATACTTGGCTGAATTGTTGCGCATAAAAATAATTGTTGGGGACCGAGGCAAGAACACTATTTCAGGAACCTGGGTCATATGTATGGAGCTGGTAGCCCGAGAAATGTCGAAAAGCTCATACGACGCTCCACAACAACAAAAAAAAAAGTAAAAATAAATATTAATAATCTTCAAATAACAATCAAAAACTATAAATATAATAAAGAAAATGTCCAGACCAAAACACCCTAAGACCAAATGAGGCCCCAAAATCGTATGTCAGTTTATCAAATTAAACAATTCAGCCAAGTATCTGTTTAAAAGTTAATGTATTTGATCTAACAAATACCCAGTAACTTGGTAACTTCATATAGCAATTTATAGGGATAAACATGGGGCTTTTTAGTCTTCCTTTTGCATTAATATGTGGTGCTGTTCTGTTGTGATACTTTCATGGTATTTTTCAGATTTTGCTCCATTTCGTTTTATTTCTATTTCGTTTTGTTGCGTTTCGTTTCGTTTTGTTGCGTTTCGTTTCGTTGCGTTTTGGTTCCGTTTCTAGTTTTATAGGGACCCGTGATAATTACGGAGATAAAAGATAAAAGAGGAAGCGAGCCTCTGGCAAAAGTAAACAATCAAAACCTGTTTTTAAAGACTATTGGCTTTAATTGACTTTACTACCTAGATCCGTTTTATAAAAAAAAGAATATTTGGGGCAAAATACTAACAAAATGAAAAGGAAACTGTTAATTAAAAGCATATAAAACGTTTTCACGAGAATGTCCGGAAACACCCGAAATTTACCGAGCGTACCGGTATGGCCAAAACGTATCGTGATTCGTATCGTTGGAATTTTGAATCGCGATTTACCGGTATACCGGTAATATCGCGCACCCCTACCGCAAAGCCTATCCTGATAACACAGGAATAGTTGAAGAACAGGCAATCATTACATTTTTAGATAATTGCCATGACTCAACTGATTTCAGACTTGCTGTTAATAGAACAAGACTCAAAACGTCACATGAAGCTGTTACATCTGCTGTGCAAGAGGCAAGTTTACGGTTGACAGAGCGAGAAAGGAGCAAGGTCGACTCTAGAGGCAGACCAATCTACACCATGGGTGACAGAAGTGCTATGGGTAGATACAATTCTCGTGAAAGTGAAAGAGAGACTTTATTCACTGGGGGACTTTTATTCGTATAATAGTTTTGTGTTTTGGACAGTGGAGGTCCAGTTTCCCAAAGGAGGGAGCATTGTGCGGTTTTTTGTTGAATATGCAAGGGAGCAGGCACGTGCAAAGGAGCAGGCATGTGCAAAGCCTTTTTTTAAGGAGCAGTGGAGCAGCTGGTAGCAGGACTTTCACATACTAGGTGGAGCAACGGAGCCCTGTTGCCTATATAAACTCTTGAAACCTTAGTCAAGGTGCTTCCACAACGACAGAACAACGTTATGTGTCTGAATGTCCTGCGGCGCTGAAAATCACGATAAGTTGTAGTTGCAGAAGCACTTGTTCTAGTGTCTGCAGTCTTGCATACTTCGGCCGAAGAATTCCTGAGCTCAGCAGTAGTCAACTCATCTTTATTAACGTATCCAGATCTCTCTTCGTCTTGTGATTCAGAATCATTGCTATCAAGATAGATTTTTAACAAAAACGAAAGCAAAACAAAACATATGAAACCAGAGTAAGGTAGAAACTTCCAGCCATAATAAGAAACATTGTCACTTACTCACGCCTGGTAAACTATCACAGGTACCTCCGCGGAGGTACCGATAAAAAGTTGTGACAGGCATCCGGAGCTACCTGTGACGGTAAAAAAATAAACAAAAAAGGGTAGGTATTCGTCTTTTTTGATAAAATACATTATAACCAGGGAGTTTATTGAAAATCAAAGAATGCTATTCGACCCTTATATACATTAAGTTTTGTCACACAATATATCACCTGGAACTTTACATATATACGGAAGATATGGCTTTTGAAGTGGCTTTAAGGTCAGTCGAAAGTACTCAAAACAAGAAAAAATCGGTTGTTTTAGGTCCTAAATGCACTTTTCTAGCATAAGAATCTGTTGATCTGGTCACACTGACGTGAAGTAAACCTCCTTGCCCAAATATAAATGCCGATAAACTCCTAATAAGGCTGGATCTGTAAAAATCAACTGGAGATGCCTGTGACGAAATGGAGGTGCCTGTGATGTAAGAAAATATAGCGAAAATCTGAAGTTTTATTGCGGTCGCAAATATTGATATATCTTCACCTCTAGACCACTGCCTTGAAAGAATCATTCATTCAACGTCGCAATAATCTATCATAATGCGAATATCAAGCATATTTTTGTTAAAACGACATATAATGATCATGAACCTATACAATCAGATTCTACATCCTGCTCTCAAAACCAAGACGGAAGTAAGTATACAATGACAATATTTCATAAAAGACACGCATGGTAATCCGAATAAACAGCTCTTCCCAGACAGGTGGTCATTCACCTACCCCAAATGAAAACAACGCTAACTTCTGTTTTTCCTATTTGATATTTAAAATTGCAAAACAAACCAGAAAGCAAAGTGGGCAGCTGTACAGGTGACCTTAATATTGCCAGAAGACTACAGACAAGTGGACATAAGAACACGTAACATTGATGCTTCACAACAGACATCCAAAATCCAAAGCATATCATCTCAAAGAGTTATTGCACGTTTTTTCCATATCTGTTAGTCAAACATTGACGAGTTGTACGTTTGACTAACAGAAGCGGAAACAAAATGGGCAATAACTCGTTGAGATGGTGTTTTAGGGATCTTAACATAGAATTTCATGATATACGCATTAGGATAGCTTAATGGAATGTTGAATGAATGATTCTTTCAGACAGTGGTTTAGAGAAGATGTCAATATTTCCAACTGCAATAACTATTCAGATTTTCACTATATTTGCTTACATCACAGGCACCTCCACACCATTGCAGGCACCTCCAGCTGTTGTTTTGAAAAATCAAGCCTTATTTGTAGTCAATCGACATTTATATTTGGGCAAGGAGGTTACCTTAACATCAGTATGCCTTGAAAAACAGATTCGTTTGCAAGATCACTGCATTTAGACCAAAAACGGCCGAATTCTTTATGTTTTGAGTACTGTGGGCTGACATCAAAGCCACTTCAAAGGTCGTATCTTTGGTTAATATGGAAGGTTCTGGATGATATGAAGTGTGACAAAACTTAATGTCTATAAGGGTCGAATAGCACTTTTTGATTTTTGATAAACTCCCTGGTTATTTTTTATTTTGTCAAAAAATAGGAATACATACCGTTTGTTGTCATTTTTTTGACAGTCACAGGCAGCTCCAGATGCCTGTCACAACTTTTTATCGGTACCTCCGCCGGAGGTACCTGTGATAGTTTACCAGGCGTGTTACTACTGTCTTGTATTTCTGAATCTGTAAACTGTAATAGGGAATCATCACAACTGATAGAAGAACTCCTAACCATACCAGAATTAGTCCTATCCAAGTACAGCTCCATTTACTCCGCCTGCTCCGACCTGCAAAGGGAGCACTCCTTGTTTTATCAATATCTTCCAAAACTGGAGATAATGGGCTATCCACTTTTGAATTTCCTTCGAAATCAGCAGGGAAAAACACTTGACTAATCCCAGAGTCCTTAACTGAGGCATCAGGCCTTGGACTTATCATTCGACTGCCATGCACTGCTGGAGTCGAACACATGGATGTAATGGTGTTCTCACTATCTCCGTTACTCTGTTTGCCATTTTGATCAGCCTCTGTCGTATATTCTGAAGACATTTTAAGTTGGTAAAACTTTCCAAACGAATTCAGTTCACTAGAGACTAATCAGTTTATGTCCAGAGATCATACGTAAGCAAAATGTACCTGTGATATCTTGAATATCTCACCGCTGCCACCAGTGTAACGTCCGAGCTCTAAGACCAGAAATAACGAAGACTGAATAACCCAAAACAATATTAATCCCTCAATATAATTTTACATACAATCAATGACACATAACGTTGTTCTGTCGTTGTGGAAGCACCTTGACTAAGGTTTCAAGAGTTTATATAGGCAACAGGGCTCCGTTGCTCCACCTAGCATGTGAAAGTCCTGCTACCAGCTGCTCCACTGCTCCTTTGCACATGCCTGCTCCCTTGCATATTCAACAAAAAACCGTACATTAATGTATAAATTCCAGCTAAGATCTGCGTTGATGCTTACCCCAATGTTCTTGGCTGAATCCACAGGCTCCAGTTCTTGAGCATGCATATAATACATAGACTTTAACATGGTTTTGGACCTAGAAATGTGGCACACCTGGCATTTGCTAGCCTGGGTCCAGTCATCAATATGCGCTGCGACACGAGAAAATCAACAAAGTGGTTGTGCGCCCAGCGCAGACTCAGATCAGCCTGGGCATCCGGCGAGTCTGATCAGAGTCTTCGCTGTCCGCATGAAGGTAGCTTGGACCCTTAGCTACTCTTTAAGCGCTTAGCAAAGAGTCAGATCAGCCTGGGTGGATGCCCATGCTGATCTGAGTCTGCGCTGGGCGCACAACCACATTGTTGGCTTTGTGGTGTCACGGCTCATATTATGTTTAATCCTATTCTAATAAATAATAAATAAAATTATCATTATTAACCTTTTGTAAATATTGATGTGTCATTTTTGACAATAAAGTACATTAAAAAAATGATCAGACTGGAACCCAGGCTAGGCATTTGCTACAATACAAGGGTTACAACGTATGGACAATGTTACTAATTTCTTTTGCAGGAAAGTTAAGATATGCCAACAATTCAAACTACAAAAATGATACAATGATCAGGAAAGAGGTAGGTGAAAACTTTCTCAAGTACTTGTAGGCAAAAAAGCAATGTAATGGCATCATTATATAAACAGCAAAGACTCCAGTATTCCTTTTTGGCCCTGTTTTGCAATAATCCAGTTGCACTTTTGTGGGTAAAATGCAATTATAACCTATATATGAGCTTTTAGCACTACAAGAAGAAAATAAAACAGCTTTGAAGAATAGTTACCTTCCAAATTTTACATCAATATCGTATTAGTCCTATAATTCCTATTAAACGCCCCTGCTCTTATAAACGCCCCCTGTTTCTTTTCCAAAAACAATTTTATATTAACTTGTATAAATTCCTGTTTACTTCTTTGGATGAGCTAGCTCTTTGAACTGGGGTCTACTCTTAAAGGAAAGAATTAGCTCCTAGAGGAGCAAATTCTTTCCTTTACAGTTGACCCCACCCCTACTGAGAAGGGAGGTAAAAATAGTAGAATTACTTTCTCTGAAAGTACATCCATTCACGTTTTAATTACTTAATACTGTATATTAGGTGTATTTTGGCAGAGACGGATTTAATACAACTTAGGCTTTAAATAAGGCCTCACTTTGGTAAAATGCAATGCCCCCGGGGCATTTAATAGGATTAATAACATAATTTTACAAACTCACGGACAGGGGAGACACTGCCTTCAGTGTAATTCTTGTAACATGATATTGACATGCATGTACTTATATGTACCTAATGTTATAAAAGAAAAACAGGAGCCAAGCTGAAAAGGCTTTTGCCATGCATGTACTTAGGTAATATTGTAAAAGAGAGAGACAAGTTTCTCTGGTAGCAGCTGTTAGATCAACCACCAGTCAATCTGCAATGATATGCACACATTTACCAGTGCTAACAAGTAGTGCCACTGCAGTTTAAATAAGCTTAATCAAAAGGCAAAATTTGTTTAAAAGATCATCAGACCATTTAATTTCATTTTACTCTCTCCTCTTGGAATTTAAGACTGGGTGCCAGTAGGTGCATATTATGGATTTGTTCCTTTGAACAGGGCTGTGGAAATACTATGCCCGACTTGTCCTACTTGTCCCGTTTCACTCTGGACAAGTGAGAAATTTCAGTTTACTTGCCCTGGGACAAGTTAAAAGTGACATCAGTGGAAGTATTTCATGATAATTTTGAGATATTTTTCGTATTTTCTCATGAAAACGTATGCTGTGGGCTCCTGTTAGAATTGCCTCATTGAGGCAATTCTAACAGGTGCCCACAACATATGTTTTAATTCGAAACTTTGTCACAGTTAGTCAAAAACTGTCATCAGGTTCAACTCTTGCTCTGTTCATTATCTATTATCCATTCCTTATTTCATGTGTACCTTTTTTCTGAGCATGTAAACGTTTGTTTGGACAAGTCAATTATGTCTATTGACTTGTCAATGGACAAGTAGAAAATTTTGTTATTTCCACAGCCCTGCTTTGAGCTACCAGGAAACATCAATATG
This sequence comes from Ctena decussata, assembly GCA_963989385.1. NCBI lineage: Eukaryota > Metazoa > Mollusca > Bivalvia > Lucinida > Lucinidae > Ctena > Ctena decussata. Next base: position 54,560,315 of record OZ022501.1, on the reverse strand, counting down.
AGAACTGGATTGAACGAGAAAAATACCGGTAATCATCTTAAAAGCAAAGAGTGGAAAGTCTGATCAGTTTGTACAGATATACAGGCTGATATGAGTCTGTCCATTTCACATATACCATGACATACCTTTCCATGTGATACACCTATCTTCGTTTTCCAGGCTTTTGTCCACAAGTCAGTAATGGAAGAATTAAAGAGAATTATTGATGACTCAGAGATTATGCATGAGGATGATGCTCTCTGGCCTCCTCCAGACAGAGTTGGAAGACAGGTACTTGTCACACATGTCCGTTTTACAAGATAAACCCCCCGTCTTATAACCAAAGAAATCTGGTACATGTATATGAATAGGATCTTAGTAGTGGGCCAATGATCAATTATAATTTGGTTTTTGCACACAGTATGCAACCATGTCATATCATCGATTGGAAATTTCACTATCAGTCGCAATCAGAAATGATTGTGTTGCCTACAGAGAGGTTGGAAATAACAGGAATTACTTTCGAAACATACTGATGGACTGTTCCCAAGGACAAAGGCTTGTGTGAAAGTTTTTAGCTCACCTGAGCCAGCGGCTCCGGGGGAGCTTATAGGATGGTAAGGCTCCGTTGTCCGTCGTCCGTCCACACTTTCAAACGACTTCTGTTCTGAAACCGCTGGGCCGATTGTAACCAAATTTCATATAGAGCCTCCTGGGACCTTAGGAACGAAAAGTTTGTTAAACGGTCCTGGTCACATGACCAACATGGCCGCCATGCCCATATATGGTAAAAACCTGAAAAAATCTTCTTCTCCAGAACCAATAGGTCGACTGCCTTGAAACTTGGTATGTAGCATCGGGTACACGAGTAGTACCAAGATTGTTCAAATTATGACCTTGGGTTGACCTTGACCTTTTTTACAGTAAGGTCAAATTTGCTTCCTTATGCTTTTATATGGCAAAATGCTGCAACATAAGATGTCTTGGAAACTGTTGAAGATTTTGGCCTAAAAATTGGTACATACAGTCATCTTAATGACTACATGAAGATTTATGAGTACAAAAGGTCAAGGTCATTCTTTGACCTTTGACCCAGAACTCTCATATTTTGACAATATCAAACAATCTCCTCAAAAACAACTAGGCCAATTGTAACCAAATTTCATATAGATCCTCCAGGGGTTGAGGGAATGAAAATTTGTTAATACGATTCAGGTCACATGACCAACATGGCCACCACGCCCATATATGGTAAAAACCTTTAAAAATCTTCTTCTCCAGAACCAGTAGACCGATTGCCTTGAAAGTTGATATGTAGCATTGGGTACTCAAGTACTATCAAGATTGTTCAAATTATGACCCTGGGTTGACCTTGACCTTTTTTACGGCAAGGTCAAATATCGGAAGATGCTAGAACATGAGATTTCATGGTAAGTTTTGAAGATTTTGGCCTGAAAAGTGGTATATACAATCATCTTAATGAGCACATGAAGATTTTTGAGTACAAGAGGTCAAGGTCATATTTTGACCTTTGACTAAGAAATCTCAAATTTTGACAATTTCAAACTATCTGCTCTAAAACCACTGGGCAAATTTAAACCAAATTTCATACAGAGCCTCGAGGGGTTGAGGGAATGAAAAAATTTTCTAACGGTCCTGGACACATGACCAACATGGCCGCCACGCCCATATATGGTAAACACCTTTAAAAATCTTTTCTCCAGAACCAATTGACCGATGGCCTTGAGACTTTGTATGTAGCATTGGGTACTAGAGTACTTTCAAGATTGTTGAAATTATGACCTTGTGTTGACCTTGACCTTTTACAGCAAGGTCAAATATGGGAAAATGGTAGAACATAAGATTTCATGGAAAGTTTTGAAGATTTTGGCCTAAAAAATTGGTACATACAGTTCTCTTAATGAGTTCATGAAGAATTATGAGTACAAGAGGTCAAGGTCATTTTTTACCTTTGATCCAGATCGCTCATATTTTGACATTTTCAACCATTTCCTCAAAAGCCAAAGGGCCAATTGTGAACACATTTCATATAGAGCCTCCAGGGGGTTGATTGAATGAAAATTTGTTCAAACGGTCCAGGTCAGATGACCAACTTGGCCGCCATTACCACTTATGGTATAAATCTTTAATATCTTTCTACTCCAGAACCAATACACCTATGGCCTTGAAACTTGGTAAATAGCATGGAGTACTAGAGTACCACCAAGACTGTTCAAATGATGACCTTGGGTTTACCTTGACCTTTTTTGTGGCATGGACAAATATGGGAAAATGCTAGAACATAAGATTTCATGGAAACTTTTGAAGATTTTGGCCCTAAAAATGGTATATATGGTTGTCTTAATGAGTACATGAAGATTTATGAGTACAAGTGGTCATGGTCATTCTTTGACTTTTGACCCCAAACTCATAATTTGACAATTTCAGACATGATAAGTAAATGCCACCTTGCCAATTGTTCAGGTGAGCGATTCAGGGCCTCATGGCCCTCTTGTTTTCTTTTCTTTTTAAAAATTGTGAAGTTTTGGAAATGGAGTGACCAGAACAGACTGTATTTCATCGATTTGTACTACTGATAGCTACGTGGTTAAGCCTTGTGATTATTAATGGATATTTATGATTTTAATTTGGTTGTCTATCACTAGTCTTAAAATAAAACTGACTTATTTACAGAGGGTAATACACATTTAGATAAACACTAACCTTCCCTGTGGCCCTTTCTTAAATGTAGTCCCAATGTTTCAAAGAAAAAAAAAAAGAAGAAAAAAACATGCAGCATGTCATACATGTCCTTAATTGTCAGGAGCACACACACCCAGTTCTACTCAGAGCTCTAAATATGAAGGGGGTGAGAAGGATAATTCATTGGTCATTTTTCTTATTCCTCAATGAAAACATACATTGTGACCCATTATTAGAACCGTCTCAGTGACATGGCTCTAATGAGGGTCACTATATAGGTTTTATTGGAAAAATAAGGAAAAATATCTTAACCGAAACTTAACCCGCTTTAACCCCTCCCTATTTGGAGCTCTGCTTCTGTTTCTTACCATATACATGTACAAGAAATTTCTTTAAAAAAGATAATCGGCTTAGATATAAATAGAAGTGTGTATTGTAATATCAAAAGTGCTGATCAGATTGTACGGATGCGCATGTTGATTTGCATATTTGTTATTAGTGTTGGGGTTTCGATTTCAGAAATGCTGGTGAAATTTGATTGGAGTCTCTCTGGGTTGCACATAACAATGAGGATTGGTTGGCTGACCGCCCCACATATAACCTTAAAAGTGTTGCAGTTCCAACACAACATCAATAATTAAGCCAGCAACAATTACTTGATTTCTGTAGCTAGTTATCTTGTTGGTTTTATATTTTACATGAGTGACATAACAGGGGAAATGTGTTCTTTGGCAAAAAGTGCTTTGGACCGAAATATCTAGATTCATCACGACACGGTTTACAGGCCAATTGTCAGATGAAACTGAAAGTAGAAAGAGAAAGCGAAAGTAAGCTACGTACATCAAAATCCCGGGTGTGTTTATATTGACCAATGAAATACTTAAAATATAGGACAATACTAAGGTTATAAGGCTAAAGCTGAGAAATTCTAATTATCACTACAGAACTACCCTAGTACAGGTTTATGGTAATCATTTTGTTTTCGCAGGAACTGGAAATAGTAATTGGTGATGAACATATATCATTTACCACTTCAAAGATTGGCTCCCTGGTAGATGTTAATCAGAGCAAGTAAGTACATTTAGCCAGTTTACTGCAAATGGGTACACTTTCAGGAGAAGTAACTCTCCCATTTTCATTTTTGCTTCTCTTTTCAATGGGGGTCAATTCTTAAAGGAAAGAATTTGCTCCTGTAGGAGCAAATTCTTTCCTTTAAGAGTAGCCCCCTTAATGGAAGGGCTTCTTCAGCAAGGGAAGCAAACAGGAAGTCACAAAAGTTGTCTCACTTTGAAATAATGACTGAAGAAAAAAACTCCATCGCAGCTCATGCACTGATTTGCTTTTGACAAATTTGATATGTTACACCACAGGCGCTTGAAGTTCTATGCTCAAAAAACCCTCAAAACCCTTTACACTTGACGCAGTCTATAGGTCATTTTGTAAGAAATGGCCAGGTATGCAAGCAAAAATGCCGCGATTTTTTGACTGCTAAAACTGCAAGTTAGAAACACCCCAACAAATGCAAACTTCTTACCTGTAAACATCGTTTCAAAATGTATCTATAAACATGCTAAATTTATTCAGTTATGGTTAATGCGGTGCTGTAATCCTGAATTCAAAATTTGCCAGAAAATACAGACGCCATTACGGTGTCCAGCTTCCGGTTTACTGTGTTGCGCCAAAGTTGAGCATGTGCTTGTCCGCTTTGAAATTCACACATCAGCGAAATCATTCAATTACTCTTTTAGGTATGACCAATGTCGTTGTATATCACCGTTTCCATGCATTTACAATATCAGGTTTGTTCTAATTTCGATCAAAATGTTTCTAACGAGTGAAAACTTGAAACAAACATGATGAAAATGACGTCATGACGTTCGTGTCAACAACGTCAAAACTACGCAGTAACGTTGGCGTAAAATTTTCATATGTTGACTGAGGCCTACATGTACTGACTTTCCAAACAACAAAGATGCAGATCAGCTTGCACATCGGTACAGTCTGATCGTTGATTTTGTTGTTTGATGATAGGACAGAGTAGGAAGCTATACATTTAAGAAGATCGCTATCCGCAGAATCACTTCATTTTTCCCGTAATAGAACCTGATGACGTTGCTGTGCGACGTTGATACACCGGAAATTGGAGACCGTAATGGAGTCGAACACAAGCTTTCACACCTGGACATTTCTTCAAAATGGCTCATAGCCTAGATGTTTAGCGGCATTGAAATATGTTTCATAGCATAGAACTTCAAGCGCCTGTGGTTACACTGAGGGCCAGATAAGAGGAATATTTGAGGATGCATGTAACTTTAAGATATTTTTTTTTTGTTATGCCCCGAAGAAGTTGAGGGGGCATATTGCTTTGGGCTTGTCCGTCCGGAATTCCGTCCGTCCGTCCGTAACACTTTGAGTATGCTCTGTAACTTAGGAACTGTAAATGGTTGGGTCTTGATATTTCATAGATGGATAGATTTTAAAAAAACAGTGAACCTGTATTGTTTTTCTTTTCCGTCGGCCATGTACTTTTAGAGTTATGTCCCTTTTTCAAAAAATTAAATGTAAGTTTGTTAGCAAAATTTTGGAAAAAGTATTTGAGCTAGGTTGTTCATATTTGGCAGACTGGTGGGGCTTAAAGTGTAGATCACCTGATTAACTTTTGGGATAATTTTATAAAAAATTGACTGAATTATGCCCCTTTGTTAACTTTGGCATTTTTCCAACTTTTGAACCATTCAACCCAGAGACCTGATTTTTGGTGCAACTTTAGTATTTGATGTGTCAATCATTTTGATGATAATTACATTATGTTGAGTTCATTATTGACAGAGTTATTCCCCTTTTCTTATTTGTACAAAATATTGTAGGTATGATCTATTACTCAAGAACTGTAACTGCTGGAGCCTTGATAATTCATAGGTGGATAGACTATAAAAAATAAGCAGACCCATATTTTTTTTCTTTTCCGCCAGCCGTGTACTTTTATAGTTATTCCCCTTTTTAGAAAAATTGAAAGTAAGTTTGTTAGCAAAATTTTGGAAAAAGTATTTGAGATAGGTTGATCATACTTGGCATACTGGAAGAGCCTAAGGTGTAAATCACCTGATCAACTTTTGAGCAGATTTGGTAAATATTTGGCTGAATTATGCCCCTTTGTTGAGTTTGGCATTTTTCCAACTTTGGAACCGTTCAACCCAGAGACCTGATTTGTGGTGCACTTATAGTATTTGATGAGTCGATCATTTTGATAATAATTACAGTTTGTTGAGTTCATTATTGACAGAGTTATTCCCCTTATTTGTACAAAAAATTGTATTTATGATCTATTACCCAAAAACTAACCGCTGGAGCCTTAGTTAATCATAGGTGCATAGATCATAGAAAATAAGCAGACCCATATTTTTTTTCTTTTCTGTCAGCCATGTAAATTAAGAGTTCTGCCCCTTTTTCAAAAATAAAATGTAAGTTTGTTAGCAAAATTTTGGGACAAGTATTTGAGGTAGGTTATTCATATTTGGCTTACTGGAAGAGCCTTAATTGTAGATCACCTGATTAACTTTTGAGCTGATTTGGTAAATATTTGACTGAATTATGCCCCTTTGTTGACTTTGACATTTTTCCAACTTTTGAACCGTTCAACCTAGTGACCTGATTTTTGGTATACTAATACTATTTGATGAGTCAATCATTCTAATGTTGGTTATGTTATGTTGCTTTCATTATTGACTGAGTTATGTCCCTTTTCTTCTCTGTACTTAATATTCTAGGGTTGATCATTAGTCAAGAACCCCAACTTTGGCCTTGATATTTCATAGACGGGTAGAACATAAAAATTAGCAGACATGTATTTATGCTCCTTTTCATTGACCTTGTTAGGGTCAGGCATATAGTTGGGGGCATAGTGTTTTACAAACACATTTTCTAGTTATCACATAACATTGTATGTTGTGACCCCTCTTCAGAACCATCTCAGTGAGACAGTTCAGATGAGGAGTCATGAAATGTTAATGATGTTTAAATGAAGAAATATGAAAAATTATCCCAGAATTGTCATCAGATACTTTTTCTGGGCCTCTGCTTAAAGATAAAAATTAAGGAATTCACTTGACAGTGACATATTTTCCCATCACAGCTGCCTCCACGATTGTAAACAAAAATGAAGTGTGTAGAATGCCCCTTTTCTATAGACATATGTTATACTACATGTATAAAGGTCCTGAAACTTGGGACTCCTAGAATGAGTACAGTGATGTACTAAAATTGCACAATTTGGTTTTACAATGCAATTATGCAGCCAAATGATGCAGATGAAATCACAAACATTGTAGATTCTGATCAGAGTGCTCCTAGGAGCAGTCTGATCTGGGTCTGCACTGTTCCCATAGATCTGTCTAGCACAATTGATATCTTATTTTCTTATGTTTGTTTCAGAGATCCAGAAGGGCTGCGGACATTCTACTACCTTGTTCAGGATCTCAAGTGTCTTGTGTTCTCTCTTATCGGACTTCATTTTAAGATCAAACCAATATAAATAAATTGAGAGGGAGTCAAGACATCAGCAATTCTTAAGCAGTCATTCTCAGGCCTAAATAGGTGTTGAGTATGACCAAAATAAACAGGAAAATGGAATCTGTTTTACTTAATTCTCTGCAGAAACATATGGACTACATTTTAAGATCAAACCAATCTGTAGAACTTCGGATGTCATTGGGACAATAGAAATTCTTTAGTAGTCATCAACAGGCCTGAGGCAAGTGTTGAGCTGGACCAAAATTTTAGAGAGGAAAAGGGATTCTGTTTATCTTAATTGTCTGTGGGATCTCATTTGAATTGTTTCACTAAAGTAACTCTGAGATCCAAAAACACATCTTAGATTTGTATGATATTCCTCTATTAAGGGAGATTTCAAATAAGAAATACTGCATGTAATGGTAGAGAACATATTTGTTTTCACAGCATGAAAGATCCCACAAAATTAGATCACTTGTAGTGAGAAAATTCTTAATGAAAAACTCCTCAAAGGGAGACCTCACAGTGGTGAAAAAAACTCTAAAGGTCATACAGCAAAATACTACAGTAGTGATGCATAAAAGATCCCACTAAAGATGTTTTTGTTTAGAAGTATGAAAAACATATATTCCTTCAATGTTTAATATGCAGCTACTGCAAATGGAATCCACAATAATGGAGCTTTATTAAATCATAGAAATGCAGAAAAAATAATCTTTATGTGTGAGAAAAATCACACTTTTGAATGGAACTCAGACATAACAGAGAGAGGCAGTGCTGGAAATGGTCAGTGGCTAAATGCACCAAATTTTTGTCGGGGGCCACCAAAAATCTTTAAATCATGAACTTTAGTGGCCCAAATGTATCTTTCTGTCCAAAATAATTAATGGGATCTTTATCTAGTCGACAATTTGGGCCACTGGAAGTTTGGCTTGTTTGGGTTTTGGGCCACCTCACTAATTAATCTTGCGAGTTTTCAGCACTGGAGAGAAATAGGTAAACATCAATTTCAATCATTTTGTAAAATAAATAGTATTCAGTCAATGTCAGTCATTTTGTAAAATAAATAGTATTCAGTCAATTTTAGTCATTTTGTAAAATAAATAGTATTCAGCTCATACGTCAAACTGAATCATTTATCAGATCATTTCTTAAAATAAAAGATTGGCATTGTGTGAAAAGCTATTGTGCCACAAGTGCAAACAGGAAAGATGCTGATCAGTCTGTGCATCCGTGCAGTGTTATCAGTCTTCCCTTTTTGCGTATACAGTTGAGTCTTATCTCAAACATTGATATTTCAAAGTACCCTCTGATATCAAAGAATATCGTTCGAACACATTTCTATTTTTTCTTAAAATTTCAACTCCTGTTATATCAAACTACTGGTATCTCAAAGTAAATTTTCTGGATTTACTTTCAGATATCAGTAGATTGAGATTAAGTTTGACTATGAGATATTGAGAGTTCACTGTACTATATATGAATCTTGTGGAATCTAAAGGGTAAAAAACATACTCTGATCAGTCTGAGCTGTTGAGTATTTACTGTAGGCACATGGCTTAGGGTACTGTTTTATATGAAACTAATAAAACCATTTTTTATGACATTGTTTGTTTTATTTGGAGAGGTCAATATCAGGGCTATGGATTAAAGCAGGTTTGGATGATAATTGAGCTGTGGCACATGACACAACCAACAAAGTGGCATGCGCCCAGCAAAGACTCAGATCAGCCTTGGGTGAGTGAGTGAGTGAGTGAGTGAACTGGGGTTTAATATCCCACCAACAACAAGGTCATATGGAGATGGGACCTCGGTTTAAAGTCTCATCAGAAAGACCAGAGAAGTGGGGGATCGATCTTGTGACCCCTGGATTGGTAGTCCGGAGTGTTATCCACTACACCACATCCGCTCCTATCAGCCTTGGCATCTGCCCAGTCTGATAAGAGCCTTTGCGTATCCTTAAAACATAGCTAAGGATCTGAGTCGACAGGGAAGATGCAGATTAAACTTGGCAGATGCCAAGGCTGATCTGTGTCTTCCCTGGGGGCCCATTCCACTTTGCTGATTGTGTCGTGATGCGGCTCAGTTCTTAAGTTATTTGTGTTGATTCTCAGTTAAGGTGTGTGGGTACACCTCCATGTGGAAGGGAGACCAATTCTTTGATTTCCAGATGTCCAGCTTGTCTGGACAAAAAAGACTTTCAGGAGAGACCTGCTTTAGCAAGGTGTGATACAATTGTCTGTTTTTCTGTCCATCTGTCATTCCATCTGTCTGCCCACAATTTATTTCAACCCAATGTTAAATCAGTCTCACTCCTGACCGGTGGTCACTGGACTGGGATGATCCCAAAACATCGTTAGATTTTGGTGACTTTGACCCCATTTTCAAGGTCACAGGATGACTTAATATGTCCATGATTTATGTCAATCCCCACATTAAATCCATCTCAGTTCAAAATTATGAATGGATTTTCACTAAACTTGGGCAGATATATCAATGAGATGATCCCAAGACTTCATTAAGCTTTGGTGACCTTGATCACATTTTCAAGGTCACAGGAGGACTCTGTCCACAAATTACAAAATAGCGTTAAATAAGGACGAGTTTCTATGTTGATTTGGAGGTGAGAGTGTGAACACACCAAGTTCTTAAGAAAAAGACAATATATGCCTTTTCAGATTCGTACAAGGAAGGTGCGACATAGCATTCCACGGAATTCTTTTTATCCACTCACCCTGTAGGGCGAGTAAGTGAAAAAAAGTTACTCGCCCTTAAGAGCTTTCCACTTGTCCGTGTCATGAACATACTCGCAGCCTAACACAAATGCTGATTGGCTTACAAAATGAAAACAGTCCGTTAAACGTACCTGCTAGCAATGTCAGTTAGTAAATATAATCGGCTATGTCAATTACAATTGAACAAAAAAACAGGACTGTTGCAGATTGTTTGATGTTACAGCTTCCTCTAACAACTTTCCAGATAGCTGGAAAACCGTATGTTGCATTTGTCGATAGATTAGCAGTAATTTTGAAAAATGCTACAAATGGAATTAATATAGAACAACTAACAAGACATGATATATATTTGTATGATATTTTAATCATAAAAATTTCAGGACTTAATCAAATTATGCATTCAGAAGTAAACAGTATTAGCACCGTTAGAATTGTTGTTCTGACACAATGTGAATCACAGTATACATGTATAACTGAGCAGCGTCACATAAAATAGTGGGCAGACCAGCCTGCCCATAAACACAAACTGAAGTCTTCACTATCACTTAGGCACACCAGGCAGGGGGCAGTCGAAAACGCTCTTAACAATCGATCAACACGGATCAAAATTTGTTAGAAACAGCGTTTTCGATTGCAAATTGTAGCCAATTTGCAGTTTTTGCAGTTTACAGTTTTTGATCCGCGTTCATCGATTGCACGAGCGTTTTTGATTGAAGCCTACCCGGTTTGTAAAGTAAAATGGATACTCCTTCAGAAGAAGCGTCGCTGCAATTTGAGCCACAACATGACAAAATAAAAGAGGCATGTGCACCCAGTGAAGACTGATCAGCCTGGGCATCCATCTGGTCTGATCAGAGTCTCCACTATCATCATGGAACCATGTTTAGACTTAGCTATCTTTTAAACACACAGCAAAAACTCTGATCAGAAATGGGAAGATGCCCAGGCTGATCTGAGTCTTTGCTGGGCGCATATGCCACTTTGTTGGTTTTGTCGTGTTGTGGCTCATTTTCTATTCTATTCTTGTTTCTCAGCAGAAGTCAACCTTAAGGCTATACGGAGTATATAGGTTCTCTACAGAAAATCCCTTTTGGAACTGCTCTGTATTCCACAGAAGCAAACAGGAAGTGACAAAAATTGTTCCTTATAAGCTTGCCTGAACGAAAGTACAGAGAACTATTGTTGTCACTTGGACGTCGGCGTGTGCGTCACACTTTAAAGTTTTACGTCAAAGTTTTTTTTATGTGATGGGCAAGGCACTGCAGGTGAGCTAACCTGTACGTGGACAGGTCTTGTTTTAACAAGACCTCTCTGTGAACAGGATACATGTAACTTGCCTGACCACATAAAAAACTCAAATAAAAACTTCCAGTTCAGATGTCAGCCGACGCAGACGCGATATGACAGCGAAAGCTCTTCTTATACTTTCATATGGGTTACTTTCGTTTCTCCTTCAGCTGATTCAAGAAGGGCAGTTGTCAGTTACTGGCGAAAGTATGTGCACTTAGTACTGGTTAGCCGCTTAGGAGGTCTAAGCCTGCCCAGGAATAGTGTGGTTAGGTTAACTGACCGTCTCGACATGACCTTAGCTGTTTACCGTGGACGTTAAGCATCAAATCAATCAATCAATCATATGGGCAAGCTATAATGGTGGAAAGGCATGAAAGTGTAAAATAGATCGATGACTTGTGATCTTACATCCTTTTCAACAGTATCTCAGGCATATCAGGATGATGGGAGGGTGATAATGAAAGGCTATATGCAATGGAACCCTGTTTACGGTTGGAAAGATTTCCGCCTCCTGTGGGTCTCAACCCCAAAACCCCTGAATCAGCAGGCAAGCTCTTAATGTACCAAGCCACAGGGCCGCTCATGGAGGTGTACCCATACACCTTAATGCAAAGTAGATTTTCAAGTATATAGTGTGTATTTATGTAAACACTTCATACTCAAATCAGCGTAGGCTGACCACAGTCTGATTTGCTTGCATATGATATAATGTACCTTAACTACTTAAGCCAACATAAAAACTCAATATAGCCTAAAACGTATATGACATTTTATTCAACAGTCCACATGCCGTCAGGAAGTGATGTTTGAAGTCTAACTCTGTCCTCCACAGAAAAAGCAGTGAAAAAATGCAGTCCAGTAATAATCTCTACATCTCTTACTCTTGCTTGGTTGATTGCTATGTAATCCTTAAAAAGCTGGAAAAAAAGAAAGAAATATTTCTGTTAGCAAACATACCATGTAAGGACATTCCATTCCAGCAAGTAAGAGGATTTTATTTTGTTTGACACATGTTAACAACATCATTGCAAACCGAAGCAAGACTTAGAAATGAATTCTTTTTGTATTGTTTTACACTTCGTCAGTTTTGTTCAAATGTAAATAGTTAAAAAATTTCTCCATTTATATCATGATGGAGTGTGTTTGATGCAAACAAGCTTGTTCAAATTTAAGATGTATGGGTACACCTTTATGTTTTTCCACAAGTAGAAAGAGTCTTTCTCCCTTGTGCACCAGCAGCAGATCAAATCCTCAGTGATGAGAGACCCTATTGCTTAAAAGTCAGTACTCTTAACCCCAAGGCCATGGAGCCTGTCTGCTACCTAAGTGACAGTCACTGCTGTTTATCAGCTATCTAAACATAAACTATTTGAGTTGGGACACAAGAAAACCAACAATGTGGTTGTGTGCCCAGCATAAACTCAGATCAGCCTGGGCATCCGCCGAGTTTCAGACTCTTTGATAAGTGCTAAAAGGGAAGCTACGGGTCTAAGCTACCTCCATGCGGACAGCGAAGACTCTGATCAGACTGGGCGGATGCCCAGGCTGATCTAAGTCTGCGCTGGGCGCATAACCACTTTGTTGGTTTTCTTGTGTCGCGGCTCATTTAATGTTGTAAAAATTCGGAATTCATGATCGAAGCCATCATTTTTAAGACTGAGCAAAGTAGTAAAAGATATACAACACTTACCATGCAATTTGTTGTATTAGCTACATGTGGAATTATAAAAGCAGCTGTTAGCAGATCAGTGCAGTTTTCTAAATCTACGGTTTGGACCTTACATCTCGTTACTATAGCAAAGAAATGACTTGGCTGTTTGGCAGAATTAAAGTCTCTGAAATATGTAAAACATAAACTGACTGAACAAAAATATCACAATGTACATGTATCGGCCAGAGCTGTCTTAAGGATGTGCCATGATTGTGGCACGTCCCTTAAGACCTTTCTGGCGCTCCATAATAATGCACCACAGTAATGCAATGGTTAGATAGAAATATAGTAAACCTGTTTTAGTGGACAACTCTATTAAGCAAGCAACCCATACTAAGTAAACATGTATTCAAATCTCAAAACAGGCAAATACATTGAAAGAATCTGTATCATGCATATTAAGCAAGCACTTGTCTTAAGCAAGCAGATGTATCATGCATATTAAGCAAGCACTTGTCTTAAGCAAGCAGATTTTGATTATCCCTTGATGTTTGATTAATACAGGTTGGACTGTAATAGACAGATGGATGGATGTCTAGACACTACCACGTTCTAATATAGTCTTCGTCCGTAGCCTAGCATCAGGATTAAATTTATGGAAATTATGATCTAGACAGGGACAACATGTTGCGCTTGAGGACACTGGATCGTTTGACTTACCATTCAATATCATTTGTCTGAAACTCTGGCATTGCAAGACTTGTTGGATGACCCTCCTGTGCTATAGACCCTTAGAAGCGTAGACCTTGCACTCTGAGATCCAACTAATCATGATGCAAAAGTAATTTTAAGTCAGCCAGCGCAAATCATCGAAATTACACCATTTTGACGTTGGTGCTATTTCACGATGCTGCCCTGACTTTGATACGATGTCATTTGGTATTGTGTGCTTGGTGGTAAGCAACGTCCTTTTTTTAAAAAAAACAGGCATATAAAAAGTAAACTATAAAATCAAATACATGCTTGAAAATTAACTTATAAACCATTTTCACGAAGGTGAAATACTTTTGTAGGTTGCTGTTTGCTTCCCTAGTCTAACGAGGGCTACTCGTAAAGGAAAAATGTGCGCCTCGAGTGAGAACTTTCTTTTCATTAACAGAAACTCTTACTGCAATAGGCGACAAATTCTGTTAGTTACCTCCCTTGGAAGTGATTTATTTCACTTTAAATACTTACTTTGTTAAAGTGTCATAACTGTCAGCTATGCCATCACCATTATGATCAAACACAGGTCCAGTGATGAGGTTCACTTGTCTGTACGTATGGCTCCACTGTGATATCATATCTTGAAGTGGCTTCCATATAGCTAGCAACAAACGAATACAGTTATAAGCTAGCAGAACATATCATTCAGAAAGTAGAAAATTGTGTCTGCAAGACACAGGTGATGCCCCCTTGCCCTGTGCCAGTCCCCATCCCTTGCACTATTCCCACCCAGGATCCCCCATTACATTCACCCCATATTGAAGACTAATATCTGAAATGTCAAAGCCGAAAAAGCGGTAATTTTGTCAAAAATTATTTTTTCATATTCAAAAAAAAAAACAACAAAAAAACAGGCACCGTGTAACATCTTTGCATAGTTTCACATTACATATAATTGCTTTTAAACTCTGAGAGGAGTTGATTACAAAAAACTTGTTACCCTATATTGGACTAATCTCTAAAATGTCTAAATTGAAAATGCCGTAATTTTGTCAAGAACTATTTTTTCTTTTCATCTTCAAAAAGTCACATTCACATCTTCAATATGTTTGTAACATCTGTGCAAAGTTTAAAACTCATTGCTTGAATACTCTGAGAAAAATGCAAAACACTTGCCCAAAATGGCTAAGTCCAAAGGGCCATAATTCTGTCAAAACTAGTTTCATCTACATCAAAAATCCACATGCATATCTTCACTATGTCCACAACAAGTGTCTGAAAAGCATCCAACTGTAGGAGGAGCTGTTTACACAAAGTCAGTACCTTATTATGCAAAAAATACACAAAATGACTAAGTCGAAAGGCTGTAATTCTGTCAAAATCAGTTCAAGCTCAATCAAAAACCCACATGCACAACTTTAATATGTCCACAATGTGTATGCAAAGTTTGAAAAAAAAATCCATTGAAAACTGAAGGAGAAGTTGATTACACAAACTCCATACTCTACAGTGCAAAATGTCTCAGTTCAAAAGGGTGTAATTCTGTCAAAATGAATTCCAGGTCTATCAAAAGGCCACATGCACATCTTCGATATGTCCACAACATATACACAAAGTTTAAAAAGAGATCTTCAAAAACTGTGAGAGGAGTTGATTACACAAACTCTAAACCGTTAAGTGTGACAGATGGACAGACAGACAGGAGCAAATCTTGATGCCCCCTTATTATCGTCGCGGGGGCATAAAAATACTTTCAATGGTAAGGTATATATATCATCTGAGGTGGCTTGGTGGGGGACTCCTGCGCTCCCGAGTTACTACGTAGGCCTAATAGACCTTGAGCTGACCATATACCCCCCTCCCCCCAGGGGGAGTTTTGTACCCTATGATTTTCTGAAACTACATTATATAAGAAACAAAATGACACATGTTAGCCCTCTGTACGTTGGGGCATTAACGTATGACGTCAACGTCAATTACACTACCCAAATTTACATATTCACGTTATAATAGAAGATATGCATTGTTGTACACATGCTAGTATTCGCCCTAAATAAAGTTGGGTTTTGTCTGCTAGTACATAAATCACTGTTTCAAAGTTATTGACATTGTCATGGATAAGTTGACTAGTCTGTATAACGTAATTTACATTGCATTTGACGTTTTTTCCCCTTCAGTGTCTAAATACATGTAATATAAGGAGCAAATTTTAGGAATTTAAGTGTAGCGAAAAGTTAATGTCATATATATGCCTGTTTCAATATTCTATTATAAAAAAGAAACAATCTAAAGACTTATACTCATCAGCAGTCACAATAAATATGTAACGTATATAACAACCAAAAATACGAGAAAAAAAACAAACCCCCCCCCCCCCCAAAAAAAAAAAAAAAAAAAAAAAAGAATCATAATGTCTGCAATTAGTGTGTCTCGCGGAATGCGTCAGCAAGTGTGGCTCGGAGAGGGATGCTCGTTACCGAGACTTGCCGATCACCATTTTTCTGTCCAAACTTTTGGGGTTTACCGACACTGAAGAAGTTAAATATAGAAATGCGCGTTTGGCGCATTAGATTTGGTAAAGGTTCATTTATTTTGGAGCTACTGGGCCGATATCACTGCGGTATTTGGCCCCGGGAATATCATCAACCCAGTTAGTGTTTCAGTTTTGCTTCTGGTTCTTAAGCATTGGGGGCACTACTTAAATACCGATTTAAAGTAGCCTTATTTATCTCTATTTGGTAAAATATCTAAACTATTCCAAAACTAAGACCGACTTGTCAAGGCGACATGAACCATTGCGGAGTTTGGCTTCCATGCTTTTTGAATATTTTGGCATTTATCAGGTTCTCCACCTCTTCCTGATGTCTTTGTCTGTCGCCTATCTCCGGACGCAGGGCTTGAGGGGGCTCGATAAGGCGTCTCTCACCCGATATCCGCAACTACTGTGTCTCTCGGAATGCGTCAGTAAGGATGCTCGTTGCCTGCCGTGACCTACCCATCACCATTTTTCTTTTCTTTTTTTTTTTTTTGCCCCCGCCATGAAATTTTGGAAGGGCATATAGATTTTACCCTGTCCGTGTGTGCTAATGTATGCGTGTATGTATGTGTGTTTGTTTGTTACCAAAATCGTGCCCGATCCATAACATTGGATTGCATGGCGGGATTCAAAAATTATTTGGCAAAAATGATCATTATGAACAGACGGTGTGTCGCGTGCAAGAACCATATCGCAATCTCAAAGGTCAAGGTCAGAGTCCGCACTTAAACTTTGTACATAGGCTATAATGAAATATGTTCGTGTCTGGTCCATAACTTTGTCCTGCATGGTGGGATTTAAAAATTATTTGGCACAAATGATCATCATGACAAGATGGTGTGTCGCGTGCAAGAACCATGTGACTATCTCAGAGGTCAAGGTCACAGTCTGCACTTAAGCTATGTACATAGGCTATAAGAAATATGTTCGTGTCCGACCTATAACTTTGGACTGCATGGCGGGATTTAAAAATTATATGGCACAAATGATCATCATGACAAGACGATGTGTCGCGTGCAAGAACCATGTCACTATCTTAAAGGTCAAGGTCACAGTCCGCACTTTGACTTAGTGCATAGGCTATAATGAAAATATGTTCGTGTCTGGTCCTTAACTTTGTCAAGCATGGTGAGATCACAAAATTATTTGGCATAAATAATTGTCATGACAAGACAATGTGTTGTGTGCAAAAACCTCGCTGCTAGCTTGAAGGTCAAGGTCACAGTCAGCACTTAAGCTTTGTGCATAGGCTGTAGTGAAATTTTGTCCTGCATGATGGGATTTCAAAACTATCTGGCCTAAATAATTATCATGACCAGTTGATATGTCACATGCAAGAATCATATTCTTAGCTCAAAGGTCAAGGTCACAATCTGCACTTAAACTTTATGCAAAGGCTTCAGTGAAACATGCTTATGTCCTGTTAATAACTTTATCCTGCATGGTGGGATTCAAAACTATATTGCCTAACTGTTCATCATGACAAACCCTTAGCTTGAAGGTCAAGGTCACACTGCGCATGTAAACTTTATGTATATAGGCTATAGTGAAAACATTTTTGTGTCTGGCGTATAACTTAGTCCTGCATAAGTCGTTTTGATATTTCGTGTCTCTTGATTTGCCATTTATATTGTACAAGTCTGCCTCTATGAACCAAGTTATCCTACAAGTGCCAGTAACTTAAGGTGCCATTTTACTCAAGGCACTAGGCGGGGGCATCCGTGTCCTATGGACACATTTCTAGTTGTTTTGAGTTAGCGGCACTGAAGAAGTTAAATACATAAATGTGCGCCCGCTTTTCACATGCTAGACGCCATGATTTGCTGCCTGACAAGTTGTACGAACCGAACTGATTAACGCTGGCATAAGGTAGCTGAGATAGGAATTGTCGGAGGTTTCATCAAGCATGATATTGCGGTGTTGCATCCGCAAACGAGCTGCCACGATCATCAAACGTCATGTCATCTATTATCCATAAGGAAGCTGTAGTTCAAAGAAAGAGGCTTATCTGATTTCGCTTTTTCAAATCGTGAAATACATTTACCTGATTTAAATCCTTGTATCATAGGAACCATAGCAGAGGACAGGCGATAAAAAAGGTCAGCTTTGTCGTCGGAGTTGAAACCTAAGTGAAGTAGAAGTAAAAGGTGTTAAAAAGAGTTCATAAAACTGTAAGAAAGCCCTATGTCATGAATTGTGAGCAGTAAAGTCACTTTAACCTGCGCAACCAGGCTACCTGAGTCATTGCTGTGTGAAACAACGCGACTAATAAGCTAACAATTTTCCGTTAAGGTACAATCACAGGGGTAGCATGCAACGCTGCCATTTTCTTTTTGTCTCCCTCAGAAATAAGGATTAACTCTTAAAAAAGACTTTGCTCCCCTGACAGTAAATCAGTCAATTCTCTCCTTTAAGAGAATCTCCATTTTGGAAGGGCTTCGTTGTCCAAGAAAACGAACAGAAAATCACAAAAATTGTTTCCCTTTCTAAAAATGTCGGAAATATTATTACCAGGCCCAGATGTTATAAAACTTGAATACATTCTCAAACTCAAAATAAATTTATTTGCCTTATTTTGAGTTTGAGATTAATCTTAAGTTTTATAACCTCGAACCCAGGTGTACCCATACACCTGAAGTGAAATGGCGCTAATGCTTAATTCCAAAGATAAGTTTTGCCTGTTCACACGCACAGGCAAAGCATCCTGTGACATGGAACTATGCTGAGAACAGCAAAGTCTAATAACAACCATGAGGATGCGCAGGTTGCCAGCTAAAATGACCCAAATGATTTTTCAACAAATTATATGAGAAACCCAATGATGTTTTGTATATTTCAAAGCTGGGTACAAATTGTCATTTACGATGACGAACCTATAGTGAAACACTTGTAGCGACACCACGTTAAAATATCACGTGAATTATACTTCTGGTGGAGCATTTGAGCCTTTTCACTGGTTACTGATTTCTGCTGGATTTCACATCGGTTTACATAATAAATATTTAATTCTGACATCAAATTAAAATAGAGTGTATAGTAGAGCAAAGACAGGATTTGTTCTAACGCTTGAGGCTTATGCGGATCATCTCCTGGACTTGAAATTGTTGGCTAAATATAAAATTTTACCTACTGATAAGCGACATTTCTCTCTTTTAAGTCGAATAGGAGTTAGGGATGGTTGGTTGTATCTTATTTTCCTCATGACTATGGCTTTGGTACCTGTTGTGAAATGTTTACGTGATTCACCCATCATGAGGTACACATTATTTTCTTTTGTTATCTGTTTTTTCATTCACTCGTGGAAATGAATGTCATTTTCAAGAAAAAGATTTTGATATCCTCTATTATTTACCACACAGACTAGTCCTTCTAACAGACTCAATTAAGACAAGGATGCGACATCGAAAGCGTTAAAAATGAAATGGTAAATTTGAGCCACGTCATGTGACTTCCATTCAGATCTGCTCATTTTTACAGAATAATCAGAGACCTCACCGTTGGCTCTAGGGCTTGGGCCACTTCCATAGATGGCTGATGTGACAAGCATAGGCTCTGAACAGACTGCACTTATGTGCAGTCTGATCAGAGCCTATGCTTGTCATCAATGCCACATTGCTGGAAATCACATAATGTGGCTCAATTATGTAGTTATAGCATACCTTTATAAACAAGAGAGACCGTCTGATTGCCAGACTTTGATGAACAAATACCACGTGCACTCAACTGTCTTGGGTCATTTATAACGCATGGTGATGAATTTCTAACATTCGTTACCTGCAAATAAAACAGATATGGAATATACTTCAAAGAAATTATAATTTAAACAAAGATAACGACACGACAAAACCAACAAAGTGGTTTTGCGCCCAGCGCAGCCTCAGATCAGCCTGGGCATCCGCCCAGTCTGACCAGAGTCTTTGCTGTCCGCATGGAGGTAACTTAGACCCTTAGCTTAAGCTTTAAGGAAAGCGTCTGATCAGTTAATGTAGTTGAATTTGCAAACAGCAGCATAGATCCAGATGAGGAGGCTCATAATGAGCCACTACTTTTGGGTAACCGAGTTTGCCATTTAGTCTTTAATTCTCAGTATGATACAGCTTGGAAGAAGCAATTTTCTTGATATTGCAAACATAAATTTTGTAGTCTACTTTTTTCGGCGAATTTAAGGTTAATAGATTTCAATGCATACTTCCTAAGAAAGTTGTACAGCGTGGTGAATACAGTATTCTGAATAAAACTGAAAATACAACGTATCTTGCTTTTACTTAGCAGAAATCACGACATAATCATTTTCAACGTTTAAAAATATAAACAAAGAGATTCTGCCGAAGTGTCATATGAGCCCAGCTACAGAATGACAAACTATCTTATGAGCAACTATGGCTAATATCGCTAAATGAGGTGAGCGTTGATTTTACTGTCTGGCAAATTTTTGATCAATGAAAAATCTGACAGAATCACGAACATCACAGACTCTGATCAGAAGAGCCCTTATGAGCCTATCTATAGATATTTGTTTTCACCTGAAAAGCGCAATCTGAGAAAAGATCTACTTATAATGGAAAAAATAGTATTTTGTTATGATTAAATAAATGCAAAACCATGGTAAACAGTACCTACCTCAGTATAATTTAAAGTCTGCGACACCCACAGTGGAAGAATTAATCGGGTATCATACCCTGTTAAATGTGTGGGTTGGTGCAAAACTTTTATTGTGGCGTTGTGAAATCTGTCAGAGATAAGACCTGGTAATCCCCACGGAACGTGCTCTTTTCCTTTTGTTGCTTTCAATCCTTCCAAAAATTCTGGAATCTTAGCAGAAAAACAAAACAAAAACGTTTTATACTAGAAGCCCAGATCAGATTAATATTTGAAGATAATACTAAGATAGTTTCTGATAATTCGCCATAAAACCTATGTTGTGACCCCTCATTAGAACCGTCCCGCCGAGAAACTTTTTGTCACTTCCTGTTTCTTTTCTTGGTCAACAAAGCCATTTTAAATGGAATATATTCTCACTAAAAACGGATTTGCTCTTGGAGAAGCAAGTTATTCTCTTAAGGAGTTGACCCCATCAACAAGAGAGACACAAAATGGAATGGCATTTTTTTCTTCCTGTGGAAGTTTACTCAATGGGTGGGAACCACTTTCACTTTCTTCAGATGATATTAATCCTTTTAGAAAGCTTAACAATCAGAAATACCAAACAGATGTCTTTTAAACATGCAGATACATAACGATGAAAAGCAGGACGGACCACTTGAGTTTTCCGGCCATTTCAATAATATGTCATGTTCAGCCGATAGAAGAGTGATGATAAAAAGCTGTGCGCAACAAAACCCCATTCACAGGCTTTCTACCCCCAGCCATATTCCAACCCGGACCAACAGCTAAGCAGGCACGATATAACGTTGAAACAATGTTGTGTCAGCATCCATGCAACGCCACGGATTCTCACTAATGAGACAGTTTTAACGCTATTTGCTAATAGATAAATTTTATCTGTATGCAGATCAAATTAAGCGTAATAACTTCATAGATAGAAATACAATGCATTTTGTGTCTTAGGAGTATGCGGTAACGTTTCTTCTTGAAGCCCCCATATTATCGAGAAAATGACTAGATGAAGTTGGCAGAGCGAGAACACAATCTGTAATTCAGAAAGCACAGCCCAAAAGCAATTTTTAATTTTCTTATTTGCTGGCCTAAAAATCTCGCAGATAATGTGTAGATGACATACTTGTAACGGTCTTTTTTTTCGAATATAGTCTAGCTAATAGTCAATGTTTCAAAATACGGAAATAATTTTAAATATTGGGACGGTAAGGCAGAGCAACTGCCGACCCAGATCAGAGTCTAAGGGAGCAGTCTGATCAGCGTCTACATTGTTTGCCATTCCATCTGCATCTTTTAGATGCATTACTGCAATGAAAACCATTGTTCAAGTTTAGGACAGTTAGGTAATTATCTTAGGCCTCCTAATTTTAGACATTTAACGGTAAGATTTGAATTTTCTTTACCTGAATTGTTGTTAGTTGTGGGCAATCGCTAGAACATTCCGACCGATTGTGATTAGATACTACTGTAGCTGTCGTGTAGTTAGAGAAACTGTCTATCTTTGGAATATCTGGTGGCTGTCTAAGAATACGATACAGAGATCCCAGCGTGCCGTTGTTGGGTGCTGACGTCATGTTTAAAATTGCTGAAATATAAGATAACAGTAAATGTAAAGAAGTAGAAATATGTGAAATATTATGATATCATTCACTTATTTAAATGTCATTAGCTGGTTAGTTGTTTTTAGTCTAGCAGTCATTTGAGACAGTATTTCAGTCTATGTGGAGCCGTATCCCAAAGAGAGGGAGTAAGACGAGGACGATAGGATAGACAAGAGTAAAAATAACCTGAACATCCCCGAACCCTCACCTACTGAACGCACAGCAGGCCCTTGCCCTACCTTTAGCTAATTCAAGTAGGATGCACTGTTGCCAAAAGTTTCAAGGCATCTTTGCCTACCCTTCCACCAGCAACCACGTCTAATGTCAATTTTCATGTACTACGAACTGTTGTCCTGTCATTCCTTACTTACTCTTGCTATCAACTTGTTTAGTGTTAATATTGTTGTTGAAATGTTATTTAATGTCCCAGTAAACAATATTTTAGCCATGTCGGGATACTGCCTTTGAATTTGTAGGACTTTTACCTGACCTGTGACAAATGACTCTCAGGTCCTGCTACAGCTACTAGCAGCAACAGGCAGCCTATCTTTTTTGCGGGCTCCGCTGGGCGGGGGCCGGCTATCACCCTAATACACACTGCAATCAGGTCATGTAATTTAATTCTATCATTCCAAGTAACAAAAGCTTTTGTGGCTGCATATGCAAATACAATTTTCCAAGGCAAACAACAACCAGGCAATTTAGGCAAATTACCTTATCTAGTGTTAAGTTAATCATTTTTCAGTTGCAAAATATGTTTGAACAAAAGGCCAAGATGGTCATGTGTCGCTGACCTGATATCTTGTCATTATAGGACGGACATATGATTTCAAAGTGGTCCCGAGACAAGTTCACGAAGGTCTTGGGTCCGAAAAATACGAAGGGCCCGAAACGTTTACAATAGACCATTCTAAGTCTTCGGCTTAGATGCAACAAATAAAACAGGAAATGCTTGATTAAAAATCAAACTCATTCTATAGACCTAATCTTGCAGTCGATTAACAGGCCCGGATCTAGACCAGTACTAGCTGGCGGGGCTCTCTCTGGACAACTGGTGGGGCTAAAAGCCATAATCAGGGTTCAAGATAAGGTAGAATATTCGATGAAAAATCAAGATATAATGTCATGCTTACCTTTAAATATATGTTATAGCATCTCATTGAAATCGCCTCGGCGAGGCGATTCCAATGAGATGTCAGAACACATACAATTTTATTCTAACCTTATGGAATATCATCTCAAATTATCATCAGGTTCTCCTTATTACCTACATTCCTCCCACCCCCTCCCCACCACACACATACACACGCATCCACCCACCAGCAGGCACACAGAGTTGAATCTACATTGAATCAATCTTGATTCAACGTAATGACGTTGAATCAAGGTTGATTTAATTTTGATTCAACGCTGTGTGCCGAGTAGGCCATGTGGCGGGGATTTTGCCCCTAAGCCCACCCTCCTGGATCCGAACCTGATTAATAAAATATGCCAGTACATACCAGTGAATATGTTGTATAACTCAATATTCTGGAAAGGCTCAGTGATGAAATTCCGTTTAAAAGCAGGTCCGTTTGCCAGAAACAAAGACTGCAATAAGATAAATCATATCAATGTATGAATCATACTAATGTAAGGCCAAATGAGCCGCGACACGACAAAACCAACAATGTGGTTGTGCGCCCAGGGCAGACTCAGATCAGCCTGGGCATCCGCCCAATCTGATCAGACTCTGCTAAGCGCCTAAAAGGTAGCTAAGGGTCCAAGCTACCTTCATGCGGGCAGCGAAGACTCTGATCAGACTGGGCGAATGCCCAGGCTGATCTGAGTCTGCGCTGGGCGTACAGCCACTTTGTTGTTGTTTTTTTCGTGTCGCGGCTCATAATTTATTGTGCTTCATTATGTAAACTTGATGTTTGAGATGGTTAAATATAGCGTTCCAAGCGGAAGTTCAAAATTAATATCTCGGTGGATGGTCACTCGGAGCCAGGTGTGTGCAACTATGGTTAAGTTCCGCTGAGCCACTTGGGGGATGTTGTTACGAGCATTGAAACAAAACAGAACAGAACCTAATATCGCGCGACTGATAAAATAACTGCCAAATTACATGTAGACATACTAAGAACATCTGTTACAAACAGTCTGACACAATGACATCAATATCTTAGCATTGTACCTGAAATTGGTAAATGTCAAACACAACAAAGACCAGAGCCTACAGAACCCTAAAATTTGCTCTGTGTTCCCCAAAAGCCATTCATATTAAAGGCCCCATTGCTCTATCGCCATGAAATATTTCATCTTGAGGTATCACTGCAAACTTCTTTCTATAGTTTCGTCATTGTAAACGACCGCGATTCAACAACTTTAACTTGAGTTTCACATAAAAAAAAAATGTTTGAAAAATTAGTTGTGTCATTTTAGTTGGCCACTAAAATGACCTACTTTCGATTTTATGAGCCTGAATAAAATGGTAAAAAATACAATGTACAAGCCTGGAACCCCAGTCATTGTCTTTCCTTGTTTATTTTGCATTGCTCAGCGGGAAACCAGGAACAGAATTTGTGTTTTGTTGAGCAATTTTACATTTTTGAAAATTATGTTTTCTCTACATTTTGCCAGTTATCTGACACAATATATGCACATCAACCCACATTTTGTCACCAAACAGAAAGGTTGGACCATTTTCATAATAACTTGTGTTTATGCGATTTTACCAAGTTGATAAGACTATGGAGACTTTAAGGAAACAAAATCTCGCAAATTCCTCTTAAGCTTAATTAATAGCAGAAACTTCGAAGACATTTGTAATTTGAAAATAAAAATAGATTTTTGTCAAGATTCATGCATATAACTTTATTTTTTCACATTGCATTGACACCAAGTCAGAGTATTATTTCACGAGCCTTCAGCTATAAAGCTTTTACCTGCATTCTGCTATCCATGTTATCATATCCACTATTTCCACCTCTGCATGTCTTTATATAACTCCTGAAAAATATGTTCATTCATTGTTACCGATAAGGTTAATAGTGGGGCAGATATGTAACAAATTTTGGCCGAATTGTGCACTTTTTGATAAAAGCATGAAATTTGGTACATAGTTAGATTGGACCAATATATGAATTTTCAGGGTGGATGCCAAGCTGAATTTTGCCTATTTCGGCGGCCATCTTGATTTTTCAAAATGGCGTCTGCCTTATAGGTAAGTTTCATACTGATCAGAGCCAATTACATTTTGTATAGACTTTGAGCTGATAAAAGTCCCCCTGTCATATGGAGGAACTCTAGAGAGTATTGTTAGCAGAAGTTCCTATTAAAATTGTGTAAGTTATTACCTGTAAACCCTTTGATTATGGGTTAAGCCCACACGTGTAAATAACATATTTATATTTCCACAGAACCATATAATTTGAATGCAGATACATTTCGTTTTGTTTCTGTCAGCCTTTCACCCTTTTTACCTATCTTCAAATAGTGGAATAATTACAGCCTGCATGATTTTTTATCATTTTCAACCACTGGAGGTAACGTAAATAACATTTAGTCATAAAAGTCCATTATAATACCACTTTTGAACTCTCTTCACTGTGTCTCAAAAATACTATAAATATGACATTCTTTCAATTCTTAAGAAACATTGCTTCTTGAGACCTCTGACACTTTAATAGTTAGGTTAAAGGTGACATGACGTGTGTTTTATACGTTACGAAAAATAGGATACTGCAAACTAATAACGTTTCTAAACATGAAAAGCTCTGAGGACATTCACTTTTCTCTGGCATTTTATTACCTAAATTAACATTATTAATAACGTACTTGCCTAACTACTTAACTATTTTGTCATCCTTTTAATGATACTAGCATACATAATATTTATTATAAAAATGATTAAAAAAGTTAAATTAAATAAAAGAACAGAGACATCACTGTAGAGAAAATAAAGCCCTGCCGTTGTAGGACAGCACTTTATGTAGAAGTAAAGTCAAGAGATAAGCAGTCAACAGTCAGTCTTATAAAAATAGCGCCCCAAAAGTGTAAAGTGTATTACAAAAACATACAAGAGCATTGTCTTACAGTGTTTATTGAAAAGATGTAGCATATTAAGTGCAAACAAAAGAAAGACTGTTGAGTTGAGAAATATAAAGACACTTGAAGATTTTGGGAACAGAATGTTACATGTAAACTTGGGTTGCAGAGCACATTTACTTTAGTTCAGGTTCTATGGGTAGTATACGTTACACAAGAAATGCCAATTCTCAACTAAAACCATCATATAAAATAAAAAAAATTACTGCTTAATGCCAAAATACTACAAGTTTTACAATACATCTTTACGTTGTCTATTTTGTAATGCTCCTACCTCTGATGCCTTAAGCAGGACTTTGGGAATAAAATATCGAAACATGAACTGAAAGCTAATTATACGAGGAGTTGAGTATTAGGCTTTGTGGATATTTGAAGCTGGCTTCCTTTTACGACAATCTTCATTCTATGCCCCAGTTTTGTTTTATTATTTTTTCTTACCTTATCAATGCTTAGATATTCAACAGTTTTTTGAGGGGTGCCTAAATATGGGAACTTAAGTTGTTGTTGTTGACAAATATTTTATTTTTACAAGTAATAATAATCTGCAGTGTTCCAACTTCACAAAATGCAATGGCAAATGAAAAAAAAGACTACATATATTAATCAACATCAATGTTACTACTTAGGGATTTAAAGGCAAATCTCAGTTCCTCATCTCCTAAATGAACCTGCAGTATGACTAGAAATTAAACGAGAACAAACTTAACAAGTAATGTATACAACCATTTTATTGGGAAATTTACTAATTAGTCACACCTTATATGTAGTAAAACGTTATGTATAGGGCAGAAACAAATAAAATAAGTTATACCTATACATATCAGGGACTAACCAAATTAAATGTTATTCTAATTAATCTTTTTGCCTAGTTTGTTGTGATCATTTCGGGAAAGGGGTAGGGGTAGTGGGGGTGGGGAGTAAATAATTTATTGATGATGAAGTCCTGCAGCTTATGAAGAGTGTTCTCAATACAGCTTGACAATATAAAAGAATACACTGATACAATAAATAATTTATTACAAGTTGTTTGAAAGTAATTATGCTGTTGTAATATTTTAGGTGTTGATAATAGTAAGCCGTAATATGCAAAGATGGTGGTGCAAAATTACCTGATCAGAAAAGATTATGTCTTTTTACAGTGACAGTTATACTTTGTGAACAGAAGATGATGGGAAAGCTCTAATTTCCATGTCTCACTATAAAGATTTGCACTTTTTTCGTTTTCCTTACAGTAATATGCGGCAGTATAAATGACGAGAGCTACATGTATACAAACAGATAACGTTTATTACCACTCAGGTACACATTTAACGTGATATTCAACATTAACCCTGATCAAAATATTTACTTGTCGACTGTGTCATTAAAAAGTTATTATAGTGAAGCTGCTGCAAAACTATGTTTTAAAAGAGTCAGAGCCAGAGTATGCCATTCGTAAAGATCTTTGTTTTTCCTCTTGTACTACAGGAAATATTGAAAATCTACGTATACTACATGTATCTGAATATCTGAATATAGTTGACAGGTTAACACTTAAAGCATTGAAAGCCTAGCTGCAGTCTGAAACTGACTCTTTACAACTGTTTGCAATTCTAATTATCTGACACCACTAACAATTATATACAATCTACAATTGTGTTACTCAACGTTACCACTAAACCTACCTTCAGATACATGTTTGTTGAGTCCTCGTCTTTGCTTCTTCATGGTGTTGAAATTTGATTTATGTGTTTACCGTGATGATTCATTGACGAGTTAGAGGGTTATCATGCGAACCGAACAACCAACTAAATGTTTTGTACCACTTCAGAAACTTAGGGTGAGGTTGGGCCTGTAAAATCGATTTAAGCCCCTCAGTAATTCATTACTGACCGTTCCAAGGCGGTAGTTCTGTTGTGGTTCTTTGTTGCCTGTTTTTGGTGTCAGAGTTTCTGTGATGTTTTACCTTATGTATGTTATTATTTTTTTTGGTTCGGTTTGGGTTGCTGAGTGGCCACCTTTTGGGAACAAGCTGCTCACTCGGTTGGCCATATGTTCTCTGTATCTTGATTATTTGTAATCTTAGTTGTTTCCAACTATGGTTTGAGGGCTGGATTTGGATTTTGATTGTTTCAGTTCCTGATCTTTGCATACTTTTTACTTTTAAATCATATAATTATAGTTAAAAACATACAACGATGGTTTTCCAATATAGTGGCATTTGCTTCTGGCTACTTAAGATGAAATACAGATCAAACTAGTTACCATTTATACGTGTATCTATTTCTCGAAGTCATTCTTCAAATTTGTATGGACTCTTACAAAAATGTTTCGTTCTAGATTCAAGTAATTTTTCAGTGCTGTCTTGACTAATTCAAAAGGATTCTGTTCTCTCTAATAGTTGCATAATTTGAAAATGAATAATAGTGTTAGTTCAGTAAGGACCACATTTATCAACCATCAATTTTAGTTTATTTAGATTATTGTTGTTTGTTAGTACCTTTGCTACTGTTATGTACGTTACACATCGAATATGATTTTTTCCTTTTAAATCCTTATATAACTTTGTGCATTAAAATAAACTCAAATACATTTCAGGATTAAAGTATGTTTTTGCTTCTTTTATAAATTATGAGTTAGGCAAAATGATTTATTATGTAGACTAAAGCAACAAGAAAAAATAACAAGTAAAAGAATTGCTATCGTCATCCAGTTAATAAGTTTTATTCACTACAAAAAGGATTTAAATCTGCAAAACAATGATATTTTGAAAGGTTTTGTTCACCAGGTGGTAAGGAATTGTGATTCACTGTATTGCATTTCCATACTTACAAACATGTAATTATCGATAAGTGTCATGTCTACGCCCAGGAGCATAGATCAGAAATGCCGAATAACAGACAAGTTTGAAAAATCATGCCGAAAGTTCAGCTAAACATGTTCAGAAACACAAAACTGGTCTTTCTAATGATTTCCGATTCTGTTTGTCATAAAATGCAGTTTCAGTGGCGGCCATTTTGAAATTCAAGATGGCCGCCATAAATGGAATTTTCCGGCTTGGCATCCACCCTGAAAATGCTTAGAATAGCTTTGTCTAGCATTGTGCCAAATTTCATGCTTTTATCAAAAAGTGCACAATTATTTCACATATCTGCCCAGCTATAAGGCAACTTTGTATCCCATTAAGCCGATGTTTATACGATGTTCAAGTGTTGTATGACACCTGGGAGTGAATTCCACTAGAAAAAATAACTATATGCAAACATCAAAGATGCATTTTACTGAACTGATCAGACCTCCAGGAATTATTTCAAGCATTTTAAGATAAATTGGTAAACCTCTGATTTCTTCCGCTTTTTATTACGATGGAAAACGACATTTAAAACGCTGCCAGAAAGTTGTCAAATCGTAAAGGAAAACCTGCAGCTAGAGGAGACCAGGGTCCGAGGTTATAAACTTTAGTATAATCTCAAACTCAAAATAAAGCACACCGATTGGCTGCTTCCGAGCATGTGCTCGGAAGCAGCCAATCAGTGTGCTTTATTTTGAGTTTGAGAATGTACTCAAGTTTTATAACCTCGGGTCCAGTTTCTTTCCTGTAAGCGGTGACCCTAATAAGGAAGGGAAGGGTGGGGGCGAGGGGCAAAATGAAACGGCAAAGTTGTTCTTTGTGAAAGTGTACCTATTCACTTTAAAACCGCTGTTAAATTATCATTTCAGAGTGATGATGATGGCATAAAGTTTAAAGTTTAGGCATATCTACCTATTTCATAAAGATATAGGGACAAAAGTCTTCAGGAATACTAATTCGGCGTGCATTAACATGTACATGATAAGTATGTTTAGTAGATAACAGATCTGTTGCATTAAAAGACGGAAATAAAGTATGATCGGGTTGCATTTTTCACAGTCTGGTGGTCCTTATAATTGTTGCTTTAATATATCATTTGCAAAGTCGGTATTAAGAAATGAATGTGACAAATAATTTCTAACTATAAACGTTCGTTCAACTAACATTTTCAGTAGGTGTACAACGGAAAATAGGACGGATATTCGAGGGCATTCCGAAGTACGAGGGCATTCAGAAATACAAGCCTTTTACAAGATAACACAGCTTCCAGCAAACTCAGCCTGGTTTGTGTTAAATATTACCAAACAACAGCATGTTGATCAGTTTTGTTGTGTGTTATAAAATATTTGAAAGTCTTGATGTTGGTAATTAAGTTTTATTAGACAGGTGAAATTCGGGCGTGGAGCTTAACGATAAACTGTCATAAATGCTTGGCTGTGCAACATTAATTTTAAGACGTCGAGAAGTGAGAAGGGAATACTTATTCAGCTAGAGTAAGTTATTTCTTATTTTCTAAATTCCTATTACATATCAGTCATTAGCGCTTGAAACTGTTAGGTAACTGCTTATCAGTCAGTAATAGTTTCCATTCAGTAATTATATCATATCTTACGTCCTGGGTTTGAAACCCGCTCTGACCACATACTTTCGTTTCTCCTTCCGCTGATTCAAGAAGGGCAGTTGTCAGTTACTGGCGAAAGTATGTGCACTTAGTACCGGTTAACCGCTTAGGAGGTCTAAGCCTGCCCAGGAATAGTGTGGTTAGGGTAATTGACCGTCCCGACATGACCATAGTTGCTTACCCTGGACGTTAAGCATCAAATCATTCAAACAATCAATCAATCAGTTGTTACCAGCCACTCTGGATCCATTTCCAACAAGAGGCTATCTATTCTCTTGCTGTTGAACAGGAAACTGAGATTAGTAAGGACGTCTCTTTTCTTACCTTGTTACCAGCCACTCTGGATCCATTTCCAATATAAGACTATCTATTCGCTTGCTGTTTGAGTAGTGAAACCGAACTGGCAGCTGGGATTTATAGAAAGGCCGGAGGTGTGTAGATTTACAAGTGATGTTAGTCTTTACGTCATCGAGAGCAACTGTAATGGATTATATGGGCAGATTTTATTACAATGCCAAACAATGCAGTATAGCACAAACTAAAAAGATTTTCTTTGTAACATATCAAAATGAACTACAGATAGCTACGTATTCATTTATTATTTATTTAGATATTTACTTCTTTGTGTATTTATTTTTTTAAACATCTCCACTTTTTTATTACATTAATTCGTTTATGGAAGTCGAAATGCGATACGATGGTAAAATTCTTTCTTTATATCAATAACCCGCATCTGTATCTACTCTACAAATGCAGTTTGTTTATTTTTTTTCTTTGTGTGTGTGTGTGTGTGTGTGTGTGTGTGTGTGTGTGTGTGTGCAGAGGGGGAAGGGCTTTAAGTTTTAAATGAAGTTTTGTATCTAACGCCTTTGAGTCTGCTTACTTGGACTTGTGTTGGGTACGATGCCCCTGACTGTGCTGTTGTATATATAAGTATTGGACACTCTCCCATTGGCTCCATCCCAGACATAGAAGTTTGTCTTCAGATAGTCTTCATTTACGTAATACTTCAGCCGAACAAGCCTTTTACAACTCACATCAGCCATCCCTGAATAATAAAGTCGAACGTTACTCTAAAAATTCTAAGCATTGAGACAAATAGGTTTGAGCAAACAGTGCAGACCCAGATAAAATTGCAAGTACTGAAGTCTGTTTGCCATCACATCTGCATCTTTTGAATACATTACTGCATTTTATCATATGGCGTCGCATCTGAGAGTGTAATAAAGCCATGCATTAAAAACGATAATCAACTAGTGAATTAAATATGCAAATTACGTCGTAACGTTATGCGTTGTGCGTTGACGTCCATAAAAACGTCGTGTTTTCTAATGGCGAAATCGTGACGTTTTAGTGCAAATTTGCTAATAAAATGCGATCTTAGTGTCATATGGTAAATAGAATCTTGCATTCGTGCTTCTGTATTATTGTATTCATTAAACTCGTTGGGGAAAACCGATATCTTTTCCCCAACTCGTTTAATACATTCATTAATACAGGAGCACTTATATAAGATCCTGTATATAAAACAAAACTTTTCATTTTAAGGACAATTATGGTTACCGTGATAAATAAGGTTGAAAATGGTTTCCCAATGTTTTTTCACGGTAGCAATTTTATGTGGATATTGGATTGATCTTCTGTTCTTGTAATAGGTGAAGAGAGGGACTTTTTGACCCCCCCCCCCCCCTCCCCTCTCTCTCTCTCTCTCTCTCTCTCTCTCTCTCTCTCTCTGTATAAGGCTTGAGACAGACTGAAATTTTATATAAAGGACTTCTACATGTAACCCTTAAAACGCAAAAAAAGAACAAAAAACCGCAAAATTTACGTCTGCAAATTTTCAAAAAATGTTTCGAGTAAGTTATATTATTCAAAGAAGAATGGAAGGCAAACGATAAGGCGATGCCCGACAGGTCCCTCACAAAGCAGACTGCCCCAACCGAGCCACCTTATCACCCATGACCCGAGAATCACATGCGAAGGCATCCATCTGATCAATGCAGCGAGAACTTCAAAAAGCCAAAGTAATCCAAAAAGCTAAAGGCCAAACTCTACTAATAATCATGTCGCTATGTCAAGTCAGAAAAAAGCTCAGTACCAACGATATTCTAAAAAAAGTATTTTAGGTCTTTTAGTGGGTCACTAACTCACCGTGATCTGACACTACGACAAGATTGACACAATTATGGAGATTCTTTTCGTATAAACCCTCCATTAACCTGCCGACGGCACCATCCACTTGTTTCAGGGCGGCTCCTATCTGTAAAATTTGAACAAAGCGAAATGGTTGAGACTTTGAGGAAGTGAAATAATAAAGATATATAAACAAATAAATTAAATGTAAATGAGATGAGTACACTTTCAGGGGAAGCAACTCTGTCAACTAGTCAAGTCTTAAAGGAAAGAATTTGCTCCCGAAGGAGCAAATTCTTTCCATTGAGGATAGACTTTATTTTTGAATGGCTCATCGTTTATAGGGGCAAACTGTCCATGCCCAACAGGACCTTGTCCATTACACCAAAAAGCTTTATTCTAAACCGTCCGGACGCGGACGCTGACGCTGGCATGACCAGAATAGCTTTTCATGAACTTTTTGTGTTCTCGTGAAAAAGGAGTTGTGATTCAATGTACTTTTATAACTTTGTCGTGGTAACTTTCGCTTCCACTCTTTTACATTTAGGCTTGCAATGCTTGTTTACTGCGAACACTATAAATTGCATATTGATCAGTTTGCTTAGTACAATGCCCATTTCAGAACAGTGATATGAGGCTTACCCACTCCGAACCCATTCGACTGATAAAAACAAACGCATTCAAGTTAGCGGCTCTGAAACCCGATACTAAACAAGCGGGAGGGCAAAGGTGAGACGCAAGAACAAAAACAAGAGTTGTCAGAAAACAACAAAGCGCGCCTTATGGGTGCCTGATTCTCACAGTCACAAAGACCTACAAATATATCAAGTCATCTGCAGTGTCAGACTGAGCCATTATCCCAGGTATATGATGAATACATAGTTACAAAATACACCTCAAAATATGAAGCAAAATCACTGAATGATAAAACTCATGTCAGAGTGACCTCAAATTCCCAAATATTATCTTAATCTACAAACAGTTTTGGAGACACAAGGCAAAATCACTGAACCATGAAATATAGGTCACAGTGATCTATAAATAATAAGAGGTCATTCGTGATGTCAGACTGATCCACTATGCCAGATATGATGTTAATCCATCGAACAGTGCTTGAAATATAAGACAAAATCACTGGACCATGAACAAAGGTCACGGGCACAGGAGTCAGCATGTTAGCTTTGCAGCTGCTGCAATTATAGGGATATGCTATTTGACTAAGTATCAAGTCTCTTCTGTCAAAGGTTTCATCAAAACTAAAAATTCTGCCTTAAAAACAGTGCCAAACAGCAAAGTCAGTCAACCCTAACATATAGGTCAAGGATATACAATTGTGTCATGCAGCTGCTGCAGTCATATGGATGTATATATGTACCAAGTATGATGATTGTAGCTGCTGTAGTTTGTAAGATACAGAGTTGAACATCGAGTTAAACGCAATTGTTAACATTGGTTAACCTGATCACGGACGCCGACGAGGACGCTGACGGGTACGCTAACGCTGACGCTAACACTAACGCTGACGCTAACGCTAACGCATACTCGGACTACGACGACGGGGGTATAGCATAAGCTCTCCTTTGCTTCGCAAAGGCGCGCTAAAAAGGTCATTTATACTGTTCTTTTGCGTCAATAATGTGTAAAAGTATCACAAAATAGCTGCGACAAAAAGAAAAGTAATAAAAGGCACTTGCACCGAGATTAGGAGTCAGATAAGCCAGCTAGTAATAAAAGGCACTTGAACCGAGCTTAGGAGTCAGATAGCCAGCTTTGACAAGGGCCTTTCCTTTTTTTATCCCTAAAACCTTAAAGTACATGTATCAAAGAAGCAGATTTTCTTCTGCAAAATTTCAAAACATGTTTCCTACAAGCAATTCAAAGATAAGAGGGCAAACAGTGTCCATCCAGATCAGGCCGTCTCATAGGGAACTACGCTGTTTGAAAAATCGACTACGTTCTTTTTTTGCGATTTAAACCTTAAATATATAACTATTTACATCAGGCTAAACAAATGCGCAACTGGTCTGTTTCTTGGATATTTTCAAAGCCAAAAGCCGAAACCAGTGCAAAACCATATATCGTAAAATTAATAACTGTGTTAGTCAACACTGAATCATTACAAGTACTGTATCAAAATTAATTGCCATAATCCGCGCACTTTTAATCATTATCAGTTTAATAAATTGATATGGCACTCCAAGCCCAACCTTATCTCTAGTTTTATTGCATGTTCAATTACCTGCAAATACTGACCCCTTACATAAATGACATCATAGAGCGATGAAATTTAATGCGCAATCTGGTACCTACAGAAATGGCTAAAACATGTAAATAAACTTAACATGCAAAAGGAATAGAAACAGCAACCGTTTTCACAATGACTGAAACATTACACAAATGATAGATTGAACAAATCATAAATAAAATACGAGTTCATTATATCGCCTTTCTCCATGGCGGAAATAATCCAAGTGCTGTTAGCTGGCAGGAAAGCTATAATGGAAACGGAATTAAATGATACTGAAATAAATGCCACGGAAATTAGCATAAATATACCCGATGCAGAAATGCTCAAGTTTAAAGCGGATTTAAATCGAATAGGAGAAGGATATTTGCTTTTTATATTTTGCATATTTGGAGTTCTTGGAAATATTCTTGCCTTCATAACGTTTTCAACAAAATCAGTACGCCAATCAACGACATCAGTGTATTTGAGAGCGTTAGCTATTGCTGACATACTTGTACTTATGACAGCACTGTTTAGATATAAAACATATAAAATATTCCTCACAGATGAACAGGACTTAGATTCTGTGCTTCATTTTGATGCATATATAGAAGTATATGTAGAACCTTTCCACTGGATGTCTCTTGGTTCATCAAGTTTTATTACAATAATTTTGTCTCTTGAAAGATACATGGCAGTCAAATTTCCTCTGGTAACCAAACGTTCATGTTCCGTTCCAGTAGTTTTGGCATGTATATCAATGACAATTGTAATTGTTGTAGTAATCACGTGCCCGAATTTGGCCTCCTACGAGGTCCTTCATGAAGAATTTCTGGGACTGGGAATAACAGCTTACTATGCTTCTATTACAAAATTTGGAAGTGAAACTTTATTTCCGTGTACCTTTCATAACTACATCGTGCCAATACTATGGTATATAATTCCTGCCGTCTTACTCACAATTCTGAATATTCTTTTATCAGTGCACGTGCAGAAATCAACTAGAATCAGAGTAGGAGTTCCTGGATTAATGAATCTCAACCGAAATTTGACAGTTCTTATAATTTTAATAGTTTCTGTTTATATGTTGTGCAATTTCCCGAAATGTATTTTCATGTTCTATAAGCTGGTCAATCAGCTGTCAAATGATCAAGCATGTGTTGAATTTACAAGTAGAATCAATTCTCCGGACTCGAAAGCCTTTCTGATCATTCAGGTTGTCACTGAATTACTGAATGTTCTGAATAGCTGTATGAATTTTGTCGTGTACTGTCTCGTAGGTTCAAGATTTCGAAGGGAGTTGAAAACTTTGGTCACGTGCAAAAGTTGCAAAAGGACTAGGATATGGACCTTGACAAGGACGCATCAACAATCGTCCATGTTGTCGGGTATTACTGGACGGTTTACGAACAGGATAGTTCCGAGAACTGCCACTACCAACGGAACAGTTTAAATAAAAAAGGTGATGATTTGGAACATAAAGGCCCGTTCAGCGTCACTTATGTCATTTAGAGCAAATGGGAAAGGGATTGAGACAATGCAGAGGGGAATTGCCAACAGCGAAAGAAGAACAACTGCGCTCTGAATGCTTTTCCTGATAGTGAATGCATTCATCTTATTCAGAACGTTAACCTCATGGATTATATTACAAGATCAAATTGATGTGCATGAAGATTCATTTGCGTCGATAAAACTTAACCACAAGTTGTATCTTGATATTTTTCAGGTCTTTCATAATGACTCGAAATTTTCCAAACAGTATTTGAGCCGCGACACGAGAAAACCAACAATGTGGTTGAGCGCCCAGCGCAGACTCAGATCAGCCTGGGCATCATCCTAGTCTGAGCAGAGTCTTTCCTAAGCACTTAAAGGATAGCTTAGGGTCTTAGCTAGCTCCATGCAGACAGCGAAGACTCTGATCAGACTGGGCGGATGCCCAGGCTGATCTGAGTCTGTGCTGGGCGCACAACCACATTGTTGGTTTTCTCGTGTCGCGGCTCATTTTAATTTTTTACATTCACGTTTCAATATTCACGTTTCTTCATTCACGTTTCAGTGGTAATTTAGCACCATTTGATTGGTCAAGTCCGAACAGAAAAGAGATTCAGTGTTGCCTAATAAACCTGGAACTACTTGGAATTCTTTCTTTGTGGCAATTTCCAAGATTCTTGGTATAAATGGGAGTTTTGAGATAAAAATGACGGAGTTGATTTATAGATCTATGGGATATGAAACTCATTTCTGTGGATTTTTTTATAATGTAAAAATGCAGGCGACTTACTCACAAGCTGACTAAAACCCTAATCAATCACAAACTATACATGATAAAGCCATTCGGACTTTATTCAGTGTATGAGTCGCCAGCGTTTACACATCGACAAACCTACAAAAATAAAAATCATTTCTGTATTGAATTAGTTCAAAGTTCCTACTCTAAAATGTACTTCAATTGTTAGAACAGGCCGCGACGCTCTTCAAATTGCAAGCCATAAAGCTCTTTAAAGGTGTTTACAATATATGCCAGACTATCCTGTGTAGTAGCAGCAACTGTTTAAGGTTAATGAGTTCACTTTCTTCGGCAGCTGACTTTGTGGAAATATTTAGATTTTTTCAGTAGTACTAGTCTAACCACTGGCAAGTTGCTTTTGATGATCGTATCAAGTGTATTTACTTAAGACGACTGGGTACATTCATGAGAAGCAAAACCGGAATTTTTAATTTTTGTATCCCCTTCTCAGTGGCATGTTCACTCGTAGTATTGTCCTTTAAAAGTAGCCTCAAGGCCTCAACCACCCCCGCACACCCCTAATTTGGATGGGCTACATAGTCCAGGGGCCGTATTCATAAAGCCACTTAAGTCGTTGCTTTGCTGTTGCTAAGGCTAAATATCTATAAAAGAGATTCCTTACAACTATGAAATTTGCTCTGGAGGAACAGTCTTTGTAAGACTGTTCCTCCAGAGCGAATTTCATAGTTGTAGGGAATCTCCTTCAAAGAAATTTAGCCTTAGCAACAGCATAGCAACCACTTAAGTCGTTTTATGAATACGGCCCCTGAAGAGTAAACAGGAAGTCACAGAACTTTTTTTCCTTTGCAAAAAATGCAGAAAAACATGGTGGTATACCCACTCACCTTAACAGTCTGACTTCGTGATGGTTAAAAGGTGTCACCGAACAGTTTTCACATAAAGTTTGGACAAGAGCACATGGGGACTTCTAAATACAGGTGTTTCTTTCACTACAGCTACAGTAATATTTAGGAAATGGTCTATACAAGCCATGAGCTTTTAACCAAATCCTTTTTATGACAGTTGTACTCTGAATGTGTAACATGTCATAGTTGATTCTAACACAGTGCGCCTATAGAAGCAATGGAAAGTTGCCGTGTTTTATTCTGCAACAATTCACTGTTTCGAAGCGCGTGAGTCTAATTGCTGACGTCACTGCAACTACTGACGTAATTTTGTGACGTTTTGAGACGTTAGACGGTGTAACGTCTCTTTTTCTTTATAAAATCACCATAAAAACGTACATTTGTCTTAGATACAGTTAAGAATATTGGCGGGAGCATGAACGCGCTGGCAGGAAAGTTGGGAGAGTTTGACTGAAAAGAATAGTTTTTCGGCGTTTTTGAGTGTTAGAATCGAAATAGTTCAGCTCTAGCATTGATTTGTTGAGTAATAATTCACTGTTTGTCGGTCAGTTGTAAGTAGATATATCACTCGCGCTCCGCGCTCGTGATATTATCTACTTTACAACTGACCTCCAAACAGTGAATTATTACTCAACAATTCACTGCTAGAGCTGATCTATTTCTTAAATAAAATATTGTTTAAACCAATATCTTTATTTCTAGCCTCTCTTTAACAGTTGAAGCACCAAAATTTACAATATCGGTAGCTGAATTAGAAAACAACATAGATGCTTACAAGGCAGCTCATAATGAGCGGCCTCATTTTATTCTACATTGCTTGCCCTCCAGTCTTTGATTATGTAATACAATACAGCTTCGACGAATCATTTTTTTAAATCTTGCAGATATAAATTAAGCCATCTGATTTTGGTTCTTTAAGGGTTGGTTTAAACAATTTAAGGGTTACGGTGGTGAAATTCATTGATTTCTGCATCAAATGCTAAAAATACAACAGAGCTTCACAAAACTTATCAGCTGCCTTATTTATGTTGTTTCTCACAACCTGTTATCCCAAAATGCAGGACATGTTGATGTTCAAAAGGGTTTATATAAGAAAAGATAAAAAATTCTGCGCAAGAATCTAAAAAAGAACCATCGTTATTGAAATGTATTTAGGTCGGAAAGTATGTTAATGCATAAAAAACGGCGTCCTAGCAATTATTTTTCTCAACTCTTTCACACATTATCAGGTTGAGCAGTTAGATAAAAGAACTATCCTGTTTTCAAAGGTTTTCCATAAAACACAGGTGATTCTACTTTTTTAAGGTTGAACAATTTCACTCACACCCTTATCTTGGTCTCAGTAATGTATTATTTATACTGTATGTGTTAAAGAGGTATACCTGCTTATCCTATGCTTAATGAATGCATCCAGTATACATGCACCTAATACATGGTTAAAAATTTGAAAATGAGCTACTGTTTTTCTTTGCTCTAACTTACAATGTCAGAAAAAGTTGGTACAAATAATTGCTAGGACGCTCTATTTAACGCATATAAGTTCCTTCAGAGCTAAGTACATTTTCAAAAATCAATGTTATTTTTTTAGATTTTTGCACAGAAAATTACCCATTTATCTTTTTTTTATAAAAGCACTTTTTTGAACTGGATGTCAGCCTTTTTTGTAGTCTAAACTGTAGAGAACAATAAAAAATAGATTTCACGGATATACGTTAATTTTTCATAGTCTTATACTTTTTTACCACAGATCACCGCCTGAACGTAACTGTCTAGATCTCACTTTAAGGGTTAACGTAAGTTTCTAGATCTCCTTAAAACCGCACTGATCAGATGCCTAGGTCTTAAGAGAGCCACATAATACTTCTCTCAAGAATAAAAAGCTCAAATGTACACTTAATGAAGTACTACTATCTGAAACATCTTGCTAAATTTGTATCTAAACCGGTAATTAATTTGGCGAAGTAGCCACTTGGGTATACTCACCCCGTCCGCATTGCTAGGTCCAACACTATGCCCCGTCTTACCAGGCTCATCAAAATAGACGGCGATGAAGCTCGGCCTTTCTCCCTCCGGCAGTGACAGCCATGTTAGAATCTCTTTAACACGTTTCGTGTTAGACTCACTCCTTAAATACAAAAATAATATTTTTATTCTTAAAGGCCCCATTTCTCTCAGCATGAAATATTTTATCGTGAGGTATCGCTGCAAACTTCTCACTACAGTTTCGCCGTTGATTATTATCGTGATTGGCCGGCTTTGAAAAATCAAAACGTCCTTGAGTTTACCTTAAAATAGATTTGAAAAAATAACTATGTCATTTTAGTTGGCAACTAATATGACCTACTTTCGATTTCACTAGCTTTATTTCATGGTAAAAACACAAGGTACAAGAGATAAAAATACAAGGTATAGGCGTTTTAACAAATGATAAAAACACAATGTACAAAAATGTTAATCAAGAATCCCATCGATTGTGCCGCGGTTGCATTATTTCATTGCCCGACGGGGAACCAGTTACGAAAGGCGGATTTTTATGGAGAGGCTCATCATTTTTCCAAAATACCTTGTTCCTTCTTTTTTGCCAGTTATCTGATACAAAAAAGCACATTAACCGACATATTATCATTAATTCTGAAGGCTGTACAGGTTTTATAATGATTTGTATTTTGACGAATTTATCCACTGGTAGGACTATGGAGCCTTTAAAGCTTTATGATGAGAAGTTTAACCTGTTCTCTGCGGGAACCCAGCTTTGAAGCATAAGTTATATCCATGACAGAGCTAAAACATAGTGAAAGGATGGCGTGCGATTTCTCATTCAGAACGACTATACTTTGTGCACTACAAACTAAGTAGTATTTCATAGTACTTACGACAAACAATAAAATATAAGATTAGATTTGCTATTGTGAAGGGCAAACGAACACATTAGTATTTTTGCATGTGAATTCAGAAAAGATTCGAAGAAAACTGAATCAACTATGATAATATTATTTTGAATAAATGAATAATTTAGAAAGGATGATTCATACTTACTGATCAAGTTCTTTCCAGATATCCGGATATATACCTAAATAAAGAAATGAATACCTTCATGAGACAAAAAATAATTAAATCTCCACTACCAAGGGTTATATTGCGTTACGTTAATACGATGTATCGTTTCTTTTTCATTTTCACTTATAAATGCCTAGCGTGCCTTAAATAGGACATAGGCAAAATAAACAGACCCAAATCAGACACCGCCAGACGCAGTGGTTGAGCGGTGTCTACACTATTTGCGTTAGACAAATGGGTACTTCTTCATAAAATAAAATAAAAATGATGAAAACGAAAAATGAAACAGACAATCCTTTATTAAAAGATTGACTCATTCATTTGATATGGATAGAATAGTCCACTGGGCATGGTTGTGTTAACATGCTGTTTATTATATCTAGTGTCAAATAATATACTAGGTAAGTTACTCCATTCGTCTGACTGTGACTCCATTTTGTCCAAACTGAAGGAAACAACATTCGAGATAATACGAGATAAGGCCTCATTTCACGGCACTAGAAAAGCACTGATGGGTCATAACAGTTGATGTAAATGCATCGATGCATCAACAAGTCATGAATTTGTAAATTTACAGAAACTTCTAATCGCAAAACAAAACCTACTGTAGTAAGAATCTACTTCTGTATGGTAAATGCTTAATGGTTGTTAATGAAAGTAGAAGCAACGTCCTTATAGTAGTGCAGATATGTAACAAATTTTGGCCGAATTGTGCACTTTTTGATAAAAGCTTGAAATTTGGTACATAGTTAGATTGGACCAAATATGCACGTTCAGGGTGGATGCCAAGCTGAATTTTGCCTATTTCGGCGGCCATCTTGATTTTTCAAAATGGCATCTGCCTTATGGGCAAGTTTCATACTGATCAGAGCCCATTACATTTTGTATAGACTTTGAGCTGACAAAAGTCCCCTTGTCATATGGAGGAACTCTAGTGAGTAGTGTTTGCAGAAGTTCTTATTAAAATTGTGTTGATTTATACCTGTAAACCATCTGATTATGGGTTAAGCCTGCATGTGTAAATTACATATTAACTATGAATATTTCCATAGAACCATATAATTTGTATGCAGAAACATTTCCTTTTGTTTCTGTCAGCCTATCAACCTTTTCTTATCTTCAAACAGTGGTATAATTACAGTCTGCTTTTTTTTTTATCATTTTCAACTACTGGAGGTAACGTAAATAACATTTAGTCATAAAAGTCCATTATAATACCACTTTTGAACTTTCTTCACCGTGTCTCAAAAATATTATAAATATGACATTCTTTCAGCTCTTAAGCAACGTTGCTTCTTGAGACCTCTGACACTT
The DNA here is from genome assembly GCA_963989385.1 of Ctena decussata. NCBI lineage: Eukaryota > Metazoa > Mollusca > Bivalvia > Lucinida > Lucinidae > Ctena > Ctena decussata. The sequence goes on along the minus strand of OZ022501.1, from coordinate 54,517,565 downwards.
TAATAGTTAGGTTAACATGACGTGTGTTTTATACATTACGAAAAATAGGATACTGCAAACTAATAATGTTTCTAGACATGAAAAGCTCTGAGGACAATCACTCTTTTCTTGCATTTATTTTGTTACCTAAATTACCCAAAGTCAAGAGATAAGCGGTCAACAGTTAGTCTTATAAACATAGCACCTCAAAAGCACTGATTTAGTAGTATAAGAGCGTCTAGAATGACTTGCAATCTACAGAACATACAAGAACATTGTCTTAACGTGTTTATTAAAAATATGTAGCATATTAAGTGCAAACAAAAGAAAGACTGTTGATAAAAGAAATATAAACAGACATTAGAAGATTTTGGGAACAGAATGTTACATGTAGACTTGGGTTGCAGAGCACATTTACTTTCGGAAAGGCTTCCGCGGGTAGTATACGTTACACAAGAAATGCCATTTCTGAACTAAAATCATCATATAAAATTGAAAAATTACTGCATAATTTCAAAATACTACAAGTTTTACTACACAACTTTGTCTGTTTTGTAATGCTCTCACCTCTGATGCCTTAAGCAGGACTTTGGGAATAAATATCAAAAACATGAACTGAAAGCTTATGATACGAGGAGTTCAGTAATAGGCTATGTTGTTATTTGAAGTTGGTGTCGATAAATTCTCCCTTTTACGACAATCTTCATTCTATGCCGCAGTTTTCTTTTATTATTTTTTCTTACCTTGTCAATGTTTATTTATTCAACAGTCTCTTAAGGGGTGCCTAAATATGGGAACTTAAGTTGTTGTTATTGACAAACGTTTTTTTTTTTACAGTAATAATAATCTGCAGTGTTCCAACTGCATACAATGCAATGGAAATACAAAAAAGACTAAATATATTAATCAATATCAATGTTACTACTAAGGGATTTATAGGCAAATCTCAGTTCCTCATCTCCTAAATGAGCCTTGCAGTATGAACAGAAATTAAACGAGAACAAACATAACAAGTAATGTATACAGCCATTTCTTGTTGGGCAATTTACTAATTAGTCACACCTTATATGTAGTAAATTGTTATGTATAGGGCAGAAACAAATAAAATAAAATATCAAGGACTAATCAAATTAAATGTCATTCTAATTATTTTTTTTGCCTTAAAGAGCCTAGTTTGTTGTAATCATTTCGGGAAAGGGGTAGGGGAGGTGGGGGTGGGAAGTAAATAATTTATTGATGAAATCCTGCTGCTGATGAACAGTGTTCTCAATACAACTTGACAATATCAAAGAATATACTAATACAATAAATAATATATTACAAGTTGTTTGAAAGGAATTATGCTGTTGTAATATTTTAGTTGTTGATAATAGTAAACCGTAATATGCAAAGATGGTGACAAAGATGGTGCAAAATTACATCATCAGGAACGATTATGTCTTTTTATAGTGACAGTTACACCTCGTGAACAGACAGATGATGGGAAAATCTAATTTTCATGTCTCAGCATAAAGATTTGCACTTTTTTCGTTTTCCTTACAGTAATATGCGGCAGTATAATTGACGAGCGCTACATGTATACAAACAGATAAAGTTTATTACCATTTAGGTACACATTTAACGTGATATTCAACCTTAACCCTGATCAAACTATATACTTGTCGAATGTGTCCATAAAAGGTTATTATAGAGAAGCTGCTGTAAAACTATGTTTTAAAAGAGTCAGAGAGAGATGTCATTCGTAAAGATCTTTGTTTTTCCTGTTGCACTACAGATAATATTAAACCTCTACGTATACTACATGTATCTGAATAGCTGAATAGCTGAATATAGTTGACAAGTTAACACTGAAAGCATTGAAAGTCTAGCTGAAGTCTGAAACTGACTCTTTACAACAGTTTGGAATTCTAATCATCTGACACCACTAACAATTATATACAAACTACAATTGTGTTACTCAACGTTACCACTAAACCTACCTTCAGATACATGTTTAAATCATATAATTATAGTTAAAAACATACAACGATGGTTTCCAATAGAGTGGTATATGCTTCTGGCTACTTAAGATGAAAATAATACAGATCAAACTGAGGATACACAATTTACCATTTACACGTGTATCTAGTTCTCGAAGTCATTCTTCAAAATAGTATGGACTCTTACAAAAATGTTTCGTTCTAGGTTCAAGTAATTTTTCAGTGCTGCAATAACTGATGCAAAAGGAGCCAATCAGTTCTCTCTAATATGTGCATAATTTTAAAATGAATAATAGTGTCAGTTCAGTAAGGACCACATTTATCAACCATCAATTTCGGTTTATTTAGATTATTGTCTGTTAGTACCTTTGCTTCTGTTATGTACGTCACATATCAAATATAAATTTTTTCCCTTTTAAATCCGTATATAACATTGTGCATTAAAATAAACTCAAATACATTTATGGATTAAACTATGTTTTCTGCTTTTTATGAATTGTGAGTTAGGCAAAATGATTTATTATGTAGACTAAAGCAACAAGACAAAAATAACAAGTAAAAGAATTGCTATCGTCACCCAGTTAACAAGTTTAATTCACTAGAAAAAGAATTAAATCTGCAAAACAATGATATTGTGAAAGGTTTTGTTCACCAGGTGGTGAGGAATTGTGATTCACTCTATTCCATTTCTATACTTACAAACATGTAATTATAGATTAGTGTAATGTCTACGCCCAGCCGCATAGATCAGAAATGCCGAATAACAGACAAGTTTGAGAAAATCATGGCGAAAGTTCAGCTAAACATGTTCAGAAACACAGGACTGGCCTTTCTAATGATTTCCGATTCTGTTTGTCATAAAATGCAGTTTCAGTGGCGGCCAAATTCAAGATGGCCGCCATAAAAAGAATTTTCCGGCTTGGCATCCACCCTGAAAATGCTTCGATTAGCTTTGTCTAGCATTTTACTAAATTTCATGCTTTTATCAAAAAGTGCACAATTATTTCACATATCTGCCCAGCTGTTAGGGGGTGGGATCCAAACAAAATTCCGAACTAAGGAATTCCTTTTGCAAGGCTGCTCCAGGTAAATACGAATCGATGGTCAGGAAATATACTAGGTATTATACATTGTATCTGATAAGTATCTTAAATTGAAAGCTCGTGAGGGCCTTTTATTAAAAAAATTCCAAATGTAGCTGGGTTTCAGCCCGACGTGTGGTTAAAGGTCAATTACGAAGAAATTGTATTAATGCTTAATTTTGAAGCAAGTTGATAGTGGACAGAGAGAGGATTATAATGCTACAAACGGCATAGAAAAATTTCTATCCGTTCAAAAGTTATGCCAGTTTAAAAATCCCACGGCTGGTTTTTCCTACATGACTTATCTCCCTTACTTTTTAAAGTATTTCTAACCACAATGCACTATTCTGTGATGTCATTGATGATTTTATTTTTTTAAATGAATTTTTAAACTAGTTAACAACCTTTATTCTAAAGAGTAAATGATTGTTATCTTACAGTTTTGATTATTTTAATCTTTGTTTATTAGCTGGGTAATTTATTGGGAATGTTCATCCACAAATTAAAATTTTATTCAAAATTTAAATTAAATTAAAAAAAAATAAAAACAGATTTTAAAACATTTTCTTTTACTTCAGTACACAAAAGTCATTGTCAGAGACCTAATTAAACAGATCTAAAACTACTATGTTCAATTATATCTACTGATAAGCATGTAAATTGAAATTTAACAATATTTTGAATTTTGGCAGTAGTTATTAGTGTCACCAATAATACAATACAATTTTTTACCATTTTAGAATGTTCAACAAGAAAGTATTTGAGAATTTAAAAATTTTAAATAAATTTAAAATTTCAGTGTTCATCGATGACGTCATCGAAGGCCTCATGAATATTAATGAGGCAGCTCAAAATGATTTTCAGACGTCATAAAATTTACAAATTCAACTCTTTATATCTCGAAAATTATTAATGATAATTTGATGCGGTTTACGATACTTAGTTGCTTAGAGAAAACTGCATTCATTTCTGTAATAAACAAGAGCTGTCGCCTGACAGCATAGCTCGCCTGAATAGGTGCTTGCCCATCACACAGTCGCTACGGTGGTGTGGACTCTATGCATAAAACTTCAGGCAAGCATGTCCATAATGACAACACATATAGAAGCAAAAGCTATCTCAGAAATAAGTTTTAAAATAAAATTAAAAAAAAAAAAATCCACCTGAAATTTCAAAGTCCATGAGCTTATATCAAAGAACTAAGGGGTTGGGGTGGAGGGGAAGGAGTGGGGGGGGGGGGGGCTAGGATGTATCAAACCTTAAACCATTATCTAACATCAGTCCAAGGTTAAGTATCAACTGAGTCCATCGTGGCACTGTGAAATTATGTCTTCATAAATATAAAACTTTAACCAAAATTCAAAGTCAATGACCTTGACTTCAAGGTCATCCAGTGGGGTAGTGGGGTAAGTATATAGTGTTTTGTAAAAACTCAAAAAGTGTCTAACATCAGTTCAAGTGTAAACTAAATCTGTGCCAAGCATTATGAATCAGTATGCTATTAGAAAACTTTAATAAAGACCAAATTTCCTAAGTCCCTGACCTTGACATCAAGGTCACTGAGCAGAGTTGGGGTAGTACGCTGTAAAACTTTGGACTAATATCTAACTAACGTGCAAATATAAAAAGAATTCATCTTAGGGTTCAGGAGATATGTGTCCAATCAATAAAAAGACAATTTTCTAAGTCCATGACCTTGACACCAAGGTCACTGAGTGGGGTGGGGGTAGTACCTGGAAAAACTTTGGACCAATATCTAACTACAGTGTAAGTATCAAAGGAATCCATCCATGGGTTAAGGAGATATAAGGCTTTATAAAACTTTAACCAAAACATCCAGTTCAAAAAAACTCCCAGTTTTCTACGTCCATGGCCTTGACATCAAGGTCACAAACAGGGGTGGGGGTGGTACCCTGTTAAACTTTGGACCAATATCTAACTACAGTGCAAGTACCAAATGAATGCATCCATGGGTTAAGGAGATATAGGTCTTTAAAAACTTTAACCAAAACATCCAATCCGGACGCCGACGCGGACGCGGACGCAGACGCGGACGCCGACGCCGTGTTGACAACAATAGCTCTTCCTGAACTTTCGTTCAGGCGAGCTAAAAAGCACCTTAATAATTGACCTTTAAAGAGGTGGTTGGAATGAAATATTAATGGAAGGACGCCCCAGACAAACGTCAATCTACACTGTGACAGCCACAAAACTGTCACCACGCTCACTCTAATTGGTTAGTGGTTGGACCTTTTTTTGCTCCATGTCGACTTGCCTGATATGTTTGCGAATGATCCTGGCCAAAAATAAGTAGCAGTCTTTAGACCTTGCTTTTTAGCACGCACCCAAATCTAAAAAAGATAATAGACGCGTTATGAGAAATCTTATTTTAAAGTGAATCAATATGTATACATGTAGTTGCATAAAATTCTAACAAGTATTAAAAGCTCGATTCCGAGAACTTATTTGACCAACCCTCGTATTTTTAAACATTAGTATTGCTATATTAGATATTAATAGCCATATTAAACACTTTAACATGAAGATGTTCCTTTGAATACAGGTTGACCAATAATGAATGTAAATTCTACAAATTATTATCAAACAACTTGAATACTTTTCTGTGTTTAGCGACACACGATGACAAAGATTCCAAAATGTCTAATATCTGTGCTAGACCCGTCAATCACCATGTCAGAAATTCATTGACCAGTTCTATAGGATACCACCCGAGCTGAAAAATATGTATAACAAATTGGCACAAATTTTCCCATTTGTACATCAAACTGTTTGTAGATTCAGAAAAAGTGGACAGTATTTCCTAATTTTATTTTGCCATTTGGTAGTAGTGCTTGTCCCATAAATATTTGGAGTATGCTTTCCTTCAACCCTTGAACAGAAGTATCATAACAATACTTGCCACGCTTTCTAGTACTTAACTTTCTACGTATATTAATTATTGAAAAATTCGTCCCCTTGGCAGTCTATTACATTATATACCTACTGGCTCGGCAGCGTTCCACCATCTTGAATCTTTCATTGATGCAGCATAGCTCGAATCGAATCTATCTCCTATATCTGCGTCATAGAAAATATCATCTACTATTCCATGGGATTCGGGATACAGTCCCTATAAAGAAAATGTAAGTGAAATAATAACGACAATCAGACAACCAGCGTAATTCTCAGAATACATGTATAATTTTCCTAAAGAAGTCTTACTGTTTTGCATTATACATGGAACGTATCAAGTTGGGCGGCTACATACATGTATGGGCATGACTTCAAAAGGAGTCAGATATGGGTTTACATTTTTTGTTCCAGTAATTAGATGTATTACGGTAACACTATATGATTTACCTCTAGCATGATGCCACTATAACCAAAAATATTAACACTTAAAAATGAAAATGCTGAATATGCAAACAGCGTAGATTCAGATAAGGGGGCTCCTGATAATATGCAAAAAGCGTAGATCCAGGTAAGGCGGCTCATAAATGAGCCGCCTCATCTGTATCTACACTGTTTGCCCTCTAGTGTTTAAATTATCAATATGTTAAAGACCGAACGAAACATTTTTTGAAACTAAGCAGACGTCAATTTTGTCGTCTGCTTTTCATGGGTGCTTTAAGGATTAATAATTGTAAAATGTTTTTACCGTAACTATTGTATAATGATTAGGGTAAGTCTTCGTCGGATAAACTGCCCGCATGTAAGGCGCTCTGACCCCGCATTCACTCAGGCGTTTCAGATTAGGAGTGGAGTTACGCATGAGGTAGTCTGCACGGAATCCACTCAATGATAAAAGCAAGAGAGGTCGGTAGCTGAAAAAAGTTGTGGAATTCTTAGCAGAAATCATACAAAACACAGAAAAATATATCTGCCTAAGTGCTTGCTAAATTTGAAAAATAAAGCAAGGACAGTCGATTCGGATTTCACCTACTTTAATGTAAACATATTGCCTAAAAAGATTATGTTACGTTTATGACTGTTAAAATGACTTGCTTATAAACTGTACAAATGAGTCAATTAACATAAACATTTATAAACTGATTGAAATTTGATTTAATTGTTTCACTGTTAACCATTCCATATGCACCTTTTGGGCGCATAGATGTATTGAAAATCTAAACTGTTCCATTCTGGGATATTACGGCGTCTTGCTTTGAAAAAATGGTAGAAAAAAACATAGCGGTGTACCCACACTCCATTACTGGACTTGACTGAAGGAAAGCACACACTGGTCTAAGGCTTTGTTGCTCGCATATCGTATTAATCCTATTAAACACCCCGGGGGGCGTTGCATTTTTTGCGCAAGAGGGCGTTATTTAGAGCCTAGAGTGTAGTAAATCAGTCGCTGCCAAAATACCTATGATAAGCAATATAAGGGTGATGGTTATACTGTCAGAGGAAGCAACTCTACTATTTTTGCCTCCCTTCTCAGCAGGGGTCAACTCTAAAAGGAAAGAATTTGTTCCTCCAGGACATATACCTTATCCAGAGAAGTAAACAGGAATTCATGTAAGCTAACATAACATTACATGTCTTTTCGTAAAAGTGGCAGGGGGTTTATTAGAGCAGGGGCATTTATTAGGATTAATAGGTATTTGTTATACATGTAGATTACTAGGATAAATAAAGAATCATTTACTCAGATGGGCATTGTTCTTGCCCGGAACATGGGATATCAGCCCAAGTTCTGAACATGGTGGAGTCCCATAAATCAATTGGAAGGAACGTCCTAAGTCTTGCCGACATGTCCGATTGGAACGTCATAAACTGGAGTCCCGTCAATAGCTCTATGTCACGAATTCTGGCTACATTGTCTCTGAGATAATCCTTGTAACTCTGTAAATAAACGTATAACGCATTACTCATGATACTACGGACTCCTCAACCATCTCTGTGATAGGTTGAATAGTTGCTGTAGTAAAGGGGCTGACTGCAAAAGTACATGTTTATATTATTCGCGACAGAGAAATGACTAGTTTAAATCATACATATCTTATTTTCTTAAACCAACAGTACTTTTCCGGAATAACCATACTCTATGCTGTTGGTTTAAACAATATTTTATTCAGATATGACATGTAATAATGTACATTCAAAGTACAATTTACGTGAAAAGGATTTGGTCGAACGTTCATGGCTTGTATAACGGGTATATCATTTCCTTAATTTTCCTTCTATGTTGTTCATGGATCAAAATGCCTGGATGAGCAAGGTATGTGATCTTTATTTCTATTTCTCCATAGAAAGATATGACGCGACTCTCTGAAAACACTTCGCTGAAGGGCCACAGCAGTCTTACCCTTCTTAAAGCTGCGTGTGAATCCATGATAGCATATATCGCAGATTTACATCCGAACCTCCTTGCTAACGTGGTTTTAATGAGAATCCACGTCATATGTTTTAGAGAAATGAAAAACAACTGTCAGAGAGTAAGACTCGTTTTTACAAAAACAACTTCAGACCTAAAACAATTCAATAGATGCTATTAGGAAATGCGTTGTGAAACACTATATCCCAAATCGCATGCTCGTCTCAAAGGATGGTTCATCCCTGACAATGTAGGTTGAAAAAGTTGTATGACTCAGCCAAACATTTATAATTCTTTTGCTGGCTGTTTTGTGTTTAACGCTGTTTGAGACAGTGTTTCAGTCTATCAGAGCCGTCTCCTAGCGAGAGGGCGAACGAAAAGAGATATGACAGAGGAGAGAAAATACCCAAACAACAACAACACGCACTTACTGCAAGCGCAGTAGGCCCTTGCCCTACTCTTATCCAAATTAGTAGGACGCCCTGGCACTGAAATGACCCTGCACCATCGCCCGACACGACCACCCCCAACAGGTGCTCATAAGGTTATCAGGTCATTTACACTTTAAACCTAAACTGACTACACTTTTACCCTAAACAAAATGCAAAATTGCATTATCCTTCTCCATAGTTCTCAACCCTTTTTGTTCATTACAGAAAAGGGACTCTACTCTGACAAATATATAAGGAATATGAGGTTAGCAACATAACAGTACACAAATATTAGAAGTTCTTCAGACATTTTGTGTGTAAAGATGTCTAAGGGGGAAAAGCAGGCTGTAACTGCTGCAAATATTTACTTCATATGCTCAGAAGTTATCGTGTTGCTTACACGTTAATTTGCTAATGTATGGCAAATATAAGGATCGTAACTTAGGTTCTTTTTTTCATGTATTTTGTTTATAAGTCTGCTCCCATATAAAATGCCTAAGTCGGAAAAGGGGCATATCATTAACCAAACGTTACAGAATTCGATCAAAAGTTAATTAAGTCAGCCAGACTTAAATTATATGCCACAGCTGAAACAATTCTCAGACATTTTATTCACATTTTTAACCTCTTTGCTTATCCAACGGCTTAAAGTGTAACGGACAGAAAAACGAGCAGTCATGACCAAACAAATATAGACCTTACCTTCTTTGAAATTGGAAGGCAAACCTTACTCACCAGACAGTTAGGTATTTCTTGAAGATGAGGTAAAATAAAAGAAAGTAAGTCAACATCTGCGTTACAAGGTAACTGTGCAGTCTTGTCTTTACACTTTGCTAAAATAATGAAAATGTCTGATGGAACTGGTATTTCTTCTTCTTCTGAGGCGTACCTAGAAATATATGAACACTGTTTTTGAGTAAGAAAACAAATCGAGGGTTCAACGTAACACTGTCGTATCTTGTTTTCAGGAAACTTTTCAAGACCAAAGAAAAACTTTTTTTCATTAAAACCCCTGTATCATTTTTTTGAACACAATGTTTAATACCTGCCAAACATCAGTTGATTTAGAGGAATGTTGCTTCTCTGCAGATACATTTGTTATAAAAGGAGATATTTGTAATTATTTGACTTACGACAGTTTTCCCACTGTATATCAAGATTTTGATTGTTAGATTTTAACGCAACACTGTCGTAACTTGAGTTACGACAATGTTGCATTGACACTTAGTGATCATTTCACTTTAAATTCAGTGCAATACTGTTGTAACTCCTTTGATCTGAGTTACTGCAGTGTTGCATTAAAGGGGGTGAAAATATTGTCAATGACAGAAAATGCAAAACTGTTGTATCTTATACTTAATACAAAGAAATTCCATAAAACACTCACCTTTACTGTCTTGGACTTTATCATATCTTAATACCGCATCCAGCCACCTGTTATCAGTGTATAAAAGGGATCATGTTTCCAGCAGAGTATTGGAAATTACTGTTGTCTTGTCTACTTAACTCTTTAAGCCCCAGTGACGAAATCAGCAAAATTTGCAAACAGTGTAGATCCTGATGAGGCGGCTCATAATCCAGATCTGCACTGTTTGCCCTCTAGTCTTTGAATTCTCAATATGAAATGTCTTGGACAAGGCACTTTTTTAATTTTTGCAGACGCAAATTTTGTCGTCTGCTTTTTGGTACTTAAAGAGTTAAACCTTTATGCTTGTGTTCCATTTATTTTGGAATGGCTTTTTCTATAGGTATGGCTCATAAAAATACAATTATTGGTCATATTGTTGGATACTTGTGTTTTTAGCTCACCTGAGCCGAAGGCTCAGAGGTGAGCTTATAGGATGGGAGTCGAGCCGTCGTCCGTCCGTGCGTCCGTGGGTGCGTGGGTGCGTGGGTGCGTCAACACTTTCAAACATAAATATCTCAGAGACCAGTGGGCCGATCGCATTCAAATTTTATCTGAAGCATCATTTGGGTAGGAGAAAGGCTGCATTAGGTTTTGGTGCCGATCAGCTCAGAACTCTGGTTTCCATGGCAACAGATAGCCCCCATAGGGTTATAATGGGGAAAACGGCGTCATCACGTTTTCTCAACTGTTTTTGATTAGATCCTTATCATACTTGCAGGTAATGATGACATACACAAGAGCTTGGATGAGTTCGAAATTTGGTCGGATTTGAGCACAGACTACGGAGTTAGCTGCCCTTGAGCGTTTGAAAAAAATCCCATAGGGTTATAATGGGGAAAATGGCGTCATCACGTTTTCTCAACTGTTTTTGCTTAGATCCTTATCATACCTGCAGGTAATGATGACATACATAAGAGCTTGGATGAGTTCGAAATTTGGCCAGATTCGAGCACAGACTACGGAGTTAGATGCCCCTGAGCGTTTGAAAAAAAATCCCATAGTGTTATAATGGAGAAAACAACGTCATCACATATTTTTAGAAAAACTTTGTCATCGCTCTATTGCCTACATTTCTCAACGGATTTTAAAATAACTTCACACAAATGTAGGGCGTGACGATATCTCGAGCAAGTTCAAGTTTCAGAATGCTGCGCCCAAGGTCAAGGTCACTGTGGCTATTTTTAGTAAAAACTTTGTCAGCGCTCTAGCACCTACATTTCTCAGCAGATTTTAAAATAACTTCACACAAATGTAGGGCATAACAATATCTCGACCAAGTTTGACTTTCAGGATGCTGCGCCCAAGGTCAAGGTCACTGTGGCTATTTTTAGAAAAACTTTATCAGCGCTCTAGCACCTACATTTCTCAATGGATTTTAAAATAACTTCACACAAATGTAGGGCATGACAATATCTCGAGCAAGTTCGACTTTCAGGATGCTGCACCCAAGGTCAAGGTCACTGTGGCTATTTTTAGAAAAACTTTGTCAACGCTCTAGCACATACATTTTTCAGCAGATTTTAAAATAAATTCACACAAATGTAGGGCATGACAATATCTCGAGTAAGTTTGACTTTCAGGGTGCTGCACCCAAGGTCAAGGTCACTGTGGCTATTTTTAGTAAAAACTTGGTCATCGCTCTAGCGCCTACATTTCTCAACGGATGTTAAATCAACTTCACACAAATGTTGGGCATGACAATATCTCGAGCAAGTTCGACTTTCAGGATGCTGCGCCCAAGGTCAAGGTCACTGTGGCTATTTTTAGAAAAACTTTGTCAGCGCTCTAGCACCTTCATTTCTCAATGGATTTTAAAATAAATTCACACAAATGTAGGGCATGACAATATCTCGAGCAAGTTTGACTTTCAGGGTGCTGCACCCAAGGTCAAGGTCACTGTGGCTATTTTTAGAAAAACTTTGTCATCGCCTTAGCACCTTCATTTCTCCATGGATTTTGAATTAACTTCACACAAATGTAGGGTATGACAATATCTCAAGCAAATTTGACTTTCAGGATGCTGTGCCCAAGGTCAAGGTCACTGTGGCTATTTTTAGAAAAACTTTGTCAGCGCTCTAGCACCTACATTTCTCAACGGATTTTAAAATAAATTCACACAAATGTAGGGGATGACAATATCTCGAGCAAGATTGACTTTTAGGGTGCTGCAATCAAGGTTTTTGATTAGATCCTTATCATACTTGCAGGTAATGATGACATACATAAGAGCTTGGATGAGTTCGAAATTTGGCCGGATTCTAGCACAGACTACGGAGTTAGCTGTCCTTGAGCGTTTGAAAAAAATCCCATAGTCTTATAATGGAGAAAACAACGTCATCACATTTTCTTTTTTTTCATCGGATCCTCTTCATACTTGCAGGTCATGAGGATATGCATAAAAGCTTGGATTAGTTAGCATTTCGGCTAGATCCCACCACTGACTATGGAGTACCTGCCCTGAGCATCCAAAAAAATCAATGTCGCCACTTTTTCTTGGTTTCTACTTATCCGATCCTTTTCAAACTTGCAGGTAATGAGGAAATGCATAATATCTTAAACAAGTTCAAATTTTGGCCAGATCAGGCCAACCACTATGAAGTTAGCTGCTGTCTATTGTGCTCTTGATCGGATACTTTTTAAACTTGCATATATTAAATGAGGGCATACATAATGTTTTGGATGAGTTTAATTTTCAGCCTGATTGGACCACTGACTGTGGAGTTAGCTGCCCTTGAGCATCTTAAATATCCCTGTAGGTTTACAATGTCTCTCAGGTGAGCAATTGTTGCCCTTTGGGCTACTTGTCTCTCAAGATTGACTCCAATCTTACTCTAAAACCTCTGACAGGATGTAACAGGCCTGCATAGAGATACAAATCTTTTTCCTTCTTTTGTGTGTGTGTGTGTGTGTGTGTGTGCGTGTGTGTGTCTGTGTGTTGAGTGGGGGGGTGGAGGAGGGAATAGTTGCACATGACATGAACACATTAACCCACTGTAACTTAACTTTAATGAAATAAAGGATACAGGAAAATCCATTAACACTTCAATGTTTCTTTTATAAGCCAGAACTTTTTATCAATTAATTTACAGGAACATTTTTGCCACTGAGAAAAAAAAAATCAAAGGATGAATATCAGAACCTTTGTGTGAACAAATTACAGTAATTTTTAAAATCAAATAGGATTTGTGTTACCAAAACATTGAAGGTTGTCAGAATATCAAAAACATATTTCTAGCCTTTTAGGAGTAAATGATCAGGCAGGTTCCATTTGTAAATCAATAACTTAAAAAGTTCTGGTCTATATTTTAAATTAATCAGCTTATTTCAAGGCAAACAAACCTTATTACTTATGATCTAAACTTTCCCCCATACTTTTAAAATGCATGTCTGCAATAATTCACTGGTAAAATTCTCACACTTTCTGCACCATTGAATTAAAAATACCATATTTATTTGGCTTTAAGATGGTATTTTTCCATTTCTAGATGTGGGGGTAATACCAATTTCCCTACCTGTGCTGTCGACTGAAACATTCAGTTACTAACCATATATGCAAATGGTGGCTGTTGACTGAGAAATCAGTAGCAGCTCAGTTGACAGTCATTAATAATAGTACCAGTTACCATTACTGGTATTGCTTATGACTGAATTCTCAGTTGAAAGCCACAACATAGTAGCTGATGGGTCGACAGCACTGGTAAGGGAAATGGAATTCTCCCCCCCCCCCCCCCCCCCCCACACACACACCCTGTGTATAGTCGGACCCCCAAATACTTTAATCAGTCTTATGAAATTCTGCTATGAGATGGGTTTTTCCCTTCTGTATCCATCCAAGAAATCCATATCCATCTTATATGATGGATCTAGATTTTTGGGATTGTTTAAATAGGAAAAACCCCAGGTCTTATAACTGAAAAAGTACAGTATATTTAAATGGTAAAATCATGATTCCAAAAGTGAACTTTTTCCACTTTCAGAATAAGGATTTCACTATTAAATTTTTTGTTATGAACATACAGAAATCAAACTCTTTACAACAAAATTACTACTATGGTAGAACTTCTTGGCTCGAACACTGATGACTTGTTAACTCTACTACTTAGGCTAGAACTCTCTCCTTGGTCCTCAGAGGTCACTTTCTATAGAAACTAACCCTGGATGGCTAGGCTGGAACTAATTTTCATGGTACTAAGCATGTTCGAGTCATTGAAGTTCTAGTTAGCACCTCATGTGAATGTTTATGGGGTAAATTCCCAAAGCCAATTTTAGTGTTTTTTTTTTGTTTCATTTTCAGGTAAATAGAACTGATTTTTGATTCAAGGAATTAAAGCTTTCGGAACATTATTACCATATTAATCCTATTAAACGCACTGAGGATGATGCATTTTATGAAAGGGCGTTGTTAATAAGAGCCTAAAAATTAGTAAATCAGCCACAGCACATACCTCTAATAAACAATATTCAGGTGAATGGGTATACACTGCTATTTTGCGTCCCATCTCAGTAGAGGTCACCCCCTAAAAGAAGGAATTTGCTTCTCTAGCAGCAAATTCTTTCCTTAACGAGAAGACCCCATTTTAAAAGCTACATTTTAAAAGCTACATCATCTAAAGCAGCAAGCAGGAATTCATGCAAGTTGACATAACATTACTTTCGAAGGAAAGGCAGGGGGCCTTTATTAGAGCAGAGGCATTTATTAGGATTAATATGGTATATAACTTCTCCTCATTTCACTACATATAACTAGACCATGTATCTCACGTTCTTGGAAGACATCCAGAGGAAGAACTGGTTACTTCAGAGAAATGTTGGGAATAAATTGTAAAATACAAATTAATTTACTTTAACTATATCCCATGACTTGCAAATTGGGTAAATTTACTTAAGCATTTATTGCTTTCGTTCGTTTGTTTGATTTGCAAGTTTTACAGCAAAGTTCTTGCATCTTACAATGGAATAATTTCAACATACAAAACTTTGTCACTTGCAAAATGTTAGATAATGATCAGCTTAGAAACACAGTCTATTAATACTGCACGACATGTACAGTTAGTTTACTTCATGAGCCAGCATTAAGAAGAACTCATGGTGTGCCCTTGGAACAATTCCATTTTTACATAAAGTGAGCAAATCTCTGTACTTGTCCCAACTTATTTCCTGTTCCTCCTTGTTAAGTTGGGACAAGGACAGAGACTTAGGACAAGGCACTTCTTTTTGACGCAGCCTCTGGAGTAAATCAATTGTATTGAATTGTTCATTATAATCGGTTTTGTAATGTAAGATGTTTGGAAGTGATGATGTCAGCTTGAAGGCTTTTATTTTGCTCCAGTACACTTTGTCATTCTTTGTATTTACATCGAAGTTTTTAATTTTTCAGCAATTTTTTTGAAATCAAAAAAATCAGCAAGGGACATCTCTTTAACTTTGTATGGCCTTTTTGGTCTTGCCTTGCGGACAGTGGCAGCCCATTGTGGAGTCGTGTAAACAGGTACATTTCTACTGGCACCCTCAACTGCACTATGAACACTGTCATTTTCATTAAAGGTGTGCCCCTTCTCCAAGTATTTGTGTTCGACAGATAACAAATCAAATTTTTGGAGGCAATACCATAACATAGTTGCATAAAATCGGTTTTTGTTTTGAGCAAAACAATAATCACTATAAAAAACAAATTCCTTTTTACCTTTGTTGCTCTTTTCATTGATGAAAGAGTAAACACAAGATGCAATTTCATTGGCCCCTCTGCTGGATACAGTTTCATTCCAAATAAAACTGTACCCATCTGAGGTACCAAGGTCATACAGCGTAAAGTTATAAGTGCTCAGGCGTCTTTTGTAATAAAGTGAGGACTCAAAACTGTGAGGTGTTTGTAGAACCTCCTCCAAATCAAATCAAGCCGCCACAAATTTCTCTGTTTCATCATTTTTAGCTTTTTGCTTGTCAGTTTCTTTATTTTGTTTAGCAAGCTCTTTGTTCTCTTTGTTTTGTATATGCTTTTCATAAGAATGCTTCATGTTTTCCTTTTCCTCAGGACTTGCATTTCTGAATGCAGCACAAAAGTCACACTGATCTTTTATTGGAGTATGAAATGAAAGATTATACTCCTCATTAAAAATTCTTCTGTAAATGTTAATGGATGCAGGTTTTTCAGAAAGAGGGCAATTTTCAGTGTACATGTCATACATTCTAGTTACGTTCAAGTCTGCTGGAAGGTATTTCTTTGCAGAATCTTTTCTGCAGTAGTGGCTTTCAATTGGTTGAAAAGACTCAATATGTTTACGAACACCTGTTATTTGACTCTGAGATGCACGGTTTGGTCTGCTGTCATGTTTAGCTCTATCATTTTCCATACAATCTCCAATTGCTGACAACTTTTTGAGCACTGTTGAGACAACCCTATCAGTAATACCTATTGTATCTTGAAAAAATGTTTTGCAAACCTTTATAGCTACACTTTTTTCCATTTTCCTGAACTTGAGGCAGAGAGTATGAAACTGTCCATTTACGTCTACCTCCACTGTTAAGCTTATTCTTATTCTTAATTGCAGCATATTTCGCAATGAACTGCCTCTGTTTGTTCACATCACCCAACTGCCAATAAGAATGAAAAATGCTTTGCCTTTCACTTTCGTTAAATTTGCTTTTGCATTTATACCTACAAGTATGAGCACACCCACTTTTTAATGTTCTGGCTGACCTTATTTTGCCTGTTCTTGTTGTGTAACTTTTACCTTGGTTACGTCGCCTTTTATGAATATTGCGCTTCCAGTTGTCTTCATTCCGCTTTCGTTTTCGTCCTCTTTTCTCTGTTCTTTCCATGTAGTCCCCACTTACCTGTGTACTTGTTGAATTACCGTCTCTTGTTACCTGTGTACTTTGTGCTGCTTGGTCACCTGTTACATGTACCTTGGTACTTTGAGAGCCATTGTCACTTGCCTGACTAATATGAGTTACATTGTCACTTGCTACCTCACTGCTTTGAGAACTGTCACTTGTTACCTGTGTACTTTGTGCTACTTGGTCACCTGTTACCCTGGTACTTTGAGAGCCATTGTCATTTACCTGACTTATACGAGTTATATTATCACTTGCTACCTCACTGCTTTGAGAACTGTCACTTGTTACCTGTGTACTTTGTGCTGCTTGGTCACCTGTTACCTTGGTTCTTTGAGAGCCATTGTCACTTACCTGAGTACTTTGAGTTATATTGTCACTTGTTACCTCTCTGCCTTGAGAACTTTCATTTGTTACCTGTGTACACTGTGTTGTATTATCAGTTGTTAACTGTGTATGTGGTGTTCCACTTTGACTAGCTACCTGAGAACTTGCAGTGCTGTTGTCTTTTATTACCTGTATTCTTTGTGAGCCAAGATTGTTTGTAAATTGTGTATCTTGAGAGTAAGTGCTACTAGATACCTGTGTACTGTTGTCATTGGTCATATAAATATTTTGTGTGCCATTATTTAAAGCATTTAAGCTGTCATCATCACTTCTTAATCTTTTTTGTTTTATTCTAAAAGACTGTGCCTTAAAATTATCGTAATATTCATCATCATTATCGTCATCAGTTTCTTTGCTATCATTTGGGTTATAATCCTTATCTCTAAAATCATCATCATAATCATCAAACTCATCATCATCAAACTCATCATCTTCATCATATATTCTACAGTCACCATGCTCATCATCAACATTTTCAAACATATCCTGATAAACTTTTTGGGATGGATTTTCAGAATCACTGCCACCTAATGCAGTTTCAAGGACCTCATCATTAAATGACTCAAGGAAACTGTCATGCAGATTGTTTTCTAAATTTTCCAAAACAGCGCTGTCAATTGAGCCAATACTACTGGTATCAAAACCAGATACACTGCTCACATCAGACACATCAGATATATCAACTGTATTTTTCATTTCCTCTGCTAGGAACAGTTTGCAAGCCACATCCCCTTCACTGAGTGTAGAATAGCCTGAAAAATCTGAGTCACTGTCAGTGTCCATCTCATTGTCAGTTATATTAATTTTAGCAATTTCAAAGGGTGTGTCATCAGCATTTCCCAATGAAGCAGCCAAGTGCTTCAGAAATAAACAAAGGTTCTGCGTATGTTTATGTACAGTCAAAGTGGCCAGTCCCTCAGCGGTTACCATACCAGTGTCTGCTCTACTGTGGGGATCAAAAAAGTAAAACTCTGATAGGTTTTTCAATATTGCACAAGTGTAACTTGGAGTAAATTGACCCATTGTAAACAGGCAACTTGAATCATTATTCATCAGTTGATCTATTGCATCAGTGATGGAATAGAAGGGCATCTCAGTTTTTTCTCTCCTTAAAGTACCACATAAAGACTCCTGAATAGATATGGTATAGTTATCTATTTTTGTGGGGATGTCTCTAAATAACAGGTATTTATTTGTTTCGGGGACAAGTTCACAGTATAACTTGTCACCCTTTTCAAGAATTTGGTCTAGAGTTGTTTTTGTCCACTTTGAAGGACTTGTTTGTTGTGAAGCTAACACAGCATGCAAAGAGTTTGCAACACACTGTCTGCCATTGCCTCTATAAATGTGGCTTCCCTGGTGCCTGGATGCCTGAAGCATTCTGTCAGATTTAAGTGTCAGTATCAGACCCTGAAATAAAAGGAGTGTGTGGACAGTGTCATACATAACACTAATATTACTCTGCAAGTAATTAATAAGTTATAATCCTCAGGAGGTATATTTTTTTTAAGAAAATAAGCAACTACATGGCAGCATTTTTGTTTGTTCTAAAAATCTAAAACCACAACTGACTATAGCTTTCTTTTATTTGACCCAATGCATGCTTGTCTGAATTCTCTAAAATAAATTCTAAATCAACATTAAGCTGTCTAAATTTAAAAGACCCTATAATTAACATGGTAGACACAGATTGTTTCTAACATGGTAAAGGAGCTCCAGCATGCTAAATGGTTGCTTAATGTAGCTGGAAAAGCGACTGTGACCTGTTGAATAAGTTCTGAATAGTAAGATCCTTTTGGAAGCAAGGAATACATCGAAGAACAGAAAATAGCAGACGCAGTTTTGCTCCTGTAGATTCCTCAGTGTCCATACATGGTACATGCAAACAGCAAGAGCTCGGATCAGACTGTGCATATGCATTTGCTGTTTGCATACATCATTAGCACTCCTTTTATGTCATGACTCAAATAATGCATAAGTTGTACATTTTGCAGCAATGTCCTTTGTACCAATATTGTTATAAATTTGCCAAAATTCGATACTGCAGAAATAAAGAAATTTGCTACAGATAAGTTACATTTACTAGTCTATGCTAAAAACTGGCAGCCAAAATTTTATGTGTAAGGAAGAGTATTTTTGTTGGAATTACTTGCATATGTTTTGAAGATGTCTCCAGCAAGTAACAGGGCCTGATAAACAGTCAAGTATAGCGCACAGTAAATGCATATTAACAGGTGAAACTGTGCATTCAAATAGTAGCTAATAATATATGGCTCTAAAGTGCCTTTACGTTTGCCAAGGCTCACACCATAATGCAATACTGATAACATTAGATGAGCAGGGGCTCATTAAATACACCCGCAGGGTCATAACTACGGATTTCTAGCCCCACCCAGTGACCTGATCCAGTGGCTTAACTAGTCTGAATCAAAAGTATTATTACAGAAATATCAAGCCAGATTCTAAAAAAGTCAGTGACTTACATTCTGCATCCATTTCATACTGCCTTAATGCGCGTTTAAAAGTATTGGGACACCTTAAACAATGAGTTTTTCAATTGTCCCAAATGAAAAATTAATAGTTTTAGGTGTCCCAATATTTAAGCACATTAGGGTGCAGTATAATAAGACTGCTACTTGTATGTGTACATCTGTACAGTGTATTGAATAGATAAAATGGCGAGGTTTCCTGCCAGCCGGCTAGCAGGAGGCTTTTTGGTCTCCTGCCAGCTGGCTGTCACCAGACCTTAAAGTCTCCTGCCAGTTGGCCGGCAAGAGACACTTCCTATAAAATATTGTTTATGCTAGAAGTATCAAGAACCAATCTAAAAAAGAATCTGACATGGACAGCCATCTTATTTTGCAGCTGGGCATTTGTTGGCTACCACAATGTTTAATTCTGAATTATAAAATGCTCCCCCCCCCCCGGCACCTCCCAATTTTACCATATCCCCACCAAGCTACAAAAACACTCAAATTTCCCAACTAGTACCTTGGGCTATTGGCTCCTTTTTTGTTACAAACAGGTGAAATAAATGCCAAGTATCTATCAAGGGGGCACCCAAGGAGTGCCCATAATTTGTGGGCTTAATGTTGGGGATAGGGTTTGGGATCTGATTCAGTCAGTTCCTGAAGTGTAGTTACTCTCTAAATTTGGAAATCCCTACAGAGGAATGGACAAAATGACATAAACTGTACCAAGTGACATTTTGATTTATAAAATAAGCAATTTGATAGCACTGTATTTTACATTAAAGAGTGTATTGGACTTGTATTAGAAAAGGCTTCTTACCAAAAATACAGCTTGAACTGTCCTAGAGATATAGCTCTTGCTAGGAGGCAAAATATCTACTCTATAATGCTCCAGATAAAATCATAAGTGATGTCATTTTGCACATCTATGATGTCATAAAACGAAATCAATATCTAGATACAACAGTTTTGCAATGATAAATTGTATCAGGTTAGGTATTGATTTTTAGTGCAACAGTGCTGTAACTGAAATTATTGCAGTTACGTCAATGTTGCGCTGAGAGAAGCATAATACTTTACTATGGTCTTTGACGCAACACTGTCGTAACTTCAGTTACGACAGTGTTGCGTTGACAGAATTTACCCTTGTGAGATACTGCAAAATGTCAAATTTTCTATTGCAGGATAAATATCCTGAACTCATATGGGATATTTTACACAATGTGTAGGTATGAATTGAGATGTCAAAACCGCAGAAAAGTCAATTTCAGAAAAATATGCAGTTACGACAGTGTTGCGTTGACCCCTCGAAATCCTGAGGTTTAGCTAGGAGTGTTTGCCTAATTTGCTAGAAGTTAACATGCACTCACGCATGTACTTACGGACATGTCAAATTGACAAAATTTCAATACACATGCACATTTGCGTAAAGGAGCTGTTCCCATGCATACACAACTTAGCTATTCGTACGCCACAAAATCTCTAGTCGGTATGTGCTTTCAGTGAAGTCTTAGATCAGTCAGCAAGTCTGATCATAGTCTTCACTGTTTGTTTGCAACAGCTTACTTGGCCTGAGAAATAACAAAAAAATCTGACTTTTTATTACAGATGTACAGGCTTTCAAAATTTTGGATCTTTACACATGTTGCGGAGTAGTCATGACTGATCAACTACGACCAAGATCAGATTTGCTAAGGCATTTCTCTTTCTGTGAAGGCAAGTTTTACCTTTTCTCGCTGCATTGGGCAGGCATTCAGTTTAATGTCCAACAATGGATGTTTTAGTGGTGACATAAAACGAGGTCATTCGTTCGGTAAACAGGAGACGGCTGCTTAAAACAGGCTTATATACATTAACTGTTTTATTGTTTTGTTTTGTGACTGTGTTTATTTCATCAACTTTCCTGTTTTTTCCTTCTTTTGCTTCTTTATATGACTATTTATTTATATACTTCTACAGAAAACTAGACAATCACTAAAGGTGATGAATGCCCCCGCCATATGCCTCACTAGAAAAGTAATGTGTTAAAACATATTTGTGTGAAGTTACATCAAAATCTGTCAATAAATAAAGGTGCCAGAGGGATGACTGAGTTTTTCTTAAATATAGCAACTGTGACCTTGACCTTGGAACTACAACCCTGAAAGGTTAACTTGTCCCAGATATTGTCATACTTAATATATGTGTGAAGTTCTATCAAAATCAGTTAATAAATAAACGCGCTAGAACCATGACAAAGATTTACATGTACCTATAATAGCATCTGTGACCTTGACCTTGGACCTACAATGATGATACGTAAATTTGTCCCAGATATTGTCAGCTAAATATTTGGGTCAAGTTATGCCAAAATCATTCCAGAGGGATGACAGCATATTTTCTAAAATAGCAAATATGACCTTGACCTTTACCCTGAAATTCTGGATCACGAACTTGTCCTAGATATTGTCACACTAAACATTTGAGTGAAGTTACATAAAAATTGTCAATGAATAGAGGAGTAGAGGAATGATAAAGTTTTTTCCTAAAAATAGCAACTGTGACCTTGACCTTGGACCTGCGGTGCTGAAACAGTAATTTATTCAAGATATTGTTATACTTAACATTTATGTGAAGTTACATCAAAATCGATCTATAAATGAAAGCACTGGAGCAATGCCCTAGTTTTTCTGAAAATAGCAACTGTGACCTTGACCTTCATCCTACAAACCTGAAACGCAAAGTTGTTCAAGGTACTGTCATATCCAATAAAGCTGTGATGTAATACCAAAATCTGTTAATAAATGAGGCCGCTAGAGCGACGATAAAAGGTGGGATTGTATTTAAGCTATGGAAATATGGTCAAAATATGTATGTTATTCAAGGGGACATAATTCTGCAATAAAGACCTAACTGAAAGTTCTGTTTCCTTTATGCACATGTTCAATGCATGTCTGAACTGTGTTGCAAGTTTCAAATCCCTACATCAAATACTATTGGAGGAGTTGCAGAGACAAGAATGTTGTACTACAAAGTGTGAAATATGGTCAAAATATGCATGTCATTCAAGGGGATGTAATTCTGCCATAATGACCTGGATCAAAGTTTTGTTTCCTTTATCCACATGTTCAATGCATGTCTGAACTGTGTTACAAGCTTCAAATCCCTACATCATATACAATTGGAAGAGTTGCAGAGACAAGAACAGTACTACAAATGTGAAATATGGTCAAAATATTTATGTTATTCAAGGGGACATAATTCTGCAATAAAGACCTAACTGAAAGTTCTGTTTCCTTTATGCACATGTTCAATGCATGTCTGAACTGTGTTGCAAGTTTCAAATCCCTACATCAAATACTATTGGAGGAGTTGCAGAGACAAGAATGTTGTACTACAAAGTGTGAAATATGGTCAAAATATGCATGTCATTCAAGGGGATGTAATTCTGCCATAATGACCTGGATCAAAGTTTTGTTTCCTTTATGCACATGTTCAATGCATGTCTGAACTGTGTTGCAAGTTTCAACTCCCTATATCAAATACTGTAGGAGGAGTTGCGGAGACAAGAACAGTACTCAGATGTGAAATATGGTCAAAATATGTTTATTATTCAAGGGGACATAATTCTGCAATAAAGATCTTAATCAAAGTTATGTTTCCTTTATGCACATGTTCAATGCATGTCTGAACTGTGTTCCAAGTTTCAACTCCCTGCATCGAATACTGTAGGAGGAGTTGCGGAGACAAGAACAGTACTACAAAGTGTGACGGACGTACGTATGTACGTACGTATGTACGTACGGAAGGACAAGGGCAAAACTATATGCCCCTCCCCACTTCGTGGCGGGGGCATAAAAACGAACACCAATCCTTAGGTTATTTGTTTATATCCCACTACAGAAAACAACTAACATCAATCTGCGAATCAACGTCATATAATTCAGAGTCGATGGTTATTAGCTGTTATCGGGACCCATAGACTGTTGTTGGCAACTATGGCGGATGCTAAGACAGATCAGAGTTTTCACTGTTTGCAAACGCCGTAAGGCACCTACTTTTTGTGGCAGTCAATGCGGATTATTTGGTATAAACGTCAAACTGTTTACCAAGTTCCAAAGTTGCGTAGTTCTAAACGTTCAAACTCCTGTTACTGTGTTGAGTTTCCAACAATCACAGTTGCAAAAATATAAAACATGATGGTACTGAGAAGCTTCATGCGGGCGACTTATGCTTACAATTAATCAATACATTTCATGACATATACTTAAAACTAAAACTCTATGGCCTCATCAGAGTAAGAATCTGCGAGTAAACATTCAGTTCATGAAATGCAATAAGGTGTTGCTTAATTTGATGCTGCTTTATTTAATTGTTTCAAGAGCTGTAAATCCTTTAAACCGACTTGCATATAAAACATTGTTGACACTAGATAACGTGGCCATTTCCAGACACCAGGCAAATATTGGTTATAATGGAGATGGTTGCTTTGTTCTGTAAAGGTCACGTTTCGACATTATTAATTGGGTAAACTCAAGCAGTACAAGACACTGGCACATATAGCCCGAGGAATACCTTCATACTCATCGAGGGGTACAAGTACTTGCTACATGTGTTTGGTTAATTATTAAAATAAGCATCACATTCACATAAGCTTGGAGATGTAGTTGAGAAAAGCACATTAATGTTCCATGCAGATTCTGATGTCAGGAATAACGGGTAATGACACTGACAATCTATGCCAACCTCCGACTCCATGAAAAGTAGATGCGAAGGCAACGATCAGGAACAGACTTAGTCGATTCCCATATGCTTCCTTGAAGTTTGAGCAAACGGCCTGGCATACATATGTGCCCAGGCATACAGAGCAGAATCTGACCATGTTAATACACCTGAGGCTAGTGTGCGCTTCTTCTGTCAGCAGATGGTCTGTTAGCCATCATTTTGTATTTTCAGTAACATTTTTGTGCATTTTGTACCTTGTGCATATTTTGTTGAGATTATCTAAGGGATGGATGACTTGCGTTTCTGCGTGCTTTCCAATATTATTTCAGACATATAAGGACGGACGAAAGGAGGGTGAGACTGTGTGCAATGGAACCCTGTTTACGACCGAAAAGGCTTCCGCCTTCAGCCTGAATCGAGCCCGGGATCGTCAGATCAGCAAGCCAGTGCTAAATCCACGAACTAGCGGAACTTCCATAAGAGACGGCGTCCTTGCGTACTTCCAAATGTTGGTACGAGCCTTTCTCCCGTGCTGCCACATATCTGAACTGCATTTGTTGCATTGCCTTAGACTTACACGGTGATATGAAATTAGAATAACGCTGATACTAAGCTTTACCCATATCGTGACCAGTAAGCCGCATGCCATACCATGTAATTTTTTAGTGTATCTTTTTTGCGACGGCAATTATCTTTGAAATCATGGTACTTCTTACACTGGATTCTGAGGATGACGATCGGTTCTGCGGTGCTTTTGGCTCTAAAGCCAGCATGTTCTTCAGTGTTATCCCTTTAACTTTGGTTGTAAGCCTGTTTAAGATGACTTTCAGCATGGCTTTGCTCAGATTTCTGAGGAGGCTTATATTGCTTTAGCTCTGATAATTTTAAGATGATTGCCAACCAAAGGTAAGGGTACCACCCATCCTCATAAAGTTTAAAAGGGAGACATAAAAAAAACTTTTAAATGGATTACCTTCCAAAGTGCATGTGTCCCATCTGCCCACAAGAAACAGGCAGCACTGGGCTATATGGTACCGGTAGCAGGTTTGAGCTTATCTGCCTAACGAAAAATATTAGATGAAATATTTAAAGCAATAGAGGTTTGGAACAATTATTAGAAAATGCCATTGACTGAACTTTTAGTCAGTGCCATTATTTATCAATATGTATTTAAATGAAGCTGTTAATTTGTATGACCTACGTAAATAAAATCTTGTATATTTATACCCAATACCTTGTTTCATTCACGATTCCTTCCCATAATCCGTCGTTGTTATAATCGTAAATAGCGCCTGTGGTAATACTAAGTGTATCATGAATACTAATGTACTCCCTGACTAGTTGATTCACAAACTTCCAAATACCTACAATAAAGGATCATTCAAATAAACATGTTTCTAGAGTAACCAGATGTCCCAATGTTTTCCGTCAGTTTTTCAAAGAAATACAACTTTATGGCGTTTAGTGTCACTCGAAAATGATATATTCTTCAAGAAAAGAATTTAGCCCCCATGAGCATTTTTCCTTTAAGATTGGACCCCTATTGAGAGTGGAAGCAAAAAGGTACACAGCAGAATCTTTTCTTCTGAAAGTATATTCACTAAACTTTAACACTTGAGCAGTATCACCAGAAAACAAAAGTTGCCTTGGGCCATATGAAAACACCAAAGGCTAAATCAGCCTATATGCAGTATGCTTTGATTGTTTCCTATTCGAATCAATAATCAATGACCATTTGCAACTTCTATATGATGTGGAAAACGAATTTGTTTTTTCTTGTCTGAAGAAATAGTCCTGACTATTTTCTTTAAGAACAAAAATTTTACGCGCTCATAAATGCTCGCCTAACATTGCTTTGTCCAACACATAAAAAATCGTGAAAATTCCAACATGAAGGGAAACGTTGACGCAGACGCTAATGCCAACGACTTGGTGGATGCATAAGTCATAAGGTAAAAACGACATAGACTGCTTAACCTTACGCACTGAACGGATTAATTGTTAGAACTGAAGTTGTTGAAGCCAACATCATTTGGCTTTTCAACACATTCCCCCAAACTAGGCTAATGTTTGATGGAGAAGAACTGTAAATTGTCGAATTTTTGTCACGCATTTTCTTTCAAGGCGACACAATTTGTGATTACAAAACCAACGAGTTACCTCTTCAAATGACACATCAGTTATTCATATTCAAATGCTCTTTATCATATTTTTTACTTTCCAAAAAAACAAAACAAAAAAAAAAACGCTTTGTGCTACTCAATATCAGGTGTCAGCCAATAAAAAGCGACGTTTCGAAATGACGTCGGATTATGGCAGTGTTTATCAGATGATATACAGCAGTATACTTCCCGTTATCTGATCAGACGTCGCGTTATATGCGTAACTGCATTAGAACACGTTTTTATCACTGTTCTATTTAATTTCCTGTTATGCGCTTATATACATTTTCAATTTTGTCTTCAATTTCAGTGAAAGCTAATATGCAAAGAACATCAAACCAATTATATGTAAACCTCTCGCTCGAAATCAGAGACAAACGGCCTGGTAGTGGCATGAGTTTTAAAAAATATGTACGAAATTAAGATTGTATTTAACAAAACCAGACTCTTTGCGTTATAAAAATAACCTTCTCCGACTGTCGTTTGCTGTACATGTGTATTAATAAATAGATAAAAAGGACTGTCGTCTTTTACTGAACAAATTTTTATCCGATTTTGTACTCAAAGTTACAAATATGAAAGAGATAAAGTATTTTTATTTAAAGTCAACCTTTTTGGAATCCTTCAAACATAGGTACAAGAGTTGACGACAGCAGAATTCCATCAAGTGATGATGTTCCTGCAAATCAAGAAAACAAATTATTAAGACATTATAATATTTTATACATTAAATTAAGTTAAGCAATTTTCCAATGAAACGTCTGAATCGACGTAATACAATATTGTTAAGTATCTCAAACAAAGAAAGCCGAGCGTTCTGAGTATATTCAAGTATATCATTCAGTCTGGACTCAAACAATAGTATATACATATTTAAAGAGTAACTACACTTCAGGAACTGACTGAATCAGATCCCAAACCCTATCCCCAACATCAAAGGGAAAGATTGACAAAGACATCCCAACAAACAATAAATTACAAGTGATAAGCCGAGTCAGCAGCTCTTTCCCAAATAGATGGCAATTCAGCTATCTTTATTGAACTAAATAATTTAGACCAACAGACGGGTTACAACGGACTAAGCAAATTATATGAAAAACATTTAACAATTATTTTTACCTATTTTCTATTTTTATGATAGAAGGATTAAACTGAGAACACAATAAATTAAACAGCACCGAACATAAAACAAATGCAACCGCAACAAAACTACCGCCTTGGGACGGTCAGTAATAACTACTGGGGGGTTTAAACCGGTTTTACTGGGCCCAAACCTTCACCCTCACCCTCCGCTGCGGTGCACACAATTAGTTGGTAGTTCGGTTCGTATGGAGGTCCCCTAACTCATCAGAGAGTCATCACGGTCAACAATTAAGATCAAGAAAAGACCGTGATGAAGCAAGGATGAGGACTCGACAGCCAAAACGTGTTGAGACACCCGGAGATCCCTGGGGCGTCAGCAACACCACTGGAGTACTGGAGCAAAAGAAGACCACCAGTTGAACCCCGGTGGGCCAAGAAACAGACAAACATCCGGCCCCAACCAACTAATATATAGCTATATGTAGTGGCTATCATAGAGTCTGAACCCCGACCCACCGGCGTGCAATTAAAGAGGACAGCAAAGTTGTCAACCGTGATTGGGTTAACCACTAAGAATGCAGACTGTCGCATTACATCTATGTTATAGCCAATGCGTTTAAATCGTATGATAATTTTCTTAAATTGATCGGGAAATTCTGTTTTCCCTACGATTTTGCGTAATTTATATACTAAGTCATCATAAAATTCAGGTTCCGATAGGCCTTGTTGCAAAAGTGACCTTAACCCTATATTATATTTAGAAACCAATTCAAAGTGTCTACAAGTCTGTTAAATCATTTTGACTTTTAGCTTTGTGAAAACTATCATGACCGTCAGCAGCTATGTTTTAGGTTTTAAACTTGCTTTGAGTATTTTACAATGCAGTTGCTTTAAACAATATTTTATTGATGCGCTTTCACAAAGTATAGTACACATATACATATATCAAAATATCAGAATCTTCTATTGCAAAAGCGTTTATTGCATCAAACTAAATTGATAATATTTATTACATTTTGAATGCTACTACCAGTTTGAACTAAGAATAAATGAATAAAGAATAATGTAATTAAACTAAACGGAAAAAAAAATTTTATGTCCTAATAAGGGCATCTAATCTTGATGGCAAGTTTTAGCTTACCGTTTATCATTAATGACTGTGTTGTTATATTTCTATTCAAATAGTTTGTGCAATTAATGGCCATTCCTCCTATACGTGGATCACTGACTATGCATGGTTCGCTGGTGTAATCAGTCATCTGTTGTAAAAAAAACAAATTAGTAGAACATAACAAAGTTCAAGTTATGAAAAAAAACTATCACCACTGCATTACTAGCAAAGACTATTTTGTTTAATATTGCTTTGATTTTGCTTAAATTTCACAGCAAGATTAGCAATGTCGATTTGCAAGATGAAACAGGAACTTCCCTATTGTATGTTGCATCTGCCTTGCTCTTCCATGGTAGTGTGTATATAAGGGTCGATAAATTTGAGAGAAATAGACGCTTGAGTTGGTGGAATTATGTACTCCGAAATTGAATGACTGACAGACGGACGACGGAAATTTAAGAAAGTAAGAAGATATTTTTATAAACATATACACGAACGATTGTAGAACTATGAGCAAACGCTTCTGTACACATCTGTCTCAATTATATACATATTAACAAAAACCGACAAAACAGATAAAAGTAATCAACAAAAACACTGTCGATTATGTTATTATGGACAAATAGAAGACAGAAGATGTCAACGTTTAAAGTGTGTATGCTCTTTCCGTACAGGATACTTGTATAAAGTACTAACACAGACTTACACTGAAATAACTTTGTCTCAACATTGATTCATATGACGCTAAATCAACAATGTAACAACCTTGGGTACCCGATGGGATAAGCGTATAGAAGGGCATTTCTGTTTACGTACCGTTGAATTTGATGCCACTGTTGAAAGCCAAATAGGGGCATGGAACGTTTTGCTAAATGCCCATGCTGATCTGTCGTCAGTTAAAATGCATGTGCTGTCGTTTTGAGTATTCTGTGGTTCTCCAAAGACAAGGACATTGTTGAGAGTAGAAGTAGCATTTACAGAAGGAAATTTTAAATCAGCGACCTGCAAAATATACTTCTGAAAGTAGCCTAATGTCCTCACTATTTTTACTTATTTGCCCATTACTACCTGGTACACTCTCCTACCTCAGACTTCGAACATGTCTACCCTAATGTGCTTAAATATTCGGACACATAAAAACATTAATTTTCCATTTGGGGCAAATGGAAAATTAATGGTTTTATGTTTCCCAATATTTAGGCATTATAGGGTATTCCCAATGTAACGGATATCTGATATGTTATTATTTACAGTATTAAAATATTTATTTATTTAATGCTAGACTGTAGTCCCTAATCACTAATCAGTCGCCATATTGTGTGAGACTAAGCTGGTCCTTCGAATCATGCGCGGGTCTTTTTTATGAGATACCAACAATAAACGAGTTAAAACAATGGTCAGTGCTTGAACATACTGAAATTACAATTACTTATATCTGTACAGAACAAAATGTTCATGTTCAGAACATGAACAAGATTTCAAAAAAAGCCATTAGTCTAATATTTGTAATCGAGATATAACACAAATTTTAAAAGATGCGTCAGCGAGCCCACATGTTATGTTATACAGTATGTTATACGTACATGTAGCCATCAATGTAACCCAAGCAAAATGTATTTATACTTCATTAAAAAAGTAGTAAATTAAAGTCTTTCAGACTGAAGTGTCTGTTTTTATTTTATTCCTTTTTTTATTACTCATTGTATTCCTGATTCTGTTTCAGAATTGTCCAAACTTACGTTTATACTTGAACAGCCACACATAGGAACCATTTCGTGTTCTGGTGAATTGCAAATGTCATTATTAAACTGATAAGCTCCTTTAGCGTTTTTAGGATTCTTTAGTATATGACTTAAACTTCCCATCGTCCCGTTATTTGGAGCAGGCTCTATATTTAGAAGTTCTGTAATAAAACATATAAAAATGGCTATAAATTAAATTACTAGCAATTAAAATTAAGACATCATTTGGTTTTGAGATAATCCGAAAATTAAGTGCGCTGTATCAGTAATATCTTCTATGCCTTAGATGTTTAAGAAAACTATTTGTACAACATTAAAAGTTTGGACAATATGGACACATATTATTTGTTTTGACCTATACATAGCTTCAGTAATCGTAAGTACGCAATTCGAGCCTAACGTTCTTTTGAGATCGATTTTAAGTCTTTACATACCATTGACATTTTTAGCTCCATTTGTAAAGACTTTGGTTTTGCTTTAGAAACCTGGATAGTTTCGTAAGTAATAGCAATCATTTATAAAACAAAATGTTATACAGTCATACAACCTGACATTAAATTGTATAGCTCGAGATTCTCAAAGGGTTCTGCTGTTAAATTCTGTTTAAAGCTTGGTCCATGCGCTAGGAAGAGTGCCTGCAAATAAATTAGAGAAATTTTAAACTCCACAGATCTGTATATACTTATATAACATGTACATAAATAAGAGTTCTTGTTTGTAATTTCGAGTTCGTTATTCCTGTGAGTTTACTAGCCCTTTCAAGAATATTTAACATTTAGCGGAACCTTCGTTAAAAGACATAAACCGGAGCTTCTGGCGATACACTAACTAGCCTCCGATAGCAGAACTTGATATATGTGATCCACGCGAGGTTTAAACACAGCGGCAATATTTAAGAGGCAGTGCTCTTGACCGCTAGTGCAAAGACCCATTTTTATGTCCGAATACAGCATACTAAATACGTTGTCAATACTCCTGATCAAATATACTTGGTATGTACTAAAATATAAGACGAAGACCAACTGCACAGCCATGCAGTTGGTGTGATGTAACTAACATCTGCAAAGTATTAGCTAATCCACTTTAAATGATCTATGCACCCTACATATGATTATCTAGCTATTCCGACTACCGGATGTTTCTTTTCTTTATTCACTTACATGCATACTTTTGTATGTATTGTCCCAACCATGGTTACCACCATTGCAGTAATAAGCGTGATTGCTAAAACAAATAAAATCTATATAAACATTAATAAAACATACAGTTTAATCATGTGCAGAACAACAGTGTACAAAATAAGCACTTTTTCGAAATATCTATGATATATTTACATGCAAATCAGAGGAGTTATTGTCATTTATATTTCATGACATACAAAGTTAATTTCAACTTATCTGTAGAAGCCACAAAAAACAATTATTGTGACTGAGTTTGGTTTCCAAGCAGTTAATCGGAGCAAACCGAGCATCGATAAAATCACTAGCGTTGACCAGAAGACGTTTTCGTGTGTTAATACGAAAGTCAATTTTCGCATTAGTTCAGACTTATCAGCCTTCGCGGCGCGTTCGCGCATGCCGTTCAGTACTTATTCGTGCGACGTAAATAATTTGCCGAAACTCAAAACTGAAAAAGTTTATTACCAATATTTAAGGCCGCAAATTGAAGTTGCTAATAACGGTTAAATCTTACTCGAAAACCATCCACTCTGTTTCCATATCAAGCAAAATTGGCGCAATTCTGTCACTGTTGGTGAAATGGTGCCGTTTAGGCAGAGTGTCTTTAGTAAAAACATTCATGGCTGGATGTTTGCAGTTAAGGGTTTCAACAATATCTTGCTCTGAAAACTCTGGAAATGAAAAGAAAACGATTGTTTACATTTTATAATGCCAACAAACTGAAAGAAACTTACTAGTGTGTTATCATACAAAGGCGCTAAATTAATGGTGTTTTCATTCAATAGTCTTTTAGCTCATAAATTTATTCTTTCAACAATCAAAGCAAATTTGATCACCCTATCTATCTGTTTCCATCTTCGAATTCTATAAAGGCCATTATATAAACTGCTGAATTCAAGATCCATCTGATTGCTCCAACCCACTTTTGGTTTATATTGTTTATTTACGCATGCTTTTCCATATTGTTTGCTTGCCATTTCCGATTAAACAGATTTCTAGGTTTTCATATTTCTTTTAGGTTACGAAATAGATATTCAAGAACTAACGGGCTAGAATTTAATAGCATTCATATCATAGAACCCAGAACTCATGTGTAAATTGAAAACACGTAGGCTGAATCGTAGACTTACAGGGGAAGCCACTCTACTGTTTTTATTTCTGCCTCCCTTCTCAATATATTTAACTCTCAAAAGAAAAGATTCATTCTTTTAATGACAAATTCGTTCCTTTAACAGGCGACTCCTTTTTTAAGGGTTTCCTTGCCCCAACAAGCAACTAGGAAGTCACTAAATGTGTCTACCTTCGAAACTATGGTGGATGAAATGTAGAGGTGAACTCATACACCTTAACTCTTTAAGCACCAAAAACGCAGACGACAAAGTTTACGTCTGCAAATTTAAAAAATGCCTGGTCCAAGATTTTTTATATTGAGAATTCAAATACTAGAGAGCAAACAGTGTAGATTTAGATAAGGCGGCTCATTATGAGCCGCCCAATCATGATCTATGCTGTTTGCAAATTCTCCTATTCTCTGGCGCTTAAAGTGTTTAATACACATCTTGCGTATCATAATATCAGAAAAAATAACCTTTGCTGTTTGGTTCCGCAACTGTGGAACTCTTCTTGACAAACTGAGGGAAAACTTGCCCAAAGACCCGTTCAATCATATACATTTCTGTAATATTTTGATAATAATCGGACACTGTAACTGTCTTACTGCAAGAAGTATCGTCAAAGCCTGAAATAACATAAAAGAAATATATATTATTCTATAGCTTCCGATATACGGTAACATTTATTTCACATATTATGGTACAAAGAATTATGAAATTTCAAATTTCATTTCCAATTGATGAAAGAATGCTGAATCTAAACATAAGAATTTTAATTTCAAGGAAAAAAATGCAAACGTGTTATTGTAGAACGTTGTTGGTGCTACTGCATTACCTTCACTTAAGACGTATGAAATTAACTTAATGTAGTATCTAATTCTTGTCCAAAACTACCATAAAATTAAATAAAAGATTTGGGAAAAGCTTACCATAACTCTGCTGAATACGAACAGATGGATGACGGAGACTGGGTTATCCAGGTTTATCAGATTTTACATTTAGCTTCCTGGGGCCATATTCATTAAAACGACTTAAGTCGTTGCTATGCTGTTGCTAAGGCTAAATTTCTTTGAAGGAGATTCCCTACCATACGAAATTTGCTCTGGAGGAACAGTCTTACAAAGACTGTTCCTCCAGACCAAATTTCATAGTTGTAGGAATCTCCTTTATAGATATTTAGCCTTAGCAACAGCATAGCAACGACTTAAGTGGCTTTATGAATATGGCCCCAGTTCATTAAGATTTTCCTAAATCCATTTCAGGTAAGTATGGGTACACTTTCAGAGGAAGCAACTCTAGCATTATTATGTTTGCCGCCTTTCTAAAATGGGATCAACTCTTAAAACAAAAGAATTCGTCTCCAAAGGAGTAGACATCGTTCAAGAATGGCTATGATAACCAAGATAGAAAAACAGGGGTTCACTTAAAGTGTATGGCTTTATAAAAATGACAAAAAAACATATAAGTGTACCATACATGTATGTGCACTAGAAAGATAAAGGGACTAAAACATCTACCATGATCAGCAATGATGATGATGTTGATGCAGTTTTGCATGTTTCTTTCATATAAGTTGGTCATCAGTATGTCAATTAACTCATCAACAGTCTGCAGTTGGCCATTGACCTGAAAAGGATGTTGCATTTGTGTACGAAATCTCTCTCTCTTTTGTATAAACACTGTTCAAGGGATCATAATAACTTATTTTTCGACCAGAACACCTCGGGCATGTATCTGCAGCTTCCTCACATGTCATGTTTGTGTCACCTGAGAGACACAAAGAGTAACACGAACAAAACTGTACTGTGTTTCAGTAACTGCTACCTTTGGGACAAGTTTAAATGAAAAATGGGGTTTGAACTGAGCATTTACATTTCCTCATATTAATTGATCACTTGTAAGCCTGTCTTTATGCATTCGTCCTATGTCGATAGTGCATAGTTTTATAATACAAAGTTACCTATATAGTTCAACAGCCATGTTAAAGGATGAGAAAAGCATTTCATGTGTAGTATAGAGTAACAGTTTTCGAGTTAAACAAGCAGGACTTGTTCAAAGAAAACAATTCAATGTTAATAAAGAGTAACAGTTTTCAAGATAAACAAGCAGACCCTGTTTTGAGAAAACAGTTCATTGATTTGATTTCAGTAAAATTTCCAGAGGTTCTCTTATAGGATCGCCTAGTATAAATGAGCCGCGACACGACAAAACCAACAATGTGGAAGTGCGCCCAGTGCAGACTCAGATCAACCTGGGCATCCGCCCAGTCTGATCAGAGTCTTCGTTGTCCGCATGGAGGTAGCTTAGACCCTTAGCTACCCTTTTAGCGCTTAGCGTAGAGTCTGATTGTACTGGGCGGATGCCTAGGCTTATCTAATATGCACTAGGCGCACAACTACATTGCTGGTTTTCTCGTGTCGCGGCTCAATGAAAGATATGTTTTCGTAAAAAAACATTTCTCATCTGTTTTGATAATTATCCTACGTATAAAGGTTTGATTAATATAAGCGCTTCGCTTACCATCAGATACTGCACCATGTTATATTGTACTTATCTTGTAATTATGTAATTTACACTGAATAAATATTGTTTAAACCAAAGTATAGTTTTTTTTATATTTTACTTACTGCAGCACTTTCAGGACCATATATATGTGCTTCATGGTCCGGCTGATCAAAGTACAATGTCATAAAATCTGGTCTGGTCTCCTGTGGCATATCAAGCCAGCTAAGAACTTCGTACACTCTTTCTGTATAACCTGCTGCACTTTACACAAAAATAATAAATGTAAACTTCATGCTAAAGAAAGGCTTAATTTACTGATGCAGTACAAATGCAGTACAAATCCAGCAGGCACATGACGTCGTAAATGAGGCTGAACTAATGGCAATGCGACGTAATGACGTTATTTAAAGTATATACGTATATCTGCATTTCATTTCCCCCAGGAAAACACTTCTTTTAGACTTTGTTTGCTACCCTAGGTGACGAAACCCATCTTATTGGAAATAATTTATTTTCAACATCAACTTCTTTCCTTTAGAAGTTGACCCCACTGGGAAGGGAGGCAAGTAGATATTGAAAGAGAAGCTTCTCTTAACGTATACCAGTTGTCCTTAGAAGTCTTTATATTATATTCTGTTGCTGTTCTGAATCTATTTCTGTTCACATTTAGTCTTAGGCATGCTCAAGAAGTTACGATATGAATCTTTGAAATTGATCATTTGAAAACATTGACCCTACCATGATGTGCGCAAATATATGTTTGCTTTGTAGATATTTTGTCTTTATAAACGTAGGATCCAATATGATGTGATGTTTTATTTTGTTGTTATTGTTGTTGTTTTGCTGCTTTACGTTCACAGTAAATAGCTGTGGTAATGTCGGAAGAGTTAACCTAACCACACTATTCCTGGGCAGGCTTAGGTCTACTAAGCGGTTTACCAGAGCTAAGTGCACACACTTTCGCCAGTAACTGACAACTGCCCGTCTTGAATCAACGGAAGGAGAAACGAAAATATGTGGCCGGACCGAATATCGAACTCGGGCCCTCTGGGCCTTGAGTTAGATTCGCTACCGACTGCGCTGCGCGGCCCGGCATATGACCCGTAAGCAATACCGGTATTGAACATTAAGCTTACAAACCAAAATCAAATCTGCAAACTTTCAAATAACACACAATAAGGTTTGTAATGCTCAGTTAAAGGCTCTATAAAACTTTTAAAATATTTTTTCATATACAAAAATTCTTTGCCGTTTAAATATATCATACGAATCGCAAGATACTGGCAAATAAAGCATACCCATCGTAGTGTTTCCATATATCTGGATAGATTCCTACAAAAAGAAACAAGTACACTAGTGGTGCTCATGAGTAAATAAAGCTTTAAACCAAGCCTAACAGCATACACTAATGTCCACCAAATTCCATCGACACCATCTCCAGTTTAGCCTTGTCTCGCAAATACATTTCCTCTATTTTTCAACATCTTGATTCTCGAGGTTAGTTACTCGGCAAAACGAATGCCATATTGCTAGCAGACTACAGACAAACAGCTTAAGGACAAACGCCAGGAACCACAGCAGAAGTGCTGCTTGAAACGGCCAGCAATTAAACAATGGAGGACTTTAGTTTTTCTATATCCAAGCTCTCCCCCTCTGCTTCTGCGGTGGTTCGAAACATTTAGTTAGCTGTATGGTGTGCAAGAAGATAGGCTATCCTAACACATCAATGAATCATCACAGGAAATAAATTAACCAATGATAAATCGGTTTTCATAATGATATTATTTAGACCTTGATTTTTTTACCTCTGGTAGGACTTAACAGTTACAAGGTTTAAGTTATATTATACTCCTACAGTTTTGCTAAATTTTCTTTAGACTATGCAGTCATAACTCAAGAAAGACACACCACAGTCACTAGGCACTGTGCGCGTTGTATGCTACCTAGTCATACTACCAGATTTCATGAAAAAATAAAGAAAATAATGCACGAACCCTGAAAAAGCACATGTACAATTGGTCAGAGGCGCTTGGCTAAGATGCAGTGTATTGCCGGTGCGAAATCCTTTCGACCATCCAGTTGGGTTCCTTTATCGAATCAGAGAAGGACATAGGTAGCAAAAAGAGAAAAATAGGCTACATGTGTGTATTTGTGAAGCACAACAGAACCGAAATTGTGGGTTAAGCGCGGGAAAATCGGTCTAAGCCCCGAGAAATTTGTTACTGTCCTTCGAAGGTGGTGCTTCTGTTGTGGTTTTCTAGTTTTGACATTGTTTGTCAGCTTTTTATTAGTCTTTGACTATTTGTGCATTTTTAGGATGGCTTCGCGGCCATCTGCTGAAAAAAAGCTGACACCTTGGCTTTTCTCTTGCTTGCTTTACTCAGAGCTCCAGATAAGAGGGGGTATTGAAGATAATTCGAAGATAATTTTTCTTATTTCTCAACGAAAACATATGTTGTGACCCCTCATTAGAACCTCTCGGTGAGACGGTTCTTGTGATGGGTCATAACATATGATTTTATGGAAAAATAAGGAAAATTATCCCTAAATTATCCCTTACCCCTTCTTATCTGGAACACTGTCAACTCTGTGTGCCGTCGATATAGTTATCCTTTGTTCATTTGGTGTTTATGGCGGAAAGTGGATATCGGCTCAGTTGTCGGTTCAACAACATTGCCTTCTCATCTACTCCACCTTTCATATGAGCCGTGACACGAGAAAGCCAACAAAGTGGTTATGCGCCCAGCGCAGACTCATATCAGCCTGGGCATCCGCTTTATCTGATAAGAGTTTTTGCTAAATGCTTAAAGGGTAGCTAAAGATCTAAGCTACCTCCATGCGGACAGCAAAGACTCAGATCAGAATGGGCGGATGTCCAGGCTGATCTATGTATGCGCTGGACCCACCACCACTTTGTTGGTTTTTGGCGCACCTGCGTTAGCTGGGGCGCTATAAGCGTGCACGGAACCGTCCGTTCGTCCGTCCGTCCATCCGTCAACAATTCGCAGTAGGTGTCTTGTGAGCGCAACTCCTCCTACACTTTTTGGCCAATCATTTTGAAACTTCACAGATGTTTTGGCCATGGTCTGTCAATATGCATATTGTTTGCACATAATTCTCAGATTAATTTTTACCACTTTTTTTACATGTTGAACTTAGTCATTTTTTTTACACAAAAGTCCGTTCGTCAACAATTCGCAATAGGTGTCTTGTGAGCGCAACTCCTCCTACACTTTTTGGCCAATCATTCTGAAACTTCACAGATGTTTTGGCCATGGCCTGTAGATGTGCAAATTGTTTGCACATAATTCCCAGATTAATTTTTATTACTTTT
Source organism: Ctena decussata (assembly GCA_963989385.1). Classification (NCBI taxonomy): domain Eukaryota; kingdom Metazoa; phylum Mollusca; class Bivalvia; order Lucinida; family Lucinidae; genus Ctena; species Ctena decussata. Next base: position 54,478,743 of record OZ022501.1, on the reverse strand, counting down.
TACACATGTTGAACTTAGTCAATTTTTTACACGATACCTTCCATTGTGAGTGTCTTGTGAGCGCAACTCCTCCTACACTTTTTGGCCAATCATTTTGAAACTTCACAGATGTTTTGGCCATGGTCTGTCAATATGCATATTGTTTGCACATAATTCTCAGATTAATTTTTACCACTTTTTTTTACATGTTGAACTTAGTCAATTTTTTACATAATACCTTGCGTAGTGTGTGTCTTGTGAGCACAACTCCTCCTACCTTTTTAGGCCAATCATTTGAAACTTCACAGATGTTTTGGCTATGATTTGTAGATGTGCATATTGTTTGCACATAATTCCCAGCTTAATTTTTGCCACTTGTGTCACATGTTTAACTTAGTCAATTTTACATACCATAATACCTTGCATAGTGGGTGTCTTGTGAGCACCTCTCCTCTTACACTTTAAGATCAATCATTCTGAAACTTCACAGGTGTTTTGTCATGATCTGAAGATGTGCACATTGTTTGCACATAATTTCCCGATTAATTTTTGCCACTTTTTTAACATGTTTAACGTCATTTTTGTCACACCTACTTTTGTCACACCTGCGTTAGCATGAGCGATATAGTTTTCACTACCAATAAGAACTCGTGTGACTTAACCCCCGCAGGTGCGACACCGCTTTCCGCGGATGTCTTGTTTCGTGTCGCGGCTCAAATATGCTGTGCCCAAGATACGGTGAGCCTCCTATACCCACTGCCCCAACGGCCACTGGACAACGGGAAACCATCTCCTTTTCACCCTGACCATACCGTATATTTTCACACATATAGCTTGACTTGCACAGTTTTATATAACTTAAGACAGGTCTTCCAAGTATGGCTAGTTTACCTGATATATTGACGTCAGATCCTGGCCAAAAGTAAGTGGCTGTCTTACGCCCTTGTTTCTTCGCTGTTATCCATATCTATAGAAAAGTTTTGTCAAAAAGTCATCAAACTTTAATGATTTCCCAGCCAAAACTAAATTAATCCATTTTCGGAAGTACATGTATGAAATAACATGTACATGCCCATTTCATAGCTAGAATACTTTTCAATGATTACACACAAAAAAAAGTAAACAAATTACACCTTAAAAGCAAAAAGGAAATTGTGTATTTTCTTTTCATAACTCATTTTAACTACCTACGCAAATTAGTCATTCAAAGTCAGTTGCGCTATGATACAGAAACTAGGAACCAGAAAATCATAAACATGTCAAGTGACGTAACGGAGACATCTTATTCTAGATGAAGTATTAAGTTTGGATATTGCATAGCATTGTGCTATTACATGTACTTCCTTCGAGTATTATGAAGTAAAAAATTTATGAAGATAAAAGTCTCTTTACCGGTTCTCCTTTCCACCACCTCGGGTCCTTCGAGATAGGTTTTGAGATAGAAAATAGATTAGGCATATTTTCGTCAACCATGGTGTTGTATACAATGCCGTGGCTCTCAGGATACAAACCCTAGAAAACAAAACAACAGCAGTTCATTTGTCGGCAAATAATTTTGTTTATGCAAATTTTTTGTCTGGAAAATGCGATATGATCCGGCTATATCTTCTGACAACATGAGTTACAAATGCAATGAAGCATATTCCATTTTTGAGTGGCTATTCATAAACGCTTTGACTCATATTATTATCATTATTATTATTTTGTAATTTGAGCCGCGACACGAGAAAACCAACTATGTGGTCGTCCGCCCACCGCAGACTCATCCGCCCACCGCAGACTCAGATCAGCCTGGGCATTCACCCAGTCTGGTCAGACTCTTTGCTAAGCGCTTAAGGGTAGCTGAGGGGACTAAGCTACCTTCATGCAGAAAGCAAAGACTCTGATCAGACTGGGCGGATGCCCAGGCTGATCTGAGTCTGCGCTAGACGCACGACCACATTGTTGGTTTTGTCACGTCGTGGCTCAATTATACTTTAGTACTAATTGATTATCTATTACTGAGTACAACTTTGAAAGCTTTATTTTCCTCCGGGTGTTTCCTCATTTTTTCAAGTTACGTTAAAGTGATACGTAAAGTATGCCAAAAAGTGGAACCACTCTATAATGGTTTTATGACCATGTTATGTCATTGCCTATGCGAGATGGTGTATTTTTCTTTTGATTAAATAGCAGTTGCACTGGACTGTTTCATGACAGGCCAATGACACCCAGTGAACATGAATATATTTCTTAAAATTATTTGTCGGTATATTCAGCTGCAGCTCAATTGCGGTGTACACATTTCTTAATCTTTGGGAAATAGACTAGAAATCGTACACGTTGGAAAAGCGTTTTCTTCTTAAATTCTTACAATTATAAAGCGGCTGATTTTTATTTGATTTTGACTGTCAAACATGGAATCCGGCTATTAAGAAACTTTTTAAGTGACTCTTACCGTAACAATGGTATAATGGTTGGGAAAGGTGACCGTGGGATAGACTGATCTCATATACGGAGTGTGTACACCACACTGGCTCAGTCTAGCGATAGTTGGTGTGAGGTGTCGTTTTAGATAATCTGCACGGAATCCATCCAGCGAAATCAGAAGTACAGGAGGACGGCTAAAAAAAAAACATTGAAATCCTGGTTAGAGATTCTGCTAAAATGCAACAGCTATAATGAAATATATCGTTCCTAAATCTGCCAATGGAAATATGCGACCACTACAAAACTGGCTGAATTCAGTATAGGTAAAGTTGAGTTCCTATGTCGTAGGCAGCATTGTACTCATGCTCGTACAGATGTAAAGCTGAATAAGTATACATTTAAGGGAAGCTAATCTGCGAATTTTATGATGCCCTCCCTTCTAACTGGGGTTCAACTCTTACAAGAAAGACTTTGTTCCTCGGTTAGCGAATTCTTTCATGTATGGGTGGGCCCCATTTATTAAGGGCTTTGTCGTCCAGGGCGCAGTTGTTCAAAACTAACGATGTCTTTAGTTCACAATACGTTAAAATTAAAAACGTTAATATCTCTAATACGCCAATATGTTTTGTTTAAAAAATGTGAGAAACTTTTGCATTGCAGTGCATTTGACTATTATGTGGCAAACACTTAACGAGTTGGCCTCTTCACGAGCTTGTTGGGCTAGCGATGCTTTGAATAACTGGGCCCTGGAAAACAAACACGAAATTATAGAAGTTGTTTCCTTCATAAAAATGGCAGAAATGATTTTGTGCCCATTAACTTTTGGCAGTTGGATCGTTTTCTTGTTTTTATTCATTTATCTACATACAAAGCCTTCTTATAGCTTTTATAAGTGTTAGATACAGTGAAAATAGTTTCTTTTTCTTTATGTCACGCACCATTGTACAGCTAAGCTATCGTGGAATCAAAGTGTTATTTTTTACATATGATTGCTGATCTATCGTTACCCTTGAGGACAGTGGTCTGTTGTTGTTGTACAAGGAAGTTCAGCCCATGGTGTAACCACAGGAGCAGCCCATAAAGCCATTGGTAAAAAGGTTCTGAGTCGAGCCCCTGTAGCTCTGTCAAACCTTGTCATAAATCGCAGACCCGTGAGTTCCTCTACGTCCTTTATACGAGCGACGTTGTTCTCTAAGAAATCTTTGTCCGGCTGAAATACAACATAGTGGAAAAATGCTTTAGACTTCAAACTTGCTGGTATTCAAGAGTTCGTATAAATAGAAAAGTGGCATTTACAAAAAGTGGCTATACTTTTGCCGAGTGTGCAAGACCAGACTAATATTCCCTTTAATGGTATAGTGCGTAAGAATCCTCTTCTTTCTTCTAATCATTCAAATATACAAACTGGTGCATTTTCACTATTTTGACAACGTACATTGCCTTTAACAAGTAAACAAAAGCAAACACACAGCTTTTCGATCTCCTTTCAAACGTAAGAATCATCAGGCCAGCTAAAACCACTCCTGGTAAAGGTTTAACTCACAATTGCATTCCTGCCGGGAATGAAAATATGAGTTAAACATTTACCAGGCGTGGTATTTTGCAGCATGATTTCCCACTTAAAAAAACAATCAGAAGCTCCCGCAAATGGATAACCAAAATTATTATATAACATTGCTAGGCGATTTACAGGACTGTATATAATGCGCATTTAAACGCATTTTCTGCCTTGAAGTGTAGTAAGAGTTGTAGTTGTCCAACACTCATGAAAGGGGCCAAAAATGAAAGTGGTCAAAGTACCCAAACCATAAATCAGAACTCATTAAAAAATTGACCATTCCGGAATATTCTAGACACACAGACATGGACCCCAAAATAGAGGTGTGATCAGGTGCTCGCGAGTAGTAAACATCACCTGCCTATAATGATACAGCCGTCATATCTATGTATCAGTGGAAAACAGCAGTAAAAATGAAAGTCAAACTGATTTATCCACCAACAGGACAATTGTGAGAACTCCAGAGATTTATCTTGACATGCGAATTAGTAGAATGACATGGTAATATTTTGGTTATCATTTGCAGAAGCTTGATTGTTTAATTGGCCCCCGTCCATCTGGGCCCGTGAAATAGATAGGCTGCCTAGTAGCTCTACGGCAGAGCTGCTCGTAATAACAGTGTAGCAGAACCATACCAGAGTGAATTTCTATCTCAGGTCCTACAGATTCGAAGCAATGTCTTAACATGACTGAAATATCGTTTACCAAGACATTAAACCAAAACGTAATAAAATTAACAACAACGACTGTTTAATTTTCAAGTGAGAATGGAATTGGCTGTATTAAGGGTAATATTCGCAACAGTTCTAGTTCATTCTCGAAAATATTGCTATTGCGAAACAACTATGGCACTTTAATCGAAATTCATATTATGAGAATTGCCAGTTCAAAACTTTGTGACTATTTAAGGAATGAATTTCATTTTTCTGAGGTTTATCGAAGTGTAAACTACATTGGGTCACGTGCAAAGTGAATGAACCCCGAAGGGGTTCATGTAAACTTTGCTAGTGGCCCAATTTAGTTTACACTTCGATAAACATCAGAAAAATTAAGTTCATTACTTATATTTACATTCGTTTCAATCAAATCTTTCATGAAAAATCTTCTATAAGCGCTAAAATTGAAGCAGTAAAACATGTACACGCAGTTTTTTCTGCTAACAGCAGAACGGCATGCATGACGTCATGGCGTTGCTGACGTCCAATCAGGTTGTAGAGAGCTATTGTTTATTTTGACGTCATTGACGTCGCGTGTCTCAATGTAATTATTGGAATGTAAACTACATTACGTTCCAATGGTTTACTATAGGGCTTTTCAGTAAATACACCAAGAACGTAAATATTACCTTTTAACCCAATTGAAAAATTAGGTGATTGGCTAGTCTTACTTCCTTTTCCGCCATTTATACAATGGGACAAAAATGAAACAACTGTTGAGACTTTATGTTTGCCTCCCTGTCGCCCCTTCCTTAGGAAGCAGTTTTGTGCTTTAAGAGATGATTCCATCTGAACAGAGATTGAATGAAAGTACAAAACTGAAATGTCAGAGTTGCTTCCCTTACAAAGTGCCCACTTACCTTAAGTCGGATTGGTGGACATAAACTTTCGCTAACTGATATCAATCTGCGACTTCCTGTTTCCCTCCCGGGACGACAAAACCCTTCCAAAATCAGGCTGTTTCTGATAAAAAAGAATTTGCTCCTATGGTAGCAATTTTTTTCTTCAAGCATTGTCCCCTCAGGACAATGTAGGCAAAACTGAAATAGGTGGAGCTGTTGCCTCTGACGTGTACCATTCACAAGGACAAAGGCAGGGTTGAAGTCTCTGCTTGATTTGTTTTATTTTGAAAGTATAATTTTGAATGCTTACTATGCAATTATGTGTCTTTGGCTGATGCGGCAATATAAATGCTAGAATATCCAGTTCTTCAGCAGAGCAGCTTTCTATAGATGTAGAGTTTTTCTTGCATTTTACAAGAATCATAAAATAGTGGGTTGGTAGTGGAACAGTTGATGTGTTACTGACCCGCCTAAATATATATAACAAATCAGAATAACAAATACAAGTATATCAGTTCAATGCACTCAAACATACAAACACGCCCTCACAATATTTATTAAGCCCTGTGAAAGAATCTGATAATATGATTGCATGACAACCCTCTAAATATGAAAGGTGGCTCTGCGACTGTTTTCTAGGCATACAAGATGGCTGCTCCGCAAGTTTTTCAGTCATGTAAGAATTTTAAAGAGCTATAACACTCATTTTTTATTTGTGAATAAAAACATCATTCTTCTTAATAAAAGGAATTCTTTGGGATCAAAATTATTTTGTTTATCTAACCTCTCTGTCAGATCTTGTCTTGGTGGATTGAGTAACTTAATAACTGAAAGTTTTCGGAGAAATAAACACTTAGCTGGTAAGTAGATCGGTAGCTTAGCATCTAATTTATACATTAGTTCTTATGGTTTATTTGCTTTGCGTATGAAAACAAATTTGTGAAGTATTTTCAAGCGAGCGCCGTTACATGGTTGTACTGATTGCAATTCTATAAATGGCGGACGGCGTATGGAACTTGCATATCTCCAACCATATTTTGCTGTTGACATCAGCTTCATCCTGAACAGTCCAACTAGCAGTTACTTTTACTTTCTAGTGTCATGAAACTATTTATTATGATGTGTATTATGTATTATGGAGCATTTATAATAGCAGAAAAATAATTGCACTTGCTGGATATTAAATTTTCTACAAATGTACACAATAATTAGCAATAAAGTAAACATACAAGTATAATAAAATTACCCAAACCGCTTGTTTTGTTTGAACGTTCAAACAAAACAAGCGTTTTGGGTAATTCTATTATACATGTATGTTTACTTTATTGCTAATTATTGTGTACATTTGTAGAAATTAAACAAGTTTTGAAAGTTACTGTACTTTGTGTTGTCTAGTGATTTATCCCATACGCCGTCAGCATTGTAATCGAATATTGGTCCCGTTGTTACAGAAACGTCTCCATAAATCGGCACATATTCTCTAATAACACGCCATAGATATGACCATATCCCTGCAAATAAATAAGCCACATTATGCGATTTGCAACAATGTGGTAATTTTTTCAGGTGCTATTCAGATCATCCTACTCATTTATACAGAGTAATTTGAGACCTCGCTGTTGGCGTTTTGGGCTGGGTTGCTTCCGTAGATAGATGAAATGACAAACAAAGGCTCTGATCAGACTACACTTATGTGCAGACTGACCATAGCCTATGCTCATCACCGATGCACAACTGTTGGAAACCACATGATATGGCTCAAATACCCATCGTAGGGTTCATAGAATGCTAATTCAATCTGTAGTTATCTCCGTTAGGTGTGATGTGGTCTAGAGCTAAAGGGGGCCATCTTCTAGGTCCACTACACAAAAACATGACCTATCTTACCATACAAGGCAATCGTATACGATAAAACAATGAAGCTCTTTGTTAAAGCAACTAAGATTTAAAATGTTTTTTTTTCTGTGTCGCAATAACTCATATAGAATATTAAGGTCTTCTTATAAGCATGAATGTAGCGAAAGTGAATAATTCGAACAAAGCTAGAGTGAGCTACATTGCATAAAAGTAGTTACATATACTGTGGACTAATCTTTCATTGATGTGGTTTGTGTTTTAAAACCTCAAAACGTACCTCTTCTAAAGCCTCTGTACATTGGAACAACATTAGATGACAAAGAAGCTTCAACAGTCTCCGTATCATTCGTGGCAAAACCTGGAGGAAAATACTTAAGCTTACACAACATAATCTGTTCACTATGCTCTTCCTATCGTAAATACAGCTAAGTTAAAGTCTGTCTTAAATGGCATCACATTTTCTGCTTATCGTAAGCATCTTAGTCTGGTTTGAATGGCATCACATTTTCTGCTATCGTAAGCATCTTAGTCTATCTTGAATGGCATCACATTTTCTGCTTATCGTAAGCATCTTAGTCTTAGTCTATCTTGAATGGCATCACATTGTCTGCTAATCGTAAACAACTTAGTCTAAGTCTATCTGGAATCGCATCACCTTTTCCTTGACCTATATATACACAGTTGCCTAATTGGCGCTTTAGACAGGCAACGGTTAACGGTTAAAGGAAATTAAAATTGTCACAGAGTAACCGTGAATTTCACGGCAATAAATTATTGACCATAGTATCTGTCCTACAACTTAAACGTGAATAAGGACACTTCTGTGCTTTTTGTATCTTTTTTACAAGGAGAAACAATTTTTGTGACTCTGTTTGATTACCTGGACAAGGAAGCCCTTCCCATACTAAACTCAACTCTTAAAGGAATGAATTTGCTCCATAGGGAGCAAATTCTTTCCTTTATGATTTGACTTCTTCTGTTGGAGGCCAAAATGGCAGTGACTAATTGTTTCCCTTCAACGTCTACCCATTCACCCAAAACAGCAATGAAACATCAGACTTTACATTATCACTTTTGATCATGATTATAAGAATAGCAAAACAGCAATAATAACCTGGAGATATCTCGTGTTAGATTAAAACGATTTTTGATCTTTTTATATTTATCAGCAAATATTTATAATATTGAAAGTGTTTTGTGCATATTGCCGACGTCTCAAAAGGACATAAATAATATATTTTCACGAAATCTAAAGTGAAAATACACTTAACTAAAATGTCAGATTAAATTATTTGAAAAGTAAAAAAAAAAATCAGCATGTAAAAAAAGTAATAGACGTACCTGCATCATAAAGGCGAGACATGCTGATATTTTGTTCAAGATTAACATATTCTGAACAATCGGGATTGTTTTGATCTGTTATTCTAGGATCCACAACAATGCACGTGTTATTCTCTGGTTGATATTTGGACATCTAAAAGTTATAACACGGAATTAAATGGCTTGAAAATAATAATTTGTTTGAAAATTTCTGAAGCTTCTGTTGAAAGAATTTCAGTTTGTGTTACAATTAAAAAAAATGGCGAAGCATGACATAAACTCTTTGCCATGCTGTGTATATTTCGATTCTCGTAACGACGTTATCCCCGCAACTCAGCAGAAGGTATCCATAGCCGCAGTAACGGGGCACCCTTCGTCCGTGCTCCGGAACAAATGACATCATATATCTATTCATGTCTGAGTGACATCATCGAGACATCATTCTGTCAAGGTACTAGGCACAATAGTTGGTAATTCCATAGTTGCTATGGTAACAGATCTATGGCGTCATCTCACTTACAATTTGAGAGTAGCATGGCATACAGTGTATGTCATGCTCCTCTCGAATAATAAGTGAGATGCTACCTAAATTCATACAATGGAAAAAAGTTTTGTTTCAAACCCTGTAATTCATTCTCAAATAATTTAATTCTCTGTTGTATGTTTTTACTATTATATTTATATTAACACTGCAAGCACAAAAACTGAAAATAGCTGAACTGGCAAACAGCTTAGATTCAGAGGAGGAGGTTCATTTCGAGCCGACTCATCCAGATCTACCCTGTTTGCCTTCTATTTTTTTAATTCTTAGTTATATGATATAGGTTGGATGAAACATAAACATGTTTTGAAATTTTGCAGACGTGAAATTTTCGCTTGCTTTTTTTGTAGCTAGATGCCAATACAGTAGATTCAGATGCAGAGTTGACAGTTCCCAACGTGTATTTGATTTTATCAATAATTGTACAAACAAGAATTCCGAAAATGCGATGACTCCCCTGTCAGCGCATGGTAACAAAACGGAGCTAAATCTGTAAACCCGTTAAGTTTACACGACCGACGCCGACAACGACAACGACTCCGAAAATGTAATACACTTTCTCGTTCCTACTAGTCGCAAGCAAATGAAGGTGTATGCATTTCCATGGTTTCTGCCATTTTTGAAACGGTAAACAAATTTTGTGATATTCTGTTTGTTTCTCTGCATAAAGAAATAGTCCGGTAAGCCCGTACCCACTTCACGCTATAGTCATCGAGTCAAGGTCATTGCTTAATCGCTTTTATTCTGAATGGGACATCATGTATTACAGTCTACCAAAGACAAAGGCCTTGTAGTGAAAAGTTCACATGAAACTGCCTTTGCTCAGCTAAAGATTTCTTATACAAATACTTTGTTGTTGTTTTCAAATAAATTTAACTGATTTTAGAAGTTATACAAGACTAAAAAATTGCAGGACTAAGGTCCGATTTCACGTCATAGTTATAACTCAGATTAACTAGTCGGTGGTCTTTTTTACAGTAAGGCGCAATCTAAAATTTGGGTGTTCCGACTGCTAATACATGCACTCAGTTCGGCATGAAATCAGGCCTAAGACTGTGCATAATATACCACGTACATGTACACTGCAAAAAGATCAGAATCTATGTGCTAAATCTCGATTTATAACACAAATCAAATCCAGAGATACCAACCAATCACAATTTATCTGCTATGTCCTAATCAAACATCAAAAAAGAAATAAATGCTTCCGATCGTCACCTCTTGAAGTGTTGAGCACAAATGAGTCGCGACATGACAAAAAATGAAATGTGGGCCTAGCGAAGACTCAGATCAGCCTGGGCATTTGCCGACTCTGATCAGAACAGTCTTCGCTGTCGGCATGGCGGTAGCTTAGACCATTAGATAGCCTTTAAACGTATAGCAAAGGCTCTGATCAGACTGGGCGGACGCCCAGGCTGATCTGAGTCTTTGCTGGGCGCACATGCTACTTTTTTGGTTCTGTCGTGTCGTGGCTCATTAACGGATTCGTGTATGGAAATAAATAGCGTATACGTGTATGTTATTAAACTGTGTTTTACTTACCTTAGATGAATTTAAGGTATAGGAAGTTAGCACTGGCATCTTATATTCACGGCTGAACAATGAGGTAAACTGATTACCAGGTAATGAACAAACGTTGGCACCCACTTCAAGAACTGGCACACCTAATGGATGAGCACTCTGGGCTGTACCGGGCCATGACGAATTATACGTCTAAAACGGAAACAGTATACTATGATACATATTACAAAATATGGACTAAAGTGAGCAACAAAGATAAGTAAAAATCCAAATATTGGGACAGATATGTCTGGACAAAGAGCGAAGATCCAGATCAGAGTGCTCTTTCAGGAGCAGTCTAATCAGAGTCTACACCACTTGTCATTCCATCTGCATCTCTTATTCAGTTGAATTTAAGCTCGATGAGATTGAGTTACAGTTGCACTGTTGTAGCTCAGAGCTACAAAGTCAAGCAAGAGCTACAAAGCAATTCAATTAGCTAAAGCGAATGAAAGTCATTTGAAAAGGATGGTTGTAAAAATATGACAAGGTGAAAGTTTTGTAGTTTTAGAGTATGTTCTCAGTATACCCCACCCTCTACCTCTGGAATGTGCATTATTTGAAATTATTGCATACTTGTGTGTCACGTAAAAGTGACCCTTTCATAAAGGGCATGTATTGTATAACAGCTTAGGAAACTGTTCACCATTTTTCATTGGCTGATGTCGCATTGCCCTCGTCAGTAATTTTTCATTGGCTTAGTGCCGCATGTATGAAATTATTACCAAGTCTTTTTATAATGGTCCAGTTATTGTATAAGCCCTCGCCAAATGTTTAATCGATTTCTTAAGAGCATAAACTGTTTTAATTATATAGCTGATCTTTGCTTAGTATATCTGACCTAAGTTTACTCCTGGTAACAATTGGTATATGTATCAGGCAATGAATAATATTCGGTATTTACCAGATTAGGACATGAACACGAAGAAACCGTCCTTGTAACATTAGTTTGACAGACTGAATATGCTGTTTCATCGGGCAGTTGGGATAAAGACTCGGGTGTTCTCAGGAGATGGTGTAATGCTCCAATTGTACCATTATTTTGCGCCGGTGTAATGTGAAGTAATTCTGAAAATGTTGAATACGTAAATCAAAAGTTATGACAAAATTAGTTAGAACGCATTTACCTTCTGGTTATAAAGCAGAACTGAGCACTCAGTTCACGAATAACTGTATAACAGACATTATATAATGAGCTGTGATAAATTAACTTTTAAATTCAATGATTTGATTTAATTAGGATGATCAGTAAGAAGTAAGATTAAAGAAGTGACATGATTATGAATATCCGGTAGATAATGTTAAAATGTCTCTTCTTATTTCTTCGGAAAGTGTACTATGCAAACAGTCAAGGGCATTTAACGGTGCGGGGACTTGAATAGGCGTAAAGGTTTGGATTTATAATAATTTCTCACAAAAAGTGTTATATATCAAAAGATAAAAATGCAGTTTTTCAAACATTACATGTTAAAATAAAGGAAAAAGAAAATAACAGTATAACTAGAATACTAAAGTGTACAGATACTGGAGCTGACACTAATATTACGTGTCCTGCTTCTTTAAAGGTTAATGGGTACGCTGCTTCGTTTTTCCTCCATTTTTCCAAGAGAGATAATATCTGTGACTTTCTGTTTACCTCCCTGGACGACAAAGCCTGTCCAAAATAAGGTCTAGCCTTAGAGGGTCGAATTTGCTCCTAATGAGCTTAAATGTGTTTCTATAAACGTGACTCCACTGAAAGGGATGCAAGAATGACGATGGAAATGTTGCATTTACTTAATAGAGGAATTTGGGGGAATATAGTCCGTTGGCAAATATGGTCCATCTGGAATAACATACAGAATTTAAATGTCCAAATGGTATTAAAATCAAACCGTATTCAGTTTAAAATATTTGTATACTACCACTTTCACTTTCATTTGCCCCCTATCTCACAGAATAATAATTTTGCTCCACCTCAAAGAAGCTGATCCAACCTAATTTTTCCTGTCCAAAAAGTGGCGGTGTCAGAAAACTTTCCACATTAAGTGAGCTAATCACATCTGACTGTTGAGGTTTTCGCGAAGTTTATATCTAATTGTCAATAAAATTTCCCCTACAAGCAGTTAGAAATAATCATCAGTTTGAATAGAAAATGGAAATATCAAACGCTTCATGTCAAAGTACCATGGCCTGTTTGGGGTAATATGGTCCACCCACAGTCACAGTGTTAAAACTCCAATTTGGGGTAATATGGTCCACCATGGCATAGCAGCTAAAACTTATCACGCGAGTCTATCATGCTTTGTTTGGTAGAAATATTTTCAAACTTTCATTCCCTCGCGCTTTGTTAACTAGTTGAATGAAAATTCATGGAGAGGATTTTATTTTAATGTGAAATAAATGTGCGAAATGGTTGAATTCCTAAACCATTCAGAAATGATTATTTTATACACAATTTTCTACTATTACGTTTGTGCCCCAAACTTTCGACAGACACATCTTATGAACATAATATTTTAACTTTAAGGCATAAAACATACTTACAATGCAAAGAAATTTAATTCTTTTACCACACGTATCAATATCATGAGATGTTAATTTTTAATTTGTTCGCCTATTAAGTGGACTATTCTACCCCAAAAGTTTGGGGTTATATGGCCCATCCCCTATGTGTATATCTTCTATTTTATCTCAGAATATTTATGGTAAAAAGAGATATTTTGCATATCCAAATTGTTGTTTATGTAATCCTTCCTGTAATTAAATGAGAAAATAATTCAAACTCGAAACTGACGTCAAAATAATCAACAAAATGCTTAAGACGTTCATAGATCTATTTCCCAAAATTACCCTGCAATGTACCCATTCACATATCAGCGCAACCTGGTATTCGAGAGACTGGAACAGTCACTTTATTCTATAGCAAAGATGTATTTTAAAACAAGATGTCAAATTATCGTTAGAAAGAATTCTGCGGAATGCAGTGTCTCGCCTGTCTGCGCATTGTCACAGCCAAAAGCGAAAACTCGACACAAAAAAGCAATACTAGTATCTATGTCTCGCTTCTGCTAGTCGCATGTAAGACAAAATCTACTTGTGTTAAGTTACGACCATCTATTTCCGTAATATACAAATGATAATTTGAACGTATTAAGCTCTAAAAATACCTGACATTAGATTGTAGAGTTCTATATTCTCGAATGGTTTTACTTCTAATTGCTGCTTGAAGTCTGGACCATGGGCAAGAAACAAGGCCTAAAGGGAAATGAGAAGCTAACAACAAACTGTGTGGATAATAGCAATCAGACTACAAAATAGTTATTAGCCTACCATGAAAAAATGCAGCACATACAATTTACACTGTCCTAAATTTTCAAAGTAAACACAGCTTGATCACGTCTTCAATTTGTACGCAGGAACGGCGAAATTTTCAAGCGTTTTAGATATAAGCGCATTCTTCATTGCTCTGTAAATGAGCTATTAAGCAACACCAGCAGCCTCAGGGTAAATAAGTTCAGTTTAAAGATTCGGAAAAGAAACCGAAAGTGAATTCGTACATGTTAATTATTATAATTGCGGCTATTGTAAATCTTTGCTCAAGGCTGCGACCGTCAACACATACGTCACCAGCATGTTACACATCCCGAACCAGCAGACCAAAATCTATTAACCTCACAACATAAAAGTAAGCTTTCGTAATTTTGTTGATTTTGCAAACACGTTAACCAAACATTTGCGAACATTCGTGTATTTCTTCTCAAATATAAAACGCTCGCTTTTATTTTCAAATCCACTCAATTGCCAAAACTTTTTTTTTCAATTGCACAACCGTATTTAAGTGGTGCTTCTGCAAAAAAGTATGCAAAAATGGCAACCTTCAAAACAGTTTCTTACATGTAGACAAAGAGGTATTAGGTGAATCAATATTGCAGTTATACAAACTACAGTTTAAGTGTACGTACGTGCATACTTTTATAGATATTATCGTAACCATGGTTACCAGCTAAACAATTGGAGCTCTTCTTATCACTGAAACAGGAAATGTATAGTACAAAGAAATACCATAGTACAGATTATATTTACTTCTTGTCCTTTGAGAGCAGAGGATATATTCTGAGAAATCAGAAATGTTTGATTGGTGTAGATCATGGCTTTTAAATCATTTGGACCCTTTTTGATACTAACCAGTCTTTGAATCGACTACCTTATTAAAATTAAGAAGTTACAGTATGCTCGTCACCAGATATTGTCAGGGTCACTGATGAGGCTTGAGTAGCCGAAACTTCGAAGTATGGTCAATGTTCCTTCTTTTGAATGTGTTTCCTGCTCTTGAAGGAACTTTTCGTTCATTATATGGTGTTAATTTCCAAACGTACGAAACTCATTCACCGTTAACGTACATGGCTAAAAACGTCTTTATAAAAGCTCAAATCAGTCAACTCTCGACATCTCTATTACTGATAATTTAAAGTATCATCTTATATCAAAGAATAGACCGACTTTCAATTTTTATTTATATTTCAATTGTTGTTATCTCAAACAACTGATATCTCGTAGTAAATTTTATGGGACCAGAAAATTCACTTTGAGATATTAGTTGTTTGGGATGAACTTTAGCTCTGAGATATCGAGAGTTGGCTGGTTTTTTACGAACACCTAGTCACCTACTAGACAAGCCATGATGACTCCACATCCATCATAACGTTTCCAATGCGTTCACTGTTGGTATAATGATGCCGTTTGGGTAAAGTGTCACGCGTGAACACGTTTAAATGTGAGTTCTTGCATTCTAGGTGTTTAATTACGTCACTCGTAGGCATGGCTGAAAATTCAAGGTCAATATTTTACTACCCTTGACAAATTCGCAAATTGCTTAATTGACGGATTCGTGATTCCAGGTATAACAGTGGTTAGAGAATTTCTACCACTTCTTTTGCTTGGACAATTGAAACTGTATATCATTTTTACATAGCATCATACCTGTATGAAACAATTTTTAGTATTTATTTATTCGCTGGTAAGTGTCTTTCAGGCAAACGTAATATCTGAACTCTTTTTGACATTAAACGTTTTAACTGACAAGAGCAGCACATAGAAATATGTGGCACAATAAGGTAAGCTGTTTCATCGCCTTGTTTTCTTTTGTCATTTTTAAAGGGAAACAAACTCTTGTGCCTTCATGCTTACTTCCCTTGCTCCTAGGGGAGCAAAACGCTTTATATTAGAGTCGATCTCCGTTAACAAGCGAAGCAAAAATGAATTGGGCAGAGTTTCTTCCGCGATAAAGTATACCTACTCACCTTAAATATAAAGAAGCGACAATTACTGAATACATGAGTCAAAGGGCTGGACGCAGGCTAGGTCTGTATTTGTACTCTCCTTGGAGAGGACAAATATAGGTCAATCCTACGTCCAAACCTTTGACTTAAATTCCTAATAAATTATATTTAAATGTTATTCTGAAGATAATCGCCAGACTTGCTCTGACTCATCTGCTGTAATTAGGGAAGATTCGGGTAACTTTGGACATGGGGGTAAATTCTGACATACGATTGCAAACAGTGAAAATCCAAATGAGACGGCTCATAATGAGCCGTCTCATCAGGATTTTCACTGTTTGGCCAGATATTTTTGTTTTAGTTCCAAACAACTGACATATAAAGGAAACAATGTCACTGTCCGAATTTACCCACATGTCCGAAGTTACCCGACTCTCCCCTACGCATTTCCTTTTCGTCTATTCCAATGGAAGATCTAAAGAACAATAAAAGTACACTCAGTGTGACCTAACTGAAAATGATAAAATTTACGAAAATATTTTCTACCTACAAGAGTCAAGAACATGTAAAATTATTAGATCCACTTACGATTTTCATTCTTTACGACGACGGAACCATCTTTGTAGAAGTGCGGGCTGATATGTCCAGTTGTTCCTTTAAACAGTAACATCTCGCTGAGATCAAGGTAGGGATGTAGGTCTACTTGACGTTCACATGATGTAGGCGCCATTCCTGATCAAATGTAAGAGAAGTGATATATCAGCAGGCAAGACAAACTGACATATAACCATACCGATATCGATACCATTACGCTACAGAGAGGCTGGTATGGAAATTTGTTATGGGGAATAGATACGCATTCGGGGGTTAAGACTTTCATTTTGGTTGCCCTTCCCAATGCAGCCAACTTTTAAAAGAAAGAATTTACTCCCTTAAGAGGAAATTGTTTTCTGTAAGAGTAGGCTCCATTTTGAAAGGGCTTTGTCATCAAAGGAAGCAAAACTGTAGTCACAGATGTTTTTTTCCCTTTGTAAAAAGGCCGGAAGAACAAACTCGAAGTTGTACTCGTTCTCCTTGATATTATATGGCCGCTGGTGTTACCTGATTCGTACAATCATATTTTTATATCTTCAATCGCAGGTTTCAACTTTTCAATACTAAGTTTCGAAATAAATATTTCTAAAACCACAGTTTAAAGTTTCAAATATAAGTTAAAGAATAACCACTCCTTGAAAATCTTCAAATTCGTGGATTAAGATTTTCAGGGAGTTATTAATTTTCTAACCTACTAGGTTTTAAAAAAAATCAGTCGGTAATTTCAAGGCTCTCGGTGGGTAGTTAATTTAAAACTAACAATTGAAATTTAAGCTGTAGGCTCATTCTGAAACACTCTAAAAGTTTAGTTTAAACATATTTTATTGTCTTAGAACTAACAATAGGATTGGGCTACAAGTTCTACCAACATCAGTTACAGCCCTTCCCTTAGAACAGTATATACAAATCGTCAACTAGGCTACATCATAATAATATAAACAGAGAATATGTAGATGAGTAAGCAAAAAGAGTATAAGAAAACCAAAGAATAATGATAATAAATAATAATAAAAACAATAAGAAGAAGATAATAATGATGATTATTAAAACATTCTGAAACACTATAAAAATAGAATTCCGCCTAAGCCAGTGTAGCCAGACCCTAGTATAAAATAAACAAAAGAAACATTATTACAGTTAGTCCTTTTTACATAAATAGATACACTTTCAGCGGGGAATAACTCTACTAATTTGGCATTTCCCTCCTTTGTCAATGGGGGAAACGCTTTAAGGAAGCAATTTGCTCCACCAGGAGCAAATTCTTTCTTATAAGAGTGGACCCTATTTCTAAAGGGCCACATCGTCCATGAAAACAAACAGGAAGTTTCAAAAGTTGTTCCCCTTTGTATAAAATGACGTAAAAAGGTTTACCCTCAAAGCAAGCTTGGTAAAACCTACCGTGATCAGCAAGTATTATAACGTTAACACAGTGGTCCAGGTGTTCTCTGAAAAGACCATTCATCAGACGCTTGATAATATTGTCCACTTTTCCGAGCATTTCATTAACCTGAAAAAGATGTATGTATATACATTCAGAGGCAGCAACTCTTGCCAAAGAACTAATTTGCTGTAAAGTTAAAATGACTTATGTAGTATCAGGGCAATTACACTCTCTCAAAATGCCAAAAAACTGACGACAAAATTTACACCTGCAAAATTTCAGAAAATGTTACGTCCAAGCTGTTTCATACAGGTATTTTGAATTTTAATACCATACAGCAAACAGTGTATCTACAGTAGAGGCGGCACTTTATGATCAGCCTCATCTTGATCTACGGTGTTTCCAAATTCAACAGCTTTCTTTATTTTTTTCTATTTTTTCATTTTTTATTTATTTCATTTTTTTCTTTAGGTGTTACATGTAGCTTTGTGGAATTAGGCCTTAGAATGGCTGGATGGCTGGATGACTTGGGATTTTACGTCCTTTTTAACAGTATTTCAGTCATATCAGGACGATGGTGAGTGATAATGAGAGGAGGTGTGCAATGGAATCCCGTGTATGATTAAAAAGATTCCCGCCTCCAGCGGGGATCGAACGCGGGACCGCTAGATCAGCAGGCTAGTGCTTAACCTACTAAGCTACAGGGGCTCCTCAGTTTGGCCTTAGTATTGTTATAGAGCACGCCTATGTCGCATATGGGTCCAGAGTTAAGGTGAATTTCCTGTTTCTCCGCCATTTACACCCATGGAAATAACTTTCTTGACTTCCTGTTTTCTTCTATGTATGATGATTATTTTCCCAAAAATGAGGTCTACTCGTAAAGGAAAGAGTTTGCCCTAGCGAAGCATCTTCTCTCCTTGAAGACTTGACCCCACTGAGAAGGCAGACAAAATCAAAATGACAGAGAAACTAGAAAATATGTTTGTAAAACACTATGCTTGACCCTAACAAGGTCAATGAAAAGAAACAACAATACAGGTCTGCTTTTTTTTCTTATTTTCTACCTACCTATAAAATATCAAGGCCAAAGCGGTTACAATTCTTGAGTGATAGATTAACTCTAAAATATTATGTACAGACAAGAAAAAGGACATAACTCTGTCAAAAATGAATGCAACATAAGGTAGCCAACATTAGATTGATAGACATATCAAATACTATTAATACACCAAAAACAAAATGTCTAGGTCAAACAGTTCAAAAGTTGAAAAACTGCCGAAGTCAATCAAGGGGCATCGTTCAGTCAAAGATTTAAGAAATAAGCTCAAAAGTTAATCGGGTGATCTACACCTTAGGTCCTACCAGAAAGCCAAATATGAACAACCTAGCTCAAATACTTTTTCCAAAATTTTGCTAACAAACTTACACTTATTTTTCAAAAAGGGGCAGAACTCTGTCAATAATGAACTCAACATAGCTTGATATTAATCAAAATGATCAACACATCAAATACTATTACTACATCAAAAATCAGGTCTCTAGGTCAAACGGTTCAAAAGTTGAAAAAATGCTAATGTTAACAAAAGGGCATAATTCAGTTATTTTTTTTCACGAAATTAGCCCAAAAGTTAATCAGAAGATCTACACCTTAAGTCGTACCAGTAAGCCAAATATGAACAACCTAGCTCAAATACTTTTTCCAAAATTTTGCTAACAAACTCAAATTTAATTTATCGAATAAGGGCAATAACTCTAAAACTACATGGTTAATGGAAAAGAAATAAAATACAGGTCTGCTTATTTTCTATGGTCTATCCACCTGTGAATTTTCAAGGCTCAAGCAGTTACAGTTCTTGAGTAAGGGATCCTACCTAATCTGTTTTGAACAAATAAGAAAAAGGGGCATAACTCTGAAAATAATGAACTCAACACAATGATATTATCATCAAAATAATCAACACATCAAATACTATAAGTATACCAAGATTCAGGTCTCTATGTCAAACGGTTCAAAAGTTGAAAAAATGCCAACGTTAACAAAGGAGCATAATTCAGTCAATTTTTTATAAAATTAGCCCAAAAGTTAATCAGGTGATCTACACCATAGGTCCTACCAGTATGCCAAATATGAACAATCTAGCTGGAATACTTTCTCCAAAATTTTGCTAACAAACAAACATTTAATTTTTTGATAAAGGGCCATAACTATAAAACTACATGGTTAATGGAAAATAAATAAAATACGGGTCTGCTTATTTTCTATGGTCTTTCCACCTATGAATTATCAAGGCTCCAGCAGTTACAGTTCTTGAGTAATGGCTCATACCTACGCTGTTTTGTAAAAATAGGAAAAAAGGGCATAACTCTGTATATAATGAACTTAACACAATGTAAGTATCATCAAAATGATCAACACAACAAATACGATAAGCATACCAAAAATCAAGTCTCTAGGTCAAACGGTTCAAAAGTTGGAAAAATGCCAAAGTTAACGAAGGGGCATAATTCAGTCAATTTTTTACGAAATTAGCCTAAAAGTTAATCAGGTGATCTACACCTTAGGCCCTACTAGTATGCAAAATATGAACAACCTAGCTCAAACACTTTCTCCAAAATTTTGCTAACAAACTTACTTTAAGTTTTTCGAAAAATGGGCATAACTCTGAAAGTACATGGCTGACGGAAAAGAAAAAAAATACGGGTTCACTATTTTTTTATTATCTATCCACCTATGAAATATCAAGACCCCAGCCTTTGCAGTTCCTAAGTTACAGAGCATACCCAAAGTGTTACTGACGGACGTATCGGACGAACGAACGGACGGACGGACAAGCCAAAAGCAATACGCCCCCTCAAATTCTTCGAAGTTGGGGGCATAACTACCACTCAACTTAAAGAAGTCAAGACACTTGTAATCACATACAAACCTCAGGGCTGTCTGGTCCAGTGCCATGGGCTTGATGGTCAGGTTCGTTGAAATATAATGTTATAAAATCAGGTCTCTCACTTCTGTCTTTCAGCAGCCAGTCGATTACAGTATCTACCCTCTCTTCAAATGGAACCTGCCTGTGGTGTAAATTGAGCGGTTCAGGTTATCTAATGCTTCCAAGATGAATAAAAATGAGGCTTTAAAACGGTAGTGAAAATAGCTCAAAACGACATTTCTGATTAAATAGGGGCCGTGTGGAGCCGATTATTTTCAAAAAGAGGATTCCTTTAGAGCGGGTCAACTCGAAAATAGGGGTGATTCATGGTGACGCATACCCTTACTGGCTTAATGAGTAAGCCTGTATGCAGATTTGGATAGAGGGGTGTGAACTACAAGAACTTTTCAAGGGAAAGGTGTGGGAAGGAGAGGGGAGACGGGGGTGTAGAAGAGATGCAAAAACTAAGAAAAACATGCCTCTGAAGCCATTTTTAAGGGTTGTAAAATCAGTTTCAGACGAGAAAATTGCATAGCATAGTTGTAAAATAATTGGTCCACACAGAGGGGTGCGTTCGCACCCTCTGCATCCACTCTGCGTACGAACCTGTTGACCAACGTTAACCAAGTCTCTTACCAGTAACAAAAAAAATATCTAAGAACGAACCAGTATGAAAAGCGGCTCAACATGTACGTTTGGTGATACCGGCTGTTGTGCATATATTGGCATACAACTGGGAATAGGTTGGGGGACATTATCTTTTCGTTATGACAAAAAATGACAGGTCGCGCCTCTTTTTCTTGTTCCCTGTTACGGATGCAATAGAAACAGAAACGGGACATTGAATAAGGCCTAACGCCTGTCTATTGTATTTTTACAACTTTTTAAGCTTATGATTCCAAAGTAGCTCGTTTTATTGGACGGACACTCGGCGCCAGGTGTGTGCAACTATGGAGCCACTTGGGGAACGCCGTTACGAGAACTGAATTGAACTGAACTGAAAAGAAGCTCATTTTAGTTGCCATCTAAAATGATCCAACCATATTAAAAAAAAATATTCGAAACTCAGTGATGTTTTATTTGCTTGACGTTAGCTGATCATGACAAACCAGTAGTGAGAAGCGTGCAGCGATACCTCACGATAAAATATTTCATGAATTTATACCACTGACAGAGCAATGAGGCATTAACAATGATGTAATGGAGCTAAATTGATATACATGTAGTTACAATGTTTTACAACTACCAAACCGTTAATAATTATCAGATGCAATTAATAACATGGGCGGAGAATTTTAATTTTCGACTCTACAAAAGAAAACTTTTCTAACATCAGATTGCACTTTAGGACAACAGTTAATAACTCAGCATTACCTGTTTGATAACTTTTATAGTATGCACAGTGTTACGAGGATCGTCCAAAAAGTTCTGTCACTCGCCTTATTTCCCGTGAAAAGGCATTAAAATGATTCTGTAAATTCCACCATTAAAGAAGCATATGCTTTGCCTAAACGCTTTTATAAAAATGATTCACGAGTCATGAAGGAAAAAGTGACAATTTGCTTCGATCAAGGTATACCCCCATACCACTGGCACTACATGTAGATAGTGAATGCAACGCACGGAATAATTCTTAATGGGCCATTGCAAAATTATTGTTTAATTTCGCAAAATATTCTTCAGGTATGGATAAACGAACCCTGAAAAAAGTTCGTAATTAAAGACAATTTAGATAGTTTACTGAAGCAACTACTATGCATGTAAAACACATGAATTCTTAAGTAAATCTATTAGTTCCAGTTCTAAGGGGCACATATTGCTATATTTATGCATGCAACGACACTGGAAATAGCTTACACTGACATGGAGGTGCTTATACTTTTATTCTGGTTCGCCAAAATATTATTTTAATTTACACTGCTGATATAATGGCCATTGGGTTTAAAGATCGAGGCACAAAAACTCATTGCTATGCCTACTGTTGCTGGATATGAATTTAAGTATGCCATACATTACAAAACGAATTTACCAAACGCTAGCACAGTTTTAACCATGGACAATACAGAAATTATTGTCGCAGTTTGAAACCGTCTGTTGCCAGAATCGAGAAAGAAAAGCTACATTCAAACGAGACTCTGCAGCTTTGCTGAAACTCACAAAGACTATCAGATTCACTCTTTTTTTTTCATTTTACGAGTTTATAACCTTTCCAAAAGTTCCTTTTGTGATGCTTCGGACATTTTCAATTCACTCTGAAATAAAATTTTCAAAAGTGTGCTCCGGTTACACTTCAGAAGTAACTTGAATTTTACGTAAAGATGTATTTCCATGACGTCCTAAATCTTACCTTAATGAACGGATGTCGTTCTTTTTCATTCGGCTTCCTGTGTTGATGTTATGAGTAGAAGTACCGAAAATTTCAGCAAGATGCGATGTTTACCAATAAAAATATACCGTTTGAATCGCAAGCTGAAACGCAAAATTGCTCTTCGACAAGAAATTAGGCCAGTCGTACGGAGGACTGAATGTAAAACCGGAGTAAAGATGATTCGATTATTTCATTCAATCAATGTTTTTGGTATCATTTTGAAGACGAGAGTCAGAGCTTTTCATTGAGGTATAGAACATTATCCTAGCATACCCATAATCAAAGTAATGAGATGGGTGACAGAACTTTTTGGACGATCCTCGTATGTTTTGCTGCCCTATATAAATTCCGCTTTCAGTTAAGACAATAACAGTTTCAAATTTTGCACATCGTTTTCTGCGCATTAACTTACACTGATCAGGGTCTTCAATTGACCATTGAGTCATAGATTTATATGCCAAAAAGGAAGGACTCTGATCAAACTGTACTGTCTTAACTGAGCTTTTTCTCTTTGCAAATGCCGTAAGATAAAAATAGTCAGCCGCTTTCATTGCAGCCTCGCGTGAAACGGGTTAAATGCGTTAAATTTTTCGGATAAGTACTTTCAAACTCATGCAGTGTTTTTACCAAAATTTGGTTTTATGTCCCTTACTCTTACTGTATGTTTAATAGTTTTACTAATGTCTCCAGAAATGCAGTCCCTTTTCTTCTTTCTGAAAAGCTTGTCGCGGGGCTTGTTTACTATGTACCATCAGACGTCACCTCAGCATATCGAGATTTTGCCTATAGTACTTAGCTCAGTTTTTGTCTTTGTCTGTCATCATAAACATAAAAATGTTCGGGTTTTTTTTTTTTTTTTTTTTTTTTGTCTCATTTTTACTCCTAGAGAGATTTAATTTCTTTCACTATTGCACCTGCATTTGGCGATAACGTGAATATGTCCTTGTCTGAACTACCGTATCTTTTTTGTATTTTTTTATTTTTTTGGATTTGCACATGCACATATAAAAACATAAGAAAGCTCTTTAAACTAAACCCTTGTATTATAAGCTTTTGGGATGATAAACAACTCTGAGCCAAGCTACGAATAAAGATGCCTTATCCCATAAACTGTAATAGATAGATAGATACATTCTTCATTTCCCCCACTTGCGAGAGCATTTAGCGCGACATGCAACCATTACAGAACAACAAGAACAAGATAAACGTACCGCACACAAATAAGCCAAATACATTATGAACTATGTAAAACTATATGAATACGTTTGATCAGGGTCTCCACTGTTTGCACAAGATAAATGATTATTTCGCCTTAAAATGAAATAAAATTTGTAAAAAATAAGTTAAACCAGAAAAATGAACTCCTCCAATATATTAGGACAGAAGACTCCACCAGGCATAAAATTGAGCCGCGACACAAGAAACCAACAAAGTGGCATGTGCGCCCAACGAAGACTCAGATCAGCCTGGGCATCCGCCCAGTCTGATCAGAGTCCATGCTGTGCGCTTAAAGAGTAGCTATGGGCGGCTAGCTCAACGCGGACAGCAAAGACTCTGATAAGACTGAGTCTGCGCTGGACGCACATGCCACTTTGTTGGTTTTCTCGTGTCGCGGCTCAAATGGGTTATGTCTCAGAGTGATATGATTAGAGGGTTCCCAGTTTGCGTCAACAATCTTCGGACTTTAAGAAACTTAAAAAGCGAAAAGCGAAAACTCAGGGCAGACTGTGTAAAAGCGTAGGCTAATCTAAGCATTGGCTGTTCGAGTTTGCGTAAGGTACCAGCTCAGTGATATAGGCATTTTGCTCTTGATTGATAAAATAAGATTAATGGAGGATTTTTTCACGTACAAAGGACTTTCATCTTCAATCACAACGGCCGTCTGCATAACGACAAATATCACCTGATAGTGCAAAACAAACATCTTAGATGATTAATGATGTCAGTGCCTACTTACATTGTCTGAATGGGGTGTCTATTTAGTTTAAAAAAAATATCTCCACGATATGGAAGTACACAGTATATTCACTTATGCTTGGATCTAGCGGGCACTCAAGGTTGTAGCAAAATAACATCGCGCCAGTGGCGTTGACGCAATGTCCAATATCACTGGGTTAGGTGGATGATGTAATTTGCACTTTGATCCGACAACACTATTTCAGCGATTTCTGCCCGCTTTGAACCAACTCATGGGCATGAATTGTTTGCAAAAGGTTAAATCTCACCGGGTGTAGCCACACAATTGTGGAGGGATGGATGTGTCTTTTTGGTGCTATTGCGACGGTGGATGTGTCGCATCCGGAGTGTGTCTTTTTGAGGTAAACCGTCGCAATAACCTCAAACAGACAAACTCCGGATGTGATATATCCATCACTCCACAATTGTGCGGCTACATTTGGTAAATCTGGATAGATTAGGAAAAAAGTGTGAAATAACATAAAGAACATTTGTATAAGATCTGCTGTGCTTTCAAAATGTCAATGCATGTACTTACCCATTGTATCTGTACCATATATCTGGATGAACACCTGTAAACAAACAGACAGATCAGTGCCAAATGAGGATTTACTGGCCGAAACCGTGTGGTCTGGCCCTTATCTAACATACCATAAGCCTTATGAATGCATTAATTGCCCTCAAAGGACAATCATTTTAGATTTTATTTGAAGTATGGTTTCTTTGCTGTTTTCAGAGAAACGAAACTATCAGAATCGATGTGCAGAAATGTGATGTTGCAACGCCCCCTAGCAACGGATTCTGCGGAACTTTATTTTCAAACCGACTCAGACTAATCCCAATGATTCCATAGGACCAGAAATTTGAAAAGAAAGCAATGATGCCAGCCAAGACAATACATGAGCCGCGACACGAGAAAACCAATAAAGTGGTTGTACGCCCAGCGCAGACTCAGATCAGCTTTGGCATCCACCCATTCTAGTCAGACTATTCGTTAAGTGCTTAAAGAATAGCTAAGGGTCCAAGCTACCTCAATACGGACATCGAAGACTCTGATCAGACTGGGTGGATGCCCAGGCTGATCTGAGTCTCCGCTGGGCGCACAACCACATTGTTGGTTTTCTCGTGTCGCGGCCCACATGTAGATTCTACCTGAAGCTCTTTTATTCAGTAATGCACATACCTGAAAGTCTGTTTCAACCTAAATTTCAGAAAATGACTTAAGGTTTGGGAGGCGAAAGGGTTTGTACATCTGCATGCTATACTAAAGGAATATGCAAAACACTCAGCCTCAGACTGTAGTACAATATGATACATCAATATGCAAAGAAAATGCAGTACTAGTATTTCAATTCTCATTTCGACATTTCCCCCGCACCTCAGCGGAACGGATCCATAGCCGCAGTAACGGGGCGCCGATCGTCCGTCCATTATTGTCTATCGTTAGTCTGTTTCGTCCGCCAGTCCTGCTCATCAAGGCCCTACGGGTGCTGCATGCGTGGGAAAGGAGTACGTTAGCAGGGTCCAGGAAAATAAAATGTATAAATGTCACGTACCATATAAACTGCATATGGCAGCAAAAATGCTGGTACTAAGTCTGCTTACCCCCAAAACAGGAAAAAAGTGATGAAATCTGATGATGAAGCAACATGCACATCTACAGGCCATTCGATATTGTTTATGTCGAATATGTACTTAGGTTAAATACTGTATGTAGCAAATCACAGAATCGTTTAAACCTATACTCACCAGAAATGTTAACGTCACTTCCAACCCAGAAATAAGATGCTGTTTTCTTTCCTTGCTTTTTAGCTGTTATCCAAAGCTATAATAAGGAAACGTCTTTTCTTAAGTAACATTGAAGGAAATTAACGTAGTGGTCTGATCTTCCTGATCATGCCCCGAGGTTATAAAACTTTTTTCATGCTCAACTCAGCTGAGCATGAAATTTAAAATGCCCATTAATATAAAAATACCAAGAAATTCAGCATTTTTCAGGCTCAGATAAGCCAAGAAGGCTAT
Source organism: Ctena decussata (assembly GCA_963989385.1). Taxonomy (NCBI): domain Eukaryota; kingdom Metazoa; phylum Mollusca; class Bivalvia; order Lucinida; family Lucinidae; genus Ctena; species Ctena decussata. The sequence continues at coordinate 54,451,455 of OZ022501.1, read as the reverse complement.
TTTTTCTACTCATAAATATTAAAATGCCAACAATTGTTGGCATTTTAAAATTTATGAGCAGAAAAAATTTCATGCTCAGCTGAGTTGAGCATGAAAAAAGTTTTATAACCTCGAGGCCATATTACATTGCTGGCGACTTTTACTGTCACTTACGCTCTGCGAACACCAGAAAGCTTGGCATATAATATTATCAAACCTTACATTAATATCATCAAACGGTTATATATTTTAGGCAAAAAACAAATAAATAGTAAATGTAAAACAGGGAGGAAAACACACGTTTTTTTTCAATTTCGTCTTAGAATTTAGAGAGAACAAAAATATGAACCTGTCATTCAGTATCTGAAAATCTAAATCAGTTTCAGAATCAAGTTTGAAAATTACTTTGATTGTAAAGAATGGAATCGTACAAACTGCAAACAATAGTAACGTGAGGTTTAATTTGGGTGTCTAAGTGTAATTTACAAGTTGGCTAAAGCATAGTGATGCCCGCATATTGCCATATTCAAATATCACCATCGAATCGATCCACATAGGAGGTTGCTCAGGACCTGCATTGTCCGCCTACTTCTATCAAACATATCGAACAACGAAGGTTCGATCTGGGCTTAAAAACATGCGGGTTAATCCATACGGAATTTCCTTCAACAAGTATATGAAATAAAATTTAAATCTATCAATCTGTATCTGAGAATCACTACCTACCGGTTCTCCTTTCCACCAGTAGGGATGATATTTGTTGCTACTTCTGAGACTGAATGACTCATTAAGTGTGGGATCATACATGTTGTTACCTACGATACCATTGGACTCCGGATACAATCCCTGTTTAAATGAAATATTTCTACTAAAAGTTTGATAGAAACATATTCAATCTATACACTATAAAAATTTCACAGTAGAAGATCTAGCATCTGGCTGCCAGGCCCTGTACCGTAACATTATGGAGCAACGGCATAGCGTTTAAATATGGTAAAATGACTGTATTCGATTGTATTGTATCAAACTTTAATACCGTATTCAACTGTTTCTTTTTTCTAAGAATTAAATGCTGAATTAAAGCAAGGTTTTAGTACAGTTATTTTCCATAGACGTTACGGTAATATTCCGAAATTTTAAAGTACAGAGCCAGGCAAACCCTAATATTTATCGGAATATTTTGACAGAGTATGAACATATCAACTATACTAACAGTTTCCAATCGTACTACAAAGCATACTTAGTGATCCGTTTTCATTATAGCTTCGCAAGCTCAAAATAATTAATCATAAGAGAAAACTGTCATCACATCCAGCTTTTGTCGGTTTTGAGTGGATGGATGGATGGCATGCGTTTTTACGACAGTACGCAAGCCACATCTAGCCAACGGCAGGGTGATAATGAAAGGCTTTGACAAATGGAATCTCGTTTACGGTTGAAAAGAATTCCGTTTCCAGCGGGATTCGAAGCCAAGCCGCCAGCATTTGTTTGTTAAATAATTAATTTAATCATACCGTTACGATGGTATAGTGGTTCGGAAATGTTAACGTCGGATAGGCTGCTCTCATGTATGGTGTATGGACTCCACAAGAACGTAACTTCTGTATAACTGGAGTGAGGTTTCTGAGAACATACTCTGCTTTGAAGCCATCCAGCGATACCAGTAAAAGTGGGTTTTCTGAGGAACTAAAAAGAAATAATACTTAAAATAACAGTAATCTGATTTTTCTTTTCCATATTCCCAATACATAATGTTTTCAACGCGTGACGTGCTAACTTACCATCATGACGTTTGGTTGTTAATCTCGGTTGGCTGATTCTCTTAGTGTCTTTTGTGCTACTTGTAAATTGTAATTGCAAATCGGCGTAATCTTGCAACTTCTTTGATTTTTTATTGTTGCTGTTGTCGATTTTTTTTAAACTCAAGCTTGCAAGTGACCCAAATTCTGCTTATGGTTGCGATATTGAAGTGCGGCATGTCAACTGAAGCCCAAATTATACTTCGAGTTTTCAAATTCAATTGATATTGTACATGTATGAGAAATTTTCCCACATAAAGTGAGTTGCCTGTATGTGAACTGAAGTAAGAGAAATGTTCCTACAGAAAATTTGCACATAAAGTGAGTTGGCTGTATGTGAACTGAAGTAAGAGAAATGTTCCTACAGAAAATGTGCACATAAAGTGAGGTGTCTGTATATGAATTGAAGTAAGAGAAATGTTCCTACAGAAAATGTGCACATAAAGTGAGTTCTCTGTACGTGAACTGAAGTAAGAGAAATGTTCGTACAGCAAATGTGCACATAAAGTGTGTTGTCTGTATGTAAACTGAAGTAAGAGAAATGTTCCTACTGAAAATGTGCACATAAAGTGAGTTGTCTGCATGTGAACTGAAGTAAGAGAAATGTTCCTACAGAAAATGTGCATATAAAGTGAGTTGGCTGTATATGAATTGAAGTAAGAGAAATGTTCCTACAGAAAATGTGCACATAAAGTGAGTTGCCTGTATGTGAACTGAAGTAACAGAAATGTTTCTACAGAAATTTGTGCACATAAAGTGAGTTGTCTGTATGTGAACTGAAGTAAGAGAAATGTTTCTACAGAAAATGTGCACATAAAGTGTATGTGAACTGAAGTAAGAGAAATGTTCCAACAGAAAATATGCACATAAAGTGAGTTGCCTCTGTGTGAACTGAACTGAGAGCACCAGAAACTCACAATATATCCAGGGTCCGAGGTTATAAAACTTGAGTATATTCTCAAACACAAAATAAAGCACACTGATTGGCTGCTTCCGAGCGTGTGCTCGGAAGCAGCCAATCAGTGTGCTTTATTTTGAGTTTGAGAATGTACTCAAGTTTTATAACCTCGGGGCCAGACCAATTTGGTCGACCTAATTCATAAGAGGGGATGATTTTTAAATCCTTTCAATTTAGTAGGCCTACCATATTACCATATTTATATAAAATATAAACGTACCTCCAAGGACATGATGGTGGCGAGTCTTGGTCTACACACGGCTCTGACAGCCAGTCAACGTATCTGGTTGTTGTCGGCGATCCTGATGTTGTACTGGTTTGCACGTGCGGTGTCGACTGCGTTGAGCTAGTTTGCATGTGTTGCGTTGTTTTCTGGGTGAAAAAATAGAAAAGCATTTACTCTTTACTGTTCGTTTGTGCGTGTATGTGTGTGTGTGGGGGGGGGGGGGGGACGGGGCGGGAGATCGGTTTCAGGCGAATTGTAGAAGGCAAATGCAAATTATACAACTTTGAATTTAAGATGGCTTAAATCACAAGAAAATATGAACGCATTCTGTCATGATGATAATTAAAAAAGATCGGCAAATATGTTCAATTTCTTCTCATGTTATTGACACTAAAATGTCAGATTCAGATTTCATTTTACTAAACAATAAAACAGTAGCTGTCACTTTCTTAAGAGCTCGTAAGAAAGAATAATGATACTTGAGAAATTTCAGTTGTATTTTAGTGATAACATAAAATTCTGAGTGCCTGTTCAATATTCAAAATTTAATATATATTATAGTTAATCAGCCGAGAGAGTTTTGAAAAATCCTGTCGTAAGCAGTACGAAACTCACATACGCGGCTCTGTTCGTAGGCTTCCTTCCAATTGATCCAACGGAGTAGCATACAGCATAACAGTGCATCCTTTGGTCAGGCATACGATGAAAGCACATAATTGATAACTGATAACTGAGCGTGCGGTGGAAAATCCTATGCGACTACGAAGAGGAGCCAAAATTTAAAATGGCATGAGTTTCATCCCCCGGGAAGTGTATTTATTTACTTTTAACCTGTTTAAACAACCGTTTTACTTAATTACAGGAGTTGGAGATGTACCAGTTTTCGTAAAACCTGCCTAAAGCTTGTTTCAGAATTCTTCTATTTCATTATTAATCTTCATCATTATATCAATCTTCGAATAATAACATACCGCAGCTGATGAAGTCTGATCTTTCCCTTTTACAGGTTCTTGTTTGCTTGGTGAACTACTGCTGGAGCGTGTACCTAACCCAATACCTAGGCCGAGAGCCAGAACAAGCACCACAACGACAACCTGAAAACAGGGGTACACAAAATTTCTAAAAATTTCAGGGGTCCGTAGAGCCGGATCATGTGACTTGCAACAATGTGGCAGTTTTGTCTTGCGATATTCAGATCATCCTTTTCGTTTACACGTGGTCGAGAGGCCTCACTGTTGACTGTATCACATGGGTCAGTTCCATATTTGGCTGATCTGACAAGTGAAGGCTCTGAACAGATTGTATTTAAGTGCAGTCTGATTCAAGGCTTTGTTTGTCCTGTTGTCGCCAATGGCATATTGTTTGAAATCACATGATCCGGCTCAGTTAAAGAACTGCTTGGATGTCCGAAAAATCAGCAATCTTAGTACATTGCCTAAGTATCATCGAGAGTAACTTATAACTTATACATAAACAATATTGCTGCGAATGCGAATACGAAAATTATCCCTGCTTTTCCAAATTATATAGGGTATACTTTCAGGGTGGGGGGTATCCTCTATGAGCAAATTCTGTCTTTTAAGGGTGCAATTAATTTTGGAGTTGCTGCGTCGTCCGAAAAAGTAAACAGGAAGTAGCGACTGTTGTGTCCCTACGTAAAAATGGCGGAAAACATGCATGTAAAACTATACACCTAAAAGGAAGAACGTCTGAACATTTAGATATGTATAGTTTACAAATTAAAACCAAACACTCCCATACGAAAAAATGAAAACAAAAGAAAACATAGATAAAAAGAAAGAAGAAAATATGGACAAACTCGACTATTTTAACCCAGACCGCCTCTCCCGCCACTTCCAATATATTGCAGAAGATGGCATAATCCACTGGACACACAACGTTGACCGTCATGACGTTGCATCAACGTTGATTCGATATTGCTTTAACGTAGTGTGTCTGCTGGGAAGAAATGAGTTTTTTTAATCTTACCACGGCTGCTACGAAATAGTATAGTCTTCTTTTAGGCTTCTTGAATTCACCAATGGACTGGAAATACAAAATAGTATGATATGAATTGTAGCAGCACAGGACAGAACTAGCTCATGAATTTCCTGTCAAGAACAAGGATTGTTATTTTTATCAGTCTTTTTTCTACAGCCGTCATCAGTTCCAAATTACATGTATATGTAGTTCAACAGACAGACATCAGTTCACCGTCGGCGTGGGCGTTGGCGTTGGCATTAGAGTTGGCGTGGGCGTTGGCATTAGCGTTGGCGTAGGCGTTGGCGTCACACTTTAAAGTTTTACGTCAAAGTTTTTTTAAAGTTTCAAATCTCAACAACCCCTGGCCAGAATCTTTTGATATTTGGAATATAATCATATCCTAGCATATCCTTCTATTCTGCAACATCATACTCCTGGGTGAGGCCATAGGATGGGGGCTTAGGGGTTAAGAATTAGGTCACAATCACTTTAAATTTTTACGACAAAGTTTTTTAAACATTCATATCTCAACAACCACTGGCCAGAACCCTTTGATGTTTGGAACATAATTATATTATAGCATATCCTTCTATTCTATAACATCATACCCCTGGGTGAGGCCCTGGGGTGGGGCTTAGGGGTCAAGAATTAGGTCACACTCACTTTAAAGTTTTACGACAAAATTTTTTAAACATTCATATCTCAACAACCACTGGCAAGAACCCTTCCATATTTGGAACATAATCATATCATAGCATAACCTTTCATCACGTAACACTATACCCCTGGGTGAGGCCCTAGGATGGGCTTAAGGGTCTAGGTCACACCCACTTCAAAGTTTTACGACAAAGTTTTTTTAAACATTCATATCTCTGCAACCACTGGCAATTTGGAAAATAATCATATCATAGCATAACCTTCCATTACATAACACTATGCCCCAGGGTCAGACCATGGGGGTGGGGGCTTAGGGGTCAGAAATTAGGTCACACTCACTTTAAAGTTTTACAGCAGACAGGACTTCTCTGCCGGGGGGTCTGGTTCCCATCTCACAGCAGATTTATCTGTACAGGAAAAGGTGTGAAAATTTATTCAACCAATCAGTAGATCAGAATTACTAGTTATGGCCATTTTATTGGCTGACTGGAGGTGTTGACACTATGTGATCAAGAGACAGAATGACACTGTTCAGTTCAGTTCATTTCAATTCTCTTATCGACGTTACCAAAGTGGCTCAACGGTACGTAACCATAGTTGCACACACTTGGCGCCGTGTGTCCGTCCGACACTGTTGAAGTTAATCCTTCTTATATAGTACCATCCCTGTCGTTAAGTATATCTTCCTTTTTCATGGATGGATTCTTTTAATATTTGTACTGTAGTTAGATGATGGTCCAAAGTTTTACAGAGTACCACCCCCACCCCACTCATTGACCTTGAGGTCAAGGTTATGGACTTAGAAATCTGAGGTTTTGTTGAAGTATTCTGACAGCATACTGTTCCGTAGTGGATGGATTTAGTTTAAACTTGAACTGATGTTATATACTGGCTTGAGTTTTCACAAAATACTACCCGCACCCTGCAGGATGACCCTGCAGTCAAACTCATTGATGTAGAATTTTACCTTAAAGTTTTTTTACACAAATACGTTGATAGTACTTGGACATGCTTGCGTGAAGTTTTATGTAGTGCAAGGCAGAGGGAAAAATGCCTGAAAGATGGGCAAGCAGCAGTTCAGGCGAGCTATGCTGTCAGGCGACAGCTCTTGTATGATAGGCAGCAAGTGAATTTCTTGAAATTAACTGTTCAACATGACTGGGCTGTTCTTATCAATAACTATTAGACAGCAGGCCGAGTCACAAAAAGCCCAGACACCTCGGAAAAAGGATTCTCTTGGCTGAAGCAGGGGCGTAACTATGAGCATTTTCATGTTACGCACACTCATGTTTTAAACTGGACTCCTTGAATGAAAAAGTAGTCTTTCAGCCACTTTGCAGTTGGTATTGAAATCTTGTCTCCTTTTAAAAAATTTAAGCATGCAAATATGCAGGTGCGTTTTGAAATTGTGTCAATTTTGACAAAATTTCAATACGCACTTGCGTATTTGCCTTATAGGTAGCTACGCCTTTGTGAAGTATGAGATATTTAAATTTGAAAAGACTACTGTAAGACGTTTACTCTTTTGCTGCTTCTATATGCGCATTCGATTGGTCGGTAAGTACAGGCTTTCGAAAAGTGTGGCTATATACCGACATATTCAGGAATCTGTAATACTGAGACTAAGGAAACCTCGACATATTTTGCTAAACCAAAGCTTCGCGAATGCTGTCCATTTTACAGCAAGTTAATGTACTTACGCTACCATCATAAGTCAGGTTGTCATACTGTTGTTCAGTCTGAAAAGAGAAAGAAAATATTATAAAATGCATTAATGATTCATCCTTGAAAATGAAAGCTTTAATTACCCATTAATCCTAGCGTCCCATAAAGACTAGGCAAACAGTGCAGACTCAGATCAGGCGCCGCAACAGGCGGCGTCTGATCAGGTCTACACAGTGAATGAAAAAGACAGCAAGTTGTAGATACTAGATAAACTATTCGTCGAAAATGAAATACTTTTAAGCCACGTGGGTGCAGTTTGTGCACTATGCATCTCTCTTTTTATGCCATGTTTTATATTTTTGTGAAACTAAGTCCAAACCTTCTAGCATGTTTTGGTTTATTTTTTTATTTATAACTGTTGCGCACTAACGATGATTAAACATTTCTTCATCTACAATTCACTTGGTCCAGTTCTAGACCAAAATTATTTCAGAAACAAAGTTTCTAATAGAAAATTGATACTTGTTTCTAGGTACTGGGCTACAATCCAGCATATGATATGACTACATACATGAGCCTAGGCAAGACATATATTTTTGTACTCTAATTTATAACAATGGTTACATCATACAATAAGTCATGAATATACAAGGAATTTTGACTAAACAAATAAATAATTACCGGCAGGTGGTACTTCATTTTCCAAATATAGCGAAAATAGTGTGCGGTCTATAAAATCTGAAGTAGTTTTGAAGATGGACAATAAAATGCTACAGAATGAGAGCGCCCTCTTGTAAGAAGGTACCATATGACATGTGGAAACAGGTTAGATTCAGATCAGCCTGCGCATCCGCGCAGTCTGATCAGAGTCTTCCCTGTTCGCATGAACACTCTGTGGACCATGAGGACTCAGTATAATGCAACTCAAAGATAAAGGATAGGCCTGTCTGCGAGGATACACGGACTGATTGGAGATGTTGTTACACGGCAAACGGTCCAGTTTCTCGCGACGCCACGCATATGTCATCAGTGATGACGGACACATAGACACAGTGAACTTAGTTATTTTATGATGATCAAGTGACCAGTCTGCATTATGAAAAGCTAAGCAAATGCCTTTCGCGTGAACATCCAAACGCCCTTTTTAAGCCCAAGGTTCGATGTAGAATTCAGTAAGATATGCAAATTTGTGTCACAGGTTCCTATATACATTAAGGGCTATATAAGGTGGACTCTTCAAACTTGGTACGCATGTGGACTATGAGTTGTTGCATCTCGAGCTCATTAGTCAGACCCTTCTCTTTGTCTGTCGTTACGTAAAATTGTCATAACGCAGGGATCCATTCTTCAACAGTGTAGCAAAAATATAAGTGGGTTCTGCTTTAGTGCGTACTATTCGCTGATGAGAATTTCGACAAGTTGTCCGAAGATGCAACAAAGATTTACAGGTTTCTGTATTTTGGAATCAAGAACTGGCCTTTCGACAGCCATTTTGAATTTTAGCCGACTTGGTTACACATGCCACATTTGACAGTTAAGAGTGGTTTTTAGATGCTTTAAAGTAAATTCTGGAGTAAGAAGTGGTTTTGCTTTGAAGAAAATATATCAGTTTAATTTTCTATGACAGTGTTTCCATAGAAAAAAACCAGCGGCCATCACAAAAGTTAGATTCGCTGCTCATTGCGAAGAGCTTTGCCTTTCACTACCATGCCTACCATGCCGATGGTACCGCCGATGGTAGGGATGGAAAGGAGGGGGGGGGGGGGGTAGGACTGTGATTTTCATTTCTACTCTTTGTCATTTTTTCTCTTTTTACGAAATGTCGCTTCACCGTTTTCGCAGGTTTCTCAAGAACTATTCAGGCTAGAATCTTCAAACTATATACACATGAATAATGAGGGTTTTTTAAACTTTAGATCGAGAATTAGGCTCATAGCTTCTTTTTTGTTAATCTATTTTTTTTTTCTTTCAAAATTCTAATGTTGAACATCTTTTTGAACAATTTTCTCAGTTTCTAGTACACATAATCCTGTACTTTGGTAAACATAATTACAATCAGTCGCTGTACCGTTGAATTTAGCTTATGTTTCATATTTATTTATCCATTTATTTTCTTTTATTTCGTATTCTGAACATTGTAACATTTTCTCAGGAACTATTTTTAACCCTATATTCATAAATGAGCCACGACACAAGAAAACCAACAATGTGGTTGTGCGCCCAGCGCAGACTCAGATCAGCCTGGGCATCCGCCCAGTCTGACCAGAGTCTTTGCTGTCCGCACGAAGGTAGCTTAGACCCTTAGCTACCTTTTCAGCGCTTAGGGAAGACTCTGATCAGACTTGGCTAATGCCCAGACTGATCTGAGTCTGTGCTGGGCGCACAACCACATTGTTGGTTTTCTCGTGTCGCAGCTCATATGGACAATAAGTGGTTTTATTGCGGAAAAGGACACAAGGTTCATTGCAATTATTATCAACTTTATTCCGCCATCATAGAATATTTGTCTCACAGTTTTCTTGGTGTACCTATGGAGAATACCTTGTTGTGATGTCATTTTGATAGTCGGAGTCATTTCACTTATTTTTCTATATTTATCCTTTTTTTCTGCCTTTGCATACTAAATTTATATAGCCGTTTTCTCAGGAACTATTCGAATTAGAATCTTCGTTTTTATTCTAATTGTTCATTCTTTCCATATTCTGAATCTTAAAACTTTAGTATAAACATTATTTTATTAGTATAAACTGACCATATAAGTACAATACACATGGCAAGACATATACAGAAGAATATACAAAAAGGATCCAGAACAAAGTCAAACGACTTCTGTAAATATGTATCCCGTTTGACAATAATGTTATACATGTAGCATATAATGAGTGATTTGGTATGTCAGCTACAATAAATAATGTTTAATTGAGCAATATCAATGAAAATGAAACGTGATACAATAAGAGATGGAGAAAAAAAGATTTTTGGAGCATATTGGAAGGTGTTCGCAAGATATTGCCTGTGAAACAAAATGCAATCACGTAAAAGAGTTGCAATCAAGGGCGGGTTCCGATGAAAGTTCTGAGTGAGTCAATTCTTTTCGTCTATCAGAGATAGATGAACCGTGGCCCCTAGTGGAACCGCCTCACCGAAGCGGTTCTTTTGAACGTCACTGCACGCGTTGCAATGAGAAAAAATTGAGTGAGGAAATAAAATTTATGTGGCAGTCACGGCATCCAAGCCCACCCTTGTGTGCAGCTATGAACGAGACAGAACAGAGTAGAATAAAACAAATGAATAAATAGATAAATAAATATAAATATATAAAAAGGAGAAGGAAAGAAAAAGAAGACTCCACGGGGGACCCCGAGTGAGGGTCTTACCGAGTAACCAATACATGCTAAACTGGATGGTTCAGTTGGCTCGTATTGCCAGGTTGCACACAGAATCAAAGGCTAAAGATTGTTTTTTTTTTATCAAATTTGTATGTAATTAAACCTATATATCAGTGTTTCTCGAAACGCTTTGTTTTCGAAATGAAAGACTGTACAGCCACACAAAAATTGACTCATTAGCTTCATTTGTTAGCCCTGGATTCCCAAAGAGTAGAGTATTTAGTGTGGGAGTGGCTATTTCAGAAATGGTCGCTATCATCTCTTGTCTTAAATTCTGGAATGAGTTGCATTCCAAGAGAAAGCGATTAGTGTCTTCGACAGCCCCACAGATACAGTTCGGATGCGTTATACAGATGCTGGTTTAGAGAACTGCGATTCATTCTAAAGCCCCAGTCACACATCACCGATCAGGCTACGGTTCACAACGATTCACCACGGTTTGACCTAGACGGCAAAACCGGGATGAACCCTAGGAAATCCAGCATCACTACGGTTTGCCAGGGTTCCATTAGGGTTTCTCACGCTGTTTGTACGGTGTCTTTACGGATCATCTACGAATTCACGACGGTACAAGGCGGCAGCACTACGGACAATAAGGGTATTCAACGGTAGTGTTACGGACGCTACACGATGCCACTACAATTCGAGACGGTGCTAGTACGACTCAAGCCGGTAGCGCCACGGCTCCTCCGATTGTCTACGGTTTAACGGTGGTCATAATAATGATTTCTGTTGATGATGTTTAATTTATTTGCAAGAAAATATTTTATGACATTATATAGTACTGAATTTTTCAAAAAATGTGCAGCAAAGTTTTTAAAAATCGGTTTACAAATAAAAAATTTATACTAAAAATTGATTTTGAGTAATCATTTTTCATTGACATGGAAAATAATCCAAGATCATAAACTTTCGAGTCTGGAAACTTTTTTCTCTTGAATTAAAAGTGAGTTTTCGTAGTGACAAAACTACCACGGTTGTCTACGAATACCGACGGAAAGCCAGGGATAATCACGGATACACCTACGGTAACGCTACGAATGAGCACGATTCTGTGAGGTTGCGCTACGGTTTAGGCCACGCCCACAACCCACCACGGTTCACCACGGAAGTTTTAAACAGTTTAAAATTTCCGTAGCGACTCCCGGATCACCACGGTTCTTCAGGGATCATTACGGAACACGACGGATGCATCTACGGTGCTACTACGAATCACGACGGTGTGCTACGGTTTGTAAAACCGTGGTGATTCGTGGCCTGAACCGTTGATGTGTGACTGGGGCTTAAGTCGGGTATGATATATTTGATCATTTCTTTTACTGATGTTGTAGAACTTTGGAGGCCCCTAATATTTACATTTAGTTTGTGTTTGAAAATTCCTAATGTACTTGAATCACGAATTTCTTGTGATACGAAGTACTGCAGGTAGAAAAAAATTGTAGGACTGTTGTGTGTTACAACTTCCGATTTCAGATGTTTGTCAGGAACTCTTCAGGCTAACTCTTCAAATAATATATGCAATAATGCCGTAAGCGCAGCTATGGTCGGATCCTTCGACAGGTGTTCATAGTTTTTCATTATTTGATTTAATATTATTTATTTTTTATCTTTTAAGAGGAGGTATATGACTTCAAAATATGGAAATATTATTCATAAACACTGAATTCAATAGGACACGTTCATTTTTAAATTGATTTAACATGTTACATTTTAACTATATTAAAAATGATGCCCGTCTTCTTCAAACTTCCTGTTCGAGTAGGCCTTGATCAGACTCCCATCGCATGCCTTAAAAAATCCATCTGTTAATGACTGTTAGACAATTAAAGCATGGCGTCTTAAAAAAAAATGATGTACGCCCGGGCGACTAATATTTGGTGAATTTCTTCCGAATCAGTAGACCATGAAAATCGTACCCAGTGTGCCCCAAGATGGAAAAGTAGTATCAGGGTAGCGTTTTGTGATTACATTGATTATAAACTTTCTAAGTTCTTTTTCACTATTTCCGTTTAATTTGGTCACGTGTCTACACACCATAGTAGAAGACGGTTGGCATACAGGCTGCAAAATGTTTTGTACCATTGCTCTTCAGTCCGATATGGGCAAACGCAGCTCGAAGTTGATAAGACAGGTTTTCTTACCTTATGACTAATATCTCAGTTTTATTTGTTTATGGTTTTGGTGTGCTGATAAGCGGGTTATGATAACCTCGTGATACACTAATGTCATGTCGGCCAGACACTTTCAGTTCAGGACCCAGCCTCTTATTTTTCATGCCCGGTATTTAGGTCAAAAGATGACCTACGCTGTCATGACAACTCAGTTTAGCTCACATACGCAAAAGGGACTCAAAATCAGCTCTTGCACAACCCGTCGAGTCGTCAACAGAGAAAGTGGTAATCGGCTTAAATGTATGCTTTGGTGATAATGACTCAGTCCGTCCGTCCGTGATCAGTTTGCGAGTCGCGCGTCAAAACTATTTTCCTGAAACAGCATTTGTGTAAAACTGGTCAGGACGATGCGCCACGTACAAGAATGACAACTCTTACATTCGTTTTAAATTAACACTTTTTTCGCTGGAAAACCCGTTTTTGGGGTCATATGCAAACAGTGCAGACCAAGTTCAGACGCCGCAGAACGCGGCGTCTGATCTGGGTCTACACTGTTTGCGTACAAAATTCTACGAAAGATCCAATAAAAGAGAAAACATTCACATAAAAACCCTACAACTAGAAATGAACTCGTCCCAATGATCAGGGTGGACAATTCCACTAAAAACCGCTTTCAGCACTCGTGATATTTGTCTTGTACCCTATACACACTATGTAAACTCATGACCGAACTGTATGTCAACAATTTCTTTCTTGGTGACGGACTGAAACCCAGTGGACGTATATGGACCACGGGCGTAGTTTTAAGACAGTTAGAAAGATGCAGTCACTTGCATCAGAAAGTATACTCGGCATGCTGGCCGCTGTATCAGTCGTCTTTGTTTGAATGCATGGAAAGCAGATGAGAGTATGCAAAAAAATAGGTCTGTAATTTTGTCAATTGATATTTTTGACCTTCTAAAACCTTCATACGCATCTTCTGTATGTCTGCAGTAATTAATAATTAATTTAATACCATTTAATATCTGAGCAATATGCACATGTTTTGACCAGACTTTGAACATGTACAGTCTGACGCAGAAATGTGCAATTATTTATTCATTTATTCATAATTTCATGACAACATATATATATACATACAAGTATATACATGTGCAAATGGATTGGACGTAGGCATTGCCTGTATTTGTCCTCTCCAGTGCTGGAGAAATGTGCATTTCGTAGGTCTACAAGTATTTCTGCAGAAGTTCGCAGGACGCGGCTCAATGTTTGCGATAGTATTCGCGTGAAACTGCATTCAGTGCAACATTTAATACCTGAAATGCTTGACAAATCGTTTTGCACTTTTCGTACAATAGATATCTATCTGTCAACGTACCGTAAAAGGTAAAACAAATGGCCTGAAATAATAATCGAAACTGTCTTAAAAATGGAACGGTGTGGTTTTACAATACAGTAATGCTCTCAAAAGATGCAGCTGAAACGGCAAGCAGTCTAGACCCTGACCAGACTGCTTCTAGAAGCAGCTGGTCCGGGTCTGAACTGTTTGCTTAGACCTACGATATGTCCCAATTTTTAGAATTTTTTAAAGAACAAGCTACAGCACTTGATAAATGCTTAGCGTGAGGTATTGCCGACAGACGCTATCAGATAAATTTATTGAGATGTGCATGTTTTGCTAATGCTTCACGCAGAAAGTCTAGATATAAGCAAGAGGCTCATAATGGCCCTAAATCGCTCACCTGGGTCATTTTAGAAACGTGCCAATACATGTACTCTTAAAAGAGGCGATTCAGTTTTTTTTTTTTTTTTTTTTTTTTTTGATCGATGTCATTTTAACCAAATTTTTAACAACAAAAAAAAAAAGAACGACACGTAGCGCTGCGAGATTATAGATAAAAATAAATAAGCAAATGAAAAAATAGAATATAAAAAAATGAAATAAATGCCCCCGCTAAAGCATAGCTAAGACAGCACACTGATAAGCAGGGTCCACAGACGTTTTAAGTCACTATGTCCAACTGTCAGTCTCCTCTTTAAAGTTGTTACCTTATAGCAAAAAAATAGTATATAAACCTACCAAAAGTGAAGCCTGGGTTCGAGGTTATAAAACTTGAGAATAATCTCAAACTCAAAATAAAGCTTTATTTTGAGTTTGAGAGTGTACTCAAGTTTTATAACCTCCAGGTCTGGTTGGGCCGGGTAGCGCAATTGGTAGGGCACCTGACTCGTAAGTTAGAGGTCCTGGGTTCGAATCCCGGTCTGGCCACAAACTTTCGTTTCTCCTTCCGCTGATTCAAGAAGGGCAGTTGTCAGTTACAGGCGAAAGTTTGTGCACTTAGTACTGGTTAACCGCTTAGGAGGTCTAAGCCTGCCCAGGAATAGTGTGGTTAGGTTAACTGACCGTCCCGACATGACCTTAGTTGTTTACCGTGGACGTTGAGCACCAAATCAACCAACCAAACCTCCAGGTCTGAATTGCTTGAATATCTTTACCGTTAAAAATATAAGTATCGTTTCTTTACAGGCAACTCTCGATATCTCAAACACCGATATCTCAAAGTACCCTCTTATATCAAAAATAATAGTTCGCACAAATTTCCTATTTTTCTTAATATCTAACTCCTGTTATCTCTAACTACTGATATCTCGAATTAAATTTTCTGGGACCATAAAAATTACTTTGAGATATCAGTAGTTTCAGATAAACTTCCATACTGAAATATCAATACTCGGCTGTACATGTATTAATATTAACAATACCCGGGTGAATCATTAAGAGACATTATAGTTATTGATATTTAGACTTTCTGTTTTAAGTTTTATCAAAATACGCAACTCAACAACATTATCTGATTGCTGAACCTGTCATTGATATGTCATTTTAAGCAACATTTGACACAACAGGAAAAGACACATGATAACAGACGGATAGTCACTTATCATAACTGCGCAACCCTTAGTCCTATGAGGTTATAGGCAGGCTTAGATTAATTGATTAGTATATTTGTAAAAAAAAAAAATAGCAATACAGAATATTAGACAAGAATTGTCAGAAAACAATACAGCGCGCCTTATGGGCGCTTGACTTTAACAAGGGCATATACAATATGGATAATGCGGGCCAAGTGAAATGAGATAAACTGCAGTGTCAGAATAAACAGTTATTCTAAGAATTATTCAAACTCCTAAAATAATGCCAGAGGTATAACAATATCACTGAACTGTGAAATGTATGTTACAGCGACCTATGGCTGATGCGACTGAGGTCACGTCATTGTATCCGAATGTATCAACACACCAAGTATGATACAAGTCCATGGAACAGTGTTAGAGATATTGACAAAAATCACAGGACCATGAAATATAGGTCACGTTGAATTACAATTAGGGACGCGTCATTTATTATCAGGTGGGGGGGTACCTTTTCTTATGAGTCACCAAAATTTTTCCGACCCCCCCCCCCCCCCAGTTTCACCAGATTTTTTTCCGACCCTCCCAGATAGGTGACAAAAAAGTTTATGACCCCCCCCCCCAATCCCAACTTCCCAGCTACCCTTCACACACATTGTATTACCTTTTTAATGTCAGACTGACCTCAATCCAACCTGCATGAAACACAAAGAACATTTTCTTACTCTGACAGGTTGGTAAATCGTGCAGAATGATGGTCTTTAAATTTTGTCAGCATATTTTGATAATTTGCACTTTCTTCCTGCTTATGGGCATCCCGAATCTGTTTGTTGAATGTTCAATAAAATTGTTCATAATAGTAATGGAGGGGGTCTGGGGGCTGTGCCCCCAGAAGCCACAATAGGTTTGCTAATGACAAGACAACTGGAGAGCTGATATCCCAAATGCAGGCATTAAATTTAATCAAGAACAAACTCATCTGCTCGACATGATTTTATAGACAATTGCATACTGTCCTACTAGCAAATTTATGAAAAATATCTTTTTCGGAAATGAATACTTTGCACCCAAGTTTTGTGTGTCATTTCTATAACTTTATGTCTTTAAGGTTTAAAATTAAAGTTTATAAGAATAGAAGTAATGGGAGGTCTGGGGGGCAAAGCCCCCCCAGAAGCTGAGACATATTTAAAACAAGAAGACTGATGGAAGAATTCTGACCCCTCCCCAATATGCCAAATAAAATATATGACCCCCCCCCCTGCTCCATGCCTTTTTGATTTCCGACCCCCCCCCCCAGTACATCACCAAAAATATTCCGTCGTCCCCCCCCCCCCACTAAATGTACCCCCCCCCCCCCCCACCTGACAATAAATGACTTGTCCCTTAGTATGCGGTAACTCACAGTGTCAGTCCAGACCATAAACCCTAGTACTGTCCAACCTGTATTAAGCAAGAACCTAAGAGATAATCAAACTCTGATTGGTTAAGAATGACAAAACTCTCTTGATGAGGGAAGCCAGTCTCTAGTACATCTGTTAAAATGAATTATACTACAGATCAGATGAAGACAGTTTGACCGCCTGCCATGTCACTCGTAAGCTTTAGCGACACGTAAATGTCATCGTACTGCTAGTTCAAACCTTTATCAACAAATCAATCATTACATACAAGTGCACATCATAATTTGAGGAAATCCTTTATCTTTACTGTCATTATGACCAGCTATTGTGTCTTAAAACTGGAAACAGTTCGGCCAGTTATGATTTTTGCTTGATAAAAATTGTAAATGAAGCCAAAGTCACAGAGCAAAGCCCTTCCGAATGACCGAAAGTCACGGAATTTAAATAAATTGAGAATAATTATATGTTTGAGAAAATTTGAAGCTTCTGTTGTAAGAATTTCAATTTGTAATGTCATTGAAAAATGGCAGAACATGAGATACACTTTTTGTCATGCTCCAGAACCAATGACGTCATTTATCTGTTACCATAGCAACCAAGAGTTGCTATTGATATTTAAGTGACATCATCGAGACTTCATTCTGCCAAGATATTAAGCATAGTTGTTATGGTAACATATCTATGGCGGAACCTCACTTAGAATTTATGAGGCGCATGGCACACAGTGTATGCCATGTTCCCCTTGAATTATCAGATAGATGCTATCTTAAAGTCATACAATAAAAAGTGTTATATTAAACCTACAACTCAGTCTCAGATAATTTAATATCAATTCTCTGTAATCATCAAGAATTTTATAATAGGGGTGGCTCACGCATGGTCTCAGATTTTGTTCAAACTTTCTGACAGTGTGAGATGTATCACAAAAACAAATGAATGACCGCTGTTTCATTCATTCACACTTCCGTTGCCATGGTAACGGCTCCCAGGGATTTTGGCCAAAAATGAACAAAAAATTTCTTAAAATTGAACATTTTAGTCCTTTTAGTATTGTTAAAATTGCCATTATTTGGCCTAAATATGTCTTGTTT
Source organism: Ctena decussata (assembly GCA_963989385.1). Lineage (NCBI taxonomy): Eukaryota > Metazoa > Mollusca > Bivalvia > Lucinida > Lucinidae > Ctena > Ctena decussata. The sequence goes on along the minus strand of OZ022501.1, from coordinate 54,433,284 downwards.
GTGAAAATGCAGACCTTTATAAATAAAAAAATGTTTTAATATCTCCCTTACTGAATTGCTGTTGTAGTCTCACTTACCATGGAATGTGGGTGGGGTAAGCAGGTCCTGAAAAATGTCGTTTTTAGACATTTTTGAATTGGTACACCAAAGTTGCGCGGGCACTCCGACATATACGCATACTAATAAATTTTACAGTGGGGTTTAAAAATTCATAAAATGAAAAAACATGTATGGGAAGTTACCATCATATGGTCGTAACCATGGCAACAAAACCTCCCCTATTGAAAAACTACAAAAATACAATATTGTTAAAAAAAAATTCATTTATTTCTATATGGTGTGATAAGAACAATTTCATACAGTCAGAATTGTTATTTTAATTTCACTCTTGTGTAAACAATCAACAGATACTGTGCAAAAAATAATTTTAGGCCATTCAGGGGCACCAAAAGGGGGGAAAAGTGAAAATTTCAATACAAAACTCAACAATATCTCGTTTCATTTCTAGAAAAACAGCACTAACAACACTTAAATATGCTTAAAAGCTGTTCTGAATATATCATGCATTGTATTATGACACTATGTATGCTCTGAGGCCATTTGTTTTACAGAAAAAGGGGCTCAGAAAGGGCTCAAAAATGGGGGAGGCAGGGGGAGGGAGGATATAGAAAATGTGAAATATCTCTAAGACATTATAATGCAATCATATGTAACCGTTGCACTTATTGACAAAATCTTAAACTTTGCATATGGGAATACAGGAGGAAACAAAATATGCTGTGAACAAACTAATGTTAGCGTCTAAGCAGGAGGGGGGGGGGGGGGGGGTCCACAGAAGAAAGAAGGGAAATTTCCACTCCACTCAATACACACACAATTCTTATTTTACTTCTGGAATATATAAGCTGTGAGACAGATATGGTTTTGTAGACCATCATTTTCTAAAAGCCCAGTATCTTAGAAGTATTTTGCAGCATGTTAGCCCTCTGGCGAATGGGGTGTTACGCTGTAACAGCCTGTTATAAACGTTACCCATTACAACAATAAAAATAGCATAAAAATTATTGAAAATTATAAAACAAAATAGAAGTCATTTTCCTATGTTTAAAATTATACTAGATTCTAATAGAACAATCCAGTAGCTAAAAGTTATGATGTTTAAATTATCGCTTTAGCTTACATGGTGTAATATACGTGACATTTGTCTTTACACTCGATCAAAATTGCTATTTCCATCCAAAATACTTTCTTTTTGTAAATTATTCCTTCCATATTGTACCATATATTTATTACTGTATTAAAGGCAATTTGTTCATCTTTTCAGATCTGCAATTTTTTTTTATCCTATCTTATATATTTTGTGAGAAATATTATGTTGAACACAGTAACACCTAACAAATGTTCCATATTACAGTTATCACTTGCGGTATAATTCAAGTGCTCGAAATACACTGTTGGTGTTGAAAACAACAGAATAGTGTAATATCGAATATGTCAGCCTATTAAAATAGCAAGGAACAGTGGCACAATATTTTGAAAGCAGCTCACTCGGCCATAAAGATCGGTTATATACGTTACCTAAGACTATTTTTTAATTAAAATCATATAAACTTTAGATAAAATCATTTTGTTTTCTTTGGTAGCAGTTTCTTCATAAAAGAATCTTTTAATATTAGAAAAAAATACATTCTGGTTTATTCTTTATCATTAGCTATTTCTATTAGTGATGTGAATAGCATTAATGTATAAGATAGTTCATTATTATACCTCTAATCAGTTTTTTTTTTCATTTTCACATAGAAAACAATAACAAATATAAGTCCGGCAGTTCTTGTGATATTTTGTGTACTTGGGCCTATCAACACTTTCATCCTTGATTAGTTTTAGGGATTCATGAGGAGTGTTTTATACGTGATTAAACACAGTATACTTTATATACTTCAAATTGTAATGTTTAGAAACGTGACATATTCTAAACATGCAAACCTGGTTTTGCTGTTTACTTGGTTATTATATAAAAAATCAAAGTATTTGATAATGACATTTCTCGCCATCTTTCTTTTAGAATTTTTACAGTTGAGTTTGAAGGATGGTAACATTCATGAAATTTTGTTATATAAAGCTGAAAAAATGCAAAAAGAGAGAGAGAGAAAAAAAAAAACAGGAAGGTGAAAAAAAAAAAAATAAATAATAATAATAATAATAATAATAAATAGAACTTCAGAGAAGATAAAGCCACTGTTTTTAAAAGCCAGCATTGATTTTGCATATAGGTCTCGAATAAAATGATATAAAATAAGTTTGATAACGTTAAAACTTGAGCGGAACTTGAGCAGTTTCGTATAAAACTATAAAATAATCAGTAATCAACAATACAAAATGTGGTACAACTTGTTTATTGACAGGATTTGGGAAAGTTTTTACGTGCACACTAAAAAACTCTAAAGCAGAATAGTAAATCTGAGGTTTGAAGACTTCAGCCAAAAACAGTTATGCATCAAAACTAACGTGAATACTTGCTGGTAGTGTATACTTACTTGTGTAAAACTATCGTGTATTTTACGTTACCAAGGGAAACAACATTGCTCAGTTTCAGTGAAAAAAAACCCATACGTTTGGAAATGTTAAATGGTAGTGTTAATACGTTGCTTAATTAAGTTCATTTAACATGTAGTTCCTAACAATAATTTGTCAGCCAGGAGTTTGGGAGTATAGCATCAGAAACACTTAAGACATAAATAGAGAACTCGCAGCTTACGCATGATATAATAGCAATGTATAAGTGCTATGTTTAAGATAGTCTATATTTCTATGCTTTTGTTTCTTGCTCTATTAAGTCTTGCTATATTAAATCATCGCTTAACGAATCGATCTACAAAAGAACACATAGATATGTTTAGTTAGACAAAAATATTGTTATTTTTCCAGGAACAGTGTAACAGTGAGCTCTAACAACTTAATGAAATGGAAAATTAAAATAACAAAGTATATTAATGTTGGTCATTGCTGTTCAGATATTTATGAGCAAATGTTAATTGTTCTCATTCAGAATGTACTCACCTACACTGGAGTTATACTTTGCAGCATAATAGTGAGAAAAAAACAAAACAAAAAACGAGCAAGTAACGTATACAACTATTCATTGAGAGTTTATAAAATCTTCATTTTAAATTCCTTTGACCAGTAATACAATATTTCTGAACAGCAAATAATCAAACAATAGAGGAAGTGCATACCTATACATGCAAAGGAAGGGCTAACCTAAATAATTTACTGCATTTCATCTCCATGACTTTGTATAACCATATTGTTTAGCAATAAATATTGTTGTATATTGCGTATTCATGATATCATACTGTATCAGGGTTCGCGCTACCGCTCGCCAAAGTCGCCAAATGCGATAAAATATTTTTTTTGGCCCCAAAAATATTGATTTGGCGAAAATTAGTGGCGAAAAATAAAATAAAAAATAAAAACATATGGCAAAGTTTTAGGGTATCAGAGACGATCTCCACAATCATTATAAATCAACACCTCCAATTACCGTTAATCTGCTCCTCAAGTAGCCTAGTCCACAGTGACAGGACACCAAGCAGAGGTTTCATGCCTCAAGGCTCGATGTTATGTAACCTTCAACGTAAGTTGTTGTCCCCATGTCTATCAATGGCATTATGTTTGATTGCTCAGGTAAACACATCATTGACACCCACGTGTTGACACCTTACGAGCTAATAAACTCACTGATCTGTGAAAATACAGGCCTGTTGATTGTCGATTAGAGATCAAACGAGTGTTGACCATGTGAAAAGGCGCTTAGCCACGTCTCACTATTATACAAATCAGCATGTGCAATACATTTAAGAGACTTTTATTATCACTTTTCAGATCATAGAGTTCAAAGATTGTCTATACGAGTCTTGTATGACTGCATGAATGCGCAGGCTGATCAATGTTTTCGCTTGTTGCAAACTCCGTAAAGTAGTTTTTTGGGGTCATTTATCCGAACTTTAATAGATTATGGTGCAATACTTATACATAATTAAATATAGGATATAAGTTTTGATTCTGCTGTTTTACACATACCGATTTTTTATGTCAAAATGATCAGAATTTGAAAATTGTTATATATTCTTTAGTCTACAACAACTCTCAATCACTGAAACAAAACTCGTATGCAAGAGGAGGATGAAAAACTGAGACCGATAATAAGGGGAGACAACACAGCAAACCTCTAAAGTACTAGCTTTTGCAAAGCTTCTCAAGTACTAGCTTTTGCAAAACAAAATTCCTGGGTCAGATTGTCTCACAATAATAATAGCTAATTATCATAAATAAATAATAATAATAAAATAACAGTGATAATAAACAATTAGAAATAAATAATCATTAGGATATTTAAAATGGTTTAGGCTATTTATAATAGGTTCTTAAAAAAACAGAACAGGCAAAACAGACTACAATTCATGAAAAACAGAGGGCAGATAAAAGATTTAATCAAAAGATTGTAAGCTTTATTAGCAGTGTTAACCTCTTTCAACTGTCAGAAGGAAAATGATTATGTCATGTAATAGACTCAAACCATTTTAAACAACCACAGTAAACTGCAAGTTAAGGAATATGTGTGTGTGTGTGTGTGGGAGGGGGGGGGGTAGAAAGATATTTTCAAAGAATTCTTAATATTGCGAAAAACTGGCTTAAGTTCAAAGAATCTGGCACAAACAATATCAATTTGGCGAAAGCGGTGGCGAAAGAAAAAAATATCCAAGCGCTAACCCTGAATTTACTGCTAATCAAATCATTCTTGTCCAAGTATTTTAAATGCTGTTAGATAACACAGCATTTTGGCAGTATCCAAACAACAATTTAAGAAGCTAACATATTGAAAACGTCTGACTGAAAATTGTCTTTCGTAAGATCTTTAGTCATTGATAGTTACAACTAAATATTTGTATCAACAGAATGACAAATAGAACTCTAACAGGATGATGACAGAATGCTGTATGCGTTATAAACAATGTCCATTTCTGTAACCCTTAAATTTTCATATTGTTAATATGTTGCAATGTATTCGATGGGGGCTGTGTAAACAGATCACGTAGATAACAATTTAACAAGCAAGTCATGATCACAGGAGCCACACGTTTTCTAACCTATGCAAAGCCGTTACTGTGCAAAGAGGCTGTTTGCTGAGGAAGCGACTGACAGAAAAGCAATAATGGTGTTAATGCCAGTAAACCGAGTTGATACTGCTTTTGATTGCCTCACCGGGCACAGTCACATATTTGTATGTAGGGCAATTCAATGGCTCAATAAACAGCACAGGTAGCAAAATTGATTTTATTCTAATCTTTGGCTCTTATCCAAAATAAAAACATATCTTTCCACTGATAACAGAATACAGTTTTATAAGTCATACATTCAGCCTCATATTGACTATTGCAGTACAGTATGGGGAGGCACATCTCAAAGAAATCTTGACAGAATTTATAAGTTACAAAAAAGAGCTTGTAAAATCATTTTAGATTATAAATTTGAAAATATTGTTGACAGTATGGAAGAGCTTAAAATTCTAAACATTCATGAACGTATATTTCTTAGAAAAGCTAAATTCATGTTCAAAATTTCCAACTCATTAACCCCTCAATACATTAATCAAATGTTTCAACTTAGACCAATAAACGATAATCTTCAGTCACTTAGATCTGCAAGTACCATAAATTATGTCTTGCCTAGACCACTAAAAGAAATATTCAAACAAAGCTTGATCTATTCTGGTCCAGTGATCTGGAATAATTTACCTGACAGATTAAAAGTTATGGGAACTGTGGATGCATTTCATAAAAATTGCATCAGGTGGATGAAAGGAGTTGTTTGATTTATTTATATAAATATATATATATATACATGTATATTATTTTTTTTTCACTCTCTCTTAGAACTAAACATGTAATTACTGAAAAGATTTATAGATGGCTGACTGCTTGGGTGGGGATGTGCTAATATCACTTTTAAGTCGGTCTTCTGTATGTGTTATAATGAGGAAATGCATATATTCATGTACATAATAATGTACAAAGAGATGATTTTTTTTTCTCTGCTTTGTTTTTCTAATTCTTGTTCAGGAACTGTTCATGAGGTGTGTTTTGAATGCCTCTGTATATGAATGTTTGTATGTGTGTGTATGTATATATGCTAATTTGTGTGTGTGTGTATATATTTTCATTTCAGTACATAATGTTCTTTTACATTTTTGTTTAACATGTTTCTATATATACTGTAAATAATAGAGGGCCTCATGGAAGATTAGCTATGTATGCTAAATGTGTTTACCCTCTGTAAATAAAGACGATTATTATTATTATTATTATTATTATTATTATCCCTATTATGACTCTAAACATAAACAGTGATAGTTACATTATATATCAACTTATACTTACTTCATTTGATGCATAAAATTAAAAATAATAGCATTTTTATGAAGTCACTTTTAAATGAAACTGAATAGAAGGCAAGGTCGAACTGCTTCAGCTGTAACGATCTATGTACGTCTTGCTGAACCCTTGTGCATTTCAAAGAGCTAAATTTACCATCTGAATACTAGTGGTAAGCTAATGTTACAACAATGAATACTTTATGCCGCCAGGGAACTAATATTGTGGTAACTGGTCACTCACAAAGCTTATCCTCAGACATATTACAAACATGTAACGTAATGTTACTGTTAGACTGCCTTTCAAATATACACTATCCGATTCTTTTTTTAAGTTTGAAAACATATAACATTGGTGTTTCTTCATATTTACGTGTACAGCAGTGTCTACTTAAGACATACCGTAATGCAGATAACATTGAAAGACTACAGCAGCTGATGTTAGGTTTCCTAGATTTTCTCATCATTTTGTAGGTTATATTCTTAAAAAAATGATACATTCTGTCCTCAATTAATATTTCCACTGCTAAGTGCTACCTAACTTATCTCAGCTGGGTATGATTCGAAGAAGAGTGATGGAGCATGTATACATTTCAGTCCACCAATTCAGCGATTTAGTCTCATTCTGTTTTTTATCATTTTTTTTCTTATTTTTGTTATGGTTATATACATTACATATTTATTTTGACTGCTGACTATTGTTGTAAGACTTTACTTTTTTATGTATTAGATTATTAAAATAGACATGTTTGTGATCTTAGCTTTCTCTACGCTTCAATTCTTACAATTTGCTCCTTATATTACATGTATATAGACATAGAAGGAAAAAACATCAAATACAATGTTAGCTACGTTATACCAATTTTTCAACATATCTTTGACATGTCAATAACTTTGAAACAGCGATTTGTGTACCAGCATACAAAACCCAACATTATTTAGGGTGAATACTCACACGTGTGTAACAATGCGTATTTTCAATTATAATGTGAATATATTAATATGGGTAGACGTAATTGACGTTGAAGTTAAACATTAAGGCCCCAACGTACAGAGGGTTAACATAAGTCATTTTGTTTCTTATATAATGTAGTTTTATAAATAATTAGGATACAAAACTCCCCCTGGGGGTGTGGGGGGAGGGGTCTATGGCCAGCTCAAGGTCTACTAGCTGATGAAAGTGTTCAAAGAAACATGTACCATGTACACAAAAGATCTTTAGGGCTTCAACTATTTATTTGCGTTAATTTTCTAAGAGACGGTGAATTTGGTGGTATTGTAATGAACTATCTTATACATTAATGTTGTTTACATCACTACTAGTAATAGCTAATGATCAAAAACAAACCAGAATGTATGTTTCTTATACTCGAAGATTCTTTTATGACGAAACTGCTAACAAAAGAAAACCAAACTGTTCTATCTTCAAATTATATGATTTTAAAGAAAAAAGTCACAGGCAACATTTATAAGCGACAGTTACGGCCAAGGGACTATCAGAAATAGTGATAGAGATGCATTCAACATATTGTCCCACCCAATTGCTGTTTCGATAGGCTGACAGAATTTACCTTATACTGTTGTTTTAAATTCCCATATTGTTATTCAAGCATTTGAATTATAAGGCAATAAATAATTACGATATGGAATAATTTGTAAGTGGGCACTGTGTTCAACAGCCCATTTCTCCCAAAGTATAAATGATATGACAATAATATCTGCTGAAGTGAAAAGATGAATAAGTTGCCTTTAAGACAGTAACAAAAGTAAGGTCTAATACGGAAAAGAAAACTTACAAGAAGAAAATACTTTGAATGAAGTGGAGTGTTATTTATTTATCTATTTGCAAAGACAAATATCACGTATGTAACGCCACGTAAGCTAAAATGATCTTTAAAACATCACAAAGTGTAGCTACCGTATTCTTATGTTAGAACATATTATAATTTTATACGTGTGAATGTGACTTCCATGCTTTTGTAACTTTCACTATTTTCATATTATATTTACCGCTTTGATGGGTAACGTTTTTAACAAACTGTTACAGCATAGCGCTTCCATTGCCAGAGGGCTAAAATACAAAATACTTGTAAGACATTGGGCATTATGTAAATTATGATCTATAAACTTCCTACAGAGAGGGGTCGAGGAGGAGGTAACCATAGATGACTTGTGGCCCAGCAAGTGATAATTGAGATATGAAATATCTTCTCAGAGTGTAGTGTGTTCAACATCCTATTTCTCCCAAAGTATAAAAGTTAAGATAATAATATTGACTGATTCGAAAAGATAAATAAATTGCCTTTTAGACAAAAGCAAACCTATGGTCTAATACGGAAAGAAAAACCTTACAAGAATAAATCATTTTGGATGGAAACAGCAATTTTAATGAAGTGTAAAGACAAATGTAACGTATGTAACGCCATGTAAGCTAAAATGATCTTTCAAAGAGCATAATTTTTTAGCTACTGGATTCTCCTTATAGACCATATTATGATTTTAAACATGTGAGTGTGACTTTTATACTTTTATAAGTTTCAATAGTTTTATATTTTATTTATGTTTTTGATGGGTAACGTTTGTAACATGCTGTTATTGCTTAACCCGACAATCGCCGGAGGGCTTACATGTTGCAAAATACTTGTAAGATGCTAGGTTTTAAGAAAACTGTAATCTACAGAACTCCCGCTAGGAGAAGTAGGTAGATGGTAAACCATATTTGGATTGTTGCCTATTTTTGGCACAAAATATTTACCTGTTCGGGCCCCTAAAATGACCCTTAACACCTGCCCATCTGGGCCCACAATCAATAAACTGTAGTAAAGCAAAGACCTGACTAATAAATTGTGTTTATCTACTAACATATTGCAGTATTAAAGTGCTGTGGATGAACAAAGACTTATTTAAATGTGATTCTTCCACTTTTCGTTTTTAAAAGGGTAACATGATTGTTGCCATGGTAACGATAAGAAGATGGTAACTTCCCACACATGTTTTTCCATAATGTTAAACATGAAGTACCATTATTGACAGTGAATATGTGGAGATGTGTCAAAGTGCCCGCGGGGCTCTGGAATATTGGGTAAAAAATGATGAAAAACGATGAATTTCAATATCTTGATACCCCACCCACCTTTGAAGCACAAGTGTGATTCTACAGTCAACTGAATTCGTTTTAGTAGCTCGCTATAGAATTCATCCTGAGTAATATTTGAAAGAACAATTTACGATTTACAATAAATATATAAAGTTTAGAAGATGTAATTGTGCAAAAATAGTCAATTTTCACTGATATTTTTAGAGTTTCAGGCCAAATATTATAAATCCCGTTACCATGGAAACGGGCCATAAAAAATAGGTAGTTGTATTTCAATATTTTCGTTTTAAGTGACAAGGAACATGCTCAGAAAGTTTCGTTAAAATCTGTGACTAGGCGTGAGCCACCATTCTCGATGGTTACAGAGAATTGGTATTAATTCTCTGGTAGATGTAAAATATAGAAGTACTAAACTAAGCAGCGCATACCAGCAGAATTAAACTGCAAGTGAAGAACCTCTTTGGAACTGTCGACACCTGTGCCTTTGACTAACTGATAAAAGAAATCAGCTACCCCGTCATATGCGATCAATGCTTTTACAAAATCATAGATAAAAATTGAATGAACTTTTTACTATCTTCGTACATGAAAGTCATTCATATATTCTCTAAGCTTTTCCCCTCGGACATCGCAGGTGATGATATGACAGATGACAGAGAAATGGAGAGAAAATATAATTCCCTATGCCAATATGTACGGACAAAAAAAAGCTTACAATCAACAGTTTCTCAGCACTCTATGCCATGTGTCTTAAAAGCCGCTATAACATTTAAATAACCATACTTATATACTATACCTTCAAGTGTGACCTTGACCTTCAACTTACCTGAAACATGCTTCCATGACACTTCTACTTATCACGTATAACAATTGTGCTTAAATTATCTTGGAATCTATGCATAAACGTACAAGTAATGGCTTGAACAGGCTCAATTTATGACCATTTTATCATTTGACCTTCAAGTGTGACCTTGACCTTCAAACTACCTTAGCATATGTATCAAATGGCACTTCTACTCATCAAGGGCAACAATTGTGCAAAATTATGTTGAAGTCCATGCATAAATGTAGAAGTATCAAATGGCCCGAACAAGTTCAATTATGACCAGTTTATCATTTTATCTTCAAGTGTGCCCTTGATCTTCAAACTACATGTACCTGAACAAATATTTCCAACGGCACTTTTACTCACCAAGGAGAACAATTGTGCCAAATTATTTTGAAATCCATGTATAAATGTAGACATAATGGCTAGGACAAGCTCAATTTATGACCATTTTATCATTTGACCTTCAAGTGTGACCTTGCCCTTCAACTTACCTGAACAAATGTTTCAAATGGCACTTCTACTCATCAAGGAGAACAACTGTGCCAAATTATTTTGAAATCCATCCGTAAATGTAGAAGTTATGTTCTGGACAAATCCGGACGTTCACGCGCACACACGCACGCACTCACTTACGCACGCACATACACCGAACTGAAGTTGTGACAGCTATGTCTCGCTCACCGCAAGCGGGTTCGAATGGCTAAAATATACTGGTGCTATGTATGTGAGAGTTATCAAGAACAATATCCACTTTTGTTCTGATTCATAGAAATAATCATAAAATACGCATGCTATAAAACATATTTTGCTGTTGAGTGAAGAATAAACATCTATTAAATTAGTAAAATACTACCTTGAGCTAGGCCAAATTTTGGAAATGCAGAACTCCATTTTCTTTCATCAGAAATATATATTTTTTGCACCAACATAGCCTATAGTGTAAACCGTGAATTAATGCAGTGGGAATGCAAAGTTTCCCAAATTTATTTTACAAGCTCACTATTTCTGCTTAAGAGCACCCAACACTCAGCTGATAGCCACTGACAAGTATATACATGAGGGTTGTTTTACATGCAATTTACATAACATGTACACCTGACTGTCACTGTGTGGTGTATAAACAAGTTGGTGGGGCTCTTTAAACCATAAAGATTAATTTCTAAGACCTTTTCCACGCCTACCCGAATCGCTCTCATGAGAAACCACGGTTCAGAACGTCAATCCATGAGAGGAGTTTCCGGTTTTGCAGTAGGGGAGCCAAAATCGTGAACAAATTTGACATCAGCACAAAGTTTGAGGTATTTATTTTCTCTGAAAATTATTAATGCAAAATATAAGAATGCTATTTTGTCACATATAGATTATTTCTTCGGCATATGAAAGGATTAGACACATGGTCTTGCATTTTTCCAGATATGCATTTAGTACGGCGGAGCATGTGTTGAAGGTCAACCTCGGCGATATGTATGTACATGTAGGGAAAAGTCGCATTCTCTTGCTTGATTTTTGAGTCTCTAACCTTGTCAGTCGCAAAAAAGTGACCAGAACTACTGTATGCGTGAATCCAAACGTTTAAAGTAAGTTTTTTTTTGCGTTGGACAGTCTAGTTTTTAGAAAATATACACAAAAACTTGGCGTCGTCAGCCCGGTTCCGCATGAGATGATAGAAAATATAAGGATTTTTTTATCAAACGCAAAAACAGCTTCTGAACAATAACTGGATCAAAACTAACATGAACTCTGTAATATATCATCATTTATACATTGCAAATGACCCTCTGGCTGTTTTAATCCCCGTTTGTCTTTTTCTAGGCATGCTAGAGGGTTTGAAAGAGGGTTTGCAAAAGGCTTAAAAAAGACAAACGGGGAATAATAACAGTGTAAAAGTAGTCATCTGCAATGTATAAAATAATGATTTATCACAGAGTTCATGTTAGTTTTAATTTAATTATTGTTCAGAAACTGTTTTTGTTTCTCATAAAATTCCTTATATTTTCTAATATCTCATGCGGAACCGGGCTGACGATGCCAAGTTTTTGCATATATTTTCTATATGCTAAACTGTCCATCACGGACAGTTTACTATCAACGTTTAGATCCACGCATACAGTAGTTCTGTTCACTACTTTGCGATTGACAAGGTCAGAGACTCAAAATCAAGCACGAGAATGAGACTTTTCCCTACATGTATATATCGCCGAGATTGACACTGAACACATTCTCCGCCGTACTTAATGTATATCCGGAAAAATGCAAGACAATGAACCTAATCCTTTCATGTGCCGAAGAAATAATCTATATGTGACAAAATAGCATTCTTATATTTTGCATTAATAGTTTTCAGAGAAATTAAATACGTCAAACCTTGTGTCGATGTCAAATTTGTTTACGATTTTGGCTCCCCTACTGCAAAACCGGAAACTCCGCTCATGGATTGACGTTCTGAACCGTGGTTTCGCATGAGAGCGATTGGTAGGCGTGTTTTTGGTGAAAAATACATTCCGACTGCTTTCATGTGTTATGCTATATGTTGGTGCAAAAATATATATTTCTGACGAAGGAAAAAGAAGTTTTACGTTTCCAAAATGTGGCCAAGTTTAAGGTAGCATATGACTAATTTAGTAATTGTGAATATTTTATTCAACATCACAGATATAAACTATAATATGAATATCTAATAATTATTTCTGTAATTCAGAACTAGAGTGCATATTGTTCTTGTTACACCTCATAATCCAAAGCATCCGTATATTTTAGCCACCAAGTCATATTGACATGTCGTCGAAGTACCAACTGAACGTTTCAATGTACAGTGTTCTTTGAAATTAGTAACGTACTGATTTAACAAAGCTTCACATTAATTTAACGTTGAATTTGCGGTCATTCAAGTAATAAAGTATATCACGGAATGCGGAAAACAAATGCACCACTGCAAATAACGGTGTAACTTTTCAAGTTCACAACTGAAATACTTTACTATAAAAAAGAAAAAAGTTAATGTGTTGCGAACATGCATGCTTCTGATATTTTTTTTCTTTTCAAAACCGAGACTTCTGACGTTGACTTGAAGTTGGACATTGTGTTCTTACAATTCCGAAGAAGGAGGATAGTCATACATAGGACACAACTCTTCTTCACACCGGGTAGGCGGCAATCGAAAACGCTCTTAACAATCGATTAATGCGGATCAAAAAACGTTAGAAACAGCGTTTTCGATTGCAAATTGTCGCCAATTTGCAATCGAAAACGCTGTTTCTAAAGTTTTTTGATCAGCATTCGTCGATTGCACGATCGTTTTCGATTGCCGCCTAGCCGGTGTGTTCTTCGCTGGGTTGCTAGGCCAAACTGTTCTCCCTTCAGGTCAACAAAATATGAAAAAAAAAAATGAATAAATAAACAAATAAAAGGAAAATTGTCAAATATGTACGTTTTGATAGTGTCATCTTTCGAGTATCTATTCAGCAAAATAGAAGATCATCTGAATGTAAAAAAAGGGGCCCCGGTGGCTAAGTGGGTTAAGTACTGACCTGCTAAGCTAGCGGTCCAGGTTCGTTTACTGCTGGAGGCAGAAATTTACAACCGTGTACGGGGTTCTATTGCACACAGCCTAACATCATCTCGATACAATGTATAACTAAATAACTAAAATACTGTTGAAAAGGACGTTAGATCGCAAATAAAACTGTTTTAGAACTCACCTTAGCTAAATTATATGACATTTTTCTCACTTTAGTCCAAAGAGAATGAAACAGTATCCAGATCCTCGGATGAAAAGTAATCTAATATTATAGATAGTCAGGTTGTGTTTTAGTGATTAAAATTTAGAACGTATGTAAACATTATATTGCTTATTACACAAAGTATGTAATGCTTAGGATGTAAGTAAGATTTTGTGATATGACAGACGTCATGGTCGAAATGATGTTTTTTCGCTGAAAAAGGTCCTCAACGACTCACTCAGATGAACCTATAAATTCGTGCGGTTTGCTTGACCAGTAGATTCCTTAGGAGCAATTACAGATGGTGGGTGCGACCAGCAAAGTTTGACCAGCATGTGCAGATGCGCCGGCTGGTTTGAGCTCTTGCTGTTCGCGCATGTGCTCGTGCTACAAGAACCCTTTACACATGCGTCGACAATTTTGTTAATTTCAATAAGCGACAAATGGGCACGAGCATTAGAAAACGTACTATACTAAAATATTCGAACAACGGCTCAGGCCAGTCTGTGCATCTTTACATTCTCGCCACATATCTTGACTTTCTAGAATATTTCCAGCAATTGTTTGCTCTGATAAGTCTGCACCAATGCAAACGCTTTTGTATGCCTTTGCTGTTGACATTGGCCAGCTTGTGGTCTTTCCCATGCTTTGTAACTTGCACTTTTCGTTTCAAAAGATATGAGCAAAATAAGAAGTAAGAAGAAGTTTGTATTTTCCTTCTTTTTTTCTTTAATGTCGTTCTCATAATTGAGCCGCGACGCGAGAAAACCAACAATGTGGTTGTGCGCCCAGCGCAGACTCAGATCAGCCTGGGCATGCGCCCAGTCTGATCAGAGTCTTCGCTGTCCGCATGGAGGTAGCTTAGACCCTTAGCTACCCTTTGAGCACTTAACAAAGAATCTAATAAAAATGGGCGGATGCCCAGGCTGATCTAAGTCTGCGCTGGGCACACAACCACATTGTTGGTTTTGTCGTGTCGCGGCTCAATTATCTATTTCCTGGTTCGCTGTTGCTCTTTTTTATACAAACATATATACTGAATAAAATTCTTTCACCGGAGTCGAACCCAGGTTGAAGTGCTTAAAGGTGAGTGATCATCAAAAAGTACCCTTGATGTTTGGTGCACCACAGGGCCCAGTGCTTGGCCCACTCCTCTTTTGCTCTATATAAACGACCTACCGGACAATATTCGGTCTCAGGTCAGATTATTTGCAAACGATACTGCAGTATACCTCACAGAAGCCAATTTAAATGATAGCAACAATCTCCAGAATGGTCTCGATATCTTACAACAATGGGAAAGAACCTGGGACGGCGTAGCACAGTCGGTAGGGCGTCTGACTTATAAGCCAGAGGTCCTGGGTTCGATACCCGGTCCGGCCACTTACTTTCATTTCTTCTTCCGTAAATTCAAGAAGGGCAATTGTCAGTTACTGGTGAAAGTAAGTGCACTTGGAATGGCTAACCGCTTAGGAGGTCCAGGAATAGTGCAATTGTCAGTTACTGGTGAAAGTAAGTGCACTTGGAATGGCTAACCGCTTAGGAGGTCCAGGAATAGTGTGGTTAGGTTAACTGACCGTCCCGACATGACCATAGCTGTTTACCATGGACGTTAAACAATAACACAACAACAACGAACCTGGGATATGGTGCTTTAATCCAAGTAAGTATCAAAAGCTTCATATAAGCAATTCTAGACATCCCAGTAACTTGGACAATATACTAGCCAAAAGTTCAAACCGGTCACTTACATTTTATCGGGTTTCTTCAAACCCCAAAAACAATCTCACAGTTCTCTTTATATCCACAAACAGGCAAATATGTCAGTAAACTTAGCCATCAAACGGTTTGGCAAAATTCTCAACATTACAGCCAGGATGCGCCGATGAACACAAATACCCCCATTTTTAAAAGGCTATTGGTATTCACAAAATTCAGCATTTCGTCACAATTTGTGAAAAATCACTTTTTGAAATACAATGTATCCAATTTACGTGAGCAGAACCACTTGATTACTAAAGCAAACAAGAATTCCGCCGAATGCTATGTCGCACCTGCCATATGCTTTCTCAGTAGTAGATACCATGGACTGAGGAAAGTATACACTAGGTTCTGGTGAATAATTTAGAAATTTGAGCAGCTCTACACACATAGGTATACAGTCAACAGAGTTAAAAATATAGGTTAAAGGTATAAAGTAGTCAAACACTCCAGGACATCAGCATAAGAAAACATTTATGCCATGTCCGATGATTGTTGGCGGTATTGTTAGTGAGAAATGGACTTGAATGTTCTTGTCCATATAATCATGGTTGCCAGGTTGACATTAACTTTCTAAAGTCAACAGAGCATGATATATAGGTCAAGGGTACAAATAAAAGCAGCATCCCAGAAACAAGTGCATTAATCCTCGAGTCCATTCTAAGATGAAACTTTATACCTGGTTTGATGATTTTAGGTACCATATATTGAGAGATGGGCTTAAATGATAGGGTTGACGTAATTTTTTAAGTAAAATTTTACAAAGTCAGCAGAGCATGAAATATGGGTGAAAGGTCAAAGTAAGTGCAACAATCCGCTAGATCATTCTAAGTAGTAACGTTATACCAGTTTTGATGCCTGTAGGTATCATAGATAGAGAGAAATGGACCACTATACTAGGATTGGTGTAATTTTGTAGGTAAAATTTTACTAAGTCAGCAGAGCAGAAAATATAGGTCAAAGGTCAAAATAAAGGCAACAATCCTCTAGACCATTCCAAGATAAAACTTTATACCAGGTTCGATGATTGCAGGTATCATAGATGGTGAGAAATGGACTTAAACACTAGGATCGACATAATTTTTGACGTAAAATTTTACAAAGTCATTAGAGCATGAAAAATAGGTCAAAGTAAGTGCAAGGTTCCTTGAGACCATCCTAAGAAGAAACTTTATACCAGGTTGATGATTGTAGGTATCATAGATTGAGAATAATGGACACGAACGTTAGGGTCGACGTAATTGTGGACGGACTGATGAACGGACGGACGGAAAAGTGATCTCCTATATCGCACCTTGCTAAAGCAGGTGCGAAAATAAATGAAGAAACAGATTTATGCAGCAATGAACACTCTTCCTGCATGACTGTGGTCGGCTTTGGATCAAACTGTTAAAACTTACCCCACTACTCAATGCTATTCTCCTGGATACAGTATACAAAATTTTGCAAAACATTTAGTGGTATGGTTTTCCGGCATGTTCGCCTATCTGTGGCTGCAAGCAAACTGAAGTGTGAGATTGCTAACAGCATAGAGGTAACATGATAAAAACTAAGGGGCTGTTTAGAACTTTTGGCTAGTACTAGTATAGTGAAACTTCACATATGGAGTCGTCATCAAAAAATAGCTGACCCGTGATTTATGTTCTCTTGTCTGAATTGTCTCCCTTTTTGAAGTTATGAAATCATGAAATCTTGTCAGCATGATGTCTCAAAAAGTATTTGAGCTAGGGACTTGAAACTTTGCCAGCATATTAGGAATGATGAGTAAATAAATTGAATAACTTTTGAACCAAATCTGTCGATTATTTTCGGACTTATTTGAAAATTTCAGCATTTTAAACTTTTCAGCAAGATATATCAATAAGTATTTGGACTAGGGACTTGAATCATGGTCAGCTAATTCGTGTCGATGAATAGATTAACTTTTGAACGAATCCCGATTATTTTATAGAGTTATGTCCCTTTAAAACTTCCAGCATTTTAAACTTGTCAGCAAGATATTTTGAAAAATATTTGAGCTAGGGACTAAATTTTTTGCAATCTTATTAGGAATGCCGTGTTGATATATTGATTAACTTTTGCAAGCAGTCCGTGAATTATTTTCAGAGTTATGGCCTTTTGAAAATTTCAGCATTTTAAACTTGTCAACATGAAATCTCAAAAAAGTGATTGAGCTAGGGACTTGAAACGTGGTCAACTGATTGTTGGTGATGAGTAGATAAACTGATTTATTTACGAACGAATTCTTCAATTTTTATCGGAGTAATGTTCCTTTGAAAATTTCGAGCTAGGGACTAGAACTTATGCTAGCTTATTAGGATTGATGTGTAGATGAATTGATTAACTTTTGCAAGAAATCTTTTTCAGAGTTATGGCCCTTTGAAAAGTTCAGCATTTTAAACTTGGCAGCAAGATATCTCCAAATGTTTTTGAGCTAGGCCTCTTGAAACTTGATAAGCTGATTGGAGATGATAAGTAGAATGACTGATTGACTTTTGAACAATTTCCATCAATGTTTTCAGGTATTGACCATGCCTTTTTAGGATCAGGCATATGGTTGGGGGCATAATGTTTTACAAACACATTTTCTAGTTTTCATTACGTGTATGAATACGGTGCTACAAGTATGGGTAGCAGGGATAACTCAGAGATATTTCTTATTTCTCAATGGGCCTAATGAGGGGCTATAATGTATGTTTCTTTAATGGAAAAATAAGACAAGAGCTCTGTTGCATAGGAAGAACAGGTCAAAAACCATTTTTCTGTTCTATCGAAGTTGGATAACTCCTGAACTTGACAGGTCAGAGTGACGGTCCTTAGTCACAATATGTAACCTTTGATGTGAAACATATCTGTGAAGTTTCATTCAGTTAGTCCATATAGTAAAGGAACTACGGATAAAACAATATCATTCAGATCTATCAAGGGCAGAAAACTCATAAACTGGAAAGATAAGAGTGATGGTTCTCAGTCACAATATGTAAGCTTTGATGTGAAACATATCTATGAAGTTTCATTCAGATATTCCATATAATAAAGGAACTACAGGTCAAAACCCATTTTTCAGATCACTCAAGGGCAGATAACTCATGAACTAAAAAAGTAAGAGTGATGGTTCTTGTCACAATATGTAAGCTTTGATGTGAAACATAACTGAAGTTTCATTCAGATATTCCATATAGTAAAGGAATAACAGGTCAACTAGAAGGTTGTCCAGGGACAACTGGTCGAGCCCGCTGTTTGCTATAGTGGCCTATAAGTATGTCAAGACTAAGTAACTGCTTCACTCTAGAAAAAAGACAATCAACATCATGCTCAGCCAGCATATTTCTTTTCTTTTTTTTCCAAATTTTCACTAAGGAAAATAAGTAGAGCTCAATTTATGACAATTACAAATCTGACCTTCAAGTGTGACTTTGATCTTGGACCTACCCAACCATATATATCACTTGACACTTCCACTTATCAAGAAGAGCAATTGTGCCAAATTATTTTGAAATCCATCTATAAATGTAGAAGTAATGACTTGGACAAACTCAATTTATGACCATTTTATCATTTGACCTTCAAAGGTGACCTTGACTTTGGACCAACTTGAACATATGTTCGAAATGGCACATCTACTGATCAAGGAGAACAATTGTGCCAAATTATTTTGAAATCCATTTGTAAATGTTGAAGTTATGGCTCGGACAAGCTCAATTTATGGCCATTTCATCATTTGACCTTCAAGTGTGACCTTGGCCTTGGACCTACTTGAACAAATGTTCCAAATGGCAATTCTACTCATCAAGGAGAACAATTGTGCCAAATTATTTTGAAATCCATTTGTAAATGTTGAAGTTATGGCTCGGGCAAGCTCAAATTATGGCCATTTTATCATTTGACCTTCAAGTGTGACCTTGACCTTGGACCTACCTGAACAAATATTCCAAATCTAAAATTTGAGATCGATTTAGACTATTATTCTAGATTACCGTCTTTTATATTATTTGGATCCTTTTGAAACTAATCAGTCTTTGAATCGACTGCCCAATTAAAATTAAGAAATAACAGTATGCTTTTTTCTGGTTTCGTCACCAGATATTGTCAGGGTAACTGACGAGGCTTTATTAGCCGAAACTACGTAGTCTGGCCCATGTTCCTACTTCTGTATGTATTCTCTGCTCTTGAAGGAACTTTTTTAGATTTTAATTCTACTCATCAAGGAGATTGATTGATTGATTTGATTCTTAACGTCCACGGTAAACACCTATGGTCATGTCGGGACGGTCAGTTACCCTAACCACACTATTTCTGGGCAGGCTTAGACCTCCTAAGCGGTTAACCAGTACTAAGTGCACATACTTTCGCCAGTAACTGACAACTGCCCTTCTTGAATCAGCGGAAGGAGAAACGAAAGTATGTTGCCAGACCGGGTTTCGAACCCAGGACCTCTGACTTATGAGTAAGGTGCCCTACCGATTGCGCTACGCGGCCCGGCTCATCAAGGAGAACAGTTGTGCCAAATTATTTTGAAATCCATACATTAATGTAGAAGTTATGGCTCGGACAAGCTAAATTTATGGCCATTTTATCATTTGACCTTCCAGTGTGACCTTGACCTTGGACCTACCTGAACAAATGTTTCAAATGGCACTTTTACTCATCAAGGAGAACAGCTGTGCCAAATTATTTTGAAATCCATTCATAAAAGAAGTTGTGACCCGGACAAATCAAGATGGATGGACGCACGCATGCACCCACGCACTAATGCACTGACATACACCAAACTGAAGTTGTAACAGCTATGTCTCTCTCACTGCAAGCGGGCTTGACAAAAACCATTTTCAGATTATTCAGTGGCAGATAACTCACAAACTGGAAAGGTAAGAGTGATGGTGCTTAGTCACAGTGTGTAACCTTTGATGTTAAACATATCTGTGAAGTAACATTCAAATATCATAAACATTCAGAGGAGCGGCTGTAGTGTAGTGGATGACACTCCGGACTACCAATCCAGGGGTCGCAAGATCGATCCCCCACTTCTCCGGTCTTTTGGATGAGACTTTAAACCGAGGTCCCGTCTCCATATGACCTCGTTGTTGGTGAGACATTAAACCCGAGTTCACTCACTCACTAAACATTCAGATACAATAAACAGTAAAGGAATAACAGGCCAGAATCCATTTTTCCAACAAGTAGCCCAAAGGGCAACAATTGCTCACCTGAGAGACATTGTAAACCTATAGGGATATTTAAGATGCTCAAGGGCAGCTAACTCCACAGTCAGTGGTCCAATCAGGCTGAAAATTAAATTCATCCAAAACATTATGTATGCCCTCATTTAATATATGCAAGTTTAAAAAGTATCCGATCAAGAGCACAATAGACAGAGCTGTCAAGGGCAGCTAACTTCGTAGTGGTTGGCCTGATCTGGCCAAAATTTGAACTTGTTTAAGATATTATGCATTTCCTCATAACCTGCAAGTTTGAAAAGGATCGGATCAGTAGAAACCAAGAAAAAGTGGCGACATTGATTTTTTGGATGCTCAGGGCAGGTACTCCATAGTCAGTGGTTTCGATCTAGCCGAAATGCTAACTAATCCAAGCTTTTATGCATATCCTCATTACCTGCAAGTATGAAGAAGATCCGATGAAAAATGAAAAAGTGATGACGTTGTTTTCTCCATCATAAGACTATGGGATTTTTTTTCAAATGCTCAAGGGCAGCTAACTCCGTAGTCTGTGCTCTAATCCGGCCAAATTTCGAACTCATCCAAGCTCTTATGAATGTCATCATTACCTGCAAGTATGATAAGGATCTAATCAAAAACCTTGATTGCAGCACCCTGAAAGTCAAACTTGCTCGAGATATTGTCATGCCCTACAATAGTGTTGAATTTATTTTAGAATCTGTTGAGAAATGTAGGTGCTAGAGCAATGACAAAGTTTTTCTAAAAATAGCCACAGTGACCTTGACCTTCGGCACAGCATCCTGAAAGTGGAACTTGCTTGAGATATTGTCATACCCTACATTTGTGTCAAGTTATTTCAAAGTCCATGGAGAAATGATGGTGCTAGGGCGATGACAAAGTTTTTCTAAAAATAGCCACAGTGACCTTGACCTTGGGCACAGCACCCTGAAAGTCGAACTTGCTCGAGATATTGTCATGCCCTACATTTGTGTGAATTTATTTTAAAATCCATTGAGAAATGTAGGTGCTAGAGCGCTGACAAAGTTTTTTTCTAAAAATAGCCACAGTGACCTTGACCTTGGGCACAGCACCCTGGAAGTCAAACTTGTTTGAGATATTGTCATGCCCTACATTTGTGTGAAGCTGATTTAAAATCCGTTGAGAAATGTAGGGGCTAGAGCGATGACCAAGTTTTTCTAAAAATAGCCAGTGACCTTGACCTTGGGTGCAGCACCCTGAAAGTCAAACTTGTTTGAGATATTGTCATGCCCTACATTTGTGTGAAGTTATTTTAAAATCTGCTGAGAAATGTAGGTGCTAGAGCGCTGACAAAGTTTTTCTAAAAATAGCCACAGTGACCTTGACCTTGGGCGCAGCATCCTGAAAGTCAAACTTGCTCGAAATATTGTCATGCCCTACATTTGTGTGAAGTTACTTTAAAATCTGCTGAGAAATGTAGGTGCTAGAGCGCTGACAAAGTTTTTCTAAAAATAGCCACAGTGACCTTGACCTTGGGCGCAGCATCCTGAAAGTCAAACTTGCTCGAAATATTGTCATGCCCTACATTTGTGTGAAGTTATTTTAAAATCTGCTGAGAAATGTAGGTGCTAGAGTGCTGACAAAGTTTTTCTAAAAATAGCCACAGTGACCTTGACCTTGGGCGCAGCATCCTGAAAGTCGAACTTGCTCGAGATATTGTCATGCCCTACATTTGTGTGAAGTTATTTTGAAATCTGTTGAGAAATGTAGGCAATAGAGCGATGACAAAGTTTTTCTAAAAATATGTGATGACGTTGTTTTCTCCATTATAACACTGTGGGATTTTTTTCAAACGCTCAAGGGCAGCTAACTCCGTAGTCTGTGCTCGAATCCGGCCAAATTTCGAACTCATCCAAGCTCTTATGTATGTCATCATTACCTGCAAGTATGATAAGGATCTAAGCAAAAACAGTTGATAAAACGTGATGACGCCGTTTTCCCCATTATAACCCTATGGGATTTTTTTCAAACGCTCAAGGGCAGCTAACTCCGTAGTCTGTGCTCCAATCCGGCCAAATTTCGAACTCATCCAAGCTCTTGTGTATGTCATCATTACCTGCAAGTATGATAAAGATCTAATAAAAAACAGTTGAGAAAACGTGATGAAGCCATTTTCCCCATTATAACCCTATGGGGGCTATCTGTTGCCATGGAAACCAGAGTTCTGAGCTGATCGGCACCAAAACCTAATGCAGCCTTTCCCCCACCCAAATGATGCTTCAGATAAAATTTGATTGCGATCGGCCCACTGGTCGCTGAGATATTTATGTTTGAAAGTGTTGACGCACGCACACACGCACTAACGGACGACGGCTCGACTCCCATCCTATAAGCTCAGCTCTGAGCCTTCGGCTCAGGTGAGCTAAGAACATGGGCATAAACTCTGTTAACTAGAAGGTTGTCCAGGGACAACTGGTCGAGCCTGCTGTTTGCTATAGCGACCTATAAGTATGTCAAGACTAAGTAACTGCTTCACTCTAGAAAGAAGCCAAACAACATCATGCTTAGCCAGCATATTTCTTCTTCTTTTCAAATTTTCACAAAGGAAAATAGGTAGAAGTGATGAGCTCAAGCTCAGTTTATGACAATTACACTATCTGATCTTCAAGTGTGACTTTGACCTTGGACCTACCCAACCATATATATCACTTGACACTTCCACTTATCAAGAAGAACAGTTGTGACAAATTATTTTGAAATCAATCCGTAAATGAGGAAGTAATGGCTCGGACAAGCTCAAATTATGGCCATTTTATCATTTGACCTTCAAGTGTGACCTTGACCTTGGCCCTACCTGAACAAATATTCCAAATCTAAAATTTGAGATCGATTTAGACTATTATTCTAGATTACCGTCTTTTATATTATTTGGATCCTTTTGAAACTAATCAGTCTTTGAATCGACTGCCCAATTAAAATTAAGAAATAACAGTATGCTTTTTTCTGGTTTCGTCACCAGATATTGTCAGGGTAACTGACGAGGCTTTATTAGCCGAAACTACGTAGTCTGGCCCATGTTCCTACTTCTGTATGTATTCTCTGCTCTTGAAGGAACTTTTTAAGATTTTAATTCTACTCATCAAGGAGATTGATTGATTGATTTGATTCTTAACGTCCACAGAAAACACCTATGGTCATGTCGGGACGGTCAGTTACCCTAACCACACTATTTCTGGGCAGGCTTAGACCTCCTAAGCGGTTAACCAGTACTAAGTGCACATACTTTCGCCAGTAACTGACAACTGCCCTTCTTGAATCAGCGGAAGGAGAAACGAAAGTATGTGGCCAGACCGGGTTTTGAACCCAGGACCTCTGACTTATAAGTCAGGTGCCCTACCGATTGCACTACGCGGCCCGGCTCATCAAGGAGAACAATTGTGCCAAATTATTTTGAAATCCATCCATTAATGTAGAAGTTATGGCTCGGACAAGCTAAATTTATGGCCATTTTATCATTTGACCTTCCAGTGTGACCTTCACCTTGGACCTACCTGAACTAATGTTTCAAATGGCACTTCTACTCATCAAGGAGAACAGCTGTGCCAAATTATTTTGAAATCCATTCATAAAAGAAGTTGTGACCCGGACAAATCCAGATGGATGGAAGCACGCATGCACCCACGCACTAATGCACTGACATACACCAAACTGAAGTTGTAACAGCTATGTCTCTCTCACTGCAAGAGGGCTTGACAAAAACCATTTTCAGATTATTCAGTGGCAGATAACTCACAAACTGGAAAGGTAAGAGTGATGGTGCTTAGTCACAGTGTGTAACCTTTGATGTTAAACATATCTGTGAAGTAACATTCAAATATCATAAACATTCAGAGGAGCGGCTGTAGTGTAGTGGATGACACTCCGGACTACCAATCCAGGGGTCGTAAGATCGATCCCCCACTTCTACGGTCTTTCGGAAGAGACTTTAAACCGAGGTCCCGTCTCCATATGACCTCGTTGTTGGTGGGACATTAAACCCGAGTTCACTCACTCACTAAACATTCAGATACAATAAACAGTAAAGGAATAACAGGCCAGAATCCATTTTTCCAATAAGAACATTGGCATAAACTCTGTTAACTAGAAGGCTGTCCAGGGACAACTGGTCCAGCCTGCTGTTTGCTATAGTGACCTATAAGTATGTCAAGACTAAGTAACTGCTTCACTCTAGAAAGAAGCCAAACAACATCATGCTTAGCCAGCATATTTCTTCTTCTTTTCAAATTTTCACAAAGGAAAATAGGTAGAAGTGATGAGCTCAAGCTCAATTTATGACAATTACAATATCTGATCTTCAAGTGTGACTTTGACCTTGGACCTACCCAACCATATATATCACTTGACACTTCCACTTATCAAGAAGAACAGTTGTGCCAAATAATTTTGAAATCAATCCGTAAATGAGGAAGTAATGGCTCGGACAAGCTCAAATTATGGCCATTTTATCATCTGATCTTCAAGTGTGACCTTGACCTTGGACCTACCTGAACAAATGTTTCAAATGGCACTTCTATTCATCAAGGAGAACAATAGTGCCAAATTATTTTGAAATCCATTATAAAAATCTAGAAGAAATGGCTCGGACAAGCTCAATTTATGGCCATTTTAACATTTGACCTTCAAGTGTGACCTTCACTTTGAACCTACTTGGTCAAATATTCCAAATGGCACTTCTACTCATCAAGGAGAACAATTGTGCCAAATTATTTTGAAATCCATTTGTAAATGTTGAAGTTATGGCTCGGACAAGCTCAAATTATGGCCATTTTATCATTTGACCTTCAAGTACATGTATGTCCTTGACTTTAGACCTACCTAAACAAATGTACAGATTGCACTTCTAATCATCAAGGAGAAAAACTGTACCAAATTATTATGAAATCCATCCATAAATGTAGAAGTTATGGCTCGGACAAGCTCAATTTATGACCATTTTATCATTTGACCTTCCAAGTGTGTCCTTGACCTCGGACCTACCTGAACAAATGTTTCGAATGGCACTTCTTCTCATCAAGGAGAAAAACTGTGCCAAATTATTTTGAAATCCATCCATAAATGTAGAAGTTATGGCCCGAACAAATCCGTACGGACGCACTAATGCACACACTAACGCATGCACATACACCAAACTGAAGTTGTAACAACTTTGTCTCACTCACCGCAAGCGGGCTCTACAAAAATGGACGGATTTTGCCCATTAACAATCCCATACCACCCATCCCTGATAACAATATTTATGCAAAATTTGATAAAAATGCTGTGAATAAATACTCAAGTTATCGATCGGAAAACGTGAGCACGGATAGACAGACACTGGAAGGTATATCATAATACCCCACCACTAAAGTTTGGCGGTGTATAAACATTCTAAAATCTGGAACTTTTTCCAATATCTTAGAAGATATCAATTAACAACAACTCTTTTACTCATTCATTTTATAACCTTTTAAAGTTTTCTTTTTACAATTAAATATTAAATGGTAAATAATTATTATAATGGCTGAACTCCAAAGCTGTCATTTTGATGATAATTTTGCAATAATTTTTCAATCCTCAACATAAACTGAAGTTGCAGCCCAAGTGTGGTGGCTCTAATGTCACATGAATCTCCTTGTACAGTGCTCAAGATAAGAAAGAGTAACAGTGTTAATTTAGGGATAATTTTCGTTATTTTTCCATAAAAACATATGTGGTGACCACTAATTAGAATTGTTTTGCTCAGTTGTGACCCCTCATTAGAACCGTTTCACTGAGACGGTTCTAATGAGGTGTCACAACATACGTTTTCAGTTCTAATGAGGGGTCACAACATATGTTTTGATTGAGAAGTAAGAAAAATTATCTCTGATTATCCCTGCAACCCCTTCTTATCTGTAGCACTGGCATTCTTAATGGTTACATGAATGTCACATTTACACAGCTGGATCCTCTTATTCTGGGAACAGAAAATGGCAGCATGAGCTGATATCCAATGAGAATGGCCTCTGGGATCTTCAACCATCACCAAATCTGACTTACACCATGACAATTGGATATGGATGATTCTGAAAAAGACAAGCAAGACTGTAAGCACCGGAAAACCCAAAAATTTTGGGTAGAAATTTTGACGTCTCTAGGGAAACACTATTAAAGCATATTGTGAGAGGTCTCATTCAAATCGTGAATTCATCTAGAGCTTCAGATACATGTAACACGGGGTTGTGAGGATCATTCAGGGATAATTTTCTTATTTGTGAAATGAAAACATATGTTGTGACTCCTCATTATAACTGTCTTGGCAAGACAGTTCTAATGAAGCATCACTATATGTTTTCATGGAGATTTATCCCTTAATTATCCCTATTACCCCTTCTTTAACGGAGCCCTGGCTCATACCAAGTTTTCATTGTTAATTGTCACTCACAACAAATGATTCTAGGAGAAATCAGGAAAATTATTCCTTAATTATCTTTGTTACCCCTTTCTTATCTGGAGCACTACTTCATCAATGTCCGACTAATGAGACCAAATAAAATAATTATTAGCTACAGGCTGGGATGTGATTAAGCAAGGCTGCAAAGAAGTTCAAACATCACCAGAATCTTATGATTTGAACATAGATTTTATTGTATTTGAGCATAGCCTGAACTGCAATGACCAGAGCTCTAGATAAGAGGGCATATTTGATGATAATTAAGGATAATTTTTCTTGTTTCTCATCAAAACCATATGTTGTGACCCCTCATCTGAACCATCTCGTCGAGACGGTTCAGATGAGGGGTCACAACATATGTTTTTATGCAGAATTAACAAAAATTATCCCTAATTATCACCAAATACTTCTTCTTATCTAGAGCTCTGATGACTGTGCATAGTTACTTATGTCAGAGTTATAGTTCAACCTCTGACAATCAGACCAAAATTTAGTTAAAATATTTGCTTCATTGAATACTACTTGAAACACTGAGAAACTTCTAAAGTTCCCAATCCTCCTTAGTCTGAGCATACAGTGCACTGAATATACCAATATGATCATTGTCTAAATTGTTAATGTGTATGGATACACCTCCAGGTTCTGCAATTTTTACGAAGGGGAACAACTTTGGAGACTTCATGTTTGCTTCCCTGGACAACGAAAGACCTTTCAAAATGGGTTCTCCTCTTAAAGGATAGAATTTGCTCCTAGGGGAGCAAATTCTTTTAAGAGTTGACCCCAATTCGAAAGGATAGGACCAAGCTGCAGAATGCTATGTCTTGCCAAACAGAGCTAAACAAGAAAACATGAGGCACCCCTGCCACTGACAGCAACACCAGAACAAGAGGACCATTAGGTCCTGATCGCTCCCCTGAGCCCTGAGACTTTAATGTGATATGAACTATTTGGACATTTGTTTTCGCTATGAATTTACTGATCTTTTGTAGAAAATAACAGTGCCAACATGGTGATAAGCAAAACAACCAGACCTATAAGTTTCTGAGAAAAAGAAAGTTAAATATTCAACACAAGTGACCATTGGCCAAGGTCACTAAATGACCTTGACCTCTTGAATTCAAAGGAATTGAGGTCAATTGCATTTTCATATCATAGAGTCTAATAGCAACAGAAAAATGCACTTTTACAGCTTTTCCCATTCAAAAGCCTGAGGGGGTAAATTAGACCTTTCCATATAAATGGTCAAGGTCAACTCAGGATCATCAGTTGTATAATCTTTGCAGTACTAGAGTCTTAGATGCTACATACCAACTTGCAATCGGCCCCATGGTTCTGGAGAAGAAAATTTTTTATGGTTTTAACCATACGAGGGCATGGCCTTCATCTTAGTCATGTGATGTGGACATAATATATAAACTTTCTTTCCCACTTTGCCTGAGGGCTGCATATGAAATTAAATTGAAATTGGCCCAGACATTTCAGAGGAGGTCCTTTGAAAATAATGACAGATACGTGACCTTTGGCCACAGTCACTTAATGACCTTGACCTCTAGAATTCATACAGATTGTACTTTAATACATTTCCATATCACAGAGCACAATAGAAACAGAAAAATCCACTTTTTCAGTTTTTCCAAATTCAAAAGCCTAAGGGACCAAATTTGACATTGCAATTAAATAGGTCAAGGTCAACCCAGGGTGACGGTCATCATTTATATATACTTTGTAGTCCTAGATGCTACATACCAAGTTTCAAGGCAATCGGCCCAGTAGTTCTGGAGAAGAAGATTTTTTAACGTTTTTACCATATATGGGCATGGTGGCCATCTTGGTCATGTGACCTGGACCAAATATATAGATTATCTCTCCCCCTTTGCCTTAAGACTGCATATGAAATTTAGTTGGAACTGGCCCCGTAGTTTCAGAGGAGAAGTCCTTTGAAAATGTTGACCGACGACGGACAGGTGACCTTTGGCCAAGGTCACTAAATGACCTTGACCTCTAAAATTTCAAAAAGGTTGAATTTGAATGCATTTCCATATCACACAGCACAATAGCAACATAAAAATGTACTTTTTTCAGTTTTTCCCATTCAAAAGCCTAAAAAATAGGCCAAGGTCAACTCAGGGACTTAATTTATATAAACTTTGTAGTACTAGTGTTCCAGATGCTACATACCTAGTTTCAATGCAATCAGCCCATTGGTTCTGGAGAAGATTTTTCTTAAGTGTATACCATATATGGGCATGGCGGTCATCTTGGTCATGTGACCTGGACCAAATATATAAACTTTCTTTCCCCCCTTTGCCTGAAGATTGTATACGTAGTTTTAGGGGAGAAGTCCTTTGAAAATGTTGACTGACAACGGACAGGTGACCTTTAGCCAAGGTCACTAAATGACCTTGACCTCTAGAACTTCATAGGGGTTGAATTTGAATGCATTTCCATATTACATAGCACAATAGCAACATAAAAATGTATTTTTTCAGTTTTTCCCATTCAAAAGCCTAAGGGACCAAATTTGACCTTGCCATAAAATAGGTCAAGGTCAACTCAGGGTCTTCATTTATATAAACTTTGTAGAACTAGTATCCCAGATGCTACATACCAAGTTTCGAGGCAATCGGCCCAGTGGTTCTGGAGAAGAAGATTTTTTAATGTTTTTACCATATATGGGCATGGTGGCCATCTTGGTCAGGTAACCTGGACCATATATATATAGATTATCTCTCCCCCTTTGCCTTAAGACTGCATATGAAATTTAGTTGGAACTGGCCCCGTAGTTTCAGAGGAGAAGTCCTTTGAAAATGTTGACCGACGACGGACAGGTGACCTTTGGCCAAGGTCACTAAATGACCTTGACCTCTAAAATTTCAAAAAGGTTGAATTTGAATGCATTTCCATATCACACAGCACAATAGCAACATAAAAATGTACTTTTTTCAGTTTTTCCCATTCAAAAGCCTAAAAAATAGGCCAAGGTCAACTCAGGGACTTAATTTATATAAACTTTGTAGTACTAGTGTTCCAGATGCTACATACCTAGTTTCAATGCAATCAGCCCATTGGTTCTGGAGAAGATTTTTCTTAAGTGTATACCATATATGGGCATGGCGGTCATCTTGGTCATGTGACCTGGACCAAATATATAAACTTTCTTTCCCCCCTTTGCCTGAAGATTGTATACGTAGTTTTAGGGGAGAAGTCCTTTGAAAATGTTGACTGACAACGGACAGGTGACCTTTAGCCAAGGTCACTAAATGACCTTGACCTCTAGAACTTCATAGGGGTTGAATTTGAATGCATTTCCATATTACATAGCACAATAGCAACATAAAAATGTATTTTTTCAGTTTTTCCCATTCAAAAGCCTAAGGGACCAAATTTGACCTTGCCATAAAATAGGTCAAGGTCAACTCAGGGTCTTCATTTATATAAACTTTGTAGAACTAGTATCCCAGATGCTACATACCAAGTTTCGAGGCAATCGGCCCAGTGGTTCTGGAGAAGAAGATTTTTTAATGTTTTTACCATATATGGGCATGGTGGCCATCTTGGTCAGGTAACCTGGACCATATATATAGATTATCTCTCCCCCTTTGCCTTAAGACTGCATATGAAATTTAGTTGGAACTGGCCCCGTAGCTTCAGAGGAGAAGTCCTTTGAAAATGTTGACCGACGACGGACAGGTGACCTTTGGCCAAGGTCACTAAATGACCTTGACCTCTAAAATTCGAGGCAATCGGCCCAGTGGTTCTGGAGAAGAAGATTTTTTTAGGTTTTTACTGTATATGGGCATGGCGGCCATCTTGGTCATGTGACCTTGACCAAATATACAAAATTTCTTCTTTTGCAAGGAGGCTGCATATGAAGTTTAACTGAAATTAGTCCAGTAGTTTCAAAGAAAAAGATCTTTGAAAATGTTGACTGACAACGGACAGATGACCTTTGGCCAAGGTGACTATGACCTTGACCTCTAGATCTTCATAGCGGTTGAATTTGAATGCATTTCCATATTACATAGCACAATAGCAACATAAAAACGTACTTTTCCAGTTTTTCCAAATTTGACCTTGCCATAAAATAGGTCAAGGTCAACTCATGGTTAGTTTATATAAACTTTGTAGAACTAGTGTCCTAGATGCTACATACCAAGTTTCGAGGCAATCGGCCAAGTGGTTCTGGAGAAGAAGATTTTTTTAGGTTTTTACCATATATGGGCATGGTGGCCATCTTGGTCATGTGACCTGGACCAAATATATAAATTTTCTTCCTTTGCCAGGAGGCTGCATATGAAGTTTAATTGAAATTGGCCCAGTAGTTTCAGAGAAGAAGTCCTTTGAAAATGTTGACGCCGGACACCACCATCCTATAAGCTCCCCCGGAGCCTTTGGGTCAGGGGCGCAAAAAATAACATGGTTGTCTCACATCTGCTAGACGCATCCCAGACAAAAAATGACAGAGTGGCTGCCCCTGAAAGTGCATCTATTCACCCTAAGACTTAAGTTTGATATTCCACCAACAGCTTTATAACGGGGGGAACGGACACATGAACTTACATGAAAATGATGAAGCAATGTGAAATGGTTATTCTTTCTTCACATTATTGACTGACACATAATGGTACAGTACCACCAGGAGAAAGAGTGTCACCCCCAGAGCATTAGCAAAAATGGCTAACTGTACATCTGTTATCATTCTGAAAGAAAAAAAAAAAACAAGAGCTGTCGCCTGACAGCATAGCTCGCCTGAATTGGTGCTTGCCCATCACACAGCTGCTATGGTGGTGTGGACTGCTATGCATAAAACTTCAGGCAAGCTTGTCCATAATGAAAACACATTTATAAACAAAAGCTATCTCAGAAATAAGTCTTAAAAATAAAATTAAAATGAAAAGAAAATGAAATGAGTTTCAAAGTACGTGAGCTTGAGGTAAAAAAACTGACGGGTAGGGGGGGAGGGGGGTTGGGGTTGGGGGGGGTGGGGGGGGGGGGGGGGGGGGGGGCTACTAGCATGTATCAAAACCCTGAACCATTATCTAACATCAGTCCAAGTATTAGTATCAACTGAGTCCATCATCGTGGCACTGTGAAATTATGTCTTCATAAATATATAACTTTAACCAAAATCTTTAAGACAAAATTCTAAGTCGATGACCTTGACTTCAAGGTCATCCAGTGGGGTAAGTATAAGGTGTTTTGTAAAAACTCAAAAAAGAGTCTAACATCAGTTCAAGTATAAACTAAATCTCTGCAAAGCATTATGAATCAGTATGCAATTACAAAACTTTAAAAAAGACAAAAATTTCCCAAGTCCCTGACCTTGACATCAAGATCACTGAGCGGGGTTGGGGTAGTACATGTACTCTGTAGATCTAACTACAGTGCAAATATAAAAAGAATTCATCTATGGGTTCAGGAGATATGTGTCTTTAAAAACTTTTAACCAAAACATCCAATCAATAAAAAGACAATATTCTAAGTCCGTGACCTTGACATCAAGGTCACAGAGGGGGGTGGGGGTAGTACCTTCGAAAACTTTAGACCAATATCTAATTTTAGTGCAAGTATCAAAGGAATCCATCCATGGGTTAAGGAGATATTGGGCTTTATAAAACTTTAACCAAAACATCCAGTCAAAAAAAATACCAATTTTCTAAGTCCATGACCTTGACATCAAGGTCATGGAGTGGGGTGGGGGTGGTACCCTGTTAAACCTTAGACCAATATCTAACTACAGTGCAAGTATCAAAAGAATCCATCCATGGGTTAAGGAGATATAGGTTTTTAAAAAACTTTAACCAAAACATCCAGTCCAAAATACCCAAATTTTCTAAGTCCATGACCTTGACATCAAGGTCACTGAGTGGGGTGGGGTGGTATCCTGTAAAACTTTGGACCAATATCTAACTACAGTGCAAGTATCAAATGAATCCATCCATGGGTTAAGGAGATATAGGTCTTTAAAAAACTTTAACCAAAACATCCAATCCGGACGCCGACGCGGACGAGGACGCGGACGCGGACGCTGACGCCGACGCCGTGGTGACAACAATAGCTCTTCCTGAACTTTCGTTCAGGCGAGCTAAAAACTACAGATTACACAATTCCATACAGGCATGTTGACATTAAGTATTGCCATTTAAACAGATTTAGATTTGAATCTGAGGAAGAGGCAAAAGTTTGTTTCTGTCCGTTTGTCAGAAAATAGACCTACTAAACAAATGTGAATGCTAAAATTATGTTTGTTATGAGACATAACAATTATAAAACATGGCTTCTATCTATCCTTCCATGTCAAAATATTTAAGAAATTTATCCATTCAAGGATAGATAACCTATCCAAACTTACAGGAGGTTCCTAGGACAGTAATGAATCAGGTGTGACAGTATCTGATCATATAATATTATTTTTCAGGCAGGCTCCTCCAAGGCATTCTGCCGAACTTCTTAGCTTCAAGAATTTGGCTACATAAAAAGTTGCACCTATTAAACTCTCAGAGCAAACTTTTACGGTTTTTCAACGATATTTGGCACGTGGTCCTTCACCAGCAATGGTTATGTCTGTTAAGGCCATAGAAAAAATATGTCTTGTTTCCGGAAACGTCACCAAAGAAAATAGGGTCGGTAGGCACAGTCACGCAGTGTTAGAAATAAGCAATTGCCCACTTGCCCGACACGGGTTAAATTTGCTGGGGGCAAGCTGATAGTCTTGGAAGGTTGTCCCCTGGACAACCTATAATTCTGGTAAATTCTGGAAAATAACTTTGTTTCATGTCTTTTTTGAATGTGCTCAAAAATGTTGGTCAGTTATCTCTGAAGTTCATTAATTCATGCTTAGTGTCTTAGAAAGGGAGAGCATTTTTGGACAATGTTTTCTTAAGTGACTTCGGAAGAAAATGACATGTAAATGGTTTAATTGCAATGAAATACTGGGGGATAAGTTGAAATCTTGGCGGACAAGTTGAAATTCATTTCAGGTTGCCCCCCGGGCAAGTTGCTGTCTGGGCCTTATTTCTAACACTGTAGGCAGGAAAAAATTTTTTTAGAGAATTTGTTTAAACCTTCTCAAAACATTTTGCGCCAGATGCTAATAGGTTTTAGCATGTAATTTGTTAGTCTTTTCAGCTGTTGAACTAGCCTAGAGGTTTGATGCCTGCAGAAGCCCAGAGGACTTCATTTCTCAATGTAAATCGCCAGCAACGACAACACCATCTTGATGGAAGACACGATTGCAGTAATGGCAGTATGCGCCGTTTAGCTTACTGGCTTACGCCGCGGGACTTGTATAAAAACTAGGACTACCGAACTGGGACTACTGGCAAAAACGGAGGTTGCCGATTTTTACCGATAGCGAGGCGCCTTAAAATATTTCGAGTCGGGTCCAAAAAAAGGGGTCGGTCGGGTTTCCGGAAACAAGACATTTTTTTTCTTTGGCCTAAATAACATTGAATGTATACAAATGTACAAGAATGTCAACAGTTCTTAACTCAGTAATCCCCTGTCCCTTATAGCATGGAACTTCTCAAACAGTAAAGACCATAATCTGCCTTTACAAAGTGTAGACCCTGATAAGATGGTAGTGTCTGATCAGGATCAACAAATTTACTGTGATTTTCCACCTTAACATCGATATTTCAATGCCAACAGAGTGCTCATTCAGCGAGTGCTGCTGCATTAATCTGAGTCTACATAGTGTACAACTGTCTATCTGATGAATGCCAGTCATTAATGGCTTCACACACATGCGAGCTGAACTCGAATGTTTCTTCAGACTTAGTTGTGCTATACATAACCTCATTATCATAGTGTGTGGGGCGTGGGATGGGGGATATTTTACTAAAAGGACGTTGTGTTATTTTTATACCCATCTTCTTTGAAAGCAGACACACCAGCTACTCAGGTAGTTAATTTATTATATTTAATTATAAGCTGAGGATATCGGCACGACCGTCGTGCCGATAAGAATCCTTATCGGCAAGACGGTCGTGCGGATAAGGATTCTTATCCGCACGACGGCGATCAGTTACTCCATTACAGATGCTATGGTCTTTCTTACAATGGTTTCATATAACACTGTGAGGATGTTAAATAACTTTTAAAATGGTATAAAAGCATCTTATGGCCATCTTTTAGTTGTTAAATTGTCTGAGAACCGACACCCAGCTTTACCGCTAATGGGGGCAATCTTATTTTGGGCATATTCCAGTTCGATGTGCACAGGTTGTATCGTTTATACATACGTATTCAGTCAGAGTGACAGTATGAGTTAGCACTGAAAAATTGGTTTAATTACCATTCTTTGATTTAAAGAAATTTTATTTGTTCTGCTTATGTACAAATCCTGAGAATTCAAAAAATTAATAAATAAACAACAATAACTAATAAGTGCAACCCAACAATTATTATATCTGACAATATTTATCAGACAAGTAGAACAACGGACTTTGACCGACAAGTTATGAAAAGAAAGTTAGGCATGATTTATCAGACTAACTGTCTTTAACTTGTCGGTCAAGGTCAAAGATTTATTTCAGTAAATGTTGGACAAGGACAAAGATTTTTTGACTCATTTTATATCAGTTAAGTCTGCTACAATAAATTTGATTTTGTTCGTTAATACATTTACATTATGTAGTGCTATTTATTAATAGGTTTCGACATTTTCCTAAAAGGATTTATTAGTCTAGATTTCTTTCAGTAATTTGTCAGTAAAATCAAAGATAAGTTTCTATTGCTAATTCAAATCAATGGTTTATTTCAACACATTTTATATTGGTAACACATATTATAAATTGATAAATTTAAAATGATTGGAATGAGACGGAATTAGGCCGTAAACAAAACATTGACAAAAACTTTGCTAGGAAAAAAGTCGGACACAAGCAGGTCACAATCAAATATTTTCCTGATTCAGCTTGTCTGTCAAGGTCAAAGATTTGTTTGAAATAAGTTTATGTCAGTTAACAAAATAAACTATTAATTGGCAAATGCTTTATGCGACAAATGATTTTTTATTTGAAAAAAAAAAAGATGCCATGTGGAGTCTTGAACCCGGGTCGCAAGTTTACAAGGCCACGACCATTTCCACTGCGCTACCGCCGCTGATAGTGTGAGGGCGATAATCTGAATTACTTAATGTCAAATGTTCAATATACAGCTGTTGTCATACACATCGGACTGTTTTTTAACTGTAATAAACTTGCTTAAAATGTTAACCTGATCATCCGACCCGATAAAAAGTATTCAGCAACTGATGTTGAAATATATAATTTGCATTTTCGCAATTATTCGCCGGCTCTATGTTCAACAGTCAAAAGGCCTCCATGATGAAATATAAGAAAATAACTGAAATTAACATTGTGTGTTGTGACTCAAATACATAAGAACAATTAGTTACAAACAGAAACGAAATAATATTATTATACCATAATAATAATAATTCTCAGAATGATTGCAACTTTGTGTATAGAATATATGACCGCCGTCGTGCGGATAAGGATTCTTATCGGCACGACCGTCTTGCGGATAAGAATTCTTATCGGCAAGACCGTCGTGCCGATAAGGATTCTTATCCGCAAGACGGTCGTGCCGATAGTCACTCCCTTAATTATAACTTGCTTTCAGCATCACACCATGCATCCAACATAAAGTTTTCTAGCTGATGCCTGTATTTCAGTTCAAACTATATGATGATGCATTACTGTCACATACTGGTCCCCCACTTTTCAAGTCTTTAGATGCATCAAATACTGGGATGTCACAAAAATAATGACAGCCTGCAATTTGAGGGATATTAGGGCACATAACAAAGAAGAATTTTTGTTTTAATCACCTAATGATATAAACTAGTTTAAATAACCGAAAGCTAATTTTGGGGTAACAAGCAACAGACAAAATGCAAGCACATCTGAAGAGAGGCCAAGCTTTTCAACAACTCTGACTTGTTTCACAGCCACATATTTAAATCAAATTTTTCACCCTGCAAATTTTCATTGGTCTAATTTGATGACTGTAATATAATGGTAAAAAAAAACATTTGCTTCATTTAGACAGAAAAATGGGTGCTAACTTATGAGTGATCCGATACTGTTGAAGGCCCGATACTGTGGAGTCCACTGCATGTACCTTGTCAATGATATCTTTTACCAGATTTTTTTTTTAAATGTTATTTTTCATCTCATATTTAGAATATTTACACCACTCGTAAGAAGCTGGACACACAATTTTCTTTCCAGTCATGGACTTCAGAATCAGAATTGTTTACTGGTGACTTGCATAGAATTTTTGTCAAGTCTAATTCTTTAAAGGATCTGTTAGCATTGGAGGTTAACGCTGCAATAACCTGGAAGTCATAGAGGTTTGGGAGAAGCTGTACCCCTTAAAACTAGGGCTATATCCTCAATCTTTCCCATACGGGAAAACCAAATTTTTATTTACATGAGAAAGTACGTCACACACTATATTTTGTTATGATCTGAATCATGTA
Organism: Ctena decussata; assembly: GCA_963989385.1. Classification (NCBI taxonomy): domain Eukaryota; kingdom Metazoa; phylum Mollusca; class Bivalvia; order Lucinida; family Lucinidae; genus Ctena; species Ctena decussata. Next base: position 54,395,328 of record OZ022501.1, on the reverse strand, counting down.
GACGCTTGCAGATTCCATTGACCTTTAATTTGATTGGCAGATAAAATTTCCATTCATTACATAAAGTATGCACTTCTCGTCGATACTAAAATTGAAATCTACTACTACAAAACGGATTCAGCGTCGTTTAACATCACATTGAGATTTATTCTGTGAAGATAACATATTTACTGAAAATCTTAACTTAAGCTAATCTTTCACGAATACATTCTTTCCCATATACATTTTTTCGCGTATACATTCTTTCCCGTGTCAGAATTATTCAATTTTTCTCCATTTCTTTAATAACCTTCAAAACAAAACCATGCCCCCTTTGCTTTGAGGCAAGGTCCCCAAAGAACACCCTTTAAGAAACTCGGGGATACCTCCCCTGCATAGCATTAAAAGTATGTTGCTAAATTATTTCTTTCTATATATACTGTTCCTCATTCTTTCCCGTATACATGTACATTCTTTCCCGTGTAATTTCCTTTGTATACGGGAAAGAATGTATACGGGAAAGAATGAGGAACAGTATATATAGAAAAAAAATATTTTAAGATACTTTCACAGCCTGTTAGGGGAGGTATCCCCGAGATTCTTAAAGGGTGTTCTTTGGGGACCTTGCCTCAAAGCAAAAGGGGCTTGGTTTTGTTTTGGGGGTTATTAAAGAAATGGAGAAAAAATGAATAATTCTGACACGGGAAAGAATGTATACGGGAAAGTATGTATACGGGAAACAATGTATACGGGAAACAATGTATACGGGAAAGTTTAGCTTAAGTAAAGATTTTCAGTAAATATGTTAACTTAACGGAATAAATCTCAATTAGATATTGATTCCATTTTATCATATTGAGATTTATTCCGTGAAGATAACATATTTACTGAAAATCTTTACTTTAGCTAAACTTTCCCGTATACGTTCTTTCCTGTATACACTCTTTCCCGTATACATTTTATCCCGTGTCAGCGTTCTTCAATTTTCTCTATTTCTTTAATACCCCCAAAACATAACCATGCCCCTTTTGCTTCAGGCAAGGTCCCCAAAGAACACCCTTTAAGAAACTCGGGGATACCTCCCCTGCATAGCATTAAAAGTATGTTGCTAAATTATTTCTTTCTATATATACTGTTCCTCATTCTTTCCCGTATACATTCTTTCCCATGTAATTTCATTGCTTTCCCGTGTAATTTCATTTCTTTCCCGTGTAATTTCATTTCTATAGGGGAAGAATGTATACAGGGAAGAATGTATACGGGAAAGAATGAGGAACAGTATATATAGAAAAAAAAATTTAAAGATCATTTCACTGCCTGTTAGGGGAGGTATCCCCCGAGATTCTTAAAGGGTGTTCTTTGGGGACCTTGCCTCAAAGCAAAAGGGGCTTGGTTTTTGTTTTGGAGGTTATTAAAGAAATGGTGAAAAATTGAATAATTCTGACATGGGAAAGAATGTATACGGGAAAGTATGTATACGGGAAACAATGTATACCGGAAACAATGTATACGTGAAAGTTTAGCTTAAGTAAATATTTTCAGTAAATATGTTAACTTAACGGAATAAATCTCAATTAGATATTGATTCCATTTTATCATATTGAGATTTATTCCGTGAAGATAACATTTACTGCAAATCGTTACTTTAGCTAAACTTTCCCGTATACACTCTTTCCCGTATACATTTTATCCCGTGTCAGCATTCTTCAATTTTCTCTATTTCTTTAATACCCCCAAAACATTACCATGCCCCTTTTGCTTTAAGGCAAGGTCCCCAAAGAACACCCTTTAAAAAACTCGAGGATACCTCCCCTGCATAGCATTAAAAGTATGTTGCTAAATTATTTCTTTCTATATATACTGTTCCTCATTCTTTCCCGTATACATTCTTTCCCGTGTAATTTCATTTCTTTCCCGTGTAATTTCATTTCTATAGGGGAAAGAATGTATACAGGAAAGAATGTATACGGGAAAGAATGAGGAACAGTATATATAGAAAAAATATTTAAAGATACTTTCACTGCCTGTTAGGGGAGGTATCCCCCGAGATTCTTAAAGGGTGTTCTTTGGGGACCTTGCCTCAAAGCAAAAGGGGCTTGGTTTTGTTTTGGGGGTTATTGAAGAAATGGAGAAAAACTGAATAATTCTGACACAGGAAAGAACGCATACGGGAAAGTATGTATACGGGAAAGTATGTATACGGGAAACAATGTATACGAGAAATGCTAAATAATGAAGGCACCTTTCGAACTGACGCGCATTTCATTGCATATCTTATTTCTATTATGTAATTATAATCAGAACTTCACGTATTCATACATACAGGTATTAAAAGTTCACGTGAGAAATCAGTGAGTTCCGAATTAATTCCAAATTATAAGCAACATATTTTTGGTAAGTATTCATTGTTGCATTATACCTTGTTCTGTGATAACAAATAATGGAAAAGTCAAGAAAAACACATGGAGAAGGAAATTATGATTTGCGTATTAGAGAAGTAAATGATTTAGAAATCAAGGATTTCTTCAATCCATGGAGCTTTCATTCACTGTTTATTTCCTCTGATGAGGAGGTTTATAGATGGCTAAGGCAAAATAGGTTATTGGCATCAGAAGTCTCATGTCATTGTGGAAAAAAAGCAAAACTTAACAGATGAAGTAGAGTGAAAGATGGCTTCACTTTTCGATGCGGCTCAAATCACGAATTTACAATGAGGAAAAACTCATTCTTTGAAAAATCTGCCTATAATATTAGAGATTTAATCATCTTCATGAAATATTATGTTGAAGGCCACTCTCTTAGTCAGTATGCCCTTAGCGCCGGAATGGACTATAGGCACACAGCGGTTAACTGGGCTAGTTACATACGGGAGTTGTTCTGTCAGTATGTATTTGACGCTTATAACATGATGCATTTTGACAGTGAAGTTGAAATTGACGAAAGTTTATTCGGCAGGAAAATAAAATACCATAAGGGTCAGCCTCGAGGCCATAGAATATGGATATTTGGTATTGTACAAAGGGAGACAAATCAAATAATACTCTACCCAGTAGATAACCGAAATGCAGAAACATTGATTCCTATAATACAGAGGCATGTATCGTCAGGCACAAGAGTCTTCTCAGACTCATGGGCAGCGTATATGAATCTATATGAGCTAGGTTATAACCATTTTACTGTTGTCCATAAAACAACATTTAAACAACGTTACAAGAACGTTCAGACAGGTGAAATTGTCGATTGCCACACCAATCGCATTGAAGGTGTGTGGAAAATTTGCAAGGATCACTTTAGACGAATTAATGGCTCAAATACAAAACTCTTCGAGCAACACCTAGCTGAAATTGTGTGGCGAAACCAAGTACATAGACAAAACATTTACGAGGCAGTTTTTAACCTGCTTAGGGATGTCTACACCCTGTTCGTTCCAGCAAAATATACTTACCGGATACCACTGTTCGATACTTGGACGCCTCCCAGTTTACGGGATGAGAGAGAACACCACATGACCATTATGCAGGGTTCGGACAGTGAAAGTGACAGTGCCAGTGCCAGTGAAGAGCCAAGTATCCCAGCTGCTACCTCTACCCCTATTAGTACAGGTCAAATAGTGTCGTCATCTGACAGCCAGCAACGCATCCAAGAGATAATGATCATGCGGCCTCTTTGCAGCAAGAATCTGCAGAGCTGACGCATATACCAACTACCCAGCAGTCACAGCAGGTACCAGCATCAACAGGACCGGACATAAGTATTAATCCGCCGTCACCCCAGCCCAGCACATCGAAAGGAATGTCCATAGATACGAGGTATGTTACTTTCCAGAAGCGAGCAAAGAAGAAAAAAGAATCCTCTGAATCTGAATGGGAATGTGATACTGCTACCAAAAAGCTATACCATCCTCCCCAGTTCAAGGCAATGAAAAGGAAAGCTAAAAAGGTAGAGAAAAGTCAGAAAAAAGTGCCTGAAAAATTGAAAAAATCTCAAAATCCGTACAGTAAAGGAGCATACCAATTTCAGTTTTCTTCATCCGACAGTGACTTTCAGTGAGACAGGATAATTTTATATATGTACTATAAATTTTTAAACAAAATTTAAAAAAAAAAAAATCAATAAAATAATTTAAAAGTTATAAAAAAAAATCCCCCCAAAAAAATTGAACTTTGTATAAAATGTGTACAGTTCGCTACGGATCAACAACAGATTATTGGACGTCAGGATTATCACGGTGATAATGGTAAGTTGAAAATATAAACTTTGATTTCTATTTATTAGAGCTCCACTATAATTCCGCTTTCTCTCTTGCCTTCCTCGTGCGCGTTATATTTTAAACACATCACATGTAGCAACTGAGCTGTATGGAAATGTCAAACAATGAGAATCAGAATGTTAGCCGAAATCGGCAAATTTATAATTTATGGATGATTATCCAGGATATAATTGGACCAGCTCATCTATGGCCTATCAATATAAGGAGATATTTTTGGACTCCTAATTTAACTCATTTTCATCGAATAATCATATGTGCATTTGTGTATGTCAATGGATTGAATCACGATATATTTTTGGAATGGGCTTCACTGTTAACATTAGGCAGGGATTCTGCGGCTTACAGGCATTTCCAAGCACTTTTCCGTTTGTTTGAAAGTGGCAGGAATTACACACTGTATGCATACAATGTTAGCCGTAATCGCTATGAATATTTAAATGGAAATGTAAGCATATACACCCATAAAAGTAAACGGGAATGAGGTAAGTTTATTTCTTCTGCTGTTCTAGTTTAGAAATATGTCATATTTCCCGAGCATATTTCCTTTAATATCATCATTATGAAACTGCATTTGAAGGCGAAATACTGATAAAAACTCGTACGGAATAAATCTCATATAAATTCGTATTATAATATTATCATAATAATAAGTATCATTTTTATTGCAGTTTTACAAATTTCAATAATTGCGGCGAAATTTATTTTGCATTTAATATTGATACTCATCAGCCGCCATCCCTTGTCCCTTGCTGCAGGAGAAGAGATAATGGCCTATTTCGAATCGAACCATAGTAGCTACTATAGTTACTCCAGTTCCAATGAAAGAGCGATAGTAGCTACTAAAATGACGTCATGAACTGACCATACATCGACCGTGGCCTGGACCTCCGTTATTCTGGTAGCAAGATTGCGGCCTCTGAAGACTCGCGCGAATTTTTCTTTTATATTCCGGAACTTAGTATAGTTCATATCCTACAATTATTTTAGGGCATATGTAATCATTTAGTCTATAAATTATCGCTTTTAACAGTGTTCCCATTCACGTAGAATTGTGCGTGAATCACGCGGAAATCATTCTAATCATGCATAAATTTTGGGGCAAGAACGTGCATTCACGCGCATATGTTTCTCTCAAAAATATAAAAAAAATCATCATTTTTCTTCATTCTATTGCGAGTCTGCCAGGCCAGATGATTTTTGTTGCCAAGAAGAGAGCCAGAAGTCGCTGTTTTGATCTGAAATGCGGGCCGTAGTAAGATACTATGCTTTCATTCATGTCTGTCACATCCGTTCTATGGCCAATCAAATTCATTATTGGAAAACACTACCACTAATCGGCTGCATTAATATTAATAACATGCGCGGTCATGTTGCACACTAGAACTGTCATAATGGCCGACAGAATTTGTTTGTATTTTTGCGTTTATTTTCGCTGCTTCTGTTTGGAAATGGCACTTTATATTTTTTATTTGGAAAGGAATCCATCAAATGATTAATATTGGATAAAACGAGGACCGGAAAAAGGCATGACAGCCGTTTTCTTCGTTTTTTCAGGCTTCAATTGGAAACGCATCGGCACTTTAGTGTTTGTAAAAGAAGCGGACCAAGGGTTCCGGGTCATTTCAGCCCATGTCCATTTCGGCCCATAACTTTTTCGAGATAAAAAGTCATACCCGTAAATTTTACTTCATACCCGCAAATTTTATAGATAGGGGGTATAAAAACCCTTAGTTTAAAATTTGAGTGGGAACACTGTTTTAAGGACTACATGCACGGAAAAGGCAAAGGAATGCACAGTGTTTATTTTCGTTTGCATGACAATCTCGTACTATATAGAAACTTTGGCGTTCGCTTGGTAATGCAAGTGTGCATGCCCGAAATACTACTATCGTAGGTATTCTAGTTTGAATCGAAGTGGGTCAATATTTATGCAAGCGCCCAACTGACACCGATCATATATTCTTCCGCCATTAATACCGTCTGAAAGTTGACTGACAAACTTTCCCGTAATTGAATTTTACGGGAACGAATGAGGATATAGCCAAAACTAGCAGTACGTTTCACCCCACCCATTTTATAAACACTGGGCACAGTCGCGAATACTCATGATTTTTTAAGAAAACGAATACATTTGGCTTTCATTTGTTACAAACGCGTTTATCAAAAAGGTTAATGCCACTAATTAATTAAATCAGGCCATACACGTATGCATAAATTGTATTTACTTGGATAAATTTGAAGTGTTTTTCCCTTTGATTTTTCTTCGACGTGTACAGGAAGCGAAACAAACCGGACTGGTTCGGTAAAATTTGATCGCACGGTAAAAACCCGTACCATACTTACTCTCTTGTTGAGGCACTCCAGCAAGTGGTTTTTAGTAGAACTTTTTTCTTTAAAGATGCTTAAATATCAAAATTTTAGGTTTAACATACCCAAAACCATTTCTCGTAGCTAAATACTGACTTGCAGCATATTGCATGACCTCTTTTGTCTATTTTTATCATTTTTTGTTTTGAGGTGGGTTTTCCAATAGTAAAAATATTCCTTCTGGTTTCCAGCCTTTGATGAGGTTCATTTTAATTTTAATAAAGCTGGGAACCACCCATTGTGACATCACAACAGAAACGATGTCATCACTAATCACCTGATCTGTTTTGGAATATGACCGTTTCAGCAAAGGGTTGTTTGCAGTGTCAGCTACACTTATGCATCTTTTTGTTTTCCAAAAAGATATTACTTATGAAAATAACTGCTATAAGATATAAGCATAAATTCTTCTGAAATGATTTCATGTTAATTTTATATGAAATGGTGATTTTCAAGAATGTGCTTGAAACATGCCACCCCTACAGCAATAATGGTTATCTTGAGGCGGCCATTATGAAACTGAAAAAAAAAATACATTGCAAGAGATTACTTTCCAAGCTTGAGAGCATGCCAATGAATTTCAAAAACTCTACTGGACTGACTACGAGAAATGGTAGTAAACTGAACCATGTAAGTGGAATTTGCTGTTTCTTTATCCTTTAAGTATAAACTTCGAAAAACCACTTGCTGGAGTGCCTCAACAAGAGAGTAGTCTTGATTTGTGTTTCAGCCTTAGAAAGGCTTGCCGTCTAATGAAGTAGTCCAATGGTAGAACAGAGAGCAAACTCCAGCTAGTATTAATCATATATGACAGAATTCATATATATTTGTTTTCACCAAACAATTCTAGGGGAAGAAACGACTTGTAAATGAAACGCTGTACAACGCTGGCAGTGTACAACGCTGAGTGATCTCTCCAAGGAACCAGTTTGGACACTTTTCTGCTTGAGATTAAGTCAACAGTTAGGGGACTCTGTTTTGCTCTTCACTAGAAACGTACTGCCTTACTGAGCCAGTCAAACTGAGCTGTAACGAGCCCGTAAATGTGTATTTAAACTTAACATCATCACTTAAAAGAAGTAGAAGAAACCTTAATAAGTATATAGTCAAAAGAAAAGATTTTTTTTAAATATGGTGGGGTGCAAGTGATAAGCCTCATAAATCATATCTTCATGTTAAAAATCAACGTGGTTCTCCTTGAAGAGGAGGGATCTACGAACAACAACAACAACAACAATGCCAGGGAATGATGATTCCTGGTACGCCTGCCTGGGGGAACAACGTCATTTATGGGTATACTGGCTGCACCCTTCAGACCTAAGTCACCTTTGCAAATGAAGTTCCACCGTTCTTCATTAATCTGCATTAATCTGATTCTGATTGACCAAAATCCTCACAGCCAGAATTGTTTACTGGTGACACATCCAAAGACAATCATTTACCAGGATCTGTGATCAAGGAAGCTAGTCTCCAGCCCTAATAAGAGAAGAAAACCTAGTAAATCAGAATTTCTGCCAGAAAGTCACAATCACTAATAGCCTGTGGGATGAAGTTGTATTCGAAAATGTCGGTCCAAGCTAGCGGGGTTTGCAATGCCAGGAAATTTTGCTTCCTAGTACGTCATTTGTCACTAGGTCATTTGTCGGTATGCTGACTGCGTCCTGTAGATCTTTGTAAAGCATAATTAGTCTGTTACATTTCCCACTCTTTTGCAGAGATGCCCACTTAAGTTTTTCTGTTGACTGCCAGTTATACTTCCAGTTTCATATGCATAACTGCTTATTACAAATCTTGCCGCTCTTTTCTGTACTTTCTGAAGTTCATCTTAAAGAAGACTTTGGGGATCCCAAACTGAACTACCATATTACAGGACCGGGCGCACTAGTCCCTTTTGGGTGCCTTCCCCATTAATGGAAATCCATTACTCGAATTAGGGATGTCCATAAATCGATTTATGGACATCCAAAAATACAGTATAATATTGGATACCCATAATTCGATTTATGGATATCCATAATTCGATTTATTGATATTCATAATTTAATTTTGGATATCTAAAAAAAACTGCTGTATTTTCGGATATCCATAAATTAAAATACATCCGATTTCAGATATCCAAATATTGAATTAAAGATATCCATAATTCTATTTACATGTATAAATATTCACATTCTGATTTATGGATGTCCATCATTTGATTTTATTCATTTTTGGATATCCTTGTTCCATTTATGGAAATCTATTATTCAGTTTTGGGCTATCACAAAACAATATTGGATATCCTTAATTATTTATGGATATCCAAAAATCGAAATATGGGTATCCATAAATCGAATTATGGATATTCATAAAACGAATAATGTTGAAAACGATGTCTTATTTTTGTATATCCAAAAATCCAAAAATAAGAAATACTTTGAGGTATCCATAATAAGAGACTTGGATATCCGTCATTCTTTGATTCATCAAAAGCTATGGATATCCAATATTATTTTGTGATATCCAAAAGAAGAATAACTGATATCTTTAAACGGAATTATGGATATCCAAAACTGAATTATGGATATCTTAAAGCAGGGAAGTAAAATGGCATCCCATAAGTCCCTTGTATGCTGTCTCTTTAATACTTTTTTTGGAGTGGGTCGACAAGTTACGTCTAAGACTGACTCTTTACGTCTAAGACTGACTCTTTGTAAACATGCCGACAAGTTACACCTCCTGAGAAAGCCAAGGGCCTTTTCTGCAAATATTGCTGACATGTGTGTTCTATTTCAAATCGTAGATAATGCGTTTGCCAAGGCACTTGATATTTTCTACGTTATCGAGGATCGTTCCCTCTAAGGAATAGTGGCATGGATATTCTTGCCCCGTTTCCTTGTAGTCTGCAATGTATTGCAGTTGGAATCTCATGCCCCATTTCTTTGCCCAACAGCTAATACGATCTAAATCCTCACGAAGTTTAACAGTGTCTTCATTATCTCTGAATTCCCGATAGCAAACTCAGTCGTCAGCAAAAAGTCTTATCTCTGAGTCAATATCTTCTGTGATATCGTTAATGTACAACAAGAGCAACAATGGTCCAAGAACGGTACCCTGGGGGACACCTGGTAAAACGGGGGCCCAGTTACTCTGCTAGTTACAGAGGTCTATTAACAGCTCCATACTTTCGTAGTACAAACGAAATTGGGACGTCAGAGAAAAATGTACGGGCTGACTAATCAGCGTAGGGCCCAGTCTGACTGAACTTCATTTACTACAACACGCTGATGCATGTAACAGATAAAATACTATCCATTGCAGTGTCTTTCCACTATACCATTGCCATACAACTTACATTTAAGGAATTCATAAGCGGGTTATCGAGAGCTTTCTCAAAGTTCAAGATAAAAGTGTAAAACCTGTCTGCCCTTATCCAAGATTTTAGCCCGGTCGTTAATATCCATGGTCAACTGAGCTTCACAACTATGCTTCTTCCAGAATGCATGCTATCTATCTGACAAAATTTTATCCAAATGTGCCATGATATTAGAACAAAGCAGTGTGGTCAAATAATTTGCATGTAACAGTGGCCTATCTTGCTGGGCGTGTTACTTCCATGGTCTATTTTGTTTTTGCTATAAAATGTTGGCAGAGAAAGGACTCGCGTATTACACAAAGAACGTGCAATTGATTACATTCTTTATTACTTGTTTCATCTCGTTAAGTTGAAGAGAGTGGTTATGAAGGAATCTGGAATACCATTAAATATCCATATTGAAAAGTATCTACGCCGTGTTCTAACCACGCGAACCCAACTCAAGGGAGTATACAAATAGTTAATGTCTTTCTGACATCAATAAATCATACCTTGAAATGTGGCCAAACTACAACAGCTTCCGTTTCTTGACCATCTTCAGGAGTTCGTCATATAATCCAACTTTCTGCAAGCATTCTCATTAGTGACATGGTCCTTGTTACGAGATGTTCAGTAACCTCGGTGGCATCTCACCTCAAAGACCTCTGTTCGTTTCTCTAACATGGATGTAACAAGGAAGCATATCTCACCTACGATCCACGTGCTAAATTATTTATTATCTTTCTAAACTAAATATAGCTTTGTGAGGGCTGCAAAGGTGTGTTCAGTCCTTGAGAGAACCTACGATTTTGAGCCATCATCTGAAGAAAAAAAACGCTTCAAGATTATTTCTGATTATTCCTAACTTCTATCATATTACTTGATGTCCCTGTGGATGTCATTGGCACTGTTTGTCATCAGTTTGGTTCACTGCACATTTCTTTATTTTATACCTTGTTCAGCTTCCTGTTCTTCCTAAACAAGAGCGTCAATGTCATCAGCAAAGTTAATAGTCTGTGATCAGGAACTAATATCCCGCCCTCAAAAACCGCAAATTGGTAATAGTTCTGTCGCCTATATTAACCTTTTTCATCCTGTTCTCCTGGCGAGTCAGACAGAATCCTTTCGACAAAAAGGCTGAGGAGGATGGGCGAGAGAAGGCATTCTTGCCTAACGCCAGCTGTTTTTCTGAACGATTTTCCCGTGCTGTCATTCATCTGAAATGCACTTATAGCCTTGTCATTAAGGTACTGAATGACACGAACTAGATTTGCCTTGATATTGTTTAGTGATTTCCCTATACAGGTTTAGAAGGGTGCTGCACCCTTCTGCCTTTTGGCCTTACTCTTCTGCCTTTTGGCCTTACCCTTCTGTCCTCCCTTTGTGGAAGGTAATTTCATTCTTATTAATGTCATAATTTTGAAATAGTGTGCTTTCTGTGTGTAAAAGAGGCTTTTCTTATGCAAATATTTATATCTCCCTGCAAAAACAAGGTGTTTATCCTGTTAGAAAGTGTTAATACCTTCAGTTATATTGTCTTTGAAAAAATAAGGTTCAGAAAGGTGCCCTTTTGGGAGCGTGCCACGCACTAAAAGTGCCCTTTCTCTGGCCAGCACCCTGCCCTATTTTCAGAGTAGGGGAAACGCTATTGAATTTCCGCATGGTGGCTCATAATGCTGCATGTCATACCCTGTCGAATATTTTTTTTTTTGAAATCTTTGAAGACATGCTTCAGATTCTGTTGATGCTGAAAATACTTTATATACAGAAATCTGAGGCTGAAGATCTGTTCTATGGTGCCCCTTACGGCTCTGAACCCAGTCTGTTCTTCTGCGATTATCTCTTCAGTTTGAGGTTTAATTAAAATCTCAAAAAGTTCCTTCAAGAGCAGAGAATACATACAGAAGTAGGAACATGTGCTAGACTACGTAGTTTCGGCTAATAAAGCCTCGTCAGTGACCCTGACAATTTCTGGTGACGAAACCAGGAAAAAACATACTGTAATTTCTTAATTTTAATTGGGCAGTCGATTCCAAGACTGATTAGTTTCAAAAGGATCCAAATAATATAAAATACGATGATCTAGAATAATAGTCTAAATCGATCTCAAATTTTAGATTTCTCAGAATCTATCCTCCGATCTCAAAGGATGTAAATAAAATATAATCTGCACTATGGATGATGTACGGGGAGACGTTTTACGGCCGCCACACGGCTTAACACCAGCTGCAGTGAGGTAAAATTAAAATCTTAAAAACTTCCTTCAAGAGCAGAGAATACATACTGAAGTAGGAACATGGGCCAGACTACGTAGTTTCGGCTAATAAAGCCTCGTCAGTGACCCTGACAATATCTGGTGACGAAACCAGGAAAAAGCATACTGTAATTTCTTAATTTTAATTGGGCAGTCGATTCAAAGACTGTTTCAGATGGCTTCCAGCAGGACTTTGCTCGGATGACTGATGAAGCTGATGGTGCTGTAGTCCTGGTAGAGCTGTAGGTTGCCCCTTTTTTTAGGGAGTGTATAATCAGCGACTGGGTTCACGGGATCGGCCATAATCCTATTACATATCTTTGTTAAAATATCTATCACGGTCTCCCGGCCTGCTTGAACAAGTTTTGATGGTGCATTATCAATATAGGCAGACTCCTCTGTTCTCAGTCTTGCTACTGCAATTTCAGCTTCCTCACGAAGGATTGTAGATTTTCTTCTGGGTGCTGAGTGCAGTCAAGGACTGTATTGTTGCCATAACTTTTTGTTGTAAAGCTCTGAGCAATATTCTGCGCATCTGCAAAGAATCTTGTTTTTTCTTCTGTTAGACATTTCCGAAACTTGTCCTGGATAGCTGTGCATCTACCATGCTTCTCTGAAGTTAGATCTGTCACCAGCTGAAGGCTCTCTCGTTGTTTTTGTTCAGGCAAGTTTCGATATACTCGCATTCAGTACCTACGCAGTCCTCCTTTGCTTTGTTCAGGGCCTTCAGCATCCTCTTATTGGTTTCCCTATATTCTTTCGCTCCCGGATTTCTCTTCTTCTGCTTCGTATCGCATCTTCTTCAGATCCCGCCTCTCATCACAGAGGTCGAGAACAACTTTATGACCCAGGGCTTTTTTTTCCTGCGACGTTCCTTCCCAAGTATCTTACTGGCTGTGTCAGTCATTGCGGTATTTTAGGTGGTAATCATCCTCCAGCCATAGTCCAGCATTTTATCTGTTTAACCTGTTTTAACCATACCTAGCTTGCCATATGTGCATATTCTTAACCGCAGCGCAATTACATGTGTGTATGCTACTAGTTTAGCATTTGACTGGAAAAGAAGTCTTTGGTGGGCCTAGGAGGCTGGGGTGACATGAAGGAACGCCTGTGCTCTCTTGGGTTCTCTGGTGCAGATTTCCCATACCTGATGTCTGAGGCTTCTCCGTCTCGCAGATTGCGTCAGTTACGAGGCTATGCATTGCCTGTTGACACCTGACCAGTCAGATTCTTTCCCAAACTTCTGGGGTTAAGTGACATACTGCGGGTTGTTTCCTGGTGAATGATTGTCTTCTTGGTGAATGACTGTCTTCCTGGTGATCGACTGCCATTGGACGTATCGCCAGAAAATCAATTCTGATTCTGTTGTAAAGAACCAGGGAATTGTAAGTGTGTCTTATACTTCCAAGAAAGAACGGTCCGTTCCGGTAAATTTACGCACCCTAATACAAATCTTAACAGACTTAATTACCGGAACAGACGAGGACCGACCCATTTTCCCTACCCCCACTTGTTATACACACACTTATTTCATATTTTAATGTATTCTGTATCTGTATGCCCTCTTGTGCAAAATCAATGGAGATATTAGCCAAAATTCTCTGTGAGCATTTTGTGCTATGGATAGGCCTGTAAAGAGCCCATGCATATCTGTTTCTTCTTCTTCTTCTTCCGGGTAAAGGACCGGGATCAATTTGAACGTAATTGGTCCTGCGGGACTGCGTATGGCGGTTAAACAGCAGTAGTCCCAAAACTTGGTTAAAAACATGGTAAAACTATATACAATTTGTCTCATTATCGCAGGCATGGATTTAGGCGTGGACCAGTCGTCTAATAAGACTGGTCCGGAACTCATCCAAGGTGCTGGCTTCTGTGATGTTTCGTGGGAGTTCATTCCAATCCCTGATGGTACGAGGAAAGAATGAGTTGAGATGGACATCACAGTTGATTCTCTCTTGGAAAAGCCCTCTCTGGCCTCTGGTTCTGCTGTCGGTCTTAAGTAGCAGGAGCTTTCAATGTCAACCAATCCATGCTGGATCTTGTAAAGGAGACTCAGTCTAGCAGTGTATCTCCTGTCTTGGAGGCTCTCCCAGCCAAGGTCCTCCACCATAGCTGTAACACATCCAGGTGTGCGAGTAGTGTAATCATTGCACACATATCTGGCGGCTCGGCGTTGGACTTGCTCTAGAGTCTTTATGTCACACTGGCGATAAGGATCCCATACTGTGGATGCGTAGTCTAGCACTGGCCTCACCATGGTGGTATAGGTTGCTGCTTTGACCTCCTTGGTACACTGTTTGAAGTTGCGGCGCAGGAATCCTAGGGATCTATTGGCTTTACCGGCAACATCAGCAATATGACTTGACCAAGTTAAGTCGCTGGTGACCTTCACCCCAAGGTATTTGCTGGAATCAACCACCTCTAGTTCTTGACCATGGAACCTATAGGAAGATTGATAGACCTTCTTTCTTCTCCCTGTGGTAACACGTATGACAGAGCACTTAGATGGGTTGAAGCTCATCTGCCAAAGGCGTTCCCATTCTTCGAGAGCTGCAAGGTCTTCTTGAAGTAGAGTGTTGTCCTTGGCCCCATTGACTGTGCGATAGAGTAGGCTGTCATCAGCAAACAGTCTTGCATCTGAGGATGTGAGTGGGTCTGGTAGGTCATTAATATAGGCTAGGAAAAGCAGCGGACCCAAGACTGTGCCCTGTGGAACTCCTGAGAGGACATCTGCACGGTTTGAGGAGGCACCTTCTAGAACCACTTGTTGTTTCCTATCACTCGGGAATGCCTTGATCCAAGTATTTGTCTGGCCTCGTACACCATAGTAGTCCAACTTGTACAGTAGCCTGGAGTAAGGGACTTTGTCAAAAGCTTTGGCGAAGTCCAGCAATACGACATCAACCTGTTCTCCTTTGGATAGTTTTGATGCTATTTCTTGGATGGTGACTATAAGTTGAGTCTCGCAGGAACGTCTCCTGCGGAAGCCATGCTGGTTGTCCTTGAGGATCTTGTACCTGTCAAAATGTGCCATTACGTTACTGTGGATGATGTGTTCCAGCAACTTGCAGGTAATGGACGTTAGGGATACTGGGCGGTAGTTAGCTGCTTTGTGTCTGTCTCCTTTCTTGAATACAGGTACAATCCATGCTTCTCTCCAGTCTGATGGAATCTGTCCACTTTCGAGAGAGGTTTGATACAGTTTTGATAGGATCGGGGCAAGTTGGTCAGCAGCTGCCTTCAGGATAAATGCAGGGATAGAATCTGGTCCTGTAGCCTTGAAAGATTTAAGTCCCTTTAGGAGTTTATGGACTCCTTTCCAGTTGACCACGATGTCAGGCATATCAGGTTTCATCTTAATTTCACATAATCTAGTACAAACATCTAGTTATCTTTCTTCCAAGACTTGGAGTGAATGAAAAAAACACAAAATTGCCCTTTTTTGTTCCATAGTATCATGACCATTTCATCCATAGGAAATGTTTTAAGTCGGTAAACGGAACCAGGGTGTTGCTAGTTAAGATAATACATGAAAGTCATAAGTAGGACCTGAAATTAATCCGTGGGTGCAAATGGTATCAAAATATTTGAAAAATTAGCTTGAAATAGGAATAATATGGGTCTGTTCCGGTCCGATCCCGTAATTAGGCCCGTTCCGGTGAATTAACACACCGTTTGTGGTACCAGCGTTATGGTTATGGGTTTTACCCCAGAAGCGCGAAGTCAGGCTTATCATGTGGAACCAGTCTATCCTATGATATGACAGATGGCGGGAGAAGCTGGAACACAGTTTGAATCTCCGGCACATGTAGGCTCAGGCTGGATAATTTTCTATATGTGGTCGTAGAGGCAATTTATCTATGTATATTATTTCAGAATAAAACCTTAGGCCTTTCCAGTTTGCTTGTCAAAACCAGCAGCAGCTGAGAAGTTTACTTCTCTTTTAGACCTTTTAGGGACTAGTCATTTTTTATCAGATCATATGTGTGTGGTTGGTTGGTTGATTTGATGCTTAACGTCCACGGTAAACAACTAAGGTCATGTTGGGACGGTCAGTTAACCTAACCACACTATTCCTGGGCAGGCTTAGACCTCCTAAGCGGTTAACCAGTACTAAGTGCACATACTTTCGCCAGTAACTGACAACTGCCCTTCTTGAATCAGCGGAAGGAGAAACGAAAGTATGTGGCCAGACCGGGATTCGAACCCAGGACCTCTGACTTATGAGTCAGGTTGCCCTACCGATTGCGCTACCCGGCCCGGCCATATGTGTGTGGAGGGTAGGTTTTTTTTTGTTGTTATTTACTGTGGGGGGAGGGGGGGGGGGCAATCAATAAGCCTTGGAGCAGGGGGGAGGGGGTTCATATATTTTATATAAGGCATATATTGGAGGGGGCAAAGCCCCCGCCTCAAGAAGCTGAGAATTTTTTTAAAAATGAAGACTGGTTGAAGAATTTTGGGTTTGGGGCAAAGCCCCCACCCAGAGAAGCTGAGAATTTTTTTTAGAAAATGAAGACTGGTTGAAGAATTTTGCACCCCCCAACCCCCACCCCACCCCTCCAACTACCTCTACAATTTCACTCTCTTCTTTCAAACTCAAAATTGAAAAATTAATGCTTAACAAAATTTAAACAGGCCTATAATCAGCATAATTAATTAACCTGTCAGAATATTTAATGTGCTTGTGTTCCATACAGGTTTGACTGAGGTCAGTCTGACATAAAATAGGTAATATGGTGTGTGTTTGTGAAGGGTAGGTGGGATGGGGGTGGGGGTCATAAACTTTTGTCACCTATCTCTCTCCCCCCCCCCCCCCCCCCCCCCCCCCCCCCCCCCCCCCCACACACACACACACTTGATAATAAATGACTCATCCCTTAGGATCTCTGGTAATGGATTGTCTCAGGAAGTAACACAGAGTAGACAGGAGTTGCCGCTAATAAGAAACTGGTACAGCTATAGGCAAGTGCAGAGTGCAGAAGTTGTGGTGAGAGCACAAGATTGAGAGAGGGAATCACCCCTTCTGGTAAGGGTGATTTGGGGGATTCCCCCCGCTCCTCTAAAAGAAAAAATTTAAGATATGGAATGGCTGACTGTAGATGCATTCTGATTGCATTCTGATATTTTTTTCTGTTTAAAAATCGGTCATTTGCTCAAGAATAAGCATATATTTTCTTTCTAAATTATGACGATAGTTTCCACATCAGTTATAGGCGGCAATCAAAAAGGCTCGTGCAGTCGATGAACGTGGATCAAAAACCGTTGGAAACAGAGTTTTCAATTGCAAATATTCGCCAATTTGCAATCGAAAAAGCTGCTTCAGATGGTTTTTGATCCATGTTAATGGATTGTTAAGAGCGTTTACGATTGCTGCCTATCCAGTTTGGTTTCAATAGCTTTGGACATGTATGTTTGTTTTAGATATGAAAATCACTACCTTAGCCTCTTTCGATCAGCAAGGTAGTGACACGAGCCTGTCTCTGCAATGTAACACTGAAAAGTGATTCATTTTCCAACAGTCTGCCATGAAAATACTGCATAATTCAACTTCTTTAATAAATTGTTATACAATATGAGTACAACTGAGATGGTATCTTACTAATAACAATCTTATAAAATCGGCGATTATATGTCAGTGTCCTGTTCATCTCCGGTTTGGAAGCCAGTTTTGTTTGTTTACATGTACAGTACTAATTTGCACAACATGAATACATTACCATCTCTAAATCAGTGATTTAAGATTGCTATTTGTAAGATACTACCACAGTTGTATTCATACACTTAACAAATTATTAAACAAGTTGAATTAGATGCAGTATTTTCATGGCACACTGGTGAAATGTGAATCACTTTTCAGTTTTACATAACAAAGATAGGCTTGTATCACTGCCATGCCAATCGAAGCTAAGTAACTTGATTACCATTTCTAATGTTAGTTTCAGACAGCCAAAATAGGATTTCAAAACAAATATTTCAATTCTTCTATGAGTCTCATTAGATGGTGTCTTACAGTGATGTTTGCTGTAGAATCACAAGACCATGTACTATAAAGCAGGATTAACCCTTTTTAGTCCGGATACCCGTTTTGGGGACATTATGCAAACAGTGCAGACCCAGTTCAGACGCCGCAAAACGCGGCATCTGATCAGGGTCTACATTGTTTGCTTACAAGAATTTCTATGCAAAGTACAATAAAAGTGAAAATATTCACCAGAAACCCCTAAAACTAGTAATGGGTTTATCTGAATGATAAGAATGGACAAGTCCACTGGTCAAAAAAGGGTTAAAAGCAATTAGAATTTGTCTTTGAATGTCTCATCAAACCAATCCATTGATAAGTAAGTTTGATCAAACAGGTATTGATTGTAGGATGGCAATGTTTGTGCAGCAGTGTTGCATTATTACATGTCATCGATGATTTTGATAAGGGGTTGGTGCTTCAGGTTATCGCCAAAGACTCTTTAGTTTAGACAAAGCATGAAACAGGGAGAGAGAGGAAAAATGTGGTCCGACTGTGGACCTGCCACAACGGCCTCGGTAAAACTCCCCCATTAGCCTAAAGTAAAGTAGAGTAAACAATTCTGATTCAGATGTCTCTTCTACTTAAAATCTTTAAATTTATAGTTTTAAAAATACCAGCAATTTTATTGAAATTTATAGACTTGCTCAATAAATTCTTGAAAATAATTTCGAGACCCAGATAAGAGTATTGGATGATAATTCTTAAGAGTCTTTTTGTTATCAGTCTTCATATTTTTATTTTTATTATTTTCATGGAGAAATGAGAAATGTGAATTATCATTAAGTCTGAAATTATTCTATAAATAAATAAATCACATATTCACCTTGTCAGTTTTTGTCCACAAGCAGAAATCCCAGACTCAATATGAGCCGCAACAAGAGAAAACCAACAAAATGGTTGTGCGCCCAACGCAGACTCAGTTTAGCCTGGGCATCCGCCCAGTCTGACCAGAGTCTCAGTTGTCCGCATGGAGGTAGCTTATACTCTTAGCTAGCCTTTAAGCACTTAGCAAAGTGTCTGATCAGACTGGGCAGATGCCCAGGCTGATCTGAGTCTGCGCTTGGAGCACAACCACTTTGTTGGTTTTCTCGTGTCGCGGTTCATATAATTATTCGAAAATTTCCTCAAGTTTGAGGGAGTTCAGTGGCTTGAAATAATAAGGTGACATTATGATCCTCATCTTCAGGACTCAAATTTCCATTCGTTGTGTGAATATATATACTTTCTCAGTTTTTTGTAAGAAGAATAATTATAATCTTGGAATGACGTAGTTCTTTCCCTTTTACTGGAAAATTGAACTTAGAAGGGAGATCAAAATAGTACCATTGAGTTGTTTCATTCCAAAGGCACTTGGTCAAAATGCATGGTCCGCACTATGTCAGTGGCATATATGAGCCGCGACACAAGAAAACCAACAAAGTGGCATGTATGCCCAGTGAAGACTCAGATCAGCCATGGCAACTGCCCAGTCTGATCAGTGATCAGTCTTCCCTGTGTGCTGAAAAGGTAGCTTAGGGTCTAAGCAAAGACTCTGATCAGACTGGGCAGATGCGCAGGCTGATCTGAGTCTTCACTGGGTGCACATGCCACTTTGTTGGTTTTCTTGTGTGTTGGCTTATACATGTATATATTTTTATTGGTTAGGTCAAATATATGATGAGAATATAGTTCTGGGTCTGCACTGTTTGTCGTACAGGCAAAAGTGTTTCTATGATACCTCATTACCTGGCAGCATCTGCATCCCAAAGTGGGTAATGCCGCAATCTTGATTTCAGAGCAAAAGCAGTTTGCGCTGTCACACTCATTTAGACAGAATTCGCATGGTGTCTAAGAATCAATGCAGTAAAGCTTAAACTTTGAAGACATGTGGTTGTTACTCCTGCAAGTATATTTTTCATTGGATTCTAGCTTTGACCAATTATAGTGGGGCAGATATGTAACAAATTATGGCCGAATTGCGCACTTTTTGATAAAAGCATGAAATTTGGTACATAATTAGTTTGGACCAAAATATGAATTTTCAGGGTGGATGCCAAGCTGAATTTTGCCTATTTCGGCGGCCATTTTGATTTTTCAAAATGGCGTCTGCCTTATAGGTAAGTTTCATACTGATCAGAGCCCATTACATTTTGTATAGACTTTGAGCTGATAAAAGTTCCTCTGTCATATGGAGGAACTCTAAAGAGTAGTGTTTGCAGAAGTTCCTATTAAAAATGTGTTGGTTTATACCTGTTTACCCTCTGATAATGGGTTAAGCCCACGTGTGTAAATTACTTATTTATATTTCCATAGAACAATATAATTTGAATGCAGAAACATTTTGTTTTGTTTCTTTCAGCCTTTCACCCTTTTTTCCTATCTTCAAATAGTGGAATAATTACTGTCTGCATGATTTATCATGATTTTATCATTTTCAACTACTGGAGGTAACGTAAATAACATTTAGTCATAAAAGTCCATTATAATACCACTTATGAACTTTCTTCACTGTGTCTATAAAATATTATAGATATGACATTCTTTCAGTTTTTAAGAAACATTGCTTCTTGAGACCTCTGACACTTAATAGTTAGGTTAAAGGTGACATGACGTGTGTTTTATACGTTACGAAATATAGGATACTGCAAACTAATAATATTTCTAGACATGAAAAGCTCTGAGGACATTCACTCTTTTCTGGCATTTTATTACCTAAATTAACATTATAAATAACGTACTTGCCTAACTACTTAACTGTTTTGTCATCCTTTTAATGATACTAGCATACATGCTGTTTATTATAAAAAATGACTAAAAAAGTTAAATTAAATAAAAGAACAGAGACATCACTGTAGAGAAAATAAAGCCCTGCCGTTGTAGGACAGCACTTTATGAAGAAGTTAAGTCAATAGATAAGCAGTCAACAGTCAGTCTTAAAAAAATAGCGTCCCAAAAGCATTAATTTAGTAGTATAAGAGCGTCTAGTATGACATGTAATCTACAAAACATACAAGAGCATTGCCTTACAGCGTTTATTAAAAAGATGTAGCATATTAAGTGCAAACAAAAGAAAGACTGTTGATAAGAGAAATATAAACAGACATTTGAAGATTTTGGGAACAGAATGTTACATGTAAACTTGGGTTGCAGAGCATATTTACTTTAGTTAAGGTTCTATGGGTAGTATACGTTACACAAGAAATGCCATTTCTCAACTAAAACCATCATATAAAATAAAAAAAATACTGCATAATGCCAAAATACAACAAGTTTTACAACACAGCTTTGCGTTGTCTTTTTGTAATGCTCCTACCTCTGATGCCTTATGCAGGACTTTGGGAATGAAATATCGAAACATGAACTGAAAGCTAATGATACGAGGAGTTGAGTAATAGGCTATGTGGATATTTGAATCTGGTTTCGATATATTCTTCCTTTTACGACAATCTTCATTCTATGCCGCAGTTGTGTTTTCTTATTTTTTCTTACCTTATCAATGCTTATATATTCAACAGTTCCTGAGGGGTACCTAAATATGGGAACTTAAGTTGTTGTTATTGACAAATATTTTCTTTTTACAAGTAATAATAATCTGCAGTGTTCCAACTGCACAAAATGCAATGGCAAATGAAAAAAAGACTACATATATTAATCAACATCAATGTTACTACTTAGGGATTTAAGAGCAAATCTCAGTTCCTCATCTCCTAAATGAACCTGCAGTATGACTAGAAATTAAACGAGAACAAACATAACAAGTAATGTATACAACCATTTTATTGGGCAATTTACTAATTAGTCACACCTTATATATAATAAAACGTTATGTATAGGGCAGAAACAAATAAAACAAGTTATACCTATGCATATCAGGGACTAACCAAATTAAATGTTATTCTAATTAATCTTTTGCCTAGTTTGTTGTAATCAATTCGGGAAAGGGGTAGGGGTGGTGGGGCAGGGGAGTAAATAATTTATTGATGATGAAGTCCTGCTGCTTATGAATCGTGATCTCTATACGAATTGACAATATAAAAGAATATACTTATATAATAAATAATTTATTACAATTTGTTTGAAAGTAATTATGCTGTTGTAATATTTTAGGTGTTGATAATAGTAAGCCGTAATATGCAAAGATGGTGGTGCAAAATTACCTGATCAGGAAAGATTATATCTTTTTATAGTGATAGTTAAACTTCGTGAACAGAAGATGATGGGAAAGCTCTAATTTCCATGTCTCACTATAAAGGTTTGCACTTTTTTCGTTTTCCTTATAGTAATATGCGGCAGTATAAACAACGAGAGCTACATGTATACAAAAAGATAACGTTTATTACCACTCAGGTACACATTTAACGTGATATTCAACCTTAAGCCTGATCAAAATAATTACTTGTCCAATGTGTCAGTAAAAGGTTATTATAGTGAAGCTGCTGCAAAACTATGCTTTAAAAGAGTCAGAGCCAGAGTATGCCATTCGTAAAGAGCTTTGTTTTTCCTGTTGTACTACAGGAAATATTGAAAATCTACGTATACTACATGTATCTGAATATAGTTGACAGGTTACCACTTAAAGCATTGACAGCCTAGCTGCCGTCTGAAACTGACTCTTTACAACAGTTTGCAGTTCTAATTATCTGACACCACGAACAATTATATTCAAACTACAATTGTGTTACTCAACGTTACCACTAAACCTATACCTTCAGATACATGTTTAAATCATATAATTATAGTTAAAAACATACAACGATGGTTTTCCAATATAGTGGCATATGCTTCTGGCTACTTAAGATGAAATACATATCAAACTGAGGATACACTAGTTACCATTTACACGTGTATCCATTTCTCGAAGTCATTCTTCAAACTGTATGGTCTCTTACAAAAATGTTTCTTTCTGGATTCAAGTAATTTTTCAGTGCTGTATTGACTAATTCAAAAGGAGCCAACCTGTTCTCTCTTATATGTGCATAATTTGAAAACAAATAATAGTGTTGGTTCAGTAAGGACTACATTTATTGACCATCAATTTTGGTTTATTTAGATTAATGTTGTTTGTTACTACCTTTGCTACTGTTATGTACGTTACACATCGAATCTGATTTTTTTCCTTTTAAATCCTTATATAACTTTGTGCATTAAAATAAACTCAAATACATTTAAGGATTAAACTATGTTTTTTGCTTCTTTTATAAATTATGAGTTAGGCAAAATGATTTATTATGTAGACTAAAGCAACAAGAAAAATAACAAGTAAAAGAATTGCTATCGTCATCCAGTTAATAGGTTTTATTCACTAGAAAAAATAATTAAATCTGCAAAACAATGATATTTTGAAAGGTTTTGTTAACCAGGTGGTGAGGAATTGTGATTCACTGTATTCCGTTTCTATACTTACAAACATGTAATTAACGATTAGTGTCATGTCTACGCCCAGGAGCATAGATCAGAAATGCCGAATAACAGACAAGTTTGAGAAAATCATGGCGAAAGTTCAGCTAAACATGTTCAGAAACACAAAACTGGTCTTTCTAATGATTTCCGATTCTGTTTGTCATAAAATACAGTTTCAGTGGCGGCCATTTTGAAATTCAAGATGGCCGCCATAAATGGAATTTTTCGGCTTGGCATCCACCCTGAAAATGCTTAGAATAGCTTTGTCTAGCATTGTGCCAAATTTCATGCTTTTATCAAAAAGTGCACAATTATTTCACATATCTGCCCAGCTATTATGAGATTTTGATCATAAAGGACAAGTGGTGTAGATCTGGATCAGTCTGCTTATAATGAGCCACCTCATCTGGATCTACCCTGTTTATAAATAATTCCGACTATTTTCATTTTTGGTGCTTTAAGTGCTAAACAAATAAGCCTGGTCTTATGACTGGTTTCCTCAGAAATGTGCATCTTAGTTATTACAATAATCTTTGTTGAATTGGTTTGTTCTGTAGCATTTTGCAAATCAGAAACTATAAATGACAGTATCTCTATTTTATTATTAATCATCTTTGTGAAAATTACTCCAAAATCAATAGTTAATTTGCATAAATCCTAAAATTACAATCAGAATCAATAATCTCCCTTTGACAGTGACTTTCATAGTGTTTAGTGTCTGTGTGCTAAAATCAATGTCACGTCTTGTTTGTTTAAATAACAGTGGTTTAACAACAGTTGCAGAGCCCCATATATGGGAAGTATATTAAGAGGGTTATTTACTTTTTTATCTCTGGATGAAATGTATTTTGAGAAGTCTCATTCGAACCACACTGATACAGCAGTTAATTGTGCTGAGAGGTCTTAACATACATTTTATTAGTGAAATAAGAAAAAAAATCCTAAATTGTTGTCACATACCCTTCTTATCTGGAGCTCTGTATTGTGGGCTTAATAATTGAGTTGGTTCTGAAGACTTTCTCATGATTAATTATTAACAGATCCATTTAGCTAGGAAGCTGAGATTGAATTAGCTTTAATGACATGCAGTATATGGCACATTTAGACACACATGTTCAGGCTGTCCTCAAAGTTCATGGCTCAGGTCATCAGTGTGGGTTCAATTCCTGTAGGACCTTATTCTAGATGCTTTTAACCTCTTAAAGCAACAAACAAGCAGGTCAAAATTTACGTCTTAAAAATTGTCCAAGCTGTATCATGTTGAGAATTGAAAGACTACAGGACAAACAGTGTAGATCCAGATGAGGTGGCTCATTGTGAGCCTTCTCATCACGATCTACGATGTTTGCAAATTCAACTCTTTTTCGTTTTTGGCACTAGTATTTATTAAGTGTAAAAGATCAAGTACATGTACTGTAAAGGGACATTAAAATCCCAAATGCACCGGGCACACTTGCAAAATTGTGAATGCCCTGCTCAGTTGTCACTGTAGCTACCCCATGGCCATGGAGTAAGAGGGACCTTGAACCTCTCTATGCAGCTATATTTAGCCATTGGCATATTTGTTTGCAAAGCCCACTTACGGTTTCAGTCAGTTCTCAATTTGCAATTCAACCATTATTTTAAGTAATATCCCCTTAAACAAGGCAGCCCTGCATGGTAGCTCAGTGGGTAAAGCACAACCCTGCTGTTCAATTTCTGCTGGAGGTGGAAATCTGCTACTTCAACCATTAAAATGGAGTTCTCTGTTTTGAGCATGGCCTTTCATCACTTGCCCATCATCCTGATAGGAATGAAATACAGTTATAAAGGATGTAAAATCGCAATCAAGTCATCTTTTTTAAACAAAAGGAAGAGACTTGTCCGATTCTGCAGATGAGAAAACAATTCTGAAACAAATAAGGTAAGGTTTATGGGACACTTCTATCTGAAAAAACTCTGTCGTTTTTATTTTTGCCTGCCTTCTCAATAGGGGTCAGCTCTTACAGGAAAGAATTTGTACCTGTATGATCCGGTTAGCACAAAAAGGTGCAATGCAAAATTATGTAGTGGCATGTTCATGATGTGAACACTCCTTTGTGCTTGCTGCTGCTCAATGTTCTGGTACTAAACTACCCACAATTTGTAAAAAAAAACTTGGTACCAATACACTGAGCATAACAGTGAGCACTCCATTATTGAACATGCCTCAGATGTTTACATGCAATATCTATGGAACGCCTTTACTGCCTCCTTGTGTCTGCTTTAGTATTATTGTGTGAACACTTCATTCTGCTCTGAGCTTTCATCATCATGTTGGATCTAGTTGATATTATGTAATGCATACGTACCGTTCTATCATGGCCAAACAGCGTTGTATCCAGTGACTTCATCATGATGTCGGGTGCACATGATATCATGCTACGTATACAAACCATTATGTAATGGTCAGACATCATTGTATCCTGTGATTTCTTAATCATATTTGGTGAAGATGACAGTATATTATGTAAACATTCCATTATGTCATGGGCAAACGTCCTTGTATCCTGTAATTTCACCATTATGTTAGGGGAACATACTATGCTTTGTATATACATTATATCATGGACAAAGATCGCCGTATTCTATGATTTCTACATTATAATTGATGCATAAGATATTTTGTTGTAATTACATACCATTGTACCGCAGACAAACGCCATTTTATCATGTAATTTCAGCATTATTGGATGCACATGATATGATGTTACGCGAACATACCATTTTATCAAGAGCGAACTTATTTTTGTCGAATGCAAACTCTATTATATGGTGTACAAATTCATTTTCATTCTGTGAGCATACAGATTCTATTATATGCTAATTATAACTATTCTCTTTAGCGGTATTCATTGTCTATATTTTACGGTTCGATATGCCTGTCGCGTCTTAACGACATTATATTCTGCCACTTCGTCGTTGTATCCTAGGCGGACTTTTAATTCGATCGATTTTGACAGGTAACACCGGACAGTTAGAGTGCTTAAACAAGGTAGCTTATTTTTAAAAGAAGCCAAAGTGAGGGCAGCAGCTGTAATCTGAGTCGGATTTGACTTTGGTTGTTTTGGGTTTAACGGCTCCTTGAGACAGTATTTCAGTCTATATCGAGCTGTCTCCCAGACAGAGAGAAAAAGAAAATGGATAGGACAGGGGAGAGAAAAATATCCAGACAGGCTACACCCACACCTTCAGATCTGCCAGCAAAGTTGACCCTTGCCCTACTGCCTAGGTAACCACGGCACTGAAAGTTACCCAGCACCATCGTCCGACCACAACCACCCCCAAGAGCCGGGTTTGAATTGTGTTTGAATAAATCAGGGTTTATGAAAACTATCATTAGTTAAGTAGTTTCATTTGACGTCTCATTAGAATCGCCTTAATGGAGTGGTTCCGTTGATATACAAATACACAGGTTGTAGCATAATATATCTGCTAATCCATTGGGACTCGCTCAGTCTGAAAATAGTGTCAATTTTTTCAATTCCTCGAGTCATTTTGTTGTTGTTTTTTTTTCATGAGATGATGTAGCTTAAGACTTAAAAGTAATACCTTTTTGCCCGGAATATCTGAAGGCATTGTGTCAGGGTGTATATGTGGTGTGTTTGGGACGGAGGAGGGGGTGGGGATGTTGCTTCCTATGCAGAAAAAAGTTGATTTCACTTCCCACGTTTATGGAGAAATCGTATAGCTTCTGTCTTATAGACTCATGGGGTAAGGAAAGAATCCGAAGTTTATGACATAATTTTTGTGTTCGCCACGGACAATATGCTTATATATTTCTGATATCGTTTAGAAAACATTATTGACCAGTAACAGTAATCCAGTGTAGCCACCATGGTGTGCTTTATAATGCCTAGCTACCTTAAAATCCGAACAAAAAACAACAACTAAGAATTGCAGCCATGGATTCGTTCCCAGTAGTTGCCTAAAAATTGATAAAGCGGAAAAATAAATGAATTCAGAATTGCCTCACCTTTACCAATATTTTTACACATCAATGACTATTATTACACTGAAAATCAGCTTCCCGAAAAGTTGGAAATGCCAAACACAAACAAGGGCCATAGCAGACAAGTTTTTAATGGAATATGCCCAAAAGTTAATCAATCCTAGTACAGCTCACCCCAAAACTGTATTCAAAACATCATCACCCCCAGCTCATACAGTTCTTGAGAGATCATGGCAAGATTTCGGTTTATTTTCGTCAAAGAGGAGCTAACCGTCAAGTGAATCAGAAGTTGGAGGAATGCAAAATTCAAACAAGGGCCCTGACTTATTTACTTTTGGATGGTATTTAAAGGTTTATCAACTATGGCGTCAGATCGGGCGGGGATCGGGCGTCAGACTCTATGATGGCCCCGACCTAAGCTATATATTTTAGTTGGTTGGGACCGGAGCCTTTTTGTCTGTTGCTTGGTCCATCGGGGCTCAACTGGTGACCTTCTTTTGCTTCAGATTTTCAGTGGGGTTGTTTGGCAGGCCAGGGATCTCCACCTGTCAGACGGCCCGTTGTATCTGTTGAGTCCTCGTCTTTGCTTCTTCATGGTGTTGAAATTTGATTTATGTGTTTACTGTGATGATTCATTGACGAGTTAGAGGGTTATCATGCGAACGGAACAACCGACTAAATGTTTTGTACCACTTCAGAAACTGAGGGTGAGGTTGGGCCTGTAAAATCGATTTAAGACCCCCCCCCCCCCCCCCCCCCCCCAGTAATTTATTACTGACCGTTCCAAGGCGGTAGTTCTGTTGTGGTTCTCTGTTGCCTGTTTTTGGTGTCAGAGTTTCTGTGATGTTTTACCTTATGTATGTTCTTATTAGTTTTGGTTCGGTTTGGGTTGCTGAGTGGCCACCTTTTGGGAACAAGCTGCTCACTCGGTTGGCCATATGTTCTCTGTATCTTGATTATTTGTAATCTTTGTTGTTTCCTACTATGGTTTGAGGGCTGGATTTGGATTTTGATTGTTTAAATTCCTGGTCTTTGCATACTTTTTACTTTTATCAATACTGGAACGTTTTACATCCTACCTTCGTACTAAATTTCACCACCCTAGCTCATATACTTCTTGAGATGTTGTGGAAGCTAGATTTCTTTTTAATTTTTGACAAAAAATCTCTGAAAGTACAAGTTCGTTGGTGGAAAAATATTTGTCTGCTATTTTTTTTAACTATTCTAAATATGAAATTTCAAAATCCTACTTCCAGTGGTCCTTGAGCCCAGTAACCGCAAAATTATTGACTAAAAGGGACTATAATTCTTTAACTTATTGAGTTCACAGTTATTTGACCTTATAAAATATTTAACACATCATGGACCACTGTAAAATACCAAAACGGTTAAGGGGATCAGAAGTTGGAAAAATGCAAAATTCAAACAACGGGCAAACAGACAAATGGACGAACAGACAAGGCAAAACTAATATGCCTGTTCAACTTCTTCAAAATGGGGCTGAAATATACAATGTCATAGTTATGTATGCGCCCACATAATGGTGTGTGTGTAATATAAAAACAATTGCAACCAACATAAAGACGCATGTCCAGAATATAATGATGAATCGACACAATGAAAAAACATTTGGAGACAACACAATGACATGTGAACACAACATAAAGACGTAAGACCATAATATAATGGTGTGTGGACATAACCTAATGTCAATAGCACTCACCAAAATGACGTATGGCTAGGATGTAATGACGAACCGACACAATGAAAAGAAATCTGGAGACAACACAATGGCGTGTGAACAAAGCATAAAGGCAACAGACCATAATACTATGGTATGTGTACATATCGTAATAACAACTGCACCCGACATAATGAAGTATGACCAGGATATAACGATAACCGACACAATGACACAACAAAATGACATGTGAACACAAGATAAAGGCATACGACCATAATATAATGGTGCGTGTACATAACATAATAACAACTGCACCCAACATAAGGACGTATGACCAGGATATAATGACGACCACACACAATGAAAAGAAATTTGTACACAACACAATGACATGTGTACCCAAAATAAAGACATAAGACCATAATACAATGGTGTGTGTACATAACATAATAACAACTGCACCCAACATAATGGCGTAAAGCCAGGATATAATGATGAACCGACACAATAAAAAGATATTTGTACACAACACAATGATATGTGTACCCAAAATAAAGACATAAGACCATAATACAATGGTGCGTGTACATAACATAATAACAACTGTACCCAACATAACGACGTATGGTCAGGATATAATGATGAACCGACACAATAAAAATATATCTGTATACAACATATGACATGTAAGCACAGCATACAGTTGTATGCGTGTGATATATAGGTATCTGCGGATATCATAATAACATTTGCACCCAACATATTAATAATTGACCAGGATATAATGATGGGCCGACACGATAACACTAAAACAGACACATGGAGGCAGTAAAGGCGTTCCATAAATATCCCAGTTTCAGCTTCTCATTTTATTTTCACAGGAAGTGGCTATCTGCAAGATGGTCATGCTTAGAATTTCTGCCACTGCGAATTTCCGTTACAACCAGGGGCAAAAGAGAGCTCTGAAGTACCAGTAACTTTTTGCACTCACTCAACAAGATCAAGAAATTATACCTTGTGGCATGCACTCATGAACTGGATGTGAATGTGGAGGCTGATGTCTCAGGTGACAACAATTTTAGTCCGATGCTCTCTTAGACTGGTGAGCTAATAATTGAGCAGGGACACGGCAAAACCAACAAAGTGGCATGTGCACCTAGCGAAGACTCAGCCTGGGTATCTACCCAGTTTGATCAGTCTTTGCTATGCACTTAAAGGGCAGGTAAGGGTCTAATCTAGCTCCCTGCAGACAGCAAACTCTTATGAGACTGGGTGGATACCCAAGCTGATCTGAGTCTTTGCTGGACACACATGCCACTTTGTTGCTTTTGTCATGTTGCTGCTCAGTAATGTGTTCGATAAAACTTGAGCATGCTAAACCTCTAGCAACATTCTGGCACCAGACCCAGATCAGATTGCTCCAAAAAGAGAGGTTGTAAATCTGTGTTTACTCTTTGATTAGGCATTTCTGTCCTAATACTTTGGATTTTGATAGTACCATAAAAATTCTAAGTATCAATTGGGACAGTTGGCTTTGAGCAAACAGTGCAGACCCAGATCAGACTGCTCCTAAAAGGAGCAGTCTGATCAAGGTCTACACTGTTTGCCGTTCCATCTGCATCTTTTAGATGCATTACTACTTTGTAAAACTAAACTGTTATATTTTTAGGACAGTTACAGTGAAAAATGTAGGTGTCCCAATTTTTCTAATTTTTACGGTATACTCTGGAAGCTAGTTATATTTTGTTTGATCTAATCATGATTGCAGCCACTCAAGCATGCAAATGATGAACAGTCTTGCGTTTGCGGCACGTGGCACACCTGGTTTAGAATAGGGACTGCGGATAATTAGATTTGAAATGATGAAAATAATAGCATTCTATTGTAATGCAGTATTGATTAAAACATGAGGAAAATACATTTGAAATTAAACACGTTCAGGTTCTAAAAATTGGGACACCCAAAATAATTACTGTAAATGTCATAAAAATGGAACATTTTAGTTTCACAATGCATATTGCATCCTGTTGGATGATATAGAGTGTAGACCCAGATTAGACTGCTTCTTTAGGAGCAGTCTGATCTGGGTCTTGCCTGTTTTGCTTTGACCTATCTGTCCCAATACATAGAATCTTTATGGTAGGGCGGGGTTGGCAGAAAAGGGACTTATGGCAATAGGCATATGGGTTTTACAGCCTCTTAACATTATTTGTAGTCATTCACAGCCTTTGGACATTGGTTAGCACTGGATGAGTGCTTTCTAGCAGGATTCCAACCAGGCATAACCTCTTTTGAAGAAAAAGTTTCCCCAAGCCTTCAGCTCCAGGTAAGCAAATAGTATAGTCAGTGGGATGTATATCTGTCCATCATTAACATATTCAAGGGATATCTCTGAAATTACAGTCTTTTGTAACAAATGTCTAGCATCTGTAGTTTCCATTTCCAAGGGTTTTTCATGTCAACAGCAGGGCATATACCATATTTATCCTATTAATCAACCCGCATTTTGCATTTTAGGAAAAGGGGGCATTATTTAGAGCCTAAATTGTAGTAAATTAGCCACTGCCAAACTACCTGTAATAAACAATACATGTATTAAGGTGATAAGGTACACTTTGAGTAGAAGCAACTCTACTACTTCTGCCTCTCTTCTCAGTAGGGGTGGGGGTCATCTCTTAAAGGAAAGAATTTGCTCTTCTAAGAGCAAATTCTTTCCTTTTAGAAGAGCAAATTCTTTCCTTTAAGAGTAGACCCCATTGCAAAGAGCTACCTCATCAAGAGAAGCGAACAGGAATTCATGCTTGTAAATATCATAATATTGGAAAAGAAGTAGGAGGCCTTTATTAGAGCAGGTGTGTTTGTTAGGATTAATATGGTAAGTTGGTAATAGTTGTTTACAAACAGTCTTATCAGGTACCTGCAGTGTCTTTTGTTGAGCTGGGTTTTCAGGGGAACAATACAAGACCTTATGGTCCTCTTGTTTCTTTTCTTTCCTCTTGATAATTTTGTGGCCCATTATATGAGACCCACCTCATCAAGGCTGCTACCCAGCAGGCACACAGCATCCAAATGACATCATATTGACTTCGATGCAACATCATCATGTTCATGACGTCGCATCATCTATGATGTCGCATCATCTTCAATACAATTCAGATGTACAGTCAACTCTCGATATCTCAAAAGTCCAATTTCATACCAAACTACTGATATCTCAAAGAAAATTTTCTGGTTTCAGAGTTGAACTTTAAAAAACAGGAAATGTGTCCAATCTATAATCTTTGATATGAGAGGGACTTTGAAATATCAGTGTTCGAGATATCGAGAGTTGATTGTAGTTGATGGAAATTTTTGCAGACCATTTGATCAAATGCTTTATTGTTTAGATTTCTGAATAGTTGTGGTTTTGTTGCCCTTAAAAGTGACCCACAAGATTAGATTATACACAATGCTTTAATCCCCACCTGCCTAACATAGGAACATACGGTACTTTTTAGACCAATAAACGGCAGATGTTGTTTTCACACTGACAGGAAATAACTGTTAACTTCTGTCAATATATACCGAAAATTAGTGAGTGAATGAATACACTGTATTTATCAAATTTCTTTTAAAACTAGCCAATGTTAACAAATCTTTGGACTGTTGTCTCCATATCCACCCATTTGTCAGATGCTTAATTGAATTAGTTAGCTAGGTCACCTGCTGGTATAGGTAATGCTTCTATGTGGGCCTAAACTCGGTAGCTTTAAATGATTTCTGTTTGGTTAGATGAGTCTGCAATAATTATATTTGCTAACCAAGAATACCCTGATTTGTGGAAAAAAAAGAAAAAAATCTTTTTGTACCATAGTTTTCAGTTAGTTTTATATTAACTTCTCAAAAAACGTTTTGTGTATGGGTTGTTTAACATTTTATATACTTCATTCTGAAATTAAGGCTACCTGCTATGCAAAATGGATATGAATGCGAGCTATAATTTTCTATAACATATAATTTAACATTGAATTGCAGGAGGCAGTTTGTAACATGTAAGGGGTAAAGTAAATATTTAATCTTGGGTCCCAACATATTTGATTTTCTTAACCTGTTTGCATGTAGGTAAATGAACTTGATGCTCTTAACAGAAATTAGTGAAAATAATCTATGACAATGGCTTTTACATTGAAAAGCTCTGTTACAAGTACTATAGTTTCTGTTATTGCACAGGAGGAGTCAACGCTGTTCTTTCTGGTC
The DNA here is from genome assembly GCA_963989385.1 of Ctena decussata. Taxonomy (NCBI): domain Eukaryota; kingdom Metazoa; phylum Mollusca; class Bivalvia; order Lucinida; family Lucinidae; genus Ctena; species Ctena decussata. The sequence continues at coordinate 54,361,833 of OZ022501.1, read as the reverse complement.
CTCTGGTAGTTATGTGAGACATTGAAGGGTATTAATCGCAACCTGGAAACCTAAATTTAGTATGTTGCAGTGCTCCAGATAAGGAGTAACAGGGATAACTTAGAGATAATTTTTCATATTTCTCCTTAAAAAATATCTTTTGACCCCTCATTAGAACCGTCTCGCTGACACGGTTCTAACGAGGGGTCACAGCATATGTTTTCGTTGAGAAATAAGAAAAATTATCTTTGAATTATCCTCAATACCCCTCTTATCTGGAGCTTTGAAGTTGTTTCTGGCATCATTCTGATAGTTCTGACCCCTTTGATTGCTCTACCATTTCTACACAAGACGTCTCTTGCAAGACTGAAACCAGAAGCACTGGTCAGGAATGCCATAACCCTTGTTATAAAGAGCCAGAAAATCACAACTTTTATGTTCGCACATTTTCAAATTATGTTTCATCTGATTTACCGTATTAATCATATTAAATGCCCCTGCTCTAATAAACGCCCCTTGCCTCTTTTCCGAAAATAATGTTATATTAATTTGCATGAACTCCTGTTTGCTTCTCTTGATAAGTAAGCTCTTTAAAATGGGGTCTCCTCTTTAAGGGAAGAATTTGCTCCAATCACCTTAATACTGTGTATTAAAGGAATTTTGGCAGTGGCTGATTAATTACAATTAAGGCTCTAAATAACGCCCTCCTTCCAAACATGCAACACCCCCAGGGCTTTTAATAGGATTATTATGGTATATCATATTGAGAATTCTAATACTAGAGGACAAACAGTGTAGGTCAAGAGGGAGCTGCCACATCTGGATTGACACTATTTGCAAATTCAACTTTCAACTAAACTTTCATTTTCGTGCATGTACCATACTGAACTGGGTATGCCTAATTAAAATGGACTTATTGTCAAACATATTAGACTATTTTTATGGACCATTATTTTTATGATGCCTTATTAAGATCCCCGAATGGTCTCAATTTCCCTTTTAGGGTTTTATGAACTATTAATGTTGAGTTCTCCCTTATTTATTGATTGAATCTATTGGATATTGTATGTGAGTTTATTAGTGTTCAGAGCCCCAGATAAAAAGAGATTTTGACAATAATTTTGTAATATTTTGCTTTATTTTTCGTTAAAGCGTAAGCAGAACAGAGGCGTTCTGGTGAGGGACCACAACTTGTGCTTTTATGGAGAGATTTTAGGAAAATAAATACCTCCGCTATTTCTCAATTATCATCAAATAACTTTCATTATCTGCAGCTCCAGAGTTTGCATTTTAGATTTCAAGAAGTGTGGCAGAGAGATATTCAACGCCATCTGTCAAATTTTGTATGATAATTTGCGAGTGCTGCCCACTGAGGCGTAAGATCCTTTTCATTTTGTGGACACATGACAAATGTTCGAAAACGGCTGTTTGCAGCCTTGGGCATTGTAACTATAATGTAATCTTGCAGCATTATATTGCGACACCTATACTAATTACAGGACAACTATATTCAAACCTGCAACCTTCTACACTTATTCCAAAAATTTCTACACTCAGCCACAAAAGTTTTTATCTTAGACGTCGCTGTTATTCAGTGGATAACGTATTGTCATCAAAAGAGTGTACATGTAACGTCATCGTCAACGCTGTCAACAATTGCGTTTTCTTATTGAAAAAATGTTCTGTTTGAATGTGTTAAAATCCCATTTTAAAGGTCATATGATGAACAGAATCTTACACTCGTGGTCATTTCATATGAAATTTATGAAACTCGCCCAAGGCTCGCTTCATAAATTTCATATGAAATGACCACTGGTGTAAGATCCTCTATAAAGGAGTGATTTTTTTACCTTCATGATGTTACATAATGGTTGATGTGGGATAAGTAATTTGTTATCTCTATAAATCGTGTGTTGATTTCCTGTCGACACACTTCTGAGGGGAAATGGTGACATAGAGGAAATTATTATTGTCTTTTAAAAAAGTGTCACACTTATAAACCACCCATGAACCTTTTATCTTGATCTCCTAATTGTCCATTTTTCCGGCTGTCAAAAGCCTGTGGTCTGTTTATTTGTTTAGGTGCTAAGTCATTAGGTTTATCTGTGTCACATTTCTGATGATATTAGATGTTAGTAGGTAGGTATCTGCCTTATTGTTACCTTTACTTTGGTAAACCGCTTATATTTGGACAGCAGAACATTATAAAGAAGATGATATTGATCTGTGTAACACAGTTTACACCTACAAAGGCCCAAAGAGCAGACATTAGAATTTTCGTCTCCAAATTCCGTAAAAAAATATTTTGCCCAAGTTATATTCTGATCAGCTTCAAAAAAAGAAAATAAATAAAAGAGGGCCAACATTGAGGGAGGGGGTCGGAATCTGTACCAGGTAATTCTTTTGGTTAAGCTGCAAAGACATAATTGAGTTGCTTCCCTTGGACTGTACATTTTGCTGTTAGTGATATGATGTCTACTAGCGGGCCAGTTGACAAATTGAGATTACAGTTTAATTTGGGTATTTACAACCTGCTCAGTCCCCTCATCCCAATTTTTATGGAAGTCTCTGTATTTATTCAGTTATAAGGCAGGCTTTTCTCATTAAAGTCTTCGATCTTTAATATTATAATAATCATTATTGAGACAGTGACCCCAATTATCTGAACCATTCTGTTGTAATTCTGCTGGTAAGTACCTACCTTCATACAACCAGCCCACTTATAAGACAGATCTAGAATTTTGAGATTATGTTAGAGGTGGGAAAGCCCTGACTAACAACTACATAAATATGGTAATGAGTGTGTGTGTGTGTGTGTGTGGGGGGGGGGGGGGGGGGGGGGGGGGGGAGGGGGGGGGGGCTATATTCTAATTCTATTTTAAACTATGTACTCTGTTTTCTAATGTTTCTTAACTTTTGGAAACCTTAAATTCCAAATAAACCTGTTTAAACCCATATTTTAAGCTCTCTGGAGACTGGAATACCCCATTTCCCACAGTTCCATGGCTTACTTATAGGAGCCTTGAGGTGCCGTATGACCTAGATAACCCCACGAGGGAATGTCTAAGAATTAATCACATGCTTCTACGCAAATATGCACACCTCAAATCACATACAAAACGTGTGTATTCTGCTAAGTGCATTAGAGAGAGGTATTAGTTCAATCAAGCTGATGTAATTACCAAAACACCACTTGCTTTTTTTCCCACAATGATTTTTTTCCCACCGATTCCAGAACTTTACTGTAATATTGCAAGGTGTGAAGCTAATTACTTGTTGGCTAATTACTGACAGATTAAAGAAAATGTTTTGCTTTGGAATTGAACACTCTCACAAGTTTTTATGTCTAGCCTACTAAAAGACATAAATCCTGGTTCCTAAGAGGCCAGAGAGCTACTGAAACTATGGGATGCTAAATAAGAGAGCTCCAGTTTAGAGGCAGTTTTGATGACTCTCTTTAGTACCTCAGTGAGGTTGTTCTATAAAGGAGCCATAATAATTATGAGCTGTGACTTGAGAAAACCTGACCAAAGTGGCATGTGCACAAAGCACAGATTCAGATCAGCCTGGGCATTCGCGCTTTGCTTTGCGCTTTAAGAATAGGTAAGAATATACTCTAGTCTCATGCGGACAGGGAAGACTCTGGTCAGACTGGGTGCATGCCCAGGCTGATCTGAGTCTGCTTTGGGTGCATATGCCACTTTGTTGGTTTTCCTCATGTTGTGGCTCATTTATATTTGTCATGGAGATGTAACTGATTATTTCGGGATCACCAAAAAAAAGCCTGCATACATTGAGCTCCATAAAAAAGTAACCGAATTAGAAGTTACATCCCTCATCCCCAATTTAAAGAAGAATTCTTAGCATTGACATGGGAATCTTGACTGGTAAACTGTCCCAAAGACGTCCATATTGTACAAAATGAAGTTAAATTGAAGTTTAAAGGTCTGATGTCTCATAGAATTTGTTTTAATGTTGTAAAGAGGAATTCCAAAGTTCATTAAACAAATTGTTGGTACTGCTTCATGTCTTATGCTTCTAAGGAAATGAATCAAATTCCTTTAACCGGATTGCACTCAGAACGGCAAAACTCTATAGATTGAGTTTGGGCTGTTCTGAGTCCAGTAGGGTTTTAAGCATAGGGCTTTGTCGCCCAAATACAAATAAGAAATCACAAAAAGTTGTTTCCCTTTTCTAAAAATGAAGGTTTATCCACCTGAGGTAATCAGTACATGTACGTACCGTATTAATCCTGTTAAACGCTGCGGGGGCATTACATTTTATGGAAGGGGTGGGGGGTGTTATTTAGAGCCTAAAATGTAGTAAATCAACTACTGCCAAATACTTCAAATAAACAGTATTAAGGTGAAAGGGTATACTTACAGGGGAAGCAGCTCTACTATTTTACCTCCCTTTTCAGTAGGGGTCAACTCTTAAAGGAAAGAATTTGCTCCTCCAGGATACGTCATCCAGTGAACCTAACGGGAATTTATGCAAGTTAATGTAACATTATTTTCGGAAAAGATGCAATGGGCATTTATTAGGATTAATACAGTACTTTTTTATGCTACATGTAAACATTATTTTTGCAGGTTTCTGTGATGGTAGTGTCTTCAGTTTATCCACTAGCTGTCAAAGTGTGAGTAAGTGAAAATTTCATACTTATCTTGCCCATAACATCTTTGTGACGAATCATTCATTGTTAGCTAATAGTATAAAGATTCAATTTAAAGCTCTTTAGCGGGTAATTTGGGACTTAAAGACATATTGGCGCAACCACAAACAATTGACATACTCCTACAACACTTCAAATACACCTGTCAAAATTGTAAAAAAACAGAATTTTTAACTTTATCATTTCCTTTCTTTTCTTCTAGTTTTGTCATATATGATTCACTTTACCATAGAAAATTACTAGACAAAATCAAGACTGATATTTGCTCAAAGCGAGAGTACACCAAGTACTGAGACTGGTTTTAGCAATACCATATTTATTCAATATAAGTATAAGTTCCATAATTATACATGAAAAGTACAATATAACATGGTACAGGATCTGATAGGAAGCAAATCCCTTATGAATTTCTTCTCCTTCCTTCTGAATGAGGGTCAACTCTTAAAGTAAAGAACTTCCTCCCCTTGGAGTAGATCCTTTTAAAAGGAGAACCCTATTTGGAAGGGCTTCTTCACCCAGAGAAGCAAACAGGAAGTCACAAACATTGTTTCCCCTTAGTTGTCAGTTACTGGCGAAAGTATGTTCACTTAGTACTGGTTAACCGCTTAGGGGTCTAAGCCTGCCCAGGAATAGTGTGGTTAGGTTAACTGACCGTCCCGACATGACCTTAGTTGTTTACCGTGGACGTTAAGCATCAAATCAACCAAAATCCCCTTGTCAGAAAAGTTGAAAAACAAGAGGCATATCCAGTTCCCAGTAGGACATAACATCAAAATGATGTTGTGATGATGTCAGTGTGATGTCATCACTTTGCATTGACATCAGAACATTGTCATTTTGTATCTACTGGGCTATTTGGAGACTAGAGGATGTTCTGATCAGATAGCACATAGGTCTCAGCATGCCACAAGACTGGTTTTGACATGAGCAGATATGTCCTGTTTCATTAAATTTTGTAAAACATTCATTACAGGTATCCACTTCCTGCCCTGATGAAGTCGGCCATTGTGACCTGTTTTAACTGGAATATTGCAAGAAGCTGTTTGCTAGCAAGGAAGAGACGGCACAAAATTATGAGGTGATTATATATATTCAGGTAGTTTCTGTCTCGCCTGCATCATGCTGATATGACTGAAGTACTGCCAGTGCGACAAGGAGAAACTAAGACAACATAGATGTTGCTTTTCTTGGGGTGTTTTCATCATGGTCATCATTGGGGCATAAACGTGAATCAAGATTTCTGGTTCAGCTGTGCTAGTAAAGGAGACCTCAGTAGGGGGAACTTGGTGTTCTAAGGAGTTCCTGCAGTATTTTCACTACCAATCTTGCTTTCATAGAGAATGACAAAAGTAGTAATGGAGGGTCTGCTACCCCACTGCACTGTGGGCTTAGTAATTTTGTTCTTGTCCGAATTAAAGAAAATTACCAAAAAAAAAACATTGGATGTGATTGACCTTGCATTTGAGCTCCAGAAAAGATGAAGTTTGTTGATAACTCTAGAATAATTTATGTAAATTCTGCATGTGAAACATATGTTGTGGCCCCTGATTAAAACTCCCTCACTGAGGCAGTTGGAAGGAGGTGCCACAAACAGTTAATACATTGTGATAGCAAAAAAATAAGGTTTATCATACATACCCTAATGTGCTGAAATATTGGGACTCATTGGGACACCAAAAAAACATTAATTTTCCATTTGTTTCAAATGGAAAATTAATAGTTTTAGGTGTCCCAATATTTAAGCACTTTAGCGGTTATCATCTTATCTTGGGCACTGATTGCGTGATAAATCGTAACAGTAAGAATTATGATATTTAAAAGAACATGCTTTTTGTATTTAGACAAACAATACTCCTCCCACATAAATACTAGTAGCTGCCAAAATTTGTTTTTATTATAATGACTGTTGTCTATTTTTCTTTTGTACTTTTTGAAAAAGATGACGTTTTGTCATACAGCTGTAATAGTGTAGATTAATGACTAATAAAGAGAATTAACTAACTAACCCTTAAAGCGCCAAAAATTAAAATTGTTGAATCGGCAAACAGTGAAGATCCAGATGAGGTGGCTCATAATGAGCCACCTCATCTGAATCTACACTGTTTGCACTCTAGTGTTCGGATTCTCAATATGATATCGCTTGCAAGAAACATTTTTTGAAATTCTGCAGATGTAAATTTTGTTGTCTGCATTTTGGCGCATTAAGGATTAAGTTACATTTCAAGATTAAGGTGTTTTAAGGCTTGTCAAGCAGCTGAAGACTCAGATCAGCCTTAGGCGTAACACACACAGTCACTGTACATGTGCTGTTTGATCAAGTTCCTGGCTTCTCACTCATTTATTTCATCAAGATTCATAGAGTTTTGATCTAAACAAGTAATAAGCTGACATATTGGCTTATTGCTTGTCGCTTAAACCTTAGAGCGCCAAAACAGCAGACGACAAAATTTACGTCTGCAAAATTTCAAAAATGTTTAATCCAAGCTATATCATACTGAGAATTCAAAGACTAGGGAGGCAAACAGTGTAGATTCAGGTGAGGTGGCTCATCATGAGCCACCTCATCTGGATCCATGCTGTTTGCAAATTCAAATATTTTCATTTTTGGTTAAGGCACCATTTCTGTTGGTATGGTAAATATTAGGTTTTGCTGACTTAACTTTTTATTTAACCTTTTAAACTAAAAAAAAAAAAAGACCAGTACAGTCATCATTCCATGTTTTTGTTTTTGGCTACATTCAGTCCTAAAATAGAATTTATATTGTCACATTGACCATTAATTTTAAGTTAAAAAAAAGCAGATGCTCAAATTTACACTAGCTATATCATAATGGAGAATTCAAAAACTAGAGGGCAAATAGAATAGGTCCAGATGCGGCCCCATATGAGCCACCTCATCTGGTTTAATTGTGTGTGGTGATTTAATCCTGAACTAAAATTCAAATCAATAATGGGTCAAATTTGTTCAATCAATAGAGGGATTTCATTCACAATTTTAAATTCATTTATTTCAACAGATTGTTTGGTCCTTTTTGATTGAATGAAATGAGACATCCATGTAGGCTTAAGTTTTGGGGTAAAATGTGGTACTTTCTGCAAGCTTGTTGTGGGATCAGTGCCTCAAAGAGGCATGGTAATTCTTTGGAGACCCAACAACATAAGTTTCATGTATTAAAAAAGAAAAGAGGCTTAATTTTCATAGGCAGTGTGTTGGTTTTATTTGCGGCTCTGTTTGACAAAATGACCATCTGTTCAGGGCATTACTGACTGGGTCAGTCCATTAAACTGGCTTTGATTGACCCCTTATAACCACAACAGGAATTTTAAGTGTTTTTGACTTGGACCCCATTTCTTCCAAAATTAAACCTCTTAAATAAGCGGGTATTTGGAGGAGGTCATTCAGAGAGGCTTATGGGAAGATTTGAAGTTTAATTATTTGACTGTAACTTTTGCCAAGGCAACCATTATCCTTGACCTTGTGATAGGTCATGTAGGTGTTATCTGAAAATGATGACAGTTTAGCTAATACTACTTAGTTTCGTTGCAAAATATATCCGGTGATTAAAAGCCAGTGCATAAATTTTAAGGGTGTTACCTAGTGGGACATAAACTTAAGTAATTTTATATACCGGTATATCTTTTCAGTTGAAGGTCAGGATGACAGAATTACAGGAGATTGCAGCAAGGTATAAAAAGTCGCTCATTTCTTAAAGACAGGAGTGCTACTATATAAAGAGGATTAACTTCCACAGTGTCATTCTGTCTCTTGATCACATAGTGTCAACACCCCCTTCAGCCAATGAAATTATTATAACTGGTAATTCTGGTCCACTTATTGGTTGAATAAATTTTCACACCTTTACCTGTACAGGGTGAGATATGCTATTGCTGGGAACCAGACCCCCCGGCAGAGAAGTTCTGTCTTTAAAGAGTGCTGAAGTAATCTGGTTTGAGTATGTGTTCAAATAAGGCATTTGGGGACAAAAGTTTTGTGGAGGATCTTAGTAGAACAGAACAGAACAGAACTTTATTGCTAAACCTAAGACTCCAGCCACTCTATGATGGCATAAGAGCAAACAATACAAACAAATGCAAAAACATGCACATATAAGAATATGTAAAATGATGTTCACTGGAATGAAAACAATGACTTGGACAATACATTGAAAAGAATTTCATTAAGTTTGCATACTTAACCACACATTTTCTGTAGAACATATAACGGACCACTGCCTACTGTTACATGCAAACAAGAAAATATCTTGTATCAGCCTGTGCATTCACACTGTCCAGTGAGTCTATTATGTACAGTAATTATTCGGCTTTAAGACATATTTTCCTAAATCTAGATCTGTGTAATAAGATGGGTCCAGGGTTTTAAGATTTATTTTTTGAAAGGGAAAAAGCACCTTTAAGCAAAATGAATACGAGTGATCTACAGTCAGCTCTCTGTATTTCAAAGTTAATTTCATGACAAACTACTGATATCTCAAAGTAAATTTTCTGATCACCAGAAAATTTACTTTGAGATACAGTAGTTTGAGATATCCAGAGTTGAAATGTTGAGAAAAATAGGAAATATCTTAAAACTTAAAAGTCTTTGATACATTAAGGTTGTTTGAGATATATTAGTGTTTCGGATACTGAGAGACAACTGTACATATTTATGTGGTGGGTGTGGGGAGGGGGAATGTCTTTTTTGTAGCTGACTAATTGGGTTCTTAAATAAATTGTTTCAGTTTGTTATCAACAGTTTGTGCACTCTGTGCATAAAATTCCCCGTATGTTGGATCATCTAGCTCAGACTTTATTTTTTTCTATACACACGACTAAGACTTTCTCTCTCCTTTCGCAAATCTAAGAATCTAAAACTGTCATTATTATTTTACACATAAATCATCAAAGAAAAAAATATATTTCACAGGTATTTTAACACTTCATGATCATGAAATTTTGATGTGTCATCTGCAATGTTATAATTCTATGACAACCTTGCATTCTTGAGCAGAAAAGAAATTCATTTCATAATTCACCAGACCTTGACAGCAAATATTATATCATTTCAGCGATTGTTATAATTGTAAATACTATGATAGCACTGACTATTGGGCAGTTTTTTTTCTTGTCATTTGATTTTGATAATTAAATATTACAAATTCCACTCCATATGTTTGTCCTAGCTATTAGCAATGATAGAATTTCTCTAATATTTTGCAAGTCTCTGCAACAGTCATGGAAGTTGGGCATGAAAAGTACCGAATTCCTTAATCCTAATATGAACCTGTCTCTTATAATTGTCAGGCTCTCACATTTTTTGGGGGAAAAAGAGGCCAAAATTCCACCCAAAGTGGCTTTATATAATTAGACCATCAAAATGGTAACCGTATTGCCCAAACTTTCTTTTCAAAATATCATTTTATTCTGGAATTATTATCAGAAGAAATGTTTCCTGGAATGTTTATCGGAAGAAATGTGCCTAAGAAAACTTACTTGCATGTGCCATATAATAAGTGCAGGGAGATTTTGGCTCAAATTGGACTGATGGTATGTTTGCTTGAGTCTGACAGAACCCTTCACTAAGCCCCTAACCAGTGTTATCCTAGCAGTGACCTGGTCAGAAGGTTCTGAAAGTTTATTCCCACATTGATTAATAGTGGCCACTGTTGATCTTATCATTAAAATCACAGTCTTTAATTGGCAGTGGCAGTGAAATGGACATCAATTTACATGCATGTCATTGGTTGACACAGGTCATGTGATTTATCTCTAGAATTTGTGACATGTCACTCAGAAGTGTAGCTCTTCTATTAAAAGATTGCAATAAAATTCAAATTATGTTTTTTAAGGATTGGTCGAACTGAATTTAAAACTCCCAGTGAAAGGAAAAAAGGGACAGTTTCAGGGTTTATGAGGGTCATTTTTCTTTTAAGAAATCGAAGATACTTGATTAATTGTTATTGGCCTGACCACTGTTATTAAGACCAATTACCCAAACTATTGTCAGCATGAAATTGACTTGGGGTATGTCCATTTTGTTACTGCAACAGGTTGACTTGGGTCACTGTTAAAGATAGCAATTATTGTTGATGACCTGAGCTTACAGTAATAATTATTTCTAGGTATTGAAGCACCCGAGCCATCTAACAGTCTGCTGATTTCAGCAGAGCTCCAGATAAGATGGGGTTCTGAGGATAATTCAGGGATAATTTTTCTTATTTTTCTATGAGAACATATGTGATTCCTCATTAACACTCTCGGTGAGACAGTTCTTTCTCAATGAAAACATATGATGTGACCCCTCATTGAGGGCTCACTAGCTACGTTTTATGCAAAATTTTGAAAAATATCCCTAAATTATCCCTGTTACCCCTTCTTGTCTATTTCATCTATGAATTTGGATGGGTCATCATTCTGTATCAGGGGATGTACACAACAGCTGTATCTAGGTAATATTATTGTGTTTAAAACAAAAAAAAAGAAGACAAAATATCTTTTAAGGTATATGAGTAAAACTCCACTTTTTACCAAGGGGAACTACTTTTGTGACTTCCTAAATATTTATGTGCTTTCCTTTCTGAAATGGGGTCTACTAAAAAGGAAAGAATTGGAATTGGCTGCTAGAGGAGCAGCTTTGAAAGAAGTTGCTTCTAGTCTCAAGAGCAAATATTCTTCCCTTAAAGAGTTGACTCCCATTGAGAATGGAGACAAAAACGAAAATTACAGAGTTGCTTTCCCTGAAAGTGTACCCATACACCTTAAAAGAAGCCATCAGTCCCTAGGTGTATTCTTAAGTCAAATATCTAAATGCCTATTTAGCATTAGCTCTGCTGGATGAAAGAGTCATTACTTTGATGGTTCCACCTTGTTACAGATGAACCGCGACATGACAAAACCAACAAAGTGGTTGCGTGCTCAGCGCAGACTCAAGATCAGCCTGGGCATCAGCCCAGTCTGATCAGAGTCTTTGCTTTCCGCATAAGGTAGCTTAGACTCATAGCTACTCTTTAAGCGCTTAGCAAAGCGCCTGATTAGACTGGGCAGATGCCCAGGCTGATCTGAGCTGCGCTGGGCACATGACCAGTTTGTTGGTTTTATCGTGTCATGGCTCAGATATAAACCAGAACATGGCATCCCACCACTTCATTATTCCTCATTTATCATTCCATCAGTCTCTCTGACATTTGACCCTTGAATTTCCCAATTAATAACTTATTAAATGTATTATATGGGAGACAGGGGACTTGAAAATATACAAACATATTGGCATTTCTTATTAGTGAAGTATTTATAAGATATCAGCATTTGTCAGTGTCCATTAAATCTTAAAACTCCTAGTGGTAAAAGGTTTAAAGACAAGTCATTTTGAAAAGTGGTTCAACCTTCAGCTTTAATGAAAAATGTGGATTGATGAACAAATACTGTTTCATATAACTGGCAAAAAATAGAAGTAAAATGGTTTGAAAAATGACTAAATGTGCCACAAAATAAAATTGCTTTTCTGGAACCCTGTTGAGTAAGGTAGTAGAAACAAAAGCAAGACAGTGAATGGGGCCTCATATGCCTGGACATAGTATTTATACCATAATACTCAAATTTATATTATCGAAAGTAGGTTAGTTTGGTCGCCAACTAAAATGACTTTAAATGATGACTATGTAAAAATCATATATATTATTATATGATATATAAGTAAAATCATATATTTAAAACCCGTTCAGTGCCAGGGGCTGCACTATGTATGCAGATTTTCATAATTTTGTCAGGTTGAAAATGCAAATTAATTTTTTACTGTTATTGAATGTTTTTTCCAGCTCATAGACCATATAACTGTAATAACGTTTGATTTCTAATGGTCCATAAGGGAAATTATTCACATGTCTTGGATTAGTTTTCATGTCCAAGGCAGCTTGTTAATGAGTCAAGGCATTAACCTTAGACAGAGTCAAAGGTCACGTGTCTTTGATCACATGTCAGTCGTGAAATTGACATTTACAAGAGTCCCTAGAATAAACTGTAATTTGTCACTGTATTCTGCACATGTCTCCAATTCCGGTCCATCGCCAGTTGTGACTGCACTTGATTTGTCATTTGGGAACACTTTCAGACCTTTGCTGCAATATTCGGGTCAAATTACAGAAAAAATTTCAATGTGTTTGCCATATATGGTCTGTGTTTCAGATGGCTATAGAAATTTTGTCCTTTTACACCATTATTTCTGAAATGAGCCACGTGATATGATTTCATACAATGTGGCATTGGTGACAAAAGCTTTGATCAGACTGCACATAAGTGCAGCCTGATCAGAGCCTTTGCTTGTCAAATTTATAACCAGTCTGATTAGAGCCTATGCTTGTCACATTTAAGCCATCCAGCCATTGAGCCAACACAGAGGTCTGAATACCCTATATAAATGAGACGGATGATCTGAATATCACATGACAAAAGTGCCACATTGTTGGAAGTCACATGAGGTGGCTCATTAATACTGTTTTAATTGTTCTTATGAGAAAGGTAGCAATTCTATTGGAATTGTGTCTGTCTTAAAGATACATACGGTACACTGCCATATTGGTCTGCCATATTTGCAAAGGGGAACAATGTCTTTGCTTTCCTTGATATAGAAGCCACCAAAATGGAGTCTACTCTTCAAGGAAATAATTTACTTCTTTCTCTAGGAGCTAAATCATTTCTTTTAGAGTTCTCTCCCATGAAGAAGGGAGGCAAAAATGAAAGAGTTGCTTCCATGGACAGTGTCCCAGTCACCTTAATGTACAGCAAGAACCTTTAAGTGCTTAAATATTGGGACACCTAAAAAGCATTAATTTTACATGTGTCCCAAATAGAAAATTAATGCGCTTTAGGTGTCCCAATATTTAATCACCTTAGGGTATGCTCTGCAACCAAACAGGTACCATTTAGTTCATAGTGATAAATGTCTTAAAAAATGATTTTGATGAAAATATTACCACACACAACTTAGCTGACTTCTTACTTTCTTGTTCTTTGATCCTTACAGATAAATAAATATTCTTAAAATATGATACAGTAGGCTACAAGGGAGTTCAGGGACCCCAATTTCTCTTATCACTGTACTTTTGCTTTCATCTTGATCATATCTGTTTGTGGGATTGATAAGACATGGATTTTACTGTGATGTGTCTGAAACATGCTGAATATGCTGGATTGAAGCATGAAGCCTGTAAAATTTCATTCCTGAATCATCCTGTATGCATGCACAATCTGGTCAGAGCATGCTTAGTTCAATGCTTTCAGAAGGCTTAAGTGTCCATTCTTTTTTGTCTTAGCGAATGCAGGTGTCAGCGTAACATTCAATTCATATGATAGGTGCACATTCAGGGGAAGCAACTCTGCAGTTTTCATAGTTGCTTCCATTCCCATAGGAGGCATACACTTAAAGGGAAGAATTTGTTCTTGGAAAGAATTTGCTCATGTAACATAGGAGCAACTCCCTACCACTGAGAGTAGACCAGAGATTTTTTTAGCAAACAGAAGTCATAAAACATGTCTCCCTTGGAATAAATGGCAGAAAATCATGGCGGTGTACTTATACACCTTTAATAACAGTTTTCTTGTATGATTTGAAAACAGCAGAAATATTCAGGCTATATCATATTGAGAATTCAAAGACTTCAGGGCAAACAGTGTAGATCTAGATGAGGCGCCTCATCTGGATCTATGATGTTTGTAAATTAAGCTACTTTCATTTTTAGCTCACCTGAGCCGAAGGCTCCGGGGGAGCTTATAGGATAGGCAGGCTCCGGTGTCCGTCGTCGTCGTCCGGCGTCCGTCCACAATTTCAAACGACTTCTCCTCTGAAACCGCTGGGCCAATTGTAACCAAATTTCATATGTAGCCTTCTGAGGACTTAGGAACGAAAAGTTGTTCAAACAGTCCTGGTCACATGACCAACATGGCCGCCATGCCCATATATGGTAATAACCTAAGAAAATCTTCTTCTCCAGAAACAATAGGCCGATGGCCTTGAAACTTGGTATGTAGCATTGGGTGTGCGAGTACTACCAAGATTGTTCAAATTATGACCTTTGGTTGACCTTGACCTTTTTTGCGGCAAGGTCAAATTTGCTTCCTTATGCTTTTATATGGCAAAATGCAAGAACATAAGATATCTTGGAAACTGTTGAAGATTTTGGGCTAAAAATTGGTATCTACAGTCATCTTAATGAGTACATGAAGATTTATGAGTACAAAAGGTCAAGGTCATTCTTTGACCTTTGACCCAGAATTCTCATATTTTGACAATTTCAAACTATCTCCTCAAAAGCCACTTGGTCAATTGGAACCAAATTTCATATAGAGCCTTCAGGGATTGAGGGAACAAAAATTCATTCATACGGTCTAGGTCACATGACCAACATGGCCGCCACGCCCATATATGGTAAAAATCTAAAAAAATCTTCTTCTCCATAACCAATATGCTGATGGCCTTGAAACTTAGTATGTAGCATTAAGTGAGCGAGTACTACCAACACTATTCAAATTATGGCCTTGGGTTGAACTTGACCTTTTTTACGGTAAGATCAAATTTGCTTCCTTGTGCTTTATATGGGAAAATGCTAGAACATAAGATATCTTGGAAGCTGTTGAAGATTTTGGGCTAAAAATTGGTATCTGCAGTCATCTTGATGAGTACATGAAGATTTATGAGTACAAAAGGTCAAGGTCATTCTTTGACCTTTGACCCAGGACTCTCATATTTTGACAATTTCAAACAATCTCCTCAAAAGCTACTGGGCCAATTGAAACCAAATTTTGTATAGAGCCTCCAGGGCTTGAGGGAACAAAATTTATTCATACGGTCCAGTTCACATGACCAACATGGCAGCCATGCCCATATATGGTAAAAACCTTCAAAAATCTTCTGCTCCAGAACCGATTGACCGATGGCCTTGTAACTTGGTATGTAGCTTTGGGTACTCAAGTACTATCGAGATTGTTCAAATATGACCTTGGGTTGACCTTGACCTTTTTTACGGCAAGGTCAAATATGGGAAAATGCTAGAACATAAGATTTCATGGAAAGTTTTGAAGATTAAGGCCTAAAAATTGGTATATACAGTCATCTTAAAGAGTACATGAAGATTTGTGAGTACAAGAGGTCAAGGTCATTCTTTGACCTTTGACCCAGGACTTTCATATTTTGACAATTTCAAACAAATTTCTCAAAAACCACTGGGCTAATTTTAACTGAATTTTTTCATATAGAGTCTGCAGGGGTTGAGGTAATGAAAATTTGTTCAAACAGTCCAGGTCACATGACCAACATGGCGGCTTTGCCCATATATAGTAAAACCCTATAAAAATCTTCTTCTCCAGAACTAATTGACCGATGGCCTTGAAACTTGGTATGTAGCATTGGATACTCCAGTATTATCAAGATTTTACAGAATGATGTCCTTGACCTTGACCATTTTACGGCAAGGTCAAATATGAGAAAATACTAGAACATAAGATTTCATGGGAAGTTTTGAAGATGCTGGCCTAAAGATTGGTATATACAGTAAAACTTGTCTTAGTGGCCACCTCTATTAAGCAAGCAAGCATGTAGTCAGTTCCCGTAACATGTAAATACATTGAAATCTACCTGTATTAAGCAAGCACCTAATAATCTTGATAATCCCTTAGGTGCTTGCTTAAAACAGGTTGGACTGTACCATCGTTTTAATGAGGTCATAAAGAATTATGAGTACAAGAGGTCGGTCATTCTTTGACCTTTGATCCAGATCTCTCATATTTTGACATTTTCAGACATTTCCTTAAAAGCCAAAAGGCCAATTGTAAACACATTTCATATAGAGCCTGAGGGGTTAATTGAACAAAAATTGGTTCAAACGGTCCAGGTCACATGACCAACATGGCTGCCATACCCATTTATGCTATAAACCTTAAATATTTTTCTTCTCCAGAACTAATTCACCTATGGCCTTGAAATTTGGTAAGTAGCATGGAGTACTAGAATACTACCAAGACTGTTCAAATGATGACCTTGGGTTTACCTTGACCTTTTTTACAGTGCCAGAACATAAGATTTCATAGAAAGTTTTGAAGATTATGGCCTAAAAAATGGTTTATATGGTTGTCTTAATGAGTACATGAAGACTTATGAGAACAAGAGGTGGTGGTCATTCTTTGACTTTTGACCCAAGACTCATATTTTGACAATTTCAGAAAGAACCACTTTGCCAATAGTTCAGGTGAGCGATTCAGGGCCTCATGGCCCTCTTGTTTTTATTTCATTTTTAGCTCGCCTGAACGAAAGTTCAGGAAGAGCTATTGTTGTCACCTTGGCGTCGGTGTCCGCGTCCGCGTCCGCGTCAGCGTCCGCGTCGGCGTCTGGATTGGATGTTTTGGTCAAAGTTTTTTAAAGACCTATATCTCCTTAACCCATGTATGGATTCTTTTGATACTTGCACTGTAGTTAGATATTGGTCCAAAGTTTAACAGGGTACCACCCCCACCCCACTCAGTGACCTTGATGTCAAGGTCATGGACTTAGAAAATTGGAGTTTTTTTGGACTGGATGTTTTGGTTAAAGTTTTTTAAAGCCCAATATCTCCTTAACCTATGGATGGATTCCTTTGATACTTGCACTGTAGTTAGATATTGGTCTGAAGTTTTCCAAGGTACTACCCCACCCCCCTCAGTGACCTTGATGTCAAGGTCATGGACTTAGAAAATTGTCTTTTTATTGATTGGATGTTTGGTTAAAGTTTTTAGCTCACCTGAGCCAGCGGCTCCGGGGGAGCTTATAGGATGGTAAGGCTCCGTCGTCTGTCGTGGTCCGTCCGTCCGTCGTCCGTCCACAATTTCAAACGACTTCTCCTCTGAAACCGATGGGCCAATTATAACCAAATTTCATATGCAGCCTCTAGGGAACTTAGGAACAAAAAGTTGTTCAAACGGTCCTGGTCACATGACCAACATGGCCGCCACGCCCATATATGGTAAAAACCTAGAAAAATCTTCTCCTCCAGAAGCGATAGGCCGATGGCCTTGAAACTTGGTATGTAGCATCGGGCATGCGAGTATTACCAAGATTGTTCAAATTATAACCTTGGGTTGACCTTGACCTTTTTTACGGTAAGGTCAAATTTGCTTCCTTATGCTTTTATATGGCAAAATGCTGCAACATAAGATATCTTGGAAACTGTTGAAGATTTTGGCCTATAAATTGGTACATACAGTCATCTTAATGAGTACATGAAGATTTATGAGTACAAGAGGTCAAGGTCATTCTTTGACCTTTGACCAGAACTCTCATATTTTGACAATATCAAACAATCTCCTCAAAAACAACTAAGCCAATTGTAACCAAATTTCATATAGATCCTCCAGGGGTTGAGGGAATGAAAATTTGTTCATACGGTCCAGGTCACATGACCAACATGGCCACCACGCCCATATATAGTAAAAAACCTTTAAAAATCTTCTTCTCCAGAACCAGTAGACCGATGGCCTTGAAACTTGGTATGTAGCATTGGGTACTCAAGTACTATCAAGATTGTTCAAACTATGACCCTGGGTTGACCTTGACCTTTTTTACGGCAAGGTCAAATATCGGAAATGCTAGAACATGAGATTTCATGGTAAGTTTTGAAGATTTTGGTATAAAAATTGGTATATACAATCATCTTAATGAGTACATGAAGATTTATGAGTACAAGAGGTCAAGGTCATTCTTTGACCTTTGACCCAGAAATCTCAAATTTTGACAATTTCAAACAATCTGCTCTAAAACCACTGGGCCAATTGAAACCAAAGTTCATATAGAGCCTCGAGGGGTTGAGGGAATGAAAAAAATTTCTAACGGTCCTGGACACATGACCAACATGGCCGCCACCCCCATATATGGTAAATACCTTTAAAAATCTTCTCCAGAACCAATTGACCGATGGCCTTGAGACTTTGTATGTAGCATTGGGTACTTGAGTACTATCAAGATTGTTCAAATTATGACCTTGTGTTGACCTTGACCTTTTACAGCAAGGTCAAATATTTGAAAATGGTAGAAGATAAGATTCATGGAAAGTTTTGAAGATTTTGGCCTAAAAATTGGTGTATACAGTTGTCTTAATGAGTTCATGAAGAATTATGAGTACAAGAGGTCAAGGTCATTTTTAACCTTTGATCCAGATTGCTCATTTTCACATTTTCAACCATTTCCTCAAAAGCAAAAGGGCCAATTGTGAACACATTTCATATAGAGCCTCCAGGGGTTGATTGAATGAAAATTTGTTCAAACGGTCCAGGTTGGCCGCCATTACCACTTATGGTATAAATCTTTAATATTTTTCTTCTCCAGAACCAATACACCTATGGCCTTGAAACTTGGTAAATAGCATGGAGTACTAGAGTACCAGCAAGACTGTTCAAATGGTGACCTTGGGTTTACCTTGACCTTTTTTGCGGCATGGTCAATTATGGGAAAATGCTAGAACATAAGATTTCATGGAAAGTTTTGAAGATTTTGGCCTAAAAATGGTATATGTGGTTGTCTTAATGAGTACATGAAGATTTATGAGTACAAGTGGTCATGGTCATTCTTTGACTTTTGACCCAAAACTCATATTTTGACAATTTCAGACATGATAAGTAAAAGCCACCTTGCCAATTGTTCAGTTGAGCGATTCAGGGCCTCATGGCCCTCTTGTTTAAAGACCCATATCCCCTGAACCCATGAATGAATTCTTTTGATATTTGCACTGTAGTTAGATATTAGTTCAAAGTTTTACTGAGTACTACCCCAACCCCGCTCAGTGACCTTGATGTCAAGGTCAGGGACTTAGGAAATTTTTAGCTCACCTGAGCCGAAGGCTCATAGGTGAGCTTATAGTATAGGCAGGCATCCGTCGTCCGTCGTCCGTCGTCCGTCCGCCGTCGTCAACATTTTCAAACGACTTCTCCTCTGAAGCCATGGGGCCGATTCTTTCCATATTTTACATATAGCATCTATAGATAGGGGGAACGAATAATCGTGTTTTTTGTTCCATTGGCATATGAACTCTGGTTGCTATGGCAACTTATAGTTTCCATTGACTTATAATGGGAAAAGTGGAAATTGGAAATTTTTTCTGTCTCACTGCAGTCATTTTGAATTTTTTTCTACAGAAATGTTTCTTGAGCAGTCCTCTACGATTCATATGAATTTTGTTCAAATCGCTAAATTTGATTGGTTGCCATGGCAAAATAATGGGTAAATTTTCGAAAAAATATAAAAAAATCTTCTTTTCAGAAGCCATAATAGGGATGAAGCTGATACTTTGCATATATGTTAATGACATTAGCCTCTACATAAATTGTGTTTTTTGTTCCAATCCCATTAGAACTCTGGTTGCTATGGCAACTTATAGTTTCCATTGACTTATAATGGGAAAAGTGGAAATTGGCAATTTTTGCTGTCTCACTGCATTTGTGTAGAATTTTTTTTGCAGAAATGTTTCTTGAGTAGTCCTCTACGATTCATATGAATTTTGTTCAAATCGCTGACTTTGATTGGTTGCCATGGCAAAATAAAGAGTAAATTTTCGAAAAAATCAAAAAATCTTCTTCTCAGAAGCTATAAGAGGGATGAAGCTGATACTTTGCATATATGTTAATGACATTAGCCTCTACATAAAGTGTGTTTTTTGTCCCAATCCCATAAGAACTCTGGTTGCTATGGCAACTTATAGTTTCCATTGACTTATAATGGGAAAAGTGGAAATTGGCAATTTTTGCTGTCTCACTGCAGTTATTTAGAATTTGGTTTCTATAGAAATGTTTCTTGAGTAGTCCTTTATGATTCATATGAATTTTGTCTAAATCGCTCAATTTGATTGGTTGCCATGGCAAAATAAAGGGTAAATGTTTGAAAAACTTTTAAAAAATCTTCTCAGAAGCCATAATAGGGATGAAGCTGATACTTTGCATACATATTAATGACAATAGCCTATACCTCAATTATGTTTTATATTATCGTTGCCCATGTGAATTCATTGCTATGGAAACTTAAATTTTCCATAGCCTTATTATGGGGATAGTGGAAATTTGGCATTTATTTCTGTGATACTGCAGATATTTTGACATAAACTTTACAGAAATGTTCCTGGAGTAGTCCTACCAGCAATATGAATTTTGCCCAAATCCCTGATTTTGGTTGGTTGCCATCGCAACCAAAAGGCTAAATTTTCGATTTTTTTTTTTTGTTGCCAAAAATCCTCTCAGATGCCATAAAGGGAGATAAAGCTGAATCTTTTTAGCATAAATAGTTGTGATATTATCCTCTACATAAATGGGTGTTTCATTGCTGTTGTGCATGTTGTTTTGTTGCTGTGGCAACTTAAATTTTTTCAGCATAACCTCAGTGCTCAGGTGAGCTACAGGACCAATGGTCCTCTGGTTGTCTTTATTAAAGTTTTCTAATTGCATACTGATTCATAATGCTTAGCAGAGATATAGTTTACACATGAACTGATGTTAGACACTTTTTCGAGTTTTTACAAAACACTATATACTTACCCCATTGGATGACCTTAAAGTCAAGGTCATCGACTTAGAAGTTTGTCTTAAAGATTTTAGTTAAAGATTTATATTTATGAAGACATAATTTCACAGTGCTACGATGGACTCAGTTGATACTAATACTTGGGCTGATGTTAGATAATGGTTCAGGGTTTTGATACATCCAGCCTCCCCCCCCCCACCCCCCCCCCCAATTCCCTACCCCTCAGTTCTTTGACCGCTAGCTCATGGACTATAAACATGTTGTCATTATCGACATGCTTGCCTGAAGTTATATGCATAGCAGTCCACACCACCATAGAGACTGTGCCATGGGCAAGCACCAATTCAGGCGAGCTATGCTGTCAGGCGACAGCTCTTGTTAAATATGACCTAACTCAGATATTTTTAGGTGTCATAGAAAGATAATAACATACCCTGGTTACAAACTCAAAAGATCCAGTGACTGTTTGTGTTTGACCAATATAGCTGACCGTTGACCCGACCACCTAGGGTTGTCGTATGATAGACAGGTGATTATGTCCATCACTTACTGACCACAGGTCGCCTGTTTATAACAGGTCACTTGCCCAGCCTGTCACCCCCTGGGATGGGGAACCCTGACACTGATCAAATATAACACCTATTTGTCAGCCCTGGCAGCCCTATATGCTGGGGCTGAAGTGTATGAATAAACAGTGTAGACCCAGATCAGACTGCTCCTTAGGAGCAGTCTGATCAGGGTCTAAACTGTTTGGCATCCCCTATCAATTTATGATGCATCCTCAGTTACAAAAATCAACTTGTTCAATTTTTTGGATTATCACGGTGACCGGTTAAAGTGCCCCAAGATTTAGCCATTAAATGGTATTTGTCGCCCAGGTAACATCCGTCTTTTCTACCTGTTGACCACAATGACACAAACAAATCGCCTCGTAAGTAGCCACTGACATCTTCGTAATGGACCTGGTGAGAATATTATTATAGGTTTGCGATGAAACAGTGGAATAATTTTGCTTGACACTAAGCCACTTAACTTATACAGAATCTGCCTGGTTAGACGCACTTGGGCTTCTCACTTTGACTATTTTTGTAAAAGCTTTAAAGTTGATGGTCTAAAATCACCTATGATACTGAACTAATTTGCTGTCGTACCCAGTGTTCTCCCCAGAAATTTCAGAAGGCATGTCACTTTTAACACAAAAATCAGATTTTGACTTGTTAATCAATTTTCAAAATCCTTAATATAGCAAAATTATCATTATAATTTATTGACGATCCTTAATGCATTTAAAACAACTTTACTGGCTAAGAAATGAAAATAATAGCATTTTTATCAATTTTCCTTGGAAATTAAGGCATGTTGCAAAGGTAATTTGAACAGAAATGCATGTTGCAAGCAACATGCCTTAATGGTCTGGGCAAATCACTGGTCATATCCATTGGACCAGCACTATTTGTAGATGTTACAGACTTTGATCATACAAGAGAGTGCATGATAGTAAATAAAAGCATGATAAAATTTTCACATTTCATTCCAGACGTGAGAGTAGGCCCCAGCCAGTAGGGCCAGCAAAGTAGATCAGCTTGAAGGAAGTGGTGCCTCTAGGTGTGAGAATTGGCCCCCGACCAGTAGGTTCTGCAAAGTAGATTGGCTTGAAGGATATGGTGCCTCTGCAGTGATCATACAAGAGAGTGCATGATAGTGAACATTGGCATGGCAAAATTTTCACATTCTTGACATGAGAATAGGCCCCAGCCAGTAGGGCCTGCAAAGTAGATTGGCTTGAAGGACCTGGTGCCTCTGCATCAGAGCTGCTAGTTGTTGTTTGTCTTAGGTCGGTCAAAAGCCCCACAAATTTAGAGGCAAGCCTCGACAAAACTTTTTTCATTAGATTATTACATTCTGAACTTGTGAGAAAATTTACAATTCTTGATAGATCCACAGTCATTGGATTGTGATTCCAGAGTGTTAACTCCTGGGCCAAAACAACCAGACACTAGCCCAAAGTGCTGGCAGAAGTTTGGCTTGTGTCAAAAATTTTGCCATTGTGCTCAGTGCTATGCTTTCTGTGTCTCGAACTAAACCAAACACTCCCTAAATAGGGTTATATTTTGTGTCAGCTTTTAACAAATTTTAGTCAATTATTTGCCTAACAAGCAGGTGAAACAGTATGAATAGGAGTGAAATTGAGTGGAAGGGCTGACTGGGGTAAGCCACAAAGCCCTAATGTAACAATTGGTTTATTGGGTCATTAACACAATGGCTATGACCCAGTGTGTTTCATTCTTAGGGGTTTTAACTGGGTTACCTTTTGGTTAACAGGTATTTTGCTTCCTAAGCAGTTTTCAAGGCAAATGAAGGGTATTAGTCAGTCAAAAAAAGTTAAAACAAGGGTCCTGTCATACCTACCCTTTTGCTTAACTAACGGCTGGAAGGTCTAGAGACGGTTTTAGGGTTAGCCCTGGGATCAGCTATATAGCTGATAAGGTGAATGGGTACACATTCATGGAAACGTAACTGACATTTTCATTTTTACCGCCCCTCTCAATAGGGGTCAAGTCTTAAAGGAAAGAGTTTGCACCCCTATGAGCAAATTCGTTTCTTTAAGAACAGACTTCATTTTGAAAGGCTTCATAATCCTAGAAAGCAAACAGGAAGTCTGAAAAGTTGTTTTCTTTTTGTAAAAAATGACAGAAAAACACAGATGTGTACAGATTCACCTTAAGTAAAGAGTCTTTAATTATTATCTGTCTTTGGGCTTTCAGCTTTCCATAGCATAAGAAGAGACATTTGCATGAACTTCAAGATGGAACTTAAAAATGAGTATTACAAAAATACACGACATCAAGAGCTAGCTTGGGAAAGGTATTGTGTCATTATATAGTCATTGTTAAACAGACTTTTTCTTCATATTTTGCAGGAAACATATCAAGGCTTAAGATGTGTTTTCTTCTGACAACTCTTGTCTAATGATGCATCTATCATCAAGGTAAATTTGTTAATTATGAACTCAGTTTACGATGATTTAACACTTTGAGCATCAAAAATGAAAATGATTGAATTTGCAAATGCCATAGATCCAGTTTAGGCAGCTCATCATGAGCTGCCTCATCAGGATCTACACTTTTTGCTCTGTTATTTGCTAATCTTGGCAGAAACATTTTTTTCTAAATTTTGCAGACGTAATATTGTCTGCTATATTGGCACTTTAAGGATTAAACTTGGCTGCGCTTCATCTAATATTCAGAGCAGTCTAAGACTTTTTGCATAGTCATTTAGAGAATAAAATTGTTTTCAAGTGTGACCTATTTATCAAATTATCAATAAAGAACGCGCCAATAATTAGACAGATGACTCAAAAAGCTGAAATGGCTGTTATTGTGGTTGTATTTATCTATCACTTAAATGGCGTGCTCTGAAGTAATTTTCGTTAGAAAATAATTTCGAATGACTAACGAAAACTGTTGGTTTATTTAATGGTACTAAACTGTGTTAGTGTCGTCTATTATTTTGTTGACAATAGTATATTTGGTTTGGTTGTGACTCATTGTATAGTATCTCGGTATGTTTGTGATGTGTGAGTTCAGATATTTTGGTGGCTTTTATGGTTCTCATTAATATGCTATGACAGTTTTCAACAAATTTCATTCATACTTGGGTTGTTAGCACTGGCTGAACATAGGCTGAACATATTAGTCAACGAAGAAAAATTTGACAGTGGTAGATACTATTTAATGATAATAAGAAAACTATATATCAGTTCGGGAAAAATTCTGTTTAGTCAGCAAGTCAGATACATATAATAATATATGAAAAATAAATTTGAATGGTATATGGTTTAAAAGAGAGGCAGTGTGGTTGAGCGGGTAGAGATACTCAGTTATGGTGCAGAGGTCACATTTGCATTGACATTTGTCCATCCAGCAACTGAAAAACTCTTTGTCAGTCCAGCAGTAAATGATTACCTTTCTCGAATTAGTTAAGGATAAGGCAGCAAAAGGACAGGGATGGGCTCTGCCTTTTATATGCTGTACCCAGGATATAGTAGGCCTCTAACCCACACTGCCCCGACAGCCACTGTTTCAGGGGAGGAGAGCTCATAACGCCTTTATGAGAGTAGGGCTGCATTCCCTGTGCTTTTATCTTTGGCATGGGCAATAATTTATTGAACGCACTGTTCAGAATTATCCACAGTATGTATGACAGCGAAATATACTACTGGGCCGAATCGCACTGTCGTGAAATGCCCTAACTTTGAGCGTGAGCCAGTCCAGTGTCAACAACAATGGCAGCGATGCACATTGCATTTGTGAAAGGCTCTAGACTAATTTGGTTATCCCTTTAGTTCTCGTGGTCAGGAAATACAAATTTGACATGGAGTCATACAAAACGATCACATGGGATTGCCAAAAATTGGAAGGGAAACCGTGACTTTCGATCTGTAACTTTCAGGAGCCTGATCGACATGGCGATATAGTTCCTGAAACTCTCTTTCTCCCCCGTCGATCCGAGGTGAAGA
Source organism: Ctena decussata (assembly GCA_963989385.1). Taxonomy (NCBI): domain Eukaryota; kingdom Metazoa; phylum Mollusca; class Bivalvia; order Lucinida; family Lucinidae; genus Ctena; species Ctena decussata. Next base: position 54,336,138 of record OZ022501.1, on the reverse strand, counting down.
TTTTGGAAATAAGTAAACATTTACCAACCTATCACTTACCAATTTGCTTATCCGCTTGTCCTGGAAAAATATTTTTATCACGGTACTATAAAGTGACAAAGATTTGTCTTTATGAAGAATAAAAAGTTAGATTTTCTTAGAAAGTTTTAAAGACTTGATTCCTGTTTGTTGCTTTGCCTCACTCTGATTTCTGGAAGCTGAGATTGCTGCGCATCTCTCTGTGAGGCACATTAAGGAGCATGTGGGAGATGAAATTTAATAAGCTGAATGTACCATAAAATACTCCAGACAGGTCCAGATACGCATATCTATTTAGGCCCATTAGTATGCACAGTGATTCTGCAGTCTTGTTAGCTCACCTGAGCCATAGGCTCAGGGTGAGCTATTGTGATCACCCAGTGTCCGTCGTACGTCGTCCGTCGTGCGTCGTCCGTCGTCCGTCGTCCGTCGTGCGTCGTCAACAATTTGCTTTAAATGACATCTTCTCTGAAACCGCTAGGCCTAGGGCTTTGATATTTGGTATGAAGCATTGCCTAGTGGTCCTCTACCAAGTTTGTTCAAATGGTGGCCCCAGGGTCCAAAATGGCCCTGGGGCAGGGGGTCTTGGGTTCGAAACTAAAAAATACTTAAAAATCTTCTTCTCCAGAACTGCTTGACTCAGGTGCTTGAAATTTGGTATGTAGCATTGCCTAGTGGTCCTCTACCAAGTTTGTTCAAATGGTGGCCCCAGGGTCCAAAATGGCCCTGGGGCAAGGGGTCTTAGGTTCGAAGCTAAAAATACTTAAAAATCTTCTTCACCAGAACTACTTGGCTCAGATGCTTGAAATTTGGTATGTGGCATTGCCTAGTGGTCCTCTACCAAGTTTGTTCAAATGGTGGCTCCAGGGTCCAAAATGGCCCTGGGGCAGGGGGTCTTGGGTTCGAAACTAATAAATACTTAAAAATCTTCTTCACCAGCATTGCCTGCCTCAGATGCTTGAAATTTGGTATGTAACATTGCCTAGTGGTCCTCTACCAAGTTTGTTTAAATGGTGGCTCCAGGGCCAAAATGGCTCCGGGGCAGGGAGTCCCAGGTTTGAACCATAGAAATACATAGAAAAATAATAAAAAAATCTTCTGCTTCAGAACCACAAGGCTCAAATGCTTGAAATTTGGTATGTAGTATTGCCTTAAAAAGTAGACCTTTACCAAGTTTGTTTAAATGGTGGCTCCAGGGTCCAAATTGGCCCTGGGACCGGGAGTCCTAGGTTTGAACCATAGAAATATATAGAAAAGTATTTAAAAAATCTTCTTCTTCAGTACCACTTGGCTCAGATGCTTGAAATTTGGTTTGTACCTTTGCCTAGTAGTCTTTTACGAAGTTTGTTCAAATGATGACCCCAGGGTCTATAAATGGCCCCACCCCAGGGGGTCCTGGGTTTGACCATAGAACTACATAGAAAAATATTACAAAATCTTCTTCAGAACCACTTGGCTCAGATGCTTGAAAATTGGTTTGATGCATTACCTTGTTGTCCTTTATCAAGTTTGTTCAAATGATGACCCCAGGGTTCAAAATGACCCTGCGGCAAGGAGTCCTGAGTTTGAGCCATAGAAATACATAGGAACTATTAAAAAATCTTCTTCTTCAGAACCACTTGGCTCAGATGCTTGAAATTTGATATGATGCATTGCCTGGTGGACTCCTACAAAGTTTGTGTAAATGGTTGCCCTGGGATCCAAAATGGCCCTGGGGCAGGGAGTTTTGGGGTCGAAATTAAAATGTACTTAAAAACCTTTTACTCCGGAACCCCTTAGTGCAGATGCTTGAAATTTTGTATGATACATTGCCTAGTGGTCCCTTACCAAATTTGTTCAAATGAATATGCCAGTGTCAAAAATGGCCCCGCCCTAGGGGGTCCTGGGTTGGAACCATAGAAATACATAGAAAAATATTCACAAATCTTCTTCTTCAGAACCACTTGGCTCAGAGACTTGAAATTTAGCTTTTAGCATTGCCTAGTGGTCCTTTACCAAGATTATTCAAATAATGGCCCCAGGGTCCAAATGGCCCTGCCCCAGGGGGTCCAGGGTTTGAACCATAGCAATACATAGAAAAACATTCAAAAATCTTCTTCAGAACCATTTGGAAATGGTTGCAAACTATTAGGTTTGTTCAAATTATGACCTTAGTTTGACCTTTAACCTTTTTGCTCAGGTGAGCGATTCAGGGCCTCTTGGCCCTCTTGTCTTTCTTGATTCAAGGTCAGTATATTGCAAAACTTGACATAGAGGGTCACAGAAACCTCTGTTACAGAGGTTTCTGTGGACCTTCTATGTCTAGTTTTATATCTGATTGCCATATCTGTGAGGAATCCAGATGCCTAGATAAGATGTGTATTGGAAATAATTCTAAGATAATGTTTGTTAATTTTCAAATCTTTGTTAATTCTCCACAGAAGCGTATATTGTCACCCCCCATTAGAACCATCACATCAGGCCTGGAGGTTTTAAAAATTGAGTACATTCTCAAACTCAAAATAAAGCACACTGATTGGCTGCTTCTGAGCTTCTGAGATTATTCTCAAGTTTTATAACCTCGGACCCAGGATGGTTTTAATGAGTGGTCAAAACATAAGCTTTTGTAGAGGAATAAGTATTTTTTGTACAAAATTTATCTTCAAATGAGCCAGAATTTAGATCAAATACATGTACTCATTTAATCTGGGCCTATAATGAGACCTCTCATTATTAGGACTGTTCTTATGAGGGTTCACAACATAATTTTCATCCTGCCTGCAACTGGCAATAGGGAGACATAAGTGTTACTTCTCGGGGGTCAGCATCGATGTAACCTTGCCTTGAGTTCTCTGGTTTAGCTCTGCTTTGTTACAATGTGCAGACAGTCCAGACACCAAAGTCAGCTGAATTCTTGTATGGAAAAATAAGAAATCTTACCCTAGAATTATTTTATATCTGGCAATGTCTAATCTCATCAGGCAGGGTCTCTAATAGGACAAATGGTCTAGGGATCCGTAATTGATGAATGATTATACATGTGTGGGTCAGTGTTGCTGAAACAGCTGATGTACAGATTAAATTTTGTTAAAAGTTTAAATGAAAAAATCAGCCGACACACATACTGGTTTAAAATGAATGGCAGGTGAAATGTTGTAACACTAGAAACCATGTAAATTTGTCTGAGGATACATGAAATTATAAGATTATGTTGCCTGTAATATAGGTTATTCTCACCTGTCCATCAAAAAGTCGTGTGGATTTTTCGTCTTATTTTATCTCAGCAACACCTTAAGTGAAACCCAACTGATTTCAGTAATAATTTGGGCAAGTCTGTTCTGTCAGTTCGTAAAGTCGGTGTCCTCTCAGGTTGTAATGTCAGTTTGAAAGTCAGTTTGTCCTCTCAGGTTGTAATGTCAGTTTCTTCAGTCAGTTTGTAATGACAGTTTGAACCTCAGTTTGTTCTGTCAGCTTGGAATGTCAGTTTGAATTGAGAAAAGTCAGTTTGTAATATCAATTTGATTTTTTGCAAATCAGTTTGTCCTATTAGTTTGTAATGTGAGTTCAGTTTGTCCAGTCAGTAGCAATGTTTCAATTGGGATAAGTCAGTTTTTAATGTCATCTTAAAATGGGACATTTGAGTCAGTTGCTCTGTCTGTTGAATTTGGGCATGTCACTTTATCCTATTGAGGAATGTTATGTGGTTGACTTGCAAACAGTCCAGACACTGATCATACTGCTTCTTAGGAGCAGTCTAATGAGTGCCTCCACTGTTTTGATGGTTTAATGGCTTCTTGCCAACATTTTTCTAAATTTATTTTCAGAAAAAAATCCTGTAGAAATACAGATACAGATACAGAAATTCTATTTAAAAGTCTTACATACAGAAACGTGGCAGCCTAGCCTATGCCATTTGGGCTTTTACTTCGACAAAAGAAAGGTAAATCTCCAAGACTTCATATGCATGCAGTTTTATAAATACCGAAACAACCACAGTTAAAGGCTGATTATCACAGATTGCTATATATCACATATTTCAACACTTATAAAAAAAATGTTCAATGGCTGCAATCATGCACCTCCCCAGTCCAACTGTTACCTTTTCAGATGTTTCATATATATATTGTCTTGCCCTGCACTTTGCTGTTTTAACTGAGTGAAATTTTGAAAATCGTATGGATTAATATGCAGGTGAATTTGATAAAATTTCAATACATATAAGTGGATTTGCGTACAAAAAATTACACCTTTGATGTTTCACATCCTCACAAGTTCACTGCCTGGCATTTTACATGATGCAATTTTTGACAAAATTAATTTCAAGTGACTGATGCTTTGAAGATTTCACAATTTTATTGCCGTTTTATCATCCATGAATAACTTTGATTTTTTAACATTGATAAAATATTAACCCAAAATATTGTGCAATTTTTCAAACCTTGTTATTTGCAAAGTTTGTTGTTGTTTTTTATGGTGACAAAGCACATTGTGCATCATTGATTTAAACACCATTATTATTTTTATGTAGCAATACCTTAAAGTGTATGGATAGATCTCGGCCATTTTATACAAAGGGACCCAACTTTTAAGACATATTTGCTTTCCTCAATGATGAAGCCCTTCCAAAATGGGGGCCTACTTTTATAGCAACAAAATTGCTCCTAGAGGATCAGGAAAGAATTTGCTCCTTCAAGAGTTGATCCCCCATTTAAAAGGGAGGCAAAAATGAAAACAGAAGAGTTGCTTCCCCTGATAATGTGCACCCATTGTCCTTCACCATTTACTTGTAGCCTAGAATTGGAAATTTTGCTGTTTGGGGATATGTAAAAAAAATGGGGATAATGGCAAACATCGCATATCCAGATCAGACTGCTTCTCTAGAAGCAGTCTGATCAGGATCTGCTTTGTTTGCTGAAGCACCTTTATTCAAGCATTTGGGGCTGTTACGGTATGTAAAAAACATTGTCGCCTGGAGAAGAAAATATTTATCAAGGCAGGTGTAAACGTAAAATATTATATAGCCCATTATCCCCTCAACCAGTATAAATGGAGACAAACGACTGTGGCTCGTGTCAGCTGTCATTTTGTCGGTTGAACTGGTTACTGTGGAAAAAAATAAAATATTCTAGATATATGATGATTTGTCCTAATCATTTATGTAAATGGAGACTGATGATGTTAGCTCGCGCCAGCTGTCAGAAATGCGGAATGAAAAGAAGAATTTCTATAGTACCACCATAATTTTCTGTAATTTTATTGCAAGAATTTGATTTCCCTATAAATTTGAATGGTTCATTGAAAAAATATATTTGTATCATTTTACCCAATCTTAATGTGAGTGTTTATATGTGTGTTTCGTTAATATTCTCTAAGTTTTTATTAATCTGCATTTGCCTGTATTTATAAACCAGCTGTTACCTAATTTAAAGAGTACAGGGATGATATAAAAATCACGAACTCTGTTCAGAATTTGGGTTCTGTTCATTTCTTATTCTGTTTAATTTCTGGGATTGTTATGGAAGGGGAAAAATACATCTTACCAGAATAAATATGGTAAAAGTTATCATGCCTGCAAAGCAACAAAAAAAAAAAAAAGAGAAAAAAAAATGTGTTTGTTCCCTTTGTGGCTTTTTGGTTGAATCCTATTTTCAGTGCATTTCGTGAGATAATTAATATTCTTGTCATAATTGTTGTATTTTTAGGGTAAAAAGAGAAATCAGAAAATGAAAATATTTTTTCTACCTGCCTTACCTACCTCTTTCTGGCATGTTTCCCTAACCACACAATTTATTTTGTTTGGCCTTCGGTGTTACTTGGTTGCGTTCACAGATGTTGACAAAGTTGCAAATATGAGACAGACCTCCCAAGAATGGCAATTTTTTTGAAAATCATGCTGGTTTCCTTGTGTTTCAGTCAGTTTTCTGAAATTATAGTAATATTTCAACAGCTGTGTGTGGTTGAATTGATCTACACCATAAAAGTAATTCTTACCACAACTAGAAGAATTGAGTTTGCAAATAAACACATAATGAGTTAAGAAAATACTAAATATATATAATTATTTGAAATTGAGACAAATTCAGTAGTCGTTTATTGTCATTCTACCTAAGAGGATATAGGTAAGGACCGCTGGTAACTAGTTAGTGGCCAATTGTGGAGAAGATAAAACAGCGCCACGTGGGCTCCAATTTTCACAGATTGGGCAAAGATACCAGAGCCACGTGTTACACCAACAGCTGCCATCTACATTTATATACGATATGTCTCCACTTTGCCTAAATTTACCCTCAAAAGATAAAACTTTTATATCTCTACCTTTGATATTCGGTGACATTTGTCGTGTGCCTGATCAATGTGGTGTGAAATTGTACTCTTTCTGAATTGAAGGGATGTGGAGCGTGCTTTTTATGTTCAAATTTTATTCATCAAATAGCTAAATTATTCAAAAGATAAGATTGAGAGATTGTAAATATCATTTATTCTTCTTAAATAATATGCTTTTCATGTTTCTCAAATTGATATTTATTTTAAAATTCAGTTCAATTTTGTATCTCTATTTATGTGTGTAGATGGCAAATTAGATATTATTTGCATGTTTTTATCGCTTTCCAGCAAATAAATATTCCCAGAGTATGAAATGGTTTAACTGACAAATTAGCAAAATTTGCAAACAGTGTAGATCCTGATGAGGCGGCTCATGATGAGCTGCCTTACCTAGGTCTACACTGTTTGCCCTCTAGTCTTTGAATTCTCAATATGAAATGTCTTGGACAAGGCATTGTTTAAATTTTTGCAGATGTAAATTTTGTTTCTGCTTTTCGGTGCATAAAGAGCTTTTGGTATGAAGTGCCATGAAAGGAAGAGTCATGTTTTCTTTTATTCCAGCAAAATGACCTTGACATTTGTCCTGAGGCAGTGAGGAGTAAAGGACATAATTTTCTGATTAGCATTATCAACAGAACAGTCTACAGCAACAAAGTTCCTTTTACGGTTAGCATGTCCAAAGCCCTTTTATCTTCATTATTTTAGAATTTTTTTCTTATTTATTGGTTGACACATAGAAAAAGAAAGATAAGAGTTGTGTTCTTATTGATTTGAATAATAAACTACAATAAAAATTGATTCTGATCAGCCGTTACAGGTATTTTTAATTTGCTAAAAGAGTCACCCTCTGGGGAAATGCCATTCAATTTGCATAAAAGTGACTAATGTGCCATATCATGGAAAAACATCTATTCTAATTATAAGCAGCGAGACGTTGGTGTCCCATTCCGGAAATTAAAACGTTAATACTGGCCAATTTATCATGCCGTGCAGTCGTGCTTTAAACGACAGTTGAAGCAGAGATCGGGCACTTATGGTGTCAGCTTACCAAATTAAGAGTATTCTTTGCGGAGTCAGTCTTGCCTCGTAACATTTTGTAACAATAAGCTGATTATCTTCTCTTCTTTATGAAACAGCTTCTCACTGGCTGTTGTCCCTAATCGATACCAAACAATCAGTTTGTATTGTCAGTCTTCCACATGGTCTCTCTCTACGTGGATTTAATTTCTTGAAAATTAATTCCGATTTTGAGTTTTATCCTCGGCTAAGTATTGAAGATGTTATTTGTCATGCAAAGATACAGTTAGCTAGTTTCCTCTAGGCATCTTTTATTACGCGGCTGGTTATTATAGCAACTTAAATGGCTATAATTATTGAAAAAGAAAGTACCGTCTTCTCAGAGTGTATTCATACACCTGAGTCTACGTTGAAAAGTGGAGCACTTGCATCTTCAAAAAAGTCTGTAGGTCAAATGTAGAGCTGTTTCATGACAGTGCATATGGCCCAAAGGTTGATAATAAATGAGGATAATTTTTCTTATTTCTCATTGAAATCATATGTTGTGACCCCTCATCTGAACTGTCTCGATGAGACAGTTCAGATGAGGGTTCACAACATATGAGCCGCGATGTGACAAAACCAACAATGTGGTTGTGCACCCAGCGCAGACTCAGATCAGCCTGGGCATCCGCCCAGTCTGATCAGAGTCTTCGCTGTCCGCATGGAGGTAGCTTAGACCCTTAGCTACCCATTAAGCGCTTAGCGAAAAGTGTGAGCGGACTAGGTGGATGCACAGGCTGATCTGAGTCTGCGCTGGACGCACGACCACATTGTTGGTTTTCTCCTGTCGCGGCTCATAATATTATGTTTTTATGCAGAATTAATAAAAATTATCCCTAATTATCACCAAATACTGCCCCTTGACTAGAGCTGTGATATGCCCCCTCCTTCTTCCCCCATAAGGTGTATGAGTTTACCTCCATATTTTTCTTCCATGTTTTCAAAGGGGAACAACTTTTCTGATTTCCTGTTTACTTCCCAGGATGTTGAGGCCAGTCAAAAATGGGGTAAAATTTGCTTCCTTGGGAGCAGATTCTTTCCTTTAGGAGTTGAACTCCATTTAGAAATAATGCAAAAATAAAAATGGCACAATTGCTCCCACTGAAAGTGTGTCCATTTGCCTTACATTGGAACAGCCTGATTCGGGTCTGCTCTGTTTGCTGAGGCAGTTTTGCGTGAGTATGCTGAGGATAGATATGGTAATAATTGCGAAGAAATTAAAGTTGCAAAAGATGCTTGATTTTTATCCACTTTTCATCAGTGCTACATAAATGACTTGAATGGTCTAGCTGATTCCATTTGCTGTACTTTTCTCTATTTTATACGAGAGAACACTTTAATTGTACATATTCATGTATTGGACACCTTTTCATACGTCATAGCTCAGATGAACAGTTCTGCTGTTTAAAAGGCATTGCATTTTGAAATTGGTATTTCCATCTTTAATTTATTACAAATCTGAGAACCAACGAATGTTGCATAAAAAGGCGTGAACCCAGAATGAGATTATATTGATTTTACGATTATAAAACATTAACTGTCACTGTCGAAACATCTGTCCACGAAGTGACTCAGTTTGAGTCTTACGTTTTATAATGTGACAAGCCATAAAAGCGAGCCTTAATGAGGGCCCAATAACACAGGAGGCTTAGGTTGGTGTCAGGGTGTAATTAATGGATAAAGCAGAAAGCCCAGCGCTGAGAGTTATTAAAATTGTTTGCTCACGTTAATTACTTTCATTGGTTTAATAAAAAGCCCCAGTGCTCACGATGATGTTTAAATGATGAATCCAATGCCGCATGTGTGAGTTTGATTATGACAAAGTTTGCAATACACCAAATAACAAATTAAGAATTCACTGATGTTTATAAAACAACCATTTTTAAAATGGTTGCTTTATAAATGTCAGTGAATTCTAAGTTCTTGATTTCAGTAAGGGCTGCAGAGCATGAGATAAGACAGAGTGAGGTTTTATGATAATTCTGTTGAGAATGGGGGTTTATGATAATTTTGTTGCCTTTAAAGAGTTAATGCATATTAAAAGAAATTCTTGCAGATTTATGCACTCTGACTGTATCTTGGGCACTTACTGAAAGCTGGAGCCCATCTCTCTCCTTTTGCTGTTGAATATCCATCCCTGATTCCATTTGTTGCTGGGTTGATAGATTGACAGATAGAGTTTTCCATTCCCAAGGTGACAGAGCCAGGGTTTTGAACTCAGAACCTACCAGCGACCCTCTGCATCGTAACTGAGTCGCTCTAACCCACATGGCCATAGTGCCTGTCTGAGAACACTAATCTATAAATATGACATATGCTTGCCCAACTTCACTTCATGATTTTTGTGGCCCAGTGGGGACACCATTGTACCGTTACCACAAGTTTTTGCTGCAAGGTTCCACCCACCTAATCATCTGCAAAATGGTTTGTGTAGAAGACTGTAAAGAGATTTAAGACAGACCTAGAAAACTCCATGCAGGCTAAGAGGTCAAGGTTACAGGAATTGTTTTTGCATGAATCAGCTCTTTTCTGCCATATTGCAGCAAGCACGAAATGCCATTTACGATAAGGGTATGTCACAAATCCAATTTCTAGGGATGCTGGGCTGAGGAAATTGAGAGGCTGTGTCAACATTGGTTGCTATGACAACCAGTTAATTAGATGAGCAATTCTTCCAATTAAGGACAACATTCTTCCTTCAGCGGTTGAAAAGGAACAATTCCGCCCATTAGCCGGAGATTCTTAATTTCTTAGGAGATATTTCTTTAAATGCAGCGTCTCTTATAGTTCCAGCTATCCTTTAATTAACAATAATTTCTAAGTGCATGTGCTGCCCTCTGGGGAGGCCTTAGCAGTCAGAGGAAATTGTGGAGTCTAAAGTGATGATTATTGGCTAATGCCAAGGGGAATCTGAAATCACAATGTTATATGCATCAAAGGGCATGAAAAGTACCGCATTTCTTGTAAATCAAAGAGAAGGCTGCTGACTGCCTGTGTAAATAAAGTAGAGGTCAGCAGACCATTTACTGGGGTCTTGCAGGGGTTAACTTTTTCACTACTGTAAATATATTTAAGCTCCTGGGGAAGACTGATCTGATTTATTATATAAGTTTAAACTATAGTCTACATCAGACAGGGCTCAAGTTTGGCTTGAATTTTTTGTTGTTTTAAAGTTTTCTGCTACAACATGTCAGATCACATTTTGATTGCCATGTATGGTGTTAGAGCTCATTAGATTGCGTCACAGAGGCAATTTTTTTGAGCTCTAACAACATATGTTGTAGGGAAAATAATTGAAAATTTTATATTTTTAATCCTATTAATTTTGGGTTTCTAGGAGCCCAGTCTACATCAGCTGGGATTGATTTATGTGGGTGAAGGCTGGTTACTGTGTGACTTCAACAATTGACTGACTTTTTGACGACCCCAAAAACAAGTCAGCAGTTTGTTGGGAGACAGTCAATATGCTCCAGGCTCTGCAGACTGTAAAAAATCTGCTATAAAATTTATTAAGAGTTGATTAAGTGTGTGATAAGTGTATGGTCAAGGTAATCATTCGAAAAAATCCAAATTAAGAAATATTTTGCAGTGAAGCAGTCCTTCGGTCATAGCACCTATCAGTGCTAGGCACTTATGGCTTCTAATGGTTGGCTTCAAGCTATGATGAAATAAGTTCATTTAAATTCTATTTAAAAATAAAATAATAAAAAGGTACAGTCTAAATGTGTACTGTTTGCTTTCGTTCTTGCAGAATTATGTAACGCAGAAACATGCACAATTACTATAAGAAGTAAGTGTATTCTTTAAAGAAAAAAAAAGGAGAAACAAAAAAGAAACTGAGAGGCACTCTGATCTGGGTGTAAACTGTCTGTGAGGAACTTAAGGTATTTGAGCTGTGACATGACAAAACCAACAAAGTGGCATGTCCCCCATATGAAGAGTCAGACCAGCCTGGGTATCTGCCCAGTCTGATCAGAGTCTTCGCTCTCTGCATGGCTGTAGCTTAGAAACTTAGACACCCTTTAAGTGCATTGCGAAAACTCTGGCCAGACTGGGTAGATGCCCAAGCTGGTATCTTTATATGGGGGACATGCCAATTTGTTCGTTTTGTCATGTCGCGGCTCAATTTTGTGTTTCTGTGATTATGATGCTAAAATGATAAGACTTATATCATTATACATGTACGTTACCTCTAATTAATTAATTGAGTATTAATTGCACCAAAATGAAATATAGATTCGTTATACCAACTAAAGGTATCATCAGTTTGTTTCCCACATATCAAATTAGAACCAATAGATATTCCAGACATGTTAAGTTTTGAAAATAAAGTTTAGTGAGGTTCTGGAAAAAAGTGAGACCTTAATTTTTACACTAAACGTATAGTGAAATTTCAGAAAAAAAATGAGAACAGGGTTTTGGGAGCCAAAAATTAGGGAGTCTCACTAAAAATTAGGGAGACTTAACATGTCAGGATATTCTGAAAATTGGAACGCCTAAAATTTTACAATGCATTATTGCATATAAAAAGATGCAGATGGAATGGCAGCATAGATACTGATCAGAGCAGTCTGCTCTGGGTCTGCACTTTTTGCTCAGGCTTATCTTCTCATTACTTAGAATTTTTTTGTTACACAGACGTGAAGGTCATCTTAGGTCTAAAATTGGTATAAGACATCTGTTTGTATGAGCATGTGTGTGTGTGTGTGTGTTATGATTATCTCCCTTTGACTGCTCTACTGTACTAAGCTCCTAAAAGCAGACAACAAAATTTGTGTCTGAAAAATTTCAAAAAAATGTTTGGTCCCAGTTATCTCATATTGAGAGTAGAAAGACCAGAAGGCAAACAGGGTAGATCTAGATGAGGTGGCTCATCATGAGCCACCTCATCAGGATCTACCCTGGTTGCAAATTCAGCTGATTTCTTCTCTGCATGGTGCTAAAGTGTTAAAGCTCCAAAGATATAAATTTTTGTTGTCTTTAGTCTAACTTTGAATATGTACCATTCACAATGGTACCATTTCATTTGTTCTTTCAGAGGATGGTTTCCAGGTATATAAAGCTATAAACAGGGCAGACCCTGATCAAGCCCAGATCTTAACCCATTGCATTCTGGGTATGTTTTGTCATCTGCTGAAATTGTCGTCTGCGGCAAAATTCAAGAATATTTTGACAATATTGGTCTAGTTAACTCGTGTAGAAATGATGTCCAAGCAGTAAACAGTTTGGATCTCAAATTAGGCCACACGTTTGTGTGGCCTGATCTGGATTCAAACTGTTGGCCCAGATACCCCTAAAGGGGTATTCCGAATGGAATGGGTCAAGCAAGAAGGATCAGCTAAGGAACAGACCATCCAAGATGGATCCTGCCTGTCCAGATATTTGAGGAAAATTGATAGGCTTTTCATGGGAAGATAAATGAGTTCTTATAGCCACTATGGTATACTGTGACTGTCATTTTGAGGTGATAGGATGGTGAATTAGGTACACCTGGATGTTTTTTCTGCCATTTTACTAAGGAAAACAATTTTTGGGAATACCTGGGGTTTTTTTTGGACAACAAGCCAATTAAATTGGGATTTTGGGATTTGCTCAAAAAAAAAGAAAAAAAGAAATTATTTCTCCTTGGAGAATGAATTTCCTTCCTCAAGAGTCGACCACTATTGAGGAGGAGGGAAAAGTTTCTTCACCTGAAAGTGTACCCATTCAACTTAAGAATTTAGTTCTAATTATTGTCCCTCCGACATATTCAAAGGGGACTATAGGAATGGGTTCCGTCCGTCTGTCAGTCCGTCCGCGTTTTTTCATTGGAGTTTCATGAACCTTTCAGAATATTGTTGTAACTATATGACGTGGATCTCATTATATTGGGGGATATGATTGGACCCCTCCTGCCAGAGTTATTGCCCTTTATAAATTTGGCCAAATCTTTATGGCTGCACCTCCTTCAGTTTTCAGCCAGTTTTCATCAACCTTTCAGGATATTGTTACCACATGACATGAATCATATTTTATTGGGGTCATGTTTGGACTCTTGTTAGAGTTATGGCCCCTTGTAAGTCTGGTCAGATCTTGTGGCCACAACTCCTTTCAGTTTTCAGCCTATTTTCATCAAACTTTCAGGATTTTGTTATCCCTACATGACATGGATCATATTTTATTGGGGTCATGATTAGACATTGGACCCTTTCTGCCAAAGCTCTTTGTAAGTCTGGTAAAGTCTTGTGATTGCAACTCCTCTTTCATTTTTCAACTGATTTTCATCAAACTTTCAGGATATTGCAACCAGCGTGTGGCATTGATCATATTTTATTTGGGTCATGATTGGGTCAGTTCTGTTAGAGTTACAGCCCTGGTCAAATCTTGTTGCCCCAACTCCTCTTACAGTTTTCAGCTTGTAGCCATGGCTCCTTTCAAAATCATATGTTCCGATTACTGACAGGTCCATACATCAGGGGACATTTTATTAACATTATACAACCCTAATGCTTACAGGAACTAAAGCGTGGTCATGAACACCCAAAGGACTTTACATATTCATATGAAGGGCTAAACAACAATCCACAGGTCCTTAGCTGGAGAATTGCATTTAAATAGTAAATTGGGGACTGCTTGATTAATCTGCACAAATGGGTTCACACATCAGGGTTCAAGCTAGAGGGAGACTGGGAGACATTTGTAGGATCAAACTTCTCCAGTTTTGAGCTGAAGGAAAAGTTTAGATGTATAGAATATATAGGCATGGATTAACATTGTGCAGAAACTTCTCCCTAAAATCAGATAAACTTCTCTTTCATTCAGATTCCTAGCTTGATCCCTGCACATTCTGCATATACCAATGTGCAACTTCTCTTGTTGCACATAATATGAAGTACTGAAAATAATTTGAAACACAAATGAACTAATATAAATGATTTAATAATAAATAAATGAATGAAAGGAGAATTTCTTGTTTTACCTGCTTTAGCAAGGTGCAAATCTGGTACCCAGTTTTCTGTCTGTCCATCCCACCTAGCCACACTCTGCAATGACCCTTATATTAAATGCATAGCTATCTTGAACCTATGGGTAGATAACCCGCCAAACTAAATACATGCCTGTATCAGTAGGATACACCCAAGAACTCTTAAGGTTTGACCTTATTTTCAAGGTCTCAGGGTGACTTAATGTGACATAGTATTCAGTGTTCTGCAGAATACTTATTGAAGGGAAGCCTTTCATTTGCTTAGAAAGTAGGATTACCTTAAAAGTACATGTATGATAAATCAGCGTTAAACATGTTAAAAGTACAACATCAGCAATCTTATAATATTACCAACTGCCAAATTTATCAAAATTCAAGGTGTAAACTTGAGAGAACATTGCATATTTAGTGTTTAGGTCTTGCACTTGGCCTGAAGGAAGGAAGAAAGTTGTGGTTTGAAGTCGTGACAAATGTTTTAATGTTTTTGTGGTTACGATGACAAATATCAGGCGGCTCATATTAAAACTGTGGTTTGCAAAAGGTCATAACATTTTTGTATATATGTGTGTCTGATGATATGCCTAGCTAAAATTTGATGATGCAGTAAAATAAAGATACTGTAAGGCAGGAAATTTACTCACAAAAGTTTTTTCATGAGAATTTGCAATTGCAAAGTTTCACAAAAATTTGCGATTGCAAAATTTCACGAAAATTTGTGAATGAAGTTTCCTGAAAACGAAACATTTAAAATTGCGACATAATTGGCCTCTATTGATGGGAAAACAACCTCATCAGTCTTACAAATTTTGTAATTACATTGTAGAATTACTGTCCTGTATTCATGTCCTGTATTCATGTACTAACATAGAATTTTAATTGCAGAGGCTTTTACTTGCATTGGAGTATTCACCTATGATGCACATGCTTTCTTGTTCAGAGAAACATCACTGGACAGAGACTGGTTCCAAATACTGCAGATGATTTCATATACAATGGCTTATCCTTGGGCAGTATTTCAGATGATTTCATTCACAGAGGAACATCCTAAACAGATGGTAGATGAGTTGATACACAGTGGAACATCCGTGAAGATGCAAAGATTTCATGCGTAGAGTACATCCTTTACAAGAGTACAGACTGTTTCATACAAGAAGTGATTGCAGATGGTTTTGTGCAAAGTGGAACATTCTTGTTATTGCAGATGATTGCATAGACTGTGAACATCCCCAAACAAGGTTGCAGATGGTGTCATAGAGAAAGTCAAAGTTGGGAATGATTTCATACACAGGAGAACATTGCAGATGATTTCATACATTAGTAGAACATACATAAACACAACTGCAGATTTCATATTTAGTAGAATATCCCTCTACAAGATTGCAGATGATGTCATACAAAAAGGTCAAGATTGCAGATAATTTCATACACAGCTAGTAGAATATCCCAAAAGTTGCAGATGATTTCAGTTCGCAAAGCTTCATCTTTAGTAAATTTGTTGCAAGATATGCACATACAAGCCTGTGCATTCAATCACAGCTTTCTCTTGTCAGGCAGCTGTTTTCACAACTTTTCCAGTTTTCAATGTAATTTTAATTTTACTAAAACTATACTTCAGATGTCATTGTGGTATCTCTTGATGTTGCAAGTTTTATTTCCTTTAATCATTAAATCTTTGACCTAGAAACTTTTTATGCTCATAAATATCAACTTTAAATAGGTGCTGATGTAAGATGGTTTAATGAACACATAGCCAGGAGCCCTTGTCAGTCTCTGTCGACTGTTATTATCCAAAATACACTTTGTGGTGTATGGATACTCTTCCAGGGGAAATAACTCTGCCGGTTTCATTTTTGTCTCAATACATCTCAATAGGGGTCAACTCTACTTCACTTTAAGAGTAGACCTACATTTGGAAGGGCTTTGTACTCCAGGTATTAAGCAAACAGGAAGTTGCAAAAGTTGTTCCCCTTTGTAAAAATGGCAGAAAAAATATTGAGGTGTACCTAGTGATGTTAAGGTGTATGGGTACATGTATACTTTGCTACCATTTTTGCGAAGGGAAACAACTTTTGTGATATCCTGTGTGTTTCCCTAGATGATGAAACCCTCCCATAATGAGATCTACTCTTTAGGAAAAAATTTGCTTGTACAGGAGTAAAATTTTGATCCCCATTGAGATGGTAGGCTAAAACAGAAATGGCAGAGTTGCTTCCCAGAAAAAAAATATGGTAAATGTAAGATTATTGTGACATGAAATGAAATGTTAAAATATTATTTGTGCAGTAATAAAGAAAGCAGACCCAGATCAGTCTTGTATTTTGGGAGTAGTCTGATCTGGGTCTACACTTTTTTCTGAAGCAGGTACTTTTGTCCCTATACAGACCAACCTGTATTAAGCAAGCACCAAAGGGATAATCAAAATCTGCTTGCTTAAGACAGGTGTTTGCTTAATACAGGTACATTTCAATGTATTTGCCTGTTTTGGGAACTGAATACATGCTTGCTCCCTTAATAGAGGTGGCCACACTAAGACAGGTTTTACTGTATTTAGGGCCAATATGATTTTGCTGACAATTTGCTGACAGTTATTAGACTGTTTATAATCACTTAAGATATAAAGGTAAAATATTAGTCAGCAGCTAAATTAGAGATATGCCCTGAAGATCTGTCTTCAGTCATACTAGTACTTTAATCATTTGGCTATGAAAATGAGGTTTTCCCCTTTCTAGAATGACCCCAAACCCAAATACCTAAATTAGTCTTTGTAATTCTGAGATAAAATTGGGCTTTAGCTCCCTGAGTTGAATGCATCTTTTATAATTGAGCTGTGACACGACAAAACCAACAAAGTGGCAAGTGCTCCCAGCAAAGACTTAGATCAGCCTGGGCATCCGCCCAGTCTGATCAGTCTTCCCTGTTCGCATGGAGCTAGCTTAGTCCCTTAACTACCCTTTAAACATTCTTAAAGATTCTGATCAGACTAGGTGGATGACCAGGCTAGTCTTGAGTCTTGGCTGGGCACACATGGCTGTTTGTTGGTTTTGTCATGTCGTGGTTCATATACAAAGTACCCAAAGGAAAGATAGAACTTGTTTGACATTGAAAGTGCTACAGGTAGTACCTGAAATTATAGCCTGCCTAGTAGATGGTGTTCAAGCTGGGAGGGCCAGTTTGCATTAAAAAAATTGGAATACAAATATTTTATGCTATATAAAATTGACAGAATATTGTGAATTTCTTTATAACTATTTCTTATTGTCATTATGCCCCCAATTTCGGAGAAATTGTGGGGGCATATTGGTTTGGGCCTGTCCGTCTGTCCGTCCGTCCGTCTGTCCGTCTGTCATCTCAAGAACCATAAGAGCTAGGAGCTTGAAACTTTATACACATGATCAGTATGAAAAATAAGCGAACACGTGTTTTTTCTTTTTTCCGCGGGTCACATATTTAAAGAGTTATGCCCCTTTTTCGACTTAGCCTGTGGAACCTTGTGAACAAAATATCTCAAGAACCCCTGATGCTAGGATCATGAGGTTTTGCAGGATGAGAATGCCCAAGGTGTAGATGACCTGATTAACTTTTGAAACAAATTCGTGAATTTTTGACCGAGTTATGCCCCTTTTTCGACTTAGTGCATTGTAAGCCTATGGAACCTTGTGAACAAAATATCTCAAGAACCCCTGAAGCTAGGAGCATGATTTTTTGCAGGAAGATACTGCCTGTGGTGTAGATGACCTGATTAACTTTTGAAAAAAATTCGTGAATTTTTGATCGAGTTATTCCCCTTTTTCGACTTAGTGCATTGAGGCCTATGGTACAAAGGTACCCTTACATATAGTCTCAAGAACAATAAGAGCTAGGAACTTGAAACTTTATACACATGATCAGTATGGAAAATAAGCAGACCCGTATTTTTTTATTTTTCCGCCGGAAATGTATTTCCAGAGTTATGCCCCTTTTTTCGACTTAGCCTGTGGAACCTTGTGAACAAAATATCTCAAGAGCCCCTGATGCTAGGATCATGAGGCTTTGCAAGATGAGAATGCCCAAGGTGTAGATGACCTGATTAACTTTTGAAACAAATTCGTGAATTTTTGACCGAGTTATGCCCCTTTTTTTTAGTGCATTGTAAGCCTATGGAACCTTGTGAACAAAATATCTCAAGAACCCCTAAAGCTAGGAGCATGATTTTTTGCAGGAAGATACTGCCTGTGGTGTAGATGACCTGATTAACTTTTGAAAAAAAATCGTGAATTTTTTATCGAGTTATTCCCCTTTTTCGACTTAGTGCATTGAAGCCTATGGTACAAAGGTACCCTTACACATAGTCAAGAACAATAAGAGCTAGGAACTTGAAACTTTATACACATGATCAGTATGGAAAATAAGCAGACCCATATTTTTTTATTTTTCCGCCGGTCATGTATTTCCAGAGTTATGCCCCTTTTTCGACTTAGCCTGTGGAAACTTGTGAACAAAATATCTCAAGAACCCCTGATGCTAGGATCATGGGGTTTTGCAGGATGAGAATGCCCAAGGTGTAGATGACCTGATTAACTTTTGAAAAAAATTCTTGAATTTTTGACAAAGTTATGCCCCTTTTTCGACTTAGTGCATTGTAAGCCTATGGAACCTTGTGAACAAAATATCTCAAGAACCCCTGATGTAAGGAGCATGATTTTTTGCAGGAAGATACTGCCTGTGCTGTAGATGACCTGATTAACTTTTGAAAAGAAATCATGAATTTTTGATTGAGTTATGCCCCTTTTTCGACTTAGTGCATTGTAAGCCTATGGAACCTTGTGAACAAAATATCTCAAGAACACCTTATGCTAGGAGCATGATTTTATGCAGGAAGATACTGCCTGTGGTGTAGATGACCTGATTAACTTTTGAAAATAAATTGTAAATTTTGGATTGAGTTATGCCCCTTTTTCAACTTAGTGCATTATTTGCCTATGGAAGCTTGTGAACAAAATATCTGGAGAACCCCTGATGCTAGGATCATGATTTTTGCAGGTTGATATAGCCCCAGGTGTAGATGACCTGATTAACTTTCGCATTAAGCATTATTGGATGAACCTTCTCTAGAGACAAGCATATGGTTGGGGGCATAGTGTTTCATAAACACATTTTCTAGTTTTGATATTAAGTCTGTTACTGTTCAGCTTTTATTGAAATTTTATGGCATCCTGTGGCAAATATGGTTCCATGTATGATATTATCTGTTTTGATCTGTTAACATGTAGACCTTCAGTCTTTAGGGTAGCATAATATGGAATAATGTTTTACATTTTACCTACATTCTTTAGACAGTAGGTCTTCAAATAAATCAAGTTGTAGGTAATGATTGAATTGAGTTTTCAGCCCAAAAATGTCAAACAAATGGCCATAAAATATAAACCTTTATAGTGAATTATTTATTTACTCATAAAATAATAATTGGTGCCTGTATGAGTGTAAATAGACAAGACTTTGTGTCTATCAATATTGAAACGCTAAGGCATTAACTAACCGCAAGAGTATCAAATATATGTTCTAGCGATTTGATTAGCAGTTGTAGTGGTAATAAAATTTTAAATTTTGTATTAGTTTCCAGGTCGTTTTAAATTAAATTTTGTTCTGTATACACAGCTCTGATTTTTGTTGGGACTAGCAGGAGCGACTTAGGGGACACTTTCTGCCAGAGGTTGTCATCAACAGTGATGGGCCTATGAATGCAGTGCCCCCTAGAGGAATATATGGTAGAATGCCCAGTTTGCTTCATAGTGAACTGTAAGTTGTCCAGGCCTGGATCCAGACCATCACTTACTGGTGGGGCTCTGGATAACTGGTGGGGCTGGGAGGTGCCGAATTGTATGTGTGGTGGGAGGGGGTGGGGGGGAGGGTCTTGAAAATGTATGACATAATTAGGGATAAGTTTGATGAGAATTTTTGATAGTGTCTATTTTTACCTTGAAAATATGTTGTGATATCATTAGAATCACCTCGCTCAGGGGATTCTGTTGAGATGTCACAACATACGGGTCAATTTTACCATATGGATGAATTATCTCAAACTATCATCAGATACTCCTTATTATCAGATTCGGGAGGACTACATATTATACATAGCACAGAAGCCCAGATGGCAGGGCTGAAGCCCCAAAGCCCACCCCCTGGATCTGGGACAGTTGTCAGCATAGTACTGGACTGTAATCATTAAAAAATTATGGCATTTTTATAATTTTGATTGAATGATAGGAAAAGCCCATGATTTGAATTTTTTGCCTCTTAATGATGATTCAAGCTAATATTTCTCACCATTAGTTTGTTAGAGATAATCAAAAGCCTGGTATGAGACTCTGTAAAAGGTTTCGTGTGTCTTCAGTATGTCACCGCGAGTTCCCAAGGGCTTGCAATCTGTCAGCCATCGTAAAATTTGTTCTCAATCAATTACAAATACAATTTAAAAATCAATAGTAACGGAACAGTCACTGACGAGTTTAAGTTACGCTTGACTGATTATGGTGACACCTTGGAAAGGTACGTTGATGCTGCCGGGGTGCACAATTAACCACTAACTGTAAATATAAAGGGCCCAATTTGATGATTGATGATATGTATCTGTCGGTACGTATATCTTAATAGATGACTCAAGTTATAATTATAGCCCTTAAAGCACCAACAAAGTTTATGGATGCAAAATTTAGAAAGTGTTCTATGTTTTCAACCCATGTTCAGTGCTCATATAAGACCAAATATGGTGACACCATAAACGAAAATAGTTTAATTTGCAAACAACTTAGATCTAGATGTTATGGACCACCTCATCTGGATTTACACTGTTTTCCCTCCAGTCTTGGAACTGATAATATGATATAGCACTGACACCAATTTTTTTTAATTTTGCAGGCATAATTGTTTTTGTCTGCTTTTTGTGCTGTCAAGGTTAAGTTTAATTCTGTAGGCATAGTTGAACAGAAATTAAGGAATCTGGATGATATGTCTGCTACATATTGCCATCTGACACTTTTTTCCTGATGGGACCTGGATCACTTTAATCTCACACACATAAATTATTATATAATTTATTTTGTAAGTAACATTTGTGGGAGATTTGTTTTTCAGCAAACAGCTGTTGCCTATATTGCACTCTATTACTGTATGATACTAAATATGTGGACAGAAGATCTAAGGCAAACAGCAGAAACGTATATCAGACTGTTTAAGTCATGTTGTGCAGTGGCACAGTTGGTAGTGTGCCCAACTCATGATCGAAGGGTCTCAAGTTTGATCCTCACCAGGGCCCTAGCGTTGTGACATTGAGCAAGTCACATATCCACAGCTTAGCTTGTATATATGTATATAGTCTTATCATGTCGCAATAAAAGCTCTACAGAGCTTATATCAATTGTTAATAAAAATAAGTGACTACAATTAAAGATTATTATTATTATTTTTAAGTAAATGAGTATATTTCCTAGGACAGAAGCCGGGCCGGGTAGCGCAATCGGTAGGGCACCTGACTCGTAAGTCAGAGGTCCTGGGTTCGAATCCCGGTCTGGCCACATACTTTCGTTTCTCCTTCCGCTGATTCAAGAAGGGCAGTTGTCAGTTACTGGCGAAAGTATGTGCACTTAGTACTGGTTAACCGCTTAGGAGGTCTAAGCCTGCCCAGGAATAGTGTGGTTAGGTTAACTGATCGTCCCGACATGACCTTAGTTGTTTACCGTGGACGTTAAGCATCAAATCAACCAACCAATCCTAGGACAGAAACTCATTTTTGCCTTCCATCTTAATGGGGTCAACTCTTAAAGGAAAGAATTTGCTCTAGGAGCAAATTCTTCCCTTCAAGAGTAGATCCCCTTTTGGAAGGGCTATACTTACGCAGGGAAGCAAATGGGAACTGTCGAAAGTCACCTCCCTTTGAAAACTGGTGAAAAAAACCAAACATGGTGGTGTACCCATACACCTTAAGGGCAGCCTGATTACTCTCATGTGCTTAAGTATTGGGGCACCTAAAAACATTAATTTTCCATTTGGAACAAATGGAAAATTTATGTTTTTAGGCTCCCAGTACTTAAGCACATTTGGCTAGGTTTTCTTTGGTCTAGAACATTAATATTACTCCTGACTGAATATTACAGAACAGAACAAAACTTAATTGTGCTCATAACTCTCAGGCCACATGCAAGTGGCATATGAGAACACGGATACATACACCTATAAACAAGAACACCAGCAGTTAAAACAGAATCAGCTAAATTAACTGATGCATAGAGAAAATACTAAATAACAGAATTGAAATAATAAGACATGCATGGCGATACATATAAAGGTACACAGTGCAAATAAGAAATTCTTGTATAAATTTAGGCTACTTGCAGTATTTGATTTATATGGCCTAGTATTTAAGTTAATATGGTAACTTTAGCATGACATTGATATTTCCCTCAAGAAGCAACTGTGTGATCAATCACATTTTTTAGCAACAAAAATGTACTAGAAGACTAATAATGCCTTGACCAGCAACTTTGTTAAGCATCATGCTTCAGACAGCTGATCCCAGACCTTTTTTATATATTTTTTTCATAATAAACCTACATATCATTTGAAAAGGTGCTGCAATATATAGAGTATGTTAATTACCATATAGCAGGTTATTTCTGCAGGTGTTTAATTTCTGTGTTTTTCTGAGGGTTTAGAAAAAGCACAGATATTAAATTGCAGAATATTTCAACTATAGCTATCATTATGTGAACCTCTATTTATGTGTTCCCTTCATTTTGTGTAACCCTTTTAAAGAAACCTTTGCTTTCAAACAAATGGTAAATGTTAGATATTTCAACAGATTCATCATTCATTGAGGACTTGCATATTGAAAAGCTTATGATTCCTTAATTATATAAAGACTAATGAAGCAAAGTCTACTGCTGGTGATCAGTAATCAGAAAAACTGTGACCTATAATAAGATAGCTCACTGTCATTTTAAAATTAACCGGATATCTGAAATGCACAGAAATTAAAACCGCAGAATATTTTTGTATAAATTTTTGCAGTGAAAACTGCAAAAAAATTTGTAGTGAAAACTGCAAAAATTTACACCCACAGAAATAACCTGCTATACGGCATGTTCTATATTTAAAAAAAAAATGATATTAATAGTTTTTCATTTTGTACCAGATGGTACACTGTTATTTATCTAATATTACGTTTTTGTAACAGTTTGGTAATGACTTAATGATATGCAAAGATTAGATGATTGGTATCTTGTGAAAAGATACCTTTCGAATATGTTCAAACAAGAAATACTCAGATAAGCCTGCACATACTGTGCTGTCTGATCAGAGTCTTCCCTGTTTGCATAAACTGAATATTGGAGAATAGATCCAATGCAAGCGGAAGCTCTATTCAGTTCATGAAAATGCAAAGATAGCGCTTAGCCTAAGATCCTTTTAAGGCTATATGGACCAGATATTTGATAGCCTGTTATGCAACACATGGTACTTCAAATGGTTTCTGTACAACATTTGTGACATATCAACAGATATTGATACAGTTTTTTGTCTTTTAATAAATGACACTGTAACATCAGTTGTCTCGGGGATTTGTTTATTACTTCGATGACTGAGTGAATTTTTACTGGGGCATTTTTTAAAGCTCTAGATATTAACCCATTATGCTTAGAGTCCAGTAAAAAGGACAATGGAAAACAGTGCAAACCCACATCAGATGCTGCAAAATGCAGCATCTGATCTGGGTCTTCACTGTTTGCATGAAATAATTATACAGTGATTCCTTTAAAAAATGATGAAAAATAGAATACACTAGACACCCCTAAAATGATAAATGGACTTGTCTAATTATTAGGATAGAAGAGTCCACTGGGCTTAAATGGATAAGACTGAGTGTTTGATGATAATAGGGAACAGTTTTTGGCTTATCCTGATGGAAAAATTTATTATGACTCCTCAGCTTGAAGGTCACATATTTTCAAGGAGAAGCAAGAAAAACTATCCTATAGATATCGTCATATACCCTTATTATGCATATAAAGTAAGTGAAGTCTTCCATTCATCCACAGGCTACAGGACAACCTGTCTGCAACAGCCATTGATCCAACCTAGTTGGCTGTTGAAGAGATCTGTGGATAAATAGGTTAACTATATCGTAAAACTGCTCTTAGAGAAATCCAAAAGTGGCTATCATTGGGAGGCTGATGTTGAGAAGGTAGAGCAGATTACCTCCTGTAAGAGTACATTTCTTGGAGGACTTCTTTGTCCAGTACAACAAACAGGAAGTCCCAAAAGTTGTTTACCTTAGTAGAAATGGTGAAAAAACATTGAGGTGTGCCAAGATACCTTAAGACCCTTTATTGCTACCCTGGCTGGTAGTTAAAATTCAGAGATAAAATCAGTGCATTCTTTCCAAAGAAAAAAGAAACATTTAAATACTGTGTTTATAATCAAAGTCTGTCAGTGTTCCATTGATGACATGAACAGATTCATATTTTTAGCCGTGTCACGAGAAAACCTCTTCTTCAGGCATTTTGAAAAATGTGGGCCTGCTTGGCCCTGTGAGTGCCCATGATTATTCGGGTCAAAACAGAGTAAATGTACTGAAACTAATGTTTCCTTGTAAAATATGTTAGAAACTGAACTGCACATGAGCTAACCAAACTGTGCATATGCACAGTTTGGTTAGTGCATGTGTAGTTCACATATGCCCAAAGATACGATTTTTTTCTATGTTACCAATATGATAGATGTTGCATTTTATGATGTCAAAAGACTCCATATTGTAAACTTGTAATCATTTCTTCATGTGGGCCAAGTGTGAAGTTGAGTTGAAAATCTATCCACCATCTGGTTTTGAAATGGTTAACATTTTAGTGTTAATTTCAGGCCTGACAGACAGCTGTTCATTTCAGTAGCAGAATTAATGGGACGTGACAGAGGGGTTTCCTCATTAGACACTATCAGTGACCTTGAAATTATTGAGGGTCGCTTGGTTGAGCATGGATGGTTGGTGGCCTCCCGACAGATTTGAAGCTGCCATAATGATAAAGGTAATTATGGAAACTTAATTATAACATTTAAAAGAAAAAATGGAGGAACTTGTTCTGTTTCTGTATGTTGACAGTATGTCTCAGTCACCTTGGAGGTATCTGCAGCAGCATGTACTGAAGTAATTAAATCTAGATCATTCTTGCGTATAAATATCATTCATGTCTGTGGTCTGTCATGATGTCATTGAAGATGCACCTTTATATGGTAACTTTTCCTGGTAGTCTGCAAGATGTGTTCAATTGAGAAGGGGAGTTTGGCTGTTGAGCTATATTTATTTGGTAAGATGATGCTTGATAGAAGATTTATTTTGTCTTGCATACAGCAACTGTACAGCTCATTAATGCGCATTCCTCGAAAAACACTTGTAAAAAAACATATCTAAAAATATAAACATGACATTTATGAAATACACATACAAATCACAGAATAATACAGTCTGAATACATCCAAATCACAGGTAATAGTTATTGTAATAATGATCATCCTTTCACTGGCACAAAATGACTCAGTTGCTAGTAAAACAAGACTGTAAAGTTCTGTTTCAGTCAGTCATTTTATCATTGCTATACTTTAAAGCATATGACAATGATTGGTATGCAATTTTCATTTAAACTCTATATGCTGCAATAGCTTTGATGTGTTCCAGTGTGTCTAGCCTGAATTACTTTTCGATTAAAATTGTAATTTTCATCATATTATGTGAAAGAAAAACTTCCAAAAAGTAATATGAAATCCTCTTGAAATAACAGATATTTGGCACTGTTAACATAATGCAGGTAATTTGGTGGTCTCAGACAACTGAGGCATCATATTTGGCTATGAGACAGGGTTTTCTCTTCAAATATTAACCTCAAGTATGCAGACCAGTCTTGTGGCTCTGTTTGATTATACATGGTGACTGTGTTTGATTTTACATGGTGACTACTGTACATATGAGCCATAAAATGACATAACCTACAAAGTAGCATGTACGCCCAGCAAAGACTCAGATCAGCCTGGGCATCTGCATGGAGCTAGCTTCAACCCTTAACTACCGTATAAGCATACAGCCAAGACTCTGATCAGGCTGGGTGGATGCCCAGGTTGATCTGAGTCTTTGCTGGGCGCATATGCCACTTCGTTGGTTTTGCCATGATGGGGCTCATATATATTCTATCCTTTTTCAGGTTTGCTTACCACTTACATTTCTAGTGCTTGGGAGCAGACGAAATAGAGTGGGACTTAGTGTACAGCAGAACTTGGGTTTTCTCTTAAACCCTGAGTTGAATCCCACTTTTGCTAAGACAACACATGGACTGAGCCAATTATTGTGAATTGGCCCTTAAAATGTGTGCTCAAACTATATGCTGAAGCAAAAGAAATATCTGTCTTCCACTCAAAATCTTGTGATCATGTAACTGAAAAGAAAACATATTGCTTTGTTTAGAAAAACAATGGAAAATTCACTGATTTACAGTAAAGTTGTATGGACCAATATGCTGCACGTGGAAGAAGGGCAAAATCAATATATCTGTACAGTGTCATGGTCCAGCATTTACTACACCACATCATTGTATCTATCATGCAGGATTTCAGACTGGAGTGGTGCAAAATAAAGATCAGTATAGGCATTTAAAAAAGGTTTATACTCTTTTGCCTCTAAGTTTACGGTGGCTGTGGTCAGATTGAAAGAATGCACAGGTTGCTGTGAGTTCTCATTGTTATAACTTTTAAAGGATTCTGGTACATGATCCTATGTAAATTGTCTTTGAATGCAAGAGTTTTGAGACTTGAAATCAGATTGTGATTTTGTGTAGGACAAATTTATTTTGTGCGCAAACTTCTGCTGACAGTGTTATTTGACGTTCAAATTCATCAAAGTCACGGCTTAGCTAAGTGACTATTATCACCCATACAAAACGTGAATCAATCATTGTCGACGGTGTTATCCACCCAATTCTAGTCTTACAGATTGCCTGTATTTTGATAAGTTTTCTAATCCTGTCTGACTAAACATTTTTAATTCATACCTGAAATTAAAAGTGAAACCTAATCGCCATTGCACCGCTTTCTCTGTATCACATGACCTGATCAGCTGACCTTTGCCCTGGGCTGAACCCGCAAGGGTGATTTTGACTTTAGACAAGTCAAAACCACATCACAAGCATATTTTTCATGTGTTTACTTAAGAAATGACTTTTTCTGTAAATTGAAATAGTTTTCTCATGAATATTTTGATTTTGTAAACATGCAATTTGAGCTTTATCAAGACATTTTGAAGTCAAGATATCCTGCAGCTTCTGTAGGCCACCTCAGGAAAAGTCATTGGAATTTTGCATTCTGATGATTTTTTTTTTGACTTGTGTAAATCTTGGCACCAAGAGTTACCAGATTCGATGAAGTCATGCTGTAGGAGGCCAAAAAAAAGTATACTTTTCTACTCATATGACCAAGCTATCTGTTTGGAGTCTGCATGATTTGCATCTAAAATTTCAAAGTACAAATCACTGAATTTGGACCAAAAATACGGAAAATAGTAGGTTATATGTCCATGTAGAGTTTACCCTTAAGCCAGGCCGCATAGCGCAGTCAGTAGTGCATCTGGATTAAGAGTCAGAGGTCCCGGGTCTGATACCTGGTCCAGCCACATACTTTTGTTTCTCTTCCGCTGATTCAAGAAGGGCAGTTGTCAGTTACTGGGGAAAGTATGCACACTTAGTACTGGTTAACCTCTTTAGGAAGCCTAAGCCTGCCGAGGAAGAGTGTGGTTAGGGTAACTGACCGTCCCAAAATGACCATAGCTGTATACCATGGACGTAAAGCAACAAAACAACAACAAGCTTACCCTTAAAACTAAAAGTGCCAAAAATGAAAATAGTGCAATTTGCAAACAGAGTAGATCCTGATGAGGCGGCTCATAATGAGCCACTACATTTGGATCTACACTGTTTGCCCTCTGTTCTTTGAATTATCAATATGATATAGCATGGACAAAATGTTGTTTTGTTTTTTTGAGATTTTGCCAATTTAAAATTGTAGTCTGGATTTTCTGCACTTTAAGGGTTAACAAAAGGTTCAATGAAACGAAATTTTATTGTCTGGGCTTAAGAACTGACACTTAAGTTTCCTAGTGTATAGTCACAATGGTTGTATCAATTACGCAAAAAATTGTCTCTGAGCTCTTAAGATAAGAGAACTCTTGAGGTATCGAAGCTTGTTCAAGCAGGACAGCTACTAGAGTTGGCAAGATGGTGGAACCAGATACGTTTCCAGTCAAGTGGTCATTGTACCAAGTGCTCTAAAAATTTTGTAAACAAATCAAAACATGACCGGTGATATTTGTAAAGGGCCTGTAGCATTATACCATGAACAGTGGAGACTCAGCTTGAGTAGAGTGCAACTGTGCAATGGAAAGATGAATGCATGAGGTGCAATTTTATAACCTTTTCAATGGTATTTCAGTTTTATCGGGATTATGAAAGGCTCTGTGCAGTGAAGTGCCTTTTAATTAGTTTTAGACAAATTCTCTCCTCCAGTGGGGCTTGAACCAAAGCTTGGAGCACCTAAATCACCTGGCCACATGAATGCTTTTGCAGTGTAAAAAATAGTTGGATGGATGACCTGCGATTTTCCATCCTTTTCAACAGTATTTCAGTCATATCAGGACGATGGGATGGTTATAATGAAAGGCTGTGTGCAGTGGAACCCTGTTTATGGTAGGAAAGATCCTTAGCTCGAACCAGGTCCGCTAGATCAGTAGGACAGTGCTTAACTCACTGAGCTACCTGGGCTCCTTGCAGTGTAAAGCTAAGTTTCTTAAGTTTCTGCTGTAAATATTTCAAAGTCATGGTTTATATGTGGACAGCAAAGACTGTGACCAGACTGCAAAGAAATCAAACATTTCCACTGAAGGCAAACAACTTGGTGCTATTATCACACCGGGTAGGCGGCAATCGAAAACGCTCTAAACAATGGATTAACACAGATCAAAAACCTTTAGAACACATTTTCGATTGCAAACTGGCAACAATTTGCAATCAAAAATGCTGTTTCTAACGGGTTTTGATCCGCGTTTGTCGATTGCATGAGTGTTTTTGATTGCAGCCTACTCTAGTATGATTATAATCATAACAGTTTCTAATATTGTTTATCTGAAAAAGTCTTATGGACTTGGTTTGCAACTGAATATTACATTGTTTTCTTTTTAACTACTTAGTAATGACCCACAGTACCTCATAATACTGATAAAGCAAAATGTCTTTCAAGAAATTAATTTTTATACAAAATTAGTTCTTTGTTGATAGCTTTAAATTAAAAATCGTCTGGGTTGATATCTCTGTTTTACTGTTAATATATATTTGTACCAGCTGCAAACAAACAGAAAATTGTAAAATTTGAATAAATTAATTATTATATTTTGTTATATGTTGACCTTAGCAAAATATACTGTAAAAAGTCTTAAGTACTGGGATAGATAGGTTTGAGTAAACAATGTGGACCCAGACCATACTGCTTCTAAAGGAGCAGTCTGATCTGGACCTACACTGTTTGCCATTTCATCTACATCTATTGGATGCATTACTGCATTGTAAAACCAAACTGTTTGACTTTTAAGACAGTTTAGGTGTCCCAATTTTAAGAATTCTTAGGGGAAAATATGCTTCGACAAACATAAAAGGGTATGCAAAGCACAAAATGGGCATCTGTACAGTCCTTGTCAAGAGTGTGATTTGTTGTTGGTTTAATTCTTAGGTTTTGTTCACTCACACTGCATATGTACTCAAGAATCGGAAATCCACACATACTGAAAATGACAGCCTTTTTAATATGTGGGAAGGAACCTTTTTGTATGTATCGTGCCTCAGACAGTAAGCTGTAGATTTTGTCTCATAATTTTACAATATATTAAATAATTAGTCTGTAAAGGCCCTAGGTAAGACATAATTTTAAGGTAATAAAATTTTGATAAATTTGCTTATTTCTTTATACAGATATATAATGTATATTATAAAGAAATAAAAGTTGTCAAAATTAATAGATTCTTACATAAAATAGAGAATTAACTCTATATCCCGTTTTGTTTGTGATACATTGTGTAAACAAGGGTTTGATTTTTGACCCCCTTCTAAATGGCGGTCATCTCTGACGGAACAAATTTTTTCCCTTAGAATCAAATTCTTTCCATAAAGAGCTACGTAGACCCCAAGTGGCCAAAAAGCGAAAAGGGTATCTAAAACTTTAAGGCTTTTGCTGATCTGAGGCTTCATTGTTTGAATTGTATTAAGGACTGTTTTATATGTTTTGTGGCTCAGACAGTTAGCTCTTTTATAAATGTACAAGATCAAATAAGTCTGAAAGGCTCTAGGAAAGCCTAAATTTTAGGGTCATAAAAGTTTTCTATTATGTCTCAACACAAATACATTTATGAAGTATATTGTTATGATATTACTGAGATCTGGGAATAGCAAAAAAATATGGGCTGTCCTTAGAAATTTTATAGATGAAATGATTTCAGGAGATTTCACAACAGTGTAAAAAAATGTCAATTTACATTGCCTGCATACTGACAAACAAAACATATTTCTATTGTTGAGCACACCTGATAGTGTGTGGTATGGCTTCAGCAGAGTCCCTTGGCAAAAGGATAAATTTATGATTATTTGTTAACCAGACTCCAATAGTATAAGAAATAGCCCACTGGGCACACATGTTGAATCAACATAGAAGGATTAAAAGCAACAATAATTCAACATCATGACATAGAGTCAGTGTTGATTCTTTGTTGATTCAACATTGTGTGCTTGATGGGAGAAAGCTCTTTAATTCAGGTTGCACACTACATCAAGCAGTTTGATCACTATCACAGCAGAAACTGTTACAGCTGCTTAATAATCAGCCATCTATGTTAATAATTTTTTGCTGGATAGGTCACCAGAATCTGAAATTGTGGGCTGTGGACAAAAATGCTAATATTCAGTACATGTTCATCTGTAAATTCCCTGTTGATGGCAAAGTTCCTACTCAGAGGTGTAACCTACAAAAAGCTCATGTCACAAGATTCAAACAACAGAAGAACAAGCAGGATAAGCAGCTGTTCCATGATAGTCACCATCAAACTTTATGTTAAGGTCTTTGCTGCTGACACAATTGCATGTCTGTAGGCAGTCAAAATCACCAATGCTTAGCTTTGCAGTTCTGCAGCAGATTTTTGCACAATCACCTGTGGATCAGCCTTCCTGTTTTTGTTTTATGTTGGTTTTATTTTGGTTTCTAGCCTCATTTTTCTGCTCCAGTAATTTAAATGAGAATTTTATGACTGTCTGTCCTGGTAGTAGAGATTGCCATATGTACTGTATTTTTCCTAATAAGTGTGCCAGGCACTGGTACTAGACTTAGAGGAGTGCCCTTCTTATGGTCAGTTTTGCCTTCTCCTGTTGCTATTCTGAGGCCCTAAATGCCTGCAACGATAAATCTAAGGCCCTAAATGCCTGCACTGATAAAGGTCTATTGCCTTTCAGCTTTTAGTCAAAAAATAAAGTTAGTGAGCCCTAAAATGATGGTCTGTATCAGAGAGGCTTATTATTGTTTTTTAGGGCTGGAGTAAAAAGAATTTTAAGCTTCGTGTTGTGTTCATTAATGAAAATAGCCTATATATTAGAACTTTACTAGTTAATTTCATATTACAGTAGAACTTAAATGGCTCGAACATGAAAATTAGTTCCAGCTGAAGGTAGTTCTAGCCATCCACAGTTAATTTCTATATAAACTGACCTCTATGGACCCAAGGATGAGCTCTAGCCAGACTGGATTAATGAGCCATCAGGGTTCAAGCCATTGAAGTTTTACTTTATTTCATTTCAAATTTTATTCAGCTATATTTATTCAACTATAAGATGAGAGTTTATCCGTCAAAAGTTACCGCAATAACATGTGTATGTAAATCAGTCTTGTGAAATTCAGCTGTGAGATTGGGTTTTCCTTTTGAAAACAGTCCCAAAAATCTAGATCTGTCTTATAAGACAGATCTAGATTCTTGGGATTGTTTTTCAAGGAAAAATTCCACCTTATAACAGAAGAAATATGATATGTCTGATACATAAAACTAAGACCCTGAGGTTCTGTTACCATGGCCGTAGCCAAATTTAGAGCTTTTGGCAAAGTTGTCAAACGTTGCACTTGTCTGAGGTTGTAAAATATGCACAGTTGCATTTTACAGGCATCAGTTTGAGCATCATGATAATATTAATGGCATTAAAATTGATATTGGTTTACTTATGCCAATACTGCTGCTTGGCTTCCTGCATCTGATAGTCTGGGCGTGAATTTTCTCATCCTGATTACATCTGCTTCATTTAGGAATTAAGGTTACCGTATTTAAGTCGAATGGGTGCACTTTGCGAATTTGGTCTTGCCCGCAACTAGGTGAAGCAGGGTGTTATTTTTTGCAGCATCGTCAGTGGAAACTTTTGCATCAAGTTTTCTGGTTTCGTACTGTTTTATGACAACATGTCCATAGGCAATTAAGTCACTGCCTTCCATTGAATTTCCTCCCTTTTTCAATAGAGATCAACTCTTGACAGAATTTCTCCATTTTGAGCAAATTCTTTCCTTTAAGAGTAGATTCCTGTTGAAAAGGCTGCTTTAAAGTTTCTAGTCCATGTTGTCATAATTACCTCCGATTAGCAAACAGCAAGAAGTTCTTGCAGTGAGATAAACTTTCAGCTATGCATGTAGTGTTTTGAGCTGGTCTGTAAAAGAGAGAATAAGATCAAAACATATTCATTGTATGCTGGTCATGTAGGGGGTTGAGGTGAAAGTGAACATTTTTAGCCTTCTAATCTGCCTGTGAGATAGTTCATTCTGATATGACATGATGTGACCTCTTAAAGTGGTAATTGACTGCCACTGAACCTTTAAGGCCCTTGAAGACCTATGCAAGTGACCCCTTTCACAGGTCCATTGATAGATCAGAATGGTTTGGTTTTGAAGTTCTTAAAGCAAGCCCCAAGATCGGAGCAGGTTCCTTTGCCCATGAATGAATAGTCAGGACTGTGATGAGTCCGTTCACTTATGTTAAATTCTGATGAATGTTCTTGCTTCTCACTTTATAGATTCTATAGTACCAGAAGATTGATAGTGCCAACAGGAAATGCTCATATCAGACTGCATGTGTGCAGTCTGATCTGAGACTTTCCTGTTTGCACATGGAGTAAGCCACCTTTTCTCTAGAATCTGAATTCAATCTATGTACTATATCAAATCCTAAAAATTGGGACACCTAAAATACTTACCGATATTATCCTAAAAATGGAACAGCTATGTCTTTCAATGCAGCAGTGCATCCAAAAAAGGTGCATATGGAAAAATTGGCAAACAGTGCAGACGCTGGTCAGTCTGATCTGTGCCTGCACTGTTTGTTAAAATCTTTTTGCCCTAATATGTAGAATATTTATGGTATATGTAGAACGATATTGAGGCTGAGCATTGAAAAGCCTGCAAACTTGCATTAAATTATTGTTATTATTACAGCTAATGTACAAACTAAAATTGGTAATATTTTTTGCGGTCTGAATGAAGTCCCCCTTGCTCTACTGCTGCAGTATGTTAGACTGATGAATAGCTGAGAGTATAAGCCATGTTCATGCAGGGATTACCATGAAGAAGTCTCGCTTTTGCCATTATTTTGCAGCACTTCGCTCTTTTTCCCTTGCCGAGTCTCACCTGTAGAATGTGATCATGCATTTCACCTGATTTTGTTCCGGACCATTTCAGCTGGAATCTTTACCAGGTAAGCCTGGTGTCTGTGGATTTTAGGTCAGGTGTACTTAAATCTTATTTTAATTCTTGATATCTTTCTGTTTGATTATGTAATAAGGGCTTTACAGTTAAAATTAAGATATTCACAGAAACTTGGAATTTGTGGTGGGCGAGGACAACTATGCTGGGAATTCTGGCTGTTGGCAGAATATTCTGATAAAGATAGTTGCTTTGAAGCTAAAAAAAAGGTTTGTTTTTCCCCCCACATATTAAAATTTACTGGAAATTTCAAAAGGTCTGCATGGGATGAAATCACTTGTACACAGCACCAGTCCTCAGTGATATCAACACCTAAACAGAGTGTATTTGCCTGAAGCCCACCATCTTTAGAGTCCTTGACAGGAAAGAACTTGCTCCTTAACAGTTCTAAAACTTGAACAAATTTTATTTATATTGGCTGCCAAAATAGCAAAGTAAGGAGACCTTGATTTGGGTCTACTTTATTCTTTATTTCTGATCATGAGGCATCATTTGCTTAAAGAAGAAGCATTTTCCATTTGCAGAACACTGAAAAGACAAAACATGACAATGCAAAGAGACCTGTGCGTCCATGCAGTGAAGAAGTACATTTCCTTGCTGACCCCACCCCACCCCACAAGGAAAGGTAGAAAAATGGAGTTACTTCCCTTGTAAATCACCTTAAGGTAATTATGGCACCCAGAAAAGGGTGGTGATTAGTAATATGACCAGCGACAAGACAAAACCAACAAAGTGGCATGTGCACCCAGGGAAGACTCAGATCAGCCTGGGCATCTGCCAAGTCTGATCAGAGTCTTCACTGTCCGCATGTAGATAGCATAGACCTTATCTACCCTTTAAACACTTAGCGAAAGGTCAGATCAGACTGGGCAGATATCCAGGCTGATCTGAGTGCGATGGGCGCACAACCGCTTTGTTGGTTTTCTTGTGTCACGGCTCATATGTCAAAGAAAATGGCTAGTCATTACCTGAAATGGTGCAGATGACACAGAAAAAAACTGCAAATCAATAATGATGACTTGAAGCCGATAATGGGATCATTAGACAAGTATTTACCATAAAAAATGGGACATTTTTACCAATTGAATTATTGTAAACTTTTGGTCATTTAAATTTTTTTTCTAACTGATGATTGTTAAAGAATTTTGGAAGACAAATGGGGCCCAATCTGGTTCGACATTGATCCTTTCTAAGGTGTGCCTGTTCTTAGTTTTCAATATTAGCAATTGCTCAGGCATTCATGTGCCTTAATACATAGGGTTGTATGGTAAAAAAAAACAATGGCAGGCAAAGGTGCCTTTTAAGTTTAAAAAAGTGCCAAAAATGAAGATAGTTAATTTGCAAGCAGCATAGATCCAGGAAGGTGGCTTATGAACCATACTGTTTACTCACTAGTCTTTGAAATCACATTGTGATATAGCATAGAGAAATCTTTAACCCATTGCATTCTGGGTATTTTTTGTCGTCTGCTGAAATTGTCGTCTGCATCAAAAATCAAGAATATTTTGAAAATATAGGTCTAACTCTTGTAGAAATGATCTCTAGGCAGCAAACAGTTCGGATCTCAGATCAGGCCCCACAATTGTGGGGCCTGATCTGGATCCAAACTGTTAGCCCAGATACTCCTAAAGGGGTATTCCGAATGGAATGGGTTAATTTAATTCTGCAGACGTAAATTTTTTTATGCTTTAAGGGCTCATAGGACAAACTGCTTGGGAAGACTGTTCTGCTTGTGAAGTCTTTGATCTGCTTCTGAAGCCATGCAGCCTGAGAAATGCAGTTTCCTGCCTGCACATTCAATTTGTGGGTCTCTGGAACACTGTACATCATTATTTATAGACTACAGGACTAATGTGTGTCCAAAGTTAGCAGTTGTTACGAAGATCTGTTTTTCTTGGCTCCAGGGCCTAAATAAGGCAATGACTGATCTGAATTTAATATTGAATTACTGTATGAATAAGAGAAATCTTCCCTGCAGCGGCGTTAGTAATACGGTATTGAAGTGTCAATTTTGTTAATTGATGAAAAAGTTGTTACTAACAACGTGCAATTCAGACTGGACTCAGGCAATGATACATTATCAGTATATTCAGCTCTTGTTAAAATCTAGATGGATCAATCGATTTCTGATTTTTATTTCAAGGTTTTCCTTGAATTTCAATCTTCATTACTGTGTTTTTCATAAGTATTTGGATTAAAATACATAAGCAAACAGTGCAGACCCAGATCAGACTGCTCCAAGCAGTCTGATCAGGATCTACACTGTTTGCTTAAAATGATTTATGATTATTCCATATGGAATTGCCCAAATTTGCAAATTAGAAGAATCCATGCAGAAATGATTGACTGTCCAAATATGAAGATTAGATATGGTGTTAGTAATGTTTGTAAATAAAAGAGTTAGTGTTCAGTTGACGAATAGTTAGTCACCAAGACATGACAGTCATTCGCTAATTTAAGAAACTGATTTTCTTCATTAGTTGTTTTTTTATGCTTTTCATTTAATGTGTCAGTTGTGATTATATCCATTGCAAGTGTATGTGTGCAGGCCTGTTGTTTAAGAATTTTTGCAATCACCCAATATTGAAGTATAAGATGGATGTTTCAGAATATTTGCATTTACCCATTATCCTCTAGGGTGTAAGATGGGTGTTTCAGAATATTTGCAATCACCCATTAACCTTTTAAAGGTATAAGAGGGGTGTTTCAGAATATTGGCATTCACCCATTATCCTCTAAGGTATAAGAGGGGTGTTTCAGAATATTGGCATTCACCCATTATCCTCTAAGGTATAAAAGGGGTGTTTCAGAATATTTGCCATCACCCATTATCCTCTAAAGTATAAGAGGGATGTTTCAGAATATTTGCAATCACCCATTATCCTCTAAGGTATAAGAGGGGTGTTTCAGAATATTTGCCTTCACCCATTATCCTCTAAGGTATAAGAGGGGTGTTTCAGAATATTTGCCATCACCCATTATCCTCTAAGGTATAAGAGGGGTGTTTCAGAATATTTGCAATCATTCACCATCCTATGAGGTATTTGAGGGTGTTTCAGAATATTTGCATTCACCCCTTGTCCTTTGAGGTATCTGAGGGTGTTTCAGAATATTTGCAATCACCCATCATCCTATGAGGTATTTGAGGGTGTTTCAGAATATTTGCAATCACCCATCATCATGTGAGGTATTTGAGGATGTTTCAGATTATTTGCATTCACCCATTATCCTATGAGGTAATTGAGGGTGTTTCAGAATATTTGCAATCACCCATCATCCTTTGAGGTATTTGAGGGTGTTTCAGAATATTTGCAATCACCCATTATCCTCTAAGGTATAAGAGGGATGTTTCAGAATATTGGCATTCACCCATTATCCTCTAAGGTATAAGAGGGGTGTTTCAGAATATTTGCAATCACCCATTATTCTCTAAGGTATAAGAGGGGTGTTTCAGAATATTTGCCATCACCCATTATCCTCTAAGGTATAAGAGGGATGTTTCAGAATATTTGCCATCACTCATTATCCTCTAAGGTATAAGAGGGGTGTTTCAGAATATTTGCCATCACCCATTATCCTCTAAAGTATAAGAGGGGTGTTTCAGAATATTTGCAATCATTCACCATCCTATGAGGTATTTGAGGGTGTTTCAGAATATTTGCATTCACCCGTTGTCCTTTGAGGTATCTGAGGGTGTTTCAGAATATTTGCAATCACCCATCATCCTATGAGGTATTTGAGGGTGTTTCAGAATATTTGCAATCACCCATCATCATATGAGGTATTTGAGGGTGTTTCAGATTATTTGCATTCACCCATTATCCTATGAGGTAATTGAGGGTGTTTCAGAATATTTGCAATCACCCATCATCCTTTGAGGTATTTGAGGGTGTTTCAGAATATTTGCAATCACCCATCATCCTTTGAGGTGTTTGAGGGTGTTTCAGAATAGTATCAATCACCCATCATCCTATGAGGTATTTGAGGGTGTTTCAGGATATCTGCATTCACCCATTATCCTTAGAGGTATTTGAGGGTGTATCAGAATATTTGCATTCACCCATCATCCTATGAGGTATATGAGGGTGTTTCAGAATATTTGCAATCACCCATCATCCTATGAGGTATTTGAGGATGTTTCAATATATTTGCAATCACCCATCATCCTATGAGGTATTTGAGTATGTTTCAGAATATTTACAATCACCCATCATCCTATGAGGTATTTGAGGATGTTTCAGAATATTTGCATTCACCCATTATCCTCTAAGGTATAAGATGGGTGTTTCAGAATATTGCAGTCACACATTATCCTCTCAGGTATAAGAGGTGTGTTTCAGAAAATTTGCAGTCACCCATTATCCTATAAGGTATAAGAGGGGTGTTTCAGAATATTTGCAGTCACCCATTATCCTCTAAGGTATAAGAGGGATGTTTCAGAATATTTGCAGTCACCTATTTATCTTTGAGGTATAAGAGGGGTGTTTCAGAATATTTGCAGTCACCCTATGATAAAGGTCCTGGCTGCAAATATTCTGAAACAACCCCATTATACCTGCAATGGCTCCATCTTGAAGTTATAGTGGCCATTATGGGCATGCAGTAGATGTTGGAGGTCCACCAAATGAAAGGCGTGCATGCAGGCAAACAGTGATTTCATTTGCATTTAGATATTCAGATACATCAGTTACAGATTATTGCATGCTGGTTGTTTAAATGTCTCTTGAAGCCAGGCATTAAAATCTGAATTTTATCAACATGTTTAGAAATCATACCTGTTTGATGGGTTCCGAATCTACACACAAATGTAAAACCATATGTAACCCAGATCAGGTGTCCTTGACTTTTGATTTCTAATAATCTCTGGCATTAACCATGGGCTCAGGGGAGATACAATAACATCTAATTTTCTCTTTAATAGCTAAGTTACTTGATAATCCTGTAATGAATGAAGTTAATATGATTAATTACAGTGTGATTACAGAGTGATCAATATCACTGATATTTTCTGAACTTCAACAATTAATAATGTTGAAAGCTTATAGCACACTCCCGCACCTGGATATTATAATATGCAGCATTAACTTGTGGAAGAAAGAAGAAATATTACAGTGTAATGACGATGAAGGATTAAGGCTGCAAGTCAGATTTACTAACAAAATCTCTGGCAGCTGATCTCGAAATATCTGTCATAATTTCCAGTTCATATATACATTATTAACAGGTGAAAATGAACTGGACATTATGACAGATATTTCTAGCTCAAGTGCCAGTGAAGAAAATGTATTAAAAAAATGTAAAAATGAACTGAATACTATGTGCAGGTGCCAGTGAACAAAATGTATTATAATGTAAAAAATGGGCTGGACATTACTACAGATATTTCAATATTTTCCATGTCAGCATGACATTTCTTTTGCTATATCATTAACCAGCCAGCAGCTTTCAATCTGGTTGGCAATATATGCCTGTAAATTCCCATCGTCAGATCAACTAGAATCCCACTAGAAGATCTTCTCTCTTCATTCCAGTCTCCATAAGGGAAGAAGTCATGATGGTGATACCATGTCAAAGTGCAAGTCCCTCACAGTGACCCTTTTAATGGATGTTTGATGTCAAGTCAATGTAAACACCAATGCAGCCTGTACCTGATACAGCCACACCAGACCCAGCATCATAGGCAGGGAGTACAAGTTATGAATCCAAGCACCAACAATAACAGCTTACCGAGATATATCCCTCATTTTGATGTTTCTCTACATTCACTCCAGTGTCAATGCATACGTACGTACATGCAGGCACTTGGGACAGAATTTTTGTGTGTGTGTGTATCAATGATAAAATCATGCAGGGCAAGGGCAAATCCTTTGCATAGCTTACCTATGTGCAGTTTGAAATAATTGCCTTTCCTTCATATTTCAAAATGTTGACACTTCACTTGAAATGGCTTGTAAAATTTCAAGGTGGCTACCAAGTTTTATGAAATTGACAACATTGGCCTAGGCAGACAGCGTGTTTGAAATGCCTGTACCTTATATATGTTTAAGCCATTACTCCACTGAAGATTTTACAATTGAAATCCAAATAATTTCATACTTGCAGACAAATATTTTAAGTAAATACTGTTCATTTATATTTGCATGTAAAACTTTAATTGCATGATATTTTCAGAAAAGAAACATTACACGCAAACCATCATCATCCCTGAGACAGCACAGACATGTATTTTATATTTTTCCAGGAAAACTCCCGACTTCTGGAGCCAGCAGTATCAGATGACAGCTTGATTAATCCCGAGCCTGTCTTCTCATAATCTCACAGAGGCTCATTTGCATAGAAATTGCAGGGTAGGTGAAGCTGACTTAATTATTTGAAATATCTGGATTGGAGTTAATTGATGATCCCTGACAGTGAGTGATGCCAGTTTTCTCTGCATGGTGAGCAGAGAGACAAATAATTCATGTTCCTTTGACTGGAACATTTGTTTTCATATTATTTTTTCGTGCATTGCATGAGAAAGGAATTTTAAGCAATAGAAAACACATTTAGAGCTTTAACTCTTAAAGCACCAAAAACAAAAATAGTTAAATTAGCAAACAGTGTAGATTCAGATGAGGCGGCTCAAAATGAGCCGCCTCATCTGTATCTGCACTTTTTGCCCTCTAGTCTGAATTATCAATATGATATAGCTAGGAAGAAACAGTTTTTGAAATTTTGCCGATGTAAATTTTGTTGTCTGCTTTTTTGACACTTTAAAGGTTAAAGCCAAATAAATACTGATGAATTTAAAGATTAATTATGATGAAGTCGTACATGCTTAATTAATGTAGACTTTATTAAAAAGTGAATCAGTATAGTGCATTTTGCTGTCAGTTGCAAACAGGTTTCGGTTATTTTCTAGAAAAGGATTAAGCATAAATAAACCATATCCAAATACTTCTTATAGTTACATGTTGCCAGATCATGTAATTTCTGAATTTTGAATGTTTCTGTAAAAATCTATTACTTGTAATGCAAAATTTAAGCAGTTTCACTGCTACAGCCAACATATTACTGTTAAGCATAATTGCATGGGTACTGTTTACTCAAATGTGGTTTTTCAGGTTTTTGAGCCAAAAATGCATTTATTAACAAAGCTCAACATAAAATTTGATTAATTGTGCAAATTTTATTTTAAAGATATTATATATTGATCACATGCTTTAATAAGTATGTAAAGTTAAAACAGAAAATCCCATTAACCATTTAAGTTACTCCCTTGTCATTAAGAGGTAAAAATGACATGTCTTTTTATAAAGAAACATTTTATGCAAAGCCTAAATGTTTTTAAAACTGAGTTATGTTTAAGATAAAAAAGAATTAAGAATGAATTATTTGAAAATTTGGTATCTTTCACTGACTTTTAGAGAAAATTGGGATTGTTTCTTGCATTTCTAAGCAAATAGACTATTACTTATTTGGCTTCAGGTGGGATCCCAGAAGAATCATTCCTGGATCCTTGTAGCAATACTAACTTTTCCTACCCCACTTTCCAGCATTGTGAAAATGTATGAGTTGCTGCAAAAATCTGTATTGGAAGGACTAAGTCTTGGTTCTGTTGTGGTTTGTATAAAATGTTATTTGGAGCCCTGCAGATGTACCCAAATGCTTTAAGGTGCCTCAGATATGGAGACTCTTATCTTCAAATAGCAGATGAAAATCAAACTCAGAATTATATCGTTTTTTTGCATTATAAAATATTGCCTATTAAATATATTTTTACTGAAGCACCTGGGTGATAGATTTACATGAAAGATTCCATGGTAAGAAACAGGTGATAAGTGCATTATAAGCATTTGGGAAAGACTTATATTTCCCTGCCACAGACCAGCAAATTTTATTTGAGGTTGGTTTTGGATATTGGGTTTTGCTAGTTCAAATGCATATGGACAGATCTATTTGATAGATAACAAATTGAATTAAGGATAAATAGTATCTTCAAAACTGGAGTCTTATGGCTGCTGCTGACCTAAAGTTAAGGTCACAGACTTGAAAATCTGTATAGCATTTGCATAAAAGTTTGTTGTTAAGCTTATTTTCATTGGTTGGTCACTGGCTGGGGGTGCCCTGCTCACTTCTATATTTTGTTATAGAAGCCACCTACCCCCTCCTCCACCCCCTGCTATGCCTTAATCCCCTTTCCCATACTGTACCCAGCATACTGCTTTTATTTATACACATTCAGTTATTTACCCATCCCATTCAGTTCCCCCCTACCATTAACCATTCATAGTCTCCCATTCAGTCTTCCGTGTAGTTTTTGCCAAACAATCTTTAATAACCAGATTTGAGACTCCACAGAAATCAGATCTGGTGGCAAAAGTTTTTCTGCAGTCATCTTTTTTTTTGACCTTTTCGATTAATTTAGGATTTCAGCTTGGAAATATTTACACTTCAGTTAGAAAAAAACAGTTTAAAAAACAGTGTGTATAAATAAAATATGATGAATTACCTTTGAGTTCTATCTGTCATCTTTTCATAATTTTTGTTCCATTATAAACATTCTTACAAAAACATTTTACCTGTGTTCACAGTAAATATCTTGATAGAAGTTCCTGAGCCACAGTGCTGATCCAGAACAAACTGCTTCGTGCTGCTTCAAAGAAGCAGACTAATCAGGACCTGCAGTGTTTGCTGGTAGCTTTACAAATAACAAGGATCTGCCTGATCTGGGTCTGCAGTGTTTCCTCAGACCTGTCTGTCCTGGTTTATAGAGTTGTTTTGGGTAGCAAGAACAAATCTGAAAATTTAAGAGATGTGAAATGTATCATATGGCACAACATATTGCTGCTTTTGCATCATTTATGTGTTTACCTGAAGACTGTTGGATATGATTAACATTCATTTTAGATACACGTTTGTTTGAGTAACAGGTTTTTGAAGTGAGGGCAAAATCAACTGTACAGCATGAGGTTCATTTAAGCTGAATTGGTACGTTGTCAGATTTATTTTAAGTTTTGCCTTCTCAACAGGCTCCACTATTAAAGGAAATAATTTGCTCCTCCTCCTGGGGCAGGTTCTTTCCTTAAAGAATAGATTCCATTTTGAAGGGGCTAAGTCCTCCATGTAAGCAAACATGAATTCATAAGTGTTCCTTCCTTCTGTCAAAATGGCAGAAAAACATGTAGGCATACCTGTTTGCCTTAAGCATCTAACAGGGACTGTTACATTTTCTCCAGCCATAAGGTTGGATTAATAACAAGAGGACCAATGGTCCTGTAGCTCACCTGACATCTTACTGTCAACAGACACATTTTGTCACTTCAATCATTTGTTACAAATTTTAAACCAGTGGTTTTAGAAGAGTGCAGATTTTGATGTCAAACAAATCCAATATAGCTGTGAAGTTATACTGGTAACAAAACTAGAGGAAGTCACTAGAGCACCTTGTCCTAAAGTATACGGAGATAAACATTCTGAACAAAGATTGGACCAAAACTGTGCCCTCTAGAGTGTACTCAAGCTTTTTCTCATATCTGGTTTAGTGACCTAGTTTTTGACCTGGCATGACCCACTTACAAACCTGCCCTAGATTTCATAAAAATAAACAGTCTGACTAAGTTTCATGAATTGGATAAAAACAGTACCCTCTAGAGTGTACACAAGATTGTTCTAAGATTTGACCTAGTGACCTAATTTTTGACCTGCACCGCTTTCATCTGAATAGCGCCACCTCTTACACCTAGGGCTGCTACCTGAAACGGATAAAAGGTAACCGTTCTTGTTTATGTGATAAACGTTTATAAAGTTTACGTATCGTTTAACCGAACTTGAACACGTGCTAGACCACCATCATAGTGAAATACCTTAGAGTCGTCAGTAGTAGTCTATTTTAATGTACTTGACGGCGTCCTCAGAAACATCTAAAT
The DNA here is from genome assembly GCA_963989385.1 of Ctena decussata. Taxonomy (NCBI): domain Eukaryota; kingdom Metazoa; phylum Mollusca; class Bivalvia; order Lucinida; family Lucinidae; genus Ctena; species Ctena decussata. Next base: position 54,292,059 of record OZ022501.1, on the reverse strand, counting down.
CTTTATACTCTAAATTTTGCGTATTCTTATGCAAACCAATATCATGTACATATTATACGAGAATATTGTTTCATCACAATCGGGAACTTGTTTTAGTCATTGCTGATCAAAGACGAAGGAAACTTTGCGGACAGCACATGCAGTGTAATTGAAAAATTAGGCCTACCTGTTTGTCACAGAATAAGCTTACCAGGAAGGTGAGATAATTGCACTGACAGTAAAAATAGTCCATGTGACCTTGACTTAGCCCTAGATTGCTGAAATGAGAACTTGTCATACTAAACATTTTTGCATAGTTGAATGAAAATTGGTCCATAAATGAAAGCGCTAGAGCGATGACAGAGTTTTTCTAAAAATAGCCACTGTGACCTTGACCTTAGAATGCTGAAAAGGAGCTTGTTCAAGATATTGTCATACTAAGCAGTTGTGTGAAGTTAAATCAAAATCGGTCCATCAATGAAGTCGTCAGAGCAATGACAAAGTTTGTCTAAAAACAGCCACTGTGACCTTGACCGTAGAATGCATAAATGCAAACTTTTGCAAGATATTGTCTTACTAAATATTTGTGTGAAGATAAATCAAATTCGGTCCATAAATGAAGTTGCCAGAGGGATGACAAAGTTTTTCTAAAAATAGCCACTGTGACCTTGACCTTAGAATGCTGAAACGCAAATTTGTTCAAGATATTGTCATACTAAACATTAGTGTGAAGTTACATCAAAATCGGTCCATAAATGAAGTCGCCAGAGGGACGAGAAAGTTTTTCTAAAAACAGCAACTGTGACCTTGACCGTAGAATGCGGAAACGCAAACTTGTTCAAGATATTGTCATACTAAACATTTGTGCAAAGTTAAATCAAAATCGGTCCATAAATGAAGGCGCTAGAGCGATGACAAAGTTTTTCTAAAAAGAGTTACTGTGACCATGACCTTGACCCCACAACATTGAAACGCGAACTTGTCTAAGATATTGTCATACTAATAAAATTAAATTCGGTCCACAAATGAAGGCGCTAGAGCGATGACAAAGTTTTTTCTAAAAATAGCCACTGTGACCTTGACCTTGACCCCAGAACGCTGAAACATGTTCTTGTCAAAAATATTGTTATACTTATCACTTGTGTGAAGTACAATCGAAATCGGTCTATAAATGAAGGCACCAGAGCGATGACAAAGTTTTTTTTTCTAAAAGTAGCCACTGTGACCTTGACATTGACCTTAGGACGCTGAAACGCGAACTTATTCAAGATATTGTCTTACTAAACATTTGTGTGAAATTAAATCGAATTTGGTCCACAAATCAAGGCGCTTCAGCGACGACAAAGTTTTTCTAAAAATAGCCATTGTGACCTTGACCTTTCCCCAGAATGCTGAAAAGCGAACTTGTCCAAGATATTGCCATACTCATCACTTGTGTGAAGTTAAATCGAAATCGGTCCACAAATGAAGATGCTAGAGTGATGACAAAGTTTTTGCTAAAAATAGCCACTCTGGTCTTGACCTTGACCCCATCATGCTGACACGTGAACTTGTTTGTGGTAATGTCATACCCAATACTTGTGTGAAGTTACATCAAAATTGGTCAATATATGAGGTAGCTAGAGCGATGACAAAAGGTTAACATATGTACATACATACATACATACATACGTACGTACGGGACAGACCCTATATCCCCTCCATAACTTCGTTGTGCGAGGGGATAATAATCCAACCTGGCCCACAGTAGAAAAGGTCATGTTTTGGCTGTCCTGGATACCTGCAAGTTTCAAGGAGCTACGATCAAAAATGAAGGAGCTATAGCCCGGACAATATTTTCCCATTATATGTCGATGGGAATATATTTTATCGTTCAAGGGCAAGTAACTCTGAAAAGAATGATCCAGCCTGGCCCAAATTCGAAGTGGTCCGAGATGTTTGGGCTGTCTTGGATACCTGCAAGTTTCAAGGAGTTGCGATCATAAATGAAAAAGCTAGGGCCCGGACAACATTTTCCCCATTATAAGTCTATTAGAAAATATTTTATCGCTCAAGGGCAAGTAACTCTGACAAAAATGATCAGACCTGGCCCAAATTCGAACTGGTCCGAGATGTTTTGACTGTCCTAGATACCCTGCAAGTTACAGGAAGTTGCGATTAAAAATGAAGCTAGAGCCCGGACAACATTTTCCCCATTATAAGTCTATGGGAAAATATTTCATCGCTCAAGGGCAAGTAACTATCAAAAGAATGATCCAACCTGACCCAAATTCGAACTGGTCCGAGATGTCTTGGCTGTCCTGGATACCTGCAAGTTACAAGAAGTTGGGATCAAAATTGAAGAAGCTAGGGCCCGGACAACATTTTCTCCATTATAAGTCTTTAGGACCTTTTTGTTGCCATGGTAACCACAGTTTTAAACCAATCTGTCCCAAAACTACATGCAATCAATCCCCCACCCCAACAATGCTACACATAAAATTTGATCAAGATTGACCAGCTACTTTAGCAGTTATTAATGTTTAAAAGTGTGGACGTACGACGCAGGACGGACGACGGACCAAGCCTATACTATAAGCTCACCTTGTGAGCCTTCGGCTTAGGTGAGCTAAAAAGCTGAAGTAAAGATCTGCAGGATTGCAGAACTGTTATTTGGCCACTTTATTTCAGGTCTATGCTGCTGCTGTTTAATGATACTGCAGCCCTGCAGAATAGTTCACTCATCTGGCTGGCCAGCCATGGCAGTGAAGACTGAAGTACCTGGAGCAAACCACAAACTGTGTCCATGAGTGTTTTTGTACATTCCGACTGCAGTGCTCCTAATAACAAGGGATAACTTCAGGACAATTTTCCACAGGTCTGCATAAAGAACATTCGTTGAAAGCCGTTATTAGAATTGCCACTTAGAGACAGTTATAAAGAGGGATAAAAACATGTTTTGGTTGAGAAGTAAAATGTAATTATCTTAAAATTATTATCAATATCATACTTTATCCGAAGCTCTGAGTAAGAAGCCAGCAATTGCAAGGCAAATTACACCCTAAAATATGGGCTGATTTCAGATATAAGAGTTGCTTTGCACTAGTTGCCCGCAGCCACTGCTTAGACAAACATAATGACAGCAAAAACTACAGAAGGGTGATTCCTTTCACACTGAGCTATGGGACCATTTCAAATATAAGAATTCTATTGCACAAGTTGTCCACAGCATAAGAATAGTTGTGAGACCAATGGATGTGTGCATTGCAGAAACATATAAAGCAAATAGAAACCATTCAAAAAAAACGCTCGGGTTAAAAAAAGTTAATGATTTAGTACAGGCCATAGTAAAGAAAATCCAAACTACCCCCTCCTGCACCTGCTGCAAACACAGCAGGCTATTACCTCACTATTTTATTTAACATTCCCTGGCATTGAAACTCTGTCTCAGTAGTGAAGATATTGCGATACATGCGTTTCCTCAAATGTATCTTTGGCCAGCTGTAGACTAGACAGGTATTTAAAGTGAACAGATTATCCAGGTGTGTTATTTGGGGCATGTTAATCCTGCTGTTAAGGTTATTACAGGTGAGTACAGGTTTTCACCTGGAATCTTGGAGATCTATTATCAGATCTATACCTGTTCAGATACCTTGATGTTAGACAGTACACTCGATTACATAATTACTGATTTTGTTAACCCAGACTTCTCAAGTGGGGTTAATGGTAAATCTTTGAAGCCAATAAACTGTATATGCAGTATATAGTTGGACAGAAATGTGTGAGAAAAATGGCGTAGAAGAAGATCGATCAGACCAGGCATTAGGCTCAACAATGTTTCCCGACGGGAACATATTGTTGTTGGTGCAGACCCTGTCGGCATAGCTTCATGGCACTCTGTCTCTTGAAGCAAAAGATAGATTTCCTCTATTTTAACAGAAGGTATTTGAATATTGACAATATGGCATGTCTGCATCTCTTTATTGAAGGGATGGATGGATTTTGGCCGAACATGCACAGACAGACATATCGGTGTGACACAGAAAAGAACTGATGACTTTTGTGCATTTACTCTATTTTCAAGGTCACAGATCTTAGAATGTTGCAGAATGGCTTGACTGAAAGAGCATTTCAGTGCCACGGTGTTAGAAAATAGTGAGGCAATCTTGGTCATATCTCCTGAAGGGATGAATGGATTTTAACCAGACTTGCATAGACTGACATTGTCACCATTTTCAAGATTATAGTAGATTGTGGATTTGTACCAAACCTAGCATGAAATTATCAGTTGGAGAAGGGACAGAACTGATTAGATTTTGATGACCTTTTGTCTTAGATTTTAAGGTCACAAGAGGTTGTACAATTTACAAACGAATGGCTTGTATGAAATTAAAATCATAAAGAGTTCCTTCAAGAGCAGAGAATACATTAAGTAGAAGGAACGTGGGCAAGACTATGTAGTTTCGGCTAATAAAGGCTCACCAGTGACCCTGACAATATCTGGTGACGAAACCAGAAGAGAAAAGCATACTGTAATTTCTTAATTTTAATTGGGCATTCGATTCAAAGACTGATAAATACATGTATCAAAAAAGGTCCAAATAATATAAAAGGGCTATGATCTAGAATAAGAGTCGTCTAAACCAATCTTAATTTTAGATTTCTTAGAATATATCCTCTGATCTCAAAGGACAAAAAACAAATATACATGTAATCTGCACTATGGGTGATGTACGGGGAGACGTTTTACCTATCTCAAGAACCATATCTTGGACTCTTGCTAAACTAGCATTGAACATCATTGAGAGAGAGCGCTGAACTGATTAGGTTGGCTGATCTTGACCCTGTTTTCAAGGTCACAGGAGGATTTAGAATGTTAAAAAACGGCATTTGCACTTTGTTGTCTAAATGAAATATTAGATTCATATCAGTTAATTAGATTTGAGCCATTAGATTTTTATGAGCTTGACCCTATTTTCAAGGTCACAACAGAGAGTTAACTCAAAATTCCCCTTGTGGAGACGTATCTCATAAACAAGAAAATGGATTTTCATAATTCTTGCGCAAGAAAATAGCACTCAGCCAAGCAAGACCCGATACGACCCCACTTTCAAAAATAATTAAAATTGAAGATACCTTTTGAAACAGTGAACTGATTCATACCAGTCTTGGAACGGTATATCTTTAGGACATGCCAAAGACGTGAAGCTTTGGTGACCCTGATCCAAGGAGGATTTTTTTATGAATAAATACTTCTTGAACCAGTTGGTGGACTTCCACCAAACATTGATGGATATATTAAATGAACACTTCTTGAACTAGTAGGTGGACTTCCACCAAACATTTGATGGATATATTGTTGGGACAAGCCAAAGATGCAGTTAGATGCTGGTGCTTTCATCTCATTTCAAAAGCCAAGGAAGACTTTGTTGTGACATGTTCTTAGGTCTGCATGTTAACTTATCAGTATTTAAGAAAACTTACACTGCTGGGAAAGTGAAAGTGAGGGGCCTGTTTTTGTCAAAAAACATTCTCAGTTATTGTAAGTTTGATTTTTTTTTGTTTCAATAGCTGCTGGTTCATACATGTATGTATAGTCAGAGGCAATAAAACGTATACAGTTCTTTTTAGCTCACCTGAGCCAAAGGCTCACAGGTGAGCTTATAGTATAGGCAGGCATCCGTCGTCCGTTGTCCGTCCGTCGTCCGTCCATCCGTCAATATTTTCAAAAGACATCTCCTCTGAAACTACAAGGCCCATCGTTACCAAATTTCATATATAGCATCTATAGGCAGGGGGAACCAATAATACTGTTTTTTATCCAAATCGCTTTAGAACTTTGGTTGCTATGGCAACTTAAAGTTTCCATTGACTTGTATGGGAAAAATTGAAAATTTGCATTTATTGCTATGTCACTGCAGATATTTTGACAAAACTTTTTCAGAAATGTTCCTTGAGTAGTCCTCTATCAACCACATGAAATTTATGTAAATTGCACTATTAGGCTGGTTGCCATGGCAACCGAAAGGTTAAAAATAGAAAAGATATTCAAAAATCATCTTCTCGGAAACTATACAACCAAGAAAGCTCAAACTTCACAGAAAGGATATAGGTACTACCGTCTATTAAAATACTGTTTTTCTTGACAATTGCTCCAGCAGTTTGGTTGCTATGGCAACTTAAAGTTGCCATTGACTTGTATGGGAAAATTGAAAATTTGCATTTATTGCTATGTGACTGCAGATATTTTGACAAAACTTTTACAGAAATGTTCCTTGAGTAGTCCTCTATCAACCACATGAAATTTATGTAAATTGCACAATTTGACTCATTGCCATTGCAACCGAATGGTTAAAAATAGAAAAAAAATAAAATATCATTTTTGCAGAAACTATGTGGCCGATAAAGCTCAAACTTTACAGAACGGATCTTTGTACAAGCCTCTATAGAATTACAGGCTTTTATGGCAATTGCTTCAGCGGATAGGTTGGTATGACAACTTACAGTTTCCATTGAAATATAATGGGAAAAATGGAAAGCTGCAGTTTTTGCTATCTCCCTGCAGTTATTTTTGGATTTTTTTTATCTACAGAAATGTTGCTTGAGTAGTCCTCTATGATTCCGATTAATTTTGTCCAAATTGCCGAATTTGATTTGTTGCCATGGCAATATTAAGGAAATATTTTTGAAAAAAAAAATATTTAAAAATCTTTTCCTCAAAAACCATATAGGGGGATGAAGCTGATTCTTTGCATACATGTTCATGACATTAGCCACCACGTAAATATTGTTTTTTATTATTGTTACCCACATGGTTTCATTACTATGGCATTTTAAAGTTTCCATAGACTTGTATTGGGAAAAGTGCAAATTGGCATTTCTGTGTTACAGCAATATTTAGGCAAAAAGTTTTACAAACGTGTTTTTTTTTTTATTGTAACTTCATCAAACTTGCTAATATTTACTAGGACAAGCATAACAACTCAGTCAAAGTTGAAATTAGGCCGAATTGTACAACTTACTTCAGTGTTTCTTACTCTTGAGTGCTAAGGATGAATGGACTCAGGTGAGCTACAGGACCAATGGTCCTCTGGTTTTATTTTGAATACTGGGTCTCTTGTAAATGGCTGCGTGGAAATATTAATAATGTCATTTTGGCAAATGTCTAGCATTGCAAAACACGAACACAAATTGTTTTGCTGTTATTAATAATGGAGTTAAGACCGAAATTCAGCAGTTCCAATCAAAATTCGTTTTGCACATGACAAAACATGACCCAGTGTTTCAAATGAGATTGCTATATGTCCTTACAAACCTTTCATCCCCTTTTTGATGGAATGCACAAAAATGCATAAATTTAATTTCTACTGTCCAAATTCTATGTTTAAAGAGCTACTCGAGCGACAATGTTGACTTAGACTCTTTGTCCGTTTAAAGCGATGTTATTTCTTTATTCTTTGACTTATGGTATTGAAAATTGTTTCAAATTATGCGAAAATGATGGTACTTATCTACAGTGCCCAGGTATTATGCAGATATGTACACATCTATAGTAAAATCAAGACTGCATTACATGTATACTTCCTTTTGCCTCTAAGTATATTAAGAAATGGTTGAATGTATTGAAGGTAATTATGGTACTTGGAATGCAGACCTGGTTGTGCAAAACTGTGTTACTATGTTGCTAAATCCTGCTTCATTAGCTTTTTTACGCAATAAACTGCTATTTGTGTATTTCAACAGTCTGGTATAAAAATAAGGTTAAGATATTAATTCCAAAGGTAAGTATTTTGTGTGATAACTTTTTGAGGGTTATGATATGATGCCAAATTTTCCAGACAGTGTCAGTCTGGATAAACTGCAGCCAAAATAGCTCTGCAAATGCAATAGCAGATACATTCGAAAAATGTAACAAATTATAGGTGTGTCAATTAAGTCAAGTATCTGCCAGTAAGACAAGTGTTTGATAAAATCAATTATAGAATCCTGATAAACCATTATATCTCAGACACGATAATATCACCCAGTATTATGTATTATGTAACTCCCATTTTGGGCCATACCTTGGGAACAGGTTCAGCAGTACGTGTGAGCAGCAAAGTCTCAGATCAGACAGCATGTCCTTGCAGTCTGATCAGAGTCTTTGCTGTTTACTATTTACATTCCCATGCATCAGTAGATTTTTGCTGCAGCTAGGGCAGACACCGATCAGATTGAGTAGATTTGTGGCTGTGTTCTGTCCACACCTTCATTTTGGTGTCTTTTTTCTTCACTTGGCTCATTTGATTTATTGGCTTTTTCTCCAGGTAGATGGCATAATAGGAATTCGGTCATATTTTGTGTGAACTATACTAGAAAAATATGATAAAATGAAAAATAGGTAGTAATTAGCTATATGGAATGCTTACTTAGATGTCTAGATCACATCCCACCCAGTGGATAAACCTACTCCCAGTAATTATGTAATCATCAAAAAACAATATTTCTAATGGTAATGCAAAGCTGCCAGTATTTGAAAACGCTGATTTGGGCGGTTCTTAATCGCTAACATTTCCAGAGGGGCATGGTCAAACCTGCTTTAAAGGTCATTTTATACATGAATCAAGCAAAACCTTTCTGGCCTAAGTTGTCAATTTACCTGTATAGAGACCATGGCTGAGCCAGGTTAAAGGTTTAGCTGTTTTAAATTGTTAAAGAACATGAAAGGCGGAAAATACGGTCATCTAAGATTAGAAACGGATTGAACTGGAATAGCAAAATTTGTAAAAATTTGGTGCTGTTGTGTAGCTATACTGAGTCATTATTCTATTCTATTCTATTCCATAACCTTACTAGGTCGTTGGGCCACCACAGATGACTTCGAAAGAATCCCTTTCCACCTTGTCCTGTCTTCAGTTGCCCTAGCTGAGCTGGCAAAATCCATTCCTGTCCACTCCTTGATATTGTCTTCCCACCTCTTCTTCCTTTCACTGTGCCCTGAAGAATCCTTCTTGGCTAAACCAGAAGACATGGTCGAACCACCTTAGTTTCCGTTTCTTGACCAGCGTCAGGAGTTCATCATATTCTCCAGTGGCTGCTTGGATCTTCCTGCGAACCTCCTCATTGGTTATATGGTCCGCATTGAGTCATTATAGGAAGTGTTAGATATAATGCTTAAAATGTTTCGTGCTGATAGCGGATTGAAAGTTCATAAAACCATGTCCAAAATGTTGTCCGTTACAATATAGGGTAAAGTCGGGTAACTTCGGACAGCGGGTAAATTCTGACATATCATTGCAAACAGTGAAAATCCAGATGAGATGGCTCATAATGAGCCGTCTCATCAGGATTTTCACTGTTTGCCCAGTTAATTTTGTTTTTATTCCAAACAACAGACATATAAAGAAAACAATGTCACTGTCCAAATTTACCTGCTGTCCGAGTTTATCCGACTTTGCCCTACATGTTATGTCAGAGATGGCTGCTCGATGAGTACTTTCTGACTGCGCCAAATACTTCCTGCTAGAAGCCAGCTTTTCTTTATCATATTATTATGTTTCAGAATACCTGTAATACATGTGCTTTGTTCTGCATTTTAATTTAGAGCATATGTTTCAACATCCTGTTCGATTTTTTCTTGTCATTGTTGCACAATTGCTGTAAGTTTTTGCATTCACCTTTGATTCTGTTTTTCTAACCCATATTTCATTTTTAAAGGTGTGTGATTTATAAAAGTTTTATCACTAGCTTCAATTGATTAAGCATTTTTCTTCTTTCACCTGGCAAATCTTCAGTCTGGTAATCATAATCAGAAACCACTTTTTTCTATTTTAAATGATTTGTGACTAGCTTTTATAATGCAAGGAACAATATCAGACTCAAAAAAAAAAAAAAAAAAAAAAAAAAAAAAAAAATAGACAGCCTTCCAAACATGCAGCCAGCATGGACTCAGATCAAACCGCATAAATGCAGCTCTGCTGTTTGCTTGAATTTTTCAGATAAAAACCCAGACCATACTGCACATAGATGTGGGCTGGTCTGGGTTTTAGGGGTTAGATGTAGCATAAGGCATGGGTTTCTATAAAGTGGCTCCAGTTCAAATAATCTTGAATTATCAGGGGAAGCAGCATGTTCTAGGTAGGATACAGATTTGGAAAACTTCAGAGCTGATTAGAGTAGGCAGTCTTGAAAATGAAATTGATAATCTCACTGCAACTGCTGACCTGACATGATTTTATCATTGCAATGAGGGGAAAACTGCAAGTGAAAGTAAAGCTGTTTGTCTGTTTTGATAATCGTAGACTAATGAATTGAGCATGAAGTTGATAATAGCGTTAAAGAATTTGGATATCATAGAATTTTAAAGGCTGCCTGAAAGGACACACATTGTATAGAATATTCTATATGTGCATGTGCTGGATATTGTTATTTGCATGCACAAACCTTTCCATACGATACTATAGCACTCTATGACTTTAAAAAATTATATGCATCTAAGACTTATGTTTATAAAAATTCAGCTTTCACAGTACGAGTTTAATCATGTTCTTTTCTAAAACATGAGTTTGATTAAGCATGTCCCTCTCTAAAACAGTAAAATTGCATGTGTGAATAGATATACTAAGTCCAAAACTATTACCTAAAATGCCAAAAGTTTGGACGATACCAAAATTTTGGATGGGCCAAAATTAGTATTTATTGTGACTTTTTCAAGAGCTGGAAAATAATGTGTACCAAAATGTGTTTATTTATTTATGTGAATATACGATACACCCTGTTTCTAATAAATAACGCAGGGTGTTGCTATTTATGTCCAGTAAATGGTGCTCTTGGGACAAAGCCTAACAGAAATATAAACCTTGGTGTAGTCTTGAGCCATTTTGTTGATATTTGGTCATAATGTTTACAGAAAAGACCTTGTCAGAGAGCAGCGGGCGTTTATACGGTATGCAGGTATGCAAGAAAATTGCCAATTTTCTGGTTTGTGCCTTCTTTGCGCTTTAAGCTAAGAATGTTTATTTCTGTTTTATCCCCCTCATCAATGCAATAATTCATACTAGATTCAAAATGTAATACTGTGTATACAACATAAAGTCAGTAAATCAATAAATTTCAACCTTGTATTTTCAACCTTTCTGTCATAATTCACATTTATGAGTTTGAGAGACAAAATCTGATTAAAGTTTATCAGTATGTTCCAGTAGGTAAATATTCACCTGTAAACACCTGCCCTTCATATTCATATGAGTGATCTCATGTAAAAAGATACCTTGTGGTATGTGAAAACGCGGAATAATCATATATCAGATTAGCAGGTGCCTTTGTGTAGTCTGATCACTCTTTCCTAGTTGCATATCGGTATGTGAATGCTTCGGATTCTATAAAATAAAGTGATTTGATAGTTCAAATTTGATTTCAGTTTGCACCATAATGTACATTTTAATTTGACATTTGAACTGCGATGCACTAAAATGTGTTTATGGCATTCGCGACCAGCAAAGGCTTATGTCAGCCTCTACATCTACACTGTCTGATCAGAACACATACCATGTATGGGTTATAAGTAATATACAAGCGCATAATGAAAGTTCTAAGTAAGCCACATGGATTTCCAGACTAGTTCGAGTTTTCTCTGTTTGCAGCAATGTTAAGCAACCTTTTCACATGACTGGCTCATACGTTTGTTTACGGTAAATAGGGCAGCTGGTTACACAGACTCTGACCACAAGTTTATCACATATACTTGTGAAAATTGTCAAACTGGCTCAAAATCATGATGGATTGTTCAAGTATTTATTGCACATAAAGGGGTTGTTGACACAATTTAGGGGGACAGATGCTTCTTTGATGTAATTTTCCTCTATCAGCAGTGGACGTGTGCCTTTCCATGCTCGCCCCATTATATAGACAGCCACTTTCAGAAAGACAGTCAACACTTTCCATCATACGAAGTGAACATTGCAAGATCTTGCTGCGATTGGCACACACGTCTAAATTGAATTGAATTGAAATTTTTAACCATTCATTTTGGTGATTTTTATTCACATGAATTGGTGACTAGCAGAAGCGGGGAAGCAACTCCACTTCTTTCTATTTGCTTCTTTTTATAGTTGGGGTTCCAACAACTCTGGTCATACCGTTATGGAAACTTCGGTTTAAATCATCCAAAAGGTCAGAGGGGCGGGAAATATGCCAGTCCTGGATTGGTAACCTTTACCATAAACCACATACTAGACCAACACCGCTCTGCATATATGGATGAAGACCACAAACGAGCCATGCCATAATTTTCCTTCTTGTGTGGTTTCTCATCCTATATAGATTTTATTTGAGAAAATTGTCTTTACAGCGAGCAGTGTGTACAACAGCTACGCAGACTGGGCATCTGTGCAACCCATTTCTTTACGCTAATAAACACTCCTAAATAGTGAAATATGCCTTATTTGGGCTTTAGAAAACGGTGTTAAGCAGCTGCTCACAATATATAGCCTTATAAAGATGGTTCTAAAGAGTAGCAACAACGTGTGTTTTGTTTGTTTTTCATGTGTAAATTTACTCCTTATAAATCTTGCATGCGAGTACCAGAAGCAAGACATATGTATTGCTTTTTGGCATTGTCGTCGGCGGCGGCGTTGTACATCGAGTTTCCTGGTTTTAGCTCAGTTTTGTGACATGGTATTCCACGCCTTGCCTATTGACTGCTTGTGTCTGTAATGTTAGTTTTCCCTACTGACCTTGAACGGCTCTAAGACACTGAAAAAGCTTCCAGAATTTTATATTGAAAAATATGTGCTTTTTTTTCCATTTTAATACCACCTTTCAAATATAATTAATAATCACAGCGTTCTTCTAAAATTGTCATAACTGTAACATATTACCTGAATTACTTGCTAATTAATATCATTGCTATTGTAATCATACATACCTGTTAGCATTCACCTGTATGTAAATACCTCTTGAATATTGCATCAATTTTCTGGGCTGTCAGTCATTCTCGCTTACCTGATTATCCAGGTAATACTGGTAATAGTTGGGCCTTGTCAAGTGAAAATGTATTTATTGCTTATTCGAATAATAAGCAACCAGATTGATGGATGACTTTGTATAGTCTCTTAAAAGGTTTAGATATTTGCATGCGCAGTCACCTGTCTCGTAGAAGCTAGGCAGTGAAAAACGAAGCACTTGACCAGACTGTAACGAGGTGAAAGCTAGTCCTGGTTATCAAAGTTGATATTGTTTTTGAAGACGCGGCCAAGCCGTATTGTTTCCTTGATGTAAATCTTTTTTTTTTTTATATACTTCCAAAGATCAAAATTTGCAAACATATGTCAGTGTTTGTAATCGCATCATCTGCGCCATGTCATTTGAGAGGGGACCTTACAGTATATGGAAATAGAGGTCTCTGATCAGCTTGCTGAATCTTTGGACTGATCAGGAACTTCCATGTTGGAAACATCAATCTATGGATCATAAGGTGACTGAGCACACTCTCAGGAGGAGCAACTGTGCCAGTTTCATATTTCCCTCTTTTCAAAAGGGTCAACTCTAAAAGGGAAGAATTTGCTCCTCATGGAGCAAATTATTACCTTTAAGAGTAGACCTTTTTTGGAAGGGCTTTATCGTCAAGATACGCGATTTAGGAAGTCTCAGAAGTTGTTTCACTTTGTAAAAATGAAAGATATTTGTGCAGATGTATCCACACGCCTTAAGCATAGACTATCACAAGGCGAGACAGGGTGCTCCGAGCTGTTGCCGTTTGCTCCCGTAGCTTTAAGGCACTTTGTCTCATAGTGTGGCTCATTTGTTTTGATTTTTTAACCAGATCGTTATCATTGCAACTTCCTCTCCATCTTAATATGCAAATGTTTGTTTCCCCTGTTTTATCTTTTTTGCAGCAGTTGAATGCAGTATGCAACAAGCTAGCGGCAGATCCAAAATACTGTTGAAAAAAGTGTGAATCAATCAGAGCTATAACGAGAGAGAGAAAAGAAGAAGAAGTGCATCCAATGCAGACACAGCAGCTCCTGACTACCAGAGAACAGTGTATAATCATATAAGTTCCTGACTGCCAGACAAAAATATATGATCACACCAGTTCCTGACTGCCAGAGAATAATATATGATCACACCAGTTCCTGACTGCCAGAGAATAATATATGATCACACCATTTCTTGACTGCCAGACAAAAATATATGATCACACCATTTCCTGACTGCCAGACAAAAATATATGATCACACCAGTTCCTGACTGCCAGAGAATAATATATGATCACACCAGTTCCTGACTGCCAGAGAATAATATATGATCACACCAGTTCCTGACTGCCAGAGAATAATATATGATCACACCATTTCCTGACTGCCAGAGAAAAATATATGATCACACCAGTTCCTGACCGCCAGAGAATAGTGTATGATCACACCAGTTCCTGACTGCCAGAGAAAAATATATGATCCCACCAGTTCCTGACTGCCAGAGAATAGTGTATGATCACATCAGTTCCTGACTGCCAGAGAAAAATGTATGATCACACCAATTCCTGACCGCCAGAGAATAGTGTATGATCACACCAGTTCCTGACTGCCAGAGAAAAATATATGATCACGCCAGTTCCTGACTGCCAGAGAATAGTGTATGATCACATCAGTTCCTGACTGCCAGAGAAAAATATATGATCGCACCAGTTCCTGACCGCCAGAGAATAATGTAGGATCACACCAGTTCCTGACTGCCAGAGAATAATGTATGATCACACCTGTTCCTGACCGCCAGAGAATAATGTTTGATCACACCAGTTCCTGACTGCCAGAGAATAGTGTATTATCACATCAGTTCCTGACTGCCTGAAAAAAAAATGTGATCACACCAACATTCCTGACTGCCAAAGAATAGTGTATGATCTCGTCAGTTCCTGACTGCCAGAGAATAATGTATGACACACCAGTTCCTGACTGCCAGAGAATAGTGTATGATCACATCAGTGCCTGACTGTCTGAGAAAAGTGTGATCACACCAATATTCCTGACTACCAAAGAATAGTATATGATCTCGTCAGTTCCTGACTGCCAGAGAATAATGTATGACACATCAGTTCCTGACTGCCAGAGAAAAGTTTATGATCACATCAGTTCCTGATTGCCAGAGAAAACTATGATCAAATGAGTTCCTGACTTTCAGAGAAAAGTGTATGGTCACATCGGTTCCTGGCTGCCAGACAAAAATAGGATCACATCACTTCGTGGCTGCCAGAAATAAGATATATATGATCACATCAGTTCATGACTGCCAGATAAAAATGTGTCAGATCCTGATTGACAGATAAAAGAGAGTAATCACATCAGATTTAGGCTGAAAAATATCAAGAACGAAGAAGAAAAGAAAATAATATCATCTGATCCAGACTGACAGGGAACTGAGTGTTATTCGAGGTAGCCCGACATATACCTGGGTATCGCTCGGGTTTGTCCAACTAAATATGCTGAACATGCCCAGTGTAATCCAAGCGTGGAAAAGAGTATAATTAAACTGGCTTCAGACTGACGCAGGAAAGCGTATTCGATCTCTAATCGGATTGACAGAGAAAAAGTATAACCCTAACAGGAAAAGCAACCATGATCTCAGAACCAGACACATTATAGGAAAGTCGGGTAAATTCGGACAGCGGGTAAATTCGGACGATGACATTGTTTCCATAATATGTCAGTTGTTTTGGAAATTAAACAAAATTAACTGCGCAAACAGTGGAAATCCTGATGAGACGGCTCATTATGAACCGTCTCGTCTGGATTTTCACTGTTTGCAATGGTATGTCCGAATTTACTTGCTGTCCGAAGTTACCCGACCACTCTACATCATTTTGGAACTAATCAGTAGATTCTAAGAAGTTGGAAATTCAGGTCGACAGAATAGCTCGTCACCTTTTCATTTAGTGCATAAAAGGTCTGTTCAGGAAGAAAATTGTATATAATTGTTACATTTTTCAGGCTGATCATGTCAAAACCCACTTGAAATGATTTAAATCATACATACATACACTTCACATGATTGTTCAAGATTAGCTGTAAAGGATAGTAGACGCCAATGAGCTTTGTGGGAGATGAGTGCTTCAATAAGGTTAGTGATATGTTGTGACCTATCAAGAGAGCCTAAGTGACTTTAGTACAATTGATTCATGCAACTGTTTTAGCCCTAACAATGGCCTCCTCAGTGGCCGGGGAGCGACAATGCTGATGGTAATCTAAATAGGCATGCCAAAACATGCACAGGCTGGTCAGGAATCTGCATTTTGCATTTTGTATGAAGAAGTGTAGGTTTGGTCATGCACAATTTCAGTTTGAAAGCCTTGTGGCATCTTTCTTAAAGGCTTAACTCCCATCTCGGTTAATATGTTACATGTAACTCCCATCTTGGTTGATAGTCTTCTCATAATAAGAGTCACATGTGTACATGTAATTTCAGTTTATCATAAATTAATCTTGGCTTGTTAATTTGACCATATTGCAACTTAGTTATGTCCCTTTTCTTGCTGACACCTAAGCAGCAGCCTTTAACTTTGGGGCAAATCATATTTGTTAAGTGTATGGAAAATTTGTAAAATTACAATGCGGATTTTCAGAACCTTAACTTTATAAGACCCAGGTAACACACTGACCAAACATCAACTTCATAAAAGGGGAATTTCTTTCAGTGTTGCCTGTTTTAGATGACATCTACACAGTGTAAGTGAGGGTCAAGGGTTTTCTTCAGGGGTCCCTATAAAACTAGAAACGGAAACGAAACGAAACGAAACGCAACGCAACGAAACGAAACGAAACAAAACGCAACGAAACGAAACGCAACGAAACGAAATAGAAATAAAACGAAATGGAGCAAAATCTGAAAAATACCATGAAAGTATCACAATAGAACAGCACCACATATTAATGCAAAAGGAAGACTAAAAAAGCCCCATGTTTATCCCTATACATTGCTATATGAAGTTACCAAGTTACTGGGTATTTGTTAGATCAAATACATTAACTTTTAAACAGATACTTGGCTGATGATGATGATGATGATGTTTTCATATTTGATTGTTGCGCATAAAAATAATTGTTGGGGACCGAGGCAAGAACACTATTTCAGGAACCTGGGTCATATGTATGGAGCTGGTAGCCCGAAAAATGTAGAAAAGCTCATACGACGCTCCACAACAAAAAAAAGTAAAAATAAATATTAATTATCTTTAAATAACAATCAAAAACTATAAAGATAATAAAGAAAATGCCCAGACCAAAACACCCAAAGACCAAATGAGGCCCCAAAATCGTATGTCAGTTTATCAAATTAAACAATTCAGCCAAGTATCTGTTTAAAAGTTAATGTATTTGATCTAACAAATACCCAGTAACTTGGTAACTTCATATAGCAATGTATAGGGATAAACATGGGGCTTTTTTAGTCTTCCTTTTGCATTAAAGTCTCCATAAACCTATCAAAGGTAAAAAACCGTCAAAATACAAATCATTATGAAACCTGTATGGCCTTCAGAATTGATGAAGATATGTCGGTTGATGTGCGTTTTTGTAGCACATAACTGGCAAAAAAGAAGGAAAAAGGTATTTTGAAAAAAAATGATGTCTCTCCACAAAAAAACGGGTTTCGTCTCTGGTTCCCCGTTAAGCAATGCAATAATGCAATAGCGGCTGAATCAATGGGATCCTTGCCTAATTTTTTCGTACATTGTATTTTTATCACATGTTAAACGCCTGTACCTTATATTTTTACCGCCTGTACGTTGTATTTTTATCATGAAATAAAGCTTACGAAATCGAAAGTAGGTCATTTTGGTCGGTAACTAAAATGACCTAGTTATTTTTTCAAATGTATTTTATGGTAAACTCAAGGACGTTTTGATTTTTCAAAGCCGGCCAATCACAGTAACAATCAATGGCGAAACTTTTGTGAGAAGTTTGCAGCGATACCTAATGATAAAATATTTCATGCTGATAGAGCAATGGGGCCTTTAATATGTGGTGCTGTACTATTGTGATACTTTCATGGTATTTTTCAGATTTTGCTCCATTTCGTTTTATTTCTATTTCGTTTCGTTGCGTTTCGTTTCGTTCCGTTGCGTTTTGATTCGTTTCGTTCCGTTGCGTTTCGTTTCGTTTCGTTTCGTTTCGTTTCGGTTCCGTTTCTAGTTTTATAGGGACCCTTTCTTCAGAAACTAAGTCAGAATCTGTAATGTGCAATAGTACAAGATACTTGAATTATACCTGCTCAACCTTTCACACCGATAATGAGCCATAAAACCTGTTTTGTTGTTGATTTTAACACTTAAGAATATTCATGTCTGCCAAATGCTAATAAAACAGCCTGTGAAATTGTAAAGTAATTACAAATACAAGGGTTATAACTTCTTTAGAGTTGAATGTTCTAACTTTGAATTATTTTATTGTGTTTATTGTATCAACTGAAGTATGAAGATTATCTTCTAATGTCTAGAAAAGATTGGTTATATTGATATTTTACATTTGTATGGCTTTCAAGTTTATACTTACAGATTTTAGAGTAGTGAAATGGAAATATTGGGCTTTACAACAAGGCGTTTTCATTAGACTGTCTGTAGAATGTTAAGTAGCTAGTGCCTTACTACTCAACATTTCAAAGGCAATGGAATAAAGTGATTTGAACAATATTGCATCAAGTTGATCTGGTATTGTCATTTCAAATATGAGCCGCGACATGACAAAACCAACAAAGTGGCATGTGCGCCCAGCGAAGACTCAGATCAGCCTGGTTATCCGCCAAGTCTGATCAGAATCAGAAATGTTCCTGTTGTATTCTATCAATCATATTATTTTTGTCCAAATCACTGATGTAGATTGGTTGCCATTGCAACCGAAAGGCTAAATTTTCTTGAAAATATTCGAAAATAATCTCAGCAGCCATAAGGGGATGTAGCTGAAAATTTGCATACTTGTTCATGACGTTAGCCTGTAACAACCATATGAATTAGATAAATTATTTAAGTTTTGCTCGTACTTCACGTAGCTTAAATCAAGTGTTCTTATTACTTTAAAAGATGACCATGGTCCATACAATTTTGGGCGTATTTAGTTTAGCCATGTTTCTTTGGTCAGATATATTGTATGCTTAAATTTTATTGTTCATTTGTTGACATATTTCAGCTCCCATTTTAAATTTCTCAAGCTGCTGCTGTGTCAAAGGTTCAATAGCACGCATGGCTTGAACAGAAAAAATAGGCAAATATTGATTTAACTCATGCAATTAATATTTAGGCGGACCTTTTCTAGAGTAATTAGTAAATGTAGCATTCATCTGCATGATTCATCAATTATGTAATTAGTGCACGATGTTTTCTTGACAGCAGATTATGAATGTAGCTATGCAAGTTGTATGTAACATATCTTCCGTTATGAATTTGACAAGAGTTGATGGCTGTATAGTGGTTGCAGTGAAATTGGCTGGGATGAGATCTGTCTACATGTTCAGCAACTTTGTCCTTGCAGCCGTTCATGCTCATGAGGTGCTCGACCAGGTTCGACATTTAAGACAGCCCAGTCAGACCAGAGCTTCGTCAGAAGAAATTACCTTGGGATTCCGTGACAGTTTATAAATGAATGGCGAAGGTTTAAAAGTAACTTCAGTCAGTGTTTTAAAGGAAAATTCCAAGTTATAAGAGTTTTGAGCAAATCGAGTTTCAAAACCGAGAGCTTTCAGATTGAATGTCGTGTTATGGACCTATAATGATAATGAGTGTTTAGATGTATGTGACGAGTCCGTGGTCTTTGAAAATATTAATAGGTGAGTGGTGTAGTGGTCCATCATATGAGAAATGGATGGTTTGGAAAGAAATACAGATGTGTATAGTCCGTTTGCTCCCAAATGCAAACGGCATTCCCAATATTTTCGCAAACTTGGTGAGAGACAGAAGATTTTCGAATTGATCATTCTTATTTTTTATCCTGTACATAAAGCGTAATTTTGTACAAATGTGAAGCTTTACATGAAAGAGTTCCTTTACCAAAAATGGACCGAAAATATGTCATTTAGCCTCTTAATTACAAGATATTGGAATTCCCGTTTAGTCTTACGTATAATGTCGTGACCAAGGTATGCTATTCTTAGAACAAACTATGCATAATTAATTGAAATTTTATTCTGTATCCATTTTGTCTGCTTTTTGTTTCACCCATATATTATTGAAATATGTAAGATCACCTTTTACTTGCAAAAACAATATAATTAATGTTTTTTTACCAACAAAGTATCTCCTGACCAGTGACACTAGATGCGTTTTTACTATATCACTTACGCCCATAGTGTATAACATAATGAGTTTACGCAGGTAGCAAATGAACAGTTCATGAGCTACCTGGTTTACGCTGTTGCCTATCAACACTATTTTTGCTGTTCTAACAAGCATACGACACCCTTCAGTGAAACTGCGCAGTTTCTGCATAACTTTTTACAAAGGCATCCAAAAATTTGGAATTTTCGTATTCTATTATTAGATTTATGTATAGTTAAAAGATTCATAAGGACATAAGAACATTGACCTTTCATCGTTTTCGAGAAAATAAGCAAACCCCCGTTTGCTTGGGAGCAAACGGACTATAGCAACTCATGTTATGGCACAGGTAAAGAGCTTATATGAGCCGCGACACGACAAAACCAACAAAGTGGTTGTGCATCCAGCGCAGACTCAGATCAGTCTGGGCATCCACCCAGTCTGACCAAAGTCTTCGCTGTCCGCATGAAGGTAACTTAGATCCTTAGCTACTCTTAAAGCGCTCAGCGAGATGTCTGATCAGACTGGGCGTATCTGAGTCTGCGCTGGGCGCACAACCACATTGGTTTTCTCGTGTCGCGGCTCAATTATATAGAACAAAAATGCGTTTGGGGTCGTTCTGATTATGTTACCGCACATCCAACTGAAGCTGATTTTAATTTTCCCAGTTGCTGAAGGTTTGGATATGACACTAATAACCTAAGTGTTTCGATGTCATAAACGAGTCAGCTAAGAGTACATGTGTATTTCCTTGATGAAATCATGTATTTTCAGTAAATCTGCCACTGTCAATAATTCCCAGGTAATAAGGTGATTAGACCGAGCAGGTAGCCCTGAATGATTACAAGCAGATGTTTCTCTTGATAATACAAGCATGAATGTTGAAATCTGAACCCCTACCGCTGTTATCATTTCATCATTACAAGGAAAATCCATTATAACACTCATGGCACTGGTGCATATGATATGACTTGAGTCCGGAAAACATCGTAAAAATAACAAATTCATGACAGCAGTTTGAAAAATTAATGACAGAGTTGTAATAAGTATTGTTGCAGAACAGATACAAATGGTTGTCATTTGTGTGATTCTCTGTATTTTTTGCAATATTAAACTGTTACACAGGTGTGTGCAATGATTGTCTCAGGACATTTTCCGATAAGGAATAGATTTAAAACAAGAAACGTGTAATGAGAATGATTAATAGTAAAGCAATTTAATGTATTTGAAAGTAAATTGTCGTAATTATTGTTTGATTTTGTGCTGTGTGTTTTGTATTACGACAAATGTTGTATTGGTTACAGAAGGCTTGTTGTTTAAACATTCGTTGTGGTTTAGAGAAGGTTTTTGTCTCGCCTGCGAAGCAGAAGCGAGACATAGGTATTGCTTTTCCGGTGTCGTCGGCGGCGTAAACTTTCATCGGTTTTTTGCGTTTAGGTCAGTTTCTCAGAAACTACAAGGGCTAGAGCCATGAAACTTGCTTCATGCATACATCTGGAAGAGTAGATCTCAAAGCCATCATCAATACTGAGTCTTGACCTACATTTTACGGTTGACTGACTTTGCAATTTTTTGTCAAGTTTTCACGTTTAGGTCATTTTCTCAGAAACTATAAGGGCTAGAGCCATGAAACTTGGTTCATGCATACATCTGGAAGAGTAGAGCTCAAAGCCATCGTCACTACTGAGTCTTGACCTACATTTTACGGTTGACTGACTTTGCAATTTTTCATCTGGTTTTTGCGTTTAGGTCATTTTCTCAGGAACTATAAGGGCTAGAGCCATGAAACTTGGTTCATGCATACATCTGGAAGAGTAGATCTCAAAGCCATCATCAATATTGAGTCTTGACCTACATTTTACGGTTGACTGGTTTTGCTATTTTTTGTCAAGTTTCCGCGTTTAGGTCATTTTCTCAAACTATAAGGGCTAGAGCCATGAAACTTGATTCATGCTTACTTCTGGAAGAGTAACTCTCAAAGCAATCATCAATATTGAGTCTTGACCTACATTTTACGGTTGACTGACTTTGCAATTTTTCGTCAAGTTTTCGCATTTGGCTCTGTTTCTCAGAAACTATAAGGGTTAGAGCCCTGAAACTTGGGTCAAGCATTCATCTGGAAGAGAAGAGCTCAAAGTCATCATCAGTATTGAGTCTTTACCAACATTTTACGGTTGACTGACTTTGCAATTTTTTGTCAAGTTTTCACGTTTAGGTCTGTTTCTCAGAAACTATTAGGGCTAGAGCCAAGAAACTTGGTTCATGCATACATCTTTGCTGATTTAGCTCTGTTTTGTGACAAAGCGCTAGCAGGCGAGACACCGCATTCCGCGGAATTCTTGTTAGTATCAAGCGATGACTGGATCGATGATTTAATTGTTTTGTTTTTCAGTCATCTGAAAACTGGGTGAGATTAAATTAAGGGGGCGACATAATTCATTGACCATCCGACCATGATTCGGGCCCACGAGTTAGAAGCTTGAAGTAAAATGTGACCCACTCTACCTACACGACCAATCGTTTGTTACTAGTATTCAGAAATCAGACAGCTTACAACCTTCTAGAATAGCAAACACGTTTGAAGGCATTGCGTTATGAAGGGTAATTATCGCATGTGAATAAGAACCTGTTTTGCAAATATTTTATCAAATAAGATCGATGAGACCAAAAAGTTAAAGATCAGCTCTAATCCACATTGTATATGCAATAGTTCCGTAGAAGAAAACTCGCCCTGCTGCCACCAGTTTTCTGTGATATTGCCGTAGAAACTATGAGCAAAATTAGTCCAGGCTCTGTAAACTGGGATGAAACCATGTGGTTGTAATTAGAACGCGAATGGAGATAAGACCAATACTGGGATCAAAGAGGCTTATCCGTTGGCTGGTGCACATGCTTTGGTCAATGATAAACACATACAACCAGATACTTTGAGACCAAATTAACTGTAATCAGGTGATTCGAAAATCATTAGAAGATCAACGATATGATGGCTTGTTTTCAGAGTTAATGATTGATTGAAGCTGATATGAAATTACTTGATCTACTGCTGTTGAAGGGCATTACATGGATATGGGCCTGATTTTTATATGGGTGGGTCTGTAAGTGACACGAAGTGGGTAATTGCAGTAGTAGCAAACTCGGTAGAAATTTCCTATTGGATTATGTCAGGTTGCATAATCTCTTAATTAATTGGCAATCGATTATGGGTCTGAGAATGTTGTAGTTATTTGTGTTGTAATTATTTAGTAGAAACTTTAATAATGGCAAGAATTCGTAAAATCGCAAATTGAAGTTAAATGCATATCACCATGAAAACTATAGCTGTCTTTGGATCTTCACATGCATAGTCTGATTAAGAAGCTCAGTTGGCTATATAAGACAGTGTATTTTGATAGATTGAAAAGAAAGAACTACACATGTCTTGACTGCATGTGTGCTGCTGCACGGATGGCTTTTGGTGGTCGTTTTGAATCTTTATCTGTCGAATATTTGAGTCTAAATCAATGGTCCTAGTTTTGCTTTGGATATTTTTACTCATCGAAACTTGGATACCATGAACTTTATTTAATGCGTGACATTTGGAGCTAGCACAGATTGCGAAATTGCAAAGCTGGACAGAATATAAGTATTTGCCTGACAACCATGTTTACCAATTCAAGGTACGGTAATTACCGGTATTTCGTCCGTTGGTACAGGGTATTAGAGGACAGGCCATAGTATTATTTTATTTATTCTATTTATTTATTTATTTGAAGACCCTTTTGACGTGGGCGTTGACGTCACACTGTTGTTGCTGACCCAAGAGGACTTCACGGATACGTTTTCTGGAAATTACCAACGCTTGAGTGTAAAAGAGCGCTCACATCACGTTTTATAGAAATTGCTGTTGCATGAAATTTGAAGTCGAGAAGAAATAAACATTTCTGTCAGAAGAAGCAATTATACATGGCCCCTGAAGAACTCCAGAAGTTCTGGGGTTTAACATGTGGAAGCCATAAGTAAGATATATACATCTACTGACAGGTGCTACTCTGCAGGGGGGACATGACTGGTACATAGCAACTAAACATCTTATCTTTAATTATAGCTTCCAACTGACTCTACTTAGAATTTTTATGGCTCTGCGGAATGACATGAAATGTTACAGAAGCACTTTAAAACACTCATTTGCTTTAATATGTATGGTTTTCATTAGTTTGAAGATATTGCAAATTCACTGTTATATCGAGAAATTCATTTGTAACTTACCTTGAAACGTTCATCTGCTATGGCACTCATTTAAAAGCCAAGTGGTTACGCACCATTGGATTAGGGTCTAAGCTGTTCGTCAGTTGTAAGCAATCTTTCAACGTTGACGTATTTTAAAAGTAAAGTTGTATTCGTAAATGGTGTGGGTTTGATTCTAGCGCGGAGTACTTGTGCAAACAGGGCTGACCTTCGTGCCAAATTTTGACGATATCGATGGTATCAGTGTCGCAGATATCATACTGTTAAAGATTATAAAAATCGGGACACCTAAAAATGATCGTAATTGTCCTAAAATGAAGCAAATTGTTTGCAGTGCATCAGTGCATCAAAAATGCAGATCTATGCAATTGCAAACACTGTAGACCGTGATCAGACTGCTCTTTTGGAGCAGTTTGATCTGGGTATGCACTGTTTACTCAGATCTGTTCTGTCCCGATGTTCAGAATTTTTACGCCAACCTGTTCCACGCACACATCAGGGGACGAAAACCATACTCGGCTTACCTTTGCCTTTTCCATTGCACACTGATGGTAAGGACGACATATCCGGTCAGCAATTGGTTGGTTGGCTGTTTTTGGTTACCGGCTCTTTGAGACATTTGGCCCTCTTCCAGAGAGAAAGAAAGAAAAGGAGATACCATAGGGGAGAGAGAAATGTCCAAACAATCCCTACCCGCACCTTTGCAAGCACAGTAGATTCTTGCCCTACTACTATCCAGAGTTAGTAGGACACCCCGGCACTGAAAGCTAGCCAGCACCATCGCGTGACCACAACCACCTTATCCTACAGCAAAGAGTAATATAAAGATACAACTGGAGTAATATAAAGATACAACCACGTCAGCCGTCAGTGCTCGTCAGCTGGATTTTTGCACATCCTCACGGTGTAGTTATGCCCCCAACTTTGAAAAAGTTGGTGGGGCACATTGCTTTTGGCTTGTCCGTCCGTGCGTGCGTGCATCACACTTTTTATACGCCCGTTTTGAAAAAACGGACGTATTATGGCGTGGCGCTGTCCGTCTGTCTGTCTGTCTGTCCGTCCGTCAACATTCTTGTGCGCACCATATCTCAGAAACCGTTTGAGATATCTTCATGAAATTTTGTAGGCATATATATAAGGATGGGGCAAAGTGTCGCGTATAGTAATGGTTGCTCCCCCTTTCTTAGTTTCAAAGTTATGCCCCTTTGATTATATTTTACCCTACTAGTCTTGTGCGCGCCATAACTAGATAACCCTTTGGGATATCTTGATGAAACTTCATAGCAATATGTATGAGGGTGTGATGATGTGTCGCGTATAACAATGGTTGCTCTCCCCTTCTTCATTATGGAGTTGCATCCCTTTGATTAGATTTTTAGGGTATTTTTGTGTATACTAATATTGTGCATTCAATAACTAAATAACCATTTGGTATATCTTGATGAAACTTTATAGCAATGTGCATGATCACAAGACGGTGTGTAACATATAAGAATGGTTGTTCCCCCTTTCTTAATTTTGGAGTAACCTCCCTTTGATTAGTTTTTTAGGCTAACCCATTCCCCCATAACTCCTTAACCCTTTGAAATATTTCAATGAAACTTTGTAGGAATGTGTATAATAATGGAGTAATGTATCATGGACATGAACCACAACTCTGGCTTACTTCCTGAATTATCTGCCCTTGCATCAATTTCCGTTTTACTCTGTATCTCCTTAACCGTTGGAAATATTTTAACAAAACTTTATGGTGATGTGTATATTGTCAAGGGAAAGTATTGCGACTAAGAATTTATGAATTATCTCCCTTGTTTGACTTTGGCGTTTCACAACTTCTGAGCTGCTTCACCCTGGAACCTGATTTTTGGTGTACTAATAGTATTTGATGTGTTGTTTTGATAACATTGCAGTCATTAATTACAGAGTTGTTTCCCCTGTTTTGTCTGCCTGTCCATCCTTCTATAAACAATCTCTTTCATTCTGTAACTCCTTCATGACACTGAAACGGGCGTATTATGCGCCGCTTGCGAAGCCCTTGTTCATGCTTGCTGTAACTTTGGAACCCTGCTAGCTAGGGTCTTGAAATTCCATATATGGATTCCTCATGGAAAAATAGCTGACTCATATTTTTTTTCTTTTCCAAATTATGCCCCATTTTGGAGTTATGCCCCTTTTAGAAAAATGAGATGACTATCTTGTTAGCAAGATATCTCAAAAAGTATTTGAGCTATGGCCTTGATATTTTGTACACTGACTGAGTATGAGGAGTAGACTACCTGATTAACTTCTGGGAGAATTCCGTAAAATTTTGATGGAGTTATGGCCCTTGTTTGAATTTGGCATTTTTCCAGCTTTTGAACCGCTTAAGCTGGGAAGCTGATTTTTGGTATAGTTGTAGTTATTGATGAGTTAAATACTTTAGTACAGGTTAGGTAACTCTGCATCCATCAATAATGGAGTTACTTCCCCTGATGTTCAATACTTATGCAGCTTCTGAGTTCCAGAACCACTGGGCATAGGGTCTAAAATTGTATATATGAATACCCCATGGAAAAATAGCTGACACTTATTTTTTTTCTTTTCCGAATTATGCCCCATTTTGGAGTGATACCCCTTTTAGTAAAATGAGACGACTC
Source organism: Ctena decussata (assembly GCA_963989385.1). Taxonomy (NCBI): domain Eukaryota; kingdom Metazoa; phylum Mollusca; class Bivalvia; order Lucinida; family Lucinidae; genus Ctena; species Ctena decussata. Next base: position 54,264,960 of record OZ022501.1, on the reverse strand, counting down.
TTGTTAGCAAGGTATCTCAAAAAGTATTTGAGCTATGGCCTTGATATTTGGTACACTGATTGAGTATGAGGAGTAGATTACATGATTAACATTTGGGAAAATTTCATAAAAGTTTTGATGGAGTTATGGCCCTTGTTCAAATTTGGCATTTTTCCAACTTTTGATCGCTTAAGCTAGGAAGCTGATTTTTGGTATAGTAGTAGTTCTTGATGAGTTAAATACTTTAGTACAGGCTAGGTAATACTGCATTCATCAGTAATGGAGTTACTTCCCCTGATGTTTAATACTTATGCAGCTACTGTGTTCCAGAACCATTGGACATAGGGTTTAGAAATTTTATATGGATTCCTCATGGAAAAATAACTGACATTTATTGTCTTTTTTCCAAGTCTTGCCTCATTTTGGAGTTATGCCGCTTCAAAAACATGAGATGGATGTCTTGTTAGCAAGATATCTCAAAAAGTGTTTCAGTTATGGCCTTGATATTTCGTATACTGATCAGATATGAAGCGTACATTACCTGATTAACTTTTGGGAGAATTCCGTAAAAATTTTGATGGAGTTACAGCCCTTGTTTGAATTTGGCATTTTCCAACTTCTGAATTGCTTAATCTAGGAAGCTGATATTTGGTATAATAGTAGTTTTTGATGAGTTTAAAATTTTAATAAAGATTAGGTGACTCCTTTTCAGACTTAGACATTCCAAAGTTTGACACCTATAGTGGCAAGCATATGGTTGGGGGCATAGTGTTTCACAAACACAATTTTATAGTTTAAAACATGGATTGGAATGGAATAGAATGGACATGCAAGAAAATTTCCATGGGTTTGGGATGGCATTCTTGCAGGAAAGAATTTTCTCTGAGGAGAAGATTCTTCCCTGTAAGACCACCAAAGGCCGTGGGAACAAAATGTAGCCAACAGAATGTAGATTACCACCTGACTCCACCTGATTCCATTCCATGTTTTAAACTATGTCCATTTTCACACACTGCGGCTGAGACACGGGTCCTCATAGGTTCATCAGAAGTCCGGAAGAGAAAAAAGATAGAGAAAAAGCAGGTTGAGAAAAAAAGTGAAATGCAAACCAGGTAAATAAATGTCATAGATAAATCTACCGAATGAAAACAATATTTATCACACCTTGTGAGCATTAAAACATTTATCAGCCTCCCTGGGGCTTTGACAGACATAAGACACCAGTGGGATTTTTCTAATAATTTATATATTTTGTTTATTAGGCGGCAGATCTAGGTTTTCAAGCAAATGAAAGAATCAAGCCATCATCAGCTGAAGCACCTGGTATGGTTACCTCTATTCAACAGGCACTCCCATTCAGGGACCAAAACAAAAACTGGTTCTATTGAACAGGGTGTCATTGAAAAACTTCAGTGTAAGGAGGTTTGACTGACATATACCTGTACGCTGGCTTCACTCGTACCAAGTTAAATATTCATATTAGGCTGCTGGTGCAAACATTGAGACGTAATCAGTCCACCACACTCTGCAGGTAAGCTTCCAAACCATGGAGGTAATGTGTATTTTATATTTCAGATTTAGCTGCTGTTTGCTGGGAAAAGTGAGGTACTTTAATGTGTTCGACGCTTTAAAGTCATTTACACAAACTGTATAGTCCAAGGGCACAAAGGTGACTGAAATAAACTTTAAATGGTATGGAGAAGTATATTGAATGATAGAAAAATAGTAAATGGTACTCTGGAAAAGCAGTGAATTGAATAGTAGACTCTAGATGTGCTGAATGGTGGCGAATGATGCAATCGAAACCAGTGAATTGTACATAAAAATGAAGCAAACGACACAATGGTTAAGTGGTGAATGGTTCTAAGAAAAAGCAATGGCAGGTTTAAAAGTGGAAAAGTAGTGGATTGCAGTGACTGGTACTATGGAAAACATTGTTATTGGCACTACGGAAAACATTGACTCTGCTGAGGGAAAAAAGTTAATTTTAATGATGCATGAACTATTGAAAAGAAGTTGCACAATGGAGAGGTACTGAATGCTAATATTGAGAAAAAGTTAAATGTCACTTTGGAGAGAAGTGAATGTCGAGTGAACGTCACTGTGAAAAAAAAACTGAATTGCATTATGAAAAGCACCAGAGGGGTTATCGGAAAAAAAATATCTGGCACTGGTAAGGCAGTGAATTGTGTTCTAGTGTGGAAAATAACAAATTGCACTAAAGAAGAGTGAGTGAGTGATATGGATTTTACTGCACATCAGCACAAAAAGGCTGTAACTTTTATGCAGTTATCTCACTGAGTGGAGTGTGAGTGGCGTGGGAGTTTTGTTCATGAATATAGCCGTAATTCTCGCCGAATACTAAAGAAGGACATGGTCCTGTTGAAAAGTAGTGCATACCGCCCTTTAAATTGTGCTTTATACTATGGGAAGTAGTGGTTACATGAAAAAGTAGCGAATGTCATTTTCGAAAAGTAAAGAATGGCGCTATGAAAACGTACAACATTTGAGACTGAAGAAAAGTATTTAACAAGGAGAAAAATGAATGGTGTTATGAAAAAAGTAGTGGCGGCTACTATTTTAGAGTGTAGATTGGCACTTTAAAATAGTATGACTGGTACTGTGGAATAGTAGTTAATTGTACTGTTGGAGTAGTGAATGGTACTGTGGAATAGTAAGTAGTGAATGGTACTGTGGAATAGTAGTTAATGGTACTGTTGGAATAGTAGTTAATCGTACTGTTGGATAGTGAATGGTACTGTGGAATAGTAGTTAATGGTACTGTTTGAGTAGTGAATTGTACTGTGGAATAGTAGTTAATGGTACTGTTGGAGTAGTGAATGGTACTGTGGAATGAATATTAGTTAATGGTACTGTTGGAGTAGTGAATTGTACTGTGGAATAGTAGTTAATGGTACTGTTGGAGTAGTGAATGGTACTGTGGAATAGTAGTTAATGGTACTGTTGGAGTAGTGAATGGTACAGTGGAATAGTAGTTAATGGTACCGTTGGAGTAGTGAATGGTACTGTGGAATAGTAGTTAATGGTACTGTTGGAGTTGTGAATTGTACTGTGGAATAGTAGTAAATGGTACTAGTGAAGTAGTGAGTGGAACTGTGGAATATTGACTGGTTCTGAGAAAAATGGTAACAGGGAAAAGTTACTGCTGAATGAAATGGCAGATGTTGCTTAGATTCTACAGGTCGGGTCAGGCGATGGTGCTGGGTATCTTTCAGTGCCGGTACGTAGGGAGAAGAACTTTTTTTCAGCTTCCGTTCTAATCCCATAGCTTGTACTGATATGTTCTTTGTACATGTATATATGTATGTCAATGGAAAAGCGAAATAAATATGTTTAAACCGGGACGTCTTAATTTGGATAAAAGTAGCGCAAGGGCTATCTGTTCTTGCAGCAGGTGCGGAATGGGGTTCGCTTCTTATACTCTCGGTCAGTCTTATCTTTCTTTCTCTGGGAGACTGCTCGATATAACCTGGATACTGTCCCAAAGACCGGTTTAACCCCAAACAAACAACTTTTTGAATCCTGAAGATAAAATTTTTACCCAGAGCATGTACTAGATCCGCAAAGATTTATATTTTTTCAATGCTATCATAACCTGCATCTTCACAGGATTAGGGTAGTCCTATCATCTTCCCTATGCGATATACTCACTAATCATCTGTATCTTCAAAGATGATGGGCTGATAATAACTACCGTGGGAACTAATGTTTTCTATGCGTGTGAAAATGTATGATGAAATATTTGATTCATAAGTAATAATTACCTCGCCCTCTACCTGTCTGAGTGTTATGAATACGACAAGATTAGAGCTCGTGCATTGGACAAAGACCCAGATCGATTAAACCCAACTATAACAAATACTGTTGGCAGACAGTATTTGGGCGTGTGACGAATATCCTGCCAGCAGGCACATCATTGACTCAACGTCATTATGACGTTGAATCAACGTTAGTTCAATGTTAATTCAAGTGGGTAACTAGTACTATATGCACAGCCGTATCGGGGCTAGAGAAATAGATGGGTCTCTTGGTGACTCTGAGACAGCTTAAGGCAAGACTAATGTTTGTCTCTTCCAGGGTGACATAAATGAAATATTAGACAGTAACTTTAGCTTATTTGACCAAGCAACGCTGATCTCTCTCTCTCTCACACACACACACACACACACACACACACACACACACACACACACACACACACACACAATATTAGACCGTAACTTTAGCTTATTTGACCAAGCAACGCTGATCTCTCTCTCTCTCTCTCTCTCTCTCTCTCTCCCATGATCGGTCTGACCTCAATTTGTTCAAATATTAGTATTTAGCGTTCTTTACATAGTTCGATGTTTGCAGAAGATGACAAATTCGTAAAGTCACAACACAACCCAGTATGCAAATCGGCCTTTTCCTTGCTTTTGTAGAGCAGTCAGTGAGGATCTGATCACAGCAAAGCATCACGTGGTCTTTTTTAGCTCACCTGAGCCGAAGGCTCACAGGTGAGCTTATAGTATAGGCAGGCATCCGTCGTCCGTCCGTCCGTCGTCCGTCAACATTTTCAAACGACATCTCCTCTGAAACTACAAGGCCCATTGTTACCAAATTTCATATATAGCATCTTTAGGCAGGGGGAACCAATAATACTGTTTTTTATGCAAATTGCTTCAGAACTTTGGTTGCTATGGCAACTTAAAGTTTCCATTGACTTGTATGGGAAAAATTGAAAATTTGCATTTATTGCTTTGTCACTGCAGATATTTTGACAAATCTTTTACAAAAATGTTCCTTAAGTAGTCCTCTATCAACCACATGAAATTTATATAAATTGCACAATTTGGCTGGTTGCCATGGCAACCGAAAGGTTAAAAATAGGAAAAATATTCAAAAATCAACTTCTCAGAAACTATGCAACCAATAAAGCTCAAACTTCACGGAAAGGATCTTAGTACTAGCCTCTATAAAAATACTGTTTTTCTTGGCAATTGCTCTAGCAGTTTGGTTGCTATGGCAACTTAAAATTGCCATTGACTTATAATGGCAAAATGGAAAATTTGCATTTATTGCTGTATTACTGCAGATATTTTGACAAAACTTTTATTGAAATGTTTTTTGAGTAGTCCTCAACCATCCATATTAAATTGTATGCAAATTGCACAATTTAGCTGGTTGCCATGGCAACCGAATGGTTAAAAATAGAAAAAAAATATTAAAATATCATTTTTGCAGAAGCTATGTGGCCGATAAAGCTCAAACTTTACAGAAAGGATTTTAGTTCTAGCCTCTATAGAATTACTGATTTTCATGGCAGTTGCTTCAGTACTTAGGTTGCTATTTCCATTGACTTATAATGGGAAAAATGGAAATCCGCAATTTTTGCTATCTCACTGCAGTTATTTGGATTTTTTTTCTACAGAAATGTTTCTCATGTAGTCCTCTATGATTCATATTAATTTTGTCCAAATCACTGAATTTTATTTGTTGCCATGGCAACATAAAGGAAATTTTTTCGATTAGGCCATATTGTACAATTTACTTTAGAGTTACTTACCCTTGAGTGCTGAGGATGAATAGACTCAGGTGAGCTACAGGACCAATGGTCCTCTCGTTTAGTATTCACAAACTTATGGTTATTTATGCGACATTACCTACACTAACCAAATGAGGTGAAATGTGGCATGACAGTGCATGAGAAAATCTGCACGACAGATTGATTATGCTTATTTTAAGGACAGCTTCAATTTATTCACTATAATCAGAAAAGTTTAATTTGTCCATATGTAGCAACGAATAGAATGTCACTTGTGCAGTTTGATAAATCTCTGCATGTGACTTAACATTGTTCTTGTTTATATGTCACTAGAAAGTAGCCTATCCACGCCTCCTTATCATACGCTGTCAGGTTATGCCTTCTTCCCTTCTCCTGGCTTATTTTATTAAATGCATTGACATTTATAAAATGCAGTTAAACTATGACCAAAATTATCAGCTTTAAAATAGACCCGTAGAAGCCGGGACAAGGGGCGTAAACAGTGCTGCATATAACAAAACTACTTCTGAACAGACTCAATAAAACCGGTTTCGTTTCTTCGGTGCGTTCCTTGCAGCCAATGGTCTATCTTTTCAGAACGTATCCTTCAAAAATCTCATGTCTCGTCTAAATTGTCCAGTGCCGTTTATGTGAAATTCCCACGAGGGATTCAAAATGTGGACTTCTTAGTAGTACCGTCTATGTTTCGCTTTAGCATGGTGAGAGTAACAGCTTAAAGGTTTTTGAGAACAATTTTTGATCCATGAAATTCTTCAACTTTTTAAATTGGGTTATCAGATACTTTACAAAACTTTGCCAGATCTAAATTTGGGGATATTTTAATATGTAAGGCCTGTTTTTGTTTTTGGCAAACTGCTGAGTCTGCTTTCTACGTGCTTTAATTGTTTTTACCTACCGCTGTCCATCTGAGATGCAGTCCATTCGTTCAGTTTGTTCCGTAATTCTTATTATTGTTACTATAGTAGTAGTCACTGTGGTTGTAGTAATAGTAAACAAGGAAATATCAAAACCAAGCATAATCTGTCTATCTCAAGAGTTGTGTCATAAAACATCGGACATTTTTTCCTCAGTTGTCAGTCCATATACAATCTGAGCCGCAACACGAGAAAACCAAGAAAGTGGTTGTGCGCCCAGCGCAGACTCAGATCAGCCTGGGCATCCGCCTAGTCTGATCAGAGTCTACGCTGTCCGCATGGAGGTAGCTTAGCATTTATTTTCTTTAAAACAGTCATCCCCACTCCAGTCTCTGCATCATATACTTAAGGTTGTATGGATGGTGGCTACTGCGGGGGGCTATTGTGTGGAACAAGAGTAAGGACTCTGCCAATGTTACATTCTCATTAGCAAATGGGGTTTCTTGCATAAAAACGTATACTGGACGAGCCGTATCCTATTTCTGCTGGACGAGCCGTTTCCTATTTCTGCTGGACGAGCCGTTTCTGCTCGATTTAAGGCCTTTGCTATAGCACCATGTTCGTAGGTGTTTGTTTATAGATGTTAGTTCCAATGGCGTTTGGTCCAAGTCTAGTGCAGGTCGGGATTCTTCCTTCGTCTAGCTTTTGGAGTTCGTCATCAGCGTATATTTCTTTTTCGGTCAATATCTGGAAGTTTTATTAAGAAAATGAAAATAAAAATAAAGTCTTCCACACAGAAGGCTAACATTCACGGAAGTGGTAAAACCTTTCATTTTATATTTCATCCTTTGAAATTCATCATCCGAGTTTATTTGTTTTGGGCTTTGAATCCTGCCTTTTACATTACCTTTGAGCTCATATATAAATTTGTCTGACGTTTTGCCTAGCAGTTCAAAATACGAAAAAAAACACATAAAAAACTTTAAAGAACATTTGAAACTTCAAACAGCCTGCAGAAATTGCATGACTCGAAGCACACACTCACTGCACATGCCTAGCATATACTCCGTCTACATGCACAGTCTAGACGTGCTCGTTTCTTTTAGAATCCAACTGACCTATGCTTTGTCGGGGTGAACTGTGCAAGTCCCTGCACACTTGTGCCTTTGCGCGGGTGAATCTGGGCATGCGCATTTCACATAGTGCCTAAAGATAGGTTTTCGTACGACGACGGTCATTTATTTCAGAAGTGCTGACAAAGTGGGGAGGTCTTATGTTTCATGCCGAATGACATAAACAGATTAAAGGGATTTGTGGAGCTAGGTCAGAGGGAAAATGACTTTGTAGGTATAATTAGTTGATCCTTTTAAGATGTGTTTAAGTCATTAGGTTTAGTGTCATAGGGTGATGTGTATTGGTTGAGTGGGTGCTTTAATGGCACATGAAGTAGAAGAAACAGAAAAAAATATAAATCAAGAAAGCTTCTTATTATGAGAAAATATAACCAGAAATGGAGGTGATCATTCTGTTCAATCGTTTTATATCAAACGTTTAGGAGTTGACAGTGAAAGTAGACATTCCCTGGATCTCTGATAGACGAGAGAGAGAGAGAGAGAGAGAGAGAGAAAGAGTTTACAGTATTATAGCCTGAGGAATATAATATTTAAAAAACTGCTTTGATTTTAGAATACAGGAAACTTGTTTATGTTACCCCGGTGTCTACGTCAGCGTCCTCGCCCAGTTTGCATGTTCGACAGGTCATTTAGACTTTGACTTAAAGAAGTGAGCATTTATCGTACCATTTGGTATATTGTACATGCAGTTAGCGTATTTTAGAAACAAATTTAGTTTAGTTAACATCCATAAAGTGGAATTGTTGTCATTTGGTATATTGTTCATGCAGTTAGCGTAGTTTGGAAACAAATAGGTTTATAGTACGGCAGATAGGCAGCCTATGAGAAGGTGCTACTGGTAAGGTTCTGCAAACATCTTGAGTTATATATCAGATTAATCGTTAGAATCTCTAGTTTACAAAACCGGCTGATGACACCTCTGATTCTGAGTACTAAGCGAGTTATCTCCCCTTGAATTACCCCACCCATTTAATTGAGTAAAATGATATTTAAATGGAAAAGAGTAAAAAATCATTTATGAGATGGTACTTTGTACGATTTTTTTATTTGTATTCAGTTTGTAGCTTATTTACCGTATATGTGATACTTATTATTTACTTTAGTTTTCATTTTGTGGCGTTGTGATATCGCATTTACGTTGAAATTTGTTTTGAAATTATTTTTTTAAATTTCAGGTTTACAATTTTTAATGTTGACTCCATCAGTCAAGATTTTGAAACAATATTTGCAATAGAATAGCAAGTCTAGAACCTTTGCTTTATGTATAGATTATCAGAACTCAAGATTTCAGTACAGAGACAAAGAAACTCTGACAAACATGAGTAAATACCCCACCCATCTAGATATGCATTGCAAAACTGGAAATCTTTCAGGCTCTTGCGGTTCAAAAAAGTAAGGTTAGGTCATCTTGTAACATGATATACGTGACATTATAGGGCTGCACATCTATGCTAGTGTAAATAAAATTACTTCTAGCAATCCTTCACGCTTCAGTGAGCAAGGATTAAGTTACTTGAAGAAACAGTATTATACAGACAATACTTCTACAAACCTACTTACACAGAGGACATGTTCACAATATTTTATCTTATACCATTTTTTCGCAACACTTCTAACTAGCAATGGAAATGCAAAATATATCTCCAGATGTTGTAAATAAGTGATTGTTTACCTTATAACTTATTTATTTGCTATTTACATTTCAAGTGACCATACTGTATGCAACACTTTGTTACTTTGTTATTTTTCTTTGCAAGCGTATACATATTCATTGGTGTTTTGATGAACTACTGGCATAGTTTTGACATCTTCAAGATTCAAGACATTGCAAAAGAACAGTTTGTCTTAAAACAGAATAAAAAGAAAAAAATACCCACTCACTAAAATGCATTAGAACCTGTATCCTAGTTATGCCAGCCGCTAAATAAATGTAGGCCAGGCCAGTAGGACGTTGCCCGGCCACCCGACGAAGTTGTGTAGACCTCATTTTTCTAATGTCTTCTTTCTTGCCGCCTACTTAGTTCTGGTGTGGGGCGATTGAGAATTCAGACTGTCAAATACGTTACCAATAGAAAGTTTACAAAAATTACTGTGTTTTTAAATAAAAATGAAAGTCGGTAATCTATCTATAAATCGATATAAATTATTTATTTTTATATTAAGTGATGTAAAAACATTTTTGAATTTTAAACTTATATTATTATGCTTAATTATTCTATAAGACTGTAATCTATGTTACTTTAAATACGAATTTAAGACAAATAAAACTATACAAGACAAAATTAAAATTGATGCATTAGTATCAGTATATTACTATTTAGGTCTAGGGACAAACCTTAAAGTGGAAAAAAGTGGTTTCATTAAATTTTGTAGTTTACCATACAGAAACTGTTTAATACGTGTAATATAATTTTTAATGCAATATTCAAAAACATTATAATGATTTGAAATGGCGCTTACATGTTGAGATGCAAACATTTCTCAAAGTATGACACACTAAGAGTATCTTACGGAATTGATATTAAGCAAATTGATGTAACTAATGTAAATAGTAACACAGCTTATGACGCTATGATTTATGTTATCATAAAGAACAAGATTTACAGCACATAAAACAATAACTAACAAGTCAGAATTGGAAAATAAAATATACTTTCAACCCTTTTAGGGTATAATTCTAGCACAGCTTTTATAAAGAAAAGGTAGGTGTGGTTTATCTTGTGTAGACTACGAGACAGAAAATTTTCAGAGTTGTTGCATGAATTCTAATGCAGTTTCGTAGGCATCTTAATGTGTGAAATAAGATTGACACATAAATAGGGAAATATGTTAAAATAATGACAAAAAACATGATACAGAAAACAGATTACTCAGGTGTATCTAGTTTGTTCACTAAAGCTGATATTATTCAGATTTATGTAGTTTGCTCACTAAAGCTGTATATGCGCCCTAGATTTTATTCACTGTTACATTTATAGAAAAAAATAGTATCATTTGATAACCATACAACCTAAATGTATATGATAATATTTTTCTCTAGCCTTTTTTAAAATGTAGAATAGACTGGAGATAATGACAAGATTATGACCTCAACACTTTTAAAATGTGTTTCACGCATAAAATATTTATGAGCATGCTGTGAGTTACTTTTCTTGGTTCTTCTTGTAATAATAAATCTATACACTCAAGTCATGAAACTGAAGTAACCGATGTGCCTTTGACTCAAAAATGGCATTGGTGTAATTCAGAGTTCAAACACGACAGTAACACATTATATATATATCAGTCTTACAATATTTGATGTAATATACGTTGAGCGAGACTAGTGTAGAACAGAGTATGTGGTAACAAATTCTGAAAATGGTTATCCTAATTGCCAATAAAAACTGGGAAGAAGTTCTAATGTACATTCACATTATATCATTTTATGGAGAATTGAGAGAGAGAGAGAGAGAGAGAGCAAAATCCCAACATTGTCCTTAAATTATCTTCTACTCCTTCATCCATATATAAAAATTGTACACACACTTTAAAAGTCCTCTGATCAGGTACTCCTTGTGTGACTACTCCAAGTCCTCTAGACAACCATTTAATTAGTTTATTTATAATATAGTTCCACCATTGTTACTCATATTCCGTAACGTATATGACAGTACAAAGTTTTGCAAGTTTGATAACATTTGTTTTTATTTAATATATAAATGCATTAGTGTTCTTCATTGATTGTACTTACATGCTCATTCTAATCAGATTAAGTAGTTTGTCCATTCTTGGTAACGTAGACAACAGTACGATTTCTAACGCTTCAGAAGACAATATTGATTTAATTCAGAGGCTTCCAATCATATTTTCTACAACACTAAGATGTATGTCTGTTATTGTGTTTATTTGGATGAGAATATGCAAATGTCATTAAAATGATACGGTCACGTATATAACATGGGAGAAACGGCAAAACTACCTACTACTCAGACAGCAGCAAGCAGGGAAATACTTTGTAGACGTTTGGCTCCCAGAAAAAAAGAACATGTTGAAAAAGTATCTCATAAAAGGAGAGGGAGATATTGAAGCTTAAAAATCTACTAGCTTTTATTAATGTATCATTCGATCAATTTCAACCGACAGATGGACCGTAGGACGAACAAATGGATGAACTGACAAGGACAGACAACCCGAAGACAATCTTAAAGTACCGGATTGGACTGAAAATGACTCCAGAGTATGCAACTACAACGCTTGTATAATTAGCGGCTAGTTTTGACTTCTGTTAAGCTTGTCATTTTTTAGAAGTTGACTGCCAAAACAGTGGTGAACACATGCTATTGACAAACCGACGTACGGACGGATAGAAAAAAAATATATAGAGCACATATTATCTAAATGAGTGCGAGTTAATAGAAGTTACACATATATACTGTTTTCCAAGCATTTAGCCCATTTAGCTGGTCTTAAAGTGGTAATTTAAGTAGATTTTCATCATTTATGTGCGTTTTCTGAATGCTCGTGACCTTGACCTTTTGTACATGTTGAAATATATCTAGATAGTTAATTCAACAATAAAATACCTTGTAAATTAGTTTCTGCATAAGACTTGACATATTTATTGTCGTGGTAATAAAACTGACAAATTCTAATATTGATGTCGAAAATTGTCAACCTTTGGTAATCAACGGTAATTAACAAACAGACGCACGGACAAACACTGTTCAATAAGCCATATTCGTTAAAAGCTTCTATGTTTAGTTCATTCCATTTGTTTTCCGTACGTACTACTGGAAAAGGACAAACACTTGTCTTTAGTTGAAATAAAAGGAAATTTTTGACGTACACCGACAAAAATTGTGTAATTTTGCTGTTTATGGGTACGTAAGTGTCAAGGGCCATAACTCTGTTAGTACTCAGCTGCGGCGATGTCATCAGCCGGATCCGTACACTAGACATGCTGACAAACAATTTGGTACATAACACTTGATGTTTGCTGAACCTTACCAGTAAAGTCCTTAAGGAGAGCACTTTTGGGGCTCCGTCTGCTCTACTATTAGTTCACATCCATAAAGTGGCATTGTTACCATTTGGTATATTGTAAATGCAGTTAGCGTATTTTAGAAACAAATTTGGTTTAGTTAATATCCATATAGTGGAATTGTTGCCATTTGGTATATTGTACATGCAGTTAGCGTATTTTAGAAACAAATTGGTTTAGTTAACATCCATAGAGTGGAATTGTTACCATTTGGTATATTGTAAATGCAGTTAGCGTATTCTAGAAACAAATTTGGTCTAGTTAACATCCATAAAGTGGAATTGTTGCTATTCCAGTGATCTTGAAGTAGTGCTGGTCAGCAGTGGCGTCGAATTGCAGCAGTACCGGTGCCGTCAGTTATCGCCAAAACAGTGACATCGAAGAGCCGCATAAACATGTTTAAGGAGGGTAGATTGAGAATTATATATTTGCGAGTGTTGCATCATCAGTTTTATTGAAGAAAAATTTCACTTCCTTCTAATCTGCCTTGCTTTTAGGGATATCAGAAAGAATATCTATACATGTATTTCCCAAGTATGATTGTACAGATGGCCCTCAAAACAAAAGTTCGTCAAACTATTAGATGTTAGCCTAACGGGAACATTGAAAATAGAAAAAAGGAAAATTCATTTATTTAGAAAATGAAATTTCTGAAAAGAGTAATAATTTAATGAACTTGGGTTTATGCTAAACTGATAAGTTATGTCAGATGCAATTTATTTCTTTGTATGTCAAATGTAACAGTCTGTCATGCTCTTCTCGTACCGCCAGCGAGTTGATGATGTAGGATTAGAAACACTGTTCTGTTTGAGTCCAAAAACTTTATTGTCGTTGTTTCTGCCACCGTTTATTGCAAACTATGAGGAACGATAAGTCTGTCAATGTATTCTGCGACGTTTTATGAATCATTCGTTTGCTCAGCCAGTGAGATATGAATGATATACCATGGTACAAACTTTAAGATGTATGGTACAGCTTGATAGTTTACCAAAGAAAATTAATCGGATGAGGATAAATACTAAAACGTTTTATGGGTTTCCAATAATCAAAACACAATGGCCAGTGACTTGGAATCAGCTTACTGTAACTGATGCCCCTTTATTACTTTCGACAGCGTCTTGCGGAAACCTGTCTTGGGGTATATGCAGAAAGTGAGACAAACTTTGCATGGTCACAGTGCAGGTCGCTCGTAGTTGCAAATCTGATTGACAAGTTTTGATGATAGGCTGACAGCTTATGTCCTCACCAGACTGTACATATGCGCATATTAATCCCGACATGCTTAATGCGCATTCGGCTTTTATGGAAATGTCTCACGACGAGGACCAGCTGATACTATCTTTTGGGTTTATGCGTTTTAATACAGACTGTATTAATAATTTGAATTAGTGTAAGCCCTATTACTGTTGCAAGATTTGCTGAAGATATTATGCCCCATTAAATCTACTCGTGTTCCTTATTAATTTGTAATATAATATTTGGTCTAAAAGTGCAATTATCGGTAACAGGCGAAATTATAATCTATATCTACAAGTTATTTATCTCTTATATTCCTACAGATAATGACAAAATGGTGTTTGGTATCATCAGTTTCCTTACCCTAAGACAGTACATTCATCTCTGTTGTTCTGTTATATTTTATGCAGAGATGTGGAGTATTTAAGTTTTGAACTTTGACCTTCTAAAGCCTAAACGGACCCATAAGCTCGGTGTGCTATGGTGTAGATTGGCTCCAGTCCCTATGTTTCTTGTTTTCTTTTAGTTTTGACTAAATGGTTGACCACTAGAATAACAAGAGTTGTCGCCTGACAACATAGCTCGCCTGAACTGGTGCTTGCCCATCTCACAGGCATTTGTCAGTATGGCTTGTACTACATAAAACTTCATGCAAGCATGTCCAATAATTTTCAACATATTTATAAAATCAGTGACCTCGGCTTAAGACCCCAGTGGGGTGGGGTTAGTATTTTGTGAAAAGTCAATCCAATATCTAACATCAGTTCAAGTCTAAATTAAATCCATCTCAAGCAATATGGAACAGTTTGCTATCAGAAGTTGTTAACAAAAACCCACATTTCTAAGTCAATGACCTTGACCTCAAGGTCACTGAGTGGGGTGGGGATGGTACTTTGTAAAACTTTGAATCAATATCTAACTACAGTGCAAATATCAAAAGAATCCAATCATGAGAAAAGGAGATATATTTAAATTGAAAACTCTAAAGTGAGTGTGATCTATTTATTGGCCCCTAAGCCCCACCCAGGGTCTGACCCTGGGATGTAGTTTTATGCAAAGAAATTTTATGCTATGATATAATAATGTTCCAAATATGGAAGGCTTCCGGCTAGTGGTTGCCGAGTTATGAATGTCTGAAAAACTTTAAAGTGGGTGTGACCTAATTTTTGACCCCTAAGCCCCACCCCACGGTCTGAGCCTGAGGTATAGTGTTATGTAATGAAAGGTTATGCTATGATATGATTATGTTCCAAATATGGAAGGGTTCTATCCAGTGGTTGCTGAGATATGAATGTTTCAAAAACTTTGTCGTAAAACTTTAAAGTGAGCGTGACCTATATTTTGACCCCTATTCCCCACTCCAAGGCCTCACCCAAGGGTATGATGTTACAGGATAGAAGGATATGCTATAATATTATTATACTCCAAATATCAAAAGGTATTGGTTAGTGGTTGTTGAGATTTGAAACTTTAAAAAAACTTTGACGTAAAACTTTAAAGTGTGACGCCCACGCCAACACCCACGCCCACGCCGACGTCAGAGTGACAACAATAGCTCTCTGTACTTTTGTACAGGCGAGCTAAAAAGAGCCACGTTAAGTCTTGTACCATTTGAACACATATATTCATTTAGCCGGGAAGCCAGGCTAGTCATGGTGGAGCGTAGGCGTTGTGAAGTTACACGGAAGCCTTTTGTAGCTCTTCTGGATTAAAAGATTCTTCTGTCTCTTCAGTAAAAAAGATGAAGCATTATGTATTACAGACATTTCAAGAAACTTCGTTTCTGCTTTGTTCCACTGTCAGTCACTGGACCATTTATCGTCAGTATTTAAGACTTCCATTTATATTAGCACAGTAGCCAAAATAGCAAAATCGCAAGCTGTTTTGCTACTGATTGTACTTGACACAGTTAGGCAACATGCCAAACAAACAGCTGATCATTAATTGGGTCATATTTGAGCATCCTTATGAGAATACCTGTCTTAATGCATACATCGAAATGCACATGCTTGGGCCAGCTTTTGCACGCAAGGTTTACTTCCAGGCACTGACAGGCTATTGTAGCTGTTTGAAAGCGAAGTGCGCAGGACCAAACAAGACTGCGCAATAATTGCGCAGTCTTGTGTTGTCATGCGCACTTGGCGGATCCCTCCAGACGGGTTTTCTCATAAATCGGTTCGATTCTAAATGGAGAAAGCTGTTTCACTTTTATCTGAAAGGAAAATAGATAGGAAGATCAATTTGGATGTTGATATTTTCCTGTTATGTTATTCTTACCCTAAACACGGCATAGAAAACATATCTTGAGATAAAACGTTATCTCAGAAGCAGTAAGAGATGGTATATAGGGAAGGGGACAAAATACGAAAAGAGTTGTACCAAACGCAAGCTTTACCACGAAATATTTCGTAGTGAGCAAGGCCTACACTTATGACGGTGGTATAAAATAGTTATGCCATGGTTTGTGCGCCTGTACGGGAGATACTCCACTCATTAAAGCTCGTGAGCGGACAAATCGTACGAAGCAGAGATACCCTCACTTCATATACAAACGAAGTAGATACTCCAATTTGAGGACTATACTCTATATCCCCAGTGTAAATACACACATGTAGAGATAGGGCAAGTTCATGACAGTGAGATAGGATTTGGAGTGTTTTGGGTAGTCCCATCTACATCATACTAGAACCAGAACTATGTTTACAAAACATTTATTGATTTAATTATTTTTATTTGTTTTATTCCACACTCGGAGATGACCCAGTAAACATGATAAATATGTACATATAAAGAATAGCAACATTAAACACTCGGTATTTACAGGCATTCAAAAGAAGAAACTTTAAAGAAATTATAAGATTATCTGTATCTACGGGTATCAGAAGAAATTGCAAAATATATGGCTGAGTTCTGACAGACACTCAGAGGAAGAAAATGCAAAAACAAAATAGATCGTATTTAGACATTGCAAACTAATATATCTACATTATAGGCCTAACTCGTTCAGACTGAGAAGAAATCGCGAAATTAGAGGGCCAAGTGTTTATATGCATACAGAAGTTTGACTGATTGATGTTTTAGTATAGCCATGAAGAAGAAGAGCGGGCAGGTATTTAAAGAAATTGCAGAGTTAAACGGGTCAGTATTTATAAATATTCAGAGGAAGTAGTCAATATTTGCAGACATTGCAAAATCAGACGTCACATTCGGAAGGAGCTAGATGGGTCGGTGTTTTCAGACAGGTGACCATCTAGTATTTAGACACCTTCAGAAGAGATTGCATACTTAATGACCACATATTTACAGAATCATCAGAAGTGCAAATCTGACACGGGCCGGACAGAAAGGATATAAATTAACAACAAAACAGAATAGAAACGGGTTACTGTGTACTCTGCAGTGTTTTCGTAATTCGAATTTAATCAGTAATTTGCGGATACTACCTCTCACTTCGACGATGGTGTCGAGTGTGTATTAACACCAAATGATTGAACAAGCCACTATAGACTTTTTCTAAAGCCACTAGAAAGGAAATACTTAGATAAGGCTGCGCAGTTGTGCCGATTTTCATACAGGCCCTTGATTTTCATACAGGCCCTCGTATTACATGGCTCGGCTCAAGGACGAATATATTAAGAAGTACCAACTGTGAGAAAATACCAATATATGCGACGATCTCTATAGTGCCAGTGCAGCTTTTGCAACGTTATTCACGTGGAAAGTTGTATATGTCTAGCTGCTGCTCTCGCAGAGACTACTGACTTATAAAGGTATATATAAGTTGACCTATTTGGACCAATATCCTGAGAGTATATTGACATTAAGGTGTCTGTACCTGTTAAATGATGTACGGAACTTATTACCTGGGCTATTTTGGCGGAGTAAAATTTAGTTCCATCCAATTATTGCTAACTATGAAGATAACATCTGACACATTATTATCCTGATTATGTTTTCAGGTATAATTTCTAATACCGGTACCATCACCTAGATAGTGAAGGGAAAGTCTTCTATTTCTTCTGGTCTTGTCAGATTAGAACAAAGTTGTTAAGTGTTGTTTCATATAACGTATTTTAATGATAGAACTTTTGTATTATCTAATAAAAATATGATATATGTCCCTTGTTTAATTAATGACAGATCTTTTTTTCTATATGTTTATTTTGCTGACGTGCGCATAGTGTATTGTATTTTGATATTCTGCGTCCCCAACTTAGAAAAGTTAATGGATATGCTGGGTTGGCCCTGTTCGTCCGTCTATCCCAGTTACTCGAGGAAACTAGGAAAACATAGTGCAGTTTATGCGTGATAAATAATCCCCATGCGGGTCTTAAACAGTCACTTATTATGGGTTTTGGCAAACACTTCGCAGAAGTTTCAGGTGGGAATGTTATTGCGGCGCACATATGCTACAAAACAGGTTTTTCTCTCGAATGGGCCAATGATCTGATGATCTGTTTACGGAAATAATTTGGTCTGTGACACGACAAAACCAACAAAGTGACATCTGCACCAAAGAAGACTCAGATCAGCCTGAGTAGCCGCCCAGTCTGATCCGAGTCTTCTCTGTTCACTTAAAGGGTATCTAAGGGTCTAAGGTAGCTCCATGCGGACAGCGAAAACTTTGATCAGCCCAGTCTGCTCTGAGTCTTTACTGGACGCACATGCCACTTCGTTTAGAATTGTCGTGTAGCGGCTCATTTGATTCAACAACATGGCCATGACAGTCGACATATATACGAATGGATACATTTCCTCCTTTATAGTTATGCTATTTTCTGAAGTTCTGAGTTTGCTGGATATTTATAAGACCTGTTGGTGTGTCATCAACGCGAATGCAGTATAGCCTATGGAGAAATATGGGTACAACTGAGTCAGCTGACCTTATTGTGCCATGTTTGGTTGATGGTTCATTATGTGGAAGCATTTCTGTATTTTGTTTTGTAACTGTTATTGTAAACAACCTAATTAATAGAACGAAAACATCTTAAATCGTCAATTTTAATGACCTGCTTAAGGCCGCAAATGTCACCTGCGAACCGAAATAAACTTGAAATTCCACAAAGCTGTCAGTTGCAGTTGGCGCTGTACATGAATATAAATGAAAGTTCCAAGAACACGAACAGTGTTCATTCATACATAGAGTTTGTCGAGGATTAGAACTAGTCCATATAGTCATTTACTCGGTATAAAAAGCTCTCAATCCAGTGCTTCATTTTTTAGTAAGACTATTATTTATTTATTTTTTACGTATTTTTTTCTCTATTAGTTTACAGTATTTTATACATTATTCTATTTAATTGTTATGTTTTGTGGATTTCTCATTGGTCACTTGTATTTATTACTATTATGTGTATTTTTTTCTTGTACTCTAATTTGTCTAGCTTTATACCTTTTTTTCTATATCATTCGCATTAAGTTACTAAGTTATTGTATTTCTTTTGATAAGCAGGGCTTCATTTGTTAATCCTTTTCTACCTGAATATAGAATTAAACTTGGTTTAATATTTGAAATTATATACAAATATCCGCCATACTGCATACAGTTGTATTATATTAGGGAGAAGAACTCTATAAGCGCTCAGCTTTCGTTCTAATCCCAAGATTGTATTGTGTATTATATATATATAGTATTCCTCAAAATTATTGAGAATTTTTTGCAAAGTGAAAATTAAGCACTGGTAGTTGACAGATCATGTACATACATAATATCTTTGTTTACTTAGTTAACAACATCACTCTGTGAACTTTTTAGCATACTAGTATTACTCATAAGTTTGAGTCACAAATGTTATCTCCCCCAGAATTGTGCTGCCAAGAGATTTTTTGTCTGACTGGAAAATTATGTACCCTTACCAAATCAAATCCATATTTGTGGAAAAGATAATGACAAATCTGTTGGTTTTTTAATTGTTTTCTCATCTATTGATAAGTTGTTGGGGAACTGAAAACAGAATTTTATGTGAGCTTGTCAGCTGTAGATACTGCTGGCTTTCAAACGCGTGACTTCGTTTCGAAAAAGTGCCCGAAATTGGGGAAAATTGCAATTTTGACAGAGGGTATGTTGCTCTGATTTATTCTTATTCTATACATCTCGACGGAAATGGCACAAAACCATATATTTTGTAAGGCTAAGTAAACGTGCTTTTAGGGATATGAGTTTTGACATGATTATCTATTCTTTGCCAAAAATATTCCGTTCAGATCACTAACAGATCAGATTTTATGCTGTTTCTGAAGCCTTCAATATTCTTCCTATATTAAAACAGCCAGTCCCTGACTCAGGAACTGGAATCAGTAGCATTAAACCATGCAAAATATTAAAGGCACCATTAATAATGTAGATTATGATGAACAATGGAAAGAATAAACTATGTCACCTGAGATAGTCTATTTCTAGCAAAGGTAGTACATGTATCACAAAACATAGTCGAAATCAAGGGACATATTTTTACAGGGGTGTACCCTAGTCCATTCTTACCTACTACTGACGAAAGAAAATGCATCATATTGTTATTTTTGTATATCAAACTTGAAAAAGAGGTTCTTTTATTGTATTTTACGCATTTAATATATTGTTGAACATGTATGGCTAGCAACTGTGTGCCAAAATGCAATTCTCAATAATTTTGAGGAATACTATATGTATGTATGTTACAATTTAAAAACGAATAAAATATGTTTAAACCAAAAGCTTGAGCATCGAGGAAAATAACAGCGCATTTTGAACCCATTTTTTGGAGGTATTTCCATATAGAGTAGACATATACATGTACATGTTTCTTCGAGACAGTTCACTGAAACATGTTTGGTTTGCGTACAAGTTAGCATATACATGTACGTTAAAACACAGTTTTGTCGTACAGAATACTGAGCACTGTCATTCCCTTGAACTGACCTCGATCTACCATGCTCTTCCGATAGAGGACGATTAACAGAACAACGAATGAAGCTAAAAGAACGGGATTTTGTAATGGCTAGACGACAACTTAATACATTGTTGTTTAGCCGGAAAGGTTGACCGAATCGTCCCGACTATTTATTGACTAAAAAACTGTACCATGCAATCCTTCCATGCAAAAATAACAACCATGCATCGTAATAACGTCGACACTCATCATCTTATCTAGCCATTCACACACACACACAAACTTCAATTTTATAGAAAAATAGTGTGCTGATTCGGTCGCGGCTTTCCGCTGAATGACTAGCCCAGTCAAAATACATCCCTCAGATTTGCAAAAAAAAAACTCTGCAAACTAGCGCCATCTACCGTGGTATATTTGAACAATCAAGGGAAAGCAATTATTGTCTAATTCATTACATTCAAACGACAAAAACTATATTAAATGAAACAACTCTATACTGATTCTGAAGAAAAGATTTAAAAAATATGGACTTAGAGACACTATCATTTCTGACAGCACTCCAGCCAATGAAATCACTCTTCAAGAGTCTAGGTCCAAAATTCTTTGAGTGGACCCGTGTCCTTCAGTTTGAAACATTTTATTCTCCTGCGCACGGTTTATGTTATTGCCCAGTAACAAATCTGACTTGCGGCTGAAAATATGACAAGTACTCGACAGTTATTTTCAGAACATTTACTTTGAAAACTGATTTCGTCCATCTAATTAGAGGTATCCAGTCATTTTCCGCTGCAGTAAATAGACCAAAGGTATCTGCTTATCTCTCAATAGATATTTTTTCGTCACCATCAATTAAATAGCTTTATATTGGTCATTGACTTCTTGTTGTTAAAAGCAATTTTATATATCAAAGATCAATTAGGGTTATCAGAAAGAAGCTGTTTACGCTGTCTTCTTAAGAAGATAATTTTGCTGCATTATAAGAAAAGTTGGCATGAAGCCATTGCAAACACTAAACACTCAGATCAGCCTGCGCATCCGCGCAGTCTGATCAGAGTATTTCCTTTTGCAGTAACAATCTATAGGTCCTGAGGAATCTATAATACTAAAACCGAAGAATGACCAGTCTGCATTGGAGCGAGGCTGCTTGAAGTTTTGCAAGTTTGCTTGTGCCACAAGAGAGCTTTCTCTTGACCACGCTTATGATTTCTGAGCTGCTGGGAGTAAGATTCCTGCTAGTCACGATCTTTTGTTACTAAGTATAGATTTACTGGGTTAAAAAGATGTAAGACTTTGTACTTTTACAGCGCCTTCACTGAGCATGCCGAGTGCAATTACCAGATGAAAATCGCCCACTACAATTAAGTTTTAGAAAAGTTGCTCACTAGGATTTACAACCAAAACAGATCTGCGATCAGACACTCGCCCATTTGAATCTTGTCAAACTTAGAGAGAATAGAAAACATTATGTAACTTGTCTGGCGTCCAGTCTTAGTCGACTTCCAACTACGTCGTTACTGTGCCCATACAAAGCAATGATGGATAAGTGGTCCAGTGGTGACTGGGCGTCACCTGTTTGGAAAACTGTCTGAAATCAAGAGTCCTGCCACCAATGGTTTTAGTAGCGATTCGACATTGGGAGGATGATCACATGGCTTTCACGTCGGACAAAATATTCGGGAAATTCCGTCGTAGCTTTGCGCTCCGTTTCGTGTTTTTTGTTGTTGTTGTTCTCAAGACAGCTTATTTATTTCCGGGTGCATGTATATAGAACATAGAACAGAGAATATATGTTTAATTGTTCCCCAATTGCGAAGCAACGCAAAGATCTAGAACACTTAAAGTTCCGGTCATCGGGGGAGGGCTAGATACAAAAGGCATCAAAGCAACAATAAAATCACGAATATCGTCCTGAAGTACTGATGATTACGCACTGTCTGCGCTATACTTCAAAAGAGAAAAAGGGTGCGCTATACTCGAAAAGAGAAAGAGTAAAATAGAAGATGTTTTCGGGATCTCCTCATTTGACATACCTAAGACAATGACGTAAGAAGACAGTAAATCATCCACCCTAATAAAACCACAATTAAGTTATTAAGTGAATTGCAATAAAAACAGTTATGAACCGCGACACGACAAAACCAACAAAGAGGCATGTGCGCCCAGCGCAGAATCAGATCAGCCTGGACATCCGCCCAGACTTACCAGAGTCTTCGCTGTCCGCATGAAGGTAGCTTATACACTTAGCTACCTTTTAAGCGCGTAGCGGAGAGTCTGATCAGACTAGGCGCATGCCCATGCTGATCTGTGTCTTCGCCGAGCGCACAACCACTTTGTTGGTTTTCTCGTGCCGCGGCCCATATCAATAACATCGTCATTTCTGGCACAGTAATCAAGGAAGTCACGATGTCCCAACAGGCTGACCATTGATTCTACACTGAGGACACTGCTCCATCATAAGTAAGGTCGGTGATCTTACGGACAATTGAATTGATGAAGATCGATTGCTGAACATTTTGCGTTTAGTCAGATTGTTTCGTATTACTGTAAATCATCATTTTGATGACACAATGCTATACAAATAATGTTCTCCTGCAAGGCGAAGATTCGGTTCCTCGTCTTTGCAGGTGGATATGGATACTGTTTTGTAATATGCGGCTTGAGGTCAAATGTGTTTATTGCACAACCGATTAAGATAAGAGTACCTCTCTTTTGCATGTTTACTACAATAAGTCAGTCATGGGTGAAATTTATCGGTTGATTTACCGTAAAACTGACCTTTCTATTTTCCGCGATTTTTTATGCCCCCGCCACGAAGTGGGGAGGGGCATATAGTTTTGCCCTTGTCCGTCCGTGCATACGTACGTCCGTACGTCACACTTTGTAGTACTGTTCTTGTCTCCGCAACTCCTCCTACAGTATTCGATGCAGGGAGTTGAAACTTGGAACACAGTTCAGACATGCATTGAACATGTGCATAAAGGAAACATAACTTTGATTAAGATCTTTATTGCAGAATTATGTCCCCTTGAATAATAAACATATTTTGACCATATTTCACATCTGAGTACTGTTCTTGTCTCCGCAACTCCTCCTACAGTATTTAATATAGGGAGTTGAAACTTGCAACACAGTTCAGATATGCATTGAACATGTGCATAAAGGAAACAGAACTTTGATTAAGGTCTTGGTTGCAGAATTATGTCCCCTTGAATAATATACATATTATAACCATATTTCACATTTGAGTACTGTTCTTGTCTTCGCAACAACTCCTACAGTATTTAATGTAGGGAGTTGAAACTTGCAACTCAGTTCAGACATGCATTGAACATGTGCATAAAGGAAACAGAACTTTGATTAAGGTCTTTATTGCAGAATTATGTCCCCTTGAATAACATAAATATTTTGACCATATTTCACATTTGTAGTACTGTTCTTGTCTCTGCACTCCTCCAATTGTATTTGATGTAGGGATTTGAAACTTGTAACACAGTTCAGACATGCATTGAACATGTGCATAAAGGAAACAAAACTTTGATCCAGGTCATTATGGCAGAATTACACCCCCTTGAATGACATGCATATTTTGACCATATTTCACACTTTGTAGTACTGTTCTTGTCTCTGCAACTCCTCCAATAGTATTTGATGTAGGGATTTAAAACTTGCTACACAGTTCAGACATGCATTGAACATGTGCTTAAAGGAAACAGAACTTTTAGCCAGGTCTTTATTGCAGAATTATGTCCCCTTGAATAACATACATATTTTGACCATATTTCCATAGCTTAAATACAATCTCACCTTTTATCGTCGCTCTAGCGGCCTGATTTATTAACAGATTTTTGGTATTACATCACAGCTTTATTGGGTATGACAGTACCTTGAACAACTTTGCGTTTCAGGTTTGTAGGATGAAGGTCAAGGTCACAGTTGCTATTTTCAGAAAAACTAGGGCATTGCTCCAGCGCTTTCAATTATAGATCGATTTTGATGTAACTTCACATAAATGTTAAGTATAACAATATCTTGAATAAATTACTGTTTCAGCACCGCAGGTCCAAGGTCAAGGTCACAGTTGCTATTGTTAGAAAAAAACTTTATCATTCCTCTACTCCTCTATTCATTGACAATTTTGATGTAACTTCACTCAAATGTTTAGTGTGACAATATCTTGGACAAGTTCGTGATCCCGAATTTCAGGGTAAAGGTCAAGGTCATATTTGCTATTTTAGAAAATATGCTGTCATCCCTTTGGAATGATTTTGGCATAACTTGACACAAATATTTAGCTTGACAATATCTGGGACAAATTTACGTTTCATCATTGTAGGTCCAAGGTCAAGGTCACAGATGCTATTATAGGTACATGTAAATCTTTGTCATGGTTCTAGCGCCTTTATTTATTAACTGATTTTGATAGAACTTCACACATATATTAAGTATGACAATATCTTGGACAAGTTAACCTTTCAGGGTTGTAGTTCCAAGGTCAAGGTCACAGTTGCTATTTTTAAGAAAAACTCAGTCATCCCTCTAGCACCTTTATTTATTGACAGATTTTGATGTAACTTCACACAAATATGTTTTAACACATTACTTTTCTAGTGAGGCATATGGCGGGAGCATTCATCAGCTTTAGTGATTGTCTAGTTTATTTCTAAAGAGTTACAATTTTTTTGCATATTTTCATCAAGTATCAGGAGAACAGTAGCTTTAGCTTCCCCGTCCTCTCCACTTCAAAGATATTCAGCCATATCTCTGACAGTATCGAGATAGATACAAAGGTAAAGGTTTCCCAGAGCCTAATTGCCGTAGGGGCAGTGGGGGCTAGAGACCCACTGTGTCTTGGGCACAGCTGATGAAAGGCGGAGCCCATCTCTCTCCTTCGCTGCATTCTCTGAGTTGCCAGAGTTTTCCAGTCGTCGGATGGTGACGGTGAGCCGCGAACTCACCACCTTCCGGTGACTTTCTGCACAATAACCGAGCCACTCTAACCACTCGACTACGGCGCCTCTCTAGTATCGAGATGCAGCTTTACAAGTCGAATGACTTACACTGATATCGAGTATGTAGACTTACACTGATGTCGAGTATGTATGGTGAGTAATATCGTCGCAGGTCGACGGCTCACTCTTTTAGAATGCTTAAGTGAAATATGCAGCAATTTAAGAGATAATGCACGGGTGGTAATCAGTGGAACTAGCTCCAAAATGAGTCAATGGAATTTCGTTCCCTCGTCACATCCGGGAACCCGCGAGCTAGTGCTGTCGACAGAAAATCAGTAAACAAAGGTAGGTCTTGAAGAATTTTATCAATTTTTATTTCTTTATTAGCGATCCCAGGAAACAACTGCCGATGCTATTGTGTGTAGATATGATTCAACTTTATTCCCCGTCGGAGTTCGCCGCAGAAATGTGCAGGGCTTGAACTAACTTGTGGCAAATGTATGAAACACCGAACTAAAAATCCACCAATTTCTGTCAATATGGAGATTTGGGTACACGATTTTTTCATTTTCCGTCCAAACTATAGCGTTCAGACCCTCTAAAACACCATCCCTGGTAATTCAAGCATGAAAGTCACAAATAAGCAAAAATTGTGGGTGGAGATTACGTACCTGGACAATATTGACAAAATTTCTGTCTGAGCTAGAGCGCTCGACATGGAGCTAGTGCGTTCAACAAGGAGCTAGTGCGCTCATCCACACCGAAGATAAGGCAGAATTGTTGATTTATTGTTGATAGATAATTTTCACCGTTTTTTAGGTTTTGCTCTGTACCCCTTTGAAACCACTAAGAGATGACATAATGTACATAGTCCATCGTCATTCATCGGATGAGTGTAGTATTCATGACTGATTATTGCGATTTTGGTAATACTCTTCTGTAACATGGATATTGTCCTTTTATTTCATGCCTGTTTGGTAAATAGTCAAAATTATGCCTCGAGGTACCGTGAACAGCTCCATTTACTGTTGCCCGAAGCCACAAGGCCTCAGGTAGTAGTGCATTGACCTGTCCATGGTAATGAGTAACGTAGTATTGACTATTCTGCCAAAC
Organism: Ctena decussata; assembly: GCA_963989385.1. Taxonomy (NCBI): domain Eukaryota; kingdom Metazoa; phylum Mollusca; class Bivalvia; order Lucinida; family Lucinidae; genus Ctena; species Ctena decussata. The sequence goes on along the minus strand of OZ022501.1, from coordinate 54,238,238 downwards.
AGCAATGAAATAGCTTTCGTATTACTCAACCGAACCTGTAACCAACCATATTCTACTAGCAATCAACTGCATGACAGGTGCTCGAATTCGGCAAGCTCGTGATTTCCCAAGTCATTCTCGTGACGCTTGACGACATGGCATATAGACAAAACCATACCACGCTGTTTTCTCATTACATTTACATGAGTGGCATCATAAGCATGGCATAGTCTAAGCTGTTGGTTAATAATTCAGTGAAATGCGTTGTGGAGGCCAACCAGTGACATGGCAAAGCATATACCATTATCTGTATATAGTGGGTTGGATAATAAAAGGTATAAAAGTAGGTTGGGTAATATTAAAAGTTATTGCCCCTCGGCACCTTGGGTGGCCTGATACACCATTATCCTTGGCCTCAGGCAATAGTGCATCAAGCCATCCTCGCATACATCCTCGGGTACCCGGGGCAATAGTTTTCATTATCATTCACCAAACAGCCATTAGATGACTGTAAATTATAAAGAGTTACGAAGATCGGATATATTTTCAGATGGGAATGTACAAGGGGAAGACATCCAAAGGACTGTATCTTACTACTGCTAAACACCGGCGCATTCGCTCAAGACACGTTTACAACTATTCAAGGAAAGAAAAACACATATTTTCAAAAAGTTTGACCCCATGTAGAAGAAGTACACCACATTCTCATAAAAATCCAGTCTCCCTTTAGGAGAAGAACACAGTTATCAGTCTCGTTTCTGTCTCCAGTAAGGAGGAGTACACCGCATCCTGTAGTATCAAAACGGAGAATTGTCAGCTCTGTGAAGAAAATAACACCAGCAAAATGTCCTTTCAAATCACCCCTGCGAAAGAAATTGTGCAGTAGTCTGAGAAAAAAAAAACATTTACCCCAATAAAAAGCAAACGGAGTTGGGGTAAATGTGCTTTTTCTCAGGCAGCTCAATTATGCTTTATGTGTACATTAAGTCATCTCTTAGTGGTTTCAAAGGGGTACAGAGCAAAACCTAAAATACGGTGAAAATCATCTATCAACAATAAATCAACAATTCTGCCTTATCTTCGGTGTGGATGAGCGCACTAGCTCCTTGTTGAACGCACTAGCTCCATGTCGAGCGCTCTAGCTCAGGCAGAAATTTTGTCAATATTGTCCAGGTACGTAATCTCCACCCACAATTTTTGCTTATTTGTGACTTTTCATGCTTGAATTTACCAGGGATGGTGCTTTAAAGGGTCTGAACGCTATAGTTTGGACGGAAAATGAAAAAATCGTGTACCCAAATCTCCATATTGACAGAAATCGGTGGATTTTTAGTTCGGTGTTTCAAACATTTGCCACAAGTTAGTTCAAGCCCTGCACATTTCTGCGGCGAACTCCGACGGGGAATAAAGTTGAATCATATCTACACACAATAGCATCGGCAGTTGTTTCCTGGGATCGCTAATAAAGAAATAAAAATTGATAAAATTCTTCAAGACCTACCTTTGTTTACTGATTTTCTGTCGACAGCACTAGCTCGCGGGTTCCCGGATGTGACGAGGGAACGAAATTCCATTGACTCATTTTGGAGCTAGTTCCACTGATTACCACCCGTGTAATGGTTAGCACAGGTTTGATTATGAATATGCCCGATTTAGCGTGTGACATGAATCGCGAGTGTTGTTTTGAAAGATTTTTATGGTTGTCATATCGAATCATGCATAGCTACGACAAGGAAAACATGCCACTATCTCTACTTAAACTTCAAAAGAAGAAACATTTTAACATCTTTATTGCAGATGCCCAATCATTTGCTTGTTTGTGATCATTTGTGCTGACTAATATTAAAGCCACATTGTCTATCACAGTGTCGAAAAGTTTCATTTTAAATCATTATGAACATTGCCTGACTGATGTGCATACAAAATGCCGTAGTACTGACAAAAAGCCTATATATGTAGATAAAAGTCAAAACCAGTGAAACCTAAAATTGTAGGACTTACTTCGGTATCTTGTCCTTGCTCCAGGATAATGATCGTAAATACACTTTCAGTATCGAATGATAGTCAAGACACAGTTCTCATTCGGAAGAAAAATGGACAGCAAACATGCATTCGCTATCGCACACTGCCAGATCATATGGATACTTGGAAGGCGCGCTGTATTACACAATCATAATCAGACATTGTGTCAAATCGTGGTCATAAAGCATCGGTTCACAATCGAATAGTGCTTATACTTAATCGCCGACACAAGATGACAATCGCGCGGTAGCAAAACATAAGTGCAAACCTTCGTTGAAAAAAAAAAAACATGGTCGCACTCACCCTTTCATTATTGCATGTAGCGAAAAGATATGCTCGCGTGCATTGTCCCTAGGTAAAGCCCCAACCTCTCGGTGATTTTTCCCTTTCATATCTGGACATTCATGATGGAGTACACACCTTTGATAGAAGATGTTGCAAAAATGAGCTTTCAATAAAAACGGCTCTATCATTTTTTTTCTTTTTGAAAAAAAAAGATAATTAAAATCAAATTCGAATAAAAACTGAATAATCATTCTTGGTTGAAATTCAAATACAACTGTATAAAAGATGTTTGCTTTTCATGTTTTGCCTTTACCATTTATATTTTTCCGATTTTGATATTCTTTAAAGTTTTTATGACGAATCTTTCAAAAGAGATAATTTTCCGTTTTACTTGTCAATGAAAATAATTTTTCACTTAGTTTTGTATGAAAGCGCTCTTACATGTCATTAACCTTTAAAGCGCCGAGAACTAAAAAATTCAGTGTAGATCCAAAGAAGGCGGCTCATCCAGGTTTACACTGTCTTCTAGCCAGTGAGTTCCCAATGTTGCCTGTCGAGATAATCTCTTCACCTTTTTTGTTTTAGCGACCCTGAAAAAGTAAATGCAGAAGCACTAATGGTAATGGTAAACTTTAAGTACTGGTTCTCCGATTCTCGACAAAATCCCGCTTCGGCGCTCATTTACACTGCTTAAAATATTTAAAGGGGCGCTTATGCTTTTCATAATTCTCTGTAGAGAACTCTTCATCATCAAAACTTATAAATAGGTTAGGCAGAGACACTGATACCTACCTTATTTATCAGCATCATTGATATTGGTGCCTAACCTGTTTATAAGCATCGTTTATATTGATGCCTTAAACCCCCATTCCACTTGATGACGCTTTGATTTCGCAAATGGCGATCATGGCGCTTCTTCAAAATTTTCGAAATCGCCGCAGAAGCGTTGGCATTTGCCAAAACTTGGGACTTGTGCGCTTCCAGTACGCTGCCAGCACACTTCTAATACGATCTCGCCACGCCAGTCACGATGCTGCCGCGATTTAGCTGCGCTTCTGTCACGCTTAACGGACTTCAAGGGCGCTTCTAATGCGCTGCCACTACGGCAAAGGGTTTCAGGCTACTCTTGATATACGCTTATTACGATGCATTTGCGATCGTGCTACGATCTAAGTGCCGGAGCTGCGCTTGTGTTGCGCTTTGTAACCGCTTCTATGTAAATCGGCGGAGAATCGGGGTTCAGCAGAAGTTATCCACCAGCCTTCAAACAAGATTGATAAAATAACAATTCCAGTGGCTACGATCCAGCTGGCAATCATACACTAGTGACTTCATAGAACTCGTCTTGTTCTTCTTGCTGTTCAGACTCAAATGGAGGCTCTGCTCGGCGTTCTGAAGGGCACGTGTCTGGCTCAGTTTAGAGAGCAAGAGCCTGGGGAGCAGGATTTGGGATGCCCTCTCCTGAAGTACTGACTGCATGTAAATAGTCTCCAGACCAGGCCTGGGTGTGAATTTCGCCTTCTACTTTTGACCGCGGGGGAAGGGGGGTCTTGAATGAAACGTGAGAATCGAGTTCTGGAACGTCACGTGGAAGCGCGGCGTTTTCATGGCCAGATCGGCTAAAGAGCAGAGACAGCGCAGATGAAGGGACAAGAGCGCAGCGGAAGCGTCGTGGTTGCGCCATTCATAAATGTTAGAGTCGCAGCGGAAGCGGCAAGAGCGCCACGAGAGCGTATAGAGCGCAAAGGGCGTAGGAGAAGCGTAGCTGGGTCGCAGACGAAGCTCACGGCGCTGTCGGCACGATCCCGCTGCGCAGGTGCTGCGTTGCTTGCGCTGCTGCCCCGATACGGCTGCATTCATGAATTTCGAGCGACGTTCTTACTATGCTTTCGTTTCGCTTTGAGTCCACGGCGCTTCCGCTACGTAAATTTTGAGCCAAGTCAAAACAAGCGCCGTGACTTGGCGATCATGCCGCTTCAGATACGCTTTTGTTACGACCTAGAAGCTTCTACTGCGCTGTTGAAGTTTCTGCTACGATTCATGGCGATTTGACCAAAATTTCGGAGCGCAGTGGAAGCGCCGTTCAGTGGAATGGGGGTATAACTTTTATTAGCATCATTGATATTGATGCCTAATCTATCTATAAGCATCATTGATATTGATACCTAATCTATATATAAGCATCATTGATATTGATGCCTAACCTTTGTATTAGCATCATGGATATTGATGCCTAACCTATGTATTAGCATCGTTGATAATGATGCCTAACCTATGTATTACCATCATGGATATTTATGCCTAACCTATCTATTACCATCATTGATATTGATGCCTATCCTATCTATTACCATCATGGATATTGATGACTAACCTATCTATAAGCATCATTGTGTTGATGCCTAACCTATCTATTACCATCATGGATATTGATGCCTAACCTATCTATAAGCATCATTGTGTTGATGCCTAACCTATTTATAAGCATCATGCATATTTATGCCTAATCTATTATTGTGATCATAATGATATTGATACCTAATCTGTTTATAACCATCATGGATATTAATGCCTAACCTATCTATAAGCATCATGGATATTGATACCTAATGTATTTATTAGCATCACAGATATTGATGCCTAACCTATCTATAAGCATCATTGTTAATGATACCTAACCTATTTATAACCATCATGGATATTTATGCCTAATCTATTTATTAGCATCATGATATTGATACCTAACCTGTTTATAACCATCATGGATATTAATGCCTAACCTATCTATAAGCATCATTGATATTAATGCCTAATCTATTTATTAGCATCACGGATATTGATGCCTAACCTATTTATTACATTCATGGATATGTATGCCTTATCTACATGTATTTATTAGCATCATGGATATTGATACCTAATCTATTTATTACCATCATGGATATTGATGTCTAACCTATGTATTATCATCATTGATATTGATGCCTATACCTATTTATTAGCATCATCATTCATGGATATTGATGTCTGACCTATTTATTGCCATGATTGATATTGATATCTATGTATTAGCATCATGGATATTGAAGCCTAACCCATCTATTACCATCATTGATATTGATGCCTAACCTAATAGATGTTTTAGCATCATTGATATTGATGCCTTACCCATGTATTGCCATAATAGATAATGTTGTCTAACGTATTTATTATCATCATGGATATGGATGCCTAACCTATTTATTAGCATCAAGGATATTGGTGCCTAACCTATTTATTACCATGATTGATATTGATGCCTAATCTATATATTAGCATCATGGATATTGATGCCTAACCTATCTATTACCATCATTGATATTGATGCCAAACTTAATAGATGTTTTAGCATCATTGATATTGATGTTTAACCTATTTATCATCATCACGGATATTGATGCCTAACCTATTTATTAGCATCACGGATATTGATGTCTAACCTATTTATTAGCATTATGGATATTGATGTCTAACCTATTTATTAGCATCACGGATATTGATGTATAACCTATTTATTAGCACAACGGATATTGATGTCTAACCTATTTATAAGCATCAGGGATATTGATGCCTAACCTATTTATCAGCATCATGGATATTGATGTTTACCTATTTATTAGCACAACGGATATTGATGTCTAACCTATTTATTAGCATCACGGATATTGATGCCTACCCTATTTATCAGCATCATGGATATTGATGTCTAACCTATTTATTAGCACAACAGATATTGATGCCTAACCTATTTATTAGCATCACGGATATTGACGCCTAACCTATTTATTAGCATCACGGATATTGATATATAAACTATTTATTAGCACAACGGATATTGATGCCTAACCTATTTATTAGCATCACGGATATTGATGCCTAACCTATTTATTAGCATCACGGATATTGATATAAACTATTTATTAGCACAACGGATATTGATGTCTAACCTATTTATTAGCATCACGGATATTGATGCCTAACCTATTTATTAGCAGCATGGATATGGATCTCTAACCTGTTTATTAGTTTTGATGACGAAGAGTTTTATTTAGAGACTTATGGGATGTATATACAGTCCTTTAAGTGTTTTGAGCAGTGTTTGTGAAAGACTTTCAAAGAAACAATAAATGTATCACAAATGATGTTTTATCATGGCATTTCAAAGGCTATAAGATCTGATATAAGAAATTTTAATGTATAAGAAGATACTAATCGTATTTGATACAGATATAAACCCTAAACATCACACACACATGAACTCCTGAACAGTGTTAGATCATAGGCCGTTGAATATTAGTAGTACATAAATACTGGGATATATTATTATATATAGCCGGATATTCCTTTTATTGAATTGAGTTTGAAATTATCACCATTGTTGCGTGTGTTTAGATGTTACTTTGATTGATGGCGTATAAAAAATTTAGATGTTGATTCAATCATGAAAGAAGATGTATATAAATTTGGGTTAGCCTGTAGAATTATATACCGGTATGTAAAAATAAAATGCTGCTTTAACGCCTAAAAAATAAGACCGGGTTTGGAGTGACAGTTTGGAGTCGATTGCGATTTGCACAGATCGAAACGAACATATACTGACATGGCTAACCACTAGCAATAAAGCACCAGAATTGGTTATGCGACCGACGAGTCTGTGGTAGCACTACTTACGCGGATAAATATTTAGTTTTTGTCGTTTGAATGGAATGAATTAGACAAAATGCCTTCTCTCTTCATGTTTAGATATACCATTGTAGATGGCGCTAGTGTGCAGTTTTTAACTTTTTGCAAGCCAAAGGGTTGCATGTTGGCTGGGCTATAGTCATCTAGCAGAAAATCATGACCGGATTAGCCCATTATTTTTCTTTTAAAATCGAAGGTTTTTGTAAATGGCTCGACAAATTAACTTGTTCGGCTCTGAACAAATTCAGTCTTTCTGTTAAAGAGAGCAAAGCAGATCGAAGTCAGTTGAAAGAAACCACTTTACTCACGTTAAAACAAACTGGCCGTTTATGATGCAGATATAGATTGTGGTGTCAGTCATAAGACTGGCAGCTTTTTGCACGAAAAAAATCAGTCTTGTCTGCAAATTAATTAGGATGCCTACCACCGGCTTGAGCAGAACTCTACTTTCAGAATGACTTTAAATGGGCTCGTAGATCTAAAAGGATCAGATACAGGGCCTGCACGTCACACGAAACATGTTCGGCTACTGCTAAACTTTATAGGTCAAAATATTAGCAATAAAATGAATTAAAGTGTGACAAATGCTGCAAATAAAATTGATATATATTATAAGGAAACAATATGTTATTGTTAATCATGCGTTGTGAAAATGACATTACCATGATGGAATAGGCTTTTTAACTCGCTAATTATTTATATCAGTTTTTTGTGGTTTTTCGGTGTAAGTAAGTTGAATGACAAATATTGTATAATAAAACCTAATGATGGAAAGGTGCTTAACCCGTGTTATTGCTGGTCTCAGCAGTTTTGATAGGAAACTGTATCTGCCATGTGCCTTTGGCATCATGTAATGTTTGTAGCTTTGTGGCACTATGTCTTCTGATTTTAAAAAATATAAGCCCAACAACGTCGTTTGTTAACGAAACTTTAAATTTCCCAGCATATTCAAAAATACTGTCTTTTTTAGCATAATGTTAGTACACTGGGTCGGGTTCCTAAATCTCCACCTAAGCATGATTGCAGTTACTCTTTATTATGGAGTGATCTCACACACTGCCACGGACTTGCCCAGATTTATCTTTTAAGTTCGAAATTGTGCAATGACCATTTCTGTGTTGCATGTGATGAGGGGACCTGCATATATCGCGTAAAAACCTTCTATTTAACTTTGTCGTGATGAACATATGCATTCGCTGGTATTCTATATATATACTATGCACAATAAATATAGCAATTTTTTTGTATGTGTCAGATCCACCATATTAGGATTTTATTGTCAATTTACTGCATAAAGATACAAAGGCCGATCATTCGAGATGGTCTGGCAGGTAAAAGATTCAAGATTGTTCAATTGTAGCGTTCGAACTACCGTGACGTCAGATTTTATAACCATTGTGTCTGAAGGACATTTTTGATCATGCACAAAAGCCAAAACCATAATGAGGCGGCTTGTTTGCTGTTAAAATAAAGGAAAACGCTCTAAAACATTTGAATATGCTACGAGTATGAGGTTTACAAAATTCGAAAATTTGACGTTTTCCCTTGTTTTTACGTTATCGTCTTAAAAAGTTGTTTCTAATCGGTATTTCTTAAATCCCTTTCGAGTGTATGATTCTTTGGTATCTACCAATATGATAACGTAAACAATTCGGAAAGAAAATTCTTCCCGGCTACTGAGCATAAGTCACAAGTCTCAGACTAACGTCATCATTTTCTCACAGTTACGTTATACTTCAGTGAAGAAATTTCACAATTAAATTAATCATGGTATGACCTTTAATTTCAGCCTATTTTTTTTATCGGGTTTTTCTTCTGCATTGAACCTAAGCACCCGTGAATCATTGCACATTGGACGGAATTACAACGTTTTAACGTCAATTGTGCATGCTAAGATTCGTCCATTGTTAAGCTTAACCATATCTTTTACACATTCAATAGCTTTGACAAGAAAACCGGGAATGAAAATGATGCGAAAGACCGTACAAAAAACCACATGCTTGCCATGTTTATGTTGCTTTTCAATGGGTGCGAATTTCGGCTAATGACCCCTTCTGTGCTAATCGCTTTCCCCCAATATCGTTTTTAAAGATGGCTTCTGTAATCCCATGGTATCTAAAGCCCCAAATACTGTTCCCTTCAATGCAATTTAATTTCGCTCAATATTGCACTTCAGTGATGTGAAAAATTGCAAAATATAAAAAATTGCTAAATATATTTTGCATAGTATATATATATATATATTTCACTTTTTTTTATCCTCCACTTCAGATATTTTAACAGATGTTGTTTGACATTAGGCGGATGGCGGATGTACCTTATGAATCTTTTAAGGAGAAATTAGTATTGTTTTTTTCAAGTATGACTCTACAGCTTCCGATGGTTTTCAAGTGCTATCATTTTTGACGAAACAAGTACTCTTTAAAAGTTATAGTCACTTAATGAAGCTCTTGACAACTGTAGTCACAGCTTATAATTAAAAGATTGCTGACATTGCATGAAATTGGACCTTAGGGCATGTGCGAACAGATAAGACTCAGATCAGCCTGCGCATTCGCGCAGTCTGATCAGAGCCTCGCAGTCTGATCAGAGCCTTTCCTTTTCGCATATATATTCTGTGAACCCTTGTGTATCTAAAACCGGAAAGTGAAAACTCTTGCTTATTTTGTGCAAATTAGTATTTGCAGCATATACATGGCTCCTCTGTCAGGCTGTTCACTTCCTTCACATGCTTTTTACAAATGGGTATGTACATGTTTTGCATCATGAAAAAAGCCTAGAATATTCAAACTGCTATTGCTCTGGTCAAACTGCGGGCATACATGTGTGACGGTAGAAGGTCACAGATATAAATAGATATGCAAATTACAAACTCGGTAGTTTGTGGTCGAGTAAATGTTGGGGTATATAAGCAAATAAACCGCCCTTGGTGGGTGAGCATGCTTTTCCACTGACGGGGTTTGTTTGCAGGTCGGCCCACGTTACATTTGGTGGCAGCGGTGGGATAATGACAACTGCCAGACCGGAGTTGCCTTACCCATGTAATTCCCAGGCCAAGTCTCGGGACGAGACTTCTCGGAGGGGAAAGTAATGTGACGGTAGAAGGTCACAGATATAAATAGATATGCAAATTACAAACTCGGTAGTTTGTGGTCGAGTAAATGTTGGGGTATATAAGCAAATAAACCGCCCTTGGTGGGTGAGCATGCTTTTCCACTGACGGGGTTTGTTTGCAGGTCGGCCCACGTTACACATGTTAAGTTTTGTCACTGCGAACAGCTTGTGTTTTGGTCTTTGCAAACAGCTTGAGTTTTGAAGTGTATTATCTTTTCAAGGTCAGATGCGAAAGCCCCAGACCCTTCTCGGGCGCGTATTTACATAAGGTTTGGAGCAGGCGGAGTTGGCACATACTTATAGATCATACTTTTCTCATGACCGTGTCCGATTTGTTCAGGGCTAGCCCAAATGATTTTTATCATGCGCAAACAGTGAAGACCTTTAAACGGGTGCCTGCCATGCACTGATATCCTCAGCTCGAAGACAGCAAACACATCGGGCCAACATGTTTTGAAGCATCGGATTATTAATATCTGATCATTTATGGTGAGCTTCGTCTTTTAACAGAGGATTATGATTATAAGACAAATCAAACATGCGAATTTCGTCATAATGTCACATTTTTAGGTTAATGTGGGCAAGAAATTCGCAAATTTGAAACAAAAAATCTTTCCTAAATTACTTAATTGTGTTGATAAACTTGTTGACATTGTAAAATCTGGACTTAAAAGGTTATACTTTTGTACGTTTTTACCTAAATTACATGTCACTCTGCTGAACTAGTCATCTAAACTGTCAAATTTTACTCGAAATTAGAGAAACTCCCTGTTAAAAGTCATGATCTTTCCACCTTCGTTCATTCACGTTTTTAGGAAAGAAAAAACTGCTAGTGCAAAGATTGTATTTTAATTGTAACAATATATTTTTGCGGAAACTGGCAGTGAGTGAGTAGTACTAAAATAATCAATTTTAGGGAGACCGAGTTACCTGCCACAGTTATTGTCCAATGAACTAAAGGTAGGCAGTGAGTGAGTAGTACTAAAATAATCAATTTTAGGGAGACCGAGTTACCTGCCACAGTTATTGTCCAATGAACTAAAAGTAACACTGGTTATGGGTGCTTGGAGCTTATATTATTTAGACTGATTCAGTGACAGTAACAATAAGCTGGCCTGCCTACCCACGTGCACACAAGGCTGAATCAACATTGAAGCAACATTGATTCAATGTCACGACTTTGAATCAAGGTTGATTCAACCTTGTGTGCCTGCTGGGTAGTAAGCTTTCAGCACACTGTCATTTTGGTACATGTAAATCCTCCCGAGCGTATTTTCTCTACCTGCTTGATTTCTAGCTAGTTTAGTATATCCTAATTAGTTTAGTACGAGTAGATCTTGAAGCTTTTCGAATATTTGGCGTTCAGTTGCAATTTTGGCATGCCCCTAAACATCAACAGTGCATGTTTCGGATGCCTGTAAATGTACACCTCAGCTACAAAACTGGTAGATTTGGTATCAGACTGCAATTGATTTCACTACAATAGTTTAATTATCCATACTTCTATGATTTTTTTCCCACAACACTCCAAGCAGATTTATACTCGCTTTTCCTCAAGCCTCTGAGGTCTCTGATCAAGGGTTGTAATGAAATTCTCAGCAATCATCAGAAAAAAATCATCTGTTTTCAATCTACCTTGACTAACAACCTGGTTGAAATATTTCGCAATCATAGTAGATTTACCTAGGTTATGAATTTAAGACCCAATTTCACGTCGGCGAATCATTTCTTGGTGATTTAAACTGCGGTGGCGACTTCGCTAAACTGCCTATAAAACCACGGTTTAAATCGATTTCACGTGTGCAAAATTTGCCTGATTCAGTAAAACCATGGTTTTACCAAGTTGATTATTCTTTCATGTACATGTAAGAAATCATGTAAAATTGACTCGCAAAGGATCTAGTATGCGCAAAGGAATTATAGAAACTTCAGAAGACACGCCTTTTTAATAGCGCAGCAAGATATCGCAGCTGAACAAGGGCTGCTTCAGAAAATATTATTTTTTGGTAGCGCATGGTAACTAGCACCATTATGAAGGCACCACCCTCACTCATGTCACGCCTTCTTCGGGACGCATTGGTTAAAGAGGCTTAGTGGGGGCCTCCTGCGCTCGCTATTTTATACTAGGCATCTGTTACTTGATTTCTGCAGCTACTGTGTCTCGCGGAAGGTATCAGTTAGAGTTCGGCCGTAGCTTATTGAGACGTTCCCACTTCATTTCTCTATCAAAAGCTCTAGATTCAGCGACACAGTAGAAGTCAAATACAGAAACGCGTGCTTGTTGCCCCATATATGGTAAAAGTACGTTTATATTAGTAGAGCAGCGGAAAAAGGGCCACCCCAGATAATCTCAGCATTTTGTAGCACAGCTGAACTAGGGCTAGTTTAGAACACTTCAGTCTGGTAGCACATCTGAACCAGCGCTGATTCAGAAGACATTACCCTTCAGCAGGGCAGCGAAATTAGTGCTACTTGTTCTTTAGAAGTAATCAATCTTATGTATCCTCATACAAACATCTTCTAAAGTAGCACTTTTTCCGCTGCACTACTGAAGGATGGTGTCTTCTGAAGTAGCGCTACATGTAACTGCTACTGTTAAATTGGATGCCATCTGATATACTAAAGATCTAGCTCCGTTGCGCGACTAAAAGGGGATTTAATCTGAAGGAGCGCTAGTTCCGCTGCTCTACAAAAGAGTGATGTTTCCAGAAGTAGCGCTACTTCCGCTACCCTGGTGAGGGGTAGTGTCTTCTGAACTAGCGCTTGTTCCTCTCCGCCACTGAAGGGTGGTTTAATTTTGTTTCGTTTTTGTTTTTGTTTTTCTTCTTTTCTTTTCTTTTTTCTTTGAAGAAGCGCTACTTCTGCTGCACTTCTAAAAGGAGACAGACTTACTTCTGCTGTAAAGCAAGATTAACCTGAAGCAGCACTTATTATGCTGCTGTTCTGAAGTGTGTCTTATAATTGTATGTACACTTTGCCTAATGCCATCCCATCCTTGAAAAACGAAACCCCTAGCTAGCCAGTAATTTACATGAAAAATACATAGCATCACTTATTCGAATGAGCAGTCTACTCTGTTCAACATACTTCCGCAGACCGAGGATGGCCAAACATGTTATTTTTATCGGCAAGCTAAGTAAGGACAAGCTGACAAGGATAAAAACGGGCACCGAAAGTGAGAAAAAGGGATAAAAAACATGGGAGGCATTAATGAAACAATTTAATGCGAAGCCGATTTAATCATGCGCAGTAGAAGAAAAAAACTGGAAAGTTAAATTGTAGGAACTAGAAAATTGTCTCTGTAAGATACGAACGATGCCCCGGTACAGCGCCAGTCACAGGACCGTGTACATCCCTAAAGCACCTTTTAAACACAAACACTATTTACAAGGAATCCATTGGAAACAGGTACAGTTGTTTATATAAACTCCATAATCCTATAATGCGAAAAACTCACAAAAATGACTAAGTTCGAAAGGCCGTAATTCTGTCAAAATTGAATTTATTTATATAAAAAGCCACGTGCACATTTTCATTATGCCCTAATATGTGTTTCTTTTTTTTTTTTTTTTTTTAAAGAATTCATAGAAAAAAGTAAGAGAACTTGATTACAACTTCATATCCTGTAGTGCAAAACAGCTGCCCAAAATGAATAAGTTAAAGATTTATTCCCTTTATAATAATAACAAAACTGATTTGATGAAATATTTCATGCAATAACTCCGACATGGTCTAACTATACATTTGAACTAGAGTTTAGATAATAATATTTGATAAAAGTGACTCTAAACAAAAAACAAGATACTTTTTGTTTTCAATCGCGGACCGCGGTTGAAATCGCATTATTGGACAAAAATAATTTATTCATACGTCACAATCACGTGCACGAATAAGAAAAATACCTCTACATGATCACATGACACACGTGGTCAAAATCGATATTCTTACAGGCCGTGAGGAAATAGGTAACTTGCATTTTAATTTGAAGATTATTTTTCATTCCACATTTATCGAATAAATATGCATTTTCACAAAACTTTTACGGTTAATTATGAGACTACTACATTTTGTCTAACGAAATTTTGTTAAAATATTTGTTTCTGAAAACATGAAATAAATGAGGGAGACAATCTTTAATCAGGCCGTAATTCTGTCAAAACAAATTTTTACTCTGATAAAAATCTGCATGCACATTTTTATTATGTCCATTGCAAGTATGCCAGGTTTGAAAAAGGTGCATTTAAAACTTTGGGAGGAGTTGATTACACAAACTCAATAACCTATAATATGAAAAAAAAAACTTGTTGAAAAGCCGTTCCAGGGCCTGTTACAGGGCTGGATCAAGGAATTTTGGTAGGGGGTTCAAATTAGCTGAGAGTGGTTTGAATGATGCAATTTGACCAATTTTTCCTGAAATTCCCCATGAAAACTGAATAATTTAGGCTGAAGAGGGCGTTCATGTGAACCCCGAACCCCCTCTGGATCCGCCACTTTGTTAAGTTGTAGGTCCTCCACCCGGTGCTTGTGAGCCAATCCAACTTTCACCGTTCTGTTCTTTGTGAAACAAAACTATTTTACAAAGTATGCACCATCGTAATATTCAAAAGGGTCAAGTCTATGAAAATGATTTCTTGGGCTCTTTGAAACATTAATGAGCCGTGACATGACAAAACCAACAAAGTGTGATCAGAGTCTTGGCTGTGCGCTTAAAGGGTAGCTAAAGATCTTAGCATAACCATGCGGACAGCGAAGACTGATCAGACTTGGCTGATGCCCAGGCTGATCCGAGTCTTTGCTGGGTGCACATACCTTTGTTTTGTCATGTCGCGGCTCATTGTGCATCACGAATATCATTTATGTCGAGAAAATCATCATAGTCATCCTTTTTTCGCACAGAATCAATGTTTGTCAGTCCTTAATCTTTCATTTTTCGACGCTCAAAATGATCCGTAGTTTTATTCACAATTAAAAATAATCTTTGAACGTGAAATTCATTCCGAAGATTATCTGTGTAAATAAGCAACCAATAGCTTTAATTCTCGGTTTATGGGCGACGTGAAATTGGGCCTAAATCTTCCATATTCTGCCGTTCAGTTCACTTAAATGTGATTTGAACTCTTCCTCAATCCACCGTTCAATTTACCTTGACTAGGTTTGAAATCTTCCGCAATCTTCCGTTAGATTTACTTAAGCTATGATTTGAAATCTCCCGCAATCTTTTTCTCAATTTACCCTGACAAACATCATTGGTGAGATCAACCCCCCGTTCGATTTACAAGAACTATTGTTTGAATCCTTCACAATCTTCCGCTCACTTTACCGAAGCTATTGTTGAAATATTCCATAATCCTTCCTCAATTAACCTTGACAAACGTCTTTGGTGAGATCTTCCGCAATCTTCCTTTCAGTTTACCTATGCTATGATCTGAAATCTTCAGCAATCCTCTGTTTTTGTTTACCTGAACTATGGTTTGAAATCTTCTGCAATCTTCCGTTCAGTATACCTAGGTAATGAATTTAAATATTCCGCAATCTTCCGCTCAGTTTACCTAAGGTATGACTTGGAATCTTACGCAATCCTCCGATCAATTTATTTGAGCTATGGTTTGAAATTTTCCGCAAGCTTCCATTCAATTTGGCTGAGCTATTATTGATATCTTCTTCTCAGTTTACCTTGACAAATATTCTGAGTCAAATCGTCCGGGATCTTCGGCTCAGTTTACCTAAGCTATGGTTTGAAATCTTCTGTAATCCTCCACTCAGACTTCTTGGCAGTCTTATGTTGGATTTACCTGGGTTATAACTTGAATTCGCCCTCGGTCTTCGTTAGATTTACTTAGGTTACGTAACTTCCGCAATCTTCCTAGCACTTTACCTAAGCTGTAGTTTGAAACCATCTGCAATCTTCCGTTCAATTTACCTAAGCTGTGGTTTGAAATCTTACGTTAGATTTACATAGGTTGTGAGTTGAAATTGGTCAGTTTACCTAAGCTATACAGCCCTCCATTTGATTTAACACAAAGTTTTGGTTTGTTTCCCTATGCTACCTGCCTCTTTAGAATACTTTCATTTCGTGATGTCTTACATGAAGGATCAACCAGTCTGATCTGAGCCTTCACTATTTGCCCACACCTATCTGTCACAATACTTAAAATCTCTACGGTAGTATGATTGCGGCATACGCAGGCGGTACTGTGCGTGTTGGCTTTATTTATGTTTAACGAGAACATATTAATTGCAGGTCTATACGAAAACGAGGGTGTTTTTAACTTGTACCAGAGATATTCAATACCCGACGTATTGTTAATCCAATCCACAAATCGTTAAATTTTCCGAGTTACCAGACGGAAAAATGAGTCTAAATTTCGATTTCGACCCTACTTATTTTCTCTGATTCAAATGATTAAAACAGTAAATTATACTACATGGTATTATTTTTATCCCGGACAGGTGTACGTATATATCGGGAGTGAAAGTAATTGAAAATTTATTTGCAGAGCATGTTAAATTTTCCTGACCTTTACATTATTTAATATACGTTTTTCATGCGCATTCGTGCTCCAGTATTTGTTCATACTTTATGTTTAAATTTCCAGTTAATGAATTTTTTTATTTCTCATAAATGCATCTTGTATATGTATTTGGAGATGATATTTTGCCGACGTTAAGACCTTCAATTTGGCAGTGGAGCCACACGACTGTCATGCGCAGCGTTTTCCTCCTTATTATTACCTTAACTCTTTAAGCACCAAAAAGCAGACGACAAAATTTACGTCTGCAAAAATTAAAAAAATGCCATGTCCAAGATATTTCATATTGAGAATTCAAAGACTAGAGGGCAAACAGTGTAGATCTAGATGAAGCGGCTCATGATGAGCCGCCTCATCAGGATCTACGCTGTTTGCAAATTTTGCTAATTTCGTCAATGGGGCTTAAAGAGTTAAAGTCTCTGAAGCTATTTCACTCTGGCAGCTGTTTGCTGAATAGAAAACAATTCTGAACCTGGTCAGGTTAGTCTGTTCTGGGTCAGCACTGTTTGTTCTGATATTTCTGACTAATGTAAGATATTACAGTATTTTCTGTTTATGTTCATTCCCCAGCGGTTGTCATCGAGGACTTACGCATAAGAAAGGCACAACGGGAACATACAGTCAGTTGTAAGAAACCGATTAACGGCAAAAGGTATGCAGATTACTTTTTTAAATCACTATTACAAATGAATTTAACAGACAAAGTAAGGGGTAGCCAAATAATTCTGGCATTTGTTAGGTATTTTCCAAGGTTTTGACAATAAGATATAAAACAGAGACAGCCTAGAATATAATTGCATAACAGTGATGTCTTGAAGACAGATTACGGCTTCGGTTCATCCGTCTTGAAGCAGGGGTACAGTTTATTATTCGCCCTTAAGAAATTTAAAGTGGAAAAAATGGAGGAAAAACGCAACAAATTACGTTTTAAACACAGACAGTTTGGTGGCTTTGGATGTTCTGATCTTAATTTTCCCATACCTCGTCTATGGAATCCTAGTGGTTAATCTGATCGGCGGCGTCTGATCAGGGTCGAGACGATTTGCATAACAAATACGGATACCCCTCTTTGAAATTAGAGAAATAAAAATAATCAGACAAACCTTAATTGGCACAAACCGACCAATCCAATTAATAAGGACAGAATAGTCCATTAAACATAAACGGCTTATATAGGGTCCCATATGCTTGTTGTAAATACTATAGTCAGTGCATATCAGCTCAGATTGATTAGCGGCCCATGTTTCAAAGATTGTACATGCGAAAGGGAAGACTCATTATCCCCAGCAGGAGCAAATAATTTCTCAGAGTAATTATAAGCTCCTGCCCCCAGTTGTTGAAATAAATGTGAGCTTCGCTTAGTTTGCAGGCAGCAGAACGATGGATGGATGACTTGCGTTTTTACGTCCTTTTTAGCAGTTTTAAAGTCATACCAGGACGATAGGAGGGTGATAATAAAATGCTGTATGCAATATGACCCCGTTTACGTTAACAAAGATTTCCGCCTCCAGAGGGAATCTAACCCGTGACCGCTTATTCAGCAAGAATAGAATACTAGACAAAAAATACTTCTTTTCTGTTATGTGGTTACCGCTTGCAGTTTGCAGCATTCCTGTCTGATAGTATTTGGCATCAAGATGTGTGTGTGTTATCTGTGTTGCGTCTAGAATTTTAAATCCGTGACAGATTTTTGTAAAATGAAGAAGCGTCTACGACTGCTAATTAATGCTGTATCTGCACTTCCTTGTCTGTAACACCCTCTGCTGCCGGCAAGATTGTGAAAATTTGTGTAATGTTGCAAGGCACGTATATTCAGTTCTTTCAGAATGCACCGGAAGTATCGGGACTGCAAGTGCTATGCTGCGCAGCATGCGAAATTTACCAGACAACCACTGAACTTGTAAGTTATCAGTAAGTGGCATGCACATAGTTGACAAGTCTTTTGTGCAAGTTGGCATGAGCATGCATGTAGTTGACACCTCGAAGATCTCCGATTTTCAGTTGGCTATTCATAATATAAATAGCCAACTGAACATCGGAGACATGTTTCAACCGTTGTCCTCAGCATACATTTTGTGTCATAATGTCGAGTGTTCGGTATCTATTGTCAAAATCTCCAGAGAGCTACCAGGTCCATTAATTCTTGTAAAAACAGGGTTATCTTACTACATAGAAGCCTTGTTGATTTTAAGCCTTCGACCAGACATGTTTAGCTTACATATCGTGACGTGTTTTCGATATCAAGAACATTTCAGTGGTTGACTTTTTATGACAAAATATAGATCTATTCCTTTTGTGTTAATCCTTAAATATAATCCTTTTCCGGTTATTATATATATGTATACAGAAATTCCATTGGTATTCTGAACAGATGGTTGTCCGCAAGCGTGTGCGTTGAGCGATATACTGCAGGTCAAGTCAAAATGAAGTATCTTAACTGAGGATAGGGTACTGATAGGGTATTGAACGAGTATGAAAACACATTGCTTGCGAAGCTCATTTCGTTTACAGTTGTGACATACTAACTCGTTTACAGTTGTTATTAAACACCAGTTCTGCGTAAGAGGCCACCGGCAGAGTTCCGTAATAATCCCAAAATCCCTTGTCCTCTCCCTTCTCTGTCCCACCACACTCCCCGTCCTTTTGGAATTAGTATATTGAAAGTTTTGTGACAGACTGTTTTTTTCTTCAGCGGGAAAAGAAAAATATTGCTAGATATATAATAAATTATTTCATCTTTGTATGGCTGCGTGTTAACATGACTTATGATCAGTGTGATCAATGTTATTATTTCTTTCTGTAGCGTGTGCGGTGTAAGGCATTTGACGGTAGTGAACATTTTAAGTGCAGTAAAAATGCATATTGTTCAAATTTACAAAGAAGCATCGAGTGTGACATATCACCTGCAGTTGGAATGTAGCAATATTGTTTATTGTGCAAAAACGTTAGTGTATTAACCTCATTTGCATACAGTAGCTTTAAAACCCGTCCAGTCCGACATAAACTAGGACCAATTGCAAACAGTGTAGATTCAGAAGAGACGGCTCATGATGAGCCGTCTCTTCTAGATCTACACTGCTTGCCATTATGTTTGTAATATTTTGTCAAATATCCCCTTTTCTACAATGGGTTATGTCCAAATTTAAAGACGGGAGAGCCCACATCTGACATATAGGGGTGGAAGGGTGAACCATTTGCAGCTGCTTCCAAATTGGTGTTACTGGGTCAATGTAATTCTAGCCCTCTTAGCATTTTGTGCAGCTAATTTAAATGAGAACGTTTTCTTAGAGACTTGAAATACATATATTCAAATTAAAAAGAAATGTCTGATTTAGTGAGTGGAAATATGTGCCAGCTCAGATAAACTACCGCAGTTACCCCATAGAAACTGGGACAAGAGTGTATTAAATAGCTATGTAAACCCAGACCGGTCCTTCCTTTAGAGCGTCGCGGTTGTCATAGCTAGTTCTGAACATCGTCGAATATAAACATCAACTGGGCCGGGTTAAGCGGTAATTGGTCAGGCTATCCCAATTTTTAGATTATTTACTATTTAAATGTTTATCCTTAGCATATCTGGGTCAATATGTTAGATTGAAATATTGATAGTGTTACATAATATTGATTGATAAAAATATCAACTGTACAGTTTTCAGATTCATTTTCCTGATAAAATACAGATTTGTTTAAGGGTAAACACGAATTAACTAGTGATATAAAATATGAGGAGTATCACGATATATAACTGAATCAGGATGGAAAGGTCAATAAGTCCATGAGACTTCTGTTCACAAACTTTTAATTTATCGTTGTGGCAGTCTGGGCACTGGGAGGTATTTGAGCACCTTTTGCCCTACTGGCTTGCCTTCACTTTGTGCTGTTCTTTTTTCAGAAGCAGTTTGCAGTGTCGCCATCTTAACCACATTCCTAATCACTCGCCCACCTAATCACAAACCTAATGCTGAATTGACCTCTGATGCCAAAGATGCAAACAAAGTCACTGACTTTAACAACCCTTTTGATATGCATCCGCACCGATAAAGAGCGACACAAAAAGCCGTCTGTAGAAAGTTCAATCGCCATTTTCGTCCGTATAATACTTAAATTATGTTTTTGATAAAACATTTTCTAGGTTCCAGGTAATGCAGAGAAAGCTGAAAACTCATGAACATAGTTACAATATCTGTACGCCGGTTGTAGTTAAAATCCGCTAGTAATTTTCAGTTCCTGTGTTTTATTTTTCGTGTTCTGACCTCAAAACTCAGGTCATATTTGGCGGGGGTACACAATGTTTTTTTTTTCTGTCAATTTAACTGTATTTCTGATTTCTGCTTGTTTCCTTAGATAATGTTGTCCTTGAAGAACATATTTTTTCCTCCCACGGTTGACCCCATTGCCAAGGGAGGTAAAAAATTAAATCTCAGAGTAACTTCCTTTGAAAGTGTACCTATTCTCATTATGGGAGCGATTTAGAACAAGTGTCCATGGTCAAGTATTAACGTGGCAAATACTAAAAGTTTGCACATGAGCTGATATAAGACGTAACCATATGTCTGGCTGGTGACCTTTCAGATCAAAAGACAGCATGACACTAAACTCTTTGCGATTGTGTACTATTTAACAAATGTTGCCTTCATTACGTAAGCTGAGCTGTTTGTGATATTTGCCAGAAAGATGTCAGCAGTGAAAAGATGTCTTAGCTGGCACAAAAGAATCAGAGCACCATGCTTATCTGCAAATTTTGGATTCTTAAGAATCTATACAACTATCAGTAAATTGCAAAGAGCTGTCGCCTGATCCGACTTGCTTTCTTCACATGCTTAAATGCACGCTGTCTGATACAACTTAATGATTCTAGTTTAACCGAACTTGTCTCTTTTTCTGATATTGGAAATGTCATTCGCTTCTGTCCTCTTTATATTGTATTTTTTTTACTGCCTTACTTCAGACAGTTTTCTAGCTGGTATTACGTAATCTGTATACGTAATCCCCGAAAGCTCATTACGGATAAACAACTTGTGGGTCATGAAGCGCGAAGGTGCTATACGTATGTGAGTGAAGTCTGGGTTGACGTCCCATCACGAATGTCATAGGTAGACGAATGCAGGAAAATCAAGGTTAACGCAGTAGGTTGGTTACAAACTCTTGTTACTCTTTCTGGGATTTCATGAAATTTCTTGAGGTATATTACTATTTAAGAAATCCCATGACTTGCTGGCACTACTAGACCAGCTGAACTCGGCATAGTTAATTCATCAAATCAAAATATTAACAAATAACAAAAACACGGGCAAGTTAGTGCGTCAGTACATTAGATGTCACGTGATATCATGATGAACATTTGCATGAACAACTCGGTTTGTCCTTTCAATGTTTATTAAATCGCACCAGAATCCAATAAAATACTGGCAAAGCAAGGTTGATCAGCAGCCTTGGAATTAAATTATTGAAGTGAAATATCTCCAACATTTATTTACTTATACGCCTATTTAAACAAACAAACAAATGTCAACTTGGATCAGCTGGTACGATTATGTTCACCGATTTACCTCCAACAGCTGTGGGTCTACCACGTTGGACGGCATCAGAAGGTAAAAATGTTATTACCGTTAAAAAGTACTTTATGCTAAATTCAAACATGAGCAAACCTACATCATATTGAAAATTCAAAGGATCCAGATGAGGTGGTTATTTGCAACTTCAGCTATTTTCATTTCAGGCGTTTTGAGTGTATTGTAGTTAAATATGGTGAGTGTATGTGTGTAACGAACTAAATGGGATTGACAAAAACAGACCGTTACTATAGGTCAATGCCATAAACTGCTACAACAGTATCAGGGTCCATCTTAGCAAGGAAGTATTAATGTGCCTTGATAAATGAAGGTCTTGCTACTAAAAGCATGGAGCTAAACACCAGGGTTTATACAAAAAGCAAGATGACAATGGCATTAGACCGTGTTAAACTGAGTTATTTTTCAGTCATAAAACGGTATTGCAGTGTTAGACACCATCTTAGGTGAGAACCATATGCCATGTTTGATAAAGGTATTATATTTCTTCAGAAATGGAGCCAATCGCTAGGACTGACGTGAAAAGACAGTGGACCATAAGTCAAGCTCATTTACTGTCGAAACAGTGCTCAAGTCGATCCTATATAGGCAGCATATGGAAAGTTTGATCACTGAGGTCGTACTGTTAATAAGAAACCGAGAAATGGAGTTGACTTTAAAAATGTTGACGGACGGCCGTACGAACGCGACGTTGGTGCAATATCTACCCACGTTGTCCAAACCTCATGACGTTGTCCGAATGTCACGTGACCATTGGGTTACATGGCAAAGTCAAAACATTTTGCTCAGACATTTCTGGACTATATCAGCAAATATAGTGCTTAAATGCAATGACTGCAATTTTGTGCCCTTGTGCAAGTACGATGCACTTTGTTTTGCAACAATACATAAATATCGGTGAAAGCCGAACCTACGGACCGACTGAACTTCAAATGAACACCTGATTTGTTCGGCCTCGACTCATTTCACATCATTCTAAACAGGGGCGTAACTAGGGGCAATTTCATAATACGCACAACCATGTTTTATTCTCTACTTCTTGAAGGTAAAGCTAGTATTTCAGCCACTTTGGCAATTGGTATTGAAATCTTGTCTATTTTATAAATATTCAGCATGCAAATATGCAGGTGCGTTTTGAAATTTTGTCAATTTTGACAAAATTCCAATACGCACTTGCGTATTTGCCGTATAGGTAGCTACGCCCTTGCTAAAATAAGCAAATTCATCATTATTAGAATATACTTATAATCAGACGGGCCAATCATGGTAAAATCTGTAAAGCAGAACATACAGATTTAACATACGGCGGATGACAATAACGAGTAAAACTTAATAAAATCAGTCATCACAGGACGAAAAAGAAATATGTTAGAATGTAAGATTGAAGAGATAAAAATACATATTCGTGTCCCATTTAAATTGTGCCAATATTCGTTTTACTACAATAAAACGTCTGGTCTTGATAATAATTTTCAACTGGATTCAGCTCATTAACATTTTATAATGTTGTAACTTTTCAGACATATTGCTGTTGTGTTAGACTAGCGCTAGTCTGATAATGAAAAGAAAAAGAATTAACTTTTTTTTCTTCTTTTCTCTGGCTAGTCTATAAAACTTGAATCTGCTCCTTTTCTGATATATACATTATCAGACTAGTACTTTACGAAACCTTCCCATTAGAGTGATTGACATTTATTGCTATCAAATTGCCCCTTCCTAATTCCTCTGCTGGTCAGGTCAGAGAATTTATTTACATAATCATTTTACAGATTCCAGAATGAAAACCTTTTCAATTCTGTCGGAAGAAACAGCCAGTAGCCTGATTCAGAGGTTGAAATATGTTACGATTGGCAATGATTTGCATTTTGTTCTTCTTCTTATTTTTTCTTTTTTTTTTAAAAAAAGTGTTGGAACATAATTGCCTGAACATAGAGTATTCTGATCAGGGCCTGCACTGCACTGCATTGGTATGGCATTTACTACCGTAATGACCCTAAACGTTGGAACATAATTGCCTGAGCATAGAGCATTCTGATCTGGGCCTGAACTGCACTGCACTGGTATGGCATTTACTACCATACCCTAAATGTAGGAACATAAGTGCATAAGCATAGCACATTCTGATCAGGGCCTGCACTGTCTGCCATTCCATCAATATTTTAGTAAGATAACCTCATTTATACTTAGGATAATTATTATAATCTATCATGGTGTCCCAAAATTTATGGTAATTATGCTAAGAAGGCTTTTATAGTACTTAAGATACTTAAAGCAAACTTTTTTGGAATATAAAAGATCTGTGTAAATCCCGGGGTCAACATATTTTATAGCAAAGGTGCTATGTGATGCAGAAAAACACATCCCTGTTATACACTGAACTTGGTAAAATAAGAGCAAATGACAAACTTGGTTAAATATTTTAAAAAGATGAAGACAAAATATTTGGGAATACATATATCTAGAAAAGATGCTTCTGTCGTTTTTAATGCAGATGCAACAATTTTAGCAGAGGCATAAAATTTCAAATGTTTTGATCACTAGTATAAATTTATCCAATCTAATGTTTCATTTGAATTTGCTAAAATTTTGCGGCAAATTATATAATTGCCCCATGCTTATCTCCCACCCCACATTGCCTCTTAATATTAATAATAATAATAATAATCCCACCCCTTGCCTTATAGCAATAATGATAATAATAATAATGACTACTTTTAAAGAATAAATCAGTACAAGGGTCCATGTCTGTGTATCTAAATACGTGGAATATGTCAATGATTCTCTGATAAGTGATTTTGGTATTTTGATCGCTTTAACTTGGACAAGTCGAATCTTCCAAAAGGTGTGTCTGCTCAGCATCTAAAATGCATTAAAATCTAGCAATCTGTCACCCTTTATATCCTTGTACAATGTGTGCAATAGACAAAATAATACTTAACCCCTAGGATAGAGTGCCAAAAAAGCCTATGACAAAATTTACGTTTGCAAAATTTCAAAAATATTTTAACCAAACTATATCATATTGAGAATTCAAAGACTAGATGGCAAACTGTGTAGACCCAGAAGAGGCGGCTCATGAGGAACTGCCTCATCAAGGTCTACCAGGTGTGCTTAATTCACTGCATCAAAATTCATTTCCTAAATTGTTGGTGTCGCATGAAAACGTATCATTTGGCATGTGCGAACAGGATAGAATTGGATCAGCCTGCACATCCACACATTGTTCTTTATTCGCATTTACAATTTATAAGTCCGGCGGAATTTATACATAAATAAGTGTAGACTGAACAGTTCACACAGACGCACAGGCTAATTTTGGTATCTATTGTACACATATGGCCTAAGGTTCATGTTCACGTGGTGCCAATAATAGCTCCCTAACTAGAATGTTGGTCTTTGATTTGAACCTTGATAAGTTCATGGTTTTCCTTCCTTCCAGATGTAACAATTATCTGTGTAAACACCAAAGCCATTTAAATGGCAATACTTGACAGTGGCTATGAAGCTGATAAATGCCCTCGCTAGATCTTGCGAGGTACCAATATCGCTCCAAGCTAGGCGAAGAAGTCGACCTATAAGTATAGACTAGCTGTAAGAACACAGTGGTAAGAACTGGGAAAATAGTATGGCTGACTGATATAACTTCTTCGCCTAGTGGCTAGGCTACTGTTGTGTCTAACAATAAAAGCCAGACGTAACATCAATGGAAATAATATTGCTCGCATCTGTAATTTATGACAATATGTGATTGACAGAGCTTTCAAAAAGCATTAGGCTAACACTCACGAAGAAAAAGCCATATCATTTGATTTATTATCTTATAAATAATCTATGTACCAACATCTTCTTTCCATTTTAATTACATGTACAAGCCTACATATCCGCGATTCGTGGTTCCAAGTTAAAATGGTTAGGACTTGGGGTCAAGCTGGTAACTTCGGACAGTGAAAATCCAGATGAGACGGCTCATAATGAGCCGTCTCATCTGGATTTTCATTGTTTGCCAAGTTAATTTTAATTCCAAACAACTGACATATAAAGGAAACAATGTCACTGTCCGAATTTACCTGACGACCTTATATGTATTCAGAATGGTACCAGACTTTCTGGGACTCTATCTTTATTCTGATGGCCAACAAGTCACCTTACCTTCCCATCTTGACACATCGTCATTTCTTGCATCCTCCTAGTTACTCTCGCAGCACCCATACAGTCATTCCATCGTTTCTCCTTAAAACTGTCATTTGGGTGTGTCTGTGGCTTGTTAGCCTGGCGCATCCCGCCCGTCTGAAATACGTGTTTTTGAACTACATCCTGGTCAGATTATACAAAAGGAGTATGATCTGATATTAAAGATGCAAGTTCTGCAAGTTTAATGTATTTTTGCCCCTGAACCATTTTTTGAGGAAAACAGTATTTGAGCATGCTTTCATCGAATAAAAATAGAAAACAAATCAATATTGGCAGAAATTGCCCATTTAGGAGCATTTTTTTTCCAGATTTTATATTTATTGGCTTCCAGATAATAAGTCCCTGCAGTGGTTATAATCTTTTCTGATAAGTCCTGTTATGCACATTAAATCCTTTGTGACCCTTGTTTAAGCCTATTTGGGTGGTGCTACTCATCTCAGTATCCATTTTAGAACCAGAACACTCAGTTGAAATCCTTTCAAGCAAAGTTAGGGGTTCAAAATAGGAATACTTTGCTAATTACAAGTTATAGCTTTTTGAAATTCTTTTACAAATAAACAATGTTTGAACATCATTTTTGATACATGCTCGCGAAAAATAGTTACTCGGAGTTGGCTGGCACGCTGAAATTTATGTTCTTGGTAGAATGTGACGTTATTTTAATGGATTGAAGGGGTCAGATTTGCAGACCTTGCAACTTTAAGTTGAAAGCCATAATGTTAGCATTCGCTTTACCCTCGCCTACGACATAATGTATTTTTAAAACTTATTTATTAGCAGACTTTCCGTTTTCTACGGAATCAAGATGGCATATTTTGATGTTACACTGAAGAAATGTCTTGAATTAAAGTATATTTTCAGCAGTACATGTATCAAAACAGCAAGCGAAAAAATTTGGCACTTTTTATACTGAAGTTAATCGACGGTTTGGTTTCCAATGTGGATACTATCTTTGCATTATCTGTGCATCTTTTCTAAAACACGCATTTTGTGCATCTGCTGTTGTATTCTCAGAAACGGAAGCAAAACAACGTGATGCATTATAATTAAGTCACCTAGTTACCTGTTTTAGATATATGATTAAATATCTTGTACTTATTAATTACGCAGTTACAGGTGTCACATGATACGTAGATTATTTTATTTACCTAGTTTAGTTCCAATTTCGCAAAACTGAGAGATCGAAAAACAACGTAGGAAGCTGTAGTAGGAAGATAATCAATGAAAAGTGAAAGAAGCATTAAAATTGAACGGCAGCGTTAGAAACGTTACCTTAACCCAGTTTGAAAGTAGAACGGACGGACGAACCGTCCATTCGCTTGACTGTACATTTTTTTCTTAGTGTTTGGTATGTCAGTCTATAGGTTCCTTAATGGTACGAACAGAGAAGGCTTTGATGATCCTGCGCAGTTGCGCAGGCTGATCTGAGTCTTCTCTGTTCCAAATGACATCATGTTATTCTCTTCAGCTCGTCTCTGTTTGTTTTGCATGTCAGTTTTTTTAACTGTTTAAACTTTTGACATCGGCTCGTGTATATTTCCTTGATGTTGTTGTAAACATGTTTTTTAATTTATTGACACGGAATTGTGTAACATTAGTTTAACGATTTGAAGCGTACTTTTCAACCTCCAGATAATTAAAAAAAAATAAGGAAAATGTCACAAGGATAAGTTATACGCACTGATTTCATGATTAGTTGCCAAAGTACAAATACGACCGCATAGACTAGGCCATCTTTAGATCATGGCACAAAGACTATATAGTGGCTGGCTGCTTGTCAGTGGTTTGCACTCGCAGTTTCGTATTTGTTGTATAATGGATTATGGACATTTGTAAAGAAACGGCTGCTTGTCAGTGGCAGCCACAGTCATTTTGCACTCGCAGTTTCGTATTTGCTGTACATGTATAATGGATTATGGACATTTGTAAAGAACCCAAAAGGGAACGCCTACAAAAAGGATCTGCACAAATTGCATCCTCAAAGACAATCAATAATTAACTTTCCGTCGGTACCCATTTTAAGACGCTTAACAAAATAGTAGGTTCACTTGGGTCTGTACATCGTAAAATTGTGATAAATTCCGCAGTCTCAGAACAGCAAATGATTGAAGATTAAGTTCAACTGAAGCTTTCGGAAAATGCATAATGCATGAAAACCGTTTCAGTTAAAAAAAACACCACCATCCTCGAGTCACACCAAATACCGCAATATAATAGTACTAATTTAATTATGAATAAAGTGACCTCCTGCTGCCCGTATTTGGGCTACGCCCCAGATAAAGACTAGACGCGTCAATGGTGCTTTTAGACGTCAATACACATGTGTGAGCGAACGTCAAAGGCTTACTATGATCTGGGATACATGTACAAAAACTGGATTTCGCCACATCTGAATAATACTGATATTGTACCTCTAAACAACTTATCCGCTTTAGGTAGGAGTCAGACTGGACTCCTGGTTCGTATGTATTCGTTTTGGAAACGTACGTCCGATCGTATATAAATAATGCTGGTATGCCGTAAATCTCAGGCACCGCCGCTAAGGTTAAGCTACTTACGCCCCGAAAACAGATATTTCACCATTAATTGTACATTATTTTCTTGAAACCCCTCAGTAACTAGAGCATCGACTTTCTCGTACTCTCGTACTATATGCTCCAGCTTCCCAAGAGCTCTCCTCTAAGAAAATCAATTTTCGCCGTCTTATTTCAATAGAAAGACAGTAAATAATATTCTGTGCGTCGTGAACGGCGTCATGACAAACTCGTCTCCCGGATATATGCCAATTGCGAATGCTCAAACCAGACTGCGCGAATGTGCACTCTGGTAGAAGCATTTGCACTTGGCCGGACGTTTACTTGACTAAAGTATGCCATTTTTTACCATATTCTTCATCATTTTGTTCAGTCCTTTCATGGTATGCACAGTCCCCACATCTCTGGAGACAAGAATTTCTCATGCCGTACCCACATTGTAAGGTTTCTTGTCATTAGTTTGCTTAGATATACTTGTATTGTTGACTTTCTCCGTCGTTAAAGAAAAAGCTGTTTCCTTTAAGTGCATCTGTAGCGAATAATTCGGATAATTGATCCAGAATTTCAAAGGTTGACATTTCAGAGCTTATGACGTTAATTCAGAATGTGAATTTGCGATTATATGACGTTGATCTTATAGTACCAGCCAAGAACTGCACGTTTAAGGATAACACCTAAGCTGATTGAAGCACTTCGAGATAATCTACAAGAAATGTGACAAGCTGGAGAGATTCGAGGAAGCCAGAGTCCATTTTTATCGACCCTAGAACGATTAAGAAAAGTTTGAACTCTACATTTGGCATTAATTTCAGAGAGAAGAAAACCAGTACGAGAATGCAATACCCAGTGTTGTGTATTCAGTACGTTATCGAAACTGCTTAATATACCTTTTAACTAGGTTTGCGAATTGGGTACTCGCGGGCGTACTAACAGGCAGAAGTAGCTGTAGAAGACGCAAAAAAAGCAAGACGGACTTTCAAGTGACACCTTTTGGACTATGAATACAAAAAGATGCCCTATATGGACTGTGTAGTGCTCCCATAACGATTAAACAGCTTGTGACAGGGTGTACGGAAGATACAAATCTCTGTGGTACTATCATCTGACTAGACGACATCATCATGTGTACGGCATGCTTTAAATGCAGGGTGTTTTAACGAATAAAATTCAATTTAACGATTCAATAATTTGATATTGCAAGTTACGGAGACGTTGTAACGAGCTTAACTTGTATCGAAGCGGCAAAACTACTTAAAACGCATGCAGTCGCATACTGTATGATTAGACATAGTACAGAAGTATATATTACAGAAATACACATTATAACAGTCAGACAACACAGCTCAAATTACTTTTCTTTTTGCGGGACACAGGCACGGGCTATTCGGAACCCAAAAAGTTTCTTGGCCATGTTACTTTTCAGTCTGTTTCTTATTGAACGAATAAGTAACATAAACCTACTGACACCATGTCTGTCCTCTCCAAATTGAAGAAGTGAGACATCATTGCCAACTTATTGGCATCGTCCTCATATATGTAGAAATGCAAAGCAGACATGGGGGCAAGGATCAGGAACTTACACAATCGCTTACCACATCCTGTCCTTAAAATAAAAAAAATAAGACTGCACGCAAAACAAAACAAGATAAGCGGAAAGCCAAGAGGTTATCCCTTTGCAAGTAGATGGCTAAAAGTCTACTAAAATAATGTTCAAGAAGTCAAAAGCCCAACAGAAAACCGTCAGACAATGACAGCAATAGTAAACCCCCACAGGAGCATCGTCTTGGGACGGTCTGTAATAAATTACTGTAGCGGTGGTTGAATGGAGGAAGGGTTTGGTAGGGTTTTAATCGATTTTGCGTGGCAACATCCCCGCCAAGAATTATGTTGATGATGGCAATACACTGAATAAAAGATCCTTTGAACTACGACAAAAGAAACATCCCATTACTGCACATAAGGTCGGCAACAGCTCATTTTAGCCCAAGCATCAATACAGTCGACATTCTCATCTGTAATAAATGCATACTGTGGATAGTATGTCACAAATATAGAACACTGTTTTATGGATGTAAACTATCTGAGACTTTGCTGTTTGCGAGCCTATATGATCTTTTTCTCTCGGCACGCAGCATTTCATTTCTTCGATATTTTTGCACCTACAATGGCAACCCTATCCACTTCTTGATCCGACTTTATATATTACTTCAAGAAGCCACATGCTTGGCGGAAGCTGAACGAGTTGTTGCTGATAGCGGTTTGAACCAAGAAGAACACCATGAAAATGCAAATTTTGAACATCAAATAATAAGTAAGACATAAATACAACTGTCGTATATTAAATCTTCTCAGGCCGCGGGCGGAAACGAATATGACATATGAAGCATAAAATGTTATATTCATTTAATATTTACTGGTTCATTTGTACTTTTTGATTATTTTTGTAAATGTATAGATGATGCTTTGATTGCAACTAATTTGAGTCGCGACACGAGAAAACCAACAAAGTGGTTGTGCGACCAGCGCAGACTCAGATCAGCCTGGGCATCCGCCCAGTCTGACCAGAACCTTCGCTTAGCGCTTAAAGGATAGCTAAGGGTCTAAGCTACCTCCATGCGGACAGCGAAGACTCTGATCAGACTGGGCGGATGCCCAGGCTGATCTGAGTCTGCGCTGGGCGCACAACCACATTGTTGGTTTTGTCGTGTCGCGGCTCATTTGTATTTGATCATTAACTGTATGAGTGGTTATCTATTTTCTTC
The DNA here is from genome assembly GCA_963989385.1 of Ctena decussata. Taxonomy (NCBI): domain Eukaryota; kingdom Metazoa; phylum Mollusca; class Bivalvia; order Lucinida; family Lucinidae; genus Ctena; species Ctena decussata. Next base: position 54,206,529 of record OZ022501.1, on the reverse strand, counting down.
TTTGATCAAGTGTTTGACTCCTTGAACGGTCTAGACGGATACGGGCAAAGATTCGGATGACACTTGTTACTTTTGGCAGTTTTGTGCAAATTAATACAATTATCAACATATTATTAACCGGCCGTCCCGGTAGCTGTTTACCGTAGACGAAAAGCAACAAAACAACAACAACAACCTGTTCAAGCAGTGAAGATCTCAATGACAACAGTTTGATGATGCCAGGACGATACGGACAAAACATCGAAATTTGTTCAAGTATTATAGCTTTGACTAGCTGAAAATGTCTTATTATTCTTTCATTGTACATCTTCTTACGAATGACATATTTGCAGATAAAGCCGATGTAACAGTGATAAGCCTACAAGCATGATTTGTGGTGATTGATTTTAGCCCACTAAGAGTGACTGACCGTTGGTTTAGAGTCTTAGAGAAATCCCTAAATAAGCAAAATATTTGGACAACTTTATCCTTACCTTACCACAAATTTTAAATGGACTCTTCTAGTATTTGGGATGTCCAGTCCGTTGCGTCCTCAGTATTGACTAAAATGCAAATACTACAGAGCCAGCTATCTGAACGGCCGACACTGATTTCTCAAGATTCTGTCCGACTAAATGAGCAGCATGGACATTGAGCTATTAGAAAGTCTTGAGGTTAAACTCCTGTTTATGGTATGCAAATAAGTATTGACTAGTATACGCAATTAAGAGACAATAAACATCCCTTAAAATGTCATCTGATCACTATCCTAAAATTGGCTATATGTTTTGCTTGTAAATAAACTTATTATGATACATGTATACATATGAGACGCGACACGACAAAACCAACAATGTGGTTGTGCGCCCAGCGCAGACTCAGATCAGCCTGGGCATCCGCCCAGTCTGATCAGACTCTCCGCTAGGCGCTTAAAGGGTAGCTAAGGGCATGCGGACGGCGGGGACTCTGATCAGTCTGGGTGGATGCCCAGGCTGATCTGAGTCTGCGCTTGGCGCACGACCACAATGTTGGTTTTCTAGTGTCGCGGCTCATATATTTGTAACCTAATAAGGTTACAAAAAGCAACGGCCAAGCTAACATAACGCACAACATCGTTTCGAGGTCGTCACAACATTACGGTGTTCAAAACGACGTCGCGCTGTTTCTTACTAGGGGTTACCTGTAATGAGCATGCTTGCTTTGCGTTGAAGATAAAAATATAAAATAATTCTTATGATATTCCTTGTCCTTCGTCCCTTAACTAACATGAAAAAATGAGATCATTGGACTTGCTGTTGCTTGAAAGAAAAGAACAAGATTTATTTCGTTTAATGCAGTTATACAATTGGACAACCTAAATCATAGCACTGATATGGTAAACGTTTTGTCAGCGGCCGTCTCAACCTAAATAAGCTAAATAGTTTGCATACTTTAAGTGTTGCAAACACTGCAACAACCAAATATCTAGTCCAAGGGCGTAGCTACGTATACGGCAAATACGCAAGTGCGTATTGAAATTTTGTCAAAATTGACAAAATTTCAAAACGCACCTGCATATTTGCATGCTGAAATTTTATAAATTAAACAAGATTTTTCAATACCAATTACCAAAGTGGCTGAAATACTAGCTTTCCTTTCAAGAAGTAGAGCATAAAAAATGGTTGTGCGTATCATGAAATTGCCCCTAGTTACGCCCCTGTAGTCGATGTGGTGCTAGTGGATGTTCTGGACAACATATTACCAGAATTAACCATAAAACACTTGCGTACACTGCAAACACTCCATTACAGTGATCTGAATCGACTCTGTTTAATACTTGCTTATCTCAGATATCCCACAAGGCTTCAAAAATTGCAGTGATATGTTTGATAATTTCTCGCCTTTTGAAGAATCTTGCTCCATATATCTGGAAATTATGCGCATGTAGGGTCTATTTTCTACCAACGACATGTCGAATGTTATTCCGACACCCGCGCTGTGACGTTTATTGTTACCCATGTGCTGTTATCCCAGGCCATATGCAGATGCGTTGTTATGTACAGTACCACTTGATATTGACTTCACAGATGAAAGCCATCGCACTGAAACGAATTGCCATGGTGAAAAAAAAACTGTTCATGAGTTACCTATCTGTCGTTGTGTTGTGTCAGGGGCTTTGGCCTCTAGTATTCATTGATGCAAACTGCATAAGCGCCTGAGATTTTAGATTTTGTTTTCAAGCACAAAATCTATGTATAATTAAACCATTCTGGTTATGTTGACTCAGAATTTGGTTGTTCTCACGTCTAGAATGGTTTAGCTATACCTGGATTTTGTACAATGCAGGTGCCTAATTCTCTTTGATTGGTTACCTGATAAACATTACCAGAACCAGATGAAACTGGGCACCCAGAGTAAAGTTCTATAACTGGCATATTGATAGAGCCAGCTAAGACCAAGACCAGAACGTACGGATCAGGGCCTTTTCTGTTCCTAATATATCTTCTGAAAGGGCCGAATAACTAATCGATGGGCTAAAATGGTTTTTATGCTAGATCTGGTCCCGGATCTTGTCTGGGTATTTGAAAAGGTATATTTTCTCCTGCTGGGCCTCATTTATGGAGGTGCTCGTTTAGCATTTGTAAAATCTCTTGCAGAATCATGAACCTGCTGCCTAAATCAGCTATTATCAAATTATCCTGGGTAGATTTGAGTGATATAAAAATACGCCTATTGATAATTTCGAAGTAAAACTGCGATAAAATTGAGAAGCCATGAGATGTGGCTATATACTTTGTACAGAACATTGTGAAGAAAGTTCATGATAGCTCACCTGATGCGAATGCTTGAGGAAGTCATTTCATCGTCCGCCCATTCCATAGACATTTGATATGACAGGCTGAGTGTATATGAAACTTCACAATAAAAACATTTCGTGCATATCAAAATGAAGAATTTATTAATGCCACTACGGGAGTACGGGAGATGAACATGTCTGAGATATTTCATTCAAAGATTCCCATCAGGAATCTAAAAATCTTAAGATCAACAGCTGTCTTTGGCCACTTGAATCTGGGGAGTCAATTTTCATTTCCTCTGTGGACGGCCTCTGGCCGGGTTGTTCCCTGGGTCTTGCCTGGGGTGAGGAGGGAGTGTGTGTGGTGGTGTTGGGGGGGGGGGGGTACCTGTAGCGGCACGCGCCTCCGTTTTCGGAACCCAGCTAATGTTCTTTAGCCATGCATGCCTTACAGCCAAAGAGCCTTAAAGAGCAGCACTGACTGACCAGGGGCCATATTTATAAAACGACTTAAGTCGTTGCTATGCTGTTGCTAAGGCTACAATTCTATGAAGGAGATTCCCTACAACTACGAAATTTGCTCTGGAGGAACAGTCTAAAAAGACTGTTCCTCCAGAGCAAATTCGGAAGTTGTAGGGAATCTCCAAAGACTGTTCCTCCAGAGCAAATTCGGAAGTTGTAGGGAATCTCCTTCATAGAAATTCAGCCCTAGCAACAGCATAGCAACCACTTAAGTCGTTTTATAAATACGGCCCCAGACATCTAACGCAGAAATAACGACCTACAGACTGTGCCTGATGTTGATTCTTCCCCAAAACCTCCCTGGCTGCTCCGTTTCGACATAATTGAAACAACAACAACTTTACTACTTGACATTAATTCTTTTACGTGGATGCACAGGCTGAGTTAAATCTTCGCTGTTTGTAAAAGCCATCAGGCGTGTTTCACGGCTGGAACGAACAGAGAACTGCCTGCCATACACAATGTTGACGGATATTAATCTAAGATACCTGCATAAAGATATACAAACAGGTACAAGGTTAGCTCCATTGACAAGATACTAGTACATGTACCCTTATTGCCCAACGTATTCGAACAGCGAAGGCTGATCATCATTTGCACTGTTTGCCAACAGCTTTTAAAAAAAATCAATTTTTGATCGTAGAAATGGACCAGTCCAAAATTGAAGACGGAAGGATCCACAACAGGAGTGACCGAGGTGTCCAAATATTTCGATAGCCCTAAAAATGGAACACCTTACCGCAAATTTGCTGAAACTGGAACAGTTTGGTTTTAATGCAGATAATGGTCAAAAGATGCAGATGGAATGTCAAACAGTGTAGACCCTTATCCGACTGCTCCTGTAGGAGCAGTCTGATCTGGGTCTGCACTGTTTTCCAATTATATATACTTGTACTAATACTTAGATTTTTATAGTACGAAAAAGACTGGAATGTCCGAATATTTAGAGTGTGATCGAAGTGTCCGACTATGTAGGGGAAATACGATTATTTTTATATTGACAAGGTAGTAATGCTGCCGGGTTATGCTGGCTTCATTTAATTAGATGGGAAAATACGTACTATCGGACATTTACCTCGTTTTATTGGTTACGGCAGCCTGCAAATTCTGATGATTATGTCTGTTTGATTTAACTAGAAGTCAGCAAGAACTGTTTCTGTTGTGATTCCCAAACTCGCAGTGAATGCATTCTAAAATGAATTTCGTGCATTATTCGCAATCAGTATGAGCAGTTGGGTGCTGCATCCAACACCAGCATTCAAAATAATTTTTCAGTTATACTTATTACTAATTAAGCCGCATCATTAAAACACATTATAAAACCAATCTGATTTATATACACTGTCAATGATTTCGATTCCAACACAAATAACATTTTAAGTGAAGATATAAGAAAATTTCATTAACTTGTAACCTCTCGATTTTGAATAATCGGCAGTTGCCTCCAGTTACGTTCAAGGGATGTTAATGCATACGCCACAGCCTTCGCAGTTGGATCAGGACAGTGTCTACTATCATTGACTTTAAGCAGGTCTCTGAAAGATATTGTATGCCCCTGCTTTAAGTGGTCTAGGGGCGTGGATATAGCCTGGCTCAGTCTTGCTCCGATAATGCTGTTAAAGCAAATGAGACATTGAATTCACCTCCCATTTTGCTTTTCCATGTTAGCCAAAAAACGGATACGAGTGTACGTGGTTTTGTGCATAAATTTGTATAATTTTGTGTTGATACAAGCGTTCATCTGTGTGTGCGCGCAGCGGAGTGCCTGGACTATTGTTCGTCTTTCATGCAGGAGTCGCGGGCTCGACTCCCATTGGGAAACACGTCCGATTATGATTTTCAATGTAATCATGAACTCTCTACTAAATCAAACATGACTAGACAAAGCACCCGTTCGTACATCTTCCTGTAAGCTTGCATGCATATGTGTCTGCGATGGGAAGAAATCGCAGCCCGTTCGTTCCTTAAAATAGTAATTATTGATTATTATAAAAATATGGTTTCTAAATTTGCATATTGATTTTTTTAATTAATCACGTTAATTACCTCCCTTGAAGTACTGATACATTTCTTATGCGATTAAGCTGACATGCTTCGCCTCTCCAAGGAAGTCTATCCGACACCTACGCGACGGAGCTTGTGGGTAATGGCAGCCAGGCGACGTTTTGCACACGCAGACAAATTGTATGTCTTCTCGATTAAGGCATGAGCCACACGGCTATGTCTAGTAAAAACTAGTGCAAGCCAAGTATAGTTGCCTGGCCCCAAGGTTATAAAACTTTTTTCATGCTCAACTCAGCTGAGCATGAAATTTACTTTGCTGATAAATATGAAAATGCCAACATTAGTTGGCATTTTCATATTTATAAGCAGAGAAAATTCAATACTCAGCTTAACTGAGCAAGAAAACAACTGTGCTTATCAGTAATTTGCTATTTACCAGCAAGTAAAATTTCATGCTCAGCTGAGTTGAGCATGAAAAAAATTTTATAACCGCGGGGCCTGATCCAAATAGGCTTGTGCATCATAGGTAAGGTTGGACATGCCCATAAAAATATGTTGCAAGTTTGGCAAGTGGTAGACCAATTCAGCTCGGCAGTTAAGACGCATACAGTACAGCTGGACAACACCTATAATCTGAGTGTATATGATCTTTTACTGACACTTTTGAATCATTTGTTCTAGAGGAATACTTTTGTAGGAGTCGGTTATTATGTTACAGCATCATTTCAAATGCAGCGCCATCGGCTTGATATGAACGACAAAATTAAAAGGTCATGCTGCGGTTTATGTGTGCAGTCCTGAAGGCGGTTGTGGTGTAATGCTGTACACATTTGACCTATTTTTCTGGCATAACCGTCAATAAGCTGCGTAGGTGAACAGGCACTGGTCCAAATTAAAGTTTATGTTTACCATGAAAAGTAGCCATGTCATGAAATGATGAGTCAAATGGTTTTTGTTTTGACTCGAAATTATTTCTTGGACTGTTTTCAAAGTCACACACGCAGTATCAGCTACAGCAGACAATACGGCGTAAATAATGACAAACTAGCGTCCTCGTGGCCGAATGGTTAGCACTTCCGACATCGGATCATGGGGTCGCGGATTCGAGTCCCCATGGAGGCGAGATTCTGTACGAACCTAATCGGCGCTGTCTGTCGTCCTTATACGACTGAAATATATGTACTGTTGAAATGGACGCAAAATCGAGTCATCCATCCATTTACTCATTACCATTTCCATCATAGGTGTTAGACTGGAGCACTTCGCGAATGAGATGGTCATTTTTTGTCTAATTCCGTCTTTAAGCTGAAAAGGTACACTTTCAGAGGACTCAACTCTGCCATTTTCGTTTGTACCTCCCTTCTCAACGGAGGTCCACACTTTTCTTTAAGTGAAGACCCTGTTTATGAAGGACCATGACATCCAGAGTCCCGGGATAAACTTATTATCAGAGAGGGTATTCGTTTCTTCTGGATCACTTCCCAGCGCGAACATGCCGTCGAAACGACGTCAGTACGACGTCATTTCAACGTCATGCGCCTGCTGAGTAGTGTTTCTTCTCGTCTTGAATTCCACAGAGAACATCATTGACAGATTTTTGTCGCACCTGCTTTAGCAAGGTGCGATATAGGAGTTCACTTTTCCGTCCGTCCGTACGTCAGTCATTCCGTTCGTCCGTACGTCCGTCCGTCAACAATTACGTCGACCCTAGGCTCTCTAGCATTTAAGTCCATTTCTCGCAAAGTATGATACCTACAATCATCAAACCTGGCTTAAAGCTTCTTCTTAGGATGTTCTTGAGGGCTGTTACTCTTATTTTTACCCTTACCCTTTATTTTATGCTCTGCTGACTTTGTAAAACAGGCCACCAACAATTACGTCGACCCTAGCGTCGACCCTAGCATTTAAGTCCATTTCTCGCAAACTATGATACCTACAATCATCAAACCTGGCATAAAGCTTCTTCTGAGAGTGTTCTTGAGGGCTGTTGCTCTTATTTATACCTTCACCTTTATTTTATGCTCTGCTGACTTTGTAAAACCGTCCCTCAACAATTACGTCAGCCCTAGCGTTTAAGTAGATATCTCACAAATTATGATACCTACAATCATCAAACCTGGCATAAAGCTTCTACTAAAAATGTTTTCGATGGCTATTGCTCTTATCTATACCTTGACCTATATTTCATGCTCTGCGGACTTAGTAAAATTTTATAATCAAAATTATGTCCACCCTAGTGTTTAAGTCCATTTCTCACGATTTATGATACCTAGAATCATCAAACCTGGCATCCAGTTTCTTCTTAGAATGTTTTTGAGGGCTGATGCAATTAATTTACCCTTTACATATATTTCATGCTCTGCTGACTTCGCAAAATTTTAAACCCCAAAATGTATATCGGCCCTGGCGCTTTAGTCCTTTCTTCTGAATGTATGATACCTGTAGTCATCACACCTGGCATAAAGTTTCTTCTTAGAATGTTCACGAGGGATGTTGCAGTTATTCGTACCCTTTGCCTATATTTCATGCTCTTCTTACTTAGTAAAATTTTACATCCAAATTGTGTTGACCCTAGCATTTTTGTCCTAAAGTTCTTTTAACTATATAGTCTTTACTACTGTGGAAACGCAATGCAGGTGCGACATAGCATTCCGCGGAATTCTTGTTAATATTTAGCTAAATAAACTAAAACAAAGCACAAAAATCTTTGTTTACATTACTTCCGCCTCGTCAGCCACAGCCGAATAACCCCGTAAGGATTCCGTTTGCATAGTGTTTAGCTGCCTCTGAGGGCTAAGTACATATGAGCCACGACACGAGAAAACCAACAAAGTGGTTGTGCTCCCAGCGCAGCCTCAGATCAGCCTGGGCATCTGCCCAGTTTGATCACTCTTTGTTATGTGCTCAAAGGGTAGCTAACGGTCTAAGCTACCTCCATGCGGACAGCGAAGACTCTGATCAGACTGGGCGGATGCCCAGCCTGATCTGAGTCTGCGCTGGGCGCACAACCCCTTTGTTGGTTTTCTCGTGTCGCGGCTCATATATTTGTGCAGTTGATGCAGTTTCTACGAGACACTTTAATTTTAACGCATCCATTCTAAACCATTTTGGATTACTACCCTCATATAGAGTGACTGGGATAACTGTTTAGAACTTGAAGCATATCCAGTATACGTCCCGGGGTGCCAGGCACCAGATCCAGGCCCTGTATGCAGTATTGAAATGCCCTCTGATGGATGTCGTTGACTGCTTTAAATTGGGTTGCTGTCCTATTTCAGTCCAGGACTATTCGTGTCTCCTTTAAATTGGGTCAAAATGACCTACTTTCCGTTTATTACTACTGATATGTGTGTTTTACATTTAATTTCAATGTTATTTCAAGTTTAACGAGGTCTTCAACTTGTGGAGTGATAAAACACCAAGTTGACTGACCTAAGAGAGAAGTTCTCCCAACACTAATGTGCTAAATACTTGTGTATCATCATGCTGTTATTGATTTTAGATTGTTTGACAATTAACAAGGAAAACTTGGAATGGGAGATCAGATTCCAGCCCTACTTCAGGTCGGACATTGGCCAGTCTCTGGCACTGACCGGTCAGGAGTGCAGCCATTAATACAGCACCATTAACTTCTGACTGACCGCTATGGTCAGTTTAGCCGCAGTACTTCTGCCATTAGCAAAACTGCATGAAACTTTAACAAGGTTATCAAAACTGTTCAAACTAATCTGCAGCAATATTTTGCAGAGATATGACTGGAAAATTCTCCACTTCAAGGCATATCTGCAAACCGTCCCTATTCAAGTACAACACAAGTACTTCGAAGCGCACAAATTTAGACCGAGTGGGATGGTGCGTCGGCACACGGAAGCTCGTTTTGACTTCTCGGATGGACATGGAGTCAGAGTTACTTATGGGTGGTTATATAAGTTTGGATAAAGGTAGTTGGCAAAGAAATAAAGGTTAACTGTCGAGTTATCCCTATGCACATTTCAGAAAGGCGATGTTGTCACCCGGTGCATTTATCAACAAGTAAGAGTTTTCGGGGAAAATGGGTATACGTTCAGCAGGAGAGGAGAAACGAGCCCCCAAAATGTGTACTTCATACACAGGGAAAATTTAAAAGTATCCTGGAGGTTTCGTAATTTGCATTATCATGTCTCAATCATATTTTAAGGAGGCGCGGCTGTCTGATAATGAAAATTGACAGCATATTTTGTTTGATTATGACGTAGTTGCAAGCACATTCCTTGCTTTCAAGGGAAAAACGAACAAGATATCGAATCAAGTTTGATGACACTTTTACCATGATGCCATTGACACACGAGTACTGTGTTTTAGTACAATTTCTGAACAAACAAATATGTTCCCAACAGAAATAATGATGTATTTCTCCTCCGGGTTTTATATATATGCTAATTAACACCTGTCTTATATTATAAGCCAAAAGGGATATGAAAATATCTTAATATATTTATTTATGGTCAAATTACAAAAAGCTGTATCTATATTGAAATAATCATCAAAGAAAAGATAATTGAATGACGTCACGTAAAATGTTACCTTACGCCATTTACGAAAAGAAAGACCCAGATAAGCTTGTGCGTCTGTATGACTGATCGGCGTTTATCCTGTCTTCATCTCCCCGGTTCATAGATTATTTATGTGCACAGGAAAGTGTCTGATCAGACTGCGCAAATGCGCAGGCTGATCTGAGTCTTCCCTTTGCGCACACACCGTAAGCTACCATTTTCACGTGACGTTTCTCAATTATCGTAAAAACGTGAAAACGTCAATCTTCCCCTCCTAGTTTTCAGATGTAAAGGACGTTGAACTAGCGCTTGTATCCATCTTCCGAAATAATCAGCCTACGCTAACAGATTCGATTTGTAATTCTGACTTATTTGGCACGGAGCCTTGATGTATTGCCAAATGTTGAACAACTTTGTACTGTAGCGGCCTTTTTAAGTGACCGCATTTCGCTGACCTTCGTACATATAGGTATAGAGGTGTGCAGCTGTAACGTTGATTAACTTTACGTAAATTAATTTGCGACGTCACGGGAAAAGGTATCATACCACGTGTACACACAGTGGAAACTCGTACCGATCTGTGCATCCACTGCTCATTATGATCAGTCTGCCTTGCTGGCATCAGCACTATGTGTATTATGGAAAATCTATACAGCGGCCAGCGAAATCTCTGATTAGCCTTGCGCATTTGCGCAGGGCTGATCAGAGTCTTCGCTGATCGCACGTGATAAAGGGCCTTTTCCCTAGGGACATTGGCCTATCTTTCTGATAGTAACTAGGTAACCGAAAATTGGCCGGTTACAGATAGATATGCACATGCTCAATCAAAATAAACAAAATTCGATGCCAATTTATTGATGTTTATTTCATGTATCAGCAAGGGTCGAAGAACGCTGGGAAGGCATCCATCCAACTAGAAAATGAAGCGTCGCTTCTTAAGCCATAATACTGGTGGAACGGCAGCGAGGGTGGTTTGTGGACATCTCAAGGTCTTCTGGCTTAGCGAAGACACAGTTACAGGAAAAAGTGTAAGAGGTAGCCAGAAGATGCGGGCAGACGGTTTTGAAGAGTGGACAGGGCTGAAAATAACAAGATAAGGTGGAAAGGGGATGTTAATTGTCGCAACGAGGGCATAATTGAAGACTAGGGGACTGAAGTCCATATACGGCTTTTAAGATATAAATAGTCAAAATTAGTCCCGTATGCATAGAAGACGGTTGGCGTACGGACTCGTACGACTAGCCACTACCAATTAAAAAAGGTAGTCGTGAATATTGTTTCTTATTCGCAGCGCACCTAGTGGCGACTAGTGTTAATTATATTCAAATGTGCATGAAATAATTTATTTACTTTTTAATACAAACATCTGTGACTATGTAGCAACAGACAAAAATTGATTTTAACGAAATTCCACACTGTCTGTGCATACGTAATTCTATTAGGACAGCGGACAAAAACAAAAATGGCAGGTGCCCCTGTGATTTTTAGGAGCCTTATCGCATCGGCATACAGCCAATTCATGTAATCTGATCAAAACTTTCCCATATCATTGTGTCTCCCTTTGGGGCTCCAATCTGACTGCACGGATGCGCGGGTTGATCTAATTCTTCGTTGTTCGCCCAAGGCACATGTACACCTCTTCCCGAAGCAAGGCTTAAGTCTTGTATGTAACACCCCGGCATGTCATCTGTTAATAGACCGACAATTATTTTATAACACTACTAAGCAAACAGTTTATTTGATTTTGTCACACTGTTTATCTACACAAAACTGACATAACACTATGCCATGGTCAATAAGGTAAATGATTTAGTATATATGTTAGGTCATTCGCCGCAATTTCACCAAAAATCCTACTAATAGGCCTAAAACCAACTGAGTGGTGGCCACAGAAAACCTGTCTTACGTCACAGGTTAACAGCGCATGGCCGGATAGGCAGTCCGTCTATTGCACGACTTTTTTATTCTACAAGATATATTGTTTTAGGATCACTGTGTATGTTCAGACCAGACTGCGTACACGCAGTCTGATCCGAACATATACAGAACATATACTGAAAGGATTTAAAAACTTCCACCCATTAATTTTGAATATCTCAAAAATGAATGCAGATACGCCCACTAAAATTTTACAGCATATATATTCTATTATACCTGATTATATCAATATACGGAATTTGAAATCGTTCAACCGAATCGGTCAGGAACAAGCACGTGCTCCTCGTGTTCTTAGTATCGTTTACATAGTGATGAATAGCTTCAGGTATACAGTTTTCTGATGAAACATTTCCCTTACAATATCAAATTGAATTTTAAAAATTTGAACTCGGTCAGTGGCTTTATTTAGCCTACCGCGCCTAAATATCGTGAACAGGCGTAGAGTTTTGGGCCAGATAAATGCTGAAATTTCAAAAAGTGACGTCGTGGTACAATTTTATGCGTTAATTACGGCAATTCACAATCTCAGACGACGTGCACTGTTTACAGGAAGCTAAATAGACCGTCAGAAAAGCACCTAACCAAGATTGAAAACCAGAGGACATGACGTTCACTTACGTTGACGCCGTCTCCGTAATAGGCTTTGCGGGACAGCATCATCCGCAGTGATATTTGCAAATCAACGTTGATGACGTCACAATATTAAGACAGTAAGAAGTGGTCGAAAGAGTGTTGCATAAGATAACGCCGGCATCGCCTTATCATTTCAGTGACGTAACGCTCTTTTACTGACGTCATTTAGGTAAATGATACTAATTAACTGCGTAATCTTTAAATTTGATAAGTTTCAAGCATTTTGCCGTTAAATAGTCAACACTGTCATGAGTGAACAGATCAGCAGCCAGCAATAAAAAGTGGAAGTTTTTAAATCCTTTCAGTATATATACAGTTAGACGGGCCGTTTTTGACGACGCGACGTAACTTACGTTACATTCTGAGAGCCAAGACAAATACTACAAGTAACTCGAGTCCTAAGAAAACACAGCTTTAAAAGCTACGGAAAAAATACAAACATTCTCAAATATCTCCAAAACTTAAGTTTCTTCACCTGTTATATTTGGGAGAAAAACAAATTCTTAAGTTCGATGATCTTTCATCTAACAAACACATTACATTCTAATAATTTTCTAGAATCGGCATCCATTAGAGCTGGCATATTGCAAAGTTTAACGATCTCATGGTCATTAGCGCTATAATATGGAAGTTTGTTGACATTTTCAAAATTAATTCTCATGTTCAGATTTCTGCACCCTAGCATTTACACCCACCCAATGGCATTTTCTCTTGTTTGCGTTCGTGTTCGTGTTGGCGATTCCCAATATGTTGCACTTCGATGAGTAACATTTTGAAACTGGACCAAGAAACATCAACGTGACTGGAACCAAAGGCATGCGAGTAGTGGAGACCTAGATTAGCCTTCACTTGATTTCTCAAGAGCAACAACTAACATAGATGTACGTACTGCCAAGGCAGCGTTGATCTGTTCGGACTGCCCAGATGAGTCACCTGACTCGATCATGACTGATCGACCAATTTTTTTTCTATCCGCCAGCCCAGATTTTTCGCCATTTTAATATTAACCCTGAAAGCACCAAAAAGTAGACGACAAAATTTTCGCCGGCAAATTAAAAGAAAATGTTTCGTCCCGCTTAGAAGATATATCATACTGAGAATTCAAAAACCAGAAAGGCAAACAGTGTAGTTCCAGATGAGGCGGCTCATCATGAGCGGCCTCAGCTGGATCTACACTTTTGCAATCTCAACAATTTCCATCATTCTAGCGCTTTCAGTGTTAAACATTATCTATAGGTACATATGTACCAGCCAAACCAAGTGCACTGAAGGACATCTGGACATAAATGTGTAGATTCAAGATCAGCCTGCTCCTAATGAGTACTGTTCCTTAGTGGAGCATCTGCTGGAGATTGCGAAAAAAAAGTTCTTCGCCCAGTTCCCATAACAATGATTGCCAGGTGACTCAAGGGGGTTCGCCATTCGACTCAAGGGAAACTTACACCTCTGCGGAAGGGTTTGTCCTGGTCCACCTCCATGAGAGTTGACGCACGGTTGGTTGGTTGCTTCTGGGTGTAACGGCGTTTTGAGACAGTATGTCAGTCTATATCGGGCCGTCTCCCAGAGAGGTGGAGGGAAAAGAGAAATGATAGATATCCAAACAACCCCCACCCGCATCAACAGCAAGCACAGTAGGCCCTTGCCTTACTTTTATCCAAATAAGTAGGACGCCCCGGCACCGGAAGTTATAACCAGCACGCCCGACAACAACCCACTTGACGGACGGAGATGTGTCAAAGGTTACTACGCCATGCCTTCCCCGTCATTTCTACGAAGGGGAAGAACTTTTGTGCAAATTCTTTCCTTCATTTCTTGATAATTTTGAGTACCAGTTCCATTAGTTACACACATACTTGCTGCTGTAACAGCTACACTCTGGGTGTGGTGGCAGGCCCGGGGTGGCAGGCAAGCCATTAGCCCCCACCCACACCGCCACTTTTATAAGCGATTACAAATGTGGTTGGTTCGTTCGCCACATTCGTTGTGAGATTGACACGATTTCAGTTCGTTGGTAAACAAGTGTCACCAATGTGGGTCTAACAATACGCTTCACTTTTGTGCAAGCTGGAAGGAATGATTCCGACGGCTTAGTGCCTGTCATTGTTTCGTCTGAGCCTAGTTAGAACAAGGAAGAACGATTTTCTTGGCAGGGATGGATGACAGACTTACGTGAGACGGGGCGGTGAGAATAGTGCTTGTTCGGGCTCGGATGTGCGCACCTGGATTATAGCCACTGGCCTCGTTTTAGGGTCTAGTCACTCAATCAGTCGAAACCATCAGCAAAAGGACTGCAAAATCTTAAAGTGTCGCAGCCATAAAAGATGCAAATCTCATTAACCGACTTCTAATATTACCGCTCGAGCAGCGGTACCTTGTAGCAAGTGCGAACAGTATCGACTCGGATCAGACAACACATGCAGACTGATATGACTTCTGAGGAACCTGTAGAATCTGTGTAGAGTGACAATTAAAGAATATGATCTCTGGGTGCTAAATGTGCGTCTTCAACGGTTCTGGCTGTTTGCTTCTCGCTACTGGTGTAAGAGGCCTTTCTATGCTTCGTCGGCCATTGAATAGACTTCTTCATGATTGATAATTTGATACCTAGACGTCCGTTCACATTTGCGTACTCAGCACCGACGGTAAAAGTACTTTTTGTTATCTGAAAATCTTAGCTGTTTGATTAGAATGCTTATTTTGGCGCATACAACTATTTTCACTAACTTTCTTCAGTTTCAATGCTATCATTTCCTCTGATCGTTCCGCTCTAATATCTATGTTTATTTTATCTAGGTTTGTTTTAGTCAATATGGTGTTAAATAAGTAGGTCATTGACCAATAGATCATAGAATTCTCGTAGGACGAAACTATGTCATCTGTTCCTACTCTAGATCGATGAAGTACTAGATTGATGAAATTGCGCATGTCATTTATCTGTCGTCTGATTATTGTCGGTACATTGTACTTTTATGTTAAATGGGTTCGGGCGCGGGAGAGGGCGCATTAGGTTAAAACCCCAGACCAGCTGCTGCATTCTCCTTTTGTCACTCCACCTCACCGTTTATTACCAGGAAAATCTGGTCAGTCCTTATGCAGAATGGAGAAGGCTTTGATCAGAGGCTGCAGATGCACAGTGTGATCAAGGAATTGCCAGTTTGCGTATTTCAAACTGTGCCTATTTTCCGTTGCCTGATGCGGGAAGAAATTGTCTCTTTAAGAGTCAACTCGTTTGTCAAGAAACGCTAATCTGATGTCCCGTGGTTAGCCTTATTTGTATTATATCTTCTTACACCAACGAAAGTACTAAAATGGTCTTTAACAATTTAAAGGAGTACTTTGCAGGAAAAGTGCAAATTAGGCAAAATTATCAGCTCGACACGGTTTTCCGTAGTCTTAGACAGTGCACGTATTTTTGTAACAACCCCACCTACCTTACAGACACGGCAGCCAAAGACGAGCACGTACAAGGTGTCATAAAAGTACACTACATTGTGAATGAGGAACGAATTTGTCGCGGGCTGCTTTTGTTAAAAGCCTTATTTGTCGTCTGTAGCATTAACATGCAAGAAAAGATAGAAATAGTGGGTGTTTCGGTCCTTTTTATCAGTAGAAAACTCTGTCAAACGTTATTGGCTCGGTTAAGTTAGCAGAACGAAAATTCTGCAGAAAATTTTCTGCTGAAAATTCTGCAGAAAATAGTGGTAAAGTTAGCGAAATGACTGAGAACTTTCGTTCTGCTAACGTTTAATATCAAAGAATTTAAAGGATGCTTGGATATCGATCGTGTGTACGTTTGTCTGTATACGCTATCTTGCCGTAAATTTGCATTAGTCGGTTGGCATTACTTAGCTAAAGCAACATTATTCTTGACACGTGTTGGAAATGCCTTGTAATTACCAAAATCTCTTCCGGAAACTATACATATAATAGGATAATATAGATGAAGCAGAGTGTCATTGAAAAAGGCTCTTGTCAAATCGTGTAACCAGCAGAGCTGAACCAGTAAGGGAAATCATTTTGTGAGGCGTAGAAACATGCAACAGTGCTGTATTTTCGCGTACAGCATATATGCTGATGCTGAAACTTGTCCGATGCTTTGCGAAGGCCAGAGTTCATAAATATGAAAATGAGTTTCTTAAACGAGCTGAAAGTTAAAATGATTGAGTTTGCAAACAGCGTAGATCCAGATGGAGTGGCTCATTTTCAGCCGCCTCATCTGGATCTGCCGGCTGTTTGCCCTCTGGTCTTTGGATTCTCAGTTTGATGTAGCTTGGTCAATCACCTTTTTTTTTAAAATTTTGTCGACTGTTTTTCAAATCGCAGGGTTAAGGATATCTTTCCAGCGTGGTGGCTCAGTTTATAATCTCTGTTTTAGTACGTAATGAGGGTAAACGCCTCATCTTAATGACGCTACACGAGTTGCATCCGTGGAAGAAGGGGCCTTGTAGCACACGCAAATAGACGAGACTCTTATCAGCCTGCACATTCACACAGACTGGTAATAGACTTCATTTTACTCTGAAATAAACATCCCTCAGAGACCATATATTTTGAAGCGGACAGAAAGAAAAATGCCCATGCCCAGATTGTTTGAGATACTACATGTACTTTAATAGACGTTTTCTATTATGAGATGATTTTACGCTTTATGATCAAGGTATAAATGAAATATTATTATCTGTTTATGTATCATGGCGACAATTAATCAGGACATACATAGGCCTATGAAGCCTAGTCGTTAAATAGTCATGGTAGTCAAGTCAATGAAGTTCCAGGAGTAAAGCATCCAACAGAATAGACGCATTGTGTATCTATATATAGATGCATAAACTATAAATAGCTGCACCAGATATAGCTGCACATAAGCGGTATCTTAGTTCACTGAATACATGCGCCCATTCGCTGCATTCTAATTTTGAGCATAATTTATAAGTAGCTGCAGCAAATTCAGCTACATTGATATTCCATCTTATTCATGGCAGAAATATATGTATACTAAATATTTTATACTAACTGATGAACAGTTATACGTAAACGCATAAAGCCGCATCTACAATGCATTTGTGTATAAGGTGTACCATGTGATAGCATAGCCTTGATATACGAATAAAGCCGTACACACTTTTGTCCACAGCCTACAAGTCAAGATTCTGGTGAACTTTTCAGCATGAAACTGTTTGTTTACATAGATTGCTGATAAGCAGCTGTCATTGTTCCTTGAAATGCATACTTCTGCTGTGAAAAGACACGAAAATAGCATATAGTATATTGGAACCTTGACATTTATTCCCATACCCTGTTTCATATCACCAGTGGATACTTTTCAGTGGCCTGAGAACTCAGAGGCTTAGGGACGTGCGACCTATAAATTGTTCAACATTGTGTTATTGTAAATTTAGCAGTTTTTAACACATACCTATGCTAAAGGTTAATACATCAGGTAACATGACAGGTGGGGGACGTAACAAAATGCCGCCAATAGGTCGTGACTTAGGGCTATTAACGCCACTTACAACCTAGTTTACAAACCACTAACTAATGTACTTAACTATTACCTAACCCTATGCAATAATAGTATTAGCTTGGCGCTTATGAGACTTAATAGGTCAACAAAAATTGCCCTTATTTGCACAATTAGATAATACGTGTATAAAATACGCAGTTTTATTTAATGAACTGACAGGCCCAAAGCATGAACCTTTTGAATGTTTATTACGCCAACTGAAATATTGAATATTGCCACGCAATAGTCTAGCGACACATTTCTCAAAATCAATTATTAACCCATATTTCCAGCCCACAACGCAAGTACGTGATACCTGTTTTATTCTGTCACATAACGTCGCACCACTGACGAATTCGCAATAGGTCCTTATTCAGCTGCCCTCATTCTGATTACACAATCGGAGCACCGCTCGGCCAATTCCGTGAATCACGGAATTGGCCGAGCGGTGTTCCGATTGTGTGATTTCATTGTCTTCCCACGCCTCTCTTTCTTTTTCTTTGACCGTGCCTGCTGAGCCAGAAGACCTTGTACGGCCAAACCACCTCGCTTTCGGTGTCATGGGTTTGTCGTGTTCGCGAACTGATCCTTATACGAAATGGTATGAAAGTAAAAACCTCGCAAGTTGTGTATTTACTAAAAACAACAATTCAAGATAGTGTAAAATATTACATGCATAAAATTTGCATATTTGTGTACAGTTTGCACAATACAAATATACATGTAGGCAATAAGACAGTCACTGGCACACAACTTGGACCGACGACTTGTCTTTCCACTGAGGTTAGTGGCTGTTTTGTTGAAGTAATGTTTAAGCGCCAAACCCGAAAACAGTTGAAACTAGCGTAGTTCCAGATAAGGCGTACCCTCTGGTGTTACACTCTGGAACAATTTGGATGCCTCTATGAAACAGCTAGATTCTTTTGCTTCCTTTCGTAGATCTTTGAAAAGTAAATGTTTATCACCCAGTAAGGTACCTGATTACTTTCTGAAGGGCAATCGCAAATGGTCCATAATTCATGCCAGAATAAGAAACAGTTGCAGCGACCTACAATCCGACTTGTTTCAAAATCATCTGAGTTTAAATAAACATTGCTCATGTGGTAACAATATTGAAAATGCATCACACTTTTTCTTCGAATGTGAAAACTATACAGCAGCAAGAATACGACTGTTTAGAGAAACAAGGGAATTTCATCCCTTAAGTCTTGAATATATATTGAATGACAAGCCTTCATTTAAGAATTGAAATTTGATTTTTCGGCGTTCATCGTGTGATGAAGCCAGTGGATGGAGCTAAAATTCCATGAAGCGCGAAGCGCTTCTTGTAGAATTTTAGCGACGACCACTGGATTCTTCACACGATGAACGCTGAAAAATCAAATTTTTATTCTTATATTTACACTTTATTTGTGAACCTCTCTGTGCCGCTTTCGTGGTAATTTAGTGTAGAATAGGAAAAATATGGATCGAAGAAAAGTTAGTAACGACGTGTTCGGCCATGACTTTAAACAGCCGTCGCCCTGACGTGGCGTCAATCTAACGTTACAAGAACCAATCAAGACGTTTGTTTACATAAGACGTCGCTTGACGACGTCACATGATCCAGTGGCCTTCATCGGTGTATGAAGCCAGTTGCTACAAAGGGTTCACCTATGCGAAGTCAGTGGCAAGTGTAAATATTGTCTAATGATAGTAGTTTTCTTCTTTTTCAGGCCGTCCATCGCTATATCAAGGAGTCTAGAAGGTTTTCCCGATCTATCGTTGTGTTATGATATCGAAAAATGCTTCCTCTACATCCAGCTGTAGCAGGATACGAATTCCACTCAGGTGTTCGCAGCACACACATTGTACTTTCTTTGTTTTTGTTTGTTTTTTGTTTGTTTATTTTTTTTCTGCTTCTTAATTAGTTGATTTTCACAGATATTAATTTTAATAATGTAATCATTTGTCTGCTGAGTGGCTTAAAGACGCTAATAGTAGGTGTGCGTTTTACCTTGCAGTTATCGACTACCGCCTGGTTCCGACAAAATGTTGTCTTGTGTTCATTTAAATTTGTTACTATGATAACGATGTTTGTATTTTGCGATTTTCTCTGTTACGGCTGTCGGAGCGGGGCTGTGGTCGAAGTTGGAAGCATATATATAGATGGCGTTTTGGAGCTCCTCGGTAGCATAGTTTGCATTGTTATTATAATTCTGTCATTAGAAAATTACCTGCCATGTTGATATGTATTCTATTGTTGTAGGGGAAGGGCTGTAACTAATGTTGTGAGAACTTGTAGCCCGACCCCTTTGCTATGCTATTTAGGCAATAAAATATGTTTAAACTATAAGGCGGGTCATTATAAGCCGCCTTATCTGGATCTACATTGTAGTATTTGAATTTTCCATATGATGTAGCTTGGACGAAACATATTTTAAAAAATGAAATTTTGCAAACGTAAATTTCGTCTTTTTTTTTTTTTTGTCTTTTTTTTTTTTGGGAGGGGGGTTGAAGGTTGGGCGTTTTAACAATGTTCTGAATGATACGGGGTTCCTTTTGGCGCAACATTGAACACAAACAACTGAAATAATGTTTCGAACAATACAGCAATTATTGTAGTGCATGGGAAAAGTTGGGTCTTTCATTCACCTTGCTTTCATCGGTACAAATGAAAACATGATACAAAGTGATTAACAAAATGTTTATGGTGTATGGGTACACTTTCAAGGGCGGCAACTCTGTCATTTACATTTTTAACTTCCTTCTCTATGGGGGTAAACCCTAAACGGAAATATTTTATCCTCCAGGAGCAAATGCTCAACTCCCTTTGGGAGGATTTTGTCTTGCAGGGAAGCAAACAGGAAGTCACAAACGTTGGTTCCCTTTATAAAATGGCGGAAAAGCATCGGGGTGTATCCACTCACCTTAACACCGGTTTTCTTTCAGAACCCTTATAATAGTGTTACAAAATTGAAACCACACGTAAGACGGATATTACGTCAGGTTGCATGTCAGAGTCCTTTAAAGGCCAATGTTCGCAAAGGGGTTATTTACTTTTCTAATGTGTCAAATTACGCAAACTTTTGTAATACGGTTTGAAAGGGGTCAGCAGCGTTAAGGTAGTTAGAAAGTCATCAATGAAATGGTATTTAGAAAATGTTCCCCACTATTACGATTCGAGGGGGTCGTATCAGGACAGTTTGTAGAACGCCCGTCGGAGACATGATATTTTGAATGTAGTTTGAAGTGTTTTGGTATTTTGTCGCTGTTTCGAACATAGGCAGATTACTTATTCTTTACAACTAATGCTGTCATCAGAATTCAGATGTGCAAACTGTTTACAGCAACCCTCCTGTTTGTCAAATCAATATTGAGGTAAATAAAATACATAATGGTTGTATATAGAACCTGAGAATATATGCATATAACGGTCACATGATAGTCATCTTGTCCGCTATGTAGACATCTTTTGTGCTAAAACATTGCCCATAACGAGATATTTCCAATGAATGAGTGTGTGCATAAGATGAGCATAAGATAGTCAAAGAATTTGCTTTGCCCTTATTAGAGTTGTAAGGATTTATTAATATGACCGCGTAGTGAATGTTTTTACGATGCTTATGTCAGGCACATGGCACAGGACTTCCACCCCTGCATCTTACAGCCAGAATTTTCAAAACCCTGCGAAATGGACCGATCACCAACGTAACTGGTGACGCCGGTGGATTTATCTGTAAATTCGAGCTAATTCCCTTGCGATTTGCCTCTAGCAGCATTATTAAAAAAGTTCGAGCTGAACATTCTTTTTCTCAATATTTCGGAAACGAGAGAGAGAGAGAGAGAGAGAGAGAGAGAGAGAGAGAGAGAGAGAGAGAGAAGTCGGTCATATACTTGTCATGCAGTACAGAGGTTCTTACATCAGTTTCTTTGTAAATTTGATCAAATCCACACGTCAGCAATATTTGTTCTAGTTAGGTTAGCCATTTTATAGCTTATTTTATTTCAAATACGGTTTCCCGTTTCTACTAGTCTAGAGATTATACCCTAGGTCTTGAACCTAAGACTTGTTCACACCCTGCTTGTGTGGGGTTCATCTCTGCTTTCAGTCTCTCTTTCTGTTTTGCATATAATAGACTGACAGAGCTCCAGACACTGAGGATCATTCAAAATACTATACTCGGGGCTGTTTTCCATTCATTATTTGAGCAAGACACGCAAAAAGGGTGTTTAATGCAAAAGCGAACAGCAAAGGTTCAGACCAGCCTGCGCATCCGCGCAGTCTGATCAGCACCCTTGTCGTTCGCTAACATCAAACAAGGACCCGAAGGAATCTACATACACAAAACGAAGGCTACTAGTATGTTTAGACTGCAAGAGTCCTCAACCAGGTTTCGCAAATATGTTTTGCCTACTTTTTACGTAAGGCAGCTCATTTTTTTTTCAAAACTCATTTAAATCGCAAAAACGGACCAGTTTTAATGAGTACTATGTACAGAAATCAGAAAATGAATTATTACAAATAATTAAAAATAATTAAAAATACCTTCCCCGTCCCCCTCCATCCCCACCCCGAAATTTGGGATTGTCCAGAGCTCTGCGTTATTGTAATAGCAAAATAAAAAAAACATTAAGAATTACCCTGCCGTGTGCCACAGGCTCAGATAAGCCTACGCTTACATACACTTTGACCGGTCTTCAAACTTTGCACTTACATTCTCGGAATCTTGCAATTAACGTTATGCATATCAAAGACTTATCAGACAGTATATTTGCACAATCTGGCCCGAGTCTGTGACATAAGGCAGTTTGAGTCTCGTGAGAGTTGCAATTGTGAATTCCACTTTTGCATGTTAACCATGGTTGGTCTTTTGTCCCTCTTTTATCGGGTTACCTAGTGACTGAATTTTCCAAATTTCTAACGATCTGTAAGAAATTGACTCACTTGAAATTTCCATGTCACGCTATGGTCTAGACGCATTATCCTTAATTATGTCATTGGGTAATGTAATGGATAAATAAGTGTGCCCATGCGACGGGTGATCTTATTGCTTGCTCGGACAGAGAAAACGCTAATCAGACTGCACATGTGTGCAGTCTGATCAGCGTCTTCACTGTTCGGCATCAATGGTCTATGTTTCCAGAGAAATTCACTCGGTGTAAAACCAAGACGTTGATTACCGTAGACTGGGTGGACGCATAGTCTGATCTGAGGATATAGTTCAGCTCCTGGGCTATATTGACTCAGTAATAACCAACTCTGATTTATTCAAGCTGCCAGTCGACAGTTACGAAAATTCCCAATAATTCTGTTAGATTCTAGTATTCATATATTCTGCTGACACTGGCTGTTCTTGTTGAAAGAGAAAATCAGATTAGATCGCTTCATGAGAAAGATTGGTGTATTAAAAGAAGTACTTATCTTTATCTCAGGGAGATGAAGGACTCTGTATGTTAGCATTTATATTTCTGTCAAACAGAAGATTTATAGATCACGTATTTATATGTTTTTCCTCGGTCAGTCACATCATGGATTAGTTCCTGTGAATTCATCAAATTAGTAGCATAAAGTCTACGCCCATGAGCATAGACATTTAAAGGCTACCATTTGTGGTGCAGTTCGATTTCATAGTAAGGAGGCGGGGACTTTATCACAAATAATGTTATAATGATTTTAATCTTACTTATCTGGTTCTATTTGATTGTCTTACATATAGAAACCCCCGGGATAATGATTTATTCTATTTTTGAAGCTTACATGTACATGCAAAACAAAATAATGACTAAATTGCCTTGATGAAGTGATTATGATCAAAGCTACTGTATGGGACAGTAAATCGATACATCTAGGTAAGAGCATCACAAGAAAAACGGGCTTTACGTCATAAACTCAGCCTGTGCATTCGCGCAGTCAAGCCAGAGTCTTCGCTGTTCGCAATATAGATTTTTCGGCGTCCATAGATTGTTCTTGTGAACAGGGAAGTCTCTTATCAGACTGCGCGGATGCGCAGGCTGATCTGAGTCATCGCTGTTCGCTCTTGAATTAAATGACCACGTCTACTGTAGACACGGCGCACATCCAACGCTTGACAGTTCTATTTATAGTGCTGACACAAATATTGTTTAATTTAGTGACCCAGATACTACGTAAACAAACAGTGTGACAAGTTTAGACTTCAGACCGAAATAAATGCCCCCAAAATCCCCGCTGACCTAATTTGACCCGACAGGTGACAGCACAGGTAAATATAGCTGCAAGGTTTAAGATTATAACATGTGCAAAAAGAAAACACCCAGATTATTTTACTATATTTTCTAAATGATGTGTATAATATGGATGCACTCCCCGACACAACTGCGACACAAAATACGAAAAAAAGTACAAAAAGAAGAAGAAAAGAAAAAGCATGAAAAATATTTTCCGTGTCTTTCGACTTTTTTTCGTCACTGTGAAACAGATGTTATACTTATATGTGCAAAAAAATGTATAATGTCAAAATCGACAGCCATCTGATAAAAACTGGTAAAGTACATGTAACTTCTGCATGAGATACAGATTAAACATACTTGCAACAGGTGAAAGCATATGAACTAATACTTAGAAAGCATTAACAAAATATTGTCCCTCCCTTCAAAGGGCCGTTAAACCCAAAACAATCAACAACCAACCAACATTTCGGTATATATTCGTGTACAAAACACTTACGCTTCGTTTCCTTTTGTGATAGAAATCCAGGCCAAAAACCTCCCGGTGGCCCGTAATTAATTTTCATGAGTAAACATTTGAAATGAAATGAACCGGATAATTATTTGGTAGCCTGCTGCTGCTGCTTCACATTTCTCAAAGACACGTTCTGGAGATTGTTTACAAAGCTGAGTCAACGCATAGATTCCTTATTATCTAAACAAAATCATTTCAGCAGGAGCCGAATGATATGGGAACGTGCTAGCATGACTAACACTTATCTTCAGATGCGATATTTGGTTTCATATGCCGCGAAGTTGTAATGCCATGAAACAATTAACCAGATATCAACCGTGGTGCGAGAAAACCTGGTGTAAGGCTCGTGCAAACTGTGAGGGTAAGCCCAGTCAGCACGCATGCGCTGTCTGCCAGAGCATGCGCAGTTCCATTTTTGAAATTTACTTGGTCTAATTATAGTATTAGCGTAACGCACGCGCTTATGCCAGTCTGCGCATGTACACAGACTGGCACGAACATGCATGTTCTGCATGTGCGTTAAGTCAGATTGCTTCACAACCCAAACCATACTATCGGGCTTTTTAAGCGTCTTATTTCCATGGACTCATCAATTTTATTGCTATTCTAATAAAACACTAGTTTCTTACCAAAGATAAATTTTGCCACATGTGTGCAATAAATATTTTGCATGCGCAGCAAGTGCATTTAGTGGATTTACATAATAGGAATTCCTCTAGAACTAGAACAAGTATATTTTTTCTGATTTGAGATGTCTTTATGGTATGACACAGGTCTAAAACTTTCTGTCATCCAAATTCCGCGTTCAAAAGCGGCATGGAATTATTCAAATAAGGCTTAACCAAGCTTACGGTATGCGAATAGTCGTGCAATGCATATTGCTTGTCTGCAATGCATGAGATAAAAATGCCGTCCGTTTTTAACCTTTATATATCACTGTGTCCATTTATTTATGGCGCGGCTTGCAGAGTTACTAAGTCACCACATGTTCAGAGATTGTCAATTTTTATTCGGTTTGCCAAAATGCGGTTGCTTTTTGTTAACTGGACTGCCATGACCCTTGTCGTGATAATATCTGAATGAGCATGTTGGAAGGCGCCGTGAACACGACACATTCAAACACGATGAGATTGTAGATCTCTTGTCAGGTGGAGTTTGTGCGCTTCAAAGTCGGTAAACATTTCTGATATGTAAGTAGATCTCACCTGCGATTCTGGAGCCTGCTTTCTCATGGCTCTATGATTCATGCAGAAGAAAGTATGATTAGCCAAACCGCAATGGGGTCAAAGTCAAAATGGATGCGTCATGAAAGATGGAATCAGAACGCTTTTAGATATAGGTGAGAACTATTTCTGGGCAAGTAGCACTGAAATAGTGCTGTATCAGCATTGCGAGAATGGGCGCATTTGAATGGCTTCACGATTCTTAGCATGAAGCACTTTTTCTCTATAGAAAAAGTGTTTCATGCTAAGAATTATGAAGCACGAAACACACAGTGCTTTTTCTATAGAAAAAGTGGTTCACGATAAGAGTCGTGATGCACGAAAGAGCCAGTCGAATACGCCCGTTGACATCAGTTGGGTATTACAATGTATGACCTAATTGCATTTGTTGCCTGTCACCTTCCAGAAATGACCATGCCTTGTTATACCCGGAAATGAATGTGATCAGTACAAGGGGCGTAGTTAAGTCTGCATGCAATTGGACGAAAAGCTCACAGGAATAACTCAATTCGAGTTTATTAAAAAATAGCAAAGGATGTGCAATGGCTACGACATATACTATGGGCTCCAATATCTTAATTACCAAGATGTTGGCGCCAGGTGAAAAGGTATCAGAGAGCCAAGTGAAATTTAACCATGTCGAAGGCTAATGCTGAATACGTTTTCCGAAACATTTTCGGGCAGTGGCGCCGAACATATGCTTAGGTATACTATACATATATATCCATACATTGCATGTATGAACTCAAGGGGGTGGAGGGGGGCAAACTGTACATGACAAGCAGCAGAAAAAGTAAACCATTAACACAAACAGAACTTATCACTCATTCTAAGCATTTAGAATTTGTAATTTCCTTACAAATATTTCATTATAATGTTCTTCTTTTGATCTTACCAGGGGTTGTTTTTACACTCAATGAAAATGTTAATAGCTGACTCTGCAGAAATTAAACTTGAAACATGTAAGAGCTTTCTGGCTGTCATAAGTGGCTCGGCAAACGACTTCTTAGAAATTGGAATCGTCTTTTGAATACAAGATGTTTATAAAAGATTTTAATCTCCAGCAGCTTTTCCGACATCTGCATTCAATTTTATTTTCAGTAAGATAATCAAATAGCTATATCTTTTATCACTGTGTTAAGAATCAGGTCATGCTACCGGTGCCATGTGCGTTGCATTCTGGGAAAGCCTGTCTTCAGGCACGTGCAAAGTGCGCATAATCCGCCAGCTTTGTGCATGCTCCCAGGCTTTGCTTGGACCATATAGATTTTAAAGCACTTTAATGCATAGTCGAATTACGAACGGCACAAATTCACAGTCTGTTTATGCTCGAACAACGAATGGCTATATCAGTCTCCGCGAATTCGCAGACTGCGAATTCGTGGAGACTGATGTAGCCATTCGTAGTTTGACCAATCGTTTTCACGATGCCACTCAAAAAACAGGTGCGCCTCGATTCGCAACGAGTATTGTTTATGGCAACCGAACAGTATTTGGCGAAAATAAGGATGAGACAAAAATTGATACCAGTCGATTAAACAATATTTTATAGGCTAATATTATAGGACCGGAATGGGTTCGGGTGGGAGCGCTGAGACTTTTGAAAATAGACATGGTTTGCTTACCAATTTATACCTTTATCATAAGGACTCGGAAATAATCTATTTGACCTTTGCCTTAGAATGGTTTAGCCCTGTGACCTGTAAGTCATTAGTGAGCGCTGTAAGAAGAATTAACTCCCTCCCTGGTGTATATTAGGCATCCTCACCGCAGTTTATCTCTGTCAAAACTGCTCTGAAAAGTTTACAACTGACATGTGTAAAACTATTTCGTATATATGCTCCAGTAAAAGATTGCAATGTAATAGTGCAACTATGGTTACGTACCGTTGAGCCACTTGGGGAAAATCGATAGGAGAATTGAACTGAACTGAACTGAACTGCAATGTAATAAGAAAAGCAAATGAACAAAATGCTGTTGAGAGAAACTGGAAAAAACGTCGCTGATTTTCTTCGAATCTGTTGACAAAATCAAACAAGTAAAAGCTTCGCATAAAAGTTGCCATCTCTGCTTTGTCAGCTATATGCTACCCATTGGACAAGAATGTCCCTTTCTAAAGGTGTCTGAGAGTTTTCTATCTCGGTTTGCTATCGCAGCTTAGGCCCAGAAAGCTGTCTCAAAATGCCAGTCATTGCTCAATTAATTACACACTATAATTAAACAAATCAACTTGCTGCTACCTGTCAAGTAAATTGCATGCAAACTGAAACTGACAGCCAATGATGTGCAAAGTGTCACTGTATATTCCCGAATAGTTGCCGGTCATGAAAAATGCACGCAGAAGGTGAAATTAGCACAAGTCAGAACTAAATTAACTTTTATGGGAATGGCTTCAATTAGAAATTAAGGTATTCCATGAATGTCCTGTTTTACCAAATATAATGGGTGAGAAATACATGTATAATGAATGATGGGATTCAAGTGATGGGATTGAGGCATCGAATATGAAATCTCAGGCTCGTTTTCAGATTATCTAAGTTTTAAATAAATAATAAGACTAAATAATCTTAAAACTAGCCTGGGATTTCCTTGTCTCGGCTTCAACCCCATCATAGATTCTGTTTATCTTATCCAGATATGTGCTGTGTAAATGGTACTGCTTCAAATGGCTGCTTTCATGTTGTTCTTCAGGTTTGTCGTATCGGATGTTGTTCCCCAGGGCCAACAGCCACTAGAGCATCATATCCACCCTGGGGCATCCGGAGTCCGTCCAGGTCTTGCGTCTGTCGTTGATGTGGTGCTGGTGATGTTTTCTGTCTTGGCGTGTTCTTGTTCTGTCTGTGAGGCTGTGATGTCGCTGTAGTGTCGTTGCTTTCCTTTAGGGCCGCGTGTCGGTGTTGGCAAAGAAGTAGGTCAGTAGGTCGGAAGCGGCCCTGGCTGTCGATGATGCTTTCTCCCAGGGCCGCGTTGATTGCTGCGATGTGGCAGCAAAGAAGTTTCTGGTGACTAGGGCTTGTCTGGATCCATCGGGATGGTGTACGTCAGCTGCTTGTCCCTGACGATCTCTACTGCTTCCCTGATGGCTGTGAGCTGGCATTCCGGCTTTGGTGCAGAGCTGTACTTCTCATGCCAGAAATCCCAGTGGGCAGCATGATGGATTTTGCTGCCCGGTCCCTTCGTCACTTTGACTTTCTCCCAGCTCCTGCTTGTCACACCGACACAGTCCTTTGGTTTTCCCTTCCTTCGGAGCTTCATGATGGTAACGTCAGTGTGTTCCATGAATGTTGCCGCTTCCACACTGTACTTGGACAGCGGCTTCTCCTCGGAAAGGGACTCGTTGTGGAACATGTGTCGGTGAGTCTCTGGCAGTTGGGCGTTGTCTGCGGCCGGCTGTGGCTGTGACCTTCGCTTCGGAGCTGGTGGTGAAGTCATCTCCACGTCCTTTGGTGGCGTCTTCGGTGGCGGTGGTGGTGTGGAGGCCGTCTTCTCAGGAGCTGGCTTGGCTGGCGTTGATGGCGCTGGAGCTGCTGGTTTCGGCTTCTGTGCTGCTTTCTGTGTAGACTTCTTGGCAGCAGGCTTAGGCTTAGGAGCAGACTGCTCCTTTGCCCTCGAAGGAGTAGGCTTGACCGGCCTATCCTTTTTCTGTCCAGGCTGGCAAGAGCGCTTGCCAGCTGAGGGTGCAGGCTTAGAGGGGGCAGACTTGCAACGATCTCCCCCTCTCCTGCTTTCGGCCCTCTCGCTAACTTGACTAACCTCTGGGTTGATCGCCCATGTCAAAGTTAGCTGGACAGTGTTTGATCCGTGATGCAGATCAAACACAGGGAAGCCACTGAGGCGGGCTCCCTTCAAGAATCGGACTGCGAGTGCTGGAATCTTGTAGTTTTCCATCTCGGTTGAAGCGATGTTGTCTGTTCGACGTCCAAAGCAAGAATGTGGGCTGCTTTCATTAACAAGCTTGCGTTTATATTGATTTTTTTTTTCCATAACTGAATCTAAATTAATGTCACAGTACAGTATATGTATTTGTACTCTAAGACAAATAAGATAAAATACTGTCTAAGCATGAAAAGTCTGCTTATATTGGATTTCATAGACGACACATTGCATCTGCGTTTAAAAAGGGCAAAGTACAATTTCAAATGACTGATAATGTCACGAAAGTGAACCCATTATAGGCATTAGATTCTCTCCCTGTCTTATAATTTTCAACTCATTTTAAAACACGGAATAGAATGGAGTAGAATAGAATGGAAAGCAGTAGCATGTGTGATCTCAACTTCTCCCCATGGATTTAAGATGGCAGTCTTGCAGGAAAGAAATTACTCCTTCTGAGGGAGAATTCTCTTCCTGTAAGCTCACCATCACAGACCCCGGGCTCCTTCTGAGGGAGCATTCTCTTCCTGTAAGTTACCCCGGGCTCCTTCTGAGGGAGCATTCTCTGCCTGTAAGCTCACCATCACAGACCCTGGAAAGAAATGGTAGGAAATGAAATGTAAATTATCCCATCCATTCCATTCCTCCACACTCCATCGCATGTCAAAACTGTGCATTTTTCTGGTACTTTCCAGATTTCCTTCAAATGCTCGTACCATGATTCAAGCCATCTTATTGGAACATATAAAAGTTGAATTTTCCTAGTGCTTGCGCGGCAATGGTCTGTGTCACTCAAGAGCTTGCATCTATCATTTGGATGATCAAATCATCAATTTTGGTCTATGTTAATGTTTACTTGAAAGGGTTATGTTAGGACGACTTAATTGCAAGCATGTGTAATTTTAATGACATTGAACATGCGAATGAAACCCTCTTGAATCAAGGCTTATAAAGTTAGAAAATTCAACAGGCAAAGTTCGCAGATGCGTGCATTAGGAGCTGCCTCATCTGTCAATTCTGAATATGATAACATCCGTTAACGTATTCAGAATTGTTGTCCGTCGTCGTCGTCGTCAACCGTGACGTTTTAAACATCTTTTTCTCAGAAACCACTGGGCGGGCTGATTGAAGCCAAATTTCATATGGACCCTTTGCAGGATGGGGGGAACGAAGTTTATATATTTGGTCCAGGTCACATGACCGAGATGGCCGTCATGCCCATATATGGTAAAAACCTTAAAAATCTTCTTCTCCAGAACCACTGGGCCGATTGCCTTGAAACTTAATATGTAGCATCTGGAACTGTGGTACTTCAAAGTTTATATAAATGATGGCCTTGATCTGACCTTGACCTATTTTACGGCAAGGTCAAATTTGGTCCCTTAGACTTTCCGATGGGAAAAGCTGAAAAATACATTTATTTGTTGCTATTGTGCTCTGTGATATGGAATGGAATGCAGTCGACTTCAACCCCTAAGAATTCTAGGGTCAAGGTCATTTAGTGACCTTGACCAAAGGTCACTTGTCCGTTGTATCCCGACATTTTCAAAGGACTTCTCCTCTGAAACTACTGGGCCAATTTCAATTAAATTTTATATGCAGCCTTCAGACAAAGGGGGAAAGAAAGTTTATATATGTATTTGGTCCAGGTCACATGACCAAGATGGCCACCATGCACATATATGAGAAAAACCTTAAAAAAATCTTCTCAGGGCTGATTGCTTTGAGACTTGGTTTTGTAGCATCTGGGACAAAATATATACAAACGATGATCTTGGAATAACCTTGACCTATTTAACGGCAAGGTCGAATTTTGTCTGTAAAGCTTTTGAATGGGAAAAGCTAAAAAAGTGCATTTTTTCCGTTGCTTTTAAACTCTATGATATGGAAATGCAGCCGACAAGCATAAAATCTCAGATGCATTCAAAATTGCCCTAAAGTTACTTACCCTAGCATCCTCAGGATGAATTGACTCATGTGAGCTACAGGAACAATGGTCCTCTGGTTTAATTTTGCAGACGTAAATTTTGTCGTCTGCTTACGGATTGACTTGATTAATACGCACCGGCCATGCTACTGCCTGTCACAACCTCATGTGTTTTTGGTTTCTTACGCTGTATCAAAAGCGACATTATTTCCGGTCGTTTTGAATTGATTCCTATCTCTTGGATGCACTAAGTCTGATAATAATACTAAGTACACACACTTTGAAATAATTGGATACTCAAGTACTCACATGGAATACTGTGAGATCCAGGAGATAAATAATGCTCTTATAACGTACTTAATATTGCACTTCAACTGTTGAACTGGTGTGCAGATGTCTTGCTCGGAAGAGGTCGGCGCGTAATTGGTTTACTACGCTGTTTGGAAGCACTTTGGTACACTTTATATAGTTTTCTTGAGATTCCATTTTACGTTATAAAGCTAATTACGCAACTAACTTTGAAATAATGCCGTGATCACGTTGCAGCAACGTTGATACTTTATTTCATTTTTGTGTACCAGCTGAGCTCTTTCAAGCTATTTCTTTCCAAGTAAAAAGAAATCGTAATATGTGTCAAATATAATTTTTTCACCATCACTGGGTTGTTTTTGTATTTAATGTCGTTCCGAAGTTCGCGATCAAAACAGAAAGAGTGAGAGAAAAACTGTCACCATCAGGAATCGTGGAAATAATTTATTCAGCGGTCCGACAGTAGCTCCTGTTGTAATTTGGCAACTCTGATTGCAGCCTGCCTGTACATCGCTTGGATTTCCCCCGTGTTAGTCTTTCTCACCCGCGTTTGCTATACCGGGTATGGAGGATAAATTATGAAAACAATCTGCTGATTCTTCTTCACCTAGATCAACGAAATGCACTTTAAAACTTATTTACGAACTATTAAGCTTCCTAGAAAAATAAATCTTCCTGATCACACAAGCAGGTCAAGGAGAAAGTCATCCCCTTAATACACAAAATGTCCGGGTTTTAGGGGCCTTATATATTTATATTAGTATTTTATCACCTCATACAGCAGGATAAGCCTGTTTGCTTAATTGACAAGTGTTAGAGGAACAAACTTCACTAAGTCTCTTTTTAATAGAATAGATAACTTGGACACGCCACGAAAAAATGTTCATAAGACACGTCCCACAGGCAAGAATCAGATCAGCCTGCGCATCCGCGCATGCTGATCAGAGTCTTTACCTTTCGATATCAATATTCCTCAGGATCAGTGGATTGTTGAGGCGAACAGGGAAGTTTCGGATCAGTCTGCGTGGACTGTGTTTTCGCTGTTTACATCATGGCGTAACTAACTGTTTCTTGTAGAGTGGCGTAGGTCAAATAGATAACTGCGCAGGCTTCTTTCGGAAGAAACAATTCACTCCAAACTGGAAAGGAAACCCGGAAAGGGTAAACACTTGAGACTTTACGTCCTCGTCCTCCTGTTGGCTGCTGATGATTTCAATGTCAACATTGCTTCAGCCATCCTGGCGTGATGTATTTCATAATTTCTGTTTGCCATAGTCATCAAACATTTTAAAATCGTTGTATTTCGACAGGATTTTCAAAAAGGCAGGATCCTAGAGCGGACACTTTCAGACTAACCGAAATAGACGCGCAGCGTTGATTGGTTTGCTATATCATAATACTGCAAAAGTGCCGGAGAATTAAGGATATATCCCCTTAGTTCAATTACCCCCTTTCCCGGACATTCTTTCACCAACAAGGAAGATGGTAGACTGATAGTAAGACTGGCTCTTCTCTCTCTCTCTCTCTCTCTCTCTCTCTCTCAATAGAGACCAAGCAAAAATACCTCCACTAGGCTCAGCATATGATTTCAAGCCGTTAGTATAGGATACTCTGAAGAAGTATGAGTACTTTATAGGTATAAAATATATATAACAATACAAATAAGTACGGGAGCCGCACTTATTTGGAGTATTTTGGGTGACTTTTCAACTTTTCATGACAAATTGAGGGATCTTCGCTGTTTGCAACCTTCTTGTCCAATTTACATAACCTTGTGAGGTCGTTTGGGCACAGCACAGATGACTTTACAAAAACAAACCTCTCCAGCTAGTCCTGTCTTCTGCTAACCTAGTTGAGCTTGCAATCGTACGTTTAGTTAAAATACCCCCTTTTCTAAATTATGAATTTATCCAGGTTCAAAGCTGGACTATCCAGTCACATACTGAAGGACCGGAAACGCAACACTACAGCTCAAAAAATGAAAACGGATTGCTGAATTTGCAAACTGCCTAGAGCCAGATGAAGCGGCTCATTATCATTCGAACCGCCCCACCGCAACCTACACTGTTTGACCTAGAGTCTATAATTTCTCAATATGACATACACAGCTTAAGCGAAACAGTTTTGAGAAAAAATAAAGCATAACATTTGTCTTTTTGTTTTTAGGACTTTAAGGGTCAAATTCTTTTGCTAACATTGCCGAGGCTAATGGTTAGTTGGAACCTCACAGGGTATAAACCAGTCCGCCAATTTTCGCTTCCTGCAGACACTGTCCGTCATATTTGGCTTCCGCCGAGAATGTCCGCGATCTCTTGCTTCCTGCAGGAACTACTGTCCTCGAAAAATGGCTTCCTGTCGAGACTGTCCGCGTGACTCTGCTTCCTGCCGAGAGGAAGCAGAATCACGCGGACAGTCTGCAAGAAGCCATTTACCCCGTAAAGAATTATCAGCAGGAAGCTGTGAACCTGTCAGCGTTTGTTCTTCTTGTCACCTCTGTCAAGTAGATGTTTCAGAGCGAGGCTAAATTGGTACTTCTTTTCTGTCACCTTCTGCAAATAAATCATAACCAATTCGAGTTTCATTCGCATTTCATACGCCGTGTCATCCATGCGCCATGTCAAACAATTCAGCCCCGTATAATTGGTGCCCTGAACATTCTTGAACCTTGACCCTGGCATTATATCTGATTTGCGTGACCTCGATTCAACCGGTTGTCATGACAACTAAGTAGATGAAATATGACAATTAGCGACCATTATTGAAGCCGACGAAAGCCTTTTAATCCCGATTTAATGGAATTTTCTTTGACAGAAATAAGCAGTGCGCATGCATAAGGACACTTGACTATAGAAGATTGATCAGTGTGGCCAAGAGCTGTAACGTGTCACCTTAATCATCTTATTTTCGCTAGTCGCCATTAATAATGCAGGGAACAGCATGGGGAAATTTATCTTACTAACCCGCAAACTAAAAAAATGAACGAAACTTCGGCTCAGTCTCAAAAGCAAGATAATTTGTTATTCATTAAAACTTAAACTTAGAAAAATGTTACATTTTGCAATAAATTAAATCTGATGCCATCTGAACTTGAAACGACCAGGCTTCGCTGGTCGTTTCAAGTAATATGGCATCAGAATTATTTCTCATCCCACAGCCTCATCTCATTTTCGCCGCTGCTCGTCATAATTATATTTTATCCCACTTCAACTGAGGGATCCAGCATCTGGCTTAGAATACACAGACTTGATTCATTTATTTTATTATTTGTAGCAATTTACTCTGGTTTCAGCTGTAATGAGAAGGCTGATTCGATGAAGAAATAGCCATCAAGTAAGGCCTTGACACGAGGTAACAGTCAAACAGACAACCGAGTTGTTGATTTTCATGATGCTTGCCGACGACTATAAGCTGCGCTGCAGTGTTGTAGAGGACGAGTCTCAATGCTTGTTCCTAACTAACCATTGACTATTGAAGATACATGCCCCTAAGTATAGGCATTCGTATTTCAACTCCGCTTCAAGAGACGGTTGGTAAGCAGGAGGAACTGGGTTTCAATACTTGCCAAGTCAAAAGGTATATGGCTGTAACTCTTACCTTCTCTCATGTGATTATTTCTGCTATTCTTAATATTTAGCGAGAAGTATTTGCGATCCTTCCTAAACGATCAACCCATTCGTATTAGGTATTCTCCTATCAAGGAAGCAAAAACTTCTTTGCTAAAATGTCACCATTTTTGGCTTACTTCTTTCTTTTCCATTGCTGTATTGATGGTAATGACGCCATCCTCGAGATATTCATGCGCCAATTGTATTTTGAAAGTGACCTCAACTCAGGTAAGAGGATTTAGTTGCGCGCGCAAGATGCTGCCCCCTCAAGCCTCCTTGCCTATGTATAGAATAACAGCGATCATGTTTACATCCCTTGAAGGGGCGTGGCATTTCAACAATGGAGTCTTGCAAACAGACACTGCCGTGATGTGGCTAAAATATTTTAGCGTCTTAAAGTAGTTGAATTTGTAAACAGTGTCGATCCAAATAAGGCGGCTCCTTATCTGGATATACTCTTTCTGCCCCCATCAGTATCACAAAACTTTGACGAAACATGAATTGAAATTGTGCACGCGTAAACTTTGTCGCCTGCTTTTTTGGCACTTTAACGGTAAAAGAGACCTTAGGCCCAAACAACCAGCCACCCACCACACGAATTCGTTGTAATCGTATCGCTGAAGAAAAGTATCATAGTCAGCTGCCTGGAAATAATTTGAAATTACGCAAGATGGCATGCTCATAAATAACATTTCAGAATTGTTTTTGATTCGAAGTGCCACGTGCTTATGACATTTGAAATGTTAAGATGTTTGTTTTTTGGATGAAATGAACGTGCTTGCAAGTAAAAATTCCGGATTTCCCTAAATGGTACCCCTTTGGCACGTGTTAACATCTTCAGGAGGCAGCCATGTTTTATTTCAATTTGATAAGTGTAATTTCAGCATGTGTCTTTGATAGAAAACGACGTAAAGAAACCATTTACTCCACAGTTAGGGTTTCTGTTACTCGGGTTTTGTTGTAGTCTCACGAAACAATTTCTTATTCCTCTGACGCGGATCGGACCCGGCACTACTGCATTATTCCCGTTAAACGCTGTAAACACGTGCAGGTGAAGATGAAATCTTTCTGTTTCTAGTTTATCAAATTGAGCTAATTTTTTTTCATTCTATCTTTCTTTCTTTCTTTCTTTCTTTTTTAATAGTCAGGCCTGACTAGTAAATAGAATTACTTTTACAGGGATACCTAAAGATCCCTATCGGTGCTGTTGACCCTTCTTTTTTACCACAGATTTGGATGTCGAGATTTGATGGGAAATGTCTAACATATTTACCCCACTGTTCAGCCTCATAGTTTCTTGAATTTGTATCTGCAAACTCGTCTTCTCTCAGTCCTTTTCCAATTCAGGAATGTCGCCAGAGAACGCTAAAACCATATGCGAGTCCAAAACATCCGCATATCACTCTACTCGTAATAACCATTTTCGCTATGTCAGGATCCAATTTTTGTGGGTACGAACAGGTAAGACTCTGATCAGAATGCGCGGATGCACAGTTTGATCTGAGTCTCTACTGTTCGTATATGCTACATGGTATTCTGTATTTTCACTTGACGCATTTCACATTATAAATGCCACCAATGACGCCAACGAAAATGGGATAGTTTAGCGAGATGTTCACGGCCTGGTGCCTGCCACACGACAGACGGATGGCGCATAATAATGACAGTTGCTTGTCTTCGGGATCAAATTTCTCAAAGATGCGGGGACACTCATTATTAAAGAGGTTGAGAAAAAAATACTGAAAGGAATGCAAGCTGATCTGGTGACTCAGACAAATAATTTCTTTGAGTTTCAAGTGGAAAGAAAAAAGAACACACAAGAACTAAGTATCCGCCTCTACTCGTTTTAATGCTGGTCTAGGTCCTCGCTGTTAGCTAATGTCGCAATGAACCATTTCTCGTGGTAAGGCGAAAGCCTTTAAAAATATAGGCGTCGCCGGGTAGATTGGTCGTTCAGTATTGCTATGAAAGGGAAAATATATATGAATATGTGATAAAACAGGCTTTAAAAAAGAATCCGACAGCCCTTGTAAGCATGATGTAAGATTCTGCATCGTCGACACAAGCTGTGACAGCTAATAATTGAGCCGCGATACGACAAAAACCAACAAAGTGGCATTAGCGCCCTGCGAAGACTCAGATTGGCTTGGGCATCCGCCCAGTCCGATTAGAGTCTTTGCTGCCCGCATGGAGGAACCTTAGACCCTTAGCTACCCTTTAAGCGCTCTGCGAAGACTCTGATCAGACTGGGCGTATGCCCAGGCTGATCTGAGTATTTGCTGGGCGCACATGCCACTTAGTTGGTTTTGTCGTGTTGCGGCTCAGTTATCATTGGCTGATCTTCACACCCTGGACTGTAAAAGGTGGTATCATGGTGGAGGCCGGTGAGTAGAATGTCGCTGAACAGGGCGATGTCGGCCAAGGCTTATCATCAACAGTGACAAAATTATAGAATTCAACATCGTAAGTTGCTGGTTGTGGTTTCTTAAAGCGGACTAAGGCCTTGCTAAACCAGCATTACAGAACAAACCACCGGAAGCCCTCTTGATTACTATACTGTTTTGGTTTCTGCGACTAGGGTTCGCTAAAAATATTGTTTCATTCGTTTCTCGAACACCAGCTCTTAACTGTGAATCAAGAACGGACGAAATCTCCGTATATCAAGCGAGTGTAGTCTAGCCTCAGACCATCTGATATATTTGTTGCTGAGAAACATTTGTATCTGACCAGTGGCAGGGAGATAGCTATATTTACGGATTCGACTGGATCCAGTGATATATTGCTTAGCTATGGTGTCTGAAAGTGTAGAATTGACTGTTGTAGTCTCCATTTTCCAGGTCAAAGATGAAGACGCAAACCTTTTAATTACCCTGTGTCATTTGAGCCATTCAGCAGGAAGGTTATCTTTATGCCAGCAGCTCAGACACAGATCAGAATCTATTCTCATACAGTCTGATTAATCATATAGATTCGCATGCTGGTTCCCAACATTGTGCTAACAAACAGCAAAGGCTTTCAAGAAAGCCTTCGCTGTTTGCTTGCACAATAGTTGCGCAGACTTATCATTGACCCTTGCTATCACACATGTCCTAACGTCCCTTTTACTGGCTGCAGCTTGTTTTGTATCACTTTTTTCAAGTTTTCCAAATGCGCTATAAAATGGCATCGTCGTTTTGAATTATTGATTCATAATTGGGTAGATTACAGTGAATCCTGGTGATTTACTGATATTTTCGTGACATGGTGACACCTTGCTGCCGCCTGGTAATATGCGACAGAAGGCAGTTAGTTCGAGTTTCTTGTTTCGTTTTATCTTTTAACATGCTATGTCTCACTGCTGCGAGAGATAGATATCGAAGCAAGATAATATAGTTGTCGATGTTGCTTGTAGAATATCTGAATTACCACCAAACGGAGTCCCCTCGTGCACTTTTGGTTGAATCCCTATACCTCAAGCTTTGTGAGCTAAGAAAAAACGTTTTCCTTACAAAAGATGCCTCTTAATTAACGGTAGGAGGTACCTTTCTACAAGAAAAAGCAGATGGAACCTTCTCCAAGCAAGATGATGCATGGCAAACGAACTGAAATTGCTTTTTACAAAACACAATACAAGAACAGTATACATCGATCGTCTTTGTATAAAAATGAACGCTAAAAGAAAAGCGGAATGCCCCACGTTGGGCGAAATATTTTAAAATCGTTTTGAAAGTAACAAAGTGGAATGCATAGGGACTGACCGGTGTCTTGGCTTTTTATAAAACAATACATTGACCCAAAAGTCTTCAAACAGATACATGTATGGCTGAGCAAATCATGTAGCTCCAGCTCAGAATAATCGTATGGAACAGTCTGATTATGGAAACAGCCTCTGATCTAATGAAAATCCTAAATAAATTAAGTTTGAAACAAACTGTAGATAAATAAAATGCATAAATCTATATTTTACTTCATAAAGAAATGATGGAAACCTAAATAATACTGTAAGAGTACGCAATTTATGCTCTTATTCTCGAATTAAATATTTATCATATGACAGGAACTTCCAAGATGGCGGCCTCCAAGACTTTTAAAATTTTCATATCTTTCTTATTTTAAGTCCGATTTTCATGAAATTTTCACCAAATTTAATTGCTAATTAAAACCTATAATTTAAAATTGTTCATATTTAAGTGAGTGTTTTCCTTTAAACATTCGAAGTTGTAGGATCCAATTACCGGTACTCTACAACTGGGTGATGTGTGTGAATATTTACTTCAAATATGGTAAAAGCCACAGACTTACAGCACTGGAATCTCGTAGCGGTGCCGCGAAAAAAATGAGCCGCGACGCGAGAAAAACCATAAAATGGTTGTGCGCCCAGCGCAGATTCATTTCAGCCTGGGCATACGCCCAGTCTGATCAGGGTCTTCGCTGACCGGATCGAGGTAGCTTAGACCCTTAGCTACCCTTTAGGAGCTTAGCAAAGAGTCTAGTCGGACTGGGCGGATGCCCAGGCTTAGCTGAGTCTGCGCTGGGCGCACAACCACTTTGTTGGTTTTCTCGTGTCGCGGCTCAAATAAGCTCTTTCTGGTTTGGTGAGTCGTGGAAATGTTTACATGAAAAGAAACTCGATAGCAAGTCTGGCACCAAAGCTAACTCAAAACTCAGACCGTCTTGACATAATTACCCCAGAAACAAATTGCCCACGTGGGTGTCCAAGAGATGTGATTTTCAGAAAATGACAAGATCATGGTGATATAAACGCATGTCAGTTTATCATGAATCTGCTGCTATTTCATTTCCCGACTCTGGTGAGGAGTTGCGGATAGTGTAGTGAATAAAGCTCTGGACTACCAATCCAGGGGTCACAAGATCGAATCCCAGCTCCGGTCTTTCGGATGACCTAGTTGTTGGTGAGACGTTAAATCCGAGTTCACTCACTCACTCCGACTCCGGTGAAAAACGGTGTTAAGGTAGATGGGTACACCTTCAGGGGAACCAACTCATCATTTTCATGTTTGCCTCCCTTATCAATGGGGGTCAACTCTTTAAGGTAAGAATTTGCTCCCATAGGTGCAAATTCTTACCTTCAGGCGTACCTTAATTCTGAAGGACTGTTTGTCCAGGGAAGCAGACAGGAAGTTATAAAAGTTGTTCCCCTTTGCAAAAAATAACGTTATGCGCAGTCTTCCTCATTCACCTTTTGAAATTAAAATCTTAAAGAGATCCTCCAAGAGCAGATGACACATTCAGAAGCAGAAACATGGGCCCGACTGCGTAGTTTCGTCTAATAAAGCCTCCTCAGTGACCCTGACAATATCTGGTAACGAAACCAGAGAAACCATGATACTGTAATATCTGGTAACGAAACCAGAGAAACGATACTGTAATTTCTTAATTTTAATTGGGCAGTCGATTCAAAGACTGCTTCGTATTAAAAAGTATCCAAATAATGTAAAAGACGATGATCTAGAATAAGAATCTAAACCAATCTAAAATTTCAGATTCCTCAGAACAGATCCGACCGAAAATAAAATATAATCTGCACTATGGATGATGTACGGGGAGACGTTTTACGGCCGCCACACGGCACAACACCAGCTGCAGTAAAGTAAAATTAAAATCTTAAAGAGTTCCTTCAAGAGCAGAGAACACATTGAGAAGCAGGAACATGGGCCAGACTACGTAGTAGTACCAGACAACGTAAAAGTACCAACTGTTAGTCATATGAAGAATGAGGTCAGCTTGGTCCCTAAAGTCACGAGTATCATGCGAGATATTTTGCCGAGTTTAACATTTTTCCCCAAAACTCAGTTTGCTTTCAGCTCTAACACCACGTTGGAAATTGCGCTGGTATGCCGTAAGAAGAAGCCTTATTATTCGTACAGAAACGCCTGGAAAAATAAAGAAAAAAATAGCATAATGATTATGCAATATACAAAACTAGAATACAACTTTAAAGCGTACACGTATGTTTAAATCGGTTTAAGATGTCAGGGAATAGTTACTTTGAAAAAGTGGACAACACGCTGGATTACCAATCCAGGGGTCTTTCGGATGAGACTTTAAACCGAGGTCCCGTCTCCGTATGGCCTAGTTGTTGGTTGGACGTTAAACCCGAGTTCACTCACTATTTTGAAAGATATGCTAAAAATTTTAAACAGTAGTTTGAGATGTCAGTGTTTCGAATCTTGGTTTTGAAAGGTTGAAACCTAGAAATAAAAATGCTGAAGATTTGAAACATAAGCTGAAGCGCAAATGAAGGTTGCAAATGTTGGGGTTAAGAATAGCTTACCAGGGCTAAGAGTGTTTCTGATTATGGTTATGGCTTATCAGTGCATAATAATATAGAGCTAAACAAACAGATCTGTCATATGCCAATTACGGTCGAGACAACCTATGCAATCATACACAATCTGGCATAATCTCATTACAAATCCCGCCTATCAGCTAATCTTAATACCCAGCTGATCGTAAGGTGGTCAATAAAATGCTAATAAACTCACATGTAATTACACACATATGAAAGTTACCTAGAAAAAGTAAGTTTGTGACTTTTTGTTGTTGCTTCCATTGACGAAGAAGCCCTCCGAAAATGGGAGAGAACTCCAAAAGGAGCAAATTTTCTGAGAGTTGACTCTCAAAGGGGAAAGAGAAGTAAACATAAAACTGTAGAGTTGCTGTCCATGAAAGTGTGTCCACTGATGTTCATAGAGACGATACGTAGACCGTTTCACCAATGAGAATATGCACTGGTAGAAAAAGAGGGGATGACATGCCCATATGATGGCTTTATTTAGGGTGGAGGCGGGATCCTTTAGAAAATCTAAAGGACTTCTACCGAAACCTTCCCTTCGTTCCGACAATATGTGCACGACCAAGTGTAAGTCATGTGTTTTAAAAAATCTCTATGCCTTTCATGCTCCAAAATCGTGTATATTTTAACGAAATACCGGATGGAAGGGAATACATCTAACCAAAGTTTGGCAGTAAAAACTGATTTTCTGACACTGTGTATCACCAGCTTTATCGCATCCCGCTGTTTATGTTGTAAGACGTAATTAATTAGGCGATGTATATTTAATTGCTCACGGTAATACCATCAGCGGGGTTCTGCAAGGCGGTGTTCTAGTTACGTCACTAATTACGTGGTATTGTTGGTAATTTACGTTCTGAGTGAAGAGTTTAATCGGCTGATAGGAAATGTCATGG
Organism: Ctena decussata; assembly: GCA_963989385.1. Lineage (NCBI taxonomy): Eukaryota > Metazoa > Mollusca > Bivalvia > Lucinida > Lucinidae > Ctena > Ctena decussata. Next base: position 54,163,811 of record OZ022501.1, on the reverse strand, counting down.
CAGATGTGGCGACGCGATCAGTAAATCTGAAGTCTGATCATCACCTTGTTATACAACTGAGAACCTGTCGGAAACACAACCTGTCAAAATACAAGAGTCCATGGATAATCGAAAGCGATGGCTGGGTATCCCGTTGGCTATGCGCATCACGAATATGATTGTACAGAAAAATAAATCAACGGTCTCTTAAAATCTCATACAAGAATCATGTAAAAATGGGGCTGAAAATTCGACCGCCTTTTCCCCTTTTTCAAAAAAAGGGGCGGGGGGCTTCTTTAAGTCTATGTATTTTTTTTTACATATTTTCAGTTCTGTGGCCCTGGCTGCAGACAGTGACCAAATTCCTGCTTTAGCGCTGTAATTAACATTATTTCCTCCGGCAAATGCAAGCTCGAAAATTTCTGCGCAGTCAAAACATTTTAATCCGCTCATCTTTTTTCGAGTCAGGCCTCCATCTGTGACAATGGTTGCAATCATGTCCCTACCTTCCGCAGAGATTGTACTCTCTCTCTCTCTCTCTCTCTCTCCAGCAGGTAGTTATCCCCAATTTTCCCCAAAGAAAATATTGCAAACCAAGTTCTCCCTGACATCATGACAAGTGAAGGCAAGATAAACATGTTAACACATAGTAATCAGCCAGATCTATGCGATATTAGTTAATTATGACGGAGCTTCGAGTGCGTGTTTGTTTATTGAACGTAAGATAAGTAACTGGTAACAAGTACCTCGTAATTAAGGTGAGTGGCCTTGCAGGCGTTGTTCTTGCCGGAATCAATCTGAAATCAGAGAAAATAGTTTGCCTTGGAGGAAAAGACTTCCAGAAAAAGCTTTTCAGAGAGCCTTTGATCAGTGTACCTGACATTAACATCCTGAAAGAATCAAGACACGCAAACTTTACCGTTAAAACACACTTAATTAGTTTTGTGTGTGTGTGTGTGTGACAAAAAAAAATCAAGTACATGCTTTTTAAGGGTAATATGCCGTCCATCCGACTTTTGACACGTACCAGATTCTTATGTAAGACTAAGTCAATCCAAATTTTCAAATGCAGACAGAAGGATAAATATTCACCAGTCATTAGCAACCATGCACCCACCTTCATCCAGCGCTGCCCTGCTTGAAGCCTGACGCTGTAGATATAAGCGATTGGTGAAGGTCACTCTGTGTCCGCATTCCAGCTTCTGGTTTAGCATGACATCAAACCCAATCACTTATCCGATATGCGGTAGGAGCCCCTTAATTTGATCCGCTATCCCCCGCGGACATGACTGATAGATATACTGGACAGGGTTTCGAAATAAGCAGGACCACTTTTCACGACTGGGCATTGTTGAATAGGCGTATACCTACAGCCAGTTTACACTGGCTCGGGTTGACGAAATATTTGTCTTATTATTTTGGGACCAGGCACTCTAAATCTAAATTGAATGTTTCTGTTTTCCATGTATAAAGTCACTTCTGCGGATTTTAAAAGTAAGAGGTTTTACAATCAAAATTACACGGGCGAACGAAAACCATCCAACATTGAAATGAAGTGATACTTTTTTAATTTATCTGACTAAGCATCTTTCAGGGTTTTTGCTCCCGTGACAGCAGGCAGGGGTAAATATTTCCCGCCACGCGACAAATTTGCGTATGACAGGTGCGAGAATTACTTACTTCACTTCATGCTGAGTTTAATGTTAGACTTAAGGTGAATATATACACTTTCATGTTTTCCCGCCACTTTTACGAAGGGCAACAACTTCTGTGACTTCCTATTTGCTTCCCTGGACGAAGAAGCCCCTCTAAAGAGGGGTCAACTCCTAAAGGATAGCATTTGCTCCAAAGAACAAATTCTTTTCTTTAAGAGTTGATCCCTATTAAGAAGGTGGACTAAGTGTAAACAAAATACATTCGTTCGCCTTAATCAGCTTAAGGTGTCGTATTTATACTTGTTACACAGTTTAGTAAAAACATTATATATCTTTTTATTATTCTTTTATGCTTTCATTTATTGTACAGTGATGCCCATTGTTTTACAATCCATTTAGTACTGATATTAATAATACACCATGTCAATCCTTGTGCTTGAGGAACTAGTCTTCAAACAGCACAACTTTTCGAAATTGTTTATTTTCTAAAGATTGCACATAAACTTTCCGAATGTAATATGCATGTATGAAGGACACATGAGGCAGTTATTCAGTATAATCAGCAAAAAGCTGGGTTTCCTCACTGCCACTGCAGTTTCAAACACTCAAGGAACCACAAAAAATGTCGTTTTTTTTCACAGTTGAAGACCTGAAGACTTTTGATATTCGATATGACGATGAAATAATCCCGATATATGTTCAAGTTGTAAAACTGTATATTCAGTTTATAAAATCTTTCACGAAATCTTTATGCGCTCTTGAGAAATACAACGATTTCGCATATATGTACTGTCCGAAGACTAGTCATCTAAGCATTAGAAAATAATTTTGCTGAGTCACGCAGTCGCGAGCCTGTCAACGGCACATGTGTTACAGTGTTAACTGCCGTAAAATCTAAACATTGGGAACCTGAAATAGTCAGCCAATGTTCTAAAATGGGAGTCGTTTGGTTTTACAATGAAGTAATGCATCAAAAACATGCAGATGTAATGGAAAACAATGTTGGTCCTGATAGACTGTCCCAAGGCTTTAAAATTTTATGGTATAAAGCGCCACCACGACTTGGCAAGTGTAGGTAATTTATTGCGATTCTCCCGATGTAAGAAAAGATAAAAATGGGTGTTTTTATCGAATTTAGATTTTAGCACTCACATGTCACACATCCTGCCACAAACCTCTGCTTCGTTCACGGGTTTATATTGTGTTTGCCGCGTGCTGTCGTCTGCCAAAGGTGTCGTCTGCGTCCATTTCCGCTTATTCTAATTAGGGGTGGGGCGTTATAATCGCGTTTTTAGAATAAATCCTATATTGCGAAACCCAATTTATTCTCCCTGAGGAGGGAAGATTTTTTGAAAGAGGCCAATATAGTGAATAAATCGTTAGCGTGACGCCGAACGGCACGTGATCTGTTTTGCCTCGTTAACAGCGTCAGCAGAAGTCACAGCAAGCAGGCTTAGATCTAATCGTTACTCATTCACAGTCAACTCTCGATATCTCAAAGTAAAAAAATCATCCTAAACTTCCGATATCTCAAAGTAAATTAATTTTCTGGTCCCAGAAAATCCACTTTGAGCTATCAGTATTTTGAGATAAGATGAGTTGAAATTTTAATAAAAGTAATAAATTAGTCCAAACTATATTCTTTATATAAGAGGTTACTTTAAGATATCAGTGTTTGAGATATCGAGAGTTGACTGTATGTACAAGTGATGAAAAGGATATGGTCATATTATGGTTTAAAGATTATATCACAGATGGCTATATCTTCATATGAAATTCAGATGGTCTTATATTTTTATACCCGGACCAGCTTGCTCTTTCCATAGTCTCAGCCCAGCGGGCGAAGGATGGGGGCCTGATATGAGCATTCTTGCGTGACTGTTGACCTTAGAAATTACTTGGTAACTTGCTATTGGATTGGAATCAATTAATGTCAAAGATAAAAATAATCCCATGCCCTTAATTTTGAAACGAGCAGCTGCAACTACAGACCGGAGGGTCGATAAACCTAAAAGGTTCATAACCTGAATAATTGAAGAACTATTAAATGGTTGAGAACATTTCAACTTATAAAGACAACCTGGCAGGCTAAATTTGGATGATGAGTCTGGTGAAAAATTAAAATCTGAAATAGTTCCTTCAAGAGCAGAAAATACATTCAGAAGAAGGAACATGGGCCAGACTACGTAGTTTCGGCTAATAAAGCCTCTTCAGTGACCCTGACAGTATCTGGTGACGAAACCAGAGAAAGCATACTGTAATTTCTTAATATTAATTGGGCAGTCGATTCAAAGACTGATTAGTATCAAAAAGGATCCAAATAATATAAAAGACGATGATCTAGAATAATAGTCTAAATCGATCTCAAATTTTAGATTTCTCAGAATATATCCTCTGATCTCAAAGGGCGAAAATAAAATATAATCTACACTATGGATGATGTACGGGGAGACGTTTTACGGCCACCACACGGCACAACACCAGCTGCAGTGAGGTAAAATTAAAATCTGAAATGATTCCTTCAAGAGCAGAAAATACATTCAGAAGAAGGAACATGGGCCAGACTACGTAGTTTCGGCTAATAAAGTTCAAGATTACTATTCCCAACAGGCACACAGCCTTGAAGCAACATTGAATCAACCTTGATTCGACGTCATGACGTTGAATCAAGGTTGATTCAAGGTTGTGTGCCCAGTGAGTTTTGTCGAGGTTACTCTCCAAATTCGCGGTTTTCGGAACTTCGATTCTAAAGATGCTTCCGGGAAAGTGTAAGCTGAGCTCCGACTGACAATACTAAAACGCCCTGCCAACCACTCTCCCGACATATTGATATCTGGTTTATACACTTATAATATTCTAAGCACTTTCAGCAGCCAAATAGCCATGTACATGTATACATGTTTAATCAAATCTACTTATTACGTAACCTGTGGTTAGGGATCACCTAACTAAAGCACCCACCTTTGAAATGCACCTGAGCTCATATTAAGGAGTCACCTGTTTAAATCAGCCAGGTACCCCTTTACAGTTCTTTTTTCCACGAAATGACTGTTCATCTCAAGTCTACTTATTTTCATATACACACGGACGCAGCTACGGACACACGCATGAAGGCACAAACGGGTTTGTCTCAGTAATTAGTATAATTGCATATGGTGGTCTGTGGTTTGCGCCTCAGATGGCCCCTAACGAGTTCGAAATGAAATTGGCGATTAATTTTAGGTAATTGGGCCGTAATTTACAACTTCAGGCACGAGGAGGTCAGAACCCCTGTCTGTTCAGCCTCTAAATGTGACAGTTTGTTTAATTCCGGGGGCTCCCTCGAGTAATTGCCCACCATTTTGGTTAGATTCGCCCGGTCATAAGGTTAGCCGGAGAGGGATTGTATAATACACATTACCTCACTCAACTTTCTGTGACCTGAGAATGAGCTGAAATAAGGGTCAGGGCCTAAAATAGCTGACACAGGGATTTTTGTGGTTGCCTGATGTTGAAATAACAACAAAAATAAATTAATTTATTGCCCTGTAAGAACTAAAAGGGCTTTTATGCACCCAGACGTGAAAGGGCGTTTCTGAACGTCGTTTTGGTCGCGGTCTTTTCAAGTTCAAATCCTGCCGGAGGCAAGGCTTTCTACAATGTGTTTACTCCCTGGAACCCTTCTGTGTGTACAATTATTATTATTAATTAATTGTTATTATTATTGTTTTTATTATTAACTACCCTGGATAATTTCTGAGCAAATTTCTGGGCAAAAATCGAAGATGCAATGTATAATGAGCCACGGGTAAGAAACTGCCTTTTACAACAATACACCGCGTATTAGAGGCCGTTCACATGGGCGTTCGCCGTTGAACAAATAGATGCGAAGCTTGTTATATGCGAATACGCAAGTTGACAAAATTTGAACTTACAAATGCGTATCTGCATGCATTTTTACGTGAAAAAGCACCATGTAAATGATAAGCTCCATGATCAGAAAATAAAAAAGAAAAAATGTAGAAATTTGAAAATGTTTCATGGGGTGTACTCTCCAAAACATAATTTCAAAATGACTCACAGTTTCGCTCTTAACGCAAGATCGCGCTCTTATGGCCGTATATAATGTCTGCAGAGTATTTTTTATTTGTTTTGATCCAAAGCTTTACATTCAGTTTAATGTTCCGTTGACCGAAAATTGGAACGTGCGTTTGTAATAAAATACATGTATGTCTAAACCATTTTGCCACCGTACTAATATATAATATATATTTATCATATGACGTCGCATCTGAGAGTGTAATGAAGCCATGCATTAAAGCGATAATCCACTAGTGGATTAAATATGCAAATTACGTCGTAACGTCATACGTTGACGTCCATTAAAACGTCGCGTTTTCTAATGGCGAAATCGTGACGTTTTTAGCGCAAATTTTGCTAATAAAATGCGATTTTAGTGTCATATGATAAATAGAATCTTGCATTCGTGCTCCTGTATTATTGGATTTATTAAACTCGTTGGGGAAAACCGATAAGATGCTCGGCAAAGCCTCGCATCTTATCCCCCCAACTCGTTTAATAAATTCAATAATGCATGAGCACTCGTGTAAAGAAGATCATCTATACAATATATATATATATTCTTACTGTATTTTAAATAGTCAGTTTTTTTACAGAACTGTTTGTCCTGAAAATGTATCCATTTATCTTATACCTTCAGTCCAACAAAGGGGCAATTGCAAACTGTGTAGACCCACATCGGATACATAGAATGCAGGATCTGAACAGGGTTAGCACTGTATGTCAATCAAATAATCAAATATGTACATTTCTATAAAAAGACTCCTGACAAGCTATGGACTGGTCTTAGAATACTAGTAAAAATGGGAATGTCCATGAAAGATATCTGCTCATGAAAATATTTTTGAACAACTTCATTTACAGTTGTTCTGGTATAAAATTGATGGCCGCCATAAGTAGGTGATAAAATCGGCGCATTTCTTATATTATTATCCGTATCATTACATCGGAATTATTTTGTATCGCGGATGAAAGAAGAGTAAATTAAAACCATCCGTCCTCATGTTTTATGGAAGATCCTGGCCCTTCAGATGTCCATATCTAGGCATTTAATGGCCATAAACTTATCACCTCTGTGACAACGGAAATTGCCTGTAACATGAGCTACGCAGCGAGGTGCACCCTTCTACTTTGATGTCCTGCTAAATCCATAGAGATTCATCCGCCCATTTCGGCTCCCCTTGGGCTTTTCTGCATATAATATGCAGAAAAGCCCAAGGGGAGCCGAAATGAGGATATGTTTGTTCCCCGGATCATAATGCGCGTGAGATTTTGCAGCTGACACGACAGATTTAATGGAAAATATATGCACTGAGCTGTCCCTTTTTCCATCAGTAAATGTTCAGATCACCCATGGTTGATCTAAGTTACACCGGGATATACGCACAATTCCGGTTCCTCCTGAAAATGAAAAAGAAGAAAAAAACCAAACTTCTGTAAGTGGACCGCCAAAATGTAATAATGCTATCGACGCATGTGTGTGTATGAAGTTATTAAAACACAAAGACTGGGTTCGAGGTTATAAAACTTGAGAATACTCTCAAACTCAAAATAAAGCACACTGATTGGCTGTTTCCGAGCAAGCATGTGCTCGGAAGCAGCCAATTAGCGTGCTTTATTTTGAGTGTGAGATTATTCTCAAGTTATATAACCTCTGGGCCAGATTTGTAAAATACAAACTGTTATTCTCGCAAAACTTTTGCCAACTTCACCAGGCCTCTTACTTCAAAGCAAACATTGTGTTCAAACGTGATTTACATACAAATAAGTCGAATAGCGTTGTTATATTTTGCCTAACACATAGCAGAACCTTAATCAAATATTTAATTTCCATGTAAAAAATGGAATGATGTAAAGTGCTACAAATAATGTTTGCAAATAATGATTCCTCGTGAATGACCATGTATCTGAAGGAAAATGTAGCTCTTATTTGGTCACAGTGAGGAGACCTGCAAGCTAAATCTATCCTGTCAAATTAGCAATATACCAGTAGCTATGCATCTTTTTTCTGAATTTAATTGATAGGCCAGTCTGCATCAAAGCTTATGTATATTTCAATTCCATTTTCTGCTTGGATTCACTTGCGTTTAATCAGTTTTTTTCGCCGGAAGAACGGGATAAAACTGCTTTTATCAGTCCACAATGTTTTCCATCCCGAGGGATCGGTGAATGAATAGTAATATCTGATTTATGTGCGGCCAATTTTGTCATGAATGGGCAACTGTGTGCGTAGTGACCGGTCAAATAGTTAAAACTTTGATTAGGGGCCTTAAATGTCCAATTATCGATAAAAATGAGGCTTTTAATGTGTCATGCAATAATTTTAACATGTGTTGCGGGCAGCTGAAAGACTCCGATCAGATTGCTGAGTGTCAGATATTATTTTTAGTAATAAATCTGGAAATTGTCAGCATGCAATCGGCTAATTACTTGTCGCATGAAATTCTGGTAAATCACGGTGTGAAATGTACATGTATTTAAGTGAATAAATGATTTTGTCCGAACTGTTTGCTTATTTGTACGCCTCCAACAAAAATTTTCATGCAAAGAAAGCTTTATCAAGTTTCGTTATTATGTAATTTTGTCCGTTTCTACATTCGTGTACTCGACAGCAATACCAATATCGGTAAAATTATACTATCGATGCTGTCGACCAAGCTGATACTGGGAACCCTGGTAGCTCAGTGGGTTAAGCGCTGGCGTACTGATCTAGCGGCCCGTGGTCCAAGCCTGCTTGAGGCGAGAATCTTTCTTACCGTAAACGGGGTTCCACTGCACACAGCCTTTCATTATCACCCTACCATCGTCCTGATATGACTAAAATACTGTTGAAAAGGACGTAAAATCGCAAGTCGTCCATCCATCCACGCCGATGCTGCTGTTTCACACGACGGCCACTTTTGCATGTATGGAAATTGACTGGCTCGGTCACAGCAGCGGTAGGGAAATTGCTATTCCCCCGTGGATACGAGTGGGGTGCCCAAAGTATTGAGCAGGTGCATCTATGAAATATATTTAGGATAATTAACAATTAGTTTCTGTCATTGGACGGACACACGGCGCCAAGTGTGTGCAACTATGGTTACGTACCGTTGAGCCACTTGGGTAACGTCGATAAGAGAATTGAACTGAACAGAAGTGAATAGTTTCTGTCATTAATTGATGCTGCGATAAAGGCTGATAGGTTATTGTTGTGTTGTTGCTTTACGTCCACGGTAAACAGCTAGGGGATAGTCGGATAACTTCGGACAGGCGGGTAAATTCGGACATACAATTGCAAACAGTGAAAATTCAGATGAGACGGCTCATAATGAGCCGTCTCATCAGGATTTTCTCCGTTTGGCCAGTTAATTTTTGTTTTAGTTCCAAACAACTGACATATAAAGGAAACATGTCAGTGTCCGAATTTACCCGATGTCCGAAGTTACCCGACTCTCCCCTATGGTCATGTCGGGCCAGATAGTTGTTTCCCTTTGTGAAAACGGCGGGAAAACAGGGTGTTCGCAAACACCTAAATCACGTGACCTAATAGCAAAACCTACATCATACTGATAAGTACCTATATTCAGGATTGCTATTGGCAAGAATATTTTACGCCGCTCTCAACTGGACGTCGCTTTATCGACGTAATACAGTATATATCAAAAGAACCGTTAGCCCATGCCATAATTAGTTAATTATCACGGAGAAAATGGTGAGTAATTAATAGACGACAACAAATTGCATGGATATATGCGAATTATTTTTCTTCATATAGTTATACCGATAGATCAAAGTATAGTGTCCATCGATCACCTGTTTTCTGTGTTAGGTTATGTCATCATAATTCTTACGCAGCATGTTGTGACGCCACCAAAGAACGCCGAAACACAGATTTTCTACCTGTGGGAATTCGACGGATTGAGCTAATTTATCGGAAGTGCAGCAGGCTAATTTCGCAACGAGGATATTTTTCTAGCAAACAGAATTCAGGTGTGTGTTGGTCAGATTTCAATTTTATTCATGCACTCAGGTATACATGGGTGACCCACATAAGTTTCGAGCCAAACATTAGTGGGCGGGGCAAAGCAGTACCACGTACCCGCAATGAAAGATCAACTCTGCAAATTTCGCTTTGTTCAACATTTTCAGTTTTACTTTTGCTTTAAAAGGGAAATAGTAATAACATATTTTTTAGTCGCTGTATAAATTCACAACAAACACACAGAGAAAATAACCTCAAGTAACACACAAACGACAAAAGTATTCAGCAAAATATATTAATATTTGTATCTTTAAGTATCTTTCAATAAATGATGAGGGTTTAATGACATTTTAAACCGAATCATGCTTTTCTTAATTTAATCTTATATCTGAAGGGCGAAAAGCTGTGTATTTGGGGTCAAATAGTTAACGGACCACCTTGCACCAGATACACCACTAGTCTAGTTTGATTTCCTTCAATGAAACCGGACAGGAACACAAATATTGATGAAGTTAATGAAGAAACGAGGCCTTCATCAAAGAAAATTGATACGCTTGTAGTCCGATAGAGTTCGTCCTAAGGTTAGCCATACTTCAGAAGTTGAATTGCTGCAATGCAATAGACTGGTTCTTTACAATAACGAATTGACCAACTGCACGGAAACTCACTAACCCGTCTAATGACTTGTTTATATTAACAACTGCTGCCCTCTGGAGCTACGGAACCAGCACTCGTCTGGTGTCATTAACGAGTTCTGTCTTGCGAATGGAATTAAATGCGGACCGTGACTGTCGCCCGAGTTCCTATTAATTCTGTGTCTACAGAAAGATAATGCAATTTGCTCTAAAGCTTATGCGAAATACATGTAAGTAATGTCAGACCAGCTTACAAGGTTTAAAACGATTAACTTGTTTGCTCGCTGTTCCAACGTATACTGCTCAAAATATTTAAAGGCGCATCATATACGATGCGCCTTTAAATATTTTGATCAGTATACTTCTACAAAATAGACATTGACGCATTTTTGATGATGATGAGTCTCATATGGAGACCTTCTGAGCTTTTTTCGTTGCCGTCAGGCAACGTCTAACCTTGCTATTGACCCACATTTTACGCCATTCCACTGGCTAGTATATTTAACAACGGAGAAATGCCGAACAGGTAAGTAACCTAACCACACCGTTTCTGTGCCAGCCTCACGGAGGCAGTCTACCAATACTGAGTGCACATTCCTTCGCTCTGAACTGACTGCTGTTCTCCTAAAATCAACGGAAGAGAGAGATGTCTCCACGAAAGAACGTACCGGACGCGAATGTCACAGGGTGTAGGTAATTAGGTATATAAACACTTGTACTGCCTTGCGGTACAAGCCGGCTTTTATAGCGACGTGGTAGAGTGCTCGCCTTTAGACCGAAGGGCCCCGGGTTCGATCCTCGGCCGGGGCGTGAGATTTTTTAAGAGTCCGTGACAAATGGCGCCGAACGTAAAATCCAGCATGACCCCTGTGCAGTAATTCCTCGAGCCTATTTTTATATGCAGCTCTTTAGCCTGGAACTTCGGGGACGAAGTCCAATTTGGTGGGGGAGAATGTCACAGGGTGTAGGTAATTAGGTATATAAACACTTGTGCTGCGGCTTTTATAGCGTTTTGGACGGACGCTCGGCGCCCCGTTACTGCGGCTATGGATTCGTTCCGCTGAGGTGCGGGGGCAACGTCGATATGAGAATTGAAATACTACTACTATTTTTATAGCGACGTGGTAGAGTGCTCGCCTTTAGACCGAAGGGTCCCGGGTTCGATCCTTGGCCGAGGCGTGAGATTTTTTAAGAGTCCGTGACACGAGGATATAAGTCGGGGTCGCTAGCATTCGCAGCGGACACGCTCCCGACCGAAGTACCTTGCCCGGCACTTTATCATATGATATTTCTCTAGCAACGTTTATCTTTTTTTAAGATATCTCTTGTTTGTCAGTGATCCAATACTTTGAGCAGTGTTGGTTCCATTCCTGGGTGTTACGGCTCGTTTTGAACCGGAAGACCTGATTTATTATCGGGAAATTCCAGAATAATGCAACCTAAACTCGCCCTTCCCCATCTTACAATAACATTACAAGTTTGCGGATATCCAAATCAGCCTGTCCAGCCAGACTTCATTGACTGATAAGACACATTTTTTTCTTGGCCTCATATTTTTTTCGCGTAAATCATAATTTCAAGATATTTCAATGTCATTAGGAGATTTATCACCCATTTTCGCAAAGCTAACTTCCTCCATGTGCCTTATTTATTTCATAGCAGCGTCCAAGGATCCCTCGGGGTTCCCAATTATGTCTCATATTCGCCACACATTTGGTGAAAATCATAAAGAACGCAGCCTTTAATCACCAATTTCTCCCCTGATAATAACTGGGCCCCATCTAAAACATGGACTAGAATGGGCTGGAATTGATTGTATGAAATAATCTACATTTCACTGGGTACAACTTGGTCGCAGAAACTGGGATGGTACTCTTACAGGAAAGAATTTGCTCCCCGGAGGGAGCAAATTCTTTTATGTATGAGTGCCATCCTAAATCCATGGAAAAAAAGTTGTGAGATTGTCCCTGCCAATTCAGTCCATTCCACTCCATTTCGTTCCACGTTTCAAACCATGTCTAATAACAGAGCGCCCCGTGGAAGAAAAAATACATTGTCACGTGACCTTCAAAGAAATGACACTCAAAAACATGGACAGATGGCCGTTTTGTGTTCAGTGAAAATCCTCCCAGTTTTGTCGATATTTCTACAGACTGTATGCATTTCAAATCCAGCGCGTGCTGAGAAGAAAATGATAAATTCGGTTGAAAAAATATTGACTTTACACGTCAATTATTAACCAAAAAAGAAGTTGAAAAATATTGACGGAAAGCGTCAGTTACAGGCTTAAATCAAAGATGGCCCCTGGCATTTTAAGGACCCAAACAAAACAATTTGTAAAATGCCGTTTATTCCAGTACTAACCGTTAGCGCCTGGAAAAGTACTAAAGCAAATATTTTCTAAATATCCTAACAACGGAATAAATACTCAACCAAAGTATTTGTGGAACGCCAGAAAAATTTAAAACCCATTTTAACTATGCAATGATATCCCAAATGAAAACTGCAGTCTTCAGGAGAGTCATACGGTTGCATAGAAAATCCTGTAAGCAAACAGTTGAGACCTTGATCAGACGCTGTGTGTACCGCGGCGTCTGAACTGGGTCTGCATGGTTCGCATATCCCCCCCCCCCCCCCCCCCCCCCAAAAAAAAAAAAAAAAAACGGGTTTCCAGTCTTGGTATGTTTTTTTTTTTTTTTTTTTTCAGAAATTACTTTGTTCAGAACCGATCGTAACTTCAAGTGTGTGTGTTTGGTATCAATTGTTCAGCCATGCTGTTTCTAACCTGGGCCCCGGGGTTATAAAACTTTTTTCATGCTCAACTCAGCATGAAATTTTACCTGCTGATAAATGGTAAACTGCTGATAAGTACAATTGTCTTCATGCTCAGTTAAGCTGAGTATGTAATTTTCTCTGCTTATGAATATGAAAATGCCAACATTAGTTGGCATTTTCATATTTATCAGCAGAGAAAAGTTCATGCTCAGCTCAGTTCTTCCATGCGTCATTGCGTTCGTTCGTCACGCTACCATATCTTAGAAACCGTGTATGCTAGAGTTTTGAAATTTCACACATGGATTCCTCATTAAAAAAAAAGCTGATACGTATTTTTTTCTTGTCCGAGTTGTCTCCCTTTTTCAGCTTATTGGAGATGATGTGTAGATTAATTAATTAACTTTTGATCAAATCCTGTCAAATTTATAGGAGTAAATGCATGCCCTTTGAAAATTTCAGCATTTTAAACTTGTCAGCAAGATAACTCGAAACGTATTTGAGCTAGGGGCTTGAAACTTGGTCAGCTGATTGGAGATGATAAGTAGATTGACTGATTAACTTTTGAATACATTCCGTCAATTTGTTTCCCTTTTAGGATCAGGCACATGGTCGGGGGCATAGTGTTTTACAAACAGCTTTTCTAGTTAAATCTTGCTTTCGTGAGAAAAAAGCCCTCGATTTCAAATCGCATCTTTCATCGGTGAAAGTCTACGTTTATAATTTTCTGACAAGTATAATAAAATTGTTATTTTTTAAAAGGAGACAGTAGTTTACAGATTAGAGCCCCTGAGGAAATAAGCAGGCGTATTCATCATTTATTTGAGTCAGATCATGACAATCTGACCATCTTTTTTCATTTGTTTATAAATTTTATTATTTTACTCCTAATGATCATTATTTACTAGCAAGGTAAGATTACATTTAGTCCGACTAAATGTGTATGTTTGTATGATAAGGGAATAGGAGGGGAGATGAGGAGGGGTGACTATGACAATATGGATGAGTGGAGTAAATTTTGGGGAAAAAATGCTTTTACATTCCAAATACATGAAACCCTTTTAAAAGGGCTGCTATTTGGGGACTATTATTGATTGGCAGTGTATTAATAAAAAAAAAACTATGGATTTTTTATGAAAAGCATATTGCAACTTTGGTCGCTGTGGCAACTTCTAAGACATATTATCGTGTTTTCCACGATTTCAAATAAGGGTATTTCTGAAGCCACTGTGCCAATTTCAACCAGCCTGTGATTTCTATTAGCTACAATCTACTCTTCCTATAGGCCCACTTTACAATGTACAATAAACACAAAGGAAAACAAAATCAAATCATTACAAAAAAAAAAAAAAAAAAAAAAAAAAAAAAACACTACACACCCCACATGAATGTACAATATCTCTTGGGGTGGGGTATGGCTGAATACTCTTTTATGGCAGATCGGCTTAAAGCTTTGGCTGCTGTTAAAAGTAAAGCCCCTACTGGCTAACAGGCGCAAAATCTTGTTCTTGCTGTAGAAGTGAACTTCTCCAAACATTGGTGATGACAAGTCCATGCTCTTTTATCGAGCAGAACACCTCTCACCATATCGAGCTGCGGCATGGCCTTGTGTTACCTTTATACCATCCTAATAATCTAACCCCGCTCGATTTTCCGTGACCTCAAAAAGGTATGTCATATCTGTATTGTAGTATACTGAAACGTTGAACCGTTGATCGCCACTTGCAAACGATTGGAATCAATGGCCTGGTCAGATAATATGAACATGAAAAGCTCCTCTATTTCTGTTCCCATTGGGGACAAGCAGTCATGTTATTTGCCGTAATCGGCGTTAAAGTAGCCAACAGCAATATTCTTAAGGGAGTTTGTGTTACTGATCAATGATATCTCGACATCTTAGGGCTGTCCGTTTCCACACAAGCATAAACTACTGAACTATGATTGTCGAGGAGTTAATGCACTCAAGCACATTTCGAATCCCGCTCGGCGTTGCCGAGATAACGTCTTGCGGTGGCGGCATTTTCGTTGTCTAAATCCGTTATCAAACATATCAAAAACCCAAATTTAAGGACCCAAAAGTCTTATTCAAGCTAGATATGCTTCTAAAAGTAGGAGTATATTATACGTTTGACAGAACGACAAAAAAAAAACTTTGTATAAAATTCGAAAAGGTTGCAATCGACGTGGTGGAGAGAAATTCAGTCGGCTAGGTGAAGTTTTTAAATAATTTTCGACAAGTATCATGCACAAATGTATTCAATTTACGTGCTCCGCAATAATTAAATACTCCAAATATCATAACCGAAATGCCGCTTACGTGAAGCAATCCAAAAACGACTGCAAGATGTAACCGACATATCTTAAATAATTAGAAAGGCTTGTAATTGCATCCTTAGCAACTTTATCACGTAGTAAGTACAGATTCGCAGTTGCAGATAAAACCCATGAATATTTATAGTTGCGCCAGTAACATCCAAATCACGAGCTGCCGCTGCTAGCCTCAGCAGCAGCTGCTGATAGCCTTGCAGCAGCTGCTGATAGCGTCGCAGCAGCTGAAGACGTTTTACCCCAGTAAGTTTGGTTTTAGCCCACTTTCTAGGAAATATCGGCTCGATATAGGTAAGTGTTCTTGTAAGGGCTGTAAAGCCCAAAATAATAATGACAAATGATGATAATAATAATAATGATAATAATAACGTATGTGTTTAAAATGAATAACTGTAGTTGCAGTTATACAATAATAGGATTTATCTTTCGCAGGCTTCTCCCTTGTGCCTATATATAGTTTACAGACATGTTAACTTATTTCCTTTGCGAGAATAATATATACTAGAATGGAATAGCTACAAAAATAAATTAAAAATAAAATATATACAAAAAAAATAAATAATCTATTTCCTTGGCAAAGATTAAAACATGGTGCATATAAGAGACTGAATTGGAATAGTTTGCTTCCCTTACATACCAACAAAATATAATAAGCTTCTAAATTATAAATAAAAAAATAAAGGTGTACCGTATTCGACCCGTTTAGCGCACTGTGCGCTAACATTAAATAAACTGGTCAAAATAAGTTAAGCCCCATGTCAGTTTTTTTCCATAGGCATAATGTTAAATTTCCAATGTTTAGTTGTTTTTTTTCAAAACTGTCTAAAACATTTGAACACTCCAACTCATCTCAAATAAGACAACAGTATCTTAGGTGTAATTACACAAAGTTTCAATTGAAAATACCGATTGCCTTTTGATATATGCTAAATAATCCAAGAGTATCCATAGTTTTGCCAGTTTTACTATAGGAATGATAGGGAACGAAACGGGACATTTACTGAAATGTGTGAAGCTCTATAGAAAATTTATCAATATTAGTGAAACCTAGCACATTTTGAGAAGACACATTGCTGCTACTTCGCTGAAAATTTTATGCAAAAATCTTTATTCAGTAAAATGTTATGATTAAACAAACATGGAAGTTTTTGCATTAAGTCTATGGGAAATTTTCGGCTGGGGCTTAACTTATTTTGACCAGTTTACTTTCAGTAGACATTCTTCCTAATAAACGCACATTTCAAAGAATTATTATATATAGAAATAAACTGAATCATTAGAGAAAATCTGCATATAGTCATGCAGGATGGAGATGCTTTGTAAGTGAAAACTGTAAGATTTTATAGTGTTTTCAGCACTTGTAACAAGCAATCAAAGGGATAAACCAGTAAAAATATGTGCGCTAAAAATCATATGCCTCAGAACTTCCCATGATCTGCGCTTATTGGGTCACGTGCGCTAATAGGGTCGATTACAAAATATAAATTTGGACGGCTGTGTGCAACTATAGTCATAGTTACGTATCGCTGACCACATGGGGAACGTCGTTAGGAGAAGAGAACAAAACAATATACATAGGACTTGGACGAACACTCGGCGCCAGGGGTGTGCAACTATAGTTACGTCCGCACTTGGCGAACGTCGTTAGGAGAACTGAAACAGAACAGTACATAAAATCCAATGTCGTTACGAGAATTGAAATACACATACAATAAAATCCAACAGATGGAAACCGCTGAGCCACTTCGGGAACATCGTTACGAGAGATGAAAAAAATCAGCAGTGCGAATGCAGGTTGGGGTGGGGAAGGAGACATTTTCAGCACTCTTTTATTTGGTTGATACATGTAAAAAATGCAGAAAAATAAAGTTTATCATATATCTCAGCCCTGTCTCGTAGATCACACCTGTAATCTCTTTCATCGGAAATTTGTGTTACAACAATAATTCTGGAGAAGCAAGAAATTTTGCTGGTCTAATAAAAGTATTTGCTTTCCCAGTGCGCAGTGAGCAAGTAGAAAATTGTTACATTTGTCAGGTCTTGGTCAGCCCATTTATTGATATCACTTATTCAAAGAATGGATATCACAACTTCGAATTATGGATGTCAAATATTCGATTTTATGGATATCACCAATTCGAATTATGATATCACTAATTCGATTTATGGATAGCCATAATTAGAGTTATTGATAGCTATGGGCAGTATTATGGAAATACATATGAGCCGTGACACGAGAAAATCAACAATGTGGTTGTGCACCCAGTGCAGATTCAGATCAGCCTGGGCATTCGCCAAGCTTGATCAGACTCTTCGTTTAGTGCCCAAAGGGTAGCTAAGGGTCTTAGCTACCTCCATGCGGACAGCGAAGACTCTGATCAGACTGGGCGGATGCCCAGGCTGATCTGAGTCTGCGCTGGGTGCACAACCAGATTGTTGGTTTTCCCGTGTCGCGGCTCATATATTTGATCAAGTTTGGACCAGCGTCGGTTCGACGTCATGATATCGAATCGACGTCGGTCAAATGCTGGCTAAGCATAGTGCCGAAGGGATATTACAAGAAGAGTCACACAGTTCTCTCCAATTCGCATGACAGATGTGCCTTATATGTAGTTTAGGGCTCGCAACGAATTAAGTTACCTTACAAATAACCCGTCGGGCACATGGGGCTTGATCAGCTTTGGACCAACGTCGATTCGACGTCATGATATCGAATCGACGTTGGTCCGATGCTGGCTAAGCATAGTGCTCGAAGGGATATTACAAGAAGAGTCACACAGTTCTCTCCAATTCGCATGACAGATGTGCATTATATGTCGTTTAGGGGTCGCAACGAATTAAGTTACCTTACAAATAACCCGTCGGGCACATGGGGTTTGATCAACTTTGAACCGAAGACGATTCGACGTCATGATGTCGAATCGACGTTGGTTCAATGCAGGTTAGTGCCCGAAGGGATATTACAAGAAGAGTCACACAGTTTTCACCAAGCATAAGGTCTAAGTGGGATAGGTTAGGATATAGCTCAGAGGAAAGAAATTAATAGCTTTAAGTATTAATGATTCTTGACTTACATATTATTCTGTATTTATTAAGGTGATATTATGCACTTATTGTACTACCTGTCACACCGTTTACATTTGTATTGCATGTATGTACATGTATATGCTCAAGGGCTACATAACCTATATAGCACTTAAATAAACAGTCTTCTTCATATATATATAGTATTCCTCAAAATTATTGAGAATTTTTTGCAAAGTGAAAATTAGGCACTGGTAGTTGACAGATCATGTACATACTTAATATCCTTGTTTACTTAGTTAACAACATCCCTCTGTGAACTTTTTAGCATACCAGTATTCCTCATATGTTTCGGTCACTAATGTTGTCTCCCCTTGAATTGTGCCACCCAGAGATATTTTGTCTGACTGGAAAATTATGTACCCCTACCAAATAAAATCAATATTTGTGGAAAAAATAATGATAAATCATTTGATTTTTGAATGGTTTTCTCATCTAGTAATAAGGTGTTAGCGAACTAAAAACAGAATTTTATGTGAGATTGTCAGCTATAGATGCTGCTAGCTTTCAAACACCTGACTTCATTTCGAAAAAGTGCCCGAAATTGGGGAAAATTGCAATTTTGACTGAGGGTATGTTGCTCTGATTCATTCTTATTCTATACATCTCTACGGAAACGGCACAAAACCATATTTTTGTAAGGCTTAGTGAACGTGCTTATAGGGATATGAGTTTTTACATGATTATCTATACCCTGCCGAAAATATTCCGTTCAGATCATTAACAGATCAGATTTTTTGCTGTTTCTCATGCCTTCAATATTCTTCCTATATTTTAACAGTCAGTCCCTGACTCAGAAAATGGAATCAGTACCATTAAACCATGCAAATTATTAAAGGCATCCTTTATAATGTAGATGATGGTGAACAATGGAGAAAATAAACTATTTCACCAGAGATAGTCTATTTGTAACAAAGGTAGTATAGCAAAACATAGTCGAAATCAAGGGACATATTTTTACAGGGGTGTACCCTAGTCCATCCTTACCTACCACTGACGAAAGAAAATTCATTATATTGTCATTTTTGTATACCAAACTTGAAAAAGACATTCTTTTAATGTATTTTACGCATTTAAAATACTTTTGAACATATATGGATAGCAACTGTGTGTCAAAATGCAATTCTCAATAATTTTGAGGAATACTGTATATATATATAAATGCTACGGGTGTGAAAAGAATTTGTGATGCAACATTTGGTGGTGAGAGAGACACTTCCTGACACTCTTTTTATTGCAAGACTGACATCTTTTGATATTTTGTGCTGGGGCCTAATATTTGTTGTTTCTAGTTGTTAATAGAGAGTGTTGCAACTTTTTCTACTTTGTTGCTGTTACACTGCTGCTTCTGTTCGTGGTATGATAGTGACAACTGATGCTGATGTTTTCAATATTCTTTTCTTTTTTTAAGATTGATATATGCTGCCTGTGATAATGGTGTTATTAAAAGTGTCAGCCACTGTTTATAGTAAGGATTTAGGCTTATATTACTGTTTTTGCCGTGTGTAGTATTTGCAGACACTAATGTTGGTGGTTTGACAGGAGTAACATCTGCTGCTCCGCCAGTTTTCATAAGCAGATGCTGATGTTTGTACCAGAGACCACATCATCTGTCGATATTGAAGATCAGAGGGACATCAGGTGCTGCCATTAGTACTGAGAATAACTTTTGCTGCTGCTGTAAGTAAAAGCAGTAGCTGCTGATGGAGAAGTCAGTTCCTGATGCTGGTGTCATAAGCAGCTGCTAGTGTTTTTTTTTATAGTTACACCACCATCTGTCGATATCGGAGAACAGAAGGACATCAGCTGCTGCCATAATGTATTCAGGATAACTTTTGCTGCTGTTGTTGATGAAATCTTCAGCTGCTGATAATGTAGTCAGTTGCTGATGGTGGTGTCATAAGCAGCTCCTGATGTTGTTTATTAGTGATAGTGACACCACCATCTTTTGATATTGGAGAACAGCGGGACATTAGCTGCTGCCATAAGTATTTAGAATAACTACTGCTGTTGATGAAAGCATCAGCTGCTGATGGTGATGTCAGTTGCAAATGGTGGAGTCAGAATGAGCTGCTGATGTTATTATTAGTGACAGTGACCCTACCATCTGTCGATATCGGAGAACAGAGGGATATCAGCTACTGTCATTAGTATTGAGAATAACCATTACGGATGCTGTTGATTAAGTATTAGCTGCTAATGGTGATGTCAGTTGCTGATGGTGGTGTCATAAGCAGCCGCTGCTTTTAGTAAATGACACTATCATCTGCCTATATCGGAGATCAGAGGGATGTCAGCTGTTGCCACTAGTGTTTAGAGTACATTTTGCTGCTGCTGTAAGTAAAAGCATAGGTTGCTGATGGTGGTGTCAGTTACTGATGGTTGTATCATAAGCAGCTGCTGGTGTTGTTTTTAGTGGCACCACCATCTGTCGAAAGCATTAGCTGTTGGTGGTGGTTTTTAATTGGTACAATTGCTAATGCCGCAGTTGCAGTTAGTACGGCTTATCGCTTTTGTCTTATTCTTTTCTGATGATAGAAGTAGCAGATTTTATGGGGGGTTAAATTCACACACTGCTGCAGCTGGTTGTAAAAGAGCCGCATCCTGCAACCTAGGTGGAGAGTAAGATTTGCTGTTGTTGTCTAAGGGGAGGAATGAAATAACTTCTACTGCTGTTAATTTGAAGATACAACAGCTGCTGCTGTTGTCACAGCAAATATCACAGAAACCATCAGCATCAGTTTTCACTCGTTGATAAACAACAGCACAATATATCACTCTAGTCACGTACACCACAAGAAGTAGTAACTCTCACTAAAACTTACTGCAGATATCACTCCGTCCACTGTCAGCAGCAGATATCACCCTCGTAACAGAAGGCAGCAGCAAAGGTTAGTTTCGTCTCCAGAAGCAGCTCAACAGATGGCAGATACAGATATTTAATCCAGCAGCAGCAACAGCTGTCACTCTCACTACCCTTCTTCAAAAGCAGGTAGTCCACAAACAGATGGCAGGTACAGATATTTAATACAGCAGGAGCAACAGCTGTAACTCTGACCACCTGTCTTCAACAGCAGGCAGTCCATAAACAGAAGGCAGATACAGATATCTAGTACAGCAGCAGCAACAGCTGTCACCCTCACTACCTATCGTCAACAGCAAGCAGATGGCAGATATAGAAATTTAATCCAGCAGCAGCAACAGCTGTCACTCTCACTATCTATCTTCAACAGCAGGCAGTCCACAAACAGATTGCATGAACAAATATTTAATCCAGCAGCAGCAACAGCTGTCACTCTCACTATCTATCTTCAACAGCAGGCAGTCCACCAACTGCTTGCAGATACAGATATTTAATCCAGCAGCAGCAACAGCATTCACCCTCACTACCCTTCTTCAACAGCAGGCAGTCCACAAACAGATGGCAGATACAGATATTTAATGCAGCAGCCGCAACAGCTGTCACTGTCACCACCTATCTTCAACAGCAGCCAATCCACAAGCTGCTTGCTGATACAGATATTCAATTAAGCAGCAGCAACAGCTGTCACTCTCACTACCCTACTTCAACAGCAGGCAGTCCACAAACAGATGGCAGATACAGATATTTAATGCAGCAGCGGCAACAGCTGTCACTGTCACCACCTATCTTCAACAGCAGCCACTCCACAAGCTGCTTGCTGATACAGATATTCAATTAAGCAGCAGCAACAGCTGTCACTCTCACTACCCTACTTCAACAGCAGGCAGTCCACAAACAGATGGCAGATACAGATATTTAATGCAGCAGCGGCAACAGCTGTCACTGTCACCACCTATCTTCAACAGCAGCCAATCCACAAGCTGCTTGCTGATACAGATATTCAATTAAGCAGCAGCAACAGCTGTCACTCTCACTACCCTACTTCAACAGCAGGCAGTCCACAAACAGATGGCAGATACAGATATTTAATGCAGCAGCCGCAACAGCTGTCACTGTCACCACCTATCTTCAACAGCAGGCAATCCACAAGCTGCTTGCTGATACAGATATTCAATCAAGCAGCAGCAACAGCTGTCACTCTCACTACCCTACTTCAACAGCAGACAGTCCACAAACAGATGGCAGATACAGATATTTAATGCAGCAGCGGCAACAGCTGTCACTGTCACCACCTATCTTCAACAGCAAGCAATCCACAAGCTGCTTGCTGATACAGATATTCCATCAAGCAGCAGCAACAGCTGACACTCTCACTACCTTTCTTCAACAGCAGGCAGTCCACAAACAGATGGCAGATACAGATATTTAATGCAGCAGCGGCAACAGCTGTCACTGTCACCACCTATCTTCAACAGCAGCCAATCCACAAGCTGCTTGCTGATACAGATATTCAATTAAGCAGCAGCAACAGCTGTCACTCTCACTACCCTACTTCAACAGCAGGCAGTCCACAAACAGATGGCAGATACAGATATTTAATGCAGCAGCGGCAACAGCTGTCACTGTCACCACCTATCTTCAACAGCAGGCAATCCACAAGCTGCTTGCTGATACAGATATTCAATTAAGCAGCAGCAACAGCTGTCACTCTCACTACCCTACTTCAACAGCAGGCAGTCCACAAACAGATGGCAGATACAGATATTTAATGCAGCAGCCGCAACAGCTGTCACTGTCACCACCTATCTTCAACAGCAGGCAATCCACAAGCTGCTTGCTGATACAGATATTCAATCAAGCAGCAGCAACAGCTGTCACTCTCACTACCCTACTTCAACAGCAGACAGTCCACAAACAGATGGCAGATACAGATATTTAATGCAGCAGCGGCAACAGCTGTCACTGTCACCACCTATCTTCAACAGCAAGCAATCCACAAGCTGCTTGCTGATACAGATATTCCATCAAGCAGCAGCAACAGCTGACACTCTCACTACCTTTCTTCAACAGCAGGCAGTCCACAAACAGATGGCAGATACAGATATTTAATGCAGCAGCGGCAACAGCTGTCACTGTCACCACCTATCTTCAACAGCAGCCAATCCACAAGCTGCTTGCTGATACAGATATTCAATTAAGCAGCAGCAACAGCTGTCACTCTCACTACCCTACTTCAACAGCAGGCAGTCCACAAACAGATGGCAGATACAGATATTTAATGCAGCAGCGGCAACAGCTGTCACTGTCACCACCTATCTTCAACAGCAGCCACTCCACAAGCTGCTTGCTGATACAGATATTCAATTAAGCAGCAGCAACAGCTGTCACTCTCACTACCCTACTTCAACAGCAGGCAGTCCACAAACAGATGGCAGATACAGATATTTAATGCAGCAGCGGCAACAGCTGTCACTGTCACCACCTATCTTCAACAGCAGCCAATCCACAAGCTGCTTGCTGATACAGATATTCAATTAAGCAGCAGCAACAGCTGTCACTCTCACTACCCTACTTCAACAGCAGGCAGTCCACAAACAGATGGCAGATACAGATATTTAATGCAGCAGCCGCAACAGCTGTCACTGTCACCACCTATCTTCAACAGCAGGCAATCCACAAGCTGCTTGCTGATACAGATATTCAATCAAGCAGCAGCAACAGCTGTCACTCTCACTACCCTACTTCAACAGCAGACAGTCCACAAACAGATGGCAGATACAGATATTTAATGCAGCAGCGGCAACAGCTGTCACTGTCACCACCTATCTTCAACAGCAAGCAATCCACAAGCTGCTTGCTGATACAGATATTCCATCAAGCAGCAGCAACAGCTGTCACTCTCACTTCCCTACTTCAACAGCAGGCAGTCCACAAACAGATGGCAGATACAGATATTTAATGCAGCAGCGGCAACAGCTGTCACTGTCACCACCTATCTTCAACAGCAGGCAATCCACAAGCTGCTTGCTGATACAGATATTCAATCAAGCAGCAGCAACAGCTGTCACTCTCACTACCCTACTTCAACAGCAGGCAGTCCACAAACAGATGGCAGATACAGATATTTAATGCAGCAGCGGCAACAGCTGTCACTGTCACCACCTATCTTCAACAGCAGGCAATCCACAAGCTGCTTGCTGGTACAGATATTCAATCAAGCAGCAGCAACAGCTGACACTCTCACTACCTTTCTTCAACAGCAGGCAGTCCACCAACAGATGGTAGATACAGATATTTAATGCAGCAGCGGCAACAGCTGTCACTGTCACCACCTATCTTCAACAGCAGCCAATCCACAAGCTGCTTGCTGATACAGATATTCAATTAAGCAGCAGCAACAGCTGTCACTCTCACTACCCTACTTCAACAGCAGGCAGTCCACAAACAGATGGCAGATACAGATATTTAATGCAGCAGCGGCAACAGCTGTCACTGTCACCACCTATCTTCAACAGCAGGCAATCCACAAGCTGCTTGCTGATACAGATATTCAATCAAGCAGCAGCAACAGCTGACACTCTCACTACCTTTCTTCAACAGCAGGCAGTCCACCAACAGATGGTAGATACAGATATTTAATCCAACAGCAGCAACAGCTGACACTCAGCTGCTGCTATTAGTAGTAAGAATAGCTTCTGCAGATGCGTTTGATAAAAGCATCAGCTGCTGATGGTGGTTGTTTAGCAGTTGCTGATGGTTGTGTCGTAAGCAGGTGCTCATTTTCGTATTAATGACAACATCATTTGGCGATATTGGAGAACAATGGGATATCAGCTGCTGCAATCATGAGAAAGAATAGCTTTTGCTGTTTTTTTTTATGAAAACATCAGCAGCTACTGTTGGTGGTTTGGCAGCTGTTGGTGGTGATATGGTGGTGATGTGATAAGCAGCTGCTGATGTTAATATCTGCGACAACATCATTTGCCGATATGAAAGAACAAAAGGACACTTGCTACCTATTAGAAGTAAAAATAGCTTTTGCTGCATCTTTTGACGAAAGCATCAGCTGCTGATGGTTCTTTGGCAGCTGATGATGGCGGTAACATAAGCAGCTGCTGATGTTACTGTTAATTACACCTTCATCTGCCGATATCGGAGAACAAAGGGACATTAGCTGCTGCAATCAGTAATAGGAAAAACTTTTGATGCTGATTTTGATGAAAGCATCAGCTGCTGATGGCGGTTTGGCAGCTGGTGATGGTGGCATAAGCAGCTGCTGCTGTTATTATCAGTGACCACATAATCTGCCAATATGGAAGAACAGAGGGGCATCACCCGCTGCTATTATTAGTAAGAATAGCTTCTGCTGCTATTATTAGTAAGAATAGCTTCTGCAGCTGCGTTTGATAAAAACATCAGCTGCTAATGGTGGTTTAGCAGTAGCTGATGGGGGTATCATAAGCAACAGCTCATCCCAGTATTAATGACTAATTTGCTGATCATTTGCTGATATCGGAACAGAGGGACATCAGCTGATGCTATCATGAGTAAGAATAGCTTTTGCTGCTGATCTTGATAAAAGCATCAGCAGCTACTGATGGTGGTTTTTGCAGCTGCTGGTGCTGGTGTCATAAGCAACTGCTGATTTTAATATCAGTTGTAAGGGTAGTATATACTTGGCAAGCAGAATTCTCGGTTGGAAGAGAATTATCACATAAATGGTTTATTAGGTGTGAATCTATAGTCTCCCTTGACGCGAAATACTCAGAAAATTATGTCCGGAAAATGCTATTTATTGTGCAGTCTACAGGTTCAAAAGCCGTTCTTTAATTAGCAATATAATCTGCCTGAATTATGTATTATCTCATGTGCTTTCATTTTGTGTTGTTAGTATAATTTAGTTAAAACGGCTGAGAATTGGAAATTATGCTAATGAAGTTGGTATTTGTCTATAATATCTGGTTTATACTTATAATAATTTATATGCTACGGTAAAGTGTGATTGTATAGTCTGATACAATTAATAAGTTTTCCAATAGATACCAAGTTTTGCCTAAGAAGTCGTTCTCAGGAACTCAAGTAGGCCTACCATGTTTTACTTGATCTCAAATTTCTGAAATCTGATCTTTGCTAAATTTCCTCACCCCCTAACTCTGGGATTGGGCTGCAAAATACGTTCACTTAAACTAAAATAAGCTTGCTAGTTAGTGTTAGGCTATAGAGGAAACATTATCTGAAATCATGCCATTTTTCATTAATGTAAATAAAATCATTAAATACAAATTACTTTTTTTTCATATTCTCAGACAAGCTCAAAAGAAGAACCCGTGGGGAGAAGGTTTGCTATTGTTCGTCTGTCTGACTGTCCTCGACTGGGACTGGTCGTCCGTCTGTCTGTCCTTATCTGGGTCTGTTTGTCTGTCTGTCTGTCTGTCTGTCTGTCTGTAGGACAGTATTTGTTCGTTAGTCCGTACAACACTATTGTTCGTGTTTAGTGTTAGACAGGGCTATTGACCTGCCTGGGGGTGCTGATTGGGGCTAAACGGACAAATACTTATGTGTATAAACTTGTACAAAGCATAAGAGAGCCAATATGATAGAAGAAATAGTGCGATATACTATTTCAGGACAGTTTAATACTTAAGTTGAGAGCTAACCTATTGCGTTTTTTCCCTTTGAATTATTAAAGGGCTCGTCCCGTTACACTTTTGCGGCTCGTCCAGTTACATTTTTGGGGCTCGTCCCGTTACACAGTGACCAAATTATCTGCCGATATGGAAAAACAGAAGAATACTTGCTGCTGTCATAAGAAGAAAGAATAGCTTTAGCTGCATCTTTTGATGAAAGAAACAGCTGCTGATGGTTCTTCGGCAGCTGCTGATGGCGATAGCATAAGCAGCTGCTGATGTTACTGTTAATGACACCATCATCTGCCGATATCGGAGAACAAAGGGACATAAGCTGCTGCCATCAGTAGTAAGAAAAATCTTTTGATGCTGCTTATGATAAAAGCATCAGCTGCTGATGGTGGTTTGGCAGCTGCTGATGGTTGTGTCATAAGCAACTGCTGATGTTAATATAAGTGACCACATCGTCTGCCGATGTCGAAGAATAGAGGGACAGCAGCTGCTGCCATTAGAAGTTAGAATATCTTTTGCCGCTTCTGCTGATGGAAACATCAGCTGCTGTTGATGGTTTGGCAGCTGCTGATATTGGTGTACAAAGCAACTGCTGATGATAGTTTTATTGACAACATAATCTGCCGTAATCAGAGAACAGAGGGGCATCACCTGCTGCCATCATGAGTAAGAATCGTTTTTTCTGCTGCTTTTGATGAAATCATCAGCTGCTGATGGTGGTTTGGCAGCTGCTGATGTTTGTGGCATAAGCAGCTGCTGCTGTTATCATCAGTGACCACATCATCTGCCGATATGAAAGAACAGAGGGGCATCAACTGCTGCTATAGGTAGTTAGAATAGCTTCTGCAGCTGCGTTTGATAAAAACATCAGCTGCTGATGGTGGTTTGGCAGCTGCTGATGGTGGTGGCATAAGCAGCTGCTGTTGTTATCATCAGTAACCACATCATCTGTCGATAAGGAAGAACAGAGGGGCATCAGCTGCTACTATAAATATAAAGAATAGTTTTTGCTGCACCTTTTGATGAACGCAACAGCTGCTAATGGTTCTTTGGCAGCTACTGATGGTAGTATCATAAGCAGCTGCTGATGTTACTGTTAATGACACCATATATCGGAGAACAAAAGGAACATAAGCTGCTGTCATCAGAAGTAGGAAAAACTTTTGATGCTGCTTTTGATGAAAGCATCAGCTTCTGCAGCTGCGTCTGATAAAAGCATCAGCTGCTGATGGTGGTTTAGTAGTTGCTGATGGTGGTTGGCAGCTGCTGATGGTGGTGGCCTAAGCTGCTGCTGCTGTTATCATCAGCGACCACATCATCTGCTGATATGGAAGACCAGAGGGGCATCAACTGCTTCTATAAGTAGTAAGACTTTCTTTTGCTGCACCTTTTGATGAAAACAACAGCTGCTAATGTTCTTTTGGCAGCTGCTGATGGTGGTAACGTAAGCAGCTGCTGGTGTTACTGTTAATGACACCATCATCTGCCGATATCTGAGAACAAAAGGAGCATAAGCTGCTGCCATCAGTAGTAGGAAAAACTTTTGATGCCGCTTTGAGGAAAGCATTACCTGCTGATGGCGGTATGGCAGCTGCTGCTGCAGCCGCATCTGATAAAAGCATCAGCTGCTGATGGTGGTTTAGCAGCTGCTGTATGGTGGTTTGGCAGCTGCTGATGGTGGTGGCATAAGCAACTGCTGCTGTTATCATCAGTGACTACAACATCTGCCGATATGGAAGAACAGATGGGCATCATCGGCTACTATAAGTAGTGAATAAAAGTTTTTGCTGCATCGTTTGATGAAAGCAACAGCTGCTTATGGTTCTTTGGCAGCTGCTGATAGTGGTAACGTAAGCAGCTGCTGATGTTACTGTAAATGTCAACATCATCTGCGGATATCTGAGAACAAAAGGATCATAAGCTGCTGACATCAGTAGTAGGAAAAACTTTTGATGCTGCTTTGAGGAAAGCATCACCTGCTGATGGCGGTATGGCAGCTCCTGATGCAGCTGCTTTTGAAAAATGCATCAGCTGCTGATGGTGGTTGAGCAGCTGCTGATGGTAGTTTGGCAGCTGCTGATGCTGGTGGCATAAGCAGGTGCTGCTGTTATTATCAGTGGTACAATAAGCAGCTTCTGATGTTACTGTTAATCAGCATCAGCTGCTGATGGCGGTATGGCAGCTGCTGCTGCAGCTGCGTCTGATAAAAGCATCAGCTGCTGATGTTGGTTAAGCAGCTGCTGATGAAGGTGTGGCAGGAGCTGATGGAGGTGGCTCTTTGGCAGCTGCTGCTGTTACTTTTAATGACACCATCATCTGCTGATATCGGAGAACAAAAATGACATAAGCTATAAGCTGCTGCCATCAGTAGTAGGAAAAACTTTTGATGCTGCTTTGGAGGAAAGCATCAGCTGCTGATGGCGGTATGGCAGCTGCTGCTGCAGCTGTGTCTGATAAAAGCAACAGCTGCTGATGGTTGTTTTGCAGCTGCTGGTGGTGGTTTTGCAGCTGCTGACGGTGGTGACGTAAGCAGCTTTGCTCTTACTGTTAATGACACCATCATCTGCCGATAACGGAGAACAAAAAGGACATAAGCTGCTGCCATTAGTAGTAGGAAAAACTTTTGATGCTGCTTTTGAGGAAAGCATCAGCTGCTGATGGCGGTATGGCAGCTGCTGCTGCAGCTGCGTCTGATAAAAGCATCAGCTGCTGATGGTGGTTTTGCAGCTGCTGATGGTGGTTTGGCAGCTGCTGATGGTGGTGGCATTAGCAGCTCCTGCTGTTGTCATAAGTTACCGCATCATCTGACGATATGGAAGAACAGAGGGGCATCATCGGCTACTATAAGTAGTAAGAATAGTTTTTGCTGCATCATTTGATGAAAGCAACAGCTGCTGATGGTTCTTTGGCAGCTGCTGATGGTGGTCAGTAGCACTATCAACGGTAAGTTTTGTTCCAGTAGCAGCCCCTGTTATCATTACCATCACCAGATACAGATATCATTTCAGCAATAAAACTAAAGTCACTCTAATTACCTATATTTTAACAGCATGCCGTCCACCAACAGATGGCAGATACAGATATCATTACAGCAGTATTAACAGATGTCACTTTCTCTACCTATCTCTAACAGCAGGCCGTCCACCAACAGATGGCAGATACAGATATCACTCCAGCAGTATAAACAGCTGTCACTCGCATTACCTATCTTTAACAGCAAGCAGTCCACCAATAGATGGCAAATACAGATATCATTACAGTAGTAGCAGCAGATACCACTATCACTACCTAACTTCAACAGCAGGCAGTCCACAAATTATGGATATCAACAATCCAAAGGGTGGATATCCAATAATCTAAATGAGAAATGGATAGCACTAATTCGAATTATAAATATCACAATTCCGATTTATTGACATCAATAATTTGACTTAGTGATATCCATAAATGGGCAAATTTGTTGATATCTATAAATCGATTTATGGATATTCATGAATCGAATCGGTGATATCCATAAAGTAGTTAGACTAGTTGATATTCATACTTCGAATACTATGCATCTATAAGTCGAATCACTGATATTCATGAATAATTATGGATGTCGCTTATTTGTATAGTGGATAGCACTTTTTCACTTATCGATATCATAAAACGATAATGAATAGTTAACCGGCACCCCATAGAATTTCGGTGATATCTATCTTATATTACTTACGTAAGATATAGGAAATCCGCTGGTGACAGACGGACGCATAGACTGGCGGATGGAAAAAAGGTGTTGCGGAATATATTATCATATACCTCAAGAACCCTTAAGCAAGCTTCATAGTCTAGTTGACATGGTGCATTGCTGGAATTGCTTATAATTGTCAATCTTTAAATAAAGACTCTCTCAAAATCAAACTCTTACAACTGTGAGCTCTGGCCAGTTGGACATGATCAGGCGACATAGTTTCAACGTCTAAGTTCTCGCAAAAAAAGTCTTTTTTAATCGTAAACGAGGTTCCATAGCCCACAACCTATCATCATCACCCTCCCATCGACCGGATACGTGTACATGTATGACTGAAACCTGTTGAACAGATCGTAAAATCGCAGGTCTTTTCTGAGAAAAAAGTGAGAAAAGAATAAAAAATATAACCTGAAAATGTCATTTCTTAAGCAGATGACCCATTCGAACATTCTAAGACTTGTCTCCGAATCAATCCTTGGTCTGTGTTACGTGTATTTATCGCAAAAAGAAAGAAAAAAAAAATTAATGAAATAGATGCCGTGAATCCAACTCGCTGCATTTAGCTTCCCTATACGTTCCGACTGGACAGAAAAGCGTTAGCTGGGCACCTCGCGTTAAATCAACATTGACACAACCTTGATTCAATGTCACGACGTGGAATCAACGTTGTGTGCCTGCTGTGAGGAGACAACCGATGGTAGGATAAACCCTTTTCACTGAAGAACCCAATGACAACACTACTGAAAATGTTACATGACGTTTGACTCTCCGTATTTTTTCAGTATTTTCTTGTGTATAAATACCATAAATCATTGCAAGATATTGTTTAGCATTAATGCTTCACCCAAGCACTTAGCTGATTAAAAACACAAAAAAATCCTCTTTCCCTACACATAAATTTGTCTTTTAAACGGTATGCCCAATGAGCGTTGGCATTTTTTTAAAAAAAAGCGAATACTTGTAAAATGAACGAGAACTGCTAATGTCTCACACTTTCTATACATGCAGCTGCACTCTCAAATATCAATAGATTGGCATTTTTTGTTTTTGTTTCAAATCCAGGCATGTAGCAATCGTTCATTAGGTAGAATTTGCAAGATATTAGAGTATGACGGCTTCACACATACATTCCTGCATGAATTTTAGTCAAAAACTATAATTTACAGAGAAATCCTCAGCAGCAGCTATTGTCGCAGTAGCAGCTGCTGTTGGGAGATCAGCAGCTGCTGTTGGGGACAGCAGCGGCAGCTCGTGATTTGGACCCCTCTCAGTTGCGCAGGGACAAAGCTACCCAAACCTTTATTAGTATTATTATTATTAATATTACTGTATTATTGTTATCAACCATTTTTGCAAT
Source organism: Ctena decussata (assembly GCA_963989385.1). Classification (NCBI taxonomy): domain Eukaryota; kingdom Metazoa; phylum Mollusca; class Bivalvia; order Lucinida; family Lucinidae; genus Ctena; species Ctena decussata. The sequence goes on along the minus strand of OZ022501.1, from coordinate 54,131,743 downwards.
ACTGGTTACTAGCCAACTCCAGAATCCGAGTTCTCAGAGAATCGTCCGTCCGTGTGTACGGGCTAATTAGGAAAACCATGCAGTTGCCGTTCTTGCAACGCATTTGAGCCCTTATGTGAAAATGCAAACCCCGGGCGCATTCGCGCAATCTGTTCTGTAATATCAAGTTTTGGCTCTTTTAGAACTTATTCACCGAACATCAGTCACAGGTCTGATCCGATTCCGCGGTCGCGGACGCGCAAGTTGGTTTGGGTCTTAGTTGTTGGCATATAACAAATTGAAGGTTTCCCCAGTGGCAGCTCAAATGCGTCGCATCAAGGGCAAATAAGCGGCTGATCATTTGAGCCGCGACGTGAGAAAACCAACAATGTGGTTGTGCGTCCAGCGCAGACTCAGATCAACCTGGGTATCCACCCAGTCTGATCAGACTCTTCGCTAAGCGCTTAATGGGTAGCTAAGGGTCTAAGCTACATCCATGCGGACAGCGAAGACTCTGATCAGACTGGGCGGATGCCCAGGCTGATCTGAGTCTGCGCTGGGCGCACAACCACATTGTTGGTTTTCTCGTGTCGCGGCTCATTTATCTTGTAACCTGAGCGCGTATTCCAGAGCAGCTACTTAATGGTTTGACATGGCGCAGACTGTGAGCCGTGTGGCACAGGAAGCAGGGGCGGGGTTATCAGTGTTATAACTTCTTACATATGACATGCGTTCCTTATCTCCATTTCGTTTACCGTTACTATAGAGACTTGCCACATGTCTGTCATCCATTGGGTTTACGATGTATGAGTACAGCCCATGTTATCTGCAATTTTTACATCGGGAAACAACTTTGCGACTATCTTTTTTCTTCCCCAGACGCCTCATATCACAGTACCTCACAGGCATCTTCGCAAGCCAAGGGTACTAAGTCCACTTTGTTTCTTACGTATGTAAAGATCAAAGTGAACTTAGTATCCTTTGCTTGCGAAAATGATCACATGATATAATGTCGCAAATTTTTTACTTCAGACGTCGCATTATATGTGTATGCATTTTATATTTGTTTGTCCGGAATGAATAGACTGACCTCATGATGTATTGTATACCGTATACAAGGTAATTTTCGCGATTTTTTCATTTTTCGCGGTCACTTAGAAACCGCGAATATTGAAATCGCGAATAATTTCCAGTTTCTTACAAAGTGTCTTCTATAGACACAGTGTTCATATATTTTGTTTCTGTTTGCTTCGGTAGTTGCTGGTATTTTTCACTTGAGCCAGTTCTTTCATTAACCTGCGGCCGCCATGCCGCTAATGAACGAACTGACTCAAGTGAAAAAGAAATAGTTTTGCTTTTCGCGCATGTTGCTAACCGCGAAAATTAAAAATCGCGATTTTTTTTATGTTTTCGACCCTTAACCGCGAAAATTTGAACCCGCGAAAATTAAAAATCGCGATTTTTTTTATGTTTTCGACCCTTAACCGCGAAAATTTGAACCCGCGAAAATTATCGCGTAAACGGTAGTTACTGTTTTACGTGTGTGTGTGTGTGTGTGTGTAAAGTCTTTCATAGCCCTATCTCAGTCTCTCATTTATGAAAGTTATTTTATTGTATTTTATGCTTTTGTATGAGGTGAGACTTTAATAAAATATTTGTATTGTATTGTATTCAAGTCACATACAGCGAACTAATAGACACCGATAACCTAACTTCCTTTCTCGCCAGTCTCGTTTTGAAAAAACACATCTTGATGAGTTTGACCTTAATTCTGGAATATTTTAAGTAAACAACCTCCAGCTCCTGTAATTTTACAAGACACTTGGCACCACTCTTCAGGAGAATTTAGATTACTCTAGCAGATGTAACATAAAACAGGGAGCTATCGAAAACCCAGCAGCCCCTTCCTCTCGTTGGTTCAATATAGGGCCTTATGAGCCGGTCAATAAATAGTGATGATGTCATGGACATGTCAGCAGGGAAAACGCGGGCGACAGACAACTCCCCAGAGTGTCTATCGTGAGATGAACTGCACAGTCATTTGAAGTTTTTTTTTTTTTTTTTTTTTTTTCTTTTTTTTCTTTTATCTATTTTTCCCCTCACCCCACTCGGCAGGAAGCAGAATCACGCGGACAGTCTCGACAGGAAGCCATTTATCATGTACAGAAGTCTCGGCAGGAAGCAAGAGTTCGCGGACAGTCTCGGCGGAAGCCAAATATGATGTACAGTCTCTGCAGGAAGCGAAAATTGGCGGAATTGATTATACCCTGTGGATATGGAGTTGTTACTGCCATGTAGGGATAAAACGGGCCACACCCATGTCGTCTCATCACATGTACGAGCAGTCAAGACGGGCTTGGTTTTTGTCGGATCTGTTATGGACATTGGCCTGCTGTCGAAAGATCACTTTGACTAGACCAAATTTGAAATGAGACGGCTCCTAGAGACCAAAACTATTGTCAGTAGTGATAGATTTTATTTCTAAATAATCGACTTGTTCAAATTAAAAAAGATAGAAGTGTGCACACAAGACAGGATATGGGGGGGGGGGGGGGGGGGAATAACGGGAGTTTGTGGTGGGGGTGGGGGCGGGGTTAAGGGACTGTCACTCTGTGCTGTATGGAAAGAATTTAAAAAAAGCCCTGTGGTCATAGAGGCAGTGGGTGTTTAAGAACCACGGTATCTTGGGCACAACATATGCAAGACGGAGCCCATTCCCCACCTTTCGCTGCCTTTAACCTTCCCTCTTTCCAAAAAGGTACCCATTTACCGCTGATCTGTTAGCGTTTTTTTTTTTCAGTCGCTGACTCAACAGGGATTCAAACCTGCGACCTGTGCCATATCCGACGACCACGAAATCCCAATTTATCCATCTGCTTAGCTAGTACAAACAGCAAATTTTCTTTTATTATTTTTACTTATGTCTTGTAGCATTTAATTTTCTTTACCCTCCGGGTCACTAATTTAATGGTAGATCTTATCAGTAAGGGAGCACTTTCTCCCTATATCAATCCCCGTTCGGCGCGTGCAAAACAAGTACTTACTTCCTACAAAATTAGAAACACATGGCGTTTTAAATTTTGTGTCAACAAACGGCAGTTTTCGATGAAATGTTTGAGTCAGTTTCGGAATTTTGTGTAATTAGGAAAATCTGCCGAAATCTGGAATCGTTTAATTTAATCAGATCTAGACTTGTTTTAGCCTCGTCACGACAGAATCTGTCTTTAGACATAAGCAAACTGCACGTGCCATGACAAGGTTTGCGCATGCGCACATCTTGTTTGAGCATGTGCAGTTTGGCAGGTCACGTTACTACCTGAGAGAATTGTGCATGCCTTTATTAGACTGCCTGGTCATGGTATGAGCAGGTCTCACGTGCCATGAGGTAAGTTTTATCACGCGCGGCTCACGTTCGCTATTGCTGTGAGATATCACGCACACTGAACCGAAAAATTACATTTTAGTGGAGTCCTCGCAAACTGGCTGGAAGATACATGTATACATGTTTGCGGGCGAACTAGTCAATGATCCAGGATCCAGGTCAACCTATGCTTCGGCACAGTCTTATCATTACTGGTGGCTGTAGGATGAGGGAACACGCATATGTAGCGCAGAGAATGTGTACGAGATGGTACTCTTGTTTTAACTGAGAATGGTTTGGGTTTTGTGTTTGACTCTCCTCCTTTTGGAAGCAACACCAACACTCACGGAGATCAAGCACCAAGGTTAAGCTTAGGCTACACCAAAGTCTACTTTCAGCTCAGGATGTCGAGGGAGAATTATATACAAAATCCTAAAACATCTTTAAATCACAAATATCGTCTTAAATTACTTATGATTATGTGCTATATGCGCTTCATTATGGAAACAACGAAAATTTTAAATAAGAGGATCTTCCGAAATTTCTTCATTCAAAATTATGTCAGGAATGACTTAAGAAAACACGTGATCCCCGCCCAGAACAGACTATCCATGAACACCCAGTTTTTGCCAAATATTGTTCCAGTGTAGTTGCTGCCGGCATGGACGATAGAACTGGGAAACGAAGCTGATAATGACAATAAGTGGGAAGCTGATGATAATGATGACGATTCTTATGATAATGGAAACGTATGTTATTAAAATGACAAAATGAGTTTAAAAAATGAGTAATATTTTACTACGCTGAAGGAGCGGTCTTCGCTGTTTGCAATTCAGGTTCTCCCAAGTCAAATTGACTCAGCAGATTTTGGAATCGTGTATTTTGACTTTTTAATTATTTAGTGACAATATTTTTAAAAGGTTTGGGTGATTTCAAATGCCTAAAATATTTTAAGGACAACCTGGTCTTTTTTATATACTCAAATTTTTTGTATAATAATGTACCAGCATATATACGGTTTGACAGTTAGTGCGATTTTATTTTTTCAGCATATTTTATTAAGGCGACCTTAAATGACAAATATTATAAATCAATTTGATAAAATATAAAAATTCAATTATTTTTAGACGGTTCAAGAAGGTACAAATAACTGTGTGAAATGTTTATCGTTGCTTATTGGGTATATATAAAAATTGAGAGGTATAGCGTAAAATGAGGCCTTAAGCCATGTGCGTAATGCAAATGTTCACTTTATGCAACGTACCTAAGTTTTTCACTTTTTGGATTGCTCGGGATTCAAATCCCGATTTATTGATGAAGAGGGAAGACTCTGATCAGTCTGCGCGGATGCGCAGGCTTAGCTGAGTGTTCCCTGATAAAAAAATCTACAGAATTTTTTCACCGTCCGCCGCTGAATTATTGGTCAATGGATGGACATTGGCTTTGCATATCTTTATGAAAAATCTTTCAATTTATCTAGATTTTATGGATATATTAAAAATGACCACTGGCCCTTAATTCAGACATGAACGATTTTTCGCCTTTTTGACCTTAACAAAACGTGGACCGGTCAATGGTTTGAGTTTAACCCCTGATTTATGAAATGAGCCGGGTTCAAAGATAACCTGAACTTTGACATATGTGAACGCACATGCGCAAGATGGCTGAGCATGCGGAGCTAATTGTTTGACATCTGAAATCGTTCAGTTATTGTCTAACGAACTCTGTACGCTTAGAACACACTGCGCACGCCTGCACGCTGGTCTGAGCATGCGTAGTTCAATCAGACCTTAAGACATATTTAGTCGCTACACGGATCATTTATGAAATATAAATCGGTTTTATTTCGGTCATTTTTTCGTGATTTTAACAATGAATTCATTCGCACGCGTCGAGGAAACACCTGCAGTCAAGATGGTATCCTGTCTCAGCATTTTGAAACCTCGCTGGAAACCAGTGTTTCAATTAAATGCAGAATGCAAATGATATTTAAATTACCGATTTTAAGATATGTTTTTCAGATGTAGATTTTTCGGAAATTGGAAGTTAATGCTGAATAAGCATACTTCGATGATAATACGAGGTCGTGAAATTTAGAATCGTATTGCAAAGTTCTGTGTTATTTTCAATTTTAAAATTTATTATCCATGTTCATTTATTATGTTTTTAATTATTCTGATCTAGTCTATCCTATAATCATCCAAGGTCGTTGGGTGCCAATCAGATGATTTTGCATGAATCTCGGTCCATCTTGTCCCGTTTTCAGCTGCCCTAATTGTGCAGGTAGAGTCCATCCCTGCCATCCCACCTCTTCTTTTGACCTCTTTCTACGTTTTTATACCGCCAAAGAAACACGAACTTTAGCATCAGGGGTCCCTTTGCAATTTCACAACTTTCGTGTATGGTACATTTGAGCCGCGGCACGAGAAAACCAACATCCGCCCAGTCTGATCAGAGTCTTCGCTGTCCGCATGCAGGTAGCTTTGTCCTTTAGCTACCTTTTAAGCGCTTAACGAAGAGTATGATCAGACTTGGCGGATGCCCAGGCTGATCTGAGTCTGCGCTGGGCGCACAGCCACATTGTTGGTTTTCTCGTGTCGCGACTCATTTAACAAAACCTGTTCAGGCGCAGGCCCGTCCTCCAGTACCTTAATTGCCTATCATTTACTTTAACTCTTTCATTACCAAAAAGCAGACGACAAAAATTACGTCTGCAAAAATTAAAAAATGCCTTGTCCATGTCCAAGACTTTTTATATTGAGAATTCAAAGACTAGAGGGCAAACAGTGTAGCTCTAGATGAGGTGGCTCATTATGAGCCGCCTCATCAGGATCTACGCTGTTTGCAAATTTTGCTAATTGCGTCACTGGGGCTTTAAGAGTTAACCAAATCTTTAACGCAGGGTAGGCGTAAGGTGAGTACACAACCCATTTTGTGGTAGTCTTTAAGGTGTATGGGTATACCTCCATATTTTCTGCCATTTTGACAAAGGGGAACGACTTTTGTGACTTCCTGTTTGCTTCCCCAGAGGAGGAAGCCCTTCAAAAAGGGACTACTCTTAAAAGAACGAAATTTCTTTCATTTAAGAGTTGATCCCTATTGAAAAGGGAGGCAAAATAAAAATGGCAGAGTTGCTTCCCCTGAATGTGTACTCATATACCTTAAATCACCAATGTGAGGCGGTTCTAATGAGATTTCACAATTTTGCGCCATCGACTAAAAACAGAATTTGCTAACAGCGTGGATCGTGATGAGGCGGCTCAAGATGAGCCGCCTAATCTAGGTCTACACTATTTGCCCTCAAGTCTTTGAATTCTCAATATAAAATATCCTGGACACGGCATTTTTTCTAATTTTGCAGACGTAAATTTTGTCGTCTGCTTTTTGGCGCTCAAAGATAGCGTCTTCAAATATTGACTTAGCTGAGAAGCTGTCAGCGGTGACATCAGAATTGCACTGGCTTATCCCTCAATTTCGCAGCATGTTGTCACTTTATTACCACTGTGTCATTGGATATTTATTAAAGATGTGTACTTAAAACGTTTGAAGCATAGCATTTAATATTATTTAAGTTGGGAAAGTGAAAAGAATTACACTTATCAACACAGCTGTAGTAGTACTGTAGTAATTTAGCGAGAAATTAAGGGATAGTGGGCTTGAAATTAGGCCGGAAGTTAGTCACGTGCTAGAAAAGTAAGCTAGTGCTGCTTATTATTAGTTTGATAGATCTTGCTTCGCGGTACATTATCAAAGAGAACAGAATATAAAATCAATATAAAAATTGCATAAAAGTGTTTTTCTCTCATGTTCTCAATGATACTTGTATCTAAAAGTACAAATAGTGTTCATGTTTTCCATAATATTCTGTCTATAAGTACAAATGAGCCACGACGTGAGAAAACCAACAATGTGGTTGTGCGCCCAGCGCAGACTCAGATCAGCCTGGGCATCCGCCCAGTCTGATCAGAGACTTCGCTGTCCGCATGGAGGTAGCTTAGACCCTTAGCTATCCTTTAAGCGCTTAGCGAAGGGTCTAATCAGGCTGGGTAGATGTCCAGGCTGATCTGAGTCTGAGCTGGGCGGACAACCACTTTGTTGGTTTTCTCGTGTCGCGGCTCAAATAGTGCGCAGACTTCTCGCCATGTTGAAAGCGTATAACATGACGATCATATAGCGGGCGGGCAAAGCTGTAATCATTGTTGTTAAATGTCAACGCTATTGAATTGTGCCTCCGCTCAGAAATACAACGACGCACCCAAGGAAAAGAAAACACACCGGAGGAAGTTTCCTTTAAACATTCTTGCATATTTGATTAGAAGTATCAAAGTCACGAGATAAACAGACAGGAATCGGAAACAGAAAGTGCATATGCATGATCTACATATATCAAAGCATATACAACCCGCACCGCGATCTTCCAGTATCACGAAAAATACCTGAACCACTGAAATTGCTGAATTTAAAGAATAAATCCAAACTTTTATATCAGGGCATCTCAGCCCTTTGATTATTGAAACGGACACAATTCTGTGTCACAAAATTCAACTATTAAGGTGGGTTTAACGCGACACAGGTTGTATGACACGTGCAATGTGTGTCACCGTGTAAACACCACCAGAACGTACGTTTCGTGACACAAATTCGTTGCATGCAGCATGCCTACATCGTCAATGGTTGCATGACACATTGGAACATGTGTCGCCTGTAACCCCGTCTTTAAAAGTTGGTTAAAATGGCGACTCATGTCATGCAACAATTTTTTGTCGCGAAAAGGCTATGTTTTGACGATTAGGCATGTTGCATTCAACAGTTTTGTGTTAGGAAACATGTTCACACGCTGACACATGGTGCATGACACATGTGTAGGAAACATGTTCACACGCTGACACATGGTGTCATGCACCATGTCTCGCCACGTAAAGTTAACAGCGAAATGATACACAGGGGATTTACATTTGTAAAAACATTCAGCAGTGATTCGAAGTATAGCCTACGACAGATAAAAGGGATGATAGTGCACACGCATGGCCGTGTATCATCAGACTCCGCTGTTCTCGGACGTAAAAGCAATGTCCATCGGAGAGAATAAGAGCCAGTTTAAAGTTATAGATGGTTATTTTTCATTATACAGAAACAAGGTACGAAAGGGCTACATTTTGGGTCAAATTATATTTATCATGAACTACTAATAAACCCTTCAAAGGAAAGATTAAGCTCTCTCCAACCCTACTAATCTTTAAGTCACACTTTGATGGCGATAAGCCCCTCCTGTACCAACAATTTCCTGTTTGTTGCCTAGATACTGTGTGGACAGGTGTTAATCTCAACTTAGTGTATAGTATCAGTCGCCTTTGAAATTTTGCGACAAAATTGCCCGAAAGCAAACGTCACGGTTCTCAAGTCAGTAGCATTTCAAATGAAAATCCTTTTTTTATGCCCCGCCACGAAGTGGGGAGGGGCATATAGTTTACCCTTGTTCGTACGTACATACGTGCGTCCGTCACACTTTTTAGTACTATTCTTGTCTCCGCAACTTTTTTTTCTTTTTTTCTTGTTTTTGTGACAAATATTTCATTATCAAATATTGTCATGCTTTGAATAAACTTACTTAATGTAGAATGGCCGTATAAATATGTCACCTGCGTGTGACCTGAAATGGTTACCTACATGAATGAAGTTGTTCTATTCTGTTCTGTTCAACATCTCTTTCTATGTTAATTCCCAATTTGCATTTAGCTGGTACTTTTGTTGAAATAAATGGTATATTTAGAAAGTGTGTTTTTCTATTCTTGACGGTTTTTGTTTGTGCCGTAAAAATTCTAAATATTGAGACAGACAGCTTTTAGCAAACAGTGCAGACCCAGATCAGACTGCAGCAGTCTGATCAGGGTGTACACTGCATAACGTTCCATCTGCATATTTTGGACTAAATACTGCAATGTAGAGCCGAACTGATCCATTTTAGGACAATTACGAAAACAATATTAGGAGTCACAATTTTTAGTATGTTTGAGGTATTATGTGTGCTATGAATATGAAATATTATGTCAACAGTCTTAGTGCCACAAACTCCTCCACACCTATTAATAATAAGAGGCAGGTGCGCTCACTCATTAAAATCTTTACAAATACTGTTAACATATACATCTTGTTGGAGTGTCAAAAATTATCACAGGATTATGAAAACATACATAATTTTGAGTCCTGGCGCGTGCTCCATAGTCAAGATCAAAGGATCCCGACCTTTTGAGTGACAGGTAGGAAAGGTGCAAATTCTAAAGTGCGGTTTCAGCTTACTTACCCAGCAATTTATGGTTGATAACAGGGCACGTGGCGAAGCTCCGCCCCTTAATATTTATCACCTATTTTGGCCCCATCTGTTCATGAAAATTTTAATAACCGTTCCCATCGATAATCGTGGGTAGCTTTACACGTTTTTGTTTGAAGTGGAGCCGGCTTGGCTCAAGTGTCCCCATTTTACCTGTTAAAGTAGTCCTCCTGTCAAAGGGCGCGTGTTAAGGGGGTCTGGTTAACGGTGGGTTAACTGTTAAGCTTTTGTCTCTATTGTAAATAAGGGGACATATGACCGTTACATATGCCACAAGAACATCTGTCGCGGTTACATGCAAATTTTAGGGGTATGTACATCTCTAAAAGCGTGGTCCAAAAAAAAAAATTCAGAAAAGAAAGATACATGTTTTCGTTTTTATTTCTTTTATTAAGAAGCAGAGACAAACAAAGTCAAAATGCAAAATGACATTTTGTCATTTTGCATTTTGATTTGTTTATTTCTGCTTAACACTACCTTGTATACGGGGAAAAAAAATCACAAAAAATAAATGTATCTTTTTTTGCAGTTTGTTCCGAATCCAGTCACTTTCAGCCGGTGGCACATACATCCACCTATCAAATACATTCTGAACAATGCCAACATCAACCACCCTTTTTTGAACCGACGAGGACATGGATAGGCTCGGTTGTCTGTTTTGGATTCGTTCCCTTGAACCTCCTTCGAAACATGGCTGGGGACGGTACGAAAATTTGATGTCAACATCAGGTGTGCCAAAACGTTTTGTTTTCTTCCTTCATCTGTATGGTCTTCTGTGTCAGTGATCCGGTCCGGCATGACCGGTGTCAGACAATAAAGAAAACTTACTTTCTCCACCCCCCCCCACCCCAACTCCAACATACATTGATTTTTTTTTTATTATTCACAATTTCATGGCAAAATATACATAAAAGTACATACATGAGCCAATGGATTAGACGTAGGCACTGCCTATATTTGTCCTCTCCAGTTGGTGTAGCAATACAGATACATATATTTGATGACATGATAAATAAAAAAATACATTGGATAACGCAGAAATAGCAGTAGTTTACATCCCCACTCTCCCCTTCCTATCAGTGAGATACATGTATAATAATGATAGCAGTAATAATAAAATAGCTGACAAATTGATGTTTATAATCACTGTCAGGTGTTTTGCAGATCGTTTCTAAAAGTTGAAACATGCAAGAATAGTAATAGCTGGAAAATTATAATAAAGGATGACCGTTTCTGGCATTGAATTTCAAATTCAAATCTCGCCAAATCTCGTGAGAATCAAAACCATCTCAAAAAGCCAACAGATGTTTAATCATAGCAAAGCAAGTTGCTTGATTAATAAAATTTTCGATTGTAATCTCAAATCAAATCATTAGAAATTTTTGCTGCTGGTTGAATATGAAAATGTTCAGAATCAATAGTAGGGGTCAGCGCATGCAAAAAGGAAGTGTCATGAATTTGCGCATAGCATCGACTCATACCGGCCTGTTCATCTGCGCCGCCTGGCCAGAGAGTCTGATGTTCTTACAAGCATCGTTTAAGTCCTGAAGACCCAACAGGCGAAAAATGAAGGATCTGGCTAGACTGCGCATGTGCACGGACTGATTTGAGTCTTACTGCTTACAGACACACGTTTTTGCGTGTAGGTCGTAGTTCATAATGATCAGAGTATTCGCTGTGCGCGTGGTGCTAGCTTAGACCCTTAGCTACCCTTTAAGCGCACAGAGAAGACTCTGATCAGACTGGGCGGCTGCCCAGTCTGATCTGAGTCTTCGCTGGACGCACATGCCACTTTGTTAGTTTTGTCTTGGCGCGGCTCAATATTATATTAATATGACCTCTAATGTTCATTGATAAGGTACCCGTGATCAGTCAGCCACGGGCGAAATGTTGCGTGCGTGGATACGGTGTGTGTCCCGTGTTTTTGTGATGTTAATGGGTTTCCTAACATATCTGTCACAGCATCTGTTTTTAGCGTGGAACTGTCAGATAAACAGAATAATGGAAACTTACATGCAGGTTATTTGTAAAAGAGCCACGGGCACTGATCACTTAAGAACACGGCACCACCCAGTGGACACCCAACGGTAAACCAACGTTGGTTAAACGTCATGACGGGTTTTTCGCTCTGGACCTGCATAAAGTCTTTCCTGATATGACTGAAATACTGTTTAAATATTGTGACGTAAACTTTGTATGCTTTGTAACAGTGCTTAGTGTAAACAAGCTAAGTGTTCACTGTTCACCGGCAAGCGCCCATTGTTCACAGTAACACGTGAGGCTATGTGTTGCTACTGTAACGCTTACTTTATATTGGTCTCTTAGTACCGGGTTGCGCTAAGCGTCGGGATTACACTGAGCGGCATTACAAATGCTCCCATATGGACGGACACACGGCGCCAAGTGTGTGCAACTATGGTAACGTACCGTTGAGCCACTTGGGTAACGTCGATAAGAAAATTGAACTGAACTGAAAAAAAAAAAAATGCTCCCATTTCAACCCATCAGTCACTTACGCATTGTTTTTCATGCATAGGCGGTTGATCCCATATGGCATGCTTATGCCCAGTATAAGGACGGGCTTTATGACAAATTGGGGGGATGGGTGCCAAGCTTATGCTGTTTTCAAAATAGTTACGAATTTTGAATCATTACAACTTTCAGTATTGCACGTATAGGATTACCGTAATGACACTAAATATCCCTGCACGATTTCTTGGGAAAACTGTAGACCCTGATCAGACTGCCTGATCAGGGTCTTCACTGTTTGGCAGAACTGCATATTTTTGGACACATTGCCAATAGAAAAACAACTTATTCTTGTTTAAAGCTTTTAACTGGCCCGATATTGAGGGTATTTTTGATCACCTACGAGGTAGGTACGGCAGATGAGTGAGCAATTTTAATATTCAAACCACATGTTTCCCAAATTCGATTTCATTCAATATTATAAACTTCAGTGCAGTCATTTAATTATGTTTAAAATGTCGTCTGGCGCGTGCTCATACCTTTGTAAACTTTCTTATCGGTCGCGTGGATGTTTATTTCATTATTAAATATATTTAAGTTCAGTAGGCTGTTGATTTTCGCATACAGGCGGAAAGATTTTCGAAAAGCCGGCTCTTCTTTGATGTTTCAGCTGTGTGAACTTAATAGCTCTTCAGTCTCCAGACACACGCTTGCATTAAATATTTGTAAATTAAAAAGAAAAAAAAAATCTAATATGCAGTATACATAAGTTTTCATACAAATTGTATGACCTTAAAATGTTTTATTGGAAATTTGAATGTCGCGAGCTTTGTTTTGATTGGTTGAAAACAGCAACAGCTGGCGAAGGTCGCGTGCCTAATGTGATTGACACAATACCAGCGCACCTGCTCTGACGTCACCAAATTATGCGCACAAGACCTAAAATGAAAATTTGCCTATTTTACACCTTTAAGTAGTCAGATCATTTCGTTTCCCTGGACATCAATAGGGATTTTATCGGGTCTATTATCGTATATATTGATTTTGGGATAAAATGCTATGATGTATCTCATGTACATAGCGACTAAACAGTTGGGTGCCTATTTCTAGCCCCATTGACCTTCTTGCGGTAAATATTCTACACATGTTCATCGAGTTGTTAACCATTAATAAGTTCCCAGCTGCCCCACTTGATGGAGTTTATGCCAAACCTTAACAGAAGCCATGCCACGTCCACGCACGAGTCTTTCTTTCTGAGTGTCTGTAAAGAAAAAGGTCACAGCAAATGTAACTTAGCCAACAGCCTACTCACACAGGGGTGCACCTACATCGGCCGTACCAAAGCAGGAAGTCAGTTGTGCTGTGCATCACCTAAATAATTAGTTAAACTGTTAGTGTGCTTTATGTTTTGAGAATGCTTAGTAGTGACAGTATGTGCCAGCTAGCCAGGCTAGTGACAAATCACAAAAGGGTCATTTATAACGTATGTTGTCATTCTCACAATTAATTTGTTACTTTTCTCTGTTCTATTCAGCCCCGGATCCAGGGGTGGGCTTTGGGGCTTCAGCCCCACCATTTAGACCTCTAGATAACAAGAAGCATCTGATATCAGTTTGAGAAAAGATATTCATGTGGTATGAAGTTTTCTCTAAACCAAAGGTGTAAGTTATTCGGGGAATCGTGATTCAAAAATTTACTGTAACAGCCTTCCTAAGATATTGAAAACATACATATGTTGTTTCCGTTACTTTCGTAGTTTATGTTTTGATAAATCAAATGAAAGGAAAACTTCCCAGCATGGTACCCCGGTCTAGATCAATTTTGGTCTTGCCAGAACAAAATCACAAGGCTTCTCATATTTTATGACTACTTTTGAGAAGAAATCTCGCAATACAACGGAACTGCAGCACGAGCCGAGGAGAGAATCAGTTTTAGAATCAAGTCAAGTGAAATAGATAAGTCAGGCTCAATAAATACATGTTTTTATTTGTCCAATAGTCGAGTACAAGAACACACTACCACCCAAACAACAACATTAATGAAAATATTAAATTCATATGGTAATGTGTGCGAATAGCGAAAAAAAAAGTGTTCAGTTTGGGAAGAAATTGCATGTTCGCAAATGGAAACTGGTATTACCGTAATAACCCTTAATATAGGGACTGACAGGATCTGTGCAAAAAAGTGAAGACCCAGACCAGATTGCTCTTAAAGGAGCAGTCTGATCAGGGTCTACACTATTTGCAATTACATTTGAATCTTTTAGACGTATTACTGCATTAAAAATAGAAACTGTTCCAGTTTTAGAATGGCTACGGTATTCATTATAGGTGTTCCAATTTTTTGAATTTTTAGGTATTTCTCATGAACATAAGATTCCTGTGTAAATGCATCACTGTGCGAAAGAGAACAGCTGTTGTAAAAAGTGTCCTCACGCTGCGGGGTTCATGTTGCTCGGGGTGGAAGGAATTTGGCGGATGAAAACTTGAGATAAATGAGCTGCCCTCTTTTACATTCAGACGCAGACACAGCCTTTGAAAGGATACTGACAAACTTACAGAAAGGCCAGTCTTTGGATGAGAATCTCAGGCTCAGGGCGAGTGCCCACTTGTTCCGAGATAATTTCTGCTTACTGCATGTACTACTTCTCTGTCTTGGCCTCATTTTGAACCACATAGGTGCGAATAAGTTGGGTCTAATGCGAGGTCAAAGAAAAGTATTTAGAGTTAACAAAAACTTAAAACAGAAAATTTCCTCAAACGCCCCCGACCTTAACCATTTCAGCCGCGAAACGAGAAAACCAGCAAAGTGGCATGTGCGCCCATCGAAGGCTCAGATCAGCCTGGGCATCCGCCCAGACTGATCAGAGTCTTCGCTGCCCGCGTGAAGGTAGCCTAGACCCTTAGCTACCTTTGAAGCGCACAGCAAAAACTCTGATAAGTCTGGGCGGATGTCCAGGCTGATCTGAGTCTTTGCTGGGCGCACATGCCACTTTGATGGTTTTTGTCGGGTCCGGCTCATTTAGAGTGAACAGAAACTTAAACCTGAAAATTTCATCAAACGCCCAAGGTCTCAACCATTTGCATCAAGCCCTACCGGTTTCATATGAACAAATAATGCATGCCTTTACGTTCGATTTTCTTCACACTTCTCCCATATTTCTTGCCAGATTTGGTCAGAATGTGTAATTCAGGTCTTGTTTGGTAGACACATGCCTTATGACTTGTTGTTTCTGTACAATATCAATAAGTACCATTGCGCTACTTCGATTCGACTACAAGGCCGCGAGGCTTCAGTATCTAGTGTGCTATATTTCATTGGATGAAGCTTATGCAGTGGCATAAAATCAAGAATATGTTATTCAAATAAAAAATGACCTCCTCTTGAATTCCTCACAGAAATGTTAAATCATATAGCATTTTCAATACGCCTCAGTGACCATATGAATCTTTGTTTGGAGGATGGTTGGTTGGTTGTTTCTGGTTTAACGGCCCTTTGAGACAGTATTTCAGTCTATAGCGAGCCGTCTCCCAAAGAGAGGGAGAAAGAAGAGAGAACTGACAGACGAGAGAAAAATGTTCATACAACCCCTACCTACTGCAATCACAGTAGGCCCTTGCCCTACTATTATGCAAATCAGTAGTACGCCCCGGCAATGGAAGTTATACCCAGCACCATCGCACCACCCAACCACCCCATTGTATGGAGGAAACGCAACGACTGACTCGACCCATATTCTGTTACCACGGCTAAATTTTCGACAAGATCAAGTGCTCAGTTCCCACAACACAGGGCAGGGTATGATTTGTTCGTGTCCCTTTAAAAAGTTTTTTTCCGACAACAGCTGTCCAATATAAAAGGTTAGCGGAAACCCTGAAACAAAATGGCTGAATGTTGCAAAAATGTGAAAATTGCTTATTGATTCTGTTTGTCAATTCAAAAATGCCATACTTGATGAAAATGGCAAATTCTGTAGAAACAAAATCGATTGTCCCCGAGCCTATTAGGCCGTGGGAAACAAATTTAAAAGCAAGCGTTCGTGTTTAATTTTAAGATTCAACTTGCCAATCAGCACATGCGCGTGCCAGAGTCACGTGACCCGAAAGCCCTAAAAGATAATATGTAAATAAGATGGCGGAGTGTCAGGTTGTCTTTTAGTTCTTAATATGGGCTCTCTGCTGATTTGGTTGTAAACAGTTTATTGATCAAGTTTACGTGTCATTTCGTAGCTGCCTGTCTGTCAACCACCGAGCTCCCCTCCCCGTCCCACCATCGAACTTCCCGTCAACCCGGTCAGGCCCAGACCAGACTGATCGTTCCGAAGCTCTGACCACCTTAATTTACTGATGATTTGTACAGTTCGATTTATTAGGGACAGTTAATGTTTGGGTATGATTTTTATATAAGAGTCATTTGTAATTACATGTGTAAGTCTATTTGAAAAATGTATGTATGCATGCACTTATAACGATATTTTATTTGTTTAAACGTACATTACTCGTACCGAACTAAACCATATTGCTCAATTTGGAAAAATGTATTGATATCAAGTAACGTATACTCTAAAGTTCAAGAAATCGTTTTATTGCAACGCATGTATGTATGTATGTATGTATGTATGTATGTATGTATGTATGTATGTATGTATGTTTGTATGTATGTATGTATGTATCGACTTATGACGGTGTATGTATAAGCTATCTATGCGTTATGTATGTATGTATGTATGTATGTATGTATGCGCATGATATACACTTGACTGCAGTTATTCATGGATTGTACATTTGAGTTAGGTTCTTCGTTCAACGTGTATGTATGTATGTATGTATGTATGTATGGGCATTATTTACATTTGTCTGCAGTTAAAGTGGATACGTATTTCCATGTATGATGTGTCTGTACATGTACGTTGTATGTGAACATATATTAATTCACACGTAATAAGTACACAACGAATGTTTGTTTTGCTTGTATTTAGTATGTACTCCGTATTGATATGTATGCAGTGTGGCTTTATATTCTATGAATCTTATACAAACTACGCACGGCATGTATGTTGGTATATATGTATGTATGTATTATGTATGTATGTATGTGAATTTATGTTTGTTTGTATTATGCAGGGTATGTGTACATACGTCATAGATGTATGTATGTATGTATAAATGAATGACTTGCATCGCATGTACTATGTATTTTTTGGATGTTTGAATTAAGTTTGGTGTATGTAAGTATGCAATGTGCTATGTATTCTATGGACCTGATACTTGTCACGCACGTCATGTATGTATGTATGTATGTATGTATGTATGATTTTGCATCGCATGTAGTATGTACTTTTTGCATGTCTGAATTACGTATGGTCTATGTAAGTATGCCATGTGGCTATATATTCTATGAACCTGATACATATCACGCACGTCATGTATGTATGTATGTATGTATGTATGTATGTATGTATGTATGTATGTATGTATGCGATTGTTTTATGCATGGTTTGTGCGTATAAACATACGACATATATGTATGTATGCGAAATGAATACTGTAATACGTTTTGCATCTTTGAGTTATGTTCTTCGTTTATCATGTATTGATGTATATTCTAACACAGTGCGCCTATAGAAGCAATGGAAAGTTACCGTGTTTTATTCTGCAACAATTCACTGTTTTGGAGCGCGTGAGTCTAATTGCTGACGTCACTACAACTAATGACGTAATTTTGTGACGTTTTGAGACGTTAGACGGTGTAACGTCTCTTTTTCTTTCTAAAATCGCCATAAAAATGTACATTTATCTTGGATACAGTTTAGGACATTGGCGGGAGCATGAACGCGCTGGCAGGAAGGTAAGGAGAGTTTGAATGAAAAGAATAGTTTTTCGGCATTTTTGAGTGTTAGAATCGAAATAGTTCAGCTCTAGCATTAAATTGTTGAGTAATAATTCACTGTTTGTCGGTAAGTTGTAAGTAGATATATCACTCGCGCTCCGCGCTCGTGATATGATCTACTTTACAACTGACCTCCAAACAGTGAATTATTACTCAACAATTCACTGCTAGAGCTGATCTATTTCTTAATTCATTTATGTTCGCACTCTGTGTGTTGAGTTCAGATAGATTAATGACTACAAATTTAAATGCGTATTCGAGGAACCTAGTATGTCAGTCGTAAATGTATGTATGCATGTATGTATGTATGTATGTATGTATGTATGTATGTATTACTTTTTATACGTACTTATGCTTGCTTGTTTTGTGTTCGAAAAGTTTGTATGTGCGCACGCCATATCTGTGTGCACACTAAATGAATGTTAAAATGTTTGTAAATATGTATTTACATAGCATTTAGTTCGTTCGTAAGCATGTTTGAGTCATGTACTTCATATATCTTGTATGCATGTAAGTTTACGCATGTTCGCACTCTGTGGGTCGTGTACAGATGAATGAATGACTAAAAATGTAAATGCTACTCGAGGAACCTACTTTGTCAATCGTCAATGTATGCATGTATGTATGTATGTATGTATGTATGTATGTATGTATGTATGTATGTATGTATGTAAATGTACGTACGTCATGAACGTATGTATACATAAGGAAGTTATGTGTGTGTATACATGAATGTTTATAGCATGCAGTACGTACTTTGTGTATATTTTATGTTCTTTCTTCATCGTGTATGTAAGTATGTTTGTATGTGTGTATGTTTTACTTTATATAAGTACTTATGCTTGCTTGTTTTGTGTACAAAATGTTTATATGTGCGTACGGCATACATGTGTACACACGAAATGAATGTAGAAATGTTTTCAAATATGTATTTAGATAGCATTTAGTACGTACTTTGGCATGTTTGAGTCATATACATCATGCATCTTGTATGCATGTATGTTTACGTATGTTGGCACTCTGTGGGTCGAGTACAGATGGATGAATGACAACAAATGTAAATGCGTATTCGACGAACCTACTTTGTCAACCGTAAATGTATGTATGTATGTATGTATGAACTAACGCCGTTCGTACGTATTATGTATATACGAATTTATTCTTGCCTGTATTGTGTACAGTATGCGCATATATATAGGTACGTCATGAATGTATCTAAACGTAAGGAATGAATGTATGTATTCTTATATTTGCATCTCGTGTAGTGCGTATTTTGTGTGCACTTGAGTTAGGTTCTTCGTTCATCGTGTATGTATGTATGTATGTATGTATGTATGTATGTATGTATGTATGTATGTATGAGCATGTTTGTATTATTGTCGGTTTGTGTGTATGTACGTCAATCATGACCATGCATATGTATTCATAAGGATTTTATGAGTGTATGTATGCATATAGCACGCAGTACGTACTTTGTGTATATTTATGTTCTTCGTTCATCGTGTATGTATGTTTGTATGTACCGTTAAGGGATCGACCATTTGATTTTTATGGGCGGAGGGGTTGGGTGGGGGAATGAATCCTTTCTTTTTAATTTTTTGTTAGGCTCAACCTCCGGCATATTTTCTTTTTATCTTCCACGGCCTATCCTATTTAAAAATTAAGGTGTGAGACAAACAGCAAGACACATGTAGACCTATCTTTTAATGAATTGTCGTTTTGAATTTAATATCACAACATATTAAACAGAATATATTTGGCTTTGTATATGTATACTTATTACACAATGGCCCTGTAGTAACAGGATAATGGGAAACACACACACACACACACACACACACACACAAATAATTTTTGTCTAATATGGTCCTGGCTAGTTTTTTATTATTCGCATGACCGTCCTGGCTATTTTTTTCTTCTTAAACCAGATCCTGACTATTTTATTCTTTTAAATCCCCCCCCCCCCTCCTCCTAAAAACCAAATGGTCGCTCCCTTAGCCTGGGATTTCCGCTCGTGGAGAAAACTGATGTATGTATGTATGTAAAAATGGTCCTGGAGGTCTACGGATGGTGCATTAATGAATCCAGAAAAGAATTATGGGTGATGCTTTTCTTAAATTCCGTTGCTGCGGTGGCTTCGGCTCATAAAAAAACCGATGATTACATACAATATTTACTCGTAACTGGGGTTACTTTTTCATGTCTATGCCCCAACCTCTTGGCTCCTTGTTGTACTTAAAAATAGACGTGTTTAATCATACAGTTAATACAAGTAGTGATACGAACCATACAGGTATGTATTTTTAAGGAACCACCTTTTTATACGTTCCATGACAGCCCGATTATCCGTTTTGATCGTATATAATGTTTTAAACGGACAGATACGGATCTAAAAATCTGATGGGCGTCGCGTGAAATAAAACCTTAAGCCAAGTGTGTACATTAAACATTCAAAAATCAGCCTACGCAGATGCACAAACTGATCAGAGTCTTCTAATTGCACGTTTTAGTTATATCAGGAATCATAGATGGTAAATACGAAAAGGAAAGACTCTGATCAGACTGCTAGGATGCGCAGGCTGATCTGCTGGTGTGTAACTAGGAGCATTTTCATATGTATCAAACTCTACTCCTCGAATGGAAAGGTAGTATTTCAGCCACTTTGCCGTTGGTATTTAAATCTTGTCTATTTTTTTTTAAATTTCAGCATGCAAATGTGTAGGCGCGTTTTGAAATTTTGTCAATTTTGACAAAATTTCAATACGCACCTGCGTATTTGCCATATAAGTAGTTACGCCCTTGATCTGGGTATTTACTGCTAGCTCTTGGCGTAATTGTAGTAGTGTTTCTGTTCTACCTTAGCCATCAAATGGAAATAATTCCTGACAGTGGCCTCATAGAAATTCTAATTGTTCAAACAATTTAAACAATTCCCGTATTACCTAAGATCGTCTGAGTCACTTATCCATTTAGTAACGTAATTATGTCAATTTCACTAGTACCTACAGCTCTTATCGCCTTAATTTATTCATGGCCAAAGCCGCTAGATGTTCAGCATTTCAGTATAATCACTGATACTAAATGTGTCACTTCCCGACTGTAACTAGGCCGCGTCAGGAAAGAATAGCGTCCTGCTCATCGGCGCTGTCATTTAGAGATTCTGTTCTGTTCTCTTTCATTTGTCCAAACGACGTTCCCCAAGTGGCTCAGGGATACGTCTTCGGGACCTAGGGTTATTGTTTTGCGAATAGGGAATACTGATCAAACTATGTAATAGCACAGTCTGATTTGGGTCTTCTTTGTGCGTGCACGCATGAGGTAAGGCACTGTATTCGTGCTGCGTCCTTGTATTTTGTCCGTAGCCACCGACCGTACACCTGTATAATTCAATATATATTGCCATCTAAAAAGATTTCTCGATATGTCCTGTCTAAAATACCCAATCGTGACTAAAACATATCTAAGGACTTTATACCTACGTTGAAATTACCTTCAGTTAGTATTTTTCATTGATCAAATATAACCTGCACCTATCTGTTTTGATGATAGTATATAAACATAGATAATGTTATGACTTGTACTCTGTACCACCCACTACTTGTGTATTCAGAGAGAAGCGAGGACGTGAGAAATTCGCCAGTATTCCCTTCCGACTTAAAATCTAGAATCCAAACTCTGCTGTGATTCGAAGCGGAAATAAACTTTATTTTAGGTATCTTTTGATCTGTGATCTTCAGCTGGTAACGAACACCATCTGTCGATTTCTGGTTCAAAAAACGCTGAAAACTAAAATTGTCTCGGTCTGACCTACATAAATTGTTAACCCCGCCCAGCAACATGATTAAGCGCCGCCTCGTGTTTGTAATTCCGTTAGACTAATCGGAATAGATAAGACCCCGCCTACAGCTCACATGATTGGAGCGTTTAAATGTGTATCACGTGGGTTTGTTATACAGCAAAACTTGACTGCACACCGTTAGTTAGTCAGAATTAGTGCGTCTTCCATAGTAGTGACATTATATCGTTTTACTCAGTGAAAATCAGGGAGGGTGCTGTAAAACTTCAGGGATTATTTAACTACTCAGTGATATTTTCGTAGAAGGATTTTACTCTACCGATGGCAAAATGGTTCCTCAGAATAGCCCAGGTGCAATGAGCGACATGAGCGACCACTGTGATTCTGTAGTATTTGGATCGCAACAAATCCAACCAAGTACTAGGACTCCCTACACGGATGCTACTCAGTGCAAAAAGTCTACAAATCATGTGAAGAGACCTATGAACGCTTTTATGGTATGGTCACAAATTGAACGGAGGAAAATATCAGAAGTTCAGCCTGACATGCACAATGCTGAGATTAGCAAGAGATTAGGTGCTCGGTGGAAATTACTTGATGAAAATGATCGTCAGCCTTACATTGAGGAGGCAGAGAGGCTGAGGTTGCTCCACATGCAGGAGTACCCGGACTATAAATACAGACCGAGGAAGAAGAATAAGCCGACTCCGAAGCCCGAGGTTACTAAGGGTAAAATCACAAAGTCATCAAAATCACGCATTGATCGGAATCGTTATCAAAAATCATCAGCCATCAAGGAGGCTTTATCTCAACATACACAGTACATGACCACTGCTCAAAACAGTAGGCTCAAATTGAAATTGACAATTGACAAAAAGTTCAAGGACAGTATTAAAGCCAGTAAGCATGTATCAGTGCCTGAATCCCAACTGACACCCCCGGGCAAAGTTCCATCCAGCCCGGAATACTCTCCAATGACACCAGAGTCAACCAGCTTCTACCCAGAGGATCACTACGACACGCCCGCGCCCTCACCCGTAGATGAGCCCATCAAAATGGAGCCAGGGATGCATATCAACAACAATCACATAATCCAACAGCCTGACGGTTCATCCTTAGCTGACCTAGATAACCTCACCGATGTTTTACAGCTGCCTTCAAACTGGCAGATCGATATTGCTAACATGGACCTTAGTAAATTAGCTGATACGGACTTTCCAAATTTTGAGAGTAATGTGCAAAATGTGCAAAATAACAATATTGTTTATACACCCATGACGATGCATATGCCAGTTTCAAATAGTGCTCATATATCCAGCAACACTCTGACCTCATCTTCTCATTTCGAGTTTCCTGACTATTCCACGCCAGAGGTTTCAGATTTGATAGGACTCGAGAGTGACTGGTTGGACATTTCGTCATTAGGTGTGCCTGCTCAGTGATATGCTCACCAAATTCCAGTAAAATGTACAATTCACGGGACTGTGTGCAAAATATAATTCCTTATTGTGAGATGATCTGTTATTAGTTGGATTACAATGTTCGCCTTATTTCGTGGACCATTGACATACAAATCGGCAGGAGTAACGTATGTTTGTGAATATGTAAATATTACTGTTATGTATATTTTGTTTAGTCTGAAGAAAGGTTCGACTGTCGCTTTAAGTGTTCAAGGTATATTTATTTAAAGTGTTCGTTGTGATTACTAATAAAGTGGAATAAAGTCTATTTTATGCATAAATGATGGTAAGCGACTTCAATATCGTATTTATTAGTCTAGTTGTGTGAAAACTGCAATATTAATCGTGTATGTTACGCAATATTTAGTAGTTTCCTGCCTTCAAGTGCAAGTCTCTTGGTAGTAATGTTACTACCTTAGTCTCCCTTCGTCAGTCTGTCGGAAGAAGGGGGGGGGGGGGGGGGGGGCTGGGGTAGTAATATTACTACCAGTCTCTTAGTAGTCGAGTCATCTTCGCCATTTAAGCTTGAATATTCCAGAGGAAAAAAAGCCATAGCTTGTTACAAGAGTGATAGAATATATTTTTATTAAAACAGAGGAAGACTGAATATATCTGGATTGACAGACTGTCAGATGGGTACAAGGAAAAAGTATAATTGTGATGTTGTATATATTGAAAGTTTTTTGATACATATTTTTTCTGAAGGTAGTTTTTGTACAATTTTTATAAAGATTTTTATATAAAATTCCTAACAAAAAGTAGTTTTTGCTGAAATCTCTATGCTTTCCTCAGAACAAGCATTTATAACAGATCTATCGCG
This sequence comes from Ctena decussata, assembly GCA_963989385.1. Classification (NCBI taxonomy): domain Eukaryota; kingdom Metazoa; phylum Mollusca; class Bivalvia; order Lucinida; family Lucinidae; genus Ctena; species Ctena decussata. Next base: position 54,107,641 of record OZ022501.1, on the reverse strand, counting down.
TGTTGTTGAACGTATATATCATAATATACTTAAATGTTGTCTCAAACTTGAAACCAGAGGTTGATTATATTTGTGCTATATAAGATTAATTTAAATACATTTCACCTCTGTATATCATTGTAAATATCTATTTAAGTCATTTATCATCCAACGAACTATCATTATTTGACGCCTTGTGGGGCCGTTCAAAGCATAAAATGTACCAGTTTAAGTTTTTTGACTACGTTATACATGCTATGTATTTCAGGTAGTAAAATTGCTGAACTGAAATTGGCTATAGTTTTGTTTTTAATTCATGTTAATCCCAATGTTTACATCTGCTTACAAACCACGTGTGTATACAGGTAAACTGCGCCGCCCCGATTGTCACTCACTCTGATTGACAGGTAAACTACCTACTCCGATATTTTTAGACACAATTACCTGTAAAATTGTACTGGTTACCTTTACACACATGTGGGCTAGTAAAAGGTGTATCATAATTGGGTTATGTAGGCTGATTAATAATTGTTGACATAGAAAGCTCTATGACAGGAATTGGGAGAGCTTACAAAAAATGAACGGCAGAAGTCGATTACGCATAACCCATGGTGACCAGAAAAACGGGTTTGAATGAGAAGTCGCTTAGTGACTATACTTAACCCTGTTTAAAGACGGAACACAATTGTCTGAATTAGGATGGGCTATTTGCGGGGTATCGAACACCAGCATGGAATAGGGAACCTTTGATCTTTTGTTAGAGGCCCGACGATAGTGGGGTTGTATGTGGTTTCTGTGAATCACGCACTGAAACTGCTTCAGAAAACGTGCTGCCTGTCAGCTCTTCATTATAAGACATAGGGAGGGTCTAATGAGGAGTTACAACCTATGTTATTGATAGAGAAATCATCGTCAGATATTCCCCCTATCGTGTCCTGCGATGCCCCTGGTTCAGAGCTCCAAATAGGGAGGGGTTAGAGGATAATTCTGAGATTATTTGGTTTCGTTTCTCAGTGAAAACATATGTTGTGACCCCTCATTGTTACCGTCTTTGCGAGACGACTTTAATGAGGTGTAACACCATATATTTTATGGCGAAATATGAAACAGACATTCCTTGATTTATCCTCTTACCCTTCTTAACTGGAGCACTGTGACAAAACCGGAGGGGACTGGTGTGGACCAAATACTATGACCTATTGGTCAATTGGTCATTGGGTACTCCTATTAGGGAAGCAACTCTGCTGTTTTTAACATTTAATGCTCCTCTCGATGGTGGTCAACTTTTAAAGGAAAGAATTTGCTCCTGTAGGAGCAAATTCTTTCATTTAAGAGTAGACCCCTTTTTGCAAGGGTTCTATTTCCCAAGGAAGCAAACAGGAAGTCGCGGAAACTGTCCCCATTGAAAACATGGTGTAAAGACATGGAGGTCAGTGCTCCAGATAAGAAGGGGTAACAGGAGTACCTTATTTTCCACATTTCTTCACAAAAGCATACGTTGTGACACCTCATTAGAAACGTCTCGCTGAGTCGGTGCTGAAACGGTTCTAATGAGGGTCACAACATATGTCTTCGTTGAGGAATAAGAAAAATACCTAAATTTACCCTCAATTTCCCTCTTATCTGGAGCTGTGGAGGTTTTCTCAACACACCGAAAACACTGAACAGGTTCATTCTGTCGTCTGGTGATATACCCCCACAACCCCCTTGTGCTTGATAGGATGTACTCTCACCTGCTGGGACCAGTCACGAGGTCTCGATCGTAATCACCTTGTGCTGGGCTAGAAAAAACAAACTTCCCACTTCACTCGGTACACACACATTTGACAACACAACACAACACTCAAATTGGAACAAGTTTGTTTTCAATTCAACAGAGCTGATTTTAAATAGATATGTTTGAAATGTCAAAAATTTATGTCAGTTAGAGAGCATATTTTTATCTAATCTTGAGCAACTTTAATACCCGCCTTAGGAGATAAAAATATAAGATTTTAGAGAGAACACAACATTGGGTAATCGAAAAATGTTAAGATAACATTGCATAACTATTTTCCCTCATTTTGGCTATGTTTGATTACTGTATTAAGTTTGTATGGCATATTTTTGACACTTTGACTTATAATAGACAGCCCTGTAAACTTTAATATACCTGTCATCTTAATAGGGGACCAAAATTCCCGCGAAAACTTTGCATCAGAGCTGCAGGAAAGGGGAATATCCTGGGATATGTATTTTATTTCTCATTTAGAACGTGTTTAAAGAGCCAAAAATGAAAATGGCAGATTTGCAAACAGCGTAGATCCAGATGAGGTGGCTTATTATGAGCCGCTTCATCTGGATCTAGGCTGTTTGGTCTCTAGTCTTTGTACAAAATGATATAAATATGACTTGGACGAAACATTTTTTGAAATTTTGCAGACGTACATTTTGTCGTCTGCTTTTTGGTAATATTGTGGCTCCTGTGTAGAAACGCCTCGGTGAGGCGGCTTTGCAGAGGGCCTTTTTAAGAACCACCATGAATATCCCATTTCCTCTGGCCCTGAATGAAATAACACTAAAATTTTTTAAAAGGCGAACTGTAACTTCGCAGGATATTCAATTTCCTTCTAAAGATTAGTAGTGTGTTTACACTGTTAATCATGACACGTTGGTTTCTAAACGTCTCACTATCGTACAATAACCCTTCGTTGAGGCTTTTGGACTGAATCAATCTAAATAAATTATATTTATGACGATTTGTGAAGTACACTGTAAACATCAAATTCACAACAAAATTCTTCGATTACCAAATCTTGTTAAATGCTAAGTGGTGACATGGCGAAAAGTTGAAAACAAATGCAGAATAAATTTCTTTGGGGTGGGGTAGGGGTAACATCCCTGCATTTCTTCAACAAATAGTGTGGGCACCCATGCACATGATTAGGACGGATTGTCGACTTCCGATTTTACTCTTTTCAACAGCGTTTTATTCATATCAGGACACGATGGGAGGGCGATAATGGAAGGCTGTGTGCAATGGAAACCTGTTTTGGGTTGACGAGGTTTCCACCGCCAGCCAGAATCAAACGCGAGACCGCTGGCTTAGTAGTCCAGCGTTTCCACTGAGCTACCGGGGCAACTCATGCCTCACATGATTCCAATCATTTATAAGTCCATGCCAGTCCGACTTTATCGGACTGGCACGGATCTTGGAAAAGATTGTTCTTACAACTGACTAGCATTGGGCTGTGTCGCGACTAATGAGGATCAGCTCAGTGGGCTAAGCGCTGATCTGGCGGTCCCCGAGATCGATTCCCATAGGCGGAAATCTTAAACTGGGTTCCATTGCATACAGCCTTTTATTATCGCCCTCCCATCGTACTGATATGACTGAAATACTGTTGAAAAGTCTGTACAATCGCAAGTCGTCTGAGGTTCAGATGTTTACATTCGAATAATTAGGCATATAGTAGTACATTTAACTGAAATGAAGACCTTGGTATGAAATTGAATCCAAAGTTCGTCATCTTGCGTTGAAACAGGGTTATTCAGTTATTGCGAAGTTCAATAATCTTCACTAGTACAGAGGAGTAGGAAAATCAATTTGAACTGTTTTCCATACCACAGCTGTCAATACACTTAGATAGTGTACCGAAGTTAGTGCAATGACGTATTTTAAAATCCTGAAAATGTTATCGTACTATGTGATACGGTAGTGCAATTTCCTGCATATCATTCTCTAAACACTGGTAAAAAACGAAGGTCAAGGTGTTTATGTCTCAGATCAACAGAGGTATCAGCAGTAAACGCAGTTGAAAAAGGGGTAGAGTGTAGTATAACTTTCATGCTAAAACTTCAAATTCGATATGTGATGATTTTTTTCTCATTACAGCAGTCTGGGCAAGGTATATGTACGTGTATAGGTTAGGAGCCCTCTTGTTGCTGAAATGGGGGTTCTTGTCCCCACGAGGGCGTGCCTTTATAAACGTTGTTGACTATGCGACAAGACCAGACTGCCAGGTCCTGGCAGTCTGATCTGGGTTGGCACTGTTAGCTCACTCCCGTCTCAAAATCTACACACCTGTGGTCAGCAGATTTCCATACTCAACAAACGGAGAATCGGGCGAGCGCAAGCCTTTTGGAAAAACTATAATGGATGGTTTTCTCATGGGATCGGCAAATATTTCCTTTAGTCAGCTGATTTCTTGATCCTAATATCCCTATCGAACAATAAAAGCGGGCATTAATGGGCGAAGTCATGCTGTGAAAGCTATAATCAAACTAGGTTTTCATCTTAGAGAGTTTGACCCGGGCGACCGTAAAACAGATCAGAAGTTAGCAAAAGCAAATAATTGAGAGTGTGTACAAGGGTCAGTTCGAGATAATGACTTTCCAAGGTTTTGCTCAGCTAGCTAATGCATAGTCGTAAAACACTTGGCCGTACACTATTCATCCCTCAGTACTAAGTCAGTGTTTGAACTCTACAAAATGGTGCATTATTTTAGCAGTTGAAGACTTCAATATTCTTTAACGTGAATGGAACACTTTCTGGGGAAGCAACTCTGCCATTTTCATTTTCGCATCCTTTCTCAAAGGGGGTAAACTCTCTTGGAGCATGCTCCAAGAATTTTGTTTACCTTTTAACTCTTCAAGCCCCAGTGACGAAATTGGCAAATTTTGCAAACAGTGTAGATCCTGATGAGTCGGCTCATTATGAGCCGCCTCATCTAGATCTACACTGTTTGCCCTCTAGTCCTTGAATTCTCAATATGGAATATATTGCACAAAGCATTTTTTTTTGCAGACGTAAATTTTGTCGTCTGTTTTTTTGGTGCTTATAAAGAGTTAAGAGCAGGTCATATTTCGGAAAGGGAAGCCAATAGGAAGTCGAGAAAGTTGTTCCCCTGGAAAAGCATGGTGGTGAACCCAAACACCTTAAGATCCATACAGTTTTCATGCAAACAGGAGAGAGACTGATCAGACCTCGTAGACTGATGTCTTCTCCGTTCAGGCGTGTGGAAATGATATGTAGTCACGTCATTCAACGACAACAGTTGAATATGCAAACAGCGTAGATCCAGATGAGGTGGTTCATAAAGAGACGCTATATTTGGATCTACACTGTTTGCCCTCTTGTCTATAACTGAAGAAAAGACGAAAATGTTGTCGTCTGCTTTTGGTGCTTTAAGGATTAAGAAGCTAAATCGAATCGTGTCAGTCAAAAAACAAAACTGTCCCTCCCATACTAAACATAGCCTTTTAATTTTCTTCCGGAAATGTGGCTTTTAATTCGAGACGTTGATATCTTCTTTACTGCACGTATTTCAAGAAACGAACCGCAACGTGTTACAAGGGTCCGTAACACTTGTGAACAAGGCGATTCAAGCCATCCTGAAGACTTCATGCATGCAGTCTGAAGAAAGCTCCACTGTCGCAAATGATATTCAGGTTCCGCACAAATGGTTCGCAAACGGCAAACTGAGGACTCGCAGGATGGTCTGGGTTTGCTTGTCGAACAAGTGTTAAGGCCCCTTTCTACGATGTATAATTGTCTTCAGGGCAGATGCATAGATATTTATCTTGACTTTGGTAACAATTTGATTAATCATTCAGTTAAAATTTTAATGTACCAGGGGTATACTGCGCCGTGGTTTCTGAGGAAACACGCAGACAAACCCCTCATGCACACATACATTCATGGCCTCTGTTGTCAGCATTACTAAGACAGAAAGTACCAAAAAGCAGACGACAAAATTTACGTCTGCAGAAATTTAAAAAAAAAATGCCTTGTCCAAGACATTCCATATTGAGAATTTAAAGACTAGAGGGCAAACAGTGTAGGTTATGAGCCGCCTCGTCGGGATCTACGCTGTTTGCAAATTTAGTAAATTTCGTCACTGGGGCTTGAAGAGTTAATTTGAAAGGCAACACATACTAAAACATAACACCCGGAATCAGTGGTGTCACGCATACCCTTTTTCCTGGAAACGCGAACGTTAGCTAGAAGTATCTGGTAATGTTCAAGGTCTACTCTGATAAAGGTGCATGGTACAAGGTAGGTAGAGTATGGTTCGTCCAGTCCGGCGAGTCAATTGTCAAAATAGAAAGTTTAATATCCGATGTAATCAACGTATATCAAAATTCTGTTTTGACGGCTGACGTGTTTAAGTTTGTCCGCCTGTACGGTTGACAGTTCCGTGCAAGCGGACAGATCATGCTCTCGTGTGTACTATATTTATTTAACGCTCACAAAAGGTGACTTCAAACGGCAGTGCCTTTGGTTTCCAGTGTATTTGTTACCTTTTACCGCCTCCGTCCTCACAGACGGTGTTCTCATATCTAGAATATTAATTTTTAGGACCAGCGTTTCTCGTGGCTCTAGCTTCTTGGAAACAAGGTGTCACCTTGTTCTCAAAGACGCTTAGGGACCATGAGGTGTTACACCTTTCCCGTGTCACCTCGTTTCCAAAGACGCTTAGGGACCATGAGGTGTTACACTCTTCCCGTGTCACCTTGTTTCCAAAGACGCTTAGGGACCATGAGGTGTTACACTCTTCCCGTGTCACCTTGTTTCCAAAGACGCTTAGGGACCATGAGGTGTTACACTCTTCCCGTGTCACCTTGTTTCCAAAGACGCTTAGGGACCATGAGGTGTTACACTCTTCCCAAAGACGTTAATGGCCATGAGACACGCTGATAACAGTAAACCATGTGCCGTCTGGGGTAGGGACGTTAAAAGGTACCAATTTCAGTGGCTCCTTGGAACCAGCCAAGCTGATCCACAATACAGATGAAACCGAACCAGCCCTTGTGATAGTTCTCAATGACCCGAAAGTTTATAGACCTTACAATTCCTACACAATCATCTTATTGAAAGAAAACAGCAGGCAAAGATATACATCATATAACATGGATAGATTTTTTAATATCACCGTATTAAACAAGTCGGTTATGAACAGGAAACATTTTCACGCTGATTTAAGGCGAACTTTAATACACCCAGTTTTTAAAGGTTTTATTAGTTGACACGTAATTTGAGCATCTTTGTGAGAAAACCTGGCTTAAGGACATTTTGCGAGCACCTTCAGAGACCGTCCTCAGACGTTTTTACATCATACGACGTCAAGTTATGCCTGTACGGATTCTGGAGGCTCTCTGGCCAGATTACGCATGCGCGTAAATTGGTATGAGCCTGCGCAAAACGCATACACTCCAAAGACAGGTTTTCTTATGAAATAGCATTTTTATAGGCTGTGCTCCAGATACTAGTAAGAAAGGGTAACAGGGATATTTAACTGACAAGGTCCATATTTCTGCTTCAACCATATGCTGTGACCCCTCATTAGAACCGTCTCACCGAGACGGTTCTAATAAGGGGTCACAATATGTTTGCATTGAGAAATAAGAAAAAAAAGTGGCGGCTCTTCGGAATTATCCTTAAAAACCAACATTATATGGAGCCCTGTATAGGCAATAAATCCATATCAGATGGAGACAAACGACTACTTTGAGGTCAACCTATAGCTAACATCAAGGAATATTACACTCAAACATGAGATGGTACGGAGGAAATGATTTCAATTAATTCACCTTTCACTCGGTCTTAGCCATCTTCGCAAGCCAACGATACTAAGTCCACTTTGTTTCTTACGTAGGTAAGGAACAAAGTGGACTTAGTACCCTTGGCTTGCCCTGTATAAACTGTACAATCATGGACCTGCATTCCTCATGTTACATACTCGATGATATTATAGTAAGTACATGTATACTGAAAACGTTCGCGCGGCTAAGCGGTTAGCGCTCGCGACTGTGCACCTTGGGGTCGCGGGTTCGAGTCCCGCTTGAGGCGAGATTCTTTCTGAACCTTTACGGCGCTTCAGTGCACAGAACCCTTCATTATCACTGTCCAATCGCCTTGATATGACAGCAATACTGTTAGAAAGGACGTAAAACCGCCAAGTCAACCATTCGTACGGATCACGTCTGTTTTCGTCGGGGCTGTTTACATTCGATTTTGAATTCAGACACTCCTGGACTTGTGTAAAATACAATAAACATGATCATGATTCAGCTAATACAAGAAAACTCATAAACAAACTGGCATTAATATTATTTAGATGAATATTAAGACTCATACATGCCAAATTGGATCTACATCTGTGCCATGGCAAGAAAAAAAAAATATGAAAAACATGACTCAAATAAGCATGGACAGTGGCGGACCGGGCCTCCCTGGCTGCTACAACAATTTATGAATCCCAGGGAATCCATAATTTGAAAAGCCTTGACTCTGATCAGTCTACGCGGACGCGCAGACTGATCTGAGTTTAGGCTTTTCGCACATGTCCCAAGTCCCCTTTACTAGTTTTTTTTGAAGCGGTTCATTTGTACTAGATACATGAGTAATTTGCGGTGCGGTGCATTTCGGAGAGTATTGAGTGCACTATCGATGTGTTTTCCTGGCCGCTTTTGACGTGTATTGGATCCATTTGCACAGACGAGCCAGACTGAAAAGCAATATCAAGTGTATCGAATAGTTCATATTTTATTCCTCCGATCATTATCTGCTCTCTTTGAAACCCAACAAATGGCTACACTTAGAAACCCTAGCGCAAGACGCAAGAACAATATACATACAGTACGTGTCAAGACATTCGAACGCATACTTGTGGTCCATTCACATGAAGCGTATTCACAGCATAGGAACGGGTCTGTATGTGCTCTTCAGTGTGGATTTTTGAACAGTCATTTTTATGGTGGCTGGTTTGTGTCATTTCGTCTTTTCGCCGCGAAAAGACGCCACACGAAAAGACGCCATGCGAAAAGACGAAAAAAGGACATGCGAAAAGACGAAATAACGCCATGCGAAAAGACGAAAAGACGAAACCCGCCACGCGAAAAGACGACAAAATAAGAGTTTCAAATGGCGTCTTTTCGCATGGCGTTTTTTTCGTCTTTTCGCCATGAAATCTCGTCTTTTCGCGTGGCGGGTTTCGTCTTTTGGCATAGAGTCATTTCGTCTATTTTTATGGCGTTTTTTCGTCTTTTCGCATGGCGTCTTTTCGTCTTTTCGCGTGGCGTCTTTTCGCAGCGAAAAGACGAAATGACACAAACCAGCCACCATACATTTGGGATCGCGCATGGTTATTGTCTAAAAAGCCTGAAACTGCTGATGACGACAGCTACTAATTGTACGATGTTTGCAAATATTTCCGACGATTTTTTTTTCAAAAATAAAAAAAAACCTTACACGTTTTGTCCAAAAAGTTACTCGGCAACTGGAAACGTTCTTTATATTCTTTCCAGCTAACTTTTCTCAGCTAAAAGGCTATCCTAGGCTGTAGTATTGAAACGAACGACACCATAGCACTCGTGACGCCCAGACATCTCTTCGCAGAAACGTATAACGGATAGTAGCAGATTCCATTGCGACCCCTGAACTCGCAGTTATGGGCGTACCCGCAGACAATATATAACGGTGCAGTAGTATCGCAGTACTGACTTCTGGAAAGGTGAGTTGGATTCCCAACCACACACGTACACAACATGGACACACTAGTATGGCTACACATTTTTTCGCGCCCCTGGACGCCAAACGAAGACCGATCTCTCATGCTCTTGGTGTTTTGCGTGAATGTGAAAGTATAAAACTGAAATCTTGCCCCTATCTAATCGTGGTTTTAATAGGCCTTGTTAGGCCATAAAATGGCTTGTTATTTCTTCTAGCCATAAAATATTTGGTTGCCAGGTTAACTCACGATAGCGATAAGAATGCAAGATAATATGGGATAAGTTATAATCCTTACGTAACCGGTATGTTAAACTGTTTAGAGACGGTATTTCGAGTGGATATATTTGGCCAGATCGCCGCTGTTCGACATCCAGGGGGTAACAATTTTATATGACGTGGCCCGGGAGCAATCTTTAAATTTGATGAATAAGGACTTTTCAAAAATTGCCAAATTATAGACGTTAAGGCGGGGAGTATTTTTGATTGATCTTCTGGTCAGAGTCAACCAAACAACTTTATTTCGGAGGGTGTGAACTTTAGCCCCGGGGAAGGGGTTAAAGGTAAACTTGTCAATAAAATTCGTCTTGCGAGAAAACCTGTTTAATATGTGATCTGTGTATGCTCAGCCAATCCTGCGCATATGCGCAGGCTTGGCTGCGCATAGACAGATCGTTTTTTTAACAACAAGCCCCACTGAAATGCGCATGCGACTGTGCATTGCACGGGCTGGTCAAGTCAGTCGCACTTTGCAAATGTCCAAATACAGGTTTTCTAACACCTTGGTCATATTATCAAGACGTTATCATTGAGAGATAAGGGTAATGTCAAATTTAAGACGTGTGCAATTATGCAGCCAAAAACGATCATTCGGTAGGATTATTTGCAACGCAGCAATTTAAAATATGTTTACTTCACCTTTTCATGTCACACGCTGACCAAATGTTCATGTTGCATTTTTTCTCCCTTCCACAAACACTAACATAAGATCAGCAGGCATATCAACGCTTAACTAACTGACCTATGCCCCCAGCCAAAGTCAAAAGTCTGTGCAAGTTTGGGTATTTAATGCATGCGCCGGGTGACAATAAATATGCTGTCACTTGGAACAAGCAATTCTTTAATCTTGGCTTCAGCAAGTAGTTTGCTATGAAAATAATACGTATGGCCTTGATTTCATAATTTGTCATGTTTATTACATCCGTCAGTGTTTATAAAAGTGACACGCGCAGTTTTTGGCTCTGTGAAACTAACACATAAGCACATTCAAATAAACAGCTGAGCTTGACACATGCGCATACAAGTGTCATCTGAGTGCGATAAATCAATTAAGTCCTCCTGCCACGGAAACCCCGTGAATTCACACACAGGTGTGAAAACACGAGAACACTTTTCGGCTTTTCACACCTAACCGGCAGAAGTGTGGGTATTTAGCAGCTATTCTCAAAACATCGAAAACATATTTTCAAACCTACTTACCTAAGAATTGATGTTTATTTATTTATCGATAATGTTTTGCTGTTACAAAATAATTCTTTACACCTAACGACATTCATTAACACCTGTTTTTTGGCAGAGAGTTTGTACGTAAGTTGGGATTGTATCCCATGCGTAATCACGAGTACGTAATTCTGCAATCAAATTAAAAACGCTGCAATTGTTTACAAGAAGTCAGTTATTTTCTTCTTTTTGCTTACTTTAATTTTCATATTAGAGGTGTGGTAAGAAAACACAATATTGAACCGCGACACGCCAAAACCAACAAAGTGGCATGTGCGCCCAGCGAAGACTCAGAGCGTTTGTTGTGGCTATGAGGGCAGCTAAGGGTCGAAGCTAGCTCCATTTGGACAGCGAAGGATCTGATCATCTGGGCGGATGCCCAGGTTGATCTGAGTGCAACTTTGTTGGTTTTGTCGTGTCGCGACTCAATTGTTTTCTGACGCTGTATGATACATCGCCATGTTTTCGCAATTTTCTCAAAGGGAGATGACTCCATATTGTCCGTGAGGCGCGCTCCAGACAACGAAAACGGTTGTTGTGACCCCTCATTAGAACCGTCTCACCGAGAAAACGTATGTTGTGACCCTCATTTCGACGGTTCTATGGAGGAGAACAGCATACGTTTTCATGGAGAACAAATGAAAATTATCCCTAAATCAAAAAGAATATTTACCGACCACAGGCCCGATGTGAGCATGAATTGCTTTTTGTCTGTACTTGATTCAAACGCATGGGTAAATGAGAGCGAACTTTTATTACCCTTATCTGATGTGCCTTTTGACATTTGCAAATATGGGAAGACACGGGTCAGCCCGCACATTCACGTTAGACGGCCAGTCTTCCCCGTACGCATGCCTCGTATATTGGAGCTCAAAGGTGCTGAAAGCAGCCGAAGGGAAGAAACTCTCACAAGACTGCTTCACAGCATAGGTTTGGCGTCTGTTCTAGTAGGACTGTCGTCTTTATTGGGCCCGTGGCGGCTGAGGTGGCTCAGTGTGGGCCCCAGGGCTCGCAAGTTAGTATCTAGGTGTCTTTTATACGATATCTGCGGCTGCGTTGTCGCGATGGAGATGTCTCTCCGCCAGCCCGCCACGTCGACTCCCCAACCCCAAACACACACCAGGCGAGCAGTGCAGTCTCTCATATAGGCCAATGTTCTGCGCCGTTTTGATTTGAAAATAAGCACAAACAAGTGCAGATGATAAATCAGAATAGAAATGCATTTGTTTATGTCTCAAATGATATTATAGGATCGTACACAGCTTCCGAATCCTATTAATATAGTTATAAAACAGTGATAGCGGTTTCATATATAAGACATACAAACTTATCAAATGGTCGTAAAAGCTGGGCCACGCCGAGAAAAATGTGGGCGAACAGCGAGAAACCAGACTAGACTGTGCGAATGCGTAGTATAATCACGGTCCATGCTGTTTGCAAAACAGTTTCTGTAAATGACCAGAGTGCAAACAGCTAACGCTGGGATCGAACCCAGTGTACGCGACCGGTGATCTCAGTACAAACGATGAAAGAAAAAAAAAAACAGTCACTTGACGCGGCCTAATGTTAATAAACCTTCCCAAATATTAATAAGGTAGGATTCATCGCTCAAGAGGGCATCCTTGGACAGATATCAAGCGGTCATCTCGGGACAGTGACTTCTATAATTCTGCCCCAAGCCTGGAGATAGACCAGCTAACAGCATTGTGTTCCCAACATGTTTAATGTTTACATTTTTTCCATTACGAAAATGGGTACACAGAACATGTTTTTACCCATTTTTACAAAGGGAAACAACTTTTGGAACGTCCTGATTGCTTCTCTGAAGAACGTAATCCTTCCAAAAGAGGTCTACTCTTAAAGGAAAGAATTTTCTCCTATGGGAGAAAATTCCCATAGGAGAAAATTCTTTCACTTAAGAGCTGACCCCTATTGTAAAGGGATGCTAAAGTAAAATTGGCAGAGTTGCATCCCCTGAATATTTACCTATTTACTTGAAGGGGTTTCACCTCACCTCAATGTTGAAAGGACAAAATAACACGCCCATACCTATATGCTTCTTTGGACAACGAAACCCACCCAAAGAGTCAGTCAGTCAGTGTCAGTGTCAGTCAGTCAGCCAGTGTCAGTCAGTCAGTGTCAGTCAGTCAGTCAGTCTTTTTACTGTAATGATCAGTTGCAATGTAACGTACATGTATTCGCTGAGTTTGTTCGGTATCATCACTGTTTGCACATGTGTCAAATAAATCAGGAACGGACCTCTCTCATTTTCCAACCTCGCCATGCCCCCTCTAATCATCATCACGGGGGTAATATCATTCGCTTACCTGTGCTGTCGACCGATCCGGTACAATACAAAGTGGCTGTCGACCGAGAATTTTTGTCGTAAGATTTACCAAACACGTGATACTATTATTAGTGGCTGTCGACCGAGATAATACAGCTGTCGGCTGTCTCGGTCAACAACCACTTTTTGCATGTATCATAATTGAATGATTCGGTCGAAAGCATAGGTAGGGACATTAAATGAGCCGCGACACGAAAACCATCTAAGTGGTTGTGAGCCCACTGCAGACTCAGATCAGCCTGGGCATTCGCCCAGTCTGATCAGAGTCTTCGCTGTCTGCATGGAGGTAGCTTAGACCCTTAGCTGCCATTTAAGCGCTTAGCAAAGAGTCTGATCAGACTTGGCGAATGCCTAGGCTGATCTGAGTCTGCGCTGGGCGTACAACCACTTTGTCGGTTTTGTCGTGTCGCCGCTTTTTTTTTTTTCCACCGTGATCATCCTCCTAAACAGAAAGAACATAGCAGTCTGCTCTCTTTCACTTAATAGTAGAAACGAAATCCAATCATCGCAAGACGTGGGCTATTCCAATTTGCTTACCTGTGCTGTCGATCGGTCCGGCACTATACAAAGTGGCTGTCGACCGAAAATTCGGTCGTAAGCATTACCAATGACGGTAACTGATATCATGGTAATGGCTGTCGACCGTACTTATACTATTGTCGCTTGTTTCGATCAACAGAGTTTTTGCATGTAATGGTGACTCACTGGCTCGGTCGACAGCACAGGTAGGGAAATTGATATTATCCTCATGATCAAGGTAAGCAAAAGATTATGTGGCGGAACCAATGTCCAAACAGCGCCGATCTGAGAATTCGATAAGGCATGGTTTCTCGTGGCACGACTAATATATCAATAGCGCTTTTAACATGCATACTAAGTATTTTGAACCGTCTCAGAGTTGTAAATTGCGGACGAAGCTGTTAAGTATTCTCACAGGTATGCAATTCAGAGCATGTTCTGACAGATATGAAGTATATTTGGAGATGAGAAATTGCACGGAAATTAGCCTGTCTTACTTTTATTTACAAATAAACAAAAGTGCCGATTCATATTATGGGTACCGTAAAATATCTAGAAATTAGGACACTTAAAACAATTACCGTATTTGTCTTTAAAATGAATTCAAAACCATTTTGTTTTACAATGGAGTAGTTCCAGAAAGATAAAGATGGAATGGCAAACAGTGTAGACCCTGATCAGACTGCTCCTGAAGGAGCAGTCTGATCTGTGTCTGCACTGTTACCTCAGACCTGTCTGTCCAGATACATGGAATTTACACGGTCTGTCCGGTCAATTGCAGTTGGTTCGACCTCACAGATAGACATTTCACGTATATCTTTCAAACTGAGTTACCGGTCAGCAAAATGTCCTTTTGACAGGCGCTGCCAGCGGACCAGTCTGCAAACACGCATCGTATGCATAAAAGATTCGCGCTTCGCACTCGACGTCTGTAGATCTGGTTAAATATCGAGATAGCGACCAGCGTCAATTTGAATCCGACTGTGCATCAATGTGGACGCCAAACGCACCTGCCATAAGGTTATTTTGACTGGGTCCCGCCAGAAAAGTCAAATCCAGGTCAGGAAGCATATGGAACAGTAAACCAGTCTATAAATCAGGGTATTTCAGGTCACTTCCACGTTCTGGCCTCTGCCGACCTGCCGTAATTCCAGAGTCGCTATTTTGCGGGCCTGCGGGCCGCTGGCTGCGGGCTGCGGGGCGCTGTTGCGGGCTGCGGGGCGCTGTTGCGGGCTGCGGGCCGCTGTTGCGGGCTGCGGGCCGCTGACTGCGGGCCATTTTCACTATTACATGTACCAACTTTTTGACAGTTAATCAGAATATAACCTATAGGAGTTCGAGACCTGATCACTCAGAAAGAATTAAAAATCAGGGTGTTATGTACACTCATTTTGTAAATTTAAACATTGTTATACGCCCGTCGAAGACGGGTTGTACATGTATTATGTCGTGACCTCCGTCCGTCTGTCAGTCCCTCTGTCCGTTAACTTTTCGTGTCCGCTCCATATCTCCTTAACCCCTTGAAAGATTTTTTTTGAAACTTTGGTCAAATGTTCCCCTTATTGAGATGATGTGCAGAACTCAAACTTCAATGATGTTTGACAAAGGTCAAGGTCCCACTTAGAGGTCAAAGGTCTAATGGTAAAATTTCGTGTCCGCTCCATATCTTGAAAACCGTTAAAGATTTCTTCATGAAAATTTGTACAAATATAAAGCACCATCAGATGATGTGCAGAGAAAAAGAACCATAACCCTATTTTCTTTTTTGATGGAATTATGTCCCTTTGCTTAGCTCACCTGAGCCAAAGGCTCAGGGTGAGCTATTGTGATCCATCGGTGTCCGTCGTTCGTCGGGTGTTGTCTGTCGTCAACAATCTGCTTTAAATGACATCTTCTCTGAAACTGCTAGGCCTAGGGCTTTGATATTTGATACGAAGCATTGTCTAGTGAACCTCTACCAAGTTTGTTCAGATGTTGGCCCCTGGGTCCAAAATGGCCATGGAGCGGGGGGTCTTGGGTTCGAAACTAAAAAATACTTAAAAATCTTCTTCTCCAGAACTGCTTGTCTCAGATGCATGAAATTTGGTATGTAGCATTGCCTAGTGCTCCTCTACCAAGTTTGTTCAAATGTGGCCCCAGGGTCCAAAATGGCCCTGGGGCAGGTGGTCTTGGGTTCGAAACTAAAAAAACCCTTAAAAATCTTCTTCTCCAGAACTACTTGGCTCAGATGCTTGAAATGTGGTATGTAACATTGCCTAGTGGTCTTCTACCAAGTTTGTTCAAATGGTGGCCCCAGGGTCTAAAATGGTCAAGGGGCAGGGAGTTCCAGGTTAGAACCATAGAAATATATACAAAAATATTTAAAAATTCTTCTGCTTCAGAACAGCAAGACTCAGATGTTTGAAATTTGGTATGTAGCATTGCCTAATAGTCCTTTACCATGTTTGTTCAAATGTTGGCTCCAGGGTCTAAAATGACCCCTTGGCATGGAGATCAAGGTTTAAACCATACAAATGCACAGAAAAATATTAAAAAAATCTTCTTCTTCAGAACCACAAGGCTTAGATGCTTGAAATTTGGTATGATACATTACCTAGTAGTCCTTTACCAAGTTTGTTCAAATGGTGGCCCCAGGGTCTAAAATGATCCTAGGGCAGGTGGTCTTAGGATCAAAACTAAAACATACGTTAAAATCTTCTCCAGGACTACTTGGCTCAGATGCTTGAAATGTGGTATGTAACATTGCCTAGTGTTCCTCTGCCAAGTTTGTTCAAATGGTGGCCTCAGGGTTTAAAATGGCCGCAGGGCAGGGAGTCCCAGGTTTGACCCATAGAAATACATAGAAAAAAATTGAAAAATCTTCTTCTTCAGAACCGCAAGGCTCAGATGCTTTAAACTTGGTATGTAGCATTGCCTGATAGTCCTTTTCCAAGTTTGTTCAAATGATGTCCCTGCGGCAGGGAGTCCTGAGTTTGAGCCATAGAAATACATAGGAAACTATTCAAAAATCTTCTTCTTCAGAACCACTTGGCTCAGATGCTTGAAATTCGGTATGATGCATTGCATGGTGGACTCATACAAGAATGGTGGCCCTGGGATCTAAAATGGCCCTGGAGTGGGAAGTCTGGGGTTCGAAATTAAAATGTACTTAAAAATCTTCTTCTCCAGAACCCCTTAATGCAGATGCTTGAAATTTGGAATGATGCATTGCCTAGTGGTCTCTTACCAAGTTTGTTCAAATGATGGCGCCAGGGTCAAAAATGGCCCTGCCCCAGGGAGTCCTGGGTTTGAACCATAGAAATGCATAGATAAATTTCAAAAATCTTCTTCTTCAGAACCACTTGGCTTGAAATTTAGCTTCTAGCATTGCCAAGTGGTCCTTTACCAAGATTATTCAAATGATGGCCCCAGGGTCCAAAATGCCCCGACCCTAGGGTGTCCAGGGTTTGAACCATAGTAATATTTAGAAAAATATTCAAAAATCTTCTTCTTAAGAACCATTTGGAAATGGTTGCAAACTATCAGGTTTGTTCAAATGATGACCCTAGTTTGACCTTTGACCTTTTTGCTCAGGTGAGCGATTCAGGGCCTCTTGGCCCTCTTGTTCATATAGTAATTTCATAAAAGCTTCGTGTCCGCGCCATATCTCGAAAACCGTTTAAGATTCTGCATGAAAGTTCATATAATTATAAAGCACCATCAGACGATGTGCAGAGAAAAAGGACCATAATCCTACTTTCGCTTTTAACAAAATTACACCCCTTTGTATTTTTCGTATAGTAATTTCGTATAATCTTTGTGTCCGCTCCATATCTTGAAAACCGTTTAAGAGTTCTTCAAGAAAGTTTGCATAAAAATAAAGCACCATCAAACGATATGCAGAGAAAAAGAACCATAATCCTATTCCGTTTTGACGGAATAATGTCCCTTTTTATTTTTAATATAGTAATTTCACATAAGCTTCGTGTCCGCTCCATATCTCAAAAACCGTTTAAGATTTCTGCATAAAAGTTTGTTCAAATATGGAGCGTCATCAGACAATGTGCAGAAAAAAAACCATAACCCTACTTTCAGTTTTGACAGAATTATGCATCTTTGTACTTTTCATATAGTGATTTAATGTCTGCACTATATCTTGAAAACCGTTTAATATTTCTTCATGAAAGTTTGTACAAATATCAGAGGATATGCAGAGAACAAGAACCATGACCCTACATTTTTAGCTCACCTGAGCCAGAGGCTCCGGGGGAGCTTATAGTATGGCCAGGCTCCGTCGTCCGTCGTCGTCCGTCCGTCCGTCGTCCGTCCGTCCGTCCACAATTTCAAACAACTTCTCCTCTGAAACCGCTGGGCTGATTGTAACCAAATTTCATATAGAGCCTCCTGGGACCTTAGGAACAAAAAGTTGTTCAAACGGTCCTGGTCACATGACCAACATGGCCGCCATGCCCATATATGGTAAAAACCTAAAAAAATCTTCTTCTCCAGAACCAGTAGGCCGATGGCCTTGAAACTTGGTATGTAGCATTGGGTACGCGAGTACTACCAAGATTGTTCAAATTATGACCTTGGGTTGACCTTGACCTTTTTTACGGTAAGGTCAAATTTGCTTCCTTGTGCTTTTATATGGCAAAATGCTAGAACATAAGATATCTTGGAAACTGTTGAAGATTTTGGGCTAAAAATTGGTATCTACAGTCATCTTAATGAGTACATGAAGATTTATGAGTACAAGAGGTCAAGGTCATTCTTTGACCTTTGACCTAGAACTCTCATATTTTGACAATTCCAAACCATCTCCTCAAAAGCCCCTGGGCCAATTGAAACCAAATTTCATATAGAGCCTCCAGGAGTTAAGGGAACAAAAATTTATTCATACGGTCCAGGTCACATGACCAACATGGCCGCCACGCCCATATATGGTAAAAACCTTTAAAAATCTTCTTCTCAAGAACCAGTTGACCGATGGCCTTGAAACTTGGTATGTAGCTTTTGGTACTTGAGTACTATCAAGATTGTTCAAATTATGACCATGGGTTGACCTTGATCTTTTTTACGGCAAGGTCAAATATGCGTAAATGCTAGAACATAAGATTTCATGGAAAGTTTTGAAGAGATATGCCTAAGAATTGGTATATACAGTTATCTTAATGAGTACATGAAGATTTGTGAGTGCAAGAGGTCAAGGTCATTCTTTGACCTTTGACCCAGAACTCTTATATTTTGACAATATCAAACAATTCCCTAAAAAAACTGGGCCAATTGTAACCAAATTTCATATTGAGCTTCCAGGGATTGAGGGAATGAAAATTTGTTCAAACAGTCCTGGTAACATGACCAACATGGCCGCCAGGACCATATATGGTAAAAACCTTTAAAAATCTTCTTCTGCAGAACCAATTGACCGATGGCCTTGAAGCTTGGTATGTAGCATTGGGAACTCCAGTACTATCAAGATTGTTTAAAATAATGACCTTGGGTTGACCTTGACTATTTTACTGCAAGGTCAAATGTGGGAAAATGCTAGAACATAAGATTTCATGGAAAGTTTTGAAGATTTATGCCTAAAAATTGGTATCTACAGTCATCTTAATGAGTACATGCAGATTCATGAGTACAAGAGGTCAAGGTCATTCTTTGACTTTTGACCCAGAACTCTGTCATTTTGACAATATCAAACCATCTCCTCAAAAGCCCCTGGGCCAATTTTGAAACCAAATTTCATATAGAGCCTCCAGGGGGTTAAGGGAATGAAATTTTACAAACGTCCAGGTCACATGACCACATGTCCTCCATGCCCATATATGGTTAAAACCTTTAAAAATCTTTTTCACCAGAACCAGTTGACCGATGGCCTTACAGTAACTTACCCTAGAGTACTGAGGCTGAATGGACCCAGGTGAGCTACAGGACCAATGGTCCTCTTGTTTGATGGAATTATGCCCCTTTGTAATTTTTGTCTAGGAATTTCATATTAGCTACATTGTTTTGTAGTTTCAAAACCTGGAATGGAATGTATGGCATGGAATGGAATGGAATGGACAGGGTAATCTAAATTCCATTGGCTACAGTTAGGTCTCAGAACCTGGGATGGTACTCTTACAAGAAAGATTTGCTCTCTAAGAGAGAGAAAATGCTTTCCTGTAAGAGTGTCTTCCCACATCAGTGGAACAAAGGAAACTTCCCTGCCTGTCCGTCCATCCCATTTCACCTCATTCCATTCCATGTTTTTAAAGAACAGTACAAGTGTTTTAAGTCATTCCTCACTCCCTGATAATTTCTGATTTACATCTCATTAGGGCTGACACATGTACATTGTATCAGTAATTTGAGTAAAAGGCAGAAGAAAAGGTTTCTTCAAATTAGGACTGAATTTTTTTTGTCACACGGGAGTCATATATTAAGCCTATGAACTGATATTTTCAAATAATAAAAATGAGCTGTGATACGAGAAAACCAACAAAGTGGTTGTCCGCCCAGCGCAGACTCAGATCAACCTGGACAGCTGCCTAGCCTGAGCAGAGCCTTCCCTAAGCGCTTAAAGGGTAGTGAAGGATCTAAGCTAGCTTCATGTGGACAGCGAAGACTCTTATCAGACTGGGCGGATGCCTAGACTGATCTGAGTATGCACTAGGTGCACAACCACTTTGTTGGTTTTGTCGCGTCGTGGATCAAATAATGAAAATAATCTTAAATAAAAAAACATTGGCTGCATTACGAGATAAGAGATCTTTTTGATATGTGCAGCCAGAGAAGACTCAGTCTGATCAGAAAGTCTTCCCTGTTTGTATAAATAATTTAAAATTTATGGGCTATCTATCTATACAGTGTTTGTCATAGGGATTCTTTAGGTAATGTTTTAAGAATTCCAAAGGTAGGTTTTCTTTTGAAACAACCCATTTACAGTTCAGTCTTAATATTGTATATGGGCCATGTCACAAAAAAATAACCTTATGGCATTTCTGAGCAGCCTGATCAGAGGTTTCACTTTCTTGTGTTCATGCACATATGTACTGTACTTTGACAATTTAGCTCCACAAAAACTGCAAAATATCTAGACTCATCTTATAGCTATTATATAAGGTACACTCACCATGAGCAAACAGATGTACACCAGGCTCACCATGTCATGGCTGTTCAATGTCTACTAAATCAAGTTTGTAGAGGCACCTTCTGAACTGTTTTAGACAAGTAGGACTGTCATTAAATTTGTTTTATTGGGAAACTACCAGTAGATAGGCCCCAAGCCCAATCAAAACCTGACATACCATGTTTACCCCAAATATTTGAACATTAGCTCTAATGTTTCCACAAACAGTGTAGACCCAGATCTGACTGCTGGTTGGAACAGTCTGATCAGGGTCTATGCCAAAAGTTGTATAAAATGTCCTGAGAAGATAAATCAAGACATGGTGGCAGTGTCTGAGTATTTACAATAAAATGTTTCACACACACACACACTCACTCACACACACTATAAATCAGATAACCCTACAAGTGGTTTGCCCTGTTGTGCATCATAGCATGAAACATGGAATGGAGTATTCCAGTGGAGTCTGGATTGGAGTCTTGGAGTTTACTGTATAATTCTAAAAATTGGGACACCTGAAATAATAGGTAGCTGTAGCTGTCCTCAAATTGAACATTTTGTTGTAGTGCATTTAAGCATCTAAAGCCTCGGTCCCACAGAACTTTTGACTGCCATGCGACCGCTTTGCGACTGATTTTGTCTGCAACTGACCTGCGACCTCTCCAACCATTGCAACTACTTTTCCTCTTCAAATGTGGTCGCCAGTCAGTCGCCAGTCAGTCGCCATACAGTCGGCGACAGCTTTCGCGTGTCGTCGGTGATTGATCGGCGACCTCACTGCAACAGTTACTGGTCGGCGTAAGATCGGCGACAGGATTGCAACTAGTTTAGAATGATCGGCGACCAGACAGCGACCAATCAACCACTCTTCAGCGACTGGTTTCAATTGAACGGCGACTGGTCGGAGATAGATTGGCGACCGTTCTGCCATCAAACAAAAAAAAATCAATGGAAATGTGGTGACAAGAATGAAACCATTTCAGTGAAAGTTGTCAAGCTAACACAGCTACAGATTCAGTTGCTTGCTAGCAACGAAACAACCAGCCTGCACCTGTATTGTCTATGATGGTGAACAGGCCATTAAGACGGAGGAGGAGAACACAATACTGGATAAAACCTTGGTTTCAAAAAGGCCGCAGTTTATTGAGATTCCTCCTTTGACTGTGAGATTCCTCAACTGAAGCAGGCGTCTGAACTTCAAGAGTCATTTCTGCTGTCTGTTTGGCGCCGGGTTTTTTTTTTTTTTTTTTTTTTTTTGGTGGTGGTGATGGTGGGGGGGGGGGTCCTCTATGTACCCTGATACTAACACTTTGAGCCCTGGTGATAACATGATGCCAGGATACAAAGACAACTTTTCGTTTTAAAGCTAGCACTGCAAACCATGATCTATTGGCGCACGCTGCAACCTGTCGGCGACCAGCCACCAATTGATCGCCGACTCACCAGTGGTCAGTCACCGATCAGTTGTCGAACAGTCACCGACAGATCACAGATAGGTCGCAGCAAGGTTGCAACATTTCAGAGCCAAAGTGTTGATGAAACTGATCAGCGACTGATTAGCAACTGGTCAACGACTAAAATAATACGATCGGCGACTTCCAGAAAACCATTGCAACCAGTCGGCGATCAAAATCAGTGGTGGCTAGTCTTTTGTGGATGCTCAAAAGACTGGCTGCAAATAATTTTGATTGGCGACCACTCGGCGACCTTGTAGCATCCATTATAAAACCTCTCCGCGACTGTCAGATGTTTTAGTCGCGGATAGGTCGCAAGCTCTGTGGGACCAGAGCTTAACAGACACAGATGGAATGGTAAGCAGTGTAGACACTACCAAGACTGCTCCTTCATTCCGATCTGGGTTTGCACTGTTACTCAGACCTATCCCTCGCAATATTTATAAATTTCACGGTAGTTTGGAACAAATGGCCATGTATGTATGCACAAATTGTGTAATTATTAGGGGTGCTACAAGCTATCTAGTTTTAATAGTCATCGGACAATATGGAATGAATCAACAAAACTCTTCAACAAGTTAACATCCACAAACAAATCTTTAAATCAATTCAATAGAAATAAATGACTATCAGTGATTTTTCGAGGTGCAGCCTCGTATAATTTCGATATTGTTCCACATTTCACAAGTTTCATTGGTCAAATAACGCGTATTTCAAATTTAGCCAATAATATCAGAGGACAATGAATGTTTAATCTTTGTTTTTTCCCGTCGTACTGCACTGTGAATACTAGCACTCTGTCTTATATCAATTCACACTGTTTCTCTTGTTTGTAATTTTACAATAGAAATGTTATCAAAAACAGACGCAGACATTCAAAACTTTCCAAGTGGTTCTGAAGAAGAAGGTTTTTAAAAATTTTCTATGTATTTCTATGGTTCAAACCCAGGACCCCCTGTGGCAGGGCCATTTTTGACCCTGGCACCATCATTTGAACAAACTTGGTAAGGGACCACAAGGCAATGCATCATACCAAATTTCAAGCATCTGCACCAAGGGGTTCTGGAGAAGAAGCCTCAAGTTTTTTAAGTACATCTTGATTTCGAGCCCAAGACTCCCCGCCCCAGGGCCATTTTGGATCCCAGGGCCACCATTTACACAAACTTTGTAGGAGTCTACCAAGCAATGCATCATATCTAATTTCAAGCATCTGACTGAGCCAAGTGGTTCTGAGGAAGAAGATTTTCTAATAGTTTCCTATGTATTTCTATGGTTCAAACCCAGGACTCCCTGCCACAGGGCGATTTTTGGACCCTGGGGCTATCATTTGAACAAACTTGAAAAAGGACAACAAGGCAGTGCATCCCACCAATTTTCAAGCATATGAGCCAAGTGGTTCTGCAGAAGATTATTGTATATTTTTCTATGTAGTTCTATGGTTCAAAACCAGGGCCCCCTGGGGCGGGGCCATTTTAGACCCTGGGAGTCATCATTTGAACAAACTTGGTAAAAGACTACTAGGCAAAGCTACATACCAAATTTCAAGTATCTGAGCCAAGTGGTTCTGAGGAAGATTTTTGAATGTTTTTCTATATATTTCTCTGGTTCAAACCTAGGACTCCCTGTCGGGGGCCATTTTGGACCCTGGGCCACCATTTGAATAAACTTGGTAAAGGACTACTAGGCAATGCTACATACCAAAATTCAAGCATTTGAGCCTTGCCGTTCTGAAGTAGAAGATTTTTTAATATTTTTCTATGTATTTCTATGGTTCAAACCTGGGACTCCCTGCTGTGGGGCCATTTTGGACCCTAAGGCTACCATTTGAACAAACTTGGAAGAGGACCACTAGGCAATGCTACAAACCAAATTTCAACCAGCTGAGCCAAGCAGTTCTGGAGAAGAAGATATTTTAGTTTCAAACCCAAGACCCCCTGTCCCAGGGCCACTTTGGACCCTGTGGACACCATTTGAACAAACTTGGAAGAGGACCAATAGGCAATGCTACACAAATTTCAAACATCTGAGCCAAGCAGTTCTGCTGAAGAAGATTTTTAAATTTTTTTTTAGTTTCGAAAACAAGACCCCCTACCCTGGGGCCTTTTTGAACCCTGGGGCCACCATTTGAACAAACTTGGTAGAGGACCACTACGCAATGCTACATACCAAACTTCAAGCATCTGAGCTAAGCAGTTCTGGAGAAGAAGATTTTTAAGTATTTCTTAGTTTCATACCAAAGATTCCCTGCCCCTGGGTGATTTTGGACCCTGGGGCCACCATTTGAACAAATTTGAAAGAGGACTTTTAAACAATGCTTCATACCAAATTTCAAGCATCTGAGCCAAGCAGTTCTGGAGGAGACGATTTTTAAGTATTTTTTAGTTTCAAACCCAAGACCCCCTGCCCCAGGGCCATTTTGGACCCTGGGGCCACCATTTGAACAAACTTTGAAGAGGACCACTAGGCAATGCCACATACCAAATATTTAAAGCATCTGAGCCTTGCTGTTCTGAAGTAGAAGGTTTTTAAGTATTTTTAAGTTTTGAACCCAAGACCCCCAGGCCCAGGGCCATTTGGAACCTGGGGTCACCTTTTGTACAAACTTGGTAGAGGACACCTAGGCAATGTATCATACCAAATTTCAAGCATCTGAGCCAAGTGGTTCTGGTGAAGAAGATTTTTAAGTATTTTTATTTTCGAACCCAAGACCCCCTGCCCCAGGGCCATTTTGAACCCTGGGGCCACCATTTGAACAAACTTGGTAGAGGACTACTCCTCCTGATAGGGGCCTTTTTGCTCAGTCATGTATGTCCAAAATTTTGGATAATTGTAAAACTAGACTCCATTACATGGCTCCACTCCATGATGCCCCTCCAAGTCTCCACTCCATGTTTATACTATGGCTGTATCACTATGTCTTCCAAGCAGGAAAACAAGCTGTTTTCCCCTATACCATGCTGATTCAAATTTTTCATGGCAAAAATTAATTGGCAGTATTCAGTTATCTAATCCACCTTACTGAGTATAATTAAGGCAGTAGTTATGAAAGTATCAGCCCGCAGCCCGCAGCCAGCAACTTGCAGCACTCAGCCAGCGACCCGCAGCCCGCAGCCCGCGGCCAGCAGCCCGCAATATAGTCAATTTGCCGTAATTCAGTCAGTATCAGGCCGTTCATCAGGCCTTTTGGCGAGGCACGGCTAGCGATGCAATCTGCTCATTGGTGTGGGTTATAGAATTAGATTAAATTATAATTAAAATTTAAAAGCCCATAATCAGCTTACAGTTTTCGAGAAGAAAGTTACAGTGCGGACCCATGCAGGATCATGGCGGTAATGTGTATAAGAACACGCTGCACCAAATAATTCAAATTCAAAGCATTAATAATGAAGACAGGACAGATTTTTTTCAAGAATATAATGCTGAGCATATCGCATCGCTTCCATTATTTTTCATTTGCATCTGTGTCTGTTATGTGACGCCACGTATCGTGCCATTTTTATGATGGCGTCATGGCTGTTAGAAGAAATTAAATGCGCCGCATGCTTCAATTCCCAACAGACCCTGGACTTTAGCCCCATTTAGTTGCCAAGGGAAACTGGTTTGAATATGATAATGATGACCTTGACCTCTTTTTTTTCAAATGTCATAGGATATCTCAAATGGGTAGTCTGCATCCTATCTGTCTAACCAAAAATTTGCCTCTTGCAAAACTGAATAGCACAGAATAATTTGAAAGAGAAAGCGCAAAGTTGTTAATGGTTTGATAACCTTGATCCCATCTTCAAGGTAACAAGAGGACTTTGGAAGTTAACTTTTCCCTTATCCACACAATAGCTCTCGAACCAGTTAGTAGATATTCACCAAACTCGTTTTTCAACTGGTATATCCGTTGGGCAAGCCACAGGCGCTTGAAGTTCTATGCTATGAAACACATTTCAATGCCGCTAAACATCTAGGCTATGAGCCATTTTGAAGAACTGGCCTATAGACTGCGTCAACTATAAAGGGTTTTGAGGGGTTTTTTGAGCATAGAACTTCAAGCGCCTATGGACAAGCTAATTAGGTGACTATGTTTACTGACCACGTTATTCACGTACAGGATGTCTTAGAAAGTTAATTTTTCCCTCACCTTTACGATGTCTCTCCGACCATTGCATAGATTTTTTACTAAACTTGTCTCGATATTCCATTTTAGCAAACCAAAGAATTGATTAGATTGATGGCATTGACCCGTGTTTGAAAGTTACACCAGGACTTTTCCTAGAAATAAAGTACCTCTTGAGCCAGAAGATGGCTAAGCTTGCATGTACGTATCACTGGGACAAACAAACAGCAGATTAGATTTGACCTTGACTCTATTCTCAAAGTCACTGGTAGACCTCCCTTTTTTTTTAAATCAGTAGATAATTTTCACCAAAGTTGTATGGATGATTTGCTTTTGGCGACCTTGATCTAGCTTTCAATGTCGCAAGAGGGCTTTTTAGGGGCGATATTTGGGAGACAGCGAAGAGCGTTGTAATGCAATGGTGTTGGGTAGGGGCCATCTGTTTTCTCAAAAAAAAAAAAAAAAAAAAAAAAATAAATAAATAATAATCTAGTTTTATGAACAGAGTTATAAGAAAAACTGTTACACAATATTTCAAAATGCAGTTGATCATAAAACAGCTTTGAAAGTAGAGCATTAGGTTAACAAACTTTTAGATGCGCAATTAGATCTTATGATTTTAGACGCGACCTGAGAATTCTGTCACTCGTACACTGTATAGCAAAATCAAAAACCAGCTTGCGCACCCGCACAGCCTGATCAGAGTCTTCGCTCTTCAATATGACGATTTTTCACTTTCTTTAGATGCTAGTCGCGAACGGAGAAGGCTCTCGTCGGACTGCGCAGAATGCGCAGGATGATCCGAGCCTTCTCCGTTCGCACATTAGTGAGACGTATTTTCACCTCGAGCGGCGCATTCGACTTTTTGATTTATGTAGGACTTTCAGCAAATTAAATTATCTTGTGGCATATGACGGCTTAAAATAAACATAGTTTATATTTTGGTAATAATTTAATGCAAAAAAAAGTTGTTTTGCGCAGAAAAAGCAACAAACAAACAAAATGCATCATACATATATGTACGTATATACGCACTATATAAAATAGGTAATGCCGTGTGAAACGGCATAGTAACGCAGGGACGACACTTCCAAGGTCAGAATTAATGTTCGCCACCAGATGATACGCTTCCTTAGCATTTGTGATAGTGCAGTGCAACCACAAACGAAACAAAACACAACAACAACAAAATACTACTGACTATCACAGAATAGTTTTCTCATGCAAAATGTTTAGTCTAGATAAACGTCTAGTGTCCGCCTCATACCTTATGTAGATAAATGATAATAATAACAATCACTAAGTCACTCGAATAATAAGTCATTCGAATAATTTAATATAGACCGTTCAAAGTTCGCCTGATTGCAATTCTACAGGCTACATTTTAGCGTTATCATCGAAAAATGCGAGTCTATCCCATCCAGAATGTGGGAAACGCAGCTTTGTTGGTAAATTATGTGTATCGTTGGTGGAAACCTGAAAATGTGTCATCTCTCTCTCTCTCTCTCTCTCTCTCTCTCTCTCTCTCTCATTGTTTGGCGAAAGACGCCAGTGCAATGATAATGTTCTTAAAAGAGTACATGTATGTGCATGTAAGATAGTTAGGTAGTGAACAGACAGACAGACAGATAGATAGATAGATAGATAGATAGATAGATAGATAGATAGATAGATAGATAGATAGATAGATAGATCGCGAACTGTCGCAGGACTTAGAAAATTACAGTACAAAAATAAATAAATGAATAAATAAATCACAGAAGCTAACATTAATGTGTTTGACTAAGCACCACTAAATAGATCTTCAACCTCAGAATCTAGTATGAAAAGTACCTTCAACATCAGCAGAATCTGTACCATGACTTCATAGATTTCAAACAGGCATTTGACAAGGTATGGCGTGCAGCCTTATGGAGCACCATGCGGAAGTACAATATCAATGCAAAGCTAAGTTACGCCGTTGAGCAGCTCTATGACATGGCTATAAGTGAAGTTCAGATGAATGGCAGCACGGGTTAATGGAACAGAGCAACAGCTGGACTAAGGCAAGGGTGCCTTCTCTCACCCACCCTATCGAAAGCAATATGCCCAATGCTCTGGAAGAACATGATGGAAAAAGTTAGCATAGGCGGCAGAACTATTACCAACCTGCGATATGCCGATGACATTAAAGCTCTTGCTGAGGAAGAGCCGGAAAGTGGTCTTTGTTGAAAGTCTCGACAAAACCTGCGCAAGGAATAAAATGGAGATAAGTGCTGGCATCCTGAGGTAGATCAGGGGAAAAGAACAGAAGTTGGAAAGCTTCAAATACCTTGGAGCAATTGTCTCAGATGATCGCTCAAAACGTTCTCTCAAGAATTGCGCAAACTACCGTAGCTTTCACAAGGCTGAAGCCACTTAGCAGCAGAGTTAGTAGAAAAAACAACAACAGGCCTTTGAGATGAAATGCTACCGAACGTTACTGAACATCTCATACAAGGACAACGTGACTAATGAGGATGTTCGCAGAAAGATACAAGCAGCCATTGGAAAATATTATGAACTCCTTGACCATGGTCAAGAAACGGGAACTAGGATGGTCATCTGGCTTAGCAAAGATGATTCTACCGGACACAGTGAAAGAAAAAAAACATAGACAGAAGAAGAGATAGGAAGACAGTATTTAACAATGAATAGGTATGGACTTTACCAGCTCAGTCAGGGCAGCTGAAAAGAGGACTAGGTGCAAAGTCATCTTTGGTGCCCCAAGGTGATGCCAAGGTTATGGATGGACTAGACTAGAAAATTTAGTTTGGGATTGCCTTCTTAACATGGTCTTCATGAAACACGCGATAACAATAAGACTAATTCAAAATGCACTATAACGTTTTTTCTGCGTTTATTTTAGGGGAGAGTCGGGTAACTTCGAACAGCGGGCAAATTCGGACACTGACATTGTTTCCTTTATATGTCGGTTGTTTGGAAGTAAAACAAAAATTAACTTGCCAAACAGAGAAAATCCTGATGAGACGGCTCATAATCGTCTGGATTTTCACTGTTTGCAATTGTATGTCCGAATTTACCCGCCTGTCCGAAGTTACCCGACTCTCCCTTATTTCATTTATATTCCTCACACTAGTAATATAGTTGCACCAATGATACATACAGCGTACTAGAATTTGAAGAATTATTTGTGGTGTAGTTTATTTCCCGTACTTAACCATGTTAACTTTTACGCAAGACCTTTACTTTTTTGAATACTAATGTATTTTGCATACTTGCACTGCCGAACGTGCGCGGTTTTTTTTTTAAAGTTGGAGGGGCTTATGATGCTTGTACTTTAGTATGAGCCGCGTAATGGGAAAATCTGTGTGAAGTACATACGAAACCGAGCACGCCCAGAGCACCCTGCGCACTTGCACGGCCTGTTCAGGTCATGCGCATTTTACTCGGACAATAAATCTGAACGGTGGAGCAGCAAACTATGAATGTTCTGAACAGCCTGCGCGTGCGCAGGCTGGTAAGGACATACAAAGTTCGCGTATTTCTTATGGTAGATTTTATAAAAAGAAATAAAAAAAGATATGTGGATCATATGTCATAATCTTGGCCCATATAAAGTGCACAGGGATTGATAGTGTGACAAACAATCCGCCCACTGCTATTTGACACAATATGAATAATATTTTGCATTTAAAAAAATAGAAAACATATGACTATTAGTAGCACACACCTCACACAAACTGGGTTAGTTGTTGTTGTTGGTGGTGTTGCTTTACGTCCACGGTACTGAAACAGCTATGGTCATGTCGGAACGGTCAGTTAACCTAACCACACTATTCCTGGGCAGGCTTAGACCGCTTAGCGGTTAACCAGTGCTATAAGTGAACCTACACTGTAAAAAAAGTTCCATAGATATTACGGTAGAATAACTGGAAACCAGCCGCCAGGCCATTTCCCGCTATTTTACGGGCGCCCGTAAAAATTACAGGAACCATCCCGCCGGTAGAATAGATTAGAGAAGGTGTTGTGTTTTAGTCATATAGCCCTTCAACACTATAAAGTTAATTTCGAGTACGGCCAGTTAATATAGCACTACCATATCGTGATGTCCGAAAATGTCTTACAAGCAAAACGCCAGTAAAAATAACGGGAAATGGACTGGCAGCTGGTTGCAAGTTATTCTACCGTAAAATCTACGTTTCTTACAGTGTATTTTCGCCAGAAACTGACAACTGCCCTTCAAATGAATCAATGTCAACGAAAGTAAGTGGACGGACCGGTTATCGAACCCGGAACCTTTGGCTCTTGAGTCAGACGCGCTGCCGCTGCGCTACGCGGCCCGACAACTGAGTTAGTGTTGTCAGGGACAACTGCCCTTCAAAGGAATCAATGTCCACGAAAGTAAGTTGACGGACCGGGTATCGAACCCGGGACCTTTGGCTCTTGAGTCAAACGCGCTGCCGACTGCGCTACGCGGCCCGGCGACTGAGTTAGTGTTGTCAGGGGTTAATAGCCCATCAGTAAGTATTTCAGATAATATCGAGCCGTCTCGCGGGGAGAGGGTTTACTTGAATATGAACTTGTCAAAATAAGTTAAGACCATTGTAAAATTGTCCTTAAGACACACAGGAGCCTTGGGAGCTCAGTACGTTAAGCTCTGGCCTGCTGAACTAGCGGTCGTAAACGGGGTTCCACTGCACACAACCTTTCATTATCACCCTCCCATCGCCATGATATGACTGAAATACTTGTAAAAAGGTTGTGAATTCACAATCCATCAATCCATCCATCCAGCCAGCCAGCCAGCCAACCAACCAACCAACAATCTAATGACCCGTCCATCGATCCAGCCATCTATCGGTCGCTCGATCGATCGACCGATCCATCCATCCATCCATCGATTCACCGATCCATGCATCCATCTCAAAGACACAATGACAAAAACGCTTATGATACACTGGGCCAGACAAAAGCAAAAACTAAAACCATACATCAAACACTGGTAATAAGAAAATAGGAAGTGAGAAGGGGGAAGTATAAAGTGAGAAGAAGGAAGTGGGAAGTTAGAAGGACGAAATGAGAAGTAGAATCCGAGAAACAGGAAGTGAGAAAAGGGAAATGGGAAGTCAATATCAGTCATTTGTTAAACTAAGAAAACCTGGTGATGACCCCCTTTTTCCAACTCCTCACTCCCTACATATACGTTCTCACTTATCACTTCCTACTTCTCACTTCCAACTTATCTTTTCCTCCTCTTCATTCCCTCATTCGCCTCTCTTACATAATTCTTCCTAGTTAAGATAAATTCGGACATACCATTGCAAACAGTGAAAATCCAGATGAGACGGCTCGTCTCATCGGGATTTTCACTGTTTGCCCAGTTATATTTGTTTTAATTCCAAACAAATGACATATAAAGGAAACAATGTCACTGTCCGAATTTACCTGTTGTCCGAAGTTACCCGACTCTACCCTAGTGTAATTAGAAGTAGGAAATGAGAAGCCACCACCGGTCTTTCGCAGAAAAGCCATCACCGCTCGTTTGTAAGTTATGTCAACGTTTCTTTTAAAACATGTCGGGCTTGAAAAAAGAAATACATACTGGATTACTCCAAGCATGTGGCACCCTACTTGTTTCTTTATATTGAAATGGGACAAATCCATTTCAGCCCCGGATCCAGGGGTGGGCTTTGGGGCTTCAGCCCCGCCACCTAGGCCTGGTTAGATTGAAATACATGTTGTCACATCTCATTAGAATCACCAAGGCGAGACGATTCTAATGAGATATCACAAAATATATTTCAAGGCAAAAAAGACAATATCAAATTAATGCCTAATTGTCATATACTTTCAAGCTCCACTCCCCCCGCGCCCCTCCCCACTTCCCAAATACATCTCGGCACTTCCCAGCCCCACCAGTTATCCAGAGCCCCATCAGTATGTGGTGGTCTGGTTCCAGGCCTGCATTCGTAATATCATGGAGTAGTTTTTAGGGTGAATGGGTACACCTCCAAGATTTTCCGCAATTTTTATAGGGGGGGGGGGGGGGACAATTTTTGTGATTGCCTGTTTAATTCATGTTTAATTTAATAAAAACTAAAGAATTCATGTAGCCACATCTGCAGGCTCCATTTGTCAGTATAAAATTTTAAAGGGAAAGACCCTGGTTTTTGCCCTGAGATGTAATCAGTTGAAATTATCTTCTGCTACGCCCTGAATGTGGTTTGTGAAACAAGGCCAATAAGTTTGAATTCAGACTACATATTGTATTGATATCTAGGCCTAAATTTCCGTTTTTATTTATTTATTTTGCTGTATAAGTAATTGGACACATACTTATGTGGGTCACTTGGTGTAAGCTGTATATATTTTATACGTACCGGATGCAATATATAGTGACTAAGACATATCGAACATGACATTAGTTGCTTTACATTTAGGCGTATATGTACGTTTTCAAGGGAAGCAACCCTGCCATTTTCATATTTGCCTCCCGTCTCAATGGGATTCAACACTTACAGTAAAGAATTTGCTCCTCTTGGAATTATTTTGTTGGCTATATGGATGCCTTTATCAAATCAGCGATGATAAGGCAGCAAAAGGTTAAGGACAGGCTCCGCCTTGCATATGATGTGCCAAACTGATACTGCGGGCCTCTAACCTCCATTGCCCCGACGGCCACAAGTTTCAAGTTTCGAAGACTTTTGTAGACCCTTGCCATGCTTATATAAGCTCTCTATTGACACAATTAACTAAAGTTTCGCTATGCAAATACGCACCTGCGTACTGAATTTTTGTCAATCTGATATTCGCAAATATGTCCTCGGTACAAGGAAAAGGACCCTGTAACTAAAGGTATTCGCAGAGATCAAAGGGGCCACTGGAGAATATGAGATCTCCTGACCATGGTCAAGAAACGGAAACTAAGGTGGTTCGGCCACATCTCATGGTAACCTGGCTTAGCAAAGACGATTCTACAGGGCCCAGTGCGAATAGACAAATGAAGAGGCGATAAAATAATACATAGGAGTGGGCAGGGATGGACCTTGCCAACACAACTAGGGCAGCTGAAAACAGGAATAGGTGGAAAGGGATTGTTTAAGTTATCTGTGATGCCCAACGACCTTGCAAGGTTATGGGATAAATTAGACTAGACTAGACTAGACCCTGATAATTTTTAAATGTTTAAACTTGAATTTACTGCAAAACTAGTGATATTTGTTTCCGGTTCCGGCCAATATCTAGAAAAGGCATAATATTATGAAGATGAGTGCGAGCCGACACATATGAGCCGCGACACGAGAAAACCAACTGTGCGCCCAGCGAAGACTCAAATCAGATCAGGCAGCCGCCCAGCCTGATCAGAGACTCCGCTGTGCACTTAAAAGGTGCCCGGGCTGATCTGAGTCTTCGCTGGGCGCTCATGCCACTTTGTTGGTTTTCTCGTGTCGCGGATCATATTATGTATTCAGCAGCAGCCATGATAACCTACATGAATAATCAGGTCTCCGAGGCATATTGTAAAACACTATGTTTTTTTTATTTTGATTTGTTTATTTATCATTTTTGAAGCAATCAAGAGGTCAGTGAAATGATCTACCCTTGTCATAAACCCGGCACTGCCTATGTTTAATCGAAAGAAAGCAAGAT
Source organism: Ctena decussata (assembly GCA_963989385.1). Lineage (NCBI taxonomy): Eukaryota > Metazoa > Mollusca > Bivalvia > Lucinida > Lucinidae > Ctena > Ctena decussata. Next base: position 54,073,525 of record OZ022501.1, on the reverse strand, counting down.
AGACCCAGGGAAGTGCAAGAGTCTCTTACACTTCCATGCTAGGCCTATGTTGTTTGTTATTAGTCGCGAGGTTTGCATTTTGAAACAACATCTTTGCAACTCAAAGATGGTTACAGAAGATACACGTTGCACAGAAACATGGAATTATTAAATCAATAGAAGACCTGATTTACACATTCTGACCGAATCGGGCAAGAAAATATTGAAAGAAGAAAAAAAGCGGTAAGGAAAACCAAGAAAGGTAAAACACATTTTTTTCGAAAAGAACTGGGAGTGCTCGATTCGAATTAGGCACCCCAAATGTACTGTTGTGGTTCTGTTATACTATATTCACAACATATAAATTTGCATTGATCAACAAACAAGACAAATTTGCCAAAATCTTTGAAACTGGATACAATTTCCGACGCAAAGAGGTGTGTTTGTATTTACTGCCGGTAGTCAATTACATACCTAATTAGCAGATACAAGTATAGGTTAGAAGTTATTAAGAAATTTCTTCACAATTTAGAATCTGCGAAGCGGAGCGTAGCAGATTCTAAATGTGAAGAAATTTCTTAATGACTTCTAACCGGCTTAGACTGCCGTCAGTTTTCTTGAAAAATGTCCATCTCTTGCTCCATTGTTTGCCCCTAGAGACTACATCAAAGATCAATGCTCTTTTGCACAAAAAGAAATCTTTATAGTACCTGCTCCATTTATTCATTCACCTTTTAGTTTTCTTGAAGTGCAGATCTTATTGCTGTTTTGAGTTAAAAAAAAAAAAAAGGTTGGATGCACATATGAAGGAGCTAGCCTCATAAGATGTTGGAATACATTTAACAAAGTGGACGGTCTAAGGAGAATTCATATTCTTGTGGAGTTTCAGATGACACATGTGTGAATCAGTTACCATTCTTGTGTGCAGAAAATTATTCCAGTAAAAAAGGCTATTAAAAGATAAAACCAGAAATTTGAAAAAAATGAAGGAATGCACTAGCAAACGTAATTTTACTGGATAGGAACATGTGACCTAAAAGACATAGATCAGACTGCATGCGCTTAGTAACTGCCTGCAGGCTGCTTAAAAAACTGTTGTTGTTTTGTTCTTTTTAAAGATAAAACTTTCTTTTTTCGTGCTGTTAAATATTAATATTTGAAGAAAAAAAAAACAAAAACATTCTAATATTGTTAATTTATTGTATTTAAAATATTGTTGAAACTGTATGCGTTGTATTTGTATTTGTTCCACATTTCTATTGATCTGTCAGGGGTCTACCTTGTGATTTAACAGAAAAAGAAATGGCAGACCATATATAATTCAATGGACATCAAGATTACAAGGTCCATTTTCTCAGACAGGTGGAAGGGAAAGTTTTATTACTCTCAGTCAATCGGAAGCTTTATTGCTGATTTATGTCTTAAGAACTTTTCATAATGGCTAAGAGTTCTTTCTAAGTCATTAAGAGGGGCTCTTCACAACATAGTCAGCTCTCAAAAAGGCTTCTGATTGGCTGAAAGGATGGACAATTTAAAAACTGCAGTATAAAAACCTATACATAGATCTACCCGTGTGTTCTGTAAAGAAGAAGATCAGATTTTATCATGGGTCATTCAAGTGACTGATAAGAGCCGCTAAACGCGAAACAGTTGCTTCACGCCGCTGTAAAGAGCCGCTGACTCAAACGAGTCTGCGAATTGGTGCAGCGTGGTTATTACGTTTGTTTAGTGCCTGCAGGTTTCGCAGGGCCTGTATATGATTTATGCGAACAGCAAAGGCTCTGATCAGACTGCGCGAATGCGCAGGCTGATCTGAGCCTTTGTTGTTCGCGTAATCCGTAAGTATCCTTTTTGTTTCACAATGACCGTCGCGGCATATGCCCAAACTTATGAATGAAAAGCATAAAAGTACGCTAATTGTTTGCTAATTGTGAAAGAGTGTCAGAAATTGACAAGTGCTTACCTGCTGTCAGCCTGTCAATCAGCTCACATGATTGAGATCAGCTGTTCTGCAACAGGTTGGGCAGTAGCTTAGCATTTTTAGCACAACGTGGTCATACTGAGAAACACGTTTCTATTGTTCTCCCAGTGGCATTAAATTTTGCGTTATAAGTTGTGGCATGCCGTCCAGATTAGATCATTGTCTTGCTGTATTGTAGACGCGTTAAAACGCATTTTGCAATCTGAATAAATAACTGAATTGAATATTTATGTTTTTCACTACAGTATCGCAATCGTAAATGACTGTTTTGGCAACCAAGTAACATCCTTGGATTCTCATATACAATTGTTAAAAACATACTTGCGCCATTTTAGATGGCAATAACAATGATCTACTTTCGATATCGTAAACTTGAATTAAGGTCAAAATACAATGTACATGCGTAGGACCCCATTCATAGTCGCCATGTTGTTTACATAATATTGCTTCACGGGGAACCAGAAATGGAAACCGTATTGTATGGAGACATTTTGTCATTTTTTCCAAAAAACAAAAACCTCTCCTTTTCGATGTGGAGCAGGGACGGACACACAGACTCGGTGCCAGGAGTGTGCAACAAAGGATTCCCCTCTTCCTGCCCCTCCCCTCCCCCCACTTCTGCTATTGATTTTGTTATATGTTTCTCGTCGGCGCTAATGCTAGCACTCGGACGTCGACATCAGCGTTGATTCTGTTTTGTACGAGATATTAAGAGGACTCTTTCTAAACTTATTGGAGTACGCTAAATTTTCTCTGTTAGAAGATACTTTCCAGCGCGAAAATCTCGTGCGGCAGTATAATAAAGGTAGAAATAAAGTTATAATAAAATATTTATACATAAAAGAGAGTTAACTACTGTTTCTATGTTCATATGAACTGAATAACAGCGTTCCACACACGTGTTATTGTAATTGACTTCTAGATTGTAAAACAGAAATAGGACAACAAAAAACCACAAACCTGGGATTTTATCAGTTTAACTAAAAGTGGAAATAGTTTTGGCAAATATGACTTTCATGAGCGGGAGGTCTGGTACTAAATTCTGTGCAAACACCTTGAATCTGTGGGTGGTCGAGTTTAGTTAGGTTGTTCTTTTTATGTCGTTTATGTAGATATAGTTTAAATCCTCATATTTAATAAATTTTAAGGACGTGCAGGTGAAACCACTAAGTAGAATGAGATTCGTAATTTAGTTTAATACTTATAATTGATTAGTTGCATTGATCAATATATGCATACAATCGAGCACACAATCTAGTCAGCTACATTTGTATATAAAAGATCCTGTCAATAGCAGTCGTGGTACGATTCATGACATCTTAAGCGTACCTAGAGGAAGTGTTATGACATGCATAGTGTTTCATCGTCCTTGAGTGGAAATATAGGGGTTTTAACAAGAAAGATATGACACAATGTGTCATATCAATAGACTCGACTTACTTGAATAGCATTGAAGATGAAAGTTATTCTTGTCAGGGAAGTGAAAGAGACATCCAAATTTTGAAGATGGCATATCACTGTCATTTGCAAAGCAGAAACAGTATTGAGTTATTATACACTTGCTCTTTCTGCAGTTGTCTCGCTTGCAATGTTAGGCAATTCCGTAACAGCCTGAAAGTTCTGCGAGCGTGAAAATCGATTCCAATTGGTCATGTACGGCAGATAATTCCGGCAGCCTTATTCTGCAGACGACACAGCAGTCGTTTCCTCTCAGCTTCCAGAAAACACTGTGTGTATATGCAAACAGCAAAGACTCAGACCAGACTGCGCATTTGCGCAGTCTGGTCAGAGCCTTTGCTGCGCGCAGCCTCCTTTTAAGGCTCTGAAGAATCTACTGACACAAAATGATATTGTAGGCACGATAATAAAGGTCTAAGTATTGGGACAGATAGGTCTGAGCAAACAATTCTGATCCAAACCAGACAGCTCCTAAAGGAGCAGTCTGATCAGGGTCTGTACTGTTTGCCATTCAATCTTCACATTTTGACGCATTACTGCCTTTGATGAGCCAAACTGTTGCTTTTTAGGACATCGCCGCTGTGTGTTCAAGCCTCGGCCGCGTGCATGCGAGATTTCCAGCAAAGTTCTGCTTATGGAAGATCAGGCGGTTTTCCCCCGGGAGCTCCGGTTTTCGCCTACCTCTGCTTAACGATAGGCTCAAAATAAGTGAAATATTCTTGAAAGGGCCGTAAAACCCATATAAAAAAGCTTTGTTCAGGACAATTACGGTAATCACGTAGGTGTCCCAATTTTTTAGATTTTTTACGGTAGCTCGGTTGCACTTGTTTTAGCATTGCACGCGCAGATGCGCTAACCAGTCTTATATGAATAGCTTTGTAGGCTATTAGGGTTCCAGCTGGGTAACTTGAGGCTCTTCGTTCCGCTGAGCCTCTTGGATGCCATCTTCAGGAAAATTGAAAGAACAACGACGTGACGCTGTACACAAGTTACGTCAGGTAAGTGAAGCGGCTCAAGTCTCAAATCACACCGGGTTAACTATGTTTTCAAGGATGTTACAAAACGAAAAGAGCTGTTACGAAACAAAAAAGAGTCATAGTTACCAAACGACCTGGTCATCAGGTCGTTTGGTAACTATGACTCATTTTCGTTTCGTAACAGATTTTTTGTTGACCAGGTCGTTTGGTAACTATGACTCTTTTTCGTTCTGTAACAGCTTTTTTCCTTTCGTAACAGTCTTTGTATATACATAGTTAACCAGGGCTGAAAATGAGAGACTATTTTATATTTTCTGTTCTTTCATGAACAATTTCTCTAGAAAAAGGGAAACTAATTTTTCTGTCAGGGGAAAAATCTTGCAATACCGACTCTGATCGAAAGGGTTTGTGAGGAAGAGCCTGGTCTTGGTCTACTCTGATACTTTTGTCCCAGTATTTAGTAGCTCTTCGAGATATACTGGGAGAACCATTGCCAAGAATTTAAAATCTCAGTTAAATAGTCAAAATGCATACAATTAAACAGACCACCATAATATATAAACTAATGCCTGTATCCCTGATTGTAAAAAACGAAGTTTTCCCGAAGGCTTGTTGCCTTAGGGCAGTTGATATGAGAGACCGAACGTCTCTTGGGCACAGCATATGAAACATGAAGCCCACACCATCCCTATCCATACGCTGCCTTTGACCTTTGCTGATTCATCTGGCGCTTGTGTGATGTCTTACAAGCTTTTCCCTTTCTTTAATAAGATTGCCTGTGCCAAATGGCAAATTCTTTCTCTGGCACAACGAAGGCTGAGTATAAGTGCCTATGAGATATTGTCTGTCGAAAAGTATGGATTAATCAGAATCAGGCACTTACACCCATACTAAAAAGTAGATATTACATGTACAGCCTATACATTCCTTAGCATCGATTCGTATGAATCCTATATACTCCTTGACATCATTTCCGCTTGTGTACTGCGCATACTCATTAATTTTTTATGCCCATCAAACTGTATATCTTTAATTTTTATTTATGTTTTGTTAATATAAAAATGTTTCCGGTCTTGAAAAGGGTTAAAATAGGTATCTGTTAGATAGTCATTGTCAAGCCTTTTTTCTGAATTTGTAGATGCGATCAAATGAACCCATGATGACCATAGTTCGGGTACAGAAGTTTCTATGATTTCTGCGGATGTAAAAGCGCCCAAGGGTCTGTTGGCTCCTAATCACTTTTTAAATGTCTGCAAAAACTGCTTCGTCAACAGTTTCACTCTCAAATTTACAATAACCCATATCTCATATTTCCGGACACCCGTCTTGAGGGCGGAAATCTAAACTCTACGCCGTCTTTAACACTCTTTAACAAGCGTTGAAATTCATCCGAGCGTCACGATAAAAGTTCGTTAATTTAAAACTTCGGGTCTGTTTATCAGATCTCTGTGATGTTTGTAAAGTAAATTGAAAACTCACTTTCTTATCAGTTTACACTATTGTGATAACAAATCTTTATGTATTTCTAAAGCCGATTTACAAATATACGATTTACTACATAATGTCACAGGTTTTCGCTACAGGCCTTCGAACTTATTAACACCAGTTCGTGTTAGTTAAGCAATTATCAACATATTATATAGATTTTGACGGTTCTTTGATAACCAACAGAGGTTTAAGATATGTAAATAAATCGTTTAAAATCAACAATCATTTGACTGCACCTTTTAAATAGCATTCGCATTTAAGAATTTGCTCTTCAAAAGACACCGACACTTCAATGTAACAGATTTCATAAATAAATTGCCGTGAAGCCGTACGGAATAATTTCTAATGGAGAATGAAATTACGGGGGCAGATGGAGTGTGGTATAATTTGTTTTGATCGTCCGGCGGAACGATATTAGCAATCTCAACGGTCAACATGAACAGATGTGACCAAATTGGGGCAATGACTAGCACAAATGTTGCCAACTCCACATGACATAGCAAAGGTCACACATTTTCGAAGGTGATGATGTAGATTTATGAATCAGCCCTCTACTGTCAGAAGTGTGGTAGAAAAGTGGAGACATCTTGCCAAACATATTGCTGTGGTCACTTGTCACTTCGAGATTTTCACCTAAGTCTTCATAACAAAAAAAAAAATAACTGTCAAGAAGACCCCATTTTGGAAGAGCAGAATCTTTTTTTTAAATGTAGAATCACTCTACATCGATGGGAAGCCTTAAAAGTTGTTTCCTTTGTAAAATGGCCGATAGTGGTGTGCACATTTAACTTATATTTGAACCCGACCCGTGATGTACGCATTCGGGTTTGGAAACCATCTCGGCTTACTTTTGTCTCTTCAGTGGCTATATTGATGGAACTGGCGACGTCATTGAGAGACCCGTGCGGCGAATGTAGCATCCATGCTGCTCATGCTTTAATTGACTGACATTAGGTAAGACGATTTCTGCTGCGTGGACAAGACGTTTCTAGGCATCCATTACCCATAAGCCTAGTTGCGAAGGAAAGGGCGTGACATTAAGTTCGGCCAGTTTTGCTCATTGACATATGAACCATGACACGAGAAAACAAAGGAAGTGGTTGTGCGCCTAGTCTGATCAGACTCTTCGCTAAGCGCTTACAGGGTAGCTAAGAGGTTAAGCTACCTCCATGTGGATAGCGAAGACTCTGGTCAGACTAGGCGGATGTCCAGGCTGATCTGAGTTTGCGCTGGGCGCACAACCCTTTTGTTGGTTTTGTAGTGTCACGGCTCAATTATGGTATTAACGCAGATTCCATGAATCGATCTGAGTGTTACAAACAGCAACAATTTGGCTGCCAATATGGAACCCGTGGGTTCTATCCCATGTCTGACATGACAACGTTTCTCTAGCTGTTGTTGTTCTCATGCTCAGGAGCCCAGTAGCTCAGTGGGTTAGGTACTGACCTGCGGTAAGAAGCGGTCTGGGTTCAAATCCTGCTGGAGGTGAAACTCTTTTAACCGTGTACGGGACTCCATCGCACACGTTTCATGGTCAGCTTTCCAAGGGCTCGATATGACAGAAATATTGTTGAAAGGGCCATAAAACCGCAACCATCCATCCATCCAGCAAACCCTGCTCGCAATCTGCTGAAGGGTTTTCTTTTCCTTTCAGAGACGAAAATAGGTACGGGTCTAAGAGCATCTGATCATGCTATAAACTGTGTCTACATTTGCTGTAATAAATAAACTGGTCTAAGGAAGCGCGATTCGAAAAGCCTCAGATTCACGTGGTTCGACACACAAGTGTCATGTCTTTTGGCAAATGATAACCCATTTTTTGTTGTTGCCATTTCCGACATTATTCAAACCATGAAAACAAACAATTAAGAAACGATTGATGTTTTTGTTATTCTCTTTGATATGCATTGCAGTACCAGTGTTACCTTTTATAAATGCTGAAAAAAAAATATAAAAAAATGCTATTTTCAACAACCTATAATATCGAACCATACAAGCAGTTTCAGCAATACTCGCCTATTAAACTCACAAGACAAGACATATCAATCGACATCAAACAGGTTTCAGTGTATATTAATTGTCAACTAATTAATATCTACCTGTCTGCCAAAGGTAGCGCATGTATTTAGTACCTTCATGATCGCACAGACAACCTTTCAGTGTGGTAATCTACATTGTCATATGTTTATGACATCCTATTTGTCAGCCCATCAATCTTACGTACTTATACATTGCTCACATAAGCAGCTATTAGTATGAAAATGGGTGTAATTAATTTCTTATGGTATAAAAATGAATTAGATATATGGGCAGGGACGGGGCAATGAGCCTTACGGAATATGGATTGTGCGGACAGAGAAGACTAGGATCGGCCTGCGCGTCCGCGCAGTCCGATCAGAGTCTTTCTGTTCGCTAGATCTGTTAAGGTTGCTGCGCAGGTACATAGGCTGAGCTGGGTCTTCGCCGTTAGCACATATTGCAGGTCAGTTTTCTAGGGACATAACTGTTATTGAAAATATAAATATGCCAGGAACATTAAATAATGATTTAAACAAAACACTTTTTATTCAAGGAAGTTAAACTTGAGAATTATTTATATCTATGAATTACCAAAATTGTTATCTTGTTTTAAATTGGCAGTTTTGAAAGTATATGTAAACTCTCGAATATTTTTTAAAATATTTTATGACAATTCTACCTGTTGAGTGTTTACTTTCAATTCCACAAGGAAATATTTTCATGGCAGTTATACCTACAACGTGTCAGTTTTCAATGCCACACTGAAATATGGTTATGGCAATTCCACATACGGAGTGTCATTTTCCAATCCTAGACTGAAACATTTTCAAGGCGATTTTACCAATGAATGTCATAATCCAATTTATACAAGAAGCATGTTCTTCACAGTATCCGAACGCTCTGTACCAGCTCTTTCGGTTTTCATAGCGTCGTAACGAGAGTACAAACATTCGCGTATAACCAGTAGTCGGAAATCATTATGTTTTGAGATTTTATCCGGAATTTGCTGCGTCATTTATAGTTATTCAGCTTCGAAAATGTAAAGAGGTAAGTTTAATATAATTTGCTCTTCGGTCTTTTACTTTATTTCCCTGTACAATGTCGTGTATGGGTGGATGTAAACGGTACAGTATTCAAATTGCTCTTGGCATGATTCTAAAACCTTTTTTGAGCCTTTTCTTACATGTTTTATCCAAAATCTTTACAATAAACGGAAGGCGTTATCAATCTACAGTTTGTTAGTTTTGATAATAGGATGATAGCTAGGTTTTGAACGACACAAACTCATATTAAATCAAGCTGTTCGGAATAAATTTTCTGTGACGGCCATGATGTTTTCATTGTACAGAATAATAAAGTAAAAGACCGATGAGCAAATTATATTAAACTTACCTCTTTACAATTTCCAAGCTGAATAACTATTAATGACGCAGCAGATTCCAGATAAAATCACAAAACATAACGATTTCCGACTACTGGTTATAAACGAACTTTTTACTCTCGATTCAACGCTATGAAAACCGGAAGAAATGGTACTGTGAGTTCGGATACTGCGTTCTTGGCAAATATCATGTTCATACTCTACATTGAAATATTTCCATGGCAACATCCCTCTCCCATCTTAAAATGAAATGTTTACATACGGATCGCCAATGTATTGAACTACATGTATCTTCACGGCAATCATGGCCCATCTTCAGATTGTATGAATGAAAGAATGCTTTATTAATGCAATAAGCCATATGGCCCATGAGCATATATACAAACATATCACATTTAGTTAACATACGGAAGGATAGCAAGCATAACAAGTATATACAATAATATGGAAAAGTATGATACCTATAGTTACAATAAAGCGTATACTATGATTAGAATAGTACTTATGGGAGAGGTGCACATAAAGACGAAGATAAAGGGAGAAAAGAGAATAAGATAAGATATGTACGAAAAAAAAAAAAAATAAAAGAAATGTCAAAACAATAGTAACAATGAGAAATGTAATGCCACTGTACGAATTCTAAGCCACCTTAGAAATATATATCAATCAGAGGTCCTTTTGGCAAGTGATTGGGTAAGTCCCCCACCTACAGGCCATCGAACCTCCGAAAATGTAAATACCTACAAAGCACAAGATAAAATGAAAAATAAGATGATATGTGTACAGACAAATATCCAAACAGTAATGACAGTAAAGAATAATAATGCCACTCTATATATTACAAGCCCCCTTTGACATATAAATCAATCAGAGGCTCTTCTGGCCAGTGGTTGGGTCAGTCCCTCCCGACAGGCCATCGAGCCACCGAAGATGTAAATACCTATCATATGAAGGCGGAGAATACAACGCAATGTCACCCAGACACCCTTATTATAGGAATAAAATTTCTTTTCTAAGCTGAAAGGCTTTTTCGACGTACACACTTAGTTGCTTTAACATTTTACAATTGACCGTGCTAATTAATTCAACAAACTTTAGCATATTTGGTCTTGTCCAGAAAAATTTATTAATGTATAATTTTCGCAAGTCAGTGTAAATAGGACATTCTAGCAAGAAATGAAATTCATCCTCTAAAACATTGCATACTTTACATTTTCTATTTTGATATGGAATTTTGTTAGGTTTTGCCTAACGGCCAACTTCTACTTCAAGTCTGTGCGAAGATAATCGTAAGCGACTCAAATTGTCAAGATTGTGATCTTGCAATCCTGCATTGAAGTATTTCATGGTATGTCTATCCACGGAGTGTAGTATTGCAGTCCGACAGAGAAATATGTCAATGGCATATTTTACAGAGTTTCATTTGTCAATCATGCAATGAAATAATGCCCATAGCTCGACTAGCTTCGGGATGTCATCTTCCAATCCTACACTGAAATATATTCAAGACGGTTCTTCCTACGGAGTGGCATCTTATAATCCTACATTTATATTTTCATAGCATTACTACCTACAGAATGACATCTTCCAATGAAATATTTTTATGGTCATTCTACCTATGGTATGTCAGCTTCCAGTCCTACACTGAAAATATTTTCATAGAAGTCTACCTACGGAGTTCCAGTCCTATAATATAATATTCACTGGCAATTTTACTTACGGAGTAGGAACTGGTGGCCGAGTGATGGTGCTGGTTATAACTTCCAGTGACGGGTCGTCCTACTTATTGGATAAAAGTAGGACGAGGGCCTACTATGGTTGCAGTATGTGCTGGCGGGGGTTGTTTGGATATTTTTTTTTTCTATCATCTATCATTTCTCTTTTCTCGCTCCATCAGCCCGATATAGACTGAAATAATGCCTCAAAGGACCGTTAAACCCAAAACACGCGCGCACCCCCCCCCCCCCCGCCCCCGACACACACACCTAAGGAGTGTCATTCTCCAGCCCTTCACTGGAATAAGGTCGAGTCTGGTAACTTCGGACAGCGCGTAGATTCGGACGTACCATTGCAAACAGTGAAAATCCAGATGAGACGGCTAAAAATGAGCCATTTTATCAGGATTTTCACTGTTTGCCCAGTTAATTTTGTTTTAATTCGAAACAAAAGACATATAAAGGAAACAATGTTACTGTCCGAATTTACCTGCTGTCCGAATTTACCTGTTACAGAGCAAGTTGGTTGGTTGGTTGATTTGATGCTTAACGTCCACGGTAAACAACTAAGGTCATGTCGGGACGGTCAGTTAACCTAACCACACCATTCCTGGGCAGGCTTAGACCTCCTAAGCGGTTAACCAGTACTAAGTGCACATACTTTCGCCAGTAACTGACAACTGCCCTTCTTGAATCAGCGGAATGAGAAACGAAAGTATGTGGCCAGACCGGGATTCGAACCCAGGACCTCTGACTTACGAGTCAGGTGCCCTACCGATTGCGCTACCCGGCCCGGCGTTACAGAGCAAGACTTCTAGCGGAATGGTAAGTATACATGTCAAGTGTTACCTTCCAATCCTACAGTGAAATGTTTTCCAGAACGTCATATTCCAATCTTGTGGTGAAATAGCTCCATGACAATTCTACATATACATTGTTACGCTTTCAATCCTACATGAAATTTTATGGTAGTATCTACTTTCAGGATATATTCTGAGATATCAGAAAATTTTGATTGATTTAGACTCTTTTTCTAGATCATCGCTTTTTAATCATTTGGACTTCTTTCGACAGTGACATGTATCAGTCTTTCAACCGACTGCCTTACAAAAATTTAGAAATTATAGTATGCTTTTCTCTGGCTTTCATCTCCAGATATTGTCAGGGTCACTGATGAGGCATGAATCGCCGAAACTTCGAAGTATGGCCCATGTTCCTTCTTTCGAATGTGTTATCTGCTCTCGAAGGACCTCTTTAAGATTTTAATTTGACTTTACTACAGCTGGTGTTGTGCCGTGCGGCGGCCGTAAAACGTCTCTCCGTACATCATCCATAGTGCAGATTATATTATTTTTTGTCCTTTGAGATCAGAGGATATATTCTGAGAAATCAGAAATTTTTTATTGATTTAGACTCTTTTTCTAGATCATCGCTTTTTAATCATTTGGACTTTTTTCGACAATTATCAGTCTTTCAACCGACTGCCTTATAAAAATTTAGAAATTACAGTATGCTTTTCTCTGGCCAGATATTGTCAGGGTCACTAATGAGGCTTGAAGAGCCGAAACTTCGAAGTATGACCCATATTCCTTCCTACGAATGTGTTCTCTGCTTTCGAAGGAACTCTTTCAAATTTGAATTTCAATCATACAGTTCTAAGAATGTCAGCTTCCAATCAACAGTGAAATGTTCACTGTTCACAGTAAACTATTCGAATAGAAAGTCTACCTTCGTAGTATCATCATCCAATCCTACAGTAAACTATGTTCATGGCAATGTCACCGACGGAATATCATATTCGAAGCCTATGTTCCTGGCAATCTGACCTATAACTTGTCATCTTCCAATCCTACAATTTAATATTTGCATGGCAATTCCATCCCACAGAGGTGCACTTGCTAGTGCGCGTGAGCGTTTATAAAAAGAAAAATCACCTGGTGCAATTCACCTGATGCGTTTGGCTCAGTTTCAAAGAAATCGCAAGGACTGCAAACTTGCTCTAATCCTATAATTATGTATTTTAATGTCAGTCTTCAAGCCTGTAATGGAATATTTTCAATCCCACAATGACCAAAATCCATGACAAATCTGGCGATGGAATGTCATCTTCCAATCAAGCAGTGAAATATTAAGATGGCAAAATAGTTGGATGGATGACTTGCGATTTTCTCCAGTTAAGTGTAGCTCTGTTTCTAAGTAACCGCAAGGGTTGGAGTCTTCAAACTTGCTCTATATATACGTCTGGGAAAGATCTACTTAAAGCAGATACGACCTTAATTTCACGGTTGATTGATCATAGAAAAAATATTCACCTGTTGCGTTTAGCACTCTCTGAGTAACCACAAGGATGTTAGTCTTCAAACTTGCTCCATAGATACGTTTCGGGAAGATCTACTGAAAGCAGCGATGCATATCTGACTGTGACCTATATTTCAGGATTGATTGAACATGTTTTAATATTGACCAGTTGCGTTTAGCTCAGTTTCTAAGAAACAATAATGGCTAGGGTCTTCAAACTTGCTTCAATAGATACTTCAGGGGAAGATCTGCTGGAAACAGCGATGCATATCTGGCCATGAAATATAAACACGGTTGATCGAACAAACAATATAATCACCTGTTGCGTTTAGCTCAGTTTCTTAGTAACCGCCAGGACTAGAGTCTTCCAACATGCTCCAAGAATACACATGGGGAAGATCTACGGAAAGTAATGATGCAAATTGGGCCATGACCTACATTTAACGGTTGACTGAACATAGAAAAAATATTCACCTGTAGCGTTAAGCTCAGTTTCTAAGTAACCACAAGGGCTAGAGTCTTTAAACTTGCTTCATAGATACGTCTGGGGCAGAACTATTGAAAGCTGTGATGCATATCGGGTCATGACCTATTTTTAAGGCTGATTGAACATAGGTGAAATATTCACCTGTAGCTTTTAGCTCAGTTTGTAAGTAACAAAAAGGGTTAGAGTTTTCAAACTTGCTATATAAATTCATCTTGGAAAGATCTACTAAACGCAGTGATGCATACCAGGCAGTGAACTATAATTATGGGTCAGAGATTTTGCCATATATCTTCAAGATATATAGATGTATGAACATGAGTACTCGGGATAATGACACAGTATGAAACCAGTTTGACCTCAAACTAACAGTAGGTCACAGTTATCTATATATCATGATCCAGTGATTCTGCCTTATAGGTTGAAGACTATTTGAGGAATGAGCATAATTGCTTGAGATAATGACCCATGCCAGTTTGACCTAAAGTTTGATCTCAAACTAACAGTAGACTACACGGATCTGTATTATTTGATTATCAAGTATACGTGAGCATGATTGCTTAGGATAATGACTCAGTGTGATCGAATGTTTGACCTCAACTAACAGTAGGTCCCAGTGACCTGTATTTCATGGTCTTGTGATTTTGCCTTATAGCTTGAAGACTATTTGATGCATGAACATGATTTTACTGATAATGACTCAGTGTGACCAGATGTTTGATCCAGCGTTGAAATCAGTATTCTTACTATACCACGTTGATACGCCTTGAGTAAATTTTCAGACCTGAGCAGTGTATACTTTTCTTTGCCTCTGAGTATATTTTAAGATCATGAGTGTCTCTTGAGCTCTCATAACAAGGTTATACCTATGGCAAGCCATGCTCCTATAATAAAACATTTTGCAATACAAGTCTACCTGCGAAATTTCATGACCATTTATATAAATTTCTACACGGCAGCTCTACTTAAGAAATATCGTTGTACGTCACAAAAACTTTCGCATAGAATGTGTGCATACAGAATATGACTATCACACGCTAAAACAATTTCTTGGCAAATCTACAAAAGGTTTACATATGATAGCACAGAGATTTGCATTTTTCCTCTTCTTTTGTTTTTCGAATATAATTAAGCATGGTAAGTTGTACCCATTTGCCAAAGACAAATAGATACATAAAGGATTCCTGAAAAGAAGGCAGCACGGTTCTAGTTTTACCAACAACAGCTCACCTATGACAAAATTCCTGGCACCTCCATAACTTAGCAGAACGATATGTGTCCAGGGAAGAACACATATAACAAAGCTTAACGGAATTAACAGTACAAGTCCGCCGAGGGAAAAAATGAAATGTTGGTCAGCTAACTTTTCATGGGCATTCCGTCCTTGAAATTTCAAAACCCTATGCCAACAGTTTTGGAACCTCACAGATGCATATGTTGTAAAATATTTTGATAAACATTAGGTAAAATTAAAATGTAATATAGTTCCTTCAAGAGGAGAGAACATATTCGAAAGAAGGAACATGGGCCCTACATAGTATAAAATCGTTATAGATAAGCTATTTTATACAGATCCGGCTGATGGGGTTGTTTGGATATTTTTTTCTCTCTCATGTCTCTTTTCTTCCCCCCCCCCCCTCCGGCAGACGGCCCGGTATAGACTGAAATACTGACACAAAGGGCCGTTAAACCAGAAAACCAACCAACCAACCATCTGCGGCTAGCTAGGCTATTGCCATTTTCATCTCATCAAATACTACTAGTTTGCAAGAAAGCAGCAGCGGTTCAGAAGTTGGAAAATGTATGCGAGATTTGCCGTTGTTGTTCTATATACATCGGGGGTGGTGGTCGGGCGATGGTGCTGGTTATAACTTTCAATGCCGGAGCGTCCTACTTTTCTGGATAAAAGTAGGGCAAGGGCCTACTGAGCTTGCAGTAGGTGCAGGAGTTTTTTTTTTAGATTTTTGTTTCTCTCGTCTGTCATTTCTCTTTTCTTTCTCTCTCTCTCTCTAGTCTGGTTGCCAAATGGAGATTTTGGGTGCAACCCAAAAAAATAGTCCGCACAAAATATTTTTGCACAAATATATTCACCAACATGTCCGTACACTGAAACTGAATGATGCCACCTTGGCATCATTGGGGAAATTAAAATATTCAAGATGGCGTCCAAGATGGCTTCCAAGGGATAAAATCCTCAATATCTTCTAAAGTATGTAGGCTAGAAACATACTTTTGGTGACTACTTATAGGTTTTCGAGGTCGAAGAGTCGATTAAGAATGTCAAAAATTATTTCAGACAATCAGTTACAAAATGGCGGACAAGATGGCCGCCAAAGCATAAAAATCTCCATATCTTCTTTAGTATACGAGCTAGAAACATGATTTTGGTGTCTGCATATAGGTTTTCGGGGTCAAGGAATCCATTAAGCATGTTAGAATTTACTTTAAGGCACCGACTTACACAAAATGGTGGACAAGATGGCGGACGAAGCATCGATTACGGAGCTGAATGTCTTAAGAAATGCACTTTTTGATAGCAGAGTTCAGGCTGTAGAAAGTTTTTTAACCCGGAATTTTGAAATTATAAGATCCATAATTTTTTTAAAAAATACGAAGTCATAAAGACCTCATTTTGCATCTGAAAGTGTCACTACCAAGGAGACCATGATGATCCGTAAGAGCCCAGTGCAGGTATGGGCAGACAGCCCGTTTAGAAAATTTCAGTCGCAACCGAAAGACATTGACAGCTCGATAATTCACTATTATTTTAAGAATATCGTTTTTAATGGCTTTTTTATGTTCATAATCACATGCATGTACTTTTTGGTAAAGTTAAATGATAGACAGAGATCAAGAACTAATACAATCAGACCCCACATTCCCTCAAAACCAAAATACAAAAATGACAAATATTCGCGAAAGACAAACACAGTAAATCGAATGAACAGCCCTTTCTCAGACATTCAGTTACCCCAGTTGAAAACAATAGTAACATTTATTTTACCTATTTTATCAGTCTTTCAAATAAGACAAAACAGAAAGCAAACTAGGCAGCTATAAGGTAACCATATTGCTAGAAGACCACAGACAGGCAGACACAAGAACACGTAGCATTGAGGAACCAAAAGGGAAGTAAACTAGTTTTACTTGGTCCAAACCCATGCCTTCTAGATCTGCTTCTGCAGTGGTTCAAACTATTTAGTTATTATTTGGTCTGCATGAAGGGTACCCAACCCATCAATGAATCATCACAGATAGCAAATCAATCACGGATAAAACCTGTGATGAATCAAAAATAAGGACTCGACAGAAACATCTATTGCGACACCTGGAGATCCCTCCGAAGAATCCCGAATGGCCAAGCAGTGGGGCAAAATTTGATCTTGGCACAAAGGTTTTTTTTTTACTTTGATTGCTTAGCTGAATTTAGGTTTTGTAAGAAAAATCCTTTTGTCCCCGGACTTTATAGATTTACTTCTTTTTCTGTATATTAGCCTTAAAGCAGGGGTAAATAACCAAAAGGATAAAATTCCAGTCGTAACAGAAAAAATATCTTTACTTTGATCTCTTGTAAGGAGCTTAATAAAAATCACTTTCAGGTCTTTGATTTTATGCTGACATTATCTCAGTGTTACGCTTATAGCATATGGTTAGTTAGCGTATGGGCTAGAAGCAGGAATAAACAACTTTTGGCGACACAGTTTTAATCTGCCAGGAAACTGTATTGTGGTTTTGGAAAATCCCTTTTTCTAACTCTACTTGTAGATCTACCTTTTCTTTCCCAAATGCAAAGTCATTTGTTCAGTTTTTATAAAGTACGTGCCCCAGAGAGGCGCGGTAGTCGAATGGTTAGAGTGGCTCGGCTATTGTGCAGAAAGTCACCGTAAGGTCGTGAGTTCGAGGCTCACTGTCGCCATACGATGACTGGAAAACTCTCTCTGTCAACCCAGCAGTAAATGGGTACCTTTTTCGAATCAGGGAAGGATAAGGCAGCGAAAGGAGAGGGATGGGCTCCGCCTTTCATCAGCTGTGCCCAAGATACAGTGGGTCTCTAACCCCCACTGCCCCTACGGCTATTAGGCTATGGGAAACCTTTACCTTTACCTTTACGTGCCCCGAGTTTGGGGGCATACGTGACCCAACGTTTACATATTTAAAACGTTTGAGGAATGTGAAATATTACATGAAAATACCAACTTAGGTGTACTTCAGTGGTTCAGGAGAGGAGAACTTTTTAGATGAAACGGTGACATCTTGGGCCGCAAGCATTCATACCAATTTTCGTTCTCTCAAACAAATGGAAGTATAGCTATATATCAAATTATCCCAGTAGCCTTTGCGCCGTTGGAGCAATGAGTTGTTAGATTCTCACTGTGTCTTTGGCATAGCGCTTTTATGAAAGGTCGGGCTAAATCTATCCTTTTGACCATCCTTGATTCTAGTCCGGTACGAGTACATATTTTTTGCTAAGTCGACAGACAGCCTTTTTCAGTTGTTGTCAGAAATAGGATTCATACCCCCTGTTTTCTGTACTTAAGCCAACTACTCTAGTAACTCAAAAAGTGATTTTGATCGGCCTAGCAGCTTTAGAGAAGAATCTGTTTGAATGTTTTGGTGATCTAAGCTGACGGGTCTGTGAAGCCAGTTTATGCTATTAACTTTCCCGTAGCATTTTGCTCGGTCTATGAAGTCAGTTTATGCCGTTTTCCCGTAGCATTGCTCGGAAGATTTAGTCAGGTAAGAATACTTGCACAAACTGGCATGACAATTGTGCACTTTTAAAGCTACAACATTTTAAATGTGCATATACAATTTGTAGTCAACTGTCTATAATCATGGGTAGTACTGTCTCCTTTATACTTGAAAGAACTGGGAGAACACAAAAAAATCAAAAGCTGTTTACAAAATTTGTTACTGTTTTGAAGTAAGTATGATCTTTTCTGACTTGTGAATTTTCCATACCGGCCAATTGCTAAAAATCTGACTGTGGCATGGCACGAACCTGCAACACTCACACCACTAGTGCCGACCATGAGCTATAATTTTGGACGAAAGCAGCCAACAAATATTTTGTAAATTTTCCATGCCACCCAGATGCTAAAAATCTGGCTGTGCCATGGCACGAACCTCCCACACTCACACCAGTCATTGATTGCCGACCATGAGCTGTAATTTTAAACGACGCAAGCAACCAACAAATATATCAGAGTTTCTTAACCTGAATTTTAATTGAAGAAAGTAAAGTAGATAATAGAATATAGCACATTTCTTGTAACCTTTAGATTGTTACTCGTAACAATAGCTTTCTGTAATGACTAAAGCTTTGTCAACGGGTTATCTGCCCTTGCCTGCACTAGGTTCTTGTGAACCATCTTGGCCCTCTTGTTAAAACACTGTTAGAATGAGACTTTCATAACTTCATTTTTATGTTTAACAATCTTATACATGCAAAATCCGGGTTTCTAATACACAAACCAGAACTTCTGCTACCCGAAAGTGCATTTCTCCGACAATTAGTGCCGTGACCGTTGCTTTGTCCGCCATCTTGTCCGCCATTTTGTGTAACCGGTTTGCTTTTAAGTCTATTCTAACATGTTAAACCAATTCCTTGGCCCCAAAAACCCATATGTAGACACCAAAATTATGTTTCTAGCCCGTATACTAAAGAAGATATAGAGATTTTTATGTTTTGGCGGCCATCTTGTCCACCATTCTGTAACTGATATGTCTGAAATAATTTTTAACATGCTTAATCGATTCCTCGACCTCAAAAACCTATAGGTAGCCACCAAAAGTATGTTTCTAGCCCTTATATTTAAGAAGATATTATGAATTTTATCCCTTGGCAGCCATCTTGGACGCCATCTTGAATATTTTAATTTCCCCAAGGATGCCAAGGTGGCATCATTTTGTTTCTGGTTAAGGACATCCTAAATAATAAGAATCTGCATCAAACATTTGTGCGGACTATTTTTTCGGGTTTTCGTCCCGGCACCCAGACTACTCTGGGAGGCGGCCCGATATAGACTGAAATACTGTCTCAGAGGGCCGTTAAATCGAAGACAACTAACCAACAACTATATACGCCGCTTCGCATATAAAACAAACCTCTGTTAAGTTTAGTTAAAATAGTTCAAATGGTCAAAGGGTTATGGAGTGAACGGGAACTTTATTCTAAGCCAGAGTTGTTGTTCTGGTTCACGATACATCGCCTGAACAATATCGAGAAGTATACTAGTACAATGTATAGTTGCAGAGTAACCGACATTGTTTACGGATATACAGACAACACCCTTACATGATAATATGTCTGTCTTTTTCTCTCTCCAAAACGGACGTATACACAGGAAAAAAATTCAAAAGAGGAAAAAGCTAAATAATATCAAAAACTTTTTTATGAAATGTGCTTTTGTTATTGCGAAAGCCATTGACATCACACGGTCCCAATTTCCTTGTCTTTCAAATAAGTTACTCTATAGTTATATATACTCAAACTTTTTTGGTCTTTTGAGGTCATTGGGCTCGTTCTGAGTCAGTTTGAAAATGGATTTCCGCCTAAGCCTAAGATATAGGGCGTGGGCAGTTGTCCAGCATTACATTATTGTACATGAACAGACTCAGTTAAACCGAGTCTGCTATTTTGGTCTCTGTGCTGCGTTCCTTGCTTCCAGAGGACCTTCATTTAGAAATAAGCCGCGACACGACAAACCCAACAATGTGTTTGTGTGCCCAGTTTGTGTTTGTGTTTGTGTGCCCAGCGAAGACTCAGCTCAGCCCAGGCTGATCTGAGTCTGCGCTGGGCGCACCAACCATCTTGTTTGTTATCTCGTGTCGCGGCTCAAATTATTTGACATGGGTCTTTGACCCTTGACTATGATATCCAATCTCAGGGTGCATAGTTATAACGTCACAAGAACGTTCATATACTGTGCACAATAAATATAGCAATTTTTTTGTATGTATCGGATCCACCATATTAGGCTTTTATAGTCACTTTACAGCATAAAGATACAAAGGCCGATCATTCGAGAAGGACTGGCAGGTAAAAGATTCAAAATTGATCAGTTGTAGCGTTTGAACTACCGTGACGTCAGTTTTTATGGCCATTGTATCTGAAGGACATTTTTGATCATATACAAAAGCCAAAACCATAATGAGGCGGCTGGTTTGCTGTTAAAATAAAGGAACACGCTCTAAAACATTTGAATATGCTACGAGTATGAGGTTTACAACGTTCGAAATTTTGACGTTTTCCCTTGTTTTCACGTTATCGTCTTAAAATGTTGTTTCTAATCGGTATTTCTTGAATCTCTTTCGAGTGTATGACTGTTTGGTATCTATCAATATGATAACGTAAACAATTCAGAAAGAAAAACTTCAATGAAGAAACTAATCATGGCGTGACCTTTCATTTTAGCCTATTGGTTTTTCTCGGGTTTTGATTCTGCATTGAACTGAAGCACCTGTGAATCATTGCACATTGGACCGAATTATAATGTTTTAACGTCAATTTCTCATGCTAAGATTTGTCAGTTGTTAAGCTAAACCATATCTTTTACACATTCAATAGCTTTGACAAGAAAACTGGGCATGAAAATGATGAGAAAGACCGTACAAAAATCACATGCTTGCCATTTTTATGTTGCTTTTAAATGGGTGCGAATTTCGGCTGATGACCCCTTCTGCGCTTATCGCTTTTCCCCTATATCGTTTTTAAAGATGGCATCTGTAATTCCATGATATCTTAAGCCCCAAATACGGTTCCCTTCAATGCAATTTAATTTCACTGAATGTTGCACTTCAGTAATGGGAAAAATTGCAAAACATAAAAATTTGCTAAATATATTTTGCATGGTATATAAATCTAAAATTTTGAAATTACCGCCACGTTACTCTCAGTTTTTGCGGTAATGTTTTTATTGCTTTCGCCGTACAGGATACCGTGTTTACATTTGATATAATAGCTTGCCCTAGATCTTTCTGGCAACAAGGATTCCTTCCTCCAGGATGGGTTTAATATGTTAAAAAATATACATGCTTTAAAGTCTGATGGGTTTAATATGTTAAAAATATAAAAAAATATACATGCTTTAAAGTCTGATGGGTTTAATATGTTAAAAAATATACATGCTTTAAAGTCTGATGGGTTTAATATGTTAAAAAATATACATGCTTTAAAGTCTGATGGGTTTAATATGTTAAAAAATATACATGCTTTAAAGTCTGATGGGTTTAATATGTTAAAAAATATACATGCTTTAAAGTCTGATGGGTTTAATATGTTAAAAAATATACATGCTTTAAAGTCTGATGGGTTTAATATGTTAAAAAATATACATGCTTTAAAGTCTGATGGGTTTAATATGTTAAAAAATATACATGCTTTAAAGTCTGATGGGTTTAATATGTTAAAAATATACATGCTTTAAAGTCTGATGGGTTTAATATGTTAAAAATATACATGCTTTAAAGTCTGATGAGTTTAATATGTTAAAAAATATACATGCTTTAAAGTCTGATGGGTTTAATATGTTAAAAAATATACATGCTTTAAAGTCTGATGGGTTTAATATGTTAAAAAATATACATGCTTTAAAGTCTGATGGGTTTAATATGTTAAAAAATATACATGCTTTAAAGTCTGATGGGTTTAATATGTTAAAAAATATACATGTTTTAAAGTCTGATGGGTTTAATATGTTAAAAAATATACATGCTTTAAAGTCTGATGGGTTTAATATGTTAAAAAATATACATGCTTTAAAGTCTGATGGGTTTAATATGTTAAAAATATACATGCTTTAAAGTCTGATAGCACTTTCTACTTTTAGATGAGAAACTGGTTGATTTATTTTTGCCACGCACTGGCCACATATAGAAGACGCTGAATGTTGTCAGCTTCTTCTGTAAGGTATTTCCTGTTAAGTGTAATTAATTTGACATTTTGTGGAACTTCATTGCAAAACATATTATCATTTATGGTATCTGACATTAAAATGTCAAAATTATTGCAGCTTGATTCGCGCCTTTTTGTCGTCTGGACCAGATCGATTAGGATTCCTCGGCTGTCTCTGCAGAGCTGCTTCCAATTACAGTGAAGTACCGATCGATCCAAATGAGATGAAATCGCTATAGCAACAAAGTCACGTGTGATTCTGCTTAGAATGTCTAATTTAATGAAACTTTCATGACGTTTTGCTCACGTGACAGGGTTTATTGGATGATATGTATGGATTATTTGTGCTATTGGTATATATGAGCTTTGTCAGTTGAAACAAGTATCTTGCGTCACTTGCAAACAAGAAAGAATCAGATCAGCCTGCACATCTGCGCAGGTGATCAGAGTCTTCCCTGTTCGCATAAGAATCTATAAATTTTTGCAAATATACCAAGTGGAAAGGTGACAAGGAAAGTCGCTTTATTAATTTACGGATATAGACATACTGATAGGCTATTTTTACATAGCCCATGGTTCGTTTTCAGACGACGTCTCCCATATGACTTCCAATACCAGCAGGCGAGAGGAAAGCACGATGGATCTGTGACGTAGAGCACAACATCACTTCAATACATTCAGATACATAATTTTATTGATTTTGGTGTTCTATGGAATGGAATGTGATGCTTTCTCTACATGGCTGGATATTTCATTGGCACGATCATATCTCCCTTTTCTGATATATCCAAAAGATAACGTCACCATTTTAATGTAAATTATAGGTCCGAATGGTGTCGTCTGCTAGTGAGGTGCGCGCATTGATATTCCATTATGGGCTCTGGGTGCTTGCTGGAGCTTAAATAACGGACACTGTTGGAAATCATTTTAGTCATATCGAAAACGATTATCAATTGGAAAATGTGTTTTATCTCATCTCTTCTTCGTTAACAAAACGGCTTTCAGTAATGAAGCTACTGTTTATGAATTCGATTTTATGTCGTGTGCAAAAGGCATATTTTCATTGGACAGGAATTGACCGCCATTTTCGTCTCCGCTTCAGAAGAGCTAGGAGCAATATGCGCCGCTAGACATGGACCCCCAATTTTTTATATTTCAGCTAACTGGATTAAGCAACCATAACAATGTGCGATTAAAGATCATCTTGTTTTTTTGGAGATTAGTTTGTAGAATTCGTGATTCATAGATATGGAAGGATTACCATTATATCATCGTGGAGCGAGATATTAAGGGTAATGCGGAAATCATGGGGAAAAAGATACAATGTATAGGCCGCTATGTTATGGATGGGGTTACCCTTGGCAAGGGCAACTTTGCAAAGGTGGAACTGGCTACCCACGGGGTTACAGGGTGTAAGGTGAGTTGTTTAATATTTTATTACATATGAAAACCCTCGTACATTTTAAAGGTTGTTAAGGAATTGCACCCAAACCAGACAGCAGAGGTTCAGTCGAAACACGTTCTGTTTTTTAGTTGTTGTTTTTTGTTGTTGTTTTGACTTATATCTTAGAAAACATAACACAAGAAATAACAAGAAAATAAAAGTCGGACTAGTTTTATCATTTTCTGCAAAACATTTTTCTTGCCTATATGAAATCGGAGAACCATTTGTCTTTGTGGTTTATAAACTCAAAAGCATGGCGCTCCCATTATTTTGGCTCACATTACAGGACAATATATTTCGTTTCTTTAACCTTTTACACGGACTTTTATATCTGAAGCTAGAAATGGAAGTGAAGCATATATCAAGAAGACAGTCCATCCTTTCCTTTCCTTGTTTTATCATATTTGAATACATCTGACGAAGATACCTGAAGAAACAATCATGATTATTCAGACCAGACTGATCCTCAAACGTGGTCTGGTCAGGATCTATATTGTTTGATAACAGGTCTACATGGTGTCTAAAAAGTCATGGACCTTGTTTGGAAATTATCTTTGCAAAAAGCATCCATTTAAATTCACATGGCTATCATTTTTGAATATTTATACTGGAAATGAAACATATAACAGCAATCATGGCAACTACGAGTTTATTGCCTTTAATTTGTAAAACTACTCTTTAACTTGTTTCCCTGTTTTCGTCGAATTTCAGCATATTCTTACATACTGTTTAAATTTTGGAACCGAATTAATGACTTTCATTATAAAGTACGCCTAAGTATAGAAATAAAACATTCTGCATATAAAAGCGTACTGTCCTGGCTTTAAAAAGCGTCCTCAAATCTCTGTCAAACTTTTAACGGTTCAAAATGTAACTTTTCGGAAATATTGCATGACAGTAAAATGAGTAATATTCTGGCAAAACAACTCCGGGGTATCCGGTGAATGATTGTCTGTTCCACATTTGAACACTGATCTATTAATTAGGACAATCCAGGGGCAAGTAGGCTATATCATTTTTGTTAGCTAAGCAGCACCATAAAAAAGGGTCCTAGGATTTTTAGACACCCCGTATAAATGTTGACTGGACCTCTTCATGCGAAAAGGAAAATTACTAGTTGTCCAACTTGTAAGATGGAAGTAGATATCCAATATTGAAATAGTTAATGGTTAAACTTTTCAAATCCGTTTGTCTGTCTATTGGTTTTCCTTGTGTTTTCACTATTGATTCTATTAAAATTGGGGACTATTTAGAAACTGATGGACAACAACAACCTCAAGAAAGGAATAAGGGCTGACTATGAATAAATGCGGAAGTAAATTGTATTACCCGTTCATGCCCAGTGTTCCACAGAAAGGACATAGGCAAGCAGTGCAGATCTAGATCAGACGCCGCAAGATGCGGCGTCTGATCAGATTCTACAATGTTTGCATGGAACTTACCTCAAATTCTACAAAAAATGTGATGATGAAGTTAACCAGCCATTCCTAAAACGATAAAAAATGATTAATGGACTCATCCAGATCATAATGATAGAGAGTTCAAAGATAACGAGTAAAGATGCCTTTAGTACAGACATAAAAGGACGAAAACTCGACTCCAGTTAAAATAAAGCCAACCCTTCAGAAACAGAAACCCCAATTCTCAATTTACATTAAAAATTATCAGAAGGTGTCGTATCTTCAAAACAATATGAGAAGCCTTATGATTTGATTTTCGATAATGTAAATTTTCCATTTTGGATCGAGATATTCCACGTACTATATTTTAAGGGATTTATATCTCAGCAAGGCTCGAAGCAAAAATCTAAAAGCGCAACTTCTAAAACAAGGGTACCGGCCTCACAAACTCGTAAAGCTTTTTTTTCTTCAAAATTTCATCGATGCCACAACAACCTAGTGCATTGTATTAACATTAAATGCGGGACTCAAAAATCTTCTTAAACAAGACCGGTCGAAACCCGACTTCTATGGTGACTTAATGTATAAATTCAAATGAATAAAACAAAGTTGGTCGGTTTATTTTCTTATCTCGCTATAACAGACGGTTACTTTACAAAAAAATGTGATGCTAGACTAGTTACTTAGTACATGTATTTAACACAACTAACAACAAATCTACTGCCCGTTTGAATTGCACACCGGCATGTCGGGCTTCAGACTTAATAATGGCAGTGCCTAAAAAACGTTCAGTTTACGTGGTTGAGACTTGATGATTTCTCTATGGTCAGGCTCAACGGACATCTGCAAACCCATTATAGCCGTCGAATCTTGATTTGCACTGTTTGCAAATATTTATAAGTCGGTATTTCAAGTTTAAGGTTGGTTTAAACACTATTTTATTTGCATAATAATCATATAATGTACAACAAATACAAACAATACAAAAATCATACAAATGGGATTCAGAAGAAAGTCCAAGGACTTATCTAAATCTGTATCCCAAACTGCAATAAAACAAAATTTCTACATAAACGTGATCGTCACATATGATTTATATACACTATTCTGTACAGTGATACCAAAAGCGGAAGGTAATGAAAAAAAAGTAATTAATGGTTTTACAGAAAGAAATTGAGAAAGGAAGGAGGAAATACTCGAGTGTGTTATAGAATTTGATGTTTTGGTACATTAATAAAGAGTTAAGAAATAGTAGGAGAGCTCCACGGGGAATGGAGAACGTGTGCAAAGATAACGGCGTTTAAGAATACGCTTTGTCTATTCACTGACTGATTTAGCATGTTTGAATGAGAAAAGAGAAAAAAGAGAAAATAAAATGATGATAAGTTTAAGGTTAAGGAACAACTTCCTCGTAGTCAGTTTTTCATGGGCAGTGATTTTCGTGGCGACACGTTCGTTTATTACTTTGCATTTCCTAGCTAAATTACTGTCTAAGACATTATTGCATTTTAACTGTTTTTAGACGGTAAAGGAAATACTGCGTCTTGCGTTCCATCCTTCAAATATGTTTAAGTTAAATGACTGAAACAGTCTGTATAAATATACAATTAGCATACATTATTATTTTCAATGTGTTATATTATCACTATTTAATATTCTTTTACATTTCATGTCAATGAATTTTTATATTTATATGCGATGGCTAGCACGTAATGATTTCTATTTCGAGTTTGATATGCCATACTTGAAATAACTTCCATTATTTATTGATTATTAAAAAGACTCGCAGTATCGCAAAAATACTGTTGATCTCATAGAACATTATTTTTTACATGACCTTTAAAGTTGTTTATTAGAAAGAAGTAAATTTGTGTTAATTCTTGTTCTTGTAGTATGCTTCCTTGTTCAACAGCCAAGTCTGTTTCAGAAATTCATACTGCTAATAGCGTATAAGAGATGCAGAAGAATATTAAACCGTAGTAGCATGCCATATGGACTTATTATCATCAATCATTACCTTATTGTATGAAACTTGGTTTTCTTCTCATATCTGTATGTTCGGATGGTCGCATTTTGGTCTTTTCATTATTTTTACCAAACGCTTTGCAATACTTGACATTCATAGTAGTTAGTTTTCAGATTTTATGTATTATAAAGGCACACTGTTGCAGTTACAAAGACATTGTTTTTAGCCTATCAATTAATATAACAAGCAGCAATGAAGTTTACTAACAACAATTATTATTTATTATCAACAAGACTTTCAGCTTGAACAGATATTATAGTTAACAACTGCTCTCACAGTTTAGACGTTTGACTCGCTCACATTCAGCTGATATTAGTACCTTTAGCAAACGATTGAATTGTTACCACCAACGCATGGGACATTTCACGTTAGAAGTAAATACATTCTGTCTTGTCGAACTTGTTGTAACTGCTGAAGCAAGCAATAGCGAAAATGTGATCACTTTTCGACGCTGTAGTTGGACTTTTTGTCCTCTACAAGGTTTATCTGCTGCGTTTAGCCATATTGAGACAGATAGATCTATTGTCATTAAACTGGCTGACCTTGGCCAACTTTGAAGTTTCCATGCCCAGGAAAGCAAACATGAAGCCAAAACAGTGTGAAATGGCGGAAAACATTTTAAACTGAGACGACACAAATTAACAATTCTAACAGTTCTTCACCAGGAATAGAGGTAAATTTCACCTTTCCACTTCGATTAAAATAGCTACATGTATAATTTAACGTTAATTAGCAGTAAAACAATTAATCACAGGTATGTGACCGATATAATCCGAATACTTCATCTTTTAATTTACATATCGACATTAATATGGCGCATTAGTATCTAGGTGGTCCGAACTGGTGATATTCAGAGTACAGATGTTGGTCCGTTGGTTCTAGATTCAGTTTCCACGCTGTTTTAGTGCTTTACTTCCAGTTACGCTTAAACTATTTTTTTTTCTAAAAAAAGGAAAACAACGATGTAAGCTACTGTCAGAGAGTAGCTTTCCCCCCCTAGTAGTTTTTCCCCCAGGAAAAATGACTATGATTTTTCCATAGTAGAATTTCCCACCGGAAAAATGGCTATATAGTAGAATTTCCCCCCGGAAATATGACTATATAGCCATTTTTCCCCGGGGAAAATCTACTATACGTGGTTTTGCATAGCCGTTTTTCCCCTCTATAGTGGATTTTCCCCCTGGTAATATGATTGCAGGAAAACATGCTACATAGTGGAATTTGCTCCTTCTCCAATTATAATAGTGAGGTTCATAACTGAAACAGAAATATGAGTATCTGTCCGTTAAATATCGATGGATAACAGATGCTAGAACCGCATGCATGTGTCTTATTTTTGTTTTGGGGAACTTTTTGACAGGTAGGCATTTTGCTTTTCCATGTTAGCCACAAACGGCTATGAGTGTACGTGGTTGTGTGCATAAATTTCTATAATTTTGTGTTTATACAAGCGTTCATCTGTGCGTGCGCGCAGCGGAATGCCTGGACTAGTGTACACCTTTCATGCAAGAGTCGTGGGCTCGACTCCCATTGGTACACACGTCCGATTATGATTTTAAATGTAATAAACTCCCTACTTAATCAAACATAACTAGACAAAGCACCCGTTCGTACGTCTTCCTGTAAGCCTACATGCGTATGTATATAAATATCTGCGATGGGAAGAAACCACACTTCGCTCGTTCCTTAAATTAGTAATTATTGATTATTATAAAAATATGGTTGCTAAATTTGCATATTGATTTTTGTTTAAATAATTACGTTTATTACCTCTCTTGAAGTACTGACACACTGATACTACGAATTATACAGTAAAATGTCTTTGTTCCATTACGTTCCGTTCCGCAAAATACCAATAGCCATGCCGAATTCACTAATAGCCAATTTCCCGGTGGGGGAAAAAGGACTATGGGGGAAAAGTGGCTCTATGAGGTCCGGACAATCCACTATATAGCCGTCCTTCCTATAGCCGTTTTTCCGGGGGGAAAGGGGGAAAACCCACTCTCTGACAGCTACAATACCATGAGGGAAATGAATTGGCATAAATATCTTCGGAACCTGATTTTTATATGGTGCAGAAAGTTTGCTTGTAAAACTGTATTTTCAATTTAAAACGATTACCGACAAACCACACAAGGCACCGGAAGATGAACGAACGGCACAAGTAGATGGGAAGGCAACGACCAGGAACCGGAAAAAGCACGCTTACCACCTTCCGCCCTTAACTCCAAATGGGAAAGGAAAAATAAAGACGATTCACAAAGAAAAGCAAGACAAGCGAACAGACTTTTCCAGCAAATGGCCACGAGAATATTCTAAATAAAGTACAAAAAAGTAAAAAACTAATAGGAAGCCGATAAACAATGACAATAATCGTAAACCACCACAGAAGCACCGCCTTGGAGAGGTCTTGGATGGGGTGGGTAGGGTATATCAAAGAGAACTGCAACACACATAATCGCCTTTGAACAGTCAGTAGTAAAACTATAAAAGAGCCTGTAATGGCAAATAAGTACTTCTCCTTTGATGGAAGGAGCTACAGCAGAAAAGATGTTTCTGATGAACTGAAATACCCATAACTGCGTTTGTACCACTATACAGTTTTTGGCATCTGCCATGTATAGTTAATTCTTTTTGTAACAGCTTATGAACGGTATTCCCATGCACTATACATATACATATTTGTAGTAGACCAAACGTTTTTTGAAGCCTTAGATATTATTCTGTATCTGCCATGTACACTTGATACTTTTTAGGGGATGTGTAGATTGGTCTTTGGATTAATATGAAACATGCATCTGCCATCTGGTATGGCTACAACTCTATGTTTTACTGCCTTATTACAAAAAAATAGTGTGACTTCCTATTTGCTCTCCAGATCGACTTTGAAAACAAGAGCAAAATTTCCCTTTATGAATTGAACCCCGTTTAAAAGGGATGCAAAAATGAAAATGGCAGAGTTGTTTCTCCTGTAGGTGCGTCCATTCACATGAAATTTTCCGTGCTACCATCACACTGTTGTGAAGAAACAATACTTTTGATACAAACACAACCTGCTTTTCAATATTTCATGGGAGCTCCTGTTATCTAACATTGGTTATTCATTAATTAAGGTAGTGCTCACGAACTTATGACTGCGATAAGATGAGGTCTAACAAGCAAAGTCTGATGGCTTTAAATTCAGTCTATGTTTTACTGGTTTGTAAACTTTCATTCTACAGTAGTAATGCTGATCAATGCCGAGTATGTGTGCTTGTTTAAATTATGTTTGATGTCTAGGTGAGTGTTTCTAAATTAAAATGATAGACGACAGAAATTAGCATCATTACCCGATTGCCTTTCTATTTGTTCAGTATACACGTTTAAATGCAAATGTGCTTTGTTTTCTTTGTTTCGGTCATTTGGAAGGGCTCAGAAGCTGCAAACTTTTAAGGCTTATATATTTTTTTCCATTTAAAAGGCATATAAGCCTTAAAACCCCTTTTTATGACATATGAAATGAAGTATTTTTGGCATATAGAAAAATAGTTCATGGCATATAGGCCTTTATATTTTCTGTGTATGGCATATGGGGATCCCTCGTCCCATCACCGTTTGCCGGTGCATTTTGAAAGTCTGTTGCAAGTTGTCGAAACTGCTTCGCTAACCCGTGTTTTATTTTTTCTCCAAGTCAGTGCCTTTTCCTTTTGATGTTAGGCATAATAAATATGGATGAAACCGCTGTTATACAACATCATCCAGAATACCATTTTCATTAGTTTGATCCGCCGAACCAGTCTTGAAACATTCATGATATTGATTCTTGCGACACGAAGAAACCAACAAAGTGGCATGTGCGCTCAGCGAAGACTCAGCTCAGCCTGGGCATCCGCACAGTCTGGTCAGAATTTTTGCTGTCCGCATGGAGCTTGCTTAGACCCTTAGCTACATTTTAAGCGCAAAGCGAAGACTCTGATCAGACTGGGCGGATGCCCAGGCTGGTCTGAGGCTGCGCTGGGCGCACATGCTGCTCTGTTGGTTTGGTCGCGTCGCGGCTCATATTGATTCTGGCAAGCTCTACTACCGTGACCTAATCTACATATCACCAAGGCAAAAAACACGAAGCAAGAAAGACGAGTTTGTTTTCAATATTGCTTTTAACAGAAAACAAATAAACCCAATGATACATGATACAATTTAGTTTCATACCTTGGAACTTTGAACATGTACATGCAGGTCAACCACCTCTAAAACTTCATCATTAATAAAACAGAACATCACTTCCAAGCGATGTTCTGGTTACTTATAATGCGGTTTTAAAAATAGTGGACCTACAAGTATATGTCTATTAACTTGTTTGAAATCCTTTATCCTTTGCAGTGAAATGGCATCATAAATTCAGCAATTCAGCAGTAATTTCGAAATATTACGTAAAAAATTGTAGTGGCATCAATTTTCAAACCCTGGCGCGTCATAAAACCAAGCATAGCATAGAAACCACAATTAAAATGGATTTTGCTTCAGTCGTTTTAGTCCTCAACTAAAGCTGATTCCAAAGCACAAGATGCTGATTTTAAAAGAACGTCTGTAGATTGGAACAGCAATAAATGGACGTTGGCAATTCTGTTTCGGCCTACAACCACATGATATGGCATTTTCATGAACTTTGCCTTGTTGAAACTGTATACAGGCGAGGTTGGACTGCTAAGCTAACGGTCCTGGTTCGAATCCCGCTTGAGGTGCAATTCTTTCCAGCCATAAACAGGAATCCTTTGCAAACAACTTTTTATCATCACCCTTGTATTTGCTCGATATAACTGAAATACTGTTGAAAGGGATTTACAGACACTTCGGCCCCAAACCATCTCGGCCCCTAGACACCTCGGCCCCAAACCATTTCGGCCCCAGTCATTTCGGCCCCAGTCACCTCGGCCCCAGTCATCTCGGCCCCACAGACACTTCGGCCCCTAGTCATCTCGGCCCCTAAGACATTTCGGCCCCTAAGACATTTCGGCCCAATTGTATTTTCGTATCTTTTTAGTATATTTATATGAAATATTATCAGAAATGTTTTTTCAGAGAAATGCCAGTGATTACGGCTTTGTTTTGCAATATCATTTAATGTATACACTATTACTTTTGCAGTATCTTGAAAGAATGCTCACAAATTGCCATATAGTGAAACGGCTCTAACCAAATTCAATAAGACGATCGCTTGCAACTAAGAAGCGCACCAAAAGGAACAAACATTATTAATCTGATCATGAGTAGCAATACAATCATTTTTGCACGTCCAGGGTACTAAGTCCACTTTGTTCCTTACTACCCTTGGCCGTCGGCTTATTCGTAAATCGAATTTCCCACTGCAATAGCATTTCATCGGATGGGAGCAATTTCCTTTACATCAAATCAAATTATCACATTTTCCGCATAACAGGCGCTCTCATCGACAGAAAAAATATCGTCACGTTCTAACCCACGGAATCCCAGAATGGACATTTTTTCTGATATTTATCAGAAAAAAAATGAAACAATAAGAAAACAGAATGAAATTAAAAAGATCAAAATTTAGCAAGGAATAAAAACAAGAAATCAGACAGGAATTAGAATGTAAATTAAAATATGATAATTACATGTAGAAAAGAAAATGAAACTAGCTATTCAGAAATGAATTTTAAACAAGAAAACAGAATGGAAGTTATTTAAAACAAGACAGCGCAGTGTCTGCAAATTTTGCAGAAGATTAAGAGCGTGGGGTGGGTGGGTGGGGGGGGGGGGGGGAGTCTTATGCGAGAGGTGAGGACCTGAACCGCTGAGCTGCTTAATATGCTTTTTTGGTGATATTCATTATAGGGCAGGCATCTCCGCGATTATGAGTCCAATAGCCGCAGTTATTTAGATTAACAGCGGTTCGTTTTAGACTGGCAAAAGTTTGCTCTTTCAAATTTACATTTTTGCCAATTTAGGATCATTTTTACACCGACTGAAGTATCTATCTATATATCTATCTTTGTGCATCCGACCGTGTCTGCCTAAATATCTGTTGAAAAAAATCCACGTGCATACGCGGTATCGATTAATCAATGATCATCGATTATTGATATACAAGATCGATGTAGGTGTGATTTAATGAATATTAATAGACAACGTACATGCGCAAGATAAGGCGTCTTTCATTTGAAAACAAAAGACCATACGCCATGTGCGGAAATAGTAAATACTGATTTCAATCAACACATTAGTTTAGGCTTACCAGAGTTCTCTTCTCACTTTGTTCTAGATTCTTCATAATTCAGAGATTATTTCTACGAAGATTTCAGGATCGGCCGCGCAGACTGATCTGAGTCTTCGCATACAGTATGTATTTGTTCATGCAAAGCCAATAAACATTTCACCGTCTATTTTTTTTTTGGCGCTCTGTAACAACAGCGAAAACTGCTGGAGGTAAAAATATACTCCCTCGTCATTATAACATTTTTCAAATACTTTTTGTGACACAATTTCGTTAGTCATTATATTGTCATATCTAAATATTAGACGAAAGTTCACAAAACTGTTATGGTTTAAGGTAATTATGAATTAAAAGGTGAAAAAAAAAATATCTGAAAATTAACAAAATCATTAGTCAGTAAGAAAATCAATATTAGGTCTTGCATGATACGATGTTTATATATTTGTTAATCTCCTACGGATGAAGTAAAGAAAGAACGTGATGATATCCGGGTTATTTTCTCATGCGCGGGCGGGATTGTTACCACAATAGATTTTATTTGGATCAGTCTCACGTATTTGAATGCGGTCCGCGATTCTTCCGGATATGTTCAATATTTTCTGTAACAATATTAGGCCCTATACCGATAACTAATATTCTGTTTTAACTATTTTAGAGCTGCCATGTAAAAATTTCGTAATATATAGCAAGGAAGCGAATGTAATTTTCTGTATATGGATACCAGTATCAAACTTTTATAAAGCATTCTAGATAATCTCTCTCGAAAACTGGTTTTGTACTTTGGCATCGAACGTATGTCCATACAGTTTTACTGTCTATATTATTTTCCGTTTATTTATATTTAGATTTATATCACATTTGACCTCTTTCCTTTTATTATATTTTCATTTTATTTTATTTTTTTATTTCTTTCCTCACCATCGGTAGTATTAATTTACAAGCTACATATAATAATGACCACTCTGTTGGTTACGTATGTTAATTTCAAAATATATTCTACATATTGTAAAACTCAAATATAAATTTTCTTCTTTCCGTATATATCCAGCCATGATAATTAAAGGCGCCTTATCTTGCTCGCGTGCCTTTGTTTATTGCTCATCGTTAAATATCACACCTGAGGTTATCATTCACTAATCGATGTCGCGTGTCACGATTAATCGATACCGCTGCTTACCTGGACGTTAGGCAGGGTGAATGTTTTTTAAATAGACAAACAGAAGTTATATATAGGCAGATGGACGATCGAGCGAAAAGATAGATAGATAGATAGATAGATAGATAGATAGATAGAATTGTGATGAATGACCCTGGCGATAGGAAGATCAGTTTTCATATAAACTTCGGTTATTTTCGTGTTAACGTTTTAATTTTGCGTTTTAGTTTTTTCAGTAATATCGCTTTCAAGAGTTCTTGAAATCACGATCATCCAGTTGTCACTTTGGATGTTAATTTTTCGAATATTGGCGAGATTCTTGAATCCGGATTTAGTCTAAAGAATCGGCATGACAAAATGTTTGGTATTAAATAAAGGAAAACCATCATGGGATTTAACATTAAAACACAAAAATAAATAGATAAATAAATCAATCAATTATAGATAAAACTATAAGAAAAAGAAATAATATAAAAAAATCGCCGAGTCAAGTTTTAATCTGTCATTACAGAAAAGGCACATGCTTGTGCTGAAATAAAGGAGAATTTCTCGATTTGGTTCATCACAACAAGTTAGATTAAAGTTGAAAATCATGTGAAAAAGAGACATTTATTTACCCTGTAAATATATTGATGATTGGTCCTACCGGCCCACCCAAAAATACAACAAATACGATTCAATAAAAAAAAAGTACCTCCACGCATTCGTTCTATGGATTACAAAGGAAACACAAAAGATCCGCACGAACGCATCCACGACTGTTCCCGCAAGACTGAGGGTGGATGCGATCAGGCGATGGTGCTTGGTAACTTTCAGTGGCGGTCCTACTTAATTGGATACTAGTAGGACAAGGACCTGCTGTGCTTGCAGTATGTGCGGATCGGTATTGTGTGGATCATATTCTGTCTTCTTTCTCTCTATATCTCTGTGAGACGGCTCGATATAGACTGAAATAATGTCTCAAAGAGCCGTTAAGCACAAAACAACCAACAAGCAAAACTCGCAAAACTGAGCGGGACTGAGCTCATAATTTTGTCGGACTCTATTGGACTCTCGAGGAATATTACTGTAAAAATATGTAAATATTTCAATGGGCAAAAAAAGTGAAAAATGTAGAAATTATTTAAATTTGTCAAACTGGGGCCGAAGTGACTAGGGCTATGGGGCCGAGATGACTAGGGGCCGAAGTGACTAGGGGCCGAAGTGTCCAGGAATTTATTTCTAGGTGGGGCCGAGATGGTTTGGGGCCGAGATGACTAGGGGCCGAGGTGTCTAGGGGCCGAGATGGTTTGGGGCCGAAGTGTCCTGTTACCTTGAAAGGGCCTTAAAATTGCAAGTCATCCACCCATCCATGGTGAGAGCTTACGAATATTTTTGCACTCGAGACGAGAAAGAATTGTATGCCTGATGAACTGTCACTCTTTAAAGGTTCATACACTGATGTTCTTTGTGAAGTGTTAGCTGCAACGCCAAAACAAGTTTTTTTTAAAATGATATGTTTGATTTTTTTTTTTCGTAAATTTGACCAAGATAACATAGCGGATGTCATATTTCAAGCAGGAGACGCTTTCCGTTTTAGAACACCTAGTCTTATAATGATTCTTTGAAATCTTTTCTGTATAACTTACTCGTTTTGTTCTATCAGAACGGAATAGTGGTGAAATTTGGAATTTAAAACATATAGCTACCTACATTTTCAAATGCTCGGTTGTACCACCGGCCAAGGGGATAATCCTTTTGGTTCACAGTATATAGGCCATGGAGTTGAGTTCATGAATGAATGGTCTTTCGCCTATGTACTCTTTCGTCCTTCTCATCATTTCACCAATTTCATATAACCAAAATAACTAAAATGCTCTTGACATGGCCGTAAAATGTGTACAGTTCCAAGACATCGAGTAGGCGTAGACACGCCGCTACAGTGTAAAATCAAATTATCTATTATGTTTCCCTGTCTTACTTTGCTCATTAGCTGTTTATTGCATGGCATTTAAGGCATATATTTTCCTGTGCTTAGCAATTGATCGGAGTTCATTTTAACATCATCTGGGGCTTGTTAAGATGAATATTTCATGCGCAAGATACCAATTAAAGGTGCCTTTAGACATCAGATGCAAGCAGATACCAAATACAGCATGAAGCTTTTGCATGCAGTCTAGGGTTCACTGGTCGCTGTTGAAAAGCATGAAGCTTTTGCATACAGTCGAGGGTTCACTGTTCGCTGTTGAAAATCCCAAGAGTCCGTACAGTATGTGATTGAAATGACCATAAGCAGACTGGTATCTATCGTCGCTGTTGACGTCAGTTCGCTGGTCTCTGGCCATGATTCTGTAAGATTTCGTGCCACTTGGATTACCAACAGTGCTCCAGATAAGGGTTGGTTTTTATGAGAATTTACAGATAATTTCTGTTACTTTTCTCAACAAACATTTCTTTTGACCCCTCATTTGAACCGTCTCACCGAGACGGTTCGAATGCGGGGTCACAAGATATGTTAATACAGAGAAATAAGAAATTTATATTCGAATACCGCTTAGGAGTCTAAGCCTGCCCAGGAAAAGTGTGGTTGGGTTAACTGACCGTCGCCGGGCCGCGTAGCGCAATCGATAAGTCAGAGGTCCTGGGTTCGAAACCCGGTCTGGCCACACACTTTCGTTTCTCCTTCCGCTGATTCAAGATAAGCAGTTGTCAGTTACTGGCGAAAGTATGTGCACTAAAGTACTGGTTAACCGCTTAGGAGGTCTAAGCCTGCCCAGGAATAGTGTGGTTAGGTTAACTGACCGTCCCGACATGACCATTGCCGTTTACCGTGGACGTAAAGCAACAAATCAATCAATCAATTAACTGACCGCCCCGATATGACCATAGCTGTTTACCATGGACGTAAAACAACAACAGATTATCAAAACAAGCCATATCTGGAAATCTATATCAGGTTTTGCAGCAGGCCGAACGTTTCTTGCGAATATGGAAACAAACTGAATTTATAGCTTATTCTGACAGTAAACAGATCGAATGCCATATATCTGCATTAATTCATGAACCAGGCTATAGTTTAATGCCAAGGGACTTCCCGACCTTAATCTTTAAGCTTCCTTATAGCAAGAGAGCAGGCACATAAGGGCATAGCTGTTGATTTTTCAGACATCAGACAGCACAGGGTATAATCGATTCCGCCAATTTTCGCTTCCTGCAGAGACTGTCCGTCATATTTGGCTTCCGCCGAGACTGTCCGCGAACTCTTGCTTCCTGCAGAGACTACTGTCCTCGAAAAATGGCTTCCTGCCGAGACTGTCCGCGTGATTCTGCTTCCTGCCGAGAGCCTCGGCAGGAAGCAGAATCACGCGGACAGTCTCTGCAGGAAGCCATTTATCATGTACGGAAGTCTCTGCAGGAAGCAAGAGTTCGCGGACAGTCTCGGCGGAAGCCAAATATGATGTACAGTCTCTGCAGGAAGCGAAAATTAGCGGAATCGATTATACCCTGTGGACAGGCGCTTGAGTAATACAGATCCAAGGTCATTTGTACCGAAAAGACTCTACTGATACAGTAGGGGTTTCCTTATTTCAGTTCATATTTTTTCCAGTTTCCCGTTTTTAATAGTTGGTTACTTGGTTTTGAGCGTAGAAAACATAAAACTACCCTGCAACATTTAAAATAGTCTAAGTAATTGCTTTAGCCAGCGAGAGCTATATTTTGTGTACCTGTGACGTTAGCAAATGGCAATTTTTGATTTTCAAATCTCACCCTTTCCAGCTACCTTAGCATGAATAATAGTGACAAGTTTTTGTTTTTGTTGAGTACCTTTGATACAAGTTTTCTCCGTTTATTATCTCTTTTGCGTGCATAGTTATTCTTTTCATTTAATTATGTCTGCAAATGTCAATCTTGTAATATTAAATGTTCAGACTCATAAAAACCAGCTTAGCTGAGAGGAATTTTCCAGCAAAACGAAATAAGAAATAAAAAAATATCCCTTTTTATGATTCAGTCGAGCTAGATACACGAATAAATATATTTACTAATATGTACTTTTTATATACTTCTATTGCGAACATGATAAAAAGCTTAGTTTAAATGTGGTAGTGTTTCTTACATGTTTTATTTCTTAGACTTGTACATGATCACGCAATAGAGACAGTGGTTATTGACAATATGTTTCAAGCCTTTCCACAGGGTCGTGAGAGGGTTTCTGGATTTACTGACTTTGCATGTCAGAGTTTTTTGAAATATATACTTGAAGTACATCTGGAAACGATATAAACTTTGGTCGTGTCCAAACGTGTGTGAAGCTTTAACATATCTTTTAGGTACTATTCACATTACATTTGGTACCAAGGTATTCAGAACAATTGTTGGTATTCCGATGGGTTCTTATTGTGCTCCTCTTGTAGCTGATTTGTGATAGAGGATGATTACTTCTCTTTCTAATGAAGCTATTGGTTTTCTAAGGGTGAAGTAATTGAAATATTCATCTCAACATTTAGATATCTTTCTTTACAATCCTTACTTCGAAGGCATAGTGAACCTTTGATTCGGTTAAACAAAACTAATATCAATTCAATTTAGTTCAATTCTTTATTCAGATTGCCAAATACATTTTAGCGCATCTACAACACATCATAGAAACAAGACAATAATGTTATCTTCGATACCGAAATCCCATTTTTTGATTTACATTTATCTATTTCAAACGGATTTGTGTTATCCAACACTTATGATATTAAATGCAATGATTTTGAGTTTGTCGTAGTAAATTTTCATTTTCAGATGTTGACTTTCCGTTCTACCTGCTATTGGGATTGTCATTTCTCAGCTTTTGGAACATTGTTCTTTTATCGTCACATTTTCCCAGGACGGAAAAATTCCTTCCAAAGGCAGTATATGTTGCAGGGGCAGCAAATAATATTTCCCCTAAGAACTTACCCCATTGAGAGGAGAGGCAAATAAAAAAAATGGCAGATACCCCATTGAGAGGAGAGGCAAATAAAAAAAAATGGCAGATACCCCATTGAGAGGGGAGGCAAATAAAAAAAAAGGCAGATTTGCTGCACCTAAAAGTCACCTATATACTAGATCGAACTGTCTGACTCGGTTTACAAAAATGCCAACAAGCACACGTTCAGTCAACGTCACATATACGCTGTGTGCCCAGTGGGAATGATATTTGATGGTGGCACTGTTGCTTTTGCATTCGGCATAGACAATTCTAAATCTGTATCTCTTATTCTGAATTTAAACTGGAAAAGAAAACATTATGAACGTGTTTCGATTAATTTCCCCGCTTTGCAATATATTGACGCGCATTACCTATTTAGGTCAAAAGAGAATAACCAGTCTGAATGTGTCCAGTAAGCTTCAGCTAAGATGTGGCGGGAGGCTGGCTAGTGTTAACTCAATGAATATATTATGAGCTGATAAACAGTCATAATTGATGTGATGCTTCCTCAGCATGTCATAAAACTGATTTAAGTACATGCAAACGGTCACGGTCACGACTGATCGATATCACACTTGATAGTTTTCACGACACAAAAGTGAAAATAAGTCATGTTTTATGAAATATTATTTATTATTTATAACTGCATTTTTTCTGCCCATCTCGAGCATAGCTCGAGCCACGACACGACGAAATGTATTTTTAGCATCTTCAGTCACGTGTGATTGGGAAAAACTCGGTCATTTTAATTTTGCCTTACTCCTCAATGGGAAGTAGCTCTGAAAGGAAGACATTTTAGGAACAGAACCCATTTTAGAAGGGCTTCATAGCCCGTAGGCGCAAACGGGAAGTCATGAAAGTTGTTCCTTTTGCCAAAATTGCGGAAACACACAGTTGTATTTATACCCCTTTTATGAAAGAAAAATCTAACCCATATCTTTTATATTAAGGATTTCTCAGAAAACGCTGCTTTACTGAATCACCGGTATTTGCTCATAAAATTCACAGGCTAGTGACGGAATACGCTGCCTAGTTTCTGAATGCTAACTTTTCCTCATCGAACCGGCTTCCAAGTTTTCTCAAACTAGTGACGTTAATATCAGTCCATTTCTGACCAGTGTACTTGTCCATCCTTATCATTTGGATGAATCGACTTCTAGTATTGGGGGTTTCTGGTAGATATTATCATTTTTATTCTGTTATGCATAGAAATTCCCGTAAGCAAACAGTGACGACCTTGATCAGACGCCGCGTTCTGCGGCGTCTGGACTGGGTCTGCACTGTTTGCACAAGTTCCCAATTAACAGGGTTTTAGTCTTGAAAGGGATAATCCCCGTGCTGATTTGAAATTTCGCTGCTCTTGCATTGCCGAAGAAATCCTTCATCTTCGCACGAATTATATATTTCCCTTATTCTTCTGACTGCACTCTGAAACTGCCGCTTCAAGGCTGCGAATCAATTTACTGATTTTGTTTCCAACTTGACTGATTACCTCGGTACACTATCAAAGTCGGTATTTTGCAAGTTCTAGACAATCAACCACATATCGATTTCTTTTCAAAGAGGTCTTTTCAATCAAATTGTCGCTTTGGAAACGTTCAAGAACTGCTGTACCGAAATATTCGCTTATTTGCTGTCAGATTAAATAAATCATATCTGGACTCTTCCAATTTCTTTATGTTTTGGACAAGAACATTATTAAGGAAAGGGGTACTTAAAGTATATCGGTACACCTCCATGTTTTTTAGGTCATTCCTGAAAAGGGGATCAACCTTTGTGATTTCTTCTTTCCTTTGCTGTACAGAATCCCTTCCAACGAGGTCTGCTTTTAAAAAAAATAATTTGCTCTTAAGGTCAGTAATTCTCCCCTTTTATATTGACCACAACTGAAAAGGAAAGCGGACAGGAACAAAGTTGATTTGTTTCAGTTTAAATATTTGGGCCGCGACACGACAAAACCATCAATGTGGCTGTGCACCCAGCGAAGACTCAGATCAGCATGGGCATCTGCCCAGTCTGATCAGACTCTTCTCTAAGCGCTTAAAGGGTAGCTACGGGTCTAAGCTACCTTCATGCGGACAGCAAAGACTCTGATCAGACTAGGCGGATGCCCAGGCTGATCTGAGTCTGCGCTGGGCGCACAACCACATTGTTGGTTTTGTCGTGTCGCGGCTCATTAGTGTACCTAACACCCTGCAATAGGGCATCCAACCCGGATCTTCACTGTTTGCGAAGGTTTCTCATTTTTCATGTTAGTTGAAGTCTGGTGTTAAGCCGTAAAACGTTTTCCATGCAAACTCTTTTGCAACCATAAACGGGGTTGTTTGGCATACAGTCTTCCACCCACTACCATTCCATGGGCTCGATATGACTTAAAAATACTTGAAGGGCCATAAAATTCCAAGTAATCTATCCATCCAATCATCAAATTTTAGTGCTGCTCTGTCGCTATTAAATAATTCTATCTGGAAAATTTTCTTGATTGGGGATAAGAAAATCGATCTTACATGTGCAGTCACAGACATTATTACAGATTGAAAAATCTTTCTTCAGAATGTATTATATTGAAATCTACGTGGTCTGCCTCTGAAGCAGTGCATAAAGGATAAGCATCGATTATTTAGTTGACAATACTGGTTTGTTTGAGAACGGAAGTGTTAGTATCAATAACCGGAAGTTGATGTTTAGCAATCAAATAATCTCGTATTGAATTTGAAGACAGTTGAGAACTGCAGACATAAACCTCCTCTGGTCGATTGATTACTACATGTTTACTAGCGAGGTAGTTTATAGTTTTTTGCGGATTTCTTTCGATCTGTGCTCGTCAGAGGTATTCTTTTAGTCCCTCACTTACCAGTTGTATGTTGGTTTAAGTTAGGGTGTCCACCTGGTTTTGTCATGTCATCGTATATTCTCCACCCCGATAAAGAAAGATCAAGAAGGTCAAAATGATTGCTCTATTATATATGGTAGTTTTCTTTGGCTAACTTTATCCAAAGAAGCAGGGTTCTATTTAGATTTTCAGTATTTGAGCTTTTGTTGCAAATGTCATCTCTTTACTGTTACGGTAGTTTTCACGAACTTTTAAGACTGCTGTTGACGTTGTCTATTACTTTCGGGTAAAGACTAAAAATTCAAATTCTAGGAAGCTTTTCATCCTGAAATTGCTTAATTACCTAAACTGCTGATAAGCAATTGTAACTGTTACCATGCGACTGTGACAAAGTGGTCAAACTGGTTGGAGTCAGTGAGTTCAAAGGCTGTATTTAGAGCTTTCTGTTTCCTTATGCTGTAACATCTTGTTCACAACCCAGCACCCGACAATATTATGCTCTTCAAGTTGCGGTACGTACGAACGAGGAAATGGAAACATCATATTTTCTTTCTGTATATTTTATCAGCATCATCGATTATCTTTAAAACTCTTGTTATCGTAAAAAATCTAAAAAGAAATGGAACACTTAAAAAATATACCAGAACTGTCCTAAAATGTGTTAGAACGTCGTAATGCATCTAAAAGATTCAGAGGAAATAGCAAACAGTGTAGACCCTGATCAGACTGCTCCTAAGGAGCAGTCTGATCTGGGTTTGCACTGTGTTCAAACCTATCTGTACCATTACTTAGAATTTTTGCGGTGGATTCTACTTGCAGATAATTCATGGAGACTGAAGCGCGTCGGGTCGTTACAAAGTATGTTTGGTTAAAAAAATCGAACTCAACTAGTACCAGGCTTTTAATTATACAACATTGTACGTCTGTATATTGATAATCCACATCATGTAATTAATAGAATGTACATAGACAGCGGAGTTCTGTTGACGCTTCAAAGAACCGGCGATCTATATTGCACGAAAGGTCGAACAAGAGTTAAGGCCCGAGTAAAGGAGTATGCGTACAAAATCGAAGTAGCAACTTCGCC
The DNA here is from genome assembly GCA_963989385.1 of Ctena decussata. Taxonomy (NCBI): domain Eukaryota; kingdom Metazoa; phylum Mollusca; class Bivalvia; order Lucinida; family Lucinidae; genus Ctena; species Ctena decussata. Next base: position 54,029,753 of record OZ022501.1, on the reverse strand, counting down.
ATTTTTGTGTGTGTGTTTGCCGCCCTTTTAAATGAGATCAGTTCTTGAAGGTGAAGATTTTTCTTCCCGTAAAGCGGAGTCTTTCCTTTAGGAGTATAAGTTTCTCTGGAAGTGTTTCGTTGCCCTTGAGGCAATTTAGGCAAATAAGAAAACAAAAAGATGTACCCCCCTTTTCGAAAATATCAAAAAAGAAAACAAAGATTGTACAAAAAGAGGTCTTTCCCCAGAGGAACAATTTGTTCATATGGGAGCAAGTTTTTCCTATAAAGGTTGACCCTTACTGAGATTTATCATTTAGGTAAGACCTATATAGTCAACTTCAGTCCAAACTACTGATATCTCAAAGTAAATTTTCTGGTACCAGAAAAATTTATTTTAAGATATCAGTAGTTTGAGATAACAGGAGTTGAAAAGTAAATAGAAATAGGAAATGCATTATTTGATATAAGAAGATACTATGAAGAAACTCGACCACCACAATACAGACCGCCGGCTCTTTCAAGCATTTATAAAACACAGGCTGTTTCCTTTTATAAACTGGCGGATAAATGTGGACATAAATAGAATGTACATAGACCTCTGAGTTCAATTGACGTTTCACAGAGCCGTGGCCTATATTGTACAAAAGGTCAAGCCAGAAGTTTTATTCTGCTTAATTGATATTGGTATGTAATAGCAGGATTTATTGAACAAGGAAAGTACGACATGGCTTCTCTGAGTTTAAATTGATATGAGTGTTTAGAACAATATGTTTATATGGGGTCATCGCATTGCAGAATGACCCACAGTGAAACAGATCAAAAAGAAGACACACTTGTATGGTATATACCTAAGTTATATTATGTTTATATTACTCTTAAAGAAGATATTTCAACAGCACTTCCCAGTAGGCCGAGAAAAAAGAAGTGTTTTTTTTTACTTCTATTTAATACACATGAATTGTATGCAAGGTCGTCTAGTTTCTATTGAAGCACCGAAGCATACGAGTAATTGCAGCCCAAAAGCCAAATTGATAAAATTTACCAAATTTAACAACCTAGACAGATCCAGATGATGCGGCCCATGGGGAGACGCCTCATCAGGATCTACACTGTTTGACCGCTGTTCTTGAAATGTCAATATGATATAAGGTAGATGTAACACATTTGTTTTTTAAATTTTGCAGACGTCAATTTTGCATCTCCTTCTTTAATGCTTAGAAAAATTGAAAGTCAGAAAAAGACGTAATTTTTATGAATAATATATTTAGCCTTTTTTTACAGACAGCTTATATGAAAGTGCCCAGGAACCGATACAAAAATCAAATTCCATGCCCCACCTACAATACAAAATGTGAAGCGAATAGAAACAACACGCGACGACTCTAAATGTAGTCAAAACGTGCCGATAAGAGCTATATAAGCTTTCAGTGTTTGTTCCGATTCTGCTGCTTTGCATAATTGTGTAGTATGTATATAGTAAAATTAAAATCTTAAAAAGTTAATGCTCATTTTTGGAAATAAAATGTTGAAACCAACATGTGCTAAAAACAAACTAAATGGACAACATTTTCCCAGATGGGTGGCCACGAAGCTAGCCGAGACAAAACCGATAACTTGTGAAAGACAATCAGAGTAGTAAGCAAAAGAAACAAGAGAGAGAGAGAGACAGAGAGAGAGAGACAGAGAGAGAGATAGGAACAAAAACAATTTTAGTTTTCTTTTACATCGATGAACATAATTAAATAAGGACTGCACACTGTGATTAAATAAAACGGAGGTCTTGGCAGAAACACAGCCACTGGATGAAAACAGAAAAAGGCACTCGTATTACGGAACTCTGTATAACTTGTACTCGTGTGTTATGCTATTTTATTTCGATTCGAAAACTAAAAAAGGAATTGACACAATTCAATCTCAGATCCTACCCAAGACACCATGTGAGAAAGACAACATAAAATTAGTCACCACTAAAGACAACACCAGCGGCAGCCATGTGAACAGCCATTTCCCACCATGTAGGTTGTCAAACGGGCTAGCATGAACACCAGAAGCCTAAATCCTAGTTACGCAGCTACATGTCACATATACGGAAAACAAAATCCCATTGCAGACATGATTGCAAGTCTGGAATAATCAAATACCGTAAGCATCTAAAAATGGAACTTCTACATTAATTACCGTTATTGTTTCAAAATTGGAACAGTAGGATTTTACAATCTGTAATGAGTCCAAAATGATGCAGACTGAATAACAAACAGTAAGGACCTTGATCAGGCAAACTGTCCCCGTAGGATCTGTCTGAATCGGGCCTCTTTGTCTTCACTTTTTCCCTAGACCTATCTATCTCAATACTTAGATTTTTACGGGAACGCTTATGTATCTGGAATGAAAAATGCAAATGCTTAAAAAAGATAACCTGGATTTTGTATAGATTGCTGTAAAAAATATAAGAATTTATGCCAACATATAGAGGACTTTGACTGACCCTCACAATAATCCTTTATTCGTGGAGGACAAAACACCTGCTAAAGTCTTTTCTGGATTTATTCTGATATTATTCTTCCTGATCTATAATGCCCTAGTCTGTGTTCCATATTTAATACGACATTATTTTATCTCCAAACATCAGCTTCTGTTCTTGAACGAACCAATATTGTTAATAATATAATCAATGGCTCATCCTGTATGATCCACACCACAAGTCACTTGATAATTCCAGCGATATTTTTAACATGTTTCAATGGTATTCGATATTATCATTCACGTCATAAATCGCATATATATTGCTCGGCATTTTAAGCTTTCATTGTCTACGGAAACAAAAATTTGAATTTCCGAGAAAATGCGGATAGCTACCCGGCTGTCCCAAAATGCTTCAGCAAGGCGTCGACGTTGATTCAAAATTATTTTGACGCTGTGCATGTATTGGGTTGTTACTCTTAACTCCTGTTTTTTCTTTGCAGCTTTCTTAACAGACTGATTATATGACAAAACGCGGCTTTGAAAGCTGATCGATAGCTAGTTGATTGTCTAGAACGTGCCAAAACAGACTTTGATAATGTACCAAGGCAATCACTCACTTGGAAACGAAATCTGTAAATTGATTTATTATACAAAATTTTAGGCTGTGCCAAAATAACTGAGCAGCATACTAGCATGATAAAACTCAATGACGCCATCCAACGATACTCGAAGCCAGTGTTTACGGGTAGTAGAACAGTGAATCCTTGCCTCCGATATTTTCGCATTCATGGCAGATAATGGCAAAATTGTTCCTTATTACAGTTTACCATGCTTCTTAAACCTTTTTGAGCTCGCCTGAACGAAAGTTCAGGAAGAGCTATTGTTATCACCCTGGCGTCAGCGTCGGCGTCCGCGTCCGGATTGGATGTTTTGGTAAAAGTTTTATTATGTGATGGGCAATGCACTGCAGGCGAGCTATCCTGTATGCGGACAGGTCTTGTTAATAATTAAATCAAAGATTGGAATAACTTTACTGTATTTTATCCCATAACCTTGCACTGTCGCCCACTGATGTCTTAGTTACAGTCGCTTTCCGCAGCTGCCATTGTTGTGCTGCCAAAGTCCATCCCTGTCCACACTTTAATAGGGGAGAGTCGGTAAACTTTGGACAGCGGGTAAATTCGGACAGTGACATTGTTTCCTTTATATGTCAGTTGTTTGGAATTAAAACAAAAATTAACTGGCCAAACAGAGAAAATCTTGATGAGACGGCTCATTATGATTTTCACTGTTTGCAATTGTATGTCCGAATTTACCTGCCTGTCCGAAGTTACCCGACTCTCCCCTATTGTCTTTTTCAGCCCTCTTCTTCTTTTTTCTTGTAACGGGCCCTGTAGAATCGTCTTTAATATGCCAGAACACAATGAGATGTGGCTAAACCTCTTAGTGTCTGTTTCTGGTCAGGAGGTCCTTATATTTTTCAATTGCTGAATAGATTTTTCTTCGAACATCTTCATTAGTTAGGCCTACGTGGTCTTTGTTCGAGTTGTGTAATAACTTCGGCAGCATATCGTCTCAAAGGCCTGCCTGCCTACCTCTTAAACTGGGAAACAAAAAGAGAAAAGAATACCTGAATTTTTCATATGCAGATTATTGAGCTAATAGGTGACCTCTCTACCCTGCTATCTTGTTTGGCTTATATTGCTTCTATGGTCGCTGTTTTTCTATGTCCTGGTCGGAGACAAGGTCGATATGAGACGTAACTGAATACTACAGACCGTAAGATATGTGTAGTTGAAGAACACTTACACCAACATGCGCAGCAGCGCTTACTGTTCAGAATAATGTTTGTCTGAAGCAACTGTCATTGATTCATTAAATGAAGCCAGTTACCAGAACACTAAAATGCTGCCTTACCCCGACTTTGAGATCAGTTCTTCTTGATGTCGTGGTAAATGGCTTCATTTAATAAAACAATGACATTTGGTTCAGATAAATTACAGCAGTACGATGCAACATTAAAACTGGCCTTCTAAGACTTCCTGGTTTGAGATTATTTTCTTTGGAATTGTTAGATATTTTACCGTTCTAATTATGGGACCGCGATATACTTGGCCACCTTGGATTTGCAGAAGCTCCACAGTTTTTATGTCATTCAGGGACGAGTTGCTTAACGCGAGCGCTACGTATAGCGCTTTGTAGCAAATGGCTTCGCAACGGTATGTTACAGAAACGCGCTTCGTAGCGCTACGTGGCATCCCCGGGGCTGCCTCACAAAGCGCTTTTTGTAACATCCCGTTGCATAGGCAAAACACTCTGTAGCGCTCTGTAGCACTTTCTGTTTACATGCGTTTAAACCGAGGCAAATTTCACTGTGCACGCACTGCTAAAGAAAAGCGGGCTTTGAAAGCACAATCGTCGCATAGCGTTAGCAAAGCGCTACAGAGCGCTAGTTTATAGCGCTTTCCTTAAGCAACTCTGGTCAGTTCTTCTTGCTTTGCATTTCACGTGAGTACATTATGTGCACACTCATGTTGACCATGGCTTACCTTGTTGCTATTGTTGCATTGGCAACTAAATCTTTTCTTTACTAGTGGACTTGTCCATCCTTATCCTAGTCCATTCATATAATTTGGATGGGTCCATTTCTAGTTTCATGGTTTTCTGGTGAATGTTCACACTTTTATTGCATTCTGCATAGAAATTCTTGTAAGCAAACAGTGAAGACCCTGCGGCGTCTGAACCAGGTCTGCAATGTTTTCATATGTCCCCAAAACGAGTTTCCAGTCTAAAAAGGGTTGAACGGTGATTGGGTTATCGGTCAGAAGTTTTAGCCAGTATAGTGTTTTGGTCTACTGAGATACCATTTAGAGTTTCATAACAATTACGTTTATCATTGCAAAGTTTGTCGCCGAGAAGATAGGCATTTCATTGACAATAAAATTACTCAGCATTAGTTTATAAAAATGGAATGCTTTTCTGTCTACCTGCATGAGGATTGTTTCTGGGACACTGAAATATCTAGCTTATGTATGTTGACGGACAGCCCAAATTTTACTAAACATGATAAAGTATAGTATACTGCATCTTAGAGACGGGACCAGCAATTTGTTCTGTCAGGAGTGACCAAACAACACAGTAGTTACATTAGGGGTCCGCTCGGCGTAAAAGTCTTAATAGAGACACGGACTATACAATGCAATCAGTCCTCCAGAAAGAAGTGGTCACAGGGATGATTTAGGTACAGTTTTCCATGTCTCTACATAAATGCATGTTTGCTCTGGCCCCTCATTAAAACTGTCTCACCGAGACGGTACTACTGAGGGCTCACAACATACGTCCATAATGCCCGTCATCAGCTGGCCAAATACATAGAAGACACCAAATAAAAGGGCATCGTCAGAAAGCATCCAAGATGCCAAAAGAGAAGTACTGCGAAAGTAGATGATGTCTTCGAGATATGTGAAAGGTGATTGTAAAGAATTAACTGGTAATAACAATGTGTGTCTTGGGGTGGGGACTTCTGATTCGGTCTCCACACACGGCACAAACACAACAGCTGTTACCAGCAAAATTGTAGATGAAGCCTTGCAAACAAACAAACTGCTGAATGCGTCACATCACTTCTAGTCAGCATGTTTCCAGTCAACAACCTACTATAATTAACCTTAATAGTTTTTGTCTGACCTTATGTACAGATATGATTACTTTTAGACCGCCAGCAATAATACGATAAAACGTAGCTCTGTTGTGTCGTGTATTTCAGTCAAGTGGAAATCCTTCATATAACAGTCTGTAACTGTAGGAATCAATCGATAAGACGGTTCCGTAAATTATATAAGGCATCAAGAAAGAGTTGGTTCTATTTACGTTTTTTTGAGATTAACGCATGCAAATAGACACTGATTTCTATCAGTGTACAGGAACTAAAACGAACGTCAGCGGTAGATATATATAGAAAGATGTCTTAAAGGAGAATCGAAACACTTTTTGGGAGGCAACTCTTCCTTTTGCAGTTTTTACCGCCTTTAAAACAAGGGTGCACTCTTACAGGAAAGCAAAAATGTTCCTAAAGGGGCAAATTCTTTCCTCTAAAAGTACCTTTCCGGTAGGTTTAACTGTTTAGGTAATGCATAGAGGTAAACGCTTTCACCTTAAGGTCATTCGCATTGCGTATGTCCAGAATGGTCAGGGTATGCACAGGTCGCTTTCTCCTCAAGACATGCTTACTCGTGGGTGTTTGGTTTTTCTTGAATTGTTGTTAAAGCTTGTCTATTTCTATTTTACCTCCTAAATTATTCATTTGTTTTTGTAACAGTGGCCTCGAACACTGCCCTTTCAACAATACCGGCTATACAGCCAATCGATTCATACGTGGACTGTAATTCTGGAACAAAAAAACCCATAGCACTAGAAACGTCATTTTGCCGAATAAAGTATCTGCGCAGTGCCGTTAAAGTAGGCTTTCGGCGTATAAGCTAAGAATAAAAAATGTGCCCCCCACCCACCGCCCCCCCCCCCCCTAAAAAAAAGAGAAAAAAACAACAAGCATTAACTTAGGTCGTAGTGAATTCAAACTACAAAGCACCACCAACCCGTCTCTCATGTTTATGTCAGTTATAGTTTTAATGGCCTCTGCTGGTAGCCACAGCTGATATTCTGTCCAGTAAGAGTTGACGTTGTTCCGTATACTTTGACGCTTTATGTATTATAAGCTGTTGCCTGTCTTCACAGGTTACCATATGCTTTTAAAAAGTTTAGCCTGTTCCCTATCCCCAGCCTTGAAAATATCGCAACCTCTGATTCTTTGTTTTTACTTAACATTGATTTGATTTCTTTGACATTTTGTGGTCTGTATCTCCTCTCATATGCCATTTAAAAGTACGTTGTCTGTTTTCATATTTCGGCATGTGTTCTTCAAAATTTTATTGCCTATATCTAACTTTAATCGTATTTAAATGCATCGCCTATTTGCATACATCTACATTACCTCAATATGTTGTCCATCTTCACATATGATATATTGTACTTTAAAAATGGACCGCTTTACTCCACTTACGGTGATACATGTACGTCTGTTAACAGAATGCTGCTTGTCTGGCAATTTCGATTTTTTGTAGTTCCGCATTTTATAGCATGACTTTTAACATTATACTCTCGATCTCGCATTTGATCTTGTATTGCATCAAAAATTGTTGCCCTTTTCCCATTTTTCTTAATTCCTTCCGCAGTATGTTTCTTTCGGCTGTCCTCATAATAAACATTGTGTTTAAAGCCTTTTTTCAGCTTGTCCGTTTCAAACGTTGCATGTTTCCTACGTTTTGCAAAGTTGAATTGTTCTCTATTTTCACGTTTACTCTTGTCTTTTAAACAATAAACACACAGGTTAATGCCAACTTTAGATTTGATTTGACTCCCTTAAACATATTTCAAAATACAGCTGTAAAACTGAATACATTGTCGTTGTCTGTCTTATATGTCTGAAGTTTCGTTTTGTTCAGAGTTGAATTTGTTGTCTGCAATTTCAACCTCCTATGTATTATATTCTCTCCCATCATGTTGCAATGCCATTAGGGGAACCACAGATGATTTTCCATTTGGTCCTGTTTTCGGCTGCCTTAGTTCTGCTGGCAAAGCTCATTCCTGTCCACTCTTTAATACCGTCTGCCCACCTATTCTTCTTTAGACCTCTTTTTCTATTTCTTTTCACTGCGTCCTGAAGAATCGTCTTTGCTAAGCAAGAAGTTCTTGATATGTGGCAAACCACCTTAGATTCCATTTCTTGAGCATGGTCAGGAGTTTGCCATAGTCTCCAATTGTGATTGGATCTTTCTGCGAACATCTTCATTTTTGATATTGGTCCTAGTACGAGATCGTCAGAAACCTTTGGTCGCATGTATCTCAAAGGCCTACGTTCTTTTCTTTAACTTTGCTGTCAAGGTGCATAATTCACAGGCATACAGAAAAATGAATATGGCAAGGCAGCGGATCACTCAGAGATACGTTGATCTTACGCGTTTGTAGAGTTTGCGTCATAAAAAGAATTTATAAACAATCTGTATTTTTTACTATTTACTGTGTCAGTTGCAGTGCCAGACTGCAGATTGTAATTTAGTATTTCGTTTCGGACAATTTTACTGACTGAGAAGAAAGAGGTATGCATTTATTAAACACTTGCATGAAAAGTATCAACGATGCATCTATGATGTTTCTTTAACCTATTGCCGTACCAGCATTCAGATTGTCTATGATCTGCTTTCGTTCATACTGTGCCTGCCTATTCTATTTTTACGAGACTTTGGTTACATGGTTTTATTACTAGTTTTCATTTGTTTTTTATACACTGTAAAAGTATGACATAACTCTGGTTCAGATTCCTTATAATTTTACTTCCAGTTGTAACGTAGCATGCTTCAAAATTGTAACATTTCAAGCTCATGGGAAACACGGAGCTTCACTAAGAATATATTTTGTTGTTAAGCTTTGGGAAAACCCAAAAGAGGGTCTATGGCACACAGACTTTTATTTACATATTTACCCCCCCCCCCCCCCCACACACACACACATCGGTCTGATATGATTGAAATTCTGTAATAAAAGCATAAAATCGCATTCATCCATCAGTGCAGTCCCCTTTACATGTATCGTTGCAAACACGTAAACCTTAATCAAACAGTTCGCCTGCCGAAAGATATAAGGCTAAAATTGGTTTTATGCTAACATATCAGACTGCCTTCCTATATAACTTTGATTTCCCGGCAGGAGCACAAATTTAAAACAGCATTGGATCAACGTTGATTCAACGTCACGACGTTGAATCAACTTCGATCCAATGTTGTTTCAACGTTGAGTGACCGACGGGTTGTCTTTTTGGGTTAAATAGATGCACATTTTGAGAGTACACGCCATTACCCTGCTGCTGCCGTTACCTGATGGTCAAAGTAGGCGATTAGCAGTAATCGGCAATCGTTATCGGCGTTCATTTGCTATTTTGGAGTGCGAACACTAGGTACCGAGCTCGGAGTAATTGTAAAAACGCACAGACTGATCCGAACTTTAGCTTCTTACATAGGTCGGAAGACATCCCCGTCATGTGCCATACAAAAATGTGATTTTTCCGGGTGGCATTTTAGAGAGCATATATCCAGACATTAAGGGCCTTTATTAAAGAAAAACTAAATGTAAAACAAAATGTAACATGAAACTTTAAAGAGCATTGTCACATTATATCATTCCATATTGTTTCCACCTTGGAATCTATGGCGAAAAAGCGCTGTCATGAAAAATTCATTACAGAGGCATATTAATGTTTTTCTCCCATCAATCAAAAAAGTAGAATATGCCGTGTAAAAAACTATAACAGTTCGTAAAAGGTTTTTGTTTTCAAGAAAATTGATGACATTCTGTAACTCTATTAAATTTATAAATATAATGACTCTAAATAGCGGGGCAGAGAAGTCTCTGAGCAAACATTGTAGCAGGCCCGGATACAGACCACCACGTACTACTGGGGCTGTGGATGACTGGTGGGGCTGGGTGATCCCGAGATGTATGGGTGTGTGGGAGTGGGGTTGGGGTTGGGGTAGTGGGGCTTGAAAATATTTAAGATAATTAGGGATCCATCTGGTAAGAATTTTTTATAATGTCCTTTTTGCCTTGAAATATATGTTGAGATATCTCATTAGAATCGCCTCGGCGAGGCGATTCTAATGAAATGAGAAATCACAACAAATATTTTATTGTTACCACAGGGACAAATTTTCTCACCCATTGGACAAGGATATCCCTTTCTAGAGGTGTCTGAGATTTTTCTATCTCGGCCTGCTATCTCAGCCTAGGCTCATAAAGCTGTCTCAAAACGCCAATCATTGCTATATAGTACAGCCCAATTAAATACACACTTTAAATCAGCAAATCAACTTACAATCTGTCATGTAAATTGCATGCAGAATATGAAATTGACACCCAGTGATGTACAGGAAGTGTCACTGTAGATTTCTGAATAGCTGCCAATCATGAAAAATGCATGCACAAGGTGAAATCAACACACATGTCAAACTATTAATAGAAAATAAGCTTCAAGTTTATGGGAATGGACTCAACAAGAAGTTAAGAATTCAATAAATATTCTGTCTTATATAACATGGATGAGAAAAATGATCAATGACGGGGTTGAGGCCTTGACAAGGAAATCTCAGGCTCGTTTTCAGATTATTTAAGTCTTATGCTCGGCAAGCCTCCCATACGACTAAATAATCTGAAAACTAGCCTGAGATTTCCTTGTCTCAGCCTCAACCCCATCATAGATTCTATTAATCTCAGACTGTCATTACTAAACTTCTATTATATGAAGGCCTTCATATTATACACTAGACAGAGTCCCAGATGGCGGGGTTGAAGCCCAAAAGCCCACCCCTGTATCCGGGGCTGTATCTATATTAGACTGAATGGGATGTTTGATAAGAGTCTGTATTCTTTGCTGTGTGACCAAACATTTGAAGCACCGCCGAGCAGTAACACAGCAGGCATATATTGTTGCAACGACGTTGAATAAACGTTGACTCAACATCATGACGTTGAATCTGGCGGTCCCGGGGAAGTTGTTTGAACACGAGGCGTTTATTCCGCGTGTTCAAACTTCTTCCGAGGGACCTGGCAAATGATTATGCATGTAAACAGATATGTATGATTACTATTCGTGCACACCTTGGTATTCCATTAAAAAAATCATCGAAAATGCCTGAAAAAAATCGTAAAAATCGTCTTTTCTTATGGCTTTGTGTGCCTTAATGTCATTCCGGATAAAAGAATAAGAGACAGAATGGCTTTGACGGTTATAAAGGATGAAAACAGCTATAGCTGTCTATGTGAAAATTCAACGTTGTTTAACAGTTGATGTTCACTGGAAGGTTTAGGATATTCCCGTACTTGGTAAATGGTCCCAATATTTAGTGCCATGATGGCAGTTATGGAAAGCTCTTTTCAAGAGTGGCTCTGGAATTTTGTTATAATCTGTTATAAGCTGCCGCCTTTTATGTCTAAGCTTCCAAATTTAAAACAATTTCGTATTGATTCCTGTCGCCTCACGAGAAATACTGGGTAACTAGGAATGAGTGCATAGAGAAGGGTCATATCAGTCCGGACCGATGCGCAGGCTGATCAAATTCCTATATGTTCAGATGAATGAAAATCTATGAATCTTTAGGAATCGGTATGATGGAAAGAACAGGCTTGTTTATTACGCACGGAGGCGCAAATGCTTGGGCTGAGCTGAGACTTGTCTATTGGCACAAGCACCGTGACGTGGCCCGTATGTTAATTTTGTTTGCAGTGCCATTACGTTGAATGGTGTTGTTTAAAAAGCTAACATAACTAGGGTCTAATAGCCTCGTTTTTAGGCAGATAAAGTGCTTCTTAAATAGTTCTGTAGCCATATTATTGATACAGATGGAACTTAACATATATACTCTGAATATTCGAACACCGCAGAAATTTCTGAATAATCGGAATCCGTAGACATTTTATGCACATAATTTTACTAAGTCCAAGAAAGGACATGTTTAAGAAACTGTCGACAAACTTTGCGGATCCCGATCAGGCCGCTCCTGAGGAGCGGTCTGATCAGGATCTGCACTGTTTGCCTCCATTGGCTGGTAGAGTATCAAACACAATTACGACAGACATATAGAAAGGGCTTTATGGAGGAAAACGTCTTAGTGTATTGATTGTCTATATGATGTCATAAGGTCAAATAACTTTCATTTCTTGTGGGATGTTTGTTTTTTGGAGTGTGCAAATGGAGACTCGCGACCCAGATTTTGTTTAAATCCAAAGACATAAGAAGCCATACATTGTTTATATTTTTTCTTAATAGACACTTAGAAGTTCACTTTCATATCAAAACGATGACGTATTCGCTAGTACAAGAAATAAGGCACTGGTCAGCTTAAATTGTTGATATATGACTTACCACACCACTTTGAATGTTATCCAGGAAGGGCGTTAGATTTTCTTATCCAACCAAATTTGATAGATTACAGTTATAGCTGCAATTTCCTTTTCAGAGGCCATATTTTGTAGTCGAAGCTTAAGTTGCATATCGCATCTTGGTGCCAGCCTGACTGAATTCTACGGTCACTGGCGTATGTCTTTGCGACCAACAAAACCTCCTCTCCTTTGCTTGAAGTACACAGATCATGAGAAAAACTTTTTCTCCCGCGCGAATCACTGCGGCAATTAACTCTTTCAGCATTTTTTGCGGTACTTTCTTGCGTTCTCTTCACATTCACTGCGATAAGTAGTGGTCATCAGGCTCCTTTTCCGCGAACTGTCACCACGAAAGCTTTCTACCAACCTGCATGTATACGTAAATTTCAACCAGTTTTCTGGCAAGAATTCTGCAAATTTCTGTTTAAGATGACTGGAAGCAAACATGCTTGGTCTTAAAGTTTGTAAAAACTGCATGTCTTAATGTCCACTTTTCTGGCCAGCGGAACACACGTATTGGAAGAAGTGCCATCGTGGAAGAAGTACCACTGAGGCCGTTCTGTCATCAGGTATTCAGTGAGGATCGCCAAAATATTAGATTAAGACAGACTGACTTGTGACAGTGATCGATGATAATTAGATCTTGAATGGATAAGCACGCGACTCTATCAAATTCTGCAAAGAAAGTCCGTCTTTTACACATGTACTGTAAAAGAATCGTCTTTTTTGTCGTATTTATTAGTAGATACATGCATACCTCATTTCTTTGTTTAAACTTCATAGTACCTGTTTCTTACTCGTTAGCAAATGTCTCTTTGAATTCGACAAACTTGCGAACAATTGCAAACAGTGGATTCATATGTTTGTCATTTTATTTCTGAATTTCTATCTTTCTCTGTGTCTGTTGACGGTTAACTAGTCTAAGGTGCCAATATCATACTGATGAAGCCACAATGAGATTCCATAATAAATTCGAAGACAGACATCTTTGAAGGTGGTACATTTTATCGGGTATTAGTTCAGCTTGTGAAAAAGTAATATTAATGACCTTATTTTTAAATATACATATGGTCAGCTTGTGCAAAGGTCATATTAATAACCTTTTTTTTAAAATATACATATGTATGTTTAAATTGAAGTGTTGAAATAGATTTATGGTGTCGACCCAAATGCTGAAAAATTAACGAACATGTGCCTTTTCACAGTGCAATTACTTTTTTTGCCCAAATACCGACTAGGAATTGGCTCTAAGTTTTGGCTTTTTTAACAGTTTTTGTACGCTGAATAAACTGGATTATTGTCATTGCTTGTATGCTGTTTTTCGTCTAGACAGGGCACTTGTGCAAAATAGATCATGATCTGATTTAAATTTGATATTTTCACCCATTTTTTCTCCATTGAAATTCAAATTTGATACTGTTCGATGATTCAGTGACTGAGAGAGCATTATGGCTTAGCATGCGTTGTTTGACATTTGCCCTCGGTCTTAAGTAAATTGATGCTTTTGCGGGTAAAGGTATGTCATAGTATATGCGGACAGCTAATAAAGGTCTCTGTCAAAGTCTGCAAAGGCAGACTTTCAAAGAGATCTTTCTTAGCTTGGTCAACGGTCTATATATGGATCTTAACAAGTCTAAATACTGAAATGTCAAAGCTCTGAACAGACTGTGTGGAGGCGCAGGATGATTTGAGTCTTTGCTGTTACCATTTCGGAATAGACACCTTTACTAGTGATTGACGTTTAAACGTGGATAGACTGATCAATAAAAACAGAATTAGAGGGTAATCCCTCGTATGAAGCCGAGATAACTGTCTATCTTCAAGAAGGTTTTGGGTCTGAAATACTGATAAATAGCTTATTCATACAAGCCCAATTTTGATATATGTATTCATAAGCACTTGGCAGTGTTTGGCTGTTTGTTGATCTAGATTGGGATTAGCATATATCGAGGATGGATTTTATACCCTATTGAAATCTAAGTCCCCGTCTACCGAGCGACTAAGTGTCGGCGAAGGTATTTTATCATTTTAAGATGGGCACAAGAAAAAATGTCCACAATGAATTACGGCAGTCTTAAAACTAGAATCTTACATGCGATATGGGCCTGTTAATAGTATGAGAATAATCGCCACCACATACCAGTAGCAGACGGAAGAGCATGGAAAGTTGAGTTTCTCTTAGCCGGTCAAGTGACGATCATTAGGACGTTGTCGCTCGATACGGTTCGTTTGATCGTTTCTCGTGAGAGGAAGTGGGATGGTACTTGAGTGGTGAAGGGTGTAAAGTAGAAAGTCCAATATTTATCAATGAGTGTATCACATAGCCCAAATATTGCCACCACACTACAGATATTTAACAAGCCATTTCGATTAAGAGCCCTATACTATTGATCTCTAATTCGTTTGGCACCAGTACCCTCTCTGAAAGAATGTGTGCCGTCGACTTGTACTGTATGTTGTCCGATAAATAAAGGTCCAGTCTGCCGCGTAATTTCAATCCACGAGTAAAATAGAGGTTGTCATGCGCGGTACAAGCAATATCGAGCCCCGGTCCACCAGTCATTCGAATGAAATTTCAATAAAGATCCACGTCTCCATACGACATCTGTAATAGTTGGATGTTAGTTCTGAACTCAGCCGCTCACAGAGTCTGTAGATTAAAAGTTTATAAAGTCTTAGGTGGTTATTTTTTGAACATTTTTGTCGAGTTGTTCATGCACCTGGGACGGCAAGTGAGGCATTTTAAAATGTTTGACGCATTTCAATCCAGTAGAACATATCTTGTCAGCGTTCTTAGATTTCGCTTCTCGTTTTTCGGCTTTTTGCACAACCCATATGCTTTTTGTATGCATTCAGACGTTGCAATATAAAAGCGTCGCTGGAATAGGTACTGTAAAAGATCTAAAAGATTGGACACCGACAATGATTACCAACTTTGTCCTAAAAATGAAACATTTTGATTTTATAGTGCGGTAATGCGTCCAAAAATGCAGAGGGAATGGCAAACAGTGAAGGCCCTGATCAGACTGTTCCTTTTGGGAGCAGTCTGATCTGGGACTGCACTGTTTGGGCTCAATACTTTGAGTTTTAACGGTGGTTATACATGTATGTTCTCTTCACACACAAGTATCATTGAATTGCATTATTGATGGCTTTAAGACACAAATTCTCCCAGAAGCCGGTTAACATATTGTTTGTCACGAAATCTAATCAAA
Organism: Ctena decussata; assembly: GCA_963989385.1. Classification (NCBI taxonomy): domain Eukaryota; kingdom Metazoa; phylum Mollusca; class Bivalvia; order Lucinida; family Lucinidae; genus Ctena; species Ctena decussata. Next base: position 54,014,107 of record OZ022501.1, on the reverse strand, counting down.
CTTTGACTGACTCTGTACCAGAAAATCTGGAAACAACAAAGGTCCTGACCAGCGTGGGCTGCCTAACTTTGAATTTCCATTGCATAGATTATGGGTGAAATGTACATCAAAATGAAAAGTTCTGAGCAAACTGCATGGAGGGCAAGACCGGCCTAAACTGTCCCTGTTGCCGATATCTTAAGCCGACTTGTATGCCCAGCAACGATTCTGACCGTCTGGTTGCACTTTTTTCCATGTACGGGTATAACGTGGCGTTAGGGGTATAATTCCAGTCATAGGTTGCCTTCACACCACCAATAAAAAAAAAGACCATTGAAGGCCTCAGAAGCTGAGAGTTTTTCTGTGGCATTACCGTGCGTATTTGTACAAACATCCGTATGAATAAATGAAGGACCCTTGACCAACTCCCCGACAAATTTCAAATCCTCCCCCCCCCCACACACACACACACACGCCACACACCCCTTTTTGGCGATACATCGGGTAACAGTATTTTGTTTCTAGTGGTCCATTTAGCGTGTTCAAACGTTGCTCCTCTGGTGCAGTAGACAAAGCTTTGCACAAGCTTGATTCTGTTAGCGCAGTAGGTAAAGCGTTTGCAAACGATTGGTTTTGTTAGCGCAATAGGTAAAGCGCTTGCAAACACTTGGTACTGTTAGTGCAGTTGGTAAAGCGTTAGCAAACGCTTGGTCCTGTTAGCGCAATTGGTAAAGCGTTAGCAAACACTTGGTCCTGTTAACGTACTAGATAAAGCGTTTGCAAACGCATGGTCCTGTTAGCGCAGTAGGTAAAGCGTTTGCAAACGCTTGGTCCTGTTAGCGCAGTAGGTAAAGCGTTTGCAAACGCTTGGTCCTGTTAGCGCAGTTGGTAAAGCTTTTGCAAACGCATGGTCCTGTTAGCGCAGTAGGTAAAACGTTTGCAAACGCTTGGTCCTGTTATCGCAGTCGGCAAAGCGTTTGCAAACGCTTGGTCCTGTTATCGCAGTCGGTAAAGCGTTTGCAAACGCATGGTCCTGTTAGCGCAGTAGGTAAAGCGTTTGCAAACGCTTGGTCCTGTTAGCGCAGTAGGTAAAACGTTTGCAAACGCTTGGTCCTGTTAGCGCAGTTGGTAAAGCTTTTGCAAACGCATGGTCCTGTTAGCGTAGTAGGTAAAACGTTTGCAAACGCTTGGTCCTGTTATCGCAGTCGGTAAAGCGTTTGCAAACGCATGGTCCTGTTAGCGCAGTTGGTAAAGCTTTTGCAAACGCATGGTCCTGTTAGCGCAGTTGGTAAAGCTTTTGCAAACGCATGGTCCTGTTAGCGCAGTTGGTAAAGCTTTTGCAAACGCATGGTCCTGTTAGCGCAGTAGGTAAAGCTTTTGCAAACGCATGGTCCTGTTATCGCAGTCGGTAAAGCGTTTGCAAACGCTTGGTCCTGTTATCGCAGTCGGTAAAGCGTTTGCAAACGATTGGTCCTGTTAGCGTAGTAGATAAAGCGTTTGCAAACGCTTGGTCCTGTTATCGCAGTCGGTAAAGCGTTTGCAAACGCTTGGTCCTGTTAGCGCAGTAGGTAAAGCTTTTGCAAACGCATGGTCCTGTTAGCGCAGTTGGTAAAGCGTTTGCAAACGCTTGGTCCTGTTAGCGCAGTTGGTAAAGCGTTTGCAAACGATTGGTCCTGTTAGCGTAGTAGATAAAGCGTTTGCAAACGCATGGTCCTGTTAGCGTAGTAGATAAAGCGTTTGCAAACGCATGGTCCTGTTAGCGTAGTAGATAAAGCGTTTGCAAACGCATGGTCCTGTTAGCGTAGTAGATAAAGCGTTTGCAAACGCATGGTCCTGTTAGCGCAGTAGGTAAGCGTTTGCAAACGCTTTTTACCTATTGCGCTTACAGGGCCACCCAAAATAAGAATTGTTTTATGGTCTCGAAAAGTATGTCAGTAGAACCGAATCGTAAGTTCACGTTTGACACGACCGTCTCATATTTCCATGGACTTAAAGCCAGACAGCAGGGCGAGATATAACTATATTATAAAGTGAAAGTTTGTCTGGAGATGTGATTTATGGCTTTCACTTGGTTGGCTTCCAGGTCTTGTGTGTCCAGGAGGCGAGCCATGGGAAACATTGTGTGCCAGCATACGCGAAAAGCGACGGCTCAGATCCGCCCGCGCATCCGCGCGGCTTGATCTGAGCCTTCGATGTTCGTTACAGAAAGTTTTGGTTCCAGCAAACAATAGAGCTCCATTTAACTTCAAGGATGCACCGTCTGAATTGATAATTTATCCTTCAATAAGTAATACATTGTATAGTGCTATAATGATAACTTTTCGCTTGAAACACCAATGGTTTTCAGACGGATAGGAATATTTGTTTAAGCTAAAGCGTCTGTCCACCAAGACTGGTTATATTTCGCCCTAGGAGGGCCTGGAGAGAGTCTACTTTCTAAAATGTGCATGATATATTACGCTATTAGTATGAGGGTCTCAGGCTGACTAAAGTTTTTAAGTTATCCTGCAGTAAATAACGTAAAATAATAATTATAATAATGCAATAATAATAATAATAATAATAATAATAATAATAATCAGTGCATAAATGCAAATCCTTCTATGATAGCTGAATTTAACAAACGCCAGAGATACTTTAATTTACATATGATATGTCTTATTTTCGTATATGCAAAAATTAACTACATGTAAATATCAAGTAACTTTGTTTAGTTGTTTGCTGGAATCTGTTGCTAGTCTACGACAATATAACTCGGCTATTATAAAAGAAAGCTTTTAAAATAGTTTTGCGACAATGACTGAATGATTATGACTGGCTAGAAAAATAGATATTAATAATATAGAAATACATGGATTTCCCGACTTTGTAGTTAATACCATTACCTTTTCTATTAGCCACACTGGTTGCTAACAATTATGGCTTTTTCTATACACAAACATCCAAGGAAGGTCAGTCTGGCTTGGAACCATTAGTTTAGCTACTCATATGAGTTAGACTTAGAGAATACAGGATTTACTCTCTCTAGAGAGCAGACCCTTTCCCTTAAAAGTAACCCTTTTGGAAAAGGCATTCACCCACCACTGAAGCAAATGCTATTCCGCTAAAATTGCTTCCCTTGTAAGAATGGCGCTGAAAACTATGGAAACGTATCAATACACACAAAGTTTCTATTGTCAGTAGTATGTGGGTGGAATGTTAATCAAATTAATTACACAAAAAGCGTCGTAGAAAATCAGCTCTTGATGAGGCTGCCGCCATTAGTTTTAATTATCAATAGCGTTTCCCGCTATGGGACCGGAGCAGACGACATTTGATTTGAAGTAATTACAAGGTGACACAATTACAATAGTCACGTTCATTATTTTGGAGTCTCCTATTACGTCATTTTCGTTTGAAGCTGAGCTTGCAAGAATACTCAGTTCTTGTCGATTGCATTTAGTCATCAATAAAGATGAAACTACTTATTTTAACCTCTTTGCGGATACGCACACAGTGCAGAATACAGTAAATGATTTTTTTGTATTGGACCATAAGTTTGGAAAATTAAAAAAAAAAACATTCAAAGAATAATAAACACAATATAGCGACCCGAAGATACAGATTCATTATCCTTTGATGTTGCAAAGCGCATAGAAATGGTATTACTTTAACTCTTTCACTACCAAAAAGCAGACGACAAAATTTACGTCTGCAAAAATTTTAAAAATGCCTTGTCCAAGACTTTTTGTATTGAGAATTCAAAGACTAGAAGGCAAACAGTGTAGATCTAGATGAGGTGGCTCATTATGAGCCGCCTCATCAGGATCTACGCTGTTTGCAAATTTTGCTAATGGCGTCACTGGGGCTTAAAGAGTTAATAGGCGTCGCTTTTAAATTGTGGACAGTGTGTTGATAAACTTGTCCAAGTAAAGCGTCTGAGCACTAAGGGGAAAAAGAAAGTATACGCAGTTCGAAAGCCAAATTTTCTTATTTTTCGAAGCACAAATCTAGCATTCTGTGTGTTATATTTTTTACTAAGGTTCATTTATGCGGTTTAGTTTAATTAGTGAATGACACACTTCGCTACGGAAGTCAACTGTGTTTTGTATAAGGACCATATTGAGTTCTCAAAATGTCCTCACACAAAAAATAATGCTATATATGTGCTTCTGTACCTTGCTAACGACATTATACCTACACGTCGATTTTGCACTTTCTCAACGTGAACCATACTGAAAAAACATGGTTTTACTTTTAATCTGTATTTGAACTTTTGGTTGTTTTCAAAACAAACCATAACGTTTACAGTTCACTCACTTACCTGATTCTAATACTCTCGGATCGGGCCATTTGGGATGCTGCAGGCTGGCCGCTCAAAGCATGTAATGTACTTGCGTCACGACTGATTGGCTATAAAGTGTATGCTTCCTTCCGCCTCTGAGTATAAATTTGAAAGCGCAGATAATACCGAAGAAGCGAAACTCGCTGACAGTGTTTTACAGAATTCTGTACATAATTAAAAACATGAGCAACACTGCAACCGTACCCACCAAACAGATATCCGAGCAATACAGCGGAAATCTGTTTACAAAACGAGTCCAATATATAAAAGCCTTTGCAGTATTTGTTTTCATGCTTAAAAGCGGTTTGGTTTCTCAAGATCACACAAGACAGAATTAATTCATGAAAAGTAATTAGCTATAGTTTAAAATGTTGAAAGAAAACTTAAACTACAAACTGCATTCTGGCGACCCCATCTGTTGTCATCACTTGGCGCATATCCTTTACTGATATCCAGTACACGGAGATTCCATCCTTAAGCAACGTCCTTTGTGCCTTTTTCAATTTTTAGAAAATACAGTATTAAAGTGTGCCTGGACGTGTGTTATATTTAATTTCATCAAATAAGTAAGTCGGTGATCAGTTCCCTCAGTCGACAACTTTTCGCAAGTCGTATATACTGTTGAAAAGGTTTGATTCAGTTAAACTAACTCTAAACCTTCTGCATATTTCAGGTTGCTATAAAAATCATGGACACCCGCAAAATAAAAGAAGATTATACTCGGAATAACCTTCACAGGGAAGCACGCATATTAGGGCAAATCCGGCATCCAAACATCATCCGTCTGTACGAAACTTTAAAGGTAAGATATATTGTGTATGTTGTACATAGCAAGTTTCAGTTTGGCCAGTCCATCTTAAGGTAAATGGAGACATCTCAGAGGGAAATAATTGTGATATGGCAATATTTGCCGCCCTTTTCCTTGAGGGAAGCAGATGAGCCGCAACGCGACAAAACCAACAAAGCGCCCAGGGAAGTCTCAGATCAGTCTGTGCATCTGCCCGGTCTGTGTAGCGTTGACCCTTAGCTATCTTTAAAGCACACAGCGAAGACTCTGATCAGACTGGGCTGATGCCCAGTCTGATCTGAGACTTCACTGGGCTCAGATTCCACTTGTTGGTTTTGTCGTTTTGCGGCTTAGATCTCCTGTGAATGTGATGATGAGTGTGTCGTGTGAGTTTGTGTTTGTGAGTGTGGGGAAGAAGGAAATATCTTATTGCAGGGAAAGCATTAGTAAGCTCCGAAAGTTGTTTTCCCTGAACAAATGGTGGAAAAAGTATGGCGGTGTATCGATGCACCTGAAGGTGTATCGGTACACCTCTATGGTTTCTCGCCCTTTTTACAAATGGGAACAAGTTTTATGACTTCCTGTTTGCTTCTTTGACTGATATATCCTTTCAGAACGGGATCTCTCCTGAAAGACAAGAATTATCGAATTAGCTTCAAGGGCAGTAAAATCTATATTTCAAGAGTTGTCACAGTTGAGAAAGAAGGGAAACAAGATAGTGACAGAGTTGCTTGCCCTGAAAGAGTGTCCATTTACCTTAAGAAAGGTTTCTGCCCAAACATTACCACTCGTATTTTTAAAGTTCTAAAAAAATGCTTTGTAGTTATTCTGTCTCTCTTCACGTCTGTCTGACTGAATATCTTCATGGTATGTAAAATCTGACTGCTTGCAGATATTCTGTAAAGGAGAACAGCAACGTTTCTCTGAAGGCTGACCTTCAATTTACTGTTCACCCAACTCTCCCTGGAATTTATTAAAACTCTGTATGACAAAATCACAGTGGCACCACCTGAGTGAATAGACATGTACTTTTATTTTGCATACTATTATATATTTTTTTAAAGTTCTTCAAGGTTGTCTGCAGGATTTGTAGATCTAATTTATAGATCACTTTAAATCTACAATACTTAGGCTGAAATGTATACATTGAAGAGCGCTTATCACAGAGATTCGTTTTTGACATTTCGCCGTTTGGGTAAAGCGTTGAACCCTGTGTTTCTGCTGTTGGATATAGTATCAGAAGAAAAATCAAAAGAATTTTTTTCTAGCAAAATCATTTAAAGCTCATGAAGTTCATACATCAAAAGCACAAATTTGAGACGCCATCTTTTGCGGAAGTAGACATTTCTGCTTTCTCGCTTGATAAGCATTGCATTAAACATAAGACGAGAACCATATCAAGATGATGTGGGGGGATTATTGCGATAGCTTGTAGAATGCATAGTTTCTTGTCAATAATGAATGCCTAGGCGTGTGTAATATTTATCTTGGATGCGGGCAGCGAAAACCCTGATCAGCCTGCGTGGATGCGCAGGCTGCTCTGGATCTCCGCTGTTCGCATGTATTGTCTACAAATTGTGCAGCTGCATCTCTGCTCTGCAGTGTCACTGTTTTGATACTGTCAGATCGAATCGATCCTTGGCGAAGACACACATGAATATTAAAATGTAGGTCTAGTTTAGAAAAGCATTTTTCTACAATACATTCATTAGTTTTTAAACGAAATAGTGATGAAACGATCGAACAGCACGGTTATGCACTTTCAAATGGTTTATAGGAAAAGCACAAACTGACAGACTCCAGTCAAACTAGTCTTCGCCTTTCAACAGACTCATTCTTCCACTATTTGAATACCTTGCGATCCTCACATACCTGATGCAAACAAGGAAGAATGTGGTCAGACTGCATCACTGTGCTGGGTTGTCTGTGTCTTCCCGGTTCTCACATATTGCGTTATTCATTTTCTGAAGCCGCGGTAGTACAGAAATAAGCATTAAAAGGTAAAAGTGCAATTTATCATAATTTGACAGACTAGTGCATTAGCTCTTTAGAAAAATACAAATCATACATATATTCAGCGTTTTAGCATTCTTTTAACAATTAAAGTACTGCATTTTACCATTATAGTTGTTTGTAAAATACAAATCATATGTCCAGCGTTTTAGCATTCTCTTAACAATTGAAGCCCTGCATTTAACCATTATAGTTCTTTAAAAAATACAAATCATATGTCAAGCGTTTTAGCATTCTGTATAACAATTGAACTCCTGCATTTAACCATTATAGTTCCTTAACAAATACAAATCATATGTCCAGCGTTTTAGCATTCTGTTAACAATTAAAGTCCTGCGTTAAACCATTATAGTTCTTTAACAAATACATGTGATCAGCATCCGTACTTTGGTGAGAAATTGTTTGGCAAAGGGATGATGCAGTCTACGCTGTCCAACAACGAGTCTTGTTTTATCTTCGCGTACTGTCGAAGACCAGGTCTAATGAGCATGCAGCCAAGTGCAAAAAAGGTCGTTTGCCATGGTCAGAAAGCGGAATCAGTTTGTGGCACAAATTAGATTGTATGGAATCACCACCACGTTTTTCTGCCATATGTTTTCAAAAGGAGACAGCTTTTGTAACTTGTCTTACTTCGATTCCTTATGTGATAAAATCCTTCCTAAAGAGGGTCTACTCTTAAAGAAAGATTTGCTCCTTCAGAAGCAAAGTCTTTGTGTCAAGAGTACACCCTGTAGTGAAAAGGTGTGCAAATTAAAAAATGGCAGAGATTCCCCACCCCCCACCCCCCCCCCCTGAAAGTGTATTCATTCACCTGAAGACCGGTAATACTGAACGCACACCCATATAAAGCCCCCTAAGCCCACCCTCCCAAGAAAACATTGCATCGGCTACGCAATAATACCCTAGATTTCAGTGCAACATTGATTTACCAGAGTGGCCTATAACTGTGGTTTATAAGCCCGATCGTGAGAAAACCTTCTGCCATGAGTGGGTACAATTTCAGGTTAAACAGCTCTGCCACTTTTACCCCCACCGCCCTTCTCAATTGGACCAACTCGTAGAGGAAATAATCTTCTCTCCTCCTACCCTCACCCCCCCCCCCCCCCCCCCACACACACACACACACCCACACACACCCACACCCACACCAAGAACTTATTCTGTCGTTTTGAAGTAGACCCACTTTTGAAAGGGTTGTGTGGTCCAGGAAAGCAGAAATGAGGTAACTAAAGTTGACCCCTTCTAAAATGTAAAATTGGCAGAAAAACATATACATATACCCCTTAATACATATAATGACTGAGCAACGCGCGGTCTGGACAGGATATGCACAGTTGGCCAGACAACCAATTTCAAGTTATAGAATTTAAGTTGTAGAATGCTTTTCTAAGGCTCCAAAACTCCTATATAAACTTAGTTGCCGCCGGTAAATTCTATGAAAACACAATAGTAACCCCTGCTGCAAACGCTCCTATCCAGTCACCAAACCAGACATGGCAGGAATTGCATCTGTGCTATTGGGTTATGTCATAAATTCCTTTTCAACCAGACCGAGCTCTAATGTTCGTGTCTAGTGTTCCTATTGTTATTCCAAGTTAATTAATTTTGACTTTTCCTGGAATTAACTTTCCAGAACAAAATTGCACATCTATGGAATGTCAATACCGTACACTGGTTTATTTTGCGAATAATCTTTTTTTCATGACAAACTTTTACAGGATAGACTGTACTTATTCCAAAAACTGTCCCAGCAGGCACACAACGTTGAATCAACATTGAATCAACCTTGATTCAACGTCATGACGTCATAAAATAAAACACGGACTGTGGAACAGGTCTTATATATTTTGAAATTGAAAGTCGGTTGATAAACGAGAAATTAAACATGTTCTAAAGCCAGTTTCCAGTTGCCTGAATTTCAATTTGTATTTGTAAGTTTTCGGAATCCCATTCCTATAATATTTCAGTCTTGTATCGATATTACAATGGGCAGTCTGTATATTTTTCTGGTCTTTTGGGATCATTGGGGCTCATTCTCAGTCATTTTGAAATAGTTTTTCTGACTCCGGTACTAGGGGGTGCAGGCAGTGCTACATTACATTACTGCACATGAACAGACTGAATTAAACCTAGTCAGCTTTTTTTCATTTCTTTAGTGCGTTCCTTGCTTCCGGGAGACCTTTATTCAGTATGTATTTCATTTTCCTGCGTCTGTTGTTAAGTGCCGTGTGGTAGGCGTAAAATGCTTCTCTGTACTTCATCATAGTGAAGATATATATTTTATGGTCCTATGGAACCACTGAGCTTATTCTGAGTCAGTTTCAAACAGAGTTCTATATTTCATAGTGCTATTGTGCAAATCATATATATATATATTTTTGTTTTGTTTTGTTTTGTTTTCGGGTGGTGGTGGTGGTGGTTGGAGGGGGGGGTCATTTGGCTCATTCAAGTTGAGTCTGATTGAAAATACATGTAGAGACCCTCAGATGCCGGTGGTAGGGGATGTGAGCAGTGTTCCAACATCCCCTTACTGCCCATGAACGGTCTTCACTGTTTTCGTTTTTTATGCGTTTATCGCTTCTAGAGGATCTTGCTTCAGAATTTATTATAATTGTCCGCTCTCTCGTATATATTTTTCTTTCAGTTTCAAATGTCTTTGCGCAATATTGATTTGCCTGTCTGTGTCACAAGAAATAAGACCTAGAATTCTTTGAAGTTGACGGCATCATGGTTAATTAGAATTATTAGCATATCAAATTTCTCTTTTGAATAATTGACATCATTCTGTAGGTTTCTGGTGCATAACGGCATACAGGCTATTCCAGTGTTGATTTTTTTGCTTTAATCATTACAGCACAAGAAATGAAAATAGTTGAATTGCAAACAGCGTAGATCCAGGTAAGGTGGCTCATTATGTGTCACTTCATCTGGACCTATACTATTTGTTCTCTCGTTTTTGAATTCTTAACATGATCTAAGTTGGGCGAAACATTACTGGAAAGTTTGAAGACGTGAATTTTGTCGTCTTAGATTTTCTACTTTAGGGTCTAACACCAACAGTTTTGTGTCAGCCGTATTGATTTTTTTATAGAAAGATTATTAGAGACTGTCCTTTTGTCCCTTTTCCGCAGAGAAAATAATTCTAAATTCTGAAAAATTTATTCTTTCTAAACCAATAAACGTACCTGGAACGAGTCTTGTATATCTGAAATGAATATGCAAACTCGAAAGGTGCTATTTTTTCCTTTTTACATCCGGATCGCAAAAAACGTCACATCCCTGATCCTGAACGTCTGAAGTTCTGGTATAATCTGTGCAAAACCATGAGCCATATAAACCATACCATCAACATACTATTATGATTCTAGTAAACAACTAGTTGCAAAACTCTGCAGACTGTCAGATTGACTTAGGATTTCTTATCTGCTTCGGGTCGAACAGATACAATTGACGAGTGTCTTTGAAACAATGACATCCCCTCCTACGCACTGTCTCAAGAATGACAAGTTAGTCGTATTTACTCGCGATGGAAGCTCTATAGCTTACTAGTTTGTGATATGTTAATATCACATAGAGTTTGTGATCTTACTACTCGTAACATGTCTGAACTCGGATTTACAAGGAGTTTGTTTTACCCTTTCAGCGCCAAAAAGCAGATAATTAATAAAAAAAAAAAGAAAGAAAAAAAAAGTTTTGTCCAAGCTATATAGGATTGAGATTCAAAGACTAGAGGGCAAGCAATGTAGATCTAGATGAGGCGGCTCGTTCAGGATTTACGCTATTTGCAAATTCAGTTGTCTTTTAGTGTTAAATACGAGGGGTGATCATTAAATAATGGAAACACGCATATATCTTATAAGCTAAGTGTTAGTATACAGGTCCTAAGAGGCAAGTAAATGCCATATGATTAAGTTTCAAAGTACTGTTCAGGAATATCGTTGCCATGGCAACGATGCCTTATACTAAGAGAGGTTTAGTCTCTAAATTTTCGCAAATTTTCATGTGTAAATGTTGCTGGTAAGTAACAAACAATGGATAAAAGTTTGTGACGGTGTGGTGGCTTGATGCACGTCTCAGATACTAAAAAAATCATATGGTTATTCATTACTTGCTTTCAAACCTGGCAGAAATACAGACTGTGAAAGACTTTCGATCAAGCAAAATTCGACGTTTTTTGCTGATTATAAGCCCGAGGGACCAAAATTGTGACGTCATTGCATTTTAGCAGGGAAAGTTTTGGGATAATTGTATAGCAGAAAGAACCAAAATTATCCTGTACTTGACAACCGATCAATTAATTTCAGCATAATACTGAACATTACGGGTTAAAATCTCAAAAGCTCCAAAAAAATCAAATATTTTTACTACTGTTCTTGAATTAATTCAACCAAATTTCAGAACATTTTCATAAACAATCATTATATGTGTGTTTGCAAAGGTAAGACCTAACTTAAACGGAAGCTGTTTATAAAATGTTAATTTCCTTTTAAATATCCTACATCATTAGCATAATACGAACAACTCTTTACCAAAATGACGGCAAAAAAATCACACGCCGTACCCAGCATGAACGTGACGTCATATGTAGCTATGGTAATACGTTGAAATTCCAATTTTAAACATGAATTTGAAAGCTCTGAAGAGACTCTTAGGTGTGACATGCAGTATACTTATTTATGTATAAAGGTTACTGGTCTACAAAGGTGTTTCCATTATTTAATGATCAACCCTCGGACACCTAAACTATTGGCCGCAATTGTGCTGAAAATAGAACAGTTTGGGTTTTACGCAGTTTTGCGTTCAAAAGACAGAGATGGACTGGCAACAATTATAGACCCTTTTCTGATGTGGCCCAATACTATTTGTCATCATACTTAGACTTTTACGATTGGTTATTATTATTTCTTTCTTAACAGACAAAACGACCCTACTATATATTCGTAGAGCACCCACACACAAAGGCACATGCACACGCAGAGTTGTTTGGAAATAAATTATTCATAGAACAGACCAAAACAGAACACTAACCTTACACGACAAGAAAAGGCAACAGGAAATCACTTTAGTGTCAAATACAGTTCAATTTCATAAGTTATTCCACTGATATGCATTCGAAATTACTATGAAACTTGCATACATACATGTAATTGGGTCAAATTTTCATGTTTTTGATAAATGTGTGTCTGCACTTTAAAATTCACAGACTTAGAATTCAAAATCATGTAAAATTTGCATTTAATCAGATTAATGTTTCATGTGGAATGTGCTTCCTGTCTTATTAGGGAAATATTTGGTTAGCGGAAAAATCTAACTGTTAGGACAGGCAAGTCTGAGCAAGCAGTGTAGACCCAGAAACTGTTCCTTCTAAAAGAGGAGCCCCAGAAGCTCAGTAGGTGAAGCGCTGGCCTGCTTATCTAGCGGTCTCGGGTTCGAGCCCCGCTGTAGGCGGGAGTATTTTCAATCGTAAACGGGGTTCCATTGCACACAGCCTTTCATTTTCCCCACCCATCATCATAATATGACTGAAATACAGTTAAAAAGGACTTAAAATCGCAAGTCAGCCATCCATCCTTGTAAAAGATGAAGATAGAATAGCAAACAGCGTATATTCTTTCAAAATATGAAGGTAGAATGGCAAACAGCGTATATCCTTTCAAAAGATGCAGGTAGCATGGCAAACAGCGTAAACAGCGTATATCCTTTCAAAAGATGCAGGTAGCATGGCAAACAGCGTATATCCTTTTAGGATATACGCTGTTTGCCATTCCATCTGCATCGTTTACAGATGGAATGGCAAACAGCTGGCAAACAGCGTATATCCTTCCAAGATGCAGATGGACTGACAAACAGCGTATATCCCGAAAGGATATACGCTGTTTTCCATTCCATCTGCATCTTTTAGACGCATTACTACATTGAAAACCAAATTTTCTATTTTTAGAACTGTTACGGTAATCATTTTAGGTGCCCGAATTTTTAGAATTTTTACAGCAATGTGACTTTTTTCGGTGATAACCTCTGTTGATTTGCCTAATATATAGGTCAAATAACATATTTGTACTTGTCCTGTTTAGGAAGTAATTCATTTTCATCTATTTAAAGAAATATTAATTATAATTTTAATTGCATGTTTTATAATCAAATTTAAATAAATACCGACTAAAATACCTTTTTCAAGGGCGACTGTGTAGAAATGTATGCTTGGAGTAAAATAAATATTCATGATCGCATTATCAGTCGGTAGAGATTGAGTTGTGTCTTGGTAAACAATTTTAATTGTTTTCAAGCTTGTCCCCTTATACGGTTTTTTCCTATTCATACAACCAGACACTGTATCTTATCTGAGAGTCTAATGAAATAAGTTTCACTCATATACTATATGCTCCAGCCTATGGAATGTCCCTTGAGTCAAGGATCAGATAAAATTGTTATAGTTATTTGTTAACTAGCTTATAATAGCATAAAAAAACAAAAAGCTCATATACAGCTTGTAAAATCTCTAACATCAAACAGTTTGACCACTGTTTGGCAGCAGGATGCCACTTAAGCAACAGTTACAGCTGCTTATCAGTCATCTACATAAACAAACAATTTCATGCTGAAAAGTTCACCAGAATTTGAACTTGTAGTCTGTGGACAAAAGTGCATACGAGTAGTCTGAGCATTTGCAGTGCAGTGAGCTGGCAGTTGTCAGTCAGCTACTGAATTGTTGGTACCCATCTTCAAAAGCTTTAAGTTCAGCTTTCTGAGAAGTGCTGTAGTCGCCATAGACTTACAAATCTGGTTTTGGATGGCAGGTTAAGAACAGTAAGAGTTTCAAACTAAACCGATATGAACTCTGAAATTCTTCCCAAATGGACTATGATATTCTTGCCAAAATGCATGTTATGCATTTTGGCAAGAATTTCAGAGTCCATATCATTTTCGTGATTCACTTTTAATACTTTGCCCCTTTTGTAAACTGGTGACCAAATGCTGTGATGCAGTATTTTTCTTTTCCTTTTTTTTTCTTTTTTTGCTTGAATCCTTGACTGATTGTAAATGGTAAAGTGCAGCTACCCCACCTTGAAGAGTTATACTCCTTTGTGCACTTTCAAATCCGGAAAATATTGCAATTATCGAGATAAGCCCTAGAAATTCATCTTTTGCTCCAGCTAATCTCATAAATGGTAAATATTGTCTAGCGATAAAAGTACATCGTCATTCGATCTAAACATCTGCCGTGAAGCTTCTGCGAATTGCATACCAGTGTACGCTGCCGTTAGTTACCGAAAAAAAACACAAGAAAATAGGGACACGTTAATATGCCGTGATTGTCCTGAAGTGGAACAGTTTGGTTTTACAATGCAGTTTTTTTCCTGATGACATCATATCTCCAGCTCGTGACATCACAAGCTGGTTTTGAAGCTCTGCATTTTTGAGAGATCAACTTTTCATTTGGCTAGCCAGTCTTTGCTGTCGTCACTTAAAACATGTATTCTTCATCTAAAATAAATATGTACATCATTTGCCAATCTAATAGTCAAGCAGCAGCTAAGAATATCAATGCATAAAATTGTGAAAATTCTGCGTAACAGTGAAAGAGTCCAGAGAAATCAAGGCCATGCTTTAATCCAGTAAACATATAATATGCAAACATCCTAATTCCACTATCTTATCTTCAGTGTTTGTTTGTAAACTTGTCCATAAAGCTGTTTAGCTATGCTGTTGTTTGTACTAACTAAGATCTGACACCTTACCCGGGCGTTGAACAGTCGTTTCCGTACTTGATATGGGTAATATTAACTCCAAGGGAATTGACCCTTCATCCTATAGATCTGGAATGGACTTAACAATGAACGAATTTGGATAAGTTTAATTGTAAAAGACAAAAAGGAAGAAAAAAAAGAAGAACGGTTATCAGGGTAGATCGAGTTAAAACGGCTCTTGAGATGTCCGCCTCTGGATGTACTGTCTGCAATGACTTCTCTTAAGTGTTTGGTCAGATGAAATAAGCGACCAGCCTGTTAATTTCCCGATTGAAAGACAATTACCTTATACAACCAATTGTTAATTTCTGTTTTTGGTTGCTAGTCGTACGTGTATATAGAGAAAACTAAAAATACCCGAGAGTCAGTGCAGCCGTAGCGCCCATTTACAACTAAATCTTATACTACTTATGGAGTTACACTATTTTTTGCCCTTTATTTCTACATTTATGTAACTAAATGTATTCGTATATATCACTTTCGCTTGCTCCATCTACACATCATATTTTTATTCTTGTTAGTCGGTTGTTTTCAAACAACGGACTAACTAGAATAAAACTATCTTGAATGAAGCATTTCTGAATCTTTGAACATGTTGAAAAAGCATACATTTACACCCAGAAATACTGCAGATGTGCTTTTGGTGCAGCGATTGGAGTGGAGAAGGGGTGTCGAGATATTTGGTATGATGAAATAAAAATAACAGCACAAAAGAATTATCTATAAACATGATAAATGCAAAACAGAAATAGACAATTGTCATATGAAACATTTTAAAAAAAAGTCTCAAGGGTGAAAATGATAAATATCATTTTTCAAGTGGATAAATTCGACTTAGTTTTAAACACGGATAAGTAAATTATGTGATGCGGCCTATATGTAGATAATAGATATTTTGCAGCAACAGTCAACAAATGTATTATCGACGAAAACATCCTATTATACAGATAAAGTAAAATCCTCTGTTGCGAGAGAATTTCCCCCACGTCCGTGTAAAGGGACATATATAGTCTTAGTAGAACCATGATTTTGTCAGTGTTCAATGTGGCTTGCTACATTCGAGTTAGAATCAGTTCTGTTCGATGGTTTTGGCCGTCCCGGGGTGGCACTTCTGTTTTGGTTCTTTTTGGTTGTTTTATGTGTTGTTTGTTGTTATGTCTGTTATTGATATATTGTTTGTAATGTTAAGGCTAGCCCGTTGACCACATACACGGGACATGGCTGCTCACATGGCTGCCCCTGGTGATGTCTTTTGTGGTGACTAAGTTTATGTTGTCGTATTCCCACATGGTGTCTAAGGTGGAATCTGGGATGGAATTGTGTCAGTTCCTGAGATTTTTTCTACTTTTGCATCTTATATTTGGTCAAGGCGAACGGCGGAGCTACGTTAGTCTGTAGCTGGATTATACTTTTAGTTTTAGTGATATGATTACTACGAGTATGACTGATGGCAAGTCGGAAGAACACAGAAACATTGTATATACATGCTGTGTCATTATCCCTTGTTAGTATTATTACATAATGTTCATAAGTCAGACAACAAAAATTATTTCGTAAATCTATTATCTAGTAATATATATCATATAACACTCACAGCAGCTATGCTTCAATAAAACTTGTCGTTTCTAAGACGACACGTGGGCGTTGTTATCATTATTTCACAAACAATCCTCGATTATGTAATTCTACCCGAAGTTATAATGATTCCTGAAAAAGACAAACTTGGTTATGCATATAGTATGAAGACATTTCACTGAGCTGCACAGTCATATGCCACAATACAGCTGCAATAAAACAGGTCAGTATTTTGCCACTCTTCTGAATTTGAAATCATTGTAAAAGGAGTACGAAATTTACGAGAATCTGTGTGTTTCCATTAGTCATGCAAGCAAATGATATAGATTTGAATTATGAAACTAATATTGACAATTGCGCTTTCGAAGACTATTTTGCACAAATACGAACATAGAAGCATCTTGCCTCTGCAAGGTCTGAATGAAGTTATTTCAGTTCCTGGCCCTGTTGAGTCAGAAATTTATTACTAGTAACAGTCTGCCAGTGAAATAGTCAAAGCCGCGTCATGTGACTTTCAACAATGTGACAATCTTGCCAAGTGATATTCATATCAATCTTCATGTTTACACAGGGTGGTCAGAGACCTCAATATTGGATCTATGGCTTGAGCTTGGACCACTTCCATAGATGGCTGATGTGACAAGCAAAGATTCTTATCAGACTGCACTTAAGTGCAGTCTGATCAGAGCCCTTGCTTGTCATCATTGCCACGTTGTTGGAAAGCACATGGTGCGGTTCTATAATTCCCTGTGAGAGAGCCTCTCACGTTAGAAGGCAGATTACATAATGTTATATTATCAACTGGCCATCTGTATATTCGGCAGCCGATCGAAAATCAGAATCATATGATTATCTTTCATGCCTATTATGTCATAATTAAGCTGGTAAACAGGTAGATTATAATTTATTAGGTGAAAGGAAAAAAAAGTTATCTATTTGAGCATAGGTGTATCAAAGTGATGTGGAAGACTCCTTTGTAGAAATGGCTAGATTGTCAAAACTATTTTTCGTTATTACAGTAGAACAATGGCCGCATTTAAAGACTTCTATGTGTTATAATGCAAATATATGTATTATGTCCTTGTCTTTTCTGTGTAATAATCACTGGTATTACACTAATTCACCAGACACATTATTTAGACAGCAACAACTCTTTGGTAAATCTATTATCTAGTAACATATATCATACTACACTCAGAGTCGCAGTTCTCCTATAAGAACTGTCGTGTCTAATACTACAAGTGGGAGTAGATGTCATTATTTCAAAGACAATCTTCGATTATGTAATTGGACCTGAAGCAATAATAATTTCTGCAAAACACCAGACAAACTTCGAGATTAATATAATCAACACAGTTTCCACAAATGTTGTTATATACTACAGTACAACTGCAGTGAGCAAGCTCACAGTCGACAACGACGCTTTCGTCTGTGTACCTTTTGTCTATGGGTCAGAGTCCAAGATTGTCTTTGTTGAGGTTCGGCGTGAATCAGCTACCTCTATTTTTGGCTTTGGCGATTAATGTTGCAGCATTTTTCTGTGAGTAGTCATCTTTGTTTCATCTTAGATCGCAGTGACCTATTAATTCGTTTTACATGTTCTTTCCGTGATGTTCCACAAGCTGAGTTAGAAAACTTGTATGCTAGTCGAATAAATTTATGTAGTAGTCAAAACATCGGAACCAAGGCCTGCAAAATCGATTAACGTCCCCAGTGTTTTTCGGTTGTTTTAAGTTATTTGTCCTCGTTTGTCTTTGTGGTCTTTCTCTGTCCTGTGTATTGTCTTGTCAGCTGGGCGACAGGAGGCTAGTTGCCTTGCTCTTCGTTGTTTCATTTCATATATATATACTATGCACAATAAATATAGCAATTTTTGGTATGTGTCAGATCCACCATATTAGGATTTTATTGTCACTTTACTGCATAGAGATATAAAGGCCGATCATTCGAGATGGACTGGAAGGTAAAAGAATCAAGATTGCTCAGTTGTAGCGTTTGTACCATCGTGACGTCAGTTTTTATGACCATTGTATCTTTACGACATTTATGATCATGTACAAAAGCAACAACCATAATGAGGCGGCTGGTTTGCTGTTAAAATAAAAGAAAACGCTCTAAAACATTTGAATATGCTACGAGTATGAGTTTTACAAAGTTCGAAAATTTGACGTTTTCCTTTGTTTTTACGTTATCGTCTTAAAAACTTGTTTCTAATCGGTATTTCTTGAATCCCTTTTGAGTGTATGATTGTTTTGTAGCTACCAATATGAACAGAACAGAACAGAACAGAAGTTTATTGGCAAATTCCAAAAGGCTATAAAGCCCATGTGGATACAATTATTTACATATGTTATGGCGAGTAGTTGACAGTGTAGACATATAATATTACAACAAAGCAACATATGAAATACATACTGGCTATCAAAAGTTTTACGAATATGAAACCTATACATGTAATAATAACGCGGAGAAGGTGTTTTACAAATAGCCGAATCCGAGACAGCAGCAAGCATTATTTAGGACAGTTAATGCATTATAATACATGATTTTATACAGACAAATAAAAATAGTAATATCCACTCCGAAGAGATTTAAGAACTTATACAGTTCATAATTTTGACATTATCATTGATGTGTACCCTATGTTCCTCGTGCATTACAGTTCAAAAATGCTTATTGGTCCCGGACTTGGGGACGTGTGGCGGAAACCAATGTCCAAACAAGCACGTCCCCAACGCCGGTCCACGTAGCATTTCTGCCGAGGTACATACGGCACACATCCAGCTTGACATGTCGTATGATATTTTCCTAGAAAACATACATATATCAATCAAATAGGCTAAATGAAAACATTATGAAAACAGAGAAATTGGCAGCTGGCTGATATATTTGGCTTTATCAAACTCCCACGGGAAACAAAACTTAACTTTTTCACAATTTCGACATTATCATTGATGTGTACCCTACGTATCTTGGGTATAATAGTTTCAGGATATGCTTCTAGGTCCCAGCGGCATGGGGACATGTGGCGGAACCAATGTCCAGACAATCATGTCCCCAACGCTGGTCCATGCATCATTTCAGCCGAGACACGTACGGCACACATACAAACTTGACATGCCACATCAAATATTTTACAGACATATCAGACAAAAGGCTTTCAAAAATTACATGTATTCTAAAAAAGTGTAATAACTGTATATATTCCACTAGCAATGTATATATTTCCCTATATAGTATTATTATTATTATTATTATTATTATTATTATTATAAATATATATATATAAAAATACAACTTTCTAATACCCGACAGTCACAGTGATTAAATCAGTCATTATGTAGGTCATGTTATGCATTTCTATATAATATTTCGTTTCTAAGTTCGAGAGCTTTATAAATGAAAACACCTAATTTGCGTATTTTGTTTCGATTAGTCGTGTTAATTAGTTCTATAAACTTAAACATACTTGCTCTTTTCCAGTAATATGAATCTATATACTTTTTTCTTAACTCTACATATAGTTGACATTCTAATACAAAATGAAACTCATCCTCTAACACTAAACAGACTGAACATTTTCTTTCATTAATTGGGATACTGTTTGGTCTTGCCCATCTACCAGATTCTATTGCTAAACGATGTGATGATACCCTTAACTTGCTTATAGCTTGAGAGAATTTATAAATATTAATAGCTTCTAAGTAAGGTTGGAACTGAAACGAAGCAACTGATTTATAGAAGTTTGCTCTCGAAGAATTGTCTAATCTTGAGCGCCAATTCTGAATGAATGTGTCCGTTAACCTCTGACTAAAAACTGATAAAAATCTCTTGTAATCCCCCACCCCTTGATTTAGCCATACTTCATAAAATCCTAAAGATAGTAATAAATGACGAACTAATGAGGCCCAGTTAACTTTATTCGGAAATATTTCAATATCACTTACCATCATATCATAAACTATTCTAACATATTTGTTCTCAGGCCGAATTAAAAGTTTTAACCAAAATTTAATAATGATAAAATATCTTCGTGTTATATAATTAGTTCTTCCCAACTCTCCATAAACAAAATCATTTTGTGTTGTCTTCTTTACGCCTAAAATTTGTTTGCAAAACTGCATATGCACCCTTTCAACTGAATTTGCTTGGGAAAAACCCCAAACTTCACAACCATAATTTAGAATCGGAGTTATTAATTTGTCAAATAATTCAAGTTTATGTTTTGGTGATATAAAGGTAAATTTATATAAATATCTATTAAGTTTGAAAATAGCTTTCTGAGCTTGCCCAGCAAGAGTAGTCTGAGCTTCCGAAAAGGATCCCCCAGTCGTAAAGACAATTCCAAGATATTTAAAACTTCTAACTATTTCTAATGGTGTACCATTGTAATTAAAAACTAAATTTCTTGGCAAAATACCCCCTTTTCTAAATATCATAACTTTAGTTTTTGACGTATTTATTGTCAGTTTCCATCTTTCACAATACTCAGCTAATAAATTTAAGTTTACCTGAAGTTCTTCCGATGTATTTGCAAAAATAACAATATCATCAGCATACAATTATAATAGAAATAATTTAAGCGTGTTCACATCTAAACCACTTACTCCTGAAAGTACAAATTGCTCTTCGAGATCATTTAGATATAACGAGAATAACAGAGGGGACAAACACTCCCCTTGTCTTACACCAAGGCTACAGTAGAACTCATTTCCTAAATTATTGCAAAACTTAACTCTAGATTTAACTGATGCATACATGGATTTAATAATATTTAAGATCTTTCCCCTCAGTCCTAATTTTACCAGTTTATACCATAAGTTTTCGCGAACAACATAATCAAAAGCTTTTGAAAAATCAATAAAAGCACAATATAACTTTTTACCCTGATTCAGTATGTGAGCAATTAACCCATGCAACACAAAAATATTATCCACTGTACCCATGCCGGGTCTAAAACCAGCCTGCGCCTCAATAAGAATAAAATAATTTTCTGCCCAATCTGACAATCTGTTGTTAATGATTCTCGTAAATAACTTACCTAATGCACTCAACAGATTGATTCCCCTATAATTTTCTACATCGTTTCTGCTACCCTTTTTATGAAGCGGAATTACGTAACCTACAGACCACTCTTCTGGAAAATATCCACATTCAAAAATTTTATTAAAAAGGTTACATAACGTCGGTCCTAATATGTCTTTTCCATGTATAAAAAATTCGTTTATAAGTTTATCCGGACCACCTGATTTATTTGTTTTTAATTGTTTTATCGATTTTATGACTTCTTCGTGTGATATATGTATATTCAACTCATCAAACATTATACCGAATTCGTTGTTTTCGTATCGCTCATTAAAATATAATACGTCTTCATCTGGGTTAAAAAATGGTTCAGACGGATTGTTTACTGCTTTAAAATACTGTTCAAAAGAGGAAAGCGCAATATTTGCTGGCTTCATGCCTGCTGATTCTTTTAATAAGTTCCAATACAGTTTTGCATTTTTATACCTAGCATTTACAAATTCATAAGTTTTATTTTTGTCGTAGTCATATCTACATTTTCTTAATAATGCCTTATATTCTGACCTTGCTTTAACCATCCCTATCCTGTTTTCATTTGTTTTTGCCTCCCTATAACTATTCAACATATGCAAAAAATAAAACTTTTTTTCGCTGCATTCTTCATTGAACCAGGGATTTTCCTTTTTATTACAGAAATTAGCATTTGCAGCCATAGTTTCAGTATTTTGTTCTAGTTTTGTTTTTTTAAAAACTGGTGTAGAAATATCCTCGATGATAGAAACGAAGTCAGATAAGCAAGAGTCAACATCCCCATTACTTTTACTGTTGGAAATTTTTACATTTAATGAAGTCAATTTTTCACCAGTCGTATTATCTTGTAACCTAGTTTTAAATTCATCCTTAAAATCGTTAACCCAAACATACTTACCGCTCACCGTTTCATAACTTTCATTTTCAGAAGTTAAACATTCTTGACTATCAAATTCAAAAGAAAATTTTATTAAACAGTGATCAGATATAATGTTGGGATCATATACTTCGAAATCTTTCACAAAACTAAATAAATCTTCGGATGCTAAAACATAATCTACTACACTGCTCCCTCTAGACCCTATGAAAGTATATTTACCAATACCATTATCTTTTCCGACTCGCCCATTCATAATTCTCACACCCGTTTGTTTACAAAAGTCCAACAAAAGCATACCATTATTGTTAACCTGACCTTTGTCCTGCGAATAACGGTACAAGAAATTATCCGGAATATATTCGTCCGGTAATACAGACATATGTAATATATCGTCATGTGACACAAAATCATTATTTGTAGCCGTACGGCTATTAAAATCTCCACAAATGAGCAAATTACACTGACTTTCAGTTTTTGTTTCAATATGGACGACTGACTCTAATAATCTATCAAAAATGTTTGTTTCAATCATAGACTGTCGGCTAGTAGCTTCAGGTAATGCATATAACAAAGCAACATAAAGATCGTTTTTCAGAGATAGAACAGACTTGCTAATTTTTATCCACAAAATATCATCTTCGCTAGTGTATACAAGTGTTTCCCTAGTAACATATTTGTTTCTTAAATAAACTATAATCCCCCCTGAGTTCCGTTTTGCTCCCTTTTTTATATCCCGCCTATTTAATACAAAGCTTTCAAAATTTGGGTACTCAAAGTCACAGTATGAATGACCCCAAGTCTCTGTGAAAAGTACTACATCACTTGAATCAAAAATGTTACGTATTTCCTCAGTTTTGAGTTTATTATTTCTTTTTGTTATCAAACCATTAACATTTAAAAGCGAAAAACGCAGCTGCACCTTCTCCTCAGTAAATTACTGCCCTTGGCCGTCACCCTGTCTATCTGTGTCCCCATTGTCAGTTGTAAGTCTATTTTTAGAACCATGTGAATTTCCACTTTTTCGCGTCGCTTGTTTACTAATATCCGATTTGTCCGTTGGTTTTCTATTATTGGACGCTATTTGTCTATTTATATCACTGTCCTGGTTTTTTGTCACCTGGTTTCCGGCTTTCGATATATCATCCGACCTAGTCACAGATACCGAACACGCTCTTCGGGTACCACTCCTTTGTGTTGATCTAGATACATGTCCACGTGAACTATGCGTTTCACGGGAAGAATTCCTGCTGGCTAATTTATCAGGTAAGCAACTGTTTTGCATATTTACTGTTGAGGTTTCAGGATTGGGACGTTCTGTTGATGATGAATTTACATTAAAGGGCCTAAAAAGTGGCTGTGCGTTTGTACTGTCACACTGTGAGGCACTTGGTTCTGTATTTGCGGTCAATGTATTAACATTGTTGTCACTCTGGCTCAGACTAGAATCTGTAATGTTCTGTTTACCCGTAGATTCAGTGTTACTCTGTTTGTCCTTGTGTTCGTTATGTGAAAATGAGTTCGACATGTTTTGACTATTTCCATTGGTGTCTTCTATAGTCATAGTATTTACGTTTTGCTGAGATGCCCCTGCGGGCAAATCTTGCGTACTATACGATATACTACTTATAGTACTATGGCTATCTTCGTCCATACTCTGGTCACGTGACTCCGCATTTTCATTGATAACAATTTTGTTGTTTGTGTTCAACATATTGCCACACAACTGAGTTGTCCGTAATGACCCATTTGTATTCTGGCTTGGCATAACCGGCCGTTCAGCGCTACACGTATTTTCAATGTTAAACTGATCTGCATACATGTTATTATCAATATGAGAGAAGTCAACAAGTCTGCTAGCCTTAATAGATTCATTCCAGTCCGGGAATTCATCTCGGATAAGTTTCCCTTCTACTATCAACTTGGCTGGATACACAATTTGGTATTTTACTCTTGGATTTTGTGATTTAATTGTTTTCAGCTCAGACCATAACCGTTTACGGGCTTCTGCGATCTCCTTTGGTAGATCATAGTCAATACTAAATGGGGTATTTTTAAGCATATAAGCTCTGCTCATCACAGTCTGCACATCACAGAAGTCTCGAAAATTGACTATTATGGGTCTCCTTTGATTTTGGTAATCTCTTCTACGGGGCCCTAATCTGTGGGCTCTCGCCAAGTACATTGTATCTGCATTTAGGTCAAGGCGCTGTGAAATAAAATCACGAATGATACCAAAGCAGTTTTCATTGTAATTTTCTACGAATCCCCAAAATATCAGATTATTCCTTCGTGACCTAGCCTCTATATCTATACTTTTGTAAGCTAGAGTTTTTAACATGTTTGTATTTCTGTTAGAGACCTCCACAATTTGGGTCATTTTTTCAGTCATAAACCTAACGCCATTTTGAAAAGTCAACATACCATTATTAGTCTCCTCTTGAGTCCCTCGAATGCACAAAATCTCCTCAAACATAATATTCAACTTATCCTCAGTTGAGCTGCGAACAAACAGATCTCTCGTTTCATGAGCGTTCTCCTCACTATGCCCTGTATTAAATCTTTTCCTTTTGTTTACCATCTGAAAACCATCCCGCGCCATTTCTTCTTTGTGTAAAGTCAAATATCTATTCTCAGTAGGCACCGTAAATCTCCAGTTAGAATTCATTTCGGAAAACATAGAAACGCTGTTCTGTTAGTTAACTAACTTCTTTTACTTTCGACGCTTATTAAATTATCCGATCTTCGTTTCAATGTTGTTGAATTTACTTTTTCGATGACTACCACGCGCAGCTAGCCTACACTGTCCGCCATTTTTTAAGAAATCAGTATGATAATGTAAACAATTCAGAATGAAAATTCTTCCCGGTTACTGAGCATAAGTCAAAAGTCTCAGACTGACGTCATCATTTACTCACAGTTACGTTATACTTCAATGAAGAAACTTCACAGTTAAATTAATCATGGTGTTGCCTTTAATTTTAGCCTATTGTTTTTGTCGGGTTTTGATTCTGCATTGAAGTGAAGCACTCGTGAATCATTGCACATTGGACCGAATTAACACGTTTTAACGTCAATGGCGCATGCTAAGATTCGTCAGTTGTTAAGCTTAACCATATCTTTCACACAATCAATAGCTTTGACAAGAAAACTGAGCATAAAAATGTTCAGAAATACCGTACAAAAAATCATATGCTTACCATTTTTATGTTGCTTTTCAATGGGTGCGAATTTTGGCTGATGACCGCTTCCGCGCTTATCGCTTTTCCCCAATATCGTTTTTAAAGATGGCTTCTGTAATCCCATGGTATCTTAAGCCCCAAATACAGTTCCTTTCAATTCAATTTAATTTCGCTCAATGTTGCACTTCAGTAATCAGAAAAATTGCAAAATATAAAAATTTGCTAAAAATATTTTGCATAGTATAGTCTAAACATAATGGGTAACACTTTCCGTTTTGTGCCATCGTTTGCGTATATATAAACGTGCTCATTCTGAGATATCGTTATTAAAGAAAAGTTCGTCCTGGATTTACCAATTCGCAAATTGAACACCAGGTTGCCTTAGCAAGCCAATAAAAATCATCTTGCTTTTGCCGAATAAATTGCACGTTTGGAATTCCAAAAACTTGGTTTATACATCTTAACCCACAAAGGCTAAAACGGACAATTTCTCCATTCTGAAAAGGCACTCTCATTGCCAATTATAAAATGATTTGATCATTTGATTTCCTGGCTGACAATAACTAATATATAAATTAATAATAAAATTCTCAATCAGCAGGGCAAGGGTACTGAATATCAAGTCTAGCCATACCTTACAGAGTGATATACTTTTAAGGGAAGCAAATCTGCCATTTTAATTTTGTCGCTTTTCTTAATTTAGGTCAGCTCTGTATAGAAAAAAATAGGTCAACCCATTAAGGGAGAATTTGTTCCTGTAGAAGCAAATTCTTTCTTTAAGTATAGACCCAATTCTGGAAAGAGCTTCATTGACCAGGGAAGCAATCAGGAAGCCATTAAAGTTAATTCCCATAGCAAAATGACAGACAAAAATGAAAATGTACCTACACTCCTAAATGTACAGGAAGATGGCTGTTATTGAAAGGTGACCATTCCCAGAGGTTGCTAAATTTTGTTACTGTGTTTTGTTCTATCTGCATGGCTGTATAACATTGCTTCTCCTCAAAACTTCATGTATTTTGACACTCAACGTCACTCTTCATCCGATCTTGATTAACTGAGTAAATTGCTTTTGCATCCATGAAATTGGATGATTCTCTAACGTATTGTTTGCTAGTAGAAATTAATTGATTTCCTCCATAGCAGCAAATTGAGCATTTAAATTGTTTTAGAAGTTTTCCTTCTGCTGCTTTTGGTTTACTTTGTAATAATCTCAATTTAAGAATTGTTAAAAACAAGCAAAAAGGAGAAACTGGATTATCATGGCAACGAAGATGTAGACTTAATAGTCCAACCTGTGTACAAAGACAATCTTACGGGGGCCAATTAGTGGTCTTTGTTGACAAGGTTCTCTGTTCACAGGTTCAAATGTGTTTATTTCTGCATTTCGGTAGCTGTTGAAGTGGACTTTGTTGACAGGTGGTCTCTATTCAAAGGTGGTCTTTAGTACAGGTTTGGTTGTATTTTAAATCTTTAGATCTCTCTGTTTATTACATAACATATATATTCTGTTTTTGCTAATGGAGGCGATACTATATAAACTCCTGTAACTTAGCAACTACAATACATGCAGTTGGCAAAGGGAATATTTGAGTATAAGAAGATATTCCCCTTTTTGAAAAATGCTAGCGTTTATTGACTTTGTTATGGAAGCTCATGCAATGGTCTCTTGTTTCCTAGTACCTTGTCAAATAACCATCAGTTGTCCAGAGAGAGCCCAGCCAGCTAGTTGTGATCTCGATCCGGGTATGAGGTCTGAATCGGGTCTGATGTAAATATGTTTGAAACTGGGAAGCTAAATGACATTGTCAACGAGAGTATCTCACATATAAAGAGCCTTTAAGGGATGGAAACATGCGAATTCTTAATTCAAAACATATTCTAGCCGCACAAAGTTGATAATATTTATTTTGCCTTTTAAGAAATACAGCGTTTCCACTAATCTTGCTTTAAGACGCATTTTTACATTAATGCTACTAAACTTTAAACAAAGTATGTTTTTGAAGCAATTTAATAGTAAGCAGATTGTTACCTGTAAAGTCTCATATTTCACATACAGAACAAAATGAGCATTTGATTTTTCAGCGTTCGCCGAAGCGGTGCTAAAAATTCCATGAAGCGCAAAACGCTTCTTGTAGAATTTTAGCGACGACCACTGGCTTCTTCAGACGATGAACGCTGAAAAATCAAATTTTAATTTTTATATTTACACTTTATTTATGACCCCTTCTGTGCCTTTTTGTGGTAATTAAGTGTAGAATATGCAAAATATAGGTCGAAGAGAAGTTTGTAACGACGTTTTCAGCCATTACGTTAAACAGCCGTGGCCATGCCATGGCATCAATGATGGACCAATCAAGACGTTCGTTTACCTTAGACGCCGCTTGACGATAACTTCACATGATAAATTGTCTTTCATCGGGGTATGAAGTTAGTTGGTTTAAAGGGTTAATCAGTGGGAAGTCAGTGGCAAGTGTAAATATAAATAAATAAAAATAGATACGAGAACACCATTGGATAAAAGGAGCACTGAAAGGCAACACTGACACTAGAAACATATTGCAGAAGCGCCCGGAGCAGAAATTAAAATGTACAAATGTATGTTTTTCACCCCAAGTCATTCAAGCGTAAAGAAATATACTAGGAACTACCCAAATTCATTTAAATATAATGCATCATGTTGCCAAATAATATTCATGCATTTTGGTACCAAATTTGACAATACCATTATCTGGAAGGGTGCAAATTTTATTTCCTAGTCAACTGCACAGATTCTTTTTAGTGTCAGTATACATTTTAAGAAGTTCTGCGCTTTCATTTTCAAACTTTGTAAATAGAAAGGTATGCAAGAAACGGTATCTATCATATGTGTGAGCTGTGGTTAGAAAATCCTTCATCATCTGGCAGAATATTCGTACTTCGTCATCTAGGTAATTGAGTTTCGTCTTGGACAGGTAAATCTCCAGAGATCTTTCGGTTGATCTCCGAAACTTAACGACAGTATGCGATAATCGCAGGTGTCAAGGTATTTCCTGAGGCTAATATTCTTATCTCGATCATGATAAGATATCGATCTTTATGACTTTAATTGAATATTGGTCAAATTTCTTAAGTCTCTTAGAATAGTCAGACTCATGCATAAAATAATCATGGAAATGTAATTAAACCTTTTGGATTTCCTTTGCATGATGCTGTCAGAACACATCATGATGATATTTTATAATGATAATAATAATAATGATAATGATAATAATAATTATTATTATTTTTATTATTATTATTATTATTCAAAGATGGTTGGTTCTTAAAAGGAATTGTCACGCTCCCGAAATCCAAAATGATTTTTGCAGCCAATAAGGGGAAAAAAAGAGGTGCTATTTACTAACAGTTCATGTCATTAGTCTCATAATTAAATGATAATCAAAATTTTATGTGACTAAATTCTCTCTCTATATATAAAACATTATATAAGACACAATGTATGTTTGATTCAAACATAGAATTTAAGTTCAACATTGTCAAGAACAATAAATAAATTGATAAATACATAAATTGTATGTCACACAATTGTATAACTGAGGGTTTTGTTAGAACAGTCAAGCAAAAATATGATTAATTGCACAAAATTTTGATTCAAAAATAATAATAAAAAAGTCTTGTGAAAATAAGTTTAGTTAAAATTTCATGATGATAAAAACCTATAATTTAATTATGCATTTATTTTATCGTTAAAGAGAACAGATTTTTTTCCACGTCATGACAAAACGAACAAAGTCAAATGTACGCCCAGCAAAGACTCAGATCAGCCTCGGCATCCACCCAATCTAACCAGTCTTCGCTGTCCGCAAAGGGATAGTTAAGACCGTATGCTATCTTGTAAGCTCATGTCCAGGGCGGATGTCCAGGCTGATCTTAGTCTTCGCTGTCAGCATGGAGGGAGCTAAGACTCTCAGCCCCCTTTCCGCGAAAAGGGGAGACTCTGCTCGGACTGCTGAATCTACGCGAAGTGCACATGCCACCTTGTTAGTTTTGGCGAGTCGCGGCATATATATTCATGCATTCTTACGTTTCGTTAATCCAGTCGAACCGCGATACGACAAAACCCACAAAGTGTCATGTGTACTACGTGAAAACTCAGATCAGCCTTGGCATATGGCAAGTCTGATCAGATTCTTCGCTGTGTACTTTAAGGGTAGCTAAGCTATCTCTATGCCACCAGCAAAGACTTTGATCAGACTTGGCGAACGCCTAGGCTGATCTTAGCCATTGCTAGGCGCACATGCCACATTCTTGATTTTTTTTTCGTGTCGCGACTCAATTAAATATTGCCCCCAGTTATACGCGTGCCGTGTCAGTAGTAGTGTATATTCTCAGACTGATGCAATTTGACATCGAGTAATATTTAAATTGAAATAAAATGAAATTGATGAAACTGGATCAAATTAAGATTATAGGTTTTAAAATCATAATAAACATGAGAGATCAAACTTGCTACAATAATAACATTTCACTAGGAATTACGGATTTGTATAATGCATTAAATAGAAGAATGAAACAAATGAATAAAAAAACATACATATAGACCTTCTCTGTAATTTAAAGTATACTTTCTTTAAGATATAAAAAAATCAACAGATAAACATAACTTAAATGCTGTAGAAAAATAAAGTGTTCTGTTTCCTACTAACAAGATTATACTAAATCGCTAGAGACCCCGAAAGTTTTATCTTCGAGGAGCCCCTGTAGCCCAGTAGGCGTAACGCTGACCCGCTGATCTAGCGGTCCCAAGTTCGATTTCCGAAGGCGGAAACATTCTCAAACGTAAACGGGCTCCAATACGCAACCTGTCATTATCGTCCTTCCATCAGCCTCTCGTCATTGTAACTCTCATCGTGGGCCACGGGTTTTCTTCTTTAGTTTCCGGAATTCACCCTCATTTAGTAATTTGTAATCAAAGTTTTTGTTTGGGTTTTAGAGTCAACTGCATAATGAATATGTAGATAGTGTGGCTTTTTGTCTCACATTAATAATTACATAAATGAGCAACAATTGAGCAAAAGCTTAATTTCTAAACAAACCGACATTACTAATTGGCATTATACAATCATAAGATAATTTATATCGTGTCTTTCAATTCGGCACCAGTGATACCAATTATTTCAGAAGTTAAAAGAAGTTAACCGACCTTTGCTCTTCATATGATTGCTAATTAGACCGGATCAAAGACTGAAATTTGAATATATCGGCATCAATTATAATATTTCAATAGCACTGCTTCGTTTCTATTCTAACATCAGAAAACATAAAACCCTTCCCACTGATCCGGACCCAAAACATAAAATCAAAACTTAATAAATATATTTTCATCGTTTAGTTCAAACAAAATTTAGGCACAGTTCTGGATGAATCTGCGTTTTGCATAAATCATTCAATCGAAAATTCATAAATTGCGTATCATAACTTAACAAGGTAATCTTCGCCCGGAGCTATTACCTGAAAGCCGACACGTGTCCCAGCGTCGCAAATTTACGGAAACGCACGGAAACCACCGGCAAAAAAATAATCAATTAGAATTTTAACAAATGTTGAAAAAAGACCATTTTATCATTCAGCTAGATTCATAAAAATTATATCAGATGAAAATATAGTCTTTTTTCTCATCTGATCTATTTGTGATGCATAATGTTTTATATCAATTTGATTCGAAATAAGTCGTTGAATTCATGTGCCCTACTGGTTTTACGGAGATTTTGTTATTTGTTTAATTAATTATGTACCTGTAGAAAATAACCCCAAAAAAGACCATTTTGTACTTGTGCTAGAATCAAAATTAAAACACAATATTAAAGACGAAGAATTTTACTTTCTGATGCCGTTTGTGATGTAAAAATATGTTAAGAAAAAAAGAAGTTATAAAGTGATAATGAATCTTTCCCTTATTACTCGTATATGTCAAATTGGTTCACACCTGTAGAAGTGCTAGTACGCAGTTTCTTCACTATGACTGGATCACTGTTCGGCATCACTTGGCAAGCCTCGTGATGCCGATCATTGACCCTCATGACTGAGTTTTCTGTCCACACCATACTCCTTTGGAAGATATTTTTATCATCTCACATATATAGGTCTTATTAG
This sequence comes from Ctena decussata, assembly GCA_963989385.1. Classification (NCBI taxonomy): domain Eukaryota; kingdom Metazoa; phylum Mollusca; class Bivalvia; order Lucinida; family Lucinidae; genus Ctena; species Ctena decussata. Next base: position 53,982,432 of record OZ022501.1, on the reverse strand, counting down.
GGCGCTGTGTACTGGGGATGGAAACATGTAAACCCTTTAATTACAAGACAGTTGTAAATAATTATTATGCCGCATAAATGCCTTTTTGTTAGTTGTATGATGCAATTGTACATAATTGTCAGATAGGGTAAAATACAGAGAGCCATTTGATATATGTAAAGTCTCTTTTTTCACAGAAGATATCCAAATCTAAAAAGGCACACGCACACACATTTAAATAAATAAATTTAATTAATAAATAAGTACATATACAAGAGCAACATTGCACAAACGGAGTTCTAATGCAATACATTAGAACAATGCCTCTCTGGAACCACCTTAATTACTTCAGCCATTTGATAAAAGATAGCAAATGTCATGAGCAATTTATCAGGCTTTTGTAAATAAATCCCACGGAACCGTAGATAGAGCTGCTGTCTATTATGCAACATTATCCTACAAAATAATGTCAATATAATACTATAGACTTATTGAGAAGCTAGAGTTTCTATTATTCCGGTCAGCTAAAGAATGGTGTCTGTGTTTTTTTTTTTTTTTTTTTTTTTTAAACTCTATTGGCTATAACTTGTGGTGACATTTTACAGTTAGACGTAAATGTCCTCGGATCACTTTGAATAAAAACGGAAGCAGTGTCTATAACACCTGTCAGAGTCGCAAACAAATCCCTAGCTTTGGCGCAATAATGTAGGAACCAGCAAGCTGAATAGGCTGATGTGCAAAAGAACACCAGTACTTTAAAATCACTCGTGATATTTTTTTTTTCGAAGAGAGTTTAATTGCATGAGAAACAGTAACATGGCCACTTACAGCAGGAAAAACATTTAAACAAAATCATACGTGGCATCAACGTCAGTACTACTGAAATGGTCTCTAGGATATGTAAAAGGAGCTAACTTTCAACATTTTTCAAACATCAAATCGTAACAACCGTTAAAGCCACATTTTTTCAAACTATATTAGAATGGTGGTCCCTCATTATCACCTCCAATAAACACACCTTTCCCAATTCCTTACATCAATGGATTTCCTTCACTGTAGCCTCTACCTTGGTAAAAGAAGAGGTACCCTTCAGGCTCCTTCCGATCCCTGACCCCAAATCTCTACATTCGAATAATCGGTCATTAGGGTGTTATGTTACCTCTTTAAAGGATGCAACACATATGTCGGAACATGTGATCGTACCAATGTCATTCTTGGACAATGTCTCCGCAACATAATTTTTCAGTTTGTCTCGTCTTCTACAAGTGCTAGTATTGCTTTAGGTCTAAATATATAACCGAGGTTTGTCTTTCAAATGATGACATCTACTCCCACGTGCAGTCTTAAGCATGGCAGCTCCGTCGTGTAAACTCCTCTAGGACAACTTGTTTTCTGAATGCTATATGATATGTGTCGTTTAGATAATTAATTTACGAAAGAGTTGTGCTGCCTGAATTATGTGTCTGGTTATGGATTACCGTAAACATTCTGTAATTTGGGACATCCAAAATAATAAACGTAATTGCGCGATTGATATTACATTGCAGTACGGCGTTCATAAAATGTGAATGGAATGACAAACAGCGTAGACGCTGATCAGACTGCTCCTTTTAGGAGCAGTCTGATCTGAGTCTGCACTGTTTGCTCAGGCCTGTCAGTCCAAATACTAAGAATTCTAACGGTAGTATTCGGCTAAAAATAGAATGTCTTTGATTATTTTATGGAAAAGACAATGACGTACTTATTTTGTTCTTACATATACCATCTATGAAACGAGTGGCCTTCGTACAGTTTAGAGGCTTTGCTTGCATATATATGTCACAGGAACTGTGTAGTTTATACCTTATTTTACATGTGAAAGTATGTCTGAAAAACTCAGTCCAGTAAGATCATCCACAGTCCACCTAGACTGTATATAAACTGGCCAAAAAAAGTTAAACCCCACCTGTATTTTTCCCCATAGACTTAGTACAAAACTAGTCAGATTTGTTTTATCGTAACCATATACATGTACTGGGTTTAAAGTTTCACAGTGACTTTTATTTCAGCAGAAGAAACAACAATTGGTCTTCTCTATTTGTGTTCGGATCTATTTTTCTTGATTGATTGTTCCGGAGATTCTCACATTTGAGTAAAGGTTCTGCTTCATTTCTTATCATTTCTATGGTAAATTTGGCAAGAAAACGGGGCCTCCCAACATTTACAACACTTGTCGAAGGACACTTATGTCAACTAAAGCTTTGGGACAATACACTCAAGATGCTGGTATATTCATAATCCACTTTTCAGTTGTAAAGGCAATATCTGCATTCGTATTGTAAAGTAGGAATAAAGTAATTTTTTCTAGCATTTTGTGCCGGGCCGCGTAGCGCAATCGGTCGGGCACCAGACTAATAAGTTAGAGGTCCTGGGTTCGAAACCCGGTCTGGTCACATACTTTCGTTTCTCCTCCCGCTGATTCAAGAAGGGCAGTTGTCCGTTACTGGCGAAAGTATGTGCACTTAGTACTGGTTAACCGCTTAGGAGGTCTAAGCCTGCCCAGGAGTAGTGTGGTTAGGTTAACTGACCGACCCGACATGACCATAGCTGTTTACCGAGGACGTTCAGCATCAAATCTAGCATTTTGCAGTTACACAGCACATTCTCAAAAGTAATTACACATATAGATAAACCCATTTTCCCAAGAGAACTACTCTGTTCTAATCAAATGCATGTGTCCATTTGTCAATTCAGGGGTGTCCGGATTAGTTCTGTTTGTATCATTTATGCATGCATTTCATTTTAGGTAGAAATACCCATTTGTCTTATGCAAATAACGTAGCATTTTTTTTTTCATATATATTGCCATGTAATCTCGTCATGCACTTTCGAAAATTGGAGCCGAAGACTTTTTCTCGGTAAAAAATGCCAAAAAGTGACAGCTGACACATTGGAACGAATGGCTTAAATCACGGTGAATCTCAGTATCAATTTGGAGCCTTCGCAAAGTATAAATGCTCTTGTTTTATACTGTGTGAGTAGATTTTTTATACAAACCGGTTGCTTAATCAGCACTTCCGGTTGCTCAGACAGTTGAAAGCATTCAGCTCTTATTGTGGTTCCAAAAACTGTAACATCCGCAGTTGATTAATGTGAAGACGCAATCATAAACGTTGGTTCTAATTGCTCGATAGGATGCCCCCCCCTCACCTCCTCCCCGACCCTAAACATTCTTCGAAATTGGGACATTTTAAGCTTGAGTATGGTTTCAAAAGCTGTAACATCCGCAATTAATTCATGTAAAGACACATTCATAAACGTTGATTCTAAATGCCCCGACCACCCCTCATTTTAAGCAAGTAAATTAAAGTGATGATAAAAGATAATATTATGTAAGGGTTCTGAGTTAGAACTTTAAAATTTTAGGTTGATGGAATTTTTCTGTACTGTGAGTGAGTGAGTGAGTGAACTCGGGTTTAACGTCCCACCAACAACGAGGTCATATGGAGACGGGACCTCGGTTTAAAGTCTCATCCGAAAGACCGGAGAAGCGGGGGATCGAACCTGCGACCCCTGGATTGGTAGTCTGGAGTGTTATCCACTACGCTACGGCCGCTCCTTTCTGTACTGTGTAGTATTGCTTCGATCTGATTTCCCATTATAAATACCCTCATTACAACTTTGATAAATGCATGCAATCAATGACAGTTTCGTGACGACACCCTGTCCTTCGGGAGAATTGACTTCTTGCTAACTACATGTTCTACAAAGGCCTTCTGTACTTGCGAAGCCCCTGGAGACACATTAACCTTTATATTGGTGCCAGTTTAAACAATACACATAATGACAATTTATTGAATAAAAGCGATCTCTGGACACTGGCTTTCGTAAGTAATTACAGTCTCGTAGGCGGATTTGAAATCAGTGATACAGAGTTACGTTACTTTCGCGTTACAAAGAAAGAAACAAAATGAGCCGCGACACGAGAAAACCAACAAAGTGGCTGTGCGCCCAGCGCAGACTCAGATCAGCCTGGGCGACTGCCCAGTCTGATCAGACTCTCCGCTTTGCGCTCAAAGGGTAGCTAAGGGTCTAAGCTACCTTCTTGCGGACAGCGAAGACTCTGATCAGACTGGGCGGGTGCCCAGGCTGATCTGAGTCTGCGCTGGACGCACGACCACATTGTTGGTTTTCTCGCGTCGCGGCTCGAATGTGGTTTTAGTAACTTATATGAATGTTTTACTAGAAATTGGTTTAGCCACCATTTACATATGAGCCGCGACACGACAAAACCAGCAAAGTGGCATGTGCGCCAAGCGAAGACAGATCAGCCCAGTCTGATAAGAGTCTTTGCTATGCACTAAAAAGGTAACTAAGGGCCTAAGCTACCCCCATGCTGTCAGCGAAGACTCTGATTAAACATGGCGGATGCCCAGGCTGATCGGAGTCTTCGCTGGGCGCACATGACACTTTGTTGATTTTGTCCTGTCGCGGCTCTGTTGTTTTCTGTCTACTCTGATTTGGCAGCAGCATTTTTGTCATGTACTAAATTATAATAATTGAGCCGCGACACGAGAAAACCAACAATGTGGTAGTGCGCCCAACGCAGACTCAGATCATCCTGGGTATCAGCACAGTCCAATCACATTCTTCGCTAAGCGCTCAAAGGGTAGCTAAGGGTCTAAGCTACCTTCATGCGGACAGCGAAGACTCTGATCAGACTGGGCGGATGCCCAGGCTGATCTGAGTCTGCGCAGGGCGCAGAACCACATTGTTGTTTTTGTCGTGTCGCGGCTCAATTGGTTCAACTGCCATATTGTCTATATATTTTTATCACTAAAATTCTTTTCATACTGGAAGAACTGATCTGTAAAGAGACACTTGCACTAAATTGTGTCTGTTTTATGGGGAAAAAATGTTTACCCACCCCTTTTGACACGGACCTTTTTGCAAAACTTTGTAGATGTTTAATGGAAAATTAAGAAAATGATTTCAAGACAATCCGCAATTAATCCCATAATGCCCCTTTCAGGTAGCCTTCATTTTTTCAAGAGAACTGACTCAAAGTACACATGTAGCTGCGCCTTAAATAGAAAGGCTTTTTCTTGCCGTCATTCCATGGGGATTTCTTCTTGCAAGTTCTTTGCAAAATAATCATCATAAAAATAAATAAATGATACGTTCTCACCTATTCCTTGTTAAAATATCGTTTTTCGCATCTCTTGGTGCAAAATCATCACAGTCTCTGTTGTTCTAAGAAACATTGGTCGTGAGACTAGAAAAGATGCGAGAAGCGAAGGTTAAGATCAGCCCGCAAGTTTGCACCCGCTGACTGATCTTTACTTTCGCTTTATAGATCCCGCTGTTTACTTAAGATGTTAAAGGTTTTAGGGGAAACTCTCATATGACTTAGTGGAGGCGTTGGCTGATCTGAATTGTCATTGTATGCACATGGTAAGGAATACTTATTTCATGACGCCACCTCACTTCAGAAGCTGTATCGTGTCAGGAATGAGGTGCCGGTATTATCGATTAGGAACTGAAGGTTTGCAGGACGGGTGGGCGAATGATTCCCATAAAACATATAAATAGATTTCAGAAGAGCCTTCATAATCTGACATACAAAATAATTGAGCCGCGACGCGAGAAAACCAACAAAATGGTTGTGCGCCCAGCGCAAAGTCAGATCAGCCTGGGCATCCGCCTAGTCCGATCAGACTCTTTGTTAGGGCTTAAAGGGTAGCTGAGGGTCTAAGCTACCTCCATGCGGACAGCGAAGACTCTGATCAGACTGGGCGGATGCCCAGGCTGATCTGAGTCTGCGCTGGGCGCACAACCACATTGTTGGTTTTGTCGTGTCGCGGCTCAATTATATAATAATTGGCTCAACCATATTGTCTATACTAGAAAAGAGCCCGCGAAAGCGCGGAAATATTTCATGATGGTCAAGTTTATATAAAAAAGCGAGTTTTAATTTTTCAATGTAAATGGCCTTAGGCCCAGGTGAAGATATGACCTTTACCATGAGTACTCACTATAGCTTCATTTACCTAATTAGTTGTCTGCATCTACAAACTTTCAGGTAGCAGACTGCATTGTTTCTAAAAAAACACAACTTTTTTCACTTTTTCCTATAGAAAAACCTAAGTGACTCAAAAGTTGACCTTGCCGTAAAACAGATCAAGGTCATCCCAGGGTCATCATTTATATAAATTTTGTTGGGCATTTGAGTCCTTGATGCGACATGCTAAGTTTCAAGATCATAGGATTTGTGGTTCTGGGGGAGAATTGGTTGATTTGATGCTTAACGTCCACGGTAAACAGCTAAGGTCATGTCGGGACGGTCAGTTAACCTAACCACACTATTCCTGGGCAGGCTTAGACCTCCTAAGCGGTTAACCAGTACTAAGTGCACATACTTTCGCCAGTAACTGACAACTGCCCTTCTTGAATCAGCGGAAGGAGAAACGAAAGTATGTGGCCAGACCGGGTTTCGAACCCAGGACCTCTGAGTCAGGTGCCCTACCGATTGCGCTACGCGGCCCGGCGTGGTTCTGGGGGAGAAGATTTTTGAAATTTTTTACCATAATAAATGTTTGCCATCTTGGTTACGTGACCTGTCCTGTGTATTTTTTTTTTCTGGAAAAATTGGGTCCTGGAACGTTTTGGGGGGAAAATATTCAAGCCCTCTGAAGACTAAAGGCTTATTTAGCTTCGTTGAATCATTGAAATTGATTTGTCTGCTTCGCTGGAAAAATGCCCTTTCTTACCTGGCGCATGTGTGTTAACCTTAGACATTTTTAATTTTTGTCTTTTCGAAAGTTCAGTTCAGTTTGAATTCTCCTAGCGACGTTCCCCAAGTGGCTCAGCGGTACGTAACCATAGCCGCACACACTTGGCGCCGTGTGTCCGTCCAACTTTTCGAAAAAAAAAAAAACATGATTCTTAAATGGGCGAGTTCGATTGGCTACTCGTATTGACTATCATTCTGGAAGAAAATTGGTCGTTTCGAGCCAGGGCCGTCGGGACTATGACCATTTAGTTCTTCATCCGTTTAGACACATGAGCAAAAATACAAAAATAAATCGTTATTTATGGGGAATGACGTACGTTCATGGGTCGGATTTTTGCATTAGAACCTGCTAAATTTGGACTTGCTAAGCAGCGCGCCGATATAACGACGCAGAACCGAAACGACCGGATTAATTTAAAACGTGTATTCGAGTACACGATAATTTCACTCGAACGCACCCCTTGTTGACAAAAACCGATAGTCGAAGTTTCTAGAAAAATACTTGGGAGAATTTAAAATGAAAGACGAATTTAATTCCCAAATTCTTTAAATCTACGTGAAACTAAAACACACGCTAACCGAAATTATCAATGATAGCAATATGCGAAAGAACCAGTATAGAAATTACGCTTGAAAATGCCACCAATTTTGCAGTTTATGCGTTACTTCGTTTATTTAGTATTATAGATATTTTTATCACTAAAATTCTTTTCATACTGGAAGAACTGAACTGTAAAGAGACACTTGCACTAAATTATGTCTGTTTTATGGAAAAAAAATGTTTACCCACCCCTTTTGACACGGACCTTTTTGCAAAACTTTGTAGATGTTTAATGGAAAAATAAGAAAATGATTTCAAGACAATCCACAATTAATCCCCTTATGCCCCTTTCAGGTAGCCTTCATTTTTTTTCAAGAGAACTGACTCAAAGTACACATGTAGCTGCGCCTTAAATAGAAAGGCTTTTTCTTGCCGTCATTCCATGGGGATTTCTTCTTGCAAGTTCTTTGCAAAATAATCATCATAAAAATAAATAAATGATACGTTCTCACCTATTCCTTGTTAAAATATCGTTTTTCGCATCTCTTGGTGCAAAATCATCACAGTCTCTGTTGTTCTAAGAAACATTGGTCGTGAGGCTAGAAAAGATGCGAGAAGCGAAGGTTAAGATCAGCCCGCAAGTTTGCACCCGCTGACTGGTCTTTACTTTCGCTTTATAGATCCCGCTGTTTACTTAAGATGTTAAAGGGTTTAGGGAAAACTCTCATATGACTTAGTGGAGGCGTTGGCTGATCTGAATCATCAATGTATGCACATGGTAAGGAATACTTATTTCATGACGCCACCTCACTTCAGAAGCTATATCGTGTCAAGAATGAGGTGCCGGTATTATCGATTAGGAACTGAAGGTTTGCAGGACGGGTGGGCGAATGATTCCCATAAAACATATAAATAGATTTCAGAAGAGCCTTCATAATCTGACATACAAACTAATTGAGCCGCGACACGAGAAAACCAACAAAATGGGTGTGCGCCCAGCGCAAAGTCATATCTGCCTGGGCATCCGCCTAGTCCGATCAGTCTCTTTGTTAAGCGTTTAAAGGGTAGCTGAGGGTCTAAGCTACCTCCATGCGGACAGCGAAGACTCTGATCAGACTGGGCGGATGCCCAGCTGATCTTAGTCTGCGCTGGGCGCACAGCCACTTTGTTGGTTTTCTCGTGTCTCGGCTCAATTATATATTTTGAAGATAATCAGAAAGTACCATCAGCACAGAACATAACCTATCCAAGTAGGCACATGACGTCAAATGACGTCGTACTGACGTCGATGCGAAAAATATACTGTGAGCCTTTATTAGTTTCGTCAAACTATAGAACTATCATACGGCGATTTTCTTGACTTGCACTTTACGTAGATTGTCGAATGAACATGCTTTAGGTGGTATAATTTATAATAATGGCATTGACATCGTCACATCATTTGACAGCCTTATATACGCTGTTTTCCTGGCTGTGAATAATTCTATAGTAAATCAATTTTAATTGATACAAATGTATTTATTTAACTCTCTTTTTAGTTACGTAACCATAAATGTCTTGAAACGTTATTCAGATTTAAGGAAATGAATTTTATGAGATTTATACGAAGACTATCAAAATGAATTTGAATAATAATGTCAGTGTTAAAGTGGAATTAAAATTTACAATCTGAAGGTGTTTCTTGTCTTTTCATTTAAAAGAAAAGACTATCATTAATTTTTTTTCTCAAAAAATGAAGGGCACCCTGACGCCAGATAAACGCGTGAATCCGTTCCCACATGCAAAATTTGAAATATAAGCTATAAACTAAAGAGCCAAAACTTGTAAATGCTATTCGACTCATATATTATATGTAAAGCATGCTTTATACAAGAAGACAACGTGCATTCAGAGTAAAAAGATAGGCAATGATCAGACCCAAAAATGCCGTCCCCTCGCCCCCAAACAAATTGGCCCATATTGGTATGAATAATAGTTGTGTTGGATGGAACAGACAAGGAAATGCATGGAATACATCATATATGGGGACAACAATACGTCTAAGGTTATGAACTTAAGCCGGTCTCTGTATTAGCAAATATATGTTTGAAACATGCAATTAGATTCTTTTTAGAATGCGTCTTACTAGTAATTAAATTTAAGATTTATCATTAAAATGAACAGTACTTCATGACAATATGAGATATTATAGTATTTTGCAGCTTTTCAGTATTAGCTGTCTTGACAGATATTCAAAGTGTCACTCAATTTTGAAAGCCTCAATGACATAATTTCAAACTTATTGCAGCCTGACTTCAAAATCAGTCGGTTTCTGTTTGACATCTGTTAGAAAGATTTAGATTGAAACTGAAATACTGGTCAAATGAAGCCATGATAGGAAACATTTTATCTCGTTTCTTGTATTTCATCCTCAGATATAGGCCGTAACGCACATAGTTCTTTGAGCTGTATAAAGGATAATTGATTTGAGTAATCAGAAAACTCCTGAAAGTGGCCAAACCGAAATTTCGGTTTGGCCACTTTCGGGAGTGTTATGGTAACATCACCAGTTCGTTTGCTTCGGAGCAATTGTCATGCACAGATATACTTTAGGTACATACAAGTCGAATGGTTGTGTTTATTCATTTATTTACTTTTTGCCAAATATATGCTGGAGTTTGAATTTTTTAATGTCGATGTGGGAAGGGAATTGCGCATTTTCGAGGCGTGACCATGAGCAAATAAATTTCAGCATGTGTAAATAGCTATATACGACTCGGACTAGCCAAAGCGTTTATGCAGATTTTTTAGTGACTTCACTGCCCACAAAATTACGTTTGGGTCGAAAGAAATATGTGGGATACAGATCATATAAGTCGTAAGACTTTCTTCTGAATCCCTTTCAAGCTACTGTATTGAGTTATATTCTTGTGAGATTGTATTGTTTGTATTTGTTCAGTATTTTGAATAAAATATTGTTTACACTAAAGAAATATGTATAGCGAAAAGTATAGCCTCTCAGTGGGCTTCGCAGATGCACCGACCGATTTGATTGATTAATTGATTTGTTGCTTAACGGCCACGGTAAACAGCTATGGTCATGTCGGGACGGTCAGTTAACCTAACCACACTATTCCTAGGTAGGCTTAGACCTCCTAAGTGGTTAACCAGTACTAAGTGCACATACTTGAGTCTTGACTATAAGCATACGCCATATGAATTTCAAGGCATCTTGCTGTCGCGGCCTTAATTATTTGATGTACCGTATATCGTCGGTTACAAGACGGAGGATTTTCCTTTCAAAACAAACCCAAAGATATAGATCTGTCTTATAAGACGGATCTAGATCTTTGGGATTGTTTTGGAAAGTAAAAAACTATATTATAGCAGAATTTTATGAGAGTGATTTAGATATTTAGGTACATTCTGGAAAAGGAAAAACCTTATAGCCTTATAGGCGAATGCATGCGGTAGGTACAAAAGATTGATGCCTTGCGTGTAAAATCAAGAAATTAAAGACACTGGTGTCTGAGAATTATCCTGTATTATTTATTCTGTACGTCAGGAAATCACTTTTAATCTTTCATAACTAATTCAACATTGTTTCATTAACACCAACTTGCCATACACTTGTCTGGGAAAAGTCCGGATCATGTTTTCACAGAATTAGAATGCTAAAACAAAACTGTAGCATGGTAACTTATGCAAATTGCGCTAGTCAATGTTACCTTTGCTGGCATAGACAGGAGCAGTTTCCCAGTAAATCCATACCGGTATTCCTTCACTTTAAATAGGTTATAAAGGTGAGCTTTAATAAACGGAATAACTTCTATGGGTTTAACTTCTTGGTGTAAACATATTTGATTTCGGTTTTTCAGTTGGCATACATATATACATACATGTACATATAAAACGTCAACTGCAAGCTTTAGGATTAGAACGGAAGTAACGTGCATATAGAATTCTTCTCCCTAAACTTCTAGAACATGGTAACAAAGCATAAACTCTGAAAAGCTTCCTATTTTATTTTTTTTTTTTTTTTGTCAGCGAAGTTCTGAATTGATGTCTAAAGGTGATGTTGGCCTGAAAACACTCCTTTGACAGGGCCTATCTGAACCTAAACTTTATTGGGACCTAGTTTAATGGGTGTATTATAATAGGCAGTTGATGCTTGCTGCTTGCAAATAATGATCATTCTTCCATCTGGGGGTCCACGACTGTGTATCTAAATATGTCGAACTGTCCATGTTTCAGTGGTTTATATGTTCGGACTTATGAGTTTGATACGTAGTCCCTTTTACTTTTAGATTGTTCCGGAAAGAAGTTCCGGAAAGATAGTATTAGCGGCATTTTGATTAAAAATGCTGCTAATGCTATCTTTTCGACACAATTTAAAAGAAATATACTGATTCAATACGGAAAGGTCACATTAGTGATCTTATGCAACAAAGGGCCTGCACTGTGGCTAACCCAGTCACAACTGACAACTTTTGCTTCCTTCTTCAGTTGCACGCCGATTTGTCGGGCTTTAGACTGAGTGACAACATCCTTCTAAATCTGTCATTATAGAAGGTTGGCCTTTGCCCACCAATGTCTTACCGTGGTCCAGGTTACTTTTTAAGAATTTCTTGTCCAGTAATCGTATATCCCGTTGTTCCGTCAAATGCACCGAAACGGGCATTTCGACGCATTATTGGCACCTCCTTTTATTTGTGCCTGATTGTATTATTTTTGCCATCTCGAACTAAAACTGAAAAAAGCATTACGCTTGTCTTCTTCACTGAAAGAATTCCGTTCATTGTTAGCAGGGAAAAAACTACATTCCTTGTCATCAATTGTTTGAAAGAAGAAGCAGAGACCGTTAAAAGATTGCTATTATCTAAGATTTCTTTGAGAAAGAATCTATACCAAACCTATTATTGTGTCTGGCAGAGAGCGTTTATGCTGTTTTGAAGCTAGACTGAACAAACTCGCCATGTTATTAAGTAAAATCGATCTATTTATACAATGTTTTGCCCTTCTTTCGGAAAATCAGGTTCAATATTGACCGAACTATGACTGAAAGTGCTAAGTAGACAACGTTTCTGTCAGTACAAGATGGCGGGAACAAAGACTTTTGAACACAACGAGTCCATTGATCTTTTAGTATCAAAGCACAGTTGTAAAACACTCATCTCTCTTCTTTGAATGGGAAAGGGCATGGACAGTCTCGGTATCACGAGGTTTATTCTATGATTTGTTACCCTTCAGCCCCTTAGGAGCTATTAGTAGAGAATGCCAAAAAGTGACATCTGACCACTTGTCAGGTAATGTTCAAGCACTTGGATGTTGGTTGGTTGTTTTGGGGTTTAACGGTCCTTTGAGACAGAATTTCAGCCTATATCGTTCCGTCTCCCAGAGAGGGGGAGAAAGTCTAAGAAGAGAGAATGCTAGACGAGAGAAAAATGTACAAACACCACCACCCGCACCTACTGCAAGCACAGTAGGCCCTTGCCCTACTATTATCCAAATTAGTAGGACGCCCCGGCACTAAAAATTACCCAGTACCAATGCCCGGCTCGACCATCACCAAAAACGCTTGGATGATTGCATAGTTTAATAACGTGATGTACGTTTTAAATAGATGTAGAATAGTACACTTTAAATCTAATGTTGATACTTTTATCTTTGAATCTGTGCAACTAAACATTTCTAAGTTAAGCATTGGGCTTTAATTACATGTTCAAACTTTTTAAACCCATGGATGGGAAGTATAGACTCGTTAAATAAATCTTTTATGCATTAATTTCGCAAAATCATCGTATTTTTAAAACTAAATATAAACCCGTATCTAGGCAGTACCTTAAATACCATTTATACAAGTCTTTACAAACTTGACGGATTGCCTATAGAAAATATGTTCTTTATTTGATTTCTTTTCTAAACGGGGTTAACGTTATGCGACATTTACCGCAAACATTCCGTTATTTTCCCTATGTAATATTATCCGTTCTATTTTGATACCCATGACTACGTCTGAGCATACAACCACTGAAATTAAATAGTCATTTCATATCTATCCTTATTGTGGAAAACTAGGTGGAGATGCTTTTAAACATGAATTTTGGATTAATAGATTTTATATCTGTATGAAAATGTAATATGAAATAGAGATTAGGTCCCGCTGGCTCTCAGATTGAAATAATTTCCGCAGATTAATGATATGTAGCATCATGTGTTATCCTTATATTTGTATGCGACATATGGTCCAAAATACCCGTTATACCCTCCTTTCTGTTACCAAATATATCAGAAATATCAGTTTCTTGAATCCCACCCGGTAACCTTTCAGATGAAGCAGTTTGCTATTTGAATCAGTTTGGCAGTTAGTCCAACCAATATCCAACGTTACTACCGGCTAGCCGCAAGCTGATCCATTTTTCTAAGGCCTTGTTCGCGCCATCGCTGAAACAATCTACCTGACCCAACATAGTAAATGTATCCCCGGTGCATCAGTATGAACCTTTGAAGCGCCAACAAATCTGGACGAATTTGCATCTGCAAAATTCCTGAAGACCCCGCAGTCGGTATCGTCAAGTCAGAATTTCAAAATGTTTCTTTGAAAATAAAAACCATATTGATTTACTCTGTAGACATTGTATTTTTCACGTGTCATTACATGTACTATGCCGTGGAAGAAAGTAAAACCCAGACATTGTAAGACATTTGTTTATAATGTATATCAGTTATTTTCAGCCTATTTGGCTATTTTTGTCTCATACTTTATGGCACCTATTTCTGTCTGTTCAAGACACTACTTATTATGCCTGTAGAATAAAACTCTTCTGGTGGCTGATGACAGAATAGATGCTGTCGACTTAGCAACCGTTCTCAGAAAAGAAATACGCCTGATGCTGTGAATAGACACCAGTTATGTAAATCATTTTTGTGTGTCAGTTTTTATATTAAATCGGTACAACAATACACCCGGATGTGATGTTTATGAGACAAGTGAACTGAGCTAGTTTTTCTAGGCAAAACCTGTAGCATTTACACAACTGTGCCTCCTCTCATGGCTGACGACAGGATGCCGTCGCAATACCAACTGTCCTTAGTGGTCGTAAAAGAATACACCTTATGCTGTCAAACGTCACCGGTTATGTAAATCATTTTTTGTGTTTCTGTTTTTCATATTCAGTCGCTATAACAGTACACTCAGATGTCTATGAGACATGTGATTCAAGTGAACTGAGCTAGTTTTTCTAGGCAATACCTGTAGCGTTCACAATGGCTTCAGTCTTTAGTAGGATTTCTTTAGAATGCTAAATGCGCATCATGGTACATTGCAAATTACAGTTTCTATGATGAGGATTTCGTATTTAAACATTTAACACCGCCAATAAATACCAGTAATGAACACATGCAAGCTTTACCAGGGGCGTAACTAGGAGCAATTTAATAATACGCACAGCCATGTTTTATTCTGTACTTCTTGAAGGGGAAGCTAGTATGTCAGCCAAAATTGGTAATTGGTATTGAAATCTTGTCTAATTTATAAAAATTCAGGATGCAAATAAGCAGGTGCGTTTTGAAATTTTGTCAATTTTGACAAAATTTCAATACGCACTTGCGTATTTGCCGTATAGGTAGCTACGCCCATATTTACTATGCTGTTACATGCTCATCCAGTACACATTCAGTGCATCTTTTGTACAGTCCCTAATTACCGTTAGCAATACCACTGTAAAATATTCATACAGATTAAGATTATTTTTAGTGTTTCAATAGTAATAAAATAGAAGCCTTAAAAGGATGTGGTCCAGTAGGCACATGACGTCACATTACGTCGGTTTGACGTATTTTTGACGTATTTTTGACGTCTTGTGCCCGTTGGGAGTACTTCCCCAATAGAAGGATAGGTTATTTTAGGTTTGTTATTCGGGATACGATGGTCTCATAATACAGCTGGCGTCACATATGTAGAATACAAAAAGGCTGAAAAGTCTAAAAAGTTTGGAATATGAGTATTGAAGGCGAGATTGCCTTAATATCAAATTCGATGTTGCAATGATAGCAGGTTCTGTGAATTTTAAAACAATTGCATCCATGTAATTCCTCTTTTGATAATTCTATTCTATTTATCCTATCCCATAACCTTGCAAGGTCGTTTGGGCACCACTGATGACTTCGCAACAAACCCTTTCCCCATTTGTCCTGTTTTTAGCTGCCTTAGCTGAGCTGGCAAAGTCCACCCCTGTCCAGTCTTTAATATTGTTCTCTCACCCCTTCTTCTGTTTACATCTTTCTTCCCTTTCTCTGTGCTCTGTAGAATCATATTTGCTAAACCAGAAGACCTTGAGACGTGGCCAACTCATCTTACTTTCCGTTTCTTGACCTTGTACAAAATGTTCAGTAACCTACGTCAGTACCTCATCACAGATGCCTGCGTTCTTTTTTATTCTCTCTCTTTTGGGAGACGGCTCGATATAGACTCAAAGAGCTGATAAACCCAAAACAACCAATCAACCAACCTTTCTTAAACTCTGCTGTCAAGGTCCACGATTCACTGGCATACAGAAATATGATTACTCAGATAGTTTTAATCATATTTCTTAAATATATTTATCATCTAACAGTAATTATAAATATTCTTGAGATCATATCAGAATGAAACGTTCTGTCATTCTTGAAAAAAAAAATAAACAATATGACAAAAGTTCTTGTCATGAGACAAGATTCTTTGTCTTTTTGTCCTTTTCGGTATACCCGTTTAGTGTTAAAAGCAATTTTGCGTTATCTAGAAATTTTAGTTGAGCTTATCTCAATCGCGGAGGTGTAACCCTGTTAGTCACTGTGACTAACTGAGCAGCAAGGGACTATTGTTCAAGTCAAGTACACCCTCAGGTTCGGGTATCGCTGACCTCGATCTGAAAATAAGCTGACTCAGGTTTTGTGTGTCTTGTATTCACTCACACGATTGAAGTCAGTAGCTTTTTTAGTAATCGTAACATTCTAAAATTTTAATTTAGACACCTTAAATAATTACTGTAATTGACCAAAAATGGAACAGTTTGGTTCTACAGTGCAATAATACTTCCAAATGATGTAAACGGAATGCACAACAGTGTAGACCCTGATTAGACTGCTCGTATGAGATTTCTACCCAAAAAAATAGAATCTATAGCTGTTACTTTTTGTTAGTTACTGGTTACCTGTACGTATCTCTGTAGTAATTACTTGTCGTCAAAAAGACGTTACACCGACAAGCACTAAGGTAAGGTTCAGATGCACATGTGCTTGCTGCAATTTTATTTGCATATAGGTATCAACGGTGTGTCTATGTTGCCTTTGTGTGCACGTATCTAAACGCGTTTCCCCTAAGAACTGGACAGATAACGAGATACAACAATGATAGGTGTATTATTCCAAATGAAAGCCGCTTACTTTTCAGCAGCATCTGAAACTTACCTCAGTAACTCGTTACCTTATACAGTTACAGCGTTGGAACTTTAAGTTAGGATTTAGTATAGCGAGAAATCTCTCCGGCTATCGAGTAGTTTTTTTTTTTTTTTGATAAACCATGGCTCATGGTAGATTTTTTTATCATAATGCGTTTGAAGTACTTGCCAATATAAATTCAAAGCGACATCCAACATCAGTTCACGTAGTACCTAAATCAAGCCAGACATTTTTAAACAACCCGCCTTTAGAAAACGTTAATCAAATTGCAAATGTCTAAGTTCATGGCCTTGATCGAAAGGTCTCGATGCGGGTGTGTGATACTCTGTAAAACTAACTACAGGTCATATATTAACTGAATTCGTCCATGGGTAAAGGAGATGTAGATATGGGTCTTTGAAAACCTTTAACTAAAACATCCAAAGGGGACACAGACGCCGACGTAGACATACTGCAATAGCTCTTCTCGTACTTCGTACGGCTGAGCTAAAATATAAGCGCAAAATAATATTTATTTATAAATGAAATGTTGAGACGAAATAGTAATTTAAGATACTGGGGTCGTAGGGGGACACAACAATCACCTACTGAAATATAAAACCCTTGTCTTATTGAAAAATGGAAATTTGAATATACTATATACAAACTGCGTATTGAACTTCGATTGGGTTGTTATGGACGGGAAAGTCCCCAGAAGTCCCGTTAGACAGACATATCAGTTCCGTCTGAATCAGCTGATATTTCATCCAGCTTACACCTGAACGTTATATATCTGATATCAATATCGTACCTGATACCTGTACATTAATCCTTATCGCCCCTCTTAAGGTTTATTTTATCTGCGATTAGATCATTCGTATTAAGACCTCCATTAGCCCTGTTTATAATTTAAGAAATAACTTTGTCATGCAACTGTTTTTCTGTGGTTTTGTGCTGTATAAAACTGCTTCAAAACTCACGGAGATCATATTCTGAAGCTTAATTGTCTATATACTTTTCTATTTGTAGTTTACAATATAACCGATGATTATCTTTGCTCAAGCTAGTCACCAATTTAAAACCATAATCCGTTAACATCAACTACCCCATTAGCTGCGTTTCATTGTTGTATTGTATGCTTTGTATTTCAAATTTCACAGATTTCTAACATTTTTCGATGCCAATGACTTTGAACTCATGTATGCCTGGGGGTATTAACAAACAGTGCAGACCCTAATCTGAAAGCGGCGTCTGATCAGAGTCTACACTGTTTGTATAAGACAAAATAGAAACTTCGTTAGAAGAATAGAAAAAAATAAAAGGCAAAATAGGCCGGACACCTCTTAGATGACAAAATGACAAATGGACTGATCCATTGTATGAGGTTACAATAGTCCACTAGGCGTATATGGGTTCAAGCTGCCTATATGACCCCAGATTGTGTCAAAGAAACGCTGAGTAAATGCTGAGACATGTATGAGTAGATTGATAAGAGCCAGTAATATCTAAAATTCCACAATTTTTTTAACATGAATCAACGCTTTCAAATTTTATAACAATGCAAAAATTGGTTTAGCTGTCTCAATACTTAACGTAACTTTTGTATTACATAACAGTTCTCACGTAGTTATTATCAATTGTTTTGGTAGTTAACATTGATTTTATTTTAAGTTATGCAAATTACGTCTTTTAAGTTATTATGAGAATAACATTCAAGGTTTTATGCATAAAAGATGAGTTTATTCTCGAAGATATCAATTATTTAATTTTGTCTTGACTTTTGTGAACCGTTTTCTCTGCATTTTGAGTCACAGTCATTAAAATTGTTTCATGTAACAGTTAAGGCATGTATCTCGTTTTATTGATATGTGTCGATAGGTTTCATAAACCCATTGGACATACAGCGTTGAAACAAAATAGAGCCATAACGACTACTCTCAAAACGTCCACTCCCATAATGTTTACTCCCAAAACTCCCAGTTGGTCTACTGTGCCAAAAGGTCTACTTCCATTTGGTATACTGTGCCATAATGTCAACTCCCATTTAGTCTACTGTGCCAAAGCATCTACTCCCATTTTGTCTACTAAGCCAAACATATACATGTACTCGGATTGAATCTACGCAATAACTTCAAATTATGATTATCACAGGGTACCGAAACATATAACGTTAACATCTAAACCAGAAACATCTCCAGATGACTTGCTTGAAGTGGCTGCAACAACCACAAAATGATGAATTAGGAAAAGGGGAGTCTCATAAACTGGCGTAAACTCAAAGCCATCAAGGATAATAGCAGATTCAACGTTAAATTTTCTTCAGGCTGAGAACAAAATCTGGATAACAACCTCACATGTCAATGTTTCAACAGTGTACATCACATTATATGTTGTAAAAGAA
This sequence comes from Ctena decussata, assembly GCA_963989385.1. Classification (NCBI taxonomy): domain Eukaryota; kingdom Metazoa; phylum Mollusca; class Bivalvia; order Lucinida; family Lucinidae; genus Ctena; species Ctena decussata. The sequence goes on along the minus strand of OZ022501.1, from coordinate 53,963,343 downwards.
TGTTACATGCACATTGTAGGTTCACAAAAACTGCTGCTTGATGCATTCATATTTATATTTCGAGTTCATAAGCCTATACAGTTGATCGGCCGGCAATTATCCAAAATACATGTCATAGAAATGCATAGCTACTTTATGTGTGGATCAACGGAAATAGAGTTTGGGCACACTATAAACAAAATGGGAGTAGACATTTTTGGCACACTAAACCAAATGGGAGAAGACGTTTAAGCACAGTAGACCAAATGGGAGTAGACATAGCATGCTAAACCAAATTGGAGTAGACGTTCTCACAGCAGACTTTTTGGAAGTAGACATTTTAAAAATTGACGTTATGGCACTACCCCGTAGAAACAATATTGGATCAAAGTTGATGCAACTTTATGTTGTTGAATTAATGTTCAACATAGTTTTGATTTAGCGTTGTTTCAATGTAGGGTATCTGCTGGGATTTTTTGTGTATACAGTGAAGATGGGAGCTTTATCATGCAGTTCTAGATGTCATTTGAATATGATGTCTCATTGGAATTCAATTTTCCCATTCAGTATCTCCGTGTTTCCTGCAAATAATGCAATAGCAGCGGTGAATGTCCTGTTGAAATATATTAATTTCCGTTAAAGCGGCCATAACCTTATTTGTATTTCATTATTTCTTTATTTTCCCTAGTGCTGTGAGCTTAAGTATATTTTACGTGTTTTATTTCTCATAGATACCTGAACTCTTTAAGGTGGTGATTTCTGGTAAATGTAAAAATCTGCATAAAACCATAAAAAAGTAACGTATCTCCCTGAAAGTTAGCAGACTTCTTATTTACCTTGTTCTTTACAGTTTAGAATACAAAATAGACATACATGCTGCTTAAAAAAGTGTTTTTATAAGGAAAGATCAAAGGGTAATTTTCTGCGAATAAATCTGAAAAAATAATATCGTTATTGAAAATTTACGTAGTGCTGAAGGTGCATTATTGCATAATGAAGAGCGTCCTAGCAATTATTTATTCCAACTCTTTCTCAAATTGTAATGTAGACCAGATGAAAACGGTAGCTTTTTCTCAATGTTCAACCATGTACAAAGTAAATGTACACTGGACGCATTTATTAAATATAGGGTAGGCAAGCATACCTATGTTAACACCTACAATATAAATAATACATTACTGACATGGTCAGTGGTGTGTAGATGAAATTGTTCAACCTTGTTAAAATAGTATCACCTGTCTCACCTGTGTGTTTTGACAAAAAAATTTGGACACAGAGTGCATCTTTTTTCATCTGCTCAGCCTGATAATGTGTGAAAGAGTTTGAAAAAATAATTGCTAGGACGCTCTCCATTATGCAACAAGGTACTCTAAGCACTAAGTATATTTTCAATAATGATATTATTTTTTCAGATTTATTCGCCGAAAATTACCCTTTGATCTTCTCTTATAAAAACACTTTTTAACATTAACAAATGCTGCATTTTGGGATTCTAAATTATGAGAAACAACATAAAGAAGGCATCTGCAAAGTTTTGGAAAGATCAATGTTATTTTGAGTATTTTATGCAGATTTTTGTCTTTGTCCCAAATCAGTGAATATCACCACCTTAACCGTATATTTATGTTTTTCTGAAGATTGTTTCTCTTTTTTGTCACAGCTAAGAGTAACAATCCAATCCGCTTTTATTCTGGCATCTGCGTTTTCAAGGTTTCAAACGACTTCAGCAAAAACGCTTGGATGGTTGATTCGCAGGATGGGCAGTGAGGATGACCTCTTCGATTACATATGGTGAACACTTTCTTCATATGCACAGCCGATTGAGCTCAAATGTTATATGCATAATATAGTATATAGTAAAACCCAGTTTAGACTATGCATTACACCACTCGATTGAATCGGTGTCCATTTTGGATCAAGACGGACAGAAAAGAAATGTTTCAACGTGTACTTCGAAGAAACAAAGATGCATTTGCAAAGTTTAAGAGGACGGTTATTTGTCTTTTTAGTGGCATATAGAATAATATTTTTTTGCCTTTGTAGCAATAGTAAAAAACAAAAGTACACGAATCCTTTGTATTCAAAAGTCCATGTCAGAATGTATGCTTTTAGTAAAAGCAAATAACAGTTAACACAGGAAGACTTTACTAAAAGCAGATGAATATGTATTTGAGCCGCGACACCACAAAACCAACAATGTGGTTGTGCGCCCAGTGCAGACTCAGATCAGCCTGGGCATCCGCCCAGTCTGATCAGAGGCTTCACTGTCCGCATGGATGTAGCTTAAACCCTTAGCTACCCTTTAAGCACTTAGTGAAGAGTCTTTTCAGACTAAGCGGATGCCCAGGCTGATCTGAGTCTGTGCTGGGCGCACAACCACATTGTTGGTTTTCTCGTGACGCGGCCCATTTCTTAACTACTTTAAACATCTGTCAAGCTTCTCTCTCAAATAGCAAACGCCAAAACTCACTGCTTCTGCACTTTTAAAATTGCAGATTCATGTATGACCGTTATCTGTTTATAAAAAGAATTTTCAAATTTCTGATAATCTGATACGAATAATATGTTATGTCGTCCTCATTTTTTTATCTGTGCATCTTTTGCATAAGTGCAGCTTGGAGACTGGCTGTATCTTAATTTATGCATTTATTTTAATTAATATAGATCTCATTTTCTCATCTTTACCGTTATGAATTGTGTGCGGAAATCTGATAAGTGATATAATTTGTTTACCATCCAAAATTTGATTTATGAATTTTATTATTTTTGTATGGATGTCACGTTTATCAAGCTGGTTCACATCTTTCGTCTTTAGTATCAAGGCAACGCACTTTATTTACTTATTTAAATATATAACGTATAGTGTGATGTATGAATTATTATGCTAATTGGTCGTAATAGTATGATTTAAATTGATAAAGAATTTATTTTGGAATTTGATGAAGGAGAGATTAAATTCTTATTCATGAGTTTTCAACGGTGAGGTTAAAGACATAACGGTGTTTTGTGAAGCTTTTAAAGTGACATCTTCTTTCTTACCTATTTTTACATGACATTCAACATCAGTCACATTCATCATAACAACACCAGCTGAAATTGACAACGCCAACGCATCTAATGCAATGGAATGGAATGTTCGTATCAGTCTAGGCACATGAGCAGCGACATGACAAAACCAACAAAGTGGCATGTGTGCCCAGCGAGGTGTAAGAACCACCTTGGCAGCCGCCAAGTCAAATCAGAGTCTTCCTTGTTGGGATGGCGGTAGCTTAGTCCCTTAGCTACACTTTACGCACAGCAAAGACTCTGATCAGACTGGGCGGATGCCCAGGCTGATCTGAGTCTTCGCTTGGCGCACATGCCATTTTGTTGGTTTTGTCGTTTCGCGGCTCATTATCATTAACCGTCAGTGCAGGTCCGATCATTGCTACAATAAAACTTAACACCGGTAGTTTTGGTCAGTTGAATATTTTAAATGTCAATTTAAGACTACCATTTTGACATAAATATTTGTAAAACCATATTAACTGGCTCTGACTTAATGACAAAACTTGATTAGATTTGCAAAGATTATGCTCATTTTATCTAGACTTTTGTAAACGTTTCTTTTAAGCGTGGGCAGTCGGCCGGGTGAACCATTTACTCCAATTTTATTTTATTGCAACGTCAGCCAAGTTAAGGGCTATTCTAGTTTATACACCCTATTATCATAGATGATGTTTTGTTTGATAGTTAGTAGTTTACATACCTGAGTTCATTGGACATTCTGCTTAACATGATAGACATCTTCGGTTAAAGCATTCACACTTAAGGACTGTAATTTAAGATCTCATAAATGGGTAATCGCAAATACAGCGGTAAACGTGTCACAAGTTATCAAGATGAGTTTAAAAATCTTCCCTGTGACTCACCATTGACTTCAGAGGCTATTCTGTTCATGACATTCATAAATCACCACATTATAAATTTCATTAAAGTTTGTCATTAAACTCCTACCAAAATTTAACAAATTGGACCCAGTTGTTAAAAGCATCGTTTACGTAGTTGTTAGTCATGGGCTCGTTATATTTTCTGGTACCCATAAAATCAAAAGTCTTAATATTTTTGCTGAAGCAATGTGAGAGGCTTTTGCAGTTCAATAACATTACAATAACATATATCAGCCACAATGGAAGCACCACCTTTGGAACGGTCAATTATTAAGTTCCTATGAGGTGTCTTTCTGTAGTGAGGTAGGGAGCTTAACACGGTTTCGGGAACTCCAACCCTCGCCCTAGCTTACATTTTCTTCCTTTTGAAGATGCTTTCGTTTATATTTGCATCCATTTGCTTGCCTTACCTTTCTTGGGTAAGAAATAAAAATCGCTGTTTCGCATTGGTCGTGGAAGAGAAACCAGACATTGAAACGCAATCTGCAAACTATCAGATCAGCTTTGCCAGCTGATCTGATAGTTTGCAGATTGCGTTTCAATATCTGGTTTCTCTTCAAAGAGCAATGCGAGACAGTGAGGCAAAGCTGATCGAATAGTTTGCAGACTGCGTTTCAATATCGGGTTTCTCTTCAAAGAGCGATGCGAGACAGTGAGTTTTCTTTCTTACCCAAGAAAGGTAAGGCAAGCAACTTGAAGCTGTCCGAAAAACGCGCAATGCCTGTCTCACATGGAAAATAAAAACAAATCAAGCTTCTTCAAATGGTTAGCCAAAAAATAACAATGCTGATCGACTCATATGTAGGTAAACATAGCAGTCATAAAAATACGCTTTTTAGAAGAAAAAAAATGGTGATGATGGCATCAGTGGCCAGACCGAAATCGTCATATGAGTCTTGAAAGTGACTAAATCGGAATTTCGGTTAGGTAAGTCTCTGAAGTATTGTCCATCAGTTCTTATACTTGAAACAGTCATAAACAGTCTCGAAAGTGACTAAATCGGAATTTCGGTTAGGTAAGTCTCTGAAGTATTGTCCATCAGTTCTTATACTTTAAACAGTCATAAACAGTCTTGAAAGTGACTAAATCGGAATTTCGGTTAGGTAAGTCTCTGAAGTATTGTCCATCAGTTCTTATACTTTAAAGCAAATCATTGTGTACAATTTTGGTTTACACGTACATAGTCGTCTAATTCCCACACGCCTCATGTGTCTGTAGAAACTGTTTCAAACCATGCTGACTGACAATAGCGTTACACAGTTTTCTTAAGCATTTCTGGCCATTTCTGATACCTAGAGGAACTGGCTTTTACAGAAACCAATCAAGGAAAGTCTTTATATGAATTATGAAATGCTGTCTCATGATTCAGCACCTTTATACATGTATCTAGTCAAAAGAACTTGTAGCACCGATTGACCGGCTGATCTCTAAAACCTCTTACTCGCAGACAGTTTTCAGGCGATTCACGCCCATAAGAAATTCTTTGATGACTGAAACCCTATCGTGTCAGCAACTAAAACGGTAGAACGAGGTAGGTTATGAAAAGCGGTATAATAACGGCACCTATAGTATTCAGGTTTCTTAAATTTCTTAATTTCTTTGTGTCTAGCTTCAAGTCACCATTGTAAAAGAAATACCACTATTTTGCAGTACGGTTTCTCGTTTCTTATCAGAGTAAAAATCAAATAATCCGAGCCACTTGATAAAGGAATCTGATGGCAGTGTATGAACAAGGAAAACTCAGATCAACCTGCGCATCCGCGCAGGCTGTTCAGAGCCGTCCCTGTTCGCAACAACAGTCAAATAGGCTCTCATCAATCCATTCAGCAAAAAAGTTTAATTGCTGTTCGGTTTGGATGGATGATAGCCCGAGCTTAATTTTCGCCTTTTGCGCATGCGCTGTGGCCCAATTTCACTTGATGCGACTCAACACCGCAGGTCTCAGGGTTAAGAAAAGTATGTAGGGCACCCGTTATAGACGTATTTAATTGTTAATTACTGCCGACTCATCTTTCTTAAATTTAAATACTGGAATTTTTATTTCTCTTATTAACTGAATTTGAAGGAAAGAATGAAAAGCACACTTCGCGTAGGAATGCATTTTAAATTAAATTAATTTTGCACTGTATAAACGATGTTATATGATTAGTCCGAAACGGTTAACTTGGATGTTGGTATGAAACTGGTTCTTGCTATGGGTACTTCTGTTCTTTTGTGGGTAAATTGTAAACCATGCAGTTTTCGAATTACAAATTCTACTATGGGATAAACTAGTATATATATTTTGCTTTCTTCCGTTTCCCTAGTCTTGTATTCTGTTTCCCATAATCTTGGGGTGATCGGGTGGTGCGATGGTGCTGCGTGTAACTTCCAGTGCTGGGGCGTCCTACTCATTTGAATAGTAGTAGGGCAAGGGCCTACTGTGCTTGCAGTAGGTGCGGGTAGGTATTTATTGGTCATTTTTTCTCTCTTCTATCACTTCTCTTTTCTTTCTCCCTCTCTCTTTCTGGAAGAATGCCCGAAAAAGACTGAAATACTGTCTCCAAGGGCCGTTAAACCCAAAACAAACAACCAACCAACCCGTAACCTTGCAAGTTATTGGAGAGCTGCAGGTAACCCTACGATACTTTCTCTCCACAAGATGTCCATGTTGTACCAGTAAAGTCTCTTATGCAGTATTCCGTAAGACCACAACGAAATCATAATATTCGTTAATTTCCGTAAGACACCGAAAAATACGCCTTACCCATGAAATTGCTCTGAAGGTATCCAAATATTTGACAGACCTTCCTTGGGCGCTCCAAAAGTGATCAGCAGGAGTAAAAATTATGGAAGTGGTCTGCACTGGAGCGAAAATACTTCAACTTAGCTTGGGCACGGTAGGACCTTTCCATTTCCGGTTGCTGTAACTTAGAAGACATTGCGAAGGAGCACAAAATGGAACAAAAAAAAAAACGTAGAAGGTAGATTGAAGCTATAAAATGAACTCGGAAATTTAGGGGCGAAAAACGCCATTATACGTCACGTGAAGTGAGATATTCTTTGTTATGATAGACTCAGTCTTTTTTGGACTTTTCAATCCTTTTATTGTAAATGGAGTGAAAGGCATGCTTACGACACAAAACAAAAGCCAACTTGCATTTTAGTTTGTAGGCGTACAGATAAATCTTAGTAAGAAAAGGCAGGATGTTCTAACATATCGCAAACTGATCTTGAAAATACCCGTCGCTTTGTCTTTACATTCCAGTATTTTGTGTCATTGTGCGTTGCAACTTAGGGTCAATGTAGACAGCCCATATTTACATTTTTTAAATCAGTTTGTCCGTCTATGTATCCGACCAGAGTCTCCTTTATTGGCACCAATCTGTTTGAGATCCTAGGAAATCTTAAGTGCAGAAAGAAAAATAACTACAAGGCACATACTGATATACCATTTAGTTTTATGCATATGCCCTCAAACACTTTTTAACAAGGCACGGCTCATTTGTAATCCATCTTGAATATGGAGCCGTTACTTAAAAGAATGAAAGTGGAGACATATTTATCTGATCTTCTGGAGCGAGTCGTGTGAGTGAATAAATGAAAGCAAGGCTGAAAAAGTATATTTCCTTGATAACATTGAGGGGTTTGACAAGAAAATTACATCACACAATAGAAGACAAAGTTTAAACCCACTCAGCGAATTTAAGATCAAGATAACCTATTTTTTTGAGGAGTTGGAATTAGTTTTAACTATTTAAATACCTCATTTGTTTTACAAGGTTAGATACTGTTTCGGGTATGCATTTCAAATTAGCGAATGCGGAGTCAGATTTGATAGCGTGGCAGTTATAGGGTTAGCCTCCTGTCTGTGTATGTTCAGCCACAGTTTGCTTCATATTAAAGCATGTCCCAGAGACAGGCAGGTTTGAACAAACAACTAATACTCAGACCAAACACCGCAGAATGCCCGTCTTAATAAGACTCGGCCGTCTGCGGCGTATGATCTGTCTGTCTCTGGGAACGTGCCTTGATAGAAATTAAAATTATGGCTAAACACACACAGGAAAAGCCGCAGGAGGCCAGTATTATAACTGCCACGCAGGGTCTGCACTTTATGCAATAAACAACGGAATTTCTGAAGACAAAATATGAATAAACTGTTGTAAGTCCAGTCATCTTGTTTACAATCCCTGAATACGAAACCATAACAGCCTGTAGGGTCTTGGTACAACTAGTTTTGCCTGTTTCATGAGGGGGACACCATACGCGAAGTTCAGCCATACTGCAATTACCGACCACCACACCATCAAAGGGCACACGTCCTGATTTCCTGGTCTGCTTAATTGAAATATGAATGAAAAAAATCAGGCACGGTTAAAAGATTAAAAAGACAGGCAATGATCAGGAATTAATACAGTCAAATCCCATATCTCGCTCTCAAAATCAAAAGGGAAAGAAGCACACACACATAAATTGACAAATGTTTACGAAAGACAATCACGGTTTACCGAATCAGCATCTCTTGCCCAATTAAGCTACCCTAATTGATAACAGCAGCAACATCAATTTTTACCTTTTTTATTTTAAATTACAAAATAAAACAAAACAGAAAACAAAATTGGCAGCTATTCAGCTGACCAGACTGCTAGAGACCAGGGACAAGCGGACATAACAACATGTGACACCGAGGAACCACAACAGAAGTACGGTCAGCAAAAGATTACTGGGTGAGTGGGGTGTGTGAGAGGGTTAAACTAGTTTTACTGGATTCAAACCTCGCCCTCTGCTTCTGCGGTGGTTTGAACATTTAGTTAGCTGCTTGGTCCGCACTAAGGTTTCCTAGCCTATCATGAATCATCACAGGAAACAAACAAATCACGGATAACAACTATGAGAGGACTCGACAGAAACAGCTTATTGCGACACCTTGAGATCCCTGGGTCCATTCGGCGTTATAGCCTTACGCACGGTAAAAGAAAAGTTCAATTTCTTTCAACACGCCGATGTTAGAATACCTAGCATCTTCGGTGTTCAACATGCCAAAGTCAAAATATCGTGCAGATCCAAGCAAACTGGTAAACGCTAATATCTCACAGCCTGAGGTTACCACCTAGAACCTGGTAATTGAGAGTAAAAGTTTCTACAAACTGTAATATCCCACAGCCTGAGTTTACCACCTAGAAAAGCAATCACTTAATTGCAATTTTTGTATTGGAGTATTTGTCACCTATTCAATCGGTCTGATTATAGTTTGGTCTGATTACAGTCGTCAACGGGTTCATTTGGTGATTGGATGTATTCACAGCCAATTCTCCAGATACAACTATTGGAGGTTCCACCTATACATCAATTATTTCACTTATCATGCAATTAATTGTATCTATTCTCTGGCGCCAAGGGTGTTTGCAGACAAATCAAATATGAGGCAACTAAAGTTTGTTATTGCATAAAAAATAAAAGAGATATTGGAAACAACATGTTTTGTGCGTTGTCAGGGTAAAACTTCAATTGAAGGAGAGTTGACTACACTCTTCTCATTATCGACTTCGGTGATTACCGCACTTTTTCGATTATAAGACAAAGACGGGAAATTTTTCCTTTTAAAAAAAAAACAATTCTAAAGATCTAGATCCGTCTTGTAAGTCGGATCTAGATCTTTGGGATTGTTTTAGAAGAGAGACCCCACTTAGTATTTGAATAACATTGGTTTAAATATCTGCGGTAATTTTGAAAGGGTTTACTCCCTGATGGAAGGGATTAAATATGGTATAGTCAGCTTCTGCACTTTTCATTTAATATACTTAACATCAAAAGTAAGCACCGATTACATTCATTGTTAACAGGCACCGTTCAGATAGATTGCCAGTTAAGTTCATCGAATGGAAAGGAGAGGGCTTTTATTACACTAGATTGTCTTTTGAAAACTACTTTTGATGGAGATCTGTTACTGCTAAATATTTGCTTACCAAGTTTAGCCATGCACTGTACGCCGGAACATAAATGTGCAGTTTTCCTTTTAGCAAACGCGATCGATAACCGTGTAATTATTGTTCAACCGTCCTTTACCAGGTCTGACCATTCACCGTGAAAACTATAAACTTCCCCGACATCGACTTCAACCGTTTACTGCATATCTTGAATTTACCATCATGAAACACTGTTTCCCAAACTACAGTATAGCTGTTGCAGTTTTCCCTACCAAATGTAACCGTTTCTATATAATTCCTGAAGCCTTCTCTACCAAATGAAGTTAAAATGCTAACGAGTTCCTGCAAGGACAGAGAATACATTCAGAAGAAGGAACATGGGCCGTATTTTCTAGAACTTTTTGCAGATTTGAATTAAAATGCTAAAGAGTTCCTTCAAGAGCAGAGAATACATTCAGGAACATGGGGCAAACTACGCAGTTTCGGATAATAAAGCCTCATCAGTGACCCTGACAATATCTAGTGACGAAACCAGAGAAAAGCATACTGAAATTCCTTAATTTTAATTGGGCAGTCGATTCAAAGACTGACTAGTATCGAAAAGGTCCAAATAATATAATAAAAAAAACAACGATGATCTAGAAAAAGAGTCTAAACAAACTAAAGTTTCAGATTTTTCAGAATATATCCTCTGATCTCAAAGGACGAAAATAAAATAAGATCTGCACTATGCATGATATACTTGGAGACGTTAATTGCGCATTTTGTTCCATAAATACATAATCATCAAATAATTCTTACAAATGCATTTTTATTATATAGTTGATAGAGTTTCCTCTACCAAATGTAATTGCTTACATTTATACATTTGTTACTTTATAACTGTTTACTCCTGTTTACTATAAAATCACTGAAGTTTCTCTTTCAAATGTTTCTATTGAACTTTCCTTTACCAAAGGACTTCTAATTAATATGGCATAGATTTCCACATGAGTTGTAGCTGAGTTTTGCAGACCACTTGCTCTAGTACGTTTCGAATTTGATTTTGGAAGGCTTACAGAAAGAGATGGATTTTGACTTCTTCATTTATTGGGCGGCGTGGACAACTGGGCCTGGGCCACATAAAGAAATTTTGCGAATCTGTTCTCACCCTGCCATAAGAAGAGAGAACAGACACGAAGTAATGATTATAATTTAGATTTTGTAATCTCCTTTTGCGATAGACGTGTCAACCAATCTGATATTACGTTATTGCCAAAGACTACCATACCGACCCATAGCTTCTGGAATGAGATTCCCAAGCAAATTGTGCAGACCCTGATCAGACTGCATCATAGATGCAGTCTGATTAGGCTCTACCCTATTTTGCCACTCCCCCAGATAATCGTGACTACTCATTGCCGGGTAGTACATTTAACTTACAGGATCACTGCAGTATTTTAGGAGATTTACATTAGCGGATAAGTTGGCCCAAGGTTTTGCCTAATTCCGGTACCTTATTATTCATAATATCGAATTTTCTATGAACCTAACGATCCGACCTTGTCTGTGTGGTAAAGACTTCTTGTCCTATGTTTTCAGATCCGAGACACAGATATGACATAATTTACTGAATGAAACTGTATTGTGTTCTCCCGTGACTATTGTTTTATTGACTGTATTGACTCATTACATATTTCTTGGTTTGATTTTGTTTGGTTGTTGTTAAGTAGCTGGTCTTTTTTTTTTGCATACCATTTCTGTCAGTCATTTTTCCTCATAGGGATTTAATGTCTTCCTCATATTAAAACATATAGTTCAATAAGCAAGGCATTCGTCCTGCAATCATTTATCATCTCAATACTGTTTGTCTCGTCTTTCCGCCACTATGGCAGGATGGTTTGCATCAACGAAGTGTCTAAAACCATACAGCTGCAGTACCTAGATATCTGTACCCAGTGTCGCAAACAGCCGACATCGCGGCTTGAATTTCTCTTTGTCTGAATCCATGAACCCGGCTACTAGTGCCCGAGAGAGAGACAGGAAGTCCCAGGGACCGTAGTCATTACAGACGCAGTTAAAATAAAATTTATTTTGTCCATGCACGTACATAACGTGCAAGACGAACAACAACAGAGCAAGCAACCGTCTTAGTAAGTAGTATCATTTACCAGGGAGGAGCTGGAGGTCAGTCACAAAAGCCAGCCCGCTTTTATGATATTCCACAACCTGTCGAAACATGTGAAATGCATAGCTATGGAACCAAATAAGTGTGCAATCACTCAATCACCTTTTATTGTTTGATTATATTACTTTCTTGGGCGATGAACGTTACATCAATATTAATTACTGTTGTATATTTGTCGTACAACCTCTCTCATCAATTTAAGCCCATCTTGATAAAGTTTGTCTTAAGACATGTGAGAGCTTCTGATATCCACCATGTGCAAATTGACGTGGTAATGTGCTGTCGTTTTTACAGTATCCAACTCAAATTATGCTCTTTCTTCAGATACATTACCTGACCAAACTGCGGACATTCCTAGACAGTTCTAGTATTATGCAGTCTGTGTATGGCTGAAGACAGGTATTATCAAGCCACACCGCACTAAATACACTACAGCGGACCAGACTGCCCTGAAACCAGGGGCGTCTTTAATTTTTAAAGTTTCTTTATGCAACACGAACCATGCTACACTTACCTGTATGAGCCATTCAACCTCGTTTGAACTTTCTCGACGCATGTTAAATCTGACTCTTGTTGTAAACACTGTCACATGCAAAGGTCTTGTATGTGCATGCAGCAAAAGCTTTGATCATACCGCGCATCCACGCGGCGTGATCAAAGTCTTTCCTGCCTGCATAGACCATCTTTAATTCCTTGGTAATAAACACATGATAGGTGGAGACTCAAGTCGGTATATGCAAAAAGCATACGTTGATTTAAATGTTAGTAGTATGCATTTGGTGAAACGTCCTTTTTTATGACCCGCCGTTCATGTAATACAAGCTACATAATACCTACCTTTGAACCTGAATAAACGTAAGCATCACTCTCATCACAATAACCGCGGTCACGACGTCTTTTTACATACAGCTGTTTTAAGAGATTGTATTAATGTACGTCTAGACTCGCTGTCAAGTGAATTTATTTATTGGCTTTCCTTAAAGGAAAGCCATTGAAGAATGATCTATTTTAATGAGTAATAGAAAACATCACCGTATATTAAAGGACTCCGAACAAGTATTTCTAGCGATGACTCTGACCTTAAGCGACCCCCTGGTGACTGTCATTGTTACCTGTTTACTCTTGATTTAACTGATGAGGGTCGTCTGCTGCTATTAAACTCCGTACCATGCAGTTAATTCAATAAGAATCGGTTTGAATTAAGAGACGAAATAATTTGAATGTTTAGCGATGACAAGTCTTGGCCTAAAATATGTCTACCGAATAAAATTTGAAATGCAAGTTCAACTTTTAACCCACATTAGCTGTTCCCAAATGTACTTAAACTAATATGTATTTCGGGAGTTAACATCATACAACCCAATGTACAGAGTAGTTAAGTCGTAAGTTGACCTTTTTTCTGAAACAGTTGTCGGTTCTTCCGATGTTTGTTGAGTGTTTAATTGCAGATCCAGAGGCCTTGAAGATGATTTTAAGTCGCATCAGCTGTAAATTCTCCTATTGTTTCCGTTACCATATTGGCAAACTGGGCTATCAACAAAATGATATGGGTCAATGGGGAAATTGATAAGTCCAGCGATTTCGAGAAGCACCCATGTACTTAATAAGTTCGCAACACAAACAAGAAATATCTTAAAAAAAAAAGATAATCGGTTTAGATTAAATAAATAGAAGCGTCTATTGAAATATGTATGAGTCAGGTATATGTAAGACATCGAATGTGCTGATCATATTGTAGGGATGCGCATGCTAATACGTGTCGGGGTTTCGATTTCGGAAAAGCAATTGAATTTTGATTGGGGTCTGTGCTGCACATAACAATGAGGATTGGTTGGCTGACCGCCCCACATATAACTTTAAAAGTTCCAACACAACATCAACAACTTAGCCAGCAACAATTACTAAAGTTCGTCTACGATTTCTGTGTCGTTATCTAATTGGTTTTATATTTTAAATGAGCGACATGACACGTTCTTTTATTTGGCAAAAATCGATTTGGACCGAAATATCTAAATTTATCACGACACGGTTTAAAGGCAAACAGTCAAATGAAACTGAAAGAAGAAAGACAAAGCGAAAGTAAGCTACTTACATCAAAATCCCTGCTGTATTTATATTGGCCAATGAGATACTTTTGAGATGTAGGTCAATACTAAAGTTATACGGCTAAAGCCGAAAAACAACAATATCAAATGAAAAGTACTTTCGAGAGTAAACGACCATTGCAGTGGTGCGATAATCCATTCAATTTGGTAAGTCCCCCTTTTTATATCAATACCAGTTCTAGCTGTTTCCGCTGTTGCTATTAATGTTAAGTGTACGCCTGATTCAACGGAATGCCCGCAATGTAATAAACAAAAAGGATTACAAATATTATCCTGAGCATTTTGTGAAGTAGTATACCATACGGGGACACCTCTTTATTGTAACATCTTTAAGACACCATTCCGAGAAGTCATAGAGACATTAGTTGAGCTATCTGCGCATTTTGCAGAACCAGACATCTAATACTTGAAAGAGGGGCAGTGGTTTGGACAGGTTTTGGAAAGACATTCAGTTTGACGGCTGTATAAGCTATGGCCAGTATCTTGACAAATCAAAAGCATTTCAGATTTAACGAGTTCCCTTACCTGATGTTTGAAAGGTGAGTGAGTGAACTAGGGTTTAATAGTCCATCAACACATAGGCCTTACTGAGACGGAACCAAAATCTTAAATGTCATCCAAAAGGCCGGGGGAGCGGGGGATCGTACTTTGATGTTTAAAATAATAGGAAGAACAGCAATAAAGTATCAAAGGCAGGTTACGCCACTTAAAGCTTTATTCTTACATTCAACTAGAAAATAAAATTTGCTTTCTTCACAAAATTGTACGAAGGCCAAGAAAATCTGACTGTCTACTCCGGTCCGTTTAAATGCAATCATAACGCACATAAATATACTCTAGGTAATGTTTCAGAAATTACGTTAAATAATCATTTATTTAATAAAATCCATAAGTGTAACTATACAGCCTTTGAAGTTCATTAACAGTTTGTTTTAAAGGTCACTGGTTATGTCAGTGTTAAATGGGATACTTACCAGAAGTGACATTTGTGGGGTCATAATTGGTACATTCGTGTTTTTATTGGTACATTCATGTCGAAGCATACCTTATATTTCATTAATAAAAACACGAACATAACATATAACGGAAGAAAAAGAAAAAAAATCAATGAATTATTACAAACGCATAAATTAAAGCGAACAAACCATTTTTATGACAAAAATGTGATGTTTTATGTGCTCTTACATGTACTTCTAAATGTTAAGATGAGCATCGCAAGGAGAATAGATGCTTTATGGTATGTACAGACAGTGCAAACGTAGATCATACTGCGAAATTGGTGCTGTATGATCACAGTCATCTCTGTTCACATTAACAGCATGTGAATCCTAGGGTATTTGCTTAGCGAAAGGCGAAGGTTCTTATGTGAAAGCAAAGTAAAAAGTATGCAAAGACCAGGAACTGAAACAATCAAAATCCAAATCCAGCCCTCAAACCATAGTTGGAAACAACTAAGATTACAAATAATCAAGATACAGAGAACATATGGCCAACCGAGTGAGCAGCTTGTTCCCAAAAGGTGGCCACTCAGCAACCCAAACCGAACCAAAAATAATAAGAACATACATAAGGTAAAACAGCACAGAAACTCTGACACCAAAAACAGGCAACAGAGAACCACAACAGAACTACCGCCTTGGAACGGTCAGTAATGAATTATTGGGGGGCTTAAATCGATTTTACAGGCCCAACCTCACCCTCAAATCTGCATTCTTCTTCTTACTGCCTGTTTTTGACTACCGTCACAATTTCTCGTGGCGTTGTGTACCTTTAACAATCACTGTCATCCTTGGCCTTTTTGATCATTCATCACAAATTCCGCCTACTCTGCAGCAATTCAAGAAAGAACACGAAAATGTATTTAAATATTTGTATAATTTAAACATATTGTCTTGTAAACTGCCTGTTGAAGACAATTTATGTTCAATCAAATCACATGCAAACTATCCTAGTGGTTTCCACAAATAGTATCGTTACCATGACATGTTAAAATACATTGAAAATAAGTAAGTGTTTATCTTATACAAAATTAGCTAGAAACCAATTGCAAAGATAACGACTTGGAACTGGGCAGGCGCAAGGTATGGCACGGTTGATACTCCCTCCTTTTTTCCAATCACTCTTCTTACTTGCGATCTCCTAAAATTCTAACTTCACGCACACTCATACGGTTTGTAAGCCCCAGCTATTTAAAGATAATTATGCGTGTACTCAAGCTTTCCCTACAACTTGTTTTCTCCTATAGGATTACAGTCCTCTGGATTTCCAAACATGCCTTAAATAAAAAATATGGATATCTGTACCTTAATATCGAGACATTTCAAGACTATAAAATCATATTATCATTATTGTATATAAAAATAAATTATACCAAGTAAACATCCAGAAAGCTTAATATGTTGTTTGTTGTTCGATTAAACAGTTGAACCAATAAACGAAGCTTTGTGGTAGTATTCTACCCTATCTAAAATACGGATACTTCAACCATATTTCATCTTCGCCTTTGAATATTTCTATCCCACAAAATATAGGAAATAATGCAGACATTGGTTGAAATTTTTTTTTCTATTCTTGGCTTTCTTCAGTGCATTTGTTTAAAGCACCAATATCACACTGAATCAGATTTAGGCCTTACATATGAACTTTACGATTGATTAGTAGAAAAAATGTAGCGGGACGAAATGGGTGTTGAATAGTCATCGTCATTATGTTGATGAATATCTTTATGGCATGAGAATGAAAAAGGACTTTTGTATTGATAAGAATTTAAATGCCAATGGAATATTAACCAACCATAATGTATCTAAGTGAGTGTAAGGTAGCAGTTATGACATCTCATATTCCATCAAATTACTGTCATTGACGTTTTTTAAACATGGATATTGAATTAAAATTTGTAATTGAAAATTACAAGTGATGAACTCAGGAAAAGTTTCACTTTAAATTCTAGGCCAGAATTTTTATAACACTTTAAATACACGTTGGTTTTAATTGAACAGTAAATCTAAATTGAATTGCTGTGATTGCAGTATTGAAAAAAGGGAAGAAATTAACCATGAATGATAAACGTTTGTTTCGTAAGAAAAATATCAAATATTATGTTGGTTGCTAATAATATTCAAAACGCCGCGTTATTGATAAACAACACTAAGAAGGTATATTTTCCTTGTAATATATACCTGGTAATGGCTTGAAAGAATCTTGCCTACATTTTCAATACAAAACTGGAAGAAAGTATTTTTATTGATCCAGTGTCTTTCCATTCGGTTTAAGAAGTGCACCGATCGCTTTTCTAGACATTCTTGATATTGATCTGTTTTTCGAGTATAGCTGAAGGTTATCGATCATAAAGAATCAGCTGTTAACAATGTAAATAAATAACAAAATCAAGCAATAAATGATCATTTTGTATATATAAAAAACATAATGTTTATATTTTGAAATTTTTGTTCGGAATATATTTATCTTCACAGCAGCCAAAACAATTAATTACTGCTGTCTTGCTGTACTTTTATGTTTCTGGTAAAAGCAAGGGGTGCATATAACGTTCAGTCTGGCAAGCGAACTACTTTACTGTTATGGAGTATTAACTGACTGGGTAAGCGGACATATCGGGGATTCTGTTTATACCTTGAAAAAGTTTATCTTTCGAAGACAAATATTCTCATTTTCGTATTTTCCAACAGTCCATAAAAAGTGCTATTTCATCAAGGGAAATTCTTTATCTCTCTGAGGTAATTACATAACATTACCGCTAAACGGCTAACAACTGGGGCGTGTGCTGTAAAGTAGAGATTAAATGTCTTTAAGAATCCGACAAGAGGCCCGTTAAGGGAAGTTGTCATATGGTATATGTAAAGTAATTTATTTCACAAACTTAATGGTAAATGTAAAATATATTTTCTGATATATCAGAAATTTATTTAGCATGATTTTCTTTCTATTTTGCTATGAAATAAACGGCCCTTTCAAGAATATTTCTCTTAAGTCGAGGCAATCGTTGAGTAAAAGTGGGCGAAAACCGGAGTGTCCGGGAAAAGCAAGCTACGGTAAGTAGAACTTGGCTTTGGCAGTTTTCTGCTACGTATATGGCTGATGCAGTCGTCGCCCAAGATACAGTCATAAGGTCCGATACACATTTCATTCTGCATTGTATATCCGATATGGCTTATATCATTTGTAAACTGATCTGAGGATTTTCTTATTGGCTATTAAATTATGTCATAACTTTGTTTATCGTTTGACTTGATTTACATAGTTTTTCATTAACATTTTGTTTGGTAAACCTATAGTTTCGGTCTTTTTATGTCTATCTGACTCCTTCTAAAATTACACGATGCATCATTGACATCGCCGCTTGGGATAAAAAAAAAAGGTGATGATACCCACGCGGAAAAGATGACGTGAAAGCTAATGCTGATCTTCAGTATCTGTTGTCACTAAGCCGGATGTTCTCAGTATCATGTCCGATTGAATTTAAGTATCTTGTATCTTTAAAAAAATGAGTGAGAGTACTGTGTATCATTTTCCCAGACAGGAGAAAACAAATGATACCTTAAGCAATTGATGACACTGTATTAGAACGCATGATCAAATGTAAAGAGTACGCTCTCGTGTTTCAAATCAAGCAAAATGAGTGAGTTTTTGCAAGTTGTATATATACGTGTTAAACTATAGGTATTTTTAAATAAAAATTTTCATATCCGACGTACCTCCGAGACAGATAGCAAATCTAAGTAAATAAAAATTGTGTTCTCTCATTTATTGATTGTTCTGAGTAAACCAAAATAATAATGTATAGTAACCTCTATTAAATGGTCAAATGTCTAAAGCAGGTACCTTTCCAAGGTCTCCTAAACCAAAATACGATGAAAATGAATTCGTTTTCAGGGGACACTTTTTGTGGTCCACTTTAATTACAGTACAGCTTTGACTATATTTTAAACATACGTTCACGCAACTATTATGTGTAAGAAATCTGCACTAGTTAGTCATATTAAAATATATAATTTTTTTGTCTATTTCTGTTTTATCTACATGTATTTAGTCACAATGATAGATAAACTCCGAACTAGTAAATGATACACCAAAAAAAAACCTCTAAAAACTGGCACACCTAAATTAATTATTGTAATTGACCTAAATGTCTGACATTTTAGTTTATCAACGCAGTAATGCTTCTAAAAGATGCAGATGGAAAGGTCAACACTTATGATCCACTAAGCAAGACCCTCCACCTGATCGCCTGTGATGGCTTCGTACCCAGGGCCTTTGACCTTGCTAAACAAGTCCGACTAATCAAAAAACAACAACAACAACACTGCCATCATACTTTTTGACTGTACTTCGTACCAAAATGCCCTTACACATTATGAGCCCAGTAAAAAATGTTTGAATAGGTTTTTTGAAGCCAAACAATTCGCTAAGCCGCTCACTGAGCAGAGTCGTCGATGCTGTATACAAAGAGAAAGCGTGATCCATAGAATGTTCTTGCAGAAAGAATACACGACGGATGAACTTGTTGGTCTAAACCTTGTCCGGTTCAACTTGCTATAAATCAAATGTGTTGAGACACGACTTACACTATCAGAGTCCCAATAACA
The DNA here is from genome assembly GCA_963989385.1 of Ctena decussata. Lineage (NCBI taxonomy): Eukaryota > Metazoa > Mollusca > Bivalvia > Lucinida > Lucinidae > Ctena > Ctena decussata. The sequence continues at coordinate 53,943,651 of OZ022501.1, read as the reverse complement.
CATTCCAACATCATCAAACTTGCAATTAGTGAATGATTTTGCAATTAGTGAATGATTTTGCTTTAAATGTCTAGTTTTCGATTATTATGGAACTCATAACATGCCAAAAACAGATTTGCATGGCGTTCATGATCGCTGTATATGTCATATACATAATAATAAAAATTATGTTTGCACTATTTATTAATACTGAACCATATAAAATACTGTCCCATCTGCCCTCAAACGTCTCTCTATTTAAGGGTCACATATCTTAAGATGCCACCATTTTGGGATCCCTTGAGCAGAATGTAGTGCTAAATAACCTGCATGAAGGGTCTCCTTTCTTAAGCAGCCACTTGTTTTGTTATCATCTTGAGTGGCGTCTGAAGATATTACTGTATATGCGCGTTGAAAGAAAAGTGCATAATCCGAAAAGGTTACAAATCAACCCTCTGTTCTGATTCTAGCTGGTTATGTCCTACATAAAGAATCAGAAAGATAATGAGATAATGGAAAAAATGTGATAAGAGGATAGGAAAAAAAAGACTCTGAAGGGGGTAACGCCATGAAAATTTGACTGGGGTAACAGACCTGAGCATAGTCTATCCTGAGTCTTTCAAACAGAAAATACCGCTTTATAACACACTACAAAACATATGAAAAAGTTCCTTGCGACTAGTGCGAACGGGGAAGACTTCGATAATCCCGCGCATCCGCATCTTGCACGTCCGTCGGCATTTGACTTCATGGAGAAACTTAAATGCGATAACTCGTAGTAAAAGGAAGTCGTGCATTCGTCTGGCCATTTTGTTGCGCAATTGTTTCTGTCGCACGAATGCTCAATTCGAAAAACAAAAGCAAACACAAAAAAAAAAAAAAAAATGCGAAAACGTGTTGCGTCCATTCTAAGTGTGCGAAACTATTGTTTATCACTCTTTTTGAGCTTACAATCACATCGAAGAAAAACGTTTCAGCTCTATCCAGTTTGGAAGCATATCTTGCTCGTTTTACATAATGCCATTTTGATAACATTTTGTTATATACCCTCTAGAATTTCGGTTTTGTATAGATAGATATCTTCGACATCGACCTAGTTTCTTTTATAATTTGTATCTATTGTTTCCGTTGTTAATTTCATCTCATGATGAAAGTGATTAATTTCAATCTTTAAAACTTGGATAACTTCAAGTGATTAAGGTTTTTACTATCTTTGGAGAAACGACAGACGCTTTCCTTGTAGAAAATCAAATTTTAAACCATGCGATTAAAGTGTAGAATTTCCCTCCCGTTTCAGTTTCTAATTTTCAACCTGGTTTATTTTAAATAATAAACTTTTCAAGTAACGAAAGGCGATCGGAGTTTTCAACTGTAATTGAAGTTATAATTCTGAGCCCACATTATCGGAGTTAAACTATTGAATGACATTGTAATTTTATGCTTTTCCAGTTTGTCTCTTTTTCTGAGCTTATTTGTTATTATGCCAATTCCAACTGATAAGGGACTTTCGCTGAAACAAAAGATTTAAATTCTCCATAGTCATACAAGTAGTAAAATCGTCCAAGTACAAATCAAAGTGGTTCAGCCTCCACAACTGATGACAATATGTCGGTTGATAAGTTTTTTTAGACATATAACTGGGAAAAAGGAGAGATAACAGGTTATGTACCTTCCAAAATACCAAACCACATCAGGGAGTCGTGATATGATCTACTTTACAACTAACCTCGAAAATGTGAATTCACTGCTAGTGCTGTCATATCTCGATTGTAACACTCAAAATCGCTGAGAAGGTATTCTTTTCCTTCAAAGTCTGTCAACTTTTCCTTTAACGCGTTCAAGATCCCGCTAAAAGTCTTGGTTTAAACAATATTTCGTTTATCAGTTTCAACATAAATTGATAAATAACATATTGTTGAAACCAAGAAAAAATTCTAAACTTCTTAACTGTATCACACTCACAGTTTCTGTGACGATTTTAGAGAGTAAAAAAGATGATGTGCCGTTTAACATCAAGGTACGTCATCAAAAATCACAAAAATCGTCAGTATTTACCACTGACGTAAGCAATTAGACTCAGACTGTTCGAGACAGTGAATTGTTGCAGAATAAAACACGTCGGGAACCATAAATAAGAATCTTGCATTTCATTTATCTAGACTGCGTAAGAAATTGAATTAAGAAAAAAAAAAATAGATTCTAGCAATTAAAAACAGTGATTTTTTGCCCAATATATCACTGGTTGAAGGTCAGTCGTGAAGTGGATATATCACGAGGGCGAAGCGCTAGTTATATAATCACTGACGCCTGACCTCTAACCAGTGAAATATCGGACAACAAATCACTTGTTAGCAAGAAACTATTTCGATTCTAACACACAAGAAATGACGTAAAAGCAAGTGTACATGAAGAAGTCCGGCCGACAACGCCGGCTGTAGTAGAGGCATTTGCATTATTTCGTAGGTTTTTGATGCGAGAAAACGACGTTACACCGTCTACTTTTATGGAAAATGAAAACTGACGTCACCAGCAAGTCAACATGACGTCCGAATGACGCTAAATAACGTCACGCTAGTCCGACCAGTGATTTGTGAGGCAATACATCACTATATTTTACCATTATATATAAGCTTTAAGCTATATAAGCGACCTTTGTTAGAATTCTCAATTTATCATAGTATGGGCAAAAGGTTTTTTTCTTTTTAATTTTGCAGACGTAAATTTTGTCGTTTGATTTTTCTGGCGTTTTAAGGCTAAAATGCTTGTCTGACAGCAAACATTGATAACGACTGTTTCAGAATCCTAGTCGTTTTACATAGTTGTGTCATTTAGTTAATTTTAAAGTCATTACGTCAGTGACTCGAAACAACCAAACCTTGTATATAAATTGGTGAATGATATAATATTCAAATTTCCATCCTTGGTTGTGCGTACACTTGACACGAAGTCATGAATACCTATCGTTATTTAAAAAAGCCCCGATACCTACCTATAAACGCCCCGATAATTATATAGCGAAAACTTGACATTGTTCTTAGTAACATAATATTGTATTTTACATGTTTTAATTCTTATTTCTCATGGAAAACACAGAGGTTCTTTATATTTTGGGGCAAAGGTAAAAGTTGGTACATAGTCACCCTGCGATACAGTATAATTAGTGTTATTTTATACTGTGCTTGACTGTGCAACGGGATTGATAATGACATAAAAAATGAAGTTCATAAGATAAAACTGTACCTGAATGGTATAGGTGGCTTCTGTCAAGTTCAAGCGGAACTTCGAAAGTGACTTTTTAACTACACTACAGCTGGCTTTAAGTAGAGTGTGGCGGCCGTAAAATGTGGCAGTCCGCACTTCAGTATAGTGCAAATGATAAAGTTCAAGTTCTGGTTCTTTGGAATCATTCAAGACATACAGAGTCATTTTGAAAAAAAAATGTTCTGCTTAAGCTGGTGCTAGGGGGCGTGGCCGTTGTCGCACATCTCATTACTGGTCATGTACTGACTGAGTTCAACCGAGAGATTTGAGTATTCCTTGCTTCCAAAGGATCTAACTTTTCAGAAGGTATTAAGCTTCAATATTTTGTGACAGCAAATATAACAAGCAGTAGATGTGGGTATACATGGCGACACATGTTGCATGACACATGTACTACGCACAGGTGTCGCCGTTTAGACATAATTTAACCCTTTTTAGACTGGAAACCCGTTTTCGGAACATCTGCAGACAGTGCAGACCCAGTTCAGACGCCGCGTTTGCGGCGTCTGATCAGGCTCAGCACTACTTGCTTACAATAATTTCAATCAAAAATACAATAAATGTGAAAACATTCACCAGAAACCCCTTAAACCAGAAATAGACTCATTCAAATAATAAGTATGGACAAGTCCACTGGTCAAAAAAGGTTAAGTGAGTATTAGTGTTCATTTTTATGATACCGTTTGTAGTTTAGTACCAGTATAGAGAGACGCCATGGTTGAGTTGTTAGAGTGCTAGGATACGATGCACAAGGACATGGTTTTTAACCCCGTCAGCCAACGACTGAAAATCTTTCTCTATCGGTCCATTTGTTTCAAAACAGGGAAGGATAAAAAAAACAGCGAAGGAGCAGGCTATGTCTTTCATATGTTGTGCCCAAGATAAAACGGGCCTTTAACAACCTATTTCCCCACCCCGCTATGGACACACTTACACGTGATTTTGTGCCTCTAAGAACCTATTTCCCCATCCCGCTATGGACACACTTTGTGCCCCACAGTGCTAAAGGTGTCACGGCATCTTCGCCCACCCTGCAACGGCGAATCATTGTAGAGTTATAATCTGCTTTTTATTGACTGATTGCACACACTGGTCATATCTGGCAACCCTCTAGTCCAAACACTATACACGCGTCTTAAATATACACGCGTTAATACTGAGCGCAAGACAAATGAATAAAACAAACACACACACAAAAAAACGCTGAAACTCCTCTAAATCTAGTTAGGCTTTGTTTTAATACATTTTCTGTAAATTAAATTATTTCCACAAACAAATCTTATAAAACCAATTACAATCTTCATTGATCTGAATAAGGAGACACCGATCCGAAAAAAGTGTGCCATCGAATTAGGTTAATCAGATAAAGCACTCAGTAGCTTTAAGGCAGATTAATTTGTGTTTTCATTTGGATGCATGTATTTTTCTATCTTTTGAAGAAATTACATGCATCCAGAACAAGGAGACGTAATAATAATCAACAGCGTAGCTGGCCCTGCCCTGTTTGTTCAACCTGTCTGCACCAATGCTTACAATTTTGCAGTAGTGTAACTGGCCTCAAAATTGTAGGGTTTACACATTTGAGCCTCGACACGACAAAACCAACGAAGTGGTTGTGCGCCTAGCGCAGACTCAGATCAGCCTGGGCACCCGCCCAGTCTGATCAGAGTCTTCGCTCTCCGCATGAAGGTAGCTTAGACCCTTAACTACCTTTCAAGCGCTTAGATAAGACTCTGGTTTGACTGGGCGGAGGCCCAGGTTGATCTGAGTGTGCGCTCGGCGCACAACCACATTGTTGGTTTTCTCGCGTTGCGGCCCAATTTTTAAATGTTCCACTGAAATACAAATGAGGTAAAGACGAAGATGTTAGGGACTGATGAAGTCAAACTCAGTATTAAGCCAAATGGCAATACCTTAGACATCATGGACGAAACCGAGACTTAATTCAAATCCCTCTGATAATCAGGGGCCGTATTCATAAAGCCACTTAAGTCGTTGCTATGCTGTTGCTAAGGCTAAATATCTATAAAGGAGATTCCCTACAACTACGAAATTTTGTCTGGAGGAACAGTCTTTGTAAGACTGTTCCTCCAGAGCAAATTTCATAGTTGTAGGGAATCTCCTTCAAAGATATTTAGCCTTAGCAACAGCATAGCAACGACTTAAGTCGTTTTATGAATACGGCCCAAGGTTTAGTACCATTTAACTGCCATTCCAAAACTTTGTGTACATGAAAGTAAAAAGTATACAAAGACCAGGAACTGAAACAATCAAAATCCAAATCCAGCCCTCAAACCATAGTTGGAAACAACTGAGATTACAAATAATCAAGATACAGAGAACATATGGCCAACCGAGTGAGCAGCTTGTTCCCAAAAGGTGGCCACTCAGCAACCCAAACCGAACCAAAAATAATAATAACATACATAAGGTAAAACATCACAGAAACTCTGACACCAAAAACAGGCAACAAAGAACCACAACAGAACTACCGCCTTGGAACGGTCAGTAATGAATTACTGGGGGGCTTAAATCGATTTTACAGGCCCAACCTCACCCTCAGTTTCTGAAGTGGTACAAAACATTTAGTTGGTTGTTCGGTTCGCATGATAACCCTCTAGCTCGTCAGTGAATCATCACGGTAAACACATAAATTTCAACACCATGAAGAAGCAAAGACGAGGACTCAACAGATACAACGGGCCGTCTGACAGGTGGAGATCCCTGTCCTGCCAAACAACCCCACTGGAAATCTGAAGCAAAAGAAGGTCACCAGTTGAGCCCCGGTGGACCAAGCAACAGACAAAAAGGCTCCGGTCCCAACTGTAATTGTAATTTCAATAACTCAGAATGCATGCTTTAGGCTGAAACTGTCATTCAGCGACCTTGATTTTTTGGGATACATCTTAAACTCAAGCCCTTGACATGACAATTAGAAAATGAACCATAAGTAGTAGTTGCTGTTAATATTCTTATAATCTTTTTCAGGCGACAACGTTGTATTGTCTGGTATTGGAATATGCTTCTGGAGGGGATCTGCTAGCTTTCATCAAAAGTCAGAAAGAAGGCCGCCTTCTGGAGAGCAATGCCCGATGCTTTTTCCGCCAGCTCATTTCGGCTATGCATTTCCTTCACGAGAGAGGTGTGGCCCACAGGTAGGGGAAAAGATTTTTAGAGGTTAAGCAGTATTCAATATGATTGTTACGACTTACTTGCAGCAGTACAAAGTTGAACACCGCGTCCTCGGACATTTCACTGACATAGTTTTACTTTATAAAACTGCAGTTCCTTGTTACAACGGATTACTAGTAGAAAGCCTGCTTTCTTTACAAAAACGCTGTGAATCTTTGATACATCAGATGTACTTATAGCAAAACCTGCTATTTCCTAATACACTTGATGTGCAAAAGAATTCCAAGTTATTTAGCGAAATAAAGATGATAATTATAAACATCTGTTGTCTTTGTGTAAACCAAAGACACCAGCTTTCTTCATGTAACCTAGATAATGGTAGATGATATAAGTTACCTTTTCAAAAAAAAACGAAAGTGTTTTGAAGTAATCGAACCCTCAAAATATTAGTTGGCTGGATTTTGGACTATTTAGTTGTCATTAAATCTGAGCGGTGTTTCGCTTTTGATTAGCTCCATATTTACATTCAACAAAACTGATAAGAATAAAGACGTCACCAAGAAAAGCAATTAGCATAAAGAAACAAGGCGTCGTCTTCCATATTTAATGTTGTTTGATCTCTGTATGCTTTATCAATATGAATGTGTGTTGGCAAAAGATGCAGATTCTGGTTAGATTGCTCCCTTCTGATCAGGGTCTGCATAGTTTGTCCAGGCATTCCTGTTGTAATAATCATATTTTTACTTTAAGATATACGTGACAGTGCCTGCGATTTTGAGCCTTGTGGAGGTGCGACGTTGACGTCACGAAACGTGAAATGAAAGTGACGTCATAAAATTTGCACGTAAAGTTTATTGTATTTCCGCGCACTGACTAATAAATTTAAAAGCGTCACCTGAAAAAAGTGATTCAACATTTTTATCGGCGTGTTTAATTTTCTTCACATCTACACTCTTTTGAGAATATTGGCATTATAGATCTTTGAAAAGAGATGTCACGAACCAGAATTATAAAGGTTTATCCAGCTAGTATGTAAATAGTATCCAATCTGAAAAACGAAAACAAAAAATCGGGTGGGTGTGAATTTCGTTTGCTTTTGCAGTAAACCTTAGTGATAATTCTTTGTGTTTCTCAAAATCTATTCTGGAAGCACTAATAAATACGAAAATGTCTAAAACAAAATTTCCGATTTTCGCTCCATAAGGCTCAAAATGCCAGACACTGTCACAACTATGAGGATACCTATATGATTGTCCGCCATATCCTACAAAAGGGAACAGCATTCGTGATTCATGTGTGCTTCCTGTAACGGCGAAGCCTTGTCAAAATGGGATCTACTCTTAAAGGAAAGAATTTGTTACTAGGGGAGCGATCGTTTTTTTTTTTTTTTTTTTTTTTTTTTTTTTTTTGGTATTTGGGGTTTTTGTTGCTGTTGTTTATTTTTTTCCTTTAAGAGTTGACCCAAGCGAGGCCTTAAAAACAGGTTGTGCGGGTTTCCCTGAAATATATCCATTTGCTTTTACTTTGAAAAATAGTAAGTATGGCGAAATGTATGTGATCGATCTATGGCAAAAGTATTGACATCCATGTGGTAGATGCGGAGCCTATCGCAATGACCTACATAGGGGTGTTTTAAGACCGGTTTTCGGTGTATATTTTTTTCTAGAAGTGCTATTCACAAAACAGTTCGTCACAAGGTATTAATATTCGAACAGTCTATTGTATAAACATTACTGGTAAGTCCTATACTCTTATGATATTGATTTTAAGGACACACACATTCGTCATACATGTACTTTCCGGAAGATTCCACGGCCTCACAACGATTTGTCTCCTTTTTATTATTATACAAGCAGGTCGCCACTATAACAAAATACAATGTTACTATATATTTCACAATGCAATTATCCGATATGCTCAGAAAAAAATGATGTCGTCTAAGGATTGCATTTAAGAAATAATTTTTCCTTACCCGTGAATTATCGCTGATTAACACATGTTGTTGAAGGGCAGATCACGAAATACTAATCCACGACGGCGAAGCCGAAGTAAATTAATATTCGTATCTGCCTGACGAAAGTCATTTACGTGTATCTCCGCGATTGTTTTATTTTTCCACTATTATATTTCATTTTCAGTTCAACTGTAGTCGTTGCAGGCTACTCATAAAAGGGTTGGAAAAGTATTTCTCACTTTCAATGCATAGGGTATATTTGGCATATTTTATTAATTGCTACCCATTTTAGCGATAAACAGTGCAGAAATAGCATTACTAGTCTTATCAAGAGTTATATTTTATGGTTAGTTTTATTATTTGTGATGAACGTTACTTTGTTACTCTGTTACTCTGTAAGCTGCAGTTGTAAGATGCAATATTTGGTTAGTTTGCTTGTCTGGATTGCTGAAGTAAAGTTTTAAAATATTATCGCAGCCCTGATAGCCGACATGAAGGCGTTTGACTAATGGTTCGTTTGGCAGCCCTTTAAACACACCGTTGTCATTGGAAATTAGTTTTAAAACAGAGTTATCAGACTGACTCATACATTAAAAGTTACTTTTTCAGTTCTTTCACTTTCCGAATGTTGAAACGAAGGTAGATTATGTAAGGGATTTATTCAACATGCCATATTCTAATTACAATCATGTAACAAATAACCAGATGCTCATTTTGTCATATATGTATTGAAACCGAGTTTGTAACAAACCAAAGAGCGGTAACACTGCCAATACGAAACTGCAGATGACAACCTTAGTCCCGTAATAACATAATTTGCTACTAAGCTGTAGCTTATTATGTGTAATAAATAGAGTGCGTTGTATAACAGCATTGCACTAATTAGTTTTAAGACAAAACTCTTGGTGCAATACATTTTACGTAAAGCCTGAATATTCATAAATGGAGAAAAATGAATTTATAATGAGACAGTGCAGATAAATTTCTGTTTACCCATCTTCTGAGATAAATCAGGGGAGCCGCAACATGACAAAACCAACAAAGTGGCATGAACACCCAGCGAAGGCTCAAATAAGCCTGGGCATACGCCCAGTCTGATCAGAGTCTTCGCTGTGCGTGCAAAGAGTAGCTAAGGGTCTCAGCTAGCTCCATGAGGACAGTCAAGATTCTGATCAGACTGGGCGGATGCCCAGGCTGATCTGAGCGCTTGCTGGGCGCACATGCCACTTTGTGTCGCGGCTCACTGATGGTTTACAACCAGGGATTGGTTATTTACTGCGCACCATTGTTTTAGGAACACAAAAATATTGATGACTTAGCGACTAAGTAATAAGAACTGACGCAAACCTAATAAGTGACATTCATTTTCCGACATCGCCATCTGTCATCGAACTGCAAATGCGATTGTTTACAATCCCGTCTGGGTTAATGAACTTGTGGACGAGTCCACCGTGGACATTCTTAGCTGAGAGCATTTGCTCAGCCATCGGGCAGGAATGTCTTTTAAAATGTCTGAAAATTTTCTCAGCCATCGGACAATAATGTCTTTTTAGAATGTCTGAGAATTTTCTCAGCCATCGGACAAGAATGTCTTTCTAGAACGTCTGAGAATTTTTCTCTCTCGGGCTGCTGTCTTAACCTATGCTCTGGAAGTTGCCTCTATTTGTCAGCCGTTGCTTACTGCTTAGTACAGCCCGCCATTGGATTAATCTACTTGCTGCCTGTCATTCAAATTGCAGTGCTGGGCTGAGCATGAAATGTCAATGTATATTTCTGATTAGCTCAGTTACATAACATGTATACGTCCATCAGGCATGTTCTAAAAATGACTTCACGCCTTCTTTTGCCATCTTATATAGAAACAACTACGCACTTTCAAGTGAGTGAGTGAACTCGGGTTTAACGTCCCACCAACAACGAGGTCATATGGAGACGGGACCTCGGTTTAAAGTCTCATCCGAAAGACCGGAGAAGCGGGGGATCGATCCTTGCGACCCCTGGATTGGTAGTCTAGAGTGTAATCCACTACACTACAGCCGCTCCTACGCACTTTCAAATGCCTTGTTGTAGACTCAGTTACACCTTTAATCTGCTCCTTAGCGAAACGACATAATTATACAGAAACATTGCACACTTTCATATGCCGTCCTCCAAAAGCATGTACATACATTCATATGCTGCCGTATAGAAGCGTTTACACACTTTCATCTAGTATCGTGTAGAAGCGATTTAATCGCTTCTACACGATACCAGATGAAAGTTTGTAATTGTGTTTATCATATGACGTCGCATCTGAGAGTGTAATAAAGCCATGCATTAAAAACGATAATCCACTAGTGGATTAAATATGCAAATTTCGTCGTAACGTTATACGTTGACATCCATAAAACGTCGCGATTTCTAATGACGAAATCGTGACGTTTTAGTGCAAAAGTTGCTTATAAAATGCGGTTTTAGTGTCATATGATAAATAGAATCTTGCATTCGTGTTCCTGTATTATTGAATTTATTAAACTCGTTGGTGAAAACGATAAGATGCTCGGCAGAGCCTCGCATCTTATCATTTCCCCAACTCGTTTAATAAATTCATTAATACATGAGCACTCATGTAAGATCCTCTATGTAATTGCTTCTGTAGAACAGCATATAACAGTGTGCAATACACACTTTCATTTGCTGTCCTACAGAAGCGATTACGCACTTCCATCTGCCATCTTTCACGAGTCGTTATCTCTCCTGTTGATATGGTAAATAAGGCTGATTGAATAGATCCAGCAAAGTTTTGTTGTGGCCGGCTCTTATCTAGACAAAGTTATTGGTTTGTTTCTATTATGGAATTGCGATTAACTGAGTAATTAAATAAAGACAAATCAAGAAGAAACTAATAAAGAGCCGTTTTATTGTCTGACTCTAAAACAACGCAAGTGTGGTATCGTGTATCTTATCAAGAATTGTCGTTTCAAGTCTGGTGAATTTTTATTTGACGCTCCAGCGCTTCTTGGAATTGTTTCTTGTCCAAACCGGAGCTTTACGATCGCAATGCAAAGTTCCAGACTGGAGGGCCGGGTTAAGGTGACATGTCAGATATTTTCCTTTGAAGGTGAATAGGTACACTTTCAGGGTAAAAAACATCCCCCTTTTCTGCCTCTTTTCTCAAATGGGATCAACTCTTCAAGGAAAATAACAGCTTCTCTAGAACTTAAAATATGGTAATGCTTACAAAATGTCCCCCTGAAAGACAGAGGAGGGGTGCAATATCCTTTAAGCTATTAGCTATAGTTGAAATCAACATCTACCAGATAAATATTTGTTCACCACGGATCCCCAACGATGTAAGCCTCTTTCGCATTATCACAAGCCGAGGCCAACCCTTCTAGCATTGTCACAAGCCGAGGTCAACCTTTTTCGCATTCACCAACCATGATAAACTTCTTCCACATTATCACCAACTTTGCTGAAAACTTAAATCTACATAAAATCATGTTTATGACCATCATGGCCACTGAAAAAAAAAATCTTATTTTTAAAGTGCTGTAATAATACTGTACGTGCTGGCGAAAGTCAATAATATGATCATGTCTGCTCCTACAGATTCCATGAGCGGGACGTTGTGTCGTGATTTCCAGATATAAAGTAGGGCTCTAGATAAGAGCATCATTTCCTGATATTTTTTATACCTTTCTTAATTCTAGATTAAACTATATGTCGTGACCGCTCATTAGGACCGCCTCGAAGAGGCGGATCTAATGAAGGTAACAACATATGTAACAGCATATGTTGTCATGGAAAATTAACAGAACTTATTTTTTCAACAGCATCAAATATTTCTCTATTTGGAACTCTGATAAAGCCTAGAAATATTTTAAGACTACAATAACTTTTATCGATTGGCTGTCAGACTTCGAGACTGCGAGCTCACATAATATTAGCCTCATCGTGGTAAAACCTGTCTGTAGTCATGTGCAAATCACGCATAACCAGGCTAGACTAGACTAGCCATACATACGCAGGAAGGTATGCGCCATCAGCCCTGAATGTAAAACAGGCGAAATTTAATCGCTCTGACGGACTTAACTTAGGTTCATTGTTGTCTTAGCAAATATAACATGCAGGCCCATGTTTGACTTGATTTAAGAAAACACAAGGGACATAATAGCATACACAAATAAACTTTACACATAAGGTTATGTTGCAGACTTGTAAACAAATTATCTAAAATTTCGGGTTTTCCTTTTTATAATTCCACTCATTTCCTAATGAAAAGTATATTTGCCCAATCTGTCAGGGAACCATATGTACGTACAGCTCTCTTGCAATTCACATACGTTAGCACGTAAAATGCATATAGTTTTCCTGCTTTTAGTACAGAATTTTATCAGCAGCTAAAAGAGAACAGCTCATTTCTGAGCCAACAAACTAATTTGAGCATATCTTATATTGCATGCATGATTATAGTTTTCACTTCAATTACAGTTGTCTTCTTGAACTGTCCGGAATGGCGCATTATCCGTTTACTGTGTTTTGGCCTTGTGTTATATACTTCCCCACAGTTCCATAATCGTTTAGCCGCTCCTGTCCCGCTCCCAACTTTTGCAAGGTAGGGTTCATGCATCTGCTGAGCATGCTATTTCTGGAATAAGACTCTAATTATTATTTAAATGAATAAGTTGTTGTTAGTTCTATTTACAACAAAGTATGATTTCAATAGGGCGAACTCACAAGTTACGGTTGTTAACTTCTTTTCCAAAATGCAGATGTAAGAGATCCATCGTAAGAAGGTCGTTATATATTGTTTTTTTTTGTTGTTGTTGGTGCCTGCTGTTTTCCTTTCATTGGTCGAGCTCGTTGGGGTTCAGCTGGTAGTTGTCATTTGTTCCAGAGCTTCAGTGTCCATGTGTCTGTTGAGTCCTGATCGTGTGTCATCATTGTGGTATGCCGTTCACGGTGATGTTTCATGAATGGGCTAGAAAACCGTCACATGGATCAAATAAAATGTCACATAAATCAGGATGGTAGCTAGTGCGAGGGTTGGAGTGCCCAGTAAAACCGGTTTAACCCCCCCCCCCCCCCCCCCCCACACACACACACAGTAGTTATTACTGACCGTCCGAAGGCGGTACTTTCGTTGCGGTTGCATTTGTTTTATGTTCGGTGCTGTTTAATTTACTGTGTTCTCATTTTAACCCTTCTATAATAAAAATAGAAAATAGTAGTCCGGCAGAAAAATATTTTGACCTGGAACTAAGGTCTAAAGTTTTTTTCTTTACTGATTCATGTTCTACAGACATTACCTTTGAAGAATCCGAGTGATGCCACCTTGTCATCATTGAGCATTTTCATATTTTCAAGATGGCATCCAAGATGAAAGCGGACTTATTGCAAAATCTATATTTGACCAGCTTATACCACTCAGTGGGGATTTTCTGAGCTTTTTTGATGTTTGGCATAGCTTTTGAGTTACTACATGTCCATTTGTCTTTATCACAGATGTGTCTATGATATAATGGATGGCATCCAAGATGGCAGCCAAATATATATTATGTACAAATGGCGTTTCTAAATTATTTAGTTCAATAAAGATAGCTGAGTTGCCACCTATTTGGGAAAGAGCTGCTGACTCGGCTTATCACTTGTAATTTATTGTTTATTGGGATCTCTTTGTCAATCTTTCCCTTTGATGTTGGGGATAGGGTTTGGGATCTGATTCATTCAGTTCCTGAAGTGTAGTTACTCTTTAAAATTGGCATGTTATGAGTTCCATGATAATCGAAAACCCCTTCTGTTGGTCTAAATTATTTAGTTCAATAAAGATAGCTGAGTTGCCACCTATTTGGGAAAGAGCTGCTGACTCGGCTTATCACTTGTAATTTATTGTTTGTTGGGATGTCTTTGTCAATCTTTCCCTTTGATGTTGGGGATAGGGTTTGGGATCTGATTCAGTCAGTTCCTGAAGTGTAGTTACTTTTTAATATTGGCATGTTATGAGTTCCATAATAATCAAAAAAACCTTCTGTTGGTCTAAATTATTTACTGTAAAACACTTATATTTCGCGGTTACTGACTTTTGGCGATATTGACGGTTAGGGCAAAGAGCGCTAAAATATAAGTCCGCCAATATTTGATTTTTGATTTGATACACTAACTTACGCACACCTTAAAAGGGGCTGAGATAAAAAGGAGAACCTAACAAATATTTGAGAGAATTTCTATACCATTCCATGAAACTATACATCGTGGCATCCCATTAGAATCGCCTCACCGAGGCGATTCTCATAGTTGCCACTATGTGTACTTAAATAGAAAAGTAGTAAAAATGTTACAAATTAATATCAAATTTTCTTTACTATCTTGAGTCATGGTATTCACGAACGCCAAAATTAAAATTCGCCAATAGGCCATTTTCATTAAAACGCGAAATTTTGACACCGCAGATATTAAGTGTTTTACAGTAGTTCAATAAAGATAGCTGAGTTGCCACCTATTTGGGAAAGAGCTGCTGACTCGGCTTATCACTTGTAATTTATTGTTTGTTGGGATGTCTTTGTCAATCTTTCCCTTTGATGTTGGGGATAGGGTTTCGGATCTGATTCAGTCAGTTCCTGAAGTGTAGTTACTCTTTAAATTGGAGTGCCGTAAAACCAGGTTGAGCTTATCCCTGCCAACCCAGTTTTTATTACTGACTATTCATAGGCTAATCGAATACAGGGGGTCATTATGAAGTAGCATGGAATTTTAAAACAATGAATAAACAAAACGAAGTTATTGAAGTATAGTATATGCACTTCTTTGTGGTCGACGGAGCAGTCAGTTCCTTGCCCAAACATTTTTTATCTAGGTCTAACCCTTCTTGTGAAAATCATGCAACTCAGAAAATAACTGCAACAGTAAAACACGTGAGTGTTTTGTGAAACTTTTCCAACCAAATGCAATTAAAAACTTCAAAACACTTTGACAGAGTGAAACAGTGCTTTGACTAAAGTTGATCAAATTTGACTAGAAATTGGACGAGGAACTTTAAAAAAGCTATTCTTGAACCGGGGGATCTATTTTCGATTCTTTGATCCGTTTCTTGCTAGCAGAATATCTGCCTTCAGTATCTATTTTGTTTTATGCATAAAAGATTTATATCGTCATCTCTGGCAATCATACTTTATTTCCAAACAAGATGTGTTACTATATTTGGTCATCTCTCACGACCATCTTTCAATAGTCTCCTAATTCTTGGCATATTGAGTTGAGTCAGTAACCGCTGGGTACCAACATTTCGAACATTTAAAAAACATCGATATCATCTGGGACCTTTATGCCTGTCCCAATTCTTTTATATTTGATATTTTCGCAAGTAAAGCCTCATGTTTTCCAGTCTCTGCAGCATTATTGAGCGGAAATAGCCACGCTGCGACAGCGACGCCAAATTTTATATTGTCATAAAAACAAAATTACAGTACGTTAATCGATCAAAGACCATGAATCTGCGTAATTTTCCATAAATCCCACTTATTGTTTCGGTCGCTATTCACTGAGTCCATAACTAAATCACTTTCCAATTTCGAGACAGTTTCCATGGATCTCCGGGGACAAATTCTTCTCAATCAGGAAAAAATAAGAAAGAAAAAGCATTCATTACGGCTGCCATATAGTATGCGATGTAAGAATACAGTATTCCCTATCGGCATATTTTAATTTTCATTACCGTACTACGGGTAAATTTTGCGATAGCAATTACTGAGCAAACATTGTAGACAATGGTCAGACTGCTCCCACGGAGCAGTCTGATCAAGG
Organism: Ctena decussata; assembly: GCA_963989385.1. Classification (NCBI taxonomy): domain Eukaryota; kingdom Metazoa; phylum Mollusca; class Bivalvia; order Lucinida; family Lucinidae; genus Ctena; species Ctena decussata. The sequence continues at coordinate 53,927,543 of OZ022501.1, read as the reverse complement.
TCTACAGTGTTTGCTATTCCAACACTTTTAAACAGCATTCCTTTTGCATGTAAAAACTGTAATCGAAGTGTCCGACTGTCCGAAATGTCCGATCTGTACGGTAATTTTGATGTTGACGCTTATGATGCATCGGGAACAGAGATAGATTTTATAACTCTATTTCGGATGAGCAATATAATCAATTTTTGGTATTATTCTGTTGTTGTAAAACAGTTCATCAATGCTGTTATTTTATTAATGGGATAGCATTTGATTATTAATGAGAATTAAATCAGTTTGCTTTTTGTCCATTAGATTCTTTATCATGCTTCAAATTTTGCAGATTTCATTTGGCTTTCATGTTGTAAATTATCCAGAAGTATTTAATTTACCATTTTGCACATTTTTGCAATTGCTAGCATATTTTGGACCTCTAGTTCAAGGCTGATAATTATGTGCTATGCTTGCTGACTTGACATCTATTTATGTTTGACGTCTGTTTGTTTCTTTCTGATTTGTGCTGACATTAGCGCTTTCTTCTTCTACGACATTTGTTTAACTCTGGTTTGGATATCCACTAGGACTTTTGCTGACTCGCTGATGTCATTTTATTATCAAATTATTGTCTGACGCTTTTTTTTTTCATATCTTTTCTGAGCCGTGGCTGTTTCTCTTTACTTTTCTGTTCCGTTTCGTTTTTGTGAAGTATTGCAGCGCAAATTTGAAATGCGCAGTAGGTTGAAACTGTCACGGTGTTGAGTGTCAGTTATGGACTCAGTCAAACCGAACCTGCTGTTTTCGCTTATTTTAGCCGCGACACATTAAGCAGACAGACACGTTTCCTGGTCTTATTTTACCTTTTTCCTTTATTCGAGTCAGGACTATAGGACCGGGAAACAGTTTTAGATATCTAAATTCATATTGTTTTTATCTGCAAGAAAGGTTTTATTAATATCCTTCTGTAAATTCTAAAATGTATCACTGAGACGTATACTCCAAATACAGCACCTGCCATTTTGCTCCAAGAAATTGATGCTATTACACTCCATAGAAATGTCTATAAAAGACATAACAAGGATCAATCAAAACAAGCGTTCTTTAAACCTGGAGGCAAATCTAGACGTCCTCAGCGCTTTATCTAATCACTGACAATCGTCTTCTTAACAGCCAGAAGCCCAGAGCTCCAGATAAAATGGTATTTTGAGGATAATTCTGGCATAACGTTTTCTTATTTCTATATGAAAACATATGTTGTGACTCCTCATTAGAACCGTCTCAGCGAGACGGTTCTAATGAGAGGTCACAACAAATGTGGCATCAGGATATGTTGAAATATTTCCTAATTAATGTTACCCCGATAATATTATTACCCCGTCTTATCTGGAGCACTGAGTCTGAAGCCTAGTATGGCTTTATTTCTGCAAAACCTCCAAAGAAGGAAAGTATCAGTGAAAATTCTGGAACAACTTTTGCTTAATCTGAAAATATTAAATATGCTGTGGTTCCGCATTAGAACCGCCTAGAATAAGATCAGAAAGCACGTTTTATGAAAACTTATGAGTTGGTGTCGCAGATCATCCAATACACTCCATATTTGGACCTCTGTAAATTCTACTTTATGTAAGACGTAGAGGTTCTTAAACGTTGAAGACAAGCACAATTAGACAAGTCCGACTCTAAAAAACTTGTGGCGGGAAGGGAATTGGTGTAATCTGTCTTTTACTCCTGGCCCCGAGGTTATAAAACTTTTTCATGCTCAACTCAGCTGAGCATGAAATTTTCTCTGCTGATAAATATGAAAATGCCAACTAATGTTGGCATTTTCATATTCATAAGCAGAGAAAATTACATACTCAACAAACCTGAGCAAGAAAACATTTGTACTTATCAGTAATTTGCTATTTATTAGCAGGTAAAATTTCATGCTCAGCTGAGTTGAGCATGAAAAAAGTTTTATAACCTCGGGCCCTGGTGTTCTGAATTTAACTACTTTGATCGTCTTAAATACCGTATACGCGGTAATTTTCGCGGGTTCAAATTTTCAAAAACAAACATTAATTTCGCGATTTTTAATTTTCGCGGTTATCAACATGCACAAAAAGTAAAATTGCTTCTTTTTCACTTGAGCCAGCTCTTTCATCAACCTGCGGCTAGGCCACAGGTTAATGAAAGAACTGGCTCAAGTGAAAAGTACCAGAATTTACCAAAGCAAACGGAAACAAAATATACAGATACTGTGTCAACTGAAGAAATTTGGTAAGAAACATGAAGTTATTTCGCTATTTTAATATTCGCGGTTTGTACGTTACCGCGAAATACCGCGAAAAATGGAACACCGCGAAAATTATCGCGTATACGGTAATTAGTCCTTGCCTGTTTGACACGAACAGTTGTTCACTTCAATGTGGTTCCTGTTATATATTTTACCACTCTAGAACACCCTTGTTAGTGCAGTTAAAACACCAGGGTTCGAGGTTATAAAACTTGAGAATAATCTCAAACTCAAAATATAGCACACTGATTGACTGCTTCCGAGCATGTGCCCGGAAGCAGCCAATCAGTGTGCTTTATTTTGAGTTTAGAATGTACTCAAGTTTTATAAACTCGGGACCAGTTCCTTAAACATGGATTCTCTCATAAATCGTGATTTGATTGGCAAGAGTTTTCTCCATTATTGAGTGCCACTGTGCAGGGTTTTTTTCCATTAAATACAACAGAAAGGTGCAGTCCGTATAGCATGTAGTCTGTTTTACCCAATCCCATGACCCAGATAAATTGAATATTCGTGTGAACTAGTGGTTTCGTAACATATTTAGCAAGCTGCGAGCTAAAACAGTTTGCCATTATTTTTTCTGGTCTGTTTTCAATCTATTTAATGCCTAAATGACGACACTGCACAAGCTTTTCCTCTTAAAACCTTTTACTGCACGCAAACTGTGTTTTATTTTGATAATCAATGGTCTTCTTTTAGGAAAACTGTTACAGAATGCTCTATTCTTTCAATATGAGCAATGTGTTCCGTCATTTACCGGAATGTTGTAAGACAAGGAGGTTGGCAGAACATAGTGGGCACAGCAAAGGAAATCACACACGCAATAGTGGCGAACAGTAGTTGTGCTGATCAGCCTGTGCATTGGCGCTATCTGATCAGACTTTTTATAGTTTGTTAAGGTGAGGTGGGAGTAATTCAGCGCCGCCGTGCGGCAGTTTCTGTCGCTGTGTTACGTAATGACGTCAAACGTTCCATTTGATAAAAACAAGATGGCGTCAACGTTTGCCGCTTCTGTGATCACTACATGGTCTGCTCACAAAATGCAAGAGGCTGAGCGCTGGGTGAAATTTAAAGGAAATAGAATGCGCGGTAGAAGAAACTTGTTATAAATTGTTGCAGTTCTACATTTGTACCATGTTGGTTGTTGGTTTTTTCATGTTTTAGGGGAAGGGTTGTAGCATAACTAATGTTGAGAGAACTTGAAGCCCGACCCCATTGTTTGCACATTGTATGTGTACAAAGACAATAAAAAGTATATTTAAACTAGAGAAGAAACTGAAAGGTATAGTTAGTTTTCCGTGGGGAAGACTACTTGCGGGATAGCTGACAATTTCTTATCAGTTTACTTGACGGAGTTCGCAGCTGCTGAGTTGCAGTAATCTAATTACGAATTGCATACGGCAAGAAAAAGAAATAGAGAATGCCGTAGAGAAGAAACTGAAAAAGTATAGCTAGTTTTCCATGGGGTGGAAGCTGTTCTCTGACAGTTTCTCAGCAGTTTGTTAGACAAAGTTCGGAGATGTTGAGCTGCAATAATTTTATTACGAATTTCTTTACCGTAACAAAGCCTCGTGAAATGAATTCAGAATCGTACAATGAGTAGTCAGATCACTGTCTACACACTTCGACCGCGCACTTTACAGTTAACATGGTACGAGCTCGTAGCAGCAATACAAAGTCGTTTTAATACCACTCACACTTAAAATACTAATCAGCAAAAGTTATGCCAAATTTCAGTTATATTAAAATTCTTAGACTGTCCCTAGCATTTGAACAACGCTAGGCAGCCGTATCTACGTCGATGCAATCTTGTCAGAATCTTTTATCGACGTTGCTACGACAACTCAACGATCTGCTCTGTCAGTCAACTCAAAACAATGTGGCGGTTCCCTTTTCCTCGCCTTTCTTTCATTTTTCTGTCTTTTATTTCTTCTTTCTGTTTCAAGTGTACATAAGTGGGTCGTTTTATTGTATCTAAAGTGAACCCAAGCTGCCTATCATTTTTACAGAGAGAGAGAGTCGACAAAGTCCAGTCGTTGGAGTGCTAGGTTATAGTGCAGAATTTTATAGGTTCTTTCTTCGGTCGGATTAGGAACTGGAAAACTTGACTGGCTTACACTGCACAAACGAAAAGTGGACAAGGGAACTGTTCAAATGTCATAACACGTGGAAGCCAGCTCTGAAGTTGTTGCTTCTGAGAGTTCGTCAACTCGGGTGCGCGTCAACTGTATGGGAGGGCAATGGTTTCGATTTTTTAATTAAAAAGTAGTTAGTTAAGACGGCTTATGCAGAGATTGAGGGCAAAATATCACATCTGCCGTCATCCTGAACTTTCCCGACGATAAAAGTTCTGGACAAATTTGCCGGTAGTCTACAAAAAGCGATAGTTGATACGTGGCGCGAAAAGTTAAGTAACGTTAACGTCACTATGCGCAACGTTAACATTTCAGTCTAAAAAAAACGGCAAGCCGGGCATTTTATGCTCAATAGCTCGAAAGTTAAGTCGGCGACCTACTATTTTCATTGTTTTAGTGTAAACTTCTATCATTGAGCCATACTGTGTTCGTTTTTGAAGAAAAAAAAATGTGTTTTGTTTTCTCAGAATGAAGGTTTTTATCAAAGAGTGACGAGCAAAAAAGTGCGTTTTCCATAGAACGCCATTATAACGTCGGCTCGAAAAAGTGGAAAAATTGACGTTTTCGAGGTCAAATATCTTGAAAACGACATCGGCGACCCCCCTTTTTTATTACATTTTCTGAAAGAGGGACTGAAAATGTACAAAATAAGGAAGTATGAATAAAATCATGTGTTTTGTCAATTACTCCCACCTCACCTTAAGAAAGTGATTTTTTTTTTTCAACAGCATGGAATTGGATGTTAAGTTTGCATATAACTTTAGTTCAATAGATTCAGCGGTGGTTGGCTTAAAGTAAACCCTTTGGGGCTCACAAACAGGTGTGTCAGTATATTCAAAATAACCATAACCAGACATGGTGTGTATTCCCTGCAGTGAGTGAGTGAGTGAACTCGGGTTTAACGTCCCACCAACAACGAGGTCATATGGAGACGGGACCTCGGTTTAAAGTCTCATCCGAAAGACCGGAGAAGCGGGGGATCGATCTTGCGACCCCTGGATTGGTAGTCCGGAGTGTCATCCACTACACTACAGCCGTTTCTGTATTCCCTGGAAAACCTGTTCAAATAAATTCTGGAAAAAGAACCTCTGGAAGCAAGGAACGCATTAAATTAATGAAAATAGCGGACACAATTAAATTGTGAGTGTTTATGCAGATACTACATTTTCTTGCTACTTCAGCAATAATTGTGCCGCGACATGAGAAAACCAACAAAGTGGTTGTGCGCCCAGCGCAGACTCAGATCAGCCTGGGCATCTTCCCAGTTTGACCGGCCTCTTCTCTAAGCGCTTAAATGGTAGGTAAGGGTCTAAGCTGCCTCCATGCGGACAGCGAAGACTCTGATCAGACTGGGCGGATGCCCAGGCTGATCTGAGTCTGCGCTGGCCGCACAACACTTTTGTTGGTTTTGTCGTGTCGCGGCTCAATTGTATTTAAAGAAATAGAGTCTGTCTTATTTTTATACATGTAAAGAACATCTTTCAGTTTCTGATATTGCATGCTTGGAGGAAGATATCCACTGAAATGAAATTTACTTTTCATTTTGATTCGAAAGACCAGGACATCAAATTATGCTATTGTATAAGATTAGTACAAAAACATAGTATGCAATAATAGTAATAATAAGCCAGATAGTTTTGCATTTACAAGCATTTAAATGATTTTAAACTTAATTGGAAATTGAGTTGCGAATTCGCTAAGCTTGAAATTGTGTAACTTTTTTGTATAAAGCATTAACAAAAAATGGAAAAAAAATATTTTATATTACTCACGATTGTTTTTATGTGACACTATTTTGGCTTTTTTCTGTTTTAAAACAGAAACTTAAATGCTGTTTAATTAGTATGTCATTTTTATAATGCGTTCATTATGCATATGAGCTGCGTCACAAAAGATGTGCCTTTTACCATGTGCGCATTCTCACTGACATTAGTCCTTAGTGTTTGCTGGATTAATGACAGTGCACGAGATCTGCAGATTGTGCAATGGATTATCATATATTCTGATGATTATCTTGGCTTCTCACAGTTGGCACGTCACCTTTGGCGTCGCTCCGCATCTTGATTTACGGTCTTTCGGCAGCATGCGGAGGCTGTAATAAATGGTACGTGAAACGATCGTGACACGAAGACACACATTAGTTTAAGATTTTTTGTGCTGCTCTGTGTTATTAACAAATGCTAAACAGCTATTAGCTGTTGTAACTGTCATTCTCATAAGAGGTGTGTACATGAAACTTCCGACAGCTTGATGGTCCAACTTTCTGCACTGTATCCATCCAAAGGTTATACGTGTATCTAGAAGGAGGAAAATGGCAGCGTGTATGACTGCTAGACTGTGAAATGTCCCAGTGAGAACTACTCCTGCTTCGCAGCACTGAGCATTCTGAAACCGGACTAGTACACTATGCACAACACATACTTGTTCAGATGGAAGGCACTCAAAGTCGGCTTTAGTTGATTTTTGTTTAGAATATGTCAACTCAGAATCATTAATCAACCCAGTGGACACGCGACGTCTGGTCAACGTTAACCAAGCGTTTACGCAAGGCCCGTGACGTTTGGATAAAGTTCTCGAGGAATACCTTTAACCAATGTAACATGTTCATTGGAGAGTTGAACTGCAGACAATGGCTCATAGCAAAACTACCACTGCTACTCAGAGCCGGAGATAACGAAGACATATCATCCGTCACAAACCTGCTGGTCAATACCTAAGGTCTGGGCTTTCATTCAGTCGAAGACCCGACCCACCAGTATGCAATGAAACGGCAAAACATAATCGCTCGTTCGATTAATCTCCCTCTGATACCCCCCATTCTTTTATAATGGTTGGCATTTTATTTATGTATTTATTTATTCAGAAACAAATGGATTTCTCGGTAACTTCTAATTTATAAACTAAATTACAATAAAACTCGAGCTCCGATATGTGTTTTGAATATAAGTGCCCACAAGCTCACAAGACACTTTGCAACCCATAGAGAATACCCACATGCAGATAATATGTGGAAAACGTTGTGTATACATTAAATTTATGTGGAAGAAGAGAAGTTCATTTGACATTTTCTTTGGCTTGAAGGGACCTTCTTCGAAGAATATTTATACTTGGTATTTTCACAAATTACTTGAGTTTATAGGTTGCCTACTGTGGGAAAACAAATAACCCTGGGGCCGTATTCATAAAGCCACTTAAGTCGTTGCTATGCGGTTGCTAGGGCTAAATATCTATAAAGGAGATCCCCTACAACTATGAAATTTGCTCTGGAGGAACAGTCTTTGTAAGACTGTTCCTCCAGAGCAAATTTCATAGTTATAGGGAATCTCCTTCAAAGAAATTTAGCCTTAGCAACCGCATAGCAACCACTTAACCCTCTAGTGCCCGGTGTATCATATCTGCTACATGACTCTGTTTTTGGTGCCGTGACCAGGATATTGACTTGTATGTTATGTTATATTGCTAGAAAATAAGTGAAGATATCAGGAAATAAGATTAAATCATTCCAGTTGTAATGACATGTCTACAGTGCGTTTATCAGCCGTCAAAAGTCGCCAAAGTTCGAAAACACAAAATGTATCATATATGATACATCGGGCAATAAAATAAAAAAATGTGATATTGACTTTACTTTTTCAGATATCCCTGATACATATATGCCAATAGGTTCTTTTTCATACATCCTTTTTTCATCCAAAAAGGTGCCCCGTAATTATTGTTGACACTTTAGTTATTCACCCTGAAAAAAGCTACTTTTAAAAACTTAATGCCCAATGTAGCATATATGCTACATGTATATCTCAGCAACCTTGGACCTCAACACAAATTCAGACCCTGTTTTCAATTTGACTTCCCAAAGCTAGTGGCTGGATGGAATATAAATGTTTTCTTAAAGTGCATTCTATGTTTGGGCACTAGAGGGTTAAGTTGTTTTATGAATACGGCCCCTGAACAGTTCTGATTTTCTGCACAAAATGTAACAAAAGAAAATATAAAGCCATTTACAGTTTCGTTACACAGCAGCCATAATCCGAGACTTCTCTTAACTAACAAAAGCCTTCTGATTTTTTATTGCCGTGTTTTTAACCGCCAGATGACATAAGCATTGAAAAAGGAATTGAGTGCTCGTGTGCTCGTATATCGGCCTCTGTCGGCATAATATCATAATGTTTTCCTCTATATGATAACCTAATTTCAATAGAAGAAGAATATGCTTCCCTAATGGTATCCCGAATTTATGGAATAACTTTCAACTGAAAAACTTTTGGCTACAAGACTGATACTGACACATCAAAATAAACGTAGCTGTACCGAATTTAGTGCGACAGACGCGCGTTTCTGTATTTAACTTCTTCAGTATCGCTAAACCCCGAAAGTTTGAAGAAAAAAAATGTTGGGCAGGCAACGAGCATCCCTCTCCGAACCACACTTACTGACGCATTCCAGGAGAAACAGTAGCTGCAGACATCAGGTTAGAGACGCCAGAACAAACACAGGCGTCCTCCACCAAGCCACCTCAACCCGTGAGTCTCGATAAACGAGGCAGACAAGGGCATCATCAGCAAGGAGATTACCAATGCAGAAAGAACCTACAATAAGCCAAAATAATACGACAGAATGGATGCCAAACTCCGCTTCGATTTATGTCGCTAAGACATATTGGTCTTGGTTTTAGAATTGTTCAGAGTTTTTTTTATCTGATATAAGTTTAAAAGGGTTACTTTAACTCAGTAGATGTATTTAAGTAGTGATCCCAACGCTAAAGAACCAGAATCACTATCTCTGTTGATGATATCCTCGGGGACAAATTGTCCGCAAGCAGCGATTTCGGCCCAGTGGTTTCAATGTAAACGTAACTATACCGAATCTAGTGTGACAGACGCGCGTTTCTGTATTTAACTTCTTCAGTGTCGCTAAACCCAAAAGCTTAAAAGAAAAAAAGGTGATGGGCAGGTCTCGGCAGGCAACGAGCAGCCGCCCTCTTCGAGCCACACTTACTGATGCATTCCATGAGAAACAGTAGCTGCAGACTTCAGGTAATACCAGAGCAGACGCAGATGTCCACCAGCGACCCACCTCAACCTAAAGTTTTCATAACAGACAGTCAGCATGTTTTTTTCTGTGACATAAATGCTACAACCGTACAGTCGCGGCTAAACCTATAGTATCTTAAAAGAGTTATAAATACTATGAATATGCGCATCTGTATCACGATGCCATGGATTTCTGCTTTTCCGAAATCGTAATACATTTTGGTTGAAGCAAGTTTCGACCTCAGAAAATTATACTAAGCTTTATGAAATAAATGAAACCAAAAAACACAGTTACTTAACATTTATGATTAAAGAGCAAAAAATGAAAGCTATAATAATGTATTCGCTATGATTTGTGAAAGGTTGTGGGCATGTAAACACACTTGTCACAACGCATTAACTACTGGTTCAGATCACAGGAAAGCATGTTTAAATGTCCTTGTAACATTTTCTCAGATGTCTTAGTTACATTTAGCTGTACAAATTACCGTCATGATGAGGAAATAACATAAGAATAAAAACCCACAGGTACACAGGTGATTTAATAGATATAAAACAAGATCGTTAATCATTGTATATTTCATTATTTCTATAAATAGGTCAATAATAATGTTGTAATGTTGTTTGCAAGATGTAATCAGGATGCTTAAGCAGTTAAAGACAGTTCAGTTTTGTAAAACTTGTGCTAAGTAATTGTTTATGGTAACCATCGACAGCCACAGGCCTCAAGTAAAATGTGCGTTTAAATAAACTAGAATCGCCATTGCAAGGCAATTCCAAAGTACTCGTACATGTTTTATGATTTGTATTCTTATGTATACACTACAACACTTAATCTTTGTTTACCCGAGAAATGTGCGATATTCTTGTTGTACATGTACCTACAATTAAGCGTGAACGTCCTGCCATTGGTTCTCGTTTTCTCTTGCAAACCATCTCTCTCTCTCTCTCTCTCTCTCTCTCTCTCTCTGTCTCTCATTTACTTCGATATAGTTTTACCTGGGACCATTGAATTCGTACAGCTTATTAGTAAACAGCAGATAAACTTAAAAGTCACTAGGTGTCACTTTACTGTCAAAGAATCCCATTTCAGGTTATTTCATTTACCTTTGCAATGACTATTGCAATGCGTTATAAGCTGGCGAAAGGGAGATCCTGATTATCGATCAGTCCAAGGCTGTGATTTGACGTCACTTTATTTAATCGCATCTCAACTCAAAGGAGCGGCGGACCTGCAGTTGATAACACTCCGGACTACCATTGAAAGATCGATCCCCCGCTTCTACGGGCTTTCGGATGAGACTTTAAACGAAGATCCCGTCTCCGTATAACCTAGTTGTTGGTGGGACGTTAAACCCGAGTTCACTCAATCCGTCAAATCTCAACTCACTTGCTCTCCATATGTACTTTCTAGTGTCTTTCAAAGTCAATGTTCATTCGTTTCAGAGTACGTTTTTTCTTCCTTAGTTTTTATTCATCCAATTTCATTTTATTACATGGCACACTGTCAAATAATTTTAAAATTTTGTCTCCTGCAGTGGGCAAATAGTAAAACACGCATTACGTGAGTTTTCATCTAATAAAAGTATCTAGGTCTAGAAATTTGAATAAACATTAAATCTAATGATCTTACGACTTTTAACACTAACTCCTGTTATGTGGTTGTCCCATTTTCTTTGCTTAGTCCGTCATTTGACATTTTAATGGTCTATTTATAAGCGTTCGCGTTAAAGACGGTCGTTATTAAACGGACAAGCAATTAATTGGCAACCGTCACATGATATGGTCCTTAGAGTGTATGCGCACAAGAAACACTAAGAACTACCTGCGCACTTTTTCACAGTCAAGTCAGAATCTTCCTTGTTCTTTCGAACAATCTGTGTACCTTGGAAATCTATATAGTGAAAGTGATGGATCTAATCAGTCTGCGCAGATGCGCCGACTGATTTGAGTCTTCGCTTTTCGCACATGCCGAAAGATTCCTTTTTCGCTTTTCCAGATCTTCTGTTATTGTAAGGGAGAGGGCAGTGACTGCTGAAGAATCGCGGCTGACGGTTAAAGACCCGTCGTAAATGTCCTCTTCCGAAATCAACCGTCGATTCACATAGACCTTGGATTGTTTGTTACAATTTGATGTCAATATTTGACTTGTCTCGCCTTTTTCAAAGAATTTATTGACATTTTTGTGTGATTGAATAGTGACGTATATAATATTTGTCGTGTACTGCTTGAGTATGTCAGACTGTATACAGCGAAAACCGCGCATCGATACCATTATGCATGAAGTTGGAGTATCCGACAACTATTTCTGTATACAGTCTTCGAGTTTATCAGACTTTTGAAAAGATTTGATGACGAAGGTATTTGACTGGCTTCACTGACTGTTCTCGTTCTCAGTTCAAATATCATGCAACACTAGTGCTGATTCCCCGGTTTAGGTATACCTCTCGTGCGAGGGATATATCATAGAAACTGGCAAATGTGAGCATCAAAAGTCATAATATATAAATTTTTGTACATCACGAGCTGCTACTTGGTTAGAAATAATAATACTATCATACATGTAGCCTTCACAGGCATGTGTCCAGCGGACTAAAGTAGTAATATTACTACTACTACTTGGTGTGCACGCATCGTACAAAGTTTTAAATTTTAGCTAACTTGGCACGTTCGTTCTATGGCTACCGATGTTTCTTGCCTGACTTTCTCAGCTATATGTCTTTCCAATAATTTGTAGACTCAGCGTTTCGCTCATCACATTAGATACAGTAACACGATCCCCTGGAAAGACCCCTTGTCTGTTTGAACAACATTCTAAGTTTTCCCATTCCGATAATTCACTTGGATTGGACCCTCCCTATCCGGCAGCTGGTCCTTACAAACAAAAGTTCAACCAAGGTCAACAAATTTAATATGATGTTTTGTGAAGGAAAAACGTACCATATGACATAGATATAGGCAGGCAGCAAATTTCGGTACCGGCCCATCTTGTCCGTGCTTGCTCTTTAATGCAATCTGCGAATTTGGATTGGTACTTTTGACAAAGTCGAAGATCGAGTCAAGTGTTGCTGCTTCATTAGTTAGCCTAAGCGTTTACTTTAACTGGCAGCGTATGCCCTCTGCCCTTTCCGAACATCGCCCTGATTTTATTGATCTCTTTTATTGACAATTTAAACTTTAAAAGTGGACATTGACTTTTTAAAGATAAGGCAGAACACAAGAGTACTGGCCTTCTAACTTAAGTGAATAGTGACGACGCATATCAGCTTTCCTACCCGAAGAGTCTGGCTGGATCTTCGCCACGGAATCTATAGAGTCTTCTGTTTATACGAACAAGGAGTCTCAGAAGAATCGTCCTTGTTCGCAGATGCCATAAGGTCCTCAAAGGCCCCTTTTTCTTGTGATACGCCGCAACTATCTAATTTCCTTCGTTAAATACACTACTTTGAGGGTCATAAATACATGTTTCGGCTTTTTCAATCAAACCCTCAAGATTATTGATTGGATTCTATTATAGATGAGAAAATGATTTTAAATTCCAGAACTGAGGCGAATCCTTAATCTGACCACATAGCATTTCTTTTTTAGTCTTCATCAGTTTTTGGCCTCTAAAACGCTATTCAGGGTCCTTTAATTTTTCTCTAGTGTGTCCTATGAATTTAAGTTTTTGCTTCAGTATTCGTTAAATTAATAAATTGTTTGGATAGGGTATGCTCGAATTTGCCGGTATTCGAAATGCTTTTTTTTTACAATCGGCACAACATTCGACGACAGGCACGCTTACCATTCTGTAGACAGCAAATAGGTTAATGAATGCGGTGTTCGCAAAAAGATGACAAAATACATGTCAACGACTGACACCTTTTCTCTCCGTTTTGTGTCTAATCTTATTTCATTTCATTTTATTTTTCTTTCTTTCTTTTCCTTTATTTATTCATTCTTTTTTTATTAGTTTTACATGGATCACACGTTCTCGGAGAGCTGATTTTGCAGGTCTAAACCTTACATGAACATAGCATAGATCATGGACGACAACGAAATCTCGATTGGCCAGAACTTTAGAGGGTGTCAGTTATTGCAGGAGGATGAACAGAAAGTAGTATAAAAAGCTCTGAAAAGGGGGAGGTTGTGCTGGTAAAGGTCCTTATACTACTGGGCGTTTCTAATGAGAGGTAAAACGGCATATCGCCCTTGTGACTGCCTGGAGCTGTAATGCATTCCAGACTCATTTGCTCACATACAACGGAACGTGCTGCCATGTTGTTGGTGGTGACGGCTTTAGTAGACGAGGACAGTTCTGGCGCACTTCGGTAGCAATCTGTATTATTCGACAGCCCTTTTGTCTTTTGGTGGTTTGTCGCTTGCCATTCTATCGTAATTCTACAGGCTTGGCAGGTTTGGTGGGCTGGTGACAACGTGAAACATCATTGATACGCTGGAGGTGACGTAACTTTCCTGAATGTTATGAATTTTATCGTTTCGACAGACCTAACTAAAATTTTTATCGGCTACCGACAACAACGAGAGTTGCCGATACATTTCAGAAATATCAGCCCGAAGGCGTTAGTATACACGTGTACTTCTGCTGCCGTTTGGGGAATTATTAGCCCACTGGTCGTTGCAGAGCTATAACTTTGCAGAACCAATTATATAGACCATTTTTGTCCATTTGGAAGTGTGAATTTACTGTATGAGACTTAACCTGGAGATTTGAAAGTATCATAGCACATTCACACTGATGGCTAAAGCCACTATATCAACTACAGTGACAAGAAAACTCACGAGTGATCAAAGGAATATCATTTCCCATTCATTCAGCTATTCAATCAAATATAGCTTTGTGTGTCTTGTAAATATTGTAAACATCATACTTATATTTTTCTAACATTTTGCTGTTTCCTTAAAAGTAAATTATGTTTCCGGTTATAAGAAAAGTGTCGTTGCCCTTGGCATACATTCTTAGGCAGTTGTGGTTTCTTAAAGGTCTTATTGGACATTTATAGTCATGGTTATCATGTTTAGACTGGTATGTGGTGATTGCAAATAAATTACCAAGGCCAGTATCAAAAAGTGCATTGAACATTGGTTATATAATAGCATTTTAAAGCCTGTGAAACGTATAACGGCTTTAGGAGGGAAATGCATGCATCAACAAGGGGGTGAGGGTGCTTCTGAAACCCTTTTCCCTCGTTTCAGAGCCGCAAAGGGAAAAAAAGACAAATAAACTATAAACTGGTTGGCTCAGCTTGGTTATGAGGCAGTATTTCAGTCTTTATCATGCCGTCTGCCAGAGAGAAGATGGAGCAGAGAGAGCGTGCAGTTGAGAGAAAAATCGCCCCCCCCCCCCTGCCCACAATAAAATAAAATCAGGATGATGCTTAACTTATGTCTGATTATCTACATTGAAATATTTTAAATTTTCTACTAAATGTTGACTAAATGATAAAGTTCTGTATACAAAAGCTCAGTCCCTTAAGTCATATGGTTACTCCTTAATGTAGTATTCTAGCTGTCAATACATTCGATATCTGTTTGAAGAACTTTTAACACTTCATTCGATCATCGTTGTTTATCAGCAATTTTATTTTAATTGTATTCGGGGTTAATTGACTACTAAAATAAATTTAATCTTCATGTTTTTCCAATAGTGGTAGACTGGCAGACTCGTAAACATATAGAGAGGCGACGAATAGACAGAAAACGTATTTGTTTTATAGGAAGGCCTGGTTTTATTTTTGAAGAAATGGACAGTTTTATTTCTTGTGGTATTATTTTTGTTCGCATAAAAGATTGCGGTAAATACTGATGTTCTCCAATGAAAAGTGACGTGATATTAGAATTAATAAGTGTGCGGATTACTTTTAATCATTGTGGTTTAGGTGTATTTTTGTATGTTTTCAAATTTTACGTTCTTGGTTATTTGTATCATGGCAATGTACCTGTTGGCAGTATCGCATCATTTAGAGCGGCAGATAAACACTGATTTTTTGGCTTAATTCGGGGAAGGATTTAAGTATGCAAAGCCCTTAAGTGATTCGCCGAAGTTTACAAGAATCATTCCTACCATGGCGCATTGTAAATAAACGATAGATTGTTGTTATAGACCATAGTTATATATTGTTATTTGTTTCTTTTTATGGATGACTAAATTCCAGCCTTCGACTTTTGTCCATGTGTTTTCCCACACCGGGTAGGCGGCAATCGAAAACGCTCGTGCAATCGACGAACGCGGATCAAAAACAGTTAGAAACAGCGTTTTCGATTGCAAATTCGCGACAAATTACAATCGAAAACGCTGTTTTGCAATCGAAAACGCTATTTTTGATCCGCGTTAATAGATTGTTATGTGCGTTTTCGGTTGCCGCCTACCCGGTGTGTTTCCTGTGCAAGAATGAAAACAAACCTGAGGTTTTTTGGGGTGTGATAGATTTGATATACATCATAAATATATGAGGTGTAAATTGGGCCTCTGTCAAGTTAAGCCTGACTAATCGGACGTAAATACGGAAACAAACAATGCAGGTTGCACTCAGACTCTTTGTACTGGTTGCAAACAGTTTTAGAAAGCACACATTGGCCAGATTGAGTTGATTTGGACAAAGTTTACGATGGCAGAATTCCTTAGACATGTATGTTTATAATAAACATTGAATTTTTTTCCAACTGCGTTTTTAACTTGCTGAATTTTAATGTTGTATATCGTCAGTAATGGCAACAAAATGCTGATAAACCCAAGAAGAAAAACTCCTATTAAATTACAACCGCCGTTTCTTCTTATAAAATGGTGCCTTTCAGCATGTACGATCAACGAAATCTTAGTTCAGCATGCTGAAATTTCCTTTTTGCATCAGTCGTCTTAATAACTATGTCTAGTGAAAACTAAAGTGAGTGCTCAGTGTTTATGGCACAGGTACTCGGCTTAGCTCATTTTTGTTATATGACGTGAAACATGCTCCAGCCAAAGTTCATATATACTGAGTTTGGCCAGTGCACTGCCTTATTGCTATCTAAAGGATATAAGGCGACCCTGATTTGACAGCGCGGGTGCGAAGGCTTGTCTGTGTCGTCCTGATTTGCAACTTTCCAATTTGAAAGATTTTCGACAATGCATGTACAACATTCTCGTATCTGCCCATCATCTCTTTCCTTTCAAACTGTTGGAGGTATGAATACGTTTATACTAGAAGCTGTACAAAGGCTTTGCCTTTCGCTGTATAAAATCCTCTGAGTCATAGATTGCTCCGATGAGAACTGGATTGGCTGATCAGACTGCGCAATTTAAAGTCTCCCTCTTCGCACATGCCGTAGGGTATTGTTAAATGTGATGTCACTGAATTTTATTTATGTCTAACCGAATAAAGACGACTGACTTTATGCGGAAAAATGTTTAAATCTGACTCAACTTGTCTTCTTAACAAGTATAAGACTGAGCATGTGAAAATATATGAGTCGCATCACGAGAAAACCAACAATGTGGTTGTGCGCCCAGCGCAGACTCAGATCCGCCTGGGCATCCGCCCATTCTGATCAGAGTCTTCACTGTCCGCATGAAGGTAGCTTGGACCCTTAGCTACCCTTTAAGCGCTTGGCGAAGAGTCTGATCAGCCTGGGTGGATGCCCAGGCTGATCTGAGTCTGCGCTGGGCGCACAACCACATTGTTGGTTTTCTCGTGTCGCGGCTCATATAAAAGGGGTCACATTTCGAAGAATACGGGTTATCTGTAATTTTGTTGTCGCCCTAGTTCACAATATAAGTAAAGATGGATGTCTTGATAATGGCCCGCGAAATAGTACAAAGTGAAAAATGCCCGTTAAATCTTGCGGTAAAACCAACTGTTTTGCAAATGAATAGATGTACGATAAAGTTACGTTTTGAAATATTTCTCTTTTAAAAGGGTGATGCCTTTGTGATCATAGCCCGCTAATACATTGTGAAATATATACTTGTTTAGATGAGTAGCAACGTGAAATTCGATGAAACTTGTTTTGTTACTTTGTTTTTCACTAGGATAAACTCCAGTATAGCTAAAACGCATAATCATCATAGGTCATGAAGTTGTCGAATACATTGTTTTAATCGTTACTTCAATTTAACTTTAATTTGAGACTCTTAATACATTTTCAAAATACATGTAAAACACAATATTTTTAAATAATACTTTTGAATTAGCTTTTTGATAATTCCTATTCCAGTTAATATGATATCTAAATTAACTGTTATGATAAGAAATGAAGTTTAAACCAGTGATATGAATGATTTCTGGCCAAGAGGTTAAAAAACTTGAGTACATTCTCAAACTCAAAATAAAGCACACAGATTGGCTGCTTCCGAGCACATGCACAAAATTTCAGCTTTACAAAAAGATGAGCTGGCAATGCTCTGTCAAAACGCTTGACAGTAGTGTGGCCACTTCCGATTGTTTCCTTCAACTTCAAAGCAAATATTTTGCGAAAACCTGCAAATAAGTTTTACATTTTTATGAGCCGAGTAAGATTTTTAATATAAATATAAGCAGATTAGGATATTTTGTGTGTGTGGTTGGGAGGGGGTGGGGCGGGGCGGGATGGGAAGCGGGAGGTGTTATCTATTTAGTGGGAATGGAACTATGCGTTCACCATGCGTAGATACGTTTTAGGACCGCTACAAATCAGTTTACATATTATTCGAAAAAGATTAGATATGATGTGAAATCTGTCCCAACGCGGGGCAAATATGTATTCATAAACCTGTTTTGCTCACCAGTCTGGGAACTTACAGTTTTCCATCACGCACATTTGTAATGGTCAGCCATAACTCTTACAGTTTTCTGTCCAACTCACTAAAATAGCAGTTTACTGATCCACTGGCAGTGTTCAGTATGACCTGTCTTAATATTGATATTTGGTCCAGCCCTTAATTATTCTCAGTATAAACAGTCTGTATTTTTGGTTATTTCTGCAGAATTATCAGATTATGGTCAAAATTAGGTAAATATTTGCTGTATTTGGCTTGTTTATATCCAAGAAAAATACATGTTTGTTTTCTATTTTTTCTAGTCTGTTGCGTTCAAAATTGTCTACAATGCTTGCTTTTTCGCAACAGATACTACACGTGTAACTGTATTAGTTACTCAAGGGTTTTGCACCAGTTACTTAGTTGAACAGTACTTGGGGTTTTTGGTTTTGTGATGGACAGCCACAACACCAGGAGAAACCAACGTTATTGCTTTCCGTCACGTTTCACCCTTCAGTCATGTAGTGATATTCTTGTGGTAAAATTTTGGTAATTATGTTATGGTAAGCCATCATGTCAATTCATTTAAAGTGCATGGTTAACCATCACAAATATGCGTGAAGGAATTCCATAAGTCCCAGGCTGCTTACTGGGTTTGGTTGGAATGAATTTACTAAACTATAAACCCAAACAATAAATTGTTATGTTTAGGTATTTCGGGTGGAAATAGATATTTGGGGGACAATGAAATGATGTATAAGATTGATATATATATATAGAGAGAGATGAGAGATGTAAAAAGACATCGACGACAGTGTGCGACCTATTTCAATATTTCTAATTACTCAGAAAATATTTGTTCGACCTAGAATATTTAATATCTACAGCTAAAATTAAAATTAATTTCATAAATCAATCTCAGGTTTCATGCCATTTAGAGGTGTTTTTTTTTCTTTTTCACTGCAACACGACTCGATTGTCATGGAAAATTTACATATTCATAGTGTAGTGACGCATCGTCTTGGCCCGATTCCCGGGTCCGGATGTAAGTACCGGGGATTAGTAGCACTAGAAGCAAATCAAGGGGCGATATTTATCTACTTCCGCCAGACATGCGCAGTTAGGTGAATTACAGCTGAGCGTTTTGCACGAATCCAGAGCGGTGACAGACAGCGGTCTCAATTTCCATCCCTCTTGCCTTGCTTCTAATCTACAAGGGAATTGTATAGTTTATAAAGGGGTAAAAACACAATAATGGCGACGAGGTAAACTTGGCAGAAGCATTTGTATTTTGTTATTTTCGCCTTTTCCCCCATTGACATTCGTCCTGTGTTGTTTCGAACACTAACTTTGACAAAGGAGGGAATAGGTCGCCAGTTCTAGAATAACAAATTAACAACATTGCAAGCTTCTACGCTATACACACAGAGCCCTTGAAAGTCTCGACCTATAAATTCTAAATTTATCCAGTTTTGGTCGAAATTAGAAAGCAGGCGTAAGGTTAATAGAGGGTCAGTTTTACAGGGTATTACAGGGAATTTTACTTCTTGTGGAGTCTTATAGACACACAAGATTGTGCAAATAAGATTTCTTATGGGGTCTTGTAGACACATGAGTAATTTATTTGTTATTCCCAAAGTCTCTTGTGGAGTCTTATAGACACACAACATTATTCAAATAAGATTTCTTGTGGAGTCTTATAGACACACGGGTGATTTATTTGATTAAAAGTTTATTGCTTGTGGAGTCTTATAGACACACGGGATTGTTCAAATAAGACACATTATCATTACCCCACCACAATCCTAATAGCAATAAAGTCAGTATTATCCCTGTACGTCTGTCACCATGTCAATAAACGTCAACACAGCAACTGCAGAGGAACTGAAACAGACTCCAGGAGTTGGTGAAAAAGTTGCGCAGCTCCTGATTCAGTTCAGAGACGTTTATGGAGTCATCAAGAGAGAGGCTCTGAATTTGGCTCTTCGGCGTCACCTGTCAGATGAAGTCCTGGAGATGATAGACTTCTCGGTGCCTCAGCTAGATGATCCATTCGATATTGATCTAAGCTGTCTCCCATCAGTACCTAAGACAAATTCATGGGAACCCTTGGTGAGCTTTGCCAACCAGACAGCATCAAGAAGGTCGAGGACATCACAAGAACCAGAGTCAAAAGTTTGGCATCCGCTGACATTGCCGTCAGCATTTGAGCCAAGGAAAGAGTCAATGTCACCAGTTCGAGAGAGTGTCTCCGTGCTGGCATCAAAGCTGACAGATCAGGAAGCATCCGCTATGTTAGCAGCAGCTTCGAGTATCCATGAGCCAGAAGAATCACGTTCTTGTAGAACTGATTCCAGGTCAGTATCTCATGGTGAGAAAGAGGATAAGGAACCTGCTGAAAGGAAGACACCAGAGCCATCCATGTCAAGAGGGTCAGAGGGAGGTATTGGGTCTTGTAGATCCAGATCTCCTAGGGCACACAGATCTTCCTCAAGGTCATCGTCTAGTCAGAGACGTTCAAGAAAACACTCCCCTAAACATATAAGGACGCATAGGCGTCACAGTAAAAGGTCAAGGTCACACTCTGGGTCACTGTCAGTGTCAAGGTCAAACTCAGGGTCAGTGTCGAGGTCAAGGTCACAGTCAGAACGGTCGAAGTCAAAGTGCAGAAGATCAAAGAAAAGACCATCAAGGTCAAGATCAAGGTCAGCTTCTGGGTCACGATCCACTTCAAGGTCAAGGTCACCACAAGAACCAGAGTCAGAAGTTTGGCATCCACTGACATTGCCATCAGCATTCAAGCCAAGGAAAGCGTCAGTGTCACCAGTTCGAGAGAGTATCTCCATGTTGGCATCAAAGTTGACAGATCAGGAAGCATCCGCTATGTTAGCAGCAGCTTCGAGTATCCATGAGCCAGAAGAATCACGTTCTTGTAGAACTGATTCCAGGTCAGTATCTCATGGTGAGAAAGAGGATAAGAAACCTGCTGAACGGAAGACATCAGAGCCATCCACTTCAAGAGGGTCAGAGGGAGGTATTGGGTCTTGTAGATCCAGATCTCCTAGGGCACACAGATCTTCCTCAGGGTCAAGGTCACTGTCTAGTCAGAGACGTTCAAGAAAACACTTCCCTAAACATATAAGGACGCATAGGCGTCGTGGTAAAAGGTCAAGGTCACAGTCAAAACGGTCTAAGTCCAAGTCCAGAAGAAAGAAAAGACCATCGAGGTCAAGATCAAAGTCAGCTTCGGGGTCACGATCCACTTCAAGGTCAAGGTCAAAACAGAGTCGTTCTAAAAAATCAGATTCCAGCAATGTCAAGAAAAAGGATAAGAGCTCCTCAAAGAAAACAGACTCTGAAGTTAAGAAGAAAAAGGACAGAAGTAGATCAAGGTCATCTTCAAGTTCAAAGTCAGCTCATTACCATTCAAAGAAATCAGACTCTAAAGTTGTGAAGAAAAAGGAAGGAAGTCACTCAAGGTCATCTTCAAGGTCAAGGTCAGCTCATTCAAAGAAGTCTGATGCAAACCTGCTGAAGAAAAAGAAACATATTTCTTCAAGGTCGACTTCCAGGTCAAGGTCAGTTGAATGCCACTCGAGAAAATCTGGCACAAAAGTTGTGAAGAAAAAGAAGCATGATTCTTCAAGGTCAACTTCACGGTCAAGGTCAGTGAAACGAAGTTCAAGAAAACATGACTCTAAGAAAAATAAGTCTCAGAAAAAGATTCACAAAGATTCCAGATCAAAGTCGAGATCAACTTCCAGATCATTGTCAAGGTCAGCCTCAAGGTCATCAAGTTCACATTCCAAATCTCATAAGAGGAGAGTTAAATTAAAAACAAAACATGATAGATCAAGGATGGTGCACAAACATAAACGTGGATCGTCATCTAGTTCAAGGTCATCATCAAGGTCACATTCTAGATCTTCCCATAAAAGGAGACTTCAGACAAGGCGTGCTAAATCAAAGATACATAAACATAAACGTCATACATCTTCTAGTTCAGAATCACAATCAAGATCTCCTTCACGGTCAAGGTCACGTAAATCAAAAGGAAGATCAAGGTCACAGAAAACAAAAAGAAGATCACGAAAACATCATCACTCATCATATTCAGACTCAGATAGCGATTCTTCGGTGGACAGATATTCTTCAAAGCATGGAGATCCCCGAAACACCCTAAAGCTTTGCGTTTTGATGGAAAGTCAAATTGGTTATCTTTTAAAAAGAAGTTTGATAGCTACAGAAAAGTGATGAAATGGTCAGAGGCAGAAAGCAAAGATTATTTGATGTGGAGTCTGGAAGGAAAAGCCCTTGATTTTTTCACAATAACGGCATCTGATATCGAAAAATATTCTTTACGAAAAATAATGAAGAAGTTAGAGGCTAGGTTTGGTGTAAAAGAGTTGACAGAAACCTCGAAGGCAAGATTTCGTCAAGCTTTCCAGAAGCAGGATGAATCATTGGAAGATTGGGCGGACCGTGTAATGACTCTTGCTACTCCAGCATTTGTAGATTTGCCAGAAAAGCACCTGAAACAAGAAGCCATTGCTAGATTTTGCCAGGGTTGTATTGACAGGGATGCAGCTAAACACGCTTGTTTTGAACATCCTAAAACCATGGAAGAGGCATTAAATTTGGTAAAACACCATCAATATATTTCTCAAGCGGTTGATGGAAAGAAGGCAAAGAAAGAAAATGAAGCTTCAGTCAATGCTGTGCAATCCCCATCAGAAGCTAGGATTGAACAACTTATTGCTTCAGCATTAAAAGATTTCGCAGAAAAACTACAGACAAGCTCTCAATCCAGTTGTCAATCTTCTTCAGACACAGAACAGAATTCAGACAGTAAGAAGAAAAGTTCCATTCAGTGCTTTTTCTGTAAGAAATTCGGACATATGAAGAAAGATTGCAGAGTCTATCAAGCATGGCGTAGAAAAAAGCAGGAGAACAAGTCAGAAGATTCTGAGGACCAAGGTCGGGATAGGAATCCCACACAGTAAGGAAAGGCCTTTAAAGTAAACAGGGGAGGAAAGAGAACAGGTTCATCAGGTGAAAACTGTTGAGTTGAATCTTCACAGTCCAGTCAGATCACTCAAGTTTAACTGAGTTGTTGAAGTAAAGGAAACAGGAAAGGTTACCGGTGTCAGGAAATACCTTCAGTGGTTACCGGTGTTAGGCATTACCTTTGGAACCTGCCCAAGAACTGTTCATAGCCTTCAACCAGGGTGATGAGACTGTGATGTCAGAAGTACAGGAAAGAAGGTTACCGGTGTCAGGAGATACCTTCAGAAGTCACCGGTGTCAGGAATCACCTGTGGAACCTGCGCAGGATGCTACATTCGGAGATCAAGACTACTCTGCCATGATGGATGGATGCTCGCTCCCAGACTTGTAGTCAGGGAAAGAGATCCTCAAGAAAAGAACCTCAAAAGAGGTAGTCAGGGAAAGAGCCAAGAAAAGAACCTCAACAGCCACAACAGATGGATGCTCGCTCCCGGACTTGTAGTCAGGGAAAGAGATTCCCACAGCGAGAGGTTACTCTGCTATCCACCAGATCTGTCCGAGCCGAGACTTGTAGTCAGGCGAGGAAGATAAGCTACACAGTAAGAGGTTACTCTGCTATCCACCAGATCTGTCCGAGCCGAGACTTGTAGTCAGGCGAGGAAGATCTTGGACGGCAGTAATCTATTCCAGTTGAGCTGGGCTTGTAGCTCGCTCAAGAGAGTGGTCATGTCAACATCCAGGTGAGCTGGGCTTGTAGCTCGCTCATGTCAAGTTCCAGCTCATGAGATGTTGCAGTCAAGTCAGCATCCAGGTGAGTTGGGGTTATAGCTCGCTCATATCAAGTTCCAGATGAGCTGGGCTTATAGCTCGCTCATATCAAGTTCCAGATGAGCTGGGCTTATAGCTCGCTCATGTCAAGTTCCAAGTGAGCCGGGCTTGTAGCTCGCTCAAGTCAACTTCCAGCTGAGTGGGGCTTGTAGCTCGCTCAGGTCAACAGAAGTCAACGACAGACTTGTAGTTTGTCGCCAGAAGTCAACGACGAACCTGTGGTATGTCAACAGCTAAACAGAAGAGCGGCCATGTTGTCTGTTCAGACGTTACCAACGAGCCTATGGTTTGTCAAGGAGATTCCTGTGGACTTGTAGTTCACAACAGAGTCCTGGTTGATGTAAGCTACACCAAAGAGGTAAGGTATTGTGTGTGGACCTATGGCTAGCACATCTCTTTTCGGCTTCCCAGCCTGGGTGGAGCCTTTCATCATAAAGTTGGGAGGAGTGTAGTGACGCATCGTCTTGGCCCGATTCCCGGGTCCGGATGTAAGTACCGGGGATTAGTAGCACTAGAAGCAAATCAAGGGGCGATATTTATCTACTTCCGCCAGACATGCGCAGTTAGGTGAATTACACCTGAGCGTTTTGCACGAATCCAGAGCGGTGACAGACAGCGGTCTCAATTTCCATCCCTCTTGCCTTGCTTCTAATCTACAAGGGAATTGTATAGTTTATAAAGGGGTAAAAACACAATAATACAATGATTCCAATTGATTTATTTTATTGATGCTTTTATTACCGAAACTGTTTCTTAATATTCGGTGGGTAAACCATTCCTTTCATTGAAAAAAAATATGGCAAAGCCAAGGTAAACTCTTAATGTGCCGAATATGTTGACACAAATTTTATTCGGAGACATCAAAGCGACATACTTAACAGTCAGAACTAATATGTACAGATTATTCACGCTCAATGAGAGGATTTATTTGTTAATCATCGCAAGTTAGACCCACCATTATGGCAGTTGGGTGTGTAAACGTACAACAGCATTGTCATATTATAAGATCCGCGCCGTGATAATTGGCAAATAATTCATATGCAAATTACACATGCGCAGACCAGCTAGCGTCCTACCAGAAAATATAGGTTGATTTATAAGGACCTCTAACAATCAGTCGTAGACTTTCCCTATTGGCTTCAGTACAACTTGATCTTACAAAATATGAAAAATCCCGGCTCTCGGTTACCAGCCGATGCTTATCAATGCAGTTTTTGAATGAGCTGCATGTATATCTGCATTGTTTTATCACGAATTAAAAAAAACAAAAACAAAAAAAGATGATTCAGCGCGGGCCTTATCTTATTCCATCTGTTAAAAGCTTCAAAATTTTGCGTTACAACCGTAAATTACATTATAGTATATTATACAGTGGTAGTCCTTAGTATATTCATGTGCGTATCTGACCTTTTGAAGCTAGTAAACACCCAAGTGTTCGTTGAGACTTTAAATTTTCAATATGAACTGGAAGAAAGCGTCTCGTCACGATGATTTACAGGTTCTTTTTTTACATAAAATATTTCACATTTTCGAGTATAAAAATAAGATACGCATGTACAGTAGTCTGAAAAGGAGATTTTACATCCTAGTTAGAATTCGTCTACTTTCGATAAACTCTTTTTATAATTGCTATAGGCTTTTTGTGATTTTCATGCAAAAAAAATCTGGAATTTAAGGGTGGGTGAATAGCCCTCGTATTGTCCCTTATATGATACTGTAAAATGTTTAAAGACGCTTCTTTAATTGGTCCAAACAATGCTTTATCCTACTAGCCAAAATGAATTGAAAATATTAACATCGAAAATTTCATCCTTTTCAGCGTGCCAATTAAGGAAAGTTTATGCCTTATTGCTAGAGGTCCTTTACTGATAAAAATATAGTCTTGTTATCTCATACACGGATGTCTGGAAGTAAATAAAGCTTTGGACATATTTTCTACATACTATGAAATTCCTTTTCCTTGTACCATCGTAACCTGTTTCTTCTCTTCCACAAGGCTTCGCCTACCTGTATTTTTGTCTGCTGTAAAAACTCGTGCATATGCCATCCCTTTTCCTCTACGAGCGAGTATATGTATATTCAGTCCAGCTGCTCAGCATAATAATGATTCTGATTCTCAGTATGTACTGCATAAATTCACAGTAAGTGCAAAGATATACAGAGAATCGTTTTCTCTTTTTTATCTTTACCCGTGACTGCACTTTTCTCTCCCCCTCCCCCCCCCCAACCCCGAACCCCCTACCCCGCTTGTAGGTCATAACTTTCTTTCCTTCGTATCTCAAGTACATACTAAGTTTAGCATATACACTTTGTATAGTATTTTACACATGATGCTTCTTGAGAAACATTGCAGATGTGTCACACGTAGATTTTTGTTTTCGTATTTTGAGCTCTGTTCATCTGTAAAATTTGTTATTTTACCACTTATTCATAGTTATCTTGTTCAGCGCTACCTTACTGTAATTAGTGTTCAGTCAATATTTTCAGCCAATGAAGTCGCACAACTTTTCAAATAATTGTCAATATTAGATCTTAAGACAGCCTAAATGTATAATTTGTGTTAAACCTGAACAATTAATTTATAAGCGGCCCATTAGCTGTGTGCATGCGCAGCTGAAGTAGTTCAGCGCCGCTCTAGTCAAAATAGGTGATCTTTCTTCATTGTTATAGAACGTATTGGATAATATTCAATAACCTGATAACAAAATATTGCCTCCACCAAATTAAGAGATGTTTAATGATAATTCTGGGGTTTCGTCTCTTTATTTCCCATAAAAGCAAGTATTACGATACCTTATTGATAACATGGAGATTCTTAAGAGTCAAAACCATACGTTCTGTGAAGCAACAAAACAACAATGTGTGCTCTCATCGGGTACAAATGTTGCCTGAATACTAAATTGTTAAGTGCTTATTAAGTAAATCGTGTTTTAAGAAAATATATTATTTCCCTTTTGTCTAAAACACGAGTCAATAAACACTGATTCATGCAGTCAAGGCGACTTAAACTGTTTATGATTGTGTGTGTCTACTGGCAAATATTGGTGTCACCGTTAAGAAATGGGGTCAATAACGGCCTTGAGTGACTCACAGTATAAAAGTAAAAGGATAGAAGTCCTATTATCCTTGACTTCTGAATGATCAGCATTTTTCCTGGATACCTGTCTCATTATTATTTGATTATAATCTCAGACCGTTGAATTTCATACCTCTTACTCACTTATTTGTATAAATGATTGATAAGAAATGGTAATTCTGTATTCTATCTAAAATGTCTTACACTAGCCGTTGACACTTCCTGTCAACACAGTCTGACCCGCGCAGGACCCGGTTGTGTCATCGTTCCTATTGTTATGCCATTTTAAATACCGGGTAAATACTTTGAAGAATGCTTACATTGCAGGAGAAAATTATTGGAATCTTTTAACATTGCAAAGGATTGCAAGACTTAATTTACGTCCAATTTTGCATTCCCTGTTAAGTTGCTTCTATGACGTTTTGCATGACGTTGATTAGAATCGGAGAAATACGAGGATCAACCCTTCACCCTTGATGTTCAGCTCCAACTGCTGAAATATATCAAACTAAATTTTCTGGTCTCATTTTAAGAAATCAGTAGTTTGACTTAACAGGAGTTGAAATGTAAACTTAAAGAACAAGAAATTTATCTTGATGTCAGCGGATACTTTGAAAAGCAGTGCTAGAGAGTCCACAGTACATTTCAAATTTAACTGTTCACTGGTGGGTCCAGCCTCAGACTTAATGGTGGTTTCGACTTAAAAAAAACTGTCTCCTTAGTTGGCTTAGGACTTGGTTGGGACTAGATAATATGTCTCTGATCGAGCCAGTCGGTGCTAAACTGTTGGGATTCAGTGTTGGTCTTTGCCTCACTGTGGAGTGCTCATCTGGTTCCATGTCAGTATTCAAATCTGATTTATATGTTTGCTGTTTCGATCCATCTATGGGGTGAGAAATCCTTCACAACTTCAGAACCTGTGTGTATATGAACCAAAACTAAATCCGGTAATTTATTACAGAGAGTTCCACGGCGGTGCTTTTGTGTGATTTTACTGTTATTATAATTGCTTGTGGGCTTTGTTTTAGTCCTTAACATTTTATGCATTATTTAGGATAGCTTGGATGACATCTGCTGGAAAAGAGCTGACCTCTTGGCTTTACTCTGGTCTTGTTTTGCTTTGTGTTTCCCTTTCCCATTTGGTATGTAGAGCAGGATATGAAAATTGTGTCGGTCATCTCACCTATTTTCCAAATGATGTTTACAGATACTGCTATTTTAAAGAATCAGTTCACTTATTATCGAGCATGCCTATTTTGTGGTACGTACAAACCAGCGGACCGCCTAAAACTCTAGCAATCTGTGCAGACAACGAAGACACATCTCCCTAGGCCGGTGTGATTCTTCGATGCTCGCAATTACATGAAGGTCCCTTTGAAATTTCTTTTGAATCCTAGTTTGTCTTCTGTAAACTATATATAACACATCAGTTGCACAAATTAAATAGTCGCCTTTATTTACATTCCTTTAACAATTATTCTTTTTCATGCCCTTTTTAATTAACAATATGCTGGTAAATGCAACATTGATTTTTAATACCCCTGCGTTGACTTTCAAGATGGCAAATGATCTTAAATCAATAAACTTACCATTTTTAGATCGGCCTTTTGATCTCTGAATCGTTAAATAACCTTTTTTATTTACTTTAATATCAAATAAATTGTATTTAAATTTTACAGCCAATAAAACTTTATAGCTAGAATATGCAGATAGATCCATGCGGTGGTAGGTTCTAAAATATAACTGGAATTTCGACACTTTTGATAAAACCACATCAAAGGAAAACGTGACCTATTTGTACCACATCAAAGGTAAATAGTTGACCTAATTCGATAAAACGTCAAAACCGCATTGACGCACTATACAAGTCTTTTGCATAACATCACCGATAGATCTTGTAACGTGTTAGTCACTTTTAATAATTAAAACCACTTAAACCTACACAACAAAGTTCAAAATAAAGTTTTGATTAGATTAGCTCAATGGTAAATATTATGGTGTACAAATATTTTCATGTCAGACAGTGCAAGTGTTTTGCCACAATTACCAACAAATGTTTTCGTGTCATGGGGTACTTGTGTTTTACCGCAACTTACGTTCCTTTGCAGGAGGTTTTGTGGCAAAGTCAGACAAAACGGACTATGCCAAACGTTTGTGTTTACCTATGGTCATTTGTTTACTGGCAAGATCAAAGCGTGTGTTATCTGGGTACCTCCCATCGAGTTCACATGTCCTGTTTTTCTGCTTTGTTTTGTTTTGTTGTTGTGTTTGTTTATTGAAACTCATTTTCATGACAACGACTTGTAGGGAATGTTTCCTTGTTCTTGTTCTAGGTATATTTTGCTTAGTGTAACATATTTTCAGACGTTGTAGATAAACGGCGAAGGACTTCGTGTATATCAACTTTTGCTAACCTTATATCCTGATGCTCATCAATGGAGTGAGTAACTTCTATATTCTTGTGCCTCATATAAACTTTCCGAGAAAATTTGGAATGAGTCCTAACACTCTGTATGAGCCGATTTGCAATAACAGACGCTCTGACAAAGAACTAAACCAAAATAACTGCATTTGAACGGTCAGTAGAAAGACTATTGGCGGTTTTAACTAGTCAGTTGATGTATCTGCATCAGACTATATAAGAGCCACGACACGACAAAACCAACAATGTGGTTGTGCGCCCAATGCAGACTCAGATCAGTCTGGCCATCCACCCAGCCTGATCAGACTCTTCGCTAAGCGCTTAAGGATTGCTAAGGGTCTAAGCTACCTCCATGCGGACAGCGAAGACTCTGATCAGACTGGGCGGATGCCCAGGCTGATCTGAGTCTGCGCTGAGCGCACAACCACATTGTTGGTTTTGTCGTGTCGCGGCTCAAATTATGTTGTTCAGTTTGTATATTTATGCAAGTTGAATCATATTTTTGATGCAGATCAAATTAACAAATGAGAACGAAGGACCAGAGCCGCCGTAACAAAGATGCATACCGGGTATTCGATTCTATATGTTTCATAAAATGATTATTTGAGGTACGAAATGTAGTCTTGAGTATATTAGCATTTAAAGTTGCAAGGTCTGCAAATCTGACCCCCTTCAATCCATTAAAATAACGTCACATTCTACCAAGAACATAAATTTCAGCGTGCCAGCCAACTCCTA
This sequence comes from Ctena decussata, assembly GCA_963989385.1. Taxonomy (NCBI): domain Eukaryota; kingdom Metazoa; phylum Mollusca; class Bivalvia; order Lucinida; family Lucinidae; genus Ctena; species Ctena decussata. Next base: position 53,897,343 of record OZ022501.1, on the reverse strand, counting down.
GTAACTATTTTTCGCGAGCATTTATTAAAAATGATGTTTAAACATTGTTTATTTGTAAAAAAATTTCAAAAAGCTATAACTTGTAATTAGCAAAGTATTCCTATTTTGAACCCCTAACTTTGCTTGAAAGGATTTCAACTGAGTATTCTGGTTCTAAAAATGGATACTGAGATGAGTAGCACCACCCAAACAGGCTAAAACAAGGGTCACAAAGGATTCAATGTGCATAACAGGACTTATCAGAAAAGATTATAACCACTGCAGGGACTTATTGTCTGGAAGCCAATAAATATAAAATCTGGAAAGAATGCTCCTAAATGGGCAATTTCTGCCAATATTGATTTGTTTTTTATTTTTATTCGATGAAAGCATGCTCAAATACTGTTTTCCTCAAAAAATGGTTCAGGGGCAAAAATACATTAAACTTGCAGAACTTGCATCTTTAATTTAGTCTTAGTATCTCTGATCGCTATGAAACTATTACTTACATTATTTTACTAAAGTTACCGTTAAACGCTCATTTTTCATTTTGGGACATTTTCTTAACATATATGTGTCATACCCCATTAATCATTAATTTTTGCGGTTTCAGCGAGGCTAATATCTTTTTTGGCAATATTACTTTCTTAAAATTATCATAAAATCCTATTTTAAAGACTCGATTCACTTTTAAGTTCTAAGCTTATTATATTTTCATTTTGAATATAAGACTCAAGAATGATTATTAAGTACGAACTTTCTTAAACACATTTCACAGGATAAACATAGTTAAACTATTTGTCATAATTGAAACGATTCCTTAAAATGCTTAATTGCAATTTTACCTTTCATTATCAGTTTTTAAAAGTTCTTAATACAAATAAAGAATTCACCTTCCACGAAGCGGAAAAAATCTTACAGACACAGCTAGACATACAGTCTAGCAATGATGTACCCAGTAAAACCAACTTATTTGTTAATGGTAGGACAAGAGTTAGTATTTTGAATACAATATCGATAATGGTAGATTTAATAGACAACTACTGAATGACAAACGTGTTTGCAAGCTGACCTTCCACGAGAAAAAGTATAATACTGGATGTTCGAACAGAGAAGACTTTGTTCAGTCTGCGCGAATGCGCAGGCTGATCTAAGTCTTCTCCTTCGCTAAATACATCATCCAGGCTCCGACGACTCTTATACAAATACAGAAGATTTAAAGTGGACCGCTTCTAAGCAAAGGACTTACCGAGTCCCCGCTATTTGCACATTTCCCGTGGCGCGGCTCATTTAAGTTCACGGTGAAAGGATGGTATAATATTTGTCTTATTTTTCTATGGTATTGTCCTGCCATAAGGCCCTAACTTGCTTTATTTTTCTTCTTTAAATAATACTGTTGATATAGTCAGGTAGTTCAAGTACAGTGTCTATCCTTCCCTGGTTAAGATTTCTGGATTTTAATAAGGAGTGATATTAAATTGTAGACCATCTTAAAATGAATTATATCAAAAGTAAATATATTCAATTTGTTTGGAAGGAAAATCTTTAGAGTGTCAAATTTGTATTCCTTTAAGTAAATACTTGAAATAAAATTGTTATTTTCAATTGAACCCTACTTTTGAAATACGGTCCAAATTTTCAAATTCTTGAACTTGAATTTAAAGATTGGTCATGTTAAATCGATGACTGTTCTTTGGCATCACCATGGGAAGAAACCTGATGGGTAATGACACTATCGAACTAGGGCTCTAGCTTATTGACTTTTAAAATATATAACCACTTGTTTTGTTTTGTTTTGTTACAAGCATGAACCTGCCCGAACTTAATGCCCATCAAGGAGTATCCAAGGTCTTGCTTCCTCAGCGTTTATATATAGCATGTCTTACATGCATTATGGTTACTCTTTTTTCAGACCCTTTTGTCCGTTTATTTCCTACTTCTCTTTCTGAATGTTCCCCTTGTGTGAATGTGGCTTGTTCTGGGTTTATCTTCATAAAATTTTGCTGGTATCGGTAGCTTAATGTAAACTCTGCATGCTTATGAAATGCCAAAGGCGTGTTACCAATATCGCAGCGCAGGAAAGCAGAGATCTAGAGAACGTGAGAACTTGATGATAATTCCTAGCTGATCTGAGTTTATTTTGTAATAGAGATATCTCAGAAGTATCATCAGTATACGTCATCCAGGGATCACAAATATAAGATAATTCGAATGTGTCAAATGCAAGCAGTTGCCAATCTTCGACTACAACAATATCATCCACATGAATAAATTGACACACATGCATGGCAAGCTTGTAGATGACGTTATTTCGTAGAGAATGTAAATATTGCACATTTTATGCAACCTTCACATCAAACTTGCGTCTACAAATGAGCCGCGACGTGACAAAACCAACAATGTGGGCGTGCGTCCAGCGCAGATTCAGATCAGCCTGGGCATCCGCCCAGTCTGATCAGAGTCTTCGCTTTCCGCATGAAGGTAGCTTAGTCCCTCAGCTACCCTTTAAGCGCTTAGCAAAGAGTCTGATCAGACTGGGTGAATGCCCAGGCTGATCTGAGTCTGCGCTGGGCGGACGACCACATTGTTGGTTTTCTCGTGTCGCGGCTCAAATGTGTTTCAATGACATCCCTTGACATTGTAGCTACACGTACAGTCCACAACGTGTCAATGTATGGATAAAATATCAATTAAGTTGGAAAATTGTCACATGCCTAATTGCAAGTGTTCGTTGACAATGATATTGCTGTATAGTTGGCATTAATAGTTGTGACCTCCCATGTGGCTCTTACAGAAACTGCATCTAGCGGGAGTCTTTGTGCAATTGGTCTGTTTTATCTGCATGACACTGTGTAAATACCCTGACGATTAATGGTGCAATACATTGCCATATGAAACTGACCATCACACATATTCATGTTAGGCTGGATCTTTTGTTCTTCAACTCTGCAAAATTAAGCGATATATATATCACTTTTTATGTACATTGTAAATCCATCAGTTTCATATTTTTATAGTAACTGTTTCGTTACTACTAAGCAATAGGCTTATCGTCAGATCGTGTTCAACTGGTGTAATTGTGTAACTTATATTGCATAAAGATTACTTAAGCTTAGCAAAATACGTTTTAGACATAGTTAGAAAGGGTAATGCACAAAAAAGCCTGGCCACACTTATGACATCGATGTAATTTCCTGGAAACAACTAGCAACAGCTCCAAGAATGTTTTATTAAAATCAGTGAAAAAAATAGCGACTGCCGTCCTTGTCAAATGATACTCAATTAAACTGTCTCCACTTAATCTACCAAAGTCTTTATCTATCTGAATACATTCATTCAGCTTGTTGGAAAGTCATTTGTCATTTCAAAGAGCTCATGGGTCACTGTCTTTTATTTTCTGTAAATAAGAATTATGTTTGATTTTAAATCGTAATCTGATATTATTGTAATAACTTATCTTAGTTATTTACTTTGACAAAAGCCCATCTTATGCTAATATATCTAATGTAAGTCATTTAAAAGTCTGTAACAAATAATCTTACATTCTTGCACGTTACAACTTTTAATAGTATTTGCTTATCCACTTACGGATTTAGAGTTACTATTGATGAGAATATTGAAGGCTTGCCTAGAGAGGTTAGTACGCGTGACGTTGAGTAGTTATAACAATAATTGTATAGATCCCTACAGTATAAGAGGTCTGTAAGAATACACCATTTGTCCGAGACAGCGATCTAAATTGCTGCTTGGTACTTAGTAAAATTTGGTCCGAAAAAAATAAAATCCATTCTACCAAATATAGCATTTTAATGGTGATGTAGGACAGCGCAGCAAAAAAAAGAGCCACTTTCCAAACAGCTAACTAAATGTTTCGAACTACTGCAAAAACAAAGGGCGAGGTTTGGTAGCAATAAAACATGTTTAAGACCCCCCGTTATCTTTTGCTGACCGTTCCAAGGCGGTACTTCTGTTGTGGTTCCTTGATGTTACATTGTGCTATGTCCGTTTGTCTATGTTCTTTGGCGGTTTGATTATCTGTTTTGCTATCCAATCTGCCTTTTGTTTTGTTTTGTTTTGTAAGTTAAACATAAAATAGATGAAAATAGATGTTGATGCTGTTTTTGATAAGGGTAGCTGAATGACCACCTGTTCGGGAAAGAGCATTCGGTTTACCGTGCGTGTCTTTCGTGAACTTTTGTCAATTTTTCCCAGTGTATGTGCTTCTTTCCCTTTTGGTTTTGAGAGCGGGATGTGGGATTTGATTGTATTAATTCCTGATCATTGTCTATCTTTTTCCTTTTCAGTGCCAAACAATATCTCATTACACGAGAATGTGAAAACATTCTTTGTATTACACCGCTGAAAATTCCTTGTAAAAGCCAGTGTTCTTCTGTATATTTTTTTCGTGCATATGTTTTGTGATAACATTAAAACTATAATGTATGTTGGCAGTTCCAAACAGGCCACTTAATGCCGCATAATGCGTATATCAAAGACACAGCAAAACGATACTAAGCGAAGTAATCCAGTTTTGATATGTGTCTGCAGTCAACGGCGGAAAGCAACACTTGAATTTGGTAAGATATGTTGGTTGTATTTTTTGATGATATACATAATCACCTTTAACAGTACTTTCATTTCCAAGTCAAATATTAACAATTTTAATTCAATTTTTATTTGAAAAAAAAGCGAAAAACCCTTCTTTCTTTCTTTCTTTCTTTCTTTAATGAAATCTGTTTCCGAAGAGAATAGACTATAGATCTACCACTGTTCACTTTAATCCTTAAAGTTATTGATATTTGTTGAAAAAGGTAACCAGATAATTAACTTAACTTGAACAAATATTTGGAAAGTCCTTGCCTGTTTTAAACTGGCACATATGTCTGTAATATAAATTATGATTTTACCATTAAAATGTGGAGTGTGAAGTTTCGACTGAGAAATGTTGTTTCTATTTGCTTAATCTGTTTACAGAAAGCTAAGTAAATATCTGTATTTATGAAGTATTGTCCCTCGTCCCTATTCTTTAAACGGCATGACAATATGAGGCTCTCAAAGACCTTTCTTTTGAGTATATATGTTTATAATCAACTAAGTTTGCGTAGAAGCTTTTGTAAGCCGTTTTGCGGAACGCTTTCTGTATGTATACTGCTACAAACTTGCCCGACTACACTATCCAGTTGAGGGATTTTTCTGGAAAAGTTCCTCACAGTGTGATATAAATTTTACAAAAGACATAGCGTTTGAGTCATTTACAGGACGTGAAACCTTTTGTTGAGAAATGCATGTCTGGATACGATGACTAAATTATTATTCGTCTCTTCTTAATCCTTGCCCCATATTTAGTTTAAACATATTTTAATTGCTCAAATTGCCCATATTTTCCATTGTACAGTTTATTTTGCCGTTTCGGTCTCTGTTTCTTCAGTGTCGCTACTTCTGGTACATTATTTTGTCCTCTCTGAAAGGGCGTATACATAGTCCCAGTGTTGTTTCACTCCTCTTAAATATGCTCAAACATTACATTTCTAATATTTAATACTGGAGACGATTCGTTGGCCTTTCCTTCTCACGCTTCTGCAATGAATAATGTTATCACTTGTTTTCTCGATTCTGGTCACGTTTGTCAATAACACTTCCTGCATTTTGTCTCTAAGATATCACACTGAGATTATCATGACATTTATTAATATCATTATGTTACCCTCTTATCGTTAACTAGTCAGGTCAGTTAGTTTCCCAAGTGCTAATAATTGATACACGCTCATTCCGAAATTATTTTATCCGATGGACATGATTAAAATACATAGCATCTTTGTTTTACCATTGGAATCCTATATGACAATTATATTTCAGCTGTAACAGAAACGATTATACACAGGTATTTGTTTCAAACGGCTGAGCACCTCTACCGTATTCGCACCGCCCGTCCTACCTCGGTCTTCCCTCCATATAATTATAGACGTCATCGGGTTTATGGTATTAATCTTTTTAGTTTTGGTGTAGACTATCTATTAATTGCTTTCGACACGGTAGTACAGCCCATTGTTACACACAAGGCGGCTTGACCTTTATGCAAGTAAGAGCTATTCGCATAGATGTCGTGAGTGGTCATAAGCTATTTGCTTATATATCGTGAGCGCTATTCGCATAGATGTCATGAGCAGTCAAACTCGCATATGGTATCACAAGGTAGAATGTATCGCAAGGTACAGATGAATGAATGACTTGAAATTTTACGGCCTTTTAAACTGTATATCAAGCATGGAATGGTATGAAATTCCCGATTTAGATTTTCATGTCGGCTTTTGGAAAATAAACAAAGTTTTATATTAGATTTTTGTGGTTGCAATGCTTTATTGGATAAGCATCAACGATTAATAGTTGCTAAGCGCAGACTGAGCTTTTTGTGAAAGCAATACTTAATTCTAATATTTTTTCTGGGGATGGGAGGGGGAGAGTGGGAGGAAGAGGCAGGGGTATTATAATGGTTTTAAACACAGAAACTAAATCTTGGCGCAAACTGTTGTATTTTTGGGGATGCCGAAAGCCGTTGCCGATCAGCCGTTTGTAGAATTGCTGTCACTGTGTTGGACAAAGTCTTAACGCGATGATCATATGTAACCCTTATCGGGTATATGGTACTGATCTTTTAAGTGCTGTATTTTTCGGGGATTCTGAAAGCCGTTAGACGATCAGCCGTTTGTAGAATTGCTGTTGTTGGACAAATAGTCACTAGCTTAACGCGATAACCATTGAGAGGAGGGGTGGGAGGAGTGAGCAGGGGTATTTTAATTGTTTTAAACATTGAAACTAAATGTTGGAACAAACTGCCGTATTTTTATGGGATGCTGAAAGCCGTTTTGCCAGTTAGCTGTTTGTACAGTTGTGTAGTTGGAAAGTCTTAACGTGATGATCTTCAGTCAGCTGAAGATGAACGTTTTCTTTCCTGCAATACCTAAATTAGTTTTTCATAATTCCATGATATTTTTTTTTTCATGATTCCATGTCATAATCATTGACAAGAATTCATGTGTTTTTTTTTTTGGCCGGTCATCACGCACGTTTTTGTAGTTAATGATATACAATACCTAAAGTGCTGACACAGGTATTTTGACTTTTTGTTGGTCAAATGGGCCAGTTTGGCCTTAATACGGAAAAACATTCAAGAATGTTGATCGTTTTATCTCTTCAATCTAAGATTGCAGTCTCTTTTATAATATGTCATTGCTGAGAGATATAAATATTTGCAATTTGATTTTGTGTCAGCTTGACTTTGATTATAATTTTTGTCCTCCCCTAACCCAAATAATCGTGTTTGAATGAGAGCAACTGATACAGAAGCGATCTGTTGCGTGTTGCGATTAACCACTTGTTACAATTCAGTCTGTTTACTGCAATGTGGAATCTTAAGCTAGTGACCTATAAACACTTCATGCAATGCACTGTAGAACGAGCAAGCGCAACCTTGAATAAACTGTAAGGCTTTGAGTAAGCTTAATTTCAGTATGGAACTTCCATGTGTTGGTCACTAATAAGTAATAGTTAAAGCGAGTAGATTATCTCCCGCACAGGCGGACAAATCATGGTATAACTATTTTATACCACCCTTACCAGAGTAAACATTGCTCCTTGTGAACTATTTGAGCCACATCATTTGATTTCAAACAATGTGGCATTGGTGACAAGCAAAGTCTCTGGTCAGACTCCACTTGAGTGCAGTCTGTTCAGAGACTTCTCTTGTCACACTGGACATCAATGAAATTGGCCTAAACCATACAGCCAACAGTGAGGTTCCTATAGAATCGTGACCGATAAGGTTGATCTGAAGGCAGACAAATGGCTCTCGTGTACGTGTATACTCTTCTATGGTTTCTGACTTCTCCAGCAGTGCAATCAAGTTGGGAAGATTCTCTCTCTCTCTCTCTCTCTCTCTCTCTCTTTCTCTCTCTCTCTAGTACAGCAAACTTTCTTCCGGGATAAAAAAAATGAATGTCAAATTTTATTCTATGGAGAACGCTGGTACAGTAATTTCTTTTGACCTTAAAACTGGTTAAACACCTGCCTGTAGCTCTTTGTCTCCAATAAATGTATGAACATCGTCCATTTTCTATCTCCAATAATAAATGCCCAACTTCATATTCGAGACTTACGTTATTATTCAGATTTTGTTCAAGGTTTTGAATACCAAAGACATGTACATGTATATGCAATCATACAGAGCAAAGAGATTTTTTTAAGGAAATGGACATAGAACACTATAAGATTCGGCCGACGCACTGTCTGGGAAGCTACTGATCATGGGATATTTGTGCTGAGTAAAGGTCTAAAGCTCATGATTTCTGGGACAACCTCCTTTATACTGGCTAATATGATTATCACCAGATTGATTCTTGTCTAATCGTTTGTTTTCATATAATGCTTATCCATGGTGCCTCGGCCATACCACCTTTCCTTAAGACGCCCTTCAAAGCTTAGTGGCGTCTATTTTCATTTTTATTCAAAATCATGATATACAATATAGATATAGCTGCATATCCTTAATGTATTTGATGTGTCAGTCACTTACTATCTCCTATCATAAGCGGCTTTAAAGGTCTTAAATACCGAGTATTTAAGAAAAATATTGTCGCCGGTGATTTACTGAATGAAAGCTGTTCAGCGATTATTAAATGTATATGACACACGATAATGATTGATTGCCGAAATTAATTCAAGGAATGCTTTTCCGATTTAAAAATGAACACAAATATTTTAATATGAAATTACATGGTTACATCTTTAGTCGTTTTTGCATTATTTAGAAAGTCTAGTTGTTGATAAAATATGGTTTAAACATATGACTGATGATAAATATTTTACTGACGGATAATTTTATCATGAAAGTATTTCCATGTTTGAAACTAGTAAACATAAGTGTCATCAGAAGGAACAAAATTTGGAACAGATTATTATTTTTCTATTTTTATACATAGTCATCTTGATATAAAGAAAAACAAAGCAATAAAGAATCGTATATGTAGACTTAAAATGAGAGACTGTAGTGACATATTCAGAAAGTAGCCAAAAAAGATACCTCGCAAAATTTCAACGACCAACATCAGTTACTGACTTTACTCCACTCATTATTACAATACAGTTCGCCTTATTTTGTCAACGACCGCGGCTACGTAGAACTTACCCGCGATATTTCATGAGCTGTATCTTTGTGACTCCGTCAGGCTGCATTTATGTTAGAGAAAGTTGTGGACTTTGAGTATGGCCTTTCATTTGTAACTGTCTATTTTTCGAAGAACAAGAAGTAAACATGGAACAGAATTTTCCGCCCGAACAAGCCTCTAACAAGACGGCTTTTATCTTGCCATAATATATATTACGGGCCGCATCGTTGCCATCTTGAAAAAGAAAACTGTGTTCTAAGATGACGATGCCAGCAAGATAATAGGATTATCCACACTTACGTCCACTAAGTACATGAAAATAGTAAGACAGTTATGCCCGGGACATGCTTATTCATGACGTCATCCGTATAGAACACACCTTTATTCATGGCAATGTTCTTAATAAACTTCCTTACATAACCTACATATTTAAAGTGAAGTTGTACACTTTCATGGAAAGCGGCTCTGTCATTTTCATTCTTGCCTCATTTTTTAATAGGGGTCAATATTTAAAGGAAAGTATTTTATCTTATAGGAGCAATTTCTTTCCTTTTACTAAGAGTAGACCCCTTTTTCGAAGGGCTACGTCGCCCAGCGAAGCAAAACAGGAAGTCGCGGAAGTTGATCCCCTTCGATAAAACGGTGGAAAAAGAACAGCATGATTGTACCTAGACATCTAAAAGGGATAGGGGCCTACGTAAAGTAAGCCAAAAAGTGGTACCATTCTATAATGGTTTATGGTCCTGTTCTGTCATTAGGTATGTGAGATGGGGTATTTGTTTTTGATGAAATAGCATAGTCACTGGACTGTTGCATAATAGGATTATGACACCTTATAAACAGGATTAATGCCCTTAATGTCGGTGATGTTAATAATGTTAATAAACTTCCTTACGTAACCTGAAAGCAGCCGTGAGAAATATTGTTTGAATGTAATAAACTGCAGACCGGACACATTTCCGTTTCATTCATACCTGTGCGATGAACATGTCGGCCAAGAATTTCTTCCTGTTCGATTCATTCAGATGGGTGTTGCCTCTGGTCACGTGAAAAAGTGTACTATCAAACAGAGAAGAGTCATGATCAGTTTCTCTCCCCGTCCGATCAGAGTCTTCCATGTTTAAATAAATCGTCAGTGGATTCTGGGGACTCTATAAACAGAAGCATGATTGCCTTTGTATATTTGCACAGATGTGCAGGCTAATTAGTGAATTTGCGGAAATTATTTTAATGTGAGCCTACCTATTTAATATATCAAGAGTCGATCAATAACATGATACTCAATACGGTGTAACAATTGTGAATACCCTGGAACTTTAAATACTGGGGCAGAATCGGTCTGAGTAAACAGTGCATACCCTGATCAGACTGCTCCTATAGGAGTAGTCTGATCAGGGTTGCACTGTTTGCCATTCCATCTGCATCTTTCAAATGCCCATATATATGAGGGGGGTAGGGGGATGGGAAGGGGGGGCACTTACGTCGATTATTTCGGGTGTCCCAAATTCTAGAATTATGACGTTAAAAGTCACAGGTGATATTCTGTTTGTTGTTAACAATAGCAATTACAGGTGGGGTGTGGGCGTGTCTCTTACTCGCTGTTCACCTGGTTATAGTTTTAAACAATTTTGCAATTCAGCAACTTCGAAATCAAATGCCTTGAATTTCATGCTCAAATTGACAACAATCAAGCAGGAAATACCAGTGTTTTCAGGGGGATTCGTTGCCGATTCAACAATGTCCGGTGTATTTTTAATTTATTTAATGCATATACATTATATGTAAAACGTCTGTACGTTTTGTGCATAGCTATACTGTACGTTTTTGCTCGAAAGGCAGTGGTTTGCGTCAAGCTGACGTTAGCATTGTCACTTAATGATATGGTTGCACCTTGTGTAAGATGTTTTGGTCACAAACGATAAAATGTATTGATGTGCAAAACTGCACTGACTCGAATAGAGTAACTTCTAAATCAAACCTTTTGTTTGCTCTGATGCAATGCAGCTAAGTGCGAAGCACCAAAGTCTTTTTTCAATGGTTTGATGCTAACAGCATGTTACCGTGGAAAAATTAAATCCTAGCTCATTAAGGCTTTAAGTAAACACAGAAATGCATTGGTACCACACAGCGAGAAAAGGCTAGAAAAGATCTTAACAAACACAAACATGTTTGTGATCCTTATTTTAAGTATATCAAAATGCGTTGTCACGATCTCTTTGATCAAGGCCTTATGTTGATTAGCTACTCGTTTGATCACTGTATCAATCTAATAAACATAAACTAAGCTGTTTATGAATGATTTTAAAACCAAAATAACCTATCGCTGAAGTTTTTCAGTTATTAGTTTGTTGATATTTTATCGACTAATTGTTTTGATGGTTGCCTGAAATAGTACCTTATTTTGCTATTTCTGTTTGTCTACGAATACAGCAACTACATCAACACATAAGCTCAACAAGTTGGTGTTTCACTTTTATGATCTCTGGGAGTCTGAGTGGAACGAGTCCATGGCTGCATCTCCTGGCACTGAGTCAGTCCGTACCCGAACAAATATTAGTTTTATACCGATTAACTATTACTGAGCCGCGACACAGAAAAAAAAACAACTAGGTGGCATGTGCGCCCAGTGAAGCTGCAGATCAGCCTGGGCATCCGCCTTGTCTGATCAGACTCTTCACTTTACGCCCAAAGGGCAGCCAAGGGTCTAAGCTAGCTCCATGTGGACAGCGAAGACTCTGATCAGACTGGGCGGATGCCCAGGCTGATCTGAGCCTTCGCTGGGAGCACATGCCATTTTGTTGGTTTTGTCTTGTCGCGGCTTATACATGGGCCCATAATACTATGGTGGTCTACAGTTTTCAGATGTCATTACTGTCTGCTTGACATTGTCCATCCCATTGTATTATTGGATAACGCAGTCACTAGAGAAAAACGCAACATGATCTAAACTCATGTAAATTACAAGCTGCTTTGTTTATTAATGGAGTCTTTATTCAATTTCCCCATCATTTCTGTATTGAATATGTTAAAACACATGCAAATGAAATTACAGGCTTATAAAATGTATCAGATCACGGGAGCACGTGTTTTAAGCATGCTTGAACTATGCATGCTCATACCACTCGGCGTAATACACAGTGTGTATTACGCCGGCTGGTACAGCCATGCTAAGTGACAGAGTTTGGTCAAGGCATACGCGTGTGACTGGACGGTGTAGATTAACGTTGGCTTCATTAGAGAGCTCATTTGCTGTCTAACGTCATCCCAGGAACCATAGACAGGTTTTGTTTCAGTACGGCTCACATCAGAAATTACACCACGATCAGGGTTTAAGTGAATTAGAGGGGAGAATGGTGATCCTAATGTGAAAGAACATTTTAATTGTAAGTGGGAAAACGCAGCATCTGGACAATGAGATGTATTAAAATGATATAATTAAGAAATTGGTTCTGGTTAGCAATAATAATATCTATAGAACTGATAACTGATGCCGTCCATATATATTGAGCAGCTTTTTGTGAACAAGAACAGTATTACCTAAACATGCTTGGTAAGCGCACGATTCCAGTCCCAATAGAAATCTAAAATAGTCAAACTTCTGCATATAGTTAGCCGAAATATAACGATGCTTTTCGACCTTTCTGCATAAAAAAACACGTATTTCCGCACAATGTTCGGTTGGAAGAAAAAGCACCGGTGGAGTTATTACAAAAAATCTGAAGATGGCCGAACCGTGGTTTGGCTAATTTCAGAAGTTTTGCGATTACGCCGTCACTTTGTCCATACGAAGCAATCATGTGTATGTTAGTCTGTCAGTGTAGTCGGGTGATGTTTTACTGCAAACAAATGTAGTTCTATACGGAATGCTAGGTCTATGCAGCTCCTGTCGCGTTTGCTATATTCACATGGTTTTTAATATGTTTTTCCTCATGTTTCATGTGTTCATGTCCTGAGAGAATAAAGTTGTTTTTTCTCTGTCTGTCTAAAGTTTGTACTTGTATGCTTGGCATATAAATTAGTTGAATAGATTTGTACATTTTGGCGACCCATTTAGTTTGAAGTCATGAAAACGAAAACATATTATTGATCTATTTTGGTGCAATTGGAGATCTTGTAAGAGATAGGTAACATTCGTTTCTCTCAGAAAAAGCAAAGATAGCATTATGATCCAACATGTTCGGGGGGGGGGGGGGGGGGGGGGAGAGGGGGGGGGGGGAGAAACAGGAAAGGCCTTCATGGTTTGGTGTTAAGCAAATCAACGCCACTGTCGGGATACGGGGTATGTTGGGTTTAACACCCTAATTTTCATCCACATCAACACAATGTCTGAATGTACCAGTGAGCTCTATGCTCTTTACATTGGCTACCTCTTTCCCACGCAGCGGTCGTGTTGGGTGATGGGTAACATTCAGTGTCTAGGCGTCCTCCTACGTCTGGCTGATAGTATGGTAAGGGGCGGTGATGTGGTTGTAGCACGAGCGGGATAGGAAGTTTTGTTTTTAACCTGGTCCATTCTATCTTCAGTCTCTTTCTCCCTCTCTTTGAGAGATGGTTCGAACTAGACTGAAAAAAAACTGCCTCACAGGGCCAATCAACCAACCAACTAACCTCTGGGATATACAAAGTGTATCGAATACTCGGGTAACGTATTCCTTCAGTGGTATCTGACACTCTACTAGCTCAGTTACAGCTGCGGGGGACATTGGTGAAATACAATCATGCATAGTCGTAAGTTTAGAATCGTAATAAAGTAACAAACACTGACGACGATTTCATAGTAGAGAAGACATTGCTATTTGGACCTTTTTTTCGTTTTTCACGTATAAGCCTTTAAGTAGTTAGAAGTCCAGTATTTCAAGTTCTGCTACTGACGTCTAGAATATCAGGGGACTATGATGATTGTTTTCAGAGATGAACAAACTTCCAAGTCACTAGGAGGTGTTTGCCGATATTTAACAGTGGCTTTGCAGTCCTTTGAAAACTGTTAATTTTAGCTTTGATTCTTATGGGGCAGTTTTCGCAGGGTTGTGAAATCGTACTAAGATGTTAAGGCGCTAGCCCACCAGGAGCTGGGGGAGCCGTCTTGCGTATAAAGCAGTGTCGGATTCTCCCGATTCTGCAACATCATGCTTTGTTGAATGTATCTTGTTGAGCACAACCACTGTTTTGAATTTACTTTTTACTGATCGACAAAATTTTTGCCCTAAAATTAATCATCTGATGGGGGTATCTGCAGTAGAATTGGGAACTACTCATAAAAAAATCTAAACACTGGGACAGATAGGTCTTACAAAACAGTGCGGACACAGCGTATAATGCTCATGAAGAAGCAGTCTGATCAGGGTCTACAGTGTTTGCAATTCCACCTGCATTATTTAGAAGCATTCACTGCACGGACAAGCCAAACTGTTCACGTTTTATGACAGTAACGGTGATTATTGTAGTTGTCGTGGGTTTTTGATTTTTTATCTGCAAGGGCGTAGCTACCATTACGCAAATACGCAGGTGCGTATTGAAATTTTGTCAAATTGACAAAATTTCAACACACACCTGCGTATTTTCATCCTGAAATGTTGTTAATTGGGCATAATTTAAATACTTACTGCCAACAGATCTCTGTTATTGCCCTCAAAGAGTATAAAACATGATTGTGCGTACTGTGTAAGTGGCCCTAGCTACGCCCCTGATCTGTTTTCATATCTAAGTTAGGGCAGGGAACTAACTCCACACTGTTTACTGGTGCTGGTTACCTATTTAAAACCAAATAAATGAAAAGAAAGTAAAAATAAATAGAGCACACGCCCTTGGCCGTACTAACCTACTAAAGTTATCGTAAGTAACTAGATTTATGGCAGATTTGTTAAGCATATAATACTTCATAATCAGGCGTAAAAAGCAAAATATAATAGCCATATCCTTTTTCAAAATAGGATGTAATTGTAGACGTTTGTTACTAACAGTTAATTTCCCCGTTCATAAACTGGTACAGTATTATACCGAAAGAAAGAAAACAGTAGCCCAAACTTTTTAATAGCATAAATTGGGCCCAATTACTAAGTAGAAAAGCGACAGAATCCTCTTTGATACCCATATACCCATATATATATAACCATTTCGTATCTGAATATGCTTCGTCTGTTTTGACTGTTTGGTTAAAAAAAACTATACCAATTTGCCTACCTCTGCTTTCGACCGATCTGGGACTGTTGCAAGTGATGTAGACCAAGAATTATGTAAAAACAGTTTTTGAAATTTTGCAGACGTATATTTTGCGTCTGATTTTTTGTTTTGGCACTAAAAGTGTTAATAGATTGAATAAATGTCCAGCAAGTATGCTAATGAATTAGCTTTGATTTAGTGCTCTAATTCTCGGTCGTTCAATTACCTTGCGTTTCTTTTCTCTCCTCTTTATTAAATTAGTGTCTTATTTTTCATCGATTTCCCTATAAAATAATAATGACTGTGCGACAAGACTATCGTACATGTAAATCAGGTCAATATTCGGACAGCTATTCTGTGAGAAAATATGGCGACCCAAATCAGACAGCTTATAAAGGAGCAGTGTGATCAGGTGCTGTACTGTTTGCAAAATATCATTTCAAATATCCTTTGATAGGAAAAATTGGCGAAGGCGGCATATAATAGTCTCACACAAGATGTCCGAAAATATGAGACGTCCGAATATGCATGTGCTGACGGAAGTTCTAATTACATTTGAGAAGTGCGATGACATGAAAGAAAAATAGAATATTATAACATTTTCGCTTCACAAAAGTCAATGACTTTCACTATTGATGTTCTTATTATTAGACAAGTTTGTTTAAACTGATGATATAAAATGTGTTAATGCTTCCGTTCCCCATCCCTATAGCACAGTCGACCAAGTAACCGTACGTTGAATGGTGCATACTTTGCAGTTTATTTTGCTATTATTATTATTATCATTATTTTTATTATTATTATAGATCTTGCAAGTGAACAAAGCTATTTTACCAGTTTTATACTAAACGCAGAACCGGATGATAAACTCAGATACTTATTACTACGCAGTATCACACCATGCATTATGCTTGAGACAGTTTACTAACCAAAAGCAAATTAAAACTAACGGAAACCTGTTTGGGGACATATGCAAACAGTGCAGACCCAGTTCATACGCCGCAAAATGCGGCTTCTGCTCACGGTCAATACTGTTTGCTACAGTAATTTCTGTGCAAAATTTAATAAAAGTGAAAACATTCACCAGAAAACCCCCAAAACTACAAACGGACTCATCCAAATGATAATGATAGACACGTTCACTGGTCAAAAATGGTTGAGACGGCGTAAATAAGAAAACACCTGTTGTCCCAACCGGTTATTTCATGGACAATACAACCAATAATAGTCAGTTCCAGTTAAACCGAATCCACTGTTTTTCATTTCTCCGATGCGTTCCATGTTTCCAGAGGATTTTCCTTCATAGTGTACTTTATTATACGAATGGTGAACTCAATGAAAATTCTATCAATAGTGCTGTATTAAAGAACAAGAATAAACAAACTCTTAATTAAAATATCGCTTAACACAGAGCTCATATCATCATTCTCAGATAAAACAGACAAACTAACACCTGTATTCAAATTTTAAGGACACTCAGGACATTTCTCAGTGCTGGTAATAGAGAACTGGGAAGACTGTGTTAAAACTCATTACCGGAATCAATAACAAACGTCTCAAGAGAATTTGGTCGCCAGAAACTATGGTTTAAAGCAAAAACAAAATAATGTGTGGGACAGATTTATGTAGGTTTCATTGGGTATGAAACCTTGTTGAAAACGAATCGGAATTAACAAAAGATTCTAAAATGCTATCATGGTGTTAAGCGGTGTATGAAAAAATAAAAGATGCTCGTGAAGAAGTCTCGAAGGAGTAGTTCGTATATTTCGCCATTTCACTAGAATACTTCAAACTAGTTGTAACATAACTCTATATAGTGTCACTTTCTCTATAAAATTTTGCAATGAACTTTGATTTGCTAGTTGGTATCACTGACTAGTTTGGATCGGAAGCGAAACTGAGCCGACCCATTCGGATGATGTGGCTAGATCTGTACTTATGTGCAATTGACGAGAAACCTCATCAGGCAGCTTCAGAATGTTAATAGGGATCTCCAGGTGTCGCAACACCTTTTACTATCTTACTATATCACTCAAATGGCTTACATTGTATAAGACGAAGATGCATGTTGAGGTATCATCTCAATTTCATTATGACCATGTGCTGTTTCGTTTCTGTTTCTTCTACCTTCCATGTCTTTAAGTGGGTTGTGCTTTGTAGTTGTGGTCGGTCCTGGGTATCGTCCGTATTGTCTATTGTTCTTTCAACTTTTGATATTCATTTTGATCAGTGGCTTGACAGCATATCAAGGTCTTCTGGCTTAGCAAATATGACTCTGCAGGGCACATTGGAAACAAAAAGAGAAGAGAAACAGAAGAAGAGGTGGAAAGACAACACTAAAGAGGGGACAGGATGGACTTTGCCAGCACCACTAGGGTTGCTGAGAACAGGAGCAGGTGGAAAGGGATTGTCACATAGCCATCTGTGGTAACTCAACGACCTTGCAAGGTTATGGGATAGAACAGATATAGATTCTCATATTTTGTTTCTTATCATACCCGGTTTCGTACAATATCGCAAGTGTTGCATTAGTCAGAATCTACATGTTTACATACAATTAGTCTTCAGCTGTCAAATAAGTTTCACACTGGATTATCCTACTTCCGTTGGGAGGATAGGAATGTACATACAAGAGTAAAGCCACACTATTATCTTCATTATGAGCTTGATAAAGTTTATATAAGTTCTATTTATCACCTTCGGGGTTGTATACATATGAGAATATTATTTAATTTTTAAGCTTGTTTGATAAATAAATGGTACATTAAAGAAAATAAATAGTGACAGGAAGCTGGGATTATGGTTTTACTGTCGTGACCTTTAGGCCATGAATAATTATAAGTAAATTAAACACACTATCAATAACTTACCCTTGGGTGGTCGGTCGAACGAAGGTGCTGCCAGGGCGCCCAACTAGCTTGGATAATAGTAGGGCAAGTCGTGCTTGTAGGGGGTGCGGGATGTGTGTTGTTTTGATTTGGTTTACTCTCCTGTATACGATCTCCCTTTTCTTTTTCCCTGGTACATGACTGGATATAAACTAAAATACTGTAACCAACCAACCAAAATCACTTACTAAAAGTCCTTAAATATCTGAAAATAAAAGATGGTTATTAGGCAGCATACAAAGTAATGAACTTCAGCATTCCAAGTATAATAATCGAATCCTTAAATAGTGTCACACAAAGACGAAACAGTATCATGTTGGCGTGGAAGCAACGTCTTGCTACTGCATGTTGACGTGACGGTTTTGTGCCATTGTGTGAGCCAACTGCCTTTGAACGGTCGGTAATATCAATGTGACTGCTTGCTGAAAATAGCAATCTCGCAGACACTCTGTATTGATGACTTGCGATCTTACGTCCTTTTCAACAGTATTTCAGTCATATCAGGACACTGGGAGGGTGATATTGAAAGGCTGTAAGCAATGGAACCCCGTTTACAATTAAAAATATTTCTGCCTCCAGAGGGAATCGAACCCGGGACCGCTGGCTAAGCAGGACAGCACTTTACCCACTGAGCTATTCTGTCGGACATTCTGTTGCAGATCCAAATAATGATTAAAATGTATGGGCACACTTCCGTATTTCCCGCCATTTCTGCAAAGAGGAACAACTAGTGTGATTTCATGTTTGTCTCCTGGACGACGAAGATCTTTCGAATTAAGATCTTCTCTTAAAGGAAACAATTTGCTCCTAGGGGAGCAAATTGTTACTTTCAAGAGTTGATCTTTAATAAGAAGGGAGGCAAAAATGAAAATGAAAGAGTTGTTTCCCATGAAAGTGTATCCATACACCTTACATGTGCGTTATTCTAGTCATGCTAAAGGAGATACATTTCTGTACATGCACTATCACACCAGTTCAACTGACCTTTGTTCTTTCATTTTTTTTTTTTTTTTTTTTTTTGATTTTTGTCCTGTTAGCTGGATTTTGATTGATGTATGCGCGAACGACAAAAACTCTGACCAGATCGCAAGGACATGAATGTTGATCTAAGTCCTTGAAATTCGTAAGTGTATATTATGCAATCCTTGTCCCTTTATTGATGTAATGCAAAATTCAAAAGCGTGTGCCCATATCAAGGAAGCCAAGTGCACTTAAAAGATAAAAGATAACCCGTTAATGGTTATCTTGCTGCCCACACCTTCCGGGTAGGTATAGGATGACCTTCTTTGGTGTAATAAAATAATCAGTATCAAAATACGCCGCCGCATCTGGATATACACTGTTTTCACTCTAGTCTCTTAATTCACAATATGATAGAGCTTGAATTCTTTTATATATATTGCAGACGTTAATTTTGTCTTATGTTTTTTGTTGTTGTTTTTTTTTGGCGATTTAATGGGTTACATGAGTTTTGCTCAAACTAATGCGTCGAAAGTGTTATCTGTTCAAATTTCTAGATGATAGTGTTTCCAACATTGGCCCCTTTACAGGACAGCTTAGATATACCAACACGACCTATAGCGTGTCCGAATGACTGCAAACGTGACTGTTTATGAATAAATTATAGGACCACCTATAATGACCGGCTAAACACCTAATGTGCGTGTAAAATGTTGTCTTGTCACACCAAAGATTTAATAAAGCATCACTTTCAGTTTCTACTATTTCTGTTGATTGGCACGACCTGTAATTAATTAGCTGGAAACTGAGTATTACCTGGCCGACTAAACGGCCACTGCCTTCGTATCAGTGTAAAACAATTCTGTATTAGAAAACGTCAGCTTTTTTATTTAGCTCGAAATATTTAGTTTCGCAATGAGCAAGGTCTACAGTGAAAATGGTGGTATAAAATATACTGAACATCAAAAGAAACGCATACAATGTATACGCCCAATTTATCTGAAGGTATAGGTATATGCTCTTATATAGACATTTTAAGTTACTATGGTTATGATATTCCGACAGAATGAGCACCTTAACGCATCTATATTCCATATACTTTAGAGACCAGAACACTTGCTTTTGTGATGGGGTTAAACTTTAAGATACCATACTTTCAGCAGCTGAATTTCTAATTCCATAAAATGCTCAGCCAATTATTTTCTCTAGACATAATGTCCGCAGTAAGGGTAAGAAACAGCGAAAAAATTAAAGCAGTCGAGTCTCGCGTTTTAGAGAAATAATCAGGTGAAAGTTGGCGGTAGAAACAGTACACTGGCTACCATTTGATTTCCATAGACCTTTTAACACCCTGTATTTCTTGTAAAGAACATAAACCATTCATACGAGTGGTCAAATGAATTAACAAAAGTAAAATAAAAAGATTTGCAAAGAAATTTTTCGTAGCAATGCAGAACTTTTAGTTGTATTGGACTTCCCAATTTGCTATTTGTTTAATTGCAAGGGAGATAATTTGACGTGTTCAACTTCAAACTGCTAAGAAGAATACCATGGTAACAAAATCGACTTTTTTTTAATACCACGCATTAGAGTCGCGTTTTGGAAACAATTTGTTATACTTCCAAAGGAAAGACAACTCTTACAACAATTTTGAATGCTTCACGATAAAATGAGATAACTCTTTAATCAAGGTTTAATTTTGCAAGAAGCTAAGTTTATATTGTTGGCAGACGTCAGTAGTGTTTTCTGCTAGGTGATTTAAAACCATAAATCAGCTGACAGAAAAAAACGGAACCTAAACTTGTAGGCGTTTCTTTTGGTGTTCAGTATAGTTTAATGTACCATAGTTCGTCCGCCTGTACGGGAGCCATAATTAACTCGCTAGAGCTCGTTGATTATCTCCTCGTACAGGCGGAAAAAATATGGTATTATTATCACTTAACTATACCTAAAGTACCGAAAAACCTAACGAAGTATTTCCGTTCCAATTCCACGTGTATATCGGAAATGATTGAATAACTTGTTTTGACATTTAATGATTAAACTTATATCGAATGGTAAATATTGCATGTATATTGATCTCCACCTGGAAATGAACACCTGTAAAATACCTACCTGTATCAGTTTTTGGCACTTCAATATCGGTGTCGTTGTTTGAAATCCTGGCAATATCAGTGTGGTAATACTTATTTCGGGTGACTTGATCTAGGCTAGACTGTGTTGACAGGGACTGTCCTTACCCGATTATCTAGTCGCCTGTCTTCCGCATATTGAGTTCGTGACAATGTCAAAAAGGTGTAATCTATCCGCAAAATAACAAACGGCCTGTCCCACCTGGAGAAAAGGGTTTTTAGGGCAGGCTTAGATTAGCCTGTGAATCCGCATGTTCCTATCAGCGCCCCGCCCCACTCCTCCCTCGCACTAACAACATTAAATCCCCGAGGATTCACTGTATGTACCAGCCGTGATGCCAGGATACAACCTTACACGATAAAAGGTTAGAATAAAGCTATGACAATAACCTCTTCGAGTACATTAGTCTTTATGTCAGTACATGGATATGATTACATACCCATGTTGGGTAGGTTGTTGACTGTTCAACACCTACGAGCTCTTCAGAAAGTATAAGGAAATGTATATTCTCTTTAGATTGGGCATGGCTCATTGCTGACTTGCCACGTTATCGGACCGAAAAAGCCTTTTTATAGCTCCCAACTTTTATCGCTCTAACTTATCAGAAGACGAGGTATTATACATGTGTGATAATTTCAATTTTAGCTAATTTATAGTTGTGTGTCAACGCAGGAAGAACTGTCGTATCTGCGTCTGTATCAGCCTTTGCTTTAGATGATTGTTCTGTCCGTTCAAAGAAGGGTAAACTTCTAATGCAGCTCCAGTTTATTGTAGTTCTAGCGATTTGGTAACCTGTATAGCTGTCCGCTTTGCTTTTTTTTCTTTGGAAATATGTAAAATGTGTGTATTATAATTTATGTATTTCATATGGCTTTTGATGTTTATTGTCTTTATATGATGTACAGTTCCTCTCTGTTAGACTGACCTGGATGCTCTCGACGGCTTGTTGTTTGCACTTCTTCCATTTCGTGTTCAGGTGACTCGGGTGGGTTGTGCACTGTCACGGCGAACCAACTTTATTCATGTATCATGGATCGCTAACGTGGTAACTTTGTCCTTCTGGATATCGTCATTCATATCTTTGGTAAAATATGTTTGCCACCTCTAGGCGAGCTGCGCTATACTGTTCTACCACAGCTGTTGGTAGTTGTTGAATGCTCGAATGAAATGGGGTCTTTTTGGAGATTTTATAGAGATATATCCTATTCTGGAAATAAGATATTTCGCTTGAGCAGGACTGCCAATAAAATAGCAGTCAAACTGAAACAAGCAGCTAAGACCGCTGTATTTAAACATGGTGCAACTTTTGACAATTTCTATGTTGCTTTGAATGTACCAAGATTGACATCTTTTATCCCCACAAGGCCAAACACGTTTGCCAAGATGAATTTAATTCCGGTTAAATATTTAAACGGGCCAGCTGGGGTTTGATATCAAGTCTTGTTATCGCCTGTAATTCAAATCCTGAGAGACATTGACTTTACATAGTTGATTTGACCTCGCTAGCATGTACAAGTCTTTAGCCAATTCATGCCCAATTTTGTAATGCCAGGAAAATTTATTTCTGTAATTTTAGACATATCCAATCACCTTTTGAAAGGATGTACTCTAAAATTCACCAAACAGTAGACATTGCGTTCCTAACATTCATAGAGGCAGTTTAGTCAACGTGTGTTGGTTAATTCACATCTTTATCACGGCTTTTCTATGACCTGTCGTAGAACCAACGTCTGACCGACCACTTAATTGAATCCCTTTTTCTGGAAAACAAAAAGTACGATCGAACCTGTTCCCATCAATACTGTTGTATTGGTAAAATAAATCAGGTAACACTTAAAAATCGTATCATCATACCTTTAAATAAGTTAAATTGCAGGTACCCCCGTATCCAAAAATCACAGCATATCAGCAATGTTTTCATGATTTGGACAGGACCACATTTTGGAATCCATTCAATATATGAGCCGCGACACAACAAAACCAACAATGTGGTTGTGCGCCCAGCGCAGACTCAGATCAGCCTGGGCATCCGCCCAGTCTGATCAGAGTCTTCGCTGTCCGCATGGAGGTAGCTTAGACCCTTAGCTACCTTTTGAGCTCTGAACGAAGAGTCTGATCAAAATGGGTGGCTGCCAAGGCTGATCTGAGTCTTCGCTGGACGCACAACCACATTGTTGGTTTTCTCGCGTCGCGGTTCAATTATGCTTGTCACTTGTGCGAATATGTAGAAAATGATAAACTGAACTTGAGAATGCATTATAAAACATCATTCTTATGCAGAAATTGCAGTTTCATTCACAATATTAAATTCTTCCCCAAAACAGTCCTAATCTTTGCGAGTTCTGAAAATAGGGGTGCATGTGCATTCGCTTCTACCAGGAAAAAATGGAATAATTGCATTGATCTCAAATCTTTAGAAATGATTGCAAGAATAATTGGGTCTAATAAATATAAGAATAATGTGCAAACACCATTTACTAATGAAGTGTACCAATTCACCTTAAACTCGTGACCCGCTAAATCAGATGCAAACGATGTTTTGAGACGATTATTTCAGTTATTTGCAAAACAGGTTAATTAGCAGTGACGAAGTTTTTTTTTTTTTTTTTCATAATTCTGTTGGAATTGGTGCATTAAATTTGCAACTGCTTAAGTATCTGTAAACACGCCTTTAAAGCCGATAGCATCAGATAGAGAGGGAAAAAAAGATTAATCAGTTGAAACTAACAAACATCTTTTTACTTCATGAAGAAAAGCTAACTGAAACATGCATAAATTACATTTAAACCCTCATGGGTTTTATCTTTTCCCATTCCAAAATTGTTCATTCTGTTGCGGTGTATGTGTCTGTTTCGTATTCAAAATGAGCTCTTCCGTTTGTCGTTCGTTTTCTGTCTTTTTTCAATGTCTTCTCGGTTACGTCATCTACTTAACGCTTTCTTCATCTACTTAACTCTTTCTTCATCTACTTTACGCTTTTCATCTACTTTACGCCTTCTTCTTGGTTGTTTTATTTGTGTCTGTAATTGATATTATTGTTTGTGATGTTCAGGCTAGCCCGTTGACCACCTGAGGAATGGCTGTTCATACGGCTGCCGCTGGTGTTGTCTTTGGTGGTGACTAATTTTGTGTTGTCTCTTTCCCACATGGTGTCTTGGGTTGGATCTGGAATTGAATTGTGTCAGTTCCTGAGAATTTTTCTCCTTACTTTTGTGATTGTGGCATTTCTAGGGTGTCTTTATATATATTTTTGCTAAAGAAAAGTTGTGGTACATGTAATAAGGAGAACGGTTTCTGTTTCAGGGGAAGAAACCATAGTTTTCTCTTTATTTTTTGTCTCCCTTGTCAATACGGGTCTAACCCGAAAGAAAGGAATTTGTTGCTATAGCAGCTAATCCTCTCCTTTATAGAGTTAACCCGATTTTATAGGGGCTACGTCGTACAAGAAAGCATACAGGAACTC
Organism: Ctena decussata; assembly: GCA_963989385.1. NCBI lineage: Eukaryota > Metazoa > Mollusca > Bivalvia > Lucinida > Lucinidae > Ctena > Ctena decussata. Next base: position 53,872,600 of record OZ022501.1, on the reverse strand, counting down.
ACTAAAAGTACATGTACCCCCTCTATTAAAAAGGCAAGAAGAAGAAGAAAAAAACATGAAGGTGTATCCATAATCATAAAAGCCCAGAGCAATGAAATCATATGAAATTCATTCCATAACGCATGTTATCAAGCGAAAGTTCAATGTCTGTTGTACAGATCTGGATGTATCGACAGAAATGGCAAACTTATTTTGTTTATTTTGGCCACCAATGTGTGCCGCGTTCGTCACGAGACTTCAGACGAAGCATATGAACATGCACTATCTCGATGCATTTGATATACCGTATATGCTTCTTGTGACCGTATATGCTTCTTGTGCACATGTGATCTATACATGCGAAAGATATACCTTCAAAGCATGTGTTCTAAATTCTCTCGACTTGCATAAGAAATTTAATCGTGGCACACCACTATCAAATTGATATTAACAATTCCCCTGAAATAATGGTTACCTAAGGTTCAAACTTGTGAATCACTCCCCTGACATAATGGTTACCTAAGGTTCAAAATAGAAACTTTGGTCTTATGAATCACCATAATTGTGATATTCCGAATACTGATTTTACAGATCCGGACAGATTACATGTTTCATTCAGTAATTATACTATATGTAGGTGTTCCTCTTTTCCGTTTTTGTTTCGTAAATTTTATTTTTGTTTTCATTATTGATTTTTAATATCAAATTATAGAACTTTTGTAGTATGCTTTATAACAAGGAAGTGCAACATATCACATTACACCACGTTGTTTTACAGCGAATCCAGTCATATAATTTTCATTAATCATATAAGTAAACCAGGATACTCTGATGTCATGCTGATATGGTGTGTCTAGACAATGTATTTTATAATCGTCACTTATAAAATGATCGCATGGACAGTAATAGTGTGCTTATCCGTACGTCTTACCAAGAATTACAAAGGGTTATCACTTTAACATGATAACTAATCCTCTGGCCCTTATTACATTCTATTACAAATCAAATTTCTTTAATTGTGACACGCAGTCACACTGCATCTACATAAAAAGCCAATTTACATTTTCCTAACCAAATATACGTACTTCACATTCGGAGGAGAAATGAATGCCTATTTTTTTCATTTTTTTTTTTTTTTTTTTTTTTTTTTTTTTGTTTTTCAAAAGGAAAAAAACACGGGCTGTATATCTAATGACATTATAGATCATGAAAATTTAACCATAAGTTACTCTTCCGGACTTTTCATTAATGACAAGTTCAACTTTTTTGGGCTTTAAATAAAGTGTTCTTCAATAAAACACTTATCATTGTCTCATTTGATAAGCTCATTGCTTTTGATAAAAGTTAACCTTTTTCTGCCACTGACTGAAATTCCGATAATTTAATATCAAATCGTTTTATAAAGAAGGTTTGTGCATAATTTATAATCATATCTGGTTGACAATTTGAATCTCCGGTATTCTGTTTGAAGTATCCACGGCTTTATTGGCATTTAAATCAGTGAGCATCAGTACAAAAGTATAATTTACCGATTTGTCAAAATATTTTGAATCCGCTTATAGCCACCAGTTTAAGCCAACTATACTTTTGGAGAATTTCATTTTGTTCTTCACTGTGTGTTTCCATATAGAAGATTATAGTAAGAAAAATACGAGCCTCTTACACCATTGCCCCTACGGCCCTAAGCTACGGAAAATCTTAACATTTTCTGTAATTATTATTATTGTTATTGTTATTATTATTATTATCAGTTCCGGGATCAAGACCTCCAGTTTTGACCAATTAATCTGTGACAGAGCTAGCCTACGTATTTCTTAGCTCATCTGACGTCTGTATTGGTTCAGAGCCCGCGTTCGGAATGTCATTTCGCTCTCTGCGAAATTTTCATTGCTGCCATTCTAAATTCAGAAGTTCGAGAAAAACACGATTGATTTAGATATTTGGTAAACTCTGCGTGTTCAAATGCAGCAAATGATTAATCATTTTCATTTAAACAATTGAGGTTTCGTCCAGACTTAATATGTTTCATTGAAGACTATGACAAAATCAATAGCTATCATTTCGATTGGGACCCCATGTCTAAATTGAATACAAAGTGAGAAAAGCAAACTACAAATGAGCCGCGACACGACAAAACCAGCAATGTGGTTGTGCGCCCAGCGCAGACTCAGATCAGCCTGGTCATCCGCCTAGTTTGACCAGACTCTTCGTTAAATGCTCAAAGGGTAGCGAAGGTTATAAGCTAGCTTCATGCGGACAGCGAAGACTCTGATCAGACTGGGCGGATGCCCAGGCTAATCTGAGTCTTTGCTGGGCGCACTACCACATTGTTGGTTTTGTCGCGTCGCGGCTCAAATAAAAGCTACCAGCCAAAAAACTTCTAACATTTGAAAGACATTCAGTGTGTACCTTCGAAGCATTACTTATTTTCATTTTACCGAATCAGATATACGGTCAACTCTAGATATCTCAAAGGCGTAATGCATCACAAACTACTGATATTTCACAGTAAATTTTCTGGTTCCAGAAAATTTACTTTGAGATACCAGTAGTTTGAGATAACAGGAGTTAAAATTTAAAGAAAAAATAAGAAATGTTTCTAAACTTTTTTCGTTTGGTGGAAGAGGCTACTTTGATATATCAGTGTTTGAGATAATGAAAGTTAACACTACATGATTAAAGCTTTGTTTCATTATGTTCATTATGGTAATTCCTAATTTTTTTGCCAGATGACAGTATTAACTTTGTTTAAAGGTTGAAAGAAACGTAAACGTCACTGAAGACAGTCTTCCTTCGTTTCACGATACCCTACATTTGTTGACAAAACTATCTGAAATAGGTATTTGTTTTATGTAATTGTTGACATTAAAATTTAAAGGTAAGACAAATTCAGGGATCGGTTGGTACTTAATTACACCTGATACCTTTGTTTACATATATGTAATGCAGGGTAAGACAGTTTGAATGGGATTATCCGATAATCAGCCCATATCCTGATAGTGTTTCCGTTGATGAGCACAAAGTTTACTTGCTGGATTTGAATTTGTGATGATATCTTCATATTCTGAAGATAAACTTTATTTTGGGCATATTCATCACCTATTAATCAGTAAGAATGACATGTTATTCAAAATTAAGGGCGCATCAGATAGCTTTAATGGCAGGTGTTTCTAAACATATGATGAGGAATTGTTTAATATCAGTGAGAACCCGGTGCATGTCATTGCATGTCATGTTAAGCCATCTGATTTTGCGCGCTGCAACTCCAAATGGTTTGCGACCGAAGGGTTCTTTGTACGCCATAGACTTTGGACCACGACTGGTAAAACGCGCAATTCCATTACCATAATTTTCCACATATAACAAGGTATTTCAGCTCATATTTCAAAGCATATTTCAGCAAAACTTCTGCTCTGAAGTAAAAGATTTCACTTGACATCTTAAAACTTCTTAAAGGATGGCTTGATGGATGACGTTGCGGTTCTACATCCCTTTTAAGTGTTTTTTTTTTTTTGCAGTTTAGGTTTCTGACACATTCTCGCCTCTAGCAGGACTGACCAGCAACCCAATGATCCGGACCACTCTGCCACTCGGCTGCCCCCTTCAAAAACGGGAGTTTTGTGAGAACTCCGCCAGTCTATCTCTTGCAAAGCTGTGTTTTAATAACTTTATATACATATCAGTTGAATAGCATTGTTATATACTTAAATACTTAAGGACAAAAGCTCTACACGGATGTTAATTAACATCCGTGCAGAGCTTTTGTCCTTAAGTATACTTTACAGATTGACTTTTCAGGTTGGAATACATGCAAACTTATATTAAATTAATATGTGCAAGCGCTTTAGAGCAATAATGGTAAGTGTAAGTTTTTTAGAGCAATTGACAAGCATAAACCCACTTGCTGAATTTACAACACTTTTCAAACAGGTTTCTTTGAAGTTTCTATGATCCGCATTAATCGGACTATCGAAGATCAGCTGTGTTATGTAATTTCATTTCATAATAATTTATAACCATATTTGGTGGACAACTTTAAGCCACAGTCTTCTGTTTTAAGAAGTCTGGATAAATGTCATGCTGTTTGATGATACTTCAAAGGAATGCACTTTTTGTACAAAATTCCGTTTAAATATTTTGATATTGTTTTACTATCAGCTTATGGCTTTACTTTAAGGACTAATTGTGGAAATGCATGTTTTTTTTTATTCCCACAATTGATTGTTGACTGCTTTTGTTTACTTTGTCATGTACACTGTACATCTTTGGTACGTTATCATACCCACTCCAGCCGGGCCGCGTAGCGCAATCGGTAGGGCACCTGACTCATAAGTCACAGGTCCTGGGTTCGAAACCCGGTCTGGCCACATACTTTCGTTTCGCCTTCCGCTGATTCAAGAAGGGCAGTTGTCAGTTACTGGCGGAAGTATGTGCACTTAGTTCTGGTTAAGCGCTTAGGAGGTCTAAGCCTGCCAAGGAATAGTGTGGTTAGGTTAACTGACCGTCCCGACATGATCATAGCTGTTTACCGTGGACGTTAAGCATCAAATCAATCAATCAATCATACCCACTCCGTGCATGACCCGTCAGATCCCGATCATGGAATGTGCTACAAACATTCAACATCAAACGTGAGCTGGAAGTGAAATGGGAGTATTTGCTAGAACAGCAGAGAAAGATTCCGATTGTTGGTGACGAAGGCCTAGACGGTCAAACGGTCAAGATGGCTTCTCAGGTCAGGCCAACCACTACACGGGATCAGATGACAAAATCAAGCCATACAAACACCTTAAGTGAGGTATCAAAGATTATCAGTGCCTCTTAACTCCGTGACCGTGACTTCAAAGACCTCATATTAATTTATTAGCCCTCTTAAATAAAGATAATTTTTATTTGAAAGTTTAGACAAATAGAGCAATGATATGCCGGTAGATAGCTCAGTTGATTCACACGCAGTTGATGAAAGAACTGAATAGTTTGTCGTGACGAACCGGTTTTATGTCATGTCTTGAATGCTTTACGTGGTTTTACGGTTCTTTCAGAGAAGGCTGGCCATTTACGGTAGAGGCGGGAAACAGCGTTTATAATAGTGCACCATTAACCCTCCAAAATCAGTTTTTATTACCCTCTCCGGTCTTGAAACAGTAGCGAAAAGCTTTAGGTGCATACGTGTGTCTGATTGCAGGGCAGAACAAGCAAAATACATGTAATATTATATATGTCTTGTTCACCAACAAGAACATATGGAAGTTAATTGTCAGATTGAGTATCCCAAGTTTGATTAACTGAAAATGTCTTTTATCACAGCATATACTTCTCCGTCTTGTTGTTTCTTTCTCACATTTTTCATTTTTTATAGTTTTAGATAGACTGTGCTTTGGAACCAGAAAATTTATTTTGAGCTATCAGTGGTTGGTACCATAAAATGTACGTGAGATAGTAGTTGAATATAAATTCCGACTTTGATATATCCAGAGTTGACTTTCTCGTACTGTATGTCATTTAACGTTCAGTTTTGCAATAGTATCGAATGAAACTTTCGGATCTGCTATCAAGTCGTTTTATCAACCAAGGACACCTATTTACTGCTTGGGGGTTTGCTTTTTATTGAAAGTGTTTTTTAACAACAACAATCTTGATCAGTTAAAATATGATTTTACTGTTTTTGACAGCCCACACGTACTTGAACTGTTGACTGCCTTTCGTCCTGCCCTCTATCCTTGACACTAAAATTGAATCGACGTTTTTAGTATTTAATGGTCTGGCAGTCAGAATAAAATTCGCCTCTTTTGAAACTGCTGCTATGGGGTTTATCTTCTTTCAGTGTATCTGATTCAGTCTGATCAATGATACTTGGCATCAGTGTCAGTAAACCATCTCGGCTTACTTTTTCCCACAGGGCCACTCATGGTGGTGGCGACATCTTTGGGAGACCCGTGCCAGTTGGAAATCGTTGTACCCGACAAACGTAGCTTTTTCTGTACTCCATTTTATACGCCCGTCGTGGGACGGGTCGTTTGATGCCGTAACATTGTTTGTCTGTCTGTCCGTTCTTTAACTTTTCGTCTCCCTCCATATCTCCTACAACACTTGAATTTTCTTGAAACCGGAGTCAAATGTTTGCCTTATCGAGACAATGTGCAGAACTCATATTTTAGCAATGTCCGACTAAGGTCAAGGTCACACTTAGAGGTCGAAGTTCTAAAGGTAAAATATCGCTTCATATCTCTAAAATCGTTTCAGGTTTCTTCATGAAAGTTTGTATAAATGTAAAGCATTATCAAACAATGTGCAGAGAAAATGAACAATAACCTTAATTTCAGTCAGACAAAATTATGTTCCATTGTATTTGTCGTATAGTAATTTCATATTAGCTTCGTATCCGCTCTTCTGGCCACATACTTTCGTTTCTCCTTCCGTTGATTCAAGAAGGGCAGTTGTCAATTACTGGCGAAAGTATATGCACTTAGTACTGGTTAACCGCTTAGGAGGTCTAAGCCTGCCCAGGAATAGTGTGGTTAGGTTAACTGACCGTCCCGACATGACCATCGCTGTTTACCGTGGACGTTAAGCCCCTGTCACACCAAGCCGCGTTTCCACTGCGTTGGCACGGAGTTGTTTAATTTTCCGGAGCGCCGTGAGATCGCAAGAAAACCCTGATGTTTTTTGTGAAAAAGGGCCTGTCACGGAGTCCTGACAGCGACCAAGGCGTTGCTACGGAGCTCGCTTGGCGTTCTATGGCGTTCCTACGGAGTTCTTGTTGGCGATTCTCTGCGCTCTCACGACACTTTCATTGCGCTTTCACGGCGCTCACAATGCATACACTGCGCTTTCACGGCGTTCGCACTGCGCTGACGGCGTGTTGAAGACGTTCGTTTGCGGTCGGCACTCGGAGGTAATTGAAGTAAATAGAAGGACCCTCATATCGCAGCTCAGGCATGAGACGATGAAAGTGGCCATGCTGAAACCGTCTAGCTTCCTCCAGCCATGGCCAGACCCAAAGCATTCTAAGCCTTTGGGCCCTCCTCCGTCGTCGTCTTCCAAGAATGATGTGAACAGCGTCTGCAGCATTTTGGAACTGCTGGACCTGCATATGGGCAAGCAGGAGTCCAGCTTGCTGGCGTACGTCGGACATAGTGAAAGGAATGCTTATTTGCATATCTCGTTTTTATAGTATTTTGTTTGCTTTTGTTATAATTGTTTGCATATCTCATTTTTTAATCTATTTTGTTTGCTTTTGTCATACAAACGCCGATGGGCGCGGTAAAAGCTCCAAGGGAGCGCAATTATCGCCATGGCAGCTTCTTACAGTCGTTGTAAGAGCGCAGTAAAATAAATTGCACTCCGTATAAGCGCCGTAGACGCGTCGTATAAGCGCGTTAAAGACGCAGTGACATCTCAAAGAACGCCGTACAATCTCCGTGCAAACGCCACGGACGACAACGGCGTTTGCACAACGACCCTTGTGCGCGCCCGCGGAGCTCCTATTGCGTTGTAGGAGACTTTACTGCGCTGCTATTGTGACCTTACGGCGACCCCACTGCGCTCTTGTTAGAACGCCGAGCGACGGCGTTTGTTTTGAGCATGCTCAAAGTGCGCGCCGTCGCTCGGCGTTCTATGAGATCCCACGGCGTCTACTGGCGATGCCACTGCGTTGCTGCGGTGATACTTGCGATCGTACTGCGCGCACCTCGGCGTTCTGCATTTTTCTTGGACGCCGTGGGATCGCCGTGAGAACGCTGCTCTGGTGTGACAGGGGTTTTAAACAGCAAATCTATCAATCAATCAATCAATCGTATCCGCTCTTTATCTTTTAACTCATCTAAGATTTCTTCACGACAGTTTGTACAAATATAAACCACTATCAGATGATTGCAGACAACAAAAAATGTAACCCTAGTTTCAGTTTTGATATAATTTTGCTCCCTTTCTCTTTTTCATATACTAGTAGTTTCTTGTCCGCACCATATCTTTTTGGCTCATTAAGATTTCTTAATGAACGTTGGCACAAATATAAAGCATTATGAGTCAATGTGCAGAGAAAAGAAAACACAATCGTACTTTCAGTTTTGACAGAATTATGCCCTTTTATACATTTCTTAAAGTGATTTTATGTCTTCTCCCTAACTTTAACACTATTGATAAGAAACTTCGTACTTTGTGGGGGAGGGGGTTTCACACACATATTCACCGTCAAAGCATTACGGAGGCTAACCCACTGGGCACACAACGTATAACACCGATTTAACACATTGATTTAACGTAAGGTCGATTCAGTGTTGATTCAACTTGGTGTGCCTGCAGGGAGGTTTAATCAGGCTACATTCAGTGTTACCTTGGCACTTGTAGCTGACGTACAATGTAACACCCGTCGCGGGTGTGCAGGTTACAAATGAGAGTAGGTAATAGAAGTTTTGTAAAAGTAAGGTCATTTAAATCACGAAGTCAGTGGCGTTACATGAAAAAGTATCTTACGAGCAGTCAAGACTCAATTCAGACTGTGTATTTGCCAAACCAGTCAATCTTCATTGTTTTCTACAAACAATACAAGGGTAAAGCGGTTAGTCGAGCTAACAAGAAAAAATCTGATCAGCATTTAGCTGTTCGCAAACACTGCAAAGTACAATCATATATTTGCCCTTTTCAACTTGAAAATGAAGATAAATGCAAGGCAAAATATGATCAGTTAGAGACAGTTTGATATATGGATTTGCGACAATAACAATCCCATATTATTGTAAAATGGGAATAATTTGAGGAACTCTTGTAAATATTATAATAACAAACAACAATGGTCAAGGTTATATATTAAGCCACCCTTGCAATATGACGCTGTCCGTAGCATGATATACTTTATACATGTTATATAGGGTGCAATGTCTACAGATTGTGGTACATGTATCAAAGACGGTCAGTTTGTCCACCTGTGCGGGAGATAATCACTTTAGCTCGTGGACTATCCCCTCGTTCAGGCGGAGAACCACCAAATAATTGTTTTTAGCATGCTTGAAGTTCAATACCGTATTTATTCGGTTATAAGACGGGAGTTTATATGTCCAAAATTGCCACAGACATGTAAAGCAGTATTGTGTTGTTCAGTTATTAAATGGGTTTTTCTCTTCCAAAACACTCTCAAAGATCAAGATTCGTCTTAAAAGACTTATCTTTAGTTATGTGAGATTGTTTTGGAAGGGACAATTACGTCTTATATCTGAATACATTCGGTATGTTTCAACTTACAGTCACAAAAAATATTATTCATAATATGCTCTGGTGTGAAGTATAATAGGACTTGTTGCAACTTTAAGAACTAACGAAGCTGGAGCGTGGAACAGAATTTCAGGAAGCTATGCAACATGTGCAAGTATGATTTTAGCGACGATCACTCTCTTCATTGAACAAATATATAGATATGCAACATGCACATGCTATAAGTGCCTTTTTCTTGAAGGTGGCAAATTTATCTACGCGGAGATGAAATGGTTTATTTGAAACAAATTAATTGTTAACAGCTGGAAAATTAACAATTTATTTGTTTGTGCTGTAGATACACTTTGTAGGTACAGATTCTGATAAACAATTTTGCGATGCAACTATAAAATATGAATCTTCGACGATTGAAGCACTCATGAATGCATATACAGTCCTACATTTTCCCCAGCTCAGCTTCCACACCGTGGAAGTAAACAAACCCATGTGCCTGTAAATCCCCATTTGATTATTAGTATTTGAGGTCAAAGGTTATGTTTATGCTGGGGAAAGTGAAGTACTGTATATTTGGCTTAGTCTAGTTTTATTATTTTTTTTGGGGTTTCTTGTTTTAAAGTATTTTGCATAGAAATTCTAGAATTTATGTAAGCAGTGTTGACCCTGATCAGACGACGCCGCGTTCTGCGGCGTCTGAACTGGTTCCGCACTGTTTGCCTATGTCCCCAAAACTGGGTTCCACTCCTTTTTTATATTGATTTTTAACACCTTCATGACCTTGTCGAAAGCGAAAGACATGGTAATATAAGGGGACAAAAAATGATAGCAATAATGATATGAATAATAATAATCAAACATATTATGAAACACTTTGACATAATTAAATCAAATTTGGTCATGTATATAAGCGAGGGGACATTTCAGGGTTCCCGCACTCCTTTTTGGATTTAGACCAACCAATTTAGAAAAGAAAATACTTAAGCGATAAATCGGTTCATCTGGCCAAACAAGTTTTATGACCCATATCGTCAAAATTGGTGCAAGTAAACATTGTGGTTTCCTCCTTGGTGTGTTTTTGACACGATTTTGGCGATGTCAACCGATACAAACAAGGAGGCATATAAATTTGTCGCTCAAAACATATTATTATAAAGATATGACATGGCAATCTAAATCTTTAAATCAATTATGCCAAGGATGAACCGACAGCCGCGACGATATTTTGAATATTAGCACGTGTACGGTTATTATCTGTAATATTGAATTTTTTAAATATATTGTTCACCCGTTCTTATCCATATGCCAAAATAACAGAGAAAGAATCAATTGAGGTTTCAATTTTGGCTGTACCATAATATTCATAATAAACATAATTACATAAATATCGGTGTCTCAGGCTATAAACAGGCTTGTTTTAACGAACGCTAAGCCATTTATTAACAAGGCGATTCACGTGCTGAAATTGACCTGCTTTGCAGTTTTTAATTTGCAGTCATCGATAGAAGACCTGCATGCGAGAGTTATCAAGGTGCGATTATAGTGGTACAATTAAACAGCAGGCGACATCAAAGTGAAAACTTTAATGAACATGATTTTGACTTGTGAACTTTTGCTAAAGGTTTGACAAAAATTTACAATAGCTGACCATGTCCTGAAACGAGGAATTTTATAGAAATGCATATGCGAGTAGATATCCACTAAGTAATAGCGATGAGGCCTAATTTTGCAGCATCGTGGTTGGATTTATGCAATAATAACATGAAAAACGACCAAACACAATTTTTCATTGCATTTAATGCATTCCAACCATGTTTGATCCATGTAATGTAGTGTGTATGTGTGAGCGTAGTGTGTCTTTGGAGGTGCGAAATGCCAATTTAGGTAGCAAATACTTTCCTGTAAAAGTACTACCCTGGCTTTTGGGATCAAATTATACATGTTTCAGATATAGATTTTCATCCATTCCATTTCGACACATTCCATTCCATTTTTTCGCCATTTTTACAAAAGAAGACGATTTTTGTGGTATCCTGTCTTTTTTCTGGATAAAGAAGCCTTCCTAAATAGTTTGCACTCTTAAAGAAAACAATTTGCTCCTAAAAGGAGCAAGTTCTCGTTTTGAAGATTTGACCATCGTTTAGAAGGGCAGCAAAAATAAAAAAGTAGATCTGCTCCCCATGAAAGTGTACCTCACCTTAAAACGCACAAAACTATACAAAAGGGAAAAAAACAAAATCATTGAAACCTGTAAACACGTAAATAAATAAAATACTTAGGATAACAAAATCAGTTATTTCTGTACAGAAGCCGCATAAATAAACCAATTCGTCAGTACATATATTGCTGTTTTTATTAAAACTTGTATACACTAACTAAAGTTTATCCCTTTTCTTTGATCTTTACCTACATTCCGACAATTACCATATGGTATCATTTATATACAAATTCTTTCGACTGTTTACCAACCCTTTAAATTTAAAACCCGGCCTCATGTTGATTTACACTATTCCTGATGTGGCTTTACTTATAAAGGATTTATGGATTTCGGAAATGATAAATCATAAACATAGATAACCAAATCACCCAGTTTATGGGCTCGTTTTATGCATATATCTACTACTAATGCTCTTTTATTTGTACTAATAAAACCCTTTACGGGTCTATTTTAATAATTCTTATTGCCTCAAATTAGTTTGATGTCTTTTGATAATATTTTTCAAATTTATTTGATGGTGCTGTGCTATTATGATAAGATTTAAGACATTAGTTTGTCTCATGCAAAGTATATATGAGACCATTTTACTTAAGGTATATGGGTATGCCGCCATATTTTTTCTGCCTTTTCAACGAAGGGAGACAACTTTTGTGACCTCCCGATCTTCCGGTTTCTTTCCTGGGCAACCAAACTTTTTCAAAAAGGGGTCTACTATTGAAGGAAATAATTTGCTCCTCTTGGAGCAAATTCTTTCCTTCAAGAGTAGACCCCCATTGGGAAGGAAGCCAGCAATGAAAATGGGAGAGTTGTTTCTCCTGAAAGTATACCGAGTCACCTTAAAATGAAAATTTATGGTAGCATTAAAACTTGTGAATCTGTCCCACCTCTACAGGGTTTGCTGTATCAGCTGTTTTGAAGTACCAGGACCGTATGTTTTTTATTCGTCCAATTCTCATTTATTAACAATTTTCCCCAGGAGACTCTGCGGAACGAAGCCATATAAGATGTACCTCCTGGCACCGAGTCCGTCCTGTCTCTGTCATCTCATATTAAAAAAAGAGTATTATATCAGTGGTTTATGCAATAATATTCATTTGTATGGTTACGATGGGTGTGGCTGTGAGACAGGCCAAGAAATATACATGTTAATAGTTTGCTATTTCACCTCTCTTCTTCGTTTTATCGTACACAGTGCTTTCTTTTGGGCCATCCTATAGAACCCTGGAAGGGATATATATTTTTATCATTTTCATCTTGGGTAATGGAGTCATTTAAAACCTGAAATGGAACGGAATGGAATGGAATGGACGAGATAATCTACATTCCATTGGCTATAATTTGCTCCCAGAGCCTGGGATGGTGCCCGAGAGAGCGTATTCTTTCCTGTAAGAGTGCCATACCAAATCAATGGAACGAAGTGGAGAAGACTGTCCTTGTGTTCCCCATTTGCAATTCACTATGTCCCTCAACGTATATACCTATATATTCGTAAAGAAAGGATTTCATAGCAATGGACACGCACGCAAAACACGAGACTGCATGTAGGCTATATTGCGAAACTAGCTTTCTTCGGCCAATTAAGCTTATACATCTCTGCCTTTAGAGTACTGAAAACCCGCTTTACCACTTGAAAAAATGCAAAGAATGGAATTCCATTTCACTCGACCTGCTTGCGTCTGCAAAAATCAGAACACGATATGAAAAAATGTCTTTAAGTGAAAATACCTTAACTTGTTGATGCAGAAAAACGCATTATCAGAATTCTTAAAGTCGACCTGCGACTCTTGAGTGATGCGGCAACTTTCATTCCGATACAGACTTGCTGACCCTTAAACGTGCGAAACAGTCTTGGTTTCGTAAAAATGCGGAACAACTCGAAAAAGAATGGCACAGTGAAAACAACATTGTCATCGGGTTTCAGAAAACTCAAGTAAGACGCTTTGATATTAATCATCCTATTCATCAAGATGTAACTAAGTAAGCATTTAACAAAATCTATTCCATGTCAGCGCTTCTGAGCCTCGTTTTGAAAAAATATGCTTGAGCAAACGCAAAATGCGTGCTTCCAGGCCATATTTTTTGCGATACGCCATTCGGATTAGTAGTTATTGTCATGTCGAACTGCGCACGTTCAAACTGACTGCGCATGCGCGCAGTCGGTTCTACGCATGCGCATTTCGTTTTATGCCTAGAGACCGGTTTTCGAACGAAGTTAGTTCCGATATTAATGTCACTGTGAAAACGGAACAGAAAGGAGAGACTGGTAAAGAGCAGGGTCACTTTCACTTGAATATACCGCTATGCCCTCTGCTTTTCATACGGGCATATCGAATTGGGATATTATCTATGTGAAGACACAAGGGTCAGACTAACTGTCTTTACAGCTCTAGAATTTCACTCAAGAAGAGATGTGACACTTTCTCCAGAAAGGACCACGCGTAACCCTCTAAGGCCCACGTAGTTTTTACATTAAGCGTAAAATTTCATCCTATTCAGAAACGACATCGGATCCAAAAAGTGAAACCGCGTTTTCCAATTAAAACGGTCGAATTACCATTCAAAGATGGCAATGTTGCAAATGAGTAAACAACATGGAAAGATAACATTTCATAACTTATTGTCAGGAACAATAGGGTTTTCGCTAAAGAGATTCAAATATATGTCGTCAATTTTTGTAAAAGATTCTATTTCAACGGAGTGAGAGTCGAATTTTAGCCCCTCAAAATATACAGTGTCACGGACAGCGAAAAGAGCTTATTGCATGCAAGTTACATCTTGGAGGTCCCAACCTATTGGTGTCAAAATACTTATCTCATCACGTTGTCGCATGGAACCATCTGTAAAAGTCATTTCAGGCGTGTGCGCACGTTCCAAGGTCTAGGAGAAAAATCGGTCACTAAAATAACTAGTTTCTAGTTTGCCCCCTAGCAACAAGCATTTACATATACCCGGACAAAGTCCTTCTGACGAAATTTCTCTCTCTTTGACAAACTCCTTTTTCGAGATTTTTTCTCTCATTGGCGTCACGTATATGCTGCACACCCGAAGCTATTTTTTTTTTCAAATCATTTACAATTGACTCTCGTTATCCCAAACTGTGAAATCTGAAAGTGCTCTCTTATACCAAAGAATATAATTTTGAAACATTTGCCTTTTTATTGACATAATGACTTATGTTGTTTCGCGCTATTGGTATCAAACTGAATTTTCTAAGGTTTTGGAGTTAAAGACATCCAGCATTGAACTTCTCCACGTATTGCATACCCAAATCATTGTTTTATGGGACAAATTGTTAACGCTTTGGCGTGAAAAACTGTCCAGCATTACCCCATTACCATGTTTGAAGACGCTTTGCGAAATTTCGTGTAGTTTCGGAAAGTCTGGTTGACTCTCTACAATGTCTTCATTGTTATATGGATGTCCTGACCTGACTTTGAATCTATGCAGGCTAGTTGTGAATGTGCAGTTCGCAAAACTCTTATCTTATTTTTTTCACCCCATCACACACATTTGCTCATCATGTATATCCATCAGCAGAACTATCTGTATAAACCATAGGTGGTCAATAAAACCTGATAATAACTAGTAAATAACGACTAGATTGTGGGCAATGGCAGGTTATTGGCATGTTTACGACTAGCTTCATAAAATATCCATAAACTGCTTGTTTCCTATCACTTATATTCTAAGACATGTAAATGAAACTGATTAATGTAAAGAACTTAAAAACAATATTATTACGGGCCTATCTAAACCACGGCTGTTGGAACACTAGCCTGGTCCAACCTTACCCATGATTCACAAGACGTCCGGGTCAGGTAGCAACGCTCGGCTTAGTTTTGTTTATTCCCTGCACCCTTGTGGTAATGGTGACACCTGTAATTTATCCCTTACTTAATTGGCAGGTCAACTCAAATCAGATGAGATTTTCAGCTGCGTCCTCAAACGCAGCTAGGCCGCCATCAGGTACATGTAAAGCACCGTCGAATAGACCGCAGGAGCGTACAATTTCTCTAGACATTATGTAACAGTTATACCATGGTTTGTCCGCCTGTACGAGCTTTAGCGAGTGTATTATCTCCCGTACAGGCGGACAAACTATGGTATAACTATTTTAAACCACCCTTATCAGGGTAGACCTTGCTAATTGTGAAATATATCCTGCTTAAGATGGCGTTTTCGGACAAGGCTGGTATAAATGTTACTGATAGGCAGGGCATCAACATGATAACTGTACTTGAAATTGACCCCTTTTTGTAGTAAATAAAAACAAATGGATGGTGTCCCAGACCTCTGTTGCCGAAAAGCATTATGGGAATAAGGCTACTGAAACAGGTTTCAGAATAAGCTGCAGAAGTGTGCCGGTGCATCTTCTGTCATCTTGACGAGACGGAAATCGTCGAGACGCTGTGGGAAGTTGTTTCAGCCGTTCTTTGTGCATTCTGGCAGCTTGATAAACTTTCACTGAGGAGTGTTCTTCATACATACATTTCGTTGTGGCTTCGTTTATCTACACAGATACCCATTTAAGTCGTAGTTAGCATCACTTTGGGTACGTATAATGTAGACCCAAGAATATGTGTCAGCGAAAATTTAAGATAAATTCGAAATATATTTCAAACGCTGGGAATTAAGTGTATCTATAATACTGCGCCTTTGTTATTTGTAGATATAGATCTTTAATATATCATTGACTACTCCACCGATCGTAGCCCAGATATACGGCTAAATACCCTTACATTGTAGGGATACAAAAATTTACTTTGAATTTTCATAAACCTTGATAAGGTATATTAAAACTTGATATACTTAAGTCTCGTTATTTCAGAGTAAGGGCTTGCGATATAATTGCCGGGATACTGGGTATTGTTCGAGAGAGCGAGGGATTGTTTACCGTTGAGGGCCGTATCATGTAGTAATAAATTGATACATTCCCGTGGATATAAAATAACTCTAAAAGGCATAGGTGAACGTTATATAACATTATATGCATGAATTTGATATACACACCTTCACTTTTTACTTTTTTCCTTTTTTTTTTTTTTTTTTTTTTTTGAGTAAGAAGAAAAAATTATAAGGTGTCAGCAGCGCAACCTATGGTTTTGTACTGTTTCATGGAATTTTATTTCCCAAGTAATGCATTTTTTTTCAAGATGAAAAAGGAAAAATAACCCCCTAAAATGTCGAAAGATACTAATTGCATGTTATTTTACCTTTCAGCATATTCGGGGGTTATGCAAGGCAAGATTGGTGCAAATCAGAGATATATATAAAACATATAATTTACAATTTAACTACCTCTTGTTTAAATTTGACTTTCATACACCAAGTTATTTTTAACAGAGTCAAAGGTACACCATTTTATGCATTTTGAGATATCAGTGCCATTAGACTAAATTAAAGTTTTCCCTTATGGGCCTACTCCATTTTATTAACCCATTCATGTCTAGCGTCCCATGCATGGGACATAGGCAAACAGTGGAAACCCAGATCAGACGCCGCAAACGCGGCGTCTGATCAGGGTCTACACTTTTCGCATAAAACAAACAAGTATTTCTCTTTAAAATAAAATCAAAATATTAAAAATAAACTAAACCATACACCCCTTAACTGACAAATGGACTCATCCAATATATACAGATAGAACAGTCCACTGTGCATTAATAGGTTAAATAATGACTGACGAAAAAAAATCTAAGCGACAGTGTCTTGGTCCTGAAAGACGGAGGTAAGAAATTTGCAAAATAACATTTGCCTGAACTTTTTACAGGGACAAGTGGACTGTATGCTGTTTTTATTTGGCATTTAATTTCCCCGTAAATTCAGGGTAAATATACATGACAACTTGTTGCCAGGCCAGGTACAGTAAAATTACGGAACATTGCCGTAACTTTTAAATAAGGGCAGTTAGATTGAATTTAAATCTTGTTTTAGTTTCACATTTAATTTCCTTATAAACAACCAAATGAGAATTAAAGTAATGCTGAAATACATCAGTCATTTTCAACAGCAAAGTTATGGTACTGTCTGTACGAATTTTACGGCACTGAGCCTAGCAGGCAGTTTCGAGGTATTTACGGGATAGCTGATTTTTTTTTTTCATTCATGTTCTATTTGATTGTATGATGAAAATATTCAGCTGTGAGGCTGATCTAGTGATAGCCATATTCCCTTGTAGGCTAATACAGACGATCACAATTTGACTAGATAGCCAAGCAGTAAAATTCTGGACTTCAATATTCAAAAGGAACTAAGAACATAAGAAATCAATGGACTGCAATTTTCCTACACGCAAAGTCTCCATTAAGGCGGAAAAGTAAATCATTACTTTCAGCACCGCCAGACCATTTAAAGATTCTTACGTAGTCATATCCCATTCAGTTTTAGGTTATGGTATGTAGTTGATTTCGACTGGACTTCATGTATCACGTCTGGTAAACGCTCAGCTCCATTCCCACATGAAAATAAGAAACTCAATAGTTTTCGCAAATACACACCGGCCCGGTTAACTATGTTTTGCAGGATGTTACGAAACGAAAAAGAGTCATAGTTACCAAACGACCGAGTCAACAGGTCGTTTGGTAACTATGACCCTTTTCGTTTCGTAACAGCTCTTTTTCGTTTCGTAACAACCCTTGAATATACATAGTTAACCAGGGGTGAATAGCCAAAAAATAGCAATGCCATACGACTTATATGTATGTAAAGCATTTTGGTGAACAATGTTTGCTTTAAAGCAAAATAATCGGTGGAGTTGTCGGGAAATTCCTGAGAGTGGCCAACCGAAATTTCGGTCTGGCCCCTTTCCGGAGTTTTGCGACACCTCCACTCGTTTATCTTTAAGAAAGTCTGATTTCTGTGTACTGATAATTTTATGACATACACAAAACGCAAACAGGAAAACTATCAGGCACTGACACAAGTCAATTCCAGATCCCACCCAAGACACCAAGTGGGAAAAAGACAACACCAAATTAGTCACCATCAAAGACTTCATCAGCGGCAGCCATGTGAATAGCCATTTCCCATGTAGGTGGTCACCGGGCTAGCCTTAACATCACAAACGAAAAACACTCGCCCTTGTTTCTGCTTTGGTTTCGATCAGTTGTTCGGTTTGAGTGGAAGATTTCTAGCTCACAAGTGTAATATCTCGTAAAAACAGAGATCAGAATTAAAACTGAGATGGGGACTCACAGAAATAGCCATACTGAAATTCCGGAGCAGAAGAAGCCAACCACTTAAACGACAGTGGGCCCTACCGTCGAATATGTCGAATATCATTGTTTTTCTGTTTGTTTGTTGTTGTTTTTTTTTTTTTTTTTGTTGTTTTTTTGTTTGTTTGTTGTTTTTTTTCGCTATAACTGTAAATAGTTGTAGAAGCTTATATGTTTTATTTCCAGATGGAATGGAATTGCGTTCCTACCATGCATGATCTGGTCGCGACTCTAGATATGATAAATGTAGTACTGGATAACAATTTTTAGATATTTGGCTTCTAATAGGCCTTTTATGGCTTCTGATTAGAACGGCTTGTGCCAGTCACCCGATTAAACCACAGCATTTTACATGTCTCGTCCGTTTTCAGTCTCGAAGTAGCTTATACCATGTAGCATATGAGACCTTGCGAACTCTTACTTATACCAGTCTATGCGTAATCTTATAATGATTTGTACTGACATACATGCATATTATAGATCTTCATGAGTACTCACTCTTTTATATTTACCCATTTTGTCAAACTGAGAGTGAGTGAGTGAACTCGGGTTTAACGTCCCACCAACAACTAGGTCATATGGAGACGGGACCTCGGTTTACAGTCTCATCCGAAAGACCGGAGAAGCGGGGCATAGTCAGATGAATATATCAGCAATGCATCGGTTCATTTCGGATGATTTCTTTTGGACTGCTTGTGTCATTACAAAGCTATATGTGTTCTCTTGCGCCACCTGCATGTTGCCAGACAATAAAGTTTTGCTATGTTCTGTTCTGGTAGTCATGTGCTAAATTTGTGGTCTAAGGGAGGTAACTTCAACGCGCGAGAACAACAAAATTTATTAGAAGTAACCTGATGCTGAACAGCTGCCCAGTTTGATTTAATCCTAATAACATCAAACGTAAACGATTTTCAATGTATCCAGTAGCCGGACATTAAGAACTGACCACAGGTTTAAATTTCCATCAAGATCTAATTTAAATCGGGTCGCATGAAAAGTACCGTAGGCATATGCGTACATTTAAGACTCAGATCAGTCTGCGCATAAGCGCAGGCTGATCTGAGTCTTAAATGTGCGAGTGAAAAATATATGAGTCCTAGAGAATCTGTAACATGAAAAATAAGACATTGCTTAGTTTGTGTAGATCTGCAGGTTAAAGTAAGTTCTTTCTGGTCGCGCATGGAGTAAGGCCCTTTTACACACACGCAAACGCTATTCGTTATAGTCCGCAAATTAACAAATGCTCTCATTGTAAACTACGGGTGGCAGAATAAAATTTGATAGCGGTCTATTTTGTTTAATCTAGTTCGATGACTCTTTGACTTTTTTGACCATATCAAAGTCTGGGTTCACTAGTGAGTTACAATTAAGACTGGACATAGATTTATAGGTTATTCAAATGCTTGAGAAATAATCTAACTTTGTCTGATCGCAAAGTGGATTTGAGGGCACAGCTGAATGAGAGTTCAGATAGTGATTTTAAATAAATTTAGACCTGGCAAAATATATCAAGTAAAGTACTTACTTTTGACTATGTGTTAGCTGATTTCTTGAAACATTCCGAATTATTCTCGCAGTGACTGATTATAAATTAAAAACGAGGAAAGATCATTTATCATAATTATGACTTACCGTTATTCAGCGGATAACGTCATGCCTACATGTAACGGCATTGACAACAGCCATGTCAGAGTTTTCTTATTGAAATAATGTTAATTTTGAAGCGATAAAATCCCATTTCTGAGAGGGTCATATGATAAACGGAATCTTGCACTCGTGGCCATTTCAAATGAAATTTATGAAACTCGCCGAAGGCTCTTTCATAAATTCCATATAAAATGGCCACTCGTGTAAGATCCTCTATATCTCATCAATATATTTAATGTCTTCTTGTTTCTTTCGTTATTTTCTTGAGCTTCTGTTACTATGTTTTAACTTAATGACGTCCAGTTTATAAAACAAAATTGAAAAGCTTTACAGAGTAACAAAACTGTAACATCAAAGTGTATTGGGTAATATTTTGACTCTTTTTTTTTTTTTTTTTTTTTGATAAAAAAATGTTTTGCATGCCTAGTTCATGCGCACGATTCCATTCTCACCTTAATAAATCATAAAATAAGCAAATAAATAAAGTTAATAAGTGAAAAGTTTAAGCTACTTGTCAAAATGGCAAACATGTCGAGCCATGATTATTTTTAGCATATAATTTTGTGCTTTCTTTCTTGTAACTAATGGATAAGTAACTACAAAATGAAAGCCCCGGATGTGTCATGTTCTCTTTACACTATGTTCAAGCCCCGCTGTATTCATGTTATGTTAATTCGCCCCCTGTTAACAGTATCACTGTATAACATTAGTGCCACATTAATTTTATACCCCTCCATTAGTTTCAATATGAGATGATTATAAGGGCCGTTGATAGGGGTGGGTCGGGGGCTACTAGTTACCACAGTAGTGGGGTCAATGTCAGGTAGAAAGGTCTGACCAGATACATTTTACTTGCTTGTGAGACGAGTTCTCCAACTTTGAGCAGTTCTCGCAGTCCTTACGACCGTTGAATCGACACGTAAATACGTGATGACAAAATACGTCATTATGTCCATACGTCAGTTTCATTGAGATACCACCCCTGGTTAACTATGTTTTCAAGGATGTTACGAAACGAAAAAGAGCTGTTACGAAACGAAAAAAGTGTTATAGTTACCAAACGACCTGGTTACGAAACGGAAAAGAGCTGTTGCGAATGAAAAAGAGTCATAGTTACCAAACGACCTGGTCATCAGGTCGTTTGGTAACTATAACATTTTTTCGTTTCGTAACAGCTCTTTTTCGTGTATAAGTGAGGTGTATACCGCACTTAGTAGTTTTTAGGAATCTGTGCATATGATTCCTATACTTCTATAGGGACCTTAGCGGGCACATGATGCCGAGCTGGCGTCATTTCGACGTCATTACATCGCATTGCCATGATTACGACGCCATGTGCCTGATGGCATCATTTAGTGATTATTACATAATTTGTTTATACCATTGCAAATCATGTGACCACCCGACTGTTTGTCTGCATTCGATGAGTGTGTAAAACGGTGTTTTTCACCTTGATACTTTTTTATCTTGAAAACAGAGAATTTTCTTTCCATGAAATAACGAATTTGCACACCAAGTTCTGCAAAAGCTATCAAAATTTTAGGCCAGTCATTTATATCCCATCCCGCAGGTCTTCACCCTGACTAATCGGCATGGAAACGAGCACATGAGGTGAAGTATTTACCCGGTCAAGTGGTCACTTCAGGGCGTTAGGGTTGATCAAGTTCATTACAAATGTTTAGCCAAAATGTTTAATATAAGGGTAATAATACCCTATTCTAGATTTTTGTCATGAATCTCTATTTCTGCACTTCAGAAAAACGCGCAAGTGCATTTTAGATGAATTTGCCACGAAATACAATTGTTTTCTAACAGCAAATCTTTCAGACAGCTTCGATACATGTATATTAATTTGTGTTGCCTGAAAATTTGGTACACGTTCACTGTCTGTACTAAGTTCTTTTAAGCTGAAAATGGGGTCGAGGTCTTAAGATGCCATTGTATCTGCCAATATTTTGGTAAACCACAATTATGTAGGAAAATGTTTCAGAACGTGAACTGCTGATTCCATTACTAAAGCACTTAAACGTAAAAATATTTTCCAGAACCCTCCACATGGTGAAAGTATAAGCTATGCGTGTCTTTATAATCCTGCAAAATTAGCTGGAATCTGAAGCATTTGAGTATTTGAACCATTTTCCGTGATCACACGAATTGCCAACCTGATGGAGAGAGAGAGAGAGAGAGAGAGACAGACAGAGACAGACAGACAGACAGACAGAGACAGACAGACAGACAGACAGAGAGACAGGGAGAAAGACAAACCGAGAGAGTAAATGAAATGAACAAATAATCTCCCCAGTCACGTGAAGAGTGAAACACGCGATCATAACGTCCCAATTCCACTAAACTACATTCCGTAAAAATACATATTGGGACAGATAGGCCGGAGCAAACGGCGCAGATGCAAATCAGACTGTTCTTTAGGATCACACTCAAGCGTACACTGCTTGTCTTTTCATCAGCATCTGTTGAACGCACTTACCGTCGGAAATTAGCCATTTTCCTAGATTTTAATTATACGTTGTACAACCATTTACACTGGCCCAGTCTTTGCTTTTCAGGCTAAAAAGGTTTCTTAAGATCCATACAGGGGCAGATTCTAATCTGAATGTGCATCTAATCTATGACTTACTGTTAGTTCATGGCTAAAGGCATCGTTGCTGGCAGCCTCCCCCAACCCCCACCTCCCCAACCACAACATAGTATATTTTGCACCCCCACCCAACCCCTTCAACCATAGTACTTTGCAGCATATCATTGAAGTGTCATCGTTTTTTGTTTGTATTATACCTTAAATGATGTCATACCGTAAAAACTCTTAAGTATTGGGACCGATAAGTCTGAGCAAACAGTGCAGACCCAGATCAGACTGCTCTTCATGGCCTACAGTATGTGCCATTCCATCTGCATCTTTTGGATGCTTCACAGCAACTTGTTCAATTTCTCAATTTCGGTGACAATAATAGAAATTTTATTACATGTCCCAATATTTAGAATTCCTACGGTTATACAGAATTGTCAGTTTCTTATTTTTTTGTCAGACACCCGCTATCTGTTCCAGAATTTTATGAGTGAGGAACTTCATGCAAACATATGTTTTTAATTCCAATAATTAAGCACACCCAAACATACTAAAATAAACCACTCGACTCCAACAGACGTGAAATGAACAGCTTTTACAAAAACTAAGGTGTCAATTTCAGCCCCACATGTGTAATCGACAGAAACTGATATACTTTTTAGCTTTGGTTACCGTTAAATAAACAAACATAAATCTGGCGAATGTTTCGCTTAGTTCGTTTCTTCAGAACTTGTGCCTTTGAAAGGAGCAGATTAGATGTTAATGCGTTTTTGACTCAGAACCCAATGATTGATTACAAACAGATTCACAGCCCTGAAAAATGGAAATTCTTAAAGTTACAAGAAGGTCTCCGAAAATATTTGAAAGTGTGCGATGCGTCCATGCTTCACAAAAAGATTGGTCTGCGCTTACCAACCATTAATAGCTGATGCTTAATTAGCACAAAAATTTTGTTTATAACTCAAAGCCGACACTAAATCACCAGTGAGTGGGGTGATCGTGGTGGGGAGATGATGCTTGGTAACTTTCACTGTCGGGTCCTACTAATTTGGATAAAAGTAGGGCAAGGGCCCTACTGAGCTTACAGTAGGTGCGGATGGTGGTTGTCTCTCCCTATCATACCTCTTTTCTTTCTTCCTCTCTCTAGGAAACGGCACGACATAGACTGAAATATTGTCTCAAAAAGCCGTGAAACTCCAACCAACCAACCAACCAACTAAATCACCAGGGGTGGGTTTCATACAACTTCAACCATATTACGCAAAACATTTGGAGATCGTCAAAATTTTCTGACTCTCTTCTCAATGGGGGTCAACTCTCAAAGAAAGAATTTGCTCCTCTAGAAGCAATGTGTTTCCTTTCAGAATAGAATTTTTGCGTGGCTCCTTCGCCCATGAAAAATGGTGAAAAAAGACGAGGGTATACCCATACACCTTGACATATGTATAACTCCTAAAATGTGCCTATTTTCATCTCACAATGAGTGTAGTGACATAAATAGCTCTTGCTTATGCTATGGGTATAGGCAGCTATACGCAAATACGCAGATGCGTACTAAAATTTTGTCAGATTGACAAATTTCAACCCGCACCTCCGTATATACATTCTGCAAGCTTGTGAATGGGACGAAATTCCAATAAAGACTGCCAACCGACGTGGCAATAATGAAATTTCTTTGGGGCTAAACTTCTAAACTCCCTCTCAAGGAGTATCAAACATGATGTGCTTTAATTTAATTTTACCCTGTCTACGACCTTGCACGCCATTTTTATTCGAAACTTTCTAATTTTCACTGCATTATTTTTTTGTTTCTGTGGTGTTTTGTATACAAGGACCCGTGTCCGCCCAGATTCACCTTGTCGATATGCTTTTAGCTGCTTATTGGCATGCGCACTTGCGATCAACTTACAAAGCGAAATAAGTTCGGAGTTTATGCGAAGTTTATTAGCCTTCTGGTGCTCCGGTGAATATTGGCAATTATTTGAAATATTATACTTTGCAGATGGAAACGAAGATAGCGCAGATATTTCATGAATTAGCTCACCCTAGGAGATAACTGATGACCCGGAATGACCCCCAACTTGACCCATTTACTCCCGACTTGATAAGTACAAGAGTTTTCTGCTACTTAAGATTTTCATTCCAACATTCTTTGACGCTATCTGTATTAATGAGGACAACAGTTGGGGTAAATCACAAGGCAACTTTCTATTACCGTATTCATTTGCTGTGAAAAAGGGAGGGTAGAAAGAAAAACTTCATCGGAAAACCAATTGAAAATAATTGCAGACAAAAAAAGACATACTTGTCATCATGTAAATGTTTATTAAACCCTGCTTTGCTTTGTAAAATTTGCTTTGTAAAATAGCATATATTGCATCCGATAGAAAATATTTATTTATTTATTTGATTATTTATTCATTCACTACATGTTGATTATTCCAACTTTGTCAACATAATTCACTCATCGAGGGTGAATATGGAAATTTCTATACAATGAAGCTCCATTTCAGTTTGGACAGAATCTCGCCTCCAGCGGGACTCGACCCCAGAAAACAAACGACAGTTATGGGAAAAATGGAGCGAGATATTTGTTCCGACCGTTTTAAGAAATAGACTATTAGCGTAACATATATGAACCAACAAAAAGGTTGTGCGCCCAGCGCAGAATCATATCAGCCTGGGCATCCGCCCAGTCTGATCAGAGTCTTCGCTGTCCGCATGGGGGTAGTTAAGACCCTAAGGTCCCTGTTAAGCGCTCTTAGCGAAGAGTATGATCAGACTGGGCGGATGCTCAGGCTGATCTGAGTCTTCACTGGGCGCACATGCCACTTTGTTGGTTTTCTCGTGTCGCGGTTCTTATATAGGAAGACTTCTTGCAAGCATGTAAATACTGCCAGGTAAATTGTAATTAACATCACAGGCACTGGCTGATCACCCAAACAAATAATTAGTGAAATTGACATTGAAATAAACTGTGTTTAGCTCTGTCAATCATCTGTCATAATTATCGATTATTAATCATGGTGACCTGGAGTAAACTTTGTCCTTAGTTTCCTTCTTATTACTGACCAGTGTCCAAGATTCTTTTTCGTTCTATAGCGTAGGTCATTAGCCGTGATACGGGCTGTCTTTCAAACCAGCAATGCCTCCGCCAGCCTGCGCTTGGTTCACACATACTATGTTGGATGAGGAAATTAAAAACTCCAGTGAGGCTGTACCAATGCAGTGACTGCACCATTCGCATAGACCTCTTTTAGGTGTGGTAAGCTTTTCTCCCTGTTTTCGTAAGAACATTGCAGATCAGCAACAGTCGCCTCCCTTTAATTAAGAGGATAAGTGTGGATAAGTCTGGCATTTTCTCTGTCTCTTCTCAGTGAGGATGAACTTTAAAGGGAGCAAATTCTTTTCTTTGCCAAAGGAAGCAATTAGTTGTTCTCCTGCGTAAAATGGCGGAAACCATGCACATTTATATGGTCTTATTCTGCTGCCATTCACAAATGATGAAGTCAGTCAGAAAAAGTCATAATTATAGTTCTTGAATTTAAAGGCGTCAATTTTCTTTGCGTGGCCCTGCTGAGTGATCACGGCCCCTACTCCAGAGATGTCTGAATGGCACGGCATTTTACAAAGGTCTGAAAAAAGACCCATAAAATACATTTGAACCTCAATTGACTCACTAGTATCAAGGTTATAAAATTATATGTAGTCTGTATTTCTGGTGTTTACAATAACGGTATACGGCATTAAAGAGAAATTTTAATGTTCTAAACGCCGGTATATTAAGTCAATGAAAGAAAATAAATTGAATATCTGAAATGGTAATTATAAAAAAATGTATGAGATAATCGGGAATATTATGTCTTGCATGAAAAGTTTTTTTTCTCTGCTAATTGGTAGTCTGAAATTGATTTTACGATGTTCATTCATACATTCGAATCTGTTTATGTCTGCAGCTAGCTGTAGATGTGTCTATTAAACCCATTTTCGTCTCGCCAATAGCGAAGTAAGCAGTTGTTTAAATTGATTTTTACCATTAAAAGTTTGATTTTTTACCATTAAACGTTGCTACAAGGAAGCAAAATTAGACAAATATGTTCCCGTTATCACGGGAGTAATACCACTTTCCCTACCTCACGCCTGGTAAACTATCACAGGTACCTCCGCGGAGGTACCGATAAAATGTTGTGACAGGCATCCGGAGCTACCTGTGACGGACCAAAAATAAACAGAAAACGGTAGGTATTCGTCTTTTTTGATAAAATACATTATAACCAGGGAGTTTATTGAAAATCAAAGAACGCTATTCGACCCTTATAGACATTAAGTTTTGTCACACAATATATCCCCGGGAACTTTACATATATACAGAAGATGTGACTTTTGAAGTGGCTTTAAGGTCTGTCGAAAGTACTCAAAACAAGAACAAATCGGTTGTTTTAGGTCCTAAATGTACTTTTCTTGCATAAGAATCTGTTGATCTGGATACACTGACGTAAAGTAAACCTCCTTGTCCAAATATAAATGCCGATAAACTCCAAATAAGGCTGGATCGATAAAAAAAACAACTGGAGGTGCCTGTGACGGAGTGGAGGTGCCTGTGATGTAAGAAAATATAGCGAAAATCTGAAGATTTATAGCGGTTGCAAATATTGATATTCTTCATCTCTAGACCACTGCCTTGAAAGAATCGTTCATTGAACGTCGCAATTTAATCTATCATAATGCGAATATCAAGCACGACAGACAATGATCATGAACTTATACAATCAGATTATACATCCTGCTCTCAAAACCAAGATGGAAGTAAGTTGAATATAGTTAATAAAAAACACGCATGGTAAACCGAATAAAGAGCTCTTTCCCAGACTGGTGGAAAATCACCTACCCCAAATGAAAACAACGCTAACTTCTGTTTTGCCTATTTTATATTTTAAATTACAAAACAAATCAGAAAGCAAAGTGGGCAGCTGTACAGGACCTTACTGCCAGAAGACTACAGACAAGCGGACATAAGAACACGTAACATTGATGCTTCACAACAGAAATCGAAAATCCAAAGCAGATCATCTCAAAGAGTTATTGCCCTTTTGGTTTTCATATCTGTTAGTCAAACATTGACGAGTTGTACGTAGCTGTTGAAAATTTACTGCCTAATTCAGTGTTAGAATAGTTATGAAATGCGCTTAATTAATAGGTAGCGTTTTTGTGAATGGCGATGACTGCCTGTTAGTCACTCCAAATCGTTAGAAATTGTCGAGGTCACCCGCCATGCTAGCTACTTGAAACGTTTGCAAAAACAACGTTTCAGAAGATGACTTTTATACAGTAAAAGTGCTCTTTTGTTACCAAATTTGATGCAGTGGCTATTCGGAGACTTTGAATTACACGTTATTTACAGTAAGATTCCGATCACTTCAATATACTAAACGATATAATATTGACAACATGTCACCTGCTGATGATGTAATCTGTAGGCCTTACGGATGTATTTGGATTCTAGCGCCAACAATTCAAAACTACCCAGACTGAATCACTTGTAGCACCTATCACTCCAGTACCACAAAGTTAACACATACAGCGAGCGTCATACGACACATGCGAGCGACACATATGAGGTACCAAAAGGATCAACACTATAGATACCTGTGCGTGTATGTCTGTTGACGGGTATCGGCAATTTTGACAATTTGACACACCATACGTGTAGCTGGCATGAAGTGTGACCCCGACAATTTCAGACAAGTTGGAATGACACACAGCCAGCACCTCCCGATCACAGTCATCACCAGTCACAAAATGTTGACTCTTATTAAGCGCATATTTCATAACGATTCTAACACTGAATTAGGCAGTTGATTTTCAGCAACTATGTGAATTTCGTCAATGTTTCACTAAAAGAAGCGCAAACAAATTTGGCAATAACTCTTTGAGATGGTGTTTTAGAAATTTAATCATGGAATTTTATGATATACGCATTATGACAGCTTAATGGGACGTTGAATGAATGATTCTTTCCGGACAGTGGTTTAGAGAAGATGTCAATATTTCCAGCTGCAATAACTATTCAGATTTTCACTATATTTGCTTACATCACAGGCACCTCCACACCATTGCATGCACCTCCAGCTGTTGTTTTGAAAAATCAAGCCTTATTTGTAGTCAATCGATATTTTTATTTGAGCAAGGAGGTTACCTTAACACCAGTGTGCCGAGAAAAACAGATTCGTATGCAAGATCACTGTATTTAAGACCAAAAACGGCCGAATTCTTTATGTTTTGAGTACTATGGGCTGACATCAAAGCCACTTCAAAAGTCGTATCTCTGGTTAATATGGAAAGTTCAGGGGGATACAATGTGTGACAAAACTTTATGTCTATAAGGGTCGAATAGCACTTTTTGATTTTTAATAAGCTCTCTGGTTATTTTATATTTTGTCAAAAAAGAGGAATACCTACTGTTTGTTGTCATTTTTTGGACAGTCACAGGCAGCTCCAGGTGCCTGTCACAACTTTTTATCGGTACCTCCGCCGGAGGTACCTGTGATAGTTTACCAGGCGTGTACCTGATCTGTCGAGCGAGCCAGTCGGTTACCATTCAGGAAAAGTGGGCTGTACAGTGATTGACATCAGTATCATTTACCGTTTGTGAAATTCTCGGTCGGCAGCCTCTCTGAACAGTACTGGATCATGATCGGTCGACACCACATCTAGCGGGCACATGACGTCATAGTGACGTCGTATAGGCGTCAATGCGACGTCATTACGCCGCATCGACGTCAGTACAACGTCATTTCCACATCATGTGTCCGCTGGGTGTGGTGTCGACCGATCATGATCCAGTACTGTACAAAGCAGTTGTGGTCATCACTATGTAGATTGCTCTCCGACGGCATGCTGAACACTTTCCGTGTGACGGGCGGGAGGTGGGGATGGGGATTTCCGGCCCCTACAATACCTCTGATACTGCAATATACATGTACATCCCTTCAATATGTCGCTTTAAGTCAGTACGATATAATAAGAGATATAAATGCTGACGGTCAAAGGGAGATAGCTGTTACTTACTTTTCATTCGCTTTCCATTGAGTTGTCATATGGTGGACTATGTGAGTTTCTAATGACATTAGGAGCGGCT
This sequence comes from Ctena decussata, assembly GCA_963989385.1. NCBI lineage: Eukaryota > Metazoa > Mollusca > Bivalvia > Lucinida > Lucinidae > Ctena > Ctena decussata. Next base: position 53,842,616 of record OZ022501.1, on the reverse strand, counting down.
GTAGTGTAGTGGATAACACTCCAGACTACCAATCCAGGGGTCGCAAGATCGATCCCCCGCATCTCCGGTCTTTCGGATGAGCCTGTTAACCGAGGTCCCGTCTCCATATGACCTCGTTGTTGGTGGGACGTTAAACCCGAGTTCACTCACTCACACTCTAATGTCACTAACACTTTGAGCAACAGTGGCGAAAATAGCAGAATTTGCAAACAGCGAAGATCTTGATGAGGCGGCTCATAATGAGCCGCCTCATCTAGATCTACACTGTTTGCTCATAATGAGCCGCCTCATCTAGATCTACACTGTTTGCCCTCTAGTCTTTGAATTCTCAATATGAAATGAAGTCACATGACTGAATGATGAAATTCATGTACAGACAAAACATAAGTTACGGATTATCAGAGTTCCTAGTTATAAATCTAGCGTTGTATAATGCTGATGTTTGTCCATTATAAAATCACATATCAGCGATGCGCCAAATGTATAACGACAGGCAACACTGAATCACAAGATGCTGTGAGACGGTCACTGAGGCTTTAATCGGGATTTTTTTTTTTTTTTTTTTTTTTTTTTTACTTTTTGCCAGATGGATGTCTAAACTTTTGCCATACAGGAAGGTACTTCTCAGACCTGTGCTAAGCATATACAAATAATTGATGAATACATGTAACAATGTAGATTTCACTGATACAGTAGACCCATAAATGCGTAGCGTCCCAAAAGTGGGACATAGGCAAACAGTGCAGACACAGGTCAGACGCCGCAAAACGCGGCGTCTGATCAGGGTCTACACTTTTTGCATAAGGCATATGGGTATTTCTGCTCAAAATAATACAAAAAATATAAAAAAATAAACTAAACTTGACACCCCTTTAATGACAAATGGACTTGTCCAATATACAGATAGAAGAGTCCACTGGGCGTTAATGGGTTAAACTATTCAGCAGAATTCTGTGTTACATGTCGTATAATGAAACATACTCGTGACTTTGAACATTATCGTAGATACAACAATGATTTAATTTAATTTCGAGTCTGGAAAAAGCAAACATAAAGTATGAACTATTGATGCTTAGCAAAGTTTGAGAAGTATACTTAGAAAAAACAAACATACATAACAGGCGCTTGAAGTTTTATGCTGAATGCTGCCGCTAAACATCCAGGCTATGAGCCATTTCTTACCTATAGACTGCGTCAAGTTCAAAGGGTTTTGAGTTTGTTTGTTTTTTTTTGAGCATAGAACTTCAAGCGCCTGTGCATACATGTAATGTAGTTTTGTGGAAGGCTCGACGATGAAATGTACATTTTATTTATACACGCTTCGTTTTACGTTGCATATTTAATTACATCTAAGGGTCTCATATGGAATTATTTTTTCTTCCTTTCAGGGATTTGAAAATGGAAAACATCTTGTTGGACGAAAAATGCAAGAACATAAAAGTGATAGGTAAGTAAAGTTTGATATCGTCTACGAACAGGTTCTTCTTGTCTTACTGTCGCACACGTGTAGACTTTTATATCCTTGAGAACCAGGTGCGACATATCAGTACACTGTAAACTTTTCGCAGATTTTACGGTATGATACCCGGCAACCAGCTGCCAGTCCATTTCCTGTTACTTTCACGGGCCGCCAATTTGAATTTAAATGGACAAAGGGAAACCACTCGTTTTTCTATGATATACAACTGCATGTCTGGATTAGTTTCCACCATCCGCTAGCTACATATTTACCATGCCATTAGTTTAACATGATATGAGCTGCGACACGACAAAACCAACAAAGTGGCATGTGCGTCCAGCGAACACTCAAATCAGCCTGGGCATCCGCTCAGTCTGGTCAGAGTCTACGCTGTCCGCACGGAGGTAGCTTAGACACTTAGCTACCCTTTAAGCGCTTTGCGAAGAGTCCGATCAGACTGGACAGATGCCCAGGCAGAGCTGTCTGCGCTGGGCGCACAACCACTTTGTTGGTTTTCTCGTGTCGCGGTTCAATATTGTTGAACCCATTAATGCCTAGCGTCCCATATACTATCTACGTTGTTTAGGGGTCGAGTGACTGCAGGAAGCTATGTCTGCATATTACAGCCCTTTGCCCAGTCTCCTTTATGCTCTCTGACAAGTGATGGCATTCCATATCAATATGTGTGCCTTATCACAGAATGCAAAATTGCTTATAGTGTATACCCTCGCAACCAATTGAACTGAATAAAAACTTTCATCACTACATAACTACTTTTCATCATATGCACTTTTGTTCTTATAACAACAAACACTCGTCGTGCTCGTAATAATAATTTTCAAAGCTTTTAAACTTTTTGTCATAAGCAATGGAAATAAAGGCTTTACCGTAAGATTCTAAGTATTCTGACAGATCGGTCCGCTCAATCATTGCAGACCAAGATCCATTGCTTATGACAAAAATTTTATAAATCACATATCTTAAATGGGACGATTCAATAAACTGTATATTACATTCGTATGCCTTAGATTTAAGGAATATTACCATCTGTATGTTTTTAAGTGTCCTTGCGAGAGCCTGTACACAGTAACGCGAAAGGATACATGATTACTGAATTGCTTTGACCCCCAATTTGGTTTTTGAACGGGCCAATGTTTGTTATAATGGGAATAATTTACTGACCAATGGAACCTGCATCATGCCTTTACAATCATCGTCTGTACGGCTACTAGTCCCGACGATCCAAGGCTCGCTCGATGAAGTATGAGCTGAATGATACGTTTCTTATTGCACACTGCGGAGCATGTATCGTGAAAGGCAATGCATTTCCACATAAAATGGCATTTTCGAAAAATCAGTCATGTCCACAAGCCATACATACACATCAAAGTTTGTTATAGGTTTGTTTAGCGTCTGCTGTTTTTCTTAAGATCACAAAAGACAACTCCAGCGGTGTTTAATAGCTACAACTGCAGTGGAAAGAAAGAGCTTAGAAAAGTAGTTCTAAAAGTCGGTACCCGGTCGTACATTTTAACTAATCTCCGAATGTTATCGGGAAGGTAATCAATCTACAGGGATCTATTTCCCTAGAGGAAACAATTCCTCGTAGAGAACTGGGAAATAGCATATTTATATTGACAAGAAATCCTTGTATGTCTTCGTTAAGAATATAATATATGGCTTTATTATTACACACTCAGATGCGACGTCATATGATAAATGTTTCTATTTTGGCTAGAAATTCTTGTTTCCTTCAGATTTCGGCCTTAGCAACACATACGGTCAGGGAGAGTTGATGAAAACTCATTGTGGTTCCCTCGAGTACGCAGCCCCTGAGCTCATAGCTACCAATGATAGATATGGTCCGGAGGTTGATATATGGAGCATGTAAGTTTGTCAGCATTATACTCTCTCTCTCTCTCTCTCTCTCTCTCTCTCTCTCTCTCTCTCTCTCTCTCATACATATTTTCGTCCATTTTGCGGCCTTCAATTCGATCTCAAAACGACCGTCAAACAGTTTACCGAGAATCACCCGAACTACATTACATTTATTTGTAACATTCTGCATTTCACACAGTGCGGAAGAGTTGCAAATTTCTTACATGTTTTTCATTATACGGCAGGAATTTACAGTTTTGCTTAAATTCTATATTTAAGTGTCAGGAAAAAAGAATGGTAGATATGTTCATGATATGTAATTTTATTATTGCGTGAATCTATTCTACTCTAGTCCTGCTATTCAGGAGAAAAAGAGAAAGTCATGTTTTACACTGTCCTCATCAGTCTGTCTTTTTTTTTCGCTTACGTGCGTGTGTGTTTGTGTGTGTCTCTCTCTCTTCTTTTGAATTCAAAGTCATGAATTCCCGACCTGGGTCCACTTGTTCAAAGCATCGTTAGCCTAACGAGCTCGTTAAGAGGTCTACTCGTTCAGTGTTTTGTGACTTTATAGCCAAATACACTGATATCTTTTGTTGAAAATATGTGAGAAGCTTTTGCAATGCAAAAGCTTCTCACATTTTTACAACAAAAAATATTGGCATATTTGTGATATTAACGTTTGAAATTTTAACGTCACGTTAACTAACGACGTCGTTAGTTTTGAACAACTGGGCCCAGATTGAAGCAGAGTCACTGTCAGTACATATCAGTTACAGAAAAGTCTCCAGACTGTAGTGCTGAAGGAATTTTATGAATTTGATAAATGCGCTTAGCAGAAACGTTAAAGAATACATGGATGAGCAGTGCAGAGATTTAATTTTACAGTAATTTATTTAATAATTTCTTTTCATATACAGGGGCGTGATACTGTACGGTATGGTGATAGGAAAGCTACCCTTTTCTACCCATTATACAGACCAGTATCGACGCCAAAAGCTACAACAACAAATTGAAAAAGGGCTTATAGAATCACACCACAGAGAAATGGTTATTCTCTCCTCCGGTAAGTTACTACTTGAAGCGATTAGACTTGTTGCGTTTCATTTCGCGATTAAAAACAGGACAGAGACGAAGCGTATCAGCGGACAAAAGATGTTATCATATAATCTAATAACAATTGACTGATTATCATTGGTGCATTGGTTAATACTTGCCATACTTGATGTCTACTGGTTTGGGGTTTTGCTCGTTTTTTTCTTAAAATTACATTTTAATGAATTTTTGCTGACATAACCTAAATCCGCAATATTTAACTGCTCTGTTGACCTGAGGACTAGTGACGTTTTACGTTCAGCGACACGTCAAGCCGATTGTAAACGCTACTGACGTTATATAAATTAGCAATATTTACACTTGCCAATGGCGTCTCTTAGGTGAACCGTTTTCTTAATTGAGTAACACATATAAAACCTACTACAAAATGAGGAGAGGAACTTGCACTGTTTTTCATTCTCTCCAGTTTGCAGGTTGTGTCATTGTTCGTCTGACAAAGCTTGCCACCTAGAAATAATTACAAGTTTGAATATTTGTCATATATTTGACTTGTCATATATCTCATTCATGTAATATTTAGCATCAAATGTTAAGGTTTCTAATAATTACATAAACCTAGATTTAACCGTTTGACATACAACGTGGACGCTTTCGTTTTGAACGTTTTATTTTAAGCTCTCTCTCATGATTTATTGTAACTTTTCATATATATTACACGAGTGGTCATTTCATATGAAATTTATGAAACGAGCCTTTGGCGAGTTTCATAAATTTCATACGAAATGACCACTCGTGTAAGATTCTGTTTATCATATGACCCTTTACAATGGGGTTTTAACGCCTTCAAACTGAACATTATTTCAATAAGAAAACGCATTGTTGACATGGACGTTGTCAATGACGTTACGCGTACGCGCCAAAGTGTTATTACACGTGTGGTCATACGATTTTTATGACATGACGTTATCCACTGAATAACAGCGACGTCATATGATAAGAATTCTTAAATGTTTTTCAGACTGTATAGAACTGCTGAAGAAAGTACTCGAGCCTTCCCTAGATTTACGTCTTCCACTCTCAGAGATGCAGGTCCACCCCTGGGTTACACAGCACAGCAAACTACCCTTCCACACATTTCAGCATCTACCCAAAGACAAAAGCATCAAATCCCTTGTAAGTTCTGACGATTTTACTAATAATATATTTTCATGTATGCTGAAACTTATCCAAATAAAGGCTGTGTTAAAATAGCATGAAAATCAGGCCCGGATCCAGAACCCTTATAACCGGTGGGGCTGTAGAATACTGGCAGAGCTGAGTTCTTTATCCCAAAGTTCTCAAAATGGCTTCTTTGACTGTAAAAAAATGGATAGTTCCATTATTGCAAAAACTTGGGTCAAGCAAAATCTGAACCAGAATGTTCAGAATGGCAAACAGTGTAGATCCAGATGAGACGGCTCACCATGATCCGTCTCATCAAGACCTGCACTGTTTGCAAAAGTATGTGTCTATAGGTCCTTCCTGGAAAGAAAGGGTTAATGTGCATCGGTGAAATAGAGGAATAGTGGTCCAAGTGATGGGGCTGCAGCCCCTCAGCCCACCTCCTGGATCCGGGCCTGACAATGTAGCCAAAGAAGCTGTTGCTTGCTGACATGGATTTGCGTGAAATGCATTGCGTTTGTTAATTCTAGTACGGTAGTAAAAATTCTAAACATTGGGACACCTAAAATAATTACCGTAAATGATCTTTAATTGAACAGTTTGGGTTTTTTTTCAACGCAGTAATGCATCCAAAAGATGCAGATGGAATAGACTGATCAGACTGCTCCAAAAAGGATGTCTGTTTCGGGTCTGAACTGTTTGTTCACGCCAATACGTCCCAGTATTTAGAACTTTTACAGTATATTTGAATTTCTTGTTCATCAGGAAAGGTAGAAACCAAGATTTGCTATAGCACCAGATGTAGTTTTTGTTGGTGAATATGGTAAAAAAGCGCCCCTTTTTGCATAAACTTCATCAGACGCGAAAAGACTCATATTGAAAAAAAAAAGCGTAGCTCAACTTTTGAAAAATTTCAAAATATTTCATTCTATTCTGCTCCTGTCAGAAACTCATGATGGATCTCAAGCCAATTCTAAATAAGCAAGTTATTCTCGAAAGAAAACCCTATCCCGGTCTCAGGCATACCTTGATTTGATTGCTTGTGGCTTAATTGAAAAGTTTGGAAACTGAGATCGGATCATACGATTAGCATTTCTAAGCAACGACAGACTTGCCTGGAAATTAAGCTGTCTGAACACTACAAAACATTACAAGATCAACAATTGATTGGCAATTTTTTTCTGAAAAGTGTTTTGTTGAGTTTAGTCATATTTTGTAAGTTCCTAAATTTGGTAACTATAAAAAATGCATCAGTCATGTTTGGCTTTATACCTAACCTGTTGATGTATAGACAAAATTTTCTGTTTACAGTTCAGGCACAATTGTTAGAGAATCAATGATCAATGATATTTCATATTGTAAATAACTACCTGGACCGGTTGTTCAAAACTGAGGACGCCATCAATTAACTAGACATTATATTGTCAGATATATTGTACGTCAAAATAGAGAGTGTTCTTTAATAGAAAAAAATGAGGAAGTAAGCTCCTATATTTTTGTTCGGCAAAAATATTGCACACTCCTAGAAAACTTTAATAGAATTCTTCACTGACGGCTTTGTCAAATAAATGTACCATATTTTGAAAAACTCTACCCTGAGATATTCATTGAACTGCGTTCCATGTTTATGCTCATTTTCCATGTCGATAATCTAGCGGCTCTTTTATCAGAGTTTGACGCACGCCGTGGTTCCGCATGAAGTTACAATTCCAGCTACTCACTACAGCATCATTTTAACACTTGAGGCATAGCCCCAGATCTACACTGTTTGTCCTGTAGCTCTAATTTTTGAGTTCTTCATATACTAAAGTTTGGCGGGAGCATTTATGTTTCAAGTTTGCAAACATAAGTTTGTCGTCTGCTTTGTTTGTCGCTTTAAGGGTTCATAAAAAACAGAAGTTGACTATCTTTGCGCATTCTGTTGCATCTCCGTCTGATTATAGAATTTCATTAGGCTTGACATATATGATGGCGTCTATTATGGCATTCCGATAACTTGTACCTGCTGTATATTGAATACACACAAAAAGAATAACAAAAATCATGATAATTCTCATATGGATTATCAGGCGGTAAAGAAGCTGGTAAGTCGTGAGGTTATATTTCGTATCAACATACGCCCCAGGCAATAGTCATTTTAGGAAACTAATGTGAGGCTAATTTTTTTTCAACATCTAAATAAGATATAATGCCAAAGACAAGCACTACTCCCTGGCATTATTGTGGTATAGCAAAATGCTTACAGAAATTGCATGTGTCTTGTGGTACATAATAAAAACCGTTGTTTTCACGTGACAGTTGCTAAACATGCGTCTGATAGGCGTTTAATTGCTAAATACAAACTAGCTTGTTATGTAGAAAAGTTTCGTGTTAAAATATGTTGCACGTCAATTTAATACGTAATGATATGTTGCGCTTCAAAACGATAGCTGTTCAAAGTTTTTTTCAGATAACGGGTTTGAAATAGTCTTCAACTGTATCGTACCAGTATTGTTAAACAAGTTGCTAAACTTTCTGATGATGCAATCAGTTCTGTATTTTCTGTCTTGAATATCATTTAATACGGTTTAATTCCTGCTCTAAATCTTCAGGATTTAGACTTTGAAACAGATACAGAGGAGGTAAAGGGAGAGCAAATTCTCTTAACTTTCTTGTCAATTTTTATCAATTCTTGACTATCCCTTTTCCTCTTAAGTTTTGTCTGTAGGAAAAATGGATTTTGATTTGTGCTCGATCAAACTACTAATAGACAAGTCAGAATTAGATGACTCGTTTGATTTCTTTCAACGGCAATGCATCAAAGTTGCATTCGGCTTTGAATTTATGTTTATGGTTTTATCGCAAAAAAGCCATGCTCTTGTCAAACAGTATATTTATGAAACCTATACGCATTAAAAATAAATCAAGCAGTCTGCTCTTGGTGTCTCTAGCAAAGTTTAAGAGAGAAGGAAAGTAAACAATTCAAAACACGACACAACCCTCTTTAATATTTTTTACCAAATTCAGTGCAACAAATGCGCATTTTTGTATTTGTCAAGTTCATAAAATGACAGTCATGTTATAAAGGCATTTACCGGAAAGTAAGCGTTTTGTTCTTTCGTCAAAAGGATAGTGAAAAAAAACTTTTATAAACAGTGTCATATTCGAATCGAAATCCATTTTTATCTGGCATCTACATAATTTGTAGATAGCTTATAGCATGCACTAGATTCTGTCTGAATCAGTAAGACGTAGTGTATTTTCATATTATGTCGTAAAGGGTTTAGAATTCTTGCACATTTCTTAAGAAAGAGGCAGCGACCCATGCTGCTTTGAACAAGTTTGTTTACAGATTTAACATCTTTTTAAAATACGACTTCGTTAACTAATTACAATGATATTTTACGCTATTACATAGTCTCAGCACAATTTATGTTGTATCATCATCCTTATTATATCATTTTCTCCTGTTTTCTTGGATGAAATCACATGAGGCTATTTTGAACTGCTTTGTGCTTTATAATTGATATAAAGCATTTTTGTGTGGCTACACATTTGAACGGAAATGCAATCACGAAATGCAATGCATCTAAAACTTGGGTTTTTGCACGTATAACTCTTCTTTAAACTTTAGTATGAAGTTTATTTCAACGTTACATATATTTTTGGTTTATTTGGCGCTAATTTGAATGAGAAATATTTTTTTCCTGAATGATATTTAAAACGCACGCTTGAGGTATATATTTTACTTTTTTAATATTTTTTCTGACTTTATACTATTTACGCATTTACTCATTTTTATAATCACTCTACATTTTAACTGGTATTGATGAAAAAAACATTTGAAGTCACAATGTTTACTTATTTATTTCCGGCAAATGCATGTTCTTATTTGTTCATGCACATGGCATAAACTTTCCGTTACTACATAAGCTTCGACCAACGCACTAAAAGCTGTATTGCTTTCAGAAAAAATATCTCATATTGTTTCTTCAGCCACAGTTTTGTTGCACCTTTTATAAATTCATGTACGTTAATTAAACTCGCTCATGACAAACTTAAATCACCTTGATGTGTAGAAAATGCTAATTATACTTGTTGATATACCACGTGTTTTATTTTTTTCGCGATAGTATATAAACTCTGAAAAACAGTTACGGGATATCCGGAAAATCCATTGTTTTACTTAGAGTGTTTTTTTGGTCTTAGTGGTGTGTTCAGAGACACGATGTACTTTAGTTTTCGACTTTTACAATAAAAGTAATTATTACTTTCCAAGCATTAGAGTATGTTTTTTTATGATTTACAACATTTGATAATGATACAAGGATTGTCTCCGTTATGATAACAATATGTACATGATAAACAATATGCACAATTCACTTGTCGGTGAGAGCAAGAACCAATTTTAGTCATTTTTGTTTTGATCTTAATTTATGGGAGAATTAAATTTACTTACACTCCCAAATTAAAATGAAAAATCATCTTCAATGTATAGAATTGATTCAAGTTTGGATGTCCCTTAATTGGGTTTCTGCGACATGTAAATTTCGAAGACTTCAACTGTCTGAAAATAAATAATACTGCCGAGTAAGAAAATTGAATAATTTTATAAACGCTCAACAGAACGCCATGTTTTGTCATTATATATAGTATCAGTTTGTGGCAATCATCAGCATATAACTATTACCCCTGTTTCTGTTTTTAAATTTAGGTGATAGAAGAATTAGCGGCTTTACTAGAAACTCCCAAAGAAAAGATTGAAAATGTGGTCCACGAAAGCAAATGTGATGATCTCTCAGCAATGTTTAACATGATGTTAGATTGCAGAAGACAAGATAAAGGTAACTTTTTAGCTCACCTGAGCCTTTAGGCTCGTAGGTGAGCTTATAGTATAGCCAGGCATCCGTCGTCCGTCCGTCCGTCCGTCCGTCGTCCGTCGTCAACATTTTCAAACATCTTCTCCTCTGAAACCACTGGGCCGATTGAAGCCATATTTCATATGGAGCCTACCTAGGTCGGGGGAACGAAAGTTTGTTCGGGCTATCTGGGTCACATGACCAAGATGGCCGCCACGCCCATATATGGTAAAAACCCTTCAAAAATCTTCTTCTCCAAGAACTGAAAGGCCTATGACCTTGAAACTTGGTATATAGCATTGGGCATGCCGGCCCATCATAGTTTGTACAAATCATGACCTTGCATTGACCTTGACCTAATTTACGGCATGGTCAACTTTGGTACGTTAGGCTTTTATATGGGAAAACGCTTAAACAGGGGATTTCTCAGAAACTATTTAAGTTTAAGGAACAATACTTGGTATACATGGTCGACTAAATGACCAGATGAAGATATATGTCACTAAAGGTCAAGGTAATTCCGTCGGACCATCCGTCGTCAAGATTTTCAAACATTTTCTCCTCTGAAACCACTGGGCCGATTGAAGCCAAATTTCATATGGAGTCTCAGTGGGATGGGCGAACGAAAGTTTATACCCGGGGTCTGGGTCACATGACCAAGATGTCCGCCATGCCCATATATGGTAAAAACCCTACAAAAATCTTCTTCTCAAGAACCAAAAGGCCTATGACCTTGAAACTTGGTATGTAGCATCGGGCATGACGGCCCATCATAGTTTGTACAAATCATGACCTTGCTTGGACCTAGAACTAATTTACGGCATGGTCAACTTTGGTACGTTGGGCTTTTATATTGGTAAACGCTTAAATAGTGGATTTCTCAGAAACTATTTAAGTCTAAGGAACAATACTTGGTATACATGGTCGACTAAATGACCAGATGAAGATATTATGTCACTAAAGGTCAAGGTAATTCCGTCGGACCATCCGTCGTCAAGATTTTCAAACATCCTCTCCTCTGAAACCACTGGACCGATTGAAGCCAAATTTCATATGGAGTCTCAGTGGGATGGGCGAACGAAATTTTATACCCGGGGTCTGAGTCACATGACCAAGATGGCCGCCATGCCCATATATGGTAAAAACCCTTCAAAAATCTTTTTCTCCAGAACCAAAAGGCCTATGACCTTGAAACTTGGTATGTAGCAATGGGCATGCCGGCCCATCATAGTTTATACAAATCATGACCTTGCGTTGACCTGGACCTAATTTACGGCATCGTCAACTTTGGTACGTTATGCTTCTATATTGGAAAACGCTTAAACAGTGGATTTCTCAGAAAATATTTAAGTCTAAGGTACAATACTTGGTACACATGGTCGACTAAATGACCAGATGAAGATATTATGTCACTAAAGGTCAAGGTCATTCCGTCGGACCATCCGTCGTTAAGACTTTCAAACATCTTCTCCTCTGAAACCACTGGGCCGATTGAAGCCAAATTTCATATGGAGTCTCAGTGGGATGGGGGAACGAAAGTTTATACCCGGGGTCTGGGTCACATGACCAAGATGGCCGCAATCCCCATATATGGTAAAAAAACCTTCAAAAATCTTCTTCTCCAGAACCAAAAGGCCTATGACCTTGAAACTTGTTATGAATCATCGGGTATGCCGGCCCATCATAGTTTGTACAAATCATGACCTTGCGTTGACCTTGACCTAATTAAAGGCATCGTCAACTTTGGTACGTTAGGCTTTTATATTGGAAAACGCTGAAACAGTGGATTTCTCAGAAACTAATTAAGTCTAAGGTACAATACTTGGTATACATGGTCGACTAAATGACCAGATGAAGACACATGTCACTAAAGATCAAGGTCATTCCGTCGGACCATCCGTCGTCAAGATTTTCAAGCATCTTCTCCTCTGAAACCACTGGGCCGATTGAAGCCAAATTTCATATGGAGTCTCAGTGGGATAGGGGAACGAAAGTTTATACCCGGGGTCTGGGTCACATGACCAAGATGGTCGCCATACCCATATATGGTAAAAACCCTTCAAAAATCTTCTTCCCCAAGAACTGAAAGGCCTATGACCTTGAAACTTGGTATGTAGCATTGGGCATGCGGGCCCATTATAGTTTATGCAAATCATGACCTTGCGTTGACCTTAACCTAATTTACGGCGTGGTCAACTTTGGTACGTTAGGCTTTTATATGGGAAAATGCTTTAACAGTGGATTTCTCAGAAAATTTTAAGTCTAAGGTACAAATAAGGTACAATACTTGGTAAACATGGTCGACTAAATGACCAGATGAAGATATTATGTCACTAAAGGTCAAGGTCATTCCGTCTGACAATCCGTCGTCAAGATTTTCAAACATCTACTCCTCTGAAACCACTGGGCCGATTGAAGCCAAATTTCATATGGAGTCTCAGTGGGATAGGGGAACGTAATTTTATACCCAAGGTCTGGGTCACATGACCAAAATGGCCGCCATGCCCATATATGGTAAAAACCCTTCAAAAATCTTCTTTTCCGGAACCAAAAGGCCTATGACCTTGTAACTTGGTATGTAGCATTGGGCATGCGGGCCCAACATAGTATATACAAACGATGACCTTGTGTTGACCTTGATCTAATTTACGGCATGGTCAACTTTGGTACGTTAGGCTTTTATATTGGAAAACGCTTAAACAATGGATTTCTCAGAACTTATTTAAGTCTAAGATACAATACTTGGTATACATGGTCGACTAAATGACCAGATGAAGATACATGTCACTAAAGGTCAAGGTCATTCCGTCGGACCATCCGTCGTCACGATTTTCAAACATCTTCTCCTCTGAAACCACTGGGCCGATTGAAGCCAAATTTCATATGGAGTCTCAGTGGGATGGGGGAACGAAAGTTTGTACCCGGGGTCTGGGTCACATGACCAGGATGGCCGCCATGCCCATATATGTTAAAAAACTTTGAAAAATCTTCTTCTCCAGAAAAGGCCAATGACCTTGAAACTTGGTATGTAGCTTTGGGAATGCGGGAAAACGCTTATATAGTGGATTTCTCAGAAACTATTTAAGTCTAAGATACAATATGTGGTATATATGGTCAACTAAATGATCAGAGGAAGATATTTTGTCACTGAAGGTCAAAGTTATTTTGTTGGTCTGTCCGTCATCAAGATTTTCAAACATCTTCTCCTCTGAAACCACTGGGGAGATTGAAGCCAAATTTCATATGGTGTCTCAGTGGGATAGGGGAACTAAAGTTTATACCGGGGGGCTGGGCTACATGACCAAGATGGCCACCATGCCCATATATGGTAAAAACCCTTCAAAAATCTTCTTCTCTAGAACCAAAAGGCCTATGACCTTGAAACTTGGTATGTATACCCGGGGTCTGGGTCACATGACCAAGATGGCCGCCATGCCCATATGGTCTGATTGAAGCAAAATTTCATATGGAGTCTAAGTGTGATCAGGGAATAAAAGTTTGTTCTCAGGGTCTTGACCAAGATGGCCGCCATGCCCGTATATGGTAAGAACCCTTCAAAATCTTCTTCTGCAGAACCAAAAGGTGTATGACCTTGAAACTTGGTATGTAGCTTTGGGCACTCAAGCCCATCATAGTTTATACAAATGATCGTGCGTTGACCTTGACCTAATTTATGACACTGTCAACTTTGGTACATTATGTAGTCTTTTATATGGGAAAATGCTTAAACAGTGGATTTTTCAGAAACTATTTAAGTCTAAGGTGCAATATTTGGTATATTTGGTTGACTAAATGACCAGATGAAGATATTTTGTCGTTAAAGGTCAAGGTCATTCTTTGACTTTTGTACAAGGTCATTGAGATTCTGTCACCCGTCAACATTTTCAAACATCTTCTCAGAGGCCACTAAGGTCAATTGAAGCCATATTTCATATGGAGCTTCACCGGTTTAAAGGAACCATAGTTTGTTCAGATGGTCTTGGTCACTTGACCAAGATGGCCACCATATGGTAAAAACTCTTCAAAAGCCTTTTTCTCAAGAACCGAAAGGCCTATAACCTTGAAACTTGGTACCGGTATGAAGCATCGGGCACTCAGGCCCATCATAGTTTATACAAATGATTACTGTATTTCATATGGAGCTTTAATACTGGGTCAAAGGAATCAAAGTTTGTTCAGATGGTCTTGGTCGTATGAACATGGTGGCCGCCACACCCATTTATGATAAAAACCCTTCAGAAATCTTTGTCCAGAAACAAAGGCCCAGTGACCTTGTGGCTTGGTATATAGAATTGGGACTCAACATTAATCCCCAAGGGAGGAGGCCCCTGCCCTGGTGCTATATACATGTATAAAAGCATGAAAATATATACCAGGACCAAGTGTCAGGTGAGCTACAGGACCATTGGTCCTCTGGTTTATAAGTTGGGTGAGTCTCTTTTCCAAATACTTTTTTTTTTATTTATTTATTTTTCAATAAAAAGGGCATTTATTGGTGAAAGCGTTTGTCTAAGACAAAAACAAAATATCAGTAAAAAGAGACAAGAATTTATTGTGTACTTGGACTACTCGTTATGCGTTACTAGTTCGATAATCTTAATTTTCATGTTTACTTATCTTCCTAGGTGTTTTCGACATTGATTTCACCCTGAAGCAAGAAGAAAAAACCAAACATCACAGACGCCGACACCGTCACCGGCATAAAGAGAAAGATGAGAACCCTAAACACGGTATGTATTCTACAGTGTATTTTAACAAACGCACTCTGTCTTAGGAGTGTATATTCTCGCTTTTAAATAATTCTCAAATGTTTTGTCATATGGCATTGCAGTATGTTATAACACTGACATAAGTAAAACATTTGGTTCAAATAGTTTTTTACTTTTGACTGTAGCTAATTTGAATCATTTATTTAGACTTGTTTTAGTTCAAATCCGTTTGCAGTTTGTTGGTTAATTCCAAAATCGCGACACTCATACTTCATACATCTCTTTCTCCGAAGATGTCTTTTGTAAATATGTTTTAGTATAATCATAATTGATCGTGTTATGTGTACAAGGTGTATACTTCTTTCTAAGAGACTGTTGCAGACATGCAGCTATCGAAACGAATGTGTCGAATAGTAGTTTAACTGCACATGAAAACCAGAATACATGTATTTCAAGTTACAAAAGATTCCACATTATACCGCAATGAGCAATATAAGTGCAGCACGATGAGATATTATACAAGCTTATTTTTATCAAATTCAGTATATTACATAGGAATTTATTCAACATCTTTCCGACATTTCCGATAGCCATGACAGCCATGGTTGTAAGATACTCACTTTCTAGCATTCACATTGATCACAAAATAACGTGAGTGCAGATCAACATTTTTAAAGGCCATTTGCCTAATTGATCTAAATTCCAAGTTTTCGCAGCTGCAGATAGCGATTATTGTTCTTATGTATCCTGTGCAAGAATCCAAACTACTTTGGTGATTTCAAATGTCTTCTGTTAGACGTGACGTGCATGTTAAATTCGAGCTGTGCGCGAAAAATTTAGCGTTGCATCAAAGAAGCTGCGATTAAATTATGCGGTCATAATCATGCATTGAGTAAGTTCATTCTTTTAACTGAAGGATTTTTAATGAAACACAGTGAACAGTGTTGTCGAATAAACAAACGTCAAAAGTATTGATAAATGAGCCGCGACACGACAAAACCAACAATGTGGTTATGCGCCCAGCGCAGACTCAGATCAGCCTGGGCATCCGCCCAGTCTGATCAGAGTCTTCGCTGTCCGCATGGAGGTAGCTTAAACCCTTGGCTACCCTTTAAGAGCTTAGCGAAGAGTCTGACCAGACTGGGCAAATGCCCAGACTGGTCTGAGTCTGCGCTGGGCGGACAACCACTTTGTTGGTTTCTCGTGTCACGGCTCAAATACTTTCTTTCAGGTGAATCTACATTTTGTCTGAGTTCTTGGTTCAGGCTTTTTGATAATACAACTTTCCCGGATCCTCAAACGTAGAACCTAGTTCTGATGATGAAATCACATCAAATGAGTTCCAAATTCAATTCCTATGACGTTTATCGCTATTTCTGTAATTGCCTTCAAGAATTGCTATATATCGCGTAACTTTGGTTGTTCAATATAACGTATCTCAAGCAGTGCATGTACTGTATTATCATAAAGCCTCGACCAAGTCTAATTTCATATACACATGTATATGTTCATGTTAAGAATTTGTTAATTGACTGTAACGAGGTCATTAATAGTTTGCTTTCCTCAAGCATAATGTCGGTTGTGTGTTTTATATTCAGCAACTGATATCAGTTTTATATAAGTCTTTCTCTTGTTAGCAGTATTTTATTGGATAAACTAGGAAATTCAGAAAAAACAAGCCTTATCAAACTCTCTGTATTTGCTTTTTTTAATACAGCATTTTTTGCATCTACAACCACTAAACGCATTTATGGTAACGATAAAAAGAAAACTCCTTACGGTTCCAGCCCAAATTCTCCTGACATGTACAACATTCCATTTTGTTACTGGGAAGAAATTATACGAGGTAACAGGTTGTGACGTCAGTTTATTGAGGACAGTGCATGGAGTTTCTTTGTGAAATGCAACACGCTTAGTAAAAGCACTGCGTTGAAGTTTCGCATAGGCTTAATTTTTGCAAATATCACAATTATTTGTACAAATTACTTTACAAAAAAAGAGAAAGAAATTAGAAAAATAAAAGAAAAATGAAAGAAAAGAAAAACTTCTTCATACAGCTAGACAAACGAACTTGTTAAAATGAATTAGACGAGGATCTTACATAACCATATTGTTTGAATACCGATATATCTGTATGGGCTCGGGCATCTTGTCTTCATACAATTTCCTGTTCTTGACTCTTCCATGCAAACCCATTTGCTTGGAAATAGAAAGATATGCAGACAGTTTTACTGTTGAAATAGGCGTATGCATTTATATATCAACTACTTTTGGACGATTAAAAGGTTGATAAACATGAGCCGGATCGTGAAGGAGACCGTTTGAGGCATGTGTTATCTGTGCATTAATCGGTAGTAGATGTGTGTGTTAGATAAAGACATATTGGTGACATTCCCAAGAAACTTCCAAACTTTCGGTTCGGCCACTTTCAAGGGTTTTGCCATAACGTCACCAATTATTTTTCTTCAAGCCAAACCTTGAGGAAAATTATGCTTTACACACCAATGAGTCGAATAGAGCTATAGTTTGGCTAACTACTCGCAAAAACCTGAACTTTTAATCTCCGAGTAAAATGGAATTGCACGTTTAGTAGGGGTGTTAACTAGCCATGATTGGGACATGCCCAGTTGGCATATAAATCATGACATGTTCCCTTAAGGAGCAGCTCCTTCAATTTTATGTTTTATCATTCATGATTTTAACATTTTTAACTATTTAGTAAATTTGGCTACGAACATACAACTTTCAAAGTAGTATTAGTATCTGTTACAATTTTTCGCATTCGAGATAAATTGTATCCGATTATGAAACTTCAATGCTTAGCGTATCATAGAACCCTTAAATCACTGCCAGCGTGACGTAACACAAAATCACGTGATGCATGACGCTCTAGCTATATCATTTCTGGGCATAGATGGTTAACAAAATATCGCCCCAGATCGATAGTTAGCTTATGCTTTCCTGCATCCTTTTAAATATCTGATTGGTTTTTATATGTAGAAGTAAAACTGTAGATATAGTAAACTGTTTTGATTAAAACTTGACTTAACTTCGGTCTTCCCCGTCAAGGAGCTTTTATATTTGAAGTGCTTGGTATACAAACTCAATTACAAAATTGTATAAGAGCTCCCTGACTTTGTCTTGTATCACGTGTAACTCTAATGGCACGGGTATCTTCACTTCCTCCTTTTCACTGTGTGAACCTTACTAGGATGTGAACGACAGTTTTGAGAGACTTCTACCGTCAGCGGATCGAACCACAAATGCTGTTGCTTGTGTTATGTAATTGCTAAAATGTTTTCTGACTTTTAACTTGTTTGTCTAAATTTAAACTAAATTTCACTCTCTTCTATATCGCGTTTCTCAGCACCTGGCATAAGACTCCGTAGACCTCACCATAATTTTAAATACCTTGAAATGTTTTTAAAGTTCTAAAAAGATTCATCTTTGAAAGCACTGAACACATTTGAGCCGCGACACGACAAAACCAACAGTGTGGTTGTGCGCCCAGCGCAGACTCAGATCAGCCGGGGCATCCGCCCAGTCTGATCAGAGTCTTCGCTGTCCGCATGAAGGTAGCTTGGACCCTTAGCTACCCTTTAAGTGCTTAGCAACGGGTCTGATCAGACTAGGCGGATGCCCAGGCTGATCTGAGTCTGCCCTGGACGCACGACCACATTGTTGGTTTTCTCGTGTCGCGGCTCATTTATAAAAGTGAAACACCATTGTTGGTTTCATGCTAGGGGCCATACTTGACCAAAACCTTATATGCACAGAATTAGATTATCTGAAATTTTTCTCCTGCATCAAATATGTACATACTTTATTCACTAGGTAACAATTCCTGTTTCTTTGTTCAATCGATCTTTAATCTTATAATTAAAAACTAACAGTTTTTTACTATTAGGTCTTTTATTGAAAGGGTTTAACCACATCATCTATGTATTATTATTTTTTTTATGTAGTTTTTTATGGCTTTTAGGACTGACCTGTGATCATGTGATGTGTAGTTCTCACTGTAGTTTTCGTGATACACCATGTGATTGAATGAACTTGTATAGAAATTAGAATTAGATCATATAGAAAAGAACAAGACATAGAATGAGCCGCATCGCAAGAAACCCATCATATTATATATACACATATAAGCTTCCCAAAGCCTGCCTGTTTACATGCGCATTCATCTTAAGCGATTCTTTGTCGTATCTGAAAGTTTTCTGGTTATAAAATTGTTAATCCATTATTAGTATTTATGTTATATGATGCTTACCCTTACTCTTTCTTTTCAGCCATCTATGTTTGTTCCATTTATTCTGCAATCTGGCTTTAAATGCACTTTCATGGATTTACTCCTTTTTCGGCATTGCTAATTTGAAAAATAAAAGAAAATGTTTCTTATGCATTGCGAGCGCGGACATGATCTGGGTTCTTTGACCAGTTGACTGTTTTTGTCGTCAAAAGTCTATTCTAGACTTAGTGAAGACTACAAAAACTTTCACATTTATACTGATTGCATAAACGTTTTTTTCTACAAACAGAATTTAACAATGCCGTTTTATTTCAAAATCTGTCTGCCCACTTTAAAGACGGAAACTGTTTTTGTTCTGAAAGTACGGAGGCTATTACATTACTAAGTACGGAAACTGTTTTTGTTCTGAAAGTACGGAGGCTTTTTCATTACTAAGTATGTTTGAATTTAAACTTATTGCTAAAAAGTACGTTCTTGTTTAAACAGAAATACTTTAGACGCCTCAGGTTCGGAATTTTATCACGTAAGCTTTCATATGAATATTACATCAGTGAAATTCTACATACATTGTGTTTCAGCCACTCCTGCGATTCTATGCCCTGATATTAAAACAGACGCCTCTTCAGATCACGAGGGAGAACCCCATGTTAATCCCTCACACAACAGCACCAACTTTGACCTCATGGCATTATGCAGTGCTCCTACATGGTTGGGCCCTGAACGGCGGAAAACCAGGCGGAGACGGTCTCCTTTACCTCCTCCAAGTCCTCTATGTGCAGTAAGTACACACCACTTTGTAGGGTTGAGTCGGGTAATTTTGGGCGGCGGATAAATTCGGACATACCCTTGCAAACCGCGTAAATTCAGATAAGACGGCCCATGATGAGCAGTCAAGACTGTTTGCCCGCTTACTTTTGTTTTAATGCCAAACGGCTGACATATAAAGGAAACAATGTCACTGTTCGAATTTACCTGCTGTCCGAATTTACCTGACTTGACCCTACAGCATCAAGCAAACTTGTGCTTTAGTTCCTGTGAAATCCAATTTTAGCCAAGGAGCTCATGTACATGTAGTCCGATGAGACATTTTGCTCCATCGTACCCACAACTTGCAACCTCAATACTAAAAGCGATAAAACTACAATGGTATGTACAAGCCATGCATGGTTTGCTTTATTTGTACAAAACTGTACATTTATTTTTTTTTATTTTTTTCCAGTTATCTGCAAATTCATATAAAATTCTGTTATTACGAAATGACACATATGCATATATAATGTGCTGTTCACGCACACAACATTTGACTTCATTTTGAATAAATGCTTGGTTTTAGATATTACACTAATACAAATCAGCTAAAACTATCCCTTATCGACACAAAATTCAGGAGAGATTGTCCAGCCTGATGAAAAAACTAAACAGAGGAGTTGGCTACTTGTTTACATGATTTTTGTTTGAGTTTGATTTGGAAATCATAAATTGACTTACTGTACGTAAACTGACTAACGCGGTTAATATGAGGTTGACCAGAGTTTATGAAGAAAAATCGTTTCTAGAGTATCAATGGATACTTGAGATATATTTAAATAAAGCTTTTTTAATGTCAAGATCCTCCTAACTTTAGCTCTGACATTTCAGGATGGTACCGCTGCTATCGCAGAAAATCCACCACAGCTTGGAACGGATCCCTCCCATCTGTTATCTCCTGGGCAAGCTTCAACTCAGGTGTCAGCTCTTTTACGCAGAAGCTCGTCTCGTCGGCGATCGCGTCGGACCACCTCAGCAGATCCACCAAGCCGGCACTCAAGTTTTCATAGTAGAAGATCTACCAGGCGGTCTCGTCCTGGAACTCCTAGCACAGGACCGCATAGTCCTAACAGCCCAAGTAATCTTAATAATCCTGAAATTAAAATAGATACACCAAAGCAGAGCCCTGTTCCGATTGTAAGGCGACCTGCAAATCTGTTGTTAAAGGAATGTCATACTGCTTCTGTAGAACAAAATGGTAAATCAAATTTAGAACCAAATAAAGTTTCTAAGCCAAGCCGAAGACGGAGAATAGGTAGGGATCATACTCATGACCGTCGGGACAATGCTGATAGCAACCCTTCTGACAGTTCTAATCCTTGCTCAACTACTAATTTAATTGAAGGGTTAAGTGATGGGTCTACCGAAATGTTGTCCCATCCAGATTCTAGGCCCGATTCTCGTAACTCTGTGATTGGACAAACTGAAGATACTGTAGAATCAAAAATTGCAGCTACGGATATTCGCTCAATTGTCAGACCTAAGCAATTTGTGTTACGTGGCGTTGTAAACGGACCATCGAAACCTGTTTTTAAAGATAGTGTTTCTGGATTGAAAGTTCCAAATGAGATTGATAATAGGTGTCTTTCTGCTTCCCCAGAAGTTATTATTGAATCTATGCAACCAAGTACATATGCCAACTTGTCTGACGATGAAAAACTGGAGCAGAACAGAAAAGCGAGTTGTGAAAGTCCTAAAACGGATAGTGAAAAACGAGTGGAATTAGGTATGTTTGATTTAAGATTACCGACACTTATTTCCAGTAGTGACTATGTTGATAGTTCAACGGAATGCTTAGGCGCAGCTGCTTTAAAGACGGAAGTTCTAAATCATTCAAATACCTCGAAATATCAACGGGATAATGTTAAAAGTAGGGAACATGGATTTTATGCAAATTTCGATGAAAGTGCAAATGTTTGTAGCAATGAAAGGCATGCTACGGTTGATGAAACTAATACTTGTTTTGCTTCAAATAATCCAAATTTGTTCGAACAAGACGTTTACTCAAAGCAAGATAAAATTTCATTAGATGCTCAAAACGTTATTTGTGATGATGATGATGTGTGTTTTGTTGATAGTAGTGATCATAATTCTTCGCAGGAAAATTTATTGACAGATCGACCAAGAAATAAATTAGAAAGTTTGACTTCGGATGAAAATGAAAGTCATTCGGCACCTGTTTTAATATCAGCACGTGGCTTTTATTCACCAAAGGGCGACGATGACATTCAGGTTTTACCTAAGGTTGGTTCTGTTAGGTCTTCCAGACATGGCAGTACACCTTCTATAAAATTCAAAATGCCCAGCACACCCATTCGCCAAATGTTTAAAACACCTATTGCGCGCATTGAGAGTTTCCATAGTGATGACTTTGATGCATTTAATTCAGACATTGATGCGCTTGTGACCTCACCCACTCCATCACCGAACTCAGCCCAGACACCAACAGTTCCGTGTTTTCAGTATAAACTACACTCTAGGCATAAGAAAAATTCTTTAAATAAGCACATGAAAGTTCGGAGAAGTTTAATTAAGGACGGAGTACAGGGCACGAAGGATGGATTTATGACGTTGCTGCCGGAAAAGCCTGCGAGGTTTGTATACTTCTTTATAAGGTTCTTGAACCATAAAGTGAAGTTTAAGCAATTTGGTAGAAGTCGAAAAACATCGACTAATATTGTATAGTCGACTTTGCAAATCTTGAACATTGAATTCTCATAGTACCTCTTATATCAAAGAATATAGTTTGGACACATATCCATTTTTATTTATATTTCAACTCCTGTTACCTCAAACTACTGATATTTCAAAGTAAACTTTTGAGGACCTGAAAATTTACTTTAAGGTATCTGTAGTTTGGGACGAACTTCTACTTATTTTATATCGAGAGTTGGCTGTATTCTGCTCTGCTGACGAGCCGTCGAGCCGATTTTAAACAAAGTTAGCAACGGTGGAATACGGATTACCATGATACTTTCCGGCATTTATCGAAATGCCTATACAATCAACCCTGCCTATAAAGTCAGCTCTTGATATCTCGAGGACTGATATCTAAAAAGTACAATCTTATATCTGAGAAAACAGTTTAAAATAATATCCCTTTTCTACTTGCATTAGACTCTTGTTATCCACAACTACTGATAGTTCAAAGTAACCTTTTATGGTCCCAGAAAAATTAGTTTGAAAAACCAGTAGTTTGGGGTGAAACTTTTGAGATATCGAGAGTTGACTGTATTTACAACCTTAATTTCAGAAATACACATAAGCTAGATGGTTTGATGATAATTTCTGCATACTTATCCTTTTCTACCAATAAACACATGTTATGGCAGTAGGGCTGTAAAGAGAAGCCAGAACCACAGTATCTGTTCCATGGATAATTAATTCAAATGTTTCCAGGGTCATCATCAGGTCCTATTCATGCCGTGAGCTCTGTAATTGTACTAGTACTGAATACCGTGCCTTTATTTATAGTGGGAGATGTTTTGACTTTGTTTATTTCATTGGCATACTGGCTTAAATTCAAAATATTTCGATATAAGTAAATGCTGGTTCAGATAAAATCGAAATTATGGCATCCATTTTTTAGGAAAAGTATGAAGAGAGTTTTAATTCTTTAAGTAACTCGAAGCGATTTCTCTATGATAAAGCAAATGCATTATTTTCGCCTATTTTTAGAAAGCATTAGTCTTTTGGTATTAAGAAAGGTAATAATAATTTCTTAATTGTCACTCGTATGTATAAAAGCTACTACCCCATTTTTATCACTTCATTCATTTCCTTTCATGGCTACACAGCCGTTAGTTAAGGATTTCTTAAGGAAAATCAGGCGTGCTAGTATTTCAGCCGAAATTAAGTTTGAAAATATAACCAATTCATACGTACCTTCGTACATGCATATTTACACACATACATACGTACATACAAAATGTAAAAATGTAAAAAAATGTAAAAATAAAATACAAAAATTACACGATATGTTGAAAAACTGGTGTAGGTGCAGGGGAGGAGGAACCGACAAAAAAGTTTGAAAATGTAATGTAACTAAAGATACCTTCTATTTTGAACAACTGGACTGAGATATAGTAAACTGTATCGAACAGTCAAAAATGTCTCAAGAACAATCTCTATTAAGCAAAATATGCGTTCAGAGGCCAAATTCTTATTTCCCAAAATAACAACATTTTCAGTGTTAGCAAAGCTGTATTATGCAAGCATCTGCCGTATGAAAGTAGTTTTTGTTCTTCCCTCGGGTGTTTGCTTAATACAAGCTTGACTATAACTTGATTCTAAAAAGGCGAAACTTTTCGCTTTCTGATGAAACCGGCCAAATTAAGTGGTTGCAGATTAAGTAATGGCAGTTAAAAAGTACGACAGTATCATTTTAATGCAGGTCAGACCACGGACCCAGTGAACAGTTTTTCAGTTCAGGGTCCGAGTGCGGCAGTGACGGACAAGTACCTGATGGAGAGAGAGCTTCGACTACCAGTAAAGCTAAAATATATCCGATGGACAGAGGTAATGATACTTACAATTCCGTCAACACATATTTCAAAGTAAAACTGTTATAAGTAAAACTATTAAAAATTCTAGTACACGACTGAATTATACATATCAAAAGGTGATTTTACATAAATGTCTAGTTCAATAAAAACAAGTAACTTTTTTCGGCTATGAGATGCGAATGCAATATCGCCGAATAGCCTGCACATACATGATTAAATTGCTCGGCGGCATTTATTATACTTTTCCTTATTCGGGACTCAAAACATTTAGCTCTGATACATTACCGGTTACAAACACAAAAACTTTTCTGCTCTTGAACGAACTCTTTCAGATTTTAATTCTATCAGACATTTCGTTGCTGAGATTGCCTTTTGAACCTGTACTCATACTGATTTAGCGTCAATGTTTTGGCAAACATTTCAATTGTACAACACTCTGAATAAAGTGAGTATTTGATGATTATTGTGTAATATTGTGACCCCATTGTATAACCGTTCTGGCAAAGCGGTTCTAATGAAGGTCGCAATATCTACTTTAAAATTAAAAAACATTTTCGGGGAATAAGCTTCAAAAATCCCTTAACTTAGACCTATGATAATACAACTTTTTTTCACAGATGATGAGCAAGTAGAGCACAAGTTGCATAAGATTGCTGATAAGAAGTTGAATGATAACTCGGCAGTGATAAAGGAGGTGTCAAATACCCAAAGTAATTCAAAGAAATATCAGGTACGTGTTTTACCTATTGCATTCTGGGTTTTTTTTTTCGTTTGCTGAAATTGTCGTCTGCATCAAAAACCAAGAATAATTTGACAATATTGGTCTAACTAACTCTTGTAGAAATGATGTCTAGGAAGCAAACAGCTTGGATCTCAGATCAGGCCCCACATTCATACCCTAAAGGGGTATCCCAAATGGAATGGGTTAAAGTGGTTTAGGTATTGTAAAAAACGTTTTGTAAGCAACAGTAATGACAATTTCAAATATCATTTTCGCTTGCTTCGATTTCCAGATTGCTCATTATAGATACCGAGAAAACTGCTACAAAGCAATTCCACAATCTTTACTTGATTTGTATTATATATTACGGTAAATGAGGTTGCAGTTCCATAGGAATTACATGTAACCTGTTTCATAGACTAATGTTGCAAATAAGAGTATATAATACAACTTTCTTGTGTGCCCTAGGGTTTATGAAATATCCATTGTATGCTATTGTGCGTCAAAGGAATAATGAAAAAAAAAAAAAAGAAAAAAAGGTTGCTGCCTCATATTGTAGTTTTAAACTACTCTAGTTTGCGTTTCGGTTGTCCGACTGAACCTAAATATGCCGGTTTAAACAATCTGTATTCGAATAAATTACAGCGACAACACTATCCAGAACATCTGAGTTTTTGGTCGTCCAATTCCCATAACGATTTTTCACAGGAGTCAATAACTAGCACCTACCGGCACCGAGTCTGTCCGCGTCCTCACTAATTCGAAGATGAACAAAAGCGCATTTTTAATATCGTGCATTTCCTATATGTTGTAAAAAAATGGTCTCAAACATCTGTTGACTTAAATGCATTAAATCCTTTGTACATAAAGACTTTTGGAGCGCTGAAAAGAAATTTTAGTCAAATGCCTTAGTTTCTTTTCGAGTTTCACAGTTTCACTGATCGGTTTGTTCCTTGTTGCCCAAAATTATTTCTTTATTTCTTAGCCTACACCTTCACTGCGAGTCTAGTATTTCCTAATCATAAATAACAGGTAACATTTTCTCACCTTAAGTTTTGGTAAGCTTATGAAAGTTGGACTTGGTATCTTTTTAGTCGTTTTAGTTAATCTCTCAAATTCCAAGTCATTGGATAATTTCAAAACTGGAGAAATATCTGTTAAGTTACTTTACATCTACGTCTTTATTCAAAGCTTACCTGTGTGTCGCCATCATTGTAATACAAATAAGAGATCATGTAAGCTGTTTATGTGTTTATATCCAGAGACGAGGCAAGTCTGTTTCTGAAATTCTGATCTCGGAAATAATTGATGATACACTTAC
Source organism: Ctena decussata (assembly GCA_963989385.1). NCBI lineage: Eukaryota > Metazoa > Mollusca > Bivalvia > Lucinida > Lucinidae > Ctena > Ctena decussata. The sequence continues at coordinate 53,815,915 of OZ022501.1, read as the reverse complement.
ACGTACTCTTATATTTCATCCAATTATATATTAATGTTTATATTTTCCTCTGGGATCTCCTTGCCTTGGCGAAAGTTATTACGAATGTTTTACCTTTCAGGTCTCTCTGGTGTACCCTGTATAGTTTTTTTTTGTCTATTTCATACCACCTGGACACTATTTGGCTTTTAAAAGCGAAAACAATTTAATTAAAACGTCTTACTTCTTTGTTCTTGGCGTGCTGATTATTTTAATCCTCATATCATATTTTTTCGTTAATAGTTGTCCATCTGATGTGAATATGATTATTTGTCGATACCATTTTTCAAGTCCAATTACAAGTATATTCCGACTTTACTGACTGAAGATATTCGATGAGCATGGCATACTGTAAAATATGGTATGGTATGATGGGTTGGTATGTGGTATGGTATGAAAATCCTATACCATACCACATACCATACCAAACGGCTATATCAAAAGTATTATTGACGTGTAGTTTAATCAAGATCTGTAGTCTTTGAAATTCAATAGCAGCCTAACCTTGATAAAGGCATTATACCCTTCATTATCAAATGCATGACAACAATGTTAACAAGATCACCCCTATATAAGCACTACACCCATCATTATCAAATGCTTGACAACACTATTAACAAGATCACCCAGAGGTGATCTTGTTTACATTGTTGTCATGCATTTGATAATGATGGGTATAATGCCCAAATAATACTTTTGGTATGGCCGTTTGGTATGGTATATGGTATGGTATGGGATTTTCATACCATACCAAATACCAATTCATCATACCATACCATATTTTACAGTATGCCGATGAGCATGCAGTTTAAGGTAGTCGTAAACATGTTTCTCCTGTAAAACCACTAGGTTGATTCAGACTAAATTGCTTGTGACACATCCATGCAATGGGGAAACAGAAAGCTAAGAAATGACGTATAAAACAAGAAAACCTCAAGGAAAATGTCCATATTATAAACCGCCTTAGGGTTATGCATACTATTATAGTAAGCATTGCTATTGCAGTATATACGCATATCCCCAAACAAAAAGAACTGAACGGTTTGTGTGTTTAGGGTGGTTTGTTAGGTTTGAGAAATTTTAAATTTCGAAGTACCCATTTTATAATTTGATCATAACTCTATACAGCGATCCAAATCTTAGATTCATTGGAATTACATGCCGAACAACGAAGGCTTTGAACCCAAAGTCTTGTCTGAACGTCATGAGGTATGGTTGCTGACAGCGTGCCTTATATATTATTTTTATCATTCAAAAAGTTGGGATCATACTGAGTTGGACTTGGAAAAAAGTGCCGTCATTATAAATTTCATTTAATTTTTATTTGTTTTCGGCAGTTACAGCATTTTAACAGATATATGACAGATGTATCGTAAACTGTCACAATATATACGAGCAAATATAGACATTTAACAAAAGTGCACATCAAAGCTCGATTTAATTTCTGTTTCATCAGTTAAATGTTCACCAGTATGTTTCATACATTTAGCATTTTTAGTTTCGTTTCATTGTATGATAAGCACTATACTGTTCCCTATAGATGTGCGTTCACTTTATCCGAATTTTATTGCAAAGCTGTTTTTATGTGAACATTGTACTTGTATTGTCGAGTAGAAAGTTGCAGATATTTGGAATATTGTGCACAAAGCAGGCAACATTATTTTCTCGGAAACAAGAGAGCGCTTTTCTAGTTTTTGCCTTAATTAAGCACCATGCCAGAAATGAGTCCCAAATTCTAATAAAGATGGCTGCCATAAAACACTGCACTACATATTAAAATACATCCTACTAAATTAGAATAGGTGATGGTTTAATACTTCGTGACATGACCTTTCATAAGTATAACCTGTCGACAACGCCTTGGAAGACTTTCATAGAGTGTTCTGATTTAAGCTAAACTGACAGACTCCCAAGCACTGAGCAGTTCACGTCGCAGATCATCAACTGATTCAATGAGATAAAATCTAGATTTTATGGTGTTCTTCATCAATAACCAAGTGTAGATCTGGACTCTGAGCAGGCCAGGGTAGCACTGTTATACGATTATCCTGCTTCCACTGTTCCTACAATCGTGACTTATGGCAAGTTGCATTGTCTTCTTGGAACATGTATGGCTTATCCAGAAAATGTTTGGTTAAAACAGGCCAAAGATTGGAATCAAGAGTATTTATGTATTTCTCTGAGTCCATATTACCATCAACAAATGTTAGAGTTCCAGTGCCAAAATGTTAAACAGCCCCACACCATTAGCTTCAAAGTTGACTGGAGTCCCATGCTCACATGGCCCAACCATTCAGGTCTCCATCTTTCTGCTGCTTTTCTCCAAAGTTTCATTCCCCCTCCCCTCCGCTTTTGATAACTTCGACTTCGGACCGAAATACCGGCTAAAAACCGATAATGCAATCTAACGTTTTGAAAATTACATTTTCCGCCATTTTGACTTGGGACTCGTTTCTGGCATGGTGCTGTATGCAGCTTCAATCAAATCAATAAAGTATTGCATCCAAAAACCATTGTTGCATGAAAATAAATAAAAGGGGAAGTACTGTTAGGCAATCTGACCACGAATTTCCCCATCGGCTTTATTTTTAATAGCCGAAACTTTGAAGTATGGCCCATGTTCCTTCTTTCGGATGTGTTCCGTGCTCTTGAAGGACCTCTTTTAGATTTTAATTTTCCAAGTCTTTTGGTACGGCTGAGTCCATTTAGAGTCGACCTTATATCCAAAATAAGGAATGTGATCAAACCAGTTTAAGGCGTGCTTAGCACTGCACACATCACATCACTCTGATGAATACATTCAGAAACGACCTGTTGTATTCGTTTCTATACAGTGATCTTTACTTCTGAAGAAACCTATTTAAATATATACCATATATGCGGTAATTTTTGCGGGTTCAAATTTTAGCGATTAAGGGTCAAAAACAAAAATATATATTTTCGCCATTTTTAAGTTTTCGCGGTTAGCAACATGCGCGAAAAGCAAAACTACTTCCTCTTTCAATTGAGCCAGTTTGTTCATTAACCTGCGGCAAGGCTGCCCCAGGTTAATGAAAACATTGGCTAAATTGAAAAGTACCAGCAATTACCGAAGCAAACAGAAAAAATATATGAACACTGTGTCTACAAAAGATACTTTGTAAGAAACAGGAAATTGTTTCGCGATTTAGATACTCGCGGTTTCTAAGTGACCGCCAAATACCGCGAAAAATGGAACTATTTTAAGATAAAACTTCATATTTATGACCAGACAAACCTATGTAGGTAATCGAGGATACAACAGTGGCAATAGCCCATTGTTTTGCAAGCTTTAAGCAAAACATCTGCGACTATGTCCCATTTTCTGTGAAACTTTAGATATTTGGATCTAAAACGTTATCACAGCCGTTTAATCAGAGTCCGCATTGTCACAAACAAATGCTTTATAAATGACCATCTGACAGAGAAAGTGGGATTCCTTACAGAAATTATTAGCATTTGCTGTTAAGGTATCCAAATGCAATGGATGTTAATCGAGCCTCATTTTATAGCTTTAATGAAGGAATTAAATACCTTAAACCCCTTCGTCTAGACAAAAAACTATTTCAAATATATAGCACAATAATCGGTTGCATGATACTGGGAAACCAAAGCTGTTTATATACAGCCTGCATGTATGCTAGGTTTTGTTTAAAATATGAGCACCACTTTGAAAAACAATATCTTTCGGCATATGCAAAAGGCAATCAGCATTCTCTGTTCCTACGAACGATCTATAAGTTGTGTGATATATGTATTGCGAAAACTGAATGCTCTCGTCAGTCAGAAAGCATGAATGCCTAGGCTTAGCTGTCTTTTCCTGAGTTGAAACATGCCATAAAGTAGGTCATGTTTCTTTTCTTTTCTTGCTGTTTCCGCACGTTTGATTTGTTTATAATGTTTGTTTGACGCTTACAAATATTTATCACTCATTATGCGTTACAAGCAGTTGAATGCGCATGCATTTTTGTTTTGCATGTTTTATAAGCTATGCAGGGTGCACATTTTCAGATCAAAGTTAATATTTATTCTCAAAACAAATTCCGTCTTTTTGCTCTGGGCATGGAGTCTCTGCATGCATAACTACAGCTACACATATTCATGGCGTTCTGGTATCGCCATAATGTTCGTGATGACCTCTGTGTTACTAGTTTTATATCATATATCCTCCTGCTGTGTCTTCGTGTGGTTAAACTTGTATTGGTGAATATCTTTCTCCCACCTATTGCGCTGCATGAGAAAATTGCTTATAGAATAATCACGGAATGTGCATCTTTAATAGAACATATTCTCTAAATCTTCACTTTCATGAAAAGTATTCAATTTTTATCACGCTAATACACCGTAAAGAAAGCACGATTTCAGCTCAAAGATAAAAAATATCAAATTTTACATAGAAGCTGACTGTTGAAATGTTGTAACTACCGAAATCACATAAATATCTGTCAAATATTTGCATAAAGATCTTTTTGGACACGTATGTATAAAAGATCTGAGGCTCAACTGAAGCGCATTAATTCTGTTGAATCCGATTTTAAATTCCACTTTTGTCAAAATACAGTCAATTTTTCTAGCATCAGCCGCTGTTAGTAAGATTCTCCTTCGTCATAGCCTATTCTTTTTTTTGAATGAAGAACTGGTATGAGAAAATCTATTTAACAGACCTGCTCTAATGAATGACCGTCGCTGCTTGTTTTAGATTTTTGTCATTGCAGTATAACTATTTGCTGTAAACATTTGTTAAGCGCAGTTTGTTGCTCATGATAATACATTTTATTCAAAATATTAGAACGGGAACGCTGTCATCGGGGAGTTCATATGTTATTATTAGAACATCAGCACATGTCAATGTGCATGTTAAGGGCAACAGATGGTTACAATGTATAAGAACCATGCAATTAAGAAAAAAAACTAGTGCGCTTCTTTTAGCTGACAAGATCTGCTGCATATTTCTCATCTCCTGCTACAAAGTTTGCTACTTTTGTTTTCAGAATTCAGTCAATAAGACGTCCAATACGAAATCAGAAACAAAGAAATCTGGTATGAAAACTGTTTGGAAAAGAGGTTTTGCTCATCTTTTAAAAAAGAGAAAATTTGGTAATCTTTCATCTTCTGGTAATAATAACAACGATGAAGAAAGCCCATCTAGAAACCATCGTGCATCTAACAACAGATTAACTCGGAATGGGCATGCGCGTGGTACAGTTCCGGTTTCTCCTGCTGGTTCCCGTGATGTGCAAGAAACGACAGTTGATATTCAGTGGTCCAGTACTGCTCTGATTCCCAACAATGTTCCAGCCTCTGCGAGTGAGTAATAGCACTAATATGAGCTGCGACACGACAAAACCAACAATTGGCCGTGCGTCTAGCGCAGACTCAGATCAGCCTGGGCATCCTCCCTGTTTGATCAGAGCCTTCGCTGTCCGCATGAAGCTAGCATAGACCCTTCGCTACCCTCTAAGCGCACAGCGAAGACTCTGATCATACTGGGCGGATGCCCAGGCTGATCTGAGTCTTCGCTGGGCGCACATGCTACTTTGTTGGATTTGTCATGTCGCGGCTCTATTGTTTTCAGACCTCTGCTAAGTAATGGACACTTGGTTATTGAAGTACATATACAACTGTTCATGTCTGATGTTTACTGTCTCCAAAACATTGACATAGTGGGTATGCTAAGTCTCCAAACCATTGACATAGCGCATGTGATAAGTCAGTGTTGCAGTAGTCGCTGTTTACTGTAAACATTAGGCAGTACACATGAAAAAAATAGACATGATGCAGGAGGTAGTAAACAGTAGAAATTTAAAGATTTCCAGTTTACAAAAAACGTTAAGTAGATACTGTATATACTTGCACATGAGCAAGGGAATCATCAAAGTACGCAATATACACTACACATGCTCCAGTATATGACCCTTTTTACTCTAGAAACCCGTTTTCGAGTCATATACAAACTGCAAAGGCCCAGTTTAGAAGCCGCGTCTGATCAGAGTTTACACTGTTTTCTTACAGGAATTTCTAGGAAAATACAATTAAAATGAAAACAAATGCCAGAAACTCCTAAAACTAGAAAGGGGCTCATCTAAATGATAGTGATGGACAAGTCCACTGGTCAATAGAAGGTTAATGGTCATGCCAACATGTATAGTCAGTGTCGCAGTAGACAGTAGAAAGGAAACAGTATACACTTAAACATAGACAGGGAAAACTAAAAAATTTACCAGTCCAGAGTAGACAGTGTGCACTGAGTCTTGCCTGTGGGAAAAGCAATTATTGAACAAAAATAGTGACAGGAAAAGTCGTCTTTGGAATTCCCTACGCATAGCTTCGAGACTGTACATGCCCAAAATCCTTTGTCAGATGCTTGATGATAAGGCTGTTGTCTGAAAGGCAGTGATTGCAGATTCTTGCCAGATTTGTCCTTAAAGGAAATATTTAGCTCACTATATATGTTCTGCGCAAAGTAGGAATCGGTACAATTCCGGAATTGTGCTGCACAAAGTTGGAATTCTCACTTTGTTGCGCAAAGTGGGAATTCTTACCTTGCGCAAGACAATTCCAGAATTGTCTCTACTCAAAGTGGGAATCGGAACCAAGTGAGAATAATGTTTAGGGATAGATACTATGGATCTGTCCCTTTGGAGAACATCGTTATGAGAATTAGAACAATAACAACGATTACGAAGGGAAGAAAATAGCTGAAAAGAAGAAGGTAAAGACGATAATGGAAGATTTTAAGTTAATGTCTTAACGATTCACTTTAAATTAAATGCAAATATCTAAAAAAAAGTGAGAAAAGAAAAAGAAACGTAAAATTTTAATCATCTCCATACATTGTGTATCTCTCTTTCAATTAAACATGCGATTCTCACTTTGTTCCGAAGATTCCCACTTTGCGCAGAGACATTTACCAGTTCAATAAACCAACCAAATCCCGTGCGCAGTTCTAGAATTGTACCGGTACAATTCCGGAATTGTTACACAAAGTAAGAATTCCTACTTTGCGCAGGACAATTCCGGAATTGTAACGAGTCTTACTTTGCGCAGAACATATATATGGTTGTATTATCAACTTTACTTTTATCTGCTTTCTGCAGCAACGTGTATATGTGTTTGCTTTAATCAGTTTAAACAGTTTGTTGTGCAACTTGAAATTTGAATACATTTTAATATGCATTATGCTTTCAGCTCAGTGTTTGTCCCCGGGCATTTTTGCATTTTTGCTGTTTTTAATTTAAACTCATTTGTACTTAAAGCCTGCTGTCCTTTGTTGCTATAAAAATATAAATGTAGCTCTATAAGAAGAGATTCAATACATTTAAAATTTCACTGCTCATAATGTTTCCCCCACACGTATCAAATTACAAACCAATAGATCTAGATAAGGCGGTTATCACAGTCTAACCTCGACTAACGTTTCTATCGACTTTAGCTTACGATTTGCCGTACCCACGTTCAAATAAAATATTTAGATGATTATTCTAACACAGTGCGCCTATAGAAGCAATGGAAAGTTTCCGTGTTTTATTCTGCAACAATTCACTGTTTCGGAGCGCGTGTGTATAATTGCTGACGTCACTGGCATAACTGACGTAATTTTGTGACGTTTTGAGACGTTAGACGGTGCAACGTCTCTTTTTCTTTCTAAAATCGCCATTAAAACGTACATTTACCTTAGACACAGTTAAGAATATTGGCGGGAGCATGAACGCGCTGGCTGGCAGGTTGGGAGAGTTTGAATGAAAGGAATACTTTTTCAGGGTTTTAGAGTGTTAGAATCGATAGGCCATGAGCCAGGTATGGTTTACCCCCCCCCCCCCCCCCCCCCAGGGAGAGTTTTGTAGACAATACTTTTCTTAAAGACCAGCATTTTAGAAGTATTTTGCAGCATGTTAGCCTTCTGGCGAGTGGGGCGTTAAGCTGTAACAGCCTGTGACATTACGTTACCCATTAAAATAATAAACATAAAATAAGAATTATCAAAAATTATAAAAAATAGAAGTCACTTACCTATGTTTAAAATTATAATAGAGTCTAATAGAACAACCCAATAGCTAAAAGTTATGATGTTTGAAACGTCACTTTAGCCTACGTATAATAGAGTCTAATAGAACAACCCAATAGCTAAAAGTTATGATGTTTGAAACGTCACTTTAGCGTTTTTCTTCACTCTCCATTAAAATGGCAATTTCCATCCAAAATACTTTCTTTTTGTAAGTTATTCCTTTAATATTAGACCAAATAATAGTTTATGTGTTAAAAAAAATTTATTGACCTTTTCAGATCTGCAAAAATTATTATCCTATCTTGTATACTTTGGGAGAAGTAGGATGTTGAACACAGTAACCCCTTATGAATGTTCCATATTACAATTATCACTTTCCATATAATTCAAGCGCTTGAACTACACTATTGGAATGGAAAACAACAGTAAACGGTAATATTGAATATGCCAGCCTATTTAAACAGCAAGGAGCAGTTCAACAATATTTTGAATGCATTTTGGTCGTCCATAATGATCGATTATATACGTTACCTAGGGCTACTTTTGTTAAAATCATATAATTTAAAGATAGAATCATTTTTATTTTCTTTGGTATCAGTTTCTTCATAAAAGAATCTTTTAATATAAGAGAAAAATTCATTCTGGTTTATTTTCCATTATAAACTATTACTAGTAGTAACGTAAACAACATTAATATTTAAAATACTGTATTATAATATCTTTAATCAGTTTTTTACCACTGTCACATTAAGAAATAACACATATAAGTCTGGGTGTTCTTATGATATATTGTGTACTTGGACCTATCAATATTTCTCTCAGTTATTACTTTTAGGGATTCATGAGGTGTGTTTTATACGTGATTAAACACAGAATACTTCAAATTGTAATGTTAAGGGCATTGGCATATTCTGCACATGTAAAACGGGTTTTGCTGTTTACTTTGTTATCATATCAAAAATAAAAGTATTTCATAATGACATTGCCCAGTTTGTTTCTTTAACAAATTGTACATTTGAGTTCTAAACACTGTAACATACCTAAAATTTTGTTATATACAGCTCAAAAATCCAAAAAATCAAAAAAAAAATCAAAAAAATAAAATAAAATAAAAAATACTCCAGAAAAGATAAAGCCGCAGCTATTAAAAGCCAGCATTGATTTTGCATATAGGGCTTGAATAAAATGATATGCAATCAGTTTGATACCATTAAAAGCTAAGCGTTTTTGACGTGTTTAGTTTAAAACTATAAAATAATCAGCAATCAACAATGCAAACTGTGGTTCCACCTTGTTTATTGACATGATTTGTTATAGCTTTTACGTGCACACTGAAAAACTATAAAGCAGAACAGTATCCTGAAGTTTAAAGGCTTAAGCCAAATACAGTTCTGCATCAAAGCTAATGTAGATATTTGCTGGCAGCGTATACTTACTTTTGTAAGACTATTGTATATTTTACGTTACCAGAGAAAACAACATTGCTGAGTTACAGTTTAAGAAACAAAACAAACTTTTGAAAATAATTAATAGTAGTGTCAATACATTGCTTTACTTAGTTCATTTATGTAACTAACAATTATGTGTCAACCAGGAGTTTGGGAGAATAGTATTAGAAATATTTAATACAGAAAAGAGACATTTGCAGTTTACTAGTATACTGTGGCTATCTATAAGATGATCTACATTTCTATGCTTTTGTTTCTTGCTCTTTAAAGTCTAACTACATTCAACCATCTCCTAAAGAATCTAACTACATTCAATCATCTCTTTAAGAATCTATTCACTAAAGAACATAAAGACACGTTTAGTTGGACAAAAAAGTTTTTTTTTTTTTTTTTTTTCAAGCGACAGTGTTCCAGTAGTTCTGCACACATAATAAAATGGAAAATGAAAATGACAGAATATATTAATGTTGGACATCGCTGTTCAGATATTTATGATCAAATCTTAGTTGTTCTCCTTCAGAATGTATCTGCCTATACTGTAATTATATGCTTTGGAGAATAATACTGTGGAAAAAAGAAAGACCAAACAAGTAACGTATACAACGTATCTAGTGAGAGTTTATGAATTCTTCATCTCCGATATCCTTAACTAGTAATACAGTATTTCTGAAGAGCAAATAATCAAACAATAGAAACAGTGCATACCTATACACGCCAAGGAAGGGCTAACCTAAGTAACTTTCTCCATTTGATCTCCGTGACCTTGTATTACCATATTGTTTACTTTTTAGCAATAAATGTGGTTGTAAACTGCCTATTTATGATATCTTACTGCTTATCAAATTATCCTTGTCCAAATATGTTAAATACTGTTAGAGAATAAAGCCCCAATTTTAGTTGTTACATTATTGAAAATTGTCTGACTGAAATTTGTATTTTGTAACACCTTTAGTCCTTGATAGTATCAACAAGTGGGAATAAAACCATGGGGTTTGCAAAATTACCTGACCATTTGAATATTTGTAACAACATAATGAAAAATAGAACTCCTGCACAGGCTGGAGACAGAATGTTGTATGCGTTATAAAGTATGTCACTTTCTATAATCCTTAAATTTTCACATTGGTAACATTTTGTAATGTATTTGATGGCCGGGAGCTGCATAAACAGATCACGTAGATCACAAATTAACATATAAGTTATGATCACGGGGGCCACACATATTTGCTAACCCATGTAAAGCAGTTACTGTGCAAAGAGGCTCGTGGCTGACGATTCGACTGACATCACAGAAAAATGGTGTTAATGGATGCTGGCAGAGTTGGTACTGCTTTTGATTGCCTCGGCTGGTAGTCACAGTTGCATATTTGTATGTAGGGTAATTGAATGGCTCAGCAAACAGCACAGGTAGCGAAACTGGTTTTATCCCCATCATAACGAGAACCTAAATATTAATCAGTTGCAGCATTTATCAAATTATACTTACTCCATTTAATGCATAGAATTAAAAAAACAAATCATTTTTATAAAGTCACTTTTAAGTGAGACTGAATTGAAGGCAAGGTCGAACTGCTTCAGCTGTAACAATCTATGTGCGTCTTGCTGAACTCTTGTGTATTTCAAAGAGCTAAATTTGCCATCTGACTACCAGTGGTAAGCTTATACTACAGCAATCAATACTTCATGCCGCCAGGGAACTAAAATTTTGATAACAGATGACTAATAAATCTTATTCCTCGACATATTACAATTATGTAACGTAATGTTACTGTTAAATTGTTTTTCAAATATCCATTATTAGATCATGTTTTATAGTTTGAGGACACATAACATTGACAGTTCTTCATATTTACATATACAACAGTATCTACTGAAGACAAATTAAAGATAACATTGAAATATAAAATGCAGCTAATGTTGGCTTTCGTAGCTTTTCTGGTCATTTTGTAGGTTAAATTCTTCAAAAATAAGATAGTTTCTGTCCCCATTTAATGTATCCACTGCTAATTTAACTGCTGCCTACATTATCTAAGCTGGGCATGAATAAAAGAAGATTGATGGAGCACGTATAAACTTCAGTTCACCAATTCAGTGATTTAGTCTGATTCTTTTTTTTTTTTTTTTTTTCGTATTTTTGTTGTGGTTATATACGTTACATATTTATCGTGACTGCTGACGAGTTTTGTAAGACTTTAGATGTTCTTTCTTATAATAGAATATTGAAACAGTCATATATATGACATTAACTTTTCGCTGCACTTAAATTCTTAAAGTTTGCTCCTTATATTACATGTATTTAGACACTGAAGGGGAAAAAACGTCAAATGCAATGTAAACTACGTTATACAGGCTAGTCAACTTATCCTTGACAATGTCAATAACTTTGAAACAGTGAAACTAGCAGACAAAACCATGCATTATTTAGGGCGAATACTAGCATGTGTACAACAATGCGTATCTTCTATTATAACGTGAATATGTAAATTTGGGTAGTGTAATTGACGTTGACGTCATACGTTAACGCCCCAACGTACAGAGGGCTAACATGTGTCATTTTGTTTCTTATATAATGTAGTTTCAGAAAATCATAGGGTACAAAACTCCCCCTGGGGGGGGAGGGGGGTCTATTGTCAGCTCAAGGTCTACGAAATAGTTCAGCTCTAGCATTGAATTGTTGAGTAATAATTCACTGTTTGTCGGTCAGTTGTAAGTAGACATATCACTCGCGCGGAGCTGTTCTATTTCTTAAAGAAAACACTGATATAGAACACTGAAACGACTGTGTCGTTTTAACGTTAACTTTTGATTCCTAGGTACCCATTTTGGTTAATCGTATGCATTCTAGATGGCCTTGGGCTGTTCATAAAACTTCTTATTTCAATCGTGTAGAGAGAAAGCCGCTGAATTGGCATAAAGAAAGTGTATGCATATGCATGCGCATACGCATGTCGTACAGGCAACATTCGCACAGAACTATTCCTTGTCCACAAAAGCAGACTAAATTTGTTCCTTCACGTCTTAAGGTGGGTTATCTTTTGCTCTTGATAAAATACAGCGGTCAATTTACTTTATAATCACATTCAAAATGTCACTTGTTCCGTTTGCTCTCACTGTCCTTTTATTTTCTGCACATGAAGATGTCAAACCTTCACCGCCACCTAGCCCAAGCCCAACACGAGCCAAAGTCTATGATTTCACAGTCATCACCTCAGAAACTCACAAAGAAAATCCATGTTTTCTTAGTTGGAGGGCTTGCAGGGAATGCACATTCAGCGATGACCATTCCTCGCCAGAGGTAGGTATAACTGAGTCCGAAAACAGCATAGTGTACATTCAGAATGCTATAGAGCAGTCTACACAAAATGGTGGGCATGATTTTAATTAGCTTGCCTCATTTCTGTCTGGTACCAGCTATTTAAAAGGGTATTATAGAGTTTGAAATTCCTGTTAATCCAAGCAAAAAAGGTAAATGACAAAATTTACCCCTGGAAAATTTTGAGAAAACTGATTCGGTCAAGGTCTGTGGTATTAAGAATTCAAAGAACATTTGGCAAACACTATAGCTCCAAATACTGGCTCATTATGAGTCATCTCATTTGCGAATTCAGGTATTTTCTGTTCTGGCGCTTGCAATGTCAATAAGTTTATTTGCCTTTTTCTAATCTTTCTGTTTCCAAATGATAAGTTCACTTTTTAATGCTCGTTTTTTTGCTTTTTTTTTTGTTTGGTTTGTTTTTTCTCTGGTTTACCAAACAGAACTAATGTTTAGTTGGAGCATTGGGTATTAGATAATCCCTTTAACAGATAGTCACCTCGAAGGATTGATTATACCAATGTCTCAAGCGCGTGATCTGTTGGATTAGCGCTATATCCAACATCCGACAACAAATTGGCCGTATTAATGGGTTTCGACAAGGTACTGTAATAATACAAATGACTCTCATTATCTCAAACACTGATCTCTCAACGTACCCTTTTATATCAAAGAATAAAGTTTGGACACATTTCCTATTTCTTTCTTTACATTACAACTCCTGTTATCTCAAACTACTGGTAACTCAAAATACAATTTTCTGGGACCAGAAGATTTACTTTGAAATGTCGGTAGTTTCAGATAAACTTTGACATTGAGATATTGCTAGTTGACTGTATTTTAAATCGGAAAGTATTTATTGTAGCTGATATAAAATTTCGGACGACCCTTTTTAGTACAAAAACATTATTAGAGAACCAAGGAGGCAAAACTTTACTCTAAAGTGGGCGCCTATGTATGTTTCCGGCACTTTACAAAGGATTTAATTTTTGTGACTTCCTGGTGACAAAATCTTTCCAAAATGCGATCTTCAGGAAACAGTTTGCTCCTGGAGGAACACAATTTACCCAAGTGCAGAAAGAAAGCAAAATAAAAAAGCAAGAGTTGTTGCCACGATCTTACACCCATGCATCTTAACATTAGACAAGTCCTTAAATTCACAAATTTAGGTGTTCCCGAAAAGGTTCCAGTATACGATAATCATGCTAATTGTATTTCTTTTTTCTCTTTCAGAGCAGTGAGGGCAACGTCTGTTTGAGTGAGGCAAATGAACAGTCAGATATCAATGTAACATCCATCCCCATGGCAACCTTTCAGGAGACTTCCACTTTCTCATGCAGCACCGCCCATTCCTGACATCTCATCCATACAGGCACAAAGAAACTTTCTTCAGTAGCTTTCAAGCTGTTTGTTCATAAATTTAACCTAGCAGCCTGAAAGGAATCTTATTTGTTAAAACACCCTTCATTTTTAATGGAGTCAAAAATAAAACTTACTTTCTCATGTGACACTTTTCAATAAAATTGGCTTGGAAAGATTTATTCTTGTAGGGAACGTATGTTTTATACATGTAAACATGAGACACAACACATATTTATTGTCTTTAAATACGTATGAGAGGAGGAAGGCCGCGTCAGGCAGTGCATCAGAGAATTGTTGTTTGAGCCTTTAGTTTTGCACGCGCAATGTGTATTTTTGAGAAATCAACAAATGCGAACTTTAGGCTCTAGCTCAATTCTGTGGTGTATGTCTGGTCTCGTTGGTGCCCTTTTTGCGTGTTATGGTTCATTTTAGATGACTCTCAGTGCTGCTTTGGTTTAAAGACATGTTATGCATGCTACTTAATGTGCCTTTGATTGGCCAGTGAACAGCAAGATTTGTGATAAAACACAATTGTTCTGCTCATCAAATAAATTATTTTAGGAAAGATCAATAGCATATGAGAACAAAATTCAGATCAGTCTGTATTTTTCATTTTAATTATGCGTTATGAATATTAAGGAAGGTGTATTGTAAAAAACGTAAAAGTATGATTGCAGGTATTGAGGAAATTCCATAAACACACAAATAAAACCAGCTACGATCTATAAAACGGTGATAAGTCAGGCAGAGAAAATACTCAAGCCATTAGGTGGGATCCTCTGATATTGCACCACTCACTGCAATGCTTTTACGTATAACAACATGGTATCAAAATATTTGATATCACACCTATTATGTAAAATAACATCAGCTTGTGCCTCTTCACAGGCTGGTAAAAGGTTTGTTTTTTCACTATACAAAGGATTCATGTACTGTTTATATGAAACGGGAATATTATACGGTTGACTCTGAGCTATTCCTTTGTGCTTTAATGATACAATGCATTTCAACAGACTGTTCTACTTGTATAGACAAACTGGATGATCTGAGATTTTACTAGTCACATATGCCATAAAACATTTTTATCTCATAACACAGCTGACTGTATTTTGGTCTGTTTATGGTGGTTTCTTTGTTTTTTGAAAATAGGCTGTTTTATGTTTGCATTTTTAACTTATCACAGAAGGTTAAATCACACTGTATACTTACTATGATTCGATAGACTTTTTAAAAGTTAACCAATTCAACCTCCAAATGTATCTAAAAATGCAAACGAAACATACGCAGGTTTCGAAGATCGTATTTCTCAAACTGTATATAAAGCTAGGAAAATCTTCGCAAAAAATGTAAAATGATTTTAACACCACCACATGCTCTTTAGTTTCAAATGTATGGGTTTGTAAAACTTTGGAATAGATGGGTGTATGCAGGGCACTAATCTTTGCACATAGAGGGGGAAAATGCAGTTGGTGAGAGGGTTAATTGCTGAAATGAAACTGGTCAGTCTTTTCATTTTGATAACATCTAATCTGTTCTCAGAAGTTGATAGTACGACTGTATTATACATGTATATTAATAAAAGTGTTTTAATTGACCATAAACTTTCAACAATGCAAAGAATGTTTATTTGTGAACTTTGAGAGTTTTTTTCTACTTATCTGACAGTGAATTTGTTTATTATGTTGAGCTTCTTCATCAGATGTCGAATATTTTGTAGGAGTAGTTGCAATACGGCCAGAATATAAGGTACTATTTGATAATTGATTTAGTTACTAGCCTTGCTGCATATGAAGTCTGGATGCTTCGTTGTGCGCATATGCTATGTGACACCCTGACAGCGGGGAAAATGAGAGACGGGTTGTGAATATATATTTCTGTCGCCTTTTCAACATTGAAAAAAGAAGTTCGTGAACCAAATTAAATTCATACAAAAGGAATATATATCCGATTGTGCTTCAATATTGGGACATTTAAAATAATTCATTTTCCATTCGGGACAAACTGACAATTACTGGATTTAGGTGTCACAGTACTTAAGCATATAAGGATACGTGAGATGATCTAAAGAAGATCAAAGTTTCCTTATATTTCAAAACGATGCTTTTGAATAAATACTCACACGCATAAAAATAAGATGTTCAAACTTTAATTTCATAATTTGCACATGCCCAAGCTATGTTCAGTATTTGGTTCATTATGTCCGTATTTAACACGGAACCAAATCACTTGAGAATAATTATTTGTTTGAGAAAATCTGAAAGTTCTGTTGAAAGAATTTCAGTTTGTAATGTCATTGAAAAATTGGCGGGGCATGACATTCACTGTATGCCATTCTCCGATACCAATAAAAACGTCATAGATATGTTACCACAGCAACTAAGAGTTCATAGTGATACCTTAAAGACGTCATTGAGACGTCATTCTGCTTAGGTAGTTGCTAATTCTATAGTTGCTATGGTAACAGGTCTATTGCCTCATCTCGCTTATAACTCGAAAGTAGCATGACATAAAGTGTATGCCATGCTCCTCTCAAATTATAAGTGAAATGCTGCCTGAAATTCATACAACGGAAATGTGTGATTTTTTCAAACATATAATTCATTCTCAAATAATACAATTCTCTGTTATTCGTAATTGGTTTGAAAAGTTAAGTTATTCTGCTATTGTGAAATTATTTGATGAAACTTATTTCTTCACAAATAAGTATAATATCGTGTAAAGATAAAAAAAAAACAGTCAACGATGACTAACGGCGCTCTGTAGAGGTTAGAAAAATGCTTTGAACATTTTGCAGATATTAGCATCTTTTATTTTCTTAAATATTAATCGCGAAAAAAATGTCGTTTTGACTTACTGTATGTCTCTGACTATCATAATATAAGTCTGCAGTAGAACTACCAATGAAAACAACACCGCACATGATAAGCATCTTGATACCTTTTAAAGGGCGTTCTTTTAACATCAGAGACACCAACTGCGTATGAATTGTAAAAAGAAAATGGTAAAAAGTTTGGATTGGTGTGCATTCACTAATCAAATTAAGTCGAGTTATCACTTCAAACAGAGCAGATTGGATGTCTAAGAAGAATTTTGTTGTTAAACGGGTTATTATGTAATATATCTTTGTACAGTTAAACAATGTTTCTTTAAATGTATTTTAACAAACAACAATTAACAACACCTTTTTCTTGTATGAGTTTTCAAGAACGTGGTTTACCCAGTGACCTATATAGATTGTATTTATTTAGGTCACTAGCTTAACTATCGAAAATTTTATATTCGTTTAACGGAGTTGCGAATATTTCAGTGTAGACAGTGCAGGTGCGCCATGGCAAACTTCATAGAAGGCTGACTTATTAGAAAATTACCATTTGTATCTTTCTAAGTCCGATATGTTAGTGTCTTTTGAGGTTTATCGGGCAAGACCACAAACAGCGTAGGAATGGCGAGGCTTGCCGAGCCAGTCCGACGTGTTTCTGGTCGAGCCTGATAAACTTGATATCAAAAGACACTTATATGGTTTTCTATTTATCATGCATCATAAAAATATTTAAGGCGTAAAGAACGTCAGACAAATGAAAAGAAAACGCAGTTTTGGTAAACTTTCATGACGTCGCGAATGCGTTATGACGTAAGTCGGTAACGTCATTTAACCAATCAAAGGTTGTTATCACGACCAACGTCAGTATGTAGCCAATCGTCTTCAGAGATCGCTTCTAAAGGCATCGCCTGATAACATTCTCGCAAGAGCAGTTCAAATGGACATGATATCACATCATGTTATCATACCCCCTGCTATCGGGTTAATTTTGCAGCAGATGCATGATAAATAGTTATACTGTTAGTGATCTTGCTTCGCTGTGTCTTGATAGATTTATCATGTTTCCATGCTTTAGTATATTTGTTTCAAAACTTTGGTGTATTTATGCTCGAATTTAGTATTTCACTGAAAACCCTTATTCATGCTAATGTTTTGCTAGATTTACCAAGCCAGAACTTAAACTGATATTTAAGCTTAAAAACCTTGTTTCGCGAGTCATATAGGCCTACCTATCATTTTGTCTAAAGCTGTCTCATAAGCAACGTCGCATACTATGTTTTTGTTAAAAGGATGTTGTTACTTGCTGTTTTAATTTCAAATTGTAATATGCTGTAAACTTAGTTTTAATAGTTCATTCGTGCTTTTTCAAACTTTTATCATACCAAATGTCTTTCATCATTCGTTTACGTTTTGTTAATAATGCAATGCTGAAGTGATATTATTTGAATCTATTTCTTAATTATTTTCCATGATATCATTATATTATGGGCAGAGGTGTGCAAACCTATGTTTTATTGCCTGACAGATTTAGGGAAAACACTCTACCCTTTAGTATGCTGTCTTAAACAGTATATCATTCAGCGCATACACAAATCTGCGTCCTTTAAGAAATTACATATTATTTCTTTATGGACAAGGATTTGTATGTGCGGACAAGGGCATAGCTGCCGATACGCAAATACGCAGGTGCGTATTGAAATTTTGTCTAATTGACAAAATTTCAAAACTCACCTGCATATTTTCCATGCTGAGAATTTATAAATTTTACACGATTCTAATACCTACTGCCAAATTACATGACAAACTGACATAGATAAGGGGCTGAAATACTACACTCCCTGTCATGGGGTATAAAACCTGATTGTGTCTATCATTAAATTGCTCTCAGCCTTCCTGAACATGGGCATTTTGCTCCGCCAGGGGCGTACCCTGGCGGAGCAAGATGCCCATGTTCAGAAAGACTAATATATGTCTGTGCAAATACACTGAACAGCTACGACTCTAATATTATAAAAGACTCTAATATTATAAAAAAAAAAGGAATCTAGGTCTACAGTATTTGAATTGGCAATAACACACAGATTTGCCTTTCAGCCCATTCGTAAATGCTGTGAGATAAGTTGTGCATCACAGTGAAAATGAGAATTATAAATATGTCCTTCGTTCATTTGAAGTAACATATTATTAATAAATTTGTTAAATCTTCAAATTTTAGAGTAAGTTAAAGTATATGCCTTGCATTAAGTTACCAAATGTATTTTTCTGCTTTCCTTTTTTTCCTGCAATGGAAAGATTGATTTTCTAATTCTATGAATCGGAGTTAAGTGGTTTGAGTAAAGATTCTAAAATTAATTTAATTTTTCAATAAAATATTTGAGCCGCACCCAGTCTGATCAGAGTCTTTGCTGTGCCCTTAAAGGTAGGTTCCTGTACTTTGGAATGCATCATAATTTCGATCATCTTTCATCCAAGTTGTTGGAAAGCACTTATAAAAAGGGAATGAATAAGCTTCACTTAAAAGAGTAAATCAAAATATTATTAGAAAAGTTGTTTTGCAAGGGATTTCCTAACTCTGCTTCGCACACTAGTTAGTGCTATTTTTAGTTCGCGCCCAAAATAGATAACGTTAGCTGACGTCATGCTGTATTGCATTTTGGGATAGTTTTAATCCATCTGCCATGCCAGGACCTCTAGGAGAGCTCATGGCGAGAGAAAATTTACCTTTGGAGAATGGCATCAGAAATCGCGCACTTATAGACATATAACACATCTATTTTTAGAACTGGAATGCCAACGAAGGAAAATAAACCAAAAGGGAAAACGACTATTTTCTTCAACATCTGACGATTTTCTCAGTAGCAACAGATTCAGAAAAATAAGAGAATTCAATACTACCCAGAAAAAAGCAAAATTATTTTGTGAACATAATTGTTATCGCTAGTCCAGGAACCTACCTTTAAAGGGTAATTAGGGGTCTAAGCTACCTCCGTTCCAACAGCGAAGACTCTGGTCAGACTGGCCGAATGCTAAGGCTGATCGGAGTCTTCTCTGGGCACACATGCCACTTTTTGGCATTTTGATGCTCTGTTATGTCTATGGGATGGCTGAGTGACCGTTTACACCTGTTCGCACAAACCGTAAAGACCGGTTTCGTCATGGCTCTCTTTACTTTGATCATCACAGTTGTAGATTGCCGAAGTTTTCAAATTAAATTGCGATTATGTACGCTTTGCAATTATGCAGAAATTATAATATGCTTAAAGTTGCATAATTATTTGTAAATAGGTGCTGAAAGTAAGATCCAAGGCAAGGATTCACTCAAAAGCAAAGTAGCAGACTGGGTTGAATTAAGTCTGGTCATGACCAGTAATGAATCGTGCAACACTTGCCATGCCCCCCAGCGCTGACACTAGCTAAATTTTATTTTCAAAATGATCCTAAATATCACGGACTCAAAAGGACCGTATATACCGTAAATATGTAAGTTTGTTTCATTTTTTTAGCATTGTGCAATATCGAAATATATCTTTCAAGTATTCCATTTGATCTAGGGTGATATGTAGTGATAATATCATGATATTTCAAGATACGAGATCTTTTTTGTATTATTGATATTATGGTAGTCAATTTGCTCATTATATATATTCAATGCAATTTCTTTGTTTAGTGTACATTTTATAGCTTGCTGTTTTGCGTGGTTGTTTGTCTTTTTTTGCTTCAGGTAAATGGATGCCCTCGATATTTGTTCGCCATTTTATTAAGGGAAACAATTTTTGTGACTTCTTGGTTTCTTCCTTGGCAGCGAAGCACTTCCAAATTTAGGGTTACTCTTACAGGAAAGATTTTGTTCTTAAATGATACAAATTATTTCCTGTAAAGGAAGACCCCCTATGAATTAGGAGACATTCTAGTTACTCTCTCTGGAAGTGTAGTCATTTGTCCTACAACCGTTTTAGGAGATTTACTTTCCAGGGTTTAGATGTTCAAAGCATCGTTAGCTTAACAAAGTCGTAGGTCAAGACCTGTGAAAGTCGCATAGTACGTATAAAACTAAGTGTGGTCACATGTTTTCCTGCAAAGTATGTGTGGAGCTTTTGTAGCGCCAAAGTCGCTCACCTTTATCATCCAAAAAAAAGCAAGTTTTTCGGCGTACAGTGCATTGATAATTCAAACATTATCGTCTGTTTTGAGCAACTGGGCCTTGATAAGAGGACTTCTAAATAAATTATCTGCAAGAAAACATTATGAACCGTGACACAACAAAACTAACAAAGTGGCATGTGCGCTCAGCGAAGACTCAGATCAGCCTTCGCTGCCGCCAAGTCTGATCAGAGTTTTCGCTGTCCGCATGAAGCTAACTTAGACCCTTAGCTCCCTTTAAGTGCACACAGAAGACTTTCATCAGACTGGGTGGATGCCTAGGTTGGTCTGAGTATTGCTGGGCACACACGCCACTTTGTTTGCTTTGTCATGTCGCGGGTTAGTTTTATTTGTTTGAACTCTCGTTCAAAATTTTGTTCACTTTCACCGAACTTTGTTACTCTACAGCATTTGAAATATTTGTGCGAAATAAACCTGCCTGTATGTATATTAATTAACATCCCTAAAGTCAAGCATTATAGATATCTGAATTGTGTTTAATGCAAAAACAAATTGCATCATTGGAAACGTAAGTCGCTGTTCAGCTTTTTTTTTACTTATGCTGCGCTAACAAATGAATTGCTTCATTTTCCAAAAAAAATTTTTTCTTTATATCTGAGATATGTCGGTCATGTAGATATAGAGGATCTTACACGAGTGGGCATTTAATTCATGTGAAATTTATAAAATGAGCTTTTAGCAGACATATGAATGTTTTATGTTGAGGTCACTGGTAAAATGTCCAAGAAACTGAAAGTTTTTTTAAGTATAGAATTAAGTGTCATCACAGTTAAGTGCACTGCTGATTTTTTTCACATATTGTTGATATAATAAAATGCATCATTGTACAAAAAGTTAGCTATACACTTGACTGTGCTGACATATTTTATAGCTTACATGCAGGTGAAAAATCGTCGAAAATGCCAAAAAATCAGCTGAGTAAGGTGTAACTAGACGTGCAGAAAGACACAAAAATCGCAAGAATGCAGAAAATTTGGATAATAATAAATAGTTAAAGGTGTCACAACTCATATATCATTAACAGAGGTTAAAAGACACAATTCTGAAAATTCATAAATGAGGGCCAAATATGGCCCAAATCATACCAGGCCCTGTCATATGAAATGACACAGAGTGTAAGATTCTGTTTATAAAATGACCCTTTAAAGTGGGATTTTATCCTCTTCAGAACTAACATTATTTCAATTAGAAATGCAACGGTTAAAACGGTATTGTTCTTAATAAAGTAAACAGATGTATGTATCGATGTTAATATAATTTGCCTGCATTTCTTCAGAAATATATCGATATCTCAAAATAATTTTTGAAAAGAAGAAAACATTTAAGTCATGATCGAATAAGAGCCTTACAAGAGAAAGTCGAAAAGATACGAGCCCATGTGGCCAGCGAAGACTCTGACCAGACTGGGCAGATGCCCAGGCTGATCTGAGTCTGCGCTGGGCGCACAACCACATTGTTGGTTTTGTCGTGTCACGGCTCAATTATTTATTTATTTTATGTACGCCTGTCAATCAAAAATAATACTTTCTATTTGTAACATATGTATACTATTATCATAACCAATAACCATTCTAATATCATGTTTATTCGCCAAGATTGTATATGTAAAGGTTCATGGATACGCCTCCATATTGTTCTCGGAATTTCTACAAAGGGTACAATTTTTATGAGTTCCTTTTTGCTTCCCTTGCTGATGAAACCCTACCAAAAAGGGGTCTTCTCATATAAAGATCTTTTTCTTTACACATTAAATATAAGGGAAGCTAAAAGGGAAACTAGCAGATTTACTCTTCCAGAAAGTGTACCCATTCATATTAAGTTTCCCAGTATAAAGGTTGTATCAACGTTGAGCAATAGCATAACGCTGTACGTCACGATGCTGCGCCGATGAGCTGACAAACTTCAAATATTGGACCAATTTATGCAGTACTTTCAAGGTTCAAGAACATGCTTATCACTTTTTCTTTCAGTGTGGTTCCTTCAACACACAAAGGGAAACTCTAGAAAACACTGTGGAAGAAAATCTGAACAGAAAAGGTTTGGATGCACTGCTCAATACGCCCAGTGCACCAACCGAATTAGGCAATTGTATTCGCACAGAGTAACCAGTGTTTTAAGTACTTTGAGTTTAGCACAGCGTACACAGAGGCTATAAGCATTGTGAAAATGCTCAATATATACACAACAACAACAACAGCAACAACAAAGTTTCAGTGTAATGTGCTCATCATAGTTTCAGTGTTGCGCATCAACGTTGATTCAACGTCATTTCAGAGTTATGTGCAAACTGGGTTGGTTAGGCTGCGTCCAGTGAAATATGAGCAAACAATTTTATAATTTAATCCGAGTAGTTGCTGCGAATTGCTCGACAGTTTCATCTTTCACAGCCTGTTTTCTTCCTTTCGTAGGAAGTTTTTTGTCTTTCTTCGTGAGTTTGTTACATGTTGAAGTTTTACTTGTTTGAAAGTTTTGAAGAGTTATTACTGTCTTGTATAATGATACGTGGTATGACAATTATAAAAAATATCACTATCTTTAATTGATATGAGTCTCTTCTTTATTATTTCCAATAGAGTTTTGACGATCCAGATGAAATACAGAGGGGATTTAACTTTATTGCCCTGTACTTGATTTAACTTTATTGCCCTATACTTTATTGCCCTGTACAATGAAAAACTCCTTGCCGTCACAGATTTTTTTCCGAACAGCTTAATTTAACACGAGATTGTGTCATGCAAAACCTAGCTATCATTCTTTTATCAAAACTAACAAACTGTAGATTGATAACGCCTTCCCTTTATTCTAAATATCTTTTATAAAGCATGTAAGAAAATGCTCAAAATGGTTTAAGAATCATGCCAAGGGCGATTTGAATACTGTACCAATAACTACCCACCCATACACGACATTGTACAGGGTAATAAAGTAAAAGACCGAAGAGCAAATTATATTAAACTTACCTCTTTACATTTTCGAAGCTGAATAACTATAAATGACGCAGCAGATTCCGGATAAAATCTCAAAACATAATGATTTCCGACTACTGGTTATAAGCGAACATTTGTACTCTCGATTCAACGCTATGAAAACCGGAAGAGATGGTACAGTTAGTTCGGATACTGTGCAAATACTAATGGACAACAGAATATATATGATGAGAGATTTTGTTGACGTATCTGCATTTAGTTTTGAGATATTCAAAATTTAAGGGTGGAAGTTTTTAAATCCCTTCAGTATATATACAGAGAGGGCCATACTCACATAGCACAACCAATATGAGATCACTATGAGCGTACAACGTTAAATCAACGGTAACACAACGTTGATTCAACGTCACGGCGTTGAATCAACGTTAGTTTAATGTTGATTTAACGGTGTGTGCTTGCTCGGGTATTACACAAACTGTAAAACGGAATTGCACATTTTGGATAACACTATAGTCATTCGGATATAACACGGGGCTTTCAATCTCTGCAGAAGAACCCGAAATATGTAATCTTGTGTAATTTGATTTTAGATAGCCGGGCTTATATCTTCCAAAGCAATACCAAAAATCTAGACCCGTCTTCTAAGACGGATCTAGATTTTTTGGATGCTTTGGAAGATGAAAAAAAATCTTTTTTATAATCGAATAAACATGGCACTCGGTCTATAAAAAAGCAGCGCAACAGAAGCAGCGGCTTAGAAAAATCAGTAGTAAACAGTGGTTAAGTTTTTATGGTTTTCAATTGATTTTATGCATGCATCTTCACCATCTTCTTGCTCACAGGCCCATACATCAATAGAATAAAGGCACATCAGCTGATGTTTACGTGCTTTATTTTGTTCCGCAAATATCAAAACATCATTATAGTGATACAATTAAAAAGAACTCAAACAGAAGCAGAATAAGAAGTCAGAAGTAATTTAAGGCCCAGTAACCTATCATCACTAAAAAGAAAGAAACAAACAAACAAATAAACAAACAAACAAGCAAGCAAAGGAAAAAGGAACAACAGAAAGAAAGAGCGAAAAAAAGAAAGAAAGATGAAAAGAAGGAAGTTTTATAGATAACCAGAACGCTAGAGTTGGAAGAGAGAGGCTCTGCATCAGAAACCTCGGCCTCGGAACGAACAACAGATGTAATTAATTTCGCATGTATGTAACCACACACTTACTCTGCTTATGAGGTTGGTTGATTTGATGCTTAACGTCCACGGTAAACAACTAAGGTCATGTCGGGACGGTCAGTTAACCTAACCACACTATTCCTGGGCAGGCTTAGCCCTCCTAAGCGGTTAACCAGTACTAAGTGCACATACTTTCGCCAGTAACTGGCAACTGCCCTTCTTGAATCAGCGGAAGGAGAAACGAAAGTATGTGGCCAGACCGGGATTCGAACCCAGGACCTCTGACTTACGAGTCAGGTGCCCTACCGATTGCGCTACCCGGCCCGGCCTGCTTATGAGGCACTTCAGCAATCGGTTAAGTTCGAGAAACAAATGCTTAAGTTCACTCGCTGTCCTGATTACCCTGTGTGGTTTACTTAAGGTGGTGATAACTACTGATTTGGGGCAAAGACAAAATCTGCATAATACGCTGAAAATACAACGGATCTGCCCAAAACTAAGCAGATGCCTTCTTTATGTTGTTTCTCATAATTTAAAATCTCAAAATGCAGGATTTGTTGATGTTAAAAAGCGTTTTATAGGGAAAGATCAAAGGGTAATCTTGTGCGCAGAAATCTAATAAAAATGATATCGTTAATGAAAATATACTTAGTGCTGAGGATACCGTATTGCACTACAAAGATCGTCGCAGCAATTATTTTTTCTAACTCTTTTACACATTATCAGGCTGAGCAGATAGAAAAAAGACATAGGCTGTGACCCAATTTTTTGTCTAAACAGACAGGTGAGACTATTCTAACAAAGTTGAACAATTTCATTGACACACCTGTCTTAGTGTCAGTAATGTATTATTTATATTATAGATGTTATATAGGTAAGCTTGTCTATCCTATATTTAATGAATGCTTCCAGTGTATATTTCCCTTGTACATGGTTGAACATTTGAGAAAAAGCTGCTGTTTTCATATGGTCTTCATTACAATTGGAGAAAGAGTTGAAACAAATAATTGGTAGGATGCTCTTCATTATGCAGTAACGTACCTTCAGCACTACGTAAATTTTCAATAGCGATGTTAATTTTTTAGATATCTGCGCAGAAAATTACCCTTTCATCTTTCGTTATAAAACACTTTTTAAAGCAGCATGCACCTCCTGTTTGTATGCTAAACAGTAGAAAACAACAAAAATAAGAAGTCTGCTAATTTTCAGTGAGATAGGTTATCTTTTTTATGATTTTATGCAGATTTTTGCATATACCACAAATCACCACCTTAAGTCCATTTCTCGTAATAGAAAAAAACATCGAAAACAACCATAAGACTTACCTAGACAAGTAATTTTATATTTTAATACCAGGCTGTAATATCCATACAACGATGAGTCAGTCATGGCCATTCTGGTTCTCCGGTTCGTATTCGGTATAATGTTTATTTCAACATGAGTTGAACAACTGACATCATTTTCCATAAACACCTACGTATCTGTCGGTCTGGGTCATGTGATATTTAGATGAGCATATAGTAGACGAAGAGATATCAAGTTTAGGAAATCACTTGTAACATCCTACGATGTGCTCATTTGATGATAGGCCTTATTTTCTATGTTTTCTAATTAATTGCAGAATGTATATGTCCACTTTCTCTGGGCGGGGGGTTCTGGTTTGCCAGTAAACATCGCTCATGGAACATTCCACGCTTTGAATGTAAACTTGGTATGTACTATTGGGTACACGAGGACTACCAAGATTGTTCAAATTATGACCTCGGGTTGACCTTGACCTTTTTACGGTAAGGTCAAATTTGCTTCCTTATGCTTTTATATGGCAAAATGCTGCAACATAAGATATCTTGGAAACTTTTGAAGATTTTGGCCTAAAAATTGGTACATACAGTCATCTTAATGACTGCATGAAGCTTTATGAGTACAAGAGGCCAAGGTCATCCTTTGACCTCTGACCCAGAACTCTCATATTTTGACAATATCAAACACTCTCCTCAAAAACAACTAGGCCAATTGTAACCAAATTTCATATAGATCCTCCAAGGGTTAAGGGAATGAAAATTTGTTCATACGGTCCAGGTCACATGACCAACATGGCCACCACGCCTATTTATGGTAAAAACCTTTAAAAATCTTCTCCAGAACCAGTAGAGCGATGGCCTTGAAATTCAATATGTAGCATTAGGTACTCAAGTACTATCAAGATTGTTCAAATTATGACCCTGGGTTGACGTTGACCTTTTTTACGGCAAGGCCAAATATCGTAAAATGCTAGAACATGAGATTTCATGGTAAGTTTTTAAGATTTTGGCCTAAAAATTGGTATACACAATCATCTTAATGAGTACTTGAAGATTTGTGAGTACAAGAGGTCAAGGTCATTCTTTGACCTTTGACCCAGAAATCTCAAATTTTGACAATTTCAAACAATCTGCTCTATAACCACTGGGCCAATTGAAACCACATTTCATATAGAGCCTTGAGGGGTTGAGGGAATGAAAACTTTTTCTAACGGTCCTGGACACATGACCAGCATGGCCGCCACGCCCACATATGGTAAATACCTTTAAAAATCTTCTTCTCCAGAACCAATTGACCGATGGCCTTGAGACTTTGTTTGTAGCAGAGAGTACTTGAGTACTATCAAGATTGTTGAAATTATGACCTTGTGTTGACCTTGACCTTTTACAGCGAGGTCAAATATGGGAAAATGGTAGAACATAAGATTTCATGGTCAGTTTTGAAGATTTTGGCCTAAAAATGGTATATACAGTTGTCTTAATGAGTTCATGAAGAATTATGAGTACAAGAGGTCAAGGTCATTTATTTACCTTTGATCCAGATCGCTCATATTTTGACATTTTCAACCAGTTTCTCAAAAGCCAAAGGGCCAATTGTGAACATATTTCATATAGAGCCTCCAGGGGTTGATTGAATGGAAGTTTGTGCAAACGGTCCAGGTCACATGACCAACTTGGCCGCCATTACCACTTATGGTATTAATCTTTAATATTTTTCTTCTCCAGAACCAATACACCTATGGCCTTGAAACTTGGTAAATAGCATGGAGTACTAAAGTACCACCAAGACTGTTCAAATGGTGACCTTGGGTTTACCTTGACCTTTTTTGCAGCATGGTCAAATATGGGAGAATGCTTGAACATAAGATTTCATGGAAAGTTTTGAAGATTTTGGCCTTTAAAAGGTATATATGGTTGTCTTAATGAGTACATGAAGATTTATGAGTACAAGTGGTCGTGGTCATTTTTTGACTTTTGACCCAAAACTCATATTTTGACAATTTCAGACCTGATAAGTAAAAGCCACATTGCCAATTGTTCAGGTGAGCGATTCAGGGCCTCATGGCCCTCCTGAATTTTTTTAGATCTAATGTGAGGGTGGGGTCGGTAATCACTTAGCCATGGCGCTGTGAGGAGAGGGGTTATATATTTTGAAGACATATGGGGTGTCAGAATTCTTCCATCAGTATTCATTTTAAAAAATGTCTCACCTTCTGGGGAGCTACGCCCCCCCCCCCCGACACCCCATTACTCCTACATTTTCAGGTTAGTTGTTCTGTGTAGCTCTATTCTTTCAAACTTGACTTCAAAACATTTACAAAAAGATTTAAAAAACTTCTTTGTCCGCTTCATGTCAATTGATTTGCTTTGCTAGTAGAACTGTATAAATTAATCTATTAAATCATGTCAATCAGTAAATTTAATAATTTAATGCCTGCGTTTGAGACAATTCCAGGTGCCTGTCATCAACAAAACGACTTTGGCCTCTGGAGGCGCAGACCCCCTTGATATTATTAACAGCTTCATAGAGCACTCAGCAGCAGATTTCTGGGTGAGCATATGCAGAAAAAATGCTGAACATATTTAATGGTCCATTCATCTGTATAAATAATTAATCTGTAAAAACTGGACAATGTTCCTTGTCTTTCATAGGTTTGATTGAGATCAGTCTGAAATAAAATGGGTAATATGGTAATTATCATGTGAATGTAGGTATGTCGTGGATTGGGGGGGGGGTCATTTACTGTTTTGTCATCTATCTGGGATGGGGACAAAAATCTGGTGAGACTGGGGGTCGTAAAAAATTCTGAATCATAGAATAATGAATCATATGATAATGTATCCATGCCCCCACTCCCTCCCCACCACCTGATAACAAATTGTCTTCATCTTATTGTTCTTTTAACTGAAATTGAACCTACAAGTAACTGAAAAATATCTGGAATGATTAAACAACCCGTATTTAGACAAAGAAGATACACTCGTCAACGGGTAGATGTTTACAAAACATATGATACATATAAACAGAGGAAATTTGAACAGCAATTTCCTGTAGGCACCAAAATTAACATAGGGGTCCGGCATGCTTGCTTCAACTTTTATTGTCATCTTCTTGTGACCCACAACGGGCAAAAACAATAATATCGGTCCAGTGCGTTCGATTGCCATGGTTAAGGTATTAAACATTCTCAATTGTCCCCGAGGATATCATCAACCCAGTTAGTCAGTGTTTCAGTGTTAATTCTTGTTCCCTTGCATTGAGGTCACTATTTAAATACCGATTTAAAAAAAAAAAAAAAAAGCTTATTCCACTTTATGTTTATCTGGTGAAAATATTGAATTATTCTTAAAAAAGACTGACTTGTCATATTGACATGATTCTTAGTGGAGTTAGGGTCCATTCTTTTGAGCTGTTTTAGCTGTTTTTACAGGTTCTTGCTGCATCGAACATCTTTTTCCTGATGCCCTTGTCGGTCGCCATTCTCCAGAAGCAGGGCTTGAGGTGGCTCAACTGGGGACGCCTGCGGTCGCGAGTTAATATGTATGCGTCTCTTACCTGATGTCTGCAGCTAATGTGTCCCATGATGTATGACAGTAAGCGTGGCTCGGAGAGTGAAGCATGTTGCCCGCCGAGACCTGCTCATCATCTCTTTTCTTTCAAACTTTTGGGGTTGAGCGACAGTGAAGGAGTAAAATACAGAAATGCGCGTCTGTCGCACTAAATTTTGTATGGATACCTTTATATTAGAAACACTGTGCCGACATCACTGCTGGTGGACAATTTGTCCTCGAGAATATCATCAAACCAGTTAGTCAATGTTCCAGTGTTAATTCTGGTTCTCTAGCATCGGGGTCCCTACTTAAATACTGATTTAAAGTAACCTTATTCCATTTGGTGTCTATCTGGTCAAATTACTAAATTATTCTAAAACTAAGACTGACTTGTCATAATGGCATGAATCTCAGCGGGGTTTGGCTTTCATTCTTTTGAGTTGTTTTGGCTTCTTTGCGGGTTTTTGTTGCATCGGATATCTCTTTCTTGGTACCCTTGTCTGTCGGTTTAAGGGGCCCAGAAAATGCGGTTGCTTAAGACAGTTGATCCCTTAACAGAAGTGACCACAAGAGGAGGTATTATGGCTGTATAAGTCAAATACA
Organism: Ctena decussata; assembly: GCA_963989385.1. Classification (NCBI taxonomy): domain Eukaryota; kingdom Metazoa; phylum Mollusca; class Bivalvia; order Lucinida; family Lucinidae; genus Ctena; species Ctena decussata. Next base: position 53,785,204 of record OZ022501.1, on the reverse strand, counting down.
TATAGAGCGTTGTTGTATTATGGCCATCCATTTCCTGAAGCCTGAATTTTCAATTTAATGTCATGCTGGACTACATGTATCAGGAGAGCAATAGCGGCCTCGATTTTACTGTATTTTCCATGAAGGATACTGAAAAGTGCAAGATAGAAGTGCTTTACATTTAAGTGAATGGGTCCACCTCTATATGTTTCCGTTATTTTTACAAAGGAAACAACTTTCATCGGTTCCTGTTTTCTTCAAAGAATAGCAAACCACTTCCAAACATGGGCATTCTCTTAAAGGAAAGGATTTTCTCATAGAGTGAAGGTGCTTCAATTCACCTTAAGATAAGGTATGATCGAATCTGCCTTTACATATCAGAAAATGTGACTAAAATATACTGAAACGGAGTATGAGAAGTATTTTCTTGAACATGATTAATTAGCAATAATTAGAATACACCTGCAACAAGCTGTATAAATCAATCACACTTGAAATACAAATTTATTCCGAGTATGACACAGCCAGAAAAAAAATACGGGAACCACAAGGACCCCATATGCGACTTTATATAGGTCCTATATAGGCAGCCCATAAGGGACTGACATGGGTTTTACAAAAGGGCTCCATGTGGGACTCACATGGGCAACCCATATGGTCACAAATGGGAACTATGCGGGTCCCATCCCAGATTTGACCTACGTGGACCATGTCCAGCCGGGTCCAGCCCACCTTTGTAGAATAGATATCTGATTTAAATCTATACATTTTTTTGGTGTTATCGATTATTTCATCAGCTTCCACCATGACATAGAACATGTACAACTTTCAGAAACGCACAAATAATGTATGCCATCGTTGCTCACTGGGCGACTGGTTGGAAATTATTTGAGTTGTTAAATCCATTCTACCTTGATGAGCATTTGTAAGAGATAAGATGTAAATATAAAAAATGAAAACGGTGAAAGAAGTATTGAACTTTATTGAATAAATTTTCAGTTTTCAGTACTGATTGTAATTAAACAATTAACTATATACTTTTTAAGGAAAAATTTCATTTTTCTGAGGTTGATCGAAGTGTAAACTACATTGGGTCACGTACAAAGTAAACTTTGCCAGTGACCCTATGTAGTTTACACTTCGATAAACATCAAAAAAATTAAGTTCATTGCTTCTATTTTACATTCGTTTCAATCAAATCTTTCATGAAAAATCTTATATAAGCGCTAAAATTGAAGCAGTAAAACATGTACATGCAGTTTTTCTGCTAACAGCAGATCGGCGTGCATGACGTCCTGACGTCGCTGACGTCCAATCAGGTTGTAGAGAGCCATTGTTTATGTTTACGTCATTGACGTCGCGTGTCTCAATGTAATTATTGGAATGTAAACTACATTACTCTCCCATGGTTTACTATAGGGCTTTTCAGTATATACATCAAGAATGTAAATATTCAAGTATAATGTGGGCAAAATGTGGGTTTACCCATATGCAGCCAATTTGATAGTGATCGATAAAGTCCAAAAAAAAACCACTTAAACTTTGTGTAGAGTAAATAGTTTATGTGACAAAAAATAATACCTTTTACAAATATTTTTCTGTCACCAGGACAAAACTATATATGTGTAGAATATGAAATGACCTATAATGGTCCTATGTGGGTCCAACATGGGCTTAAATTCCTATATGGGACCCACATCGGTCATATTTTGGCCTTTTGCCCAGATTCTGCTCACATGAGACCCATTTGACCATGCTTACTGGAAACTGCTCTTAGACTAATAAGTCAGTTCAGCAAATATGATTTGTTTCTAATAATAATAATGATAAAAGAGATGAAATACACCAGCCATAAACCTTTAACGAGCTAAATAGATTAAATACAGTTATTTTATATACATTCATTTTCTTGAGTAATAAATTGGGTCTACAAAGGAGCCCAGCAGGCACACAAATTGAACCAATATTAGAGCTTTGATTTAAGGTCACGACATTGACTCAGCAGTGATATAGTAAAATTTAAAATTATGGGCGTGCTGAGAGAAGATCATATAACTACTATAATTTTCATTTTTTCATCTCAGCTATATTCCAACTGATATGTCCCAGATGTACAGCTACATATGTGCAAAAGGACCAGTCTGGTTTCGTGTTCCTAGTATGAAGCGTCATCACACGGCATCCATCATGCACTCTGCGGTGAACGTATTATCAGGATGGAAACACAACAGATATTGAAAAATTATCATACATTATCTCAAGTCATCATATACATATACGATTATTCTTACGTTTCAATGAATCACTTTAACTCATGTCAGATAACACTTTGAAAAAAAAAATAGAAGTATTAAAAAACATCGTAAACGACTGCAGAATGCATCGCCACTGCAAACCACTTCGGTTGTTTTTTACCTTTTAGTTTTTATTTTGCGATATTATACATTTTAGATATTGAGTTCGGGCCAGGTGATAAAATTTTGAACAGCACAGGGAGCTTTTATTGTTTTGGCAATTTGTCGTACATTCGTAGAAATCCCTTTTAAATTTGATTTTATGTAGATTATTCCATGACATCATACATGTATATATCCCTGTGTCAGGGACATATGGCCCCTGGGATCAAATTTTGATAACGACAGGAAGCTAATATTACTTTGATAATGTTTTGCAAGTTGCAGGAAAATTCTTTTTAACTCTAGATCTGATTTCTTTTTATAGATTTTACCACAAGTTTAGACATATATATATATAGTCGTGGAGCAGGAGCAAATAATCCGTATAGACTGTTTTTGTGAAATGAATTAAAGATATGTCAAAACCCTGGTTTAATACAGATATTTTCAGGATTTTATACATGTTCGTAACCCTGTGTGAGCCCGGGCCAGATAACTCCTTGGGACAACATTTGGATGATAAAAGAAAGCTCATATTACTTTGATAATTCGTTGCAAGATTCACGAGAATCTCTTTCAACTCTGATATCTATATTATGTCATGCTTTTACACATGTATATAAGTCCAGGCAGGGGCATACTCTAGACGACAATATTCTGCTTGTAACAGAATGCTCACGTTATTTTAATCATTTCTGTGAAATTTTTACAAGGTGTTTCCCGATTTTAAGGAACTACAGACTAAAACCATTCTTAAGACATTGACAAGGACATTAACTCTGTCACAAGCTGTCAAAATTCCCCCACCCCTTTATAATCCCAACTGAGGTGTGTCCAAGACAAATACACAAATAAAATTTAAAAACAGTCCGTCTATAAATACTTAAGTTATCGAACGGAACCGGAGTGGTCGTGGACGGATGGATGGACGTGCGTATGACAGACAGGCGATCAAACTCACGGTCTGACAACAGAAGGACATAATACCTCGCCACTTACGTATGCAGGGTATAAACAGTACATTACAAGAACAGTTGAAATAAAAACGTTAAAAAACAGTGCCCTTAAACATACTAAGAAAGAAAGAAAAACATGCTCTTTTGCAATTGTAAAGCTACTTACAATTGCCATTCACTTAAGTAATACGTTGAACTATTTCCCTAAACTAACAAGGAGCCCGGAGTTAACACAACGATAAACATTGTCGTATTAACTTTGAATCAACGTCACGATACTGAATCAGCGGCGGTATAACGTTCCTAAAAAGGTTTGTGTGCCCGCTACAAGAAGACAAAAATATATACAACATTTTTTTCTTTATCTTACCTACATTCCAACCGCTATGTCCAAGATGCATTCCTCAAAATTACTGAGACTGTTTTGCGAAGTGAAAATTAAGTGATAGAGGTTGACAGCACATGCATAGATCTTATTGCTTTGTTTCTTTCGTTAACACAATGCCGTTGTGAAAGTTTAACATACTAGTATCACGCATAAACTTGATTCAACAAAGTTATGTTCCCATTGAATTCAGAAACCCAAATATGTTTTCTCCGACCTAACAATGATGTAGCCTTACCAAACAAAATCAATATGTGTGGAGAAGATAATTTTGATGCAAGAATTTTCTGAATGATTATCTAATCTACTGGTGAAGTGTTGGCAATGACAGCTGTTAAGTGGCTTCTGCAGGCTTTCAGATATGTCACTTATCATTTCAAAAAAGTGCACAAAATTTAGAAATACTGTTATTTTGACAAAGGACATTTGCTCTGACCCATTCTTTCTCTCTTTTTTTTTAAAGATCTCAATGGAAACTGCAAACAACCCATAGTTTTATAAGGCGTACTACATGTAATTTTCAGGGCATTAGTTTTGACATGAGCATCTATACCTTAAAAGAAACATTTCATTCAGATCAACAGCCGATCAGAATTTTTGCTGTTTTTCATGTTTTCAATATTTTTCGTATGACATAATTTACTGCCTCTGTCTTAGAAATTGGAGTGACTAACTCTAATCCATATAGATAATTTGTGACACCATTAATAAAGAAGATAATGGGTAACAATGAAGAAATTACCCTATTTCCACAGAGGTTAACTATGTTAACTCTTTCGAACAAAGACAGTATAGCATAACGTAGTCAAAATCAAGGGACATAATTTTACAGGGGTATATCCTAGCCCACATTCACCAACCATTTATGCAAGGAAATGTATGATCTTGTCGTAAATGTATATCAAACCTAAACTAAAACTGAGGATCTTTAATTGTGTTTTACTGATATAAAATGTGTTTTAAAGGAATTGCTAGCAACTAAGAGGCAACCAGAAATTCTCACTAATTTTGAGGAATACTATATATTTGCAAAATAACCATTCTGGTCTTTGGAAATTTTGTTTGTGTTCCTTATATGAAGCGTTATCACACCACACCCGTCATAAATATTGCGGTGAACCAATTATTAGGATGGAAAACACCACAGACACTGACCATTACCAATGCATATCTCAAGTAATCAAAATGCACATATCGAAAAAGGTGGTTGAAACAAAAACATTGTAAATGCAGTGCCACCAAATATACTATGGATAAAAAAGAAAACATGCTGTTTTCTACTGTTAAGCCATTATTGATCTCCACTTACTTAAGTTATACAATGGATTATATCCCTAGGCTAAAATCGAACCCAGTAAGCACAAAACGTTAAACAACGTCATATCAACTTTGATTCAACTTCACGGCATTGATCAGTGGTGATACAACGTCCCTTCAAAGTTATATGCCCGCTGGGAGGGAATCAAGCTATACACTTCGACAAAAGTTTAGCATATTTTAGTTTCTCGGTGGTTCTGTTATACATCCTACAGAATAATTGCAGAATATTAAACAATGATATAAGTTAATCTTTGAAAGACAGTATACACATGTATGCATCTGCTGACATTTTTATACAAACATACCAGTTTCAGTAATTTTGGCGTGTGCAATTGTAGTGTATTTTTCTAGACAAACACAATTTTTTACATTTTTTTTTCTGCATATAAAAACGTCACGCATGTAAAACTTCGTGCTACGTCAGATAGGAGACTTTACAACTGATGTGTTTCCAAATAAGTTGGAAGTTCCAGTATCAAAGATTACCAATCCCGTGAGACAAAAATGATAAAAAGTTATAGGAAAATGGCACTATCGGTCATTTTGGAAACAAGTTTTCACAAGTTTGCCATTAATGTACGAATTTGAAATTGCATGACTACAATCAACGTAGCACATTACAATTTAACATTTCGTCTACAAACTGTGCTAGTTTGGTGAAGATGAAGTTAACTTTGGTGATGTTTTGGACACAATTTTTAAAAGTATCGAAAATTGTCATTGAACTACAGTGGTCTTAACTTTTGTCACTCTGTATCCAAACAAAAGCTGAATTTCAGAATTCCAGTGCCTCTGCACCTTCTGACAACATTATTACATCGGATAAGAACAGAGATGACACACTCTTTGACATATCAGAAGTCCTATGTATCAGTTATATCTGCTGCTTAGTTCACCATTAATTATGCTTAAATTTGGCGAGGAGTATATATACACCATATTTTTTCTTTTTATCTCAAATACATTCAAACAGATATATTCCAGAAACATTGAATCAGTGGTGATAAAATGGTCCTTCAAAGTTATGTGTCCGCTGGAAGAAGAACAAATTATTTTCAACATCCTTTTTTCTTTATCTAAGCTTCATTCAAGCTGATATGTACCAGATGCATTGATAAAACAGTCTTGTCTTTAGAAATGTCGTTTGTGCTCCCAATATGAAGGGTCATAACACGACACCCATCACGCAGGCTGCGGTGAACCTATTATCAGGATAGAAACACAACAAACATTGAAAATTATCAGTACATCTCTCACATAGAGTTATTCTTATGTTTTGTATACTGAAGGGACTTAAACACTTCCACCCTTTAAATTTGAATATCTCAAATATAAATGCAACTACGTGCACCGAAATTGCTTAATATATATATTCTATTATACCTGATTATGTCCGTATTCTGTATTTGAAATCGTTCAACCGAATAGGTCAGGGATAAGCACGTGCTCTTCATGGCCTTTATACAGTTTACACACAGACGAATCATTTCATGTATACAGTTATCTGAGGAAACGTTTCTAAACAGTATCAAAATGGCTTTCAAAACGTTGAATTTGAAGTTGGTCTGTGGTTTTCTTTGGCATACCGCGCCTAAAAATCGCAAGTATGTGCAGAGTTTGAGGCCAGAGAAATGCTGAAATTTCAAAATGTGACATCGCGAGACAATTCTATGTGTCTTCTACGGCAATTTATAATCTTAGAAGACATACACAGTTTACAGAAAGCTCACAAGACAATTAGAAAAGCAACTAACTGAGATTAAAACCACAGGTCATGACGTTTACCTACAGTGACACCGTCTTAGTAATAGTTTTGTGCGTCAGTATCGACTGTGCACAATGAAAATTGCAAACCAACGTCGATGGCGTAACAATAATAAGACAATAAGTCATCGTCTAAAAGTGTTGCGTATGATAACGCCGCCATTGCCTTATGCGTTTCAGAGATGTAACGCTCCATTACTGACGTCATTTAAATAAATGATACAAATAAACTGCGTCATCTTTAAATTTGATCTTTTTTAAGCATTTTGTTGTAAAATATTAAACACTGTCTCGAGTGAAAGGATCACCGGCCAGCAATAAAAAGTTGAAGTTTTTATAAATCCCCTCTTACAATCACTTTGTCACATGTCAGAATACACGGTTGGAGATACCATGAGAAGTACCAAAAAACGTACCGTAAACAACTGCGAAATACCCCACGACTGCAAGCCATTTTTTTTTTTTGTTTGTTTGTTTTACCTTTTATAGAATTTGCTTTTTGCGATTTTGAACGTTTTAGCTCTGCAGAGGGCAGATAACCTCCATATGATAAAATTGAAAGCAGCATAGAGAGATTTTACTGCTTTGACTATTTCAAAATCCTCTTTAATTTCGATTCTATATGAGATTATTTTATAATAGTATACTTGTACATTGCCCTGTGTCATGGGGTAGATGAGTCCTGGAAACAAAATTTTGATCATGACAGGAAGCTTATATACCTTGGTAATTTGTTGCAAGTTTCAAGAACTTCCCCTTGGACTCTGATTTTATACAGACTATGTTAGGATTTTATGTATGTACACAGCTTGGAGCAACCCTAGAAATCCCTATTAGACTATTTTCTGCGTGTAAGAGAAAGTTTATACCAGCTGAATCATTAATGTGAAGGTGAAGCAAGGTACATTCGTATATCAAACCTCTGATTTTAATACAGACTTTTTTCAGGATTTATATACATGTACGTAGCTCTGTGTGAGACTGAGCCAGATAACCCCTGTATACAAAATTTTGATCATGAGTATAAGCCTATAACTTCGATAATCTGTTGCAAGCTTCAGGTAAATCATTTTTAAGTCTGATTTTATGCAGGTTGTTTTATCGTTTTATACATGTATATATATACCAGGGGCATTAGCACATAACTCTGAATAGAGAAGAGTCTGCTTGTAACAGAAACCTTATATTAAGTAAATAATTTCTGTAAAATTTTATCAAAGTGTTTCACAGTTTTTAGGAACTACAGTCAAGAATCACTTTATAGACAATGACAAACAATATCTTTGTCAGAAGCTGTTAAATTTTGCCCATTAGAAATCCAAACTAAGATACTTCCAACACAAATAGACTTGCCAAATCTGAAGAAAATCCGACCATTAATAGTATGACGGACCGTCGGACAAACACACGGTCAGCCAACGGGAAAACAGAATACCTCGACACTTACGTGTGGCGGGGTAAAAAGCACATTACATGAACAGCTGAAATAAAACATAAAAATAGACATTCTGTGTACTTGACCATATTAAGAATATAAAGACAAACATACTCTCTTGTTATTGCTAATGATGATCCACTGATGATCATCAATTACTGGAGTAATAAGTTGGATTATATCCCTTAGCTAATAAGGAGCCCGGTAGGAACACCAGATTAAACTAACTCATATCAACTTTGATTCAACGTCCCGACATTGAATCATCGGTGATACAGCGTTCCTTTAAAGTTATGTGCCCACTGGGAGAGGATCAAACCAGTGGCTCCGTGGGGAGCTTATAGGTAAGGCAGGCTTCGTTGTCGTCCGACGTCTGTCAAAACTTTACAAGACTTCTCCTCGGAAACCTTGGAGCCGATTGTAACCAAATTTCATACAGAGCCTCCAAGGGTAGGCGGAACAAAAATGTTAAAATGATCTGGGTCAGGTGACCAACACGGCTTCCATGCAAATATTTGGAAAACAAACTTTAAACATCTTCCTCTCCAGAACCAATGGGCCGATGGCCTTCAAACTTGGTGAGTAGCATTGGGTACAAATGTGCTACCAAAATTGTTCATATTATTACCTTAGGTTGACCTTGATCTTTTTTACGGCAAGGTCAAATTTGCTTCTGATGCAAATTGGAAAAATACATGGGAAAATACTTAAATATAAGAGTCCAGCAAACTGGTGTGAGAATTTGGCGCAAGAGTTAAAAATGCAGTCGATAAATGAGTACATGAACAATTTACCAACATAAGTCACGATCAAAGAGATGTTTACATGTTATTTTTACTATTGCTAATCTAGTGATGCACGTCATTAATTTCTTTGATAAATTGGATTATATCCCTAAGCTAGAAAGGTGTTCTGTAGGCACTCCACGTGAAACAACCTCATATCAACTTTGATCCATCTTGTCGACATTGAGCCCGTCATGATGCATCGTTCCTTTAAAGTCATGTGCCCGCTTGGAGAAGATCAAACTATTTACTCTTTTTCTTATAGCTACATTCGAACTGATCTGTCCAAGATTCACAGATATATATATATATATATATATATATATATATATATAGGTAAAAATACAAAAATAATGTCCGGAACCAGAACTCTGTATATAAAAAATCAAACTAACGAGATGGAACGTCTGTAAATAATTTAATTTTCCCTATGCATTTCACTGTATAAGATCATCAGGGGAATAATGGCGTTGTATACATAGTAACGGCGTTATACCGTTACGTTATTGTGCACATATATTTATGACGTCATTTGAAACTGTTCAGTAATGGATTAAAAGTGTTTATGAAATGTTTTTCCATGTTTAACCTAGCTGAAACGTTTTCCGTAAACAATTTGTAAAACGGGAATATTTTAAATTTTGGTTCAGTTTTGCAACAGTCGTCTAAATGTTTGCTTACTGGTATTTGTCTTACCGAGGGGTCTCTAATCTGTTGCTTGTGTACTGTTACCCTATTTCTTAGTTTGTCACCAGTTTGGCCTATATAGTATTCGCCGCATCCATTGCACGAAAGAGCATATATTACATTTGAAACTGTACATGACATTGACGTCTTCACTGTAAATATTTTACCTTTAAAATTGAATTGGTTGCCTTCTATCAAATATGGGCATAAACCACATTTAGCTGATTTGCACTTTTTGACTTCTGCCTTCCTGGTGTTAAAGTTAGATCTAATTAAAAGACCTTTAAGGTTTTTTGGTTGTCTTTTACTTTTTATAATTCTAGTATTTTTTAAAATTTCACTCATGGTATTGTCTTCCTGTAAAATCGTTAGATTGTTTTTTAATATACCAAACATTTCTTTGTTTTGAGGATTGCAAGTGGATACATAAGGTAGAATATTACTTCTTTCTTTCGTTTTGGGGGTTAAGCATTCTTTTCTGGACATTGACATAGCTTTTTCTATTCCTTTGTTAATTACAGTTTTAGGGTAGTTTCTGTGGCGCAATGCTGTTCTTAGGTCTGACATTCGTTTTTGTGTCAAAGTATCATCGGACACTATCGTTCTGATGCGTTTTGCTAAATTAAATGGAACATTTACTTTGGTATGCTTTGGATGACATGAAAAGAAATTTAAGTATTGTTTTGAGTCTGTCTTTTTATAGAATATATCTGTTTTAATATTGTATTTATCTTTTATTACCAGTACATCTAAAAATGGTAACTGCTTTTCATTTATTTCCATTGTGAACCTTATGTCTGGGTGTAGTTGATTCAGATGTACATGAAAAGATTTTAATAAGTGTAGATCTTTCTGCCAAAAGATGAAACAATCATCTAAAAATCTTTTCCAGTTTTCTTTCACAAAACTGGAAATTTCTATACCATAACTCTCCTGCAGTTTAGTATATAGTTTTTGCTCCAGAAATCCGAGGACTAGAGTCGCATATGTTGGTGCAAACTTTGTACCCATTGCTGTGCCTTTAATTTGTTTATAGTAAACATCATTGAATATAAAATTGTTATTCTCAAGAATAGTCCTGGAACCTTCTAATATGAATTCTTTTGTGAAGCGATCGTTTATTAGATCTGGGTATTTTGATAGCCAGTAATTTAAAGCATCAAAGCCAAGATTATGTGGAATGTTTGAATATAAACTAATGACATCAAAAGACACAAGCAATGTTTCGTCAACCACAGTTGTGGGAACATGTCTTAAAAAGTCCATATCGTCCTGAATATAACTGTCCACATGTTTTACAAAAGGTTTCAGTAGTATGTCTAGTAAGTTGCTTAATCTATGTGTTTCCGATATGGGACCGGCTACGATTGGTCTGAATTCCAAATTCTCTGGATCGTTAATTTCAATATAATCTGAGTTTGTTTTAGAACAGGCGTGTTGTATAAGTTTACTTTTATGGATTTTTGGAAGTCCGTAAAATGTGCTTGTTTTAAAATCGAAATTTATTAAATAGTCTTTTTCTTTTGTGGAAATATCTTTAGATAATTTGAATAATTCTTTTATTTTTGAAAATGATTCTTTGGAGCATTGTTCATTTATATGTGTATAGTAGGTCTCATCTTTTAGCATATTCTGTACTTTCGTTTTATAAAACTCAATGTTCATAATTATTATTCCGCCACCTTTATCAGCTTCTTTTATTATTATATTCGGATCATTTGCTAATGATTCTATTGCCTTTCTTTCTTCCGAGCTTATGTTATGTTTTAATGAATTATTTTCTTGCAATCCTGAAAGTGTCGAAGTAATTGTTTTGGTTGTATCAATATATTTTTCGAGGGTCTCATTTCTTCCTCTAGGAGGCATAAAATAACTTTTATTCTTTACAAGAGAATCATCATCGTTTGTGTTGTCATTATAGAAATATTCTTTTAGTCTAAGTTTTCTATAAAATTCGTCAATGTCAGTATTTAAATCAGTTGTATTACCTTTAATTGGAGTTGGTGTAAATTTTAGACCCCTCAGTAAGATACTTATTTCTGGTTTTGTTAATTTTCGTTTTGACAAATTAAATATTTTTATACAATTTTGAAAGTTTGAATTCTCAGCTAGGTTACCTGAATCTACGTCGGAAATGTTCTGTCGAAGGTGTCCTCTAAAAAATAATCATTTTCTGATGACGTATCTGTTTCCTGCATACAGTCATTGATGTTGTTTGTATTATAGTTTCTTCTTTGACCTTGATTTCTTTGATTTGGTCTTCTGTTCATATTCCTTCTGTAGTTTTGACCTTGATTTTGTACCAGTGCCGAAAGTAATTGCTGTAACATTTGGTTGTTATGTTGTCCCTGAATGTAACCTTGTTTTCTGTTGTTTGTATTTCGCTGTCCTGGGTGTTGTTTAACAATGTCGGCAAATGTCGTCTGGCGTCGTTGGTTCGTAGGGTTTTTGGTATTGAAGTCCACCGTTTTGAAAAATGGATTGCAGTTTTCATGCTCTTTAGAAAACTTTTCTGCATATGATTTTAGCCAAGCATCATTTTTCAGCCATCTTTTTTGTGAAATTTCTTCGTTTCGTTTTGTTTCGTAACACCATAGTTCGAACAGGTATTTGGCAACCTCCCCGTGGCATCTTGAAAGTATTGCTTCTTGTATTTCTTCATCTATTCTTTTCGTGGTCTCTATATTTGCGGATGTTCTTAATCGATGAAGTTCTATTTGCATTTGAAAGTCATTAATTACACCACGCTCTCGTATTGCTTTTTGTTCGTTATTTTCATTTGTAATCTCTTTCTTTTGTAGATAACGTGGAATGATCGGCGGTTTTTGTTCAATCCACTCAGAATATGCTTGAAAATGTCCTTGGTTTTTTATCATATTCCAGTACGCATTTCTGCGTTGTCCCATTCTTACACCCCACATTTTGTTAATCTGTGTCTTTATTCTTAAAGCTTCTGTCTCGATAATATTTTTTGCTACATTTGTGCTGTTTAATTGTGTTTGATTTGTTGCTGCACAGGATTGCGGCATTTGTTTTGTAATTTCTTCCACAGTTTTTGCAAGTTCAACCACCATTTCTTCTTTGTTACAAGCTTTACTTTCCGCTTGATTGTTCTGTACGGTAGCTTTTAAATCATTTATAGCTGTAATAATGGTAGATAATTTATTACTTATCTCTTGAAGTAGTTGTTGCTCATTCGGCTCCTTCGGCTCCTCTGGCAATGACATATTTGACTCCGACGATAAAGTGTTGTCTGTACTAGAATCCATTTTTACTCGCTTTGCGTTACAGTTTTTGTAAGACAAATACCAGTAAGCAAACATTTAGACGACTGTTGCAAAACTGAACCAAAATTTAAAATATTCCCGTTTTACAAATTGTTTACGGAAAACGTTTCAGCTAGGTTAAACATGGAAAAACATTTCATAAACACTTTTAATCCATTACTGAACAGTTTCAAATGACGTCATAAATATATGTGCACAATAACGTAACGGTATAACGCCGTTACTATGTATACAACGCCATTATTCCCCTGATGATCTTATACAGTGAAATGCATAGGGAAAATTAAATTATTTACAGACGTTCCATCTCGTTAGTTTGATTTTTTATATATATATATATATATATATATATATATATATATATATATATATATATATATATATATATATATATATATATATATGTACACAAGAACCAGGTTTGTCAACAACAACAAAAATCGTTTCTGTTCCAAATATGTTCAAAGCGTCATCATGCGGCACCCATCACGCACACTGCAGTGAGCCTATTGTCAGCTTGGAAACACTACGCACATTGAAATTTATTACTACAGCTCTCAAAGGTTAACAGGAAAATTCTCAGGAACTGACACAGTTCAATCCCAGATCCACCCAAGACACCATGTGGGGAAAAGACAACACAAAATTAGTTACCACCAAAGACAACATTAGCGGCAGCCATGTGAACAGCCATTTCCCATGTAGGTGGTCACCGGGATAGCCTTAACATCACGAACAATACAGACATAGCTACAAACAACACATTAAACAACCAAGAAGAAACAAAGCAGAAGTGCCGTCTTGGGACAGCCAGTAATGAAATTGCTTGCAGGGAAAGGGGGGGGGGGGGCTTAACCGCTTTGCGGTTGCGACCAACACTCACCCTTGGTTCTGCTTTGGTTCATCAGACAGTTAGTTCTTCGGTTTACGTTGAAGATTCCTAGCTCATAAATGTAATTTCTCAGAAACATAGAAATCAAAATTTGATCGAAGACAAAACAAATATGAGGACTCACTGAAATAGCAACACTGAAATGCCGGACCAGTTAAGCCATGGTTGACCCGACCCTCGACTCGACTCAACTTCTAACGTTTTATTGAATCCATTCGGCACATGTCAGGTTACACGTTTGAAGATCCATTGAGAAGTACCAAACGCATAATAACAAGAACAGTTGAAACAAAAATATAAACATATGTAGTGCGCCTGGAGAAACTGCGGAGAAAGAGAAAGACGTGCTCCTTTGTTACTGCTAATCCAGTACCGGTCGTCATTTAGTGCTTAGTTGATTAATAAATCGGATTATATTGGAGCGCAGTTGGCCCACTACGTGAAACAACATCATCTACTTCTGGCCATTGAGGACCGATTTCACGTCGCATTTTAACCACCATCTGTGTTTTAAACCTCGAATTTTTCCATAGACCACAATGCAAAATAAATTTTGTGCAGATATTATTCGATATTTTAAAGAGACGTGATAGTGGACATTAGTCTGCGGGGATACAGCTTTCTTTCAAAGGCATGCGCCCGCCTGGAGAGGAAAAAACTATATATATATTTTTCTTTAACCTCAGTTATATTTCAACTGAAGTGTCGAAGATGCACAGATAAACATGTGAATGAACCATTCTTGTCTTTAGAAACTTTGTTTGTGTTCCTTATGCGAAGCGTCGTCACAAGACACCGATCACGCACTCTGCGTTGAAACTATTATCAGGGTGGAAATACTTTTAAAATACATTGAAATCTCAAGTAACCACAAGCTATTTTTCTGACCCTTCACTGAATCCCTTTTTCACATGTCGGTTTACGTTTGAAGATATGAAACAATGAGACGTACGAAAAATCAAATAACAAGAACAGTTGAAACAAAAGCATAAAACATGCAGTACCCCTGAAGATACTAGTACTGCGGACAAAGATAAAACAGATAACTTGTTATTTCTAATCCGGGCTACTGATGCTCGCCACTCCGAAATCAAAGTTGTTGAAGGGTATCCGCTGACCTGAAATAAAAAGATGATAGGTTTATACTGTATTTATCCGA
The DNA here is from genome assembly GCA_963989385.1 of Ctena decussata. Taxonomy (NCBI): domain Eukaryota; kingdom Metazoa; phylum Mollusca; class Bivalvia; order Lucinida; family Lucinidae; genus Ctena; species Ctena decussata. The sequence continues at coordinate 53,770,159 of OZ022501.1, read as the reverse complement.
CTAATATACGAGGTTTGAACCTCTCTAGACCCCAAATATCTAAATCAGTTTGATGAAATTGTCCTATGAGATGGATTTTCCCTTCTAAAACAGTCTCAAACGTCTACAGCCGTCTGCTCAGACGGATCTAGATTTTTTTGATTGTTTTAGAAAGAGAAACCCCCGTCTTAGAAGAAATACGGTAATTTCATTCACATTAATGTGTAATTTGCTCTTAATGGTTAGTCCTTTTGAACTGAACTGTCAATATTGAAAGCCACATTTAGCCCAAGCAGTTCTGTTGTCTCTTGAGATTCCTCAAAATATTTGCAATGATAAATAGTCGTAAGCATACATGCACTTCAGTATGAAGCACAGTAACAAAAGGTATACAATAAAGAGCTGTAACTCTTGTGCATGGAATTTCCCCGGTAGAAAGGATTCCAATGGATGATAGCTCCTCTAGATATAAATCGCGAAGAATCTTACACAGATGGCTTTACGCAGTTTATTTTTTAGTTATTTATTTTTTCTACCTTTTTTCTGCAAGCGTTGTAATACTGTTGCACAATCAATTAGCATTAATCCTGTCCTCAGCATTGTTTTGTTTTGAATCTATCTTTCATTGGTTATTTATTTGAATTGATGTATTAATGTCCCGTATGAATTCAAACGGAATCCGAAGCAAACGGAACGTAAAGCAAATATAGACGCCGTGTATACTGAAGATATATTGTCAGAAATGGAAAATATTACGCGATTTTCAATTTTTCTGGTTTCATGTAAAAAGCGACATACCTCTAATAAGCTTAGTGAACATTTTGTTCCGGGATTTCTCAGATAGACTTGGAACCATAGCATTATATACATGTAATGGGGAAAGCTTTAAAATATGCTTTTTAAAGAGGACCCTATACTTGGCAGTTGATAATTCGGCAGACTTTTTTGTACCTCGGTATTTACCAAGGAGACAGGTATCAATATGCCCGAGATAGTGCAGAAAGAAGTTCCAGAGCTGAATGAGTTGAATATAAGTATTGACATGGTGAAGAAAAAACCTAGATAGTTTTAAAATTAATCTATCCCCATGTCCAAATTTACTAGATGTACATCCAAGGTTACTGAAGGAGCTTAGTGAAGTCCTATCAAAGCGAATAGTCATAAGTTTTCAAAACTGTGTTTCCTCTGGTAAAAGTAAAAAGTATGCAAAGTACCTGAAGAGTGGAGATGTGCAAATATTATAGTTCTCTTCAAGAAGGTGACAAGAAGTATGCTGGAAACTATCGTCCCGTGATCCTAACAAGCATTCTTAGTAAAGTTTTAGAAACTACAGTACAAGAAAACATAGTTCAACATATGAAAATTCATAAACTTTTAAAAAAAATAAACAATTTGGTTTTATATCCGACCTATCAATGGTTTTACAGTTAATACGTGTTATAGACAGTCGGACAGAAATACAAGACAGTAGTGGTTGCGTAGATGTAGCATATTGTGTAATATTTACACTTGCCACTGACTTCCCATAGGTGAACCCTTTAGAGCAACTAGCTTCATACAACGCTGAAGGACAATTGATCATGTGCCGTTGTTGTCAAGCGACGTCTCATGTAAACCAACGTCTTGATTGGTTCTTGTAACGTTCGATCGACGTCACATAAGGGCGACGGCTGTTCAACGTCATGGTCGAACACGTCGCTTCTAACTTTTTTTCGCCCCATATTTTGCCTATTCTACACCAAATTACCTCGAAAACGGCACAGAGGGGTTCACAAATAAAGTGTAAATATAAGAATAAAAATTGGATTTTTCAGTGTTCATCGTGTGAAGAAGCCACTGGTCGTCGCTAGAGTTCTACAAGAAGCGCTTCGCGCTTCATGGAATCTTATCTCCGCCCACTGGCTTCATCACACGATGAACGCTGAAAAATCCAATTTCAATTCCTTATTGTAAATTTATTAAAGCATTTGATAGGATACCTCATAAAAACTAGTATATCAACTGAAATTATACAATGAAGGAGTGGACAGGTATCACTGGAACATACTGGGGCTCAGTGAGATGCGCTGGAAAAACTTCGGTGAGATGTCAACAGATGACAGACACAAGGTTTATTTCAGTGGAGAAGAGGACGAACATGAGTATGGGGTTGGATTTCTTGTGCATAAGGACCTGGTGAGTGCTGTCTTGGGATGCCAACCAGTCTCCAGCAGACTGATTTCAATTCGCCTGAGAGCAGCTCTTTTCAACATCACCATCATACAGGTTTATGCACCAACATCTGGACATGACGACAATGAGGTAGACCACTTCTACCAGCAACTCCAGAAAATCATAGACCAAACACCCAAGAAGGATATTCTGGTTGTACAAGGGGATTGGAATGCTAAGTTGGAAAGGATGCACAGGCAGACTAGGAAAACATTTGTGGACCCTACTGCAATGAGGAGACAAATGAGAGCGGTCTCAGACTTCTAGAGTTTGCAACCTGTAACAGCCTAGTACTGACAAACACCCTTGGCCCTCACAAACCATCAAGAAGATGGACATAGCACAGCCCAGATGGGAAACACCACAATCAGATTGATTACAGCTTGGTGAGGAAGCGCTTCCTATCAGGAGTCAACATCCATAGGACGTCGTAGGAAAAGCCATGGGTCACTAGAGATGTTCTCGACCTCTGTGATGAGAAAAGAAATTTGAAGAAGAAGAGGTATGAAGCAGGAGGAGCAGAAGAATACCGGGAAGCAAACAAGAGGATTCAGAATGCAGTGAAGAAAGCGAAGGAGGACTGAATAGCTAGTCAGTGCGAGGAGATCGAAACTTGCCTGAACAAAAACAACAGCAGGAAAGCATACCAGCTGGTGAAGGATCTAACTTCAGAGAAACAGGGTAGATCCACAACTATCCAGGACAAGTCTGGGAAATGCCTTACAGAAGAACAAGAGATTCTCAGTAGATGGACAGAATATTGCTCAGAATTATACAACCATGAGACTGATGGTGACAATGCGGTTCTGGACTGCAGTCAGCCCCCAGAAGAAGATCAACAACCGATCCTTCGTGAGGAAGTTGAGATTGCAGTAGCACCACTGAAGAAGGGAAAATCAGCCGGAGTTGATAATATACCAGCAGAACTTGTTCAAGCTGGCGGGGAGACCATGATTGATGTTTTAACAGATATCTGTAACAGGATCTGGAGAACAGGAGAATGGTCTACCCCATGGACTAAGTCGCTGATTATTACACTCCCTAAAAAGGGCAACCTACAGCTCTGCCAGAACTACAGAACCATCAGCCTCATCAGTCATTCAAGCAAAGGCATGCTGAAAGTCATCTTGAACAGGCTTAAATCATATGTAGATGTAAAACCGCCCATATGTAGATGTAAAACCGCCTTATAAAATTCACAGCTCTTTGAAGGAGATGAACTATATAAGCTTTTAATAGCTTTCGTTCAAATCCTTAAAATGCTTGTTTGTAATTTGAGATTATATATGTACATTTGACTGAAATAAAATATGTTTAAACCAACAGGCTTAAACCACAAGCCGAAGAGATAATCGCTGAGGAACAGGCTGGGTTCCGAGCAGGAAGGAGCCCCACAGAACAGATCTTCAACCTTAGAATCCTGTGTGAAAAGTATCTCCAACATCAGCAGAATCTGTACCATGTCTTCATTGATTTCGAAAAAGCCTTTGACAGGGTATGGCATGTAGCCTTATGGGCCACCATGAGGAAGTACAATATCAGTGCTAACTTAGTTCGCACCATTGAGCAGCTATATGACAAGGCTACAAGTGGAGTGCCGATAAATGGCAGCACAGGAGAATGGTTCAAAACAACAGATGGAGTAAGACAAGGATGTCTTCTGTCACCCACCCTCTTCAACATTTTTCTCGAACGGATCATGTCTGATGCTCTGGAAGAACATGACGGAAAGGTTAGCATAGGCGGCAGAAATATTACCAACCTGCGGTTTGCCGATGACGTAGACGCTCTAGCTGAGGAAGAGCAGGAACTAGAAGCTCTAGTTGAAAGTCTCGACCAAAACTGCACAAGGTATAAGATGGAGATCAGTGCTGAGAAGACCAAACTGATGACAAACAGCGCAGATGGCATCACAAGGGAGATCAAGGTAAAGGGGCAGAAGCTGGGTACTGTAAGCAGCTTCAAATACCTTGGAGCAGTTGTCTCAGATGATGGATCAAAACAGGAGGTTCTCTCAAGGATAGCACAAGCCACTTCAGCTCTTGCCAAGCTGAAACCAATTCGGAGAGATAACAACATATCTCTTGGATCAAAGGTGAAACTTATGCGCTCCCTTGTCATTTCCATATTTCTGTATGCCTGTGAATCGTGGACCTTGACAGCAGAGTTAGAGAAAAGAACGCAGGCCTTTGAGATGAGATGCTACCGAAGGTTACTGAACATTTCGTACAAGAACCATATAACCAATGAGGAGGTTCGCAGGAAGATCCAAGCAGCCATTGGAGAATATGATGAACTCCTGACGCTGGTCCAGAAACGGAAACTAAGGTGGTTTGGCCACGTCTCAAGGTCTTCTGGTTTAGCAAAGACAATTCTTCTGGGCACAGTGAAAGGAAAAAGAAGAAGAGGTAGACAGAAGAAGAGGTGGGAAGACAATATCAAGGAGTGGACAGAAATGGATTTTGCCAGCTCAACTAGGGCAGCTGAAGACAGGACAAGGTGGAAAGGGATTGTTTTGAAGTCATCTGTGGTGCCCCAACGACATATAGTAAGGTTATGGGATAGAATAGAATAGAAAATAGATTCATCTTGCTGGAAGTATGTCACAAGTGCCCCCCGCCCCCGAAGGAGTCAGTTACATTCTCTTCGTTTTCTGACTTTCTTGATGTACCTGAACAGGAGAGCGTACAGTTTTTGATCGCAGACCACACCAAAATTTACCATAGTATAGCATGTATTTAGGATTGTAAACATCTTAAAGAGGATATAAAATCAATGCAGAACTGGTCTTGAAAGTGGCTTGTATGCGTCCACCCTGAGAAGTGAAAATGCATGAGGATTTTGAGTTCTAATCTTGGTTTATTTCAATATAGACTGAAGGAAAATCAGGAAGATATTGATTTCATGGATGCAGAGAAAGACATAGGAGTAATAACAGACCATAAACTGACGATTGAAAAATATGTTTGTGAATAAACCTAATTCAATAATGGGAGTTATTCGAGGTACTTTTGAATATCAAGATATGAAATTTTTTCAGTTACAATGGACAGCATACGTCAAACTTCATATCAAATACGCGAATCCTTTGTTGAGCCCATATTTGAAAAAGTATATTGATATGTTAGAAATGTTCAAAGGAGAGCAACTAATTTAGTATTAGAATTATCCCAATTGTCTTATACGAAAATAGGTTAGGAAAGCTAATTTTTTCAACTCTAGCATATAGAATAACACGTAGAGACATGATCGAAAAATATAACTTGATTTTCACTGATAAATATGACCCAGAAGTATGTGGATTTATAAAATTTAGAGAGAAATCTTGTTCAAGAGGGCATAAACATAAAATCTTTAAATATAGAACTAGATTGATGTCAGAAGATATTCATCCTGTTTGAGAGTTGTGCATTGACGGAACAGTTTACCATCTAGCGCTGAGGAAGCAAAGTCATTAAGTATATTTGAGAGGCGATTAGAAGGGCATGGAAAGATCAGTCAGCGTATTATAGTTATAGAAAAAATATGAATCCCACCGGACACGAGCATAACATATACAGCGATATTAAAAAAATAGCGCTGGTCGAACAGGTCTCATAGGACCTTCTACCAGAAAAGGATTTGTTAGTATTTATGAGTGACATGTTTACCAAAAGCAATTTAATTAGTTTATGCTTGAGATGTTTTTTCAGTCGTAAAATTTGGTGCCTTTTTGGTCGGTCTATTCTTACGCGGTCCGGTCGCATACAACTACCCATTTTGATACTGTCTGATAAAATATTGGTATAATTTTCTCCTAGGAGGTGTTCATCGTATAATAAAGAAACTATCATATACGAACCTGTCCATATATAAGAAAAAAAACACAATGCATATTAAAGATATTCATGATGAATAAAGGGGAAAATGCGTAATACAGATGTTCACATAATTTAGAAAAAAAAACATAAAACAAGGAATTGCAGACATGACATAAAACAAAACTAGAATAAAATAGTTGGCACATTCAATTATATAAAGAACAAGATGCTAAGATAATTAACTGGGTGCATTGTACGAACAAAGTGTTTAAGTATAATGAGATAAAGAACTGGTAGCATCATACGAACATAATGATTTGGTATGCATGGTAAATCAACCATTACCAAATCTATTGTGACGGACGCGCTTTTCTGTAAACTTCTTAGTGTCGCAAAACCCCAAAAATTCAAACAAAAATGTGATGGGAAGGTCTCTACGGGCAACAGAATGGAAAGTAGTGTAAAAACATGATACGGAACTGAGTTCAGATAATTACTATAATATGGACGACAAAGGAGGGGAAAAACATATTACATCAGAGATAAAATCCACACGCTGATAACATTACAATATGAGTGTGTGCTTACCAAGTCAGTATCGGTGAATGAATCTGTTTCATAGTAGCTTAGCTGATGTCTCTAAGTAAATAAATATGTCTTCAACCTCGTCACCCGCCGTATCAAGCTCATCACGGTCATGCATATCATCAATAATAGAAATCAATTCGGTATGAAGCATGCGCATGTCGTCGTAGTTTGACTTAAATTCGTCCAAATGTGCCTGTACGTTTTGGTTCCATGATCGTATTTCTTCTGCCAGACCACGAACATTTTGATACTCTGGGTGGTGTTTCTTGGATTCTGTGTCTGCTTTGATTATACCGTAAGTATTAATTGCAATGGACAACACTCCGAGCCCAAGTCCTAGTTTACTAACAGTTCCTGCGTTCTTGACGACGGCACGTGTGCTCTTCTGAATAGTTCCCACTACTCTCACTTCCTTCGACTTTATTATTAGGTTTTTACCGACTGGCTGGGCTCTTTGAACGACGTTTACGCCCATTTTGCTCGTTGCTTTAACAACTTGGTTTCCAGTGGTTGCCACTTGGCTCATAGAAGCAAATACATGCAGTTGTGAGAACTGCTGTAATGCTGCTCGAGAGAAAACAGCATCGGGAACATACTGAAGTATAATCTGACTTTTACGAAGCAGAAAACGAATCGTTAAAACTGAATAGACAACAGTTTTAGTTCCTGTTGATTTCAACGTGCATAGAAATCGTGCAGCACTGGTACAGCTGTCAAATAATGGTTTAGCTATTGCAAATGCTGCCTCACAGTCTCTACTATTCAGGCTGCGTTCTCGCATCTCTGCGAATGTCATAATTTTCCCTGCACCATGCTCTTGAAAGTATTTCATCAGTGTCTCAAAGTCTTGGAAATAACCTTGCAATTCTTCCTGGTCCCGCTTGATGTTGCTAATGCAGTTTTCAACTTCTTCCATAATTTTTTTCGTATCACTGTCTAAACTGTTCTGAGCTTGAGAAGCACCAATGCTCCCACCCAATGAAATTGCCGTCGATGCCCCAGCTAACAAAAGTGAGGCGCCACCACTAAAGGGAGCAGCCAAAACTCCACCAATACTGACTACGTCTGTATTTGGAAAAAACAAAAACAAAGAAAACCTATATACCAGTTTGGTAATATTATTATAATTGTGTTTTGTTATATACAATGGGCAAAACCGAAGTGTATATTATCTTTATTTTGCCCTAACATTTACCTAGCTTGTTTCTTCAGTATTTTTCGCTTTTAATTTCAATACAAATCTTGAAATCGCTGTAAGGGTCAACTGTGTGATATTTCGCATTACTATATATGTATACAAAATAAAAAACGAAAATATAGAATTTTGCTCATAAGCATGATAAGTGACTTCTCCTTTGTTAAAGTCTGTTTTAGGCTTTAGTATCTTTAAAGTATCAAGTTAGACTAGTGAAGAACCACATGACGAAAGCGGCTAAAACAAGCTTACCTCCCAACCATGCCACTCCAGTTCGGTTTGCCTTTTCTTCCATGTGGGTGGATTGAGCAATATCTAACTTTCTTGATAAAGACTCCAGTGTATTCGCATGGCTATGGAACTGAATGCATTTGTTTTTAATCTTGCTCACCAGACTCTCTGGTTTCTGTATCCTCACATTCGCTAGTAACCAAACGTTGGAATTCGAAGATTTGCTCTTTGAATAGAGAATAAAGGGTTTGAGACAGTTCATTCCACTGAATGAATAGAAGGAGTCAACCACGATAAACAAACAAAAACAATAAAGCGTTTGCATGATAAAAGCCAAACTGCCCACCTCATATATGTCTTACATTTTATAACCACTTTCACATCGACTACCTTAATACAACTACTTGAACACGCAAAAATAGCATACTTGACTCTGTACATGACAAGTAATGAACAAGAAGGCAGTTGAAGGACAATTAAATCTCCCGCCGCAGAATGACAGTCAGAGTGGTGGGACCTTTGGTTGTAGAAGCGACATCGTGGCCAAGCGGTAAGTGCTCCCGACTTGATCACGGGGTTCCGGTTTAAATCCCCCTGCAGGCGAAACTGCGAAAATGTAGCTTCAATGCACTGAGCCTTCTATCGTTCTATCATAACAGAAATACTGTTGAAAAGGACTTAAAACACCAAGTCATCCATCCATCCATATCTTTGTTGTTGAGAGGAAAAGTCAGTTTAACCCTTTCCCTGTTACAGACATTTCATGCTTTTGTGACCTTGACCTTGAGTCAGCATAACTGAGACATAAGTGCTGTGCATCTTCTAACCGCAGAAAACATTTTACCCAAACTAAAAGAAAAATAATGAAAATCCTTACGGGGTAAAGATATTGAGCAAAACTGAAATCAAAGGGTTAAACTATGGACCTTCAACTGTGACCTTGACTTTGAATTGACATGGTTGAAACATCAGTTTTGCATACAGTCTCACTTAAGTGAACATTTGAGTAAAGTTTAATGAGAGTCCTTTCATGATATGGAGCAAACATGAAATCAAAGTTTCAAACTCGTGACCTTCTACTGTAGCCTTGACCTTGAGCCAGCATGTTGTGTCATAAATTAGTCTCACTGAGCCAAACATTTGACCAAAATTTTATGAAAATCCTTCCAGGGGTAAAGGAGGTATAGAGCGGACACAAAATGAAAGGCTTAAATTCATGAAAACGTTCTGCACATCATCTCACTGAGGCGAACATATTGCCAAAGTTTGTACCACTTCAGAAACTGAGGGTGAGGTTGGGCCTGTAAAATCGATTTAAGCCCCCCAGTAATTCATTACTGACCGTTCCAAGGCGGGAGTTCTGTTGTGGTTCTCTGTTGCCTGTTTTTGGTGTCAGAGTTTCTGTGATGTTTTACCTTATGTATGTTCTTATTATTTTTGGTTCGGTTTGGGTTGCTGAGTGGCCACCTTTTGGAAACAAGCTGCTCACTCGGTTGGCCATATGTTCTCTGTATCTTGATTATTTGTAATCTTAGTTGTTTCCAACTATGTTTGAGGGCTGGATTTGGAGTTTGATTGTTTCAGTTCCTGGTCTTTGCATACTTTTTACTTTTAATGAAAATCCTCCCAGAGATAAAAGAGACGGAGAAGACACAAAATTAAATGCTCATACTTGTGACCTTTAATTGTGACCTTGACCTTGAATCTGCATGGTTGAGTTATGAGTTCTGCACATTGTCTCGCTGAGGCAAATATTTATCCAAAGGGGTAAAGGAGATACGGAGCGGACAAGAAATTAATGGTTCAATTCCATGACCTTGAATGGTGTTCTTGGCCTACAGTCTGCATGGTTGATTCATGGGTTCTGCATACCGTCTCACTAAGGTGAACATTTGACAAAAGTTTAATGAAAAACCTTCCAGGGGTAAAGGAGGTATGGAACGAACACGAAATCAAAGACTCAAACTCATGATTTTCATTTGTGACCTTGACCTTGAGCCGGCAACGCTGGGTTATAACTTCTGCACACCGTCTCACTAATGTAAACATTTGACCAAAGTTTGATAAAAATCCTTCAAGGGGTAAAGTAGATATTGGAGGCTCCGATTGGCGACCTTCAACTGTGACCTTGACCTTTAGTCGACATGGTTGCGTTATGGGTTCTGCACACCGTCTCACTGAGGTGAACATTTGACTAGAGTTTAATGAAAATCTTTTATAGGTTTCAGGACATATGGAGCGGACACGAAAGTGTTATGGACGAACAGATGGACGGAAAGACGGGGGACGGAGGACGGACGGCCAGACAAAGGCCATTCCTATAATCCTCTCTCCGCTTCGCGGCGGGAGATCAAAATTGTAAAGTAGATGAGGAATTACTATCGAATTACATATTCTGCCCAAAATCCAAGCTGGAAAAGGAAACACATAATGGTGGCACATAAAGACAAGACAAGTGAAAAGCCAAGAAGTCGGCACCTGTTTTCCAACAAATGGCTAGCTTTAGCCTTAGAATGAGCTGTTCATTTTGCTATCCGCTTGTATTGTTTTCTTCACGAGATTATGGTTCGTGTTCCTATTTCCCGTTTAGTATAATGGGTGTGATGTGGAATTTGGCTATATAATTTCCTGGTTGTTGTCATTTTACACTACTTTTCATATGAGTATTTACATTGGTCTAAAAGGAACTCATTTATGATTTTAATTTTCAGCATGACTTTCTGAGATGCCTGTTGGGGTTATTCTTAGTACCTCATTAGTATTATTCTTTTTTCCCTGTGGTGAAAATGGTCTTTACTTGTAATTGGTTGGTTGTTTTGGATTAAACGGCCCCTTTAGACAGTATTTTAGTCTATAGCGGGTCGTCTCCCAAAGAGAGGGAGAAAGAAGAGAGAAATGTCCAAATCAGTGGGACGCCCCGGCACTGAAAGTTATACCCAGCACCATCGCACCACCATACCACCCCCTTTATTTGTAGTAAAATTAAGTAAAACTTAGATTTATTTCGATAATGAGCCGCAACATGACAAAATCAACAGAGTAGCATGTGCGCCCAGCGAAGACTCAGATCAGCCTGAGCATCCGCCCAGTCTGCTCAGAGTCTTTGCTCTGCGCTTAAAGGGTAGCTAATGCCGACAGCAAAGACTATGATAAGACTGAACGGATGCCCAGGCTGATCTTAGTCATATGGAGAAAATCTCATCGTCACCAACGGCCAGGTATACGCGTAAATTTACATTGGAGGTTAATGGAAGATGATATTTTAATTTACAAATGTAAATATCGTGATTTGTATAACAGTTATCATTCCTGTGCAAACGGTTCTGAAATGCTCGCTATCTAAGCTTTATAAAGATATAAGTTACAAACTTTTACATTAAAAGAAAAATAGTCTGTTTTTAGAAAAAGTAGAGGCACCATCTAAATGTAATAAATATATAGTAAAACGGAAAATATTAACGAGTTGTAAGTCCCTTTCGCACTTATTTCTTAGAAAAGAGAAAACGATAGAAAGCGTGTGCAAATAGTTTCATATACAAAAATATTCGTCCTTTCGAATGGTATAATTTTTATTTTGAAATATTAAAAGCAAAATAGTCTGTTTTTATCATTTCTATACAAGGTATTAAATTATTTTCCTGGTCGTGATGCCTCGGAATTTTCCGTCCTTTTAACGAAGTGTCACGGAGAATGAGGTATTGAACAATTGCTCCTGGCAGTATTTATGACCTTTCTGACAGAGTTTAGCAAATGTGTGAAATTGTCCTGTTTGTTTTCTCGATTTAGGGGTTTTACGTTAACAGAATGTTTCTAGCTCTTATTAACTAGTTGACCATTAGTTTTTCAAATAGCGAAATAAGAACAATCGGCAAATCTTTTCCGTTTGCTTGCTTGACCTTCAAAACAATAATGACATAAAAAATTCTTTACCAAGCAATAAAATAGGTAATTGATGACTATAAATTAAGTGCTACAAACATATTAAATGGATTAAAAAACTGATGGTGCCGAGATTAAGTATTACGACAAAATTGTCATCTAGTTACTCAATATTTGCTCAATTATTCAAGTGTGAAACTGACATATGTGATCATTACAGGCTAATTTATTTAATTAGATACGCTCGTATTAGAAGTTATAATATCATATCATTTTTAGTATTTTTGTGAATTTATTTGTAAAACCTGCCAATTAAACTTAAACTTATTTGTTTCCGAAACATATACTCCGAATGTGGATTTTATAATTAAACAATATTCTCTTATGTGCGGAAATCTGGTGGATGTTATAATCTGTACACATTTTTTATTTGTTAAAATGTTTCGTGACTCAAAAAGATTTAAATGGGGTTTTTTCAAAAATTTGGTCCAAATATTAGTTGCAATTGCTGGATTAAACCGCATCGAAGGTGTACCGTTAATACATGACTGTTCTTTAAAGTCCTTTATCGCATGGATTTATTTATATGGTGTCGACTAAAAAAAATTAATCTCTATTACAATTTTCTTGCGTATGAATATAGCCATCTCTCTCTCTCTCTCTCTCTCTCTCTCTCTCTCTATCTCGCACATACACAAAACAGCAATGGCACTGCTCTCTTATATTTACTTATTTATCTATCTTTCTACTGATTTGTTTAAACCAATCATTTGTGAAATCGGATAATTTAATCTCTATTAAATAATGATTAATTCGCCCTTTTATTCATTGATTTAAGTTTGGGGTCACATTAATTATGCGCTGATTAGAATGCACATAAGCTTGGCTGATCTCAGTCTTCGCTGTGAGCAATTGAGCCGCGACGCAACAAAACCAACAAAGTGGCATTTGTGACAAGCGAAGATCACGTCAGCCTGGGCATCCGCCGAGTCTGATTAGAGTCCTTCACTGTGCGCCTATAGGGTAGTTAACGGTCTAAGCCACCGCCATGCCGCCAGCAAAGACTCTGATCAGAAGGTTGATGTTAGTCCGCGTAGCGCACATTCTACTTTGTTGATTTTGTCGTGTCGCGGCTGAAATGCAACTTTAGGGATATAATCGGCGCTGAGCGTTATATAGTCAAGCACATCTGTAACCTTAAATTCATATTAATTGTTTAGATGTTTAAACAGATGCTTACTTTTTCGAGAACTTCTCTATTTTTTTTTTACATGTGTATGACTGCTATAGGTTTATTTATTTTTCAAATTAACAGCTGAGAAATGAATGGATGACTTGCGAATCTACGTCCTTTTTTATTACAGTATTTCAGTCAAACCAGTAGGATGGGTGGGTGACAGTGAAAAACTGCGCGAAATGGAACATGGCTTCCAATTGAAAAGATTCCCCCCTATAAGGGGCTCGAACCCGGGACCGCTAGAGCAGCAGACCAGCGCTTAGCCTATTGAGCTACCGGAGCTCCCAAAACTTAAGAGAAAATTGATTTTGACAGAATATACGAGAAAAGCAGAGCAAACAGTTAACATCAAGTTGTCGGCGATTATAGCTCTAGCATTCAAATAAAATTGCATTGGATCTAATTACTGTTGACACAAGTCATAAATGTCTTTATCATAAACAATAAGATTCAAACTGCCAGATGGCTTTGGGCAATTTTTCACACGTCGCCATCTGGATAAGCGAGTGTATCCGCCTAACACGTCGAGAAAAGCCGAAAACACCCGGAGTTAACTTCCCTGTATTTCACTAATCCCCTTAGCTGAAAATGGCATTAGTTCTCCATATGCTTCGCCGGGTGCACATGCCACTTTCTTGATTTTGTCGTTTCGTGGGTCAAATACTCTTGACCAAAATGCATCGATATATTTTTCTGTCCTCGCATAAAAATCATACGTGCACATGCATGTGTCGGTCGTGGTGGGTGTAATCGTACCTTATTTCCAAAAGTGTGCGCGTGCACAAAAAAGACATGATTTAATTACTAAGAGATGCGGCGTATTGATGAAGTCTAAACTATGCTGTCTGTCTTCCATACTACCGTTAACTGTTCAGTAAAACGCCTTTATGAATTTATATTTACATTTTCAGTGCAGAGCTCTCTGTTAACCCAATTAAGTGATGCGGTAGTCAATTTTGTTTACAAGTCAATAATTACATTGTGTCACGCGCTTTAAAGTGACAGCTCATCTCACTAACTAGCACGTGAAATCTACAACATGCCATGTACTTGAATGGCTAGTAAACATTGAGTGACAGCTCGCTACGCCTACTTGCACGCGAAATCTACAGCAGGAGGTGGAATTTACTGGTAGGCAGTGACAATGCGGCTGTTCCAAACTATTGCAAAATTCTACCGGTAATGTTTTTAAAACGATTCTTATATATATTATGTATTTCTTATTTTTGTTTACCTTTTTATTGATCAAAAGCATCATTTAATAATATAAATATAAGGAATGAATGTTATTTTTTAAACGTTTACTGAAGTATAAACTACATCGGGTCACGAGCAAAGTTTACGTAAACCCCTTCGGGGTTCACTTACTTTGCTCGAGACCCGATGTAGTTTATACTTCAGTAAACGATAAAAAATAACATTCATTCCTTAAATGAATTCATTTACTCTGACATTATGGGCAGCACATAATTAGCATGTAATTACATATGCGTATTCTTATCACAATACTAGATAAGAGCCCGCGCAAGCGCGGAAATATTTCATGATGGTCAAGTTTATATAAAAAAGCGAATTTTAATTTTTCAATGTAAATGGCCTTAGGCCCAGGTGAGGATATGACCTTTACCATGAATACTCACTAAAGCTTCATTTACCTGATTAGTCGTCTGCATCTACAAACTTTCAGGTAGCAGACTGCATTGTTTCTAAAAAAATCAACTTTTTTCACTTTTTCCTAAGTGACTCAAAGGTTGACCTTGCCGTAAAATAGATCAAGGTCATCCCAGGGTGATCATTTATATAAATTTTGTTGAGCCTTTGAGTCCTTGATGCGACATGCTAAGTTTCAAAATCATAGGATTTGTGGTTCTGGGGGAGAAGATTTTTGAAATTTTTCACCATAATAAATGGTTGCCATCTTGGTTATGTGACCTGTCCTGGTTATTTTTTTTTTTCTGGAAAAATTGGGTCCTGGAACGTTTTGGGGGAAAATATTCAAGCCCTCTGAAGACTGAAGGCTTATTTAGCTTCGTTGAATCATTGAAATTGATTTGTCTGCTTCGCTCGAAAAAATGCCCTTTCTTACCTGGCGCATGTGTGTTAACCTTAGACATTTTTAATTTTGTCTTTTCGAAAGTTCAGTTCAGTTTGAATTCTCCTAACGACGTTCCCCAAGTGGCTCAGCGGCACGTAACCATAGCCGCACACACTTGGCGCCGTGTGTCCGTCCAACTTTTCGAAAGACCATGTGGGTTGAGCTTTATCCTTCAATGGGCGAGTTCGATTGGCTACTCGTATTGACTATCGTTCTGGAAGAAAATGGGTCGTTTCGAGCCAGGGCAAAAATACAAAAATGAATCTTTATTTATGGGGAAGGACGTACGTTCATGGGTCGGATTTTTGCATTAGAACCTGCTAAATTTGGACTTGCTAAGCAGGGGCCGAGTGCACAAAGCAGACGTAAGCGTACGCTCGACGTACGACCGTCGTAAAGTTATCGCAGAAATTTAATCCGTGTGCACAACCGAGGCGTGTCGCAAACTTAGTCGTAAAATCGCTCTAAAACTCACGTCTGCTTTAGAGTAGACTTAACACTGGCGTAAGGTGTTCATTTTGAGTTATTCCGTTAGTGTTTCATTTAAACATGGCCGGAATGTTACATTGGATGCACGATTTGTAATATAGAAGAGTTTTAAACAGAGACAGGATATTTTATTTTCATTTATGCTTGATCTCTTCCAGAGTTCGCTGCTGCTTTCCAATTGCATTTACTGCGGACTATTTTTTTTTTGCATTCTTGACGTGGACACATTAGAAAATTTGGAATTTAGGATCTCGGAATTTTCCTTATACATCGCCAACAATTTCAATATTTCATTATCTTCAAAAAAACATCTGATAGACATTTTACGTTTAACTCAAAAGGCACATGCACATTTGAAAGTGTTATTCTAAGGAAAAACACCACAAGATTGAAATATGTCGTGCAGATTTATGATTGATCCATAACATGCAAACATGTGCATATGCCATATGCGAATATCAGAGGCTCATACCAGCCTGCGCATCCGCGCAGTCTGAAAACTCTGCACGGAACCTAAGGATTTTAAGGTACAAAGTGAAGGATCTATCTAAAATCACGGACTCACAGACTGGTTTCTGTCTTGTCTGTTCGCAGAGGCCTTAAGCAACCTTTATGCCTAATGCGGCTCATAACATATAAGAAAACCATTCATCAAACACACGTGCTCATTTTATTTGAGAGCACTACGCTCGTCGTACTCTAGTCGCAACTACGCCTGACTTACGCCTGCTTCGTGCACTTGGATTTTAATACAGTCGCAAGATTGACTTAGTTGCGCCGACGTTCGTAGCCTACGCCGGCGTAGCTTACGCCTCCTTTGTGCACTCGACCCCAGAGCGCCGATATAACGACGCAGAACCGAAACGACCGGACTAATTTAAAACGTGTATTCGAGTGCACGATAATTTCACTCGAATGCACCCATTGTTGACGAATAGTCGAAGTTTCTCGAAAAATACTTGGGAGAATTTAAAATGAAAGACGAATTTAATTCCCAAATTCTTTAAATCTACGTGAAACTAAAACACACGCTAACCGAAATTATCAATGATAGCAATATGCGAAAGAACCAGTATAGAAATTACACTTGAAAATGCCACCAATTTTGCAGTTTATGCGTTACTTCGTTTATTTAGTATTATAGATTCTTCCACTCCAATCATGAAAATGAATTTACCCTTCCTGTTAATTTGTGCATCCTGCCTCTGGGCCCGGACCGTTGTTAGGCTCTGAACCTGAAAAGAGAACATTATATCTCTGTAAATCCAGAGAATAGTGCATGTTCACAAAAATGACAGCATCATGAAATCGGTATCAGAGTCAGAATCACCCGTGAGCCAACAAGTAGCTATCCACTTATCGTATTATATAGTATTTTTATCATATGCTATAGTATTTCCATTATATGCTATAGTATTTTTATTATGTGAATGCTATATTTTCATTAAATATTGTAGTATTTTTATTATATGCCGTGGCCTCAGTGTTATATGCAGTGCGTTGTCAATTTGTTGATGTGGACTTGTCATGCTATTCGGTATCTAAAATTACTACTGCAGTGGTTATGTTGTTATGTTCTGCCCTTTCAAAATATCTTTTAATGTGCTTACACCATTCTATTCACTGCTAATGGTATTATATGCGGTAGATACATCTTTATATTGCAAATTTTATTATCATGATGAGGTCAATCGGATTTATTGGCTGACAGGGATTGAAAAGTGCCGAATAAATTGTTTTGTCGGGATAAAAAGACAATATCATACACACTGCCAGTTTCTTTTCTAGCTGTGCATTACCAGTTATACTGAACAAAAATAATAAAAAATAAAAATAATAAAAATTAGAGCTTTTTATTTTATAATTCCAGCCAACTTACCGAATATTTAATGCAAATGTGTATCGTTTCGGGCTGGATGGGCATCTGATTTTTTAAATCATGGAAAATTATTAGTTCATAATCTGTTACGTCTGGGGTATTCTAACTTAATCCTATTCTAATATTTAATTTGCGCATGCACAGTAGGTTTCTTTGTACACAATGAACAATAGTTCCAGTACCCATAGAAAACACTTTAAACGCTTATGTTAATGGTAACCACATGATGTAAATACAATTTTAAAAAAAACCAAAACCATCAAGTTACCTACCTTTGAATTAAACTTACAGAGAATTTGAGATGCTTTTGCTTCCATTCGCCTTTCGTCTTTTTTATGGCCCCGCCATTAAAAATGGGGGTGGGGGCATATAGTATCACCGCTGTCCGTACGTACGTCCTTTCCGTACGTCCTTTACGAAATGGTTTCCGTTCGAAATCTTTTGAAAATATTGGTGTATTGAATTCATATTTCATACACAGGTATATAATCATAAAATACAGGTCAAGTTCGATGTTGGGTAAAATCCGTCTATTATTGTGGAAAATATGGCCCTTTTTCGACTTTATTTTGTATGAAAAAGTGGTTTCCGTTCAATATCTTTTGAAAACATTCGTGCTTACTCTTTCATACTCTTCACTTAAATATTTTGTAATATTTATGATATTTGGTGACTCGTGCATTTCCCCTCTTTGGCCCTTATTGCCAAAGCGGTACGCCAGACTGTCAATGTGTCTTGTAGGGGCACGTCCACCTCTATGGAAAAGATATTATATTACGTTTCCTTTTTACTAAGGTATAGGTCTTAACGTGTCTGGTGCGTAACCGACAAGTTCACTTTTCGCTAAGGTTAACTGGCCATTTTAGCACAATTTAAACCTATTCTGCTACAGCCGACTGCAAACTGATATAAAACCTTGTCATGGCACCTATAATATTGACAGAAGCCATCTCTGCAGCAGATGCCATTGTAAACCTAAATTAAGTTGATTTTTTCCTTCACTGATTTGACTGCCATCAATTTGGCATAAAGATGCTGACAGAATGGGAAATACCACTGCAGTTACTGAACATTTATATGCTTGTAAAACCTCATTCGTACCTGTGTTTATACATTACTTTGAGTGAAAATCCAAGTATATGCATGTACATGGTAAACAGTAAAATGAATAAGATGAAGAGGGAAAGATATCAGAATCCAATTATGTCTATGCAAAGAGAAATATTAATAAGCATCAGTTCTGGAAAGCCTAAAGTCAGTAAACTGCCATGGTGGAAGCCAGTCAACAAGTTCTTATACATACATGTAGTTTGATAACTGTTTCTCAAGACCATCAGTACTCTTATATGTTCTTTATTCAAGGTCTTCTGAATAGCTGTTTTAGGTCCAGTTTTCACAAATATCTAGTTTTAGTTAAGAAACTAGTTCAAATATTTTAACAGCAGAGAATTAGCATTCGAATCATGAACTTCAGAATTTGGCCTTTTCCAAGCTTTCATTTTAAGGTTCTGCAATACACTTCGGCCATTTTGGACAAGATTTCTGCATAAAATCACATCTAATCACAGCCCAAATAAAGCAAATTTTCCTAGATATAATGAAACTGTATCTCTAAATGTACAGAATGCTGTTGTAAAAGGTACCTTTGAAGAGTTCTCATTTTTTTCGTTTTCTCTCACATGGTTAAAAGTTGCCTCAGTCCATTTTATACAAGAAAGTGTTGAAATTATCCCCGTGATGTCACATGATACTATTTAAGCATTACTGTGTTTGTCCTCCTGAGCACACTGTTCACCCAGATGCAACAAGCTGGTGCCCATGCCAAAACATGCTCATATAAGTTTATGGGAACATGCACTTTTTGAAGTGCATGTTACTGTTATTTGTCTGTGTATTGTTACAGAAGTGCTAGGAATTTGCCATCAGTGTTGAAGGCAGCAAGTTCCAGCAGCTAAGCCTGGGCAAGTAATTGAACCTGCAGGGGCTTCGAGACTAATGTGAAGCCATATATTCTTTCTATTCTGTAATGTTAGGTGCTTATTTTGTACAGTCTTTCAAAACAATGTTCTGTATCATCAATTCAATATAATGATTAAAACGTCCATCTCTGTGATTTACTTGTCTTCTAAAAATCATATTATAACATGTGATAAACAGCCCAGACTTCTCATTTGCTCCTTACTTGGAGCCCTTTACTCCATTTGTTTGGCTGGGCACTCCTTTTTTCAGGGAATAGTCAACTCTTGATAACTGAAAGTCAAAGTTCATCTCAAACTACTGGTAGCTCAAAGTCAATTTTCTGATCCCGGAAAATTTATTTTGAGATACCAGTAGTTTGAGATAACAGGAGATGAAATATGTCCAAACCATATTCTTTGATTCAAGAGGGTACTTTGAAATATCAGTGTTTGAAATAACAAGAGTTCACTCAACTTAACTATATCGTAAAAATTGCATTATGGGACATCTATGTTTTCTCAAGATATATGGAAGCAACTCTTATTTCAACATCCTACTGAGAACCCTGGAGGGATTTTCTTTCTGTTCACAGGGGCCGAACATGCCTGGCCCTATTGTCGATGGAAATATCATTAAAATCATGCAGAATTGACAATGTTTAAAAAATCCAAGGTTTGGGAAACAGGCAACATTCTCAAAATACTTGGGAAAGCCCTGGCACATACATGTACTACTTAAATCAATATAAAAGCTTAATCTTGCCATGCATTTTGCAAATTTAAAGCCTATTGTATTTCTTCCAATAAATGTCCCCTCTCTAACAAACACTCCTTCCCTTCTTTTTCTGTAAAGATTGACAAAATAACAAAGAGATTGGCTCCAGACCACCATTTTAGCTTGCCTGAACGAAGTTCAGGAAGAGCTATTGTACTACCCCCGGCGTTGGCGTCGGCGTTAGCAAAATTTTAAAGTTTTACGTTAAAGTTTTTTATGTGATCGACAAGGCACTGTCAGGCGAGCTATCCTGTCCCGGTGACAGGTCTTGTTATTCATTGACATATTTTTGTCTAAAGAGTTTCATATATCGACCCTAGGACTAGCACTGCCCCTGGCATTTATTGAGACACATACAGTAGTATATTTCTCAGTAAGGTGACATTATGGATAGCTAATCATGGAAGTTCTTTGCGCTGAGATAATTGTTTGTTTTTCGTATAAAATTGTATAGTCTCTCATACCTGCAGGGGATTTTTATGGCCCTACCAAACATTTATCACCCAATGCAGCGAGAATAAAAAAAATCTGATGGATGAGCTTCTGGAATCAAAGAATTAAATTAGCAGTGTGCAGTTATTTAAATTTGCAAATTTACTGCCCATATACCCCTGCCCAGAAAGATTGGATAGAAAAAGAAAATGAATTGGATGAGAAACTCAACTACAAACAATCCCCATAAAGCATCTACTGCAAGAACAGCAGGGCCTTGACCCAACATTGGCCAGTATCAGCAGTACTCCCCAATGCTAAAGGCTGTCTTGGCATCTTCGCCCTCCCAATTATCTCCAAGTATTAGAATTAATACTGTATTTGTGACATGAAATTAAAACTGCCCATAGAATGAATGTTTTCGTATATTCTCCCCTATTTCAATTGTTCTGTGGTAATTGTTTGACAGCTATGCTGTGATACATATATTTGCTTGTAGACAGTTAAAGCCTTGCATTTGTGATATTGAGTCAGAAACTTGATTCATGAAAAATCTCCTGCTATAACTTAGATACAGAGTTTAAAAAAAATCACAAACGTGTGGCTGAAACAGAATATGTTGGTATCATGCATCTAAACATCTAAATCCATTTGATAAGGCAGTTCTAGATATTTTGGATTGTTTTTTGAGAGAACCCCCAACCAACCCCCAACCCCTTCCCTCCCCCATCTCAAAGCTGATAAAGTAGTGATATTACTCAATTATGCAGCCATTTAAACGATGGTAATATCATTTTAGCTACCTATACAAAGTGGTTGTTGACCGAGAACACGGTAGCAAACATTACCAGTTATGATGAATAATACTATTGTTAGTGGCTGTCGACCGAGCTGAAAGTGCTGTTGATTATCTTAGTCAATAGCCACTTTTGCATGTATGGTTAATGAATGTTTCGGTCGACAGCGCAGGTAGGAAAATTGGTATTTCCCACTTTTAAATGTGGAATATTCAACCTGCATATCAAAGATATTTTTCAGGGTTATTCCACAACATATGTCTAAACAAACACAACCAAATCCACATACCCACCCACACACCAAATTCTGACAGAGACATGATGCATACAGACATACGAAGTCGGAAGAAACAATGCTGTTTGTTATTGGACTTTATAAGAATGTAAATATGGCAACAGTTTCACAGGTAAATTCCTCAGGTGACATAGGTATTAAATATAAGGCCAATAAAATGATGCATTTGTGTTTTCAGTTACATTTGATTTCAAAATATAGTCGGTATATCAGACTTGTTTTATATAAAAATGTATATTAAGACAACATGGAGCCAATATGGATGACTGAGGGAATTCCCAAGAAATCTTTCCAAACATGTCAGTGTTGCAGTGGAAAAACTCTAGACATCACTGACTTGCCTGAAACATGCAACTTTTTAATGTAAGCCTAAGCAGGGTATATGTCAACACTTTCTTGTATAAAATGGACTTAGACAAATTTTGACCAAGTGAGAGAAAAACGAAAAAAAAAGAGAACTCTTCAACGGTACCTTTTACAATAGCATTCTGTACATTTAGAGATAAAGTTTCATTATATCTAGGGGAAAGAACTGCTTTTATTGCAAAATTTTGCTTTATTTTGGGCTGTGATTAGATGTGAATTTATGCAGAAATCTGGTCCAAAATGGCCGAAGTGTACTGCAGAACCTTAAGGAGTCATAGGATTGCTTCTAAAAGTAAAAAGTATGCAAATACCAGGAACTGAAACAATCAAAATCCAAATCCAGCCCTCAAACCATAGTTGGAAACAACTAAGATTACAAATAATCAAGATACAGAGAACATATGGCCAACCGAGTGAGAAGCTTGTTCCCAAAAGGTGGCCACTCAGCAACCCAAACCGAACCAAAAATAATAAGAACATACATAAGGTAAAACATCACAGAAACTCTGACACCAAAACAGGCAACAGAGAACCACAACAGAACTACCGCCTTGGAACGGTCAGTAATGAATTACTGGGGGGCTTAAATCGATTTTACAGGCCCAACCTCACCCTCAGTATCTGAAGTCGTACAAAACATTTAGTTGGTTGTTCGGTTCGCATGATAACCCTCTAACTCGTCAATGAATCATCACGGTAACACATAAATCAAATTTCAATACCATGAAAAAGCAAAGACGAGGACTCAACAGATACAACGGGCCGTCTGACAGGTGGAGATCCCTGTCCTGCCAAACAACCCCACTGGAAATCTGAAGCAAAAGAAGGTCACCAGTTGAGCCCCGGTGGACCAAGCAGCAGACAAAAAGGCTCCGGTCCCAACCAACTAAAATATATAGCTTTATGTCGGGGCCATCATAGAGTCTGACGCCCGATTCCCTGGTGTGCAATTAAAGAGTGCAGCAAAGTTATCAACCGTGATTGGGTTAATCACTAAGCATGCAGACTGTCGCATGTCGCATAAGCATGTATTTACGCACAACAAGCCAGGTATGAGATTTTGAACAGTGCACTGATTGTGCATGCATAGTAATGTATGCTAAATCATACAGGTGTGGCTACTCCTTATTCAATGAATGAACCTTACCACCACTGGACCAAAACGTGCAACAGTTTTTAATATTCGTAGAAGACCTATACTGATATTATATTGTTACAGCGTGCTCACCATGGCAGTCAGGGAAAATCAATAAACCATCTGTCCATCTATTATGTCGTGGCGATATTACCTCCTCCCCATCCTGATTTAAATTATTTTCTGTCTTCAGAGGAATGCATGTTTTTTGATCCGAACAGTGTAATTCTTGATTAGACGCTTCATTTTGCGGCATCGAATCTGGGTCTTCACAGTTTGCAAAGTTCCCCTGCCCCTTTTTTATTCTTTGAGATGCTAGACATAAATCGGTTACAGGACAAAAACCAATTAAGCATTGTAAAATTTATGTTAGGTACGCGGACCATGCTTGCAAGAAAGTTGTTAGAGCTAAAAATAAAGGCAAATTAGAAAACGTGAGACCTTTTGTTAAAATCATGTAACCAGGGCGTGTCTGAGGATACCTGAGCCTCTGTGGTTTTTCAGTGTTTCTATGAATGGTTATTGTCTAAAAGCTTGAAAAGGTACCGGATGACGTAAATTCAACGGGGCAGAATCAGATCAGCCTGCACATCCGAGTAGACTGAGCAAGTGCTGCCCTGTTTACAGAATACTTTTGTTATTGGCACTGAACGGGGCACAGAATGCACAGGCAAATATTAGTATTTACTATACGCACGTGGCTAAAGGTCCCTTTCCTGGCAACGCCTATCATTCAATTATATGCACATACTTGTTTAGGAAAAACATTTGTACAGGCCAGCCAGCGCAGATACCCAAGCAGAAAATAAGGATGAATCTCTCTCTCTCATTCTCTCCCCCATCTATCTCTTGCGCATGCAAATGTAGATACTTTTCACTACTTATACATGCATTGAGCGTTTGTGCAAACTGTAACGGCTCCGATCAGTCTGCGCGGATGAGAAGACTGATTTAAATGTTCTTTGTTCGCCCCTACCGTATGGTCTCTTTTTGCGCTATGCGTCTCAGATTTAGCATAAAAACAGGGAAGTTTCTCAGTTTCACATGACTTATGAAACTTCCGTGTTATGTGCTGAAATGACTGTTATACATCTGAGTTGCATAGCGTGAAAAGAGACCATTTACTGTATATGATTCAGTAATAATTAGTGTTGTGTGGACAAGGCATTTGCAGGAAAATGAATTTAACTAGTTCCAAGTAAATAAGATAAATTCAAAAAAAAAAAGATCTTGTGGAAGTTAAAGAACTTCGCCCATGTGTAAATCATTCCCTTTTTATAATCAAGATCTAAAATATAATAAAAATGACAACGTCACATTAAATACATTAACTATACCATGTATACAGGACAAAAGAAAAAGACAGCATATAAGTATAGTACATAATCAAAATATTTAAAACCAACAGCACAGACCCAGAGCAGACAACAGTATGATTAAGCTCTCTACGAATTACCAATATGTGTTTTCAAAAGATTGAATTGTAAACTGTACAAACTTTGATACTTTTCTAACCTACAAACTAGCTGGTTTAAATTCCAACAAAGCAATCACCAGCAGCAAGTGCTCAGATTAGCCTGTATACCCATACAGTTCTATTATTTGGAATCTTTTTTTTTGTGTATCTGTGCCTATCCATAGCGCAAATTGTGGTGTCTTTGATCAGACTGTATAGATACACAGGCTGATTCAAGTATTTGCTGGATGCACGTGTCTCTTTGGTAGAATTCTCATGAGCTGGCTCTAGTTATGTTCTTATTAGCTTTTTTATCATTTTTTAAAATCTTTATTATATTTCATTATCTTTGAGGTAAGAAATGCAAGAAAAATGTAAAAAGAAAATTGTCGGTGGAACTTACAAATTCTGAAGCCCCTTTTCTATAGCGAATAAGCCCTTTCATAACTACTCATCTTATTAAAAGAAAATGAAGTAAACAGTCTCATTAAATAAATATTCTGAAACTGACTAACTATATGTACTGTTTCTTTGTGTGAATGGAGAGTGACAAAAACATTGATTCTTTCTGGCTTTCAGCCTACTGGCTTTTAGGCTTAGATTATCTCTAAAGCAACAAGCAAATTCAAAAATTTTATGTCCCCCGCCATTATTGTTTATTTCAATTAAAGGACATGTCGATGAAAAAAAACCCTGTCATTAAAATGTATTTGGAAATAAATTATCAATTTAATCATTCTAGCATTGTTTTAAATCAAATTCCACTGTTTGTAAGTATATCCAAACCACATGCATATCTTCAGACCATGATAAAAACACCTGTGAAGTTTCAAAGGAATCGGCACAAAACTGTAGGAGGAGTTGCACACACAATGTACCCACTATCTATTCACTTTGATATTAAAAATGTATGAAAAATGGCTAAGTTCAATTCGCGAAAAAAGTGATAAAAACATGTGAGGATTATATCCAAACCACATCCATATCTTCAGACCATGACCAAAATACCTGTGAAGTTTCAAAGCAATCGGCATAAAACTGTAGGAGGAATTGCGCACACAAGGTACCCACTATCTAGTCACTATGATAGTAAAAACGCCTAAAAATGACTAAGTTCAACTTGTGGAAAAAGTAACAAAAAGTGATGTGAGGATTATATCCAAACCACATGCATATTTTCAGACCATGACCAAAACACCTATGAAGT
Organism: Ctena decussata; assembly: GCA_963989385.1. Lineage (NCBI taxonomy): Eukaryota > Metazoa > Mollusca > Bivalvia > Lucinida > Lucinidae > Ctena > Ctena decussata. The sequence goes on along the minus strand of OZ022501.1, from coordinate 53,744,155 downwards.
TTCAAAGGCATCGGCATAAAACTGTTGGAGGAGTTGCGCACACAATGTACCCACTATCTAGTCACTTTGATAGTAAAAAGGCCTAAAAATAACTAAGTTCAACTTGTGGAAAAAGTGACAAAAATAATCTAAGGATTATATCCAAACCACATGCATATCTTCAGACCATGACAAAAACAGCTGTAAAGTTACGTAAGAATCAGCATAAAACTGTAGAAGGAGTTGCGCACACAAGGTACCTACTACTTTAGGGGGACGGAAGGACGGAAAGAAGGACGGAAAAAAGGACGGAATGCCGAAAACTACGTAACTATGTCCTCCCGCTTTTCTTCGAAAAAGCGGGGACAATAAACCACATTAGCTCTGATAGTGGTCGTGATAAGCTAAAGATGGTCATCGGTCTGTTCAAACTGCAGCATATTTGTAACTGTTTCAAACTTATAACACAGAGAATAACTTGTCAGGCTTTCTGGTGGAGTCGAAAAGTTGAAGATGTTAAAGTTAAAGGAAGATACAGATATACAGGTATAAGAGGGGCAAGTTAGACTGAGTGTAAATGTCTAACATCTTTGACTGACAAAACTGCGGTGAAATAATACGAAAACAGGTCACATAAAAGTACATTATTCAAGTTAAGTGGAACTATAGAATAAAAAATAGAAACAATATTTTTTGTGGCGCTAGATATACCAATCTTAAAATAGGGAGGGAAATTCTCAGGAACTGACACAATTCAATCCCAGATCCAACCCAAGACACCATGTGGGAAAGAGACACCACAAAAGTAGTCACCACCAAAGACAACACCAGCAGCAGTCATGTGAACAGCCTTTTCCCATGTAGGTGGTCAACAGGCTAGCCTGACCATCATAAACAATGTATCAATAACAGACAAAGCAACTAACAATACACAAAACAACCAAGAAGAAACAAAACAGAACTGCTATAAGCCGCTATGCAAACTGAACCAGACAAAACCTTAAAGACATACACTTTTTATATGGTGTTCTATGTTAAGATTTTCTTAAGGATAATTTAGCTCTGACAGGGTTTAACTACTCAATGAACTATGAATGCTCTGAAGGAGTGCCTCTTAAAATAGATTGAGACCCTGTCTGAGTTGCCTTTTTTCTTGATCCCATAATTGCTTTTCAGGCAATTCAGATACAACGTCCAATATAACATATAAGTCAAGTCAATGTTTTTCTTGTTCATCCTCTGATATCACTGCAAGCTTTTCACTGCCAGATGCAGCTAAAGTTGCTAATGAGTTCCAAGGATGTCTGTTAAGTAAGAGAATGGCCCATGCTGGTCAGGAGCTCTGCAGTGTAAGTTCCTTGCTGGTGTGGGTGTATATTTCCGTCGCTGAAAACACTTCATTTGTGAACTTGCTGCATAGGTTTATAGTCAAAAGAGGTTTTTCGATTAAATAACTACAGCATAATTTGCCATTTCCATTTATAGATCTATCAGGAATATCAATAAATTTATTATGAAAAGAATTATCGGAAAAGTAAAGCATATCTATCTATCTATCTAGGTTTACTGCGTCACCGTCTACTGAGTGCTATGCGCAGGGTTAGTAAAATATATGTTATGTAAAATATAAATAGACTAACCAAAACATAAGGTCCATGAGGCAATGAATCGCTCACCTTAGCTGACATATGTTAATTATTGCAACACATCTGAGCTTATGTTATTTTTTGAGCAGGGAGCCATCTTAGACCAGGGTTTTTACCATATATGACCGTCTCGGTTATGTGACCACAACCGTTTGAACAGACCTTCGGATCTGTGCCCCATGGAGGCTCAATATGAAACCTGGCTTCAATGTGCTCTTTGGATGTATAGCTGTAAATATGAGTGACGTTGGACAAAGGTTATAGTTTGACCCTGACCGCTGGTATTCGAAAGGCCCAATATGCTTATTCGGTTGTCTACATCTCCAAACTTTTATACCATTGACTTGAAAATTCTAATGCTTTAGCACGTCCCATTGAAAAGAACAAGGGAGCAATTTGACCGTTCTATGGAAAAAAACAACAACGAAAGGTCAAAGTAAGGTCATCACTGAACAAACCTGATAGTATATGAATCCTAAACGCTGTGTAATATGTTTCCAAGTCATTGGCCATTTGGTTCTAGATATATATTTTTGTCGTGTGACTACAACTATTCGAACAGAGTTTCATTTCCCTGACCCATGTTGAGCCCGCATAAATTTAGGCTCAATCGGCTAAGTGCCTTTCGAGAAAAAGATAGTTGAAGTTCAGTGGCTTGTATGAGAGGTAGGAGCCCCGGTAGCTAAGAAGGTTAAGCGATGGCCTACTGATGAAGCGGTCTTGGGTTTGAACCCCGCTGTAAGCTGGAATCATTTCAATTATAAACAGGTACAATTGCACACAGCCTTTCATTATCACCCATCCATCATCCTGATTTGACTGAAATACTGTTTAAAAAGATGTCAGATCGCAAGTTATCCATCCATCTATGTAGGAAAGGTTGTTTGAAATTGTTGAAATATAAATGACGGTAGTTAAAGGTCAGATAATTGCCTTGACCTCTGGTATTACAAAATATTCATGTACTTATTTAGGTGTGGGGAGGACCGTAACTAATGTTGTTAGAACTTGTGGTCCAACCCAATTGTTAGTACTTTTTGTAGCAATAAAATATGTTTAAACTAAACTTATTTAGGTGCTGTATACCCCAACTTTTAAATTAAATGTCAACCAGGGATCATCATCGAGAAAAACTTGAGTACCTGATAAATTATACCAAATATCCAGGCTGTTGGCATTTCTATTCTGGAAAAGCAATTTTTTTAATGTTTTATGGTCGTGGCAGCCATGTTGGCTTCATATGAAGCTTAGTTTTAATCAGTTGAATAACTTTTGGGGGAACAGATAATGTTTGCTCAACTGTGAGTACCATGGTCAAATGGTCAACGAATGATTTGACCTCTGGTACTCACAAATTTTCAGGTACTCATTTACCGACTATATATAACAGCTACTATAATAAAGTCTTCGAACATCCAAGAAATGGAAATCGCATGTTATCGCTTTTTCTGATATAAATCACAAGATACCAAACTGACCCTCCCGTGAAAAAGGCTGTGTCAGACAAGGGCCATCATTTGTACAATTTCAATAGTACTAAGGTAGCTGATGCTATGTACTTACACCAAGTTCCATCAGTCTTTTGGTTCTCGAGAAGAACATATACAAAACATATGTAGGCATGGCGGCCATGTAAGTTTTGTGCCCAGGGCCGTTTGACATATTTTCTTTCCTCTGGGTACTGCAGGGTCCGTATGAAGTAAAAATCATAAATGAGTTCCTTCAATTCATAAGAAAGAAAGTTTATCAGAAGCTATGTTCTATTAAACCTGCCAAGCGGCAGAATGTTTAAAAAGTTGAAATATGAGTGACCGTGGTCAAAGATCAAAAGATAACCTTGATCTCTGGTACTCATAACTCCTACCCTCATTATTGGTTGTCTATATATATTCCAATTTAAGTACCAAAGTCATAATTTCCAAGAAATCTAATGTTATAACAGTTTCGCATATAAAAGCAGAAGGAAGCAAATTTGACCTTACAGCAGAAAAGGCCAAGCAAGGTCGATCCAGGATCGTTGTGTGAAAAAAGATACTTTTTTATTACTTTATAATATATAAGAAGATTCAAGGCAATCCGGTGATCGGTGCTGGAGAATTTTTTAAAGGTTTTTATGAAATATGGATGTGGCAGCTACAGGTATGTCGGTCATGTAACCAAAACCTGTTTACACAAATTAAATTTCTTCTGATCACTGGCGGCTTCATATGAAATTTGGTACTAATTAGCTCAGTGCAGTGACTTTTGAGATGACGCTGAATGACATTTGTTGACTCATGAATGACTTTGCTCAAAGACTGCCATGTTGTGATTTTACCAGGGCCGATAAATTATCACCCCTAGAGGCTCCAAATGAACTGTTTTCAATCGGTCAAATGGCTTGAGCGTGACAGCTGTAACTACTGACAACAGACTGAAAACAGCGATTTATTACTCGGCATTTCTTTTTAGAGCTGATATATGTCTATCTAAATAAAATTGCAGCTAAATCTATTTTTTTTTCTTCAAAATTGATATAAAATAAATCTTGCAATGTCGATTTCCCCTTCGTTATTAAGGCATACATTGTGAGTAAAATCGTTGTTAGCAAGATAAGTGAAAAGTATTACTTCTATACCCCTCCAGTTCCACATACTCCTCTCCCATTTTATTAGCACGCCTTTGCGAAGCAAAGGAGGGCTTATGCGATACCCCCGGCGTCGTAGTCCGAGTATCCGTTAGCGTCCGCGTCAACGTCCGCGTCCGCGTTAGCGTCCTCGTCGGCGTCCGTGATCAGGTTAACCAGTGTTAACTTTAGCGTTTAACTCGATGTTTGACTCTGTATTTAACAAACTACAGCAGCTACAGTCATCATACTTTGTACATATATACATCCACATGACTGCAGCAGCTGCATGACACAATTGTGTGGCCTTGACCTATATGTTACGGTTGACTGACTTTGGTGTTTGGCACCATTTTTAAGGCAAAAGTTTTAGTTTTGATGATACCTTTGGAACAAGAGAATTGATAATTGGTCAAATAGCATATCCCTATAATTGCAGCAGCTGCAAAGCATCCATGCAGACTCCAGTGCCCTTGACCTTTATTCATGGTCCAGTGATTTTGCCTTTTATTTCCAACACTGTTTGATGGATTAACTTCATATCTGGCATAGTGGATCGGTCTAAATTTGCGAATGACATACTATTTATAGGCCACTGTGACCTACTTTTCATGGTTCAGTGATTTTTGACTTTTATCTTGAGCACTATTTAGGAGATTTCCATCATACATGGGATAATGGTTCAGTCTGACTCTGCGAATGAGTTCATACTATTTGTAGGTCACTGTGACCTATATTTCATGGTTTACTGATTTTGCCTAGTATCTCCAAACCTGTTTTAGAAATTAACATCATACTTGGCAACATGGATTAATAGTCTGACACTTTGACGGACTTGAGGTCACTTTGACATACATATCATGCTTCAGTGATTTTGCTTCATGTTTTCAGCAGTATTTAGCAGGTATTCATATAAGCCTGGGTAAATGGTTCAGTCTGAAACTGAAAATAACCTCATATATTTGAGGACTTTGTAACTGTGAGAATCAGGCACCCATGAGGCGCGCTTCGTTGTCTTCTGACAACTCTTGTTTTAAGGATCAGGCAGGGGCCTGTTGCAATGTTGACTACACCTTCACTACTACCTACCCCCATTTCGGTAATGTTAAAATGTATCAGACAAACTTATATAATAGGATACGGCCATTATTTGACGGTGTAAACAGATCATAATATGTTAAATTTAAATCTTAAAGAGGTCCTTCAAGAGCAGAGAATACATTCGGAAGAAGGAACATGGGCCAGACCACGTAGTCTCGGCTATTAAAGCCTCATCAGTGACATTCTAAAACTTCTAAGACAATAGTTTAACACCAGGCATATCACCGCCACGGGCATCTGCGTCCTTCGTTTGATTATAATTAAAAAACCTTTCGGCATTTAACTTTATTTTACATTCTAGATATCTAATATATCTCAAACGAACAATTTCGTCTGTTCTACAGATCTCAACAGAAAGCAAAACAATAAATAATAATAAAATAAAATGAAAATAAAGAAAAATAATAAATAAATAAATAATCTAATATTCAATAACTGGTTTACTCACGGCAGATATCCGACAGAAACAAAGTAATTCTTAGTAAAATGATTCAACGTATTTCTATTAATTTGATATGCAACTGGAAATATTGGGACTACCCCGTGTGGGTTGTTTATTTTGATCGTGGTAAACGATTTATATGTGAATATGCTTTATAGGCTTAATTAGCATAATTTGTCATTTCCATTTATAGCTTTATCAGGTATGTCACTAAATTTATTTTAAATAGAATTATCGGAAAAGTACATGTAGAAATAAAAGACTTATCCCAAGATTTGAAGCCAGGTTAAATACAAGGAGGCCATGAGGCGGTCAGTCACTCACCTGAGTTGAAATATGACAATGCACATTTTCTTAGCTAATGTACTTTAATAAGCTGAGAGCCATCTTATACCAAGGTTTTTATCATTTATGGCACACTGACCGTCTTGGACATGCGACCACAACCGTTTGAACAGACCTGCTCGGAACTGTGCCCAGTGGACACTCAATATGAAATTTGGCCTCAATCGGCCGAGTGGCAGTTAGCTGTATAAATGAGTGACATTGAACAAAGGTCAAAGCGTGATCCTGACCACTGGTACTCAAAAGGCTCTATGTTCTTAATTAGTTGTCTATATTTTCCAATTTTATATCAGTATCTTCAAGCCTTTCATAGAAATCAAATGCTTTTTTTCCCATAAAAAGCTAGAATGTGTCCATATGACACGGATGCCCCCTCCTAGTGCCTTGAGTAAGATAGTGCCATGTATAATATGAAAATTTAACGTGCTGAGACATGGTTTATTGTGTTCCTTTGGCAGATGTATCATGTGTGGATCCAGAGCAGGGTGGGTGGGTGAGCGTGTGGGGTTCTGTGGTATGTGATATCTATAAAATTCTGTACCCTACCACAGAATTGGATTCCACGTTACTTTCTATAATATACAGCCCGGGCACAAGTAACTTTTCAAGAGATACAGTCCGGAATCAAGCATTTTGCCATAAAAAATAGTTGAAAAGGGGCAATCACTCCCATAATAATTGGTGGATTCTACCCTAAATCTAACTTGACCTATAGTTTATGATTATATACCTGTGTATAAAATATAAATCCAATACACCAATCTTTTCAAAGGATAACAAATGGATACCATGTTTTTGTTGTTGTTTATTTCTTTGCACAAAATACAGTAGAAACAAAAATGCCAAAACTCCAATAATATTGGCGGATTTTATCCAAAATCGAACTTGACCTGTATTTTAGGATTATATAAAGTTGAAAAAGGGTCATAACCTCCATAATGATTAGCGGATTATACCAAAAATCAAACTTGACGATTATATACCTGTGTATAAAGAAAGAATTCATTACATGACTCCTTTCAAAACATATCGAACGGAAACCATTTTTGGCTGAAAATGAAGCTGCAAAAGGGCCATAACTTTAAAAATGATTGGCGGATTTTAGCAAAACCTAACATGATTTGTATTTTATGATTATATACCTGTGTATAAAATATGAACCCATTACACCAACCACACGGGACGTACGTACGAGACTTACGTACGGGACGGGACGTACGTACGGACAGGGGTGATACTATATGCGCCCCCCCCCCCCCCTTGAAAATTATGAAAGCATAAAAAGGTTAACCTGAGGTCATCATTGAACAAATCTGATAGTATGAAAATCCTTAATACTATACAATAAGTTGCAATATCATTGGCCATTTGGTTCTAGAGAAGAGTTTTAAATATTTTACCATTTATGGGCTTGTCGGCCAGCATGGTCATGTGACTACCAACCATTCGAACAAAGTTTCATTTTCCTAGCCCGTGTTGAACCAATATACATTTTCGGCTCAATCGGCTCAGTGCCTTTGGAGAAGATGTTTGAATGTTAAGTGGCTTGTAGGAGAGTTGTTTGAAATTGTTGAAATATGAGTGACCACGGTCAAAGGTCAGAGAATAGCCTTGACCCCTGGACCTATAAAGTCTTCACGTATGCATTTAGTTGACTGTAGTTGTTGTTTTTTCCTATTCTCATAGCGATGTTCCCCAGGTTGCTCAGCGGAACGTATATCCATTTTTATACCAAGTATTAAACACTTCCCAGAAATTATGATGTATACTGAAAGGATTTAAAAACTTCCACTTTTTATTGCTGGCTGCTGATCTGTTCACTCATGACAGTGTTGAATATTTAACGACAAAATGCTTGAAACTTATCAAATTTAAAGATTACGCAGTTTATTCGTTCCATTTACTTAAATGGCGTCAGTGAAAGAGCGTTACGTCACTGAAATGAATAAGGCGATGACAGCGTTATCTTATTCAACACTTTTTTCGACCATCTCTTACTGTCTTAATATTGTGACGTCATCCACGTTGATTCGCAAGTATCATTGCGGATGATGCTGTCGCGCAAAGCCTATTATGGAGACTACGTCGACGTTAATTAACGTCATGGCCTCTGGTTTTCAATCTCGGTTAGGTGATTTTCTGACGGTCTTTTGGGCTTCCTGTAAACAGTGCACGTCGTCTGAGATTTTAAATTGCCGTAATTAACACATTAATTTGTCACGCGACGCCACTTTTTGAAATTTCAGCATTTATCTGGCCCAAAACTCTGCATCTGTTTGTGATATTTAGGCGCTGAAGGCTAAATAAAGCCACAGACCGAGTTCAAACTTCTAAAAATCAATTTGATATTGTAAGAGAAATGTTTCACCAGAAAATTGTGTACATGAAGCTATTCATCCTTATGTAAACGGTACTTAGAACACGAGGAGCACGTGCTTTTTCCTGACCGATTCGGTTGAACGATTTCAGAATCGGTATATTGATATAATCAGGTATAAGAGAATATATATGTTGTAAAATTTTGGTAGACGTAGCTGCATTTATTTTTGAGATATTCAAAATTAATGAGTGGAAGTTTTTAAATCCTTTCAGTATATTTCCTCATATAATAGCACAAAGAAGAAATTTTACATTGCCATAAGAAAATTCAAGGTCAAGTCAGGATCAGTATTTGATAAACTTGAAAAACTTTGATAAACTTGGCAGTTTTCATTAATTTGAAAAATCTGACTGTCTGAAATGTTTCTCTTTTTAGACTGAATTAGACAGGATAACGGGTTTCTCCGCTACTAAAGTGCAGGTGTACAACGGTATTTTAGCTTCAAAGCAAACCGTCTTGTCACAAACTTAACGGTACCTGTCAGCTGTATTATTAACACATAAATCACAAAACACGTGGCAATGCTCTTCAACATACGATGAAATCAATCGAATAATAATAGTGAAAAAGGATAAGAGTCAAGCCCGACTGCGTAAATAATGCGCTATAAAATGAGAAAAGGCATTGTTATTATTATTATTATTATTTGATAGAAAAGTGCAGAGTTCCTGGTGGTTTAAAACGGCGGTGATAGTTTAGCAGTAATGGGTAAAGGATGAAACAATCTGCAAGAATAAGACACTCGGGCAATAAAGATAACATAATTCGCCGCCCGTGTACATAAAGGTAATACTGGTGAATACCCCTACCTGAGCTGTCATTTTAATTGATTGGATTATAAAGTAACAATCCAAGGAGAGTCACGAACTCGGCTGGATTCGATACCCCGACTTCTTCATTATGAATATTTTACCCGTCGGGGAAGACGACTCAACTTTTGGAACGTTATTAAAAAGGTCTGCATGTTATGTGTATTTGCGCAGTTTACTGTACAGTCTGGTCAGAGTATGCACCGTATGATTCGCCTATCCTGCAAGAGTATGCAGTATGCACCGTATGATTCGCCTATCCTGCAACATGTGCCTATCATGAGCATGCTGTTTTTACATATAGGCTTGTTTCGGCAACGACGCGGCTTGAATCCAAATGATGTCATTTTCATAGGGTCAACAATTTAAGAAAAGAATTTGCCCCATTCTGAAAGGGATGTAAAAATGAAAATGACAGTGTTGCTTCCCCGAAAAGTGTGCCCATTCACCTTAAGACAGGTCGTTCCCGATATCGCTTGAGGCAAAAATACCTAAAATGTACTTTACAAAGGTTGTTATAATCAATATCGTAAAGTGAGTGGAATTAAGCTTCCGAAGGAATGTTTTGTTATTTCAGAATTAATACTTTTTAAGCCCGTGATGCCACGCTTTCTTTTCTCCCTCTCTCTCCCTCTCTCTCTTATTCTCTCTTTGAAATGAATGATTAGTGAAGTTTCAAGCGAAGCCAAAGTCTCTCTCAAAAACTAAATGACACAAACTCTTTCTCTTTCTGTCTGTGGCAACTAAAGCAAAAGCAATTCTGTCTTGTCAGCGAGCCCTCGGCTTAGTGGTAAAGTGTTGTGATGCGAGTCTCGCCCGTGTGTCGTCGAAATGCCCCCCCCAGCTGGCACATAGCGTCCAATTGACGTAATCCCGACGTCGATGTGACGTCGCAATGTCACAGCGACGTTGGTATGATGTCATTTTGACGTCGTGCTTCTGGTGGACCTGTTCCGCTACCAGAAGATCAGTTTTCTCCCGTGCCTACCGATGGACTAGATGTATGAGAAATACTCTTGCAAGAGCAGTTAAATCCATACCAAAGCACGTCTTGTGCATTGTCCTGTTACCGTCCGATATAAACTGAGCTGCAACAAGCAAAATGGGTGCTTAACGTATCTGCTAACACACAAGACTCAAACCAGTCTGGATCAGTGCTGTCTGACCATAGCTTTGCATATAGCCTTCAGTTTCATCAAAATCCATACATGGTGTGTATGGACGACAGAGTTCTAATCAGACTGTGCCGCTGCGCAGGCTTATATAACTGAGTCTGTTTTTGTTGTGTATGACATGAGCACCGTTTTGCATACATCACTGGGGCTTAACTTCGCCGAAAACAGCTATTTGGGATAAGTGTGCAAACTGCGAAGAATGAACTCAGCCTGAGCATTCACTCAAGTCTGATATGAAGTTTTGCTGTTGGCAAAAATGCGAACAATGAAGGCTCTGTTCAACCTCAGACAGTGCAGGAGTACGCCATTGACGTAGTTTCGTTTCGGTATTCTTCTCAAAAGAATCATCTTTTTGAAGAATAGAAGTTGCTTTCCTGGCGAATTCTTGCCTTTTAGTGTAGTCTCCATTTTCGTCCTGGCATTGTTTAACTTGTATGCCCACATTTGGGTGTTGAAAACCAACTCGTGGATAAAAAGCTGTGGAAACCGATCATGAGTGAATATGATCTTATCATAGCGGCAGAACTTGACCTGTAAACCATACAAACCGTCAATCTGCTGTCTCGTAAGAGACATGACCGTCGGAACTTTTGGCAGGAAAATGTACGCTGAGTCAAACAATGTACTTTGAGTCAGACAACATTTTAAAATAATTCGATAATTCTGAGATTTTTTTCGTATTTATCAATAAAAATACGTTGTGACCCCTCGCCGAGTCATTTTGACCCCTCGTTAGAATCGTCTCGCAGAGACGGTTCTACTGAGAGGTCACAACACATGCTTTTGCGGAGAACGGAGGATAATTATCCCTCGATTATCCCTATTACCTCTTCTTATCTGGAGCATTGATCCATAGTTTAAAAATTCATTTGTTTGTTTGATGGAACTCTTTCTGCGACCTTTGTTTTCTGTGCATCTTCTGCTGAGACACTAACAAAGTCAATGTCGCAATATGCAGGGATGATGGTATTGTTATTGTTGCTGTTTTTTTTTTGTTGTTGTTTTACCAAAACTACTTAATAACTGTGCAGAAGGGTCAAAAATGCCACCCAGCTGTGTACTCAGTATTCATATATTGTTTCGAAGTACAGAACATATCATTAAATAATGGGTTGGCTATGACTGTCGTCTATAGTAGGCTGGTGGCATCATTTCTCCAGGGTCCGATTGTTGAAAACCAACGATGGCGTTGGTGAACGAGGCGTAAGATTTGCAAATATATGATAGGCCTTCGAAAAAACGTTGCTGCTCTTGATGAAAAATATCTGACAAGCTTTTCAAAAGTTATTCACATTTTTTTCTTTTTGGAGCAACACTCTTGATGTTACCGGGACGCTTTGAACCACCTGGCCCAGGACGTAACCCAGCAGGCAAGAAATATCGAAACAGCGTCATATCAACGTCACTACAACGTCAGGGTTCGAGGTTATAAATCTTGAGAATAATCTCAAACTCAAAATAAAGCACACTGAATGGCTGCTTCCGAGCATGTGCTCGGAAGCAGTCAATCAGTGTGCTTTATTACATGCTCGGAAGCAGCCAGTCAGTGTGCTTTATTTTGAGTTTGAGAATATACTCAAGTTTTATAACCTCGGGGCCATGAAAAGTTACATTGATATCAATACAACTGTGTTTCAACGTTATGTGTCTGCTGGGAACTTGACAGTGTGCATATCTCTGCATGTAGTAAGGATCACAATACTGCGAATGAAAATATATCTACGGCATAACTATGTAAAGTTGGTTCGAATTTTCCTCTTTTCTTGTAGCTATAACTAATTTCAAATGGTGGTGAAAAATGCTCGTATTTCATGATAATGGGAGCCCCAAGCTCAAGCCTGAACCGGGACAAAATATTAAGGGGTTGTTAATCTTGCCAAGCGAAAAAAAAATGTGTCGAAGTACAAATGAGCCGCGACACGAGAAAACCAACAATGTGGTTGTGCGGCCAGCGCAGACTCAGATCAGCCTGGGCATCCGCCCAGTCTGATCAGAGTCTTCGCTGTCCGCATGGCGGTAGCTTAGACCCTTGCCTATCCTTCAAGCCCTAAACGAAGAGTCTGATCGGACTGGGGGGATACCCAGGCTGATCGGAGTCTGCGCTGGGCGCACAACCACATTGTTGGTTTTCTCGTGTCGCGGCTCAAATGTATCAGTATCTGAGCAGCGCGACGAAAAATATAAAGCTGAGACTGACATAGCCGACTCAAATTTGCTCTACATTTTCCTTGACTCTCAAATGAGGACATGAGTAACGCTGACAAGACAGGATTATCTGAGTCTTCGCTGTTCGCACTTGTCCTAATGCACTCCCTTGATTATACTTACATTGTTTGTAATCCGAAATAGTTTGCGAGTTGTATGAGTTTAAAACCAACTTAATTCAGTTCATGGAGTGAAAATTAGCAGAAAATTTGCGCTTGAATAATGAAATTTATTAGCTTCATCCATTCTGAACAAAGTGTTATGTCTGTCTTGTAACGTATAATCCCAATTTACCTATTTTGTTCTGGCACCATAAGATTGTACTGCTAGGTACTCTATGTATACAAAAATGCAACGCGTGATCACTTTTCGTGTTAAGAATTAATTATTCATTAATCATAGCTTAGTTGTCTGCAGTTTTTTGTGTGGCATATGGCCGAAATCCCTCTTAAGTATCAGAAGGTCATTTTACATAATTGACCTGTCAATGTTATACATATATTAATGTGTTCAACCGTAAGAAGCTGACTGGACTTTTATCACTAATTTATTACCTATTAGCTCACTTTTTGTGTATTTAGTTAGTTATTTATTACCCCAAATGTTTCGTAATACGATACATTTCAAGTATCAAATAATTGCATATGATGCAAACTGATTGAAAAGAAATCGTACATGTACCAGTTCAAACGTATTTTTTTGTTTGAATGAACAGCCTAAAAATCAGCTTTGGGCAGGTACAGGGTTAGCCGAGTCCCTGCCGTTCGTTGATGTCGCACAATCGTCTTTCTCGTGACATCAATTATGAACTAATTCGAACTAACGTAACAGCGACGAGAGTCCTTGTAGCGAAGAAACAAGATGGATGAGCCGGAACAAAAGTGAAATTTTTCGGTATGGGTACAGGTGATATCAAATTCCTCTCAGAAGAATTTCAGCAATAACAAAAGGCCGTACAAAATACATTATAAGATCAACTCTTAACCAAAACAAACTGGCCAAATAATGTGGATCCAGACAATACGGTTCTTCCCAAATGGATTTGAAGTCTAGTTCTTTTGTTGTGTGCAAAGAACATTTACTGACCGTTCCAAGGCGGTACTTCCGTTGTGGTTCTTCAATTTTACGTGTTCTTAGGTCCGCTTGTCTGTGGTCTTCTAGCAATATGGTCACCTGTAAAGCTTCCCACTTTGCTCTCTCTCTCTCTCTCTCTCTCTCTCTCTCTCTCTCTGTATGTGTGTGATTTATAATAGAAAATGGGTAAAATTAAATGTTACTGTTGTTTTTGATGACCGCCTGTTTGGGAAAGAGCTGTTCACGTTAGTGTAAAGAAACCATAATAAATTAGACGATGCAACATTGGGAATAACATCACCTGAAACTGAACGTTAAAACGAATGGGGGAATAGGGAAGGTAAAGATCAGCCAGCGCTTCCGCGCCGTCTGATTGCTTAGATAATCTGATACTGGGGAATAAAAGTGAGGGTTCAGTTTGATCACTTTACACAGATGTGAACGCCGGGATGCATACCGTAATGGCATAGCTTGCATTTTCAGGCGAGGCCTATCATATCGCGAGTGTGTTGTCCATAGTCGAAGTCATCAGTTTAGCTGCATGTAGTCATGCATCAAGAGGTTATTTTTTTACTCTGGGTTGACAAAAATTTTCAATCGTTGGCCGGGCCGGGTTTGAAGCCGCGACTTTCTGTGCAATAGCTATGCGCTCTAACAAATGGACTACGGTGTGACACACAAATCACTAGAAAACTGTGCAGTCCAAAAGTCTGTAACTCTGGTAACACACGTTGGTTGGTTGTTTTGAGTTTAACGGCCCTTTTAGACAGTATTTCCGTCTATATCGGGCCGTCTCCGAAAGAGAGGAAGAAAGAAGAGAGATGTGATAGCGTGAGAAAAAAAAAGTAAAAAGTATGCAAAGACCAGGAACTGAAACAATCAAAATCCAAATCCAAATGTCCAAACAGTCCCACCCGCACCTACTGCAAGCACAGTAGGCCCTTGCCCCACCATTATCCAAATCAGTAGGACACCATGGAATTGGAAGTTATACCCAGCACCATCGCATCACCCAACCACCCCGGTAACACACGTGAGAGTCGTCAGGCTAACAGTAATGCTTTAGCTGTTGTGCACAAAACACAGGTTTGTCCGAGTCACCAATGCCCACATATGCCCTAACGCCCTTTCACGCGTCGGTAAAAGGGACGATGGGAAATTAGCGAGCTGCCCAGTCTGGGATTAGACTCTGCATTCGTACATGAATCCCGGGCTCGAGACGCGTTGGAAGCAGGTATCTTTTCAGTCATAAACAGCCTTTCATTATCACCAACCCATCGCCCTGATATTGCTGAAATCATATTAAAAAGGGCGTAAAATCGTGATTCATTCACCATCGACAAAAATTAATAGGTTTGATTTTCAACACATTAATCTAATAAAGGTAGCAGATCCGAATTTGTTAGCTTGTCAAAGCAGCTAAACATCTTTTCAAGCGCAGAAATTGATTGACACTTCCGGCTACTGATTACATCTCTCTACCGTTATATTGTCATGTGTACTCAATACAAGAGTCGCAGGTCTTTGAGATGTTACAGTTATGTCTGTCACTGACCCGTTAAATCGTCTAGAGAAAGTAAACGTTGTAGACGCACAGATTTCGTCTATCTATGAAATTTGCCATAGTACTTAAAGACTTTCAGCAATTCTTTTTCTGGAAATGCAATTTTTTTAACTTTTTTTATACGGCCATATGAAATAAGGTGACAAATTTGATCCAGCCGTGAAAAAAGGCAGCGTCAAACCAGTCTGATAATTGGTCAAACTCGGTAGTACTAAGGTACCTTTTCCTTTTTGTACCAAGTTAAAGGCCATCAGACTTTTGGTTCTGGAGAAGAAGATTTTCAATTGTTTTAACATTTGTAGGCGTAACAGCCATGTACGTTATGTGATCAGGGCCGTTTGGCATATTTTCACTACTCTGGCTACTACAAGCTTCATGTGAAAGTTGTTGCCAACCTGCCCAGTGAAAGAATGTTTATAATATAAACGTATTCATACCAAATTTAGAGCAACAGACCCGTGTTTCTGTATTTAATTGTTGAAATATGATTGCCCTTGGTACAAATTAACAGGACTAACTTGATCTCTGGTTCTCAATCTTCTACGTTCTTAATTGGTTGACTGTATATTCCAACTTTTGCACCAAAATCTTAATTTCCAAAGAAATCTAATGTTATAACAGTTTTGCATATAAAAGCATAAGGAAGCAAATTTGACCTTCCCTCAGAAAAGGTAAAGGCCTACCATGATCATTATATGAAAATAGTCGATAGTTCTTAAATACCTTGATATATATAACAAGATTCAAGGTCATAAAGCGTCCGGTGCTGGAAAGAGTTTTTAAATGTTTGTACTCTGTATGGTCGTGGTGGCTATGTCAGTCATGTGACCAAAACGGTTTGAAGAAATTAAGTTCTCTTTGACCACTGGAGGGTCCAAACGAAATTTGGAACTCATCGGTTTAGTGGCTTTTGGGGAGATGATGTTTGAAATTTGTTGAAATATGAGTGACTTTGCTCAAAGATCGAAGAATGGCCTAGACCTTTAGGATTCAAAAACCCTGCACTTTTATGTAACTAGTAATACGTACCAACTTTATGCAGAAATCTTTAACATTTTCCATGAAATCTAATTTTATTGAATTTTCTCATAAAGCAGCATAAGGAAGCGAATTCGATATTGCCGACAAAAAATATCAAGGTTAACCCAGGGTAATCTTTTTAACACATTTGATGTTTTTTATGCTTGATGCTTTGTTCCAAGTTTCTTAGTCATCGATTTTATTATTATTATTATTATTATTATTATTATTATTATTGAAAAGCAGAGTTAAGGTGTATTTTACCCTACAAAGGCCTGACGGCAAGATTTGTATTGTAACCAAACCCGTTTGAACAAATTTCCAATCCCCGACCCAGGAGGCTCCGTCTGAAATTTAATTTCAGTCGAGCCCGTGTCTTTTGAGGAAAAGATAAATGAATCCTGGACGATTAGGTTCTTCGAATGCTAAGAATCGACGGAAAAAAAGCGAAAATAGCAGATTCGGTTCGGTAGCGTCTTATCATGACAAGTAATGAAATATGCTCTCTAGCATTGGCTTAAGAAAACCTGTTTTTCAAATGCATCCGAATGAACTCACTGATCCTAAAGGACCAAAGCAGTAGAGATCATTAGATTCTGAAAGGTTGGATCTGCATAAGTAGTTATACTCATCTCTATAGATGACCTTGATGACCTTTTTTCCCTATATACTCTATGTAAATGATGTCATCACGCCCGGTGCAGTCAATTTTCGGAACCGGTCAGAACCGGTCCGCGTCAGGGTCAGCGGTGATGACCAATGGTTTATTTTTAGAAAATTAATCGATGATGCGGGTGATGCAATATTTAATGTTGTTGTGAAATCGAAAACAAGTTTAGACTTGAGAACTATATATTTTGTCAACAGCCAATCAAATAACCCTTTTCGTTTATTATATTATCAGTTTTCCGATACATAATTCATTTTGACAGCAGACCATCCACCTGAAAGCATCATTAAACATTTAAACAGGTAAGTCAAGTTGTTAGCAGACGATAAAATTTTCTTTCATATTTTTTACCATTCAATTATGCCAGCCAGGTAAGCGGTTCACTATTTAACAGATAGGTTTAAAAATTACAGGTAAACCTGGTTCCCCGTTTTTTATCGTTTCACCCAGTTATCACAGTATCTGTTCGCCAGTATTTACATATCTAATATATTTTTTGCTTTTGTCATGTTCTGAAGTAACTGAACAGCCTTTATTCAATAGCTGAACAAGTGAGACATTACTGTCTTTCACTCTTTTGTATGGTATTTTAGATATTTTCGACAGATATAGTATTACATGTACTTGGCCAAGGATGTGGCACTCAAGCGATAGCAAAAGTTAAACGACCTTATGCCTTTAGTGTAAATTCTATTGAAGAAAACCATTCACTACAGTTTGTCTTAATTAAACAAAGTTGGACTGCTAAACAAAACTGAGAGTAAGTTCTACATTAGGCGATTATTTTGAGCAGACAGGTAGAACAGTTATTTAGCAGCCGACTGATAGTATACTAGTTCCCGATTGCATTTATCTAGTATCAGCCAACACAGTTAAATAAAGGTAACCTCTCTTCTTCTAAGTGCATAATTGTAAATTCAATCGAAAAATGTCACGCTTTAAAACTCCCAGGGCATTGTTAACACTTGTAATGATTATTGACAAAAAAGTTAAACTTTAAAGACCAGCATATTATGTTTCTTGTACAGTCATTTAGACGAATGACTGTCATGAGAAATGATCCCTTAAGCTACTGTAAGTTCACCAGTTTATACTTAGTTTTATGGTGCATTAGTTTTCAAGAGATTTGCTGCAGTATTATTTTTGACAGCAGAATAAGGCTCGTTTTTGACTTCTTTCTCAGAGAAACTATTTCTCTGTTGCGAGTTAACCCTGACTGCTATTATTTATCATAACATTTACACTTTTTCCCCTGCTTTAAGTCATTCAAAATAATAAAGGCAAGTGTATTATTTATTCAACAATGCTATAAAGCTGATAAGACCGACAACTATAAGCTGTATAAATAAACCAAGTAAATTTGATTATTCCCCTTTGACTAAATCTGAATCTAATATTTAGTCAACCGCTATCGGGATGCTGATGATTATAAAAAGAGGGCAGTACTGTAGTTTGTTTCATTCAGTCGAGCCTGCTTATTTATTTCAGATTGTTAGGCTTCTCATTTGAATTCGAAAGAAGAAAGACGGTGCCTAAGTAAACATATAGTAGGTGAGCAATTTGTTGTACATTTCTTGCACCTTGAAAATTGCCAGATGTAGTCAGGTAAAACGGTTTAACCATGTAGGAGAGTATACAAAGCAAAATTCTACTGCAAAACGAAGAGGTTGTTATGAACACTTCGTGGAGACTTCATGTTGCATTCATGTTTCGTATATAGTACAGGACACAGCGTCATACAAGAAAGAATGGTACTATTACCTACATGCTTATATAATGGGATTATAATAAAAAACAAACTGTGTATATTTATTTCATTTTATTTACAATATTCTGACAGTACACCAATGATACATCTAAGCATTCATGAGTAATAATACAAGACAAAAACAACATGCAAAACAATGAAATTTTGTACACTAGTCTGACATCACTGCAAATCACTAGCTTTTATCCAGCTATCAAATTTCTTTGGGTAAAATTTCCACTTCACAAAGTACTGTTTATTTCGTCCTTTCCCTCTAGTTTTCAAGACTTTTTCTATTTTATAAGTAATGTTAGCGGGATCAATATCCAAGGGAATTAATTCACTGGTATACCACCCACCCTTTATTTCATCACCTTGAAGGTCTGTCAGCCTATAGACAGGCAGGTTTCCTCTGTAATACCGTTTTGACACTTGAAAAATTTCTCCAGAATAAGTCTGATCATATGCGCGGGTGAATGCACCTTTAAGGTAACTGACTCTCACATACTGTCCTAGCTTATATTTGAAAGGTCTTTTCTTGGGTAATTTCTCCTGTTTCAGTTTATTCTTATTCTGCGCAAAGTAGGTTGAGAGACGAACTTCTTCTTCATTGTTGTTTTTCACATCAGCAGGTACCATCCCAGTAGTCCTGTGATAGGTTTTATTATAGCTGCGGGCAATGTCTTGTAAAATTGGTAAATAACTGTAGTCATCCTTGTAAGTAAAATAACGACTGATTTTCATTTTAATTGTTAAAATGGCTCTTTCAGATGTAGAGGCCTTTGTTTCATTTTGTGTTGGAAAGTATTTGACGCCATTTGTCTTCATGATAGCTTGCACTGTTTTGGATCTAAATTCCTGACCTGAAAAAGAGAAACCCAACCGAATAAAATATTTGTATATAATAAAGTTTGATAAGCTGAAAGATATACCTTGTTAGAAAAAACAACAACATAAGACTAGTTCATTGTTTTGTCAAAGTAAAAAACGAAGTTGATAATCTTAAAGACAACTTTTATTAATAAGAATTTTATTGTAGTATCACAACAGTTAAAACGGCTATCAACCTACCTTTGTCAGTGATTAGCTTTTTAGGTGATCTTCCATAGCTTTGGAATATATTTTTAAAGGCCTCTGCTACGTCTTGTCCTGATTTCTGTTTCAGCGGTCTCAGCCAAACGTACTTCGAAAATGTGTCTATCACAAGCATTATGAATTTATATCCATCATTCCAGTCCTTATATTTCACCATGTCTATGAGGTCTGCCATCCAAAGGTCATCCTTGCCCGCGCTGACCACGTGGTTTCTTTTAAATCGTCTCCTAACTGGTTTGTGAAGCCCATATGATTCTTGATTGTGTAAAAACTTTCTTATTTTGTACATTCCAATGTTGAATTTGCCTTCATCTTTGATCACTTTGTATATCTTCTGAGGGCCTGCAAAACTTGCTGGGTGTTTTGGATCATAATATATTTTCTTTAAGTAGTCCTGCCAGGATGCCATGGCTTAACAGCTGAGTGACTAAACGAGAAATGAGGAAAAGTCGAAATGTCAAACAGTTTTATTCGGATTCCTCCATCTCATCTTCATCTACCGAACTACTTTCATTGACTGAGCTGCTTTCATCATCAGAATCCATGTCACTTTCCTCACTTTCAGTATCATTTTCATCTAAGTAGGCCTCTAGGCTGTGTTGATAATGTTTGACAGCCATTTTAACAGCTTTCTGTTCAACATAACCTTGGCTTAATAAATTATTCACCTTTTGTATAACTTTCTTATGAATATGGCCATTTGTTAACCGAAGTATATATGTAATTAAAATCATGTAGTTACATATAAATTGTCTAAAGACAGCAGTTTCTAGTTTGTTGTCAGCTTTTTGTTTAGCTTCTTGCTTAGTTAGCCCTCGTTCGACATATTCATCATACTTTTCGCCCCATTTGCGCTTATTCATTTGCTTTGCACGTATATATATGTCTTCAAAAGCTTTGCTCTCTAGATCCTCCGGTACTTGTCCTCTTTTTCCTTCTTTGCGAAAGTGTTTAGGCTGATTGTCAAAGGTTTCATCATCGTCAGACATTTTTCTTTTTTGGCCTGCTTCCTCTCCTTCTGGGCACCATCCTCGTGTTAAATGCCTTTGCACATCATGGGCTGTGTCAAATAACAATCCACAGCCGTCACAAGCCTGTGTTTTATCTGCCATGGTATCTTCTATTTCCGAATTTTCGTCGAAGTGAACAGTTTGTAGTCCAATTGAGGAATGATGTCCTTCAGTAAACGTGTCTCCTTTTACAGGAATCTGTTGTGGTTCTTGCACCTGATTGGCTGTTTCGTTTTTATGGGAAGTCATGCTATCAAAACGATGCCATTCTAAATCGTATTTCAATCGATCGCTTTCGTTTGTGAATGGTTTTAAGTCCACTAGCAAATAGCCATAACAGTATTTGGTCGCTTTTTCGAATGCTTTCAGAAATTTGTCACTATTTTTCGGGTACATCTGACGTGCAAGGGTCATCAGTGATTGACGATCCACAGGATTATTGTATAATATCAGATAGTGACAATTTCTCCTTTGAGTGGGATCTTTGTTTCCAAATATGTTTTGATTAATTGTAATCACAGATAGTGACCTATGGTGTGATCCCTCCGTGAATAGATCTGTTATTCTTTTGTCCTTGCCAGATTCGTAGAACAAATCATCCAAAATAAGCAAATTGTTGATTTTGGGATCAAAGTAATCGTCATCATCTAAGTCTGTTGGTATTCCCTGAATAAATTCCACTTTGGGCTGAACATCATCATGAATGTCATCATACAATGGTTGCCATCTTTTATAGAGCCATACTATTCTTTGTATATTCGGTCGGATTCTTTGGTCGTGATTCAAGAGCAGTTCTTCAACAAATGTGGTCTTTCCACATGCTGCAAAAATAAAATATCCAGACTTAAGATAAATAAACATCTTTCAAATCATATTTAAACATACATTTAGACTTTGGAATGCAAAGTGATGAAATGATTGATTTATACGTTTATCTTTACACATTGGAATGAGCCACACTTAAATATTCAATGTGCACTAAGAATATAAAAACTGTTTAACAAAACAAAAATAAGAACATTATTTACCTGTAGGCCCCGAAATCATCATAGTGAATGGGTGTTGAAACACCATGACTGCTCTGTTGCAAGCCTCAACGGGTGGTTGACTCTGACCTAGAGGAAGAGGAGGACAAGTCATCCCTCCAGGCAGCGGTGGTGCTATACCTCCCGGCAGCGGTATACCTCCCTGCGGCGGCGGCGGTATACCTTCCTGCGGAGGCGGCGGTATACCTCCCTTCTGCGGCGGCGGCGTTATACCTCCCTGCGGCGGCGGCGGCGGCGGTAAACCTCCCTGCGGCGGCGGCAGTATACCTCCCTGTGGCGGCGGCGGCGGATATGCTCCACTGCTCTGTGGATACGCTTGACTGATTTTGCTGCCAGAATGTTTATTGCGTCTGTGTCTTAACATTACGTCTCGCCTTGACAGTATTTCTGAACAGTCTGGGCACGATGTCTGGGACATGTTGCTCCTCTGCTGACTTACTTCTGAATGATAACATGTTACATTCTAATGCCCTTAAATCATTTTAGTAACGACACTTCATTTTAGTGAGAACCAATCAAATCACTCCAATCAAAACATACTGCGCATGCGCTTACCAATGATCTTAATACACTGGTATTCATACTAAAAATTCATTTCCAGATTAAACACGGTCATGGTCGGATATATGACATTGTTAAGAAGATATTAAAACATAGAGAGTAAAATAACATAGGTAATTGTTTACGAATAAGCACAACTTATTACATGTAACTTTTAGTCTCGTCTGGTCTTTGTAGTCTCGCCTGTTTTTTTTTCCTGTTTAAGTAGGTCATTTATCTTTTTGAAGAATTGAAAACAAACAATACTATGACCAGTTATAATTCCTCTGATTATGCAATGATTCATTACTTATCATTACATATGTCTCTTACATGTCCCATTTCAGAGTAGTCACCACAGTCATGGCCTATCAGTGCGAAGAATGTGGGGTAAGCTTCCCAAAGCTCAGTCAACTGTTGCAACACAGGCGAGTTGAGAACCATTGGAAGAAATATGTCTGCGATATATGTCGGAAAGCTTTTAACAGAAAAGACAACCTACTCCAACATATCAAGAAACATGCAGACAGTCAGTTACACTGTGATGAATGTGGACAGATGTTTAGTCGTCAGTTTTCGCTAAACAGACACAAGGAGCGTCTTCACCAAGTGGGAAGCGGACAAATGAGGCCCGAGGATGAAAACAATCAGCCAGCTACAACTAGACATATTCGAAAAAGTGACGACCCTCAGGATTTCTTCACTATTCAAAAAATCAAAGAGCAACGAATGGAAAAATTCAAGACAACAGCCTCCACCTACAAGGTCAACTTTAAAGACATAGAGATCACAGAAGATATAATGAACACCCTAAAGAAACTATTTCAAGCCATTTTCCAGCGTCTAACCAAGGATGCGAAATCAGATGATTTAGTTAGACTAACAGTACAAAGCCCATCCTTGGACTACCCTATTGTGATTCCTTTTCTGAGACTGCCTCAACTCAGTGTGGATCGCTTTTTGGCAGAAATAGAAAGGGTTCTTCAGTCTAATGAGGATTTCGTGATCGACGAGTCGTTGATATTTGAGGTCACTTTGGTCAATATGCCTGATGGAGGCACAAGAAAACGATGCAAATACGTGAACACAGATAAATTTATGGTAGATAAACGGTGCATACTTCGTGTACAAAATAATGATGACCTGTGCTGCGCTAGGGCAATTGTAACAGCAATGGCGAGACTTGATAACCACGAGAAATGGAACAGTATACGAGCTGGGTGTCACCTTCAAAGACAGCTAGCAGAACAGTTACACAAAAAGGCCGATGTTATACAAGGAATATGCGGTATCGAAGAAATAAAGAAATTTCAGGCTGTATTGCCTGGCTATCAGATTCATGTTATCTCCAAAGAGCACTTCAATGGTATCATTTACAAAGGTCCAGAACACGAAAAGAAAATTTATTTATACTACCATGAAAATCATTATGATATCATCACCAGTATGTCTGCATTCCTTTCAAGAAACTTCTTTTGCACAAAATGCAACAAAGGATATGATCACAAAGAAGACCACAAATGCCATAAAGTCTGTCACTCATGTCGTAAAATCCACGAACCTTCCGAAGGGGAGTGGCTCCAATGTGAAAAGTGTCACCGGTTCTTCCGTGGTCAGGAGTGCTTTGACCTTCACATAAAATCGACAGCGAAGGGAAATTCAACCTGCACCTGTATCCGTCGGTGTGGTGACTGTGGAAAAACGGTCAACAAAAAGATTGATAAGGCGCATAAGTGTGGACAGATATATTGTAATACATGTAAAGACTTTTTCCCTGATAGTCATCAGTGCTACATTGTGCCTGAAGAAAAAGGTGATGAGCCCATGTCGATAGAGGAGGAGATCATCTATGAGACTGAGAAAGCTAAGACATTCATTTTCTTTGACTTTGAATGTACTCAGGAAGACTTGGTTCAGTGTGAAAATGGTTATACACCTGACATTTTTGGAAAATGTCGACACTGTTTAAAGTCTGGTTGTGGCTCTTACGAACATAAACCAAATTTATGTGTTGCTCAGAAGGTGTGTACATTATGTATGGATAATGACGAAGAATGTGAAACTTGTGGCCAGCAGGAGCACATCTTCAGGGGCAAAAATACTTTAGAAGAATTCTGTCAGTGGTTGTTTTCTGAAGAAAACTTCCAGGCAACTGTACTTTGTCACAACTTCCAAGGTTACGATTCGTACCCGATACTACAGTACCTTTATAAAAATGCTGTCGTTCCTATCATTATACCAAATGGAGCTAAAATCATGTGTTTGACTGTACCTGCATGTAAAATCAAAATGATAGACTCCATTAACTTCCTTCCTATAGCATTGGCAAAATTACCAGACATGTTTGGTTTAAAAGAGTTGAAGAAAGGTTATTTTCCACATTTATTCAATAAAAAGGCAAATCAAAATGCTATATTGTCTGGGTTACCGAATATATCATATTACAACCCTGATGCAATGAAACCTAAAGAACGGAAAGCTTTTCTTCATTGGTATGAAGAGCATAAGGGCACATACTTTGACTTTCAATCTGAGCTATTGGAATATTGTCGGTCTGACGTGGACATTCTGATAAGATGTTGTTTAGAATTTAGAGATAATTTCCTAGACATCACAGGTATTGACCCTTTTGAAAAGACTATAACTATAGCATCGGCTTGTAATTTGGTGTTTAGAACCAATTTTCTCCAGCCCGAGACAATTGCTGTGATTCCCCATCATGGTTACAATCCAGACCAAAAGCAATCTGTCAAAGCATTACAATGGATTAAGTTTTTGTCCCACAATCAAGGACACAGAATTCAACATGCTAGAAATAGCGGAGAGATGGCTATTGGACCGTATCTAGTTGATGGCTATTATGAAACGGATAGCGGTCAAAAAGTAGTGTTAGAATTTCATGGTGATTTCTGGCACGGAAATCCAGTTAAATACTCACGTGGTACAGTTAATCCTGTGAATCAGATGACTATGGGGGAACTATATGACAAAACCCTGGAGAAGAGGAAGTACTTGGAAGGTCTTGGCTATGTTTACCAATCCATATGGGAATCTGATTTTGATAGACAGTGCGAGGAAAACCCTAACATGAAATCTTTTATCGAAGATCTCAACATGGTCACACCGTTAGAACCACGAGATGCATTTTATGGAGGGCGTACAGAAGCGTATACTTTATATAAAGAGGCTTCTACTGATGAAGAAATTAACTACTACGACGTGACGTCCCTTTATCCCTGGGTGAATAAAACCGGAAAAATACCCGTTGGTCATCCCGAAATAATCACAGAAAACTTCGGTGCGTTAGAAGACTACGAGGGCATTGTCAAATGCAAAGTAATTCCACCACGCAGTCTTTTTCATCCGCTTCTTCCATGTAAAATGAACGGCAAGTTGTTGTTTCATCTTTGCAACTTCTGCGCCAGTAGGGAACAAAAGGATTGTTGCCAACATTCTGATGAGGAAAGAGCTTTTGTCGGTACTTGGATAACAGACGAAGTGAAGAAAGCTGTTAAACTGGGCTATAAAGTTGTAGAACTCTATGAAGTCTGGCATTTCAAAGAAATATCGAAATATAATCCTGAAACCATGACTGGTGGACTATTTACTGAGTACGTAAACACATTTCTGAAAATAAAACAGGAAGCCAGTGGATGGCCTGATTGGTGTAAGGCCGAATACGACAAACGAAAATACATAGATCTCTATGAACAAAAAGAAGGAATCCATCTCGATTACCATAAAATAAAAAAGAATCCAGGTTTGAGAGCATTAGCCAAGCTCATGTTAAACTCTTTTTGGGGTAAATTTGGACAAAGATGCAACATGCAGCAAATCGACATAGTTGAAGATCCTCACATTTATTTCGACAAATTGACGTCAGACCAAGAAGAGGTATCCACTGTTAACTTTGTATCTGAGGAAGCTGTAGAAATGCGATGGAAATACAAAGAGGATTTTGTCAAAACCAACTCCAAAACCAATGTCGTCATTGCAGCTTATACAACGGGTCAAGCACGTTTAAAACTGTACAGCTATTTGGAAAAACTAGGCCCTAGGGCATTGTATGCCGATACAGATTCCATCATCTTTACCACAAAACAAGGAGAACCGAAGCCATCCCTGGGTGATTATTTAGGGGACCTGACTGACGAAATTCCAAACAATTGTATTAAAACTTTTGTGACCGGCGGACCTAAAAACTATGGTTACGAATTACAACAGCCAGACAAAGATGGGAACAAAATGCATTGCAAAATAAGGGGAATCACACTCGACTACAAGAACATGCTTAATGTGAATTTTGATATTCTTAAGCTTTTTGTGACAAAACGCTCCGATGCTAAAGTATCTGTGGTCAGTGCTCTCAAAATCTCAAGAGACAGGGACAATGCACAACTGGTGACCAAATGTGAACGGAAAGACTATAAGTTAGTGTTTGACAAACGTGTGGTAAGAGACAACCATGTATCTTACCCATTTGGATTCTAGTACATCTGAAACTTCATGGTAGATAGATTGAAAACAGCATTTATGTATCCTACTAGATCAATTTCTGAATTAATTAGTTTTTCTAGTTGAACTGGTATCATTTAATGTGTAAAACACGATTTTTATATGAATAAGTGTTTTAAACTGTAAATATGTGTTGTTAATATGTATTTATACAATATTGTCTTTGTACCTTTATAAATAAAATATTATATAGCTCCTGGTTTTTGTGACTTATATCCCGTTTTTACATTCCTCTTTTTTAAAAAAAGGTGTTTGAATGAATTCATAACAAGTGGCACAATCTCATAAAAAATATGAGCTAGTTTACTTCGAGATGCCCTAAGTCCTTCATGTTCTGCCTAAGTGTTGTCTGCTTGTTTTGATTTAAAGCATGTATCATAACATTGCGATATAGCGTTTACGCCTCAAAAAGTCCAAAAAAGAAGGAGCCTAGTGGTCTCACTGATATTGAAACTTGACCACACCATTAACATTTCCATAACGGTGAGTTTCTCTCAAAGTCGAGTATTTCATTCACGTTGTGCAAAGTTATCGATCGATCTGCGAGAGAAAACTCCAATAGCCGTCACACCTGGCTAATTTCAATCTGTTCCGACCAGATCCGAAAATTGACTGCACCGGGCGTGATGACATCATTTACATAGAGTATATAGGGAAAAAAGGTCATCAAGGTCATCTATAGAGATGAGTATAACTACTTGCATAGCCTAACGAAAAGAAAATAATGGAGTTGGTTGGACTGAGTCAGTTCATTACCTTTAATGAAATGTGCAGTACTGGATACGTCCTGCAGCACAGGTTTAAACAGAACTGTTTTCCACGCCACTGTAAATGTATTCAATGATCCAAAAAGACAGAAAATATATTACCTGCACCACTAAGGTTCAGTGACACTACATGTTAGGTTCTTTGGAAACAGATAATATACCGAAATAGCGGAAAAGCTCAAGGAAGCACTTTTAACCTTGCTGCAAAAATGGCCAAGGTCCATCCACGATTGTCATTTTAACAAATTTGATACCATCTGAGAACACTGACACGCTAGATATACTAACTGTCAATGCCCTTTTGTTTGTTTTAATGCTCCCGCCACGAAATGGCAAAAAGCATATAGAGTTCTCTCTCTCTCTCTCTCTCTCTCTCTCTCTGTGTGTGTGTGTGTGTGTGAGTGACTGGAACCGTGTCCGGTCCATAACTTTGTCTTGTATGGTTGATTTTCAAAGTTATTGGGTATAAATGACCATCATACGAAGACAATGTGTCTTGTGCAAGAACCATGTTACGAAATTTTAGCTTGAAGGTCAAGGTCACTCTGCACACGTACATTTTGTGCCAAGGCTATACTGAAACATGTTCTCGTCCTGCATAGTGGCATTTCAAAATTGTTTGCGTAAATAATTCTCAGGGCAAGAAAATGTGTCGCGTGCAAGAGCCATATTGCTAGCTTAAAGGCCAAGGTCTCAGTTTGCATTTAAACTTTGTTTATTGGCAACAAAGGAACCTGTTCGTGTCAGGCCCATAACTTTGTCCTGTATGGTGCTAGTTCAAATTATTTGGCTGACAGGATGCAAGACCCATGTCGCTAGCATGAATGTAACGGTCACACTGCGCATGCAAACTTTGTGGATAGGCTATAGTGAAACATATTCGTGTCCGGCCCATGACTTTGTCCTGCATGGAGGGATTTTAAGATTATTTGGCATAAATTATGACAAGACAGTGAATAGCGTGCAAGAAGCCTGTTGCTAGCTTAAAATGCACGATCATAGGTTGCTTCATCAGCCCATTAAATCTTTAGGCACATGATCGTGCATTTTAATGATATTAAATTTATACGGCAAAACACCTATTCAAAGTCAATTTTTGCGATTTAAACAGGTGAGAAAAGTCACATTTTCAAGTAAGACCTTGTCACAAGCGAATAAATGGCCAGAATTACTATATGCTTGTGCCCAAAACTTGGAAGTAAGCTTTTAATGCTGGATAATTTAGCGTGTAGACAAAATACGCCAAACGTGGGCTTAAAATTAGTTTGTTTTCATTCCTTCATGTAAAGAAATAAGTTAATCTGAATTGGAGAGTTTCGTACACATGTTCTGACAATTACCACCAAGTTACGTAGATTCTGCCAACTAACACACGAAAGGGGCGTTTACACAAGGCCCAATAAACGTACAAAAGGGGAATTTAAACAGGCAGAAAACCATCAGTGATGCATAAAATAGTAAAATACCACAACATTTTCATAATTCCAGACTTTTTATTGTTCAGAAGCTATTTTGGGGTTTGATAAAATTCTGTTTATGTTCGGGAGAACATGTTTTCGCAAATATTTCCTATACGTCAAAATGTTCATCATTGACAGCTTACTTCCATACGCTGAAAGTAACTCCGTTCTCAAACTCGCTTCGCTTTTGACAGGATAAACATACGGAATGTGATCTTTTCAACAGTATATAAATCGAAATTTATCTAAATATCTTGAAAATAATGCACGGTCGTGTCCCAAAAGCTTTAACGTGCGGATGCCAGAAGCAACCTATATGTGACGAATCAGTATTTTCATATTTTATACATTGTATAAATATTTTTCATAGAAATATGAGTGTTTTCTATTACGACTCTTCCATTAAACCGAAATTTCTGGCATGTAAATCCATTCTCAACCGCGGTTTCGCATGGCAGCGTTAAGAAGGCGTGTATTAAAATCAGTCAGTATATACTACATAAGTACTTTTTCATGTCATACCCATTACCTTTTTTGCTCTGAACCGAATATTGGTTAAGGGCTAATCCCAGCAGGCACACCAACGTTGATTCGACGGCATAACATTGAATCAATCGTGCAATTGTTGTGTGCACAGTGGGAGGCCTTCAGCTCAGGTGCACCAAAATCTACTTTCATCTTCTCTTCATTCATATCCGTTGAACTGAAAAAAATTGTATTTATGACTCAGATCTTATTTCTTGTATGAAAGAAAGTAGCCTAAGCATTCGGACAGCCTGGCAGAGCGAAATATTTATAGCCAGATAGGACTGTTTATAACCTGCAGTCTTATTATGATCTGCAGTAGTTGCCAGAAATATTATAAGATATCCTCTGATGGTTATTGGATGTGCACAAGAGCACACCCTAGAAATGTTGGAGCTAACCGAATATGTAGGGTTGATACAATTACCCTATATAATTTTAAAGCATTTAGTTATAAGTTATGATGTTAAAGCCAGGAATACTATCAAATTTTGTTCAGATTCTTACACTATACATGTATATGTTCTCTTACCGCTTTTAACTAGTATGCAAATATGAACGCGAAATTTTTTGGTTAAAAAATAAACACCGTTACTGAATAAATGTTAAATGACCGAAATGCCTTAGCAAATAGTGTGTACGTTATCAGACTGTGACTGTCTGGTCTGGTCTAGATACCCCAATGTTTTTGCAAAAACGTTTGCAAAGATTATTTAATTATTTGATGCAAATTTGCATACTATTGGTTAAACTGGAGTAAAGTATATAGGTACCTTTTTTTCATATCTCATAACCGGCACTGTTTTGCAGTGGGACAAACATTGGTCGAGGTATTGGTAGAGGGCTGATGTACGACGTTTTATCGGCCAAATATATTGGCCGTGGACAGAGACGTCTCAAGTGCTATAAACCATATATATAATATATAAATTATAAACATTTGAATTTCTTCGTTTTCCTCGTCGCCCTTTTCCTTCATTTCGAATACATCACGACAAATATATCTTTGTCTCCTTTTAGTCTAGGGGCCAACTCAGAAAAGGGATCTAAAATAGATTCTTTTTCAACTCATCTGGTAGAAAATTTCTAATGGTGTTTCCAACTTGTACTCGTATAGGCATTTCAATGTTGATTTATGGTGGATGCCAGCTCTGAAAGTAGTGCAGATTTTTTACATGGACATAACCAACCCTACCCATTATAACTTTTTTCTTATTATTAGTGTAGCGGGCCGTAGCAACTATGTTTAGGTGGTGATACAAGCACCAAAGGACCTGGTATGATAAGGGCCGTTTTTGGCCCCCATTCAAATTCTTTTAAAAATGCATGGTTTCTATTGCTTATTATTTGTGCGTATGGGAACAAGCAAAAATAATATGTTTCGTGTTTGTTAATTCTCAAAATAACATGATTTCTGACATGCCTACGTTGTTTCAATAAAATGAAGGAAAATTGCGAGAAAATTTGAGTTTAATACATATTCCTTTCAAGAAATAAGCCATTTACAATAACTTTTGAAAGCTCTTAACAACAGGCTTTTGATGAACTGCTTATACGTAAGATTGCACTGCTAATTTCCTGTACACTGCACAAGGCCTCTCCAGGTACCCCACCCACTCAAGTTTGCAAGTCCAGAGACGCTAACCAAAAAATTCCAACAGATCAAAATGAAATGTATACCAGATTATTCCTTGTGTTCTAACTAAGAAAATGAATACCCACAACATATGTTTATTTTGTCTATGAGCGGAGATATGGGCGTTTTTATGTTGAGACCGCTGGGATAATGTTCCAAACGCTGCCAGTTTGGTAACAAAAAGTTAAAAATAAACATTGAGCCCGGTCTCCAGCACATTTAATATTTTCATGGCATTTAAATATATTAAAATTTTATCTGTATACAAAATATAAAATGTGCTGGAGGCCGGGCTCATATATTTTGAAAGCCACAAAGGCTACCAAATTCGTCATTTTCGTCAGAATCCGCTGGGGGTATGGGTATGTTCAGTACAGATATCACAAATATTTTGTGCAAGAACTGGTTAATTTTGTGTTTGCTGTTACATTCAAGGTTTGAACTTTCATCTGAATACATTTTTATTATGGAAATAAGACTTTTGAAAAATGAGTTTTCTGGGGGCCAAATTTGGGCCTTATCATACCAGGTCCTTTGGTATTTTAGCATCCTTAGGAGATGTGTCTAGTACAAACACTGTTGGTCACGAAAAATTATATTATTTTCTCTTGAGGCTGGACAAAATAAGCAGAATATACGTTACTTTTTTATTCATGTGACATGACTAGAAATTCAAGGACTATACCAAATAAGTCTTTGAATGATTCACTTAAAATCTACCAGTTTAACACTGTAACGATGACGTTTCCACGAACTTTTAACGAAACATTTACAGTGAATCAATTGGGTCCATTACATTGAAAAGTTTACTCAATATACGATATAGACATTGTAACCAGAATATATAGAAATTGTAACCAGAAATCGTTACCAGAAATCTAATGTTATTTAATAATAATTTCTTGAAATGGCGTTTAAAGGTGGATATGCAAGGACTGCAAATGCATTAGCAACGAAACATATACACCAGACTGCAGATGAATCAACTGATGTAGTGTACGTTACCAAATTAAGATGTTAGCTGTGGACTTCGATGTTCCTACATTGTGTAAATACCACACAAATAGGAGTATGTGTTAACCATGTGCATATATATATTTGTTACGCAGAAGGTTCTACACACGGTTGTCACGGGTCTAGAGCCTTATGCGTCGCCAGGACGGCGGATGGTGACTTCCGGTTAAAGGGTTATCGACCAGTGTATAAGATTAACAAGGAAACTCTAACAACGTTAGAATTTTTGGAGTTTATATTTATGGTAATATAAATTCTATATGCAAACAATACAATTTACAACTGTCACGACTACAATAATATACAACACATATCAGTTCATATCGCTGGCCCAAGTAAGGTGTTTGTTTCAAATCTGTAATCGATTTGCGTACGATACGCAAATAGATTACCGTCTAACGTCAACACCGTACTCGGCTCAGCGCCATGAACTAAAAGGAAAATACAAAGAACGCAGAAGGTTTTACACACGGTTGACACGGGTGTAGAGCCATATGCGTCGCCAGGACGGCGGGTGGTGACTTCCGGTTAAAGGGGTATCGACCAGTGTATTATATTGACAAGGAAACTCTAACAACGTTAGAATTTTTGGAGTTTATATACATGATAATATAAATTCTATATACAAACAATACAATTTACAACTGTCACGACTACAATAATATACAACACATATCAGTTCATGTCGCTGGCCCAAGTAAGGTGTTTGTTTCAAATCTGTAATCGATTTGCGTACGATACGCAAATAGATTACCGTCTGACGTCAACACTGTACTCGGCTCAGCGCCATGAACTAAAAGGAAAATACAAAGAACAAAAACGTTAACTCAGCTCACAAAAAAATAAGGCCTTATACCGGCTGAGTTATACTGGTCGCTCCCTGGATCCTACCATGGGCCAGTCCATATATTATGGGAAACACCCACTTACATCATATCGCGCACGCACTAATATACTGGTCGCTCCCTGGATCGTACCAGGGACCAGTCTATATATTATGGGAAACACCTTAGTGGTCGAACACTACTGGTTCACCTCGTCTCACACTTTCAACAGACAAACACCTCGACAACATCAGCCGACTTCGCCTAGTACACGTGCATCCCGCCTTGGCTAGGACTCTTGAGCACGTGGCGTTATGATTTTGCCTCTACCCGGGTTAGTATTAACCTGGAGATGTATATTGAATCTCCAGATGAGACGTGGCTCTAAGCCCAAACAGCTGACTGCCGGACTTGAAGTGACCCTCAGGTCTTAACACTGAATCTAGGCACGACAATACAACATCCTACGTCTGTACATCATCTACAGTGGTCCCGCATCTATACTGGTCCTGGCCTCTATTTTGGTCCTGATTAGCCTCTAAACTGGTCCTGGCTAGCATCTATTATGGTGCGATAAACAGCCTCTAAAATGATCCCAGTGATATACCTGATAACTATGCATAGTAGTGCCTTCTACGAATAATTTGTTATTGCTGCGAGTAATGTGAATCTAGCGAAGCCTCAGATTAGCCTGGGCATGTGCCCAGTGTGATCAGCAGCGGAAGCAGATTTGTGGCGTTTTCAAAACGTTCCGCGTTATTGTAGGCACAGGTAAAAAGAACTTTTCGAGGCATTTTCTCCAAAGTTTTCGATTGTCATACTCTTTTTTTCATGCAATTCATAATAGCAATCAAACATGCTTTTATGATACATTAATATCTGCTGGGTCCGTCGGAAGGCGTTGAATCCCACGCATTTCAGGTTCGGGTTTCTATGGGTTTAGACCGGTGAGTAGTAAGGACCGTCACTTTGGCCACGGATTTTCCCATGTATTTTTACATAGACTTTTGGCCTGAAAAAAACTAAGTCCGCAGGGTCGCCTAGTGTAAAAATACATGGCCGTAGCCAAAGATGACAATCCATGAGTTAACTTCCTCAGGCTAGTAAGCCTCTGTTAGGCCCTTTTAAAGCCGTAGAAGTCATGTTCCTAGGCTCGCAGAGCTGTTCTTAGGACGATTCAGCGCCATTTTCCCACAAGAAATAGCCGTGGGATCATGCACGCAACTTTGCGGGACGTTGTAGGAAGTTTGTAGGATCTGTAGGAGCACACAAGAAAACTTGCGGGATCACGCGACGTCTGTGGCCAGTTGTGACGTTATGTTAAAGGAAGTCTGTAGGAACTGTAGGATCCCACAAGAATTCTTTGCGGGATCACGCGACGTCTTTGGCCAGTTGTGACGTTACGTTTGTACGTTTATGACGTCAGTTATTTCTAGCCGAAGTAAACAAGACGTTGGCCGCCATAGAAGCTGCGCTTAGTATATTTTCAAGGGAAAATAGCAACATCCACATATCCACACTGTAATTGTGGAGTTAATGTGGATTATGTGGATTTGATGTGAATTTTGTGTATGTTTTGTGGAGTTGATGTGGATGATGTGGATCCACAATGTGGATGTTTTGTGGCTGATGTGGATCCACAATGTGGATGTTACACACGTCCACATCTACACATTCGACAGTGTGGATGGTGTGGATTCGATGTGGATGTTTCGTGGAGTTTATGTGGATGATGTGGATGTTTTGTGGATGTTATGTGTAGTTTATGTGGATGATGTGCATGTTTGTGTGGATCATGTGGATCCACAATGTGGAGTTTCAACACGTCCACATCTACACATTCGACAATGTGGATGATGTGGATTCGATGTGGATGTTGTGTGGAGCTTATGTGGATGATGTGGATTCGATGTGGATGTTGTGTGGAGCTTATGTGGATGATGGGGATTTGATGTGGATGTTTTGTTGATCATGTGGATCCACAATGTGGAGGTTCCACACGTCCACATCTACACATTCGACAAATTAGCTTAGTCTGTGCTTTCCTAGCTTATTTCTGAAGTATGCGAACAGACAGAGATGTTCAGGCACGTGCAATTTAGCGGCTATAAGTAAAAAACGTATGAATGGTTGTATTTCCCGTTTTTTTTGTTTGTTTTTTTCGTTTTGAAGTTTGTTTGGCTTTTTTTCAATGAAGAGCTGTAACTGTACAGTCTAAGGGCACTGCATGGGCATGCCTCTAAGGGGCATGCAACTATGTACAGCATATGAAAATACTGTAAACTTATGTCACTGTAACACTGTGATTTCATACAGTCAGGTTCCTGTGAGGCTGAGAGTTTGCTAACAGAAACCTGCTACGATACAGTATCAAGAAACTGTAGAGCTATATGTCTACGTTAGACTAAGAGTCTAATGACAGGGGCAAGTAACTACGTAGAGCATAATGAGAAAGCCATTGTCACTGTTTCACTGAGATTTTCAGTATCATACCTCCGTAATCTAACACTCAACTAAACCTGTAAAAAACGTATGAATGGTTGTATTTCCGTTTTTTTTTGTTTGTTTTTTTCGTTTTGAAGTTTGTTTGGCTTTTTTTCAATGAACAGCTGTAACTGTACAGTCTAAGGGCACTGCATGGGCATGCCTCTAAGGGACATGCAACTATGTACAGCATATGAAAATACTGTAAACTTATGTCACTGTAACACTGTGATTTCATACAGTCAGGTCCTGTGAGGCTGAGAGTCTGCTAACAGAAACCTGCTACGATACAGTATCAAGAAACTGTAGAGCTATATGTCTACGTTAGACTAAGAGTCTAATGACAGGGGCAAGTAACTACGTAGAGCATAATGAGAAAGCCATTGTCACTGTTTCACTGAGATTTTCAGTATCATACCTCCGTAATCTAACACTCAACTAAACCTAAAAAAAAACGGGAAATACAACCATTCATACGTTTTTTACTTATAGCCGCTAAATTGCACGTGCCTGAACATCTCTGTCTGTTCGCATACTAATACATTCGACAAATTAGCTTAGTCTGCCCTTGTCCTAGCTTATTTCTGAAGTATGCGAACAGACAGAGATGTTCAGGCACGTGCAATTTAGCGGCTATAAGTAAAAAACGTATGAATGGTTGTATTTCCCGTTTTTTTTTAGGTTTAGTTGAGTGTTAGATTACGGAGGTATGATACTGAAAATCTCAGTGAAACAGTGACAATGGCTTTCTCATTATGCTCTACGTAGTTACTTGCCCCTGTCATTAGACTCTTAGTCTAACGTAGACATATAGCTCTACAGTTTCTTGATACTGTATCGTAGCAGGTTTCTGTTAGCAGACTCTCAGCCTCACAGGACCTGACTGTATGAAATCACAGTGTTACAGTGACATAAGTTTACAGTATTTTCATATGCTGTACATAGTTGCATGTCCCTTAGAGGCATGCCCATGCAGTGCCCTTAGACTGTACAGTTACAGCTGTTCATTGAAAAAAAGCCAAACAAACTTCAAAACGAAAAAAACAAACAAAAAAAAACCGGAAATACAACCATTCATACGTTTTTTACAGGTTTAGTTGAGTGTTAGATTACGGAGGTATGATACTGAAAATCTCAGTGAAACAGTGACAATGGCTTTCTCATTATGCTCTACGTAGTTACTTGCCCCTGTCATTAGACTCTTAGTCTAACGTAGACATATAGCTCTACAGTTTCTTGATACTGTATCGTAGCAGGTTTCTGTTAGCAAACTCTCAGCCTCACAGGAACCTGACTGTATGAAATCACAGTGTTACAGTGACATAAGTTTACAGTATTTTCATATGCTGTACATAGTTGCATGCCCCTTAGAGGCATGCCCATGCAGTGCCCTTAGACTGTACAGTTACAGCTCTTCATTGAAAAAAAGCCAAACAAACTTCAAAACGAAAAAAACAAACAAAAAAAACGGGAAATACAACCATTCATACGTTTTTTACTTATAGCCGCTAAATTGCACGTGCCTGAACATCTCTGTCTGTTCGCATACTTCAGAAATAAGCTAGGAAAGCACAGACTAAGCTCATTTGTCGAATGTGTAGATGTGGACGTGTGGAACCTCCACATTGTGGATCCACATGATCCACAAAACATCCACATCAAATCCCCATCATCCACATAAGCTCCACACAACATCCACATCGAATCCACATCATCCACATAAGCTCCACACAACATCCACATCGAATCCACATCATCCACATTGTCGAATGTGTAGATGTGGACGTGTTGAAACTCCACATTGTGGATCCACATGATCCACACAAACATGCACATCATCCACATAAACTACACATAACATCCACAAAACATCCACATCATCCACATAAACTCCACGAAACATCCACATCGAATCCACACCATCCACACTGTCGAATGTGTAGATGTGGACGTGTGTAACATCCACATTGTGGATCCACATCAGCCACAAAACATCCACATTGTGGATCCACATCATCCACATCAACTCCACAAAACATACACAAAATTCACATCAAATCCACATAATCCACATTAACTCCACAATTACAGTGTGGATATGTGGATGTTGCTATTTTCCCTTGAAAATATACTAAGCGCAGCTTCTATGGCGGCCAACGTCTTGTTTACTTCGGCTAGAAATAACTGACGTCATAAACGTACAAACGTAACGTCACAACTGGCCAAAGACGTCGCGTGATCCCGCAAAGAATTCTTGTGGGATCCTACAGTTCCTACAGACTTCCTTTAACATAACGTCACAACTGGCCACAGACGTCGCGTGATCCCGCAAGTTTTCTTGTGTGCTCCTACAGATCCTACAAACTTCCTACAACGTCCCGCAAAGTTGCGTGCATGATCCCACGGCTATTTCTTGTGGGAAAATGGCGCTGAATCGTCCTAAG
Source organism: Ctena decussata (assembly GCA_963989385.1). Lineage (NCBI taxonomy): Eukaryota > Metazoa > Mollusca > Bivalvia > Lucinida > Lucinidae > Ctena > Ctena decussata. Next base: position 53,706,033 of record OZ022501.1, on the reverse strand, counting down.
AACAGCTCTGCGAGCCTAGGAACATGACTTCTACGGCTTTAAAAGGGCCTAACAGAGGCTTACTAGCCTGAGGAAGTTAACTCATGGATTGTCATCTTTGGCTACGGCCATGTATTTTTACACTAGGCGACCCTGCGGACTTAGTTTTTTTCAGGCCAAAAGTCTATGTAAAAATACATGGGAAAATCCGTGGCCAAAGTGACGGTCCTTACTACTCCGGTGCAATCGACTAAATAGTTTCAATAAAATATTAAATAATTCTAAACAGTTTCTTTGATTTTTAAGTATGAATACTGTAAAACACTTATATTTGGCGGAAACAAAATTTGGCGGTTTTTTATAAATGGACATTTTGGCGGGGGGTTTTTGGCGGTTTTATGATTTACAAAAAAAAATAAATAAAATAAAAAAATAATAAATAAATAAAGCAAAAGAAAATCAAATGGAGACAGACGCCTTAGTCCTAGGCCTATAGACTATTTGATTCCTAGTTCTAAATTGTCATTCTTTAATTATGCAGCTGATTGCAGTGATTACAACTCTATTATTATAAACTTAACTGTTAACATTATATATGCATTGTGTTACTTCTGATTTAATTAAATTGGCTTAGGTAATAATTAGGATGACATAAACATCACATCACTCCTTTTCACCTGGGTGTTTAACTTGTTTGGACTTCGTTTCTACTAATGCATTTGATGTGTATTTCCTTTGATATTAAAATGGAAGGAATACATCTCTCAGTGGTAGATTTTCCCCTTGATCAGCAGTTTAGTTGGCGGCATTTTAATTTGGCGATTTTCTTCTTTTCCACAAATATCGCCAAAATAAAGTGACCGCCAAATATAAGTGTTTTACAGTACAGCTCTCCGGGACAGCTAGACTATTTCTCTGTTACATTATTCCAAGTTAGTCCTGTATTTCAGCTACCGAGTAACTTATAAACTTTTCTGGCAATCATTTACTGTAGTTAAGTCCCGGAGTTAAGTACATTGTTGCAGATAAACATATAAACATACGGCCTGATTGCCAGGCTACTCGGAGCCCACGGATGATAATGCATAGAAAAAATCATGGTTGATCCCTCTATCCTACATACCTCTCTCCCTGTTTTAGGAAAGCAATCCCTTTGTGCGCTATCCACAATAGTCAAAAGTCTTCAGTATGTGAATGCGCATATCGTGCAGAGTTTTTATTTCATGTTCATGCAATATGATTTTCGTGTTACATTTTTCCTGTTACATGATTCTCATCATCAAATGAAACTACAGCACAAGAAAACAACATGAAGCTAAATCATATAGCCAAAGTCTTCTTGTACCTTGCATATTATCCCAAATAAATGCGAAAAGATGAAGCATTGGCGGTGGGAGACTGAAATTACTTGTAATTAAGCGCTGTATATATTGCACAAACGATCCAGTGAGAGAACATGCTTTGAGAGACCGCAATATTCACAGAACGCATTTTTCGCACGTGTATGATGAATACGGTCGTATTCTTCACATTTTGCCAGTGTGGCAAATGCGTTCGGACTTTATTGCGATTTTTGATAGAAACGCATTTTTCACAGATACGGCAAGGGAAGCTTGAAAATGAATGATTTGTTATTCCTTTCCAGCTACAACTATGAGTTGAGCCCCAACTGCACTGAGCCTTCGGCTCTTGGGAAGTTTATAGGAAAAGCAGTCCCCGCTGTCCGTCATCCGTCGCCTGACGTCGTCTGTCAACACCTTCGAGTTATTATATCTCTGTGTCAATCTCAACCAAATTTCATATATAGCGTTCTCAAGGCTGGGGAACGATGACATGTCTTTTAAGACAGTTGCTTGAGAGTTTGGTTGCTATATGACAAGTGAAATATCCCGTAGACTCATAATTGAGAGATGCTTCTGACCACCCTAGCTTCTTGAAACTTGCAGATAACTCAGACAGGCATTAATTCTTGGACAAACTGACAACTGTTCAGATTCGACCGATAATGTCGAAATTTTGTGCCCCCACGATTGCCGATAAAGTCTACTAGTATAATTTACCTTATGACAAGTCTAACACCTTCCATTTTTTTTTTACTTTATTATTTCCCTGGTAAATTCCTTTCCAAAAGGGAAGATTAATCATGCAATACTGCTTGAATGTTTTTAACACTTCATCTATTCAGAGTTTGACTTATACATGATATCCAATTCGACCAGGGTTTGGCTTTGTTTGGGTCTACATGTGACCTGGAGTGAATTCAAGAATCCCAGCAAAAGCATTTAAGTTTATTATTATTATTACCTGGTTCCTCACTGGTGAAAACCGAACTGTGCCCCCAGTATCCAAATGATTTTGGCTCATCCGTTCGTTCGTCCGTCCGTTCCTGATGCTTTATATTACAACCGAGTTTTATCAAACTACCTTTTAAAGTTATGAAGCGGAAACGATTCGTGACGGATAGACAGGTAGACAACTATGGGAAAACGATATGTCTTACATGTACCTCCTATTTCTACCCAGATATAGATTTCCCCCCATGAAACCATATACCAACACGCAACCTAATATACCAATACATTTAACCTTGATGCAACATAGGGTACTGTTACGAAGGAGCTACCTCCCAAAATGTTTGTATTTGAAATGCCTAATATTGCACAGAGATACCACAACAGTTAGTACTAGAAGCTGTGCACTACAGCCTACGTCATCAGCATACATGTGAATTAAAACAAACAAGGTAAAGGTTTTCCATAGTCTTGTTACCATAGAGACAGTGGTTGATGGAGCCTACAGTGTCTTAGGCACAGGTTACGAAAGAGGGAGCTTATCCCTTTCCTTTCGCAGCCTAACCTTCCCTGATTCGAAACAGGTACCCATTTACTGCTTGGAAGACAGGGTCAGTTTTTTAGTCGTTGACCCGGCTGGCGACTTGAAACATGCGTCCTTCTGCACGGAAGCAGAACAGATTTCTAGTCTTCTTTTTTGTTTACTGTACCGTTTTTTTTTTTCGATCACTAACTTTCATAATTTCAGGGTTATAAAAATGCCAAGAAGTGAAAAATGCGTTTTTTTGATATTTTGTCATATTTTAGGGGTGTTGCATGCGTTTGGAAAATTACGTTTTCATGTTACACATCGAACGCATTTTTCACAGATATGTGAAAAATACGTTCGAATTCTGTGAAAAATGCGACCGAATTTGTCACACGTGTGAAAAATGCGAACGAATTTTTCACACATGTGAAAAATGCGTTCTGTGAATATTGCGGTCTCACAATGCTTCCTACCCATTTACATCATAAATTGAACTCTTTTCCATTCGATGCGGAGATGGTTGGCCAGAGCACGAGGCGCGGAAACACACGAACATTTGCGTTCAATATTGAAAACAAAACGGCATAAGCATAGGAAGAGGGGCGGGGGCAAAACTAGCCCCTTCTCCCCTTCCTACACACAATCGAGAAACTTTTTTAAAATGGCTTGTGCCGAGGCTATGAATATAAAGTCGTGAGAAGCAGTTTTTAGAAGAAAAACTATTAGGTTTTCATATATTTACGTTAAGCGCTCAGGATCATTTTAGAGGCTGCTTATCGCACCACAGTAGATGCTAGCCGGAACCAATTTAGAGGCTGGTTAGGACCAAAATAGATGCCAGGACCAGTTTAGATGCCAGGACCACTTTAGATGATGTACATACGTCTTTAAATTTCAAAGCCATGTCAAAATTTTCAATAATAATTTACGAATATCAATACTATGCATCTCACCTTTAAATCATGAGACTCGATTTAAGCATGTAGGTATTCACCTTAAAATCATGCAACACGCTTTACAGTGTAAACTGCCACGTGAGGTATTCACCAATAATCCATGCATGACTTAGCCACAATTTCCGTAAATGCCTTATTACCACAGTTACCCTAGAAACTAGCCCTACTGATTGAAAGGATTAAAATAATTTCAACGACATAGTCGACGATCTGATTCATTTTGTAATAATATTTGTACATTGTTTTCCTTTATATTTACGGTTGGAAAATTATTTATAAAAATATTAAATGGTTGGCAAGCAGCACGTATGTTCATTAGATAGTACACCGTTTCCAGAAATCAAACATTTCTATTACGAGCAAGTTGTGGAGTACGCTTCGAGTTTACAGGAGTAAATTTATAAAAAAGATGTAAATGAAGATACTGAAGAAGGCCACAAGCAAATACATAGAATTAGAAATTGTTCTACAGTTATTTTAAATATGTTTTTTTCTTTGTCAAACAGATGTTAACGACATATGGCAAATAGGAGCGGCTGTAGTGTAGTGGATAACACTCCGGACTACCAACCCAGGGGTCGCAAGATCGATCCCCTGCTTCTCCGGTCTTTCGGATGAGACTTTAAACCGAGGTCCCGTCTCCATATGATCTAGTTGTTGGTGGGACGTTAAACACGAGTTCACTCACTCACTCACATATGGCAAATACATACGTTTACCTGTCATATATAACGTATCAGACCTACAGTGTAAATGTAATTAGTCATCTATGTCAATGGGCAGCAGTTACTGACAATTCTAAAAACTGTCGTTTTGCTTATCAAAACGTGTGTTTAGGTACTGGCTTGGATCGGTTTGCAGATGCATTTCTAATGGGTATCCCAAAACATATGATTTTACAGAGAAATAAGCAAGACATCGCAAGAAATTAGCAACATATTGAAAGTGTTCTGTCCTTATTAGTATTTGTAGGGTGGCTTTCAAATGTTGCCAGGGTATCATAGTAGTTAAATTTATTGGCTTTTTCTTTGGAACTATAACTCTCAAGCATTTAATCTGAAAACAGAAAGCTTAAAGTGCTCCTTGTTGCGTGAAGGCTGTCAAACAATTCTGCCTCTCTCGAACAAACACGTAAATCTAGTCTGCTTTTCGCAAACATGGTATGCTCTCATTACTCCCGAAGAGTCTTCTGATTACTCTGATTATTGCAGCCTATTTGAAGCTGATTATTTTCCTCCCCATACTAAAATATCATGCATTTTAATTAATATTTACAACGAATACGTATTGGCACTATGAACCTGTGTTGTTTACGTTACAGATATTATTTTTATTTGGTACCTGAAAAGATTTTATGCAGTGTTAATAATGATTTGAAATAGTGCATAGAACAAGATTTACGTATGCTACAAGCAAAAATTTCGAAGGCAGATGCAACGAATTATACTTAAATTACACTAGTGGCGATGATAAGATCTAATTCTGCTATGAATCATCTCTGGAGACTGCTAGAAGCTATCTAAGAACCAGTGGTAAAAGCTAAAGCTCCTAAAGACCTAAACCCACGCTGTGGTACAAGCCCAAGATGTCATATAGCCCATACTAACAACAGGTAAATGTACAACAACACCTTTTTGCAGGCTGTGCTAAAGAAGCATGTGGTGTCAGTTTAGCTTACTAAATGACCCAGAACTCTTTCATTTTGGCATTTTCAAACAATCTCTTCAAAAGCCACAGGTAATCTTGAAACAGATTTCGATATAGAGCCTCCATGGGTTGAGAGAATGAAAATTTGTTCAAACGGTCCAGGTCACATGACCAACATGGCCTCTATGTCCATATATGGTAACAAGAGCTCCGCAAACGGGGCAATATACGCCCGTTACTGATTGTTTGCACCGTTTCATCCATGTCTACATTTCTATTAAGTTTATCAAGATATTCCAAACATTAGGGCTCTCAAAAGAAAACCTTAAAGAATAATCAAAGGGATGTAACTTAAAAAAGAAAATAAGGAAGAGGAAGCAATTATTTTTAATTAGACATACTGTCTCAACCTATTACACATTGCTATAAAGTTTCGTCAAGATATTCCATACGGTTACCTAGTAATGACTTGCCCAAGAATAGTCATAGAAATTAATCAAACGGATGTAACTCCATAAATAAGGAAGGGGGAGCAATTATTCTTATATAAAACACATAGCCTCAACCTAATACACGTTGCTATAAATTTCAATCAAGATATTTTGTATGGTTGCCTACTTACAGCTTGCAGACGAATAGCCTTAGAAAAATATTCAAAGGGAGGTTACTCCAAAAATAAGTAAGGGGAGGCGCCTTAATCGTTCTTATATGTGGCATATCGTGTCAACCTAATATACATTACTATTAAGTTTCAACACAATACAGTCCAAAGGGTTAGTTAGATATGAGGTGTACAAATATAGTCTAACAAAATAATCTAAGGGAGGTAACTCAAAAACTAAGTAAAAGGAGTACCCATTCTTGTATGAGACACGTTGTCTTAACCTCATATACATTGTTATAAAGTTTCATCATGATATTCCAAAGAGTAACCAAGTAAGGGAATGCTAAAGAATTGCCATACAAACTACCATAGACGAGTTTTTTCAAAGGGCTGTAACTCCGCTAAAATCAGCGGAGCAAAATTTCCATATAACATGCGCTACTCCACATCGTAGTCTTACTATTTACAAAGTTTCAGCTTAATTGGATGAAAACTATAGGAGGAGTTATCCGGAAACGAACACCCCAAAAATTCTAAGTAAAGGGCTGTAACTCCGTTAAAAAACTTTTGAGCGTAACCTCGAAACGATATGCGCTGGTCCACCTCATAGTCTTACTAAATACCAAGTTTCAGCTCGATCGGATGTAAACTGTAGGAGGAGTTATCCGGCAATGAAAAGTTTACGCCGGACGGACGGACAGACGGACGGACGGACACCAGCGCCATAACATAATACGTCCCGTTTTTCAAACGGGCGTATAAAAAAACTTTAAAAATCTTATTCAGCAGAACCAGTTGACCGAAGGCCTTGAAACTAGGTATGTTGCATTGGGTACTCCAGTGCTATCAAGATTGTTCAAATTATGACCTTGGGCAGGGTGCCTACTGGTCAGGGAAAAGTCAGGGAAATTTGAATTTTCTTCAAGGTCAGGGAAAAGTCAGGGAATTTTGAAAAAATGGTCAGGGAAATCTTAAAATGCTAAAAAGTCAGGGAAAATCCTGGGTATTTTATACTTTCTGGACATAACCTGAATTTTGATGGTTTAAGTCTCTTTAGATAGTTCTATATTGTGCTTTTTCAAAACTGCATTTCTGGAACAAGTGAATTTGCCGAGTTTGTATTGTTGCAAGCTTTTCAAAGCTTTGAAATATATCTGCAGTTTTGCTGATTTTTCTGCATCCCAAAACAGGTACTTCACGTGCAAAACATAATGCTGAAATGGAAGGTCGTGACGGTTAATTAATGACATTTTGGTCAGGGAAAAACCAAATTTAGTGAGGGAAAAGTCAGGGAAAACTCAGGGAACTTTGTTTCCAACTTTGTTTCCAACAAAGAGTGGGCACCCTGTTAGTTGACCTTGACTTGTTCTACGGCTAGGTCAGATATGGGAAAATGCTAAAACATAAGATTTCATAAAAAGTTTTGAAGTTTTAAACATATTTCATATAGAGCCTCCAGGGGTTGATTGAACAAAATATTTTTCAAACGGTCCAGGTCACATGACCAACATGGCCGCCATACGCGTTTATGGTACAGACCTTTTATATTTTTCTTCTCCAGAACCAATACACCTATGGTCTTGAAACTTGGTATGTAGCATGGAGTACTAAAGCACTACCAAGACAGTTCAAATGAAGATCTTGGGCGTACCTTGACCTTTTTTGCAGCATGGTCAACTAAGGGAAAATGCTAGAACATAAGATTTCATGGAACGTTTTGAAGAATTTGGCCTAAAAAATGGTATATACAGTTTTCTTAATGAGTACATTAAGATTTATTAGTACAAGAGGTCATGGTCATTCTTTGACTTTTGACCCAAGACTCATATTTTGACGATTTCAGACATAAGAAAAAGCCACTCTGCCATTGCTCAGGTGAGCGATTCAGGGCCTCATGGCCCTCTTGTTAAATGTGGAAGCGAATTTTCCGCTTTAGCTTATCATATCCATCCCACACTCACATCGCAGGAGACTACTGCAGTACTATGTATACTCTTCCCATTACGCATAACCCCATCCCTCTCTTTTTAAGCACAACACAAGGGCTTGTTACGGTGCTGACAACATCTCCACCAACACCTACTCCCATTTTTGTAATGTTAAAAATGTATCAAAGCTTTCCTAAGGCACACTTAATGCATATATATGTACGTTTGGATCATGGAGTTTTCCAAGATTAGTTACACATGTAGCACCGCCAATGAATCCTACTTTTGATTTTATTCGAAAATTAAAATCCTTTCAGCATTTGACTATTTACTGAATGCTAGATATTTGAAATATTTCAAAAGTACAACTTCGTCTTTTCTACAATTCTTATTATAAACAAATTCTTATTTATCGAATGCTTTACCACTCAAAATTTTCATTTACTGTAGCACGCCTACCAATCGCTCTCATGCGAAACCACGGTTCAGAACGCCAATCCATGAGAGGAGTTTCCGGTTCTGCATGAGGGGAGCCAAAAGCGTAAACAAATTTGACATCGGAACAAGGTTTGAGGTATTTATTTTCTCTGAAAAGTATTTATGCAAAATATAAAAATGCTGTTTTGTCACATATACATTGGTTCTTCGGCACATGAAAGGATTAGGCACATGGCCTTGCATTTTTCCAGATATGCATTTAGTACAGCGGAGCATGTGTTCAAGATCAATCTCGGCGATATATACATGTAGGGAAAAGTCGCATTCTCTTGCTTGATTTTGAGTCTCTGACCTTGTCAGTCGCAAAGAAGTGAACAAAATTACTGTATGGGTGAAACCGAACGTTGAAAGTAAGCTTTCCGTGATGGACAGTTTAGAATTTAGAATATATACGCAAAAACTTGGCATCGTCAGCCCGGTTCCGCATGAGATAATATAAAATATAAGGGATTTTTATCAAACACAAAAACAGCATCAGAGCAATAATTGGATCAAAACTTACTTGAATTCATTGATATATCATTATGTTATACATTGCAGATGACTTTCTGGCCGTTTTAATCCCCGTTTGTCTGCTTTTGAGGCATGCAATGGGGTTTGAAAGAGGGTTTGCAAAAGGTCATAAAAGACAAACGGGGAATACAAACAGCCAGAAAGTCATCTGCAATGTATAAAATAATGATTTATCACAGACCTCATGTTAGTTGTGATCAAATTATTGTTCAGAATCTGTTTTTGTGTTTGATAAAAATTCCTTATATTTTCTATTATCTCATGCGGAACCAGGCTGACGATGCCAAGTGTTTGCGTATATTTTCTAAATTCTAAATTTTCCATCACGATAAACTTACTTCCAACGTTCGGTTTCACCCATACAGTAGTTCTGTTCACTTCTTTGCGACTGCCAAGGTCAGAGACTCAAAATCAAGCAAGAGAATGCGACTTTTCCCTACATGTATATATCGCCGAGATTGATCTTGAACACATGCTCCGTCGTACTAAATGCATATCTGGAAAAATGCAAGACCATGTGCCTAATCCTTTCATGTGCCGAAGAATCAATGTATATGTGACAAAATAGCATTTTTATATTTTGCATAAATAGTTTTCAGAGAAAGTAAATACCTCAAACCTTGTGCCGATGTCAAATTTGTTTACGCTTTTGGCTCCCCTCATGCAGATCCGGAAACTCCTCTCATGGATTGGCGTTCTGAACCGTGGTTTCGCATGAGAGCGATTGGTAGGCGTGTGTAGGAAACTGATATTAAAAAATAGATATATTTCATTATTTAGTAAACTTACCTGGACAACTTATACTCACGACTGATGTTCAACAACAGATATCCTACACAAACAAAGTAATATATAACCAACATCATTTTTTCTAAGTAAAATGATTCGACGTTTTCCCATTAAGTAAAGATATTACTGGAAATATACTTGGTCTTCTCATAATAAACCTCTATCAGTTTTTCGAAACTCTGTGATATATAGAGGATATTTTCTTTTTTGAGGTGAATACCAAATGTAGCTGAAAATATCACCAATTCACGAGTGCGGAGAACGAGTGAAAATGCTGATATTTTCAACACATGAGATGAAATATAATTCGTATTTACCGAACAAAAAATCTTCTTTTTTTTTTTTTTTTTTTTTTTTTTTTTGTCGTTATAGAGAATTTCAGATATCAGCCAGCTGCAAGAAAAAAAAAAGAAAAAAAAGAAAGATAAAAAGAAATCCTAGTCTTCTAGTCTTTTCTCATTACTTTTGCTTGTCTCAGCGCGTTTAGTGGCCAAGCACAGTTTGCACTTAGAAAATGTTTATATTGCCTTTTTATTGAATGAATAAAGGGTTATCGGCGATTTAAGAAAGACTCTTGCAGTCGCGGTTTGAAACTGTGAAAATGAAACGATATCATGTCACTAGTGACTAATATCACTTTTATTCTTCAGAGATACTAGAAAAGAGCCCGCGCAAGCGCGGCAATATTTCATGATGGTCAGGTTTATATAAAAAAGCGAGTTTTAATTTTTCAATGTAAATGGCCTTAGGCCCAGTTGAAGATATAACCTTTACCATAAATACTCACTAAAGCTTCATTTACCTAATTAGTTGTCTGCATCTACAAACTTTCAGGTAGCAATCTGCATTGTTTCTAAAAAAAAATCAACTTTTTTCACTTTTTCCTATAGAAAAACCTAAGTGACTCATACAGATCAAGGTCATCCCAGGGTCATCATTTATATAAATTTTGTTGAGCTTTTGAGTCCTTGATGCGACATGCTAAGTTTCAAGATTATAGGATTTGTGGTTCTGGGGGAGAATTTGTTGATTTGATGCTTAACGTACACGGTAAACAGCTAAGGTCATGTCGGGACGGTCAGTTAACCTAACCACACTATTCCTGGGCAGGCCTAGACCTCCTAAGCGGTTAACCACTACTAAGTGCACATACTTTCGCCAGTAACTGACAACTGCCCTTCTTGAATCAGCGGAAGGAGAAACGAAAGTATGTGGCCAGACCGGGTTTCGAACCCAAGACCTCTGACTTATGAGTCAGGTGCCCTACCGATTGCGCTACGCGGCCCGGTGTGGTTCTGGGGGAGAAGATTATTGATTTTTTTTTTACCATAATAAATGTTTGCCATCTTGGTTATGTGACCTGTCCTGGGTATTTTTTTTCTGGAAAAATTGGGTCCTGGAACGTTTTGGGGGAAAATATTCAAGCCCTCTGAAGACTAAAGGCTTATTTAGCTTCGTTGAATCATTGAAATTGATTTGTCTGCTTCGCTGGAAAAAATGCCCTTTCTTACCTGGCGCATGTGTGTTAACCTTAGACATTTTTAATTTTTGTCTTTTCGAAAGTTCAGTTCAGTTTGAATTCTCCTAACGACGTTCCCCAAGTGGCTCAGCGGTACGTAACCATAGCCGCACGCACTTGGCGCCGTGTGTCCGTCAAACTTTTCGAAAGACCATGTGCATTGAGCTTTATTCTTCAATGGGCGAGTTCGATTGGCTACTCGTATTGACTATCGTTCTGGAAGAAAATGGGTCGTTTCGAGCCAGGGCCGTCGGGACTATGACCATTTAGTTCTTCATCCGTGTAGACATATGAGCAAAAAATACAAAAATAAATCGTTATTTATGGGGAATGACGTACGTTCATGGGTCGGATTTTTGCATTAGAACCTGCTAAATTTGGACTTGCTAAGCAGCGAGCCGGTATAACGACGCAGAACCGAAACGACCTGATTAATTTAAAACGTGTATTAGAGTACACGATAATTTCACTCGAACGCACCCATTGTTGACAAAAAAAAATCGACCAATAGTCGAAGTTTCTAGAAAAATACTTGGGAGAATTTAAAATGAAAGACGAATTTAATTCCCAAATTCTTTAAATCTACGTGAAACTAAAACACACGCTAACCGAAATTATCAATGATATCAATATGCGAAAGAACCAGTATAGAAATTACGCTTGAAAATGCCACCAATTTTGCAGTTTATGCGTTACTTCGTTTATTTAGTATTATAGATACATTGAATTCACTGCTAAGTATAAAATAAATCGCGTCTATATTACTGGAAATACGACAGGAAGTCAACGTGTTCTGTCACAAAACTATCGCTAAATAAGTTGATATATGGTGGACAAAATACAATGAATTGCAAATAAGATATATGTCTTTTTATACTCTTAAACTGCGATCATCAAATGACAACAATGCGAAAACATATTAGATGACGTGATTTATTTATTTATTGTGCATTCAAAATTAAAAGTTATGTACATGGGATATCTGTGGTTTTGGGTAATATTAATGATCAGAGTTACGACATGTGTAAACACTGAAGACGCTTTTGCTGTTGTTTGCTAATGTTTTATAGCTTTACATCCACAGTAAACAGATATGGTCATGTCGGGACGGTCACTTAATCTAACCACAGGCTTAGACCTCCTAAGCGGTTTACCAGTACTAAGTGTGCACACTCTCACCAGTAACTGACAACTGTCCTTCTTGAATCATTGGAAAGGGAAGAATTAATCTCCACGAAAGTAAGTGGCCGAACCGAGTATCGAACACAGAACCTCTTGCTCGCGAGTCAGACGCGCTCCTGACTGCGCTACGTGGCCCGGCTGTTTCACGAACAAATCAGTTAAAAATAGATTCAGATTAAGCTTCAGTCTAAGAGTTGTGTCAACAGCCATAATAAATGCGCCGCAACACGACAAAACCAACAAAGTAGCATGTGAGCCCAGTGAAGACTCACATCAGCCTATGCATCCGCCCAGTTTGATCAGACTCTTCGCTGTCGGCATGGAACTAGCTACTCTTTAAGAGAGTTTAGGTGCCAGAGCAGACAATAACTAGTTGTTTTTCAAGCTTATGTTGTAGTTCTAGTTAAGGAGGCGTCACTTAAGTCACACATACGAGTACAAGTAAAGGGTAAGCTCCAATGCATTTTATATTCTCATATGTATTTTCTCAAATATACAAAAAAATTGCTTGTTGCTAGGATCTCTCCTTCTCCTTAAGTGCACAATGAAGACTGATCAGAGGTGGCGGGCGCCAAGGCTGATCTGAGTTTTCGATGGGCGCACATGCCACTTTTTTGACGCCCGACGTAGGGGGACTATAGAAATGACCTTCGCCCGTCTGTGCGTGCGTCCGAGTGTCCCACGTCAAGGCGTCCGTGTGTCCATTCATCCCAAATTTTGTGTGCGCATCTCCTCCTGGACGCCTCATCCGATTTGAAGCGGGCATTTTTTATTCTTTTTGTAAATGTTTTTGAAGAAAACAAATGAAAGAATAGAACTAATCTGAAAATGTAGGAGTAATGGGGAGGGTTGGGCTGTGGTTCTTCCCAGAAGCTGAGACATATTTTTAATGAAGACTGATGGAAGAATTTTAACTCCCCCTGTATGCCTAAAAGATATATCAGTAGATCACAAAAAAATATTCTGAGCCCCCCCCCCTCCCCACCCACCCACCCACACACAATGTACTCCTCAACAACCCCCTCCTCAACATACACCTGGTAATAAATGACGTATCCAGTTTGAATATCGGTTATAATAAAGAATTACGCGATTTGTATCGAAACTTTCCGACTGCCTTCCCATCAGCAACTTATGTTATATACATGTATTAGTGACCGTTCCAAGGAGGTCACTGATGAGGCTTGATTAGCCGAAACTCCGGAGTATGGCCCATGTTTATTCATTCGAATGTGTTCTCCGCTCTTGAAGGAACTATTTTAGATTTTTTCTTTTGATGTGTTTCCTCAATGTAACATGTTATGTCCACTTGTTTAGTATTTCTAGCAATATGGTCACCTGAATAATTCTTTCTGCTTTGTTATATTTTGCAATTTAAAATAGAAAATAGGTACAATATATGTTGCTGCTGTTTTATATTGAGGTAGCGGAACGACCACCTGTTTGGGGAAGAGCTGTTCATTCGGTTTCTTGAACTTTTGTCAATGTGTGTGTGTGTGTGTGTGTGTGTGTGTGTGTGTGTGTGTGTGTTTCTTTTGGTTTTGAAAGCGGGATGTTGTTCATTTTGTTTACATTCTATTACAGCTGCTTACCATGGTTCTTGTTGAACAAGGATCTTGGTTTGGTTAAAACGATATTTTACTAACTATGGATTACATAAAATATACTACCATACAATTTTAAAAGTAATAGGATTTGAAGTAAGCATAATGCTTATATATAAAGTCATTTCCTGAAAGACTTTATAGGAACGAACTTGGTTTCTCCATTTTAATACTCGATTGTAGGGTTTACTATATGTAGGTCTCTTGATACCGGTTCAGAGGGCTGTGGATGGTGCCAGATAAGGCAAAACAGCCACCTTTCTTTCTTTCTTCTGGATTAGATGACTTTCGGCAAGTGAATCCTGCTCTGGATCTCTGTAAGATAGCATGAATTACAGCAACAGTTTTGTTCAGAACTTTCCATGAGTGGAGATGAAAGGATATAGCAGTGTGGCAGTTTTTGCTGCATAGGGTTATACCAAGTTAAGTCGAGTTATACACTTACTCCGTCGTCACTTATTTTTGCCATTCGATGTATAGTGTATGTTAAGATACTGGCTCTATTGTCCACGTTTCCAGAAAAAGAAGGCCTTGGTGATGATAATGAACACCAACTCTCTCTCTCTCTCTCTCTCTCTCTCTCTCTCTCTCTCTCTCTCCCTGGGGTGTATGTATGTGCGTGGGGCGGGGGGCGTGAAATATTCACGCATTGACATTGTTTGTATTGCTTTTCAGACTTAGAACTTCAGTTTCGAAAAATGAAGGGGGAGAGATGCCAAAAATAAGAAACTTTACCAGCAAGACACAGTTCATAGGTTTTTAACTATTTACGCATTGCCATCTTGCTTTTCAGAATCAGATCTAGTTACACTTTAGTACGAGAAGCAAGACACAGATTTCATATTGCAAAGTTATTTATGCATTACCATTGTTTGTTTTCCGTTTCAGGGTCATGCCTATGCGTCCATAGAAGGAGAGACGTTAGCAACTAGCTTGTTTTGTATAGGAAAATACATACCGGTATGAGAATATAAAATGCATTGGAGCTTACCCTTTACTTGTACTCGTAAGTGTGACTTAAGTGACGCCTCCTTAACTAGAACTAGAACATAAGCTTGTAAAACAGCTAGTTATTGTCTGCTCTGGCACCAAAACTCTCTTGGCGCTCTTTAAGCTTTTAAGTGTCATCTAGTTGCCTACAAACCCGTTGCCTTTGTTGTTACCCCACTTCCAACCCCCAATCCCCACTCCCAACTCCCCAGCAACCCTTCACACACACACCGTATCACCTATTTGATGTCAGACTGACCTCAAGCAAACCTATATGAATATGAAACACAAAGAACATTTACTCATTCTGACAGTTTTTATTCATGCAGATCAACGATCTCTTTATCTTTTATTTTTTCATTCATGCATTTTTCTGCTTATGGCAATCCAGAAACCTGGTGTTGAATACAATATAAAGTAAAAAGATTGCAATGATCAGAAATTAATACAATCAAATCCCACATTCCGCTCTCAAAATCAATAGGGAACGAAGCACACACACACACGCGGAAAAATTGACACAAGTTCACGAAAGACACACACGGTAATCCGAATGAGCAGCTCTTTCCCAAACAGGTGGTCACTCATCTACCCTAATCAAAAACAGCATCAACATCTATTTTTTTCTACAGCAGTTTTGCTGTTGCCAAGGCACCTGATGAGCTGACAACACAAACACAAGCATTAAATTTACTTGCGAAAGAAATCATCTGCTTAACATTACTTTATAGACAATTGTATACTGTCCTACTAGCAAATTCATGAAAAATATCTTTTTTTTTATATATATAAAGCAGCATTGTTTTTTTTTTTTTTTTTTTTTGTAAATGTCTCTGAATTTTAAGTTTGAAAATTGTAGCGTAAATGTCTCTGAATTTTAAGTTTGAAAATTGTAGCGTAATGGGGGGGGGGGGGGGGGGGTCTGGGAGCAAAGCAAGCCCCCAGAAGCTGAGACATTTTTTGAAAATGAGGCTGATGGAAGAATTCTGCCCCCCCGCACCCCCCCCCCCCTTTCCCCCAGCTTAAAAAAATATATAACCCCCTCCTCCCTTGTACCTGCTCCAAGGCTTATTGGTTTCCGACCCCCAGTACATCACCAAAAAAATTCTACCACCCACCCCTCCCCAACTAAATGTACCCCCCCCAACAATAATAATAATAATAATAATGACTTTATTTATAGAGGAGGCCCAGTTGGACATATATCCAATCTTCCCTGTGTCCTCATTTGAAACATACATTTTTACAATATTTACAGATACAATATCCAACAACATAGAACATGCCTATACTGTAAACTGAAGGTGAGTAGATACACTTTCAGGGAAAGCAACTCTGCAGTTTTCCAATTTGCCTCCATTCTCCCCAGGGATCAGCTCCCAAAGGAAAGTGTTTGCTCCCCATGGGGAGCTAATCCCACCATAGAAGGGAGGAAAATAGGAAGTCCCCTAAGGCCTGGGAAGCAAACAGGAAGTATCAAAAGTTGTTCCCCTTTGTAAAATGGCTGAAAACATGGATTTGCATCCATTCACCCTCAAACATTGCATATGCATCAAACCTTTAGTATCTGGTTCCAAACATTCAATAGATCAACTTCCGTATATCCAACATTCAGCTAGACTTTTGGACATCCGAAACCTGACCCATTGGAGCCTAATCCTGGTTATTCGTGATTCACTTCATGGACCACCTGTTAATAAATGACTCGTCCCTTACGCTACAGTATAGTCTTATCATATATGACCTACATGATTAGCGTAGCCATCAGTCTGGGGACATATGGATTTCCATCACGCATATTTGTGATGGTAAACCATGCACTTCAAATGAACTGACACGATGGCTTACCATAACATAATTACTGAAATTTTTACCACAAGATATCACTACATGTCCGAAGGAAGAAACGTGATGGAAAGCCATAACGTTGATTTCTTCTGGTGTTATGGCTGACCATAACAAAGGCGAAAAACCCCAAATACTTTTCCGTCGAGTAACTGGTGCAAAAACTTGAGTAACTCGTATAGTAGGCATCCGTTACAAAAAAGCAAGCATTGTAGACAGTTTTGATCGTAATACTTTATAAAAAATAGAAAGTAAACTTGTTTTTCTTGGAAATAAAACAAGTCAAATGCATAGCAATATTTGCCTATTTTACCATAATTCTGCAGTAATAACCAAATACTGACTGTTTATACTGAGAATAGTTCAGGGCTTGACCAAATATCAATTTCCAGTGTAGACAGGTCATACTGAACACTGCCAGTAGGTTAAATTGCCATTTTAATGAGTTAGACTGAAAAATGTTATGAGTTATGACTGACCATCACAAATGTGAGTGGTGGAAAACCGTAACTCCCCAGACTGGCCATAGCGTGTATAACTACCACACTAGCGGCCCATTGACAAAACACGGACCAGTCACGGACTCACGGACCAATAGAAAATTAATATGGAATTTAGTCCGTGAAAAGTTAGTTAACCTTAAATTAGTCCGTAAATTGGTCAGCTATCTCAATGAACAAATTATGAGGCTGAAAGGTGGGGTGGGTGTAGTCCATGATCCGTAAATTGGTACGTTGATATCTATGGCGACGTCTCGACGCAACGTTATTCACGGTTCAGGTCCGTGACTGTCCGGGAAAACCGTAACTCCCCAGACTGGCCATAGCGTGTATAACTACCACTAGCGACAGTCCCGCGTTTAGGCACACCGAGACCAACACGACTTTTGTGTCACTAGTATCATGAAAAAAAAAAAAAAAAAAAAAAAAATGGCCTCCAACAAAAAATGTCCTCATACAAGACGTGCAAAAAATAACGATTTAAAGTATTTATATTTAACTGTGGACAGTGATGAAGAAGATGCATACAATCGAAAGTTGTCTCAAACATCTGCACTGAAAACTGACCAGCCAGATCGAGTTACGACTTCAATAAGCTCGGCCAAACCTGAGAAACAAAAGTCTGCCTCTTATGTTGTTCTAGGACTAGAACTGATATTTGACTGCATATCAGTTCTAGGTCATTTGGGCTGAAAAATGAACAAAATGCCAGAGTGGCATTTTTGCAAAATTGCCACTAAACTACAAACCTGACTTCATTTAGACATTTTTCTTGTGGTTCAAGAATAATTTTTCTTTCGGAGCATAAATATTAGACCACCTCCTCTCATTTCAGATGTGTTTTATAAAGTTTTTTTCTTCATTTCCTGATTTCAAAACAGATTTGACAAACTCGGGCTTTCCATGGGGGAATTAGTTGGGTAAAATCCCATACCAGAGCAGAACTGGTCATACTAAATACCACAAGGCGGGGTACAGGTCTACCTTGTGCTATCATAGCACAAGGTGGAAGTTACATATGATGACCACAATGTATAATGAAATAATTAAGCGCTAAATTAAATATATATGTGCAAACAGCTGAAAACAGACAGAGGTTTATCTATCTATCTATCTATCTATCACGTTGTGTGCAGGTGTTAAATTTATAATCTAGCATAGAAAAAGATATGACAAGAAGCAAATCCCAGATATGCTCAAACACATACCTCTGGTATGGCCGGGTAGTATGGAGCCCTGCAGTACATTCCACTGTACTGTAGTACAGAGGTCTGCCTGCACTTCTTCTTCTCCTCTGGCATTTGACTTTGGAACCAGCTTTCAGAGTTCCCTGCCATGTCAGAGACCCATGAGGGCTTCAGGAGAGATGTATCACAATACTTCACTGAGGAGCTGTCTATAGAGCTTTTCACTTGGGGTAGGGGGAGGGCATGCAGAGAGGAGGGGGTAAATACTTGGACGTCAGCATATGAACCAAATAAAGCTCTAATTCCAACCGATACCTACTGATGCTAATCTGACTTGGTGGGAGAATCCAAAAGCAGGAATGCCCGCCAGACTGTTAGTGATGCGGTATACCATCACTATGGATTCTTCTCAGTTGTTAGAGTGTTTGCCAGCTGATGACCTCTATAATTTGGGAGGTTCTATTTGCTATGTGATAGTTGAGATCGATGAGATGCAGTGTGGCTTCATGCCTGGCCGTGGCACTACTGATGCAATTTTTATTGTACGTCAGCTACAGGAGAAGCACTTGGCTACTAACGAGCTGCTCTACATGGCCTTTGTGGACCTGTAGAAAGCATTCGATCGTGTGCCACGGGATGTCATCTGGTGGGCAATGCGCAAACTAGGAATTGACGAGTGGCTGGTGCGCTTGGTCCAGTCCATGTACCAGGATGTGAGAAGCAGGGTAAGAGTTGGCGATGGGTACAGTGAGGAGTTTGGTGTTGGAGTGGGTGTTCATCAGGGCTCTGTACTTAGCCCGCTACTCTTCATCATTGTGTTAGAGGCTCTATCCAGGGAGTTTCGCACAGGCTGTCCATGGGAGCTGTTGTATGCAGACGACCTGATGATCAGTGCTGAGTCTATGGAGGAACTGCTAGTAAAGGTGCAGACATTGAAGTCAGAGATGGAGAAAAAGAGCCTACGTGTGAACATGGGGAAGACAAAGATTCTGGTGTCTGGCATTAATCTGGACGTGCTGAAGAAATCTGGAAAGGACCCTTGTGGTGTCTGTCAGACAGGAGTAGGTAGCAATGCAATCTTCTGTGGTGGCTGCAAGCGCTGGGTGCATAAGAAATGCAGTGGCATTAAGGGACCCTTGCGCCCTGACCCTGAGTTCAGGTGCGCCCGATGCCTTGGGACTGCTCGGGCCATTGATGAAAGAGAAAATACAGAGGTTGAGGTTGGAAACGAAAAGCTTGAAGTTGTCCCAGAGTTCTGCTACCTTGGAGACATGCTGTCTGCAGGAGGTGGCGGCGAGCTAGCTGTGATCACACGCTGCAAATGTGCATGGGGCAAGTTCCGGCAATTGCTTCCCCTTCTCACAATCTGCCACTTCTGACCAGAGGTCAGGTGTACTCAACATGCGTGAGGAGTGTGATGCTGCATGCAGCAGAGACTTGGGCCATGAAGATGGATACACTGAACCGTCTCCGGTGCAATGACCGTGCCATGATCTGTTGGATCTGCAATGTCAAGGCAAAGGACGAAGTTAGCTCAGACTCCCTTCTCACAAAGCTTGGCATCCAGGACTTAGATGTGGTGCTCCGAACCAGTGGGATGAGATGGTTTGGACATGTAGAGCGCAGCACAGGCTGGATTGCAGAAGTACGCAAGCTGAATGTGGTTGCACAGAAAAGACCGGGCAGGCCAAGAAAAACATGGGATGAAGTGCTTATGAACGACAGAAAGAAGCTATGTATGGATTCCGCTGACCCTCAGAATCGTTCTGAGTGGAGAGGACGCCTTCGAAGAAACTTGTCAAACAAGCCCAACCCTCGGTAGAGGAAAACAGGGCTTTAAAATGGATATGATGATGATGATGATGATAGTCACCTTAGACAAATCTGGCTGCTCTAGGTTGTACTACCTCAAACTGTTGGATACATGATGTGGTATAGGTATCGTGCTGAAGTGGCATACTCGATGATGGGTCTGTCTACAGCCTTGTGGCTCTTGATAGCCTCCTATACCTCAAGATCTCAAGTCTAGCTGACACATCAACGCTGCAGAGGGACTTGGAGTGGGAACAGGACTGACAGATGTCATTCAATCCCAGCAAATGCGAATTGGTCAGGGTGACCAAAAGGAGAAATCCAATCGAAGCCGCTTACAAGATCCATGGCCATGACCTAACAATCTCCGAGACTGGGAAGTATTTGGGCGTTGCCATTTCGGAGGATCTCTCATGGAAGGCTCATGTGGATTCTACCACTAAGAAAGTGAACAACAGCCTAGCCTTCCTGAGAAGAAACCTTTCCAGTTGTCCCCAGGATGTAAAAGCCCAGTGCTACAAGACATTGGTCCGGCCTGTCATTGACTACGCCACATCAGCATGGGATCCACACACCACATCATGCAGACAGCAGTTGGAGGCGGTACAACGACGAGCTGCCCGGTTTGTAAATGGAGACTACCCTACCACAAGTAGCACCTCCCAGATGATACAGAACCTTGGCTGGCAACCGCTCCAACAGAGGCGCCAAGATGCCAAGCTCATCATGATGTACCGCATCACCTATTGACTAGTGGACATCCCTGCCTCCAGATTCTTACATCCAACTGGGACATGTACAAGAGGGTAGGCCCTTCGATATCAGGTACCGTGCTGCATGACAGACGTCTTCCTGCACTCCTTCTTTCCCGCGGGCATTAAACTTTTGAACAGCCTACCAGAGTATATCCCCATGTCAGAGACCCTTGAGGGCTTCAAGAGGGGTCTGGCAAGTCTCCATTAGCCCGTAAAGAACTGTTTTTACAGATTTTAATCAGCAACAGTTGTTTTATCGTCACTTGTTCGTGCCTCACCTCAGCCTTGTACATAGTTCAAGTAGACAATGCTCCAGAGTGGGCCCTGTACGGGTCCGTGGAAACACCCCAAACCACCCCAAACCTCTACCAAACCACCCCAAACCAGCCTCCCCAGATTCACATCTGCCCCCTGTCCCCTCCACACACACACCAACACTGCTCCCACCCATCCCAAACAGTATCTATATAGATTCAAAATAAAAAGAACACTTCAATAAGTGATTGCCCATGTACATATGTATCTCTTTTAATAACTTCTTAAGGTGGTGATTATCACTGATTTGGGGCAAAGACAAAAATCTGCATAAAATGCTGAAAATACAACGGATCTTCCCAAAACTTAGCAGATGCCTTCTTCATGTTGTTTCTCACAATTCAGAATCCTCAAATGCAGGACTTATTGATGTTAAAAGGGATTTATATAAGAGAAGATCAAAGGGTAATTTTGTGCGAATAAATCTAAAAAATGACCATCATTATTGAAAATGTAACTAGGTCTGAACTTAAATTAATGTATTATGAAGAGCGTCCTAGCAATTATTTTTTCCATTTTTGCTGCGCGTTATCAGGCTGCGCAGATAAAAAAAAGGTGTGGCCTGTGTCCAAATTATTTGTCTTAAAATACACAGTAGAGTCTATTTTCATGATTTTCGAGGTTGAATAATTACAATAACACGCCTGGTTTGGTCATTGTAATGTAATATTTATACTGTGAGTATCATATAGGTATAACTGACCTACCTGTATTAATGAATGCAATCACTATACATGCACTTATATACATGGTCAGACATTTGAGAAAAAGCTACTGTTTTTATCTGGCCTACCTTACAATTTGAGAAAGAGTTGGAACAAATAATTGCTAGGACGCTCTTTTTAATGGATTAATTTAAGTTCAGACCTATTTACGTTTTCAATAATGATGGTCATTTTTTAGATTTATTCGCACAAAATTACCCTTTGATCTTTTCATATAAAAACACTTTTCTAAACAGCATGTCCCTCTATTTTGTATTCTAAACTGTAGAAAACAACAAAAATAAGAAGTCTGGTAACTTTCAGGGAGATACGATAATTTTTTATGGTTTTATTGAGATTTTTGTATATACCACAAATCACCACCTTAAATATTAACAAAAAAAATTATAATCTCAGTATAATAATAAAGCAAATTGTGCGGGGGGGGGGGAGGGGGGGGGGGAGGTGGCGACCATTTATACCACCCTCAACCAGCCACCCTGGGTACAAACTAGAACCCCAGCCCTCGTGCAGTGACATGCTTATTTAAAGTAAGAAGGGTGCGGATTGAAGGAAAAAACTAATTGACCTCAAATGTTGGTGTCTTGGTGGGGGGAGGGGGGTGGGGTTCTAGTTTGTATCCAGGGAGGCTGGTTTGGGGTAGTATGAAAGTGGTTTGGGGTATTTTGGGGTGGTTTGGGGTGTTTCCACGGACCGGCCCTGTACTGTACGGCTGTACGGGAAGAAGGAGAAGATTGTTGAGACTCCACATTCTAAGTAAATAAGTTAAATTTATTATCAATTTTACGATCAAAAGACTCATTAAAATACTCTTAGTCATCTAAAAATATGAAATAGTATGCTACAAATGATTCCCCCTCCCTCCTCCTCGACTCCCCCGGTAACACCACCAACCCTCCCACATCCACTGTCTGTTTATGTAATTCCAGGTGCCCTTGCATTTAGTAATATTTCTTAGTACTGGAAATGTAATACAGGTATTTCTTTAGATGTCTTTGTGGTGTTTCAGCAGTGTTTAGTAGGACCCAAGTTGGGTACTGGATTTTACCTAGCACGGATTTTTCGAGCGTATTTCCTACTCAACCAGGGCCCAATTTAATGGAGAATAAACAAACAGCTGTCAGAAGCATATATCTTTTTACTTTGACTGCATACTGCTTTGTGGTGTATTGATGCTTTGATATTTTATAATGAGTGCAAAATATAGAGGAATAACTTAATGGTGGACTAAAATTTGTATGGAAAAAAACTTCAGAAAAAGGTAAAATTTTGTCGCGACTTTTGTCTGCCCATATTGTTAAAAATCTGAACGGTTAAACTTACAGCTCTAAAGGGTCCATCAGAGTATAAAAAACCCTTTAGAGCTGTAATTTACATCTACCTCTTATGATGAGGGGCTTTACAGAACGGACACTGACGCTCGTTCACCAGAACAAATTCATAAAGAAGAAAGACGATTATATGAAGGTCCAAGATTCGATTACCTAGATGTTCTGGTTGGGTTTTCATCTATAGCCTTCTTCTATTTTGATGTAGTTACTGATATTATTTTAGCCAGAGATTATTACAAACAAGGGTACACAGCCCCTTTCGTGCTGACAACTGCTTTTGTGATAGGCCCTGCATTGGTTACTGCTGGTCTGAATTTTAGGTGGTATTTGCTTGACTATAGAAGTCAGGAGATTCATGTCAAAACTCATGGAAAAGAAAATGTGAAGCGAACTTCTGTGTTTCTGTGGTTTATACGATTCACCATGTCTTTCTTGTTAATGTCTCCTGTTATGAGGTGAGTAACCAGCATGATATATCAGCACTGAAGGAAGAAGTCTGAATCATGAAAAAATTAGTAGTGCACTTCCTTCTTATCCTAACAATATTCAGGCATTCTAAATCCCATGACAGCCATGTTTTCGTGTTACAGATTCATTTACGGTCCTACTAAAGACAGAAAAGGACTTACGCCACCGAAAAGGACCGAAAAGAACTTTCGGGCACCGAAAAGGACTTTTATTTTCCATTAAATGCCATATAAAGCATATGTTTTAGAAATTTTGATATCATCATGATATTAATCAGCGCTTGAATAATGATTTTGTGACCTTTCTGAAATTTTACAAAAATATTACAGCACCGAAAAGGACCCCACTTACGGTCAGTGAAGAGATGCCATGCACCGAAAAGGACATGGCAAATGGCGAATTTCGGGCACCCAAAAGGGCATTTTTCACTTGATGTTCTAGAAAGTTATGTTTAGAAATAAAATATTTTACCCTATATATTTTTTCAAACTTTTTTATAGCATAAAATGGCATTTAAAAAGTCCTTTTCGGTGCCCGAAAGTTCTTTTCGGTCCTTTTCGGTGGCGAAGTCCTTTTCTGTCTTTAGTAGGACCCATTCATTTATGCTTTAATATTGTGGGTTTAGGACTCCTGGTATCACAGGTTTAATTATGAATGACAGGAATAACTATTGCATATGTACCGTTCAGATGTGATTAGTATTAAGAATGGGAAAACATGCTCTGGTTTTGGTGAGTGTGGTAAAAAATTATCTTGATTATGGGTGTTTAGGTTAACCCACCATTCCTAAATTTCCAAGCTGTTCCTACCCTACCTAGAAATTTCTGACATGTTATCTTAAGAGAACACTGAGTGGTAGATTTATATCAATTCTTTCCATAAAGAGTATAACTTGTAGATAGCATTTTTTCTTTTCAATACACTGTTCAAGAATAGACACCCTTTGGAAAGACTTTTCATCGAAAGAAGCAGACAGAAAGTCACAAAAGTTTTTTCCTTTGTAAAACACAAAAAAGAAATCATGGAGGTGTACCTGACACCTTTGTTTTTGCATCTTTTTCAGAATATTGGAGTATATTTATAATGGTTGGATGAGCAACAGCCGGAGTATATCAAAGAAAGAAAGAGCTCGTCACTACAGGGTTATGAGAATGGAGGATGTTGATGCGAGCTGTATACGAATGTTTGAATGTTTCTTAGAAGCTGCTCCTCAGCTGGTGCTACAGATATATATTCTGATGTCATACCCAGAGAAAGAAAAGACTCTGACAGGTTTGACCTGTTTATTTTTATTAATACTTAGAGAAAAGAGAGCTGTGGAAAGTGCTGAAAGCAGCAATTAAACGTTACTTCTTTTTGCCATCTTCTGTAGCTGAATGAAATTGGCCAGTGGTTGTTGTATTTAAAGTGAATGGGTACACTTTCCTGTTTTTCTGTCATTTTTGTCTCACCTGCAGCTAGCAGAAGCAAGACATACATATTAATTTTCCAGTGTCGGCAGTATAAACTTTGGTCTAGTTTTCGCAATTAGTTCTGTTTTGTGAAAATGCGCTGTCAGGCAAGACACCACATTCCGTGGAATTCTTGTTACAAATGGGAACAACATTACCGACTTTTTGTTTGCTTCCCTGATGGATGAAGCCCTTCCAAAAGGGTCACTTCTTCTTAAAGAAAGAAGTTGCTGCTCATTTAAAAGTTGACCCCAGGCCACTGAGAAGGGAGGCAAAAATGAAATTTTGGAGAGTAAGTTGCATCTCTGGAAAATGTACTCATTCACCTAGACTGCAATCTGTCCAAAAGATAATATAGAGGATCTTACACGAGTGCTCATGTATAATACAGGAGCACGAATGCAAGATTCTGTTTATCATATGACACTAAAATTGCATTTTATTAGCAAATTTTGCATTTAAACGTGACAATTTCGTCATTAGAAAATGTGACATTTTATGGACGTCAACACATAAGGTTACGGCGTATTTGATCCACTAGTGGATAAACGTTTTTAATGCATGGCTTTTAATATTACACTCTCTGATGCGACATCATATGATAAAACTAATTCTCTTATAAATTTCAGTTATAATTTCATACACATTTTTGGTTAATACTGCATGCATGGCTGAACATGTTATAATTGCAAAGTTCAGATAATATAGGTATGAGCTATATGATTATGTATATGATATTGCATAGGACTGCCATGATATACCAGACCTTCGAACATTCATGGTACGGATGCTGGGGAACCTGTGTATCGTATCGCCGATCACAAATTTGTAAGGTTTGCAAACCTTTTGGATACAATTTTGACTTGATAAACTATCAGTTTTCTTATAAGATCCATTGTTTTTAGTCCCTTACAACCAAAATTTCCATAAAGTGGATATGCATCTGAGCTTGGGACTTGCACATTTCTAAGAATAACAAGACGTAAACAAGCATACTTAATGTTTATGCTTTTTGAATAAGCAGTATTTTTATTGCTTTACTCTGTCTCTCCTGATTCTAACAAGACACACTGGACTGTATATCTGTATGTAGTTAACCTAATATTGATCTAAAAAAATAATGGGTACAAGGTTTGTATCATACAGTCAACTCTAGATATCCCGAAGTCAAATTTCAGCCCGAACTACTGATATCTCAAAAAAAATTCTATGTATTGGGACAGTTACTTTGAGATATGATCAGTAGTTTGAAATAACAGGAGTTGAAATGTAAATGAAAATAGGAAGTACATTCTTTGATATAAGAAGATACTTTGAGATATCAGAGTTTGAGATATCGGGAGTTGACTGTATTGCATATTGTCATGATTGAATTGCAAACCATACTGTATCACCACCTTTGCCAGGAATACACAGGGCTAATACTGCAAATGTTCTGATATTTTGTGATATTTGATACCTCAGTGACAGCTTCTGTACAATCAAATGCAGTATCTTCACTGAAGCTGGTGGTAGCTGCAAGTTTGCTTGTAAGGGCAGTGATTCCTATAGCCAATTTACCACTAGCATGGCGCAGTGCCAAGCCCATGCCCATTACGTGTACCATGATATTTTCTGCCTTGATTTTGCTATTAATTTGAAATGGTCATTGTCTGTGGTATATTTGCATTTGCTTATTTTTTTTCAGAAATATTGAGAGGACTAGCCATCACATCCTCCTGGATTAGTCTTTCCTGGTCCCTGGTAGCGTACCACAAAGCCTTGAGATATTCTCACGATGACCGGGCAAACATGTCTATTCCAGGAATGGTATTCTATTTCCTATGGAGGCTTTTAGAGATAGGACCAAGAGTTATTGCCCTTGGCTTGTTTGCTGCCATGTTCAAGTTTGTTGTTTTGATAATTATGGGTGTTCACTGGATTTTTATGTCATCATGGCTGTTTTGCCAGAAAACAAAGTTTTATCAGAATAGATGTGAAGAAAAGGCCTTCAATATAGTGTGTGGTTATGTTTTAATTTTCTGTTTCTTAAATGTGCGTGATGGAAGGACAAGATATCGAATGTTAGTCTTTTATTTCATATTGTTTGTTGAAAACTGGATTATGATTGGGTTTTGGTTGTATTTTACCCCACATAAAAGTGCCTGGTATTATCTGCCAGTTTTGTTCTTAATGGGTATTGCATCTGTTCTGCAAGTTATAGTACAGTCGGTATACTACGGTTTCTTTCATCCTCGTGGAATGTGTAAGATACCATGCTGTGTCCCAAGAGAAGAAAGGTACTCCTGCTATCAGTCGTTGTGTCATGATCTAGAGGAAGCCGAACAAGAGTATTATATAGAGAATGGACAAGTTCCTGCACCAGTGTGATAGAGACTTGCTGCAAATTTGTGATAGACTCCAGAATGTGCTGCCATAAAAATTATAGAAATTGGGACACATAAAACAGTTACCATAATTGTCCTAAAAATGGAACATTCCGGCTTTACAATTTTGCAGATATGCGTCCAGAACATGCAGATGGAATGACAAACATGTTGCCCTAATCAGGCTACTCCTTTAGGAGCAGGCTGATCTGTGTTTGCACTGGTTGGCATGTTTGCTCAGACCTATCTGTTCCTATACTTAGAAATTGTACAGTTAGTATCATTTCCGGGTAATGAGGTACAGAAAGAAAAATCTGTCCTGGGACTCCCTCAGGATCACTATTCTGCATCACTTGGCAAGCAGCCAAATAATGCCAAATGATAATCCTTGGGAACAGGTTTTTCTTTCAGCACCTAACACACGTCATGATAGATTCTTTTTCTTGCATACTTTTTGATATATAATGAAATTTGATTTTAGTAGTAAAACTTGCTCAGATGATATAATTTTGATGCATAATTTTGACATTTTTCGGGTTTCTTTTTAATTTTGAACAAAAAGGATGTCATCAGTGACTAATGTTCAATGTCTAGAAGGCCTGGTTATGGCACATTTTTAACACTGAAAGTGCCAAAAACGAAAATTATAGTTGAATTTGCAAATATCATAGATCCAGATGGGGTGGCTCATAATGATCCGCCTCATCTGGATCTACACTCTTTGCATTCTCAGTATGATATAGCTTGGGCGAAACAGTTTTTTAAATTTTGCAGACTTAATTTCTTTAGTCTGCTTTTTTTGGCAGTTAAAGGGTTAACATAGAAACTATTTAGAAAGAGATGTGCCAAATATAGGCAATCAGGTGCAATTGTGTTAGCGAAACTTGAACTGTCTACTGTTTTGATTATGACTTAGACAAACACACTCCCTGATATCATCTTACATTTGGTTGTCTTTCATATGATGTCAGTCTAAGGCCTGATTATTTGAAATATCATCTGCATGTACTAGCCCAGTGAATATCATGTCATCAAACTTGCTTTTAAATCATCATTTGCCTTATAGTGCATAAAAATTCTAACAATTGGGACACCTAAAAAATTAACCATTATTGACCTAAAAATTCAATAGTTTGGTTTTTCAACACAGAAATGTTCTGAAAGGCGACTAGTGTAGACCCTGATTATACTGCTTTTTGAGGAGCAGTCTGATCTGGGTCTGCACTGTTTGCTCAGACCACTCCCAATACTTAGAATTTAACGGTTTGCTTTATAAATTTTTGGACAGGTATGGTCGATGTACCTGTTTTCGGGTTGCTCCAGAATTCGGGGTATTCTAACAGGTTATACCTCTCCTTTTGCCGAGGACGTCTACAGACGATTACTTTTGCAAATAGACAGTTGAATCAGCATGTTTTATCATACACTAATTGACGCGCGAGAGCACATTAGTTTTGACGTCATCCATGACGTCTTCGTTGGTGACCGTGGAAGCGGCCATATTGGAAACACTGCAATGTTTATGGAAAGTACCGATGAACATGACACGGCGATTAATTCAATTATGAACTTTTTTCTGATAATTCAACAACCGTTTCTAAATGCTAAAGAACTGCAGGTCTCTCGAAGGCTGTTGCTATCAGAGGCATCTGCAGCTTATGTATTTTGAAGGCGAGTTCTTTAACCAGCCCCGAAAACTGGGGCAGTTTCGGAAAGCAGATTCAGTTGAGCATCTGTTTCGATTTTATCAACTTTGTAAACATGGAGACATGCGGGCATGAAATGTAAGCTACATATTACTTAACACATATTTTTATATGCACACATACTATCAGTTTGTGATCTTTGTTTATCACACAGTTTTTATGTTGCGAATAAACTTTAATACCCCGAAAACTGGTGCAACCATCATAAAATAAATTTTTGCTTGCCCAGTTCAGATTATTATTTGTTCTCGGCAGCTGGGGAAAAAGGTTGGTTAGACCCTGATTGATCTTCTGTCCTACCTGATGTGCAATCTTATCTCTTAAGAAATTAATATCTTTGTATGATGAATCATAATGAAATCTTAAAGTGCCAAAAATGAAAAAAGTTGAATTTTCAAACAGCATATTTCCAGATGAGGCAGCTCATAATGAGCCACCTCATCTGGATCTATACTATTTGCTTTCTTGTCTTTGATTAGGATATAGCTTGGATGAAACCTTTTTGTTATGATTTTGCATATGTAAATTTTCTCGCCACTATACTTGCCATTTATTTGTGTGTCATCAAATAATCAGTAAATGCTTCAGCTAATGAGAGTATTTGGTAATTGTAGGATAGTAGTGCTCTGGCATTGGCTCAGAATATACCTTAAAATCCCTACTTATCTGGCTTATCTGGAGGTCTGTTTGTCACTGTATGTTCAATAAGAGCTCCAAATTAGGATTCCATGAGTTTCACCGGTACTGAAAACAATTTTTATCTTGCCCATATTTTCTCACCCAGGACTGCCAAAAAATAACCCAAATATCATATTGTAATCATTGCATTAGTTTTATAGAAGGTCACTTATCTATTTTGTCGTGTGACATTGGCTATACTGATAAAGTGGTTATAAAGACTGCAAACTGACGTCAGTTTATGCCTTGCCAAAATGCAGCATAAATGATACACAGATTGACATGAATCTTTAGTATTTACACAGAGCTTATGAATACTGAGGAACCTATAAATTGAAAAGTGGAGACCGATGAAAGTAGTGCTCCAGATAAGAAGGGGTAACAGGGATAATTCAGGAATTATCTTCCAAGTTTCTCCATAAAACCATGCGTTGTGATACCTCCTTAGAAATGTCTCACTTCAGGACAGTTCTAATGAGGGGTCACAACATATATTTTCATTTAGAAACACGAAAAATTATCTTTGAATTATCCTGAGTACCCCTTCTTCTCTGGAGCTCTGTGAAAGTACTGTTGCACATGACCTATGGTCCCTTGTCATGTGACACACTTACTTGGAATTATGGTATGGAACCACTATCTTAATAGCTATCAGCAAAATTGGATTAGGTATATATTTCTCTCTCTCTGCTGTTATACATAAAATTGCAGGCATCTACTGTTGAGGATTCCAAATATACTGCATGTTTAAGGTGTCTGCCAGGAACAAAAATTGCCAAGTGGTTGCTTAATATTAGATTTCAGTGCTCCTGGTAAGAACAGAAAATGGGGATAAAAAAAAATTCTTGACAATTTTCAAAATTTTTTTGCACAAAAAAGTCAAGTTGTCAATCATCACTTTAGGAAGAAAAGGGAAGTTTCAGAATTTTTGTCAAAAAAATGTTCCAGTCATAAAAGTTCACTTGTGCAATGCAAAGATCAACTACAGCTCTCTTGTCTCACTGTCTGGCCATTGATTTTATCACAAACTGTCTTACAATAACATCAGATCGTTGAAATTTTAGAAAAAGTTGTAAATGGTTTAGATGTGGCAATATTTTAGTGTAATTATAATATTTACACATAGAGGAGCCATGACATTACAAAACCAACAAAGTGGCATATATGCCCTGCAAAGACTCAGTTCAGCCTGAACATCCACACACTGCACACACTGATCAGAGTCTTGGCTGTGCACATGGAGCTAGCTTGGACCCTTAGCTTCTCCTTAAGCACAAAGCAAAGACTCTGATCAGACTGGGCAGATGCCAAGGCTGATCTGAGTCTTCGCTGGGTGCATATGCCACTTAGTTGGTTCTGTTGTGTCGGGGCTCACATAAATTCATTGTACATTGTGTATATTGTTCTTGTTAAGTCTTTGCATTAGTAGCATGTAAGTATGGCCCAGCTCTGGGCCAGAAAATACCTAGAATACCTAGAAGCAAGTTTCAACTTTGTTTCTATAATAATTTCGGTCCAGAGCTGGACTACATGTAAGTAAAGTTGTTGTATATGTCAAACTGGCCCAGTTGTTGTTAAAGTTTTGCCCATTTGTTCAAAGTATTGTTAGCTAAAGAAGTCATTGGTCAAAGATTCATTAAGTGTTTCTATAGCAAACTAAAGTGTGCTAATATTTTGCTTTCAAAAATCGCAGTGACTGTGTTCTGTGTACATACGTTCGAAAACTTGAAGTCTTGTTCACTAATGGCGTAGAATGGAACAGCTAGGCTCTGGATTTACTTGTGTATATATTTCTATCTACTGTAGTGTATATCTAGTCAAATAGTATCTAGTATTCATATTAAAGTAAGTACATGTAGCTGTAAATATTTTTGTTATTAATGAGTTATACTTAATTTGATACAGTTTTAATTTTTTTAAATTTTTACTAGTGAGACTTTACTTCATTCTCAGGACTCCTTTTATCATACCACAAAAATTCTAAATATTGGGACAAATAGGTCTGAGCAAACAGTGCAGACCAAGATCAGACTGCTCCTCAGTCCGATCAGGGCCTACACTGTTTACCATTCCATCTGCATCTTTTGGATGCATAACTGCATTAAAAAACGAAACTGATCACGTTTTAGGACAGTTACGGCAATTATTTAAGGTATCCCAATTTTTAGAATTTCTATGGTAATTGTAAGATAAATTTTGATACTAATCCATAAACACACTGGTCTGGCATTCATCACAGGCAACGAAGGCAACGTAATATAAAACTGGATTTTTTCGCATATCTCTTAGATTAATTTCAAACTATCATTCTTACGGACCCGGCAGTTTGTTATACCTCTTAGTCAGACCAGATTTTTTGAAGAAATTCTGTCTAGTATATATGCAGTGCTTGAATAAGTTTCTTTATCGATTCGTTGCATAGATGTTGTAGTAAAAAATTGTTTTCAAGCATTTCTTGAATATGCATATGAATTCAGTAAAACTTTTGATTCCTATTTCAAGAGCAGGGGATCGGATGGTCCGTGAGACTATACTTCTGAAACAAACTTATCCAGATCAGCGGAACAAGCAAGTTTCATGGAAGTTGTCTTCGTTACCTGTGTTGAATGCCAGACCAGTGTGATAAAGTCATATTAAACTTGTTGGCCTTACATTAGAGCAGCCTTTGAGATACTGTTTTACTAAGGATAACATAACTATTCTGAGCCCCTCAGTAAACCCTCAGCAGGGCATTATTACTTAGGGGCTACAACATTTATAAATGTGTGTATATCGGAATGTTGTGCCGTTGACAATGCAAAAGTTCTGCTGCAAACTTCTGCATTTTTTTTCTTTGAAATTTTGACTACTTTCTGTTTTGAAAATGTCAGAATCCTTTTATGATATCTCCATGGGGATAATACCAGTTTGGCTACCTGTGCTTTTGACCAAGTCAATCAGTTACCATACCTGCAAAAGTGGCTGTCCACTGTAACAGCTGACAGCAGTATCAGCTCGGTTGATTTACATTTACTGTTAACCATTATTGTAATGCTGACAATCGTATTCTGGGTCAAAAGCCACTTCCTAGTACAGTACAGACTGGGTCAAAAGCACAGGTAGCCAAATTGGTATTACCACTGTGATCTCACTTCAACTAATTTTAACAAATGATAAATTTTGACTAATTTGGGACGGAGAGCTAAGTCAAACATGCTCTGAAATTTGGGATTTTTTTTTTTTTTTTTTCTATTTTTACTTTTTTTTTTTATTATTATTATTACTTTTTTATATTATTTTTTTTGTCAAATGCATAATTATTCTTCAAGTCATAATGGCAAATAAATATTTTAATCCTAATTATGTAGTGTACATATACATCAGTGCTATTGTTAATGAGATTTTTGATGATTAACATGAATGGGTACACTTTCAGGGGAAGCAACTCTATTATTATTTATGCCCTTCCCAATCAGGATCAACTCTTAAAGGACAGAATTTGCTCCGTCAGAGCAAATTCTGTCCTTAAAGAGTAGATTCTATTTTGGAAGGACTGCTTCTAGAGAAGCAAACAGGACGTCAGTAAAATCATTTCCCTTTTGTAAAAATGGCAGAAAATTGTGGAGTTGTACTCACGGTCTTACAAAAACTGGTAAATCTCAGTAGAGACATAGAGTGTCATTGCTCTAGATATGAAAGGGTAACAGGAATAATTCAGAGGTAATTTTTTCTTATTTTTGAACTTAAACAAATGTTGTGACCACTCATTAGAACCATAACAGGAACAGTTCTAATGAGGGGTCACAACATAATGTTTTTATGGAAGATTAAAAAAATTATCCCCGATTTATCCCTGCTACCCCTTCTTATCTGGAACACTGATAATTATGGCAGCTCATTGGAAAGCAACTGTTTTGTTACTCAAACTGTTAATAATTAATTAATTATTTTGTTATTTTATTGAGTGATGAAAGATTTTCATTGAAAAAGAAAATAACAATTTTAATACTCTGGCAAATTCCCAAGCTTAGTGTCAGCATGTACACTAAAAAACCTTTTATGTATGTAATGGCTTATATTTGTTATTTTTGTATACTTAAGTTTATACTTTTATAGATAGAGAATATACATTTATTTCCAACCTGTACACAGATGACTCTGTATGTCTTGTGTCGCAAAATAAAACTGAAATGAAAGTATTGGTTTACTTATTTATTTTGAAAATGGCAATAAGGTCCTCAAGGTTACCCTGAGCAAAATTTGATCCATCAAGTGTAATGTCTACACCACCCTTTTTACACGAGATGAAATTTAGCAGAATAGTATACTCAGACAGTTTAACCCTCAAAGTGCCAGGAATGAAAATGGTTGAATTTGCTTTCGGTGTAGATCCAGATGAAGTGGCTCATGATGAGCCACCTCATCTGGATCTACACTGTTGGCCCTCTATTCTTTGAATTATCAAAGACATAGCTGGATGAAAATTTCTGAAAATTTTGCAATGTTAAGTTTGCTGTCTGCTTTTTTGGCACTTTAAGGGCTATAATGTGTAAGCGGGTCATAAGGTGGATTGAAAGAAACAAAACGTTGTGTAATCATTGGTTAATTATATTTGATGCACGTAAACCATTTCAAAAACTACACATCACAAAAATAAAGATTTTGAGATGTAACAAACTGAAAAGTTTGGACGGAAGCAATTTAATAATAATTATAATGTTTACACCACAAAACTGGTAAATACTCAGCCAAACCAGAAAAAACTTGACTTCAACTTATTATAATGTCCAAGATTGATTTACTCTTAAAATATAGTCAGACATATGAGCCGCGACACGAGAAAACCAACAATGTGGTTGTGCGCCCAGTGCAGACTCAGATCTGCTTAGGCATTCGCCCAGTCTGATCAGACTCTTTGCTAAGCATTTAAACTGTAGCTAAGGGTGTAAGCTACTTGCATGCGGGCAGGGAAGACTCTGATCAGACTGGGCGGATGCCAAGGCTGATCTGAGTCTGTTCTGGGCACACAACCACTTTGTTGGTTTTGTCGTGTCGCAGCTCATATGTTAAGCACAACCTGTCTAAACTATCACAACCTGACTAAATTAATATTTTATTCAATCTCTGATATTTGATGTTACAGATGTTCGCTGAAATGAAAATTTGGCTAAAAAAGGCATTTTTGTTGTATAAGAATACCTGTACTTCAAGAAGTTTACTTCGACAAGAATTCCACAGAATGCAGTGACTAAATACACAGTTCCGAGCCACACCCAGAATGTCACTCAAAGTCACATGATAGCGTATACCTGGCCAATGCAACGACAACTTAGCACGTGACATAGTCTCACAAACAAATCGCACGTGGTCAATAACCAACAAAAGTCCGTGATTTTACCTTACAGCTAATGAAGGGATGTATACCTATTTAAAGAAAACAAACTAACACCACTTTCAATTAACTTACCCTGCTCTGCAAGAACAGAACGCATCGGAAATGCATGACGCGCCAACTGCCATATGTAGGTCATGAGGAGGCTGATTCTTCGCCATAGATCGCCACCATTTAGCGAACACTTGCATTTGTCATTTGTTTTCCCGCCATCTTTGTGTAAGCTTGTGAGACGTAGTAACAGTAACTAAGCAGGCGGAGCTTAGCGGCTATTCTCGGAACTGTGTATTATCTATCTCTGATATTTGATGCTACAGAGGCAACACTATAATACACTTATTATTAAATATTGACTGAAATGAAAATCTGGCAAAAAAAAAAGGCATTTTTGTCATATAAGAATATCCGTACTTCAAGCAGTTTACTTCGACAAGAATTCCCCAGAAAGCAGTATCTCGTCTGTCTGACAGCTCATTGTCACAAAACAGAGCTAAAAGTGAAAACTCGACAAAAGTTTACCATGCTGATGGCAACAGCACCAGAAAATATGTCTCCCTTCTGCTAGTCGCAGGCGAGACAATAATAAAATCAGGGTGATGCTTAACTTATGTCTGAATGTATAGTAAGGTGAATGGCAACACAAATTTTCCAAGGGAGATAACTATAGCAGAACATTTTCTACTATTGTTTTCCTGGTCTGCAACTCTCTTGTTTTAGGAGGATGGGGGTCATTCTAAAAGACAGCCATTTCTTTCCTGAAGGAGTAAAAGATAGTGGCAAATATTTGTAGTTATCTCCCTGGGAGGTACAGCAGTACATCTTATGGTGAATGGGTAGACTCTCAAGGGAAGCAACTCAGCCATTTTCATTTTTTCCTCCCTTCTCCATGGGGATCAACTCTTAAAGGAAAGGATTTGCTCCTCTTGGAGCAAATTCTTTCCTTTAATAGTTGAACCCATTTTGGAAGAACCTGTCATCCTTGAAGCAAACAGGAAGTCACAAAAATTTCTCTCTTTGATGTAATGGTATAGAAATACGGTGATGTACCATACAGCTTAATGCATGAGAACAATTGTGCAGCTTCATGTAGAAAGTTGTTATGCTGAAATTTAACCCAAAGAACTAACCAGCTTTATGGTATTTAAAATATCACAGACAACATGAAATTAAAACATGCATAAAGGATCCATGACACATGCTAACTGAAAAGACTCAGAACTCTACAGAAGGCAGTAGCGCATCAGCGCGGTGTCACAAAACAGAGCTAAACCAGAGAGCCTGACAAAAGATTATACCACTGATGCAGGCAGATTTAAGTCATCATTGTTCTTACAGCCCATATTTTCATCAACAAGATGGTGAGAGGGTGGGAGGCAGGGATAAAGGTTCCCTTCAAAATGTGATCCAAATATGTAAATTAGTCTTGTGTAATTCTGCTATATGATATACATGTACATGTATGATGGGTCTTTCTGAACTCCCAAGTCTAGATCCTCCTTGTAATGCAGGTCTAGATTTTTGGGACTCTGTTGGAAGGGTACAAACATGTCTTAAAATTGAACATTAATGGTATTTTCTGCATGGCGAGGCTATCAGTAAGAGCCAAAGTAACTGATCAGGCTAGACTGATGTTTCTAAAGCCGAGTCTTACTTAAACTGAAAGTACTTTTTAGTGACAGTTACATATCAGTTCAGCATGACTTCCTCTTGACTGATTATTATACCCCCGGTATACGAAGTATATAGGGGGTATATAGTTTTTGGTTTTTCCGTTAATATGTTTGTGTGTGTGTGTGTGTGAATGTTAACATTTTTTCTGTCGCAGATTTCTCTGTAACCACAATAGCTAGGATTTTGAAATTTGGTACAAACGTTGGGTATGACTACTTGTACCGTGTAAGAGACAATCAGCCTTCTCCTGCTTATCATTCCCTTTGTTTGTCCATTTTTTCTTTCTCTCCAATTAAATTTCTGTTGCAGATTTCTCTGTAACCACAATAGCTAGGATTTTGAACTTTGGTACAAACGTTGGGTATAACTACTTGTACCTATACCCCCGGTATACGAAGTAAATAGGGGGTATATAGTTTTTGGTTTTTCCGTTAATATGTTTGTGTGTGTGTGTGTGTGTATGTTAACATTTTTTCTGTCGCAGATTTCTCTGTAACCACAATAGCTAGGATTTTGAAATTTGGTACAAACGTTGGGTATGACTACTTGTACCGTGTAAGAGACAATCAGCCTTCTCCTGCTTATCATTCCCTTTGTTTGTCCATTTTTTCTTTCTCTCCAATTAAATTTCTGTCGCAGATTTCTCTGTAACCACAATAGCTAGGATTTTGAAATTTGGTACAAACCTTGGGTATGACTACTTGTACCGTGTAAGAGACAATCAGCCTTCTCCTGCTTATCATTCCCTTTGTTTGTCCATTTCTTCTTTCTCTCCAATTAAATTTCTGTCGCAGATTTCTCTGTAACCACAATAGCTAGGATTTTGAAATTTGGTACAAACGTTGGGTATGACTACTTGTACCGTGTAAGAGACAATCAGCCTTCTCCTGCTTATCATTCCCTTTGTTTGTCCATTTTTTCTTTCTCTCCAATTAAATTTCTGTCGCAGATTTCTCTGTAACCACAATAGCTAGGATTTTGAAATTTGGTACAAACGTTGGGTATGACTACTTGTACCGTGTAAGAGACAATCAGCCTTCTCCTGCTTATCATTCCCTTTCTTTGTCCATTTCTTCTTTCTCTCCAATTAAATTTCTGTCGCAGATTTCTCTGTAACCACAATAGCTAGGATTTTGAAATTGAGTACAAACGTTGGATATGACTAGTTGTACCGTGTAAGAGACAATCAGCCTTCTCCTGCTTATCATTCCCTTTCTTTGTCCATTTCTTCTTTCTCTCCAATTAAATTTCTGTCGCAGATTTCTCTGTAACCACAATAGCTAGGATTTTGAAATTTGGTACAAACGTTGGGTATGACTACTTGTACCGTGTAAGAGACAATCAGCCTTCTCCTGCTTATCATTCCCTTTCTTTTCTTGCTTATCATTCCCTTTGTTTGTCCATTTCTTCTTTCTCTCCAATTAAATTTCTGTCACAGATTTCTCTGTAACCACAATAGCTAGGATTTTGAAATTTGGTACAAACGTTGGATATGACTAGTTGTACCGTGTAAGAGACAATCAGCCTTCTCCTGCTTATCATTCCCTTTGTTTGTCCATTTCTTCTTTCTCTCCAATTAAATTTCTGTCGCAGATTTCTCTGTAAAAACAATAGCTAGGATTTTGAAATTTGGTACAAACGTTGGGTATGACTACTTGTACCGTGTAAGACACAATCAGCCTTCTCCTGCTTATCATTCCCTTTGTTTGTCCATTTCTTCTTTCTCTCCAATTAAATTTCTGTCGCAGATTTCTCTGTAACCACAATAGCTAGGATTTTGAAATTTGGTACAAACATTGGATATGACTAGTTGTACAGTGTAAGAGACAATCAGCCTTCTCCTGCTTATCATTCCCTTTGTTTGTCCATTTCTTCTTTCTCTCCAATTAAATTTCTGTCGCAGATTTCTCAGGAACCACAATAGCTAGGATTTTGAAATTTGGTACAAACGTTGGATATGACTAGTTGTACCGTGTAAGAGACATTCAGCCTTCTCCTGCTTATCATTCCCTTTGTTTGTCCATTTCTTCTTTCTCTCCAATTAAATTTCTGTTGCAGATTTCTCAGGAACCACAATAGCTAGGATTTTGAAATTTGGTACAAACGTTGGATATGACTAGTTGTACCGTGTAAGAGACATTCACTTCTCCTGCTTATCATTCCCTTTGTTTGTCCATTTCTTCTTTCTCTCCAATTAAATTTCTGTCGCAGATTTCTCAGGAACCACAATAGCTAGGATTTTGAACTTTGATACAAACGTTGGATATGACTAGTTGTACCGTGTAAGAGACAATCAGCCTTCTCCTGCTTATCATTCCCTTTGTTTGTCCATTTCTTCTTTCTCTCCAATTAAATTTCTGTCGCAGATTTCTCAGGAACCACAATAGCTAGGATTTTGAAATTTGGTACAAACGTTGGATATGACTAGTTGTACCGTGTAAGAGACATTCAGCCTTCTCCTGCTTATCATTTCCTTTGTTTGTCCATTTCTTCTTTCTCTCCAATTAAATTTCTGTCGCAGATTTCTCAGGAACCACAATAGCTAGGATTTTGAAATTTGGTACAAACGTTGGATATGACTAGTTGTACCGTGTAAGAGACAATCAGCCTTCTCCTGCTTATCATTCCCTTTGTTTGTCCATTTCTTCTTTCTCTCCAATTAAATTTCTGTCGCAGATTTCTAAGGAACCACAATAGCTAGGATTTTGAAATTTGGTACAAACATTGGGTATGACTAGTTATACCCCCGGTATACGAAGTATATTAGGGGTATATAGTTTTTGATCTTTCCTTTAATATGTGTGTGTGTGTGTGTGTGTGTGTGTGTGTGTGTGTGTGTTAACATGTTTTCTGTCACAGATTTCTCAGGAAACACTACAGCTAGGACTTTGAAATTTGGTACAACTGTTGGGTAAGGCTTGGTGAAATTTGACCACAAAAAGTCCAACAGAGACACTGATGAGATATTCATATATTAGGGGTATATAGTTTTTGGTCTTTCCGTTAATATGTGTGTATGTGTGTGTGTGTGTGTGTGTGTGTGTGTGTGTGTGTGTGTGTGTGTGTGTGTTAACATTTTTTCTGTCACAGATTTCTCAGGATCCTCTACAGCTAGGACTTTGAAATTTGGTACAATTGTTGGGTTAGGCTTTGTGAAATTTGACCACAAAAAGTCCAACAGAGACACTGATGAGATAGTCCATATTTCACTTTGAAAGACCTTTTTGCTCTAGCTGGTAATAATTTCTTGTTTCTCTCTTTTCAGATGCTGCTGATGTCTAAAAGAACACTTACTTGACCTCCATGATTAATTTATCCTATGACAAACTGTGCTGCTGTCTGTTTTTACTAAAATATTTTGTAACTGCATTGACTGCAAGATGTACATGCTGAAAATCTAAGGTTCAAAATACCATGGAAATGATGCTCTGATCAACTTTTTCCCCACTTTCTTGACAATAATTTCCTCAGTTTAGCAACTTGAATCTAGAAAACAATTAAGCAAAAAAAATCATGGCATAAAATTATGACTTACTGGTTATCTTGAGCTGGTATGATTAGCCGTTATTTTTTTTTTTTGTAATTTTTCTTTTCGGGTATTTTATCGTTGGTTGCGCAGTTTCAAATCTTAATTTGCAAGTTATATGTTTTTAATCCAAGTATTTCTATTCTAGTGTACTTTTTTAGCTCACCTGAGCCAGCGGCTCGGGGGGAGCTTATAGGATGGTAAGGCTCCGTCGTCGTCTGACCGTCGTCCGATTTCAAACGACTTCTCCTCTGAAACCGCTGGGTTAATTGTAACCAAATTTCATATGTGGCCTTCAGAGGAAGATGGAACAAAAACTTGTTCAAATGGTCTTGGTCACATGACCAACATGGCCGCCATGCCCATTTATGGTAAAAACCTTTAAAAATCCTCTTCTCCAGAACCAATGGTCCAGTGGCCTTGAATCTTAGTATGTAGCATCGGGTACGCAAGTACTACCAAGATTGTTCAAATTATGACCTTGGGTTGACCTTGACCTTTTTTATGGTAAGGTCAAATTTGCTTCCTTATGCTTTTATATGGCAAAATGCTAGAACTTAAGATATCTTGGAAACTGATGAATATTTTGGGCTAAAAATTGGTATCTATGGTCATCTTAATGACTACATGAAGATTTATGAGTATAAGAGGTCAAGGTCATTCTTTGACTTTTGACCCAGGACTCTGATATTTTGACAATTTCAAACAATCTCCTTAAAAGCCACTGGACCATTTGTAACCAAATTTCATATAGAGCCTCCAGGGGTTGAGGGAATGAAAATTTATTCATACCGTCCATGTCACATGACCAACATGGCCGCCACGCAGATATATGGTAAAAACCTTTAAAAATCTTCTTCTCCAGAACCAATGGCCTTGAAACTTGGCATGTAGCATTGGGTACTTGAGTACTACCAAGATTGTTCAAATTATGATCTTGGGTTGACCTTGACCTTTTTTATGGCAAGGTCAAACAAAGGAAAATGCTAGAAAATATGATTTCTTAGAAACCTTTGAAGATTAAGGCCTAAAAATTGGTATACACAGTCATCTTATTGAGTACATGAAGATTTGTGAGCACAAGAGGTCAAGGTCATTCTTTGACCTTTGACCCAGAACTCTTATATTTTTACAATTTCAAACAATCTGCTCAAAAACCACTGGACCAATTGTAACCAAATTTCATATAGAGCTTTCAGGTGTTGAAGGAATGAAATTTTGTTCAAACGGCCCAGGTCACATGACCAACATGGCCGCCACACCCATATATGGTAAAAACCTTTAAAAATCTTCTTCTCCAGAACCAACTGACCGATGGCCTTGAAACTTGGTATGTAGCATTGGGTACTCCAGTACTTTCAAGATCGTTCAAAATGATGACCTTGGGTTGACCTTGAATATTTTACGCCAAGGTCAAATGCTAGAAAATAAGATTTCATGGAAAGTTTTGAAGATTTAGGCCTAAAAATTGGTAAATACAGTTATCTTTATGAGTACAAGAGGTCATGGTCTTTCTTTGACTTTTAACCTAAGACTCATAGTTTGACAATTTCAGACGTAAGAAAAAGCCACTTTGCCAATTGCTCGGGTGAGCGATTCAGGGCCTCATGGCCCTCTTGTTTTATTTTGCCTATTGAGGCATGCTATGTTTAATTACAAGCAAAAACTGCCAGCAAAGTAAACGAGATGTCACCCAATAAAAATTGCTGTTTTGTGTTCATGTAATATTATTGCCTGATAGTCAAAAAGTAAACCTGTTCTCATTCAACAAAGAGCACTGCTTTTAGTTATATTGCTCCATGGGAAAAACTACTAACAAAGTAAACCAGATTTCAAAAGCGCTGTTTTGTGTAATGTTGCTGCCTGACAGTAAATACCAGAACATACCGTGAAAACTGAGCCACATCATGACCAACAAAATGGCATGTGTGCTCAGCAAAGACGTACCAGCCTTGGCATCTGCCTGGTCTTATCAGTCTTAGCTATCCACTCAAAAAAGTAAGGATCTTTAGCTAGCTATTATCCATTAGCAAAGACTCTGATCAGACTGGGTAGGTGCCAAGGCTTCTTTGAGTCTTTGCTGGGTACATATCCCTTTTGTTGGTTTTGTCATGAGGCGGCCCAAATATTGATGTACAAATGATATTGAATGTCTGGCAATTTATTTCAGAACAGTGTGTCAAAATATTTAGATGTTAACCAGCAGCATTTTGTTTTGTTCGAATTTTCAGGTGTAATAAAATATATGCATTGTTATTTTTGGCAGCATCTTCATGGAATGAAACAGCTTTGGTAAAAACAGATTTCAAAAAGCTACAGTCTACCAGTTTGGCTTCGGTTTGTCATTGGTAAAACTCTGCCTTCCCTCTTCACTAGAGCTTACCTTATTGAAGAGGACAGGCAGATTTGATAATGTCATTTTGTGGGTCAGCAGTATATTTCTTTTCTAGATATAAAACTTCTTTAATATAACTGATAATATAATGGCTAGAAGAAAATTATCACAGGATCAGAAGCAGCGTCAGCGTAGAGAATGGTTCCAGAGGAAATATATACACAAGAAAGAACGTTATGATAGTGAAAATGACAAAGAAAGTGCTAGGTTTCAATTTAATATAGTTGAATCTGTTCAACATGCTGTAGTTAGTGATGATGCATGTTATTCCAAAGAACAGTTAGAGATAGAAAAGGGTGCAGGTTCTGAGCTCATAACAAAAAATTATCATAGAAATACCAACAGAAATTGTGTAAAAAGGAAATGGGAAGAACCTGATGACAAAAGACTAAATAATGAAAAATATTGCCGCAGAAACAGCTCTGAAGCATCTTCATACAAGACTTGTGTAAATAATAACATTGACTGTGTTGACAAATGTTCAAATCAGTGACAGGAAGCCTGATTTAAATGACAACTCCTCAACAGAATTGTTAACTAGAAGACTAGGGAGTGAAGATAAAAGTGACCATCATCATGACTATTTTGAAGACCAACCTGACGGAAATATTACACAAACAGTAGAAGCAGCTTATATAGCAAGGACAGGTAAATGATAGAAATTCTCTTTTAAAATTCATTATAATGATAGCATCTTACAAGAAGGGCAGTTGTCAGTTACTGGCGAAAGTATGTGCACTTAGTACTGGTTAACCGCTTAGGAGGTCTAAGCCTGCCCAGGAATAGTGTGGTTAGGTTAACTGACCGTCCCGACATGACCTTAGTTGTTTACCGTGGACGTTAAGCATCAAATCAACCAACCAACAGCAAAACTAAGGTCACAACAGTCTAGACTAAGATGCATTAAACATTGGGTTTACTCTTAAAAGAAAGCTAATTGATATGTGGAAATATTTCAAAGGATTAGGAATTTGTTAGTTACGAAAACCATG
This sequence comes from Ctena decussata, assembly GCA_963989385.1. NCBI lineage: Eukaryota > Metazoa > Mollusca > Bivalvia > Lucinida > Lucinidae > Ctena > Ctena decussata. Next base: position 53,661,910 of record OZ022501.1, on the reverse strand, counting down.
TAGAAAGGTAAACGTTTTATTAGCTGAGTTAGAACGTAAATTTAAGTTACATTGTTTTCTCAATGATGGAAATTCACTTAAATCACATAGACTTATTAGTCTTTCACTTCTATCTAAAATTGTGTGGCTTCTTGGATCAGATATCAACATGAATGAGAGAGGGAAAGTCTTTTGTAAATTTAAGTGTTGCTCATTCATATCTCAGGTGGCTGATGATTGCTGATCTACAAAGACTCTTTAAAGTCTAATACATGTAATATGAAAAAATAAGGTATTGTCAGTATCTTATAACACCAAATTAAATGACTTGAGAATAATTATGTCTTTAAGAGGGGGAAATTTTTTTTTTTTTGCATTGTCAGACAATGTGCAGAGAACAAGAACCATAACACTACCAATATTTTTATTGAATTATGCCCCTTTGTAATTTTAAGCATGGCAATTTTATCCATTCTTTATCTTTAGAAGTGTTTAACGTATGTTTGTGAAATTTTGTATAAATATAAAGCATCAGCAGATGATGTGCATCTGCTGATGCTTTATATTTAATACAAAATTTTACAAAAATATGTTAAACAAGAATGGTTACTCCACTTACATTTTTAGCTCACCTGAGCACAAGCTGCTCAAGGTGAGCTATTTTGATCGATATTTGTTCATCATCCATCTGTCCATCCGTCGTCAACAATTTCTTCAAACGACATCTCCTCCTAGACCAGTAAGCCAATTTCAAAATAATTACACACAAATGTTTCTGTCATACCCCTGAACCAAAATTGCTAAAATTGTTCTGCTCCGCTGAACAACATGGCCGTCTGAGCTAAAATTAGAAAAATCTTTAAACAACATCTTCTCTGAAGCCAATGACTGGATTTCAAAATAATTGAAAAAAAAAGTTCGACTCATGGCCTTGAACAAAAGTTGCTAAAACGGTTCCACTCTACTGAACAAAATGGCCACCAGAGCTAAAAATAGATATAAATCTTAAAATTTACCCAGAGGGCACACTTTTAATTCAGTCATCATCAAACTTTGTCAGAATGTTTAAAACCTAGACCAAATTAGAAGCTGGCTCATGTGGGTTAAAAAACTAAGTCACTAGGTCAAATCTTAGAAAAACCTTGTGTTCACCCTAGAGGGACAGTTATGAACCAATCTTCATGACACTTTGTCAGAAAGTTTATCCTTATAAAATCTAGGCCAAGTTTGAATGTGAGTCATGTGGGATCAAAAACTAGGTCATTAGGTCAAATCTTAGATAAACCTTGTGTACACTCTAGAGGGCACTCTTTTGATCCAGTCATCATGAAACTTTGTCAGAATGTTTATCTCAATAAAATCTAGACCGAGTTTGAAACTGGGTCATGTAGGATTAAATACTAGGTCACTAGGCCAGATCTTAGAAACACCTTGTGTACACTCTAGAGGGCGTAGTTATTATCCAATCTTTATGAAACTTTATCAGAAAGTTTATCCTTCTAGAATCTAGGTCAAGTATGAAACTGAGTCATCTGGGGTCAGAAACTAGGTCACTAGGTCAAATATTAGATAAACCTTGTGTACACTCCTGAGGGCACAGTTATAATCGAATCTTCATGAACTTTGTCAGAATGTTTATCTTTATAAAATCTAGACCAAATTCAGAACTGGGCTATGTCAGGTCAAAAACTATGTCACCAGGTCAGATGTTAGAAAAACCATGTGAACGCACTCACTAGAGGGCACAGTTTTGTTCCAGTCCTCATGAAACTTGGTCAAAATGTTAAACTCCAACAAATCTAGACCAAATATGCATTTGGGTCATGTTGGGTCAAAAACTAGGTCAATCCTTAGAAAAACAGTGTGTACACTCTAGAGGGCACAGTTTTGATCCAATATTCATGAAACTTTTTAGAATGTTTATATCCAAGAAATCTAGACCAGCTTTGAAACTGTGTCATGTGGGGACAAAAAATAGGTTATTAGGTTAAATTTTAGAAAAACCTTAGGTACACAACAAAGGGTTCATTTTCCGTTGAATCTTTGTGAAACTCTGTCTGTCATATGTATAAATGTCTCTGAGATTAATATCTCTGGATACTCAGGTGAGAGATCCAGGGCCAGAGTAGCCCTCTTGTTACAGAATTATGGCCCTTTGTAATTTTCAGGTTAGAAATCGTTTTGGCTCTATAGTTTTAAACGTCACAAAACTTGGTACAAATATAGAGCATTATCAGACAATTTGCAAAGAATAAGATCCATTACTCCACCTGCATTTTTAAAAGAATTTTGCCCCTTTATAATCAGTATGGAGAGCTTGTCCATTCTATAAACTGTTGAGGATATTTCCTCAAAACTTGGTACAAATATACGGCATCATTAAAACAAGAACCAGTATTCACCGAAATACATGTATGTCCCTTGGTATTTTTTATGGAAATCATGACTGCTCTATAAATTTAAAACCGTCAAAGGTATTTCATGAATCTTGTACAGATATAAACCATCATTAGACGATGTGTGGAGAACAAAATACATAACTCCACCTTTATTCTTTTTCAGAATAATGTCCCTTTGTAATTTGTAGCTCAGACATTGGTCCTCTATATTACTTTAAAGCCTTCGCAAGTGATTTTCAGAGAATAAGAACCATAACTCCACCTAAATTTTTTGATGCAGGGTGTTGGTGGGATGGAGTGCAGTGGGGAGGGGGGTAGGGGTGGGTGGAGGGGGTTGAGGGGGAGAGACATATGTTTTTCTTTCAAAAACAAACATCCAGATATTTGTTTGAAAATGTTTTAAGTTTCTTTTGAAAGAATTTCAGTTTGAAATATCATTGAAAAATTGGCAGAGCATGGCATACACTGTTTGCCATGCTCCAATACCAATGATTTGTTGGCAATTAAGCTTTCATATCATATTGGTGTCAAAGTAACATTATCGAGACATCATTCTGCCATGATACTAAACACAGCAGTTGCTATGGTAACATATCTATGACATCATTGGTATTGGAACATGGCAAACAGAGTATGCCATCCTCCCCTCGAATTAGAAGTGATATGCTACCTGAAATTCATACAATTGAAAAATGTGATTTTCTCAGACTTATAAATTTCATTCTCAAATCATTTAATCCTCTGTTTCATATTGAAAAATGTAATTTCTATTTCAGATCTATGGATTGGAGTTCATGATGTACAAAGTCTTGGTGAAAGTCATGATTTTGATGGTCTCTTCAGAAGCTGGTGTGAAAATGAAGGGCTGGATATATCAACTAAGTGTGAAACTGTAAATAGCTCAAATGAGGAACAGAAACAGAGGGAGAATTTAAATATGTTGAGAGAATGGATTAGAGATAATGATATACAAAGTCTCCACAAAAGTTGTGATTTTGATGGTCCCTTTAGAAGCTGGTGTGATAATGAACAGCTGGGTATATCAACCAACTATCTGACTGTAAATAGCTCAAATGACAAACAGAAACAGAGGGAGAATAGAGAAGGCTCTCATTCCTTGAAAAGAGCTCACACAAGCCAACATGTTACTGATTGTCAGACTGTGAACACAGAATTAAAAACTAATGAAATGGTGCATTTCCACCAAAAGTCCTTAGACAGTTATAATGCTAATGGAATTGAGAAAACATGCATACGTGAAAAACCAAGTAAGATGAAAAATACTGTTGGTTTTATGGTTGAAAGTTTTCCTGATGACACTGGAACTGATGAACTCAGTGACAGAGGAAGTTATTCCAGTGTGTGTGGTGTTTCTGAACTTCTAGACATGAATACAACAAGAAGTAAACAAAGTTGTGAAAGTTCTTTGGATCCAAACATAATCGCTAGACGAAAAGCTACTATAAACATGGTTAATGATACATATATTCCAGATGATGTAGTTATGGAAGCTTTCAGTATAATGCAGAAACATTCACCTCACCTTGCTCCATACATTGGCCAATTGCCACCAGCAATGCAGCATCTTCTTAGAAATGCAAATGAGACAGCTTTGCTGCCATATATTTCTTCTAATAAGATCAGCATAAATATACATCACATTGATGGCCACTGGATAACATCAGTTTTCAAACCACAGACCAATACTGTTTATGTTTATGATTCTTTAAGACTGTCTAACAGAATAAGTAGAATAAGAAAAGACTTAACAATTTTGTATGGTGCCAATCTCAATATTCAATACCCTATGGTAACACAGCAAGGAAACACACTAGATTGTGGAGCATTTGCAATAGCATTTGCATTCAGTGCTTTGCTTTGAATCCCACCTGAAACTCAAATATATGATACTTATGCCATGAGAAGTCATCTAAAGGTAGTACTACAAAGTGGCAATCTTATTCTATTTCCAGTGACTAGAGAAAGTAGTTGTATAGCAGATTATTTTTCCACTCAGTCAAAAATGTTAAGCAAAAATCAGAACCAGTCAGGATCTGCAGAACTGCTTACTCAAAATAGAAACTGTATGAAGAGAGAAAGCCTCACTAGAAGACAATATTTCAGAGATTACATGTCAAAAAGAAGAGGCAAAGAAACAGAAAATGCCAAACAGTTAAGAATTCAGAAAAACAAAGAGCACATAGATTTCATAAGAAGTTATGAAACAAAAGCCCAAATAAAGGATAGAAACAAGAAAAACAAAGAGCATATGCAAGTTTTGAGAAGTCAAGCAACATCAGTGCAGAGACAGGATAGAAACAAGAAAAACAAAGAACATATGCAGACATTTAGAAGTCAAGCAACATCAGTACAGAGACAGGATAGAAACAAGAAAGCCGTAAAATGAAAGTTAAAATGGCCATGAAAAAACTAAGAAGCCTGCAAACATCTAATAACGAAACTAAGGAGAAGCTTAAAGACAAAAAAAGAAAGCAGTTGTTGCAGAAACTACACCTGGAACAAAAACATTACGATAATGAGTGTGAAACTTTCAAACTTTTGTCTAGAGATGGCCCGAAGTATGTATGTACAGTTTGTAGAAGACTATTATATAAACAGGGTGTGAAAAACAGTACCAGCCAAACATTTTCAAAAACATCTTTGGATTTACTTAAGCTTTGTTTTACTGGAAAAGTAAGCTCATATGTATGTCTTACATGCTGCAGATATCTGGCTTCAAACAGGTTACCACCAATGTCAGTAGCAAACAAAATGTCACTAAAGCAGATTCCTGAGTGTTTGCATGACCTAACAGAGCTAGAAGAAAGACTTGTTGCACAACGAATACCATTTATGAAGATAATGAATTTGCCAATGGGAAAGCAAAAAGCAATTATTGGCCAAGTTGTAAATGTCCCTGTAGACACAGCTGAAACAGTAGCTGCACTTCCTAGAACTGCCAATTCATCTGGCTTTATACCACTCAAACTGAAACGTAAACAAGCATATTCTGGTCATGTTTTATATCAGATGATCAGACCTCACAAAGTAGAAGCAGCGTTGAAGTACCTGGTTGAAAATAATGAACATTATAAGAATATTCTGTTGAACAAAGACTGGCAAAAAAATTTCCAAACAGAAGATCAGGAATTGTGGGATGCACTTATTGAGCCACCTGGTAGTAATATAGAAGAACTGAGTGATAAAGAAGTGCATGATAAGAGAGGATCTGATCCAAGCATGGCCAGTAATGGAGAAAAAAATAGCACAGGGTGTTTAAGGGAAAATAGCACAGGGTGTTTAAGTGAAGTAGAAGTGAATGAAACTAAAAAATCTACTCCAAACAGTAACAATGAAGAAGAATCTCTGCGAGGTTTACAGTACAACACATGCATTCAGCCTGATGATCTAGCTATTTATCTGGGCAATGAAGTTTACTCTGTTGCACCAGGTGAAGGAAGATTACCTTTGCTGGTTGCTAATGATGTGAATAATGAAGTGCTGACATTTCCTACCCTTTATCCCGATGGAAAATTTGGATTTGATGTTCAGAGATTACCAAAATTAACCCTGCGAAAATATTTTCAAGCCAGGTTATTGTCCGAAGACACTAGGTTTGCAAGAAACACAGAATACCTTTTTTATGCTCATTATCTGTCAGAGCAGAAGCAGATATCTGACAGTATCAATATTGCACTGAGAAAAGCAAAATTATCAGTAACTGAACAGGATAAAGTGACAGCTGGAGCTTTAAAGAACTCTGATAGACTGAAACAGATAATCCTACAGGATCAAGGACAGAGATTTTTGCAGAATGTCAGGGGATCACCTGCGTATTGTAGGAAACTTTTGTCTGACCTTCTTGCAATGATTCGACAGTTAGGGCCATTCACTTTCTTTCTGACACTTTCAGCTGCAGATCTTAGGTGGCCAGATACTATTTGTGTGGTAGCTTCACAGTACAATGTGACATTAACAGATGAAGATGTTAAGAATATGTCATGGGAGGAACGATGCCACTGGATTAGAAGGAATCCAGTAACAGTTGCAAGACAATTTGATTACAGGGTTCAGCTATTTGTGAAACATATTCTTGGCAGTGGAGTAATTGGAGAAATTGATGATTATCTGTACAGAGTCGAGTTTCAAAGAAGAGGCTCCCCTCATATTCATATGGTTATTTGGATCCAAGATGCTCCAAACTATTCATCTGGTTCAGATGAAGAAATTGCAGACTTTGTAGACAAACATATTTCCTGCAGTCTTCCAGATGACGATGATGATTTGAGGGAAAAAGTGAATGCACTACAAAGGCATGTTCATTCCAGTTCATGTACAAAAAAAGGGAAAACATGTAGATATTCTTTTCCAAGACCTCCCTCTAACAAGACTATCATATGTAGGGGGGCTTCTTCAAATCCCTCTCCAAATGAGCAGTCAGCTGAGACAGTTCAAGGAAATAAACCAGATAATGACTCTGCAGACAAGCAAAATGAAAGGTATGCTAAAACTCCAAAGAATCAGAACAGAGAGGAAATTCTGAATGAGCAATCAAAGGGAAAGAAACAAGGTGAAACAAATAAATGCCTAAACAGAAAAACTGTTGGGCAGAGCCAGTCAACCCAGGAAAGGAGTTCCAATATAGTGAATCAGAATCTCAGAAAAAAGGAGAAATCTATATTTTCAAATCAAACTGAAGATACGGACACCAAAGATAAATCAGATACTAAAAAACGTAACAAAGAAATGCCTGTTGAGTCTGTTAGTCATCAGCCTAAACAACAAAACAACAAATGGCAACCAAAGAAGCAACTACAAAAGGAACAAGAAATCACTGACAAAAGTCAACACAGTGGTAAACATAAAACTAAGAATTCAAAGACTCAACCTCAACTAATTCCTGAAATTAATTTGAGATCTAATGTTGATGATCAGAACAATATACACAAGATGAGTACACCCGAGCTAGAACCACTTTCAAAAGAGAAATCCACTCACTCAGGAAGTCCTCCATCAGAACAGCAACCAGACAGTCGGACTGAGAGCCAATCTGCAACAGAACAGAAAGCTGTGTTAAATAAAATGTTTGAAGCCATGTACAAACTAGATATTACACACGATACTACTTTGGAAGACATCCTTTTGGTAGCAGAAATTTCTCAGGAAGCCTATGAACAAGCTTTAGCAAACAGCAAATCATCAAATGGTATAATACTAAAAAGAAGACCATGTGAATACTTTATAAACAATTACAATTCGAAAATTCTACGTGTGTGGGGAGCAAACATGGACATTCAGTATGTTTCATGTCCATATGGATGTGTGATGTACGTCTCCTCATATGTTACCAAGCCAGAACATGAAATGAGTGAGCTACTTGAGCAGACAAGCAAACAGGCTGCAGATTGTGACATTAGGCAACAGTTGCACAAAGTAGGCAGCAAGTTTTTATCAAGTCGAGAAATCTCTGCTCAGGAAGCAGCATACAGAGTTCTGTCACTTCCTTTATCAAGATCAAGTAGAGAAATACTGCATGTTTCAACAGACCCACCTAGTGAACGTCTCCATCTCCTGAAACCAATGTCAGTTATTCAGACATTGGAAGATGATGATGAAGATATCTTTCAAATTGGTTTAGTAGAAAGGTACATGAAACGGCCAGCAAAGTTAAACAACATCTGTCTTGCGGAGTTTGCATCTGTTTTCAGAGTGGACTACAAGAAAATGGCTGATCAGATTTCAGGTACGTCCTGTGATATCTTAGAAGAAAACAAAAACAGTGAAATAACTATAAAGCTTCAGGATGATCTTGGGTTCATGAAAAAAAGGACTAGACCAGCTGTTATCCGAACCTATAAACATTCTTTGAAAAAATGTCCAGAAAAGTATTATCACAGCATGCTCATGCTATACTACCCTTGGCGAACAGAAGAATCACTTCTACAATATGGTGATGGTAGTTTTGAAATAATGTACCATACAGTCCAGCAGATTGTGTCAGATAACCAATCAAAGTTTGAAAAGCATGCTGAAATTGTGGAAGCAGCGGTACAAAATCTAGAAGACTTTGGTCCACCAGAGAATGCTTGGGCAGAGATAGCTGCAGAATCAGAACACGACAGAGAGAAGCAAAGAGCTGAAGGTTCCAGGTCAGCAGAAGAATTTGCTTACATTGACCCTGAAGTCCACCTAGAAGCTTCACATGCGGCAGCAGGAGGGGTCAATCTGCTGCAGAAAGTTCAGGCATGGGTAATGGAGGATCCTGATTATCAAACATTAATTCAAAGTCTTAACTTACAGCAAAGACAAGTTTTCTGTGAACTATATAAATGGTGTTTTGATATTATTACCAGCAGGAAAACAGGAAAAGTGCCAGAACCTATCCTAACATTTATAAGTGGATGTGCTGGGACAGGGAAAAGTCACCTAATCAAGGCACTTTATCAGGCAGCTGTCAAAACATTAAGACCAGAAGCAGAAAGTCCAGATGATATTGTTTGTCTTCTAACAGCTCCTACAAGTTCTGCTGCATATAACATCAATGGACTGACACTACACTCAGCCTTCGGCTTGCCCCACCATGCATTTGACCTATCAATTTCTCAATCACGATTATCTTATTTGAGAAATAAGTTATCCAGTCTTTTCATTCTGATAATTGATGAAATTTCTATGGTTGGGTCAGACATGCTATTTACTATACACAAAAGATTGTCAGAAATCAAAGGGACTACAAATAAGTTATTTGGAGGTGTTTCTGTGGTAGTTTTTGGTGATTTAAGTCAGCTTCCACCAGTCGGACAGTTTCCTGTTTACAAGCTACCTAAGAATAAAATGGCTAGATTGTATGGAACTGTATGGAATGAATTTAATGGCTTTGAGCTCACAGAAATAATGAGACAACAAGAAGACAAAGACTTTGCCAACCTCTTAAAACGTGTACGCTCCAACAAACTCACACATGAAGACAAAAAACAGCTGGAAAGCAGAGTAATCAATAAATCTGACCCAAATTATCCATCTGATGCTGTACATGTTTTTGCTACTAACAAACTTGTAGATGATTATAATGCAGAAAAGCTCAGCCAGCTTAGAAGCACTATCTATGAGATCAAGTCAGAAGACACTACAAAAGAAATCAACACAGGTGCAATATCACTGGATATTCCAGAAAAAGATAGTGAAACAGGTGGACTTCGACAAACAATACAGTTAGCAATAGGTGCTAGGGTGATGATTCCAAAAAATGTCAGTACCACAGATGGTCTGGTAAATGGCATGATGGGCACAGTTGTGGGTTTCCATCCTCCTCCTAGCCCTGCTGACACAGAATTTAGACCAGTGTTTGTTCTTGTCCAGTTGGATGATCCCAAGGCAGGACTTGCAGCTAGAAGAAAATATCGCTCAATACTAATTGACTGGCCTGATGCAACACCCATTGTTCAAGAAGAAGTGAAGTTCAAGGTCGGAAAATACAATGTAGCAGAGGTAGCTAGAAGACAGTTTCCACTGAGATTAGCCTGGGCATGCACGATTCATAAGGTACAAGGTCTTACATTAACAAAAATCGTTGTTTCTTGTGAAGGCCAATTCCGCCCAGGACAATTTTATGTGGCGGTGAGTCGAGTGAGATCTCTCAGCTGCCTCTATTTTACCTCACTTGACTTTAACAAAGTAACAGACAACTCAGCAGCTTCAGAAGCTCTTAACACTATGTTGTCTACAAGACCTCTATTACCAATGCCAATATGGTTGAGTGATTTGCACAGCTTAGTGATAACCTGCATGAATGTGAACTCCCTTGTTGCACATAGAGACAGCTTGAAATGTCATCATCTGTTACATTCAAGTGACATTTTAACATTAACTGAAACATGGTTGCATCCTGCATATCCAAATCACCTGAAAATACAGGGATTTACATTAAAGCGTTCTGACAGGGCATTATGTTATACCGAAACCCAGTTGTCGAAGCAGACTGCTTCATTTCAAAGACATGGAGGTGTAGCTTCATACATCAAGGATGAGTACAAGTTACTGGACTCATCTCATCCCACAAAAGATATAGAGTACCTGAGAATAGTACTGCAAGGTCCAGATGGCTCTAAACTCAGCATTGTAACCGTTTACAGACCACCATCACAGAATCTGACAGAATTCCTAGGTTTTCTTCAGAAAGTGTTACAAACTGAAATGGAAGATGATGCAACTACAAATGTCTGTGGGGATTTCAATGTTAATGCCTTAGAATCAAATGAGCAGGCTCCTTTTCACATATTCAGACACTATGACTTCCTGCAGATAGTACATGAGCCTACTCATATTCAGGGAGCATGTTTAGACCATGTATACATAAGAAAACCAGAAAAGCTGAATTATCGTGTGGTGCCAGTGACTTTCTCTCCACATGCTGCAGTACAGATGCAGTATTATTTTTAATCATTTTGCAGCTCAGTACTGCATAAAGAAGTAATCTGTTGCACTCATTTGCTTCAAAGATAAAAACTTGTGAACTAAACTTAACAAAATATACGATGACATACAAACATTAACTGCCCAGTGATTCCTCAGCTCCTTGTTCACCGGCTTCTCAATCCCAACACCTCATACTGCTGAAGATCAACTTAGTATTGTCTTTAGGTAAGTGTTAAAATTTCATTATACCACTGTACTAGTTTCACTGTGTAAGAAAGAATCAGCCTCCTCCTGCTTAACGTTCCCTTTATTTATTCTTTCTCTTGAATAAAATTTTTGTCAAAGATTCCCAGGAACCAGTGACTTCAGCTATGATATTGAAATCTGTTACAAAAGTTGGGTATCACTAGTTGTAATGTGTAAGACAGAATCAGCCTCCTGCTTATCATTCCCTTGCCCATTTTTTCTTTCTCTTCAGTCAATTTTTTAGTCAAATTTCTTGGCTCCTGTGAAGCGCCAGTCTTCAAATTTTGTATACATCTTGAGAATGACCCAAGTACAAACTAAAGATGGTGACATTAATTCCTGCCTGGGCCTAAATTAAAAAATTGTTTGTTTGCCGTTTCCTACCTACCCAGCAATTCACCCTCCTACCCAAAAAATTTTATGGCCTCAGAATTATTGATTTTTTTTTGATTTTTTTTTTTTTTTTGCTTTTCATTTCTGTCTATTCAGCAAAATGCCTATATTTTATGTTTCATCTCTAGCTCTTGTATAAATGATGACTTCTGCATCTTTTTCTGACACTATTTGACTAAAAACTATTAGAAAAAGCTTGTAATCTGGGTATCCAATACAACATGTTCATAAGCATTATGCATATGCAAAAAAAAAAAAATGCTACCTACCTACCCAACTCTAAAACCTCCCAGTAGGAAGCGGCAAACCAAATATTTTTTAAGCATGGCCCTGCTTTTCCCTTTTTTTCCCACCGTCAAAGACTTCTCACATTGCTATGATACTAGGCTTATTTCTAGGTTGAAACTGATTAGTTGGCATCATGCTGCTGACTTTAGGTTAAGCTCACAGTCATAGAAGTTAATGTAAATTGTTCAAATTTTGAGTTGAATCTGTACCTTATATTATTCCACTTATTCCAGATTTTTAGCAGAATCTTTTGGTATTTGTCTATTGGCCTTTCTACAAATACACAGTTCCGAGACACACCCAGAATGTCACTCAAAATCACGTGATAGTGTATACCTGGCCAATGCAACGACAACTTAGCACGTGACATAGTCTCACAAACAAATCGCACGTGGTCAATATTGTACATAAGTCCGTGATTTTACCTTACAGTTAATGGAGGGATGTATACCTGTTTAAAGAAAACAAACTGACACCACTTTCAATAAACTTTTCCTGCTTTGCAAGAACAGAATGCATCGGAAATGCATGATGCGCCAACTTCCATGTGTAGGTCATGAGGAAGCTGATTCTTCGCCATAGATCGCCAACATTTAGCAGACACTTGCATTTGTCATTTGTTTTACCGCAATCTTTGTGCAAAGCTTGTGAGACCTAGTAACAGTAACTAAGTAGGCGGCGCTTAGCAGCTATTCTCGGAACTGTGTATTGTCTATATGTCTATTTGGTTTGAAGATTTGTGTTGTGTGCTTTTATTTGGCAGTGGCACTGACCGGGGGTATTCGTGAGCTCCTGCTCACATGCTCTAGTTGGTAGATAAACAGCCAAATCATACCTCAGAAGAACATGTAACCAACTGATACCAGAAACAGATTCAGCTTTTCCGAATATTAAGAGACCTGCTAAGCGTTAAGAGTTTAATCACCGCCATGTGTTGAAAGAGACCTTATGTCATATGTATACTCTAACTACTAAAATCAGTCTGCAAATCAGCCCAGACTGATTAGAGTCTGCACTATCACTGTAGGTTCCTCAGTATATGTAGCTGTCATATCAAATAAGAGAAGACTCTAATCAGACTGCATGGATGAGCAGACTCATCTGAGTCTTCACTGGCTGCCCATGCCAGAAGGCTGCAAATCAAATTAACACCACAATCAAGGAGAATCATCTTTGACAATTTACAATGGTCATACTCAATGTTTTGACAGAAAACAATATAAGTCTAAATATTTTGTTTAATATCTAGAAATATGTCAGTCACACACTAGAATGAATTTACAGGTAAGTAGGCAATTCCATTTCCATCTGCAAATTAAAATCAAGCTTCTGCAAACAGATTTCCAAAATATAACAATGCTATTCCTAATGTTGTATAAACATGTAAGTATAAATTTCACTATTGATTGATTGATTGATTTGTTGCTTAACGTCCACAGTTAACAGCTATGTCATGTCTGGACAGTCTGTTAACCTATCCACACTATTCCTGGGCAGGCTTAGACCTCCTAAGCGGTTAGCTAGTACTAAGTGCACATACTTTCACCAGTAACTGTTAACTACCCTTCTTGAATCAGCTGAAGGAGGAACGAAAGTATGTGGCCAGACCGGGTTTCGAACCCAAAACCTCCGACTTATGAGTCAGGTGCCCTAACGATTGCGCTACGCGGTCGGCAATAAAATTTCACTAATGTAAATGTAAAAGAAAACTGCTGGAGTTCTCACCAAAACCCTGAAAATGGCTAAACCAAAATTCCATTTAAGAATTTTAACTTCAGCAGTTCTATACTTCAAAGGATATACTGCGCACCAATATGCTTTATATACACATTGCTATATATTGGCTAACTTTTAGCATAAGTTTGAATTTTTAATTTTCAGGTGAAATTGGAATTACGTATTTTGCCAGATGTGTTCTTGCAAAGAAAATCTAGCCCTCAAGCTTTCCAAATTACTAATAGCTGGAACAATAAACAACATGCATGAACTTAAGTGATAAGTCCTTGGAATGTAAATATTCAAACTCAAATGCCATTACTGGAAGGAGTAGCTAGGGTTTGGAGTTGCTCCACACCAAGAGCCGACAAATTTCAATACATCTTGAAGCTCGGAGCTGTGAGACACCTGGAAATACAGGAGAATATATTTGATCAACTCAGTGTTTGGAAGTCAACTGTAAAGTGCATTATATCATGAGCATGACACCAGAGTTCCAGATAAGGTGGGGTTTTGAGGATAATTCAGAGATAATTTTTCTTACTTCTCAATGAAAACACATGTTGTGACTCCTCATAAGAACCATCTTGGCAAGATGGTTCTTATGAAGGGTAACAACATATTTTTATTGAGAAAAAAGAATGATAAAATCATCCCTGACTTATCCTTTTTCTTTCTTCTTACCTGAACCACTGGACTGACACTCATCTTTACTGGACACTTTTCAAGTGTTCTTCGTAGTCTTATGTGTTTTCCTGGGTTCTTCATTTCCAAGATTCTTAAAGTGCATGGGCATATCACCTTGTTATCCACCATTTTTGCAATAGGAAACATTTTTTTTTTCAAATTTTGCAGACACAACATGTGTCATCCATTTTTCTTTTTTAGATTTGAGGGTTTAAACATTTTATTTTGTAGTTTTTAGTGAGAAACACTGTGGTTGATAAAAGAAACAAATATATTCTTAAGGAGTTTTCATTTAGTAATACTGGATGACCTAATAAATATTTAAAGTAAGAACTACTAATCTTGAAGAAATATGCTTACAGAAGGACATTTGTCTCAGCATGTATGGCCCTGCTGTAAGATCTGTAAAGCAACGATTTATAAATACCCAAATTACCTTTGTCGCCATAAGGAATTTGTTCCAGTCATCTTTATTTGCCACCTTTCCAGGGTTCTTAAACTCCATTTTATTACTTAACACAGGGTATCCTACAAAGCAAACAACAAAATTGTTACACTGCGAATTATATCAACATAAGATGAAACTCTGTAAATAGGAAGACTATGCTAGGGAGTAGCGCATATCATATGGAATATATGCAACAATGTGTTTAAACTGAGTTACCATCCATTAATAGAATCATCTTTGGCATTTTTCCAATTTCCAACAATAAACCACTTCTCCTTTAATGTATTTCAGCTGAGTTATTCAGCTGAGTTACTGCCCATTAAGAGAATCAACTTAGGCATTTCCCCAATATCCAACTATAAGACACTTCTCCAAGGAAGCTTATATTTTGGTTAACTAAATGCATCTAGTAAAACAGACAGGGAAGGTCTGCATCTGTTGTTTACAGAGTTACTGCTCTTGTTTGAGCATTCAATTAGCTCTAAACAGAACTTCCGAAGTGGTTCATAATAAGCCCCTTTTAGCATCAGGGAGCGAACAGAAAATTAATGGCTGTTAATTCAAAAAGAAAGCAAGCCAGAGTAGTGGTTCTGCCTCATCATGTACTCCCTGCTCTTGAAGGACTCTTTAAGATTTCAAGTTAATCCATTTCTAAAAAACTAACATTGCTGTCTTTCGAACAATGAACAAGATTGTTTACAGAAAGATTGACAGGCAGATAAAAAGGGGCAGATAAAAATTAATGAGTGCACCTTTATTAAAACATTTAATGCATAATATACTATTAATATACCAAAAAGTCATCTTTTGAAATTGTGAAATTCTTCTGTTGCTGTACTTTTGCAGTTTTCTTTGGAAAGGAAGTGGTACATGATAACTGGGTGCCCCATGTTCTCCCACCATCTCTTCAAAGGGCCACAACTCTTGTGATTTTATTTGCTTCTCTTGACAACAATATAGGCCTTCCAATAAAGGGGTCTGCTCTTAAAGGAATGAATTTGCACCTAAGGGGGCAAAGTCTTTCCTTCAGGAGTTGACCCCTATCAAGAAGGTAAGCAAACATGACATGGAAAAGTTCCTGCCCCTGAAAATAAGCCCATTCACCTCAAAAGAGGGGGATACAGATTTTGATAAGTCCTTGGACTTTCTTCTGAATCCCAGAATTTTTTAAATTATCATTGTTAACCCTTCTTTTCTGGAGTACTGTCTGTCTAATACCCTGACTGTATGATTATCGTAGTATTGTTTGTACCTGTATTTGTTGTACTTTATATGATTAATATACGAATAAAATAGTTTTTAAACCAAAACAGGGGTGAATGCATTACATTACCTGTAATAACACAGGGCAGAGCCCTTACTCCTGTATCAGGTGTGACAAGTGAGGCCTCATAGCAATTTCTCTCATCTTTAGCTAGTGTCTGCTCTATCTTCTGGTCCATAGAGACTGCTAGGACCCACTCTCTGACATCTTCATGTTGCTGCGACTGAAAATAACAGAAATGAGATGTTTGTGCAAAAACAAAGGGCTAAACTAATCTTCAAACAGAGTAGCCTTTGTTAAAACAGCCTATGAAAATCATTATTGTGTAGTAAATAATTAAGCTGTGACATGACAAAACCAACAAAGTGGCATGTGCACCCAGCAAAGGCTCAGATCAGCCTGGGCATCTGCCCAGTCTGACCAGAGTCATTGTTATGTGCTTAAAGGGTAGCGAAGGGTCTAAGCTACCTCCATGCGAGTAGCAAAGACTTTGATCAGACTGAGCGGATGCCCATGGTGATCTGAGTCTTTGCTGGGCCCATATGCCACTTCGTTGGTTTTGTCTTGTCCCAGCTCAAGATGTTAATGTACCTAAGTTTAAAATACATAAAACATTTCCCAACAGACTTGCAAATCCAATAATCAAACAAGTTAAGTAGCACAAAGTTGTTTATAACATAAGATTTCATATATTTTAAACTCAAGATGCATTGGCTTATGTACTATATTCCTATATCTCTCATGTAATGTCAACAAATAAGAAAGAATCCCATGAAAATTTATCCACACAAAATTGGGTGCCAAAGGCAAAAGCAAACATCCCTAAAGCCAAAACTAGTAGACGACTGGCCAACTGTGCCAACTCAGTTCTGAGTCTACAATGTTTGCTCAGGCATGTCCGTCTGATATTTTACAGTCCAGTATACTTACCGAGAGATGTGGTTTCTCAGGAAGAGGGATTTCAAAAGGTATATCAGTTTCTTGGAAATCACTGTGGTCTATCATGTCAAGACTGCCCTCCTCAATAGCCTGAAATTGAACAGACGCAATGTCATTCTGAGACATCCAGTAATTTTCCAGTTTCAACATCTCTACAAGTTTTTAAAACTTTTCAACAACAAGTATGATGAACTGTGTACTGTTTAAGTCTCTATTATACAGACAAAACAAGTCGAAGAATGGTGTCTTTTCTGTCTGGGCATCGTCTCAAAACAGAGCTAAACTAGAAAACTCAACAGAAGTTTAGGCCGGAAACAGTAATGCCAGAAAGATAATACCCTTGTCTCGCTGCTGCCATTCAGAAATGAGACAGAAAATACTGTAATGTGCCTAAATTTTGGGATGCCTGAAATAATTAATTTTCCATTTGTCCCAAATGGAAAATTAATTATTTCAGGTGTCCCAATACTTACGCACATTATGGTAATATGAAACCACAAGTGATAGGAAGAAAATTCAAATGAATCTTAAGGTGAATGAGTACAGTTTAAGGGAAAGAAAATCTGCCATTTCTTTCTTTATTTTTGACTCCATTCTCAACTCTTGAACGAAAAAATTTTGCTACACCAGGAGAAATTTCTTTAAGATCAGACCATTTGTTGTAAACATTTTGTTGCTCAAAAAAGTACCAGGAAGTTGTAAAAGTTTTTTTCCATTTGTAATAGAAATGGTGAAAAAAAACATTGAGGAATACCCATACACCTTAATCAAAATAATTATCAGAGCTACAGATAAGTGGGGGTATTGAGGATAATTGGAAGATAATTTTTCTAATTTCTCAACATAAACATATGTTGTGACCCCTCATTAGAACCGTCTCTTCATCGATGATGGGTCACAAAATATGTTTTTATGGAGAATTATGGATAATTATCCCTAAATTATCTCTGTTACCCCTTCTTATCTGGAGTAGTGAATATCCTTATGTGTGAAAGAAATCTTACCTCGGAAACATCCAGGTATCTGTTAAGAAATACAAATGCCATATTCTCCCAACCAATAGCCTGCAACAGTAGCATTAAGTAATTCATTAAAGTACTCTACATTGATCATTGATATGGCCCACTTCCCATGTTAATAGGTAGTGGTCCCCTGTCCGAGGTTGGTGGTTTTCTCCGGGTACTCCGGTTTCCTCCACCACTATAGGACCACAGACGCGCCAACATCCGTGCCATGGAGAGTATTTAAATAAGTTTGTGTGAGCTTTCAAAGCAAATAAAGTTTACATGTTAATTTGTTTGTTTTGCATTTACATTAACTACTTAATTAAACTTTTATGTATGAGACCCATTTCCCATGTTTATTTTGTTTCTTTGCACATCTCAGATGGTTCACTGCCATATATCATATTTATTTGGCTTCCAAAAGGGAAAATCCTGTCTTACAGCAGAATCACACTAATGATTTAGATGTTTGGGGTCATTCTATTTGAGGTCATTTTAGATGAAGAAATCTGGACCTACACAGTCTGCCCTCTGAGCCTTTGTATTTTCTAATTGTGATGTAGCTTGAACACTTTCTTAAATTTTGCAGGATTAAATTTTGTCATCTGCTGTTTTGGTACTTTAAGGGTTATCACATTACAGCCTTGTTACCACATTACAGTAGCTTTATAAATTTATACTCACCCTACACATCATCCCTGCTTCAAAGAAAGCTTTATCAGCTGGTATGACATCAGTATGTCTGAGCAGGGACACAGCCAGCTTGGTTGCTATGGTATCCAGGGACTTGTGAGCCATAGCAGCAGATCTTGTGGCATAATAGTGAGCAATGAGCAGCATAACCTCAAACTCCTCGTGTACTGGGGTGTTAGCTTCAGGGGCTTTCCTCATGTTCTCACACTGAAAAATAAAAAGAATTTACTTAAATCTTGGTGTTTTCCATAGTTTTCTACTGTTAAGTACGTATTTCAATTCCTTGAAAGGGAGGCTACATGCAGTTAATATTTATATACTGCTTTTCCAAATTTTCAATCACACACCATTTTCTATGGAAGAAACATTTGTTTACATGGTAAGAGGCTGAGCCGCTGACACAGGTGCTCCACAACCTAGGAAAATATTGCAAAGTCATCCTTGATTACAGAGCAAAATTTTCTTCCTGCAATTTGGATGTAAAATTGTTCACTGACAAACTTCGCTAGGACTTTCAATTGGGAAAGAAATATATTTTTTGCAGGTGTTATCACCAGTAAATCAATCACAAACTGAAATGACTGGCTTTTGTACATTGATAAAAATCCATATAAATATATATATATAGAAAGCGGAATTACAGAGATGAATATTTGCCAGTAGACCGCCTATTGTCAGACTTTTATAGTACAGTCAAGTCTCAATATCTCCAACACTGATATCTCAAAGGACCCTCTTATATCGAAGAATATAGTTTGGACAAAATTCGTTGTTTACTTGCATTTCAAGTCCTGTTATCTCAAACTACTGTTATTTTAAAGTACTTTGAGATACCAGTAGTTTGGGATGAACTTCGACTTTGAGATATCGAGAGTTGACTGTACACAAAATAAGCATACTCAAAGGCTACTGAGAGACTAAAACTCACCAGATCGGCAAACACGTCCCTGAGATCTGCCCAAATCCTGTATGATTCTGGCTTGTTGAGATCTTTTGTGTTTATCAGATCACTGAAGATTCTCTTGTAGATATTAAAATTCTGAAATAACAAAACACTGTACACAGTAATTATATTTATGACATTATTACTTCTACATTGCAACCCAATTTGAGCCAGTCACAATGACTTTTACATATCAGGTAAAACTCTGTCTTTACTATCTGTTTACAAACTCTTAAAACCTAATCAAGAGAGACTGTCCAAGAATTCACACCATTCAATCACAAATCTAGTTTTAGAAAACAAACAACAGAGGTAACAAGACCAAAATTTAACATTAATACAAATGTACACATGTTTAAGATCCGATTTGTACATGTAGTATGTGTATTTAGAAACTTTGAAGTTACATCTGTCTTTAACAACTGTGGCCATTGGCAAAAGAAAAAACTGAGGTCCATCATTTCCGTACCTGTGAATTGGCAGGTGCTCCATATTTCACATACAGATCCATAGCAGCCCTGGAATCACCTCCCTTGATCAAATGTGTGGCATACAGAGCTACATACTTGTGCAGAACTCTTGGATTCTGAAATAGCATCAACATAAGAAAATAAATCAATGATACAAGTTTACATTTTTAAACTTAAACATCAGGACAAAATTAATATGCCAGACACAAAATACTGACTGCTGCTGGCAGAGAAGACCACTGAAGGTCAACACTATTTGCATTTTTAGCTCACCTGAGCCAGAGGCTCCGGGGGAGCTTATAGGATGGTAAGGCTCCGGCGTCCGTCGTCCGTCCGTCGTCCGTCCGTCGTCCGTCCACAATTTAAAACGACTTCTCCTCTGAAACCGCTGGGCCGATTGTAACCAAATTTCATATAGAGCCTCCTGGGACCTTAGGAACGAAAAGTTGTTCAAACGGTCCTGGTCACATGACCAACATGGCCGCCATGCCCATATATGGTAAAAACCTGAAAAAATCTTCTTCTCCAGAACCAATAGGTCGTTGGTCTTGAAACTTGGTATGTAGCATCGGGTACACGAGTACTACCAAGATTGTTCAAATTATGACCTTGGGTTGACCTTGACCTTTTTTACGGTAAGGTCAAATTTGCTTACTCATGCTTTTATATGGCAAAATGCTGCAACATAAGATATCTTGGAAATTGTTGAAGATTTTGGCCTAAAAATTGGTACATACAGTCATCTTAATGACTACATGAAGATTTATGAGTACAAGAGGTCAAGGTCATTCTTTGGCCTTTGACCCAGAACTCTCATATTTTGACAATATCAAACAATCTCCTCAAAAACCACTTGGCCAATTGTAACCAAATTTCATATAGTTCCTCCAGGGGTTGAGGGAATGAAAATTTATGCATACGGTCCAGGTCACATGACCAACATGGCCACCACGCCCATATATGGTAAAAACCTTTAAAAATGTTCTTCTCCAGAACCAGTTGACCGATGGCCTTGAAACTCGGTATGTAGCATTGGGTACTCAAGTACTATCAAGATTGTTCAAATTATGACTCTGGGTTGACCTTGACCTTTTTTACGGCAAGGTCAAATATGGGAAAATGCTAGAACATGAGATTTCATGGTAAGTTTTGAAGATTTTGGCCTTAAAAATTGGTACATACAGTCATCTTAATGACTACATGAAGATTTATATGTAGCGCAAGGGTACCACCATCGGACACCTAAAAATTGCTTTTTTAAATGAATTTTCAAATTGTTACATCAAAATTCTAACGACTTTATGTGTCTTGCAAAATATATACCTCATGTATTGATTCGGTAAACATAAGCTGTAGTATGATGTCATACGAAGGAATCGGGGAGCATTCATTATTTCATAGGTAACGGGTGTAAAATCTTGGTTAGGGGTACCCCCATCGGACACCTTTATTTTCTACACATATAAACTAACTATGCATAAACAAATTTAATGTAACATTGTAAAGACATATCCTTGTTTAAGATAAATATGCAAAAACAGATTCAATACTTTAAGTTTGACATGACAGGTAAAATAATATGTACTCCCTCAGAATGATGACGTTTGTTTACATTGAACTATTTATATAGATTTTAGCCAGATTTTAGCCAGTGTCGAGATGCAAACAAGTGTGCATTTTCTCTATTTTCTCTAAAACTAGAACGAACTGGAACATAATCCTTATATCATTTGTTAGGTGACTAAAATCTCCATCCAATGTTGTTAATTAGATCACTGAACTGCATTTAGCTACGACGAAATCATGGTGGAACTATTCACCGAAATGTTTCTGACTTGTACCCTTGTCCGGTAAATACCGTCTGTGAAAATTACGTTAGCGCTCCCGAGACGAGAAAGGCACGCCAAAGGGTCGAGGAAAAGACCACAAAACATTATAAAAATTGGTATTAAATTGGACGAGGTGCTACTCATTTTAAACGAGAGCAGATCGTAAAGGTGTCCGATGGGGGTACCCTGTCCGATGGGGGTACCCTCACGCTACAAGAGGTCAAGGTCATTCTTTGGCCTTTGACCCAGAACTCTCATATTTTGACAATATCAAACAATCTTCTCAAAAACCCCTAGGCCAATTGTAACCAAATTTCATATAGTTCCTCCAGGGGTTGAGGGAATGAAAATTTGTGCATACGGTCCAGGTCACATGACCAACATGGCCACCATGCCCATATATGGTAAAAACCTTTAAAAATGTTCTTCTCCAGAACCAGTAGACCGATGGCCTTGAAACTCGGTATGTAGCATTGGGTACTCAAGTACTATCAAGATTGTTCAAATTATGACCCTGGGTTGACCTTGACCATTTTTACGGCAAGGTCAAATATGGGAAAATGCTAGAACATGAGATTTCATGGTAAGTTTTGAAGATTTTGGCCTAAAAATTGGTACATAGAATCATCTTAATGAGTACATGAAGATTTTTGAGTACAAGAGGTCAAGGTCATTCTTTGACCTTTGACCCAGAAATCTCAAATTTTGACAATTTCAAACAATCTGCTCTAAAACCACTGGGCCAATTGAAACCAAATTTCATATAGAGCCTCGAGGGGTTGATGGAATGAAAATATTTGCTAACGGTCCTGGACACATGACCAACATGGCCGCCATGCCCATATATGGTAAATACCTTTAAAAATCTTCTTCTCCAGAACCAATTAAACGATGGCCTTGAGACTTTGTAAGTAGCATTGGGTACTTGAGTACTATCAAGATTGTTCAAATTATGACCTTGTGTTGACCTTGACCTTTTGCAGCAAGGTCAAATATGGGAATATGGTAGAACATAAGATTTCATGGAAAGTTTTGAAGATTTTGACCAAAAAATTGGTATATACAGTTGTCTTAATGAGTTCATGAAGAATTATGAGTACAAGAGGTCAAGGTCATTTTTTTACCTTTGATCCAGATTGCTCATATTTTGACATTTTCAACCATTTCCTCAAAAGCCAAAGGACCAATTGTGAACACATTTCATATAGAGCCACCAGGGGTTGATTGAATGAAAATTTGTTCAAACTGTCCAGGTCACATAGCCAACTTGGCCGCTATTACCACTTACGGGATAAATCTTTAATATTTTTCTTCCCCAGAACCAATACACCTATGGCCCTGAAACTTGGTAAATAGCATGGAGTACTAGAGTACCTCCAAGACTGTTCAAATGGTGACCTTGGGTTTACATTGACCTTTTTTGCGGCATGGTCAAATATGGGAAAATGCTAGAACATAAGATTTCATGGAAAGTTTTGGAGATTTTGGCCTAAAAATGGTATATATGGTTGTCTAATGAGTACATGAAGATTTATGAGTACAAGTGGTCGTGGTCATTCTTTGAATTTTGACCCAAAACTCATACTTTGACAATTTCAGACATGATAAGTATAAGCCACCTTGCCAATTGTTCAGGTGAGCGATTCAGGGCCTCATGGCCCTCTTGTTTATGTAGCATTTACTGTCAGCATATGACCTGTGCACATTCAGTGATGGTTAAGTCCAATTAGTAAGTCCGAAAAGGATGGTAAAAGTGTCATAACAAAGAAACATTATATGAGAAGCATACAAACTTCTTATGCACCAGTCATTTGCAACCATGACCCCTTTCCCCAAGAAATGGGAATACTAGTCTTTTCATCCATCACACTCTGCTATGTAGGGACAAGCTGGAAGGTATTACCCTGCTCTTGTTTCATTCCACAGTCTTCCAATGCTATTGCAATTAACTCTCTCTAAGGAACTCTAAAGAATCAGAGCCTCTACACTTCCCCAGCACTCTGAGGTGAATCAAAGCCTTTGCCTGGCACCTTCCCTGGGCTACCCAGTGTTTTGGGGTTAAGTTGAAAATAAATAACTCCTTTTGCAAGACTTAGTGAGTAATTTTGTTTGAAAGATTTTGGCACTTTGAAGCTTCATCAACAAAAGACTTGAAAAGACTGTATAGGCAAAGAATCCTCTTTTGTCACTGTGTAATTTTATTTATTAAAGTTTATTACCTGTTGTTCAGCTGTGTCAAGACATTTATGCCATTCTCCCTTCTCAATATACATGTTCAAGGCTCCCTCAACATCTACTGATGCAAGCTAAAGATAAAGACAAATATAATTATGATATTAAATACTGTGACAGAAGAGCATGAACAAATAGTGTAGTTCCAGATCAGACTGCTCCAAAAAGCAGTCTGACCAGGGTCTGCACTGTTTGAGAGTCAGCTACTCATGTTTGACATATCACCTGATACTATATGATAGTTCCAGATCAGACTGCTCCTAAAAGCAGTCTGACCAGGGTCTACACTGTTTGAGAGTCAGCTACTTAAGTTTGACATTTGACATATCACATGTGCCTGCTGGAAACAGCAGTTCTCAAATCATTACTGATACTGTCATATTTTTCACACAAGCTTCCGTAATATCGTACTTTTAGTAGTCTGTATATGAGCGACGTCCTGTGGGAAGGGGGCTGACACTGTGTGTGTATGACAAACATCTGAATCGGCTGGTCAGAATCCTCATGTATTTTTTATTAACTTTGATATATGGTTTGGTTCTGTCAACAGGTAGGTGTCTGACCAGACTAAGTTGCTGATCTGACATTTCCTGATATGCACACACCGTGGAAATCATTTCACATGACGTTGCTCAAAATCTAGAATTCGGTGAAAGATTAGTTTAGCTACCTGTCTTTTGATGCACGTGTATTTAGCATTTGAGCATTATTTGTTCTATGTACTCATGGGCTAACTATAGCCTACTGTGCTTAAATTATGAATAAACTTGTATGTGTTTAAAAACTTGTAAACTGGTATCACCTGATACTATATGATAGTATGATATGTATATAGTATGATATGTATATATATGTATATAGTACTATATGATATGTATCACCTGATACATGTGCAAAATTCCAGGTAGTAGCAGCAGCTGTTGGAACTGTCCCAATATTTGAGATGAATGGGTATACTTTCAGGGGAAGCAACTCTACAATTTTATTTTTTTGCCTCCCTCCTCAATAGGGGTCAGATCTAACAGAAAAGAATCTGCTCTCTAAGGAAAAAATTCTTTGATCCACTTTTGGAAGAGGTCCTTTGTCCAAAAAAAAAGCAAACAGGAAGTCACAAAAGTTGCCCCCCTTTGAGAAGATAGCAAAAAAACTAGCAGTGTACCCATACACCATCAGGTGATTTGTAATAGCATGGCTGAATCAAGCTGTCAAGACATTTTGCCAATGAAGCAGGATAACCTGATCTGCCATAGAAATTTTGCCACTTCAATACTTTTGACATAAAAATGTTCTTCTCTAAAATTTTAGAAATGCCATTGAGTTCTATCCTATCATAAACAGAAAAGCCAGACAGACAGACAAATTTATAGACTTCATTGTAAACAAAGCTTGTAAATAAACATATCATCTTACCGCATCAGCCTTTCCTTGATTTTTCAAAGATTCCTTGTAACGATCCTCAACATAAGGCTCGTATCTGCAAAATACAGATTATATTTTTCAGGAAATTTTCAGAATAAGAGTGGAAGGCATGTTTTGCTAGAGAATGGGGGTAATACCTCTAGCCTTCCACCTCAACATCAATGCCTTGCACCCATAAGTTTGAAAATATCCTGTCACATTTTTCTCCATCTAGAGCTCTGACTACCTTGCAATGTCTCTGTGGCCTTTGATTCTTATCAAAGACTAGAGGGCAAACAGTGATCCAGATGAGGCAGCTCATCTGGATCTATACTGTTTGCAAATTTGATTTTTTTATTATTTCTGGCATTTTAAGGTTAAAGTATGACAAAATATATTAAATGAAATTGCAGTTTCATTCTTGCATTTCAGTATCTTCAGCATTCTCAATATTTGATACTAACTTTTAAAACCTTTTACGCAAGAGTAATCGATGTACAACTGTATGTTTTTATGCTTCAAGATTCACTATGTCTCTCTGAAATTATTAATAATATGCAGAACTTGCCGTTCATGGTTCAGTTCTGTCTGAGCATTTTCTACAACCCATGCGCCATTTGTTTATCATTCCTATATCATATGAAATAATTGTGCTACAAACTGGCAATCACTAGGCTCATTGGGAGTAAGTTTGAAAACAAAATTGCATTGAAGCTCATCCTAAGGGACTCGGGCAGTGTTGCAACATTACATTACTGCACATGAAAAGAATCAATAAAATGGAGCCTGCTATTTTTGTTACTTTGATGTTTCTCTTGCTTCCAGAGGACCTTTCTTCAGAATTTATTTTATTCTCTTATACACTGGAACACCTTGGTAATTTAATGCAATTATCTTAGAATTTTAACAAAATTATTTTGCAATATTGTCCTGTGTCCAAAAATTGCTGGCAGAATGATCACACCAGTGTAGACCCTGACCAGACTCTAGTCTGGGTGAAGGAGCAATCTGATCAGGGTATACACAGTCTGTTCCAATGTTTATAGTCAATATGGTAAATAGATCAAATACTTACTTTGGCTCCAATTCCTTGGCAACTTTTCTAGCCTTGGGCCACTCCTCCGCTGCTATAAACATGTCTATAGCATCTTTCACCAAATCAACATTCAGATACAGTTCAGCCGCCTAAGAAATAAAATAACAACTACACTCTGTTTTCATTGATTTCTAACTCCTATTAATAAGAAATTTTAAAATGTGTAGGTGCAACTTCATACTTTCCATCATCTTCACAACCAAAGAAATTTTTTGTGACTTCCTGTTTAGTTTCCTGGATGACAAAGCACTTTCAAAACTGGGATCTACTCTTATATGAAAGAATTTGCCCCCAAAGAGCAAATCTTTTCTATTCAAGTTGATGCCTAACATAGAAGGGAGGTAAAAATACAAATGACCTGAGCTGCTTCCCCTGAAAGTGTTCTCAACTAGAATTGTTTTCCTACGAAAAAACAGATGTCTCCCCCCTTTTTGATGTCAAAAGGATCAGTCATTAAGACGCCAAGGGAAAAACAATATGTTTCCCTACCCTGAAGCAGGGATTCATAATTAAGTAAAAAGTATAAATGCAAGAGTTATAGTTGTTATGCTCTGCATGTCATGTAATGTTGACTGATATTCATATTTAGTTTTTGTCAAAAAATATAAATGCAAGAGTTACAGTGCTCTGCACGTCGTCTATTTATATGTTGACTGATATTTGTAACAAGTTTCATGAATATAGCTTAAACGGTTTTCAAGTTATAGAGCTTAGAAGATTGAGACACGATTTTGTGAATGACAAAGTTCCAAGGGAAATAACTCAAATAGTATAAATGCTAAGCTCTGCAGGCTGTCTAGTGTTGACTGACATTTGTATGAAGTTTCGTGAATATAGCTTGTCCGGTTTTCAAGTAATAAAGCAATTGAGACCCGATTTTGTGACTGACAAAGATCCAAGGGAAATAACTCAAGAAGTATAAATGCAAGAGCTATGGTTCTTGCACTATGCAATTCTTCTAATGTTGATTGATATTTGTATGAAGTTTCGTGTATATAGCTTGAATGGTTTTCAAGTTATACAGCAGACACAACTGAGACACGATTTTGTGACTGACAAAGTTCTAAGGGAAATAACTCAAATAGTATAAATGCTAAAGTTATGGTTCTTGCATAATGCACGTCGTCTGATGTTGATTGATATTTGTATGAACTTTCATGAATATAGCTTGAATGGTTTTAAAGTTATAGACGGACTCGACTGAGACGCAATTTTAAGATGGACAAAGTTCCAAGGGAAATAACTCAAAAAGTATAAACGCCAGAGTGCATTCTGCACATCGTCTGATGTTGACTGATATTTGTATGAACTTTCATGAATATAGCTTGAATGGTTTTAAAGTTATAGACGGACTCGACTGAGACGCAATTTTGTGATGGACAAAGTTCCAAGGGAAATAACTCAAAAAGTATAAATGCCAGAGTTACCATTTGTGCACTCTGCACATCGCCTATGTTGATTGATATTTGTATGAAGTTTCGTGAATAAAGCTTGAGCAGTTTTCAAGTTACAGAGCGGACACAATTGAAACACAATTTTGTGATGGACTAAGTTCCAAGAGAAATAAGTCAAAAAGTATAAATTCCAGAGTTACCATTCTTGCACTCTGCACGTCGTCTCATGTTGATTGATCTTTATATGAAGTTTCACGAATATAGCTAGAGCGGTTTTCAAGTTATAGAACGGACACGATTGAAACACAATTTTGTGATGGACTAAGTTCCAAGGGAAATAACTCAAAAAGTATAAATGCCAGAGTTACCACTCTTGCACTCTGCACGTCGTCTCATGTTGATTGATATTTATATGAAGTTTCACGAATATAGCTTGACCGGTTTTCAAGTTATAGAACGGACACGATTGAAACACAATTTTGTGTTGGACTAAGTTCCAAGGGAAATAACTCAAAAAGTATAAACGCCAGAGTTACCACTCTTGCACTCTGCACGTCGTCTCATCTTGATTGATATTTATATGAAGTTTCGCCAATATAGCTTGAGCGGTTTTCAAGTTATAGAACGGACGCAATTTGTGACAGACAGACGGACAGACGGACGGACGGACAGACGCCCGGGGAAAAACAATATGTCTCCCGACCCTGAAGGGGGGAGACATAATTACCTTAAATCGAAACATAAAGCTTAATTTCAATGCTACATGATAATAACCTCTATTTTTTTTTTTTTTTTTTTTTTTTTTTTTTTGATCACTCAGGTTTTATTCACCATCCAAAAGCATCTATCAATAACTGGCACTTTGTCCCCTGACTTCTAAGCTGTCAACACTTATTAGTGTCTGAACTCATATCACAGAAGGAGGTGTCCCACATATCATCCGGGCAGACTGATGAGGGCTGTTGAGAGTGAGAGACAGAACACTTTTCCGGTTATGAAGTTTTCTGTGAAATCTTCTCAGCTGAGTGGGAAACTGCCAAGCCACCACTATACATAACAAAAGGTTTCTGACCAAGAACCTGACGTCTCGAATCCACACAATGAATGGCTGCTGTCAGTCTAGCAGGACAACACTTTACCAAACTGATCTGCCCACACTAAACGTTACCTGAACCTCTGCTATGTGTACAAATGGCAAATCAGTGACTTTTTTGGGCTACCGAAAAAATTCCAAATACTCAGACAGGTCTGAGCAAACAGTGCAGATCCAGATAAGTTTACTCCCAAAAGAGCAGTCTGATCAGCACCTACACTGCTTGCTATTCCACCTGCATCTTTTGGCTGTAATACAGCATTGTAAAATGAAGCTGTTCCATTTTTAAGACAATTCAGGTAATTATTTTGGGTGTCCATTTTTTTTTTTAATTTTTATAGTGCTTTACTTACAGCATTGAATTTTCTCATCTCGGTAAGCCTTGGACAAACAATCTCCACCACAGTGGTAGCTCTTTCTTGACCCAGAAACTTGATAGCTAGATCAGCAGCCTAAAACAATAGAACATGATATACTCGATGCTTTCTTATAGAAAATGTTACTTTCATATTTCCAAAGATCCATACCATTCTAGCAAGTTTTATTAACACTTAAAGTGCCAAACACAAAAACACTTGAACTTGCAAACAGCATGGATCCAGATGAGGCAGCAGATAGGGTCTGACTCTACACTGTTTTCCCTCTAGTCAACATGATATAGCTTGGACTAAACATTTTTTTTTTTAAATTTGCAGGCGTAAATTTTGTTGTCTGCTTTTTTGTCACTTTAAGGATTAACAAATATTTTGTCAAATGCAACACACAAAACTGGAAGTCCCTTAAAACCTGACAGCTCGGGACATTTTTACCAGTTTTCACCTATGGGGAGTGACCTGTGTAAACTCAGCCATTAATTAAAAGGGCCAAAAAGCAGATGACAAAATTTACATCTGCAATATTTCCTAAAATGTTACTTCCAAGTTACATCAGCCGGGCCGGGTAGCCCAATCGGTAGGGCACCTGACTCGTAAGTCAGAGGTCCTGGGTTCGAATCCCGGTCAGGCAACATACTTTCGTTTCTCCTTCCGCTGATTCATGAAGGGCAGTTGTCAGTTACTGGCGAAAATATGGGCACTTAGTACTGGTTAACCGCTTAGGAGGTCTAAGCCTGCCCAGGAATAGTGTGGTTAGGTTAACTGACCGTCCCGACATGACCTTAGTTGTTTACCGTGGACGTTAAGCATCAAATCAACCAACCAACCAAATCTTCCAAGTTACATCATACTGAAAATTTAAAGACTAGAGGGCAAACAGTTTAGTTCCTGATAAAGGGGCTCATCTTGAGGCAGTGCGCATGTTAAAAGATTGACGCCTCCAGGGGGACTCAAATCCAAATCATTTTCTGAGTAGGCCAATGCTAAACCCACTAGACTACTGGGGCTCCCCTAATTTCTCATGATTTACCTAATATCTAAGCCCTCAATTAAGTTTGACTGAGGTATCTGTGGTTATGCATGTATTAACTAAATTCTGTCATGGATTTTTCTAACTTAATTGTGAATAAGTCCATTGTGGCAAAGAGAGGCAGCAGTCTGGGACCAATTGTTCAAAACTAATGATGTTGTAAGTTAATGAAAAGTAAATTTTCAAATGAAATGTACAAGAAAACACTGCCTTTCTTTTTGCCAAACATTGTGCTTTTGCACACAATTTTTCAGCAAAAAATACCAGCATACTTGATTATATGGCTATTAGAAGAAGAATATTAATCACTTAAGTTTGTTAAGTTAATGATGATCTGAACAACCGGGCCCTGATCTGTAAGTACACTGCAGGCCAAGGCATTACCTTCAAAATGATCAGTCACTACTCTGATCTCAGTGGTCATTTATCTCACCTTTTTCCAACATTTCAGCATCATATCAGTATCACTGGTGAGCTGGTTGGTAACTTTAAGATAACACTCCACAGCCCTAGCATACTCTCCTGAGGATTCCCACTCTCTAGCCTGCTGGACCATAGACTCAGCTCCTCTGTGAAAATATATAAAGTATTTGATTTACCAAAGTTTAATTGTAAACACACTTTCTTAGATGAAGCAAGTTTGACATTCCATGTGGATCTTTTAGATGCATCACTGCACAGAAAAACCAAACTGTTAATTTTCAGACAGTTATAATAATTATTACAGGTGTCCCATTTTTTGGAACTTTCATGGTAAAGTACTTGATCTAAACCAGTGTTACACCTTCTTAGGGGAAGCGGCGTTTACACATCCATAAAATCCACAAAAATAAAAATCATTTCTTATAATTCCAACTCGGCCATCTTTTTCTCAAAGTTGTCAGCTATAGTGAGTATCTTAGAAATCGCCACCAAGAAAATAGTTCCAAGTAGTTCCAGATTTCTGGCTCAGGGAGTTTATCGAAGTATAAACACCGGTTCATGTTCGCTCTTGACCAATCAAATTGCACTAAATTAGTGTTAGGAAGTTGAGTTGGAATTATTCAGTTATAAGACAGAGGTTTTTTACCTTCCAAAACAATCCCAAAAATCTAGATTTTGTGGATTGTTTTGGGATTGAAGAATATATCTAATAGCAAAATCACATTAGACAAATTAACATATTTGGAGTACTTTTGGAAAGAGACATCCTCATCTTATACTGATATCTCCATACATGTAAATGGATACCTCTCATCAACAGCTACCCTTACAATAGTTTAAGGATTTGCCAGAGTGCAGTTTTAAAATTAAGAAATATTTTTTCCTCACCAATGAATTAGCCCTGATTAACACAAGATGTTGGAAGGCAGGTTGCAAAATATTAATTCAGGATGGCAAATCCAGAGTCAATTAATATTCACATCTGCCCCAAAGTTAATCAACAACAATTTATTGGTATGGAAAAAGTATTTTGATTCTAACAATGGCAAAATTATGGCAGCATTTTCTATTTGAGGTGGACATCAGCAGAAGTAAATGTTTACAGCCGATGACTTCAAAGTGCAAATTTTCATTTCAGCAAAATAAAGGGTTATATCATCTGAACATTGTTCATGACCATTCCTTCTAAGATGAATGAGATCACTTCCTATCAAGAGAAGCAAGACATTTAATGTTAATACCTTGTTGATTTGTCTGTCATCACCCTATCATATTCATCTTGTAGCTGTTGTAACTTGTGAGGCACATATTCCTTGCAGACTCTCAATGCATCCTGCCACATGTCGGAGTCCTGTAACCAAGAACAAACATGATCATAACTTTCAATAGGTTATCCCCTTCATTATAAGAGTTCATTTTGCATTTCAGTAAAACCAAGCTTTATATGTATACGTCCTAATGGAAATTGTTCATGACCATTCTTTTTACGGTGTACAGGATCAATTCCTAGGAAGGTGTACTTTTACAAAGAAAAACTGTCTTCCATTCAAATGAATACTTCTCTTAAACAAAAGAATCTACTTTCTCAGAAGCAAATTTTAATCTTCATGAGTCGCCCCTATTTTAGAAGAGCTTTGTCAGCAAAGGTAACAAACAAAAAGTCACAAGAGTTGTTTCCCTGGGGCCCCAAAATGGCATGTTCTCATTTGCTCTTGATACTGTTTAAGCTACCATGCATTCCAATACTGATGATGACAATTTATGAAGGCAATTCTAAAACGATCTTTCTCTTCTAATCAGATCAAAATAGCCGCGTACTATGAAGGCAATTCTAATATGACCTATATCTTCTAACCAGATCCAAAATAGCTGCTCATATATTTCGCATATGTCTACTTACCCTGTAGTATTTGACAGCCAATTCTGGTCTCTGGGCTCTCAGTAGATATGTCTCAGCTCTGGAATACTCTTTCTCCTCAAAAGCAAACCTGGCCTGTCCTACCAGGACATCTGCTACTGAGTCAGGGTCATAAGCTTCAGCAACACGCTGGGCAGAGTCCCAATCTTGGTTGTGTACGTACCTAGAAAGAACAGAATGCATATTCAGTAGCTATATTATTGTATTATATGCCTACCCAATTAACAAACACCCATCCTTGTGTTTCAATAAAAGGAAATCTAAAAATACATGTTAAGTGGATGGTGTTGGTGAGAGCAAACATTTATGTTACCACTCACAACTGTACACTAAAACACTGCTAGTTTTCTGTTTATTTCAAATGAAATATCTGCTGTAAAACCAAGCGGGCAAATAGTTGAGACAGGTAAGACATTTATCAAAGGCAGATAAATGAATTGCATCATATTAACATTTACTTGCTTTGCAAACACACTTTGACAGTGCAAAAATTCTCCAAATTATAACCTTTTAAACACCAAATAAGCAACAAAATTTACGTCTGCAAAACTTAAAAAAAATATTTTGTCCGAGCTACATATATAGAATTCAAAGACTGGAGGACAAACAGAGTAGACCAGGATCCACACTGTTTGCAATTCAACTAGTTTCTTTTTGGCCTTTACAGTGTTAATTAAAGAAAAGCCTGAAAATCTTTCATTCTGTATTATGTTTACATGTTTAACTAGAAATGTTTTTCAGAGAAAAACTGATGTCCCCCCACCAGCCCATTTCTCATCCCCTAATGAATAAAAAGCCTGTACAAATAAAATATCTATGCAGGTTTGGACAAAATGTATCCGCTGGTTCTAAAGATATCCTACATAGAAGACTATGTCCTTCAAAAATGGGTCAAGGTCACCAACTACTAAACATGTCTTAAACCTGTCACAATGATACATTCATGCAAGTCTGATGAATATCCATCCACTGGTTCAAGATATCTCATTTTTAAGAGAGAAAAATACGCATTTGTAAGATAGCTTTTGACCTTGAAAATGGGGTCAAGGTCATCAAAACAAACTACACTCTTGAGACTGTCCCATAGGTATATCTATGAAAGTAAAGTGGAAATCAAGCCAAAGCTTAAAGAGATACATCAATTTTAATTGAAATTTTCACATATCTAAATCCTCCTGTGACCTTGAAAATGAGGTCAAGGTCACCAAAATTTTGTTCAGCTCTTAAACTTGTCCAAATCATGTATCAACGAAAGTTTGGCAAAATTCCATCTATTGGTTCAGGAGATATTGTGGGTACAAGAAATTGCCTTGTTAGTCCTCAAGTGACCTTGAAAATAAGGTCAAGGTCACCAAAATCTAAATAGCTCATAAACTTGTCCAAATCAAGTATCCAGGAAAGTTTGGTGAAATTCCATCCATTGGTTCAAGAGATATTGTGGGTACAAGAAATTGTCATCCAAGTCCTCCAGCGACCTTGAAAATGAGGTCAAGGTCACCAAATTCTAATCAGCTCAAAAACTTGTCCCAATAATGTATCCATGCAAGTTTTGTGAAATTCCATCCATTGGTTCAGGAGATGTAGTGGGTACAAAAAATTGTCATCTAAGTCCTCCTGTGACCTTGAAAATAAGGTCAAGGTCACCAAAATCTGATCAGCTCTTACACTTGTTCCAATGATATATTCATGGAAGTTTGGTGAAATTCCATCCATTGGTTCAAGAGATATCGCGCATACAAGAAATTGGGTACAAGAAGTTTTCATCTAAGTCATCCTGTGACCTTGAAAATGAGGTCAAGGTCACCAAAATCTGATCAGCTCTTACACTTGTCCCAATGATGTATCCATGCAAGTTTGGTGAAATTCCATCTATTGGTTCAAGAGATATCGCGCATACAAGAAATTGTCATCTAAGTCATCCTGTGACCTTGAAAATGAGGTCAAGGTCACCAAAATCTAATCAGCTCATAAGCTTGTCCCAATAATATATCCATGCAAGTTTGGTGAAATTCCATCAATTGGTTCAAGAGATATCGCGCATACAAGAATCTGTCACGCCGACGCCGACGCAGACGGGATCCGCACTGAAAACAATATGTCCCCCCTCACCTTTGGTGGGGGGGGACATAATTAAATTATGGCAATATCAACAATTCTTAATGCACTTACATAAGAACAGCC
Source organism: Ctena decussata (assembly GCA_963989385.1). NCBI lineage: Eukaryota > Metazoa > Mollusca > Bivalvia > Lucinida > Lucinidae > Ctena > Ctena decussata. The sequence goes on along the minus strand of OZ022501.1, from coordinate 53,627,058 downwards.
TCTTTTGGCCTGTCTGCTCTCACAAATTCCATCTCAGCATCCTGGAAGCGGCCCTCATCTTCTAGGTACATGGCGTGTTTCAGATGTATGTCTGGTAGTTTCTCCTTCATAGCGATCTTGGCCAGTTCAAAGGCAAAGTCAAAGGCACTGCAAGAGAGAATAAATTAACTTACAACTACTGCAATGAACCTAAGTTTTCAAACAGTCAGGCATGAGCAAATATTGTGGACCCTGATCAGACTGCTCCAAGAGGAGCAGTCTGATCAGGGTCCACAATGTTTGCCATTTCAACTACATCTTTTGGACGCATAAGTCTAAGGTCTTACCACTTTATTAAAATTTAGGATAATTACAAGGTTTTTCAGGTGTCCGAAAATTCAGGAATTCTACGGTAACCTGTTTCATCAAATGTACAGCAAACCCGCTTTAGTTTGCAGTCATTTCTATAAAAGAGGACACCAAAGTTCCTTAAAACTTCAATATTAAGGTATAAAGAAATACGAAACAGGATCTGACGGACATTATCTTTCTTTCTACTTCAAAGAAAATCAATTTCAGAAAGGTATGGAAATTGATAGAAATACCAGAATTTGTTAACTGGAGCTATTCAAAATAAAATACTGTAGTACCTGTCAGTTCATATTTTGAGGTCTGACAGTACTTTATGAAAATTAAGGATAGCCTTGAAAGAATGTTGTGGCCCCTTAATTAAAACTGTTTTTGCTTTGATGAGGATAAATATGAAAGATCATCCTGAATTATGATCTAATACTTCCATTATCTATGGCATTGTGTGCAAGTACAGCAAAATGCATACCAGTTTTCTGCAGCATAATCAATAGCTGCTTCCAGAAGACCAAACTTGTTGAGAAGTTTGACTGCAGAATCCCCACCCAGGCTCTTGGCCCAAAGATATGCCACTTGTTTGGAAGCTGTCTGGCCACCTTGGGCTTTAGCAACCTATGGAAACAAAAATCAATATTAAGAAGAGGGAGAAAATGTAACATACATGTACCAACATGAAAGAAATTATTTTCATGAATAAGCTTTGGTAATATATGTTCTATAATGGCACAGCTTTAGCAGTTCATTTGGCTCAGTAACTCTGTAATACTATAACTGATAATAAATGCAGTTTTGAGCTTATGGTGACTGGGTACAATTTCAAGAGAAGTAACTCTACCATTTTCATATTTAAATCCCTTCTCAATGGTGCCAACTCGTGTTCTTGAACTGTTTCTACCCTCAACCATAGCTTTCCAGGACATATTTTCAGATAACAGAGAATGTTTATTGGTTTTCGATATTTCCGTACGGTTTTAAGTATTTAATTGCTACTTTCATGATTTTCCAGAAAAAAGTCATTTTCCTAGACTTTTCCAGAAAGGTGTGAATGCTGAAATAGCATCTTGCATATATGAGCTGCGACAATATGGCTTGTGGCAGCAAAGACTCTGATCATAATGGGCGGATGCCCAGGCTGATCTGAGTCCTAGCTGGATGCACATGCCACTTTGTTGGTTTTGTTGTGTTGCGGCTCACTTGTATTTATAAATGGAACTTACCCTATGGGCCTCATCCCACATATCTTGAGACCTGTACATGTTGACAGCAGCCTTCCAATCACTTGCCTCACAGAAATAGATTTCTGCCTGTCGCCAGTTACCTTCATTCTCCAACTCCTTTAACAGAAAAAATACTACTTAGTTGCTAAGAGAAACTCGGTATAATGGACATTACAGCCAGCACAAAAAATTCCATCGTTACAAGAACTGGAACAACACAGCATAGAGGATTTAGCAAACGAATCATGTATAATGTTTTTGAATCATGTTTACATTGTAAAACAGGAATTCCACATAAGGCGGTGTCTAAGCATGTCAGTGCAGATTCACAAAACAGAGCTAAACCAGAAAACTATGCAAAGTGAACAATGCCTATGCTGGAAAGGTAATACCAATGTCTTGCTTCAGCAAGTCACAGGCAAGAGAACCAAAGATTTACCTTAGCTAGATGTAGATAAGTATCCTGGAGAAGATCTGGATGATGAGCTTTGACCAGCCGAATCATGTCACTGTACATCTTCTGTTTCTTGTACATAGATATAGCCAGGTCAGGTTCTTTCACGGCCACAAATAACCTGGTAAAAGCAGAAAGCTCATATCATTTGTGTTCACAGCTAATTCTTTAAGATGAATCGGTACAAATTAGGAGAAGAGTCTATAAGCTTTCAGCTTTCCTTCTGATCCATTTCATTTGTTCAGTTATGCTGTCTACATATGTATTGTGATGTGAATTTATTGAAGAAATAAATATGTTTATAAACCAAATTCAGGGGATGCAACTGTGCTTTTTCCTAAAAGAACAAATCTTTCCTTCACCCTATTGCACTCAAAACTGCCAAAACTCTATATATACATGATACACATGACTTACATGATTTACACATTTGGGGTGATATCGGAAGGGAAGCCCTTCATCTTATAGCCAAATAAATATGGTATTTTATGTTGACCTGAGGTTTGGTCCCACAGGATTTCCATACTGATGACTCTTAAGAATTCTATACCAGACATGCTGTTATGAGTCCTGCCGGCTTAATGTACATTTCTTCTTTTGAGGTGGGAGTGGGGAGTGAGCATTGAAATTCACAGGCCCAATAAATAGCATTCTTGTGACAAAATCTGGGCAGAAAATAACAATTTTTGGTGGTCTAGGGTCAGCCTTGGCTGTATTTTGCCATCTTTTTTCGCACAAAAGTTAAGGGACCATTTGTTAGAGAGGGGGCATTCATTAGAAGAAATACATTTTGTTGTAACTTACTTCTCAGCTTCTTTAAATTTGCCCTGATCCTCTAGCTGTCTGGCCTGGGAGATGTATAGTGTAGACACATCATCGGATTTCATATAAGTAGAGGCCATCTGTCAAATAAAAACAACCTTTATGATTCAGATTTATTTCAAACTACTACTGAATGTGGATGGATGGATGACTTGCTATTTTACTTCCTTTTCAATAGTATTTCTGTCATATCAGGATGATGGAAGGCGATAATGAAGGCTATATGCAAATAAATCCCATTTACGGTTGAACAGATTTCCAATCCAGTGGGAATCGAACCCTGGACTGCCTGAACAGCAAGCCAGTGCTTAACCCACTGAGCTACCAAGGCTCCTATAATGGAATGTGCCATGTGACAAACAAGTACTATGGGCCACATATTCAGTACTTCAGATCCATTGTTGCCTCTTATGGTGTTCAGTGTAAGAGCCAAATATGACTTTGAAGTGTTCACTTTAACACAGGGTATAATCGATTCCGCTAATTTTCGCTTCCTGCAGAGACTGTACATCATATTTGGCTTCAGCCGAGACTGTCCACGAACTCTTGCTTCCTGCTGAGACGTCTGTACATGATAAATGGCTTCCTGCAGAGACTGTCCGCGTGATCCTGCTTCCTGCCGAGGCTCTCGGCAGGAAGCAGAATCACGCGGACAGTCTCGGCAGGAAACCATTTTTTGAGTACAGTAGTCTCTGCAGGAAGCAAGAGTTCGCAGACAGTCTTGGCGGAAGCCAAATATGATGGACAGTCTCTGCAGGAAGCGAAAACTAGAAACATGGTAACTAAAAGGGCCCCGCCTTTATGAAACTATTGATGACATTTAAGTTGTATGTGCCCGACCAGAAGTAACAATACCAGCCTTCTATTATCATGTTGTTCCTTCATATTAAATATGTTGTTTGAAAAATTAAGCTTCTGGCAGTGTCATTTAGATATGGGCAAAATACACAATTATGATTGATTTAAGCATGGGCAACAACTCTGTAAGGCAGGAAACTGATGTTACCATTCTTGCATTCTGCACACCTTCAGATCATCTAATGATGCTTTATATTTGTACCAAGTTTTATAAAAATATCTTCAAAGGCTTTAAAGTTATACAGCAGACAAGATTACCATACATAAGATAACAAAGGGAAGGTGTAGTTATGGTTCTTTTTCTCTGCACATTGTCTGATGTTTATATTTGTACCAAATTTTGTGAAAATATCTTAAACAGTTTTAGAGTTAGAGAGCAAACACGTTTTCTAGACTGTAAACTAGCAAGGGAAAAAATTTTGTAAAAAATGTAGATGGAGTTACAGTTCTTATTCTCTGCACATTGTCTGATGATGCTTTATATTATGTACAAGTTTTATGAAAATATCATTGGTGGTTTTAAAGCTATAGAGTGGACCTGATTTCTATATTTAAAATTACAAAGGGACATAATTCAGTAAAAAATGTAGACAGAGTTAGGATTCTTGTTCTTTGCTCATTACCTGATGATGCTTTACATTTGTACCAAGTCTTGTGAAAATATCTCTAACCGTTTCAGATTTAAAGAGCAGACAAGATTTCTGTACTCGAAATTACAAATGGGCATAATTCAGTAAATAATGTAGGCAGGGTTATGGTTCTTGTTCTCTACTAATCGTCTGATGATGCTTTACATTTGTACCAAGTCTCGTGAAAATATCTCTAACGGTTTCAGAGTTATGAACCGGACACGATTTCTGTACTCAAAATTACAAAGGGGTGTAATTCAGTAAATAGTGTAGGCAGAGTTATGGTTCTTGATCTCTGCATATTGACTGATGATGCTTTACATTTATACCAAGTCTTGTGAAAATATCTTTAAAAGATTCCAGAGTTATAGAGCGGACACGATTTCTGTACTCAAAATTTCAAAGGGGCATAATTCAGTAAATAGTGTAGGCAGAGTTATGGTTCTTGTTCTCTGCATATTGACTGATGATGCTTTACATTTGTACCAAGTCTCGTGAAAATATCTTTAATGGTTTCAGAGTTATGGAGCGGACGCGATATCTGTACTCAAAATTTCAAAGGGGCATAATTCAGTAAAAATTGTAGGCAGAGTTACAAAGGGGCATAATTCAGTGAATAGTGTAGGCAGAGTTATGGTTCTTAATCTCTGCATATTGACTGATGATGCTTTACATTTGTACCAAGTCTTGTGAAAATATCTTTAAAGATTTCAGAGTTATGGAGCGGACACAATTTCTGTACTCAAAATTTCAAAGGGGTGTAATTCAGTAAAAATTGTAGGCAGAGTTATGGTTCTTGTTCTCTGCACATCATCTGATGATGCTTTACTTTTGTACCAAGTCTCGTGAAAATATCTCTAACGGTTTCAGAGTTATGGAGCGGACACGATTTCTGTTCTCAAAATTTCAAAGGGGCATAATTCAGTAAAAATTGTAGGCAGAGTTATGGTTCTTGCTCTCTGCACATCGTCTGATGATGCTTCACATTTGTGTCAAGTCTCGTGAAAATATCTCTAACGGTTTTAGAGTTATTGAGCGGACACGAAATGATGACGGACGGACAGACGGAGGGACAGACAGACAGACGGACGGACAAGGTGATTACTATAGGGCCTCCGCAGACTTCGTCTGGCGGGGCCCTAATTAGTGGAATCGATTATACCCTGTGTTTAACAGCCAATCAAGAGTTTGAAGTGTATAATGTGCAGACAACTGACTATATTACTGACCAGCACAAAGCTGCATTGTAAACACCTACCTAGGGCCGCAATAAGAAAAGACTGGTTGAAGTTTAGCCACACATTTTCAATCAACTTCCAATCCATTTGTTCTGTAATTTGTCCTTGAAATTTCACCTGATTCACCCCAAAAGCAAAATGCCAAAAGCAATATGCCCCACCCCTACCCAAACTTCTTCAAAGTTGGAGGCATAAAAATCCATATGAGATGAACTATTTAAGCTTGTTGACTCATCCAAATCTGTTCCATTGCAAAACTTTTAGTTTCTGTTCTGTATGTGTTTATTGCCCCTAGGAAAGCACCAGAGATGAAATAGTTGAATTACCCAACAGCGAAGATCCAGATGAGGCGGCTCATGATGAGCCATCTCATCTAATTCTACACTGTTTGCTCTCTAGTCTCTGAGTTCTCAATATCATACAGCTTAAAACTAAACATTTTTTGAAATTCAGCAGACGTAAATTTTATCGTCTGCTTTTTTGACACTTTAAGGGTTTAATACTTACCTTGTGTGCCATTTCCCATTTTCCAGCTGTATTATACATGTCCACAGCTTCTCTTGTACAACCTGCCTCTACATACAGCTTCTCAGCAGTCTGAAATCACAAACATATATGTGACCTTTTACCATTGGATTGATCATGTGTAGGATTTCTGGACAGTACAGCATATGATTAATTGATGACCTGTGGTTTTACGGCCCTTTCAGTCAAAATGAGCCGATGGAAATGTGATAATGAAAGGATATGTCCCATGGCACCCTGAGAATTGCTCCTCAAGCAGGACTGGAACCCAGACCACTAGCTTTAGCAGGCCGGCGCTTAACCCCCTGAGCAAATGGTTGGTGAAGAGCTCCTCTGATTTCACATCAAACAACCCTAAAGCCATACTACTTTACTAAATACTGAATGATTAATGATGGGACAGAGGAATAAATACTGTAGATATTTATTTACAAAATAGGGAAGCAAAATATACATTTGGACAATTTATGTCCAGATGATACTGTTTTAATAGTGCAGGCTAATTATTGAAAATTTTATTGGGCAAGTTAGCATGCCTCAGCTGGCTTTGTCCTTGGCAGAAACGAATTCCCCTTTAAAGAGAATGGGCGCATTTCTTGGGTAAGCAACTCTGCCATTTTCAGTTTGCCATCCATCTTAATAGATGTCAAATGGTTAAGGGAAGAGACCTCTTCTTGAATGGGCTACCTCATCCAGGAAAGCACACAGAAAGTCACCAAAACTGTTCCCCTTTGTACAGGGCTGCCAAAGAAGACAATTACTTCCAGATCAGGGTGATCCCCCATAGCCCCTAGCAATTTATCCCTACACCGAAATCGTGATGAGAAGAATAGCTATGCCCTTACCTCATATTCCCCTATGGAAGCATAGTGATCTGCAATCTTCTTGTAGTATCTAGAAGCAAGAGCTGAGTCCTGTAACTCCAGTATCTGTACAGCCTTAGCCCACTGGCGGGAATTGATGGCAGTCTCAACTGCCTTTGTAATAGCACTGTGAAAGAAAGACAATTTGTCTTCAGCTTGTTTTGCCATATTTGTTTGGTCACAAGGCAGGGGTTTTCCCTCCAAAACAACCCCAAATATCTAAATCTATCTATTAGATGGATCTAGACATTTTGGATTGATTTGTAAAGGAAAAACTGCATGGTACAGCAAAAAACATGTAACACAAAACTGACTCAGCTAGTCTAGAGGGGTGAACCCCTGTTTTATTGCCACATAAATATGGTTCTATTAGTAGACATGAGCACCATCACATAAAATAGGACATAAAGGCTTGTGCACAAAGTGAAAACTCAAATCAGGCTTTAAATTTCAGCAAGCTAACTGGTGTCTCCACTTCCAATTTTTCTGAGTCCCCACAATTCATACATTGTAAAGGCAAACAAGGAAGACTGTTTTCACACTGCAAACACCAATCATGTAAGCTGAGGAACACTAAACTGGTACTAAAGCCATACAAAACCAACAAAGGTTTAGACCAGCCAGAGCATGAGTTCAGTTCAGAGATGTACTGTTCGCAAATATCATGTATGGACAAGCTGAGAAACAGCTGTGAAATCTTCAGGAAGTATAAACTCTATCTACACTGCATAGATCCACAGACTGGTTGGAGTCTTTTCTGTATGCAGATATATCAAGCAACCCTTTTGTAAGACGTGGCTTATATAATCTGAGATGCAGCATGAACAACCAAGTATGGTTTGTGCCTATTTGTAACTTAGTGTAGATATGAAGTAAACAATGTATATATATTTTACAAAAGGTGGCCATTCCTATTTCCACATATAATTACTTTGCTTCAATGAAATGGCTGATAGCATAGTTGTTCATGTGAGATCAAGTAATCTCCTAATTCCACTTACTTTGCCTCAATGAAATGGTTCATAACACCGTATAGTTGCTCATGTAAGACCAAGCAATCCCTCCATTTTACTTACTTTGCCTCAATGAAATGGTTGATAGCAGCAATTAGATTGTCCATGTGAGACTAAGAAATCCCTCCATTCTACTTACTTTGCCTCAATGAAATGGTTGATAGCAGCATCTAGTTGTTTCTGTGAGACCAGATGATCTCCCCATTCCTCTTCAAGTTTCACCACATCATTAGGGAAGGCATAGCGAGCAAGTTCCACAGCTGTAAAAGTACATGAGCCACAACATGAAAAAACCAACAAAGTGGCATGTGCATCCGCCCAGTCTGATCAGTCTTCGCCATCTTCATGGAGCTAGCTTAGACCCCTTTAGCCCACAACAAAGACTCTGATCAGACTGGGTGGATGCCCAGGCTGATCTGAATCTTTGTTGGGCACACATGCCACTTTGTTGGTTTTGTCGTCTCACATTAACATGAAAGGATACACTTTCAGGGCAAACAACTCTGCCAGTTTTGCTTTTGTGTCCCTACTGAAAGAAGGTCAACTCTTAAGGAAAGAATTTGCTCCCTTTGGATTTTTTTCCTTTAAGAGTACATCCATTTTTAGCAAGGGCTCTTCTTAAAGAAAAGCAACTACATCTGATACACTTAAGAGCCAAAACTGAAAACAATTAAAACTTGCAAGCAGGGTAGATCCAAATGAGGTGGCTCATGATATATTTCATATGTGGTCGTAAGTCGAACTCCTCATAATTCACAAGATATTTCAAGCAATTGTCAATTATTTGGAGGCAATTTGCATCTTTAGTCTTGCCTTGTTAAAATTGCTTTATACTGTTGATTGAAAGCATTTGGTGAGTGGCTGGTTTGTTGCTTTTCAGGCTCTAAATAATGCCTCCTTAGGTAAAATGCAATGCCCCCAGGGCATTTTAGAATTAGGTTGGTCATGCTTACCTCTCCTGAAAGCTTTACCCTTCTTGAAGCAGGACATGGCCTGGGTGGTGTCACGAATCTTCTCATACATATCTCCTGCCTACAACATAAGGTAAGACCAATGTAATATATTCTTTTATATATTCTGACATTGTTAAAGTAAATATGTATACCTTCATTTCTTCCATTTTTACAAATACAGACAATTAACTTTTATGACTTCCTGTTTGCTTTCCTGGACAACATAACCCTTTCAAACTGGGATGAACTCTTAAAAGAAAGAATTTGCTCCTTTCTTTTAGAATTGACCCTATTGAAAAGGGAGGCAAAGATTAAAATGGAAGAGTTGCTTCCCCTAAAAGTGTACCCATTCACGTTTAGGTCATTTTATGGAATGGCTACAATCTGAATTCTGGCTCCAACTCTTATATTGTTAAAATTTTTATAGGTTTAGTTTTGGGGATATTTTGTAACGTTAGCTGTGAGGTAAAGTGCAGTTCCTGATCATACTGCAGTATAACTTATTGATGCCCAATGGAGTCTTCTACCTGACCCTTTGGACTTTCCACTTAGTTTTTATAATACAAATCACAGTGCACAGCATTAGAAATTCACATACAGACATTTGTAATTTTGTAACCTCCTCATTCATTTCTAGCAAAGCAATAATAAACAACACTTACCCTTTCATACAGTTCTCCTTTGATCAAAGCGGCAGCAATTCTTCCTATCAGGTCTGTGTTAGTCATCAGTTCCTATGATAAAAGGTTTAACATTATTGAAGGGTGGTTCAAGCATTTTGACATTTAGAAAACAAAATTTATATGTACAAAGTTTCAAACAGTACTCCATCCATGCTTAAAATCATATTCAGAATTCAAAATCTAGAGGGCATACAATGTAGATCCAGATGAGGCAGCTCATTACAAACTGCCAAATATGGACCTACGCTGTTTGTGAATTGAACTATTTTCATTTTTGGTGCTTTAAGTGTCAACAACACAAATGGCTATTGTACTGGATTTCTGAAATGTTCATAACAACACTAACACCTTTAAAGCCTCTGATATGCTCCTCAAACCCTTTTACTACTACCCAACTATACTCAACTTTCAGAAATCTACAAAACATCTCATAAGCACCCCCTAATAGCAATGCATCTCCCTGTTCCCCCAACACCCTCTCCCATCCACACCCCTGACCACAATACTTGCCAGTATTTAAAATCATGCTGATGAATTCTCTCCCCTTTTGTATAAAGTACATTCAAAGCAAAGAAATCTTCACAATTTCTAACAGACAGTTCCAATAATCTTATAACCATGCATCTTCTTGTGCCCCCTTCCTCAACACCCCTACTCACAAAACTTGCCAACACTGCAAAACTGAAGAGTTTTTCTCCCAATATAAACTACCAACCTCTCTACTGGTTGCAAGTCTAGCAGCTCTGGCAGGAAGTCCAGCCTTCATATACAGATTAATGGCCGCAAGGTAATCTTCTTCCCTCTCCTTCATCTCTCCAGCCTTCTCCTCCTGCCCGGTGTCCATCAACCACTGGTAGTAATTCCGGCGCAGATTCTCAAGCTCTGGATGACTCTGGAAATTAGAAAGTTGTAGGCAAAGGAATTAATTCTAGTTCCTGTAAGTCTGTTTTAGCAAATTGACTTTAATAGCCTATGAGAGCCTATACGACACTTCTACCTAACAATTTGAAGAGGTCAGTTTCCAATATAAAGGACCAAGATTTGATTTTTTATTTTAACATTATTAACTTATTATTACAGTTAAACTGCTGAGTATCGGAACTGATAGAGCTGAGCTAACAGTGTAGTCCCAGATCAGACTGCTCCAGTTTCCCATTCCATGTGCATCTTTTGGATGCATTTCTGCATCATAAAACAAAACTGTTCCATATTTTAAACAAATCTGGTTATTACTTTAGGTGTCCCAATGTTTAGAACTTTTGCAGTATGCATGAATTTTAGCAAAGTGACGTAGCCTATAAATGCTTTATGGACACTTCTAACTAACAGTTTAAATGGATCAATTTCAATGTAAGGGAGCCAGATTTGAGTTGACTATTTATCATTATTTGTCAGAAATTCCTGCCAAATACTGGCATCCCTTACCAGAACCCCATTCTGTGTTAATTTATCAGACAGGTGGATTGCTAATTCATCAAAATGCAACTAAAAATGCAACTTAAGTTAAATTATGTGTTTCATGGTTGACATTACCTTGGCCTCTGCCACTTCAATAGCCTCTTCCCACATATGCATCTCCTGGTACATCTCCATTGCCTCGTCTACATGATTCTAGAAAAAATAATCAGAACACAGATAAGAGATAAGGTTTCATTTTGACAAAAATACTGAGATAATCTGTTAAGGCAAAAGAGTATACTTTCAAGGTTAGTAACTCTGCATTATTCAGTTTTCCGCCCTTGTGAATTCGAGTCAACTATTAAAGGAAAGAATTTGCTCCTATGGGAGCAAATTCTTTCTTTTAAGTGTAGAGCCCCCATTTCGGAAAAGATGTATCTTCCAGTAAAGCAAACAAAATGTCACAAAAGTTGTTCCCCTTCGTTAAAATGGCAGCATACCATGGAGGTACACCCATTCGCCTTAAGGTAGAGACAGAAAGATAATGCTGTAAACTGCATTATTACACATTCTTTTTGCACCTGAAAATAAAGTCGGCTTCATACCAATACAAACGCTTAAAACTACATGTATGCAGTACTTTCTTTTATCCAATACATACTACATGTAGATACTGTACTGCTGACTTTATGAACAATCCTCATATGAATATGAGGAAAAACACTCATTCTCTATCTAAGCAATGAGAAGATGTGAAGGTTTCATCTTTACATACTTTAAACAAAACAAAAATTGAGTGGTGTTGCCCCCAAAACTGATAGATATTCCTCATTCATTTTTACCTGGTCTAACCTAGGCTTGGACAAAGGAACTTTTCTAAGCATTATAGAGTATCAAAAAATTTACTAATTTATATTAAAGAACAGAAAAAAACGCCGAATCCCCTGATAAGCTTTATCTCACTCTTCTACTTCAACTCTGGGACAGATAGGTTTGAGTAAACAATACAGACCCAGATCAGTCTGATCAGGATGTACAATGCTTGCCATTCCATAGGCATCTTTAAGGCCCATTACTGCATATAAATACCAAATTGCTCAAGTTCTGGGACAGCTACAGTAATTATCTGGGTGTCCCAATTTTCAGAACTATTATGGTGGTTTGTTCTCTTACCTGCTCCAAGTAGATACTTTCAGCCTCCTTAAATTTCTTCTCCATGATAGCGAGCCTGGCCCTGACCTTGTAACTGTTGAATCCATCTCCTCCCTGTGTCTTGGAAACCTCAGCAGCGATTCTGAAAGTCTCTTTCATAAACCTTGCCTTTGCTACATCTCCAAGAGCTGCATAACATCTGCAGAAGCAAAATCATAATATCATCATAATTTGAGCCACAACACGAGAAAACCAACAAAGAAGTTGTGCGCCCAGTGCAGACTCACACCAGCCTGGGCATCCACCTAGTCCAATCAGACTCTTCGCTAAGTCTCTTAAGGGTAGCTAAGGGTCTAAGCTACCTCCATGTGGACAGCGAAGACTCTGATCAGCATCAGACTGGGCGAATGCCCAGGCTGATCTGAGTCTGCAGTGCGGGCACAACCACTTTGTTGTTTTCCTGGTGTCGCGGCTCATTTTTCTTATCTCCAATTCCTGCAAAGTGCTGCATAGTAAATGCAAGAGAAAAATCAAAATTGTCTTTTTCCTCATCTCTAAGTGCTGCATAGCAACTGTGGGAGCAAAATCAATAACATTTTTCTCTATAAGTTTTGTTGGAATCATGCAACTTCTAGTCCATCTATGAATTCCTGATGTTGGATGTTTTGAGTTTATTTTTCTAACTTCTCTGAAGGCAAATAAATAGATACTGACCTTTCAGCTATGTGTAGCTGTCTGTCCTCCATGGCTAGTTTACTCAGAGTCTTCCACATGGCTTCAGTTTCCGCTGACATCTCCAGTGTCTCTAAGAAAGCTACAGCTCTGTAACAAACAAATCATTTTCATTTTATTTCTACGATGATCAGCTTTTTTACTTGGGGAAAGAAAACAAGAGGCCCATGGGCCACAAAGCTCACCAGATCTCTAGCTCAAAATTGCTATCGAAATTGCTGTCACATTTGTACAGGCTAATACAAAATATACAACTACAAAGTCTCAGCCTGACAGTCTGTTGAGTTGACAACAAAATATATAACTATGGCGGGCTCGTATTGGCTCATTTGCCCAACCAGATAAAAGCAAATCTTGCTTCCATGGTCTGACATTGACATCTGGGCATCATTTATCCCTTAGTATACGTGTGGTATTGTTTCTGTTGCTTATTGTAGAAGGGATTGAATCAAATCCTGGGCCTGGCTCACAAAGGAGAGGGAGATCGTCTCGCTCGAAAACTGGTAATAGGGGTCGTGGCCGTGGTACTGTTCACTCTACGTTCGATGGAGATAATGTTATACAGACGCGAGGTGCTTCTCGTTCTCGTTCACAATCGCAAGTTGAACAACCAACATTAAACGCATGGATCAGCAGTGGTCGTATTACTACTGAGCCTCGGCCGAAGCAAACAGTCTCGAACAATTCCCGAGCTCGAAGCTCGAGTGATATGGAATCTTTATTTGGTACGGATAGTTCTAATGGCGCAGATGGGGCAGATGATGAGGAGTATAATCAGTATGAGCAAACTGGTCTTGAAACATTGTTATCTTCTTCATTTAGTCAACAGTCTGATTTAAAAACTATATTGCTCGAGGTGCGCAACGATGTGAAAACAATGAACAGAAAGTTTGATAAAATCGAGAAATCAGTAGATGCGTTGAAGAAAGACAACAAAAAGTTAAAACAGCAAAATAAAGATTTGATGGATAAAGTAGAGTCTCTCACTAGATCTGTTGAGAAAGTCGAGAAAGTAGCACATGATACTCAGGTGAAAAATGAAAAACTTGAAGCGCAGAGTAGGCGCGACAATTTGAAATTCTACAATATGAATGAAGAAACTCATGAAACGTGGGAACAGTCTGAAAACAAAATACGTACATATTTATCTGAAGAATTAGGTATTGATGGCTGCCATATCGAGCGTGCTCATCGTTTACCCAGCAAATCGACGCCCAGGCCTATCATTGCGAAGTTTTCTTTCTTCAAAGATAAGGAGAAAGTGTTGAAAGGTTATAGAGAGAGGAGAAAGAGTTATTCTCATGATCATGCTGAACAAGCAGATAATGCAGCATCGGCGTGGTCTAATATTCGAGTTGCTGAAGATTTCCCCGAACGTGTAACTAAAATGAGAACGCTGTTGTATCCATTCTTAAACCAAAGTCTCGATGGTCAGAAAAATGCATATCTAAAATACGACAAACTTGTTGTGGACAATGTGTGGTATAATTATGATGAAAATCTGAAGCGGCCGGTGCCAGTCTTGAAATAGGGCATAGGCCAAGGTCATTTTGATCGTACAAATAATTTAGACGAGCAAAGTAAGTTAGACGGTAATGACAGTATATTGACGCATTCGGAAAAATAACAAGATATTAAAATTTGTTCGGTAAACATTGAAGGATTTGATAAATATAAACGGGATGGGGAATTTTTAGAATTTGCATCTTCATTCGATATATTTGGAATGTGTGAAACCTGGGCTAGAAGTGAAAATGATTTTGATGATTTCCTGTGCGGATATGAGCATTTTGATTTTGTTCGGAGAAAATCTCCAAGGGCAAACCGAAACTCGGGGGGAGTAACAGTTTTGGTAAAATCTGATCTTATACGTAATGGTGTGGTCAAAAGGATCTTTAAAGATTTTTCCGAATGCGTCGTGCTACTCATTGATGGCAAAAAGTATATTGGTATAAATGATATAGTTATGATATTCGTTTATGTGTCGCCGGAAAGTTCCCCAATATATAGCGAACAAAACCCGAACGGAATAGAACTCTTGAATGATAAACTTTCAGATATAGTTACAAGTTATCCAAATGCCGAAATATTTTTGGCTGGAGACTTGAACGCTCAAATAAAAGACTTCTGTGATTTTATTCCAAATGATGAGTTGGATTTTATCTTTGGAACTGATATTTCATATCCAGCTGACAATTTTGATATACCAAGGCAATCCAAAGACTGTGATCGCTATAACAATTTTGGTCTTTCTTTAGTTGAGCTGTGCTGTACATATGGAATTCATGTGTTAAACGGTAGACTTTTTAATGACAAGCTCGGCGAATTTACATGTTTTGCAAATAATGGAACCATTGTTGTCGATTACATGATAGCTTCATCAAATCTGTTTGCATATTTTACGGATTTTGGAATTAGTGATCAACTTTTCTCTGTTCATTGCCCGTTGTATTGTAAACTTACCTTTAAAAAAGTTTGTGTCCGGTCAGAGAATGTAGTCGATGAGAAACTGAAAGTTTGGGAGAAAATCAAATGGAGAGAAACAATGACAGATGAGTTTATGATAAAATTTAGAGAATTGTTCACTAGTTTTACGGGGAATATGGGCGATATATTAACAATCGATAAATTATCAGAATTTATAAAACTATTTCAGGATGCAGCTAGCAACATGAGGTGTAAAGCCAAATGTTTATCTACTCTTAATATGCAACCTAAATGGTGGAATACGAAATGCGAACGCATGAAAAAGGCAAAATATCAGGCGTTAAGGCAATTTCGGCAAACAAACACCGGAAACGATCTTGAATTATATACATCAGCACGAAACAATTTTAAAGCAGTAACTCGACAATGTAAAAACGATTATCAGAAATTAAACAGGCGTAAATTAGTAGACTCGCGGAATAATTCTAAACTGTTTTGGAATAATATCAAACAAAGTACAACTACGAATTCTCACGTGAGTAATATGTCAGAAAATATAACTAGCGTAGAGTGGTATAATTATTTTAAAAACCTATTTAATGTGTCATTAGATAACACAGATGTTGACGAAACTTTGATTCTAAACAATATTCAGCACGATAATGACTGTGAGGAACTTAACCAAGAGATCACTGGGCTCAAAATACGAGAAAGTGTGTTTTCTTTACATTCAAATAAAAGCCCTGGACCAGATGGAATATGTGCTGAACTTTATAAGGCAACTCTTGATTATACTTGTCCATTTCTCATTAGTTTGTTTAATGAGATTTTTAATAAGGGCGTTGTTCCTGAATCCTTTGGGGAAAGCATTATAAGCCCAATCCATAAAAAGGGTTCATTGGATGATCCGGGGAATTTTAGAGGTATATCCCTTATTAACACTTTATGCAAGATTTTTATGGGAATTATGAATAAAAGGTTGCAAACCTGGTGTGACAGATATAATGTTATTGATGAATCACAGTCAGGGTTCAGAAAGCATTACTCAACAATAGATAACATATTTTGTTTGCAAGCACTCACACAAAAATACTTAAGTAAATCGAGAGGTAGATTTTACTGTCTTTTCATAGACTTCTCAAAGGCATTTGATTCGGTTAGACATGAAAAACTTTGGGATTCCTTAAGTCGGAATGGTATAGGAGGAAAGTACTTAAATATAATGAAGTCCCTATATTCAAAAATTAAATCATGTGTAAAAACAGCAAATGGGTTGACAGATTATTTTATGTGTAATATTGGTACAAGACAAGGTTGTAAATGTAGCCCTATACTATTTTCATTATTTATTAATGATTTAGTTAGTTTTATGAGATCAGAAGGTAGCCATGGAATCTTTGTTTCACAGGATACAGAAGAGATTATGGTGCTAATGTACGCCGATGATATTTCCAATTTTGCAGATACTGTGGTGCGACTTCAGAAACAAATTGATATAATATTTAAATTTTGTCAGTCAGTAAAAATGCAAATCAACTTAGATAAAACAAAGATCATAGTATTTAGGAATGGCGGGTACCTAAAGCGATATGAAAAGTGGTTTTATAATGAACGCCCTATAAGTGTTGTGCCTTTTTACAAATATCTTGGGGTGTATATGACTCCAAAACTAACTTGGTCAAAAACTTGGGAAAACTCAGCTTTTCAAGCCCAGAAAGCAGTAGCATGTATTTTCCGTTTTCAGAAATCTTTTGGGTTTTTCTCACCACAGGACATGTTTAAACTCTTTGACAGTATTGTAAAACCGATACTATGTTATGGTGCAGATATATGGGGGTACCAATATGTTGAAAAAATAGAAAAAGTCCAAACGAAATTCAGTAAGCAATATTGTTCTTTATCGCAAAATACAGCAGATTTTTTCGCACTTGGTGAATGTGGTCGGCTACCTCTTTGCATATCATATATACCACAATGCATTAAGTATTGGTTAAAACTTATTAGAATGGCTGAATATAGATATCCTAAACAATGTTACAAATTATTACATAGGCTTGATGAGGTGGGACGAAAGACTTGGGCAACTAATATACGAGTTTTACTATATAAATATGGCTTCGGCTTTGTTTGGATCTCGCAAGATGTTGGAAACCCAAATCTTTTTATTAAATATTTTACTGAGCGTATAAAAGATTGTTTTAGACAAAGCTGGTATGAAAAAGTAAATAGTTCAAGTAAAGCAGAATTATATTGTGGCTATAAAACTCTCCTGAACACAGAAAGATATCTATTTATTGATATGCCTTATCATTTAACAAAAAGTTTTGCGAGATTTAGATGCTCAACCCATGATCTAATGATAGAAAGAGGTCGCCATATTAACCTTGATAGAGCTTTTCGCTATTGTCATTTATGTTATGTTAAAGGTATATTTGTTGTAGAAACAGAGTATCACTTTCTATTAGAATGTGCAGAATATGAAGAGCTGCGTCAAAGTCTGTTTGATACAAATACATTATCTAGTAGAAACATTCATTCGTTTAACAAAATTATGTCAAGTAATGATGGAATAATGATAAATAGAGTAGCTAAATTTATATTTGAAGCTTTTAAAAAGCGTAAGGAAAATACATCGTAGAAACAAAAACAAAAAATTAATAACAATACTAAATGCTAAGTTGTATTATTATAATTAATACATAAAGTCAACAGTAAAAACTATTTAAGCATAGATTGTATTTTGATGTCACCTTTGAAATGTATGTATTATGATATATTGTATTTTGGGCCGGAGGCCTATATGTACAAAATAAAATTATGTTATGTTATGTTATGTTAACTATTTTCCATATTTTTATTGCAGTAAATGCCATTTTTCAATTTTCCCAAGTATAAGTCAATGCAACTCTAAGTTTCCATTGCAACCAAACAAAAGAGCTGATTTTCATAAAAAAAACCCCACAAACTTTCAACCCCCCAGCCTAAGGAAACTACGGATGAAATCTGGGCCTTATTGGCCCAGTGGCATCTGAGGAGAAAATTTTGTAAGTATTTTTTTTTCCATTATTTTTGCATTTTGGTTTCCATGACAACCAGTAAAAGGAACACTGGGTCCAAAAACAATAAAGCTGATACAAGACTTCTCAAGGAACATCTCTATAAAAGTTTTGTCAACATATCTGCAATGGCTAGGCAGTAAATGCCATTTTTCAATTTTCCCCATTATAAGTCTATAAGAACTCTAAGTTGCTATAGCAACCAAACTAAGGGGGCAATTTCATAAAAAACACAAACTTTCAATCCCCCAGCCCAAGGATGCCACAGATTGGGCCCTATCGGCCCAGTGGCTTAAGAGAAGATAATCTTTTTTAAGGTTTTTTTTATCCATTTTTTTTTACATTTAGGTTTCCATGGCAACCAATAAAAGAAGCAGAGGGCCCAAAAACATATAGCTGATAGAAGACATCTCAAGGAACATTTCAATAAAGGTTTTATCAACATGTCTGCAATGGCTTGGCAGAAAATGCCATTTTTCAATTTTCCCCACTATAAGTCAATGAGAACTCTAAGTTGCCATAGCAACCAAACTAAAGGGCCCATGATCATAAAAAACACAAACTTTCAATCCCCCATCCTAAGGATGCCACAGATGAAATCTGGGCCTTATCGGCCCAGTGGCTTCAGAGGAGATAATTCTTTTCGTATTTTTTCCAGTTTTTTTTTTTGGCATTTCGGTTTCCATGGCAACCAATAAAAAGGAGCAGTGGGCAAAAAAACATATAGCTGATAGTAGACATCTCAAGGAACATTTCTATAAAAGTTTTATCAACATATCTGCAATGGCTTGGCAGAAAATGCCATTTTTCAATTTTCCCCATTATAAGTCAATGGGAACTCTAAGTTGCCATAGCAACCAAACTAAAAGGGCAATTTTCATAAAAAAAAACAAACTTTCAATCCCCCATCCCAAGGATGCCACAGATGAAATTTGAGCCCAATCGGCCTAGTGGCTTCAGAGGAGATGTCGTTTAAAAGTGTTGACGGACGACAGACGACATACGACGACGACGACGGACGACGGACCACTGCCTATCCTATAAGCTCCCCCGGAGCCTTCGGCTCTGGTGAGCTAAAAAAGGTAATTTCATGCGATTGGATTGAAATAATTTCTTCATTCTGAATGATTTCAGGCTGACATTGGCATAAAAAAATATTTCTGATCTTACTTCAGTATTCATTTTAACCAAACCCCTAAATTCAAAGTTGATGATCTTGACCTCAAAGTCACTGAGCAGGATGGGGGTGGTACTCCGTAATATTTTGAACTAATATCTAAGAAATGTCCAAGTATCAAATAAATCCATCAATGGGTCAAGGAGAAATGAGCCTTTCAAAATGACTTTAGCCAGAACATCTAATATGGAGGTGGCTACAAACACTCTTCCTGTACTCAATACGGTCAAGTTAAAACAAAGTCCTGTAACTCAGCCTGAAAATTCACTGTCAGACACAAATACATGTTGTAATAGATAAAGTCCTACCTCTCTAGATCCCCATCATCAATAGCTGTACCAAACTCAATCAGCCCCTCATCCAGGGTGTATGAGATAGACGTCACTCCTTCATTCACAATCACCTCTGTTTTCCCATCATTACGCTCCAGATCAACTATCTCACCCTACAACATTATATGGGATTTGAATAGATATAAAAAATCTGCTACAATGACTTTAAAGTGTATTGGTATACTTCCATGAGTTCTGCCCCTGTTTATTTAAGATCATTTTATATAAATCTCTCATAGTTCGAAAGTAAACTGGGGCCGTATTTATAAAACAACTTAAGTGGTTGCTTTGCTGTTGCTAAGGCTAAATTTCTATAAAGGAGATTCCCTACAACTATGAAATTTGCTCTGGAGGAACAGTCTGAAAAAGACTGTTCCTCCAGAGCAAATTCTATAGTTGTAGGGAATTTCCTTCATAGAAATTCAGCTTTAGCAACAGCATAGCAACGACTTCAGTAGTTTTATAAATACGACCCAAGGAGTTCCAGTAGCTCAGAAGGTCCAGCACAGGCCTGCTGATCAAGCAGTCTCAGGTTTGGGTCATGCTGGAGGCAGAAATATTTTCAATTCTAAATGGAGTTCCATTGCACTCAGTCTTTCCTTATCACCATTCCATTGGTCTGATATTATAAAAACACTTTATACCACAGGTCATCTACCCATCCATCAATAGCAAACAGTTTTATATGTTTTTGAATACTAGTATTAGTATAATATGAAATATGAAATATGAAATGAAATGAAATACTTTATTATGCATTAGGCCATAACGGCCCATGAGCACATATACATACAACATACAGCAACTTTAGTTCAGGATAGATGGCGACATAGCAAGTTGTGAAATACATCATAATTAGAGATCTTTGTAAAGCTATATGCGTAAGCTATCATTTATGCACAAATACCTGCTTTCTAGCTCTGATCATATAACACTCAGAGCCCGCTGACCCGGGGACGTGTGGCGGAGCCAATGTCCAAACAGCACATCCCCGTTTGCCGGGCACCACGATATTGCTCCCCACAGAGACAGCAGGCGTGTGCAGCCAATATAAATCACCCGACAAAGTACAGGTATGTGAGTTGGAATATCCATTTACACATGTTGATGATAAAAAAAATGTGTAAATAATGAAAAAGTGAGAAACAACAAAGTATTGCCTCATTGTCACTACACATACTGTAAACCAGGAAAAGGTTTCCTGTTTTGCAGCTGCCAGAGTGGTCTGAGTCAAGAAATTGTCAAATTTTGCATTGAATTAGTTTTTCTGTTCACACCTTTGACATTTTTCTTAGATGCTGAAGGCAAAATTCTGCTATGTTAACACTTTAAGTGCCAACAACGAAAATAGTTGAATTCACATACAGTGTAGATCCACATGAGGTAGCTCTAGTGTTTGAACTCTCAATATCACATAGCTAGGACAAAACATTTTTTGAAATTTTGCATATGTAATTTCGCTGTCTGCTTTTGTGGCACTTTAAGGGTCAAAAGTACATGTACTATACCTTCATGGGAAACATTGTTACTCTCTCTGGGGCATCCATGTTGTACCACACACACAAGTTACCACGATTCTGTGCCACAACCACGTCACTGCCTGGTACCCACTGAAATAATGAACTGCATACTTAGACAGGCTTTCAATTAATGATTCAATTTTCAAGTTCAGAAGTCATTACATACATGTAGGCAGAGCTCCAGTTATGGTGATATTTTCGTATAATTCTGAGATAATCTTTTTTATTTCTCGATGAAAACAAATGTTGTCACCCCTCATTAGAATTGTCTTGGCAAGATGGTTCTAATGAGGGTCACAAGGTACGTTTATGTGAAGAAAGATGAAAAATTACACTAACTCATCCATTTCCCAATCTTATCTCAGTTCTCATGAGGAGTCACAATGTATGTTGTATGAATATAAAAAATCATCCCTAAATTATCCCTGTTACCCATTCTCATTATACGGAGAAGTCAAAGAATAACGAACAAACATTGTAGATCCAGATGAGGTGACTCAAAATAAGCTGCCTCATCTGGATCTACTCTGTTTTCAAATTAAACTTCAAAACATTTCTGGTGCTTTAAATTATTAGCAATCTATGGATTCTGAAAAACCTGTATAACTGTACAGCTAAAACGAGAATTCTAGGAAATGCGGTGTCTTACCAGGCCCAGAGGTTATAAAACTTGAGTACATTCTCAAACTCAAAATAAAGCACACTGATTGGCTGCTTCCGAGCACATGCTCGGAAGCAGCCAATCAGTGTGCTTTATTTTGAGTTTGAGTTTATTCTCAAGTTTTATAACCTTGAACCCTGACTGCACATTGCCACAAAACAGTCAAAACAAGAACATAAGTCAAAGTTTTACCCCACCACTGCTGTCAGCAATGCATGTCTCAATTTCTGCTAGTGACAGGCAAGAAACCAACGACTTATCAATCTGAGTAAATATACCAGACAATCCGAGTCTGTTCACACCCTGGTACATGTATGTGGCTTTCATCTTACCTGCACATAGGAGCAATAGTTCAGAATAGTAGTTCTCTGATGGGACGCAACATCATACAGGTTCAGCTGAAAAATTATACCAATATCAGATCAGTTACAAGTCAGTGTTAGTGTGTTTTGATGTCAGCTCTAGGCTATGTTTCATATTTCACTCATTGAAGTAACATCTGGTATAAGCAGAGCTCTAGATAAGAGGGAGTATTTGATGATAATTAAGGATAATTTTTCTTATTCCTCATCCAAACCATATGTTGTGACCCCTCATCTGAACCGTCTCGTCGAGACGGTTCAGATGAGGGGTCACAACATATGTTTTTATGCAGAATTAACAAAAATTATCCCTAATTATCACCAAATACTCCCTCTTATCTAGAGCTCTGTATAAGTATTGTTCAATAGATATTTACATTAATCAGATGTCTTACTTTCCCTATATGTATAACCATCTTTTCTTCCTCAAAATTTAAACCTCTTACAAACACTAATACATTTATCCTTTTTATCACAAAAACTTTATCAAAGAGTTGCATTCCCCAAACAAACCCTTCAACAGAGCATATTTCAATCTTAAACTATATTAATGTTGATTGAAAATGAAATAAATCTGTTTTCATTACAAATATTTTAACTCTGTGCTTCACTGTTGCCTCTGAGCATAATATGTCATATCAGGCTGTTGTTCAATCATACCATAAAAATTCTAGACAGGTATAAGCATAAAGTGCAGATCTGGATCAGACTGAACAGGGTTTGCCAGTCTATCTGCACTTTTAGGAAGCACTGCTGCATTGTATAAACATAATGGTTCCATTCTTAAGTCAATTACAGCAATTATTTTAGGTGTCCTGATTTTTTAGAATGTTTACACCAAACTTACTCTGAGTCTCTTGTCTCTAAACAGCAGCTTTCGTCCTGTTTCATTCAGCTGTGAATGAAAAAAAAAGTAAGATTGAAGTCTTGCTTTCTCACGACATCTGATAGGATAACACCAAATATTTGAAACAGTTTGTCAGAAACAAGTCCAGATTAATTCTAACACAGTGAACCTATAAAAGCAATGAAAAGTTTCCGTGTCTTATACTGCAAACAATTCACTGTTTTGGAGCGTGTGAGTCTAATTGCTGACGTCACTGGCATTACTGACGCAATTTTGTGACATGTTGAGACGTTAGACATGTCTGTTTTTCTTTCTAAAATCGCCACAAAAACGTGTATTTACAGATACAGTTAAGAATATTGGCGGGAGCATGAACTTGCTGGCAGGAAGGTCGGGACAGTTTAAATGATCAGAAAATTTTTTTCAGCCGTTTTGAGTGTTAGAATCAAAATAGTTCAGCTCTAGCATTGAATTGTTGAGTAATTATTCACTGTCTGTCAGCTGTAGGTAAATATATCACTCGTGCTCCTCGCTCATGATATGATCTTTACAACTGACCTCCAAACAGTGAATTATTACTCAACAATTCACTGCCAGAGCTGATCTATTTCTTAAACAAAATTTGCGACCATAAACTGATAATTTACCTCCCCAAATGACAATTATGAGTACAGTTATCCCAAGTTCTGCTAACTGGCAGTTCATCACACTGTATGATTACTCTGAATAAACTAACATAAATCCTGTAATTTTCACCTAACAGAACATGCTCTTCTCCTTACCTCAAGCCAGTCTATCTTTGATTCATGACTGATTGTACCCACATTTATTCCACTCAAAAGATCCACTGAAATGAAAAAAATTTGAACATTGTGATTCATTTTTTCATCTGAAAAGATTTTAAACACTGGGTTATCCAGTCTAATGATATCTGTTTTATGAAACTGCCATAATGGTGACAAAATTGTTACACATGTAACATTTATAAGCTTTTTTGACTATATACTGACACTGGGCAGTATTTAATTTAACTAGCAAACCAAAAAACATTCTTGAGACTATAAATTCTGGCTTTAAAATTGACAGAGGTACGAAATCTATCTTATGATTATAAAGGTGGGTGGGGATAAGTAGAAGCATAGCTTCAACAGGCAAAAATCGACATCTGCCTCTTCAGGAGGATGATCTCTAATATTGGATGAACCATACTACCATGAGCTATTTCTTTTTCTTTATATCTCCCCTTATCCCTATTTGAAATTTCAAATCAATCTAACAGAATTTCAGAATTTCCTTCTTTATTAAATGATTCACCATAAGAAAATAAGTTCACCTTATAAGCCTTGCAATATATATCACATGTAAGCAAGGGTACATATAAAGACTTAATCTTACTTATTGCAAATATTCTCCAAACCTGTGAAATAAGTTCTCTCTATCAGCCTTGCAAAATATATCAGTTGCTATATGCAAGCAAACATAAAAAAATATGATCTTACTTATAGCAATTGTTTTCAGGTCCATGAGATAAGCTATCTTTTTGTTGTCTTCAACTGCTCTCTGTTTTCTTTCATTCAATCTCACACTGAAAATAAAAATAAAATATAATAAATTTTAATGATTAAAACTGTGCTCTTTTCTTAGTTCCCCATCTTATCAAGCATATTTAGTTGATACAATATACTACCGGACTTTAAGATGTATGGGTACACCTCAGTGCTCTTTCGTCATTTTTACAAAAGGAAAACAGCTTTTGTGACTTCCCAGGACAATGAAGCCCTTCCAAAATTAAATTACTAATATAGGAAAGAATTGGCTACGAGTGGAGAATTTTTTCCTGTAAGAGTTGACCCCCATTAGAATCAGAGGCAAAACTGAAAATGGCAGAGTTGTCTGTCCTGAAAGCGTCCCCATCCGTATTTGCAATCTTCCTATTTCTCCATAATATCAATATGTGTACTGGATACAACTACTCCCACAAAGTGCCAGATAAGGACATGTATAGCATAACTCACAATTATTTTCAACTGAACCACCTTTAAAATTCAGAAAAGGAGTTGAAATTTATCCTGAAAATTGGACTGCTACACATTATGTACATGTGGACTGTTCAAGATGAGCCCAGCCCGCTAACAAAGTACAAAGACTGATATCTGTGCATTTACCAGTAAGTCTATGTGCAGGCTTATCTGAGTTTTGGCTAGCTGAACAACCTTAAGACACCATTTATTCTAGTAAGGCTCTTTCAATTATATCTAAATCCAACTTCATAAAACAGAAAACATTTAGAAATACCTGATCAGATGTGGGTTCATGAACTCAGTCCTGACACAGCCCAATATTTCGTTGTTACCATATTCTACTAATGTCAGCTCTCCAGCATTGAATATCATACACACCTACAATATGTGATTGCCACAATGTTTCAAAGTAATAATTTAAGTCTCAGCAATATGCTGCAAGATTATTCAGACATCTTAACCATGTACCTATTAACTTTTTTTGTAATGCTGTTTTACATCAAGCCCATTTGTCTACTAAATCTGCTACTTATGGAACCACAAACACTTGATTTACATTGTTATTGTGTTATTGTTTAATGTCCACGGTAAACAGCTATGGTTATGTCGGGACGGTCAGTTAACCTAACCACACTATTCATGGGCAGGATTAGACCTCCTAAGAGGTTGACCAGTACTAAATGCACTTACTTTCACCAGTAACTGACAACTGCCCTTCTTGAATCAGCAGAAAGAAATGAAAGTAAGTGGCCAGACCAGGTATCAAACCCAGGACCTCTGGCTTATAAGTCAGATGCCCTATCAACAGCTGATTTACATTGTTCCTTCATATATTTCTATCAAAGCACTTAAGGTGACAGTGATATACATGTACACAGTACAGGTGACAGTGATATACATGTACACAGTACAGGTACTATTCAATTTCCTCTATTTACTCTTCTGTAAGACAGAAGGCTTTTCCCATCAGACAGACCCTGTACATAAAAATCTGAACCAGACATTTGATTCTGCTGAGAGATGAATATTTCTCTTCCAATACTACCCTAAAAATCTAGATCCATTGTATATGATTTTTTGGGGTTGTTGTGGAGGGGAAAATCCGGTTTTAATCAAAATAAATACAGTATCCAAAAGCAGTTTATGATTCAACAAAGTCAGCCTGAATTGTATCAAAAGTATGTAAAATGTCTTATGTGTACAAACTCAAAAGAACAAATTTACACTTTTTACAGTTATATAATTTTCTTACATTCTCATTGTCAAAGTAGTACTTCTCATTTCCTCCTGAACCTTGCCATGGTACCTATAATAGAACAAAGCAAATGCATACAGAACAAAGTCCATCTCTATTACAAATTGAGCTGTACAAGTTCAAAAGAAGAGACTAGCATCATATGTAAGGAGTATTTTGTGATATTTTTAGATAAGTTCTCGTTTCTCCTAAAAAAGCGAAACTGCATGGACAGTTCTTTCTTTTTATCATATATTGTATCAAGTTCTACAGCTTAACATTGCCCAGGGTTGGAGGTTATAAAACTTGAGAATAATCTCAAACTCAAAATAAAGCACACTGATTGGCTGCTCAGAAACAGCCTATCAGCTGCTTTAATGTACTCAAGTTTTATAACCTCCGGGCCAGGTTAACTGTTTCAGCAGCTGTCTGGGATGCCATAGACAGGTAAATAACTAGTGCAACGGTATATTAATATCAGATAAGCATGCCATTTTGTTTGGTAAACAATGATGTCACAATCTAATATTCCATGATGGCGCATTACAAAGCTGGGTTCCGCTTTCTGCTATACCATAAAGGTGAATGGGTAAACTTTCAGGGAAGCAACTCTATTTTCATTTTTCCTCCCTTCTAAATTGGGGTCAACTCTTAAAGAAAAGAATTTGCTCCCTTAGGAGCAAATTCTTTCCTTAAAGAGTAGACCCCATTTAGGTAAGTCTTTGTCATCAAGGGAAGCGAGCCTTAAGTAATTGAGGTTGCTTCCCTTTGTGAAACTGGAGGTGAAATGTTGAGGTGTTCCCTTACACCTTAAGAAGAACTATATACATTACCTCACTCAGTTTGTTATTCAGTAAATCTCCCAGAAGCAATGTATCCGACGTGTGTGACACCAGATATCTATCTTTTCCCATAATCCTCACTTCGTCAATCTCGTAGCCATAGTGAGACTTTAGAATCACACGAGTGTTATTCGACAGATTCTTCACAATGACCTGGTTTGGTCCAACATGGGTCATCTCAAACTTGTTCTTGTAGATGGTTCTCTTGAGACAGCAATCAAACAGCTCTACCCCACCACACAAGGTGCCCTGTAAGAATTAAAAAAATATATGTACCCAATAATGATAATTTCAGGAAATATCTGCATGCGTTACAGTCAGCTCTCATAACAGATGAAAAGTAGGCTTCATAAATACCAAGCTGCAGAAAACTATGTTTCGCCTGTCTGTGCATTGTCACAATACAGAACTAAATTGCAGTTTTATGAAAGACTATAAGTATCTTTCATGGGTATGAGGTGTGGATAGAAAAATCTGTCACTCGGGATCACTGTTCAGCATCACTCGGCAAGCCTCATGATGCCGAACAGTGATCCCGAGTGACAGATTTTTCTATCCGCACCTCACTCCCATGATAGATACTTTTTCTTGTACACCACGTTTTGTTTTAAATTCAGAACTTGTTAAAAATGTAATTCTAGCGCTTGAGGGGTTTCAGTTTGATTTTGTAAGAAGGCGCCTCCTTCAATGACCGCCATTCGGCTCTTTACGTCAACGACTGGCGTGCATAAACTGACGTCATTTTTATTGTCATGACGTCATCATTTGAAATTCCAATGTCACTTGACGACGCAGGTGCGTGAGCTCCTATTCAACCATGCATTGACAGCTCGTGATTTTTTTCTGGTCCTGGGTCAGAACAGCAGGGTAAGATAAGATTTTCTATCCCAGGTGAAAAGAATGGCATTTTCTATCCGGTGTGCAAGACCAGTGATTATGTTTCATACAGAGTAAGTTGAACTTACCATGGAATTATTTGCAAAAACTTGCCTTTAACAATTACATGTAAGAGTGCACTTTATGGCTTCTCAGCTGTTTAAAAATTTCTAGTTAAAGTCAGTGTGAATAGTAAACAATAGTGCTATCTCACCACTGTGACTCTGGAACCATCTTTCTTCCAAGCTAGAGCAGTGATAGTATAGAGATTTCTTATCTCTTTCTCTTTTGGTTCATCCCACATCTGGCGACGAGGACTCCAGTTCAGGGTTCTCAATCTGCAATTGAAACATTTGGTTCAGCCAAAATCCATTTGGTTCAGCCAAAATCCATAAAAAATTGTTAACAGCAATTGCAATGAGCATTCTTTGACTGCACTTAACGAACTCGTAAGACTAATACCGCCTCAAATTCATGAACTTTTTTTCATGCCTACCTCTGCCATGCACAAAATTTAAAGCTAAAAAGAACAATTTTTTGCTCCAGCCAGCTTGTTTCAGTCATTCAATTAACACACATATACACATCACATTTCAGCAGAGATTTAAAAGATGCCATTCAAAAATGTTCGGATTACCAGTACCAATACATGTACCTACCAACTGACTGTCATTTCAGTGCTTCAGATAAAGGGGTAACAGGGATAATTAGGGATAATTTTCCATATTCTGCATTAAATCATATATTGTGAATCCTCATCAAGACAAGACTGTTACAAAATATGTTTTTCCTAATAAGGAAAATTATCCCTTAATTATCCCTGCTCCCCTTTTTATCTGGAGCACTAATTATGGTCTGGCTTATTAGTCAAACTATGGGAATTTGCATTTACTGCTGAACTCCAAATACGGTTAATTTTTTAGGATTATTCAGAGACAATTTTTTCTATTTCTAAATGAAAATGTATGTTATGACACCTAATAAGAGCCATCTCACTGAAACTGTTCTAATGAGAAGTCATAACCTGTGTTTTTCTGGAGCCATAAGGAAAATTATCCCTATCACCCCTTCTTATCTCGACCTCTGATTTACCTGTCAAAACTCCCAATGACTATAGACTGACCACTAGGACTGCACACGGCTACAGTAAACTCATGCTCATCTGAGTCACGACTGTAATCAAAATGTTGAAAGCTACGTCCATCACGACCATAAGCAATAATTCTCTTGTCACATCCAGCAGCCACTATTGCATTCTGGGAGTAGGCCAAGGCATATGGTGGGCAGGGATGGGTGCTGATTTTCCCCTGAAATCAGCACTAAAACTGTACATAACATATATATATGTATACAGACAGTGTATTTTAAGTTCACTTCCTAGTTCTCCCACTAATACTGTTGTGACTTCCTGCTTGCTTCCAAAATTGTGTCTACTCTTAACCAAAAGAAATTTGCTACTAAGAATTCCTAAGTTTTCTTGTGTTTTTTTCTTGCCTTTTACAGTTGACCCCTACAGAGAAGGGAGATAAAAATGAAAATGACTGAGTTGCTTCCCCTGAAAGTGTCCCCATTCACACCACTCACAGAGAACTATTGTATATGTGGTAAGTTTTGCAGTATTTTGCTGTCACTTTGAAATCACAAAAACTGAAAATCACCAAACATTTACAATACATGTACATGGTTGTTTCCTTATTCTTTGGTGAATTCTGGCACTTTTCCTTTGATTTCTATGGATCATTGATTCATCAACAGTTTAATCATTGACTCTTAAGTTATATTATCTAAAAAAACTGTGAGAATGGAAAACTAACTGTCATTGACACCTTTATCTACATGTATTTTATTCAAAGCCGCTTTACAGCAGTAAATGCAGTTTCCATGTACACATTTTAGTACAGCATTATGTACATGGTATTTCTAACAGTTTCTGAAATTTACAGACAACTCACCTGTTGGTCCCCTGTTCCTTCATCATCAAAGAAAAATCTCACAATAGAGCCATCAGCATGACCTGATAGAAACCCTTTGCCAGTTGGACTGAAAGTGAAAATGCTTTAATGTAGCATTTACAGGTTCTTCAAATGCAAGTTGTCAGTAAGAAAGGAATCTTTAAAAGCTCTCAAGATAATACCAGAGCTCAAGATAAGAAGGGATTTTTGAGATAATAATCGGATAATTTTTCTTATTTTTCAACGTAAAATATTTGTTGTGATTCCTCAACAGAACCATCTTGGCAAGATGGTTCTAATGTGGGGGTCACAACACATGTTTTTCTAGAGAAACAAAAAGTTACCCCTTCTGACCTGGAGCACTGAAGTATGTCCCGAACAATTTACATTCAGTCTCCATGGAAACATAGGCTGTAGACAGCAGGAGAACTGTCTTACCAATGCAGCTCTGATAAAGACCACAACATACATATTCTTAGATACAAGGATATGTATAGCTTTCAAGGATGTGAGATGTAGATGGAAAAATATATCCTTAGGGTCACTGTTCAGCATCATTGGACCAGCCAAGTGATGTAAAAGTGATACAAAGAGGTTGATTTTTCTATCTGCACCTCACACCCATGACAAATACTTTTTCTGCACACCTTTTGGATTGCAACATTTGATTTTAAATGTACAACTTGTTACAATGTTTAATTTTAGCGTTTCATAGGTTTTTTAAAGAAGCGGATTATATCAGCGTGTGGCGTTTGGTTCTGTTGACATTAGGCACAGCATATCTGATGTCATTTTGCTGTCTGCATTATGTCAGTGTTTGTACAAGCCCTACATACAAGACAGCTTGTCTGACAGTGCCTTGCCAATTGCATAAAAACTTTTATCTAAAATGTCCAGATGCTGAAGCCATGCTGGAGTGACAACAATACATGTAGCTCTTCTGTACTTTTGTTCAGGGAAATCCAACCTTATTTGACAATGTAGATATGTGACCTCCTATTCAAACTATGCGAACTCTTTCCTTTATGAGCAAACCCCCACTGAGAAGGCAGTAAATCATGAAAATGATGGAGTTCCTCCCCCCTGAAAATGTACCCAAAGAGGGTATGAAAACTAGTTCATTTGAAAACCTATGATGTACCATAAGAATAATGTTAAAGAAACCATGTAAATCTTACTTTGCGGCCAGTGATACTACATAAGAGTCTGTCCCATATACAGTGGATGACTTATTAGTTTTGATGTTGGCTATCCTCACCTACATAAAGAAAACAAGATATCGTAATGACCTTAAATATTTGGACAGACAGATCTGAGCAAACATTCTAGACCCAGATCAAACTGCTCCTTCAGGCAAACATTGTAGACCCGAATCAAACTGCTCCTGAAGGAGCAGTTTGGTCAGGGTCGACAATGTTTCCTGAAGGAGCAGTTTGGTCAGGGTCGACAATGTTTCCTGAAGGAGCAGTTTCATTAGGGTCTACAATGTTTACCATTCACTAAGCATTATTTGGATGCATAAACATGTGTAAAATCCACTTTCTCAGAATTTTAAAACAATAATTGTCCGACTTTCGGGTGTCCAAAATTTTAGGGTCATTATGGTAATCGTACAATCAAGATGAACTTGTGTGAAACTTATACTGTAATGCTACGATTAAAGTAGAGATGATGGACCTTGCGTGAAAATGTATGATCTGTCCAAACAAGAAAACTCAGATCAGCAGCATACACATCTGTGCATGCTGATCAGTCTTCCCTTTTTAGTATTTACAGTTCTGTGACTAGTGGGGAGTCTACGAGACGGCCATGAGGCCCTGAATTTCTCATATGAGTAAAAAGGTCAAAGGTCAGCGTAGGGTCATCATTTAAACTAACCTGATAGTATATGAATTCCAAATGCTGTAAACTAAGTTTCAATGTTCTGGAAAAGAAGATTTTAAAGGTTTCTACCATATATGGGCATGACGGCCATCTTGGTCAAGTGACCACAACCACTCAAACTAACTTTCATTTCCCAACAAATTCATAGTTCTGAAAACCATACCTTCTTTAAGCAGGTATACATCCCCCCATTACCTGTAAGGTAAAATCACAGACTTATGTGGGACATTGAACATGTGTGATTTTGTTTGTGAGACTTTGTCACGTGCTAAAATTGTCATTGCATTGGCCAGGTATATACTATCAGGTGACTTTGAGTGACATTCTGGGTGTGGCTAGAATCTGTGTATGGAGGCTCAATATTCACCTTAGATGAAAGAATTTGCTCCTAGGGGACAAGGGAAGCCAAAATGGATGGGGTAGATTTGCGTCCCCTAAAAGTGTTCATTCACCTTAAAAACTCTATTTTCTCTATAAATGAGCCACAACATGAGACAACAAAGTGGTTGTGTGCCCAGCACAGACTCAGATCAGCCTGGGCATCCGCCCAGTCTGATCAGAGTCTTCCCTGTCTGCATGGAGCTAGCTGAAACCTTCAGCTACCCTTTAAGTGCAAAGCGAAGACTCTGGTCAGACTTGGCGGCTGCCCAGGCTGATCTAAGTCTTGGCTGGTACACATGCCACTTTGTTGGTTTTCTCGTGTCGTGGCTTAAATTTTACCTTCCCATCAGCTGTTCCAAACACAATAGGTTGATCTGATGGCCAGATCAAACAAGTTACAGCACTCTGTTGGATAAACTTGTTACAGATCACCTTCTTTTCTCCCCTGAAAAGACATTATTAGAAATTATCTGTGAGCAAAGATATCTGTGAGCAAAGAAGAAGGTAAATGGCTTATTATTAGAAGAAGGTAAATGGCTTAGAAGAAGGTAAATGGTTTAGTATTAAAAATACTACCATAAAGTAAGTTAACTTATCTTAACCCAGTTACAGATTGTTTTCCTATGTGGTCTTGTGTGGTGAAGAGAACTGCACACCCCAATGCAAATACTGATCCTGGATATATAATTACTACCGGTACTTAAAATGGCAACTGTTACAAGATTCAAAGTAAAGACACTCCAGTCAGATATAATTCAGTATCAGTTATCAGCGAAAGTATATTATAATCTTTATAATTTCGTTTCTCTACAAAATGTATGTTTTTCAATGCAGATGCTCTGTAAAAAATCTATAAATAGGGGCACCAAAACTGATTATTGTAATTCTCCTAAAGGCTGAACAGTTTGCATTTTCAATGCAGCGATGCATCTACAAGATGCAGATGAAATGGCAAACAGCACAGACCCTGATCTGGGTCTGCACTCTTTGCTCAGACCTATCTCTCCCAATATCAAGAGTTTTTACAGTAAGAAGAACCATGCAGGAATCATAAATAAACATGTACACTCTCAAAAGAAAAGAAAAAGAAAAAAAAAGGAAAAAATGCAACTCAAACAACACAAACAGAATAACAACCTACCAATCTTCACCCAGCTTATAAACATAAACAATGTTATCAGTCTGCCCCACAGCCAGCTTTGTTGAATCTGATGAAAAGGCAATCCCTTTAATTGTATAACTTCTTTTTCCATACTGAAAAGAGTAATAAGATTATGACAAACTTCTGAGTGTCACAACTTCTCTCTCTCTCTCTCTCTCTCTCTCTCTCTCTCTCTCTCTCACTCTCTCTCTGTGTAAGCACTTCCGTTTTTTTTTTTAATGTGTATGCACTAAAGAACCCATACTCATCACTGACATTATCTTGACCTTTAACTTAGCTTTGTTTGTGTCAGCTACTTTGAGTGGGAATTTGCCTCTATCCTGTTCATCATATAACAATATCAGCCTGTCCAAGTTTAAAACACAGCTACAAGTTACAGTTGGTTGGTTGGTTGATTTGATGTTTAACGTCCACGGTAAACAACTAAGGTCATGTCGGGACGATCAGTTAACCTAACCACACTATTCCTGGGCAGGCTTAGCCGAAACTACGTAGTCTGGCCCATGTTCCTACTTCTGTATGTATTCTCTGCTCTTGAAGGAACTTATTAAGATTTTAATTAGACCTCCTAAGCGGTTAACCAGTACTAAGTGCACATACTTTCGCCAGTAACTGACAACTGCCTTTCTTGAATCAGCGGAAGGAGAAACGAAAGTATGTGGCCAGACCGGGATTCGAACCCAGGACCTCTGACTTTCGAGTCAGGTGCCCTACCGATTGCGCTACCCGGCCCGGCACAAGTTACAGTTGTTCAATTGCTAATGAGAGGTCATAATAACTGAGCCGCAACACGAGAAAACCAACAAAGTGGTTGTGCGCCAAGAGCAGACTCAGACCAGCCTGGGCATCCGCCGAGTCTGATCAGACTCTTCGCTAAATGCTTTAAGGGTATAGCTAAGGGTCTAAGCTACCTCCATGTGGACACGGAAGACTCTGATCAGACTGGGTGGATGCCCAGGCTGATCTGAGTCTGCGCTCGGCGCACAACCATATTGTTGTTTTTGTCGTGTTGCGGCTCATATATTGTATGTTTGAACTGAAAAATAGAAGTAACAATTAAACCAATGCAATCTTGAGCCTGGCATTCTATTTTATTGCATGATAATTCCTATATAATACATGTATTTCTTACTCTGTGGTGAGGCAGTTTTAAGGTCTATGGGTTCCTCCATATTTATCTGCCATTTTTACACAAAGGAAAACTTTTGTGCCTTCCTATTTGCTCCCCAGGATGATGAAGCTCTTCAGAAAGAATGAGATCTCCTCTTAAACAATTTGCTCCAAGAGGAGCAAATTTTTCCTTTTATGTTGACCCAAAATTGAGAAGGCAGGCAAACATGAAAATGAAATAGCTGCTTCCCCGGAAGGTGTACCCATCAGAGCTCTAGATAAGAGGAAGTATTTGGTGATAATTAATGATAATTTTTATTAATTCTGCATAAAAACATGTTGTGACCCCTCATCTGAACCGTCTAGACGAGACGGTTCAGATGAGGGGTCACAACATATGGTTTCAATGAGAAATAAGAAAAATCATCCTTAATTATCCTCAAATACTCCCTCTTATCTAGAGCTCTGCCCATCCACCTTAATAGACACTCACTTCTACCCCATTCCTTGGCCACCTAATCAAATTTAAATGTATCTAGTGTTCTGCTGAGTTATCAAATAGTTCTAAATGAGGAGTATTTGGTGGTGAATAGGGGTAATTTCTGCTACATCTGAGTTCAAACATATGTAAGGACCACTTTTATCAAAGCCACCTTGGTGCATTTCAGATGAGGGGTAAAAATGATTTTCAAGGAGAAATCAGAAAAGTCATCAAAGACTTTATCATCACAACTTCTTATCTAAAGCTCAGCCTCCAATACCATCCAAGTTATTATCAACCCTTCTTCGCCACCCCACCTCCCCATGCATCCTACCGCCTCACTTCTGTGGATTTATCATCAATCTCAAATGTTCACTCTTTACCACTAACCTTTGCATCTGCTGGTTTAAGTGAGAATTTGTCTCTTTTCTCCCCATGTTCATCATACAGCAATATCACCCTGTCAGAGGTACATACAGCCAGCTTCAAGTTGCTCGATGACCAAGCCATTGCACAGATTTTTGCTGCTCCATCCTGCAATAATTGTTGTTTAAGCACATTTCATACCATGCATTATAGCTAATTTTACTAACACTGTCAGATGACAATGGAGTGCCTTTTGGTAGTCTGGCTTTTTATTTATTCCAAAAGGACTGGTTAGCGTGAAATTTCATTTAGTGATTTACCCAGAATACATGTTAAGCAAGTATAACCAACTAAAGAATTCAAAACAATAAATAATTGGATCTGAGTAGTTGAAGACAACTTATGAACTTTCCATACCCAGATGATAAGACCTATAATTAGATACAGACAGCTAATTAGTACTGTTGATATGTGATGGACTATAATAAAACACAAAAAATCAACTAGTGTGCTCTGGCTTACTTAGTAGCAGTGTTAGAAATAAGGCCCAGACAGGAACTTGCCCGGGGGGCAACCTGAAATAGATTTCAACTTGTCCGCCAAGATTTCAACATGTCCCCCTGTATTTCATTGCAATTAAACCGTTTACATGTCATTTTCTTCCGAAGTCACGTAAGTAAACATAGTCCAAAAATGCTCTCCCTTTCTAAGACACTAAGCATGTCAATTCATGAACTTTAGAAGATAACTGACCAACAGTTTTGATCACAGCTGCCTAATCATTTTCACAGCGCCACTTTGACAGGGATTCTATTTATTTTCTCCTTCAAATCACTACATTGGTGGGTTTCAAACTTCTCATGCAAAACTTCAAAAAAGACATGAAACAAAGTTATTTTCCAGAATTTACTAGAATTATAGGTTGTGTCCAGGGGGCAACCTTCCAGGACTATCAGCTTGTCCCCAGCAAATTTAACCCGTGTCGGGCAAGTGGGCAATTGCTTATTTCTAACACTGTAGTAGTGATATCACTACCTTAGTCCGCCAGACAAGGTACCTGAGATAATGATCAGAAAATGATCGTCTTAGTATCGACAGATAAAAATTCCTTACAATCATTTTGATACAGCAGTGGAAAACTGGTCAAAATAAATTATTTTATAAACAGGCCACTGATGTTCACTTAGAAATTAATAGAATGGTGCTGAATGAGCTATTACAGATGATTGTCTATCTATAATCCCAAATACTGGAGTACAACAACCATATTATTATTTCTATGGCTTACTATGCTGGCAATCTGAATGGGATTCCACTGCAAACAACCTTCATCAGAATCATACTATAGTTCCAGTATGGCTCGTATACTGTTAAAATATGTAAGGTATTTGGGTACGAAACGTCCTGGGTGCGAATAGACTTCCACATATTTTTTTATTTCAGTTCCAAGACAAAGACAAAATATTTCATAATTACCTGAGGAGGCAGCAAGGTCTTCATATGCTTTAGCTGCATACTCATCTTGGCTTCTTTTTAGCCTTTATTCATCTACCTGTATGGGTTTGTTCTACGCGTCCTCAGAAACCAAATTTTTCGTTTCTCTGCAAAGGAATTTCAGCTGTACGTTGTAGTTTCGAATCTATACATTTTGTAGGAGAGTATCCAGAAAAAGTAAATCAAATAAGATTAATCCTTAAAATCATATTATTTAATTAGATCATCATATTGCAATAGCTTAAAGGTAGTTTGAAATACATTTTCAAATACGTGAACAAACTCAAATCACGTCGCTATGACCCTGTTTACAAATGGCTGCGCCCTCGCTGTATAGTAACGATTTTTACAAGCATTAGCTTTTTAAAAGAATGTCGATGCTGTTAAAGTTCTGAAAAAGATAAATCCCCTGGAAACAAGAAATACAAGCAAATTATTTTAATTATATCATATTTTCTTTATCTAGTATTTTTTGTGCTTTTGGGGGCCAGGTAGTAGTAGTTCCGTAGATCCCGCCAATCAGTGGCGCACCGGTGATCCCTGGATGAAGATTCTCCGTAATCCAAGTGAATATAATCCGTTGATAGAATACACGATGTTGGAATATACACAGACACAATTCAGGCCCAGACTAGAATATTTAAATTTTGGGTAAATGAGAGGGGGTGGTCATATTTACATCTTACAACCGGAGTTAACGGAAAATTTTTTGATATAAGTGTAATCTCTTCATATGCAATTTGTGACAAAGACGCCTACCCAATGTCTCCAGGCAACACAACAAATTTCCCTCAACGCTGGAATCTGTCTGACCATTAATGTTGGAACTGTCCAAACACAGGGCGACAATCTGTAGACTTGACCGGGACAACCACCACGACACACCAAACCGTTGCGTCAAGAGCACTCTGATGGAAGAAAGCAGCGGACCCCTAACTTCAGATAGAGCCGGGCATCTCAACAGCATATGTTGTAAATCCTCTGTAGCGAGCCTGCACAGTGGACAGACTTGCTCAACTTCATACTGGTTGAATTTCGCTTTTGTTGACTGTAGTATGTAGACACCTGTAAGCATCCTCGCTTTGGTGATACCTCTCTTCACGTCAACAGTGTTGTTACCTACATTCTCCCAGATGATGTGCGTTCTCCCCACTGCCATTTCCATCAGGGATATAGTCCGGTCTCATGGTACCATGGGTTCCATGGTACCAGGGTAAATTGGATCTGGCTTAATTATGAAACTTAAACCATTTGCTGGGCCTTGCATTTGCTGGGCCTTGATATTACTATATTGATAAAGTAGGGGGATGCTACTTTGTACTACAAAATAATTTATAAGATAATTAGGATAAATATCTGAATAAATATCAAATAAAGTAAAAAAATTGGCAATTGTGGTTTCTCAACTTTTCCAGCCACCTCCAGTACTATACAATTGTTGATATTTAATGTCAGTAATAATTCTTAATTCAACTTTTACTATTGAATGGTTCAACATACCCTCCCTTAAAAATGCAAATAGAAATTACAACTTGAATTTATGCTTACTTATTTTTGGAGTGATTGATATATGGGCTGCCATTAAGCCTTAAAACTGAAAATAGCACAAATTTACACAAATAATTTTGATAGGAAATAAGCAAACTGGCTGCAACTGTTCCAACAGTCCTTTCTCTTCTGAAAACCTTTAAAGTTACGCTTACAAATAAGTCTTGCTTGGTGAAACTACATTATATGGCAGTTTTCATTAATTCGAAAAATCTGACTGTCTGAAATGTTTCTCTTTTTAGACTGAATTAGACAGGATAACGGGTTTCTCCGCTACTAAAGTGCAGGTGTACAACGGTATTTTAGCTTCAAAGCAAACCGTCTTGTCACAAACTTAACGGTACCTGTCAGCTGTATTATATTAACACATAAATCACAAAACACGTGGCAATGCTCTTCAACATACGATGAAATCAATCGAATAATAATAGTGAAAAAGGATAAGAGTCAAGCCCGACTGCGTAAATAATGCGCTATAAAATGAGAAAAGGCATTGTGATTATTATTATTATTATTTGATAGAAAAGTGCAGAGTTCCTGGTGGTTTAAAACGGCGGTGATAGTTTAGCAGTAATGGGTAAGGATGAAACAATCTGCAAGAATAAGAAACTCGGGCAATAAAGATAACATAATTCGCCGCCCGTGTACATAATGGTAATACTGGTGAATACCCCTACCTGAGCTGTCATTTTAATTGATTGCATTCAAGGAGAGCCACGAACTCGGCTGGATTCGATACCCCGACTTCTTCATTATGAATAAGAGAGCATTTATATTTTACCCGTCGGGGAAGACGACTCAACTTTTGGAACGTTATTAAAAAGGTCTGCATGTTATGTGTATTTGCGCAGTTTACTGTACAGTCTGGTCAGAGTATGCACCGTATGATTCGCCTATCCTGCAAGAGTATGCAGTATGCACCGTATGATTCGCCTATCCTGCAACATGTGCCTATCATGAGCATGCTGTTTTTACATATAGGCTTGTTTCGGCAACGACGCGGCTTGAATCCAAATGATGTCATTTTCATAGGGTCAACAATTTAAGAAAAGAATTTGCCCCATTCTGAAAGGGATGTAAAAATGAAAATGACAGTGTTGCTTCCCCGAAAAGTGTGCCCATTCACCTTAAGACAGGTCGTTCCCGATATCGCTTGAGGCAAAAATACCTAAAATGTACTTTACAAAGGGTGTTATAATCAATATCGTAAAGTGAGTGGAATTAAGCTTCCGAAGGAATGTTTTGTTATTTCAGAATTAATTCTTTTTAAGCCCGTGATGCCACGCTTTCTTTTCTCCGTCTCTCTCCCTCTCTCTCTTATTCTCTCTTTGAAATGAATGATTAGTGAAGTTTCAAGCGAAGCCAAAGTCTCTCTCAAAAACTGAATGACACAAACTCTTTCTCTTTCTCTCTTTTTTCCCTTGATTGTCAGTACAACGACGAGTTGTCATACGAAGTAAACTCGTCTGTGGCAACTAAAGCAAAAGCAATTCTGTCTTGTCAGCGAGCCCTCGGCTTAGTGGTAAAGTGTTGTGATGCGAGTCTCGCCCGTGTGTCGTCGAAATGCCCCCCCCCCCAGCTGGCACATAGCGTCCAATTGACGTCATCCCGACGTCGATGTGACGTCGCAATGTCACAGCGACGTTGGTATGATGTCATTTTGACGTCGTGCTTCTGGTGGACCTGTTCCGCTACCAGAAGATCAGTTTTCTCCCGTGCCTACCGATGGACTAGATGTATGAGAAATACTCTTGCAAGAGCAGTTAAATCCATACCAAAGCACGTCTTGTGCATTGTCCTGTTACCGTCCGATATAAACTGAGCTGCAACAAGCAAAATGGGTGCTTAACGTATCTGCTAACACACAAGACTCAAACCAGTCTGGATCAGTGCTGTCTGACCATAGCTTTGCATATAGTCTTCAGTTTCATCAAAAACCATACATGGTGTGTATGGACGACAGAGTTCTAATCAGACTGTGCCGTTGCGCAGGCTTATATAACTGAGTCTGTTTTTGTTGTGTATGACATGAGCACCGTTTTGCATACATCACTGGGGCTTAACTTCGCCGAAAACAGCTATTTGGGATAAGTGTGCAAACTGCGAAGAATGAACTCAGCCTGAGCATTCACTCAAGTCTGATATGAAGTTTTGCTGTTGGCAAACATGCGAACAACGAAGGCTCTGTTCAACCTCAGACAGTGCAGGAGTACGCCATTGACGTAGTTTCGTTTCGGTATGCTTCTCAAAAGGATCATCTTTTTGAAGAATAGAAGTTGCTTTCCTGGCGAATTCTTGCCTTTTAGTGTAGTCTCCATTTTCGTCCTGGCATTGTTTAACTTGTATGCCCACATTTGGGTGTTGAAAACCAACTCGTGGATAAAAAGCTGTGGAAACCGATCATGAGTGAATATGATCTTATCATAGCGGCAGAACTTGACCTGTAAACCACACAAACCGTCAATCTGCTGTCTCGTAAGAGACATGACCGTCAGAACTTTTGGCAGGAAAATGTACGCTGAGTCAAACAATGTACTTTGAGTCAGACAACATTTTAAAATAATTCGATAATTCTGAGATTTTTTTTCGTATTTATCAATAAAAATACGTTGTGACCCCTCGCCGAGTCATTTTGACCCCTCGTTAGAATCGTCTCGCAGAGACGGTTCTACTGAGAGGTCACAACACATGCTTTTGCGGAGAACGGAGGATAATTATCCCTCGATTATCCCTATTACCTCTTCTTATCTGGAGCATTGATCCATAGTTTAAAAATTCATTTGTTTGTTTGATGGAACTCTTTCTGCGACCTTTGTTTTCTGTGCATCTTCTGCTGAGACACTACATGTAACAAAGTCAAGGTCGCATTAGGCAGGGATGATGGTATTGTTATTGTTGCTGGGTTTTTTTTTTTTGTTGTTGTTGTTTTACCAAAACTACTTAATAACTGTGCAGAAGGGCCAAAAATGCCACCCAGCTGTGTACTCAGTATTCATATATTGTTTCGAAGTACAGAACATATCATTAAATAATGGGTTGGCTATGACTGTCGTCTATAGTAGGCTGGTGGCATCATTTCTCCAGGGTCCGATTGTGGAAAACCAACGATGGCGTTGGTGAACGAGGCGTAAGATTTGCAAATATATGATAGGCCTTCGAAAAAACGTTGCTGCTCTTGATGAAAAAAAATCTGACAAGCTTTTCAAAAGTTATTCACATTTTTTTCTTTTTGGAGCAACACTCTTGATGTTACCGGGACGCTTTGAACCACCTGGCCCAGGACGTAACCCAGCAGGCAAGAAATATCGAAACAGCGTCATATCAACGTCACTACAACGTCAGGGTTCGAGGTTATAAATCTTGAGAATAATCTCAAACTCAAAATAAAGCACACTGACTGGCTGCTTCCGAGCATGTGCTCGGAAGCAGTCAGTCAGTGTGCTTTATTACATGCTCGGAAGCAGCCAGTCAGTGTGCTTTGTTTTGAGTTTGAGAATATACTCAAGTTTTATAACCTCGGGGCCATGAAAAGTTACATTGATATCAATACGACCGTGTTTCAACGTTATGTGTCTGCTGGGAACTTGACAGTGTGCATATCTCTGCATGTAGTAAGGATCACAATACTGCGAATGAAAATATATCTACGGCATAACTATGTAAAGTTGGTTCGAATTTTCCTCTTTTCTTGTAGCTATAACTAATTTCAAATGGTGGTGAAAAATGCACGTATTTCATGATAATGGGAGCCCCAAGCTCAAGCGTGAACCGGGACAAAATATTAAGGGGTTGTTAATCTTGCCAAACGAAAAACAAATGTGTCGAAGTTCAAATGAGCCGCGACACGAGAAAACCAACAATGTGGTTGTGCGGCCAGCGCAGACTCAGATCAGCCTGGGCATCCGCCCAGTCTGATCAGAGTCTTCGCTGTCCGCATGGCGGTAGCTTAGACCCTTGCCTATCCTTCAAGCCCTAAACGAAGAGCCTGATCGGACTGGGGGGATACCCAGGCTGATCGGAGTCTGCGCTGGGCGCACAACCACATTGTTGGTTTTCTCGTGTCGCGGCTCAAATGTATCAGTATCTGAGCAGCGCGACGAAAAATATAAAGCTGAGACTGACATAGCCGACTCAAATTTGCTCTACATTTTCCTCGACTCTCAAATGAGGACATGAGTAACGCTGACAAGACAGGATTATCTGAGTCTTCGCTGTTCGCACATGTCCTAATGCACTCCCTTGATTATACTTACATTGTTTGTAATCCGAAATAGTTTGCGAGTTGTATGAGTTTAAAACCAACTTAATTCAGTTCATGGATTATTCATTAATCATTGTCTGCAGTTTTTTTGTGACGTGGCCGAAAAGTATCAGAAGGTCATTTTGCATAATTGACCTGTCAATGTTAATTAATGTGTTCAACCGTAAGAAGCTGACTGGACTTTTATCAGGAATTTATTTACCGATTAGCTTACTTTTTGTGTATTTAGTTAGTTATTTATTACCCCA
Organism: Ctena decussata; assembly: GCA_963989385.1. Taxonomy (NCBI): domain Eukaryota; kingdom Metazoa; phylum Mollusca; class Bivalvia; order Lucinida; family Lucinidae; genus Ctena; species Ctena decussata. The sequence goes on along the minus strand of OZ022501.1, from coordinate 53,583,931 downwards.
GATGTTTCGTAATACGATACATGATATGATGCAAACTGAGTGAAAAGAAATCGTATGACATGTACCAGATCAAACGTTTTTTTGTTTGAATGAACAGCCTAAAAATCAGCTTTGGGCAGGTACAGGCTTAGCTGAGTCCCTGCTGTTCGTTGATGTCGCACAATCGTCTTTCTCGTGACATCACTTATGAACTAATTCGAACTTACGTAACAGCGACGAGCAAGATGAGTGAGCCGGAACAAAAGTGAAATATTTCTGATGGGTACAGGTGATATCAAATTAATCTCAGAATAATTTCAGCGATAAAAGGTCCGACTCGGACAAATTGTAGGAAAATTAACGTAGTTTTTAGAGATAAAAACTGAGATGCACAAACCGTGCGGAAAAGAGGTGCCCAATGGTGAAATACTTCCAATTCGGCAAACAAACTAGACCGGAGGATTCACTTTGATCACTTTACACAGATTTGAATGCCGGGCTGCATACCGTGATGGCATAGCTTGCATTTTCAGGCGAGGCCTATCATATCGCGAGTGTGTTGTCCATAGTCGACGTCATCAGCTCAGCTGCATGCAGTCATGCATCAAGAGGTTAATTTTTTACTCTTGGTTGACAAAATTTTTCAATCGTTGGCCGGGCCGCGACTTTCTGTGCTATAGCTATGCGCTCTAACAAAGGGACTACGGCGTGACACACAAATCACTAGAAAACTGTGCAGTCCAAAAGTCTGTAACTCTAGTAACACACGTTGGTTGTTTGTTTTGAGTTTCACGGCCCTTTGAGACAGTATTTCAGTCTATATCGGGCCGTCTCCCAAAGAGAGGAAGAAAGAAGAGAGATGTGATAGCGAGAGAAAAATGTCCAAACAGCCCCACCCGCACCTACTGCAAGCACACTAGGCCCTTGCCTCACCATTATCCAAATCAGTAGGACGCCACGGAATTGGAAGTTATACCCAGCAGCATCGTACCACCCAACTACACCGGTAACATACTTGAGAGTCGTCAGGCTAACAGTAACGCTTTAGCTGTTGTGCACAAAACACAGGTTGGTCTGAGTCACCAATGCCCACATATGCCCGAACGCCCTTTTACGCGTCGGTAAAAGGGGCGATGGGAAATTAGCGAGCTGCCAAGTCTGGGATTAGACTCTGCATTCGTACATAAATCCCGGGCTCGAGACGCGTTGGAAGCGGGTATCTTTTCAGTATCTTTTCAGTCATAAACAGCCCTTCATTATCACCAACCCATCGTCCTGATATAGCTGAAATTATGTTAAAAAGGGCGTAAAATCTTTATTCATCCACCATCGACAAAAATTTATAGGTTTGATTTTCAACAAATTAATCTAATAAAGGTAGCAGATCCGACTTTGTTAGCTAGTCAAAGCAGCTAAACATCTTTTCAAGCGCAGAAATTGATTGACACTTCCGGCTACTGATTACATCTCTCTACCGTTATATTGTCATGTGTACTCAATACAAGAGTCACAGGTCTTTGAAATGTTACAGTTATGTCTGTCACTGACCCGTTAAATCGTCTAGAGAAAGTAAACGTTGCAGACGCACAGATTTCACGTATTTTAGAAAAGGGCTGTAAGATAGCCACACAGTCCAAATAAATATCATACACCTTATGTCAAAATGGAGAAAATTTTAAATATGCCATTTCCAGATTTCAAATGGTCAAAAACAAAATTTTTAAAGTTTTTATGAGTTCCAATAAGACTGATAATAACCATTAATAGCTTACCTGAAACAGTGTGAGATATTAATAGTTTTTATCATATAAGCTTTAAAAATTTGAGAGCTTTCTGTTTGCCATGGTATCATGAGAATGTATTCTGACAGGTAAATAGATAGCATGACTTTGTTCGAGTCCTGCTCGTAAGTAATAACAGGATTTATGTGAACATTAAACTTTAATATAACTTAGAACATGGTTTGTTGAAAATACTATTGTGCATCAACCAATGCAGTGTTGCATACAGCATGTGTTGTCTCACTTTAAACATTAAGTACCATGGTACCATGGTATTCCTGGCTAAAGGCCATTTTATTGTCAAGAAACTGGGGTGCACTACAAGCTAGCATTTGTGTGTGTGGATGGGGGGGGGGGGGCAATTACTGTCTTATAGGTAAGTTTATCCCAGCTCTGGGCCGGAAAATACCTATAGAAACAAGTTTCAATGTAAATTAGAAACTATTTTTCTGAAATAATTTAGGTCTGGAGCTAGGCGGGGAGGGGGTCACCCACACTCCTCAACCCCCCCCCCCCCCCTTTTTTTCTATGTCATTATTAAAGACTGTTACGCTAGTGGTAGCTAGATACTGCGGCAGGCGCTGAATGAGTTTGTTCACTCTTGACTCTCCATCTTCTTTTTTTCTCCGTTTCAATTGTAGACGGCCTGATTTAAACTGAAATACTGTCTAAAAGGGCTGTTGAACCCAACGCACCAACACCTGACGTTTCAGCATGGCTTCTTGTCATTTTGATGAGATTCTTGATAATTGTTATTCGACAGAGATTATTTATATTATACACACTTTTACCAAGGACCTCCAGCAATATAAAGGAGTATATTTTCTCTAACCGACACGCTGAGAATATAAAAAACAAGTAGCCCAAAGGGCAACAATTGCTCACCTGAGAGACATTGTAAACCTATAGGGATATTTAAGATGCTCAAGGGCAGCTAACTCCACAGTCAGTGGTCCAATCAGGCTGAAAATTAAACTCATCCAAAACATTATGTATGCCCTCATTTAATATATGCAAGTTTAAAAAGTATCCGATCAAGAGCACAATAGACAGAGCTGTCAAGGGCAGCTAACTTCGTAGTGGTTGGCCTAATTTGGCCAAAATTTGAACTTGTTTAAGATATTATGCATTTCCTCATTACCTGCAAGTTTGAAAAGGATCGGATCAGTAGAAACCAAGAAAAAGTGGCGACATTGATTTTTTGGATGCTCATGGCAGGTACTCCATAGTCGGTGGTGGGATCTAGCCGAAATGCTAACTAATCCAAGCTTTTATGCATATCCTCATTACCTGCAAGTACACACTCGACGCGTTTTGGCTGTATGAAGAGGATCCAATGAAAAATGAAAATGTGTTGACATTGTTTTCTCCATTATAAGACTATGGGATTTTTTTTCAAACGCTCAAGGGCAGCTAACTCCGTAGTCTGTGCTCGAATCCGGCCAAATTTCAAACTCATCCAAGCTCTTATGTATGTCATCATTACCTGCAAGTATGATAAGGATCTAATCAAAAACCTTGATTGCAGCACCCTGAAAGTCAAACTTGCTCGAGATATTTTCATGCCCTACATTTGTGTGAATTTATTTTAAAATCCGTTGAGAAATGTAGGTGCTAGAGCGATGACAAAGTTTTTCTAAATATAGCCACGGTGACCTTGACCTTGGGCACAGCATCCTGAAAGTCGAATTTGCTTGAGATATTGTCATACCCTACATTTGTGTCAACTTATTTCAAAATCCATGGAGAAATGTAGGTGCTAGAGCCATGACAAAGTTTTTCTAAAATTAGCCACAGTGACCTTGACCTTGGATGCAGCACCCTGAAAGTCAAACTTGCTCGAGATATTGTCATGCCCTACATTTGTGTGAAGTTATTTTAAAATCTATTGAGAAATGTAGGCGCTAGAGCGATGACAAAGTTTTTCTAAAAATAGCCACAGTGACCTTGACCTTGGGCGCAGCACCCTGAAAATCAAACTTGTTGGAGATATTGTCATGCCCTACATTTGTGTTAATTTGATTTAAAATCGGTTGAAAAATGTAGGCGCTAGAGTGATGACAAAGTTTTTCTTAAAATAGCCACAGTGACCTTGACCTTGGGTGCAGCACCGTGAAAGTCAAACTTGCTCGAGATATTGTCATGCCCTACATTTGTGTGAAGTTATTTTAAAATCCATGGAGAAATGTAGGTGCTAGAGCGATGACAAAGGTTTTCTAAAAATAGCCACAGTGACCTTGACCTTGGGCACAGCACCCTAAAAGTCCAACTTGCTCGAGATATTGTCATGCCCTACATTTGTGTGAAGTTATTTTAAAATCCATTGAGAAATGTAGGTGCTAGAGCGCTGACGAAGTTTTTCTAATAAATAGCCACAGTGACCTTGACCTTGGGTGCAGCATCCTGAAAGTCGAACTTGCTCGAGATATTGTCAAGACCTACATTTGTGTGAAGTTATTTTAAAATCCGTTGAGAAATGTAGGCAATAGAGCGATGACAAACTTTTTCTAAAAATATGTGATGACGTTGTTTTCTCCATTACAACACTATGGGATTTTTTTCAAACGCTCAAGGGCAGCTAACTCCGTAGTCTGTGCTCGAATCCGGCCGAATTTCAAACTTATCCAAGCTCTTATGTATGTCATCATTACCTGCAAGTATGATAAGGATCTAAGCAAAAACAGTTGAGAAAACGTGATGACGCCATTTTCCCCATTATAACTCTATGGGATTTTTTTCAAACGCTCAAGGGCAGCTAACTCCGTAGTCTGTGCTCGAATCCGGCCAAATTTCGAACTCATCCAAGCTCTTATGTATGTTATCATTACCTGCAAGTATGATAAGGATCGAATCAAAAACAGTTGAGAAAACGTGATGACGCCGTTTTCCCCATTATAACCCTATGGGGGCTATCTGTTGCCATGGAAACCAGAGTTCTGAGCCGATCGGCACCAAAACCTAATGCAGCCTTTCCCCCACCCAAATGATGCTTCAGATAAAATTTGATTGCGATCGGCCCACTGGTCTCTGAGATATTTATGTTTGAAAGTGTTGACGCACGCACGCACGCACCCACCCACGCATGGACGGACGACGGCTCGACTCCCATCCTATAAGCTCACCTCTGAGCCTTCGGCTCAGGTGAGCTAAAAATCAAAGTTACAGTTGTTTGACCTGTTCCGACGCATTCGCCTGTTTGGAAATTTTTCAAGTTTATCTCCGGCGATAAACAACATTTCGGCGAAAAATATTTATGGACATTTTTGTCAAAACTAACTGGTCAAAGCCACAAATAACCATATATAGTAATGGGTTTGTTTCTGTATTAAAGGTACCAAAAACTGGGTTTGAAACTTGTAAACACCGCATATTTAGCAAGACAATTTGGACGCGTTTTCAGACCAATTCTGAAAGACGGCCAGGACAATATCTGTGTAAACATATATGTGGTAAATTTAAAAATGTCGATTCCTCATTCTATAAGGAATCTCTGCTGATAAATGCCGAAGGCAAATGAAACTGTTTACTTTTTTTTTTTTTTTTTTTCTTTTTTTTTTGATTTATGACGCATTTGCCTATTCCAGTGAATACGTATTTTGCTTTCAAGGAATTTTATTTCCAGAACACCCGGTAGCATTCTCGTCATGCCGAATAATGTATTCGAATTTAAAGTAAAAGACAGGTTGATGGTATTAGTAAATGATGGTATCCTTTGGTCACTGCATTCATGGCAACAACGCTAAGTGTTACGTTTTCGGACCACTGAATGATTGAATTAATTTTTCGTATAGAGCTATCTATAATTTGTTGATTCGAATAACCGTAAAATCAAAAAGCTGCTTGTTTGCATGAAATTATCTTTCACAGGGTGAGTAATAACCAAACAGTTTACCGTTTCGGAGCCTGAGACGTTACCCTCAAGTTGTGGCATATAATATACTGACCCGCCGAAACTGAAAAAGTCCGCCGGAATAGGAAAAAGGACCACGTTAGGTTATCGTAACATTTCTATACGACTCTGTAATAATTTCTGCACGAAAACAATATGCCTTAGAGAAGAGGCTTTTAGACATTTTCTGGTATAGAGAAATCAGAGAATACCTGAACATGTATAGTGTAATACACAATCGATTAAAAGTGCGTTAAAACCGGTCAGACGACTGTACCTTACTCAATTGGCATCAAAATCAATATGAATTCTAAAAATGTTTTGATATACGAAAGAAACTACAATATTCAACAAATTTTAAATCTATTTAATCACTTACTGCGCATGTGCTGCGCCTTATTTGCATGCAAAGAGTAATTACTTATCGATGATAGGTAATAAAATATTCGAAGGATATGACGTGGCAAGGCAATGACAAAGAGTAAAAATGTTTTGTGTTGGAAAAATGCAATTATAGGACACAGATACTTTGGGGGTCAAAAAGCGCATTTGGTCCAAAAATGATCTCCTATAGCCTTTTCCCTAGTTATTTATGTCCCCCACCAAAGGTGAGGGGGACATATTGTTTTCAGTGCGGATCCCGGGCGTCGGCGTCGGAGTGACAGTTTCTTGTATGCATGATATTTCTCGAACCGACTTATGGAATTTCATTAAACTTGCATGGATATATCATTGGGACAAGCTTAAGAGCTGTTTCGGTTTTGGTGACCTTGACCTCATTTTCAAGGTCACTGGAGGACTTAGATGACAATTTTTTGCACCCATGATATCTCCTGAACCAGCGAATAGAATTTCACAAAACTTGCATGAATACATTTTTGGGACAAGTTTAAGGGCTGATTAGATTTGGTGACCTTGACCTTATTTTCAAGGTGACTGGATGACTTAGATGACAATTTCTTGTACCCATAATATCTCCTGAACCAATAAATGGAATTTCACCAAACTTGCATAAATACATCATTGGGACAAGTTTAAGAGCTGATTAGATTTTGGTGACCTTGACCTCATTTTCAAGGTCACTGGAGGACTTATATGACAATTTCTTGTACCCATGATATCTCATGAACCAGTTGATGAAATTTTACCAAACCTACATGGGTACATCATTGGAACAAGTTTAAGAGCTGGTTAGATTTTGGTGACCTTGACCTCATTTTCATGGTCACTAGAGGACTTATATGACAATTTCTTGTATCCACAATATCTCACGAAACCAGTAAATGGAATTTCGCCAAACTTGCATGGATATATCACTGGGACTAGCTTAAGTGCTGATCAGATTTTAGTGACATTGACCTCATTTTCAAGGTCACAGGACTTAGATATGTGCTAATTTCACTAAAATTGATATATCTCTTTAGCCTTTGGCTTGATTTCCACTGTACTTTCATAGATATACCTATGGGACAGTCTCAAGAGTGTACTGTGTTTTGATGACCTTGACCCCATTTTCAAGGTCAAAAGCTAACTTAAAAATGCGTTTCTTCTTAAAAATGAGACATCTTGAACTAGTTGACGGATATTCGTCAGACTTGCATGAATGTATCTTTTTGACAGGTTTAAGACATGGTGACCTTGACCGAATTTTCAGGTGGCACTACACTAAAAAAAATCCCATAGCTCACAGTGCAAAATGGGTCAAAGTCACTGCACTGCCAATTTTCTCCTGGTCTAAACTTTCCAAATTGAGGCATGGAATTGAATAGACAACACCTTTACCTACCAGTAATAGCTAAAAAAGTTGGGGGTTATGCGGCATATTTTTGACATATTCTATTTTCAGTGCTGACAGGGTGTAGTTCACAGTGAATAAATCTCGAAACTTTCACTGTCACCCCTGTGTATTTTTCAACCCCAACAAAAATGTAGCAAAACAGCTTTGTAGATAAGCTCCATTTTTTATAATAATAAATAAGCATAACATTCAGAAAAATATTCAACTTTCATAATAAAACCAATCAGGGGCCGGCAAATATTCATTATACGCCTGAAAGCTCTCCCCCAAAGAGGCGGGGCTTGCATAATGAGCATTTTTTTACTGTAGTGCAACCTTCAAGGACATAGTCTTCTATGAAGGATATCTTTGGAACCAGCGGATGGATTTTCTCAAAACTTGCATAGATATTTTATTTGTACAGGTTTTTAATTATTAGAGGGGATGGGGAATGGGCTGGTGGGGGACATCAGTTTTTCTCTGAAAACATTTCTAGTTTTACATTTTATTATACTTACTCAGACAAACAATTTGGTCATGTATAGAAAACGTTTGCAATTGTCGACATTTGCTCGATGGGCTGTATATTTTATAGCCCATCTAGCAAATATGGATAAGTCGGCAGAAGACGAGAAGGCACTAGCAATAGATGCTCTCACACTGAATTGGAATCACATTCATACTTATGCATTTCCACCTTATTCCTTCACGTGGGGGTCGTCTTGGAGTATGCGCATACAGTTGACACTCGGTCGGCGGTCTCTTCTTTTCTTTGGTTTATTAATTAATCATATAAAACGGAGACTGGGACCCTGATCGAACAATGAATGGGTTGGTGTTTGTTTGAGTGTCGTATGCGCATGGTTTTGGATGCTTTCTGTCGCGGTGTCGCTCAATTCTTCCTTCAGGTCTCCTTTAGTCTTCTTTATTTTTCTATTTTCTTCTTATTTTAATCATAATTATTCCTTTCAATTTACATTCCCAGAAGGCGAGCGATGTTGAATCAAGATTTAAAAAACGTTAATTCAATGACTGGACGTTGAATCGGCGTTGATTCAGTGTTGAGTCTTTTTCTTTTCTTTTTTTTGCCCATCAGGTTATTTTTATTCTTTTGCCAGTATTCTATGCCGCCTGTACTTTTTGACCCCTTCCTTCTTTACCCTTGATTATTAGCATTTATATCTCATACTTAATCTGATGTTTTGTCTGTATGTGTATCGCCTTTGTTAATCTTTTATTAGTATTGTACGGTAATCCTGGTAGAACTTGTGGCACTACCATACTGCATAAAGATATGGCAATATATGTTTAAACTACAACTGCTCCATCAAATAGCGAATTGCTGATTCGGTCTAAGTGGATGTGGAGGGTACTGATAGAACCGGAACTGAGACTACTCATTTAAAAGCTAGTAATATATGTTGGTCGGCGAGGTTATTAGAGCTCCTTGGATTTACTCCAAAAGAATATTCACCTCTAGTTGATGTATTGACATTAACAGTATTATTCAGAGGTGCTATAAGAAAAAAAAGAAAAAGAAAAAAAAGGTCCTACCTTTTTACCTCTCTCACCCATCAAAGTAAATTCCATATATATGATATTTCTTATACATTTTACAGTTTAGACGCGAGATATTCTAGTTTCAGAATCTATTAACAAATCATGCATATTATATTCAAAAATAATCGTAAAACAACTTAAAAGATCTGTGCATTCAGGGGAAACTGGAACCGTTCAACATCATAAACTTCGGTATAATCAATATGATTCTAGATATATTCAAGAAGTAATAATTAAGTATCTACAACTCCATTTGCTTTATCAAAGACGGGCATTTTTCCACTGTGGGACCAAAGTTTATTGTCTTTCCTTAGGGATTAATTCTGGGTGTCCATTGTTGACGCGAATTACTTCTTACATTGTAGCTACTACAGCCGGAGGATCAGTACAGTAGGCTCTTTAAAATTAGTTATTCTAATTCAGGGAAGTAACTAGAGGAAATTTCATGATACGCACAACCATGTTTTATTCTCTTCTTCTTGAAGGGAAAGCTAGTATTTCAGCCACTTTGGTAATTGGTATTGAAATCTTGTATAATTTATAAAATTTCAGCATGCAAATATGCAGGTGCGTTTTGAAATTTTGTCAATTTTGACAAAAGTTCAATACGCACTTGCGTATTTGCCGTATAGGTAGCTACGCCCTTGCTATGTTCATACTCGGTCTTCCATTCACTGAGTAGTTATCTTCTAGTTCCTGGTATCCTTAATCCATTTTCCCCCCAAACCTCCAACATGATTATTTTTGCATCGTGCCATGACTATGTGTCACGCTTTACTGAACGTGGAAAAAATATTCACCTGTCGCATTTAGCTCAGTTTCTATGTAATTACAAAGGCTAGAGTCTTCAAACTTGCTTCATAGATACGTCTTGGAAAGATCAACTGAAAGCAACGATGCATATCGGGTCATGACCTATATTTCACGGTTGATTGAACATAAAAATATTCATGCGTTGCGTCTAGCCCAGTTTCTAAGTAACCACAAGGGCTAGAGTCTTCAAACTTGCTCCATAGATAGGTCTTGGGAAAATCTACTAAAAGCAGCAATGCATATCCGGCAATGGGCTAAATTCACGGTTGACTGAACACAGAAAAATATTCACCTGTTACGTTTAGCTCAGTTTCTAAGTAACCAAAAGGGCTAGAGTCTTCAAACTTGCTCCATGGATACATCTTGGAAAGATCTATTGAAATCAGCAATGCATATTGGGCCATGACCAATATTTCATGGTTGTTTGAACTTTAAAAAAATCACCTGTTTGCGTTCAGCCTAAGTTACCACATTGGATAGAGTTTTCAAAGTTGCTTCAAAGATACGTCCGGGGAAAAACATATCGGACCAAGAGCGCTATTTCATGATCCAGTGATCTTGCTATATTTCTTGAAGGCTCTTTGATGTAAGAACAGAATTTCTTGGGATAATGACTCAGTATGACTGGGTGGTTGACCTTAAACTAACAGTAGGACACGGAGACCTATATTTCATGGTCCAGTGATTTTGCCTTATATCTTGAAGACTTTTTTAAGTACGAACATGAGTCCTTGGTATGATGACTCAGTATGACCCAAAGTTTGACCTCAAACTAACAGTAGGTTACAGTGACCTATATTTAATGGTCTAGGGATTTTGCCTTATATTTTGAACACCATTTGATGTATAAACATGATGTTTAACCTCAATTACCTGTAGGTCACAGTGACCTTTTCATGTTTTTTTTGGTCTAGTGATTTTGTCTTATTTCTTGAAGACTATTTGATGTACAAATATGATTGCCTGGGATAATGACTTAGTATGACCACAAACAGTAGGTCATAGTGACCTATAATTCATGGTCCAGTGATTTTGCCTTATATCTTGAAGACTATTTTATGTATGAATTGATTGCTTGGGATAATGACATAGTATGACACTTTGTTTGACTCCAAACTAACAGTAGGTCACAGTGATCTATAGTTCATGGTTCAGTATTTTGCCTCATATATCTAACACTTTTTCATGGATTTGCATTATACTAGGGCTTATGGCTTATGCTGACATTGCAAGTGACATGGAACTCATTTTAGATCAGTGTGACCATTATTGGATGATCCAGTGATTTAGTCGATATCTCTAATACTATTTTATGGATTTGCATCAAACTTGGGTATCCAGGGGGTGGGTTTTGGGGCTTCAGCCCTGCCAGCTGGGCTTCTGTGTTATGTAAAATAAGTAGGCCTCCAGATAAGTAGGAGTATCTCATGAAAGTTTGAGATAATTTGTCCATGTGGTTAGATTAAACAATATGTTGTGACATCTCTGTGAGGCGATTCTAATGAGATATCACAACATGTTTTTCAAGGCAAAAAAGATATACAAAATTCTCATCAGATTTATCCCTAATTGTGTCATACATTTTCAAGCCCCCCCCCCCCACTCCCTCACATAAACATACACATGTACATCTTGGCACCTCCCAGCCCCACCAGTTATCCACAGCCCCACCAGTAAGTTGTGGTCTGGATGCAGGCCTGAAGAGACAACTTTTGTGACTTTGTTTGCTCATGTGTTCTCTGGATGACATTGCATTTTATAGAGCTTGGGCAACGTTGCAACAATGCATCACCGTACATGACAAACTCAGTTAAACCAAGTCTGGTATTTTCATTTGTTTAATGTGTTCCTTGCTTCCAAAAAAAAAAAAAAAAAAAAAAAAATCTATATTGAAAGGAAATAATTTGCTTTTAGTGTAGCAAATTCTTTCCTTTTATAGTTCTCTGACCTCTATTGAAAAGGGAGACTAAAATGAAAATGACAACATTGCTTCCCGACAGTGTACCCATACACCTTAAATGTTATACATGACGCTAAATGCAAGATAAGGACCTTTTCATAAATGAGACTGAAGGCTGAGACTGTCTCAGTCTGTATGCCCTTGTAGTCAGTTTGTCAATATACAGTCAAACCTGTCTTAAGTGGTCACCCAAGGGAATTCCAAAAATTGGCTGCTTAAGACAGGTGACCCCTTAATACAGGTTCATTTCCACTGTATTTTGGTTCAAGGGACCCGGAAAAGGTGGCTGCTAAAGGCAGGTGATCCCTTCATAGAGGAGACCACATAAGCAGGTTTGACTGTATATGCTTCCATATCAAGCAATTATCTAAAGGGTAACTAAGGCACTGACCATCGGGCCGCGTAGCGCAGTTGGTAGGGCGTCTGACTTATAAGCCAGAGGTCCTGGGTTCGATACCCGGTCTGGCCACTTACTTTCATTTCTCCTTCCGCTGATTCAAGAAGGGCAGTTGTCAGTTACTGGTGAAAGTAAGTGCACTTAGTACTGGTTAACCGCTAAGGAGGTCTAAGCCTGCCCAGGAATAGTGTGGTTAGCTTAACGGACCGACATGACCATAGCTGTTTACCGTGGGCGTTAAACAAAAACACAAGGCACCGACCAATCGGTGCAAGGGCACAGGCTGATTTGGGCTTTTGTTGCCAAAGTAAGGCAGCAGACCCTTTATTAGCATTGTGCATTAATTTTGTATTTATGAATAAATTATTGCTAGGTCATTGTTAATATGTGAAGGTTTTGAAATATTCTGCACCAGTTCTTAATGGTGTAGGATGGATATGGGATGCAGGACAGTTGCTGGATAGCACTTTGAGCAACAGTGAAGTAAAACTGTAACTCATTCAAACTAGGGAAAAATAGTGTAGACATCTCAGCCTTTGTCGATTAAAATGATGCGAGCCTTGCCAGTCTAATGACTGGTGCAAGACCACAAATTGGACCTGTTCAAATTTAGACATAGGCTTAAGCATTGGGGCACCTAAAACCATAAATTTTCCATTTGTCCCAAATGGAAAATCAATGTTTTTATGTGTCCCAATATTCAAAAACATTAGGGTATAGGGTGAGCCATCATATATCTCAAACAATATGCCCCACTTGTATTTCTTTTTCACACACTGTCAATATGCCTAAGGACCTCTATGGTTAAGGCGTGAATTTTCCCCATGATTAAAAATTTATACGGATCACTGATTTTTGCTTTGCATTTATGACTATGACATGTAACTTGCATGACAAATGAATTTTCAAGTGTTTGTGTCTATGTAAAGTACGTTAAACATACGTTGACGTTGACGTCATTGTTGAGATAAATTGTAAATTATCCCCAAACTGATGGATGAAATAATGATTTATTGTATACATTTCACCCTTTCTTTGACTTACATTACTTACATAACAGACAACACTGGATAGTTTTGACTATATGTATGTGACCTTGACCTCATTTCAAGGTCATGGTACGCAATATAATCCTTGAAGATCACAGTGCTACAGCTGACCATTCTTCTGCTTTGGCTTACTGAGTATCGTTCCCCCCCCCCCCCCCCCCCCCCCCCCCCCCGTGACCCAGCTTCCCACTCATATATATTGGGTACTTGCATCGCAAAAGTCTGCTGCACGAAGGAAATGCTGGGTCACCGGGGGGAAAGTACTTGTATTTTAGTTATAGTGAAGCGTTCTTTTTTGGCCGCTTTGACCGGAAGTATAACTGTGGTTTTGCATGTTTAAATGCCAGTCAGGCGTAACAAGAAGAAAATCGTTGCTTTGTATTGTGTTATATGCGTGTATTTAGCATGCATTGATGACAAAAATGTATGGAATAAATGACTGATTTCAATATTTTTATTACCTTCTAAAATGAGGTATGCGAAATCCTTGAATTTAGGGTAGGTAGGATCAGACTCGATTATCTCCCCATGTCTTTGGGTCTGAATCACAAATGGTCTGATTTCATACGGCTTACATGTTTGTGGAAGCTCTGCTAAGAAAAAATTGCACTTTTTATACTTTTGAAAAATTGGACATGTCGCGCCGGTCTAATGATGAAAATCCTCGCCTTAATCATAGAAGTCCTTTGCATTCAATGTTCATGCTTTCTGATCTACCAAGGCCTGTTTCCTGGGATCCGATAGAAAATAAACGTCATAATTCTTGTTACTTCATTTTGGAAGGAGCTCTACTTAAGTCACACATTAAAGTATATTGAAACAAATTATTAGTGACAACAATTTTTTCTGTGATATATATTCTATGATAAATTATTATATATGACATTTATTTAAATATAATTATATTCAAGATTTCTTAACATATACATGTATAAACAAAAAGATTGGGGACTGTCCATATTTGTCCTCTCCAGCTGATGTGGTGACAGTAAAGACACAAGAATATTATAGCATGAATACAACTGCCTCACTAATTTATGACAGGTGATACACTCATATTGTGATACATGACATTATGACTATCTACAGAAATCAATCTTTAACCTGTAGAGGTGATTAAGGACATTTTTGCACTCAGTGCATACAATGATCAGACTGCACAGGGTTTATACTGAATGTTCTTTTCATTTCTCTCTATAAGATGGCATTTTTATATACATGGGGCCAAACTGTTAGCCCTTAGACTCTAAATATGACATATGGCTCAGTTGGGAATAGTGCAAAGCCATAAAAGACTGCATTCTGATTCCTTAGGAGCAACCTGGGTGTACATTAATTGTTTGCAAAATTTTCCTTTTCAACTTCATAGCTGTGTTGTTCAAAACTTGTTAACACTCTAGCACATTCTACATTTAAAAATCTACGAAATGGAGGTAACCATGTGTATCTGAGCTGTGTATTTATCATAACTAGCAGCTTACCATTACGGAGAATTATGTAAAATTAACGTGACATTAAGAAGTAACTCTCATTTTTTCAGCAAAAAAATATCAGTGCAGTTGATGCTGTAAGAAGTAACTCTCACTTTTTCAGCAAAAAAACATCAGTGTAGCTGATGCTGTTCTTGTGACAGAATTTAGCAAAATCATTGTTAAAGTAACAATGTTTTGAACAACTGGGCTCAGCACACTGAATTGAATAACAGCCTGTCTGTCAATATCTTGTCATCATTATTTTCTAGCACAAGTTCTTTATAAATTCAGTATTCTTGAAAACATAAACAAAACCATTGCCCATGACTGCTTTTCATTTCCAGACATTAAACAATTGTTAAGGTGAATGGATGTAACTCCAAGAAAATTCATTCTGAATGCCATGGAGTATGTTAGCTCCCTTTTCATATTGGATCACTTTAACGGAAATAATTTACTCTATTCAGACAGCAAATCTTTCAGTGACAAGTTACTGCATGGAAGAATGGAGCAAACACTAGCACTGGTTTGATTAAGTTAATTGTCTTCCTGGGTTTAGTTGTTCAAAACTAACGATGTTAGTAGTTAACTAGATTTTACATTTACAAAAGCAATTTATGCAAAACACTGTCATATCTTTTTTTTTATTTCAAAAAGTGTGAGGAGCTTTTGCAAATTGCAAAGCTTCTCATCTTTTGTTTTATTTTTTTTCCAACATACTTATTTTATGCATACTAGAGGAATTAACAAATCACTGACTATGGTAATGAACTCTTTAACAATAAATGCAATGGCTTATTTTTCAAATGGGACCACTTTCAAGTAAATAATTTGTTCTTTCTTTCTGTGATAATTTACCTTTTGTAGAAATAAAGCAAATACTAGTACAAGATGCTTACATTGTCTTCCTGGGCTTCTTTGTTCAAAGCATTATCTATCAGCTAACAAAATTGTAAATCAAAGATTTAAGTTGTCTAGTATGCACAAAACCATGTGTGCTAATATTTTCTCTAAAAAAATGTGTAAAGCTTAATTATATGTATATTAGAGAACTTAACAAATTATTAACCAACGACTCCCTTCAGCCAACAATGCTGTGAACAACTGGACCGAGGTGAAGACAACTGGACCCAGGTGAAGATGACAGCCACACTAAGGAAGTATCGCCATACAACTCAAGACAACATTTATTTTCCAAGTTGCTCAAGTTCATCACAATCACAAAATACACAGAATTAAATGACTTAAGAATAATTATTTATTTGAGAAAATCTTGAGTTTCTGTTGAAAAAAATTCAGTTTGTAATGCCATTGAAAAATTGGCAGAGCATGGCATACATTGTTAGCCATGCTCCGGAACCAATGATGTCATATATCTGTTTCCATGGCAACTAAGAGTTCCTACTGATGTCATCAAGACACCATTCCGTGAAGGTACTAAGCACAACAGTTGGTATTCCATAGTTGCTATGGCAACAGATCTATGGCATCATCTCACATATTTTGAGAGGAGTATGGCATACACTTTATGCCATGCTCCTCTCAAATTCTGTGAGAGGTGACCGGAAATTCATACAATGGAAAAGTGTGATTTTCTCAAACCTGTAACTGATTCTCAAATAATTCAATTCTCTGTTATAAATGTAACTGTAAACCTTATATAAAAAGGAAATACAGCATTCCTCAAAATTATTGAGAATTGCATTTTGGCACACAGTTGCTAGCCATACATGTTCAACAATATTTTAAATGTGTAAAATACAATAAAAGAACCTCTTTTTCAAGTATGATATTCAAAAATGACAATGTGATGCATTTTCTTTCGCCAGTGGTAGCTAAGGATGGGCTAGTGTACACCCCTGTAAAAATATGTCCCTTGATTTCGACTATGTTTTGCTATACTACCTTTGCTAGAAATAGACTATCTCAGGTGAAATAGTTTATTTTCTCAATTGTTCAACATTATCTACATTATTAATGTTGCCATTAATAGTTTGCATGATTTAAAGTTACTAATTCCAGTTTCTGAGTCAGCAACTGGCTGTTATATAATAGGAAGAATACTGAAGGTATCAGAAACAGCAAAAAATCTGATCCGTTAGTGATCTGAACAGAATATTTTTGGCAAGGTATAGATAATCATGTCAAAACTTATATCCTCTAAAGCACGTTTACTAAGCCTTACAAAAAATATGTTTTTGTGCCGTTTCCGTCAAGATGTATAGAATAAGAATGAATCAGAGCAACATACCCTCTGTCAAAATTGCAATTTTCCCCAATTTCGGGTACTTTTTCGAAATGAAGTCATGTGTTTGAACGCCAGCAGCATCTGAATCTGAATCTGAATCTGAATTGTTTACTGGTGATACGCCAAAATTGACAATCTTTCACCAGGGGGGCGTGACTGGAGGAAAATTAGTCCCTAGCTCTCACGAGAGATGAGAACTTTGACACACAATCATCTGACATTTCAGCAGAGGAAATCAGGGAATCAGGGAGGTCATTCCAGTCCCTGATGGTCTGGGGAAAGAAGCTACATTTATATGCATCTAAACTAGCAATGGGTATCTGAAATGCCATGGAATGTTGATTTCTGCAACGCCTAGTTTTGGGGACAAGGTCACCTGTAGGTATTCTGGCTTTACCTTTCAGACCTTTGTATAGCAATATGAGTCGGTTATCCTTCCTCCTCTTTTTGAGGCTTTCCCACTTAAGTTGCTCAAGGATGCCAGTCATGCTACCCGCCTCTCGGGTGTAATTCCTAGTTACAAACCTAGCTGCACGATTTTGCACCTTTTCTAACTCTTCCTGAAGGCCTTGTGTATAGGGATCCCAGACCGAGCTTCCATATTCGAGGATGGGACGCACCAATGTCTTATAGCCTACTTCTTTCACTTCTTGGGGACAAGAAAACAAATTTCTCCTTAAGAATCCTAGGGTTCTGTTGGCCTTAGTGCAAATATTAATGATATGGGTATTCCATTTCAAATCACTTGTAATTGTTACTCCAAGGTATTTGATACTTTCAACATTTTCCAGTACTGTACCCTCAAGGGTGTAAGAAGCCTGGATTTTGTTGTGCTTTTTTGTCAGCTGCATCATGTTGCATTTGACAGGTTGAAATCTCATACCCCATTTCCTAGCCCAACATCCTAAACGATCAATGTCTTCCTGAAGTTTCACTGTATCATCTATTCCTTTTATTTCACGGTAACAAACACAATCGTCAGCAAAGAGTCTTATTTCAGACTCAATGTCTGCAGAGATGTCGTTTATGTACAAGGAGAACAACAAGGGACCAAGAACGGTGCCCTGTGGGACACCAGACACAACAGGGGCCCAGTCTGACATAACACCATTTACTACTACTCTTTGTTGTCTAAAGCATAGGAAAGCGTTTATCCAATTCAATGTTGAACCACCTATACCGTAGCTAAATAGTTTGCTTTTAAGGAGTTCATGTGGGGGTGTATCAAAAGCCTTTTCAAAATCTAATATAAAAGTGTCAACCTGACCCTTATTGTCTAACACTTTTGCCCAATCATCTATCACCGTAGTCAACTGAGTTTCACAGCTCACAGCATCTACAGCTGACAAGCTCACACAAAATTCTGTTTTCAGTTCACCAACACCTTATCTCTAGATGATAAAACCATTCAAAAGTAAACTGATTTGTCATTGTCTTTTCCACAAATATTGGTTTTATTTGGTAAGGGTACATAATTTTTCAGTCGGCCAAAAAATCTCTGGGTGGCATAATTCAATGGGAGATAATATTTTGTGACCCAAACATATGAGTAATACTGGTATGCTAAAAAGTTCACAGAGGGATGTTGTTAACTAAGTAAACAAAGATATTAAGTATATACATGATCTGTCAACTACCAGTGCTAATTTTCGCTTTGCAAAAAATTCTCAATAATTTTGAGGAATACTAAAATCTCAAACATGGTAGGAAAATGAGTTATATTTCAAGTCTTACCAGGTCAATTTTAACGTTTTAAAGTGCAGTTACCCCATATCAATGTCCTTTTCTCTGAAGTAACTGTCTGTGTTTTACGAAATATAGCCAGTTACCAGGAAACTTGGGAAAATGAGCTCATGGTCAGTAATTATGGCTTTATTTTTCAAAATGATGATACTTGCTTTAGATAAAAGACATTAGTATATAGGGCAACTGCATTTCATGACATTAAATTTGGCATCATAAAACTGGATATATAACAAATCATTTAAGAAGCAAAACATTACATATCAAGTCACATTTGATGCTAAGCCCCACAAAACATGTATTTTCATATCACACTTATTTTCCACTCATTTCAATTTTCATTTAAGAAGAAACACATCCAGTAACATTTGGTAACATTTCTTTCTCACACAAAAATACAAAACGATACAGAAGTTTTAAACCAGTTTATATGAGCTATGAAGACATTTTTAGCTCTCAATTTACCAAATTTCAATTCAAATTATTTTTAATTTCGCACAGGCGAGCTACAAAGCATTCTTTTCAAAAGCATGCAATTTTGCTGAGCACGAAGTAGATCAAGTTTCGATCTGTCGGTCCCTGATGTGTATTTTGAATTTCTCAAACTTGCTCTTTTCACTAGAACTACATGGTATAATGTTTTGCAATGTACAAAGATGTCATTTAAGCAACAGGATATGCAGCACAACTGTATTTACCATATTTCTTTAGCCAAAAGACATATTTTTCCATTCTTAAACAATCCTCCAAATTCAGATCCATCTTATAAGATGGATCTAGATTTTTAGGATTGTTTTGAAAGGAAAAAAATCCATCTCACAGCTGAATTTATATGACTGATTTTGATATTTGGGGTCGTTTGAGAGATGGAAACCCACTTTTTTATAGCTGAATAAATACAGTTAGGTGAACTGATATATCTCTATCTCTTTCTGCCATTTTTACAACAGGAAACAAGCATGGTTTAGAATTTGCATCCCTGTATCATCCCACTCAAAAAGAATCTAGTTTTAAAGGAAAGGATTTATTTCCCTATGAATTTGCTCCAAGGGGAGCAAGTACTTTCTTTTAAAAATCAACTGTTATAGAAAAGGGAGGCAAATGGTCTGCTTTACCTGAAAGTGTTCCTATTCAACTTAAACACACTGTAACAGACTTATGATTGTATGATTCTTAATTAACACATAATAAATGCAAGACAGAATGTGCAGTCATCTAAGGGTACATCTGCATGTTCTGCCATTTTTTTGAAGGGAAACAACTGTTGTGACTTCTTGTTAGCTTCCCTACATGACATGACTCTTCTTAATTAGAATCTGCCCATAAAGGAAAGAATCTGCTCCTAGGGAAGCAAATCCTTTCCTTGAAGAGTTGACTCCATTGAGAAGGGAGGCAAATTAAATGTGCAGTTGTTATCCTTGAGGCTTATCTAACCACCAAAAGACCTTCCCAAGAAAACAAACATATAACATGACAGCCAAAACAATACTATGAGTATGACAAAGTTCTAAGCAGGAACACTGCAGACCCCAATCAGACTGCTCTGTTACGAGCAGTCGGATTAGGGTCTGCAGTGTTCCTCATTCTGCATAAGATTTACTGAAAATATGGTTGGATATTGTAAAAATTCTAAAAATAAAGACATTGAAAATTGTCACTGTCACTGTCCTAAAAATGAAATGATTTGGTTTAACAATGCAGTAACGGGTAATGTGTCCAAAAGATGCAAATGGAATGAGTGTAATTCCTGATAAGGAGAAGCAGTTGGATCACAGTCTGGCTTTCTTTCGCAATTGTTATAATTTTTATGATAATTACAGTAGTTGACTAAGGTGTCCCAACATTTACGACAATGGAAGAAATTAATGAACATGCCTTAGTGGCCTTCTTGATAAGTACCCTGTGCTAACAAGCCTCTGCCGCACACGTGTGAGAAAGCCATGTTCTGCTTACAGAAAGTCAGGTGGTCTTCCCTGGAAGCTCTGGTTTAATTATTACCAATTTAGAACTTTCATTGCCATGGCAACAAAGCCAATGAAGAATGTGGCACAAAAAACATGTCTGATGCAGGACATATTCTTCTATTTCAGCTTTCCGTAACTCATGAAAAAGTAAAGTTTTGTCATAATCAGTGCACTGTCAACAAAGTTAAAGCCAATTTTCAATTTCATTGTCGAAAGACAATATTAACTTCAAGTTCCAATAGCAACCAAAGTTCTAGACTACCATAACTGGCACAAGAAACAGTTTTTTGTTAATTGAGAATTGTGTTAAGAACTTTCTAATAAAATTATCCTAATTTTATCATACCATTATCACCTTACTCAAAGATTTTAACCTAAAAACAAGACCAGTCCCCGTACAGGATAGCTCGCCTGCAATGCTTTGCCCATCACATAAAAAACTTTAACGTAAAACTTTAAAGTTTGACGCCCACGCCCACGTCAAAGTGACAACAATAGCTCTCTGTACTTTTGTACAGGCAAGCTAAAGAACATTTTCTGTATTGTAAGTTTATATTTCAGAGTTTTCTTCACTGTCAGTCTCTGATTTATGAAAATTAGCTTCAGAGTCAATTTCAGTTTCTGAACCAGAGTCTTGTTCTTTATGACTAACATCAGAATCCCTGGCCCTTTCATCACCATCATCACTTAAATTTGTGTTCAATGAAGCATTGTCTGTTTCTGAATCATAGTCATGAGCTTCAACTTCAACATCAGAACCCCTAAGTTTTTCATTGTTATAATCATTTGTATTCTTGTTCAAAAAAGCATTACTGTCACCCTCTTCAGGTGTACTGACTGACTGAGATTTAAATGGTTCATCATCAGCAGGTATATCTTTATTCTGAGTGCCTATGTTTTCTTCTATTTTAGTTTTCTGTAACTCATGACTGCTTTCACCTTCCTCTCTGCCCTTGGCAACTCCTTTGCTAAGTTTTGGCTCAATGTCAGTTTCTTCTGAATTTTCATACTGATAATCTAAATCAATACCTTCCGAATCTGATTCCAGAAAAAGTGTTTTTGACTGTCTGGTAGCACTGTCCCTATATAGTCTCGGTTCACTCCTTATTGTTAAGAAATTATCAGGTTCAATTATTATATCTTCATTTGGTATTGCCAGAACATCAATTTCACTTCCACTATCACTGTCAGCAACATTTGTTTCACTTAAATAGGTAACAGTTTCTGAATCAGAGACCCCCGTAACATCTATTTCCTTTTCATCATCCTGTTCCTTATTTGGAAGCAATTCAACACCACCAAACTGAATAGTATCAGATCCTGAATCAGACAGACCATCAACATCTAAATGTGTACCATCATCAACAGTCACTGTCACCTCAGTATTGCTATCACTTATATTATGAACATTTTTGTTATCTGTGCTCTTGTTGGCAGTATTTTGAGCACTGTCCAAGAGATTCACTGATGAATGACTGTTTTCATACGATGGAATAGCCAAACCTGATGGAAACTCTGGTTCACTGATTTTCAGAATATCAACATCAGAGTCCTCTGACTGTCCATCAACATCAACAAGCTCTTCATCAGACTGCTGAA
This sequence comes from Ctena decussata, assembly GCA_963989385.1. Classification (NCBI taxonomy): domain Eukaryota; kingdom Metazoa; phylum Mollusca; class Bivalvia; order Lucinida; family Lucinidae; genus Ctena; species Ctena decussata. The sequence continues at coordinate 53,561,700 of OZ022501.1, read as the reverse complement.
TTTCAAGAACAGTGGATGGTATAGGAATGTTAAGATTACTCTCTGTATTTACAGGGGACAACTTCCCAGTTTCTCCACCTGAGACTTTGCAAACACTGGGGGTTGATGGTTGATCAGTTTCAGGATCAGTACATGATGAGACATTGTTCAACTGAATGTCAGTTTCATCTATTCTTAAATCTGGTGGGGCAGAAATTGTTTCTGAAACAGCTCTTCTTCTTTCACTGGAACTGTTAATAACATGAGTTTGCAGATTATCATTTGAACCTATCTGACCATTTGAATCCAACTGATTTGTCTTTGACTTTGATGTCTTCTTATGTCCATGAGGATGCTTTTTAAAACTTAATTTTAATGGCTCGAATGTATCTGATTTTTCTGTGAAGTCAGGAAAAAGCTGGGTAAGTGATTCCAACTCTTTATCCACTAAGCCAGTTTGGGATGGCAACATTTCTACAAATTCTATATTGTCTGAAGAATCAAGTATATTTTTGTCTATGGAAGATTGAGCTATGTCACTGCTTTCTTTCTGAAGTTCCTTTAGACTTATTTTGTGCTCTTCTGGCCTTGAACTTATTGGCGTTGTACTAAGTTGTTTTGACAGAGAAGAGTTTTTGCTTGTAGAATCCTTATTTGAATGTGTAGGTCCAACAGCATTTTGCATCCCAAATCTCTCTGGCACTGCTCTTGCTGTAGTCAAAGGTAAAAATGTGCCTAATGATGCACAAAACTGATCAAGATTTTTATCATTCTCGTTTTTATTACCAGTATGTTTATGTTTGTGTCTACGCTTTTTATCACTATCTTTAGAACCAAATCTGTCTCTATGTTTCTTCTTTTTATGGTGATACAGCTCAGAAAGATTACTTGGACTTCTGCTTCTATGTTTTGACTTCTTACTTTTCTTCCTTTTAACACTCTTTTTGAAATATTCCATTATTTCTGTTCCCCCTGATCTTGACTTATGCTTATGTGACCTAAATGATACATGCTCACCATCTGAGCTGGAAGAGGACAATGATCTGTTCCAATACTTTGATCTGCTACTTGAATGAGAATCAGACCTATGTGAACCTCTGCGTTTCCTATCTGATCTATGTTTTGTTTTCTCCTTTTCCTTTCTGTAGTGCTTAGAAAATTTATCCTTGTACTGAGGTATATTCAAGCGTAAAAGCAGCGGTGATCGAGACCTGGATCTATCATCTTCTGGAGTGTCTGTAATTCTTCTCTTTCTGTATTGTCTTGGTAAAGATGTTGATCTTGACCTGTGCTTTCTCTTTCTGTCATGCTCTTCAACTGACACTACCTCAGAAAGAACACTTCTTGTCTCTGCTTCTGATTTCCTCTCTCTCCTCTTCTTATGCTTTTTCACTCTTGAATCAGGTGCCATATTTGATGTACCAGTGATTAAAATATCACAATCACTACTGTTATCAGTTGAAAGATGTATTGGACTTCTTTCAAGCCAAGGCTTTTCATAATCAACAATCATTACTGCATCAGAATCTGAATCAGAATCTGTACAAACTACTGGGTTGATCTTACTAGTTGCCTCCACAGTTCTATCTGAATTAGATGCCTGACTGCTACCAGCAGTTGCTGTTGTCAAATTTAAGCTATCCAAAAAGTTTCTATAAAGGTTTGAATCATCTGATGAAACTCTATCATTACCTAAATTTAGAGCTGTTGTATTACTCAAATCTAATGGCTGAATACCTGAATTACTTGATAAAGTTGATGTTGCAGTAGCTGATGAATGTGTACTAATTGGATGCATACCTATAACATCAATTTCATTTGCATCACCAAAAGAACTATTACCACCAAAAGTCCAGCTCGGGCCTGAAATCGGTGAGTCCCAACCAGATGCAGAAGGCATACTTGCTCCGCATGTTCTTGTTCTACTCTGTCCTGTGCTCATAACCGAGGAATATGGTGGTATGACAGGATTGAAGTAAGAATAGCTAGGCTGTGCCATTGAGATAATGCTACTTTCCCAGGGAAGAAGATTGGTGTCCATAGGCTGGATTCTTAAAGGTGCGTTTGCACCAGTAGGTGTGGGGATCTGATCAACCTGAGCTGGGCCAGAAGGTGAAACTATCACAACATCACTCTCATTACCATCTGAAGGATGAAATGCTTCATTATCTGATCCATTATCTTCATATTCGGTAGTGGGTTCATATACAACATGTTGGTCATATGCAGCCATATGGTATGGAGATTTGGCATACATGAGAAATTCATGCATGAAGTGACGTGTATGTCTACCAATGAAGGGATAGACATGTTGGTAAAATTCCTCACTATTAATGTTATATCTCTTAATTAAGCCCATGATTAAATCTAGAACATAGGCAACACGATCTTCCCTGCCTTCTAACACAGCATTTAGTTCTCTGTTTAACCAAGGTACCAGACGATGTGTACATGCATCATTATCTCTGAAAAAATCAGGATCAGTTGTTCTCATTCTACGCCTTGTAGATGTCTGCTCTTTAGCTTTCAGACCATTCTGATAAATACCACGCCGAAAACTTGATGAAGCAGCCTGTCTTAATGTTCGCCATGCTCTGTGGTTTGACACTGGATAATGTCTCCTTGATGGTCTCTGTAGACTGTGTTGTTCTATTCTGTCCTGTAATTGACGTTGTAGATCTTCCAGAGCTTGAGATCCATAATATCTATGATCAGTGACAGTTGTTCTGTATCTGAACCTCCTACCAGCATGTGAAAAGAGATCTCCAAGTGGATCTCTGTCTTCAGGCCTAGGAATATGATACTGGTCATAGTCTTCATATGATCTAACATTATGAATAATACTTTTGAACGTTTGCTTACAGAGAGGACATTCTGCTTTAACTTTTGACCATTCCAGAAGACAAACATAGCAAAACTGATGAAAGCAGCTATCAGTAAAGGACTTATTTTCTAATTTTCCAAGACAGATGGCACAGTTGGGTTCTGGTGATGCCCCACCAGTTCTTGCTGGAGATCCCAGTGGAGGCTGTTTGTTTGTTTCATCCTTGTTTGTGTCTGTTGTTGTAGCTGACACTGTTGTTGGTAGTTGGTGTGATCTTCCAGAAGTCTCAAGTCTGCTTGACTGACCTAAAAAAAAAAACATTAAAATTTAAAAGCCTATCCACTAATTATTACATATAAGTATGTTTTAATTTTGCATGATTTATTTTGAGACTCTTACACCACTAGGAGGGATATTTTTTTCTATATCTGACAGATTCTGAAATAAGTATTAGGAGCCAATGTCAGGCCTTATTTAATGATGACTTGTACATGCAAGTCCTACTGCAGGATTATTTGGTTGAGTTTTTGAGATGTTCTCTCAGATTTTTGCTAAAGATCTCAAAAAGTATGATAAACGGGAGAAACCTTTCCAAGCTTTGTTTATTTAAAAACTGGTAAACTGGAACACCTAATCAGCTGCAGTACTGTCCTAAAAACTGATTAGGTAAAAATTCTAAAAACTGAGACATCATAAAGAATTATTGTAACTGTCCTGAAAGTGAACAGTTTTGTTTTCCAGTTAAGTAATGTGTCCATAAGATGCAGATGGAATGACAAACAGTCTATAAGATGCAGATGGAATGACAAACAGTCTACAAGATGCAGATGGAATGACAAACAGTCTATAAGATGCAGATGGAATGACAAACAGTCTATAAGATGCAGATGGAATGACAAACAATGTATACACCAAAATGAGCAGCCTGATCTGGGTCTGCACTGTTTGCCCAAACCAATCTGTTCTAATATTTAAAATTTTTATGATATTTATTAAAGGTAGGTTCCTGCAGTTTGGTTTGCAGCATAATTTTTATTATTTTTTCTAAATTGTCTGAAAGCATTTATAACAAGGAAATTAAAAAGATTCACTGAAAAGTGTAAAGCAGAAAGTATGAGATAAGTCGTTTTGCTAGGGATTTCCTAACTCTGCTTCGCACACTAGTTAGGGCTATTTTTAGTTCAAGCCAAAAATAGATAATGCGGCTGCTGTTATGCTGCAGTGCATCTTGGGATAGTATTAACCCATCCGCCACGCTGGGACCTCTAAAAGAGCTCATGACAAGGGAAAAACTGACCTTTGGTAAATGAGATCAGAAATCACGCCCGAATAGATATATGACAAAATTATTTTTAGAACTGGAATTCCAACACATTGGGAAAGTAATGAAAACAAATCTGACAAAAATGACAATTTTCAACAAAATCCGATAGTTTTCCCATTAGCAACAGACTCATAAAAATAAGATTATTTAATACTATGCAGAAAAAGACAAAATTGTTTTTTGAACAAAATTGGTATTGTTTGTCCAGGAACCTACCTTTAACAGTAATCAAAGAGTCATAATTCCATCAATACTGAAGTGCCTGATAGTGCTTTATTTGAAGAAATCTTCGATGGTCTTACAGATATGGAGCAGACACAAAGCTAATATGAAACTATATGAAAGATGCCAAGAGACATAAAACCATCAAAACTGAAAGCAGCGTTATGTTTCTTTCCTCTGCACATTTCTTGACAGTGTCTAATATATTTGCACAAACTTTCATGAAGAAATCTTAAACAGCTTTAAAGATACTGACACAAAATATTACTGTTAGCAATTCAACCTCTCAGTGTTCACACTGTTAAAATATGAATTCTACAATCAGACTATTGTCTTAATAAGGTAAAAATTTGACCCAACGTTCAAGAAAATCTTTCATGAGGTTAAGGAGATATGCAAGAAAAGGTTTTGGATGGAAAAATGGGCTGATGGACAATGTCACCACATAATACCGCCCAGAAATGTGAAAACAAACAAACGGTGCAGAATCTGACAAAATATATTTCGAATATTACAGAAAAATAGAACATTAACTCAGACTTACCCCTTTTAATTAAAAAGATATATATACAAGTAGCCCAAAGGGCAACAATTGCTCACCTGAGAGACATTGTAAACCTATAGGGATATTTAAGATGCTCAAGGGCAGCTAACTCCACAGTCAGTGGTCCAATCAGGCTGAAAATTAAACTCATCCAAAACATTATGTATGCCCTCATTTAATATATGCAAGTTTTAAAAGTATCCGATCAAGAGCACAATAGACAGAGCTGTCAAGGGCAGCTAACTTCGCAGTGGTTGGCCTGATCTGGCCAAAATTTGAACTTGTTTAAGATATTATGCATTTCCTCATTACCTGCAAGTTTGAAAAGGATCGGATCAGTAGAAACCAAGAAAAAGTGGCGACATTGATTTTTTGGATGCTCAGGGCAGGTACTCCATTGTCAGTGGTGGGATCTAGCCGAAATGCTAACTAATCCAAGCTTTTATGCATATCCTCATTACCTGCAAGTATGAAGAGGATCCGATGAAAAATGAAAATGTGATGACGTTGTTTTCTCCATTATAAGACTAATGGATTTTTTTCAAACGCTCAAGGGCAGCTAACTCCGTAGTCTGTGCTCGAATCCGGCCAAATTTCGAACTCATCAAAGCTCTTATGTATGTCATCATTACCTGCAAGTATGATAAGGATCTAATCAAAAACCTTGATCGCAGCACCCTGAAAGTCAAACTTGCTCGAGATATTGTCATGCCCTACATTTGTGTGAAGTTATTTCAAAATCCATGGAGAAATGAAGGTGCTAGGGCGATGACAAAGTTTTTCTAAAAATAGCCACAGTGACCTTCACCTTGGGCACAGCACTCTGAAAGTCAAACTTGCTTGAGATATTGTCATGCCCTACATTTGTGTGAAGTTATTTCAAAATCCGTTGAGAAATGTAGGTGCTAGAGCGCTGACAAAGTTTTTCTAAAAATAGCCACAGTGACCTTGACCTTGGGCGCAGCACCCTGGAAGTCAAACTTGTTTGAGATATTGTCATGCCCTACATTTGTGTGAAGTTGATTTAAAATCCGTTGAGAAATGTAGGCGCTAGAGCGATGACCAAGTTTTTGTAAAAATAGCCACAGTGACCTTGACCTTGGGTGCAGCACCCTGAAAGTCAAACTTGCTCGAGATATTGTCATGCCCTACATTTGTGTGAAATTATTTTAAAATCTGCTGAGAAATGTAGGCAATAGAGCGCTGACCAAGTTTTTCTAAAAATAGCCACAGTGACCTTGACCTTGGGCGCAGCATCCTTAAAGTCGAACTTGCTCGAGATATTGTCATGCCCTACATTTGTGTGAAGTTATTTTAAAATCTGCTGAGAAATGTAGGTGCTAGAGCGCTGACAAAGTTTTTCTAAAAATAGCCACAGTGACCTTGACCTTGGGCGCAGCATCCTGAAAGTCGAACTTGCTCGAGATATTGTCATGCCCTACATTTGTGTGAAGTTCCGTTGAGAAATGTAGGCAATAGAGCGATGACAAAGTTTTTCTAAAAATATGTGATGATGTTGTTTTCTCCATTATAAGACTATGGGATTTTTTTCAAATGCTCAAGGGCAGCTAACTCCATAGTCTGTGCTCGAATCCGGCCAAATTTCGAACTCATCCAAGCTCTTATGCATGTCATTATTACCTGCAAGTATGATAAGGATCTAAGCAAAAACAGTTGAGAAAACGTGATGACGTCATTTTGGCCATTATAACCCTATGGGATTTTTTTCAAACGCTCAAGGGCAGCTAACTCCGTAGTCTGTGCGCGAACCCGGCCAAATTTCGAACTCATCCAAGCTCTTGTGTATGTCATCATTACCTGCAAGTATGATAAGGATCTAATCAAAAACAGTCGAGAAAACGTGATGACGCCGTTTTCCCCATTATAACCCTATGGGGGCTATCTGTTGCCATGGAAACCAAAGTTCTGAGCTGATCGGCACCAAAACCTAATGCAGCCTTTCCCCCACCCAAATGATGCTTCAGATAAAATTTGATTGCGATCGGCCCACTGGTTTCTGAGATATTTATGTTTGAAAGTGTTGACGCACGCACCCACCCACGGACGGACGGACGATGGCTCGACTCCCATCCTATAAGCTCACCTCTGAGCCTTCAGCTCAGGTGAGCTAATAAACTGGATACAAACATATTTAGATAAAACAAGAGGGCCATAAGGCCCTGAATCACTCACCTACGTCTGAAATTGTCAAAATATGAGTCTTGGGTCAAAAGTCAAAGAATGACCATGACCTCTTGTACTCACAAATCTTCATGTACACATTAAGACAACCATATATACCATTTCTAGGCCAAAATTTTCTAAACTTTCCATGAAATCTTATGTTCTGGCATTTTCCCATAAAAAAGGTCAAGGTAAACCCGAGGTCTTCATTTGAACAGTCTTGGTAGTACTCTAGTATTCTATGCTACTTACCAAGTTTCAAGGCCCTAAGTGTATTGGTTCAATAAAGGTTTATACCATAAATGGGTATGGTGGCCATGTTGGTCATGTGACCTGGACCGTTTGAACAAATTTTTGTTCAATCAACCCCTGGAGGCTCTATATGAAATGTGTTTACAATTGGCCCTTTGGCTTTTGAGGAAATCTCTGAAAATGTCAAAATATGAGAGATCTTGATCAAAGGTCAAAGAATGACCTTGACCTCTTGTATTCCTAATTCTTCATGACCTCAATAAGACGATGGTATATACCAATTTTTAGGCCAACATCTTCAAAACTTCCAATGAAATCTTATGTTCTAGCATTTTCCCATATTTGACCTTGCCGTAAAATGGTCAAGGACATCATCCTGAAAAATCTTGATAGTACTGGTGTACCCAATGCTACATACCAAGTTTCAAGGCCATCCGTTGATTGGTTCTGGAGAAAAAGATTTTTTTTTAGGTTTTTACCATATATGGGCATGGAAGCCATGTTGGTCATGTGACCTGGACCGTTTGAACAAATTTTCATTCCCTCAACCCCTGGAGGTTCTATATGAAATTAAATTACCATAGGCCCTGTGGTTTTTGAGGAGATTGTTTGAAATTGTCAAAATATGAGAGTTCTGGGTCAAAGGTCAAAGAATGACCTTGACCTCTTGTACTCGCAAATCTTCATGTTCTCTTTAAGATGACTGTATATACCAATTTTTGGGCCTTAATCTTCCCATGAAATCTTATGTTCTAGCATTTTCCCGTAAAAAAGGTCAAGGTAACCCAAGGTCAAGGTCAACCAAAGGTCATAATTTGAACAATATTGATAGTACTTGAGTACCCAATGCTACATACTAAGTGTCAAAGCCATCGGTCAATTGGTTCTGGAGAAGAAGATTTTTAAAGCTTTTTACCATATATGAGCATGGTGGCCATGTTTGTCATGTGACAAGGACAGTTTGAACAAATTTTTATTCCCTCAACCCCTGAAGGCTCTATTAGAAATTTGGTTTCAATTGGCCCAGTGGCTTTTGAGTAGATTGTTTGAAATTGTCAAAATATAAGAGTTCAGGGTCAAAAGGTCAAAGAATGACCTTGAACTCTTGTACTCATAAATCTTCATGTTCTCATTAAGATGAATGTATACACTAATTATTAGGCCAAAATCTTCAATAGATTCCATGAAATCTTATGTTCTAGCATTTTCCCATATAGAAGCACCAGAAAGCAAATTTGACCTCTATTGGTTTTGGAGAAGAAGATTTTTTAGCTTTTTACCATATATGGGCGTGGCGGCCATGATGGTCATGTGACCAGGACCGTTTGAACAACTTTTCGTTCCTAAGGTCCCAAGAGGCTACATATGAAATTTGGTTGCAATCGGCCCACCGGTTTCAGACGAGAAGTTGTTTGAAAGTGTGGATGGACGATGTACGACGGAAGGACGTACGACGGAGCCTTACCATCCTATAAGCTCCCAGGAGCGGCTGTAGTGTAGTGGATAACACTCCAGACTACCAATCCAGGGGTCGCAAGATCGATCCCCCGCTTCTCCGGTCTTTCGGATGAGACTTTAAACCGAGGTCCCGTCTCCATATGACCTCGTTGTTGGTGGGACGTTAAACCCGAGTTCACTCACTCACTATAAGCTCCCCCGGAGCCGCTGGCTCAGGTGAGCTAAAAACAAAAAACAAAAAACATCTGTTTGAAAAGCTCTTAAAGGTACAGTTAACACGTATGTCTGCCAAAGATGGTATCTTACCAGTTGATGAAGATGCAGCTTGCTCTTTCTCAGAAGACTGTTCTTCCTTCTCTTCATCAAGTTGACTTCTCTTACGCCTTGAATATTTCCTCTTTGGTCTTTTATCCATCCCAAGTGGTAATCATATGCTCTTATTATATCAACTGCTATTACTTCCTGAAAAAAAATGAATTACACCATCAACTTTGGTCTGCAAAGTCAGGTGATTTATAGTTTTCTACAGCCCTGGGCTTTCCAAAAATATGTTCCCCTTCCAGGCTAAAACAAGATGAGATAGGGAAAGTAAATTAACTTGTGTTATACCCCTAAAACATTTTCCTGCTTAGAGGAAATATAATACAATGAAAACCAATATTTAGAGCTTGCTCTAAGCTTTCGGTAAATGTATAATATTACTGTTTCCATTTCACATAGCAAAAATACAATCCTAAATACAGCTAAAAATTAGGCATTTTTCAACGTTATGCTGTTTCATTTTAAATTACTTAAAAGACAAGATGCGCTAAGGGTGGTTTTTGCCTATCCTTAGTTTTTGGTAGAAATTTCATGAGCTCTTATACAGAGTCTAACTAGACGAAGAGCGAGAGAATTAAGCAAATATCTTATCCCTTCTTCCAGAGAGTTCGATTTAAGTACTTCAGAGGCTCAAAGATTTTCAATGACATTTCTGGCGCATAACCTGACGTCGCATGAATCACATTCACATCGTTATTCAGTGTCTTACTGTTCTTACATACATATTAAACTGTTAGAAATTGATATTAGCAATTTAATGCCAAATATCACAGCGTACACCATGTTGCGTAATATTTCTCTGGAGAAAAGTTTGCCGTCATAGAAATCACAAAACAGACTACTGTTGTTACAGTTCCAAATGCAAAAGCTACAATACAAAGGGTTATTGGCGCTGGCTTCCTGTGCTAGTGCTACCGGGTTCAAAACCCACTTAAGGCGGATTTTTTTCACATGTAAACGGGTTAAATTGCACTCATTTCACATCATTATCGTAGCAGCGTCTCGGTACGATTTTTTAATATTGGTTTTACGGCCCTTTCAAGAATATTTCACTGATGTCAAGCCTATCGTTAATCAAAGGTGGGCAAAACCAGGAGCTCCCGGAGAAAAAACACCTGATCTTCTGTAAGCAAAACTTGGCTTTCTCACTTGTGCCCCGGCCAAGGCTCGAACTAACAACGATGAAAGACCTGATGTTTGAGAGTCAGCGCTCTAATACGTTAGACCAGAGAGGCCGGTCTCTCGATGTGACTGAAACTGTTGAAAGGGACGTTTAACTCAATATCATACATCTATCACCTGCATGAAAAATACAAATTAATTAAAAACAAGACCTGTCACAGGGACAGGATAGCTCGCCTGACAGCGCCTTGCCCATCACATAAAAAACTTTAACCGAAAACTTTAACATTTTGCTAACGCCGACGCCGACGCCAACGCCGGCGGTAGCGCAATAGCTCTACCTGAACTTCGTTCAGGCGAGCTAATAAATGAAAAAAAAACAACACGAGATGGAGGAAGAAAAAAAAAAAAGATAAAAGGCTGGAAAAGAAAACAATAAATAAATAATATTAATAATAATAGCAATAATAATAAAATGTTCTGTTTCTTTTTTTCCTCAGTACTATTCTATTCTGAGGACCGGTATGAAACTGCATTTTATCACTTGTTTTCAGAGAGTGGATTTAATTTCTTTCATGCCACCATTAGTCTTCTTATTCCTATGCATGCAAGCTGCAATGTACAGTAATATTATTCATATTAATCTGGCACTGAATGAACTACTCAGTTTCAATAGTGAGGACTGATCAGGCCAAATGATTTGCAGCGTGTGGTTCAGGTTCAAGACATAGTTTCCGCAAAATGAAAGATTTTTCAATGCATACAGGGTAGGAGATGACCAGACAGCTTTGTTCCAAGGACTATGTTACACAGCAGAAAGTTTGCAAATGCATAAATATACATATTTTATTTTAAAGGTAGGTTCCTGGACTAGCGATACCAATTCTGTCCTCAAAATAATTTTGTCTTTTTCTTTGTAGTATTAGATACTCTTTTATTTTCTGAATATGTTGCAAATGAGAAAACTGTCGATTTTGTTGATAATTGTCGTTTTTCACACGTTAGTTTTCTTTGCTTGAACAATGTGTTGGATTCCAGTTCTAAAAATAAATTTGTCATATGTCTATATGTGCGCGATTCCTGATGTTTCTCCACAGGGCATTGTTTTTCTCTTGTCGTGAGCTCTTCCGGAGGTTCTGGCATGGGGATGGGTTATCACTATCCCGAAAAAGCCTTGCAGCATGGGATCAGCCAGGTAATCTATTTTTGGGGCGAACCATAAATAGTGTTAACTGGTGTGCGAAGCAGAGTTAGGGAATCCCTTGCGAAACGACTTATCTCTAACTTTCCGATGTACACGTTTTAGTGAAACTTATCTATTTCCTTGTTTTAATTGCTCTCCGGCACGTTAGAAAAATAATCATCAAAATTATGATGCAGACCAAACTACAGGAACCAACCTTTAATTTAGGATGAAGCTCATAAAATACTTCTGATACAAATTGGCAGCGTCCCTAGGAAATAATCTTACCAGACAGGCAGACTGTGCATGCCTATACTAGCCCGCTTGCATGCACGTCAAGTCAGGGCATGCAATATATTGTATTATAATTTCTAATTTTGAATTTTGAACAGTGACCATGTTGGTATGCCTGTGTCTGAATGCGTGTCTTGGCACGCAAATGCAGGGTATTCTCGTAAGAATTACACACTTGCCCCTGTGCAAGGAAAACATAATCACAACAGCAGCTTGATAATGAGCTACACAGCTGAACCACATAATTGGAGCTGACTTCCTGTGCTAGTGCTACCGGGTTCAAAACCCACTTCCGGCAGATTTTTTTCACATCATGTAAACAGGTTAAATTGCTATAATGCTACAACAACAACCTAAGTAAACAAAGATGGAAGAAGACAAATGTGAAATGAGCAATCATGAGTATGATGATGCATATCAGCAATATAGGGGCTGTATTTTACAGTTATTGAAAGTAGTTGATGAATGGTCACAGGATATTGACAAAAATAATCAGATTGACTGTGTTTACCTTGATTTCCAAAAAGCTTTCGACACTGTGCCCCATAGACGTTTAATAAAGAAATTGGAGTCTTTTGGAATTAATGGAAATATTTTGAATTAGATATAAAATTTCTTGTCAAACAGAAGGCAGAGAGTAGTATTGGATAGGACATTCTCAGAATGGAAACCCGTTATATCTGGAATTCTCCAAGGGAGTGTCTTGGGACCAGTGCTTTTCATAATATATATTAACGACCTTCCTGATCTAGTGAAATGATACTGTAAACTTTTTGCAGATGATACAAAAATATATAAACCTATTGGATCTGTTCAGGACCAAACCTTACTTCAAGAGGACTTATTTTCAGTTTGTGACTGGTTTGATGACTGGCTGCTACTATTCAATATATAGAAATGCAAATATACCCTGTTCGGGAATGTTAAATTCAAATATGATTATAAAATGTGAGACTGTAAAGGAAATATCAACTCATTACAGAGAGATATTCGGGAAAAAGACTTGGGTATACTTTTTCAAGAAAACCTTAAATTCGATAAACAAGTCTCACAGTCAGTAGGAAAAGCCAACCAGATACTTGGATTGATCAGGAGACCTTTTGCATATTTGGATAGTAAGTTTATTCCAGAAGTTGTATAAATCATTAGTACGTCCTATTATTGACTATGGAAATGTCATATGGTACCCATTTAAGAAAAAGAACCAGAAACTCATAGAAAATGTCCAAAGACAAGCTACACAATTAGTTCCAGAATTATATGGTCTGTCTTATACAGAAAGATTATCTGCTTTGAAATTATTCTCATTGGAGTACAGATGTAAACGAGGGGACATGATTCAGTTGTTCAAGATTTTGAATGGAATTGAAGATATTCACTTCAGGCAGAGTCTATGTTTACATTTTTTTCTAACACGAGGGAACATTCTAAATTAAATTACTATATATGCGTTCTTTACAGGATTATACTGTGAGTCATTGATTTGACTTTACTTATAGTAGTTTATACAAGTGAGACAGCGCGGCTAATTATGGCCTTGAAACAAACCAAACCAAACCATTCTAAAAGCTATTCAAGCCAAGATGTGTTAAAGTATTTTGACAGCTTTCTTTTTGTGTCAGATATATTGATCCTGGGAACAGTTTGCATTTAAAAGTAGTAAATTCTGAAACAGTGATTTTCAAGAATCAACCGGATATAACCTGGAAACATCAATATTACGACGTTAGTGCAGTTGACTTGGGGCTGGGAACAGGGGTGGTTAGCAATCCTGTGTAAGAAATGAGAAACAGTATATCAATATGTATATGAGCATGAACCTGAAGTGACTGATCAAACTAAGATTTACCAATACTGGCGGTGAAGACAAGCCAAAAGGGCTTAAAGATTCACCGTTGGATCAAGTATGTATCAAGAATGTACAATATGGATCAAAGTCACTCAAGTGGGTATGATATCAGACTGATCAGACACTGTTGTCACATATATAGGCCCCTGCCACAGCCTGACAGCTGTATCTTACAAAACTGTCAAAAAACAAGGTCTGGTCACTGTAATGACTTACTCCCATATGAGATATCGGGTATTCTGACATCCATATTTCATGTTTTTATGCTGATATTTACATTTTTACTTTCAATGAATACCCAATCTCTCATCTACCATTGATGTTTTTGTTTAGTGTCTTTATTAACCATCAGTTGGTGTCGCAGACAAAAATCGCCCTTATCAACAAAAACCGACCTACTTGTGTTTAGTGCTTGTTAAACCAGTCAAAATAGAAAGCAATTATCAACTTACTATTGATTTTTAACCAGTAATTTGGAGAAAAAACGACTGAAAAGTGAGCTCCCGTAAGCATCAGTGGCTTCTAATCCAAACAAATCCCATAATGCAACAGCATCATAAAGCAAGAATTTTTTTCCTTGGCGAAAAAAATTAATGTCTAGAATAGATTAGAATATTTCTTACATTGAATACATATGTGTCAAACAAATAAAGATCACATATTTAATGTTTCTTTTCGCAAAAATACATATGTGTACAACATACTACATTGTTAGGTGTTTCTACAGACTGCTTCTATTGTATTTGTCAGTTTCGTTCAAAATAATCACTTTTGTATTTACCGACTTCTGCCAAACAAAATGGATGCCAATGGAAAGTGAAAACCCCTAGCCAAAGAATCCAAGTCAATCTAGCAAGTGGAGAATTGAAATCATTGAAGTTTAATGATAACTGACAGCTTATAAATTGATCTTTATCATTCAGCTGTTATTTTCTCCAGACTTGACCAAAAGTTTTTGCTCAGGGTTCAGGTAGATGGTAGATTTATAAAACGAATTACAGACAGCTCACCCCAAAGACAACTCGCTCCACAAAAATCTAGCCCCAAGACAACTCGCCCCACATTCAGGCGACAACTCGCCCCACACTCTGAGACAACCCACCCCAAAGACAACTAGCCCCAAGCCAACTCTCCCCACATTCCGAGACCACTCGCCCTTCTAAAGAATTCTGCCCCAGATGAATATGAATTCTGCCCCAGATTCTGCCCTCACCCCCTTTCAGAAGGAATCTCACCAAAAGCTCAAAAGACAGCTTGCCCTACCTCATAAATCATTCACAACCCTGTCCTGTTAGGCGCTAAACGGACAACTAATACTAATATGTATTAATGAATGTTTGTGGCATGCCTATCAGCCACAGTTTGATAACCATTACGTTTCAAATAACAGTGCAATTATAAACATAACAAGACCTGTCCGTGTACAGGATAGCTCGCCTGCAGTGCCTTGCCCATCACATAAAAAACTTTTAACATAAAACTTTAAAGTGTGATGTCCACGCCCAAGTGACAACAACAGCTCTCTGTACTTTCGTACAGGCGAGCTCAAAACGATCAAGTCGTTTTCAACAATGGCCAGCTTAACTTTAAAAATTATGAGTTTGGAGGGCCACATCTATCTAGTCACTCCTCCTCGTGGTACCGGCTGGAAACTATGGATGAAGCTCCTGTAAATATAGGCACAACTACTTGATGTGTGTGTATAAACATCGTTTTATTCTCTTATTGTGTAGAAATAAACCTAGTCATAGGCTAACGTGGCAGGTCGACTTCCCAGGGTCCAAGTTAATTTCAGGACGAAGACTACAAAATTGGGGTGAGCTGTGTTCTGGATCGAGGAATTCTAGTAAGGTGAGTGTCCAAGAATGTGGGACGAGTTGTCATCTGAAAGTGGGGCGAGATGGCTTCTGAAGGTGGGGTGAGTTGTCTTGGGGCAAGATTTTTGTGGACAGAGTTGTCGGTATCGGGACGTTTCGTGCCAGGGACGTTTCGTCCCAGGACGTTTCGTCCCAAACATGCCTAAAATCTGGGACGATTCGTCCCAGGACGTTTTGTCCCATTATTATTTTATTAAAAATGTGAAAAATATTTAACGATCAAAATATTTTAGAAATATACTTTTTGCTGTCACAAAGAATAAAAAAGACTGATATTGATAAAAATTTGATTGATTTATAACACTTTTCCCTCACTTTAACATAATTTAGTTAGTATTTTTTCTAACTTAATCATTAATAATGGGTCTCTTTGCTGTGTCTATGCAAGTTTCTTATGTCTTATGGGTCTACTTGCCTCTTCTCTTCATCTTCCTGCTGCTACACAAATGGTTTCATAGCCCTGAAAAGGTCTTTGTCATACAAAAATTAAACTGATCTTTTTTGCAGACTTTTATTATACATAGCAAAAAAGCATAACATATGCTTAAATGCTCTTTCTTTTATTACGGTAACACATTTGTAACAACTTCTTGATACTAAATATACATAAAATAATAGTAAGGACTGAGGATAGCTAATATTTATGTCGGAAATGAAAAAAAGAAACTACTTCTTGATGCTACATACTGTAACTTGTTTGGGTCTACTATGATATAAAATGGGTATAGATATAAATTAACTTAGCTTGGATATATAATTTTCCTTGGGACTACCTTGTCCGATGATTAGAGACCAATGATTTTGAAATAATTGGATGAGCAAACAGAATCACGGAGAATTAGCGGATACAAATATAAATAAACAATAAAATCAGCAGCACTTGATAAATGGTAGACGAGCCTTCCTGTCTCGGCTACCGAGGCTCAGCCCCAAGCTCTTCCTTAGCTTACACTCAGCACACACTACTAGATTTACAGTGTTTTCCTGGTCTCTCAGCTCAGACCAGAACACGATGACCAGCATATAGCTTTACCACTATACGCTGGATGATAACTGCCCAATAAATCAATTCAATCGCCCTAGATTGTTTACAAGTCAGTGTTACTTTTCAAGTCTAAACACAGTACTACTCTGATGGATAGAATCCACTTTTCATATCTGTGTAAGCTCTACTCAAATAACACTTTGTAAATGCAATCCAGATTAGATTCTTTTTATGATTTATTAACTTGTTACCGATGTTGCTTCTTCGAAAGAAACCAACCAACTGAGCGCTCCATTGAGAGCAACGGTATTTATACTGCCTGGGGACTGGTGCCTAATCGGCTGGTTGCCGCTTTCTATCGGTAAACCGTATGACCGCGCCAATATTCATATTCACGGAACGGAGACAAAGCGCCTGCATGATTCCCGGAAATGTCGCCGCTATGCATTAAATATACAGTTAAAACAAGGTAAACCATGATCAGACTGCTTTCTTAGCCAGGATTAAATAAAGTTAATTCAAGTTTAATACAAATATGAGTTCGCTGACATAAGATTATGAAAAGAAAAGCAAAGATTGCATACTTGATTTGGATCAGCGTCCGTTGCTTCGGTCGTTTAAATCAAAGACAATATTTCCGTGGGTAAAACCCGGTACTCGCATTTCCCTGGCCATAAGCGACAATATGAAGTACCTCAACGCTACAATACATCAAATAATATCAAATATGGGACGAAACGTCCTGGGATGAAACGTCTCTGGCGCGAAACGTCCCGCAGCCGAGTTGTCTTGGGGCGAGTTGTCCTGATTCCGATAAAACGTCACTCTCCAAAAAATGAAAATGAAAGTAGAAATGAAAATGTCAGAATAAAAAATAGGAACAATGAAATAAAATATTAAAATAAGAGTCTAAAGAGAGTGACAAGTTTTATGTTATAGAATGTGTCTTATTTAAAAGCGTTACAATTCCTTACCAGTCATTTAAGCCCAGTTCGCTTTCATAGTTCATACAGTTCGTTGAAAAAGCAAGACAATACTTTGTTCTAGGACTAGAACTGATATTTGACTGCATATCAGTTCTAGGTCATTTGGGCTGAAAAATGAACAAAATGCCAGAGTGGCATTTTTGCAAAATTGCCACTAAACTACAAACCTGACTTCATTTAGACATTTTTCTTGTGGTTCAAGAATAATTTTTCTTTCGGAGCATAAATATAAGACCACCTCCTCTCATTTCAGATGTGTTTTATAAAGTTTTTTTCTTCATTTCCTGATTTCAAAACAGATTTGACAAACTCGGGCTTTCCATGGGGGAATTAGTTGGGTAAAATCCCATACCAGAGCAGAACTGGTCATACTAAATACCACAAGGCGGGGTACAGGTCTACCTAGTGCTATCATAGCACAAGGTGGAAGTTACATATGATGACCACAATGTATAATAAAATAATTAAGCGCTAAATTAAATATATATGTGCAAACAGCTGAAAACAGACGAGGTTTATCTATCTATCTATCTATCTATCTATCTATCTATCTATCTATCATGTTGTTGTGTGCAGGTGTTAAATTTATAATCTAGCATAGAAAAAGATATGACAAGAAGCAAATCCCAGATATGCTCAAACACATACCTCTGGTATGGCCGGGTAGTATGGAGCCCTGCAGTACATTCCACTGTACTGTAGTACAGAGGTCTGCCTGCACTTCTTTTTCTCCTCTGGCATTTGACTTTGGAACCAGCTTTCAGAGTTCCCTGCCATGTCAGAGACCCATGAGGGCTTCAGGAGAGATGTATCACAATACTTCACTGAGGAGCTGTCTATAGAGCTTTTCACTTGGGGTAGGGGGAGGGCATGCAGAGAGGAGGGGGTAAATACTTGGACGTCAGCATATGAACCAAATAAAGCTCTAATTCCAACCGATACCTACTGATGCTAATCTGACTTGGTGGGAGAATCCAAAAGCAGGAATGCCCGCCAGACTGTTAGTGATGCGGTATACCATCACTATGGATTCTTCTCAGTTGTTAGAGTGTTTGCCAGCTGATGACCTCTATAATTTGGGAGGTTCTATTTGCTATGTGATAGTTGAGATCGATGAGATGCAGTGTGGCTTCATGCCTGGCCGTGGCACTACTGATGCAATTTTTATTGTACGTCAGCTACAGGAGAAGCACTTGGCTACTAACAAGCTGCTCTACATGGCCTTTGTGGACCTGTAGAAAGCATTCGATCGTGTGCCACGGGATGTCATCTGGTGGGCAATGCGCAAACTAGGAATTGACGAGTGGCTGGTGCGCTTGGTCCAGTCCATGTACCAGGATGTGAGAAGCAGGGTAAGAGTTGGCGATGGGTACAGCGAGGAGTTTGGTGTTGGAGTGGGTGTTCATCAGGGCTCTGTACTTAGCCCGCTACTCTTCATCATTGTGTTAGAGGCTCTATCCAGGGAGTTTTGCACAGGCTGTCCATGGGAGCTGTTGTATGCAGACGACCTGATGATCAGTGCTGAGTCTATGGAGGAACTGCTAGTAAAGGTGCAGACATGGAAGTCAGAGATGGAGAAAAAGAGCCTACGTGTGAACATGGGGAAGACAAAGATTCTGGTGTCTGGCATTAATCTGGACGTGCTGAAGAAATCTGGAAAGGACCCTTGTGGTGTCTGTCAGACAGGAGTAGGTAGCAATGCAATCTTCTGTGGTGGCTGCAAGCGCTGGGTGCATAAGAAATGCAGTGGCATTAAGGGACCCTTGCGCCCTGACCCTGAGTTCAGGTGCGCCCGATGCCTTGGGACTGCTCGGGCCATTGATGAAAGAGAAAATACAGAGGTTGAGGTTGGAAACGAAAAGCTTGAAGTTGTCCCAGAGTTCTGCTACCTTGGAGACATGCTGTCTGCAGGAGGTGGCGGCGAGCTAGCTGTGATCACACGCTGCAAATGTGCATGGGGCAAGTTCCGGCAATTGCTTCCCCTTCTCACAATCTGCCACTTCTGACCAGAGGTCAGGTGTACTCAACATGCGTGAGGAGTGTGATGCTGCATGCAGCAGAGACTTGGGCCATGAAGATGGATACACTGAACCGTCTCCGGCGTAATGACCGTGCCATGATCCGTTGGATCTGCAATGTCAAGGCAAAGGACGAAGTTAGCTCAGACTCCCTTCTCACAAAGCTTGGCATCCAGGACTTAGATGTGGTGCTCCGAACCAGTGGGATGAGATGGTTTGGACATGTAGAGCGCAGCACAGGCTGGATTGCAGAAGTACGCAAGCTGAATTGTTTACTGGTGATACGCCAAAATTGACAATCTTTCACCAGGGGGGGCGTGACTGGAGGAAAATTAGTCCCTAGCTCTCACGAGAGATGAGAACTTTGACACACAATCATCTGACATTTCAGCAGAGGAAATCAGGGAATCAGGGAGGTCATTCCAGTCCCTGATGGTCTGGGGGAAGAAGCTACATTTATATGCATCTAAACTAGCAGTGGGTATCTGAAATGCAATGGAATGTTGATTTCTGCAACGCCTAGTTTTGGGGACAAGGTCACCTGTAGGTATTCTGGCTTTACCTTTCAGACCTTTGTATAGCAATATGAGTCGGTTATCCTTCGTCCTCTTTTTGAGGCTTTCCCACTTCAGTTGCTCAAGGATGCCAGTCATGCTACCCGCCTCTCGGGTGTAATTCCTAGTTACAAACCTAGCTGCACGGTTTTGCACCTTTTCTAACTCTTCCTGAAGGCCTTGTGTATAGGGATCCCAGACCGAGCTTCCATATTCGAGGATGGGACGCACCAATGTCTTATAGCCTACTTCTTTCACTTCTTGGGGACAAGAAAACAAATTTCTCCTTAAGAATCCCAGGGTTCTGTTGGCCTTAGTGCAAATATTAATGATATGGGTATTCCATTTCAAATCACTTGTAATTGTTACTCCAAGGTATTTGATACTTTCAACATTTTCCAGTACTGTACCCTCAAGGGTGTAAGAAGCCTGGATTTTGTTGTGCTTTTGTGTCAGCTGCATCATGTTGCATTTGACAGGTTGAAATCTCATACCCCATTTCCTAGCCCAACATCCTAAACGATCAATGTCTTCCTGAAGTTTCACTGTATCATCTATTCCTTTTATTTCACGGTAACAAACACAATTGTCAGCAAAGAGTCTTATTTCAGACTCAATGTCTGCAGAGATGTCGTTTATGTACAAGGAGAACAACAAGGGACCAAGAACGGTGCCCTGTGGGACACCAGACACAACAGGGGCCCAGTCTGACATAACACCATTTACTACTACCCTTTGTTGTCTAAAGCATAGGAAAGCGTTTATCCAATTCAATGTTGAACCACCTATACCGTAGCTAAATAGTTTGCTTTTAAGGAGTTCATGTGGGGGTGTATCAAAAGCCTTTTCAAAATCTAATATAAAAGTGTCAACCTGACCCTTATTGTCTAACACTTTTGCCCAATCATCTATCACCGTAGTCAACTGAGTTTCACAGCTATGCCATTTTCTGAATGCATGTTGTTTGTCTGACAAAAGTTTATGTTCATCAAGATGGGCCATTATATTCGAACACACAATATGTTCAAGCAGCTTGCAAGGTATGCAGGTCAAGGATACCGGACGATAATTACGGGCAAGAGACCTGTCCCCCTTCTTGAACAGGGGGCAAATGTTCGCAAGAGACCATTCACGAGGGATTTCACCTCTATCAATCGATTGTTGAAAAAGATGGGCAAATACCGGACCCAACTCTGTCGCCAACTCCTTTAGAACTCTAGGATGAAGTTCATCAGGTCCTAAGGCCTTAGATGGGTTTAATCCTTTAAGAAGTTTTGTAACTCCTTCCTTAGTAACAACAATTTCTTCCATGAATGGGGCTGATCTATCCAGAAGAGGGACCTGGTTGTGTTCTGTTTTGGTGAACACATCCGTGAACTGACCATTAAATTCATCCGCCTTCTCGAAATCCGATTGGGCGACCCCACCTCCGTTCCTCTTTTTTAAAGGGGGGATACCCTTGGTGTCTTTTTTCTGACTATTGATGTACCTATAAAAGTCCCTGGGATTAGCCTTAAAGCTGAATGTGGTTGCACAGAAAAGACCGGGCAGGCCAAGAAAAACATGGGATGAATTGCTTATGAACGACAGAAAGAAGCTATGTATGGATTCCGCTGACCCTCAGAATCGTTCTGAGTGGAGAGGACGCCTTCGAAGAAACTTGTCAAACAAGCCCAACCCTCGGTAGAGGAAAACAGGGCTTTAAAATGGATATGATGATGATGATGATGATAGTCACCTTAGACAAATCTGGCTGCTCTAGGTTGTACTACCTCAAACTGTTGGATACATGATGTGGTATAGGTATCGTGCTGAAGTGGCATACTCGATGATGGGTCTGTCTACAGCCTTGTGGCTCTTGATAGCCTCCTATACTTAAGATCTCAAGTCTAGCTGACACATCAACGCTGTAGAGGGACTTGGAGTGGGAACAGGACTGACAGATGTCATTCAACCCCAGCAAATGCGAATTGGTCAGGGTGACCAAAAGGAGAAATCCAATCGAAGCCGCTTACAAGATCCATGGCCATGACCTAACAATCTCCGAGACTGGGAAGTATTTGGGCGTTGCCATTTCGGAGGATCTCTCATGGAAGGCTCATGTAGATTCTACCACTAAGAAAGTGAACAACAGCCTAGTCTTCCTGAGAAGAAACCTTTCCAGTTGTCCCCAGGATGTAAAAGCCAAGAGCTACAAGACATTGGTCCGGCCTGTCATTGACTACGCCACATCAGCATGGGATCCACACACCACATCATGCAGACAGCAGTTGGAGGCGGTACAACGACGAGCTGCCCGGTTTGTAAATGGAGACTACCCTACCACAAGTAGCACCTCCCAGATGATACAGAACCTTGGCTGGCAACCGCTCCAACAGAGGCGCCAAGATGCCAAGCTCATCATGATGTACCGCATCACCTATGGACTAGTGGACATCCCTGCCTCCAGATTCTTACATCCAACTGGGACATGTACAAGAGGGTAGGCCCTTCGATATCTGGTACCGTGCTGCATGACAGACGTCTTCCTGCACTCCTTCTTTCCCGCGGGCATTAAACTTTTGAACAGCCTACCAGAGTATATCCCCATGTCAGAGACCCTTGAGGGCTTCAAGAGGGGTCTGGCAAGTCTCCATTAGCCCGTACAGAACTGTTTTTACAGATTTTAATCAGCAACAGTTGTTTTATCGTCACTTGTTCGTGCCTCACCTCAGCCTTGTACATAGTTCAAGTAGACAATGCTCCAGAGTGGGCCCTGTACGGGTCCGTGGAAACACCCCAAACCACCCCAAACCTCTACCAAACCACCCCAAACCAGCCTCCCCAGATTCACATCTGCCCCCTGTCCCCTCCACACACACACCAACACTGCTCCCACCCATCCCAAACAGTATCTATATAGATTCAAAATAAAAAGAACACTTCAATAAGTGATTGCCCATGTGCGTATGTATCTCTTTTAATAACTTCTTAAATATTAACAAAAAAAATTATAATCTCAGTATAATAAAGCAAATTGTGCGGGGGGGGGGGGGGGAGGTGGCGACCATTTATACCACCCTCAACCAGCCACCCAGGGTACAAACTAGAACCCCAGCCCTCGCGCAGTGACATGCTTATTTAAAGTAAGAAGGGTGCGGATGGAAGGAAAAAAATAATTGACCTCAAATGTTGGTGTCTTGGTGGGGGGAGGGGGGGGGGGGATGGGGTTCTAGTTTGTATCCAGGGAGGCTGGTTTGGGGTAGTATGAAAGTGGTTTGGGGTATTTTGGGGTGGTTTGGGGTGTTTCCACGGACCGGCCCTGTACTGTACAGCTGTACGGGAAGAAGGAGAAGATTGTTGAGACTCCACATTCTAAGTAAATAAGTTAAATTTATTATCAATTTTACGATCAAAAGACTCATTAAAATACTCTTAGTCATCTAAAAATATGAAATAGTATGCTACAAATGATTCCCCCTCCCTCCTCCTCGACTCCCCCGGTAACACCACCAGCCCTCTCACACCCACTGTCTGTTTATGTAATTCCAGGTGCCCTTGCATTTAGTAATATTTCTTAGTACTGGAAATGTAATACAGGTATTTCTTTAGATGTCTTTGTGGTGTTTCAGCAGTGTTTAGTAGGACCCAAGTTGGGTACTGGATTTTACCTAGCACGGATTTTTCGAGCGTATTTCCTACTCAACCAGGGCCCAATTTAATGGAGAATAAACAAACAGCTGTCAGAAGCATATATCTTTTTACTTTGACTGCATACTGCTTTGTGGTGTATTGATGCTTTGATATTTTATAATGAGTGCAAAATATAGAGGAATAGCTTAATGGTGGACTAAAATTTGTATGGAAAAAAACTTCAGAAAAAGGTAAAATTTTGTCGCGACTTTTGTCTGCCCATATTGTTAAAAATCTGAACGGTTAAACTTACAGCTCTAAAGGGTCCATCAGAGTATAAAAATCCCTTTAGAGCTGTAATTTACATCTAGACAATACTACGCATATACGCTTTAAATTCAAAAGAAAAGTGATGTTCTGAATTTTAGGTGACAGTGTTGTCGTCAAACTTGGAATTTGAAAAATCTCGAGATTGCTCACGGTCAATCTTGGAATTCTAAGTTTACTCGAGCAATCTTGAGATTTTTCATAGATTACGGCATGGACTTTAAGATATTATAATCGTGTTTATATTGTTTGAAATAGCTAAAGACTGCATCTATTAGTTATTAATATTAAGTTTATGGGAATTTATTAAAATTATATCCATATTTCCGTTAATAAGACAATTTCAGGCAATAGCGGAGATGGCTCATTTCATCTGTATATCTATTAGATCTATATAGACGGTTTTTGTTGTTGTTTTTTGACAAGGATGTTTTAGTATGATGCTATTTTAGTTAATTGGCAGATTAATTGTTAATTGATAGGTTTATTTCACCAATGTTTTCATATAAGATTTACCACACCACTGTTTTCATTTAAGCTATCTAGAATTAATACTAAAAAAAAAATAATAATAAAACAAAAAAAAATAATAATTGGGTCCCACAGTGCAGAGGCGGTAAGGCAGTGGGGTCATAGGTCCATTATATCTTAAAAGGTGAAGCTCATCCCTGTCCTTTCACTGCCTTATCCATCCCTGATGCTGTTCACTGCTGGGTTAACAGAGTTTTCTAGTCACCATCTGGCCCATCCCGGATTCAAACCTATGACCTCCTTCATAATTAAACTGCTTTAATTAGTTGACCATGCGTGTCTATGGTGTACCAAAAGAGTCCAAACTACTGATACCAGTCCACACATAGTGGACTATGGTGTACCAAAAGTGTCAAAACTACAGATATCGGTCCACCTATGATAAAGTATAGGTGCACCGCTAAATTTTAGCGGTGGACCGATAAATTTTGTCGGTGCACCGCTAATTTACAGGTCCACCGATATTTTATCGGTCCACCGATACTTAGAACTTATAGGTGCACCTGTAATTTTAGGTGCATCGATAAAATTACAGGTGCATCGATAAAATTACAGGTGCACCTGTAAAGATATCGATGGACTGATAAATCTCAGCGGTG
Source organism: Ctena decussata (assembly GCA_963989385.1). Lineage (NCBI taxonomy): Eukaryota > Metazoa > Mollusca > Bivalvia > Lucinida > Lucinidae > Ctena > Ctena decussata. The sequence goes on along the minus strand of OZ022501.1, from coordinate 53,536,655 downwards.
GACTGATATTATCGCTGCTCGTACATTTTATAAGAGCAGCAATACAGCTGGACCAATTAAGCGTTAAAATCAGCTAGAGAGGACATCTGATTGGCTGTTTTAGATGTAAGATCAGCGCCAAAATGGGTCATGAAAAATATATACGTGGACCGCTAATTTTATCAGTGGACCTATAACTTTATCGGTGGACCGATAAAATTTATCGGTCCACCGATACTTTTATAGGTGCACCTGTATATTTTATCGGTTCACCAATATATGCTAAAATATCGGTGGACCGATAAAATATCGGTGGACCTGTAAATTAACGGTGGACTGATAAAATTTATAGGTCCACCGCTAAAATTTACAGGTGCACCGCTAAAATTTAGTAGTGCACCTGTATGTTTTTACAGGTGGACCGGTATCGGTAGTTTTGACCCTTTTGGTACACCATAGTGGATGGATCAATTTTATCAGTCCATCGATAAATTTTTCAGGTCCAATGATAAAATTATTTGTCAATGATAAATTTTTCATGACCGATTTTGGCGATCTTTTCAATATCAAACAGCCAATTAGATGTCTATTCCATCTGATAATAAAACCTGGTTGGTCTAATTATGAGAGTTAAAATCACTACTCTTATAAAATATGTGTGCTGCGATAATATCAGTCCACCCAGAGAAATATCTACAAAATTTAATAGGATATTCCAAGTTTGCTCGCGATCAAGTTTGGAAAATTTGAGATATTTGCCATTCTGTACTTCCCAAAGCCCATAGACTCATATCAATGTTGTGATACCATTTATTTCAGCCTATTTGTTCAAAAATTTTCATTGTGTATGAAATGTCTACAAAATTTAATAGACCATTCCAAGTTTGCTCATAATGAATTTTAGAATTTGTGAGATATTTGGCATTTGCTACTTTTGAAAGCTGTTAACAAGTATCAACAATATCAATGCTATTGATTCTAGTCTATTTGTTAATAGTTTTACATAACATGTCATATCAGTCAACAAAATTTAACAGAAATTCCATGTTTGCTCATGATCAGTTTTGGAATATACGTGAGGTATTTGGCATTGTTTACTTCCCAAAGCCCATGACTCAAACTGTTGATGTCATACCATTACTTTCAGCCTATCTGTTTAAAGTTGTTCATTGTATGTCAAATAAAGTTAAAATCTATACAGACGGAAGTAAAGACCCCACAGCTAAAACAGCAGGGGCAGCCTTTGTTGTCCCCGAGATGGACCATGTCCACAAAATCAGACTTAATCCCGTCCTTGCGGTTTTTACCACTGAGCTGATAGCCATTGAACATGCCAATATCTGGATCCTGGAGAACAGGATCCCAAATTCAGTTATCCTTACTGACTCCCTTAGCTCCATACAGGCCCTGTTATCGGGCAAATCAAAATCAAGACCCGACAGGGTATACAAAATCCTATCCCTACTCAACCTAGCCACCATTGTAAATTTCAACATTTCCATAGAATGGATCCCTGCCCATGTAAGAATTGACGGCAACGAAATGGCCGATGGGGCGGCAAAGGCAGCTATGACTACTGGTAGTTATGACCATACCAAACCCTCAAAAATGGAAGTTTACCCCCTAATAAATGAGGCAATATTTGAAAAATGGCAATCCCACTGGACCAGTAGCAGCAAGGGCCGCACCTACCATTTCATCCAACCAACAGTAAAACTGCCATGTGACGTATATAGTCCCATTAGATGTTTTGATATCACCTACTCCCGATTAAGGTTAGGACACTGCGACCTGGGCTGCCACCACTACGGCAACCAGACCGGCCTATGTCCCCACTGCAATGAAGCCGATGATCTCGATCACATCTTCTTTGACTGTGTAGCTCACAGCAATCAAAGGCGAGACCTTGAATCCATCATATTTAAATTAGGATATCACACAATAGACCTGAGACTCCTCCTGTCCCCCCCCTCCCCCCTCCCCCCCCCCCCCCCCCCCCCCCCCCGCCCCCCCAAAGAAACATGCAAGTGTAATACAGAAGGCAGTCTTCGAATACCTGGACAAAACTAATATCATTGCCAGGATATAAGTAGAACCAAACACATAAAGGAAAATTCACCCTCAAAATTTCTTTATATTGGGCCCTTGCTGCTGAGGTGTATCCAAGCCCCTTAAGCCCATAAACAAGCCTGGTCACCTGGAAAATAACTGAACCATTAAAAGGCTCAAAACACTAGAACCCTAGTCGTACAAATTACCTCTGTATGACAAAATTACCAAAATTAAGGTGTATCCAATCACCTTAATCCCATAACCAAGCCTGCTCACCAGAAAAATAAGAGAATCACTACAACAGTCAACATATTTGCTCCCTAGAAACAACAGAAAGCAACATCTCCCCCAACCCAACAACTCACAATAAGAAATAAGCTACAGTCCTGTTGTTCATCAATAATCCTCCTCACCTTAGCCCCAAAATAAAGTGTTCCACAACCCCCATTAAATTTACAAACAGGCTTGGTATCCCAGAAAAGGACTGAACCATTATAAGGTTCGACACATTTTCACCCTAGAAATATCCAAAAGAAGCCCCCCTCCCCCCACAACAACTACCAGTGAGGATATAGCTACTGCTACTGTACATCTGTTGCCCCAGTAAAATTTACACCTCACTTTAGCCGAAAAATAATATGCTCCACAACCCCCCTTAAATTTACAAACAGGCTTGGTTTCCTGGAAATGGACTGAACCATTATAAGGTTCGACACATTTTCACCCTAGAAATATCCAAAAGAAACCCCCCTCCCACCACAATAACTACCAGTGAGGAAATAGCTACTGTGCATCTGTTGCCCCAGTACAATTTCCCCCTCACTTTAGCCGAAAAATAATGTGTTCCACAACCCCCCTTAAATTTACAAACAGGCTAGGTATCCTGGAAATGGACTCAACCATTATAAGGTTCGACACATTTTCACCCTAGAAAAATCCAAAAGAAACCCCCCTCCCCCAACAACAACTACCACCGAGGTAGTAGCTACTGTGCATCTGCTGCCACAGTAAAATCTTCAGCTTACTAAAAGTGGAACTCTACCAAAAACTCCCAGGACCAGAAAAATCCCTAAAATTCTAAATATGCAATATTCCTTGGAAACTACTTAACCAAAATAAGGTTTAGACCAAATTTCAATGATTTAAGCCCTAAATGGGATCCTGACTTCTCTTACATTCCCAGAAACAAAATTTAGCTACTGTCACCCCGGTGACCAACAGGCACAGACAGCCCCTTGAAACCTAGATAAACTCAGTTACAGGTTATGGCCGCAAGGACGAAGACAGTTATAACCTAGATAAACACCAACCCCATGCTCCCCCAAACCCACGGTATTAGCACAGAAGGGAATTTGCTCCCTACCCAAGAATTTGCTCCCGACTTCTACCTTTTTTTTTTTTCTTCTCTCTTTCTCATACCTTCCCTGGACCCAGCAAAAGGCAGGGGGCTTGGTCCATCAGACCTAGCAAAGCGAAGTCTGATGGAGGCTTACAGCCTGGGGAAGATAGAAAGCATGCTGACATCGGCCCAGAGAGAGCCCCTCATGCCATGCTCTTCTAAAAGCCCCAGGCTGTATTGCTAAAGCCAGCAGTGGGACGCGAGGGCTGTGCGCATGGGAAGTGATTTATACGGAACTGCGCACAGGCCCACTTGGGTGCGATCCCACTGCAACACGATTTAACTCTGGGATTCACCTTTTTCTACTCCTCCTAGAACTAGTATCCTGCAAATTGCATGCGGTAACAATGGAATTTGCTCCCACCAAAGAATTTGCCCCCCATTCAAGAATGTGCTCCCTAATCAAGAATTTGCTCCCCTCTCACAGACTTGTCCTGGACCCAGCCAGGAAATAGCACAGCGAAGTCCGATGGAGGCCTACGGTTCGGGGAATTCGGAGACATATGTTGACAACGGCCCAAAGAGAGCCCCTCATGCCAGGCGATTTCAAATTCCCTGGGCCGGGTAGCTAAAGCCACCAGTGGGTCGCGAGGCCTGTGCGCATGGGAAGCGATTTATGCGGATCTGCGCACAAGACCATTTGGGTGCGACTACGCTGCTTTTTGATCTGGGAAAATTTTCTTCCTCCCAACCAAGGAATTTGCTCCCCCTCTTTACTTTTTATTCTTTCATCTACTCCCCATGGGTACCGTCATGGGGGCACACAATCCCATAGCATATCCTATATCCGAACTCCCATTACGAATTTGTCCCCCCCATACTTATTCAAGCAAATACTTGATGTACAAAGGCGGAAGGGCAAACATAACCATAAAAGCAGCATGCCAGCATGCCAGTCGAACAGGGATGGATGGACAATAATACAAAATGTTGAAATATGAACATTGGAATGTTTGGGGGCGCCAAAAGAAAAGAAACCATTAAATGACCTAATAATTGGCATTCCATAGTTTCCACAGCTCATAACTTGTATGACAATGTCATGCAATAGATTCTGGCCTATTTGTTAATAATTTTACACTTTATGTTAAATGTTGACAAAATTTAACAGAATATTCCAAGTTTGCTCGCGATCAATTTTTGGAATATGTGAGATATTTAAGATTCTGTACATTCAACAGCTCTTTTACTAGTATTTACAATGGCATGCAGTTAATTGCAGCATATTTGTTAATGAGTTTACCTCATATGTCAAATGTCAGCAAAATTTAACAGTATATTCCAAGTTTGCTCGCGATCAATTTTGGAATATGTGAGATATTTGCCATTCTGTACTTCCAAAAGCCCATGATTCAAATTAATAGTGCCATACCATTTATTTCAGCATGTTTGTTCAATATTTGTTTGATGTTTGGCCATATCAACAAAATTTGATAGAATATTCCAAGTTTGCTTACGATCAATTTTGGAATATGTGAGATATTTGGCATTAAATAGTTTCCACTGCTCTTAACTTGTATCAATAATGTTATGCCAATAGTTCTGGCCTATTTGTTAATAATTTTACATTATTTGTCCAAAGTTGACAAAATTTAACAGAATATTCCAAGTTTGCTCGCGATCAATTTTGGAATATGTGAGATATTTGAGATTCAGTGCATTCAAAAGCTCTTTAATTTGTATCAACTATGTCATGCTGTTAATTGCAGCATATTTGTTAACTACTTTACCTCATATGTCAAATGTCAACAAATTTAAGAGAATATTCCAAGTTTGCTCGCGATCAATTTTGGAATATGTGAGATATTTGGCATTCCATAGTTTCCACAGCTCATAACTTGAATGACAATGTCATGCAATAGATTCTGGCCTATTTGTTAATAATTTTACACTTTATGTCAAATGTTGACAAAATTTAACAGAATATTCCAAGTTTGCTAGCGATCAATTTTGGAATATGTGAGATATTTAAGATTCTGTACATTCAACAGCTCTTTTACTTGTATTTACAATGGCATGCAGTTAATTGCAGCATATTTGTTAATGAGTTTACCTCATATGTCAAATGTCAGCAAAATTTAACAGTATATTCCAAGTTTGCTCGCCATCAATTTTGGAATATGTGAGGTATTTGCCATTCTGTACTTCCAAAAGCCCATGATTCAAATTAATGGTGCCATACCATTTATTTCAGCATGTTTGTTCAATATTTGTTTGATGTTTGGCCATTACAACAAAATTTGATAGAATATTCCAAGTTTGCTTACGATCAATTTTGGAATATGTGAGATATTTGGCATTAAATAGTTTCCACTGCTCTCAACTTGTATCAACAATGTCATGCCAATAGTTCTGGCCTATTTGTTAATAATTTTACATTATTTGTCCAAAGTTGACAAAATTTAACAGAATATTCCAAGTTTGCTCGCGATCAATTTTGGCATATGTGAGATATTTGAGATTCAGTGCATTCAAAAGCTCTTTAATTTGTATCAACTATGTCATGCTGTTAATTGCAGCATATTTGTTAACTACTTTAGCTCATATGTCAAATGTCAACAAATTTAAGAGAATATTCCAAGTTTGCTCGCGATCAATTTTGGAATATGTGAGATATTTGCCATTCTGTACTTCCAAAAGCCCATGATTCAAATCAATGGTGCCATACCATTTATTTCAGCATGTTTGTTCAATATTTGTTTGATGTTTGGCCATATCAACATACCTCATATGTCAAATGTCAACAAATTTAAGAGAATATTCCAAGTTTGCTAGCGATCAGTTTTGGAATATGTGAGATATTTGGCATTCCATAGGGTCCACAGCTCATAACTGGTATTGACAATGTCATGCAAATAATTTTGGCCTATTTGTTAATAATTTTACACTTTATGTCAAGTGTTGACAAAATTTAACAGAATATTCCAAGTTTGCTTGCGATCAATTTTGGAATATGTTAGATATTTAAGATTCTGTACATTCAAAAGCTCTCTTACTTGTATTGACAATGTCATGCAGTTAATTGCAGCATATTTTATAATAATTTTACATCATACGTCAAATGTCAACAAAATTTAACTGAAGATACCAAGTTTGCTTGTGATCAATTTTGGAATATGTGAGATATTCGCCATTCTGTACTTCGCAAAGCCTGAGGCTCAAATTGATTACCGGTATGTCATACCATGGTACCAACATTATCATGCCATTTATTCTATCCTATGTGTTTATAATTTTGCATTATATGTTAAATGTCGATAAAATGTACCGGTAACAGAATATTCCAAGTTTGATCGCAATAGCCCAGCACACAGTGGCCTAGTCTTAAACAGGAATAGACTATATCGAAATGTCTATTAGGGCTTTAAATGTCACATTGGATTTTACTGGTGGTTGAAAAAAATTAAACTTAATTGCAGCCTTTTACTATTAGTCCATTGTGTTTGCAATTTTTGTTTATTGCCTCATTTATTAGGGGATAAATTTCCATCTTTGAGGGTTTGGTATGGTCGTGTGTACCATGGTCATAGCTGCCTGCTTTTGCTACCATCAGTTCCTATATGGGCGGGAATCCATTTCACTGAAATATTGATATTTGCTGTAGCAGCTAGATTGAGTAAGGTTCAGGATTCTGTTTACTTAATTGGGACAAGTTTTTGATTTGCCTGACTGCAAGGCTTGTATTGAGCTAAGGGAGTCAGTAAGGATAACTGAGTTTGGGATCCTATTTTCAAGGATTCAAATTATAGCATGTTTAATAGCAATCATTTCAATTCATGCAAATACAATACAGAAGGCAGTCCTCGAATACCTGGACAAAATCAATTTCATTGCCAGGATATACATGTAGATAGATTCTAATACAATAAGGAAAAAATCCCCCAAATTTTCTCTAATTCAAGCCCTTGTTGCTAACCACCTACCCAACCCATGTCCCAAAATCCCTGGATCCACATTAGACACCTACTAAGTACAATGCTCATGACAAAACTCCCAATCCAGTAAAAGCCCAAGAACCCTTCTGTATGACCACAATCCAACTTTCCCTACTGTCGTATGAATAACATTTGTCTATTGACAATAAGGCTACAAGACATGTCAGAGGGACAGGATAGCTCGCCTGACAGCGCCTTGCCCATCAACTAAAAAACTTAAACGTAAAACTTCAATATTTTGCTAATGCTGCTGCCGCCGCTGACGCCGACACCGTGGGTAGTGCAATAGCATTCGTACAGATGAGCTAAAAATTAATGTGTATCCAACCTCCTTAATCTCACACCCAGGCGTAGTTACCTGGAAACTAACTGAACCATTATAAGGTTCAACACATTTGCTCCCTAGAAACAGCCAAAAGAAACCATCCTCCCCTCCCAATAATTTGCAATAAGAAATAAGCTACAGACTTCTTGTCCATTAATAATATTCTCCATTTCCCAAAAAATTATTGTGTATCCAACCTCCTTAATCTCACACCCAGGCTTAGTAATCTGGAAACTAACTGAACCATTATAAGGTTCAACACATTTGCTCCCTAGAAACAGCCATAAGAAACCACCATCCCCTCCCAATAATTCGCAATAAGAAATAAGCTACGGACTTCTTGTCCATTAATAATATTCTCCATTTCCCAAAAAATTAATGTGTATCCAACCTCCTTAATCTCACACCCTGGCTTAGTTAACTGGAAACTAACTGAACCATTATAAGGTTCAACACATTTGCTCCCTAGAAACAGCCAAAAGAAACCACCCTCCCCTCCCAATAATTCGCAATAAGAAATAAGCTACGGACTTCTTGTCCATTAATAATATTCTCCATTTCCCAAGAAATTAATGTGTATCCAACCTCCTTAATCTCAGACCCAGGCTAAGTTACCTAGAAACTAATAAACCATTATAAGGTTAAACACATTTGCTCCCTAGAAACAGCCAAAAGAAACCGCCCTTGCCTCCCAACAATCCGCAATAAGAAATTAGCTACAGTCCACCTGACCACAAATAATATTCTCCATTTCCCAAAATATTGGAACACTAACAAAATTCCCATGAACATAAAGACCCTTAAAACTTTAATTATGCAATATATTATGGAACCAACTAAACCAAGATAAGGTTTAGAACAAATGCTACAGTTCTAGACCCCAAAAGGAATTTTTACCCCGCCTACCTCCCTCCCAACAGAATTAAGCTACGGTCCTCTGAGACCATAAGGCGCAATTCTATGTAACCCAGCCAACCTCAATTACACATGAGGGCCACAAAAACATGGGACAATCGCATTCCAGATCACCCTCAATCTCTTATCCCCCACTGCTCACTCCATTAGTTAATAAGGGAAGTTGCTCCCCACCCAAGCATTTGCTCCCCCTTTTTTTTCCTCTAGACCTGGGCTCGAAGTGTGCCACAAATACACAGTTCCGAGAGTAGCTCCGCCTACTTAGTTACTGTTACTACGTCTCACAAGCTTTACACAAAGATGGCGGAAAAAATGACAAATGCAAGTGTCTGCTAAATGTTGGCGATCTATGGCGAAGAATCAGCCTCCTCATGACCTACACATGGAAGTTGGCGCATCATGCATTTTCCGATGCGTTCCGTTCTTGCAAAGCAGGGTAAATTTATTAAAAGTGGTGTTAGTCTGTTTTCTTTAAACAGGTATACATCTCTCCATTAACTGTAAGGTAAAATCATGGACTTATGTAAAATATTGACCACGTGCAATTTGTTTGTGAGACTATGTCACGTGCTAAGTTGTCGTTGCATTGGCCAGGTATACGCTATCACGTGATTTTGAATGACAGTCTGGGTGTGGCTCGGAACTGTGTATTGCCATGCATCTCCAGAAGCCCTGAATTGTATTGCTAAGGCCAACCTACAGTTGGTCGTGAGGAATGTGCACATGGGATGTGATTTATGCTGAACTGTGTACAGGTCCATTTGGGTGTGGGATTTTTTTTTTCCTTTTTTTTTCAAGAATTTGCTCCCCCCATTTCCCCCTGAGACCTGCACTGGACCCAGCACAGGTCCACTTGGGCGCAATCACACAGTCACATGAACCTGGACAGTTTCTTTGCTCGCAACCAAAGAATTAGCACCCAAGAATTTGCTCCCCCCATTTTCTCCCCCCACTTTGTATAGTACAGACTTGGTCGAAAGCACAGGTAGCCAAGTTGGTATTACCCCCTGTGGTTAGTGACAAAGCCAGGCTGAATGGTGTTGAGGGGTCAACTGGAAAGTGAACAGAATATCAGGAAGTGAGAAGTCAGGTATCAAAGGGGAGTTATTAAGGTAGACGAATGGTGAATAAAGATATTGGTGGGGCATTCATTTCATTATACCAGCTGAATAACCCAAAGGGCTATAAAACATTTGGATAAGAAAAGAAAATTTTTCACCGTTTTGTTTTCCTAAAAAACAAACTTTTGTATTTATACATACTTTTTACACATTTTCCATTAAAATTCATGTCTCTAGCACAAGGATGCACTTTTCATTTCTGCAAATCATATAATCTTTAATATAGGGTATTTGAAACAGACTGGTTAGAAAAATTGCAATTATCTTGATTATAAGTATATTTTTACACTTTTTTAAAAAATGCAAGAAAATTGAATTTCATGAAAAACGTCATGAAAAATATATTCAATCGATGGGGCATGCTTATGCATATTGTTTTAGTTAAACTTACATTGTATGATACAGAATAAAACAAAAAAACAAACATTTCACCGTTTTGTTTCCTAGAAAAACAATGTTTCAGTTCAAAAATATCCCCAAAAAAGACTGTCCAAATACTGCACCTGCTGCAAACACAGCCTTTCCTTGCCCTGTTATTTATTTTCCTGTTGTTCCGGGTCTACCATAGAGTAATGCCTCAAAAATGCGCAGATGGAATTGAAATTGTAAAGACCCTGATCACTCTGGTTCCTAAGGAACAGTCTGATCACAGTTTCCACTGTTTATACAGACGTATCTGCCCGAAAACTTAGGATCTTTATGGTAGGCATTGTATGTGTGTATATATTCCATAGTTGATTGATTCACCATGAACAAGAACTCTGTTATGTGTTTTTATAAGTCGATACAGAGTTATGGTGTATCTAAATACCTTAAGATATCAATAATTAGGCTAAATGTTTCCTGGAGATGGTGAACTTGTCTGGGTTGGGTGAAATAAGAAAGAGAAAAATGATGGAATAAGGAAGAGGTTTGTCTATTAGAGATGCATCCCTGAAAAGAGATAGCAAAGAAGAACCATGGTATGCTAGTGGAAGTTTACACTTTTTTCCTGTGGAAAGGGTAATAGAAAAAAGGACCATAGTGAAAATCTGAGAAATGGCTGCTATGTAGGAAGAGATATGATTTTTGTGTCTAGAACACTGTTTTATCCCCTGTACTTTATCATGGTTTAGGTAGTGTCCAAGTATTGTAGTTCTCATGTATAATTAAGATTGCCTGACACAGGTAAAATTTTACCTAAAAAACTGTTAGAAGAATTATAGGGTGACAGTAGCTAAATTCTGACTGGAAGAAAATAGTTGGAGAAAGAGCTGGAATTGTAGTATCTGTTCGAAACCTTGTTATGGTTTAGTACTTTCAAAACATATTGGTCGAAATGTGATATTAAGGTGTCTGGATACACATTCAATTTATCCCTATTGTCAGTAAAGAGAAAATATTATGGGACAGTAGGAAAATTCTAATTGTAATCAGGCAGATCGAGCTGGTAGCTTTTATAAGGTTCATGATCTTAGTACAAGTGTTGTTATTGTTATTAACAGAAAGTGCTGTTATTAACAGAAAATTGGTTGATGTCCAAATATTTTGGAAAAAGAGAGATAGTTATTCGAGAATAGCATGACCATAGCAGAATTCTTATTGCGGGCTAGCGGTTGGAGAAAATATTTTTTTTTTGGTTATGGTAATGTAGTAAGAGTATTGAACCTTATTACGGTTTAGTTAGTTTTAGAGAAATTATTCTAGGTCTGTATTTAAGGTGGCCAGATACACATTGATTTTTCCCCACTACTGTCAATAGAGAGAGGTATTATGACAAGACATAGGAAAAGTCTGGTTATAGTCTGACAGATGGAACTGGTGGTTTTTATTGGGCTCAGAATCTTAGCATGAATGTTATACTTAACAGAGATTTGATTCGTGTCCAAATATTTTGGGAGAAGAGGCATAGTTATGAGTATTTGAGAATGTTTGTTAGTGTTACTTTGTATGGAGAAGATATGGTGACAGAAAGCTTAGAAGGTCAAGATATAGATTTTGGAATATATGCTGTCCTACTGCTGGTGGTAAATATGGTAAATAGGGCTTGAAGTTGTTTTTGGGGAGTTGGGATGAATTGTTGAAGAGGAGACCCGGTAGCTAAGTAGGCTAAGTGCTGGCCTGCTGATCAAGCAGGTATGGTCATGTATGCCGTGGTTGTAGCTGCCTGCCTTTGCTGCATTATCTGCCATAATCTGCCATTTCATTACCATCAGTTCCTGCGTGGGCTGGGGTCCATTTCAAAGAAATATTGAAATTTACTGTAGCAGCTAGGCTGAGTAAAGTTTAGGATTCTGTTTACTTTATCCAGACTAGTTTTTGATTTGCCTGACTGCAAGGCCTGTATTGAGCTGAGGGAGTCAATAAGGATGACTGAGTTTTGGAATCTATTTTCAAGGATCTAAATTATAGCATGTTCAATAGAAATCAATTCAGTGGTGAAGACAGATAGGACAGGATTGGACAGGACCTGTAAAATTCATGTGTGGACTGCTAATTTATAGGTCCACCTACATTTTATTGGTCCACCGATACTTAGAATTTATCGGTTGACCAATAAAATTACATTGCATGGACAAAAATGCAGATGCAATTTGAATCTATAAAAATACTGTGCATCTATAAGATTTATTGATGGATGGATATTATCCCTGGTTGTATATATTTTATAAGAGCTGCGATAATAGCCCTCTGTATAGTTAGACCAGTCAGACATTAATATCAGCTGGAGTAGACAACTAATTGGCTGGTATATACAAGAGCTGTCACCTGACAACATAGCTTTCCTGAATTGGTACTTGCCTATCTCACAGGCATTTGTCACTATGGTTTGCACTAAAGAAACAAAAGCTTAAAGACAAAATTCTATATCAATGACCTTGACTTCAGGGTCACCTAGTGCTATGGGGTGGGGTAGTATTTTGTAAAAGCCAGTATCTAACGTCAGTTCAAGTAAAGTGACTGTGACCTAATTTTTGACCCTATGCCCCACCCCAAGGCCTCACCCAGGGGTATGATGATACAGAATAGAAGGATATGCTGTGAGATGATTATATTCCAAATATAAAAGGGTTATGGCCAGTGGCTAATTGTTTAGATTTAAGATCACTGCCAAAAGGGGTCATGAAAATTTATACCTGGATCAATAATTTTATCGTTGGACATGTAAAATTTACCAGTGGACCCATAGAATTTATCAGTGGACCAATAAAATTTATCGGTCCACCCATACTTTTATGGGTGCACCTATAATTTATAGTTTAAACATATTTTATTGCTCAAATAGTAGCAATGGGGTCGGGCTACAAGTTCTCACAACATTAGTTACAGCCCTCCCCCTATAATTTATTGATCTGCACCTGTAAATTTTATCAGTCCACCTTCAAATGCCAAATATCGATGGATCGATAAAATATTGGTGGAGCTGTAATTTAGCAGCATTGTATGAAGTTTATCGGTCCATTGAATAAAATTAATTTTAGTGGTGCACCTATGTTTTTATACGTGGACTGGTCAGTTGATTAGAGCCACTTGATTATGGAGAAACAGGTTGTGGGTTTGAGTCAGGGGTGGGCCAGACTGGAAAACTCTGTTAACCAAGCAGAAAACAGGAATATGTTTTTGGAATCAGGAAATGTTGTTGTTTTGTTGCTTTATGTCCACAGTAAACAGTTATGGTCATGTCGGGATGGTCATTTAACCTTACCACACTATTCCTGGGCAGGCTTAGACCTCCTAAGCAGTTAACGTGTACTTTTACCTTTAACGTTTTGCCCATTAAACTGACAACAGCCTTTCTTGAATCATGGGGAGGAGAAATGAAATTATGTGGCCAGACTAGGTATCGAACCTGGGACCTCAGGCTCTTGAGTCGGACGTGCTACCAACTGTGCTATGCCGTACGGCTAAACAGAGAAGGACTAGGCAGTGAAAGGAGGGGAATGGGCTTCACCTTGCATATGCTGTGCCCAAGATACATTGGACCTTTAATCCCCACTGTCCTACAGCCACTGCACTATGGGACTCCACTTAATTGTTTTGTATTGTAGCGTTAGTTGGGTTGTCCACCAAATCAAGCAACCGTTCACCCATCCAGGTACTAGCCGCGATCTCCGTTGCTTAACTTCTTGAAAGAGCCTTCCACTCTACCCATGTCGCCATAAAAGCGGGCTTCTACAGCAAGGCTGTAGAAGTGTTTATATACCTAAACCTGTTACATTTCTCCCCCTCTTCTCTTGACTTCATCCCCAAGTCGCCAACTGCTTACTTAGCAGACCCGAGGACGGAGCCTATGCAACGCAACCAGGGACGCCTTTTCCTGCACACCTGGGTCCGGAGATGATGGTCCTGTCATCTCCCATCCCACCGCTGCCACAAAATGTAGCATTAGCCAGGTCGTCCACTAAGTCAAGCAACCAGTCACCCATCCAGGTACTAACCGCGATCTCCGTTGCTTAACTTCGTGAAAGAGCCTTCCACTCTACCCGCGTCGCCATAAAAGCCGGCTTCTACAGCAAGGCTGTAGAAGTGTTTATATACCTAAACCTGTTACATTATTACTCTATCTCTCAACTTGAATGAAAATAGTGGTGTAATAAATCTGCCAATTAACTAATTAAAAAGATAAAAGTTTCCCATCTAACTTATTTAGCAGCATATTAAAACATCGGTGTCATAACTGTGTCAAAGAACAATAACAAAAACTGTTTATTTTGCCATTTAGTGCCATAACTAACCACAGATCAAGTATACCAGCTCTGCTATTACATGAAAATGATTTAATTAACGGAAATATATGGGCATAATATTAATATATTCCCATATGCTTAACATATGCAGTCTATAGCTATTTGAAACAATACAAACACGATTGTAATATGTTATCTACGCCAGCGGACAATCTCGAGAATACTCGATCAATTTTGGGATACCTCGATATTCCAAGTTTGCTCGTTATCCCAAAAAAGTTCACATCAACAGTATTGGATCAGTTCTTGGTCATTTGTCCAATTAAATTGCTGGTTACAAAAATCGACGAAGCTGTTAGTATGAATACCGTGCATGTGCTCTCATCGGTGTTTACCCGCACTGGGGCTACTTTCAGACACAGATATTTCCTGACACAGATTTTTTATCAAATTAATGGGCAATACAAATGTAAAGGTTATTAAAGCGATAGATAAATTTTTGCAGCAGTGCAACATTGTCTAGTTAACCATTGTGACCTCTGACATTTTTCTTACATTTCTTACATAGTAGACGTCAGATTAGGCTCTGCAACCTCTGTTGACGCATCTGAATAGGTGTTCTCGATTCTAATCCTCTCGCCCGGGGTGTAACACCAAGGATTAAATTTGTATGGGTGCCCGTTCCATGAACTATTTAGCCGACTCTTGACAGTGTTCAGAGAGGGTGCCATTATTACATATTCTGGAAGGTCGTTCCAAGTTTGGACAATCCTATTGCTGAAGAAGTTACTTCTTAATTTTAATCTTCATCTTTTTTATGTATTTTCAGAGAATGGCCTCTAGTTGCAGTATAGGTGGACATTGTAAATAATTTCTGCTTGTCAACCACATCTATATCATTTAGTATTTTGTACACCTGTACCATGTCCGCTCTATCTCTTCTGTACTCCAAAGTAGGCAGACCTAATGCTTTGAGTCTTTCAGAATATTTTAGATCTCTTAGTACTGTTACCAGCTTGGTTGCTCTCCGCTGAACATGTTCAATTGACATTGCATCCTTTTTGTAGAGAGGAGACCATATACTAGTGGCATATTCTAAGTGTGGACGGACTACGGATTTGTACAGATTCAGGAGCATCTCTTTATCCATAAACGTGAATGTTTTAAAAATGAGTCCTAACAGTTGGTTGGCTTTAGAGACTTTGCTGTTTATGTGATATGTGAAGTTCAGAGACTTGTCGATGATGACTCCTAGGTCTTTTTCCTTGTCAACTTTTTCAATGGTAACTGTACCCTTAGCTGTTTTCATTTCATAATTTTGGTTGATTAATTTTTTCCCCGATATGTAAATGGTGGCCTTTCGTAAGATAAAAGAACATTTTCCACTTTTCGGCCCAAGCCACAGCATTATCTAAACTACTCTGTAGACGACTGACCTGTTCGATATTGGCAACTCTACTGAATATTTTTGAGTCATCCGCAAACAGTTTGATGCTTGCTTGAACTACCTCTGGCAGATCATTAATAAAAATGACAAAAAGAAGAGGTCCCAAAACACTACCCTGAGGTATTCCAGAGAACACTGGTTTAAAACATGAGGAGCTTCCATCAACCACAACTCTCTGGATTCTATTGTTAAGAAATTCCTTGATCCACTCGTAATTTTTTCCTCTAATTCCATATCCCCATACCTTTTTCATGAGTCGCCTGTGTGGCACCTTGTCAAAAGCTTTGCAAAAATCGAGGTATATAATATCCACATCGTCGCCCTGATCTAAAACCTCTGTAATTTCATCTAAAAATTCCAACAGCTGGGTGACACAAGATTTGCCGGAAATAAATCCATACTGGAATGGACTGAAAAGATCGAATCTGTCCATGTGATTAATTATCTCATCTCTTATTATCCTCTCAAGCAATTTGCATGGGACTGAAGTTAAGCTAATTGGTCTGTAATTTCCAGGCTCTGTTTTGTCCCCACTTTTATATATTGCTGTAACATTCCCTTGTTTCCAAATAGCAGGTAACTTAGACTCATTTAAAGATTTGATAAAAATGGACAATACTACAAACCATTTCGATAATATTAGTTTTTGTGATAATATTGATGATGTGATTGTCTGTGTTAAATATGTTCATGTATATGTATAATTTGCCTTTAACCCTGACACCTTCAAGCATTCATTCTTCCACATACCACACTCCCTGACTGGGTTGTCTGCCCCTGATAAAATAAGTGACAGGTAACGAGTAGCTCCATTAATTGCTGACGTATATTACCTATTTATAGTTCACAGCACTGGGAAATACACATAAGCTTATTGACTCCTTGATGAGTTACTGTCCGAAATATTTATATAACTTGCTTAATCTTGTATTTGAATAAATATTTAAAGTTACATGTGATAACTATTGTTAATACTGATGACACAGGGTATAGGTTAGGTATTATGCAATTGTACTGCCTTGCAGTACAAACCAGCTTTTATAGCGACGTGGTAAAGTGTTCATCTTCCACCCATGCCAGCTAGGACATATTAGAATGTTTAAGAGTCCGTGACAAATGATGCCCAAAATAAATAACCCGCATGTGCATTAGAAACCGAATCTGCTATTTTTTATTCTTTGGTGTGTTTCTTGCTTCCAAAGGATCTTACTTTTCAGAACATATTTATCTTCAATGCAGCTGGTGTTTGTGCCGTGTGGCGGCCGTAAAACGTCTCCCCATCATCATCATAGTGCAGATGATATTTTCTGGTCCTTTGGGATCACTTAGCTCATTTGAGTAATTCTGAAAATAGAGTTCCGCTTAGCCCGTGCTAGGGGCGTGGCTGGAGTCGCACATTTCATTACTAGTCATGAACAGACTCAATTAAACCGAGTCTGCTGTTTTATATTCTTTGGTGTGTTCCTTGCTTCCAAAAGATCTTGCTTTCCAGAACATATTTATTTCATTTTATGTGTATTTCTTGCCTCCAGATGACCTAACTAACTAGAATTTAATTAGGCACTTTTGCCACATCTTATCTCGTGTCATTAATGGATTTATCATCTTTTATAAAGGGCGGTAGGGTTGTTTTCGTGTCTTTGCCTATGGTAGATTTAAACGTTTTCCACCAGTCTTTATCTGAAATGTTGCCCGAGTCAATTTGTTTGCTAAATTATCCTTAAACTCCTTAGCCTTTTTAACAGCATTTACACTTTTAATTCTAAGTTTTCGAAATTGGCTCCAACTTTCGGGCATATTCAGTACTTTAGCATTTTTATGAGCTCGCTTTCGTCTCCGAATTTGTTTTCGTACAAAGCTGTTAAACCAAGGGGGGTCAGAGGGTCTTACTGTTATCGTTTTGGTAGGAATGTATTTTTCACACAGGGACAAAATCTTTTTGGTAACATTGTCTGCATAAATGTTTTGATGCTTTCAGAGCCAGAGTAAAAAAAGCAATGATCAGGAATAGTCAAATTCAACATTCCACTCTTCAAACCAAAAGGGAAAGAAGGACATACACAAAAATGAAAAAAAAATCACGAAAGACACGCACGGTAAATTGAATTAGCAGCTCTTTCTCAAACGTGGGGGGGGGGGGGGGGGGGCGGGGGGTGTGTGGGGGGGGGGGGGGAGGGGGGCAGTATACGTCTATTAACCGTCTATTGATTATCAATGACGTCTATTTGAAGTATCACTCGCGGGGCCTTCATGAGGAATCAAGTGGGGCTAAAATGCTGCATTTCGAACAGAATTAATATAATCTAAATTTTATACCCTAAAAATAAAACAGTGGGCCAAAATGACTAAATTCAAAAGGCCATAATTCCGTGAAAAATAATTCTATCTTCATCAAAAAGTCAGAAGCACATTTGCATTAAAACACTCCATTGAAAACTGTGATAGGAATTGATTATACAAACTTTATACCCTTGAAATAAAAAAGGAGCCCAAAATGGTTAAGTTCAAAAGACCGTAATTCCATCAAAATTTAGTCTACTTCCGTCAAAAAGTCAGGTGCACATTTTCATTATGTCCATAATATGTGTACAAAGTTTGAAAACAATCCATCGAAAACTCTAATAAAGGTTGATTACGCAAATTTTATACCCCAAAATGCAAAAAGCAGCCCAAAATGACTAAGTTCAAAAGGCCATAATTCTTTTAGAATTAAGTCTACCTCCATCAAAAAGTCAGGTGCACATCTTAATTATATCCTGAAAGTTTGGAAACAATCAATTGAAAATTGGGGGAGGAGTTGATTACGCACTCTATACCCAAAAAAGTGACTAACAGACAGACATACGGACTGGCAGACTGGAGCAAATCCTAATTAAGACGGTGGTACACCTGAGCCAGAATTAAAAAAACTGTATATAGTCTTAAAATGTAGATCGGGTGATGGGAAGTGCATCATTTTAAAAATGAACATTCATGTGATGACAACAGTTACCGTCAACTCCAGAAGAGGTGTACCTATTAAAGGCAGAATTTATCAACAACAACAATGCCCCCTGACTATCGTCACGGGGGCACGAAAACAGCGGGCAACATCCATTCTGACTTATTTTATATTTTAAATTACAAAACAAAACAAAGCAGAATGGGCAGCTATTCAGGTGACCTAACTGCTACAGACCATAGATATGCGGACATAACAACAAGTAGCAAAAAGAACCATAACAGAAGTACCGCCTTGGAAGTATCAGCAAAAGAATACTGGGCGGGAGCGCGGGCTTAAACTAGTTTTACTGTATCCAAACCTCGCCCTCGGCTTCTGCGGTGGTTCGAAACATTTAGTTAGCTGTTTGGTCCCATGAAGGTCTGCGAGCTGCTGCAACACGCAGGGTCTCAGATCCTAGAAGCCAATATCCTGCAAAACTTGTTTTAATACGCATGTTTTAGCTATTCTTAAATATGTAATTTATCATCTAGTTTAATCCTTCACTATAATACTTTTCATGACTTCCTTTACCCCTTCACTATCATACTTTTCACGGCTTCTTTTTTTCTTTTCCCTTTCCTTTCTAATACTAACAGAATTGGTTGGTTGGTTGATTTGATGCTTAACGTCCACGGTAAACAACTAAGGTCATGTCGGGACGGTCAGTTAACCTAACCACACTATTCCTGGGCAGGCTTAGACCTCCTAAGCGGTTAACCAGTACTAAGTGCACATACTTTCGCCAGTAACTGACAACTGCCCTTCTTGAATCAGCGGAAGGAGAAATACTAACAGAAACTGTGCACATATGCCTATACTGTCCATGAGGGCGGAAGGAAGGAAGGATAGATAGATAGATAGATAGATAGATAGATAGATAGATAGATGCAAGTATGTTGATTATTTAATGTATAGATAGATAGATAGATAGATAGATAGATGCAACGAACAACCCTGATGTAAGTATGTTGATTATGTATGAACATACGTGCATATTTATTTGCACGTATGTATGCGTGTGTGTAAGCACATGTATGTTTGCATGCATGTGTTGTTCAGATGCATGCACGCTTGCATACATACAAGATAAGTACAATTATTCTTCATTGTTGGTGCAAATGATGAATCACTTTTCCTTAATTATATATATTACTTAAGCATTATACAAACATGGTAGCATGGTAGCTCAGTAAGAAGCGTGCAAGCTCAATGGTCACTTTTCCTTAATTTCCTGTTTCTTACTTTCGGTTTGACTTTAGCTGCATATCTAGAGATACATGTCCCTTTGACCATTAAAAGTGCATTCTTCTGTGTGTTATCCATAGTGAGATTGTTGTTGTAATTGATGATTTGATGCTTTAGGCTTGGGATCATCAGCAAAAATGAAAACAACATTTTTCTCCAGGTAGAATCCGGGGGGAGGGGTAAGATGGGGGGGGGGGGGGGGGATTAGGAAATGCTACTATATTATTGTACTATAAGTTTTGATTGTAAATTATTTCACATTAGTCCAATTTAACATTACGCGGTTAAAGAAAAAGCATCTGGAACACCTGGAAACATTTAAAAGCCCATAAAAGTATGATATATGCGATTCTGCAAAATACACAGAGCGTCGCTTTTTGGAGACTTTTGCATGTAAATAAGTAGTTTTTGAGGAAAAATATAATTTTAACCAAACATTTACCTTAAATTCATATCAACCTTGTTTCTCTGCTTCTTTTGGTATGCAGATTTGGACTATTAAACCAGTTTTACTGCATTTATGTCTTAAACAGCCTCCAAATACCAAGATTTTAACCAAATTGAGGGGGTATACACTGAGCCACTTTAGTTACGCACCACTTATGAAACCCTGAATTGCAAATAAACAATATATTTATTTTTAAATTCAAAACTACAAGCTGAGAAAACCCTTATTTGTGCATAAATCCTGTAAAAATGGTGCCTGTCGGAAACCAAACAAAAGCGTCGTCGAAAGCAAAAGAGCGGTACCAACCAAATTAGAATTCGCAAAGCTACCAACTTAACCTAAATTCGCACCGCGAGGGGATATTAACAACGCTAATTTTTCGCACAGTGTTCTGTTGGAATGTTTTTACTTTCTGTGATATGAAAGTCCGTCATATTGCTGTCAATACTGGCGTACTTTTTCAATATCAATATCCGCTGCTTACTCTGCGGCGATACGTTAAAAACGCAAGTTTATTTTTCTTGATTTCAAAAGCTACTGTGACAGTTGATGTTGTTTTGTAAACAAGCCATCGAAAAACTTCTACAATAACTTCTTTGTAAACAAACACATGTTCGTTGTTAATTTTCATGCAAACATTTTTTTCTAGAATTCTACGTTAAGACTTTGACGTTAATTTAGACGTCGGTACCCTAAAGGTTCAGAAACGAGTCAATCTTCCATTGTGTTTCGGTTTTATTGACTTTGATGTTGTCAACGGTATTACGGCCATCACAACTCGTGCTACGTAATTTCATCGGTGATAAAAACTGACGTTAAAATGACGTCAAAAGTAAAATTATTTTAAAAATTGAACATGTGGTGTAAATCCACCATTATAAGATTGGCTTGCCTCTTGAAATTTTGAAACCATATGTGTTTTTCTAAAGTGACTATCCCTAAGATGAAGTTCAGTGCTAATTCCAGACGAAAAGAACGGCCGCTTATGCTGCACGTGCATTATTGCCAAAATAAGCTCTTAGCAAAGTGTGCGGATACACTCCAGCGATTTTGCAAAAAAATGACTGTTATCAGCTAGACAAGTCATCAATGATTGTATTCTGCTAGAAATTTTATTGTAAGCAGTTGTACAACTAAAAATATGGGCATTGAAAAAGTGGTGCATAACTAAAGTGGCTCAGTGTATACAGAAAATTGCCAATAAATGCTTATGTATAACAGATTCAACCACATTTTCTAGTTTTTATTATTAAGAGAAGTATTAAGGTTCCTATGAAAAGATAAATGTTTCCATAGATATAAAAGAATAGCAACAGAATCATTATTAATTTTCATTAATCCTCAAAATCATCAGTTTCAGTCATTTCGCTACAGAAACCTTAACTGACATAGTGAAACTGTCATAAATAGTACATTTCTTTACGGATTCATTTGAAACTTGGTGATCACAATAAAAATGTATCAGACTAACATTCAAACTGTTCAGTTTATGGCATATTGCAAAAAGTTAGTTTGATTTAGGGTACAGTCCACTAAATATTCATGTGGAATTGCCCGCCTTTTTCGGGGAGAGCATTAGGTTTACATTGTCAGAGAGATGACGTCATCTGTCAATCGTGCATGTTAGATTTCTTGCAGTATAAAAAAAGACAACAAATGATAGTTACAAAAAGGCATATTTAATTGCGAAATATTTTAACAGAAAGAGATGGGTTTGATTTTGGTAACTGAACCCCTAGTGAAAAATATGCTATTTTTTTGGAATACGAATCGGTGGTTGCCATACTCAGCCTAGCTTAGCGGCTCAGTGAGTTGGGAAGGCAGTGGATGTTTCTCAAATTGATAGGCTAGGATGACACTTTAAAGCAAGACAGGTTTGTATGTACAGTTTTGTAATAAAATGACCAGATGTTAACATTGTCGTCTATGGAAAATTAATGGTGGAATGCAACCAGAATATACTGTCGCAAATTTTTGACGTTATCCAATCAGACGTCGCGTTATATTTGTTAGTGCATTAGAATGCTTTGTTTAACCCCTCAATTTTTAAATATTCCATGAAAGGAGTATTTTTTCAAGCATTTTCCGAATATGGAATATTTCAATAAACATACAGTTTAATCCGCCAGTGGAATAGTTCCTCAATATAAAATATATTCCGATATTGGAATATTCAGACTACAGTCTTAAACTGGAATAGTTTACCATTTATGGCTCATTCATGGTAGAAGTTGAATAGATATTCCATTTATGGATTTTTTTTATTAGTATGAAATACTCCGAAAGCGGAGTGTCTAAAGAAATCCTAAACTGGAATATTTTAATTTCTAATGCATATACAGCAGAATTATAGACCATTAATATGAGAACTGAAACAACAACAACATATTCCATCAATGGAACATTTCGTTGATATGATATATTCCAATAAAGGAGGTGTTTTTTTTCTTCTTTAAATTACCTTATGTATGAAATAAATTATTTTTGATTTATTCCATTTATGTCATATTTTGTAAATGTAAATTGAATCAATACTGATATAATTCCATAACTTGTTGCTGTTACATGCAGGAATTTCTATGTGAACACATTTCGCATTCCGGAATATGGAATATTTCAACATTTGTGGCTCATATATAGCAGAAGAAGAAAAGCAATGTCATTTATG
Organism: Ctena decussata; assembly: GCA_963989385.1. Lineage (NCBI taxonomy): Eukaryota > Metazoa > Mollusca > Bivalvia > Lucinida > Lucinidae > Ctena > Ctena decussata. The sequence continues at coordinate 53,513,471 of OZ022501.1, read as the reverse complement.
GAATATTATTATTCTTTTAACATGAAATATTCCAAAACCAGACTGCCTCAAATATTCATAAACTGAATTTTCTGGCTCATATATAGGAGAAAAATATCTTGAAATAATAAAGAATCCGTAAATGGAAGATCGAATCATTTTTTCATTCCATTTTTGCCTTGATTCACTCCATTTATGGAAAAATATTTATGGAAATTTATCTTCCATGTTGTAAATACGGTTCTGCAAATTGTTGCTGTTATTTAGAAAATTGATGTGGAAACGTATTCCAATATAAACTCATTATTTACTCATATTGGTAAAACCCTCGCGAATTCCGTTCGCAACTTTGTCGTCAACAGTGACACCCAGTGAGACAGAGCTTAAGTCTTTCGATAATGATTTTCATATGACTGAAACACTATGGAAAGGCAGTGAAACCAAAGCACATCTCCTGAGGTATATTAAGGCAACTGATAAACGGTGCTTTGCAGCCTGTATATGTTCACTCGCGCTAATTGTATATATTGATCTGGCTGCTAAATTGACGCCAATCAGTAAAAATAATACAAAAAACTTGAGATTCTTCATAATCATCAGATTGTAGCTGTGGGCAATGAAGACAGAGATCAGAGTCTGTAGCTCCGCAGGATGATCCGAGTCTTCGGTGTTTGCACATGCAGAAAATGTCCGTAATTACTAGTATCCACATTCAAAACAAAGAAAACATATGAAACAAAATCAAATTTTATTACTTATTTTATTCCTGACTGTCATGTTTGCAAGTATGATGTGATTTGCTATATATATTTTGATTCTCTTGCACACAAGGTAATGGAATCCGCGAGTTTCAGCTATACTGACCATTTTAGCTTTCACCAAGGACCGGCAAACTACACGTATATATAAAAATCTGCATTAACCCTTGAAATTACAACAGATCTTCGCATAACTCTTCTGATGCCCTTTTTCACAATTTAGAGTTCCAAAATGCATGGCTTGTCAATGCTAAAAATGGATATATAAGAAAAGTTCAAAAAATAATTTTGGAGCAAAAATAATAATAACCAACATTAATGAAAATGTGTTTAGGACTGTAGGTACTTTATTGCATTGAGAGTAATGTCCAATCAAGCATATTTTCCAACCCTTTCACAAGTATTGGGTGAACTGGTTAAAAAGTAGCTTGCTCTCAAATGTTCAACATGTATAAGGTACATGTGAACAGATATTAGGGGGGGGGGGGGGGGAGGGGGGACCGTTTAATATATTCCAGTTTTGTTGGAATATTTTATATGTTAAGCTATTCCACTAGTTAAAGGATTTGCATATTTCTTCTATATCAGACAGGAAGTACTAAAAAGGCTCCAGTTTTGGAATATTTTCTATTTATAAGACATTCCACTAGTGGTATATTACATATTTAAATCCCATATAAGAGCAATCAATGTTAAAAATACTCCAGTTTTGGAATATTTAATACATTAAGAGATATTCCACTGGTGGAATGTTTTGCATATTTCTTCTATATAAGAGCGGGAAATATAAAAAAAGACTCCAGTTTTGGAATAAAAATAAATATTCCCCTAGTGGAATAATCCATAATTTCTCCTATATTAGAGCAAGAAATTATAAGAAAAAAAATATTCCACATATGGAGCATTTTTATTCCAGTTTTGGACTATTTTGTCACACAGTTAAAAATAATCCGCAAGAGGAATTTTTGCAGTGGGCGCAAATATTCCAAAAGTGGAAGCGTACATACCTGAAATTACATGATTTCAGACATGCCTGTTTTGTTTCAGTAATGTTAAATAAAACGACAAGAAAACTGTGTTTAGAAGGGTTTCCTTTAATGAAATAAGACAGTTAACAGAGCTTTAGAAAGCACTTGATAATAGGGTGGTGCACTAATAAGTGGTACAACACTGCTGAACAGATGTGTACTGTTCAATGCCTGCTCAGGTATCCCACCCACTCAACTTAGCAATGAGAGAGACGCTAACTAAAAAATTCAACGGATCAAAATAAATTGTGTACCAAATAATTTCCTGTGTTCTAACTAAGAAAATGAATACCCACAACATATGTTTATTTTGTCTATGATCGGAGATATGGGCACTTTTTTTGTTGAGATCACTGGTAAAATGTCCAAAAACGGCAAGTATTTTTTTTTAAAAAAAGTATAAAATTAAGTGTCAGCCCAATTAAGTGCACAGCTGAATTTTTCACATAGTGTTGACAATATCAAAATGCATCACTATGCAAAAAACAAGCTGAGCCCTTGATTGGGCTGACATACTTTATAGCCCAAATGCAGGCAAAAAAAAAATGGTCAAAAATGCCGAAATTCAGCTGAGGAGGGTGCACCTATAGACGCGCGGAAATCATAAAAGTCGCAAGAATGTAGAAAATTTGAATAATAATAAATAGTAAAGGTTTCATCACTCATATATCATTAACAGAGGTTAAAAGATACAATTCTGAAAATTCATAAATATGGGGGCCAAATATGGCCCAAATCATACCAGGCCCTTTATTATTATTATTATTATTATTATTATTATTATCATTATTAATTTAATATTTATTTATTTTGATCTGCACTCTAGACATTTGACTGTTCTCGATTGTTTTAGCTGGCGTGCATTCAGTTTTATTTCTTGGCATTCTGGATGAAACCAGAGCTGACAGCTTGTGTACAGGAACATTAATTCGTTCTCTGGCATCCGGCGAGTGCAGATAATGAGGATGCTATGAGCTTTGACACATAGATTTTTCCTAGATTCTGGCTTGCATGGAAATTCTGTGAACTTACCCTTATCAATGCATTTCATAAGATGCGACCTCATTTTTGCGTTGTCATAAGGCAAATAAACAGATTCCTTGCCGAATGCCAGAAAAACAGCAAATGCTATTGCATAAACTCCACAGTCATTGGTATTTGGTTGAATGTCATTATTCATTATCTTTATCGTGACTGAACTATCAGGAGAACGAAGAAAAGTACAAACGCTTTTCCCTATACTAGTGGACACCCCCATTGCCAACCCACTGTTATATAACCTAACAGTCCCGGAAAAAAGGGTAACTGGATTTACCGAAATGTACCGAAATACCGAAACGAACTGGAAATACCGAAATGAACAATTAAAATATACAGGGAAATGATTGTTTCGGTAACTGATTTATTGCACAGATGTGGAAAATGTGTTAAATTTGTTTTTACAAGTATATCATATAAGTTTAAGAGACAAAGAAAGCTCTTTTTTATACTTTAGAAAGTCTCATCTTAATGTGCATATCATACATGTATATAACACATTTGTAAATATCCACGTAAACCTAGCCATTCCGAAGACAATGATTAGAAACTATATCAATGAATACCTTCATTCTACAATATTATAACACCCTTTGCTATTTATGTACAAACAATTACAAAACGTCATATAACTCCTATATATTTAATTGGTCGTTTCGGTATTTCGAGTTTATTTTGGTATTGCGGTAAATACAGTCACCGCGGAAACAGGACTCTCGAAAGTAGCGATAGTAACCTAATGTAGACCACCATCCTTTGGATGCATATTAAAGTGATTGTTCACCACCCTAACTGATTCTCTATATCAAAAATCAATATGTCAGTATGCACTAATTTAATTTCTATAGCTCATTTCTCCATCTGTTAAGGTAATTAAAGTCATGTTTATTGCTCTTATCTTGAACATCAGACAGCAGACATGTTTTCCATCAATGTCAGTCTAACAGCTTGAAACGGCTGGATTCCAAGCGTTTGTTTACCTAAGCTTTATCGCATAGGCATCACTTTTACAGAAGTTTGCCGTGATTCCATATAGTAAGATAGCAATTATTATTGAATTTTAATAATGTCTTCGGATGAGATTGAGGAGGAAGACAGTGAACAGTTGGGATTAAAGGGATACCAGTGGGAACCAGAATATACTGAAGAAGAGCTGGCAGAGGGACATTCCAACTCAGATGACATTAATGTGGGGCACTCCAGAAGTACTAGTCTTGCATGGGGCAAGTGCACCTTTTGCACATCTATGCCCACCCTTCGTGAAAGCATGTGCTGTCAGGAATTTGAACATAACACGGGGGAATATTTGCCGGATACCACATCATGCATAACATGCCATGAAGACTTTGGTTTAATTTGCTTAAACCCAGTTGTCCTGGAGACAGCATATGTCACCTTTCTACGCTACAAAAGACAAACAGGAAGAGCTCCTGAGTGTCTCTCTTCAAAGTATGTATAGTCAGTTATCATTACCATTATTCACGTTTTACACATTATGTACTCTCTTCATTATTATTATCATTTTTTTTATTATTATTACTATTTTATTGTATTATTATTATTTGAATGTGAAATTAAAGTATATGGTATGTAGCATTTTTTTGTTCTCATCATATATACAACAAGTAAATAAACAATAAATCATTACACATTTTTAATTCAGCCAAAACACCTGCTCCCCATCCCCATATCCTCACTTACTCTACAACCCCACCCCCCCCCTCTCCAACCCCCCCCCCCCCCCCAAAAAAAAAAAAAAAAAAAAATAGCACTGACTTTTGTATGAGGAATTCCCTTTTATTAAACAACAATAGCTGTACTGTAAAAATTCTAAATATTGGGGCACCTAAAATATTTACCGTATTTTTTCTTATAATGGAACAGTTTGGTTTTACAATACAGAAATGCATCTAAAAGATGCAGATGGGATGGCTGATGGCAAACAGTGTAGACCCCAAGCAGTCTGCTCCTTAAGAAGCAGCTCCTGAGCTGGGTCTGCTCTGTTTGCTGAGACCTATCAGTCCCAATATTCAGAATTTTTGTGGTAGATCTAATCTTTCAATTTCAGGCAAAGTCGTCTGATGGCATATAGGCAGTTCATCAACTGGGTACGCAGAGGTCAACTTCTAAGGAAGAAATTTAGAGTAACCGTACCAGCCTGTGTTGTTGTAAAGATTCGTAACACATTTCCTGAGCCATCTGGCACATACGAGGGATACCACAGTGCTTCCAGTTCTGATTCAGACATTGACTAGGCTGCTATATTAATGATCAGGATTTATCCAGGTGTCATACACTGATAAGGTTTTATGTACCAGAGTAATCACATTTCCATTTATTAGTCCAGTATTTACATGATCATAAATCCCAGAAGTATAATAAATACATAAAAGTCCTTCAGATCTGTGTTTTCACTTATCTCTTATCCAATAGCCAATTACACTGGCATTTTACTAATCACATAAATGATAACTGTTGCATTCTGAAACAATAAATGTGTGTAGGTACACTTTCAGGCGAAGCAACTCAGGCATTTCCATTGCTGTCTCCCTTTCCAATGGAATTAAACTTTCAAAGGAAAGAATTTGTTCCCCATGGAGCAAATTCTTTCCTTCAAGAGTAGCCCCCATTTTGGGAAGGTCTTTGTCATCCTGGGAAGCAAACAGTAAGCTACAAATGTTATCGCCTTTTGTAAAAAGTGGCAGGAAGTCATGAAGCTGTACACATTCACCTCACACAACTTTATAACGGGAGACATATCCCTCCATTAGACTAGATTTGGAAGGTGCTGCAACTGGAGCAATGTTTTTGGGAAGTGATTTTGATTTTTGCTGATGAGGCACTTCCTTTGTTTCGGCGGACATTTTTCTGTCAACCACACAAATCATAAGTTCTTGTCTAAAGTCATACGATTTCACCCGATACAACCTTCTAACACTCCATCTACCAGTAGCCTTGGGAAACATGACAGTGAACCACTGATGGCCATGAGCGTCAAGGGCAACTTCACGTTTTAAGTTGAAGTTGTGGTCAAGGACAGCAAGTTGGGTTCGGGCAACCATCTGTGCGTATCTGAAAGCCTGGCGCTTCGGAACATACTTCAGCTTCATCGAATGATAGGTCTCTAAGTCCCCTGTGTGGCAAAATAAATTAAGCTGTCTAATGTCTTTCAGAAGCCTTTTGTTACAGACAATAGCTGTCAGAGCCTTCAATGCTTTGCTGTCCTTTTTCAGCCATTTTTTTCTTTCTAACGTCCTCAGGAGCAAGGGGTTCATGTGCACAGCTCTTGAATTTCTCTCCATCGAAGACATGTTCATTTTGAATGTGCCATACTATAGAAGTCCACATTTCCACCAATAAGTCTGCATCCCCTCCACACTGACTGGCACAAAACCATAGATGGTTTGCTATACTCTTGACCCAGGGCATTAGTTCAATATTTTCTTTTTTATTTGCCACAGACATAAGTTTCTTACGAACATTTTAGCCATGTTTCTTACGAACATTTTTAGCCAAGTGCCAAACGTCAAATTGATGATTTATATGAGGATACTCATCTTTTACACATTTCCTAATTTGTACATGGCGGTCTGTTGCGATTGTTTCTATCTCAATGCCTTCTCTTTTCAAGTCTTCCATGGTTCTCTTAAAACCGATTAATTCCATTTTTGATGAAGAATTTTCAGCCTCCGTAACTTGCACAACATTGAATCCTATGATTGCAGAAGTCTGTGCTTCCATGATTGTGTATGTGCAGTATTTTGCGTTATATCCTGGTGAGTCGCATCTTCCATCACCAGAAACAATAAGTTTGTAGCTTCTCAGAGATCCTGTGATTATGTCCTTCTGTTCCGACCATAGCCTGTGTATTGAAGGAATGACATAGTCACTTTCTACTTTGTGAAAAGTTGTTCGACCAACGAATGAAAGCTTAAATGTATCACTAAAGCTTTCCATTTTCGTGAACGTATTTCCCGAAAAGGTAATTGCTGCTGTCACAAGAATATTTCCAGCTGGCTGCTGCCCAAACATTGGTTGAGATTTCCATTTGAATTCATGTCCTTGCATGCATGTGAATGTAACTGTCAGGCATGTACCATCAGTATGAGAATGAACATCATCAATATCCACTGCACTATCACAAGTGCTGCAGTGTACCAAGGCAAATATTTTTTTCAAGCAGCTAGCAAAGACAATGTATTTGGTATCCTGTACAGCTTGCCTGTCCTCCTGCCTTGGGGGCTGGGCTACTTCGGGTGAATAATCTAACATAGGCGACGGCTCGTAGGTCGGGTCATCTTTATGTTCCTTAGTTGGTGTCTTGAAACTAATTTGATCAAGGTCATCATCGGATGAATACATCTGTTCACTGTCAGTAGCATCATTTTTGATTTTCTTAACGTTAGACGTGTCCTTTCTTGAAGTGCCGAGATCTACTTTGTTGCACGTTTTATTATTACTATATATAAATGATCTGACATAACAATACTGGGATGTTCACGTGCATAGCAATTTGAACATGAAATCATACTGGAGTGATCAGTTTGTATATTCACAGGAATCAGCTGACACTTGAATGCCAATGTCTTTAGTTTTACACAAGGGTTCTTCCTCTGTACTTTTCTGCTTTTTGCCTTTACTTTGTTTGTTTTCAGTTTTTCTCTTACATGATATTCTTTCCTCGTCCGTGCTATTTGATGGGACCACTGATGGGATCTCTGAGGTCAACCCACCCGCTCTTGTATTGTGGCCATCAGTTTCACTCAATGTCTTTGAGATTGTCTCTTCTCTGTTTTTCTTTTCAATTCTTTTTTCGCTGAAGTCTCGCCTTTTATTCGGTTTTGAATCTGCAAAAATGGTTGGTACTGCATCAGGCTTAAGCTGTTTATATTTTGGTGTGTAACCCATGATCTCTGCCTGAAAAATATTGTCAGCGAAAAAAATAAATAAATAACTTCAATAAATACATGGAGGTTACCGAGTTAATATATAACATTATTTGATGAAAAGAGGCAGGGGTGTTTATTAGAGCAGGTACGTTTATTAGGATCAGTATGGTAAACTATAATATCTGATGACTTTATGCCTGAAATTTTGCAATTTTGGCAAGCCAATATGACATTGTGTTAGATGAAGAGAGAGGGCTTTTATTAGGGTAGGGGCGTTAATAGGAATAATACGGTATATAATTTTCTATGGCTTAGACTCCCTGAAATAATATTGAGAGAGAGAGAGAGAGAGAGAGAGAGAGAGATATGCAATGACTTACCTTTATATCCCTTCTGAAGCATTCTTTTTCAAAATGTTTCTCACACACAATGTTTTGCTTGGAATATTCGTAGGTTTTTATGTCCAGATCTTTTATGCCGAGATTGTGAATCCATTGTTCACACAATTGTCTGTCTTTCTTCGGATCAGGTATCGCAAATGCACTTATTCCTTGTCCACGTTTCACAGTGCAAAACTTGGCTTTGCACTGAGGCATTATTTCTCTAGAAAAGTTACTGCAGAGCACTGTAGTTAATTTTACCTTGCTGTGTGTGTAGTGATTCCAGAGTAAACTATCTCAGATCATTCCACTGATAAATGGCTGAACTCCAGTGGCAGGTGATTGTAATCAAATTACACACTAATTGATCATGTTTTCACTTAAAAGATAGGGGCATTATTCTCATGGTGTTTTAACCGGTATAATAACAGCTTTAATAAAAGAGGTGAACAATCACTTTAAGGATCTGGATGAATTAGTCTGTAACAGGTCTGAAGCCTGGCAGCAAGACTTCAGACCGTCTATCATTGGAAATTGCTTATGTAGCATTTACTGCGCACAGTCTATGACACTATCATCTAGCCAGCCATTGTCGATCTCCCCTTTAATTCTCCTTGGTGGGACGTTCACCGGCTCTTGCTTTTTCCCTGATGTAATGGACTTGGCGAATGTTTGACGGATGTTTGTTTTTTGTTTTACTTTATACTCCGATTCGATCATATCTGATCATTACATCAGAGGACCGTTCTGTGGTAGAAGAAAGCCAGAAGTAGTTCTCAGCTGTATAGGGAACAGCCAACCATTCATACTTGCCAGCGCGGGGTCAACTGGTGACCTTCTTTTGCTTCAGATTTCCAGTGGGGTCGTTTGGCTGGACAGGGATCTCCACCTGTCAGACGGCCCGTTGTATCTGTTGAGTCCTCGTCTTTGCTTCTTCATGGTGTTGAAATTTGATTTATGTGTTTACCGTGATGATTCATTGACGAGTTAGAGGGTTATCATGCGAACCGAACTACCAACTAAATGTTTTGTACCACTTCAGAAACTGAGGGTGAGGTTGGGCCTGTAAAATCGATTTAAGCCCCTCAGTAATTCATTACTGACCGTTCCAAGGCGGTAGTTCTGTTGTGGTTCTCTGTTGCCTGTTTTTGGTGTCAGAGTTTCTGTGATGTTTTACCTTATGTATGTTCTTATTATTTTTGGTTCGGTTTGGGTTGCTGAGTGGCCACCTTTTGGGAACAAGCTGCTCACTCGGTTGGCCATATGTTCTCTGTATCTTGATTATTTGTAATCTTAGTTGTTTCCAACTATGGTTTAAGGGCTGGATTTGGATTTTGATTGTTTCAGTTCCTGGTCTTTGCATACTTTTTACTTTTGAACCTACGCGGGAGAGGTATGTAGCCAGTTTTCGGTTGAAAGGTAAACCTCGCTACCGACTGAGCTATCGGGGCGCCTATTTCTTGGCTTATCGGTGACGGTTTGGCCTGTCACCCTTTGTATGTTTTGTGCTCGGGGTTTTCGGTGTTCCCTTTTACAGATTATTCTAATCTTTTAGAAACGGAAGGTTTAGGTCTAGTTGAAATCCTGCTTTGTTTAAGACAATTTCTATGTGGCCTGGGAATTGAAAGCGTTTTGTTTTGGGGTTGATTTGGGATAATTCGATGGACGGGCACAGACGTCACTGTAGGTCGGTTATCCCTTGAAGGAGGTCTCGCAATACAAGATAAGACACGGCGATTAGACGAATAGATTCCTAAGTTTGTAAACAAAATACAACCCGAGAAATTATCCATAAATGATATTTTCTTCATCAGAAATGAAGTTGAATTGCTATTATAGACGCCAAAAACCGTGCATTAGAATTAGTTCTATAGTTTGAATTACCTTACATGCTTTTATGAGGTATATATTTTGGTATTAAACAATTGTAATGAGTTTTCGCGATCGTTTCGTGATCTTTCTATCCAACAGTCAGATTGTTTTGCTGGTGATACGTCTAAGGACAGACAGTCACCTTACACCTTCGTGGAAAAACTAGGCAAACACAAGAGTCAAGTAGAAAATGTAGGTGTCCTTAGTCATTTCTCAGTGGAACGCATTGCCAGTACCAATTCATTCTTCCCCAGGACAATCGCATCTTGGAATGGCCTTACAACTGAAGCTGTCTCTTCGGAGACAGTTGATGGGTTTAAGGCCAAAATACAATACCCTAGGGTAGAGCAGGGGTTAGGCATGGAGTGCCTGCCTCTGATAGTAATAACAGACCATTTTCAGAAATCCAATATTTCTAATAAAAAAAAAGTACATAGTCTTAAAGTGTGAGTCTGCAGAAAGACAATGCCACTTGAATTATCAAAATCCGTTCACAAATAAGAAAGTTATGCTGCTTTGAACATAAGTACCCATCAGAAATCTGTCTGTCAAAATCGATCAATTTGTTTACCTGGATTGTGTATTGACGCAATACACATCACTGCGCATCGGACATTTTTCCGATACTGGCAATGTTAATTATGCGTGATCATGCGTTATAGTAGCGTTAAATATCAGGGCTCTCGATCACCGAAATTTGGGGCCGAATTTCGGCCCCATTCCCAATGCCAAAAAGTATGTTTTTTTCCCAATCCCAGATGAAAAATTCCCAATCCGGCTAAGCCTGTTTGGTCCAAGAATACTGCAGTTGCATCAATGCAAAATGTATTTAAAACCACATAAAACTAAAAATGTTAACATAATTTATAACTTTAAAAATCGGGAAGCGATTACATTTTCAATCACAATCTTCATGTTTTGTTACTGGAAAGTGGTACCGGGTTTTATCATGTAGTCATGTACTGTTAGAGTTACTTCCCTTCCATATTTTCTTTGCTTCGAGGGCCAATATTGTTGTGGTGAACAATATTTAGACTTATTCTTTAATTTAAAGCTTTCCAATGCTAAAATTTGATCGGAGTTTTCATCTATGGTTGATGATTCTGCTGTTTTTGCGTTTCGTACCTGAATCGATTTTCACAGACATTTTCAGCCATATCCAAAATCATAAACAGGATTACCTGGACATTCAAGAGTTAGTATAGTGATAGTGACATACTGTGGATGTTTTGTACTTGCGGGAATGAAAGTTTTGTCATGTTCTGCATTGTGACAGTCCACTTTCTCTCAACTTAACATTATGCTTAGTTCACAGATGCTTCAACCGTTGTTATATTGAAACACCTTTTTAGCTCACCTGAGCCAGAGGCTCCGGGGGAGCTTATAGTATGGTCAGGCTCCGTCGTCCGTCGCCGTCCGTCCGTCCTCCGTCCGTCAACATTTTCAAACAACTTCTCCTCTGAAACCACTGGGCCAATTGTAACCAAATTTCATATGTAGCCTCCTGGGACCTTAGGAACGAAAAATTGTTCAAACGGTCCTGGTCACATGACCAACATGGCCGCCATGCCCATATATGGTAAAAACCGAAAAAAATCTTCTTCTCCAGAACCAGTAGGTCGATGGCCTTGAAACTTGGTATGTAGCATCAGGTATGCGAGTACTACCAAGATTGTTCAAATTATGACCTTAGGTTGACCTTGACCTTTTGTACCGTAAGGTCAAATTTTCTTCCTTGTGCTTTTCTATGGTAAAATGCTAGAACATAAGATATCTTGGAAACTGTTGAAAATTTTGGGCTAATATTTGGTATCTATAGTCATCTTAATTAGTACATGAAGATTTATGAGTACAAGAGGTCAAGGTCATTCTTTGACCTTTGACCCAGAACTCTCATATTTTGACAATTCCAAACAATCTCCTCAAAAGTCCTTGGGCCAATTGAAACCAAATTTCATATAGAGCCTCCAGGAGTTGAGGGAACAAAAACTTATTCATGCGGTCCAGGTCACATGACCAATATGGCTGCCACGCCCATATATGGTAAAAACCTTTGAAAATCTTCTTCTCCAGAACCAATTGACCGATGGCCTTGAAACTTGGTATGTAGCTTTGGGTACTCAAGTACTATCAAGGTTGTTCAAATTATGACCTTTGGTTGACCTTGATCTGTTTTACGGCAAGGTCAAATGTGGGAGAATGCTAGAACATAAGATTTCATGGAAAGTCCTGAAGATTTATGCCTAAAAATTGGTATATACAGTTATCTTTATGAGTACATGAAGATTTGTGAGTACAAGAGGTCAAGGTCATTCTTTGACCTTTGACCCAGAACTCTCATATTTTGACAATATCAAACAATCTCCTCAAAAACAACTGGGCCAATTGTAACAAATTCCATATAGAGCCTCCAGGGGTTGAGGGAATGAAAATTAGTTCAACCGGTCCAGGTCACATGACCAACATGGCCGCCAGGCCCATATATGGTAAAAACCTTTAAAAATCTTTTTCTCCAGAACCAATTGACCGATGGCCTTGAAGCTTGGTATGTAGCATTGGGATCTCCAGTACTATCAAGATTGTTCAAAATGATGACCTTGGGTTGACCATGACTATTTTATGGCAAGGTCAAATGTGGGAAAATGCTAGAACATAAGATTTCATGGAAAGTTTTGAAGATTTATACCTAAAAATTGATATCTACAGTCATCTTAATGAGTACATGAAGATTTATGAGTACAAGAGATCAAGGTCATTCTTTGACTTTTGACCCAGAACTCTGTCATTTTGACAATATCAAACCATCTCCTCAAACGCCCCTGGGCCAGTTTTGAAACCAAACTTCATATAGAGCCTCCAGGGGGTTGAGGGAAAGAAATTTTTTTCAAATGTCCAGGTCACATGACCAACATGTCCTCCATGCCCATATATGGTTAAAACCTTTAAAAATCTTTTTCACCAGAACCAGTTGACCGATGGCCATAGAGTAACTTACCTTAGAGTACTGAGGCTGAATGGACTCGGGTGAGCTACAGGACCAATGGTCCTCTTGTTTCTAGGTCCTAGTCTTGTCTCCATTTTGAGAGTGGCAAGATAGGGAAGTTGCCAGTTCAAAGGAAAGAAAGAAAAACTCTACACATACAAATAGTTTTGTTATTATCTAATATCCCAACTATTTGATAAAGTTTATTATGATTCACTATCTGTTTGATTTATGTCTGCTTATTGACTGGATTTCTCTGAAAGTATAACAATACCATATGTAAGTTGTGTTGGTCTGACAATGAAAACTTCACACATAAAACAATGAAAATTTTCCCAATTTTAGACAAAATGACGCTATTTTTCCCAATTCTAAAGGCCCCGGCCCCAGTCCCAAAAAGGGGTGTGAGAGCCCTGAATATAGCAGCAGCGCAAAAAAACGCATATATTTAGATTACTAAAATTACACTATATTTGTTGGGGAAGCCCTGGCGAACATTTTGCCGTAGGTCCTATGAGGTCCGGACAGAAAATAACGGAGATACACGGCTTAGAAGTTGACCAATCTTCAAGCACGATTTTCGGTCACATGGTGGCTGGAAATGTCCGATTTTTTTTCATGATATCATTTCTATATTTATCCTCATTAATGCAAGATAAATTTATTTCTTGTGAGACTATTGGTTGATTTTTTATATATTTTTAAAAAGGGCATCTGTTCGAGGTTGGCGACCGCCATTAGTCACATTTTCTGAAAATTGATCAATGTCGGCTCAACTGAAGTCGCGATAGCCCAATAAGTATATTACCTAATTCAATAAATTATACACCATCGGAAAGCTTATTCTTTTTAGATTTTATTTATATATAGCATACCCTTATTTTCTTAAATAATTATGATAAAATTGTGGCTTGAATTGGACTGGGTTATAATGTTGACAGATAGGACAGCCATTATTGATCGATACCGTTGTCATTACTACCTCTGAGGACTTCTTGTAAATAGTTATAATCTGCTGGTAGCTTTGTCACAAATTCCTTTAGGCCTAAATTAAGAATATGTTTGTTTCCCCTGACCCGACCGAGCCAAGAAAATAGCGCCCTCCCTAATAACTCTAACTAGTTAAACAAACATTTCCAAATGATAAACTCAATATACTATTTACAAATTGAATAAAAGGGGGATCTTCTGGGCAGTGAGTACAGTAAAAGACTTTATTATATACCTTTCAATGATACACCCTTTGAACTGCCTGTTTTCTGGCCATCTGATAAAGAAAGCAGTATCAAACTGACGTATGCTGAATCACTATCGCTTAAAACAAGGATATGTCTGAGTTCCAGCTTCAGGCGGGTCAATTTTTAACATGCTTCATAAACGAGAGCCAGAGAAACAGGACTAGTGACATGTCAAAAGGCGCGCATTGGTAGCTCAGTCAGTAGCGTTTGTCTCACAACTAGCTACATACCTCTGCCATGCAGGTTCGAATCTGGGTTGATGCATTAGCGCTGGCAAGTATGAATGGTTGGCTGTTCCCTCAGGTTTATAATAAACAAATTACTATGATAGTAACTTGATCTGGAGTACTGTATCACGTCTCTTCGATGAGCTCATACCATCGGATCTTCGCGTCTCGGGTGATCTGATGGTATGAGCTCATCCATGAGACATAATTCAGTACTCCAGATCAAGTTACTATCATAATAATGTGTATGTCTCTCCTGAACTCTCACTGGGTTGCAGTATATTAGATAGAAGCAGTATTTATATTCTGAGTTTGCGTACTGTACCCACTTTGAAAATTTTATGCTGAATGGATTGGGGTGTATTTCACAGTGGGGAATCACATGATATTTTGTTCCTGTATTCAGACAGAACGGGTTAGAAAATTGATCATTATTATTTCTTTAATATTCAATGAACTTTCATGCGGTAAAGTGCAGATACCTCTTTGCTTCTGCAGCAAGCCATTAAATAAGAGCTGTTTCATGCACACTGTTTTTTTTTCCACACAACCTTGAACAAAGTATGAAAGTCTTTGCTAGAGCCAACTGTTATGTAGAAAAATATAGCGCATAGCTTAAAATACTTAACTAGTTTGTTGCTACGATTAAAGACAACGTACCTGCACTTTACTGCTTGAAAAGTTATTGAGTAAGGAGGGATGGTGGTCGGGCGATGGCGCTGGTTATCACTTCCAGTGCCGGGGCGTCCTACTAATTTGGATAAAATTAGGGTAAGGGCCCAGTGTGCTTGCAGTAGTGATGGGACATCGGCTGGAAATCATAATCGATCATCGGTTGGAATCGGTTGCTGCTGTCGATGCGATTCTTCCGATTATTAATCGGTTCTTGATAAGTTAGCTTTTCCATGCATGTTTCACTGTTAATCCTTGTAAAATCCATGTATTATAGACTAAAATAGCTGCTTCTGTAGTGTAGTAGCTTTTGTAGTTTTGCAAAGTTCTGCTTTCTATATGCACCTTTTGGTTCTTAACCACCTCTGCTTTGTGCTAGTTGGCGTAGTAACACATATGTATGGTGAATGATGTGATGCATTAACCAGGCTCTGATAGCATCAATAAATTTTTTGGACAGGTCTAGCCAAACAGTGTAGAATGTAGACCCTGATCACTGAGATCACACTGCTCTTTTAGGGTCCACACTGTTTGCCATTCCAAAATTCCACCCCACACATACAAAAAAAAAATAAGTCCACACCTAAAAAGATTCAAGCAGAGGTTCCCCTTAGGCACTGGCTACATTAGTTAACCCCCCACCCATATTAACCAAGGCCTCAGAAAGACGAGGTAAAAAAATATGAAGAGTGGGTGGGGTGCCAGAATTATTATGTAAACAAATATTCAGAGCAAGAACTATTCATTCACATTGTTTATCATGGCATGGAATTATTCTCAGATCGAATGTAGTGGTCATGAATTGGTTGTAAGATAAAGAGACGCCGTCACTTTTTACTGAAAACCAGTACTTGTTTTGACGAAAGATTCTTACCCTACAAACCCCTTTACTCATATCGAGATTGACTCTTGTTGGTGGCAGATCGTCAATTCTTTTTGTAAAATCCGAAGTATTTCCACACGTTGGATTTTCTTTTAGTGCCGGGATGATTGCGACCGTGTCATTATAACTGAAATTGTTGTCATTGGAAGCCATATTGGAGACACAGGCACGCTCTATTGATAAAACAAGAGCGGAGGTGTGCGCCGCACCGCGTATAAAACTCGGTACCGGAATACTGGGTGGTGCAGAGATGGCTCGCATACCGCTCCTCCATTGCATGCCGATGATCGATTTTGACAAAGTTCAATCGATTGTCGGGATCGGGAGCTTCCAGCACGCCGCTAATCGATACCACCTGATCATCGGTACACCACTAGCTTGCAGTAGGTGCGGGTGGGGGTTGTTTGGAAGTTTTATCTCTCATCCTCTTTTCTGTCTCCCTCTCTCTGGGAGACGGCCTGATATAGGCTGAAATACTGTCTCAATGGGCTGTTAAACCCAAAACTACCAACCAACCAACCAATGAGTATTAAGGAAATAATGAACCATTTTCTTACTAATTCTGTCTGAATACAGGTACAAAATAATTGAAGTGTCAGGTGATTCTCCACCTTGTATTTGGGGCAGACACAACATTTGTCAGTTTCATCAAAATGACATTTATTGCTATAAAAATCTTTATGTGGTTATTATTATACAATTGTAAATACAATCATATAAATATTTTTTTTTTTTTTATATATAGAAATCAGAGACAGATGTAGAGACAGAATGTCCTTTTCTCAAGACTCAGATGGTAAAGGTATGTATCTCCAAGCCAAAAATAATCAGCAATCAATTGTGGGTAAAAATGGTAAAAACTTCTTTTTTTTTCACTGTGACACAATTCACATATTTCAGGACAGTTATTATTGAGTCAGAACTATATGAGCCGCGACACGAGAAAACGAACAATGTGGTAAGGCGCCCAGCGCATACTCAGATAAGCCTGGGCATCTGCCCATTCTGTTCAGACTCTTCGCTAAGCACTTAAAGGGTAGCTAAGGGTCTAAGCTCGCTCCATGCAGACAGCGAAGACTGATCAGACTGGGCGGATGCCCAGGCTGATCTGTGTCTGTGCTGGGCACCTTACCACATTGTTGGTTTTCTCGTGTCGCGGCTCATATGTTTTGCTTATAAGACAAGAGATTTTCCCATTCAAAACAATCCAGAAGATCTAGATTCATCTTATAGGATGGATCTAGATTTTTGGAATCGTTTTAGAAGGGAGAAAGCTATCTCAAAGCTGAATTTCATGACTTTTAAGTACTTGGGGTCATTCTAGAGATACCATATTAATCCCAATAAACGCGTCTGCTCTAATTGACACCCCCTGTCTCTTTTTCAGAAATAATGTTATATATTGACTCGCTGACTTCTGTGTTTTTCATCAGTTTAACAAAGGGGAACACCGTAAATTCATGTTTCCTTCTCTGAAAGACCCAGCTCTTCCTTGAGGAGCAAATTCTTTCTTGGAAGAGGTTACCCTTTTGAGAAGGGAGGCAAAGAAAAGGAAAAAATAGTAGAATTGTTTAATCTGAAAGTGTATCCATTCACCTTAATAGTGTTTATTAGAAATATGTTGGCTGTGGCTGATTTACTACTCTTTAGGCCCTAAATAATGCCCCCTTTCGTAAAATGAAATGCCCCCGGGGCATTTAATAGGATTAATATGGTAGATAATCACTGTTTCATAGCTGAATAAATGTGGTACATGTGTATTTCAAAAGAAGTCTTGACAGAAACACTTGTTCAGGGGCAAGTCAAATGAGATAGTGTCTATCTTAGAGCCGCTACATGACAAAACAAAGTGGCATGTGTGCCCAGCAAAGGCTTAGATCAGCCTGGGCGTACGCCCAGTCTGATCAGAGTCTTTGCTATCCACATGGAGGTAGCTTAGATCCTTAGCTACCCTTTCAGCAAAGACTCTGTTCAGACTGGGCGGTTGCCCAGGCTGATCTGAGTCTTCATGTGGCGCACATGCCACTTTGTCAGTTTTGTCGTCTCTGATATTCATTATTGAGGTGAATGGATACACTTCTGCTGATTGGTCATGGATTCCTT
Source organism: Ctena decussata (assembly GCA_963989385.1). Taxonomy (NCBI): domain Eukaryota; kingdom Metazoa; phylum Mollusca; class Bivalvia; order Lucinida; family Lucinidae; genus Ctena; species Ctena decussata. Next base: position 53,495,421 of record OZ022501.1, on the reverse strand, counting down.
CAGCCTAATTGTAAAAGTAAGATATTAAAGTGTGCTTATATTTTTTCTTGAAAAAATTGCAGTGCAAAACCTTATTATATTTTTGTGCGGTAGGGAGAGGGGAGAGGGAAGGGCAATACACTTCTGGAGAAATCTGTAGTCAAGCAAGGATTCATTTTGTCTTAAGTGTAAAAATAAAATCAAGTGTGCTAATATTTTAGGTTATGGTTTGGATGAGACTCGGCTAGTCCAACACAACTGAAGTCAGAATTGTATAATGTCTTGCTAGGTAACACTGATGTTAGTTTTGATCAACCAGGGCCCGGTTGTTCAAAACTAATGAGGTCGTTAGTTAACATTTTTTTAAAATTTCAACAATTTATATTTTAAATACACTGATATTTTTTTGTTGAAAAAGTGTGAGAAGGTTTTGCATTGCAAAAGCTTCTCACATTTTTTCAACAAAAAATACCAGTGTGTTTGGTTATGAAGTCATAAGGCACTTAACGAGTTGACCTCTTAACGAGCTTGTTAGGCTAACAATGCTTTGTACAACTGGGCCCAGGCCTTGAACTTAACTATGTTTGTTTTCAGTTTGGGCAAAGGGGGATGTATGCCTGTCTCCTTATTCTGAGGATAACAAGCTATACAAGGCAGTGATAGAAAAAATCCATAGATCACCAACAGGTAAGAGGAACTTCAGATAAGGAGGTTATTTCATATACAGTAAAAATGAAAAAAAAATGGGACACGTAAAATTATTAATGGAATTCTCAAAACAAAAGATGGAACAGTTTGGTTTAATGATGCAGTAATGCATCTAAGATGTGGATGGAATGGCAAATAGTGTAGACCCAGATAAGACTGCTCCTCATGGGTCACTTTGTGGCCTCAGAAGGCTTGCTGAATGATGCTGGATAGTGATCCTGAGGGATAGATTTATCTAGCTGTACCTTACTCTCATGATAGACTCTTTTTCATGCAAACCATTTGATATACAGCAATGATTTTATAGAGATTCATAAATGCATATTTTTGATGTTTCAAAGAGTTTCATTTAATTTTTATGCCCCCCTCCCCAAACTTCTAAGAAACTGAGGGGGCATATTAGGTTTGCCTTGTCCATTCATTGTCCATTTGTCCATATATTTTTTTCACAGTTTCCAAATAAAACTATTTTCATTTCTGGCTCTTTAAAGATATACACCCTTAAAACTTTACATAAATTTCAGAGTTTGTATTAAAAAATTATATCTGATGAATCATAATGATAGATAATAAATGTACTGTAATCTGCTTCATTTTCAATTTGTTATGCTCACTGTAAATAGGAGAATTTAATGGCTGACCACCATTCCCACCAAAGACAAAGACAGGATACGCCCAGCAATTAAAATTATGTCATGAATAATTTTTAATCCTTTCTATAATCAACCTTGGACAAGTATTGGCTGAAAAGACATGCACAGATCAGAGATTAGTGCTGTTGTTATATTACTGACACCACTAAGTCATAAAATTTAAAACGTGTCAGTAGAAATCAGTGACAAAATATTGGTGAATGTTCAAGAAGACTGTAATGTTTAATGGTCTTTGTGATTATTTTATAATGAAATATGTGGGAGTATAGTTGTGTGTGTGTGTGTGTGTGTGTGTGTGTATGTGTGTGCTTCTTACTGGTATCATAATGGTATGTTTATTATAGCATTGTTAGTAGATGGCTCTTTCAAAAACATTTCCAAATCCAGGTCATGTGACAGCCACTGTCAAATTCCATGGTTACGGTGATGAAGAGGAAGTGAGTGTTGCCAAGCTACAGGAGGTCAAGGTGAAGGACAATGAAGTTAGAAGTGAGTTTTCTTAAAACTGTTGGTTTTGGAATTGGCTCAATACTTGAGGTGTATGCGTACTCTTTAATGTTTTTTTTACCATTTTTATACCCCGCCACACGTTAGTGGCGGGGTATTACGTTTTCACGTTGGCTGTCCGTGTGTCTATCTGTCTATCCGTAGTACGTATGTCCTTTCGTCCATCTGTCTGCACGTGGTTTCCGTTCGATAACTTAAGTATTTATGAACAGATTTCCTTCAACTTTTGCATATGCATTTGTATCAAGAATGTCTCACTTGGGATAGTTAATGGGCAAATTTCGTTAATTTCTGACAGTTATGGCACTTGTCAATGTACAAAAAGTGGTTTCTGGCCTCTAGTTCCTTTACTACATGGAGTATCATGATGAAACTTCACAAACATGATCAAAGTAACAAAAGCTTTGTATGATAACAGACATTTTATCTTGGGGAGTTATCTGCCACTGCCCTGGAGCTACATACATGTGTAAAATCATGAAAAATTCCATATAAAATCGCGAGTTTGAAGCAATTTTTCTGAAACTTACAGCAAATGATCAGAGTGATGAAAGCCTCCAGTGATGCTCAAATTTACCCCATGGGAGTTATCTTCCCCTGCCCCCGGGCTATATATATGCATAAAATGATGATAAAATCTCTATAAATTCATGTGAAACAGATTTTCAGAAATTTACATCTGATGATAGAAGTAATGAAAGCTCCTTGTGGTGATTAAAATTTGACCCTTAAGGGGTTATCTGCCCCTGCCCCATGGCCACATGTTTAAAATCACTAAAATTGTATTTCATTAGAGTGGTAAGTGATTTATCTGAAGCTTGTTGTAAGTTATCAGAGTAATGAAGTGTCCTTCATGACAAAGACTTTTATTCGTGTTCAGTGGGGTTAGGCTGCCCCTGCCCTGTGTTTATACAGAGAAACAATAAATCTGGAAAAATCAGTGTCTGAAAAAGGTTTGCAGTGGCCGGGTATCACGCAGTCGTTTGCGATGCTTTTACTACAAAGGGGAACAACTTCCTGTTTGTTTTTATGGATGACAAAACCCTTTAAAATGGTGTCATCTCTTAGTTGAAAAATTGCTCCTCAGGGAGCAACTGCTTCCTTTTAAGAGATGATCTCTATTGAAGAGGGGGGCGAAAATGAAAGGGACAGATTTGTTTCCCTTGTATTTCTTTGCTCTCCTTTGTAAACTTCTTCTTATATTGTTTCAGGGAGATACATGTAAGTTATTAGGGACTAAGACATATGAAAAGTGGCTAGGGTATTTTAGTGTGACTCAGGTTATAATTAAATCAACAGTTGCTTACAATTTGGTCTGGGTTTAACCCTTAAAGCGCCAAAAATTAAAATTGTTGAATTGGCACACTATGTAGATCCAGATGAGGTGGCTCATAATGAGCCCCCTCATCTGAATCGACACTGTTTGCCCTCTAGTGTTCAAATTCTTCCATATGATATAGCTTGGACGAGACATTTTTTGAAATTCTGCAGACGTAAATTTTGTCATCTGCTTTTTGGCGCATTAAGGTTTAATATAATATGCTCATACCACCACCTTTCATTGAACATGATCATGTCTTGTGTGATGTATTATTATAATTAAATCACTTTCTGAAAGAAATATGAGATGAAAAGATTAAACAATACAGTCTGCTTGAGAAATAAATCAGCTCTAGCAGTGAAGTGTTGAATAATAATTCCATGTTTGGAGGTCAGTTGTGAAGTAATTTATAATGCAAGCAAGAAATGCAAGTGATATGCCTATTTACAACTGACTGACATGCTGTAAATATTACTCAACAATTCAGTGCTGGAGCTGACACTGACACTGACATTGTGTTTTCCCTTCAAATTCTGCCAACACATTCTTCTCTTTTGAATCCGTTTTCAAAGAGAAGACGAACACTTTCATTGTTCCATATTATCATGTCACTCATGGTCAAGAGTTTTATGACTCTCATAAATCCTGCTTATTGTGGATCTTGAACAGCAAAGAAGCGCAGACCAGCAGTGACTTCTCCTGGGTTGTTCAAGCCTCTTTCTGGAGCTGAGACAGATAACAGGTTGAATGAAAAGTATGGAAGCTTAGAAGAACAGACTGCCATAAAATCTGAGGCCCTGTCAGCAGCGATATTTTCAGACAAAAAGTCAGCAGCTTGTGGTTCCAGTAAGAGGAATAACTCACAGAAAACTGAGAGAAAGAAAGGTGGGTCATGTTTTAACAGAGCTCCAGGTAAGAGGGGGTTTTGAGGATAATTTGGGATAATTTTTCTTATTTTTCAACAAAAACTTACGTTGTGACCCCTCGTTAGAACAGTCTCAGCAAGACAGTTCTAATGATGGGTCACAACATATGTTTTTATGGAAAAATATGGAAAATTATTCCTAATTATCCCTGTTACCCTTTCTTATCTGGAGCACTGTTCAATTTTCAGGTTTAAAACTTATTCATATTTTGTCATCAATTAAGTGTCATCTGAGTAAAGCTATCGTTATTGTTTTTGGTGCAGATCCTGTTGGCGTCAACGTAGCTTCTTGTCTGCACTCTGTCTCCTGAAGGGATGGATGGATGTTGACCAAACTTGGGTAGGGGGGAAAGAACTGGTTAGATTTTGGTGACCTTGACCCCATTTTCAAGGTCACAGGAGGTCAAAGTGTGTTGAAAGATGCCTTGTCTGCACTCTATCTCCTGAATGGATGGTTGGATTTTAACCAAACTTGCACAGATATATCACTGGAGATGGTAAAGAACTGATAAGGTTTTGGTGACCTTGACCCCATTTTCAAGGTCACAGGAGGTCAAAGAGTGTTAAAAAATGCATTGTCTGCCCTCTGTCTCCTGAATGGATGGATGGATTTTAACCAACCTTGCACAGATATATCACTGGGGGATGGTAAAGAACTGCTTTGATTTTGATGACCTTGACGGCATTTTCAAGATCACAGGATGTCAAAGAGTGTTGAAAAATGCCTTGTCTGCACTCTGTCTCCTGGATGGTTGGATGGATTTAAACCAAACTTGCACAGATATATCATTGGAGGATGAAAAAGAAGTGAATATATTTTGGTGACCTTGACCCTAGGAGGTCGAGGAATGTTGAAAATTGGCTAGTTTGGGGCTAGTTTTCTGTATTTCTATTTAAAAACATACACTGTGACCCATCATTAGACCCTGCTTCTTGAGACAGTTCTAACAAGGGGTCCCAACATATTTTTCATGGAGGAGAAGGAAAAAAATATCTTATCATTTCCTTAATTATCTGGAGCTGTGATTGAGGCTCAGGAACTTATCATCTAAGTAATATTATAGGTGTTGTGGCCTTTGGAGGAGAACCTGTGTCAAGGTCACGGTCAGGGTCATGGTCATCATCACCAAAGAAAACTTCAAAAATAGAACTGTTACAAGATAATGATGATGATCATGTTGAAACTGGGAGAAGGAAGAAAAAGAAAGAAGTAGTAGTTACTGGTGGGAAAGCATTGCAGAAGGATAAAGAATTGTGAGTATTGTTTCATTGTATTGGATCACATGTTTCAAAACAAACAACCTTTAGTCAAGATGATATTTTTCATATGCTAGTTAGGTAGTCTTGTATTGTTTATGGGTATATATTTTTTTGCTGTATATCAAAGTAAACAACTTTTCTTCTCTCAGTGCATGTAAGTATTTTAAGTTTCTGAGCAGCCTGGGTATAAATCTGTGAATCAATTCCAGTCAGTCACAGTGGCTGAAATGGCAAGAAATTGTGATAATACTGTCCAAAAGGACAAAGGTTTTGGGTTCAGTGGGATGAAAATAATACCTAACTTAGATCATATATATAGGGAATGAACACTACCATTGTCAAGTGGATTAGTCTATATAGGGGTAACAGGGAGAACATTAATGATATGCCCCATCCTGGCAGACCAGTTGCAAATTCATCTGACTATTAAGACACTTGTTGAGAAAGCTGCTTGGCATGTGTCATGGTGATTTATCGCTTTCAAAATAAATTTCAAGATGCGGTTAATAGCATTGTCAATAACTCTTCAATCAGTGACTACCATCAGGATAAGTTTTGCGAGCAGTTGGAGCAAATGGAGAAAAATATACACATCCTTCTAAAAATCCTAAGTATTGGGTACAGATAGGTCTGAGCAAACAGTGCAGACCCAGATCGGACTGCTCCAAAAGGAGCAGTTTGATCGGGGTCTTCACTTTTTGCCACTCCATCTGCAGTTTTTGGACACATAACTGCATTGTAAACCCAAACTGTCCCATTTTTGTCGCACCTGCTTTAGCAAGGTGCAATATTGGAGTTCACTTTTCCGTGTGTCCATCCATCAGTATGTCTGTCCATCCATCTGTCTGTCCATCTGTCAGTCTGTACATCTGTCCATCCATCCATCCACAATTACCTCAACCCTGGTGTTTAAGTCCATTTCTCTCAAACTATGATACCTACAATCATCAAACCTGGTATAAAGTTTCTTCTTAGAATGTTCTGGAGGTATGTTGCACTTTTTTCTACCCTTGACCTATATTTTTTTATGCTCTTCTGACTTTGTAAAATTTAATGTCCAAAATTAGCTCGACCCTAGTGTTTAAGTCCATTTCTCTCAAACTATGATATCTACAGTCATTAAACCTTGTGCTAAGTTTCTTCTTAGAATGTTCCTGAGGCATGTTGCACTTTCTTTAACTCTCTGCTGTTTTCATGAAATTTCATGTCAAAAATTACATTGATCCTAGCTGTTAAGTCCATTTCTCTTAAAGTATGATACCTAGAATCATCAAATCTAGTAAAAGTTTCTTCATAAAAAGATCTCAAGGGGTGTTGCACTTCCTTCTGCCTTTGATTTATTTGAAAGGCTGCTGCCTTTGTGAAGTTTTACGTTCAACATTGCATTGACCCTAGCATAAGTCCATTTGTCTTTAAACACAATGGTATAAGTATCAAACCTTATGCTTAATGTATATTTCATGCTTTGTTGGCTTTGGTTTGTAGGTCAACCTGGCATCCACATTTGTATTTACTCTAGCATTAAAGTACATTTCTCTCAAACTAACCCACTTACCATCATCAGACATGGCATAAAATGTTTTCTTAAGCTGGTCTCTTGGATTGGTTAATTACTTTATATTTTTAATGATTATTTCATACTCTGTTGACTGTTGAATTTTATGTCCAGAATTGCATCCTTCTTAGCTTGCAAGGCCAGTTCGCTCAAATTTTTCTACATGAATTCATCAAACCTAATCTAACCATGATCTCTGCTACTGTGAAAGAGCAAGGCAGGTGCGACATAGCATTCTGCAGAATTCTTGTTTAGGACAGTTATGGAAATTATTTTTGATGTCCCAATTTTTAGAACTTTTACGCTATATTTCAGGCCAACATCTAGAAAATTGTCAGATCTTTCTTCTGTACTGGATCTGGAGACTGTACATGAGGCTCTGAACAACTCTGAGAAAAGGTCACGTGAGAATGGCCATGATAGTCCTATTATAAATGGTACTAATTACTGAAAATTGACTTTTCAACATTTCTCATGTGGTGAAGCTAATAGGCGGAGCTGGACATCTATGAAGCACAAAGCACTTCAAGACTTCAAGCGATGAACACTAGCTTTGTCAGATGATGAATGCTAAAAAATTAAGCTTTAATTCTTGTATTTGCATTTCATTGATGATCATGCCTGTGCATTACTTGTGAATAATTCGTGTAAAGAGTGGACAGGGTTTGCCTTTGTCAGTTCAATTAGGGCAGCTGAAAAGAGAAAAAGGTGGAAAGGGATTGTTGCAATGTCATCTTTGGTGCCATAACGGCCGTGGAAGGTTATCAGATAGAATTGAATAGAATTAAGTGTTAAGTTGGCCAAATATGCTTCAAAAATAGTTCTTACATGACATTTTTCGCTATAATGTTTAACAGCCATCACCGTGACACAAGGTCAGCAGAAAATTAAGTCGGCCAATCAAAATTGTGACTAGCATAATATTAAGACAAAACTCCAAAGATATAGAAAGGTAATGAGCAACAAATGTCTATTTGCCTTACTTTCTTTTGTAGTTGAATTCTATTGGAAGCCATGATGTGATTGCATGATACCCAAAATAGCATTATAATATAGGGATCAAGCATGGTTTTTCATGCATTAATATTTGCCTGGTCCTGAGGGAGCTGTTGAAAACCAAGGCTGAAGGATTGTCAGTGAATTCATGCAATAATATCAATCAAACATGGTTTTTCATTTCATTAACATTTTGTAGGCCCCTCAGGAGCTGTTGAAAACCTCAGCCTTTGGCCTTGGTTTTCAATAGCTCCCATTGGGCCTGGCAAATGTTAATGCATGAAAAAGCATGTTTGATCCCTATATCACTGTTATGAAGTACTGTCATATTATAACCATTACTGTTACCAAACTGTTTCAGGATTTGATGAAGATGACCTTGAGAAACCCAAGTTTAATTTCAAACCTGAGGGAGCCAAAGTTCCTTTCATCTTGTCTGAAAAGGGACTGGAACCTGTGGTCCAGGTGAGTGTTGTTTAGAACTTCAGATGAAGATGATATAAGTATCTTTCATGGTATAGAATAGGATAGAAAAACCCGTCATGAGGGTCACTGTTCGGCATCACGAGGCTTGCCAAGTGATGCTGAACAGTGTTCCTGTGAGATGGATTTTTCTATCTGCACCTCACACCAATGAAAGATACTTTTTCTTGCACACCATGTATTGTTTTAACTTAAGAACTTGTTAAAATCTGTAATTTTAGTACTTGAGAGGTTTCTATTTGATTTAGGAAGAAAGCGTTGCTTTCAACGATCGCCATTTGGTTCTTTATGTCAACGTCTGACGTGCATAAACTGACGTCATTATTGCCGTCTTCGTAGCGTCATTATCTAAAACGCCAATGTCACTTGACGACGCAGATATGTGACCTCCAATACAACCAATGTATTGAATGCTCGTGATTTTTATCCGGTCCTGGGTAAGGACACCTGGGTAAGATAAGATTTTCTATCCCAGGTGAAAAGAATGGCATTTTCTATCTGGTGTGCAAGAAATTCTGTTCTCCTTTACCCTCAAAGTGCCCAAAAAGCGAAATTTGACAAAATTTACATCAGGAAAAGTTTCAAAAATTATATCATCCAAGATAGATCAAATTAAGAATTTAAAGACCAGGGGGCAGACAGTATAGATCAAAATAAGGTGGCTCATTGTGAGCCACCTCATCTGGATCATCACTATTCCCAGATGGATTTGTTTTGATATTGGGTGCTTATAGATTTGGTAATAGAAACAAAAGCACAATACATTTTCCAGTGCATGTTTAAGAACTTCAAACCTAGGTTTAAGCTTCAGATGTAAGTTTGAAATCTTCAGTTCTAGTTTTCAAATCTTCATTCCCAGATTTTCAGTTTTCAAAGCCTAGTTTTGATGGATGGCTGGACGACTTGCAACTTTATTCTGAGAAATCTGAAATAAGAGATTGGTTTAGATTCTTATTCTAGACCACAGTCTTTTATATTATCTAGACCCTTTTTGAGAATAATCAGTCAATGAATCGACTGCCCAATTAAAATCAAGAAATTACAATTTGCTTTTTCTGGTTTCGTCACCAGATATTATAAGGGTCATTGATGAGGCTTTATTAGCAGAAACTACATAGTCTGGCCCATGTTCCTTCTTCTGAATGTATTCTCTGCTCTTGGAAGAACTCTTTTAGATTTTAATTTTACATCCTTTTTAATAGTATTGCAGTCATATCAGGATGATGGGAGGGTGATAGTGAAAAGCTGTGTGCAATGGAACCATGTTTAAGGTTTTGAATTTTTTTTTGCTCCAGTGGGTCTTGAACTTGAGACCACTAGATCAGTAGGCCAGGGCTTAAGCCACTTGAGCTCCTTCCTAGTTTTGAAATTTATTTTATATGCCTCTTCAGGTACCTGCTACCATCAACCAGTATCTACGAGACTATCAGAGGGAAGGGATCAAGTTTCTGTACAGCCACTATAAATATAACAGAGGGGCCATATTAGGGGATGATATGGGATTGGGAAAGACAGTGCAGGTTTGTGACACAAAAGTTTTTGAATTGTTCTGTGCTTTTATACATGTAATGGCCATTGTCAAAGATGATATGTTTTGCTTACAGTAAAAATTCTGTGCACTGGGAAAGCTGTGTCTCTGCGAACAGTTCAGACCCAGATCAGACTGCTCCAAAAGGAGCAGTCTGATCAGTGTCTAGACTGTCTGCCACTTCATCTGTATCTTTTGGATACATTACTGCATTGTGGAACCAAACTGTTCAATTTTTAGGACAGTTGCAGTAATTATTTTGCATGTCTCAATATTTAAAATCTTTATGGTATTTTTCATACTCTGATGTTATTCAGGTGGTAATGTTATTAAATACATTATTTCTTACAACTAAGGCAAATTTATGTAATCAAAATAGAAAAAAAAATGATTAAAGAATTACCATAAGTGGAATTGGGACAAAAAAAAAATCAAAGTACTACAGAAATATTTCATAATTTTAAAACAGCGAAAATGAAATTTTAAAACAGCGAAAAAAGAACATCTCAAAAGCTCCTAGCAGTTTTTCAGCAGAAAATGGCAGTGTTTTTGCATACAATACTTTCGAAATTAGGAAATCTTTGTAACTAACAACATAGTTTTGAACAACCTCGCCTAGATTTTGGTCAACACTCTTTGCTCAAATTAGGAGGAATATGGTATCAGTGATGCATAACTCTTTGTAAATATTCGTCAATCACCAGGTGGTATTTGTCTTGCCTGCAACTGCCCAGTTTGAATCATAGGTATTTTGGGCATTTGTAGTGTAAACTTTAGAGCTGCCTGCTTTATCTCTGTTTTATGACAGTGCACATACATGGGAGACACCACATTCCGTGGAATTCTTGTTAAGCCTTTTGCTTTTATTCTAATCCCTTTCACGTTATATTGTATGTAATTCACTTAGCATGTCAATTGAAACTGTGAATATTTTCAAACCAACAGGTGATAGGATTTCTAGCAGCATTACTAGGAAAACAAGGGAACAGAGTTGATGTAATGAGACAGAAACCACAGTTCATTAGGAAGGTAAAAATCTATATTTGGGCCACGACACAACAAAGCCAACAAAGTGGCATGTGCACCAAGCAAAGACTCAGGTTAGCCTGGGCAGCTGCCCAGTCTAATAGGAGTTTTTGCTGTTCACTTAAGGGGTACCTAAGGGGCTAATTTAGCTCCATGAGGACAGCTGTGTTCAACGGGTAGCAAAGGGTCTAAGGTAGCTCCATGTGGACAGCATCAACTCTGATCAGACAGGGCAGATGCCCAGGCTGATCTGAGTCTTTGCTGGGTGCACATGCCTCTTTGTTGGCTCTGTCATGTCACAGCTCATTTGAAATATTGTTAGCTTACCTTTTAAATTAAAGTTTACAGCTGCAGATATTGAAACTGTTCAGTAGACATTTAATGATGATTTCACTTGTTTGTGGCAGCTTTAGCTTTGTCATTTACAGTGTTTACTCCTGCATTTTAGCTCTATTTCTTGGAGACTATAAGCTGATGTCATGAAATTGCATACACAGCAACAGTGTCACTGGCCAGCCTCGACCTGCATAAGGCTCTTTTGAACATAGCTACATTTATGTCTACTTCCTGCGTTTAGCTTGATTAATCATAGACTTTTGTCTATGATCAATCAAGCTAAATGCAGGAAGATTATGGTGAAATTTTATACTAGCTGTCTTTCCATGACATTGTCTGCACAGCCCCAGTGTTTTTTAATGACATTTATCTGAGGTGTGTTCAACAGTGTGGGCACTCATCGTGCAACCAAGCACTTTCTGAATGTGAGCACATGCCAGAGCATCCATGAGTGCTCTCTAGTGCTTACAAGATAGCGTGGAATTTGTATGCCCTTTGCTTTCCAATATGCCGACCATACATATAGTTCCCAGTAAGCTTATAACAGGCCTAGGGTGCTGACAAATGTTTTGCAGTGGTAGTGGAAATCTATTTTGGTTATGGTATGCATTAAATGCAGTTAAATAGTAAAAAATGTTGTTTTTACATCTAATGGGGATCCAATGTTGAAATGTAATTTAACTTTTTAGCCAGCCCTTTCTTCCATTTCAGAGCAGTTATACTCAGCCATATGCCGGTAATTATAATTGAATACACTTCTGCCTTACACATTTCATTGACCTACTTTACTTTTTTGAGTTTATCTACAGTTAATAATATGACGTTATTGTGTCATCAAATCTTTTCCAGTTATCCGATTCCATAGATGTGAGGGAAGATGCAGGAGTCATGTCCCCTTTTCTTATAATTGGGCCAGGTTGTGTGTTGTTCAACTGGTTAGAAGAATTGGAGACATGGGGATACTTCACAGTCAGGTACGTGTGGGTCAGCAGTTCAAAATTGCCAATTTGTGTACCTTAACTTCTAAAAAATAGAAAAAGTATGACCAAGTAATATCTTTTGTTTTGTTATATAGTTTAGATTACCATTAAAACAAATATATATAGGGACAGACATGCCTTAGAACACAGTGTAGGCCCTACAGGAGCAGTCTGATGTGGGCCTACACTATGTTTTAAGGTACAGGAGCAGTCTGATTAACATCTCAACTGTTTGCAGTATCCAATAGTTGTATAGTACACATACTGACAGGGTCCCTTAGGAGCAAATTCTTTCCTCTGAGATTTGATCTCATTTTTGAGGGTTTTATCATCCAGAAAAGGTAATAGTAGGGAGTCACCAAAGTTATTTTCCTTTGTACAGCCTGATGTGCAATTTAATATCTGAAATATTTTAGAGTTTAGAGGGCCAGGGTGTTGGGAGAAGGGTGGGGAAGGGAAGGGTGTGTGTGTGTGTGTGTTGGGAGGCGGAATAGGGATTAGGATATGAATTGTGTATAAGAAGAAAAGCATGTGAAGTTACCAATTTTCTTTATTACAGAAAATTTCATGGAGCTAGTAAGACCGAGTGTTTGACTGATATCAAGAAAGGAAAAGTTGAAATTGTTGTCACTACATTTGAGACTTTCAGGGAGCATCAGGTAGATATCATATTACAACTGTTTTTGGGTTGTTGTTTTTATACCCCGCCACACTTTAGTGGCGGGGTATTATGTTATACCTTTCGGTGTCCGTCCGTCCGTCCGTCCGTGCTCACCATTTCCGATCGATAACTTGAGTATTTATTCACGGAATTTTTTCAAATTTTGCATACATATTGTTATCGGCGATGAGTGGTATGGGATTGTTAATGGGCAAAATCTGTCCATTTTTAACGGAGTTACTGCCCTTTTTCGTATTGGAAAAATGGTTTCTGGCCTGTTATTCCTTTACTGTTCATGATATCTGAATGAAACTTCACAGATATGTTGCACATCAAAGGTTACATATTGTGACTAAGGACCGTCACTCTGACTTTCCCAGTTTGTGAGTTATCCGCCCTTGATAGGTCTGAAAAAAGGTTTTTTACCTATTGTTCCTTTACTATATGGAATATCTGAATATAACTTCACAGATATGTTTCACATCAAAGGTAACATATTGTGACTAAGAACCGTCACTCTTACCTTTCCCGTTTGTGAGTTGTCCGCCCTTGATTGAATTAAAAAATGTTTTTTACCCGTAGTTCCTTTACTATGTGGAATATTTAAATGAAACTTTACAGATATGTTTCACATCAAAAGTTACATACTGTGACAAAGAACCATCACTCTTACCTTTCCAGTTCATGAGTTATCTGCCCTTGATAGGTCCGAAAAATGGTTTTTGACCTGTAGTTCCCTTTCTATATGGAATATCTGAATAAAACTTCACAGATATGTTTCACATCAAAGGCTTCATATAGTGACTAGGAACTGTCACTCTGATCTTTCCGGTGTGTGAGTTATCCGCCCTTGATTGATCTGAAAAACGTTTTTTTATCTGTAGTTCCTTTACTATATGGAATATCTGAACGAAACTTCATAGGTATGTTTCACATCAAAGGTTACATATTGTGACAAAGAACCATCACTCTTACCTTTCCAGTTAATGAGTATTCCCCCTTGATAGATCTGAAAAATGTTTTTTGACTTGTAGTTCCTATACTATATGGAATATCTGAATGAAACTTCACTGATATGTTTAACACCATAGAATAGGAAACAGAGTCTCTCAGCTCAAAGAAATACTTTACAGCCTGATCTAAATCTACACTGGTCAGAATGCTCCACGTTGTTGGGTGGTTTATATTAATATTTATTTACAGTAAGGACATCATATCTCTGTCTATCTCAGTTCTGTGGCTCTTTAGCTATTATATATCTAAAAAAATAAGTTAGGATGCACAGCAGTGGCGGGGTATCATGCAGTGCCTGCGGTGCTTTTATTTTGCCTCTCCAAATGCATACTTAAAACACTTAAAGCACCAAAATGAAAACAGCTCTATCTGTTTGTTTGCCTGTAGTCTTCGAATTCTCAATATGATATAGCTTGGACAAAACAATTTATTAAATTTTGCAGATGCAACTTTTGTGTTTGCTGTTTTACCACCTTAAGGGTCATCTAAATGCTGTTCCAAGAATAGGTAGCCATTGGTGCTGGACACAGTGCATTAAGCATCAGGGAGTGTATAGTTTATTTATTATGTCCATTATTCTGTTCGTTTGTTGATTTGGTCATCAACTTTTACACCAAATCTTTGTTAAACTTTGCTTCCTTCCAGTTTGCTCATACATATATTTTTCTGATGGCACCAGGTAGGGGTATTAGGGAGCCCCTTCATACTTTTGAGTAACGTCAGTACCTTTTCCTGTAAAAGCTCTGTGTTTCTTTGGTGACAGACAAAATGAGAATAGCAGAGTCAACTTCTGTCAATGATATACTATTTCTTAAATGTCAATCATATACTTATAGACAAAAGTTTTGCACGGATGTTAAATTAAAAAAGGTGTTGTTGCACTCCTAAAATGACCACAAATATCTAAATCAGTTGTATGCTGTGAGATCGGGTTTTCCTTCAAAACAGTCCCGAAACCTAGATCCATCTTTGAAGGTGGATTTAGGGTTTGGGATTGTTTTGGAAGAGTAAAAGAGAAAAACCCTTGTCTTATAACTTAAGAAATATGGTAGTTAAAAGAGTTTTTCTTACATAACCAGGCTGTGTTAAACAAAATAGAGTGGTCGGCTGTGATAGCTGATGAGGTCCACAAAATCAAGGTTAGTAGCACAGAGTTTTCTTAACAGGTGAGTGGTGATGATCTTAATAGAGAGATTTCTGTGTTTGGAAATGATCCAAAAGAACAAATCATAAATATTCTAAATATTAGAGCAGACAGGTCTGAGGGCTTACCACTTCATCTTCATCATTTGGATGCATTACTGCATTGTAAATCCAAACTATTCAATCTTTAAGACAATAAGGATTTATTAATCTAGGTGTCCCAATTTTTTTTATTGTCAAGGTTCGACTCCCTCAATGTTTTTGGAGGAGCAAATTCTTTTCTTTAAGAGATGACTCTTATTGAGAAAGATTGAAAAATGAAAATGGCAGTTGTGCCTCTCCTGAAGGTGTAGCAGTTTACCATAGAGATTTTGATCCATTTTGAACATGGCTTTCAAGAGTAAATATACATTTAAGGCTTCAAAGTTTGCAGATGAATATGTTATCAATGTATAATATGAAATGAATTCAAAATGAATTGGAAGTATTGAACTTGACACTAAATGCATAGTTATACTAAAAACTGATGTTAGATCAAATAATTTAGTTACAAAGGTCAGTTAGTTTCATTGTACATTTGTACTTACATATGTAAGTTAGTCAGTACCTTTTATTGCGTTAAGTACTTGTATGCTTCGGCAAAATAGTTCACTCATGTAAAGATTTTGCACTGTTTTTAGTTGCTGAACACTAAAATCTTAAGCACTTTACCAAAAAAAGTATTGGGACAGAGAGGTCTGAGCAAACTGAAGATTCAAATCATACTGCTTCTACAGGGGCAGTGTGGTCAGGGTCTACACTGTTCCATCCGTATCTTTCAGATGCATTACTGCATTGAATACGCAAACTGTTCTTTTGTTTGGTAATTGTCGAGCCCACTTGTGGTCAGCGAGACATAGTCGCCTGTTCGGTGTTGGTGAGTCAGTCTGTCCATCCGTCCGTCCAAGCAAACAAATGGGTACTTATGGCCCTAGGGTTAGGGTGTCTCTAATGTATTTTAAATGGGATTTATTCCGTAGACACTTAAAAGGATAGGTTTATGTGGCTAGAAAAGGGTTTAAGTGGCTATTTTTTATAATGGAAAAGACACATAATTATACATCCGTTACAAAGTCTGTCTGTCCGTCCATTGCTCTTACAAATTGGGTTTGTGTGACTTTGTTTTGGTACAGAACAGCTTTAAGTGGCTAAATTGGTTTGTGTGGCTAGCCACACCTCCAACACAAGTAGGTCACTGTGACCTACTTTCACGAAAAAGTACCACATATTTAGTTTTTGAGGTCACCCCCATATCTTTCTTTTCATTGGCCCCAGAACATTGAAACTTCATCAGTGCTTGCACCTTACCACTCAAGGTCACCTCCAACAAAACTAGGTCACTGTGACCAGGGCTCGGGAAATATTGAAAAGTGAATCGGTCCAGCCGATGACGTCATCACCTAACTAATTTCCATAAGAAAAAAATTGATACCTGTCACGAAAACTAATGACTATAAGCGAAGTCCTATGAATTAATCCCCATTTTCGTCAATGGTCATACATTGTTTTGTTTGGTGGGAGTTCTTGGTTTCAAACATTTTAAGACGTTTAACTACGCATGTAAAAGCAAATACAAGACTAGAACGTGTTCGTAGGCAGAGTGGATGTGATAGAAGACATCATACTTGATTGACAGGTGGACAGGGGAGACAACCTGATATGGCTGAGAGTATAATTACAGGGACCATAAGACTCCGGGACAAGAATTGTTGTTTGCGCTACCTATCATGTAAAATGGAAAAGAAAAAAATAAATAAATACGAAATGTACCATGTTATTGTACTACTTTGGTTTCCTGAGATTATGTTCTTTTCTCTATGTGTTTCTAATGTGTTGTTTTATGTCAACTGGTAAAGAAACTGCCGATGAAGACCAATTAAGTGTTGCACTTTACAAACACAGCAAAATAGATTTCTTTTTAACTACGAACAACTATAACACATCAAAGAGTCTTTAAACTTCAGTAATAGCGCCCGAAGCTAATTACTTTCACACGACCACTGTAATCTCGCAAGATTCTAGATAACGCGATTAACTACGAGATCTCAGGTAACCTGTTGACACAACATGACTTGAGGCGATAATCATTATGGGGTTAGTCATGTGTAATTAACGGATTTTTGGGGCTTTGGGCTGTTTCCAATCGGTCCCAATTTCTGAATTTCTGTCCGGGACCTAAAGAAATCCAGTTTTCCCGAGCCCTGACTGTGACCTACTTTCACGAAAAAGTACCACATATTTAGTTTTTGTCAGCAGCCCCATATCTCCCTTTTCATAGGCCCCAGAATATTGAAACTCCATCAGTGCATGCACCTTACCACTCCAGGTCACCTCCAACAAAAGTAGGTCGCTGTGAACTACTTTCACGAAATAGTACCACATATTTAGTTTTTGAGGTCAGCCCCATATCTTTCTTTTCATTGGCCCCAGAACATTGAAACTCCATCAGTGCTTGCACCTTACCACTCCAGGTCACCCCAACAAAACTAGGTCGCTGTGACCTTCTTTCACGAAAAAGCATTTTCACTACTGTCAAAGCGCCAACGGACTCGACTTGCAGGCCGCGGCCATCTAGTTAGTTTAGGCTTCCTTTTTTTTTTTTAGAACAAAAATCCTTTAATTTCATAGGGTAGTTATTTTACACTTCCTGGGCCTAGTTGTTTAAAGCATTGTTACCTTAACCATATTGCTAGTCGAGGATTGGCTAAGCCTTACAGGACTCACAAAATCAATTGCAGTAATAATTTTTGCTGAAAAATTGTGAGGAGCTTTGGCACTGCAAAAGCTTCTCACATTTTTTCAGCAAATAATGCCAATGTTTTTTATGTACAATATGTCCAAAAATTTAATGTCTTGTTAACCAAATGCATTGTAAGTTTCCAACAACTGGCCTCTGGTTTTTAGAATCTTTATGGTACCTTGCAAAAATACTTAAATTTTGTAGGGTCTGAAGGCACAAACAACAAAAGCGCTAAGAGGTATTAACACAAGAAAGCGGTATGGTCTGACTGGCACTGCCTTACAGAATAATCTGCTGGAGCTCTGGAGTATTCTTGACTGGTAAGAATTGGGGCTGTTGATTAGGTGGGTTTTTTGTCACCTGACATAGGGGAAGGGGGCTATAGAAATTACTCCCATTTGTCCATATGTATGTTTGTCAATCATCCCTGTATTTGATTTTCAATGTTTTGCATTTAAATTAATCAGAACAATCAAGTGACAGAACTTATGGTCAATCTTGATATCTCAAAATTGAAGTTTATCTCAAACTACTGATATTTTAAAATAAATTTTTGGGACCAGAAAATATATTTTTAGTTACCAGTAGTTTGAGATATTTGAGTAAAATGTAAAGAAAAAATTTCCTCATTAGGTTGTCTGACATAAAAGGATTATTCAGATATCAGTGTTTGAGATAACGGGAGTCAACTCTATTTTTCATCCCTGTCAGGTGATGCCTGGAAAACCCTGTAAGATTTCATTTGCATCACATTTGTTTGCTTCTTACAAGTTTACCCAACCATGCTGTTGTTACAGCCAAAAAATATACATGTAAAAAATTCATTTTTCCAACAAGTTGTAAAATAAAATAAAAACAACAACCTAAATTTCATTTTGTATACTGAGTTTACACTCCAGTAAAAATCCAAAAAGCACAATTTCATTTCTTATACTTTTTTAAAATAAAAAAAGAAAGAAAAACATTTCTTCTATATTTTTTTCAGTTGAAATTATATATAATATATATAAATCATCTTTTATTTTCCATAGGGCTCAACCAGGTTGTTTAGGTAGACAGCTAGACTTTGAACAGGAGTATGTACATGCCATAGAGCTGGGCCAGAGACATGATGCTAATAAGAGAGAACTTGCAGAGGCTAGAAAAAGTAAGACAAACCTTGTATGGAAAACAGCTAAATTAAATACAAATTATTAAAATTTTGACATCCAAAATTAATACTGGAATTGTCTTAAAATGGTAGAGTTTGTTTTTTAAAAATGAAGTAATGGGTCCAAAAGATGGATATGGAATGGCAAACAGTGTAGAGCCTAGAATCTGGATCTGCACTGTCTTCTTAGACCTACCTTTGGACCTACCTTTCCCAATATTCAGATTTTTTGTGGTAATAAGAAAAATATCTAATGTTTGAAGGAACTATTGGCTAATGTTGAAAAATCTTTTTATTTTCATACCTGTTAGAAATAGGATAATGCGAGATTGAAATGCATGGTATCCAAACTTTTTCATTTGAGAAAAAAAATGTTTATTTTAACCCTCAAGGCGCCAAAACAGCAGATGTCAAGGTTTCTGTCTGCATATTTTAAAAAAAATGTCCTAGCTATATTATACCAAAAATTCAAAGACTATAGAGGACAGATAGTCTTTGTGTGCCACCTCATCTGGATCTTTGCTGTTTGTAAATTCAAATATTTTAATAAACGCTAGAGGATTGTGACTGACGACATGGGCCAGACGCTCCTCGGTCTTGCTCATGCTGGTTCATGGCTTTCTTTCGCAATTTTCCTAACTAGTTTCTTCCAATACTATGGATTTCTTCAGAGGATTGTCACGATTCTGGCGAGCTGTGTTTTTGCGCTGTTTATATACCATATCGGGGGGCCGGTGAACCGGCCCTTTTGGCGCCATTGCGCCTGGGTGGACAGCCATTGTTGTACCGGCCCTCGGGGGCCGGTGGGCGTGTTTTGCGCCTCTCGCCGGCCCTCGGGGGCCGGTGGCGTTGCTATCCGCCATTGTAGGCGTGTATGGCGACGTCAACCGGCCCCCGGGGGCCGGTGACGTTGCTATCTGCCATTTTCTTACTGTTGAGCGTGACGCTTGGTTCAGTGTGTTTATTTCCTGTTTTTAGGAGATTAAAAATGGCGGATCGTTGTGTAGAGTCCTGGCCGTTACATGCAAATGCTTTGAGCTATCCGCTTGGTTCATGTTCATGAATGAGCACTGGAACGGGAGGAGACATAAATGTAAAAGTGAGTGGCTGACAAGCTCCAGTCTTATTCATGAACATTGATCCCGACCGGACGGAGTGTGTGTAGCTGGTAGATCCAGTAGAGTTCTCTGTTTTTTCTAGTAACAGCTTTTTAGGTGTTCCGGATCTGTGGACAGGATTTCAATAATTTGAAACCACATGTGTTCTGTAGAATGGTTGGGTAAGTTAAAATGTGTTGCTACCAGAGTGTCCCGTTTATTGTTGGTGTCACGCTGGTATTCTGTCATTCTAACTTGGTGACTATTCTCATAGCGAACATTTGTGGTTCGGGGTAAAGCCGTGGTGGGTAATTGTCAGCAATGATCACAATTGTATTATTGCTTTCTTGAAATGACATATGTCACGATCATGGGTTAGTACAAATGGGTTCGGCTGTTTTGCTGAACAGGCTTGTTTCCCCGCCGTAGCAGGGTGTCCCCATTTGCTTTTCTAGCTTTTTCGAGGCTCTGTAGCAGTGTGTTCTGCGGATACCCTCTTCTAATGTAATAGCCCGTAAAGATTTCGGCATGTTTGTCATAATCATACAGCTTGACGGACGTAGTCTGACTGAGAGACCGGCGGGAGGTAGGTCCTTGCCAATGCATTCCCTCAGTGAGGAAGGAGACTTAGTTCTCTCATGTTCACCATTCTGGATAGAACTCGTCTTGCCTCTTTGTAGAACGGCATGACCTCAGCTGGTAGATCTAGAGTCTTCCTTTTCTTGGACGGCTCTTCCTCCGCCATTGCATCCCTTGTCCTTTTCTTCAGGTTCTCTGCCGGGA
This sequence comes from Ctena decussata, assembly GCA_963989385.1. NCBI lineage: Eukaryota > Metazoa > Mollusca > Bivalvia > Lucinida > Lucinidae > Ctena > Ctena decussata. The sequence continues at coordinate 53,474,537 of OZ022501.1, read as the reverse complement.
TGATGGTCACTTGCGACGAAGAGCCTGACGTAGATGTCAGGGTCAGTGAGCTAATGATTGGGCTGACTGACTTGTCGCTGGTGGTCTGTCTTGGATTCATCAGAGCGCCTGGCCCATGTCGTCAGTCACAATCCTCTAGCGTTTATGCTACTACCCCCCGCTAGGACTAGGATGCTCCGAGGTCGGCGTTCACTCTGATGAATCCATGATGAATTACGTTTTTATAGAGAAAGAGAGATTTGCTGAGATAAGGAGAGGAATGATGATAAGAAGAATGAAGACATTGATAGCAGATCAAATGCCTAAGAAAGGTAATTACTACAGTCTAAATTTACTTTGTTTATTTAGTTATAAGATAGGTTTTTTATGTGTCTATTTTGAAAAAAACGGAAGTATTATGTTATGGCGTTTCCATCTGTCCATCTGTCCATCAGTAAACAGTCTTGTGTGCGCCATAACTCAGTAACCATTTGGGATATCTTCATGAAATTTTGTAGGCATATGTATTGGGTAGGGGGAACTTGTCGCTTACAAGAATGGTTGCTCCCCCTTCCTTAGTTTCCAAGTTATGCCCCTTTGATTATATTTTTCCCTGCAAGTCTTGTGCAAGTCTTGTACTCGCCATAAGTAGATATTCCTTTGGGATATCTTCATGAAACTTCACAGCAACGTGTATGAAGTCCCAACAATGTGTCGGGTACAACAATTGTTGCTCTCCCTTTTTTCGTTTTAGAGTTACATCCCTTCATTAGTTCTTTTAGGCTGTTTTGTGTATACTTATCTTTTGCATACCTAAACTTGGTAACGGTTTGGAATATCATGATGAAACTTTATAGCAATGTGCATGATCACAAGATGATGTGTTGCATATATGAAAGGTTGCTCCCCCTTTCTTAATTTTTGAGTAACTTCCCTTTGATTAGTATTTTTAGGCATTTCTCATTCACTCCATATCTCCTTAACCTTTTGAAATATTAGAATGAAACTTTGTAGGAATGTGTATAATAATGGGGCAGTGTATCCGGAGCAAGAACCACAACTCTGGCTTACTTAGTGAATTATCTGCCCTTGCATGAATTTCCTGTTTACTCTGTAACTCCTTAACTGTATAAAATATTTCAACACAACTTAATGATGATGTGTATATTATCAAGGGAATGTATTAGACCCAAGGATGGTACATATAGTATATTTAGTTTATGAATTATCTGCCTTGTTCGACTTTGGCATTACTCAACTTCTGAGCCACTTCACCTTGGAAGCTGATTTTTGGTATACTAATAGTATTTGATGTGTTAAATATTTAAATAATGTTGCCATCATTAATTATAGAGTGGTTGCCCCTGTTTGTCTGCCTGTTTGTCCTTTTGTAAACAATTTTGTTCATTCTATAACTCCTTTATGACATTAAAACGGGCGTATTATGTGCTGCTTGCAAAGCCCTTGTTTCTCCTCTTATACAGACCCAACTAGAAATGTTATTTGACAAAAATAAATGTCTTCCACCTGCTCTTTTCCTATTATTGCTCAGTTAACATGCCCATCTAAGAACTCTTACATTTAAGTCTTCCTTGACCATAATAGTAAAATGAAGGTCACTATCAGCTACTCTTCAAGGAAAAAAATTGCTCTTGAAGGGAACAGATTTTTCTGTGTAAGAGAAACAACCCAGTGGAATGAGCGAGGAATTCTGCTTGGTTAAAATTTAGCTCCCTGGAAGTGTTTCCGTTAACATTAAAACTGTGCTTATTTATTTTTATTTTCTTTTTTTCAGATGATAATGTTGTTTTCTGTCGCTTGAGCCAGTTACAAACAAGTATATACAAGACAATATTGGACCATCCCAACATGGACCTGGTGTTACATATGGAGGATCCCTGTGGTTGTGATAGTGGAATCCCTCAGAGTAAATGCTGTAAAAAGGTAAACGTTTATTTTATTATCTTTCCTACCTATTCTTGTGAAGAACCTTGTGAATAAGTGGTTAGCACTCTGGGCCCAGTTGTTCAAAGCATCGTTAGCCTAATGAGCTCGTTAAGAGGTCAAATTGTTAAATGTTTATGACTTTATAACCAAATACACTGATATTTTTTGTTGAGAAAATGAGAGAGAAGCTTTTGCAAAAGCTTCTCACATTTTTTCAACAACAACAAAAAAAATGGCATATTTGAGTTATTAAAGTTTGAAATTGTAAAGAAACCTTAACTAAGGATTAGGTTTGAATAACCGGGCCCTGGACTTCTGATAATGGGGTTGTGGGTATGAGCCAAGATTCTGTGCACACCTAAACGGTGTTTCATTGCACTGAGCCTTTCATAATCACCTTTTCATTGTTCTGATATGACTGAATACTGTTGAAAGGGTCGTCCATCCATCTATTACCTGTCATTTCATATCAGTCTTTCCCAAGTTTAAAATAATCCGTATTCGGGCTGTGTACATTATTCACACACGAAAAAGTGCCAGAAATGAAAATAGTTAAAATTCCAAGGAGCTTAGATCCAGATGAGGTGGCTCATAATGAGCCCCCTCATCTGGATCTACACTGTTTGCCCTCTAGTCTTTTAATTCTCAGTATGATATTATTAAAAGATTAAATTTCCATGTCTGAGAATAATGCATTTATCTTCAGGCATTTAGTACTTAGATGAAGAACTGTGTCCTGTAAATGACAGTGACATGAAATGATGCGAATTAGGAAAGACAAAGTCAGGGAATTCAGACTTGGTCTGCTAGCTTAGCAGGCTAGGGTTCAACCTGCTGAACTACTGGGCCTTGTTCACGATGTATATAACTTCGGTACTTCTACTTAAGCTTTCTTTGATGCAGTTTCTGTAAATGATATATGTTCATATTACAGAAAACTCCAGATGGTCACTCAGTGAAATCATTGATGTTCACATTCATGCATCTTCTTCTGAAAGTCTCCAACCATGTTGCTATGCTGATTCCAAACAACAATACCTCAGCACAACAGACAAGAATGGCAAGGAAAATCTGTGAAGTAGCTCTCGAGAAACATCCTGGTTTTGTGAGTCAGACCAAAGAAGCCTCTTTTCAGACTCTGTCGGATCCGAAATACTGTGGCAAAATGAAGGTAAGGGATTTTGGAGCATTCCTTCAAATTTGGAAAATTCTTTTTGCTCTTTGAAGGGGATAGTTTATAAAATTGATAACTGGAGGCAGTCGGTGCAGACTTCAGTCAGACTGCTCCTGTAGGTGCAGGTTCATCTGTTCTTCTCTTTTTGCACAAGTATTTCTGTCTTTTACTTTAGGTTTTTACAATATTCTATTTTAACAGTCTGGAGACATTTGTTATGGCTTACCATTCATATGTATGAGAACAGTCTTTGAAAAAAAAAATTAATGTATGCAGTCATTCATTGCTACCCCAAGGGGAGGGAGCCCTTTTCCATAATACATCTCCTACTGTAAAAAGACGACAAATTTATGTCTGCTAAATTAAAAACAAAAAAAGGTTTGTCTCAGCTGTATCATATTGAGAATTCAAAGACTATATAGAGGGCAGACAGTGTAGAAATAGGTGAGGTGGCTCATTATGAGCCACCTCACCTGGATCTACACTGTTTGCAAATTCTGATTTTCATTTTTGGTGCTTTTCAAAGTGTTATGGAGGCTCTTTACTGAATCCGGATCTTGATTATTGGACTATGCCTGTATGAAAAGTATGAATGATTCTTTTTCTTGCAGATTTTACAAGGATTACTTGCAGTGTTCTACAAAGATCATAGTCAAGTTTTGGTCTTCTCTTATTCTACTCAGGTAATCTGTCTTCTAGTGTAGGTATATGCCCATGGATACATTTAGGCCTTTCAACGATGTCTCATTATTATCAAGCCAATATGTTGATATACATATCAACGTAAGCTATATCATGCAGTTCGGGATGAACATTTATGATAACTTTCACAACTTAAACCTGCCTGTGAACCGGCACAGTCTAACTGCAGCCTTTATTTTTCAAAATATAGAAATTACAGAATGCTTTTCTTTAGCTTTCATCACCAGATATTGTCAGGGTCACTGATGAGGCTTGAATAGCCGAAACTTCGAAGTATGGCGCATGTTCCTTCTTCTGAATGTATTCTCTGCTCTTGGAGGAACTCATTAAGATTTTAAATTCCCTTTTTATAACCAAATAAATACAGTATCATAGAAATTATCTCATAATTGTCATAAAATTCACTTAATACTTGCTATTTCTGTCTGCATTAGAGCAAAGAAAGCCATTACAATCATAAAAGTAATTTGTTTAGTTTAAACATATTTTATTGCCTAAATAACATAGCAAAGAGGTCGGGCTACAAGTTCTCACAACATTAGTAACAGCCCTTCCCCTAAAAATAATTAACACCATAAAATAACAGAAATATTGGAACATTGTTACTTTATTAGAAAATTGAACAATATGAATTTACCATTAAGCATTTCAAAAATTGCTAGTAGAATGACAAAGAAAACATATCATGATCAGATAGCTTCTTGCAACACCACAAGTTTCACCTGTACTGATAGTTCATATCTCACCCATATTATCTCACCCAGGACCTTAAGCAGCTGTCTGATATGTGTCTATACTGCTTGCCTGGGCAGTATATGAGACATTTGCGGATAAAATTTTAAAACAGTTACCATATCAAGGATTAGAATGATAGCACTGTTTCAAGTTCTGCCTATAATGATCTCATTTCTATCTTCAGGCTTTAGACATCATAGAACAGTACCTGATGAGCACTGGCTATGAGTTCAGAAGAATTGACGGCAGTGTGTCGGCTAAAAAGAGACAGATTATTGTCAGAGAGTTCAATACTGACCCAAACATCTTTGTATGCCTGATTTCAACAAAGTACGTATATAAAGTTATGGCTTTATAAAACATTACTTAGGAACTTCACTATGCACTCCTTAAACATGATATTGTCATCTTAGTCAAATTACTCATGCTGCTCAGTAGATTAATGTAAATAGAAAGATAGAGAATATTTTGCTACTTAATAAGTAAGAAATAGAGATGTTGGCATATTTGGCAGAGCTGTTACGAATCCGTGGTTTGCTGATAATATCGATGCTTTTGCTAGGGAGAAGCAGCAGATAAAAGTTCTAGTGGAAAGTCTGGACAAAATCTGCACAAGGTTTTGTGACAAGTTTCAAATAGCTTGATGCAGTTGCTCAGATGTCTCAGATGATGGCTCCAAACCTGAGGTTCAAGGATTAAACTAACTACTGCAGCCCTAAAAGAGCTGTAGCCAGTTAGGAGGGATAACTATATATCTCTTGGATCAAAAGAAAAACTGGTGTGCTCCCTTGTCATGTCCATCATTCTGTATGCCTGTAGACTTTGACAGAGAGTTAAAGAATAGAACATTAGCAATTTAGATTAAATGCTGTCAATGTTACTTGATGCATACATTTTTAGGATGCTTGTAGGGAGAACTAAGGATGGTCAAGAAACAGAAACTCAAGTAGTTTGGCCACATTCCATGGTCTTCTTGCTTAGCGAAGACAGTCCTGCAAGACAGTGAAAGGAAACAGGAGAAGAGGTAGATTGAAGAAGAGATGAGAAGACATTACATGTATGAAAGTTTGGACTGAGATGAACTTTGCCAGTACAACTAGGGCAGCTGAAATCAAGACCAGATGAAAAAGGTTGTTACAGTGTCAACTGCGATGCACCAATGATCTTGCTAGGCTGTGAGATAAAGAAGACTAGACATAGTAAGAGACTGTAATGTGGTTTACTTAAAGTTGAATTTCTTCTCTTTTGTAGGGCAGGGGGACTTGGTCTAAACCTTACTGGGGCTAACAGGGTGATAATATTTGACCCCAACTGGAATCCCACACATGATCTTCAAGCCCAAGACAGGTATATATTATATGTTAATTGGTCGTACGAGACAGATTATTAAGGTTGAGGTTCCTTGGAAGGGAGCTGAGTATACAGTAAATACTCCCTAAGAGGCATCTCTAATGAGATGCCATGATACATACAAAGCATGATATGAAAAATGCTAAATGATCCATGTCATGAGTAAAAACAAAAAATAAGAATAAGGATCTAGTTATTCCAGTTGTCAGGAAATACGAGTAAAAGCAAGATCTATCAGCTTATGTAAACACATGAGCTCATCTAAGTCTTTGAATATTTTTGCTTGCCCCAAAGCTCTACTACCACTTTTCTTAATCTCAGAAACAGAATTTAACTTAAGGAATCGAGTGGTAAGTATTTAAGAACCAAAAATAATTAAATTATCCTGACGTAAAATATCTTACTGTTATCCTTCCTTTACAGAGCTTACCGAATTGGACAAAGAAGAAATGTACAGGTGTACAGACTTGTATCAGCTGGTACCATAGAGGAGAATATGTATCTCAGACAGATTTATAAACAGGTACAGTTTATAGGGCAGGCTGTTTACCCCTTTCAAAACAATCCCAAACATCTAGATCAGCTTATAAGGCAGAATCTGATTTCTGGGATTGTTTTGGAAGGAAAAACTCATCTTATAGCCTTATTTCATTAGACTTAATTTGGGCATTCTAAAGAGGGAAAAAAAATGTTTTATAGCCAAATAAATATGGAACATTTCTTGTAAAGGTGATGTATTCTCTGACATATAAATGAGATGTATGGTTGATGCTCCAATCGGAACACCGCTCGGCCAATTCCGTGAATCAACCTCGGATGTATGACGTGGGACTACTTACGTCACACGACTGTTGTCAGGAACAACGATATAAACAAAGATGGCCGCACTGTTGCACCGTGTAAATAATAAAATGAGAAGAAGCAAATGTATTTTCTGTCTCGTCATTAATAATTGACTATTTTGTTTTAACAACAGCAAAGCATTAAATGAATGTCCGTGCAACAGCTGAAAAAGGTCGCAGGTCGAGAATTAATCCATTCGTAGACCTAGAGATCTACGGCTTCGGCGTATACTTTCGGCCGAACAACAAAATGTTGGATTTTGCTGCGTATTGCTCCGCCTTACATATGCCCGAGGTCTGTTTCACGGAATTGGCCGAGCGTGCTCCGATTGGTTGATGCTCATGTTTTAATATGCCTCGTTGCATTTGTATACTACAGCAAAAGTAACATACCTTTCAGATTAATCCCAAAGCTATGCTAGAATTATGGATCATTTGAAAAATATTTCTAGCATAATAAATCGGAAAATACAACCAGACAGTTTATTATTGATGCCAAAAAATGATTTTTCCTGAAATGATTTTTAGCATTTTAGGCAGGCGCCATCCATCATCAGTAACATTTTCAAATGACTTCTCTGAAGCTGTTTCCCCAATTGTAACCAAATTTCATTATATGGCCTCCAGGGTTGAGGAAGCCGAGCTTGAATAAACAGACCAGGTCTCATGACTACCATGACCGTTATGACTGTGTATGGTGAAAAATAGGGAATAACTTTTGTGACTTCCTGTTTGCTTCCCTGGATGACACAGCCCTTCCAAAATAGGGACAACTCTTAAAGGAAAGAATTTGCTTCCTTAGGAGCAAATTGTTTCTTTTACGAGTGACACCATTGAGAAGGGAGGTAAATATGAAAATGTCATAATTGCTTTCCCGGAAAGGGTACATATTCACCATAAAATGTGTATTTCAGCAATTGTTGAATGTAAGTGTTGAAGATGCCAATGCCAAGAGATACTTCTACGCTGTCCAAGGAAGCAGAAGACAGAAAGGGGAACTCTTTGGTGTGAAAAACATGTTTCAACTCAATACAGGAAGCTCCTGTAAAACTGTGGATATTTTGAAGGTAAGTTCTGTCTTTCTGTAAACATGCTATAATATAAATGAGCTATGCTGTGAGCAAATGGCAAAAGCTCAAGGCAGCCTGTATTAAAATTTTCCCATTTGCGAGAATATTCTATGGACCCTAAGGAATCCGCATGGTGGGAAGAAAATACTGGTCAGACAAGTGTGCTGGCTGCACAGATGTGAGCTAAGCTAGATCTTAATTGTTCAGGCATGCTCAAAGAATTTTTATGATGTAGCTTTGAAAAAATGGGGTATATTAGTATACATCTGTTTGTCTGTTGGTCCAAAGTCAGAGTGCCAACTACAAAGATTCCTTAGTGTGAGAGGAGTGAATAAATTGACTGCTTCATCATTTGTTCTTTAGTTTCTGTTGATCTCATATGCCTGGAGCATAGCTTATTTAAAGCTTTAAGTGTGCAGTTTTTGTGTCAGTGATTTTCAACTAATGCTCGAGTCACATTAGATTCATTTGGTTTAGTGTTTGTATATTATATGTAATATGTAATGTATATCTTTCTTGAATTTGAGGGATCATATTGGAGGAGGTCTAAGCCGACCTGAAGTTCGACAGCTGTCTTGGCTGTGGCTCATCCCAGCAGGGCAATCTTCTAAAAGTCAACTGACTTAGTGGGGCTTGCACCATCTCCTCACCTTGACACACATATCAAGCAGTAGAGCCAGTAAAACCCAGTGTAGGCCTAGTGGGCCATAAATATGCAATTCAGCTTTCAGCATATCAGGACCAGTTCCTTGATACTTTATAGATTGACCAGTTTTGAAATGCTGAAATGTGATCATACCACTTTTAAGGAGCAGTCTGATACTGGTTCACACTGTTTTCTCAGAGGCTTCTGTCCACTTCCATAGGGAAAATGCATATGAAATCAGTTTTAAGGTGTACAGATACACAGCCATGTTTTCTGCCATTTGTACAAAGGGTAACAACTTTTGTGACTTACTGTTTGCTTGCTCCGATGACTAAACCTTTCAAAATGGGGTTTACTCTTAAAGGAAAGAATTTGCCCCTAGAGGAGCAAATTCTTTCTTTTAAGAGTTGATCCCCATTGAGAAGGGAGGCAAAAATGAAAGTGACAGAGTTGCTCCTGCTGAAAGTGTATCCATTCACCTTAAATTTCAGAGGAATGAGAGAGTGGAGACAGCTCTTGCAGGCTACGAGATGACCAAATATATTCCACCAGTAGTGAGGTTAGAAGAAGATGAAGATTTAGAAGATGTTTTGCCACTCTCTGAAGAACCAGAGGAACCATCAGAATCAGAGGATGTGTTTGCTGAATTCTTCTCCTCTCAAGGTAAAATCTGTGTATCTTCCTGCTGTCTGTCTGTCTGTATTCCAGTCATAGTTTAGCTATTAGCTATTAGAACTGGAATTCCCTCACTGTAAATATGTCAGAACTTTTGTATTAAATTCAAGAATCCCTGCAATTTACAGGTAGTTGACCATATTAAGTTTTAAAGAAATAGTTTTTATTCAGATTCAGCTCCAATGCCTATTTAAATATTTGTATATTCTTTTAGGATTAGAAGTAATGACAATCTTATGTTGGGAAAAGATTTAAGATAAGTCTACATCCTGTTCAAGCACCTGAGGTGGTTTCCTTTTTAAGCACCAAAAATGAAAAGAGTTGAGTATGCAAACACTGTAGATCCAGATAAAGCAGCTCATAATGAGCAACCTCTGTTTGTCTAAGTTATATCAGCATGATATAAGTTGGACAAAACATATTTTGAAATTTTGCAAATGTAAATTTTGTTGTCTGCTGAATGAAATTAGAATGAAGTTTAAAAAATGGGAAATTTCCATTTCTTTCATATTTCTTATTGTTGATTTTCAGAAGCTAAAGATGATGACGTAGACGGAGATTGTCGTCATTCTGACCACAATGAAGATGATGACTGGTCAAGTGATATTATGTCAGACTCTTCAGATGATTTAGACGGTAGAACTAGAAACACAGACAGGAAGAAAGAATATCATAAAAATAAGACAAGAAATATTAACAAAACAGCTCATATGTTGAAAAATGCAGACATTACACTAGATGGTAGCAGAGATCACAAAGGTGTTTCCAACAGTAAGAAGAGGAAACAGGGTGTTACTTTTAAAAGCCCGGGAGCACATAAGAATGATATTACTGATGGAAAGAGGGGTAAAGTGAATCCTATGGATAGTAGGACGGGTAAAGGACCAGTGAAGAAAGGAAGGAGAGATAAAGATGATGGGGATGATATTTCATTCCGAGTTGATCAGACCTTGGCTGGGAGCTTTGCTGATGTAGGAGATGTGTTTGGTAAGTAGCATTAGGAGGGCCAAAGCTCCATAGAAGGGGACAGTTATTGATAGTGATTCTGGCTGTCTGAAATAAGTCTTTTATTTGCTTGTGGCCCCACATTGGAACCACCTCAGTGACATGGTTCTAATTAAAAGACACAGTATGTGCTTTTAATGAAAGCAGACAAATCAAGGGAGACATGCCTTGAATAGTTTGATAAGGGGCCACAACATTTTTTATTGGGAAAGAAGAAAAAATCTTACATAGGTACATGTACCTGTGCCCATAGCTGTTTGAGATTGTTTTAGATTGGAAAAAATCCTGTTCCGATCATGGAATTCTCATTCCGGTTGAATTTTATTTTAGGCTTGCTTAGATTATTACTGCCCAGAAATAAACATTTTTGTTTGCACTTTTATTGTCCCCCGCCTTTTCGAAGAAAAGCGGAGGGACATAGTTTTCGGCATTCCGTCCTTCCGTCCGTCCTTCCGTCCTTGTTTCCGTCCTTCCGTCCCCCTAATGTAGTAGGTACCTTGTGTGCGCAACTCCTCCTACAGTTTTATGCCAATTCTTTCGAAACTTTACAGATGTTTTTGTCATGGTCTGAAGATACGCATGTGGTTTGGATATAATCCTGAGATTATTTTTTGTCACTTTTTCCACAAGTTGAACTTAGTAATTTTTTAGGCATTTTTACTATCAAAGTGACTAGATAGTGGGTACCTTGTGTGCGCAACTCCTCCAACAGTTTTATGCTGATGCCTTTGAAACTTCACAGGTGTTTTGGTCATGGTCTGAAGATACGCATGTGGTTTGGATATATTCCTGAGATTATTTTTTGTCAGTTTTTTCACAAGTTGAACTTAGTAATTTTTTAGGCGTTTTTACTATCATAGTGACTAGATAGTAGGTACCTTGTGTGCGCAACTCCTCATACAGTTTTATGCCGATGCCTTTGAAACTTCACAGGTGTTTTGGTCATGGTCTGAAGATACGCATATGGTTTGGATATAATCCTGAGATTTTTTTTTGTCACTTTTTCCACAAGTTGAACTTAGTAATTTTTTAGGCGTTTTTACTATCATAGTGACTAGACAGTGGGTACCTTGTGTGCGCAACTCCTCATACAGTTTTATGCCGATTCCTTTGAAACTTCACAGGTGTTTTGATCATTGTCTGAAGATATGCATGTGGTTTGAATATAATCCTGAAATGATTTTTTATTACTTTTTTCGCAAATTGAACTTAGCCATTTTTCATACATTTTTACTATCAAAGTGAATAGATAGTTGGTACCTTGTGTGTGCAAGTCCTCCTACAGTTTTATGCCAATTCCTTTGAAACTTCACAGGCGTTTTGATCATGGTCTGAAGATATGCATGTGGTTTGGATATAATCCTCACATTATTTTTTTATTACTTTTTTCACATTTTTAACTTAGCCGCTTTTCCAGCTCAAACACTTAAGTGTATATACAGTGGAGACCTAGTTTCCAAGGCGGGGGACATAAATTCGTCGAATCATTTAAATGATTTTTTATTACTTTTTTCGCAAATTGAACTTAGCCATTTTTCATACATTTTTACTATCAAAGTGAATAGATAGTTGGTACCTTGTTGGTGCAAGTCCTCGTACAGTTTTATGCCAATTCCTTTGAAACTTCACAGGCGTTTTGATCATGGTCTGAAGATATGCATGTGGTTTGGATATAATCCTCACATTATTTTTTTATTACTTTTTTCACATTTTTAACTTAGCCGCTTTTCCAGCTCAAACACTTAAGTGTATATACAGTGGAGACCTAGTTTCCAAGGCGGGGGACATAAATTCGTCGAATTTGCTTGTTAATGTTTATTCTTTTTGTGGAATTATGACACCATATACAAGGCAGAGTGAATGACAAATTTTTACGTGTTTTTCAAAGGAATCATACTATAAAATACAAGAGCAGCCACCAACCATGCCCCCTTGATTTTTTAGGCATAAATGATTTTTGAATGGGAATGTTAATGCTCAAAAAAACATGGTTTACCTCTATATTGTCAGTAAATTCCCATCAAATATGCTCCTTATCTGGAATTTGGAGAGCTATAGAGGAGCTTTATTGTCAAGCATTCTTTTGTGTAAGATGCATGGGTACACAGAAATTTTTAGGAGACTTAAAACATGTCTGCAATATGATACAGTCTTTTGTGCATTCTATAGGCCCTGGAGTTTATTGAATGGGCCTTTGCTTTCATAACCAACTCTGCCATTGTCATTTTTGTCTCCCTACCCACTGGTGATCAAATCTTAAAGGAAAAAGTTTGCTCCCATAAGAGCAGTCTTTTCCTTTTAGATACCATTTTTGAAGGGCTATGTTTTCCAGGGAAGTGAACAGGAATTTTCCAATTCTCTCATGAATTTTATCAATGTAAAAATGACTGTGATTAGCCAGCTTTACACAAATTTTCTTTTAAAAAAGGTTCACATAAAACTGTTTTGAAAATTTATTTGGATCATTTTAATTGGCCACCATAATGACATAATTTTGATATCATTAACATGGCTAAAATTGTAAAAATGAAATGTACACGCATGGGACCTCAGTCATTGTGCTGCTTTTGTTTATATTGCATTGCTTTCGTTTATATTGCATTGCTCAACAGGGGAACCAGAAATTCAAATGGTATTGTGTGTAACAATTGTCATTTTTCAAAAACATTTTTTTTTGCCAGTTATATGACTCAGTTTATGCACATCAACACAAGTTATCATCAAAAGTAAAGGTTGAACAGCTTTTTATAATGATAATGAGTTTAAAAGAAAATTTTACCACTTGTAGGACTGTGGAGACTTTAATTCACTAAATTATGTTTTATGTTTTTGAAACTTTCCAATATTACAATGGTTGTACATTTTTGTTTGAACAGAGAATTGTGGTGTGGTACATATTCATGAGAATGTGAAGGTGGTTGGTGGTAGCAAAGCGGAGGACCACATGTCAAAATGTGCCATGACAGATGTGTATGAGTTACATCAGAACTCACAAGACTTGGCTGTACAGTGTGATCCTCTCTCTGAGGTAAGTGCAAAAGTAAGGAGAAAAATTCTCGGAACTGACACAATTCAGTCCCAGATCCAACCCAAGACACCAAGTGGGAAAGAGAACACAAAATTAGTCACCACCAAAGACAACACCAGCAGCAGCCATGTGAACAGCCATTTCCCACGTAGGTGGTCAACAGGCTAGCCTGAACATCACATACAATATAGCAACTAACAATAGATAAAACAACCAAGAAGAACCAAAACAGAACTGCCGCCTTAAATTTTGCAGAGGTTAATTGTTCCATCTGCCTTTTTGGTGCTATAAGAGTTAAACATTGACCATTCAAAGAGGTTGTCATTTACTTTCAGCATTCATGGCATATCTGAGGCAGTGAGGAAAAATCTTATGGAATTTAAACGTTTCTAGTGGTCTCTCGCTGATAGCTAAAAAACTCACACACAAAAATGATCCTGTCCAAAAAATTTTCTTCAGTCTAGTGATGAAGATGCCAAACCTACAGCCAGGAAGAAGAAACAGTCAGTGAAAGACCACAATACCAGTAGATCTGTTGTTGTTGATAACATGAAAGTCCTGATTGGTCAAACTCCGAAAGGTATTAGGTTGTAAGTATATTACATACATCACTTGTGCCATAAGTGCCAAAGCTATTTAGACAGAAAATGTCCGAGAGAATTGTATAGAACATGTCCGAGAGAATTGTATAGAACATGATCAGACTGCTCCTTAACAGGGCTAGAAAATTCCACTTGTCCACTCGCCATGTCGAGTGTCTCTTGCAGGAGGATTAGTGCAAATTAGCCGCAACAGGACAAAACCAACAAAGTGGCATGTGCACCACGCAAAGATTCAAATCAGCCTTGGCATCCGCCCAGCCTGAGCAGAGTCTTCGGAGCATGCTTAAAGGGAAAATTAGCTCCATGCAGACAGCAAAAGACTCTAATCATACTGGGCTGATGCCCGGACTAATCTGAGTCTTCACTGGGCACACATCCCATTTTGTTGGTTTGCTGAAGATGCAGCTCAAATTTTCTCTGCTTCCTATTTAAATTGCTGATATTAGCTTAATGAATTGTTCGTCAAGTGTCCATTACATCTGTTAGGTATGTTTTTGCTGAAAAAAATGTTAGGAGCTTTTGCACTGCAAGGAAAAAATAGCAGACACACTTTTATATTGAGTCTATTCATTTGCCGTATTGTAATAGTTTAACACTGCCTGCACCCCCAAACATAGGCTTCAACCATATTTCATTTTTGGGACAGAAATCTCTGAGCAAACATTGTCATCCCTGATCAGACTGTTCAGTTTGATCTGGGTTTGCACTGTTTGATATTTACAATATTTGTCTGTTTAACTCCTCATGAGCATCACATTTTACAAAACTGCAGCATTTACTTAGCTTTACGAGCAGCAAGTCAACCTCCTGCCAAAATACTCACAGTAAATGGTATTACCATAATGACCCTAACTATTCGGACAGACAGGTCTGAGCAAACATTATAGACCCAGATCAAACTGCTCCTTCAGGGTCTAAAAAAAAGTTTGTAATTCACTAAGCATCATTTGGATTCATTCACCTATGTAAAATCCACTTTCTAAGAATTTTCAGACAATAATTGTCAGACTTTCGGGTGTCTGAAATTTTAGGGTCATATATGTAACCATTAAAGTGCCAGAAAAGTAGATTACATAAGTAAAGTTGCAACATTCTAGGATTTTTTATGTCCAAGCTGTATCAAATGGAGAACTCAAAGACTATAGGGCAAATAGTGTAGATAACATCCCAGGATTTTTTATGTCCAAGCTGTATCAAATGGAGAACTCAAAGACTATAGGGCAAATAGTGTAGATAAAGTGCCAAAACTGCAGATGACACAACGTGTGCAAAATTAAAAAAAAATGTTTATCATATTCATAATTCAAAGAATAGAGGGGGGCAAGCAGTGTACCTGTAGATTTAGATAAGGTGGCTCAACAATTTTCAACACTTTAAGTGTTTAAACAATTGAAAAAGTGATACATGTAATCATTTAAATTTGGATACCAGTTGCCACCAGGAGGGTACCAGATTAAACATAAGTACTTCGACAGCAATGTCTGAACAGGCATTGTCATATACCTAATGAGACTTTACTATAGAAAACAGCCGTGTTGTAATCGACAGCATTTTACGTTGGTTTCCTTCTATTTTCAATTGTCGCAATGCGACAGAATAGCTGACACAGAGTTTCAACACTGTTAAAACACGGGTGTGCCAGGGTTTTAACACCATTAAAGCCCGCTTTCGCATCATCTGCTGAGCTCTGGACTCAAGATGGTGTCCATAAAAATGTATATATCAATGACGATAAAACATTCTTTGCCTGTGTTTTAACGTTTGCCCAAGACCTTGTGTATTAGCATGTTGCAGCCCTCACCACTGCGCGGTGTGGGCTGCAACACGTTAATACACTCGGGCTTGGCAAACGTTAAAACACGAAAAAGAATGTTTTATCCTCTTATTGAAGACCAGATCAGACTGCTTCTAAGGAGTGGCCCAACCAGGGTCTGCACTGTTTGCCAACATACTAAGTCTATTAAAGCAGCCTTGATTGGATAAAATTAATGGAATTTCTAAAATGGGAAAGCTCTTTATAGAAATGCTTGATTTGTTTGAGAGTAGCAACCCACAGAGATCTTGTTTTCAAAAGGAGACAAATTTCGTGACTTCTTTCTTGCTTCCTTGTTATTCCTTTCTTCCTTGTTCTGTCTCACTTTCTTGTTTTTTCTTGCTTCCTTGTTCTGTCTCCCGTCATTAATTCTGTCTCTCTGCCTTCTTCTGTCATGCTTCCTTGTTCATCCTTGTTTCCTTTTCTGTCTTGCTTCCTTCATTCTGTCTTGCTTCCTTGTTCCATCATGCTTCCTTGTTCTGTCTTGCTTCTTTGTTCTTCCTCGCTTCCTTGTTCTTTCTTGCTTCCTTGTTCTGTCTAACTTTCTTGTTCTTTCTCACTTCCTTGTTCTGTCATGCTTCCTTGTTCTGTCTTGTTCTTCCTTGTTCTTTGTTCTTTTTCGCTTCCTTGTTCTGTCTCACTTCCTTGTTCTTTCTCACTTCCTTGTTCTGTCTCACTTCCTTGTTCTTTCTCACTTCCTTGTTCTTTTTCACTTCCTTGTTCTGTCTTGCCTCCTTGTTCTTTCTTGCTTCCTTTGGTGATGAAAACCCTTCTGAAGAGTTTGCTTATAGAGGAGCTAATTCTTCCCTGTAACACATGGCCTCTGTTGAAAAGCAAAAATGAGAATGCCAGAGTTGCTCTCCCCCATATATGTATCCATCTACCTTGGCATATTTTCAGGAAACAGTTTGAAAAAATGAGCCAGGAGAACAAGGCAGACAGTTTAACAGATTTTGCTGAGATAGTTCTTGGATTGAATACAAAAGAAAGAATGGATTTACTAAACAAGCACTATGAGAAAAAGGAATCAAAGTTGATTGATATTTTGAGTCCACAAGTGTCTGAGAGCAAAGAATCAGTGAAATCTAGGAAAACCTCAGGTAATATCATAATAGGAATGCAAGTGCATGAAAGTTACTCACAAACTGCATAAAGTTGAAAGGGCTTTATGTTAAGTTTGTGAGTGATTCTCCAGCATTTACATAGTGATAAAATCTACAAATGTAGATTTGAGGCACAACATGACATGGCAAATGCGCCATTCGAAGACTCAGATCAAACTGGTCCAGTCTGATTAGAGTCATTGCTGTCCGCATGGTGTTAGCTTAGACCCTTAGCTATCCTGTAAGTGCACAGGGAAGACACTGATCAGACTGGGCAGATGCCCAGGCTGACCTGAGTCTTTGCTGGGCACCCATGCCACTTTTCTGGGTTTGTCATGTTGTGGCTCAAAATTCATTCCTTATAATTCCAACTTGGTTGTTAAGATCTTAAAATTTTCAGCTGTTTTGACAACCTTATAGACCGTCACGGCAAATATAATTCTTGGTAGCTTTAAGTGTCCAGTTCCGGGATTACTCTTTGTATAAAAGCAGTATTTCATTCTCTGTCTACCTATCATCCTATTCTAAATCAGCATTAGAAAGTAGAATAGGAATTAGTATTGTAACATCTGACAGTAAAACAAAATGAAGCTGCACAGACATCAGTAACTAGTCATAAGCAGTATACAGTATTATTTTCTGCCATCACCTTTTCTTCAGAAGCTAAATTTTAAAATCATGCAAGACTTCTAACAGTCTAACTAGGGAGGTCAGGACTAGCCATTGTCATGAGAATTCTAAAAATATTGGGACACCTGAAATAATTACTGTAATTGTCCTAAAAGTGGAACAGTTTGGTTTTACTATGTCGTTATGCATCTTGAAAGATGCAGATGAAATGGTAAACAATGTAGGCGCTGATCACATTGCTTCTAAAAAGAAGCAGTCTGATCAGGGTCTGCACTGTTTGAGCAGCCCTATCTTTCCTAGTACTTAGAATTATAATATAACAGAACATCTATTTGGATAACATAAAAAAAAATTGACAATATATTTAACTGTACATCCTATGATATTCTGTTAAAAACATGTAATGTTGTAAAGAAACATGGCTTTTTATAGCTGACATCTGGTTTAATGTTGCCGAAAGCCCTTGCTTTGGATGCAAAGTAGCACACTTTGAAAGGTGAAAATGTGAAGTGTATTAGGACAGGGATAACTGTATTGAAAATGCCATAATTTATGTGGAAATTGTAAATTTCATGGCTGTATATAGTCAAATTAAGACAATCGTTAGTGTCTATTTTCTGAATCCAGGAATTCAAGTCAAGCGACAGAAGTTAGCCAACAAAACCAAATCTAAGAGAAAAGCTAGGAACATTGACCAGACACTTGGTGGTGTTGTATATGATGATATGTCTGACGGTGAATCTCTACCGAAACCTACAGTACCCTCTGATCAAGAGTTGGATACAGACCAAGGATCTGATATGGACATAGGTGTAAAGGTAAAAAGGATTAGGCCTTCCATTCCATTCGGGATACCCCTTTAGGGTATCTGGGCAAACAGTTTGGATCCAGATCAGGCCCCTCAAACGTGGGGCCTGATCTGAGATCCAAACTGTTTGCTGCCTAGACATCATTTCTACAAGAGTTAGTTAGACCAATATTGTCAAAATATTCTTGATTTTTGATGCAGACGACAATTTCAGCAGATGACAAAAATACCCAGAAAGCATTGGGTTAAGTCTAATGTTTGGTGTGCTTTTTCAGATGGGTGGATTTTTTTTCATGTGCAAGGAGGTACATGTAGTAGCGATCAGTAGCTAAACTGCATTTGAAAACAGCTGACTCAGATGAAGCTGTCTGATCAGGATATACACCATTTACCAGCTAACTGTAGCAGTTTTAGCGCCTGATTTCAGGTTATAAAAATGCTGAAATAAGAGAAAGATATTATGAGCCAGTCTATGTGGATAGATGAATCACACCCTTGGAAAGGAACTCAGCTGGTTGATGTTTGAACTCCTTGGGTGGAAGTTCGCTGTCCTACATGGAACTTCATGATGGATTCTTATATTCTGTGCACTGATGATCAAAGGCTTTCTATCTTTCAAGCATGCTTTATGGCAGGGAGACAAAGTTCTTAGTTGGGTGATGTGGTGCTGTCAAACTGTCATTCCATCATCCCTAGACACTTGTTTCCTTTGATGCTTTGGCTTGCTGTGCTATAGCCGCATCAAACTTGGTCAAAGCAGCCATGTTGGCTTTCAGAGTGACCTCCCATATAACTGTGTCATAAATTCAAACATGGAAACTGGGTCATTAGGGCTTTCATAGGCCACATTAGTAATGGTAAACATTTCTTCTTTGAATCTTTTGAATATTAACCCTCAAAATGTCAATACTGAAAATAGTTGACAGTGTCAGTCCACATCTACACTGTTTTCCCTCTAGTCTTTCAATTAACAATATGATATTACTTGGATGAAACATTTTTATTTTTAATTTTGCAGATGTAAACTTTGTCATCTGCTTTTTTTATTGCTTGAAGACTTTTAAAATTTCTGTATTTTCTTTCAGATCACACCAGTGAAAAGAAGAAAAGTTCAGAACCAGTCTAGAACAAAATCTAAAAGAATCTCACCTAGGAAACAAGGTGATCATGTACAGATTCCTCCAAGTTACTATGACTACCCTCTTAGCGATGACGCTGATGATAATAATAATAATAGTAATGTCAATAAAGCCAATTCTACAAGAAAAACCATCAGTAAACTACATGATAAGAAGAAGTCAGTAGTCACACAGAACCAGTTGGAATGTATTGTTGATTCTTCAGGCAATGAAAGTGAGGATTCAGATGCTTTGTGGAGTCAGTTAGGTAAAGTGAGTCAAGTTGAAGTTGGTAGGAATTTAGCCAAGACAGGTGAAGGGTATTCCTGTGATAGAAACGATTCAGGTCGTAAACATAAGGGTAGTGCCAATCAAAAAGATACAAGGTCAAAATCTCAAATGGAAAAAGAAAATTTAAGGGAAAAGATAAATGCAGAACCTAACAGAACTAGAGTGAAACTTAGTGATTCAGAAAATCAAAATTCAAGAGAAAAGCGAAGTACAGAGTCTAACAGAACTCCAGCAAAACTTAGTGATTCAGATAATTCTCAGGTATCAGTATTAGATGATATATTTGGTAAACCTGAAACTAAGGATAAAACTAAGAGAAAACCAGCTCCATGTAAAGGTAGAATGGCTAAAGATTTAACTGTGAAACATAGTAATAATGTGAAAACAAGTAAAATGGAGGACAAACTAAATGAAAAACAAGGTGATAGGTTTAAAGATGTAAATGCAATATTTTGTTCCACTAGTGCTGATAGTGACAGTGATGTGAAGCTGGAGACCAGTACTCTTAAGGATGATGATTATGATTGTTTTGATGATCCAAGAAAATGGAAGAAAAGAAAGCGGAAACCAGACAAGGAACCAGTATCAGCTGTAGATAAACTTATATCTGACAGTGAAGCGGAGTTTGATAGATTGTTTACTGCAGGCAAAATGAAAAAGAATAATACAAATAATAAGAGAGAAAGAAAGTTCTTCGGTCAAAAGTTTTGATAGATCTGCAAGTCTGTTTAGTATTTAACATCATATAAGGTGACTGGGTACACTTTCAGGAGAAGCAGTTCTGTCATTTTCATTTTTGCCTCCATTCTCAATTGGGGTCAACTCTAAAAGGAAAGAGTTTGCTCCTCTTGGAGCAAACTCTTTCTTTTAGGAGAAGCTCCCTTCTTGTATGTGCTTTATTGTCCAGGGAAGCAAACTGAAAGAGACAAAAATGTTTCTATTTGTTAAAATGGCAGGAAATTATGGATGTCTACCCGGTGAAAGAGTCATTGTACTTAGACAAAAGGCTTTGGAGAAAGCCATTTTAGTATTAGCATATTTCTCCACAGAAATATATCCTACAAGATGTGTGTTCTTTTAGAAATGAAAAAGAACAGTCTTTTCAGGTTTTACCATTAATCTATTGTGGATCTTAGCTCAGAACAGTGTTTATTCTAGTCAGATTAATAGTGTTAGTGTATATATTATTATCATTGTGTTATTAAAGTGACTAAAAGGAGACCATGGGCCTCTGCATTTCAGATGGTGTACCCAGCATATGGTTGGCCTCCAATGCCCACTGCCCTATGGCCGACAAGGCTACGGGGAAACTTTTACCATTTATATATTACCATATTATTGAGCGTATTTGTTTAGACAGAAATGACAGTATGTTTTAGACTCATGTCAGATGGTTTATAAGAAGCAGATTCATCTTAGTTTGCATATTATCCGCCACTTCAAAATTCTGAGACCCTTTCCTGGTTTTTGACTGACATTTACAGTTTTCCATACCTTTTTACGGATCCAAAAGTTTATTCAACTATATACTTCAGCGGTAGTGCTAATTGTTTTGGAAATTGCAAGTAATTGTTACAGGAAGAATTTGCTCCCCACAAAAAAATTATTTTGCCAGAAGATTTTTCCTGACCAAAGCAACCCTTTAGTGTTGTTATAAACATCCCTAACCTTTCGTGACGTATGGACTTCATTGAAGGTGAGAGACCATTACGGAAATGATTATAGGGTACAATAAATTAGGGGATAACTGTTCTCTAAATTGTCATTTGGGGAGGTAAATTGTCAGTATTATGGTCAGAAATTTTGTTATGTGTCCACATGTCAGCGGAGCCATAAAACTCAATTCATGGCCGTAAACCAATTCCTTACCTTCCCTAATGACATATTTCAGTACAGTTATTCCCATTCTAATGTCTCTTCTAAGACTAGCAGAAGCAAGACATAGGTATTGTTTATTCCTTCAGGGGCATAAACTTTGCCAAATGTTTTGGTTTAGCTCTGTTTTGTGACAATATGCACTGCCTTCCATGGAATTCTTGTTAACATTTTCGCCTTTCAAAATGTAATGCTTTGCACTGAAAGCAAGTGCTTTCAGCAGTGTAAAGCCAGATGTCAGCCAATGTTTCATAATGACGTTTGGGTTCCAGCAGTACATCACAGCATATACTGTCATAAATAGCTGACATTATCCAATCAGACATTGCAATATAGAGTAATTGTATGTTAGAATATGGTATACAAGGCTTAGTCAGGTTACTGTTGCCGTTGTTACATTGCTTCTCTTGATCTGGAACAAAGATGCTAGATATATTTAAGGAATGAATTTCATTCTGAGGTTTATCGAAGTGTAAACTACATTGGGTCACATGCAAAGTGAACGAACCCCAAAGGGGTTCATGTAAACTTTGCTAGTGACCCAGTGTAGTTTACACATTGATAAACATCAGAAAAATTAAGTTCATTGCTTATATTTACATTCGTTCCAATCAAATCTTTCATGAAAAATCTTATATGAGCCCTAAAATTGAAGCAGTAAAACATGTACACGCAGGTTTTTCTGTTAAAAGCAGAACGGCATGCATGACATCATGATATTGCTGACGTCCAATCAGCTGGTAGAGAGCCATTGTTCATTTTTACATCATTGATGTCGCGTGTCTCAATGTAATTATTGGAATGTAAACTACATTACATTCCAATGGTTTACTATAGGGCTTTTCAGTAAATACACCAAGAATAATCATGTATTGTTGAACTTTTCGCACATCTGGTTGTGTGGTGATGCTGACACTGTTTAGTTGGACCACTTTGATATGTGAACTGGGGTCTACACTTTTGTTTATCATAGAATTATCCGTAGAATTATCCTTATCTGGAACTCTGTTGGCCATTGTCTGTGGAAGCTTGTTAAAAGAGTGAAAGCCTAGATCAGACTCTTCATGCAAGAACGTAATGATAAGGGTCTGTACTGTTAGTCAGCTGAGTCCATGAGATGAAGATTGATATCAGTGTTAGAAACATGAGTGGCAACACTGTATTGAAAATATAAGTCACAACACAACAAAACCAACAAAGTGGCATGTGCACCATGTGAAGACTGAGATAAGCCTGGGCATCTGCCCTGTCTGATAAGAGTCTTTGCTGTTGGCATGGATGTAGCTTAGACCCATAGCTACCCTTAAAGTGGACAGAGAAGACTCTGATTAGACTGAATGGCTGCCCAGGCTGATCAGAGTCTTTGTGTGGTGCACATGCCACTTTGTTGGTTTTGTCATGCTTTGGCTCAATTATAGTATGATGAATTAATGACAGATTGCTCATAATATTGAAATTATTCAGCTTTCTTTCAGACTTTTCCTGGGTCATCAGAGAGAGTATACTTGTTTCTCAAATGTAGATGCAAGGAATTTCTGTTTTTTTATGCCCCCGAAGGAACTTCGAGTGGCATATTAAAATCGCACCGTCCGTCCGTCCGTCCGTCAGTCCGTCCGTCCGTCCGTCCATCCGTCCGTAACAAATCGTGTCTCAGCGATAACTTTAAAACTACTGAAACAAATTTGATGAAACTTCACAGAAAGATAGAGCACATGGAGAAGGTGTGTCGCGCGCAAGAGTTTGGTTCCTACGCCCAAGGTCAAGGTCACAATTGGGTCAAAGGTCAAATCATGTCTTAAATCATGTCTCAGCTATAACTTATAAACTACTGAAACAAATTTGATGAAACTTCACAGAAAGATAGAGCACATGGAGAAGGTGTGTCACGCGCAAGAGTTTGGTTCACACGCCCAAGGTCAAGGTCACAATTGGGTCAAAGGTCAAATCATGTCTTAAATCGTGTCTCAGCTATAACTTATAAACTACTGAAACAAATTTTATGAAACTTCACAGAAAGATAAAGCACAACGAGAAGGTATGTTGTGCACAAGAGTTTGGTTCCCATGCCCAAGGTCAAGGTCACTGTCAGGGGTTAGAGGTAAAAAAGTGTCTCTGCGATTACTTTAAAACTGCATAACTGAATTTCATCAAATTTCACAGAAATGTAAAGAGTAATGAGAAGATTTGTCACGTATAATATTTATATTTCCAAACCCAAGGTCAAGGTCACTGTCAGGGCTTAGAGGTCAAATAGTGTTTCTGCGATTACTTTAAAGCTACATAACTGAATTTCATCAACAAATTTGATGAAACTTCACAGAAAGATAGAGCACATGGAGAAGGTGTGTCGTGCGCAAGAGTTTGGTTCACACGCCCAAGGTCAAGGTCACAATTGGGTCAAAGGTCAAATCATGTCTTAAATCGTGTCTCAGCTATAACTTATAAACTACTGAAACAAATTTTATGAAACTTCACAGAAAGATAAAGCACAACGAGAAGGTATGTTGTGCACAAGAGTTTGGTTCCCATGCCCAAGGTCAAGGTCACTGTCAGGGGTTAGAGGTAAAAAAGTGTCTCTGCGATTACTTTAAAACTGCATAACTGAATTTCATCAAATTTCACAGAAATGTAAAGAGTAATGAGAAGATTTGTCACATAATATTTATATTTCCAAACCCAAGGTCAAGGTCACTGTCAGGGCTTAGAGGTCAAATAGTGTTTCTGCGATTACTTTAAAGCTACATAACTGAATTTCATCAAATTTCACAGAAATACAAAGCATAATGAGAAGGTTTGTCACACATAATATTTATAATCCCAAACCCAAGGCCAAGGTCACAATTTGGGGTCAGATGTCAAATCATGTCTCTTCTGAGGTCAAAGGTCGTTTCTCCCCATTACTAAAAGACTTCTTAAGCAAACTGTATTAAGCTTCCTGAAATGGTAAGACATAATGGGATGGTATGTCACAAACAAAATTTAGATTCCCATTCCTAGGGTCAGGGTCACAATCAGGGCACATAGGTCAGATTATATCTCCAAACTGACTGGAGACTGCTGAAGTAAATTTCATCAAACTTCACAGAAAGGTAAAGCATGATAAAAAGGCATTGTACTTGCAAGATTTCGGCTTCCTTGCCCAAGTTCAAGGTTACAATCAGGGTCAAAGGTCAGTTTAAGGGGCCTTTGGGGGCATTTGTTACATACTGTAACATTTCTTGTTAGATTTTATTTTTTTTTTTCACCTAATTTTTGGAACAATTTCTTTTTGAGATAAGATATTGTTAAGTTTTGACTTAAAATGGCAGCTATATCTCAGCATTTCACATTGCTATATCAAAAAAATAAAAAAAATAATAAAGAAATAAATAAATAAAAGTAAAACTTGTTTTTGCATTGTCCCCAGACTACTTCACTGAAATGTTATTCTAGTGCTAACAAAAGTTGGCTGGTTGGTTGTTTTGGGTTTGACAGCCCTTTGAGACAGTATTTCAGTCTATATTAGGTCTACTAGAGAGAGGGAGAAAGGAAAGAGAAAAAATAGGCAAGAGGAAAAAAACTAGCAAAAGAGACCTAATGACACATAAATGGAGAAATTAGCTTCAAACAACAGTGAGACTTCTTACAAGGTTGAAACAATGTTTGATACTCTGAACATGTAAGAAAATGGTGGGATAGTACATTCTGGGTGTCAGGGAAATCTTGAGGTTGGTCAAGGAAAAGTTCGGGAATTGTGACTTCTGTAGAAACTCTAGTCACTGTTCTCTTAGGTATTTCTGTCCCATATTTGCAGCAAAGTTGAGAATTAGACCACATTATTTGCAGATATTTGAGTTTGCAATTTTTTCAGATGACACACATCTTGGTCTAAATAAACTGAAAAATACTTCTCTGGAACTTGTAATGTATTTCCAATTTCCAGTGTCTCAGCACCAAGTTGAGGTATATGTGTGCACTACCATGTTTCACACCATTTTTTCAAAGGGTGATAACTTTTGTGACTTCCTGATTGCTTCCCTGGGCAGCAAAAACCTTCCACAAAGGTCTATTCTTAAAAGAAAGAATTAGCTCCTAGTGGAGCAAATTCTTTCCTATAAGAGTAGACCCCATTGAGAAGGGAGGCAAAAGGAAAATAGCAGAGTTGCTTCCCCTGAGAGTGAACATATTTACCTTAGATCATTCTTCCTTAAATATTCAGACATTCTTGCTGAGCAAACATTATTTAATAAGTCCGGTCAGACTGCTCTTATCAGAGTCTGTACTGTTCTTTAGGCCTAAATAATCGTTCACCTTATTTCTGCTATTAAATGTACCTTTTCTAATAAAGACCTTTCCCATTTTGTTTCCATGAAACTGTGGCGAAATTCCACTAATTTTGCTTTTAGATCTTCAAGATTTGTTATTAAATTTTTACTGGTTAAATGCCATAATGATTTACAGTAGAACTTCATTGGCTTGAACAGGCTTGGGACCACCAAAATTAGTTCCAGCCAAGGCCCAAGGGTAGTTCTAGCCATCCAGGGTAACTTTCCATATAAAGTGACCTCTAGGGACCAAGAAAAGAGTTCTAGCCAGGTAGGGTGAACGAGCCAATAGGGTTCGAGCCATTGAAGTTCTACTGTACATGACTTATGAAATGATGGAGTTATGCCCCTTTTTAACTGAGTAACTTTGTTACTAAAATTTGGATATGCACAGCTGTAGAAAGAGGCTGGCTCGGAATGATGGGGCATGGGATGGAGTTTGGATGAGAGGGAAGGGGAGACAACTTTTGTTTCAGAAACAAACTCCTTGTTACAGTAATTATGGTGCCTGAATAAATTGACAATAAGACAGGGGTTTATTCCATTCCAAATTTCCCCAGATATCAAAATCAGTCTTGCATAATTTCCCTTCAGATACTATCCCAAAAATCTAGATTGGTCTTATAAGATGGATCTAGATTTTAGGGGGTAGTTTTAGAGGGATAAAAGCCTGTCTTATTGCTGAATAAAGCTGTTGGAATAATTAGACAGACAACTAATAGAACATTTTCGCTAGCCAAGGGTACTAAGTTCACTGTGTTCCTTATGTACGTAAGGAAAAAAGTGGACTTAGTGTCATTGGTTTGCAATGATGCTACTTCAAAAGAACTTGAGGCATATTCATCTAGCGAGCTGTAGATGGCTTACACAGGCTAACCAGATCCTATACTTTTTCCACACCCAAACTGGATCTTGGAAAATCTGTTCCAAGTCAATCCTGTTATGAGCTGAGAAAACACTGAAGTTGTCAACCAGATAAGTTTGATAAAGATAAGAAATTAATAATTTAATAAGTTTCTAGCCTATTAAATTCACATTACATGTATTATATTTTCAAATTTAGACATATAGCTGTTGACAACTTGGAAGTTTTGTCTAGTGCCGGAGTAAGATCTCAAAACAAACCATCAGAAAACATGCAGCTGGTTCATCAGGCATGGAAATATATGTAGAAAATCCATATGATATACCATTGTATCATAGAAGACTAGAAAAAGAATTATGCCTGTACATTATTCTTTCCTTCATTTACTACGCATAAAGTATCTACTGCAACAAACATCCTTCTAAAGGCAATGAAAATCTGTTACGGTCAACTGTCAGATCAAACATTCCGTCGAAAAACTGATTTCTTTGATTCAATTATAACTGTATTGAGCCCGCTCAGTAAAGGGCGCGGTAACTAAATTTGTGGTGTCATTCTGTGAACCGCTAGCTAGCAAAGTGACCGCTGCGGAAATCGTTATAATGTAGCTGACAGGTACCGTTATAAATAAATTTTGTGACAACAATCAACTGAGCCGCCGTCCTTGAAGAAAATACTTTGATCCTTTGTCTTTTTATTATTTTGAGATAACGGAACGTTTCTGAATATCCCCCAACAACGAAATGTTGCAGTGTTGATTGACCCGTAGTATTTTACTTCAATCTTTTGAAAATATACAAGTGAATCCTCGCATATATACATGTATATTAAGTTTGTCCCATATGGGCACAAAACGTTGAATTAACACTGATTCAATGTCATGTCACTGAATTAACATTGCTCCAGTGTTGTGTCAACGTTTTGTGCTTGCTCGGACTGTGAAAAAAGTTTACAGATTCAACCGTCAAGCAATACATGCGTAGAGCAATACAAAAATTTAACAGAAAACTCTCGATCTTATATTTACATTTGTTCTGTATCAAACACAACAATTCTGAATAATATGAGGCCGAGTGAAATTTGGCCAAACGGTCCAGGGCCTATTCATGATACACATTTTGGCATTTGATCTGTATTAAACACAAGGATTATGAATAATTTGAGGTCGAGTGATTTCTGTTGAAATTAACAGAGCAGCAATGATAATCATTAAAAAAAAAAAAAAAAAAAAACAATGTAAAGACAAGTATAAATAATCTGTTTCTAGCAAAAATGAAGAACAATGATTAAAAAGTCACCTGGATCAAATCTATGAGCCATTAACAAAGTCAAATTCTTGGTATAAAGTTTTATCATCGGGTGATTTTTCCCCTCTCCCGCATCTCCGCCAGCCCCAGTGACGCCAGTGTCTGTGGCGACCCCTGTGTGCGTCTCCCTCCTGATCAGTCGAATCACTTTCTGAACGACCCTCCTCCTGTCTCCATGGACCTCGGCGGCGCATGAATCCCATCCAGCGTGATTTACAGTGCCAGTCCTTATGCATTTCCTCCCACTGATTTCTCCAGAATTCACTTTCTCTGTTTTCTGACTTCATTTGATCATAAGTGGACTTTTGCTCAGGGGTTAGCTTTTCGAAGTGATATTTCTTTATTTCCGCGAATATTTCTTCCTGTATTTCATCGTGGGACTTTCCATTGTCACTTTCACTCATGTGCTTCATAAAAGGAATCCACATAAAGGGACTTGGGTTATCTTTTTTCAGAATCTCGAATATTTCTTCACTTGTCTTTCCTTCTTTCTGCAAATTTTCCCATTTTTCCTTAAACTTTGTGTCATGAATAGGTCCTGGACCCTTTGGCCAATCTTTATGGGACTCTTTCCACATTTTGGCCCAGTATCCGCGGGATTTTCGAAACCCCTCAAATTTGTTTTTTTTGGTTTCGGCGTCTGTCTCGGTCATCCCTTCTCCTGTCTTTTCGTAGGGTTCCCATTCTTGAGTCTTTTGTTGAGGCAAGTTTTCATCCTTTTCACTTCCCATTGTTTTAAGTCAATTTTCGGTCACGTGATAACATGGCGGTTAGGCCAAACAAACTTTGACTCCGCTTTTATCTTGAAACAATGTGATTTCTAAAGGACATTAAAGGCAGATTTTTGGATATTTAGGAAAATGTATTCATTGTGAGTTAAATTTATGTTCATAACTCTTAAAAACTCTACATCAAAGTAAAAATATAAGGATGCAATGATATAATAGAAGTGTATCGATAAACTATTGTTATGCAAATTTTCTAAGTCATAAATACGTATGAGAACATAACGGTGAAGGCGTTACGCTGAAAATATTTTCGAGTATACAACTGGCCAAAAATTGTATACTTAAATAGACACCAAGAATCACTGGAGACTTAGAGACTAAGTTATGAATGATAGTGAAAGTGCTATTACACCTAGTAGATCCATAGCATCTAGCAGCAAACGTGAATTATCATCACCTCTTTCACCTGAGGACTTACCACAAAAGAAAAATAAATTCAATATGTCTGGTACAGAAAATTCAATGGATGTGGGGGCTGATGAGTCCGGCGACAGTCAGTCACTTGGCCTTGATCAATCTCAGACTCATACCTTAACATTGCCACCGGCGAGTCTTCAACAGTTGTCAGAACTAATGAAGCCAGTAGTTCATGCAGATATTTTGGCTGAGATTCGTGGCGATCTTAGAGCGCTTATGAAACTTGCAGTTACAGAAGCCATAGATGAGAAATTTGCCGACTTGAAGGTCGAAAACGAGCGACTTACCCGAGAAAACGCCGCTTTGAAAAAACGTGTTTCCTCATTAGAAGCAGCGATGGATGGCTCAGAGCAGTACAGCAGAAGGAACAGCCTTCGTATATCTGGTATACCGGAAACTGCAAACGAGGATACTGATCAGCTTGTGATACATGTAGCTGAAACTATGGGAGAAAATATTTCACCCAGCGAAATCGACAGGTCACATCGTTTGGGCAAACCTGGTAATCGCCAACCACGGGATATTCTGGTCAAATTTGTTTCATACAGAGCGCGTGAAAGACTCATGAAAAATCGACGTAAATTAAAAACATCTGAGCTCAGGGGCACATTCGTAAATGAGGACCTTACTAAGGCCCGCAGCAAGATACTGTATGAAGCTCGCAAGTGCGTGAAAACAAAACAATTACTGGGAGCTTGGTCCTCTGACGGACGAATTCTGGTGAAAAATAAGAACGGGTCCGTTGACGTTGTAACTTGTGAAGACGACATCGCGCGTGCCATACGCCAAGGTGTTTAGAAATCTGTGTGATGACTTACATCCTTTTGTTATATACAATGAAGATCCATGAATGAACGCTTAATTTTTAACCCTTGGTATAACTTAGAAGTTCACTTAAACTACAGTCCACTTCATATGAAATAAATTTTGTTTTTCTAATCCGGTACACCTCGCGAACAGCCAAGGTTACATCAGGGTAGACCCAGGTAGAGCTGCAACATTTGTACCATCGAAATGCGCAGACAATGCTTAAAAACTGTCCTGAATGATATTGCTTTTCTAATGATATTATTGTTCAGCAGATATCTTACTGGTAAAGTGTCTTAATGTACCATTTATCCGGCGGCCATGGCGAAACAAAAACACTGCGGATCCCGATCTGCCTTCTCCTGGTGAGCAGTCTTATCGGGCACCGCGGTGTTTGCTTATTGTCTGCTCTGACGTTATTTTGCTAGAACGAACCCCGGAAAAGTCGGTATTTATGCTTCTTTTTTTTTTTTTTTTTTTTTTTTTCAAAAACTTCTAGTACCGTTCAACCCTGGTTAGTCGGACAATTATTTATGTGCGTTCACTGTAGGCACTGGTCAGGTCATTTGATTGACTGTGCGAGGGGTCTGTGTCCGCGTGATCTAAGGCTTTGTTTGTAAAACTTCTTGTAGAGCCGTCCGAACAGGATCTGCAATATACCTACCTGTCCTATTATGTATACCTTATACAGTTTGAGTGATTTTTTTCATTTGACGCACATATAGACCCTGGTCGGACTACTCCTTTACAACGACCTATTCAGGCCTGAAGAGGTCTCCCGTCCTAGCTGCGGGAGTTGCAGTGACACGCTGTCTTGAACTGTGCGAAACATGGTATAATTGTTATTACTGAGCTTCCTCGATTCCTGGAAGCACTCTTGCTTAATGATCTGATCTGTCTTGTACTGTTTAGCCCCATATGTTCAACATTTATGCATGCTCAAAGCATTTCTCTGCTTTGATTGAATGAGTTCAATCTGGTTTATACAGTGGTGAGTGGCTGTGTCAAGTGGTTTATTAAGCTAATTTGTCAAAACCATATCGACGTATCCATACTGAGCCCTGTTTGGGCTTTACCGGATGATTACTCTGGGCAGTGGACACAATTTCCTCGGCTATGTGTAGGGTACTTGTAGTGCATATGCCCCATAGATGAACAGACAGGCGTTGCACAAGCTGGCTGAGCTGCTCTTGCTGAGCAGTCTAATCAGGGTCTGCAACGCTTGCCAGCTTTACTGGATATTTAGAATAATTCAAAAATCGTATCGTACCGTATTTGCCTCAATAGATATATGATTGTTAATATTTGGGCAGGCATTACACATCCTGGCTGGGTTGCTCATACTGAGCCACGCTGACCAGCTTGCTTGACTAGCTGTGCCATATGTATAGTATCTCTACCGTATTTGCCTAAACAGATAATGGCTATTAATATTTAGCAAATATTGCACATACTGGCCTGGCTGCTTTTGCTGAGCAGTCTGATCAGGGTCTGCGTTGTTTGCCAACTTAGTTGACTGATGTGCTTTTCTGTGGAATGCCTTCGTATTTGCCTAAAAGGTATAAAATTATTAATATTTAGACAAGCACATAAAATACTGGCCCGGCTGAGCTTGCCGATCGGTCTGATCAGGGTTTGCAATGCTTGCAAACATACTGGGTTGATCGTGATACATTTAGAATGTCCATAAATGCTAATTGTACTGTGTGTGCTTTATATGTACATGGTCGTTAATATCTTGACATAAAATACTGGCCCGGCTGAGCTTGCCGATATGTCTGATCAGGGTTTGCAATGCTTGCAAACATACTGGGTTGATCGTGATACATTTAGAATGTCCATAAATGCTAATTGTACTATGTGTGCCTTATATATACATGGTCGTTAATATCTTGACAAGTATTGCAGATACTGGCCAGACTGTTCTGCTGAGCAGTCTGATCAGGATCAGCAATGCTGGCCATCTAGCTGGACTAACTGTGCTGCATCTTGAACGTCTTTCAAATCTTCATATACCGTATTTGCCCAATAGACATGATTTTTTTTTTTTATTTAGACGGCCTCTATAGACACATTTTGTCTTTTGCAAAGCGTCTGCTTTCCAACTTACTAGATTTATTGTGTTATGTTTAGAATGTCTCTTAGGTTATTATGTCGTATTTGCCAAAAAGATATACGATTGTTAATAGTTACACAAGCATCGCAGATACTGATCAGACTGCTCTTATTCAGCAGTCTGATCAGGATCTGCATTGTTTGCTAACTTAATGTGCTATATTCAGAAAATTTAGAAAATCTTATTGTACCGTGTTTGCCTAAAATATTTAATTGCCAATATATTTCGAAGGACTTTGCAGATACTGGTCAGGCTGTCCTTGTTGGGTGGTTTAATGAAGGCCTGCATTTCTAGACTGTGCTATATTTTGATAGTCACTCAAAGCTTACAATGTATAGTTCTGCGTTTGCCTAATAGATAGTCATGCTTGTTAATATTTACACAAGCACTACCGATACTGACCGGGCTACGTAATGCTTTCCACCCTAATCGATTTCTCTTAAAACTAGCTGTATACCGTTTTTTCTGTAAACATATATAATGAATGATTTGACCGGTTTTCCAGTCCTGTCGAGGCTGCTCCTACTGAGCGGTCTGGTCGGGATCTGATGTGTTTTGTTTGGCTTGTCTCTTAAGGCTTATTCCACCGTAATTTCCTAATATATATTTCATGATAATAATAACACAAGCATTGCAGACACTAGCCACGCTGTTCTGGCTCTGCAGTCTGATCAGGGTCTGCATTGCTTGTCAACTTACAAGACTCGTGGTGTTATGTTCGGAATATCCCAAAAGCATATTGTATTATATTTGCCTAATAAACTACCCAGAATGGTCTTGTTTGGCGGCAGCCTGATTGTGTTCTGTGGTGCTTGCCTGATTGTCTTTTAAAGTTCATTATATCGCACTTGTCTAATAGATACATGATTCTTAAAACTTAGACAAACATTGCAGATACTGGCCAGGCTGCTCTTGCTGAGCAGTCTGTTCAGGGTCTGCTTTGCTTGCTTACTTATTGGACTGATTGTGTTTCTTAATTAAAGCTTATTGCAATATACATTTGCCGAACTGAGACATGATCAATTGTATATAGACTAACAGTGCGGACTCTGACATAACTGCTCTTTTTGAGCAGTCTGGCCAGGGTCTGCAATGTGTTAAGTTATTAAAAAAACTATTGTACTGTATTTGAAGGAGCAGTCTGCTCAGGATTTCTAATGTTTGTTAACTTACTTGACTGACTGAGCTACATATATGCCATTGATTGCCTATTAAAGTCTGTTGTTCTGTATTAATTTGAGAAATATATGATGTCAACGTTTAGATGGGCTCTGCAGTTACGGGCCGAGCAATCTGGTCAGGGTCTGCAAAGTTTGCCAACTTACTTGATTGAGCCTCTAACAGTTAGGGTACAGTATTAAGGACATACAATTGTTGTCATTTAGACAAACATTGCAGATACTGACCAGTTCTTGTACCGCTCTCCCCTAATGGATATGCGCGTTGCGGATACCTGAATGACCCGATGTCCGAATGTTGAGAGTGTGTAAATTTGTTGTAAATAGTTTTGTTGTTTCAAATGTGAACCTTAAATCTGCCTTTATCCATTCTTTATTGATGATGCTTATTCTTTTTTCAATCTTTTTGCTTATAAATATTCTTTACTTTCTTCTTGGTCTGTGCTTACTGGAGTTGGGAGAGGAGATTTTGGAGCAGTGGGTTGTCGCTTCAGCCACTTTGACATATTCTGAACAGATGTACGTTGGCATGACAATACTTGCTTTATTCTTACTTTTCCTTACAACAATAACATGATACTTGCATACAGAAAAACTAGGTTAGCCGTCATGCCAACATACCGCCGCACGTGTAACTTTGTTATTTTGATACACTTTCTTGCACTGACAGTTTTATATAAGAAAAATTTATGTACTTTTTCAGTATTAATGTTCTTGCATGAAAGTGAGTTTTTAGCACACAAACTATATATGCATAGAAATCGTAAAAGACTTATACCAGGAAAATCGCTACAAGCAAACGCCGACTTTATTTCGAACCTGGCACTTTGTCTTTCTTTTATTGTGTTTGCAACATGGCTTGTCCTACTTTTATACAGCTGTGGTGATGTTCACCCTAACCCAGGACCCCTATCAACATATTCGACAAGCAGCAACCATAGTTCATCCTCGGCTATGTCCAATACTTTATTTAGCTCTCTGGATCTTACGCATAACTTGTCATTTGTGCATTATAATGTTCAAAGCATTTTTTCGAAATTGGAAATTTTAGAGGCCGAACTTTTTGATTTCGATATCTTAGCCTTTACAGAGACGTGGCTAAGTCCTTCTACTGACACAAACGAATTACTGCTTCATTCATTTAACACTCCTGAGAGGAAGGATCGTGATGGCGACAATCACGGGGGTGTCATTATCTATGTAAAGGACAGCCTACATTATAAGCGTCGAGCAGATTTAGAGTATCGCAACATTGAGAGCATATGGATTGAACTAAACAATAACCATAAACGTGTATTATTTGGATTGTTTTATCGACCCCCAAACTCTGACTCGAACTATTTTTCGGATATTGAAGATTCTATAGCACTAGCAGTAGACTCGCCAGGAATTTCTGACATAATCATTACTGGCGATTTCAACTTAAACGTCCTGAATCCTCAAACTGCCAGAAAAATTAATTCAATTTGTACTCAGTTCTCTCTCTATCAGTCTATAAGTCAACCTACACATTTTACCGAAAACTCATCGTCATTAATAGATATCCTTCTCGTTAATAATAAAACATACTTAATAGTCAGTGGAGTTGGTGATCCTTTTCTAGATCAAGAAATAAGGTATCACTGTCCGATATATGGTATATTTAAATTTTCTAAGCCTAAATTTGTTTCATTCACGCGACATATTTGGAATTATGATCAAGGCAATTATGACTTACTACGTAACAGAGCAACATCTTTTAACTGGGAATGTATCAAGGACAAGGATATTAATACTCACGCGAATAACATAAGTACCACAGTAACTTCTATTGCTAAAGAATGTATACCTAATCGATTTGTTAAAGTAAAACCTTCAGAACCGCCTTGGATTAACTCGACTATTAAATCTCACATTAGAAAACGGAAAAGAGCCTATAGAAAGGCTAAAAGAACTAATTCAGTAACAGACTGGAGAAAATTTAAAACACTACGTAATAAAGTTGTTCGAAATATTCGAGATTCTAAAAAAATATTTTATGACAAAATTGCAGAAAAACTTACCTCTCAAACGCTTTCTCCAAAAGACTGGTGGTCTACACTTAAAAGCTTCATCGCTCCTAACAACAAAACGTCCATTCCACCCCTTGAATTTAATGATGATATATACATGGAAGAAAATGACAAGGCTAATGTTTTAAATAGTTTTTTTCAAAGCCACACAATGTTAAATGAACAGAATGCCGTTATTCCTGACTTACCTGCAGCTAACGTCAATATACCACTAAGCAACATCGCACTGTCCCCATTAGAAGTTGAATCGGTTCTTAAAACTCTTCCCGTTGCCAAAGCTTCTGGTCCCAATGGCTTGAGTAATCGTATTCTTCGCGAACTATCTAAAGAACTCTCTCTACCATATTGTTCTCTTTTTAATCAGTCATTACGCATGGGTATTGTTCCCTCTTCATATAAAGAAGCCAATGTTTGCCCTGTTCCTAAAACAGGTGACCTTTCTCAAGTTTCCAATTATCGACCTATTTCATTGCTCAACTCGGAGGATAAAGTCCTGGAAAGGCTCGTATTTAAATACTTATTTAACCACCTACGTGACAACAATTTACTGTCTTCTCTACAATCCGGTTTTCTTCCTGGAGACTCAACCGTTAACCAGTTAACATTCCTTTACAACACATTCTGTCAAGCACTAGATTCAGGCAAAGAAGTACGGGCTGTTTTCTGTGACATCAGCAAAGCATTCGATCGCGTGTGGCATGCTGGCCTCCTTGCTAAGCTTCAAGCAGCTGGTGTCTCAGGAAACGTCCATGCTTGGTTTGCAGATTACCTGTCTGACAGAAAACAACGCGTTGTTCTCCCTGGTGCTGTTTCTGATTGGACCTGTATCCGTGCTGGAGTTCCCCAGGGATCGATCTTAGGCCCTCTTCTGTTTTTATTGTACATCAATGACATTGTAAATGACATTGGCTCAAATATTCGGTTGTTTGCTGATGATACCAGTCTCTTTATTATTGTTGATGATCCTGTGACTGCAGCTGGTTGTATTAACACAGATCTTGGTAAAATCTCAAACTGGGCTTCAACATGGCTTGTTACTTTCAATCCTTCTAAAACTGAAACTTTACTCATCTCTCGCAAGCTAAACAAACCTCTTCATCCACCTCTCTTTATGCAAAACCAACAGATATCCGAAGTTGATTCTCACAAACATCTTGGTCTCTACTTCTCTAACGATTGCACTTGGCATCAACACATAAACTATATTACTGTTAAAGCGTGGGCTAGAATTAACATCATGCGAAAATTAAAATTTAATTTAGATAGGAAATCTTTAGAAACTATTTATACGGCATTTATTAGACCTTTAATCGAATATGGGGACATCATTTGGGACAATTGCTCACAATACGAGAAACAAGAACTTGATAAAATTCAGAACGAAGCGGCTAGGATAGCAACAGGAGCCACTAGACTTATTTCTATCTCTGCCCTTTCTAAGGAAATCGGATGGGACACGCTTGAAAAGAGACGAACCAATCATAAGCTTACCTTATTTTATAAGATGACCCATAACCTAGCTCCTTTATATCTATCTTCCTTAGTACCTCCGTCTGTTAGTAATATTTCACGCTATAATCTTAGAAATGCTAATAATCTACAAACAATAGATGCAAGGACAACTCTCTACTATAATTCTTTTCTGCCTTCAACTGTCAGAGCCTGGAATAACGTACATGAAGAGGCGAAGCAATCAGACTCTGTAAACACCTTTAAGTGCTATCTCAACAAAGATAAATCTCATACTCCGAAACATTTCTATGTAGGAAACAGGAAGGCCCAAATATTACATACTAGATTAAGGACTAATTGCAGCTCACTTAACTTAGATCTTTTCACGAGGAACATTTCTGATTCCCCTTTATGCCAGTGTGGCAGCGTAGAGAATGCTCAACATTATTTCTTTCACTGCAGATATTATCAGGTCCTACGAACTGAACTCATGAATACAGTATCTCAGTATCAGATTCCCTCGTTGTCTCTCCTTTTACATGGTAGCGATTCCCTTTCACTCGAAATAAATACGGTCATATTTGAAAAGGTACATAAATTCATTATGGATTCTAAGCGTTTTTGAGTAAAATATCCTCTTTGAAAATGGCAAGCAGCTGGTATTCTTGCTAGTTTTGTTAGCAATGGTAGTTGTTGTGCTAAATGCGGCTGTCACTGCGAATCTGCATCCCCTCTCTCATCTTCAGTTGCTTTGTTTGTATCTCTCTCTCTCTCTCTCTCTCTCTCTCTCTCTCTCTCTCTCTCTCTCTCTGGCCTCTTTATTTTTTTTTATTGTCTAAACAGTTTTCTCTGTTATTCAGTTTCACTTTCTCACGTTCTATCATTGTTTTTCAAAAAAAATGTTACAATGCATTAATAAGAATATTTTGTTAACATAATTTTGTCAAACTATCGCCATGATGTTTATTTGTTAGATATGTCCTAGGAGAGGAACTTTATAAGCACTAGTGCTTCCGTTCCAATCCTATTATATGTATTTTGTCAATGTTTATATGAATTGAATTGATCAAAATAAAATATGTTTAAACCAAGTCAATTTTTCCACAAGCAATACTATAATTAAAACCTCTACAGTCCTGTCCTCGCTGTTTTATATATGTACTGACAATTGAAAGATAGTTCAGTGTTCAACTGCTCCAAAATTATAACATAATGAGAAAGCTCTTTGTATAGAAGCGTTATATAGCGTCACTGTGCTTTTTGAATGCAGTGAATAATGAATTTGAAATCAGCTGATAGGCTTTCATCAGGGATGCTTCATGTGTATTTCTGATTTTCTGATGCAAAAAAAAAAAATCGGAGTTGCAGTAAGAGAAAACGTGCTATAGAGTGTGTGAGCTGTAAATGGTAAGGGGCGGCCCAGGCTGTGTATCCACACAGTCTGATCAGAGTCTTTAGATTCTTTAGGACCAATAGATTTTATGTTTACAGATTCGCTCGATATATTTTTCGGTTAATGATTATTCGGTGAGTTTCGTAAAGACTAGTTGTTCACTGCATCACCTTGAATTGATAAGCGGCCACGGAAAATACCGAGTATAATAGCGTTATGTTTTATGACCGAATCAATTCTATTTATACTTCAATGTTTACATCATTAGCACATGTTCGAAAATATAACCCTTTTCCGTCTTGTTCTGTATTTTTCTCACGCAACTCCCATTCATAAGTAGTCATGCATATGCCTCTGCATCGAAAGTACCCTGGGTTTATTACGGGTGGTCGCCGGTCGGTACTTCTTTAACTCAGGCACAGGGCAAATGACAAATTTTATTCAGAACAAACACACTTGTAAACAATAAATGGTTAAAACTGATACAATAAAATTACCAGTTAACAACTTCATTATGAAAAGGTGCATCTCCAGGTGAAGTTCTCCCATTTCCTATATGGCCCCTTTACTTCCATAAACAAGGAACCCGACTCGGATCCATTCGGAAGCAGGCTCCTCCGTCCAAGAGACATACCTTACTGTATCATAACCCGAAAATGTTCAGCTTGGGAGTTCATCTGAAAAAGTTCAAAATCCTAACGGCCGACAGCCCCATAATTAATATGCTAATGTCCCTTACAACAGAATGAGAAGTTGGGGGTGGGGGTGGAGTTTGTGTATATTGAACAAACGTTAAAACTACGCGGCACATAGCATGTTAAAAAACCTCACTGGTCAGAGCAAGGGCTGGGGCCGTATTTATAAAACAACTTAAGTCGTTGCTATGCTGCTGCTAAGGCTAACTTTCTATGATGGAGATTCCCTGCAACTACGAAATTTGCTCTGGAGGAACAGTCTTTTCAGACTGTTCCTCCAGAGCAAATTTCATAGTTGTAGGCAGACTCCTTCAAAGAAATTCTGCCTTAGCAACAGCATAGCAACCACTTAAGTCGTTTTATAAATACGGCCCCTGGAT
The DNA here is from genome assembly GCA_963989385.1 of Ctena decussata. Taxonomy (NCBI): domain Eukaryota; kingdom Metazoa; phylum Mollusca; class Bivalvia; order Lucinida; family Lucinidae; genus Ctena; species Ctena decussata. The sequence goes on along the minus strand of OZ022501.1, from coordinate 53,435,391 downwards.
CTGATCTTGACTCTGAAGAAAATCAGATGGTGACATTACTATCTTGACAGTTTAATGTGGAGATCAAGTGATAAGCAAAATGTGCTGTCAACGCTTTTCAATTGTTCACTGGTTGTATTACCTATCCCCACGGGGCCGTAAAGTTTAGTAGACAAGGTCTTATCCTCGTGGGGTGGGGTGGGAGAGAGGGTAACTTCCTATCAGGGTTAGTGTAGGGATGTGCCACTCGACAGGTATACTTTGGCGGAACGGCATATAGAGTTTCACCTGTACGTTTGTGCTTATGTGTGTTTATGCGCGTGTGTGTATGTGTGTGTGTGTTTGAGTGTAACCAGAATCGTGTCCGGTCCATAACATTTTGATTTAAAAAATATTTGGACAAATGATAATCATGACAAGACGATGTGTCGCGTGCAAGAACCACGTGGCTAGCTCAAAGGTCAAGGTCACAGTCGGCACTTGACTACAGTGAAATATTTTGTGTCAGGCCCATAACTTTGTCCTGAATAGTGGGATTTAAAAAACTATTTGGCACAAATGATAATCATGACAAGACGATGTGTCGCGTGAAAGAGCCATGTTGCTAGCTCAAAGATCAAGGTCACAGTCAGCACTTAAACTTAATGCATTGGCTACAGTGAAATATTTTGCGTCTGCCCCATAAATTTGTCCTAAATAGTGGGATTTAGAAAGAAATTATTTGGCAGAAATTATTATCATGACAGCACGATAAGACGATGTGTTGCATGCAAGAACCATGTCGCTAGCTCACAGGTCACGGTCCGACACAGTTTGCACTTAAACTTTGCGCAGAGGCTATCATGAAACATGTTCATGTTCTGTCCATAACTTTGTCCCATATGGTGGGATCCTGAAATTATTTGGCATAGATGATCACCATGACAAGAGAATGTGTCACATCTAAGAACCACATCACTAGCTTGAAGGTCAAGGTCACAGTCCGCACTTAGACTGTGTGCATAGGCTGTAGTAAAACATGTTCATGTTGGGCCCATTAATTTGTCCTGCTTGATGGGATTTCGAAATTATTTGGCATAAATGATTATCATGACAAGTGTGTGTCGCGTGCAAGAACCATGTAACTAGCTCAAAGGTCAAAGTCACAGTCAGCACTTAAACTTTGTGCATGGACTTCAGTGAAACATGTTCGTGTGCTGCCCATAACTTTATCCTGCATGGTGGGATTCAAAACTGTATGGCATAGATGTTCATCATGACAAACCGCCAGCATGAAGGTCAAGGTCACACTGCGCATGTACACCGTGTATAGGCTATAGTGAAAGCAATTTTGTGTCTGGCCTATAACTTTGTCCTGCAAGGTGGGATTTCAAAATTATTTTGCATGAATAATGATCATGGCAAGACAATGTGTCATGTGCAAGAATCATGTTGCTAGCTAGCTCAGATGTGATGGTCATAGTCTACACTTAAACTTAGTGCATAGGCTTCAGTGAAAACCTGTGCGCATTTTCTACCATGACTTTGTCCTGCATAGTGGGATTTCTCAAAACTATTTGGTAAAATGATCTGTTGCGCACAAGGACCATGTCACTACGTAAAGGTCAGGGTCACTGTGCTCACTTAAGCTGTTATGTCGCGGCTAATTTACTAGCTGTATCCTCACGTTGAGAGCTGTTTGGCAATTCAGTACTGAGATAAACATGATCTACGTCTCCGATGTTCGTAATCCCAGCAGACACATGCCGCCGAAATGACGTCATACTGTCCGATGCGACGTGTCGCATCGAAGTTAGTACGATGTCATTTCGACGTCAAGTGCCTGCTGGGATGGCACTGTAAAATTATACCAAAATATGAGTCTGGTCAGATCTGACCCATGAGGTACCACATCCAGGGGCTGAAATTATTTCTCGGTTTATTTTTATCTTTTTCTTCATTGGATGGTATTGGCGACTCTGAGGTGTATAGTTTCTGTATCTCTTTTCTAAAGACGTCGACTGCTAGTACTCTACCTAAAAGTTCTGTTGTCTGAGTTCCTTCTCTCACGCGACTACCATTTGGAGAAAAGAACTGGTTCTGTCTGGGTTGGTTTGGGTTTAACGTTTCTTTGAGACAATATTTCGGTTTATATAGAGCCGCCGTTCGGGAAAATATTCTTACGCTACGAGTAGCCCAATATGAGAAGCAGAGTTCTCCGTTGGAGATGTATCCACCGACCTTTCAAAGACAATAACGTTGTGTGTGTGTGTGTGTGTGTGTGTGTGTGTGTGTGTGTGTGTGTGTGCCGTCTTAAATTGTCGTCGGGTTATTAGTTCCTTTGATTAATAAAATGTCTGTCATCAGGAGTTAACTGCCCTTTTTCTGGATAAGATTTAAAACTCCTTATTTTATTATCACTTTAGTCTCGTTCAGGGCTAGCAGTTCTTAATATGATATGAACTAACAGATAGTACCTCTAGTCATGTTAGTGGTAAAGGTTATAATTTTCGCAGCGCTTGACAGGGATAATTTAGGGATAATTTTTCCATATTCCTGCATACAAACATATGTTGTGAGCCCTCATAATTGCCATTCTTCGGCAAGAAGCACTATTTTCATGGTGAATCAACTGTACCATTTACATCTTTGCCTTCCTTCCCCAGAATGATCAACGCTTAAAGGAAAGAATATGCTCTAGGAGAAAATTCTTCCTGTAGGGTATACCCCTTATTTGGAAGGGCGTTTTAAGTGTCCCATATTTTTTAATTTTGACGGTATCAATAATACAGGAATCAAACGAAGCAATAAACTAAGCAACACAATTATTATGATTTGAACAATTTAATTAATACATGGTTCAAAGCTCTATACAAGCATTAAAAACTTTTAAAGAGCTACTGAACTGTTTTTCAACATATATTGGAATCACTGGAAATAACCGGTATTGTTTTGTCTAAAAGTTTGTGGAAAACTGTTTGGAAAAATCCAAAGGGTTAAAAAGTTATAAGGAATTTTGATTTGATAAGCTGAAAATATGCAAGGACTTTAATGACGTCATTTGAGTAATTCATATTGTTTTAGATTAAAACGTATAAAAAAATCCTCATACATTGTAATATTATTATTTTTTTCTGCTGAAATAGATTATTTGCTCGACAAGTTGAAACATTTTATGAAAAAAAAAAATCAAATATTTTGCGGCAAAATATGGTGATATTTACTGGAATCAAAATTACATTACACAAATAAAACTCTAGAGGAGAAAAAGTGGGTGGGGCTTTAAATCTAGTTAACATAAACTTTACTTGTCCATAATTAAAGTTTGAGTAAGAATTTTTCGTTGGGGTTTTCAGCACTCTTTTTCTCTCATGAATACCTGTTAATTATGAACATTTCTGGAGAAAGTTAAGAAAACAGTTCAATAGCCCTTTAAAACTAGCAAATGTCTTTTAAATACGTAAACATTATAAGTATACAGTATTTACATTATAGCACATAAACCCATTTATGCCTAGGGTCCCATAAAAGGGACATTGGCAAACAGTGAAGACCCAGATCAGACGCCGCAATGAGCGGCGTCTGATCAGGGTCTACACTATTTGCATAAGACAAATGAATAATTCTCCCTTAACATGTTAAACTAAAAATAATATGATAAAAATGAACTAAACTTGACATGGACTCATCCAATTTAAAAGGACAGAAGAGTCCATCAGACATAAATGGGTTAATGTCTGGTTTCACATTATAGGGAGCATTATAAACTGACCATCTTAGGATAGGATGCCACAGAATGCTTAAACAGGGCCTACACTTTGTATTTAAAATTCAGGAATTTCTGAAGAAGAAAAGAGTTATAAAAATCCAACCAGACATACCACTAGAAATAGATCTGTTCAAATTGCGAGGTAGAATAGGCCAATAGACAGTAATGCTTTAAAGATATACTCTATTTCCAAATAAAATCTTTTTACTAGAGGCGAAAGTATATCAAACTGCCAAACTGTCTTCGTTTAAGTTAATTCAAAAATTATAAATTTGAAAAATGTATGCAAATTAGCTAGGCCCTAAGTCAGTAAGAAAATCAATATCAAGTCTTGGGATCACGTGATGATACCCGAGTAACATTATGTGGACCTATCACACAATTTCGATGGTTTTTTTTCAGTATTCCATATATTCTACCTCAATTTTATGCCTCTAACCAAGGACTAATTGCCGATTTGGACCATTTTAGAGATGTCAGGCAAATATTTCTGAGGAAAGAAAAAAGAAAAAGTAAAGTTTTTCTCTTTCGTAATTTAGCAAGGTAGTTAATCAGAGCAAAAAGCAGAGCAAGGCAAATAGTCCATGAAAAAGTCATATAGCAGGTGTTGTGAAGATCCGAACACCGGCATTTATTGGGAGTAAATGGACAGAAGTGATTTTAGGACGTTGCCTTTTGAAACAACGTGTGCCCATTATTTACAGTCAACTCTCGATATCTCGAAGTTAAACTTCAGCCCAAACTACTGATATCTCAAAGTAAATTTTCTTGTACAAGAAAATTTACTTTAAGATACCAGTAGTTTGAGATAACAGGAGTTGAAATGTAAATCGAAATAGGAAATGCATTATTTGATATAAGAAGATACTTTAAGATATCAGTGTTCGAGATATCGGGAGTTGACTGTATTTTAAAAAAAATCTATAAACATATAAGAAACTTTTGTAAAACTTACATTTTTACAAAACAACCACTAATATTGTAACATATGCCTTATTCCAGGGGCCGTATTCATAAAGCCACTTAAGTGGTTGCTATGCGGTTGCTAAGGCTAAATTTCTTTGAAGGAGATTCCCTACAACTATGAAATTTAGATTGCACTTCCTTAAGAGTGAACCTTCCTGTTCCGTATCTATTCTAAATTCTGGATTGTTATTACTGGATCTAATACTGTAGATCCTGGTTGCACTGCTCCGCTTAGGAGTTAATCAGAGTCCGTAAGTTCTGCCATCTGTCACATTCTGTCAATATTAGTGTTATATTTACGAAATTGCCAAGCTTATTTAGACACTGTAATAATTTATTATTCCTTGTTCGGACTGCTACGGCGAAGCAGCCTGGTCAAGGTATGTAGTGCTTCCAAGATGTCGTACATTGTTTATAGTTGTCTTGAAGATTTGGGCGCTGATGCCTGAGCATATACTGCAGATCCTGTCAAGGCTGCTCTGATGGAGCAGTCTGGTCAGAGACTGCGGTGTCTGCCGGTTGACTCCGCAACGCTATGATATATTCAAATCTATCATTGCATTGCGTGAGAATGGAATGCTGAAACCTAAGGTCACCTTCTTGGAGCATTCTGATCAGACCTTACAGTGCTTATTATTGTACTCTTCAACTGCACTCAAGTTCCTTATACCGCAATCGCCCTGAACACTTGACACTTATCACTAGGCAAATACTGCAGGCCCTGATCAGATGGTCTACGCAGACCGGCCGGGTCGGAGCCTGCATTGGATGCCGCTTATTTTAGTTTACACAGAATGACTGCGTTGCCTGAGTGCTTTGGACAATTGCGGTATAGAGTAAGATAATCGTCTGTTCGCTTAAACTTACTTCTTAGCCTGAATATTCCAGTAGTTTTTTAATCCAAGTGATATATTTCCTGTTTCTATATGTGTCACTACGATTTTTTTTTCTATTTCACTGTTACGAGGCTTCATTCACATGTTCGTCTCAATGAAAATGCCACGTGTCAAGACTCGACTTGCACGGACTAGGCATCGTCTAACCCTTTGACTCATTTCAATGGAATGTCGAATGGCGTCTCGTGCATGTGAAAGTAAAGTATAGGTAGCCGTTACAGTACTAAGTAGATTTATAAGTGCTGGTGTACTGACTTTTTCTTCTTTTCCATTGCGTATGTGTAGACATTATCACTACTATTATTATTACCTTTAATATATGAATTGTCAGGGTATTATGTTTGGCTATTTTCAGTCTGGTGTCTCGATTTTGCTCTACATCCTGCAGCTTAGTTTAAGGAAATCTCCCCTTGAACCACACAATAGCTAATGACCACATTGGACATTTCACCGTTTTCAATTTCATTAGACACGTAATGCCAAATTAAAGACGTTATCTCTTACTTAGAGTGACATGTTTTTTCATGTTTACTGACTCCTCCTTTCCCCGTGGAGGCTAGTTTATGAATAATTTATCTCCATAGATAAGTTGTTCTTTCTTTATCTTAGTATAGTTTATACTACCTCTTTTCTTGTTACTTTCTTTTCTAATGTTTACTGTTTTACATGATTTGTCTGCTAGCGTATACTTTGTCTAAACATACTGTATGTCATAGGTTTACGCACGAACTAATTTCTAGGGATACAGATATACAAAAGTCGACAGACTTCCTTCTGAATCCCTTTGTATAAACGTGTGTTCTGTTAACCATTGTATGTACATAAGTGTATGATGTTTATTCAAATAAATAAAGTTTAAACTAACTATGAAATTTGCTCTGGAGGAACAGTCTTACAAAGACTGTTCCTCCAGAGCGATTTTCATAGTTGTAAGGAATCTCCTTTATAGATATTTAGCCTTAGCAACCGCATAGCAACGACTTAAGTGGCTTTATGAATACGACCCCAGCTCTTAAATACAGGTATACAAACAAAGCAGCTTTGTTCCTCCGCTTTCGTGTCACACTTACATTGATATCAACGGGCTCGAAGATTTTCAAAAACATGTTGCTCAGAACTCAAAATTTCTCGAATATAATAATTTATTTGCTAGGTTCTGATGTTCTTTCCATTGGATGTCCTTTCCTTGTTTCTGTACAATCTTTAAAGTCTTGAACTACATTACACTGAGCGACAACATTATGAAGTGAGTGATACGTTCGTCCATTTACTGAAGTTGCAGTTCACAACATCTCGCATGAACAGACTCATCAAAACTCGAGTTCGCTATTTCTTAACACTACTTCTTAACTTTTTAATGGTTTTCATACTTTCCAAAAAATCACTCATTTTCAAGAATACTATATTCTGAGAAGTAAATTTCAAAGGAAAGAGGAATACATTCTAAAAAAACAATAAATAAATAAATAAATAAATAAATAAAAACAATAAAAACGTATAAATCTATACAAGACATTTTCAGCCAGATTTAGCCATGTTAATCGTAACAGAAAATACAGTTTTAATAAAAAAAACTGTTAAAAAAAAAAATAATAGTCTAATAAAAAACAAAACAAAAAACAAAACAAAAAAACATCAAATTATGGATATGAAAGAGACCTGGATATGCTCATCATGTCATTTTCTCACAGTAAAACCTCGCATCCCTCTATCTTTCAGACAGATGGGCTTATCGGAGACGAGCCACGGATATGAGTATAACTCGTGTCATTCTGTCTGCCAAATAGAGGGCTCACAACAAGCCATCGATATGAGTTCCTACTGTTTGTAATACCCCCATTCCACTGGACGGCGCTTCCACTGCGCTCCGAAATTTTGGACAAAGCGCCATGAATCGTAGCAGAAGCGGCAGCAGCGCAGGAGAAGCTTCTATGTCGCAGTGAAAGCGTGTCAGAAGCGGCATGATCGCCAAGTCACGGCGCTTGTTTTGACTCTGCTCAAAATTTACGTAGCGGAAGCGCCGTGGACTCAAAGCGCAACGAAAGCGTAGTAAGAACGTAGTTCGAAATTCATGAACGCAGCAGCAGCGGGAGCAACGCAGCACCAGCGCAGCGGGATCGTGCCGACAGCGCCGTGAGATTCGTCTGCGACCCAGCTACGCTTCTGCTACGCTCTTTGCGCTCCCGTTGCGCTCTTGCCGCTTCCGCTGCGACTCTATTATTTATGAATAGCGAGACCACGACGCTTCCGTTGCGCTCTTGGCGCTTTATCTGCGTTACCTCTGCTCTTATGGCGATCTGGGCATGAAAACGCCGCGTTTCCAAGACGTTTCATAATTCGATTCTCACGTTTCATTCAAGATGCAGGCTGCCAGGAGCAGGAGTTGGAATACCCTCCCCTGCGGTAAAGGCTGCGTAAAAATAGTCTCCTGACCAGGCCTGGGTGTGGATTTCGCCTTCTGCTTTTGACAGGGGGCCAGGCTCTTGCTCTCTAAACTGAGCCAGATAGGCGCCCTTTAGAACGCCGAGCAGAGGCCCTAGTTGAGCCTGAACAGCAAGAAGAACAAGACGAGTTATTCGAAGTCACTAGTTCATGATTGCCAGCTGGGCCATAGCCAATGGAACTGTTATATTATCTATATTGTTTGAAGGCTGGTGAGGAACTTTATAAGGGAGAGGAACTTTATAAGTACATGTGCTTTCGTTCCAATCCCATTATTTGTAATGTATCAATGATTATGTGAACTGTAAAAAAAGTTTGAAATAAATATGTTTAAACCAAGGCTGGTGGCTAACTTCTGCTGAAACCGATTTACATAGAAGCAGTTACAAAGCGCAACATGAGCGCAGCTCCGGCACTTAGGTCGTAGCACGATCGCAAATGCATCGTAATAAGCGTAGCTCAAGCGTAGCTTGAAATCCTTTGCCGTAGTAGCAGCGTATTAGAAGCGCCCTCGAAGTCCGTTGAGCGTGGCAGAAGCGCAGCTAAATCGCGGCAGCATCGTGACTAGCGTGGCGAGATCGTATTAGAAGCGTACTGGCAGCGTACTGGAAGCGCACAAGTTCCAAGTTTTGGCAAATGCCTACGCTTCTGCTGCGTTTTCGAAAATTTTGGAGAAGCGCCATGATCGTCAAGAGCGCAGTCAAAGCGTCATCCAGTGGAATAGGGGTATAAATGAGCCGATGAGGCCAAAAACTCAATTTGTGAAATAAACCAAAAATAGGCTTATATTACCTGATTTTATCACTTTATCGAAGGAAAACAAATTTTGATCCAGAAATAACGGGACGAATCAGAAAGAAAGCCAAAACGACATTGATAAGGTCACAAGCCCGTGATTTAATCTTCACGCATCATAGAATATTCGAAAAAAAAAAATAAAAGAATAAAAATGGGGGGGGGGGGGTATCTGGAAGTTAAGCGGACATCCAAAGTTTAAAAAACAGCAGACTTGTTTTTTCTCTGAATCTGTTCATGACAGAGGCTTGGGAGTGCAACATCCCACAGGCTTACAGACTTTAAAGGTAAAACGTATTATTATGGGAACATTCTGCTCATGGACAAAATTTGGTTGAAGGATTAAAGGCCCCACTGCTCTATCGGCGGTGAAATATTTTATCGTAAGGTATCGCTGCAAGCTTCTCTTTACAATTTCGTCATTGAAAATCACCATGAGTGGCCAACTTTAACCAATTAAGACGTCCATGAGTTTCACATAAAAGGGTTTTGAAAAAAAATGGGGTTATTTTAGTTAGCAACTACTTTCGAACTTAAATGAATAAAACAGTAAAAATACAATGTACATGCGTGGGACCAAGTAAAGATACAATGTACATGCGTAGGGCCACCATTGTCCCGTATTTTCTTTTTATATTGCTTTGCATTTTATGGAGCAATTGGTCATTTTTCAACATGTTCGCCCCTTTTTTCGCCAGTTATATGACTCAGCCCACATTGTATCTCAAAAAGTGAAAGCTGAACCACTTTTCATAATGATTTGTCTTAAGACGTCTTTACCACTGATAGGCATTTAGTGAATAGCCGAAACTTCGAAGTAGGGCCTATGTTCTTTCTTTTTGAATGTATTATCTACTCTTGAAGGAACTGAATTTCGATAACATACTGAGAAATATTCGTTTTTCATGAAAATTACCTATAGGAAACCGACATGTTTTTATATTAACAAAAACAAACGCTCGGACAAGTAAGACATATCAGAAACAAATAGGACCGGTCATCTTTTAAGAATTTAGATGATGTCATAGCAATGACAGGAAAAGAAGTCACTGGCATCGCGTGAAAAGACTTTAAGGCACGCGCAATCATTGAAGACTCAAATCTGCCTGAACATGCATCTGTACGGTGCCGACCAGAGACTATACAATCTATAACTCATGGAAAACCTAAGATGTTCCACATTTTAGAATTTCCATGTGTTATAGATTAACAGTACTGGGGAATTGATAAAACTGATTAGTCTTAACTGATTCGCTGACTGCTTTATGTTGTTACAGTACGAGCATGATGCGTATGGTCAGTTTCCACTCGAAGTCTGTCATCTAAGAACCAAATATCTAAAAATTGGGACAGATAAGTCTAAGCAAACAGTGGAGACCAGAGCAGTCTGATCAGGATTTACACAGTTTGCCATGTCATGTGAGTCTTTTGTACACATTACTGCACAAACTGTTCTATTTTCAGGTAATCACGGTAATTATCTTAGGTGTCTCAATTTTTTAAATATATATTGTATCACATGGACCATTTTGGCACTTATTTCTCTTGCATACTGTGGCAGAGGGAGATCAAGGTTAAAGGTCAGAAGCAGGGAACGGCTACATACTTCAAATGCCTTGGAGCAATCGTCTCAGATGATAGCTCAAAACCGGAAATTTCAGATTTCATAAGTTTCATATCCATATTTCCTAATGCATGTGAGTCACGGACCTTGACAGCAGAAGTAGAGAAAAGAACAAAGGCTTTTGAGATGAGATGCTTTCGAAGGTTACTGAACATATTGTGCAACGACCGTGTCACTAATAAGGTAGTTCGCAGAAAGATCCAAGCATCCATTGGAGAATACGACAAACTCTTGACCTTGATTAAGAAACGCAAATCTGAGGTGATTTTGTCACATCTTAATGTCTTCTTGCGTAACAAGTACGATTCTACAGGGCACAGTGAAGCTAAATAGTTTACAGAAGAAGAGGGGGAGAGGGCAAGCAACAATTGAAAACTCTATAAACATTCGGCAAATGTAAAGATAAAGAAGGGAAAAGATGTTAGTGCACGCAGCCATCATACTTACTTCAGAGAAAGCACTCATGCATGAGTGCTTGAAGGGCAGATAACCTTCTGTCAGGGTCAACCCTACATAGACCCTTTACCATTTTCATATAGCCAAAATAGTCCTTCTCCCGCGGAGTAATATTTTGCAAATGACTGGGATAGCTATAATGGCCATTTACTATATTTTGATAAATTTCCGCTGCTGTGTCTCCATCAAACAATACCTTACCTGCCATCAGTTTAAATAAAGTGACCCCGGTACTCCAACAATCGCATTTAGAAATATTTCTAATAGGGGTCGGGCGGAATATTTCCGGAGCAGCGTACTTGGGAGAACCACGATTGGTATCAATGGTCCGAACAGAGCCATCATCCCTGAGAAACCGCAAAGCAAATCCGAAATCTCCAAGTTTAGGTACGCCACCTGATGTTAGAAGTATATTTCCAGGTTTGATATCCAAATGAGCGATACCGCAGTCATGGATATATGTGACCCCTTGAAGGATGCCGAAAGCAAGACGATCTCGAGTAAGTGGGTCAAGAACGCCCCGAGAACTGTCGATGAAAGAAGCCAAATTTTGATGGAGACATTCCATGAGAAATCCACGTGGTATCTTTTGATGCACAGTTACAACATTGGAATGATTTAAACCAAACAAAATATCAAATTCTGTAATCAGGTCCAAAGATATGTTTCTCAAATGAGACAATTTGGCTGCATAAGTAGCCGAACCATTTGTGACCTTATATATAGCTCCCTGATTCCCTCGCCCAAGTACGCTCAAGACTTCCAGGTTGCCAGCGCTGATGAAGTGCCCTTCTGAGTAGCTGGGCCCCAAGGCAAGAGCTGACGAAGATGAAGCGGTTGATGTACTGCTTGTTAACAGTCGACCTAGATAGGAAGCTCTTAACCTTGAGGATGCAAATGAAGAACCAAGCGGCATGCTGTCAGTTGTGGAAAGGGATCTTTCACTTGAAGAGGATGCGCAAACTGCAGTTGTAAATGAGGCACAAGAAAACCTACTTCTACTAGAATCCATTGATGGTCCATGCACAGCCCTGTGCTCTCCGTTGTGGGATTTGGCATACTCTTCATTGCTCGTCCCTTCTTCCGGTTCTTGTTCCGATTCGTGTCTTGCAACCTTTCTCGCCCACCTTCGGGTTGTACTTTGATGGTCTTGGTTTTTGTATCTCCACCAAAAGGAGATTAAAACTATGACTGTATAGAGAAATGAAAATATAATCATGAAAGGAAACAATAGGACAAATAAGCCGAAACATGAGAAAACCAACACAATGGTTATGCGCCCGGCGCAGACTCAGATCAGTCTGGGCAACCGCCCATTCTGATCAGAGTCTTCGCTGTCCACATGGAGGTAGCTTAGACCCCGAGCTACCCTTTAAGCGCTTATGGAAAAGCCTCTGATTCCACTGGGCGGAAGCCCAGGTTGATCTGAGTCTGCGCTTGGCGCACAACCACTTTGTTTGTTTTCTCTTGTCGTGGCTCAAATGGCTATCAACAAAACATCCCAAGGTGGACAACGAACGTCACAATATATTATGCTAGCAACAGCAGTAAGTATTTCGAAAGAAAATCATTTAAGGTAAGGAATACTTTAGCGCTAAGGTATTGTCAAGATTCACTTTTAACCACTTTAAGGTAAAATCTTACTTTAAGGTATTCCTTATCTCTTAAGGTGTGATTGTGAACCTGGGCCCAAATCAGTGGTTAATCACAATCATTCTTAAAGTTAAGGACTAAAAAATTGTGATTCTTGAATATGATTTAAATATAGTCTTCTTCATAGTGATTTTTCCTACCGTAAAATTAAGGTAGTCCTTAACTTTAAGAATTATTGTGATACTTGGGCTCAGGTTCACAATCATTCTTAAAGTTAAGGATCACCTTAAAGTTAAGGTCCAAAATTTCGCCCTTTGAAAATCCATACTTAAATCATATTGAAAAGCGCAGATTTTGCGTGATCCTACTGGCAATTGCCAAAGAAATGTAATATGAAAGAAAAATTATATACATGTAGTTTTTGTTAGCTTTTATTCACACATGAAATTTGGGGAAGAAAGTCATGTAAGACCACACGAAATATTATATTACCCTATATGTGTATCAATCTCCATGATGTATGTATGTATATGTATATATATCTCCATGATGTATGTATGTATCTATGTATATATCTCCATGATGTATGTATGTATGTATGTATGTATGTATGCATGTATGTATGTATATATGTATGTATGTGCACGTGCGTATGTATGTATGTATGTATGTATGTATGTATGTATGTATGTATGTATGTATGTCCCCTTCATCTCCTAGTCTCCGAGTCTCCAGGTCTCCAAATCGTCAATGTTTAGGTGTATGTATGTATGTATGTATGTATGTATGTATGTATGTATGTATGTATGTCCCCTTCATCTCCTAGTCTCCGAGTCTCCGAGTCTCCAGGTCTCCAAATCGTCAGTATGTATTTATGTATGTCCCCTTCATCTCCTAGTCTCCGAGTCTCCAGGTCTCCAAATCGTCAGTGTATAGGTGTATGTATTTATGTATGTCCCCTTCATCTCCTAGTCTCCGAGTCTCCAGGTCTACAAATCGTCAATGTATAGGTGTATGCATATATGTATCTAATTTTATACAGTCTCCGAGTCTCCATTCCCCGGGTCCCCAAACAGATAGTATCGTGTGTGCCTGCACATTCATGTCACCCTGTCTGCAACAGATCCCTGTATATTACGTACGTCTTTATATAGCATCCCCTACATGTACAGTCCCCGGAGTCTCCGACAACGTATTTGTATGTTTATATCTAAAGTCCCGAGTCTCCAAGTACAATGTGTGCCTGCATATTTATATCCCTTGTCTCGAAAATATTCTTGTATAAGTACGTACATATGGGATCCCCTAAATATACAGTCCCCTGAGTCTCCAACATCGTTTTGTATGTTTACATCTAAATGCCCCCTCGCATCCATACGATGTGTATACAGTATACTCGGCTCGGCTTCTTTGTATTTATATCTATGTTCATGTATTGATCACTATTGATAACAGCTTCTGAACAACTGAAATGTACCTTCTGGAGACACGCGCAGGCGAACGGCTGGAAGGACAAACAGAGAGAGAAAGAAAGAGAGAGAATCGGCCTATAACATTTCAGTATCAGAGGAGCTTCACGTACATAACTTAAACAGGTGACTAGTACATATACGCTTCAGACCAACAAAGCAACGTTAAAGTGGTGATTTGTGGCAAATACAAAAATCTGAATAAAACCATAAAAAGTTAATGCATTTCCCTGAAAACTAGCAACTTCGCACAAGTTTACATCTTTACTTACCTTCGAGGGCATTTTATAGTATCACTGCTGTCCGTACGTACGTAGCGTACGAGCATACGTAGCGTACGTACGTACGAAATAGTTTCCGTTCAATATCTTTTGAATGCATTGGTGTATTGAATTCATATTTCATACAGAGCTATATAATCATAAGATACAGGTCAAGTTCGATGTTGGGTAAAATCCGTCGATTATTGTGGGAGTTATGGCCCTTTTTCGACTTCATTTTGTATGAAAAAAATGGTTTCCGTTCGATATCTTTTGAAAGCTTTTGTGTATTGAATTCATATTTTATACACAGGTATATAATCATAAAATACAGGTCAAGTTCGATGTTCGGCAAAATCCGTCGATAATTGTGGGAATTATGGCCTTTTTCGACTTAATTTTGTATGATAAAAATGGTTTCCGTTCGACATCTTTTGAAAGCATTGATGTATTGAATTCACATTTTATACACAGGTATATAATCATAAAATACAGGTCATGTGTGATGTTCGGCAAAATCCGTTGATTATTGTGGGAGTTATGGCCCTTATTCCACTTTATTTTGTATGAAAAAATGGTTTCCGTTCGATATCTTTTGAAAACATTGGTGTATTGAATTCATATTTTATACACAGGTATATAATCATAAAATACAGGCCAAGTTCGATGTTCGGCAAAATCCGTCGATTATTGTGGGAGTTATGGCCCTTTTTCAGACTTTATTTTGTATGAAAAAATGGTTTCCGTTCGATATCTTTTGAAAGCATTGGTGTATTGAATTCATATTTTATACACAGGTATATAATTATACAATACAGATCATGTTCGGTGTTCGGCAAAATCCGTCGGTTATGGTGGGAGTTATGGCCCTTTTTCGACTTCGTTTTATATGAAAAACTGGTTTCCATTCATTATCTTTTGAAAGCATTGGTGTATTGAATTCATATAATTAATACACAGGTATATAATCATAAAATACAGGTTTAGTTCGATGTTTGGTAACATCCGCCAATTATTGTGGGAGCTATGGCCCTTTTTCGACTTCATTGCCTACAATAATGGTTTCCGTTTGTTAGTTTTTGAAAAGTTACTTGTTTCGGGGCTATTTCTTTTGGAAAGTTGCATGGCATCCATTTCTGTGATAAGATACAGAATGTTATCACATATCACGGTCATGATCCCCCCCCCTCTCCAAGCCCCCCCCCCCCCCCTACACACACTTCTCTTGATCCAAGAAGCACAAAACATCTGCCCAAGGAAAACAATAAAACGTACCACAGAAGTCTGCCTTTGTGAACCTAGTTATGCTACAAGTGCCAGTACCTTAAACAAGGCACCATCTTACTTAGGGCACTAGGCGGGGGCATCCGTGTCGTATGGACACATTTCTAGTCTGGAACAATGAAAGATCGAGTGGAGAGGCAAATTGTACAGATCTCAGGTAGGTAGGTAGGCAGGTATACTGGAAGATAGGTAGGTATATATGTAGGAATAGACAGATAGGCTGAATTGCAGTCCGATGGTAGTCTATAATGTTCTCATATTTTTCCAGACAATTTAAAAATTTGACAGATCGCCCGGATTTAAGCACGAACTATATCAGTTGCCTTGGGAAACACACGGCACTGTTAGCGATTGCCTGCACATACACAAAAATCAAACAAAAATATAAATGATCAGCCTGTACGCCGTTATATGATCTTCATGCTATGGATGGTCACTTTCATTTGGCTCTCTGATGCCTCACTCATATACCTTTTTCACACTGTTATCTCCCGTAGTCTCGCGGCCTTGACTGTTTTTTATTTGTGATTACAACAGCCCATCAACATTTTATGATGTATAATTCTGATATATGAGCAGCAACGATATGGCATGTGCGCTCAGCGAAGACTCATATCAGCATGGGCATCCGTTCAGTCTGATCAGAGTCATCGTTGTCGGCATGGTGGTAGCTAGACACTTACCTTCGCTTTAAGCGCGGATGCCCAGGCTGATCTGAGTCTTCGCTGGCTGCATATGCCACTGTTTGTCGTGTCGCGGCTCATATGTCAAATTATGTGTTCATATATAGCTAGTCGTGAGTCAATTGTCTTCCCGAGTGAGTTATCTGGGCGCCGGAATATATACTACTGAACAAGAAATAATCATTCATGCTGAGGCAAATTCTCAACATTCTAAATACTAAATACTTATAAACGTCCCTAATCCCCGGAGGGCTCACTTGGTCTTTGACACGGGTATCTGAAGTTTCATCCTAGCCTAAGAACGAACCTGAAAAGTGGCTGTAACGCCCAATAATGCGTCTATAGCGAACGTAACAAGCAGGTTATGAAACGTTCCGGGTTTCTCGAAATATATTCTCCATTACGTGACTCAGCAAGGAATATAGGAAGAAAAGAAAAAAAATCAATAAAAAAAAACAGTATTTCAGTCGTATCGGGACGATGGGTGGGTGATAATGAAAGGGTGTGTGCAATGGAACCCCGTTTACGATTGAAATGATTACCATCCACAGCGGGGCACGACCCCGGGACCGCTAGATCAGCAGTCCAGCGTTTAACCTACTAAGCTACCGGGGCTCCTCTCTAGGAAATACGGAACGTTCCATACTCTTCTCGATACGCTCGCTAGATGCATTGTAGGGCGTTACAGCCAATTTTCAGGTAAGTTCTTGGGCTAGGACGAAACTTCAGATGCCCGTGATATTTGACAGGTTACAGGTGTGCTTGCATCAGTCTACAGGTGTGCCGCTGGAGATTTTTATAACCCACACTATTCGTGTATACGGTATTGACAAAAACACACCTGTTCATAAATCATAGCCAAAATAGTTTCCCCATCCATATTATGTGGAGCAATTTACTTTGCCTCTTTCTCCAAAAACGAACAAACAAGTAAAGCTACAAATGTGGCAAACAAGGTAACAAAATGTATGTCAGCAGGGAATTGGCTAATTTCCACTTTTGGCATGTTGAGATATACAACAATGTTCCTGTTTTTGATTCCAGGTTCTCAAAAAAAAAAACGTATTATGTATAGCCATCCAAAAATAATGACCTATTGATGCATTCTTCAGTTTAGAAAAAGGGACTGTTACAGCGGCACATTCTTCCATATGGAAGTGACTCCCGTGATCAAATCACAGACCCATGCACCATGAAAGTTGTAATAAATATCTCCATAATCATGTGTGAAATGGGTCATTCAAGTCTGAACCCGGCTGATGAGCCTAACAGCAGGTGTTATCAGTGAATAACCCGTGTCTAGAGGCCAATAAATCAATGTCAGATTTTATAGCTTTACTCTTGAACTATCTTACGGGCAGAAAATGGTATAATTACATTCAGCTAAACGAAAAATGAATTTTAGAGGAGGATGGTTTTTTCACTATAATTAAAAAAAGAAGAATTTTATGAAACAGGAAAAACAATTGACCTCGCTGAGATCATGTTCCGCCGGCATGGGTTTGAAAATTCCTTTCATAACAATAAGAGAGAACAAAGAATGAATGCTTGTGAATAATCTTATCTTTCAAATTTAGAAAATACGTGAAATGGACTTTTAATCTGAAAAGACCATATTCTCCCAAATTATCCTAGCCCGAGGTCGAAGAACGAGGGCAAAAATACGTGTAGAGGATGAACAAAGCAGGAAGACATTGCGTCAGATATTCAAGCACAACGACATTATAGAGGATCTTAGACGAGTGGTCAGTTCATATGAAATCTATGAAACGAGCCTTTGGCGAGTTTCATAAATTTCACATGAAATAACCATGAGTGTAAGATTCTGTTTATCATTTGATCTTTAAAATGTGATTCTATCGCCTTCAAAATGAACATTATTTCAAAAAGGAAACGCATTGCTGACACGGACGTTGTCAATGACGTTACATGTAAGCGCCAAACTGTTATTACACGTGTGGTCGTACGATTTTTATGACTTAGAGGTTAATACATGTCTATTGTCGCGTTGCCGAGCATATCCGCCCTGAGAGCTCTATATTGGTCTGACGGCCAGTAGGCCCGAGGGCCAGTATGGAGCTCCCGTGCCGATATGCCTGGCAATGCGACACTAAACATGTCGTAAATTGGATTCAATAAAATTAATCGCAATGTTTCAATGTGTCAAGTTTTGTACATTACACAAAATAAGTTTTACTGTTAGTTAGCCTTAAAAACAAGAAAGCTATGGCACAATGTATCATATCAATAGACTCGACTTACTTGAATAGCATTTAAGATGAAAGTTATTCTTGTCAGGGAAGTGTAAGAGACATGTCTCTTACACTTCCCTGTTCTGGTGTAGTATTGGTAAACTTGGAGCACAAAAGAACACGTCTCACATAATTAGCTTTCTCTCCCTCTTTCAAATACATGTTTGCTCTATAAATAGAAAAAAAGTCCACTGTGCTAGGGATGGTTCTAATTATTAATCACAGGTTGCCAGGGACCTTCATATGAATTTATGGTAAAAGTCTGCTCCTCCATAATTGCATTCATGAGAAGATGTCTTAGCGTTGCAGATATGATTAGATCTGCTTTTCTGTTTTACCAAAACCATTTGCATCATTTGAATAAGCTCGTTTCGAAAAGGTAGATCCGTTGAAGTTTTACGGCTGGTTCCTTCAGACTAAGTTTGGTCAAAAGTGTGATGTGCATTAAGACCAAAATTGGCAAAAGCGAAACGTATCTGAACATAAAAATAATAGTTTGCCGTTTTTAAAACGACACAATGGCCATGTTACACTATCAAACTTCTTTGATAATATGTTCTTAATTTATGGTGCTTGTCAAGAAAATATTTGCTAAAACATTCATGATACACTGTGTTGCTTGTTTGGTCAAATTTTCTATGTTTATTGTTGTTCAAATGAAATGTTGAGTCCACGGGGGGGTCACTTGGTCTTTAAAGGGGTACAGATGTGCCGCTGGAACTCTGATAACCCACCCTATTCATGTATAACACAAATGCCAAAATATATACCTATTCATGTATTTTGTATCAAATTTGGACCCTATTCATGTATACTGCAGAAATGTGCTTAGATTAGCTCATGAATTTGCCATTAAGCCCTGAAGAAAATTCAAGACATTAGTATGCTGGGGACATTTGTTCTCTGTTTGATAACAAAAATCAGATAAGCTGGCTTCAGGTAGCTAATGAACTGGGGCTAGCAAACTAAGAGATACTTTCTACCAGAGCAAGGGTTCTGATTGGTTAAAATCAACTGCGATACCTCTGTAATAAGATAAACAGACCTGGGAAGGAACCAACGGTCAAATTGCCTCTTGCAGAAAATTGGCCTTCCGATAAAGAATTTGCATGCATACAAAGGGGAAAGTTGTAAACTTGAAGAAGTGTGTGAATGGCATTTGAAGTGTGCTGATCTTATTCCACAGCATATAAGCCTAACCATGTAACCCTAATGCATCACCCAAGGTTGACATATAGAGTTAGATATACAGCGAGACTGATCGAGTTTTATCTGATCGGGTATGAAACCCACCACCCGCACCCGTGCTCGAAACCCACCACCGGAAAATTTTGTGGGAGCCGTAGGATTATTAAAAACATTTTTTCTAGATATTCGGTGTTACAAATACAAAGACTTGTATAAACAATACCTGATAAAAAATCTTTGTTAGCCACGGCGTATTTTGGACAAAAAAAGATATTTTTTGCATTTCAAGGGGTATGAAACCCACCACCCGTCACCGGGAAATTTTAATAGGTTATATTCAATTTATGATTTAATAACAGGTTAAATTTTCATGATTTGTGTATTTTCCTAATTGTCTACAAATAATGTATCATTTTTATATGACAATCTTTTGAAATCCGAGAAGTGTGTAGCAAACAACAGATTTTTAACTACAATGTTTACATTCTAAAAATAGATTTCCAGTACGGCACTTAGCCAAAGCCAATAACCCGCAACGTCTTGAAATGGAGATGAATGCATCAATGGACCGGTAATGCTAATTGCATGCTTGTTTAATCAACTGATTTTTATAATAAACTGAGTGAACCAGTTAATTTTTGCAAATCAGTTAACCGGTTAAGATGGACTTTTCAGTCGATATCTTTGTTTTCGGTATTTTCTTTTTGTATTACAGGACGTTTTGGTTTCTTGGTCTAGCTAAATGCTGTAACGCTGATCTATTTATAGAATGAAATATATTTTCAGAAAACAGTTAATTATTTCGTTTTATCAGTCGAATGTTCAGAAATCGTTGAAGAATACTAATGTTTTCTTATTAAAATGCCATAAAACACTGCAATAATGAAAACTTATTCTCTTTTTAACACTAAATCGGGGAAAAATACCAAAAAAATCCCTGTGACGGGTGGTGGGTTTCATACCCCTTGAAATGCAAAAAATATCTTTTTTGTCCACAATACGCCGCCGTTAGCAAAGATTTTTTTATCAGGTATTGTTTATATAAGCCTTCGTATTTATAACACAGAAAGTCTAGAAAAAAGTTGTTTTTAATAATCCTACGGCTCCCACAAAAATTTCCGGTGGTGGGTTTTGAGCACGGGTGCGGGTGGTGGGTTTCATACCCGATCGTTTTATCTTCCATTAAATGAAATGCCAGACTGCCTTTTCTCAGGACAGGTTCTTAATTGTTTAGTTTAGGGGCAGTATAAACCCATTAAGGTGCCAGTTTAGCATTCTTGACATAAATAATGGTTTCAGCATTGGAAATTCACAGATACTAATCGCCAATGATATAGCAGAAAAATAGCCTCTTCTGGTAGAAGCATGTCCCTATAGGCCAAAATGCAACTTGGCAGCCCCTGTTTATTAGCTGCCTGCTGGCTTTTATACACAGAGCTTGGAGAAATAAGACCTATTCGTGTATATGAGTCTGTAAAATCATACCTATTGGTGTATCTGGCAGATAAAAAAAGTAGGGCTATTCCAGCGGCACATATATACCCTGCTTTATAATGGAAGTGACCCCCCCGTGGTTGAGTCCGATATTCATGACACACTGTCAAATGTTTAGCATCAAACTTGGTGGGTGCATCATTCTTCCCTAAAAAGGCTGGAATGCTAAAATATTATAGTTATAGCTGCGTTTGTGTGAATGTCAGAAAAAAGACGTTTTTACTATAAAAAGTACCGTATTCATAGCCCTCATTGACAGAAATTTACCGTTTACCAGGAGTGTTGCAGGTCGTAAATTGAATCCTTATCAGCCGCTTGTCAAAAATATTTGTGGACCCATTCTATCGCCATTCAATGTTTTTTTATCTTATTTAAAATGCAATTATTAAGATTGCTTGGTTTGGGTGTAACACTGTCAAATAATTTGAATGAACATAAATCAATCCGTATTTGATCAAATAAATTGAAAAGTGTAACATGGGCTTAAGATAACAAATATCTTTATTTGATTTTCCGATATAATCTATGACATGCTCTTAGCATAATAAGTGCCCAAAAGGCTTTGCATAATCAAATCAATTCGCATCATCTCATTATCATAAATGACTCCGCCCAGTAGTGTTTATATGCCGTATAAACGCCTAAACACTTTCTTTGAAACTAAGTATAGACACAGAATTGTTAAGCTACATGTAGCATGGTCGAGTCTATAATAAGACCGATATATCAAACTGAGAAGGCCTCCAGATTTACAGATAAATTTACCATAATCAGGTTCGTATTCCTATTCGTAATAAAGGCTTATGCTACCAAATACTTCCTGTATTGAAAACTGCATAAAATTCTGTATGTATATTATATCATATATTGGCTCATCAATCTTGAAAAAAAAAATACGAGGGATGATCCACAAATACGTGGACACAGTCCATAAAATCCAACTACAATAAGTTATTTCTTTCAAATCTTAACCAATGCTTCTCTATATATGACTGAATAATTTCTCACGATATCCGGTAAAATAAATGAATATTGAGTTTGGCATGTACGTTTGAATATACCAGGGGTAGTCTTTGCGGCGCACCCCAGATTTTTTTAGCGCGCCCTCTGATTGTATGTCTACAAGTTCGTTTTATCACATGATATGATTTTATTGTATAGTACCAGATAGATATGTACCGTCTGCATCTCTGCCGGGGAACTTCGGCGGCTGGAGCCAGGGACATGCTGTTTGGACATTGGTTTCCGCCACATGTCGCTGTGTCTCCGGTCCCCGTAACGTTTCAAGGTTTCGTACAGAGATGAGGTGCATGTCTGTGTTACAAATGACTAATAATTCGATCAGACAATGTGATAGAATGGCTCTTGTCTTATCTGTTCATATATATATATATATATATATATATATATATATATATATATATATATATATATATATATATATATATATATATATATATATATATATATATATATATATATATATTTTTTTTTTTTGTTTTGTTTTTGTTTTTTTGTTTGTTTGTTTGTCTATTGTGTTACATGTACAGAGGGTCACGTGGTAGACTAGTCATATGGCTAAATGTGTTTTACCCTCTTTAAATATTGTAAATAAATAAAATAAATAAATAAATAAACGTGTAACGTAAAATCGCTATTGCCAGTTGACTGGTAATTAATAGTGATTTCAACATAAAGTCGTTAATTGCAAAATCAAAATCTTAAATAGTACCTTCAAGAGCAGAGAATACATTCAGAAGTAGGAACATGGGCCAGACTACGTAGTTTCGGCTAATAAAGCCTCGTCAGTGACCTTGACTGGTATATGTGTAGCAGCGCAAATAACATTAGAAACGCTAATGTCAGTTTATTTTTTTTTTAGTTTCGGTCCAAGAAGGGCAAACTTCTTTATCTGCAAGCTTCCTTCTTTGAATTTATTGTTGCATCCCATTTATGCAAGTACGGGACGTTAAGCATCAAATCAACCAACCAATTATGCAAGTACGAATTAATGATTGCTTTATATTTACACCGTTTTTACAATCTTGCGAACAGTGGTCACGATTTCATATATTTTTATTCCATCAACATATAGCAGGATATGAAGAAGTGATTTTATTGCTTGTGTGCGATAAGCCGTGCATCTCCGTGGTCTTTTCGGTGTCTTCCCTGTTCTAATCAACAATCTAGTAATTTCGTAGACTATACTGAGTAAAAACAAGCCATCTGGTGCGTAGACAGAGAAGCTTATAATGACCCCTTTTTAGTGTCATTATTAGCCGATGGTTACCCTTGTACTGAAAACGTCAGTTACTAATAACCTTTCTGATCATCCTATTATAAAGGGGTGGTCGGGTGGTGCGATGGTGCTGCGTGTAACTTCCAGTGCCGGGGCGTCCTATTGATTTGGATAATAGTATGACAAGGGCCTACTGTGCTTGCAGTAGGTGCGTTTGGGTGTTGTTTCGACATTTTTTTCTCTCGTCTGTCAGTTCTCTCTTCTTTCTCCCTCTCTCTGGGAGACGGCCCAATAAAGACCGAAATACTGTCTCAAAGGGCCGTTAAACCCAAAACAATCAATCAATCAAACATCCGATTATAAACCTTTTACGGGGATATATTGCCCCGCTCAGCAGAGCTTTTGGTATGCAAAGGTAGGATAGGGGAAATCAGGATTTCTCACAAGCAACAACATGCCCTTCCGCGAGCAGACCCGTTCTTCGAGCAAGGCTCGAACCCAAAGCAGTGATAATGATCATTAGCCCGTTTATCCACTTGCCCAGGATAATTTTAGTATGATTTGCATACGATTCCCATAAACAATTTTTCGGTCATAAGACAGATGAATCACTTGCATTTTGACGGCTCTTTCAATAGCATTCAGTCATGTAGCGCAGGTGATAATGAAAATTTTTCTGCAATGGAATCCCGTTAACGATTGAAAATAAATCCACTTCCATCGGGATTCAATCAAGACCGCTTTCTTAGCAAGCAAGTGCTTCACCCACTGCCTTATAGAGGCTCCTCAGTAACACAAGGCCATAGTTCCTTAATATGCAACTTTAAACTTGATATTGGAATGCCACTTCTTAATCTTTAAACTGATAATAATTTGAAAAAGCTGGGGAAATACTAGAAATACCAACAAACTGGCAATAGCGATTTCACGTTAAAATGGCTATTGCCAGTCGACTGGCAATAACGATTTTGACGTAAGATGGCTATTACCAGTCGACTGGCAATAGCGATTTTAACGTAAAATGGCTATTACTAGCCGACTGGCACTAGACCTTTCCTTCTTTTTTTGTTTTGCAAATGCATAAAAATGGCGGAAAGGTAGCATATGTCTTTAAGCTCGAAATGTCACCTTATGAGATATAGAAACAGTGAATACCCGGCTAGAATGTGGCAGGAGTGTTCTCTGTCTGTAAATACAATCCACGAAACAGACTAATCAGATAACCCAACAGTCGCTAATGATCAAGCTACTTATTCCAGGTCTTCACCGTTCACAAACAATTAATAAGGCACTATCCCCCCCCCCCCTTCAAAAAAAAAGCTGCCGATATTTAGCTACACATGAATAAACATGAACACAATCATGCAGGGCTCTAAAAGAAGGATTCATAAATACGGGTTGGCATTCCACACTAGAGGCTGCTCAATAATTCCACATTAGAGGCTGCTCTAATGAGGGGTGGCAACCAGCGTCTCAACGGCGTACCACCTCAACAACCTATCTGGACCTCTTAATCTGAATAAATGGTGCAGATAATTCCACAGAATTATAATTGTTTGCAGGGCAATTAATGCTATTCAAAGTTATTAGTTTTAGCAGTTATTGAAGCCACTGCCTAATCGAGCGCATTTGCCAATTTCATTTCAATAAAGCCGCAAATCTCAAAGATTTCTGAGACTTTCCTTCTTTCTTTTATTGTCATACAGTTACATTATATAAAAATAACAATAACATAGTCAAGTGGTATAGATTGGCACTGAAAATGGCCAATGTGAACGCTTCCATTATTATTTGAACCGCGACACGACAAAACCAACAAAGTAGCTTGTGCACCCAGCGAAGACTCAGATCAGCCTGGGCATCCACCCAGTCTGATCAGAGCCTCCGCTGTCCGCATGGAGCTAGCTTAGACTGTTAGCTATTGTTTAAGTACACAGCAAATACTCTGATCAGACTGGGCGGATGCCAGGCTGATCTGAGTATCCGCTGGGCGCACATACCAAACAAGTGTCATACGTATTTAAGCCGAATACCTTTCGTTAAATTTAACGGAAACTAACTGACGCTTACGATTAGAAAAATAATTTTTTACCTACAAACAGGGGCGGAGTGCAGAAAGCAGACGCAAACGTACGCCCGACGTACGTCCGTCGTAAAAAAATACAGAATTGTAATCGGTGTGCACAATCGAGACGTGTCGTAAACTTAGTCGTAAAACACTGATTCTCAAGAAAGTGTAACGAATGGTGTCATGGCTTTAAACGCCTGTATAATTTTGTTTTGAGTTGTTGATTAAATCAAATAAGTGCACGCTCTGACGTTTCTGCCACTACCTAAAATACGTAAGTTATAATATTGATTCAAATACATGGAAAGACTCAGGTGGTCATACCTGATACTGAAGGACCCCCCTATTTTTTGCATGTCATAATTAAGGATGTCAATATTTACTTTCAATTCTTTTGTAGACTTTCGGCGTGAAACAAATAGACTTGACTAGAAAAGGTTGCTATTAACGAGTACTTTCGAATAGTGATTAATGGGTATACGTTGGAATACAAGGCTTTTCTTAACCCATTGCCATTTCTTGTCATTTAGTTGTATGTATTCTACGAGTCCAAGCATTAACAGTGCATCCCAAAGTTTCGGATGGTGCTAAAAAGGTTTGTTTTTTTCACAAAGTAGGTCATAATCAGTCACCCTGACAGGTCACAAATATTTTTTTCCTATCTCTTGAATTCAAATTTTGTTTTGACGCGTCCTTAGTATTCCGAAAAAAGCGTAATTTTTCAAGTGTATTTTACGAGTCAAGCCAAAGTCACCCAGTATATAAACAAGAAAGAAACCTATTGCCTGCCGTGGAAGGGAAACATACCCTACTGGTCATTGGACAACGACCGTAACCCTTATCGAATATGTTTCGTGGAAAATAAGTTTCACGTTTCATAAAATTATTTTACGGAACGTATTATACGGGACAGAAATTCTGAGTAGTACAAGAAGGGACCAAGCAAGAAGCTGATACACTTGAAAAGTGCACATTGTCTTGTTTATTTTAAAATGACCACATGAACGGCCATTCGGAAGCTGCAAAAGATTGAAAACACCGGAGAAATTTTCAGTTTTTGAATTTTTATATTATGATTTCATGATTCATCAAAATATTCATTTAATATTTACCTACTTCTTAAATTGAATTTGATATGTGCAGATATGCGCTGAATAATTTCCACTGATGAGAATGTGCATTTAAAATTAAACGCTCATCGGATGCACCGTGGTCTATTTTAGGCAATCGACGTTCGAGTAGTCCCGTAAAATACATTTACATTTAATAGCAGTTCTTTAAAGAAAAATCGTTCTGACAAACCCTGAGGATTAGAAACTATATTTTAAATTGATTATAATATGTGCGTCGTTATTCTCTGCCCTAGGCTGAGTAACGTGCTCTCTTTATCTGTGATTTCAATTCGTTTTCTAGGAAAATTTGGTCAAATTTCAGGTCCGCAAAAATAGCCTAATTCGCAATGTATATGGTGCTAGAAATGATGTTCTAGTACGGTTTAGTTATCTCGAAGTGTTATTTAAGTGCTATTGTCATCACAAATTGGATATTTTCTTAATGGGAAGACTGAAGAAATCGAGCGATAAAATACAACATTAATGTCCCGTAAAATACAAATCTAAAACGAGTTTCACTGGCGTAATAAGATGGTTTATAGTAATTTTTTGTCATATTACAAAAAGTATACACAGGTCAAAGAAGTTTGATTTTTGATACATGTATCTTGAAAAGTTCTTCTCGGAAAGTCTCATATTACAACTGGTTAGATTTCAAGTTTTTCTATCAAAGAACTTAGAAAAACAACTTGAAATGCACAGCAGTACTGCATATATTAAAAGCAAACAGACTGGCAAATTGTAACGCAAACACTTTTCTGTGTTTAAACATAGAACTTATTCATGTACCAATACCGCATTTAGCTATTTATGTTAATACTTGTATCTAAACACATACCATTCACTGTTACATTTTAAGATCGTGTATTTTACGGGACAGTACAGAAGACACGAAAAGCAGTGTAACCGTTCTAGATGCTCTATAAAGCATATACGTTTTATACAGACAAGTTGAAATTTTAAAGTTTAAAACAGTAGTTTTCATTGAGGTCTTCAAATCTATAACTTTCTGTGTTTTTGCAGGAATAGTTTCTTTCATGTTAGCTAAGTACAATGAGATCATATTGCTCCTTTTTGGTAGAAGAAGAGCATTTTGCTCTTTCAAAAATAATAGTGTGTGGATTTCTATAGCTCAACTTTGTCCTAAACAAAATCACTTGCCTCTACGCTGGATTATACCCTTATACTTCTAGCAGTTGCTTCAAGTCTATTGGTCTTTACGACTCGTAGAATACTGAAAAGAAGTGTTAGTCCCTTCACGTTGTCTCTTGTTGTCTGAATTCACCTGATATTTACTGTGCAATACTTTAGATTTAGCTTCGAGAGATACCAAAATTATGAAATGACAGTGAACGATCTCTATATGACTTGTCTACATTTTCAAAATTTTAACCACCCAAAAGTTACACTTTCTTGAGAAATCAGTGAAAATCGCTTCAAAATTCACATCTGCTAGATAGTAGACGTAACATTGGCGCTGCGTATTCCTTTTACATTATTCAGCTTTTGCTGCATTTAGATATGGCTGGAATGTTACAATAGATGGATGATTTACAAGAGACAAGATAATCAGAGACAGAATCTATCCATTTGATATATATAAAGACAAATTGCTATATTCGGTTTACCACGCCATTGGTCGATGGACCTGACTGATAAGCTGCATCGAATTCGACTGTGTTTCCTTCCAAATTTTTTTTTCGTTGATACATTTGAAAATCTAGATCTAGATCTCAGAATTGACCTATTACGTAGCTAACATTCAATATTTCATAATCTTCAAAGTTTTTTTTTTCTGTTTTAATTCGAAAGTACATGTACGTTGCCAAAATATGTTGTAATGAACATCTGTTTTATAGAAATTACAACAAAAGTGTAAAATGTAGCTTGCAAATAGTGAACATACCAAACAAAACGGCGCCTCTTCCTTTATGATACCAACAAATGCTCAGACTAGCCTGCGCATGTGTGCAATCTGAAAATACTATGCATAGATCCTGAGGATTCCGTAGATACAAAGGGAAGGAACTACCTCAATTCACGGACTCACAGACTGGTTTGGATCTTGGCTGTTCCCAAGTACCTTAATCAACTTTTATACCTGACACAGCTCTTATCATAACGGGTCATGAAACACACGTGCTTATCTTATAAGAGAGCACTACGCCTAGTCGTACCTCAGTCGCAACTACGCCTGACGTACGCCCGCTCTGTGCACTTGGATTTAAATACAGCCGTATGATGGACTTAGTTGCGCCAACGTTTGTAATCTACGCCGGCGTAGTTTACGCCTCCTTTGTGCACTCGGGGGCCCCAGACTATTTGCGCATTCTTCAATAAACTTAAGAAATACACCAAATTAAAAGTAACATATTTTCCTAGCCGAACCTTTTCGCACTGGTATAATACAATATAACTTTTAGAGTAAATTCGATTTTAATGGACTAAGATTTGCTTAAATTTGATAGATGTCCTACATATTTATTGCATTTAGTGGGTGTTCTGTTTTTTTCCTAAAAGAGGACCTTTTTCATATAAAGACAAAATATGCAAAATACACTGTTATAAAGCTGAGATAATCAATAATATGGATCCGTTCGCACTGGCATGGTAGCTTTTTTTCTGATAAAAGATATTGTAGAATCAGAAAAATTTTCCTCATATATCTCGTAAAAATTCCCGTGCACCTGGCCGCTGAGCGGAATGTTATTTTTCCTAATGACTGGGCAGCCCTTGAATGCAAATTATCAAGAATTGTAATTAAATTGTTTCAAAAACATCATTATGATAGAAAAGAAATTTTTAATACGTCACTGACCCTAAAAAATGAAAGCTTAAAAATCTGAGGGGTAACTCATCGGGTCGTTCGTGTACATATAACCTTGCAAGTTTGTTTCAAAAAGCTCAATTCGTCTTCAGCTTCAATGGTGCAAGTTTGGGAAGGGAGAATATAAATGCACTGTGGTTGAATTAAGTAGGGAGACCGGGGCTGGATGAATTACGGGATGAACGAATCAGGAGGATAACGTTAGGTTGAGTAAGTTAATGTCATTTTCGTCCTTAGTGATAGACGCGCAAAATTCCGATAGACTCATTTCAATGATAAATTTACCATTATCTAGTGGCTGACGAAAAAACTATTTTCTTGACGTCTTATTTGGTGAACATAATTAGAGGTGATTTCTGAAGACCAAATAGCCTTAAATAGAGCCGAAAAACTGCTCTTCCTAGATACTTGAAAACTGTATTCTCCCAGAGAAAACATCATAAGCCTACAAAAATAAAATTGTGGTTCATTAATACCCGATCTCCTCTGCAAGAAAATTTACCAACATTACGTGTCTGGTTTCTTTTGTCGTTCAGTATACTAGATATTGGTTTGACGTTGAATACATGTTAACCAGGTTAAAGGGTACTTATGGAGATGCTTACATAAATAAAAATAACAAGTATGATTTTCAAAAAGTATTTTTTTTGTCTGGTTTCGTGTATGAAATCCAACTGAGAGTTCGCGCTAAGCCATAATGAACCCGCCCTCGAAGGTAAGTAAAGATGTAAACTTTTGCGAAGTTGCTAATTTTCAGGGAAATGCATTACATTTTTATGGTTTTATTCAGAGTTTTGTATTTGCCACAAATCACCACTTTAACGTTGCTCTGTTGGTTTGAAGTGTATATGTACTAGTCACCTGTTTAAGTTATGTACGTGGAGCTCCTCTGATACTGAAATGTTATAGGCCGATTCTCTCTTTTTCTTTCTCTCTCTGTTCGTCCTTCCAGCCGTTCGCCTGCGCGTGCTTCCAGTAGGTACATTTCAGTTGTTCAGAAGCTGTTATCAATAGTGATCAATACATGAACATAGATATAAATACAAAGAAGCCGAGCCGAGTATACTGTATACACATCGTATGGATGCGAGGGGGGCATTTAGATGTAAACATACAAAACGATGTTGGAGACTCAGGGAACTGTATATTTAGGGGATCCCATATGTACGTACATATACAAGAATATTTTCGAGACAAGGGACATAAATATGCAGGCACACATTGTACTTGGAGACTCGGGACTTTAGATATAAACATACAAATACGTTGTCGGAGACTCCGGGGACTGTACATGTAGGGGATGCTATATAAAGACGTACGTAATATACAGGGATCTGTTGCAGACAGGGTGACATGAATGTGCAGGCACACACGATACTATCTGTTTGGGGACACGGGGACTGGAGACTCGGAGACTGTTTAAAATTAGATACATATATGCATACACCTATACATTGACGATTTGGAGACCTGGAGACTCGGAGACCCGGAGACTAGGAGATGAAGGGGACATACATAAATACATACACCTATACACTGACGATTTGGAGACCTGGAGACCTGGAGACTCGGAGACTAGGAGATGAAGGGGACATACATAAATACATACACCTATACACTGACGATTTGGAGACCTGGAGACTAGGAGATGAAGGGGACATACATACAAACATACATACATACATACATACATACATACATACATACATTGACGATTTGGAGACCTGGAGACTCGGAGACTAGGAGATGAAGGGGACATACATACATACATACATACATACATACATACATACATACGCACGTATACATACATACATACATACATACATACGCACGTATACATACATACATCATGGAGATATATACATAGACACATACATACATCATGGAGATAAATATACATATACATACATACATCATGGAGATTGATACACATATAGGGTAATGTAATATTTCGTGTGGTCTTACATGACTTTCTTCCCGAAATTTGAGACCTTAACTTAAAGGTCTACCTTAAGTTTAAGGAATGGTTAACAATTTTTGCGTGATCCTGCTGAGAATGTTCATAGAGTTGTAATCAGAAAGAAAATCAAATACAGTTTACTTTTGTAACGTTTTATTTACACATGAAAGTTTCGACTTTAAACTTAAGATGTTCCATAAGTTTAAGGAATGATTGTGAACCTGGGCCCTGGTAAAAACATTCAGCTATATCTCAGGTCTTTTAAGTCCGATTTCAATGTCGTAAAAAGCAGTTTCCCCGTACCAATGTCATTTGAAGCAATTGTCATGAAGCCATTTACCGATTTGTTTGAATGAAGCCATAAGTTCAGTTTTACGAGGTGCCCTGGCAAATGACTTCATTTTATTAAATGATAACATTTGGTCAAGGACGTTAGTGTAGGGTAACTGCGCTTTACGACATAAAAGTCGGACTTTTAAGATATGAGATATAGCTGATTTTCTTGTTTTATATCTCTGAAACACAAGATATTTACCGTTATAATCATGTGATAGTGACGTCCGTTTCCACCTTGATACCCTGTGTGTGTGTGTGGGGGGGGGGGGGGACTTCATTTTATTAAATGATAACATTTGGTCAAGGACGTTAGTGTAGGGTAACTGCGCTTTACGACATAAAAGTCGGACTTTTAAGATATGAGATATAGCTGATTTTCTTGTTTTATATCTCTGAAACACAAGATATTTACCGTTATAATCATGTGATTGTGACGTCCGTTTCCACCTTGATACCCTCTGTGTGTGTGTGGGGGGGGGGGGGGGGTCACGCGGTTTACGTCACTAAGAAATGGCGGAAATTTCAGTAAATTGAACTGCGTCGTGGTAAGTTTTTCAAAACAACTTATTTATATCCGAAATGGATTCTTAGAAGAAAACACAGAGAATGCGAACTCAAGAGTACTTAAAGTCTCCATAGTCATATAAGTGGTAAAAACGTCTTAACGCAAATCGTTATGAAAAGCGCTTCAATCTTCGCGTCTGGTGATAAAATATGGGATAGTGTGGATAGATTGATCCATATACATAGCAAAAAGTATGGGAAAATGTTTTTGAAAGACGAAAATTCGTTCTACAGAATACAGATTGCCTTTTCTGGTTTCCCGTTGAGAGATGCAATATAAACAAAAGCGGTATAGTGAATGGGACTCCACTGCTGTACATTGTATTTTTACCATTTTTTCATTGTTTACGAAATCGAAAGTAGGTCATTTTGGTTGGCAACTAAAATGACCCAAATCAATTTTCGAATACTTTTTATGTGAAACTCAATGATGTTTTATTGGTTCAAAGTTGGCTAATCGCCTTGATTTACTATGACGAAACTATGGGGAGTAGCTTGCAGCGATACCTCACGACAAAAGTTTTCATGCTGATAGAGCAATAGGGCCTTTAAAGTAAGTATCGTTAATACTGAAAGTTTTACTGAGAGTTTAGAAGTTTTTGTGTTGAATCTTCTCTTTGCCATAGCAATATTCACGGAGATTTGAATACAAAGGCCTACTACGTATCGTGGGAGGATAAAATCCAAAGAAAAAAAGCTAGAAAATGTGTTTATGAACGACTATGCCCCCAACCATATGCTTGCCTCTAAAGAAGGCTCATCCCATAAATGGCATAATGTTTGTACCTTTGTACCATATGCTTCAATGCACTAAATCGAAAAGGGGGCTTTAATAACTCGGTCAAAAATTTACATTTCTTTTTCAAAGGTTAATCAGGTCATCTACACCTTAGACGATATCTACCTGCAAAAAATCATGATCCTAGCATCAAGGGTTCTTGAGATATTTTGTTCACAAGGTCCCATGGGCTTACAATGCACTAAGTCGAAAAAGGGGCATAAGTCGGTCAAAAATTCACAAATGTTTTTCAAAAGTTAATCAGTTCATTTACTCATTAGTCCTAATAAGCTGTCGAAGTTTCAAGGCTCTAGCTAAAATACTTTTTGAGATATCTTGCTCACTAGGTTCCACAGGCTAAGTCGAAAAAGGGGCATAACTCTGGAAAACATGACAGGAGAAGAAAAGAAAAAAAAACACGAGTTCACTTATTTGCCATACAGATCATGTGTACAAAGTTTCAAGTTCTTAGCTCTTACCGTCCTTGACCGTATGTTAAGGTACTTTTGTGCTATAGGCTTCAATGCACTAAGTCGAAAAAGGGGCATAACTCGGCAAAAAATTAACTTTTTCTTTTTAAGGTTAATGAGGTCATCTACACCTTGGGCAATATCTTCCTGCATAAAAATCATGATCCTAGCATCAGGGGCTCTTGAGATATTTTAAGTTCACAAGGTCCCATAGGGTTACAATGCAGTGAGTCGAAAAAGGATCATAACTCGGTCAAAACTAACATTTTTTTCAAAATTAATCTGTGTATCTACTCATTTGTCCTAATAAGCTGTCAAAGTTTCAAGGCTCTAGCTAAAATACTTTTCGAGATATCTTTCTCACAAGGTTTCAGTCTGATTTTTTCTCAAGGGGCATAACTCAAAAAAGTGAGACAACTCGGATAAGAAAAAAATACGTGTCCGCTATTTTTTGATGACGAATCCATAAATTTCAAAACTCTAGCATGCATGGTTCCTAAGATATTGTATGCGTGACGAACGGACGCACGGACAACCCAAAAGCAATATGTCCCCTTCGAAGTTGAGGGCATAACAAAAAACAACAACAAAAAAAAAAAAAAAAAAAAAAAAAAAAAAAACAACTAAACCTTACATTTACATTAAGGATATCACCTTGAAGTGCTCATTATGAAGCTCTCTATTATTCCGTTCGTATGAATACATACAGCAACAACGAATTAGACGATTTTGCCGAGATTTCCATATTCAAAAGGGGGTGGTGTCGAGCAATGGTGCTGGTTATAACTTCCAGTGCCGGGGGCGTCGTACTTATTTGAATAAATGAAGGACATGGACCTACTGTGCTAGCAGTAGGTGTGGGCTGGGGTGTTTGGATTTTTTCTCTCGTCTATCATTTCTCTTATCTTTCTCCCTTTCTTTTGGAGACGGCCCGATATAGACTGAAATACTGTCTCAAAGGGCCGTTGAGCCCAAATACAACCAACCAACCAACTTATTCAAAATGACGTATGGGACTGACTTCCGAAAGCATGTGATTACGCGGGCGTGGGTGATACTTGATTAGCATCTGTGCTTAGTTTCTTTAATACATGTGTGCATTTCTTGTATTTGCCATAGCAAGAAATACGAAAGCCTAAAAAAAAATGACACATGAAAAATGTCCATATGTTAGCCTACATATGATGGAAATGTACTTGGAAGCAGGCATTTCTATGCAAAATAAAATGAAAGTGAAAACATTCACCAGAAACCCCTAAAACTAGAAACAGACTTGTGCAAATGATAAGGATGTACAAGTCCACTAGCCAGATTGTGTTAAAGACAAATATTCTCTACTATATAGACCACCCTTCCAGTCTTTATTGGTTTTATGACCCTGTTATGTCATTAGCACTCATTACCTATATGAGAAAGTGTATTTCCTTTGATGAAATGACAGTGCTACTGGACTGTTGCATAACAGGATTAAGACATCCAATAAATAAAAGTATGTCTTTAAAGGGTGTTATTACAAAACTAACCCGAATGCTACGGTATGTACCTCGTTTAGCATCTGTTCAGATTGCCGTTGTGAGCAAAAATAGAAACTTGACGATTGAAAGCGTGTCATTTATTTCGAACTCCATTTAATTTTTAAATCTCAGATTCACACCAATATTTTGTGATCTGAAACTTATCAAATATTCTTTCCTTTCAATTCTTGTAAAGAATTAGGGCACTACAATGACTGGAAACGCTTAAACTTGTTTGAGAAAGGACAGGAGTCAACTTTCAGAAAAAAAAGGCAAAATTAAAAACATAAACAAATTTTGACTTGACATGAAATGTACAAATTTTATCTTAAAATCAGTACAACAAATGCAAATGTTAACATTTTGTTTATCTTAACTGTGTCGTTGACGTCTGATTCTGACGTAGCATTAATTTAAACAACATTTATTCCACAATACTGTACATGTACAAAAAATAGAAGTACATTAGATAACACACAGTACAATGAATGGGATACAGAACAAAGTCAGTGACTTTTTTAAAATCTGTTTCCCAGAAACAAGTTTGTCGATAATTTTGCATACAGTTAACTTTGAAATAACATAAACTCAAAATGCAATAAAAAGTTCATATATATTGTAAAAGTATCTTATTCTTAAGCTAATGGACAGTATGAGTATACAGAGATAAACTATAATAACGTTAGAAAGAGTAATATAAATGACAAAAATGTCAGAGAGAGAGAGAGAGAGAGAGAGAGAGAGAGAGAGAGAGAGGGTTTATGACACGGTATCAGTGTGAAAAAGTATAAAATTATGATAGTGCATATCCGTAAAGCACGCCCTGAACACCTTTGACACTAATAAAAAATGTCTTGAAATGGAAAAAAAATGATTAAGAAAAGCGTTTCGTTCTAATTATATAATCCTGCACTGTGTGAAATAACTCGACATTTTGTTGAAAATTCAAGTTGGCGTCCCCGTACAGTAGAATATCTAAGGACAAATTACACATGCCGAGAAGTTTATTAATCATCACTTGTCTTTGTATATGCAATCAAGGATATTCGAAAAATAAGTGATTGGTGTCCTCTCTATTACCACAAACACAAATTCATCAGTTATTATATACTTGCGAAAGAAGTGGTAATTGAAAGAACTACAACCAGTTCATAATCTTGTACGTAAAATCTGACCTTACCGCAGAAAAAGTATAAGGGAATTTCACGAGTGGCCTTTATGTTTCTTTTAAAACAATTTAAAGACTGAGATGAACACACAGCATCTTTAAGCGAATTCCACTCACGCATTGATGACGGCAAAAATGAATTAAATGCAATTGTGATTTACAGTCTATAGTTTGGTTGTTTTCTTGATTTCTTCAATTTTACCTTGATATATTACCAACTTGTGAAGGAATAAGGGAATAGAGATAGCTTGGTGAGAGATTGATCACCATTTTTATAAAAAAAAGTTAGCTTGTGTTGTCTCCTTCTTGACTAAAGAGATTCCCACCCAGTTTCTATATACATGTATAACTTGTTAACTGAAACTTTTTTTGTAGTTCCAGTAACTATGCGCGCAGCCTCTAACTGTATTCTTCATGTTTTGTACAATTATCCCTAACAACAAATTTTAAATTTCGCATAATATAGATGTGATCATATTTAGATGTTCGTGTCGTGAGCAGTCACTTTGAAATACAACTCCATGATGTTTATGATTCTCAACTTCTGTTATGATTTGATTATTCATAGAGATCACTGGGTGCATTTGTTTGTTTATACTACGAGTAAATAGCACCGATTCTGTTTTGTCAGAATTGAAACTTACTAACCACTTGTCTGCCCAAGTAGAAATTTTAACAAGATCTTGATTTAAAGTAAGTACTGCCCGTGCAGGTGTATCTACTATTATGTATAATGTGGTATCATTTGCAAAAAGACGTATATAAGAATTAATATCAATGACTATATCGTTAATATAAATCAAAAACAATAGTGGTCCTAAAATGGATCCCTGGGGTACTCCAGCATTAATTGTCACCAAATACGACGAGGCACCTGGTTTATTTCTATTATCTAAATAGTCACGAAACCACCCCAAAAGACGACCCGATATACCTACAGATTCGAGTTTAATCAATAGACCCCTATGCCATACTCGGTCCAAAGCTTTGCTTATATCACAAAACACAGCACGTACTTCCATACCACAATCAAGAGCTCTACAAAAAGTGTTATAAATATCAGTTAGTTGATTTACAGTGGAATCTCCCATAACAAAGCCGGACTGAAGTGCTGAAATAACATTATTTGCAACAAAAAGTTATATGTATACTTCTCTAAAACTTTGCCAACGGTGCTTAATAAGGAAATAGGTCTATAGTCTTTTATAATTGAGGGGCCATCCTATTTAAAGTCTCCATAGTCCTATTAGCGGTAAAAGCGCCTAAACTCAAATCATTGTAAAAAGCTGTTCAAGCTTCACATTTGGTTATAAAATGTGGGTTGGCGTGCATATATTGAGTCATATAGCTGGCAAAAAGTGGAGAAAACACATTTTAAAAAAATAAGAAATCGCTACACAAAATACAATTTCCTGTTCTGGTTTCCCGTCTAGCAATGCTATGTCATTATAGGCGGGATAGTGATTGGGACTCCACGCCTGTACATTGTATTTTTACCATTTTATGAAATCGAAAGTAGGTCATTCTAGTTGCCAACTAAAATGACCCGAATAAATTTCAAACCCTTTTTATGTGAAACTCAAGGATGTTTTAATTTTTTAAAGCTGGCTAATCACGGTCATTTACAATTACGAAACTACAGTGAGAAGCTTGCAGCGATACCTCATGATAAGTTTTTTTCATGCTGATAGAGCAATGGGGCCTTTAAAAACCGTAGTGACATTAGCTTTCTTCTACATATTCGGAACCTTAGACTGATTTAACAAACAATTAAATAATTTCGACAATGGTACATAAAGTTTAAATGCACACGTTTTAAGAACGTAACTATTTATGCAATCAGGTCCTGAGGCTTTACCGACTTTAAGTGTTTCTAATACAGACTTTACTTCATCCAGGCTCGTCTCAATCGAAAAGAGTTCATTTAGATTAGTTTCATCGACATGTGGTGGATCTTTACCATTTTCACTAAGACAGGATTGAGTTTTAAAATAATCATTTAATAATTTTGCTTTATCTTCATCGTCAGTACATATTTCGTTGTTATCATTCATAGTGGGAATACTTGAATTTTTTGAAGTTACAATAAAAGAATTTAAGAATTTTCCACAAATCTTTACTGGTTAAGTTATCATTACTATTTCCTTTATTTGCCATTTTATCAAAATATTCTCTTTTAGACGATCTTAGCATTACGTAGCATTAAATAAACGAATTGCAAGTCAAGGAAGGGTCTGTAAATTTGTGTTTGTTTGTTTTCATTCAACGAATCAATGCCTCTGACTGATAGAAAACGATTTCTAAGATTAAAGGTTATCTAGCGATTGCAATCGAACGTCCTGCGCATTTGGCAACGTTAACGCCAGTGCAAGAAATGACAGCAAAACAAAAAACAGTCAATTTTCTATTTTTGTTGGGTATATAATTCGTGTGCAATTTTCGCTTTGAAATGAATACACTGGTGAGGTTATAACTCTCATGAGTGTGGCTATACCGATTTTTTTTTTGCTTTTCAACTGACTTCTTTCGGGAATTTTATGAACTAATTTTGGTACTAATAAATTTGCATATATAGAATACGACTGTTTTTGAGTATCTAGGTGAAATGGAATAGCGCGTTTTATAGGATTCCCAAATAGTTGGAAAATAACTTTGCATACATACCTAGGCATGCTGACGCCAGACAGTGTAGAAAAGTGCCATTTAAAAGGCCACTTGCAGCTGAAAATGAATAAATTTAGCATTTCAAATAACCATTATGGCGCAAATAAAAGGTTAAGGATTAGAATAAAATTAGGTCGCGGCTGGAAAATACGCAATCAGTAACAAAAATAAGGAAACAGAAGCAAAAACACTAAGAGTCATAAGGAACAACGAGAAAGGGACTAGATATCGAGAACAGGATCATGAAAAAGGACGAAGCAAAAATACAAAATTAGGGAAATAACAACATGAACAAGAAAATTTGGTGAATTTATATCCCCCGCTGAAAGGCCCTGATTTATTCATGGTTTATTTTAAGTTAAATAAAATTTCATTCACTGGTTACTTAGTTCTCGCTGAACTTGTGGAATGTAAAAAAATCAAGGGCAATAACTCTGGGATAGTGAGACATAAGCTGAAGCTGTTCTTAAACACTTGTCTCAGCATCACTGCACTATGATGATTTATTTTTAATTCAATTTTAAGAAATTTTGTTCACCGATACCTCAGTTATGGCTAATTTAGTATAAACATTATTTTATTTATATAAACTGACAATATAAATACAATACTCATGACAAGACATATACAGAAGAATATACAAAAAGGATCCAGAAGAAAGTCAAACGACTTATGTAAATCTGTATCCCGTTTGACAATGATATTATAGCATATATATAATGAGTGATTTGGTATGTCAGATACAATAAATAATGTTTAATTGAGCAATATCAATGAAAAAGAAACGTGATACAATAAATAAGAAAAAAAGATTTTTAGAGCATATTGGATATTGCCAGTAGGACAAAATACAATCACGTAAAATAGTTGCAATCAAGGGCGGGCTCCGATGAGAGTTCTGAGTGAGTCAATTCTTTTCGTCTATCAGGGATAGATAAGCCATGGCCCCTAGTAGAACCGCCTCACCAAAGTGGTTCTAATGAACGTCACGTCACACGCAATAATAAGAAATTGAGTGAGGACATAAAATTTGTGTCGAAGTCACGGCATCCAGGCCCACCCTTGTGTGCAGCTATGAACGAGACAGAACAGGAAAAGAATGATTAAAAATGAATAAATAGATAAACAAATATAAATATATAAAAGGGAGAAGGAAAGAAAAGGAAGACTCCACGGGGGACCTCGGGTGAGGGTCTTATCGAGTAACCAAGACATGCTAAGCTGGATGGCTCGGTTGGTTTGTGCTGCCATATTGCACACAGAATCAAAGGCTGCAGATTGTCTTTTTGATCAAATTTGTATGTAATTAAACATATGTGCAGTGTATCTGGAAACGCTTTGTTTTCGAAATGAAAGACTGTACAGCCAAAAAAAAATAGACTCATTAGCTTCATTTGTTAGCTCTAGATTCCCAAAGAGTAGAGTATTTAGTGTAGGAGCGGCTATTTCAAAAATGGTCGCTATCATCTCTTGTCTAAAATTCTGGAATAAGTTGCATTCCAAGAGAAAATGATTAGTGTCTTCGACAGCCCCACAGATACAGTTCGGATGCGCTATAATATTCTTTGAAAACAGATGCTGGTTTAGAGTACTGCAATTCATTCTAAGTCTGGTATGATATATCTGATCACTTCTTTTACCGATGTTATAGAACTTTGGAGGCCCCCCTAATATTTACATTTAGTTTGTGTTTGAAAATTGCTAATGTACTTGAATCACGAATTTCTTGTGTAAGCTCATTCCAGTAACGAACTACTGCAGGTAGAAAAGAATTGTAGTACTGTTGTGTGTTACAATGAATAGTTTGTGTATTATTAACGTTACGCAGGTTGTATGAAGATGCGTTGCCGACGCTGTCAGGAACTGAGGTTGACAGGTATGCTGGAGAGAGTCCATTTTGCATTTTATAAAACAAGACAAGCTTGTGTTTTTTCCTTCTAGTAGCTAGTGTTTCCCAGCCAGTATCCAAAAGTAAAGAGTTTATTGAAGCAAGCTTGGTAGCGCCCGTTACTATTCTCGCTGCTTCATTCTGAATTTTTTCCAGCTCGTTAACCTCATACTGGGTACAATTATCCCATACCGTGAGAGGACGAATGAATGAAAATATATCGTTTGTAATGATTTCCTGTCCAGTGTAAATTTCAATTTACGCATGATATTAATTCGAAACCAGGCTTTAGATTTAATATTATCTATGTGTTCGTGCCAAGTACAATCCTGTTGAAAAATTAGTCCTAAATGTTTATGGCTGCTGACTTCTGTGATCGGTTGATCATTCATATATACAGGTGGGTGGTAAGGTTCGTTTAGTTTACGGGAAAAAATGAGAGATTCTGTTTTTGACGGGTTAAACGTGACCAGCCACCTAGATGCCCAAGTGTGTACCTTAGCTAGATCAGAATTAAGCTTTTCTGCGGCTTCTATGGGGTTTTCTACAATGAGATACAGGCTAGTATCGTCAGCGAACAGCCTGATGCAAGCATTAATGTTTTCGACAATGTCGTTAATATATATCAAAAAAAAGCAAGGGCCCTAAGACCGAGCCTTGAGGGACACCAGCGTGAATTTGAGTCCAATCAGATGCAGCTCCTGGTAGAACAACCCGTTGCTGTCTGTTACCGAGATAATCTGTGAACCAGTTTAGAAGAGCACCTACAATGCCAACATTTCGCAACTTATGAATGAGCCCCTTATGCCAAACCCTATCAAATGCCTTGCTGATATCACAAAATATAGCTCGAACCTCTTTACCATCGTCCAAAGCTTTACAAAAAGTATTGTAGATATCAGCTAGTTGGTTCACCGTGGAATCGCCGGGAACAAAGCCGGACTGTAATGATGTTATGACTACATTATCATGAAAAAAATTGAAAACATACTTATGCACTATTTTTTCCATTACTTTGCCGACTGCACTTATGAGTGAGATTGGCCTGTAATTACAGGGATCAGATGAATCGTTCTTCTTAAAAACTGGAGTTACATTTGCTTTTTTCCATAAATCTGGAACTGTTCCGGAGGAGAAAGAAAAGTTATAAAGGTCACACAGTGGGAAAGATAATGGATACGCAAGTTCTTTAAGTAATCTATTGTTAATTGAGTCAGGTCCAGCAGCTTTTCCTATTTTTAGAGATTTGAGCATTGATTCTACTTCTTGCGGGTTCGTTGCAATTGAGTCTAATACATTTTCAGATGTGAAATTGGTAAGCATTATTTTCATCTAATTTGGTCTGGTCAGAGAAATAATCATTAAATATTTTACTTTTGTCCCTGTTATCAGTGTAAGTTTCCCCATTAATATGCAGTGGTGGGATTGACGAATCTTGCATAGGCTTGATAACTGACTTGAGAGTCTTCCACCAATCTTTTGGACCAAGTGTGTCATTCTTAAGTTTTTCGGACAATTTTTCGTTTCCATATTGTTTAGATTTTCTTAATTCACATGTGACCTTATTTTTAAATTGTTTGTAATTTTCTAAATCTGCATTTTTATTAGTTCTTTTGAATTTGTCATAGAGACGTTTTCGTTTCCTAATTAAGCTTTTAAGTCTACTATTTAACCAAGGGGGATATGACTGCCTTACTTTAACTTTTCTATTTGGTATATATTGATCTGCCAAGTTCATTATGTGATCTGTTACATTGGAAGCATCTATGCTTCCAATGTATGATAGATGCTTCCAATGTATGGCTAATTTGTGGATATTAAATCAATTCAAGGGCATTAAATCATGCACTACTGGAGCGATTATGACAAAACTTAATGTGCTCTGCTGTGTCATGACAATACATAATTATTTTAAGTTTCATAAACTTCCATTCATTGATTACTTAGTTATGACTCAATTTGTTGATTTTAAACCAATTCAAGGGGCATTGACTCATTGTTTACTGAAGCAGTTCCGACAAGACATAAGATACACCAATGTGATATGGTGGTACATATTTAGTATAAGTTTCATAGAATTCTATTCATTGAATACTAAGTTATGGCTGAATGTGTGAACCTTAAATTGATTCAAGGGCAATAACTCATGCACTACTGCTGCCCTTCTGACGAAACTTTATGTGCATAACCACGTTATGGTGATACATGTTCAGTTTAAGTTTCATTTAGTTTCGATAATTGGTTACTTAGTTATGACTTATTTTATTAATTTTAAGTCCATTAAAGGGCAATAACTCATGCATTACTGAAGTCAGTTTGACGAAACTTCACATGCATGAGCGCGTTATAGTGATATATATTTATATTTAGTTTCATGAAATTCCGTCCAGTGGTTAATCAGTTATGGCTCCGGACGGACGGACGGACGGAATGACGGACGAATGGAAGGACGGACAGACAGACGGACAGACGGACGGACGGACATGGAGAAAACTATATCCCTCCGCCTTTGGCGGGGGATAACAAAGAACCAGGATCCAGGAATAAGGAAACAGGAATAAGAAATCACGAACTAAGAATAAGAAATCGGAGGCTAGAAATCAGAAATCAGTGACTAGGAAAAAGAAATCATTAACAAGGAATAAAATATCAGGAACTAAGAATGAGACATAAGAGACAAGGAATCAGAAATCAGAAACTAGGAATCAGTAATCAGGCACAAGAAATAAGAAATCAGGAACTGGGAATAAAAAATCAGGAGCTAGTACTAAGAAATCAGGTGCTAGGAATGAGAAACCAGGTGCTAGGAAAAACAATACAAGAACCAGGAATAAGAAATCAGGAATAAGTTATCAGAAATTAGGAACTAGGAATAAGAAATCAGGAACTAGGAATTATAAAAATCAGGAACTAGGAATAAAAAAAACTAGGAACTAGTAATCAGGAATCAGGAACTAGGAATAAGACATCATAAGATAGGTAATAGAAATCTTGAGCTAGAAACTAGATATCAATCAGACACTAGGAATAAGAAGTCAGGAACCAGGAATAAGAACTCAGTAAGTAGAAATAAAAGATCAGGAGCTAGGAATAAGAAATCAGGAACTAGGAATAAGAAATCAGGAACTAGGAATAAGAAATCAGGAACTAGGAATAAAGAATCAGGAACTAGGAATATGAATTCAGGAGGTAGGAATAAGAAATAAGGAAATAGGAAAAAGAAATCGGGAACTAGGCATAAGAAATTAGGAACCAGGAATAAAAAGTCTGGAAGTGGGAATAATAAATCAGAGACTAGGAATCAGGCATCAGGATCTAGGTATGAGAAGTCATAAACTTCAAAAAGGTTTTAGGTAGTGCACGTCTGAGTGCCAAACTTTGAATCAAGCAAATCAATGTGTATGGGTACACTTCATAACTTGTCGACATTTTTACAAAGGGCAAAAAAAAATACATGTCTTCCTGTTTGCATATATATCTTGCAGAGACGAAACCTTTCGGAACAGCAGATCCCTTTTGAGAAGGAAGGCAAACCAAAAATGGTAGAGTTGATGCTTTGCTATGTGTACCTTTTGACCTTTATCAGAAGCCATGTTAGGCACCACATTCTGTTTTTCTTGGGAAAACTTTATAAAAATGCTATGTTGATGAATATACATAATTAGAAAAGTGTGTCAGACACAGATGATGCCCTCGTGCTGTGCATGTCCCCTCCCCCCCCCCCCCCCCCCCCCCCAACACACACTTCTCCTCTTCTCGCGTACCCTTCTGAGAGGGTTTGATGATATAAACTTGCCATCCTATATCGGCCAGAACCGGTAAAATTTCTGTTAAAAAAAACATAATTTTATAAAAAAAATGTTTTTTCTTCCTAAAAGCACCTGCACATCTTCAGTGCGTCTGTAACATCTATGCAAACTTCCAA
This sequence comes from Ctena decussata, assembly GCA_963989385.1. Lineage (NCBI taxonomy): Eukaryota > Metazoa > Mollusca > Bivalvia > Lucinida > Lucinidae > Ctena > Ctena decussata. The sequence goes on along the minus strand of OZ022501.1, from coordinate 53,390,746 downwards.
ATTGATTGATAAAAATCTGTGAAAGGAGTTGCTTACACAATCTTGTCATACTGTATCAACCCCAACCAGAAAAATTTCTAAAGTTGAAGAGGCCATAATTTTATCAGGAACACATCTTCAATATGTCTGGATTATCTGTGCAAAGTTTCAAATTGATAGCATACAAACTAGGGGAGGAGTTAGTTATACAAACTTGCCATTCTATATTAGCCAGAACCTGTAAAAAATTTCTCTTCAAAAAGGCAGGTGCACATTTTCAACATGTCTGCAACATTTGTGCAAAGTCTCAGATTCATTGCTTACAAAATGTAGGAGTTAATTATACAATTTTTTTAGGCGCGACGGACAGACAGACGGATAGACGGACAAGGGTAAAACATATTGCCCCCCCCCCCCCCCCCCCCCCCCCCCTGACTATCATCACGGGGGCATAAAAACAAAGCAATTCTTATTTACTTGATTCCACCCCAATCAGTTGTTGGAAGAAAATATTCTTACCAGATGAGGTGCTGTCCAATGCCCCGTAGATATTCTGTAAGAGAGTTCCACTTGGTAGGTCAGTTTCCTTCTTAATAGTGAAGAAACTTTCTATGGTCCTGTAAATCGTCTGTAGGACGGTTTCACTAGATAGGACTGTCTCACTCTTAACGGTGAAGAAACTTCCTACGGCTCTGTAAGCCTGTTGAAGTGTTGTTTGGGTGTGTAGTACAGGATCACTCGTAACAGTGAAGAAACTGTATATCTGCTGTACGAGTGATTTATTCACTTCTTCGTTTCTCTGACTTGATATGAGTGAGCAGATTATCTTCCACCATCTGTAAAAGGAGCTCATTATAATGAAAACAGACTGCCTAGTGTGCAGATACAATTGATAGATTGATTTGTTGCTTTACGTCCACAGTAAACAGCTATGGTCATGTCGGGAAGGTCAGTTAACCTAACCACACTATTCTTGGGCAGGCTTAGACCTCCTAAGCGGTTAACCAGTACAAAGTGCACATATTTTCGCCAGTAACTGACAACTGTCCCTCTTGAATCAGCGAGAGGAGAAACGAATGTATGTGGCCAGACCGGGTATCGAACCCAGGACCTCTGACTTACAAGTCAGGTGCCCTACCGACTGCACTACGCGGCCCGGCGTGTGCAGATGCGAAGTCGTATGTTCGAACATATTAAGGTGAACGGGTACATATTCAGGGGTTCGGAAGGTAAACTCTCCCTTTTAAGGGTTAGTAGAGTTGCTTTCCATACACATTTTGTAGTTAAAAACCGGCCCTGCTTAGCCTATAGGTACATTGGACTCGACAGTAGCGGAGCAAGTTCTATAAAGATCCTGTTTTGTTGTATCTGGATGCTAATATTAGGCATGTATGAGACATAACTATTGCTAAATATCCGTTCTATCTGTCCTTGTCAAATATTTATGAAATTTGTCCATTTAAGGGCAGATAATCTATAAAAGTTACAGAAAAGTCTTACGACAGTTACGAATCTGCAGTGCGACAGTATCGGATCATATGATGTTATAATACAGCTTTTTCCCCCGGACCTTTGTGGAACTCTCTTCCAGCTGCTATAGCTGAGGCCCCTTCTTTGCTATCCTTCAAAGAGGGGCTATCCACTCTTTCATTCTAAGCAATACGTAGGGGCCCAGATGCTGAGTAACTTACCATGGTGGGAGCTGTGCTGTCGGGGACGCAAGGGCCCTGATACCTCCAAGGAAGGCCTCTTTACCTGGTAAGCCAAAGGCATCTGGGAATTCTTTCATCCTTCTATCTTTTTATTTGTTGTCTTAAATTATGTTTACATTAAATACCTTTTTGTATCTATTTATAACATTTCTCTTATTGTGGACCTTACATATCTTTATTTTCTTCTGTCTGTCTATATTCTCTTTGTTTTCATCTTTACTAGCCTTGCAGATACCTACACGCACTAGACACACCCGACCAGTACGCGGACACTACCAGTACGCGGACACTTTTGTGTTTGGCTTGAAATAAACGTTAAGATACTTTCTAAATTCAAGTGACTTTGTAACATTATTTCAAGGCACCATTTCTTTATCCTTTTGTCATTCACTTTTATATTTACACAGCACAGTTTTGAATTTTCAGGGCTGTTTCAGTCTTCAACTTTCAGACGGGTATAATAATCGATGTTTCAGTTTGGCTGCGGCAAGAACGCTAACAGGCCGTGTCAATATAAAATCAGAACAATCCTTTACGATGTTTTTGCATTTTTATTAACCACATGTATCAATAATTTCATTAGTATTGCAGCGTATAAATGTCATCTTAGTTTACTCAGATTCTGAGGTGTCCGCGCACTGGTATGATAAGCCCGTTTCTGCACAGCAAATAGCATGACCTCATCAACCTTATGTTGCGCATGCGAAGATGATTTTTTCTCGTGTTCCTTTTGTCTATATTTAGCACAAGGATTTTCATGAAATTGCCTGCCCATCTGGTAGTCTGGAACGCACTAAAGTATTAAACTTTAGGGTAAACACCCTTAAAAGTGTCCGCGTACTGGTCGGGTCTGTCTACATATTTCTATCAAACAACTCGTTTCAGATGTGATCAGCTGTCGTGATCATTAAGCCTTTAGTAGCAGTTCACAAGTCAAAATCATGTTCAGTAAAGTTTTCACTCGATGTCTGCAATTCCATTTTCACAATATCCGGATTTGCATAACTCTTGCGTAAAAGGATAGCTGCAATGGCAGATTATCCGCTTGCTTGTATATTGATCTGCATATGAAAAGCCGCTAACCGAGTCATTATAGCACAAAACAGCCATGTTAATACATGGTTTTGTGTTCTTTGAAACATTCCTGTGATACCGATATTTATGCTATAATGAGCAATGTTTGATCGCCTTCGGCCTCGGGTTTCAACATCTCCCTCGGTACCTTGCAACGTTAATGCATGAAAAACCATGTTTGATCCCCATATTGAATAAACAAGAACATTTAGTGCATTGTCCTCCTATTTAAACGTAGGCCTATCAATAAGAAAGTATGGACCTTAACGCATTGCTGTCATCTGAACCTTACATCAACAGGAAAATATTAAACCTGGAATATGTGCACGTGCTAATTTCATCAAATGCCAGTAATAACAAAATTGAGCCGCGACACGAGAAAACCAACAAAGTGGTTGTGCGCCCAACGCAGAATCAGATCAGGCTTGGCATCCGCCCAGTCTGATCAGAATCTTCGCTAAGCGCTTAAAGGGTAGCTAAGGGACTAAGCTACCTCCATGCGGACAGTGAAGACTCTGATCAAACTTGGCGGATGCCCAGTCTGATTTGAGTCTGCGCTGGGCGCACAACCACTTTGTTGGTTTTCTCGCGTCGCGGCTCAAATGTTATTAACAGAACTCTGTCACATACAGCCCGAGATAGAACCTGTCTGTGAAATTATACTAGTAATGAACTCTTTCCACACTCAACTCTGCCATTGCATATGTTTCAATGATCTGCGCATGTCAGTTTGAACAGTCGCTGCAAGTTTCTTTGCACGCGACACTCTCAGATTTTGTCTGTGTTTCTACATCTTCAAATGCAGCTTCCGAAGTTTTGAAATGCCTTTCATGTCGCCTAAAAATGGATATTGGTATTTTGCGGAACAGAATGGATTTTCCGTTCCGCAAAATATTAACCCTTAATGCGCCAAAAAGCAGACGACAAATTTTACGTCTGCAGAAATGTCAAAAAATGTTTTGTCCAAGCTATATCATATTGAGAATTCAAAAACTGTAGGGCAAACAGTGTAGATCCCGATGAGGTGGCTCATTATGAGCCACCTCATCTGGATATACACTGTTTGCAATTTCAACAATTTTTCATTTTTGGTGCTTTAAGGGTTAAGTCTATCAAAAATAATAAATGGCACATTTCTACTGCATTGCATTACATATAACTTGATCCAAAAGAAATGTCAGGGCGGTAACAAATATGCACTGGCAATCACTGTCAAATTCGATCAGTCCACTAGTAGATTCGGTAGAATAAATTTTGCACGCTTGTTCAAGTTCACTAAACATAACGCATTGTTATTATACCTCTTGACACCCCATTTACTGTCGTGTATGAAAGACGTATCTATGTTGATACAATAATAAGAAGGACGGTGCATTTTATTAAGATGATAATGATATTTTGCGCGCAAGGAAACGCCGTTTATGGTGTGACGTGGGATTCGAACTAGTTAGCCGGGACTGCGCTTTCGAGTTTATAATACTTGTAACATCATCCCTGTATGCAAAGCCTAAAAATAAGAGTCAGCATTGAGCCTCAGTCGGGCACCCCTACATATAAATACTCGCGACAATTTATTCACGCTTATAATCGCGAATATCTCTTGGCTCGCAAAATGAAACATTTCACGAATATTGGAACGCTTAAATTTTAGGGTGTAAACTGCCAAGTGCAATGTTAAAAACATCGTATGAACGGTGATGCACTCTTATCGTGTCAACATTGAAATTTTAAAATACGTTCTTTCAGCGGGTTTGTGCCCATTGGATGTTTTGGCGCAACTGCAATACTTGAGACATGCCAAAATAATGCTATTTATACAATGTGCAGATTATCGGTGTAAAAGCGAAGCACCATATCAGCCAGTGCATCTCCCTGTATAGTAATCAGCTTCTTTCCTTTTTGTACTTGATGGATTTAGACATACAATGTAACACATTGTTGAGCCTTTTCCTATCACTTGAAATGGGAAGAAAAACACAAGCCTGTACATTCTGTACGTTCGAAAAGAAAATATTTGGATCATGAAGACATGCTGTCGTCTTCGTTCACATAGACGATATTTGGATCATGAGGAATATACAAAGTGAATTCGGTCACACAGGCTGTAAAGTTTGCAGACAAAGGCTGCTAAGTCCCCTTTGCTTCTTATTTTGTTTATTACGTAAGGAACGAAGTGGACTTAGTACACTTGGCTTGCGAAGATGACAGGCCTTATGATCATACATGAAGATCAGGAGTCGGGCTGTACATGTACTAAGATAGCATGTGCGAATAGCGATGACTCAGATAAGCCTGTGTATTCCTTTCATCTCTATCTATGTATATGGCAAACCATAACGTTATGTTCTTTATTTCGTTATTGAAAAAGCGAAACTTATTGAAAGTGTGAACAGTCAGTCAGTTGATCTGGTAAATTTAAATAGTAAATAATTGACATCGCATGAAAAGATACCTAATTGGATGTGCGAAAAGGAAATAATAAGACCAGCCAGTGTATCTGATCAGTCGTGGGTGAAGCACCGGCCTGCTGATCTAGCGGTCTCGAGCTCGACTACCGGAGGCGTTCTCAATCGTAAACCGGGTTCCATTGCACAGAGCCTTTCATTATCACCCTCCAATCGTCTTGATATGACTGAAATACTGCTGAAAAGGACGTAAAATCGCAAGTCATCAATCCATCCCTATTTGATCGACGTCGTACAAGGACAGGTAATATACCTAGCCACGTGCGTCTATTGTTGTCCTTTTGTTGCATAACTTAACATTGTATTTGCAAGTTTTGTTACCGGTGATTGAGCAGCGTGTTTGTCCTGTGCCCCTTTTTATACAATAGAAAAGTCTAGGGGAAGGTACAAGGTTAACTCCGCCCTGACATTTCTTTTGGCTCAGAGTATACCTATTGATCAAGTCCTGACTGTACACCTCTGGCTGAGACGCCAATAGGTTCTTGAGAATGCCTGTCAAAGAGTACAGCATTCCTCTCTGTAGCTGAGGTCCTTTTTTTTACTTTTTCTCACTCAGCTCGGTTTGAGCAGATGCTTATGAAGCATCAAATGCTTTGGAACTGTAAAACGCATTTTCTATTCTGAGTATATATCTCTCCTTTCAGTAACGACTGATTAACTGAGTATAATTATGAGAGCGTGAAAACGTGGCGAGTGCCGTGTTTCGTTGTAACGTAAACGTTAACAACGCATGCATAGTAACGCTTGCGTCGGTGACGTCAACACACTTCCGTCTAATTAACTTATGACTAGAATAGAATAGAATAGAATTTATTGGCTTGCGGTTTCGGCCGCAAGCCAGTATTCATGTCATTTAGTGATACCGAGTTATTTTCGGAAGAAACGATACGTCACGTTCTTTCGGAAAATACCAGGAGAGGTTGGCATATACTAAAATATGGAATGGAGTCAACCTATGGAGTGGAGTGCTTTTTTTTTTGAGTGATATTTTGGAGTGGAGATTTTGCGTGAACTTATATGACTTAAAATGTCTGGACAAGAAACCATGCCTCACCATTTTCGGGCAATGACCAGTTGCAAAATGCAAAGGGGCATGTTCTAATTTCTCTCCTGGACTAGCCAAATTAAGTGAAATGACATAATAGCTTGCTTGGAAGCATAATACTATGAACCAAGCAAGGCCAGGCCAAGTATACTTTGGGGAACAATGATTAACATTATTTCTTACTTACGTTTCTTACGTAGTAGACGTCATCCCAGGCCCAAGGACCTCTGTAGACGCATTCTGGTATGTGGTTCTGATTATGCTCCTTTCGCCCGAAGTATAACACCATGGGTTGAACTTATAAGGGTGCCCTAACCAGCAATTATTCAGTCTTGACTTGAAAATGTTGAGAGAGGGTGCATTAATAACGTATGCTGGGAGTTGATTCCAGGTATCAACGATCCTGTTACTGAAGTACTGTCCTCTAATTCTTAGCCGATATCGCTGTTTAAAAATCTTCTGGTTGTGACCCCGCGTTGCCACGTAAGTTGACATTTTAAACATAGAGTCTTTATCAATTTTGTCAATGTCATTTAGTATTTTGTAGACCTGGATCATATCAGCTCTATCTCGACGATATTCCAGCGTAGGAAGACCTAGGGTTCTCAGGCGATCAGGATATGACATATGTTGTAAACTGATAACAAGCCGTGTCGCTCTACGTTGAACATTCTCTAACTGAATCATATCTTTTTTGTACATTGGCGACCACACCGTTGTTGCAAACTCAAAATGCGGCCTGATAAGAGATTTAAACAGGTTGAGAAACATCTCCCTATCCATATAAGTGAATGTTCTGAAAATAAGACCTAGAATTTTATTCGCCTTAGTCACCTTGCTACTTATATGTTCACTGAATTTCATGTTACAATCAAATACGACACCTAAGTCTTTCTCACTGGACACCTTCGAGACCTTAACTGGTCCATTTGCTGTTTCCATAGTATATTCAGTATCAGGAAATTTATTTCCTATGTGTAAATGGTGACATTTTTTGTAATTGTATGTCATTTGCCACATATTAGCCCATATCACCGAGTTATTTAGGCTAGCCTGCACATTATTTACATGTTCTACTGATTTAACACGTCCTAGCAGCTTAGAGTCATCAGCATACAGTCTCATTACAATCTGTATAACTTCAGGTAAGTCATTGATAAATATGACAAAAAGGATTACCTTGTGGTATCCCTGACGTTACTTGCTCAAAGCTTGAAAAACGCCCATTTACAACCACTCTCTGAATTCTATTTTTTAGGAATTCTTCGATCCATTTGTAGATTTTGCCTCTGATTCCATAAGCCCATAATTTCTTCATTAGGCGTCGGTGTGGGATTTTATCAAAAGCCTTGCAAAAGTCAAGGTAGATTATATCGACATCGAAACCTTGTTCTATTGCATCTGTAATTTCATCCAAAGCTTCTAAAAGTTGTGTCACACATGATTTCCCAGGGATAAATCCATGTTGGAAAGGACTAAAAAAATCATTACTTGTCATATGTTCTAATATTTTATCCCGTATCAATCTCTCCATAAGCTTACATGCTACTGAAGTCAGACTTATTGGTCGATAATTCTCGGGGTTAGTTTTCTCTCCACTTTTATAAATTGCTGTAATATTTGCCTGTTTCCATATCTTGGGCAGTTTTGACTCATTTAGAGATTTTGTAAATATACACTTCAGAGGTTCAATTAATTGAACGGAACATTCCTTTATAAATTTGGGATGCAGGTTATCAGGGCCCTGCGACTTTGATGGTTTCAGTTTAACAATGGCTTTCCTTATATCATCTGCTGTGATACTGAATGTTGATAACGTTTCTGTATAATCTCTATCCGGGAAATCCGGTAACGGTCCTGTTCCTTCTATTTCAAACACACTGGCAAAATATCTATTTAACAGGTCTGCTTTTAGCTGGTTATCATTGGTTAGGGTCCCGCAAGCTTGTTTTAACTGATTTAAACTAGTTTTTGTTTTCAGTTTTGATCTGACATAGCTCCAGAATAACTTAGAATCTGTTTTTATCTTGGAAGCAAGGTTTTTCTCATAACTGTATTTACATCTTCTCATTTCTGTTGTAACTTTGTTTCTGGCCTGTTTATAGACTTCATAATTCTGATCATTTCGACAATACTGATATTTTTTCCACTTTGTATGTTTCCGTTTAATGGCTTCTAAACATTCCTGGGGCCAGTTTCACAAACGATCTAAGCAAGAACTTTTGACTTAAGTTAGAACTTAAGTCAAAAGTGTATACTTACGTGGTTTGACAAAAAATCTTAGTTGAAACTCTTTGCTTAGATTTTGCTATAAACTTAAGTCAACCAGCGAGGTGACTTAAGTTCTAATTTAAAATATGCAAGGTAGATATGCTGATGATAGACTGTCATACTTCAGGATATATATATAACAAAATGCGTTTATAAATGAAGACTGTTTTGTTCATTCGTTATGCGCTTCGAATTCTTACTTGTATTTTATGTTGTATTGTAACCTATAAGCGGTTCGGAACACAAGCAATTTTGCTACTGCACGTCCAATATGTGGTTTCTGTTCCGATTCCTCTTTGTTCATTTAGTAGGCACTGTACATGATAGGGTTTGATTTCGTCCTCCTTCAGTCTTCTACTGTTTGTGCTCCGAAAGCCCTATGTTCTGTGATTGTGGCCATTTCTGGGTAAATTCACAGCTCTGCCACAGCTGAACCAAAGCTACTTAAACTGTTTATATTAGTCATATAGACGAGTACTTCTTAAGGTGGTGAAGATAGGGCTCGGACAGGACCCATTCCCTGCGGCATTGAGTGCTTACCAGGTAAAACGGTATGTACATGGCAGCCCAGGCCTGTACATTCAGGACGTTTTCTCATGACACGGCCGATAAGTTTATATGAAAACCTTATACGAACGCATTCGTATACACACTGATGTGTGTCTCTTTTTATAAAATAATCAATTAAAATACATCATCATCTCTCTCTCTCTCTCTGGAAGGGGTGTGGTTTGGGGATGTTGGTAGCGTAAAAGCGTCAGCGAATGAAAATGACTTTATCATGTGATCGTACTCCACCATATAGTCCCCTTTTCTATATTCATTACACCTGGAGCCAATCAGGAAACACTTGACTCTCAAGTTACATAGTTAAATAAAATCAGAATCAAACATTAGAGAGAAAAAATGGAGAGCTGAAAGAGAGTGTGTGTCCGTATGTTTTATCTTTGCTCATGGGAAAACAGCTACGAAATATTATCTCCGTCTTTCTGCGCCTGTCAGTCATGCAACGTGTGTGTGTGTGTGTGTGCGTGCGTGCGTGCGTGTGTGTGTGTGTGAGAGACTTTGGGTTCCGACAAGCGTGCATTTGCGTGGATGTGCATGTTTAGTTCACGCCCGCACGCAATGTATGTATGTGCTTATTTTCATATATATGTGTGTATGTGCGTTTGAAAATGCATAAATACTAGCTATGGCGAAAGGGAGAATTTCCACCGAAAAGATCATGTTTTATATTCATATTTCCAGTCAAAAGTAAGGCTAGTTCAAATTTGTGTGTCTCTTTTGTATGCTTGTCCCTCTTTCTATCGATACGAAGAAATTATAAACTAAACCTGCACGCAGGTTCCATGTAGAGTGACGCCTAACCTGCGACTAGTTATTGTTTTTACCTTAATGACCCCCGTTAAGACAGATTTTACTCAAATACTGCACCTACTGCAAAAGTAGCGGGTCCTTGCTCTAACTTGGGACGTCCAATTGTCGAAAGTTTCGTGGTATCTTTGTCATACTTATGTGCGAGTTTGTGGATGGTCTGCATGATCATCCGTGCGTAAATGTTTTTGTACGTGCGTGCCTACATAAAGGTGCATATTTAAGATCGAGGAATTCAGCTATGATGAGAGTGGGGAAAGCCAAAGTCTCACAAAATTCTCCTGTAGCCATGTTTCGGTGGAAAACAAGAGTTAGGTGAAGTGAGGAAGTGCCTATCCGATGTAGGTTTATTCACTAAATAGTCGACTTTTATTTAGGAAGCAAGAACAGTGCTCCAGATAAGAAGGGGTAACAGGGATGATTCTGAGATATTTTTCATTATTTATGAAGGAAAACATATGCTGTGACCCTTATTAGAACCGTCTCGGTAACACGGTTCTAATGAGGGGTCAAAACGCATGTGTTTTTTTTATGGAGAAATATTAAAAATTATCCCTAAATTATCCGTGCTTCCCCTTCTTATCTGATGAACTGAAAGAGGGACCCTACCTTTTGGCACTGACTATTGTACACACTGCTGATAACGGCGAAAGATCTCAGCAGTTCTAAACACTTCTTTTCCATTGATCAAGTTTTCGACCATACAACTCTTACTGTGTCTGCCGCAACTGAACGAGGCATAAACGATTGGAGATTTAGTTGGTTGATCGTTTATGGTTTAACAGCTCATAGAGACAGTATTTAAGTCTATATCGAACCGTCTCTCAGAGAGAGGGAGAAAGAAAAGGAGAGAGAAAAATGTCCAAACAATGCCCGCCCGCACCTACTGCAAACACAGTTGGCCCTTGCCCCACTATTATCCATATCAGTAGGACGCCTCAGCACTGAAAGTTACCCAGCATCATCTTCCGACCACGACCATTCCCAAAAGGTTGGAGAAACTTGAAACATAGTTTTCGATAACGACATGCGTGTCAGGAAACTTTTATACTCGCTTTAACTTTAGGATGCATAAAAATTAGGGAACACATTCAAAGCCGTACCATATTGAATTAAAGTACCGTATATAAATTTAAAAATAAAATAAAACAAACTGACAAAAAATGAAAGAGAAAAGTGGAGATTCGAACCCGTAACTGTCTGTACTAGAGCGCAAAACGCTATCCACCACACCACCGCCTCAGATACGTCATCATGTTGTTTGGTACATAAAAGTATACTGCAGACCTTTAACACAGCTAAAAATACACTCCTAAAAATAGACAAAACTTAAGTCAAAACAGATTAAGTTTTCGCTTAGATGAATTTGTGAAACGGCGTAAGTTCGAACTTAAGTCATTCTTACTTTTTTACTTAAGTTATAACTAAAGTTGTAACTTAAGCACAAATCTAAGATATGTTCATGAAACTGGCCCCTGGTTTACAAATGGGTTATTCTTGCCTTGCCCAGTTTGGACCCTACTCACTGGTACATATTTCTCTACTAATCTACTAATATTTCTCTACTAATCTACTAATCTGGTAATTTTCTCCGTAAGGACCTCCCATGAGTTAGTCAAGTCCAGCCCATCCAAAACCATATCCCAATCAATATCCTCTAGATCCTTCATCAATCCCATGTAATCACCTTTAAAAAAGTTATGCTTCTTAAAAGAGTGCTTGTTCACTTCTATATAACAGTTAAAAACAAAGGTTAGCTGTACAGTTTATACATGATCACTTTTCCCTAAACCTGGCATATAGTTGATTGAATTAATCATACTGTCTTCATTTGTCAGTACCAGATCTAACAACGACGGTGTTTCTCCTTCACGAAGTCTTGTAGGTTCTGATACATGCTGATACAAGTAACAATCCCGAATACTTTCCAAAAGTAGTGATGAGACATGGTTCTCATTTACATCTGCACTGCTCTGTTTCCAGTCAATTTCCTTACAATTAAAGTCACCAGTAATCAGCAAATGTGAATAGTTACTATCTTTTACAGTGTCTAGCAAATTGAATAGAGCTTGATTATTTTCTGATGAACTATTTGGACTTCTGTATATACAGCCGATTAAGAGTTTGTCATTATTTTTTAGACTTAACTGACACCATATGGATTCATTAAAATCACTTACAAAAGTCACTTTTGTTGCTGCAAGATTCTGCTTGACATATATAGCACATCCGCGACCCTCGTCCAGGTTCGAAATAAATAGGTCATAACCATCCATCCTATAATTCGATTCATCTGGCTGAAAAACTGAATATTTTGGTAGTACTTCTGATATTGCAACAATATGTATACCATTGTGATCACAGTAATTGGTTAATTCAACCAACTTTGATTGAGAGAGACAGTCAGAATTTGTGTACAGAACTTTGATAAAACTTGAATTATATACATTACTGCTAGGCTGAATATTGTCTTGTGACGCAGTATTATTTACAGAGTTAAAACAGATACCCTAGCTGTCACTATCTGACGGCCCCCCCCCCCCCCCCCCCCCCCTACTGGGTGAAGATCCGCCTTGTGTCAGAGAGAAACCCCCTGGAATAGTTTCATCCTGCAAGATAGTAGTATTATCATACACGTCATCCTGATCTTGGCCAGAGAGGGGGAGTTGTGAATCACTAAAAACATTGGCATGAGGCATACTAAATATTGGACTGGGAACTGGCTGTTCTGTTTCCATGGCAACTGGAGATCTAGTCGCAACCTTACGCTCTGTGGGCTTTGCTCGCTTGTTTCTTCTCTGATACATTTTGCGCTCTTCTCTCTGGGCATTGGTCATGTCCCTATTAATTATTACTCGTTTAAATTTCTCTGGTACCTTCTCTTCTATAAACTTAGCGTTTTCTAGAAGAAACTTACGTTCTGATTTTGAGTCTAACACAACTTTAAGTGGTCTAGTTTTTTGTTCAGACTTCTTGCCTAGCCTAAACAAAGTCACAATATTCAGTGATTCCTGACCTAGACAGCAACTGATTTCCTTGACATCCTTTTCATCAGCATGCTTATTGGTCAAACCAGCACTAAAACTATGTTCTGGCAGGTTAAAAAGAACTATGTTGGTTTCTCTTCTTTTTCTATCCTCAAGTTCTACATGTCTAGTGTCCACTATTTTATTTATGTCCTCTTTAAGACTGGATATTATATCTTGCTTCATAGATGAAACCGACCCATGTATTGTTTCTTTTGCACCGGATTCCAGAACATCCACACGCGATTCAAGTTTACTCATTCTTTCATTACTTTCCTGTTGCATATTTTTCAACAAAATTGTTATATTGTCCAGGGAGGGCATAGTTGCTTTACAGCTACGACAGCTCCAATAGAAACCATCCATTTCACCTTGGACCAGGCACTCGAACATAGTCGGAGTTATTTTGGCACAAGAAAGGCAATAATCAAGTTTACAACCTTGACACATTATTTTATCTTTAATTGTTTTGTCACACTTTTGACAACTTGTCTCAGGATCACTTGAGTCTTGTCTATGCCTTTTTTTGATAGGCTATCCTTGTCCATTCCAGTCGCCATGTTTTTTGTTTGATATATAATCAGCCTGCCAGCAGTTTTTGCTTAACACGAGCGTGGCAAAGAATCTTCACACACGCAAACTCCAATATTCAATGTTTTCAGTACAGCCGTGGCAATAATAACTTTCACACAATTTTTATTAACCTAACTAGGGCGTGGCAAAAAAATTCACTCACGCGGCAATAATAACTTTCACAATTTTTATTAACCTTACTAGGGCGTGGCAAAAAATTTTCACACACGCAACACTTATTTTGATGTCTTTTTCAACCGGTCAAAATATTTCATCACACACATAGGTAAAATATGTCAAACAATGACCAAAATATTGTAGTTATAGAAATCTGATGAATTGTGATGAAACTGTTTCAGCGTGGCAAATGACTCTTCACACACGCAAACCAAACTTATGCTAGGATGCGGCAAAGTAATTCTTCACACGCATCAGTTGCCTTAACTGTCCTTAACATATTAATAACATTAATAACATTTTTTTCTGATAACTTCCGCAAGTTTTCTCAACCAGTATTTAGACAACTTTGGATTAGGATGTAAACCGTCCAGAAATTGACCAAACGTCCACCTATATCTGTTCGGCTTTGACCTACTATTGTTTTTTCTAGTCTTGTCTAATGCACTGTTGAAATTTGGCGACACTTTTCCGTTGTTCTTATTTATTTTCCGGATACTTTCATTTACAATTCTAATTGCAGTATGCAATCCAGTGTCATGATCTTTGAAAATTGCCGGGGTAGTATGTCCATGGACTCTATTGTATTCCCTAATACAATAAGCCGGGATTTCTAGCAAAGTCACAGAAAAACCTCTATTTGTAGCTGTCTCCACAAATTCACGAAAAAGTCTGATCAGCCTGCAAGCCACACTTGAAACCCTAGGTCTTAAAATAAGTCCTTGGCGATTCTTCAACGTCAAATCACACGTCTCCAAGAATACAAAAAGTTCATACTTGCCGAATCGCTTTTCTAAGTCTTCAAGTTGTGAAACTATCCATTTTAAACCATCTTCCGCTTTCAAACCTGGCTCATATAACCAAACAATACCGTGTTCCAATCTACCTCCAGATTCTTGATAAAGATATCTGGCCTTACTGTCTGCAAGGATAATGGGAGTCAGCTTCCTCCTAGGCAAATCACTATCAAGGTCACTACACTTTGTAAAGTATTTTTCAATCTTGTCCTCGTTCATAACACATAGGAAGTTGTAGAAATAAAGATGATTTAAATTTATCAGCCAAATTGTCACAGAAAAAATCAGGAACAAATCGAAGGTCATCCTCTGAAAATTCACATTTTGGAAGAACAAAATATGGGGAATCAACTCAAATAAATATTCATCATCATTATTTTTCAAATATTTCTGGTCTATTGTCCACACAAAAGCATATTTTCACGACAAACTGATTGCACCCTCTCGGCTAAAAAAAGTCCGCCATCTTGATTTCTGTAAAACAAAGGGCACCCTTAAAAACCAATAAAAATCTTGTCATTTCCGCTTTTTCCAATTTTTTAAACCACACAAATACAGTCCTCAGCTATTTGCTCAACTATAAACATAAAAACACCCAGCTTCCAGGCTCTGGAATTATCAAAAACTTCGATTTTTTTTCTCAAACTCGGGAGCTAAATTTTCCATGTGTTCTCTCGGGCGTATTCGATTCGATCAATTATGGCCATGCTGTATACATCATCTAACATCCTGCGACTTGTTAAACAAAGGCTCCACTCCAAAGGTTGACTCCAATCTATAGTTTAGTATATGCCGGAGAGTTCGTTCAGTAACGATTCGTTCTAAAACTTTTTTTTGTACCTTCGCGTACGTCATAAAATACATACAATTTCGCCTGCTATTTTGCCTCGATGCGATTTTTTATCCACACTCGACAACAGGTAAATGCATTCGATCTCCCACATGGTACTGATCAGACTGCGCAAAATGCAATCTGATAGGTACCTTTGTTGGTCGCATATGGCATAAAGCAGGATTCTCCTATGACTCGCCAATATGGCATGCTTCAAGGGAGGTAATACTTACATAATTTGCAACAAGTCTTCGTTAATTTTGTATTACTCAGTAGACTAATTTCTTAAAGGTTGATTGATTGATTGAATTTTTTAAACAACATGATACATATACAAATTTGAACGCAAATAATTACACGTCCGAGTGATAGCCAGCAGAATATATATATATATTTGAAAGCTTGACGTATTACTGTATATTCACCTTTCACTAATAAAAAATTAATAAATTAAATTAAAAAATTGGAATACAAATTGGTTTGACATACACGTTACCTCCTATGCAGAATTACTGCGTCAATTCTCTACATTATTTTATGGGCAAAAAATAACCATGTTAATTCCTGATACATGGAGTAAAAATATGACGAAACCTTGAGTTTAAAAAGGTAGGTTCCTGGGCTAGCGATGTCAATTATGTCCACAAAATAATTTCGTCTTTTTCTGAGCAGTATTGAATTCTCTTATTTTTCTGAATTTGTTGCTACTGAGTAACTCGTCAGATGTTGAAGAAAATAGTCGTTTTCCCTTTTGGTTTATTTTCTTTCGTTGGAATTCCAGTTCTAAAAATAACTATGTTTATTATGTCTATAAGTGCTCAATTTCTGATGCCATTCTCCAAAGGTCAATTTTCCCTTGACGTGAGCTCTCCTAGAGGTCCTGGCATGGCGTATGGGTTAAAACTATCCCAAAATGCAATGCAGCATGACATCAGCTGCTTATCTATTTTTGGCGCGAACTAAAAATAGCGCTAACTGGTGTGCGAAGCAGAGTTAGGAAATCCCTTGCAAAACAACTTTTCTAATATTTTTTTGATTTACACTTTTTAGTGAAACTTATTAATTCCCTTTTATAAGTGCTTTCCAACAACTTGGATGAAAGTTCATCAAAATTATGATGCATTCCAAAGTACAGGAACCTACCTTTAAGTCTATTTCCAATAATACATTAGGATATGCTATTTCTCGCCTGTTTGCGCATTGTCACAAAAACCACTCATCCAAAAAACGTTAAGTATACGCCACCGACGGTGATAATGCCGCAGACGCAGGAACAGTAAAGTAATACACATGTAGATCTACCTAGTTTCTGCTAGTAGCAGGCGAAACTAAAATGTTATCTGAATAGAAAATAAATTCGAGCAGCTCAGAAATCCATCATTATGATGTATGTTTGTCAAGAACTTGCACACATGCTTATGACGCATACAATAGTAGAAGAAAGCCAATAAACTATAATCAGCTTGACAACACCGCATAACTCTATATAAGACTACCTTTGCTAGTGCCGAGATTCCTTTATACGTGCACAGTTAGGCCTACTGGGCGCAGAAGTTAAATAGGACTGACTTTCACGGCGTATTGATGCTTTACATCAATGTTTTTTGTAACACTCTCTAATGTTACCTTTTTACTTCACCTATACAAATGTACAGAGAAATATGTACACGTGTCGACGATTTCCTTAGATGAACCTTTACTGGGCTGACGATGTTCATACATCCATGAACAACACGCATTCATGCAATGTTACGCGTAAGCGACGTCACGGATAATTCGATAAGTCGATTGGCCGACGTAAAGTTTGATATACGTCATGTCATAGTGACGGCTGTTGAACGTCATTACCAAACACGTTGGTAAATAACTATTCTTCGTCCTTTCATTGGCGTAAAATTAGCCAGAACCTCACAAATAAGTAACAAAATTGATGTGAAACACAGTATAAATATAAGAGATAAATTTCATTTTTCGGAAGTTCATGGAAGTATGAACGCCATGGGTTCCGTACTTTGTTGTTCCCAACTGGCGTAAATCAAGTTATTATCTCAAACAATAGCAGCATGCAATTTCTTCTCAGAGTGTCAAAATTTTCTTCTAGTCACTATCGCTGATGCTACTAAAACCAAAAATATAGTTCAGTCAGTGAATATGAATTTGTTGTCTTCTTTTGATGTCAAGTTCAGATGTGCCAAGATTCCATAGACATGGGTTTGAAACAGTATTTCCTAAAATTGTTATTCAAACTAAATGTGACTTAGCAGCCATATAAAAAAGACTTGAAATAGGTCTATATATAGTAATTTTCCTTGAGACATGCCTAACGCCCAAAACGTTGGAAAACTCTCTCTCTCTCTCTCTCTCTCTGTGTGTGTGTGTGTGTGCGTGCGTGTGTGTGTACACTTGATTTTACCTCACACTTGTAGATAATGCCGCCATTCAAGAAGCTAAGAATAAATTAAATACTTTGCTAAATAAGACTTAGCGACAGAAAGTGCACTAACAATTGGGTTCACTTGAATAATAAACTCGTGAACATTTCACTGTCTTAGCTGGGCAAGCCTTCCTTTTAAAAGGAAATTTTATTTTATTTTCATATCGGGCCTATACTGGCATAACAAGAGAGATTACCAGTTAACATGTTGTAAACAATAGTAATGCAAATCTTGTTCGCGCCATTGGGCCCCTCAATGGCAAGTCTATAAGTACAGTTCAGATGAATGGCAGCACAGGAACAACCGTCAGAGTTAGGCATGGGTGTCTTTTTTCGCCCACCCTCTTCAACATTTTTCTAGAAAGGATTTTTTGTCTGATACTCAGCTCTAGAAAAACATGATGGAAAGATTATAGCATAGGTTGCAGAACTACTGCAAATCTCCTGTTTGCCTATAACATTGACGCTCTTGCTGAGGAAGAATAGGAACTAGTAGCTCTAGTTGAAAGTCTCGACAAAACCTGCACAAGGTATAAAACAGATGACAAACATCGCCAATTTAATCCAGAGGGAGATCAAGGTTAAAGGACAGAAGCTGAGAGCGGTTACAAGCTTCAGATATCTTGGAGCAATTGTCTCTGATGATGGCTTAAAATCGGAGGATCTCTGAAGGACAGCGTAAGCCACCGCATGAAACTGAAGCCAATATATCTCTTGGATTAAAGGTGAAAATGATAAGTTCCCTTGTCATATCCATATTTCTGTAAGCCTTTGAGTCATGGACCTTAAACAGCAGGGTTAGAGAAAAGAGCACAGGCCTTGGAGAGAGAAACTACCGAAGTTTATTGAATATCTCTCACAAAAGGACCATGTAAATAATTAGGAACTTCGCAGAAAGATCCAAGTATGATGAACTTCTGATCTTGGTCAAAAAAAAGAAAAAAATAAAATAAATAAACTGAAGTGATTTGGCCATATCTCAAGGTCTTCTGGCTTAACAAGGACAATTTTGTAGAGCAAAGCCAAAGAAAAAGAAAAAGATATAAACAGAAGAAGAGGTTGGGAGATAATTATTAAGGTTTGTAGAGGAATGGACTTTGCTAGCACAACTAGGGCAGCTGTAAACAAGGGTAAGTGGAAAGGGATTATCCAGAAGCCATCTGTGGTGACCCAAAGACCTTGCACGATCATGGGATAGACTTGACTAGACTAAACTTTCGCTCTTCAGCGCAAGATTCCTTGTCATTGGCTTGTATGCCTGCTAGGTTTCTTGTACCTGAGGGCTTTGTTTATCGTTATCTTCCAGAAGATTATCGACTTAAGGTGAGATACGGATTTTGCTGGCTTTATGATCCTATGTTTGATTCTGCTACCCACCTAGCATCGTTTCGTTTGCGTTACATAAGTCCTTGCTCTTGTTATGTCTGCAAGGTTTTCTTGTATCTTTCGTATGTTTCGGCTCATGGTGTGCTGCAGAGGCAAACATTTTTTATACATTTTTAGGATTTATACAGAATGACCTACTTTCCTTTTTTTTCTTTTCGTCTTATCATTTTTTAGTCTCTTATCAATTCTGCTCTGTTTAAATTAATGAAACTTCTTTTTGCTTACATATGTGATGTGCTTTTGTACTAAATATGTATTTTTAGTCTTCCAGATTTTGTATACTTGTAGAATACCTGCATGCTCTGTGATTTATTTTTTGTTTTAAATTCTCCTTAGTTATATCTGTTTGTTGATATACCTTTGTTTGACGAAACGCGTCGTCTGATCAGGGTCTAATCTACTTGCATAAAACAAATGAATAAATTTCCCTAAACAAGTTGAAATAAAATTAACACTTACTTGGCATGAACTCAATAAATCTAAAAGAACAGAAGAGCCCGTTAGGCACAAATGGGTTAATGTCTGGCTTCACATTACAGGGATCATAGTAAACTGACCATCCTAGATATGGATGTCACAGAATGCCTAAACAGGACCTACACTATCGCATTTAAAAATTCAGGAATTTCTGAAGGAAAAAAAAAGGTAATAAAAATCCAATCAGGCACACCTTATACTAGAAATGGACCAGTTCAAATTGCGAGGTCGAATAGTCCACTAAACATTAATGCTTTAAAGATATACTCCATCGGCATTTCATCTTTTCCGAATAAAATCTTTTTACTAAAGGTGAAAGTTCATCAAACTATTTACGTTTAAGTTAATTTATAAATTATACATAAAAAAAAACAACAACAACAAAAAAAAACTAAAAGAAAAAAAAACACTTTAATCCGTATATGCAAATTAGCTAAGTCCTAAGTCAGTAAGAAAATCAATATCAGGTCTTGCGATCACGTGATGGTACCCAGGTAACTTTATGTTGACCTATCATACGATTTCGATTATTTTCTTTGTACTCCATATATTCTACAGCAATTTTAATATTTCTGAGAGAAAAAAAAAATAAATAAATGAAAAAAAAAAATAAGTTTTTCTTTCGTAATTTAGCAAAGGAGTTAAAGATTTACTCCCTTTATTATAATAACAAAAAATAATTTGATGAAATATTTCATGCAATACCTCCGACATGGTCTAACTATACATTTGAAATAGAGTTTAGATAATAACAAGGATTCCACTGAACACTATGTCGCACCTGCTTTGTGCCTTCATATAAAGAAATCAATGAAAGCAACAGTTTGACATATTTGGTAAAAATCCTTTTGGTAGTTCATGAGATATTGTCTGTTCATACTTGTTTCTAGTTTTTAGCAATGGTGAAAGGCAGCCATTGTGGATGGTCAATTTGCAAAAAAATTGAAATAGCTTCATGCAAGGACCATTCTGACACAAAGCTGGTTCAGATTCATTCTGAGGTTCTTGAGAATTTTTATTTTCATGTTAATGCTATTTTTGGTAACAGCAGCTGACGGCCAGCTTGGATTGCCCAGTCACATAAATTTGACAGAACTCCATTTGCCGAGCATTCTGATTGAATTCGACTAAAATCTGCACAGCGCTTCTTGAGATATTTTCATTTTAGCAAAATTTGGCTCGTAAACAGAAAGTAGGTCACTGTGACCTAATTACACTACAGATTATTTTCATTTTAAAATTTCTGACCACAAAGGTCCTTTTAATTCTCCATACAAAATTTCAACCTTATATACCGAGTGGTTCTGAAGAAAAAGTTGATTTTATACGTTTTGCTATCTTTAGTAACAGCGGCCACCTTGGATTCTCGACCCAGCTGACTGAAACCGTGCAGTCTGATCATGCTGCATGTGAAATTTGAGAACCATTGGTGTAGTGGTTTCAGAGAGTAAGTCATTTGAATGGACTTAAATGCTAGGGTCGACGTAAATTATGCTGGGTCGACAGAAGGTCACTGTGACCTTATTCTGCTGCAGATTTTTTTTTATTTTAATAATTCTAAACACCAAGATACCACTAATGCTTCATGCAAAATGTCAGCCAAATATACCAAGTCGTTCTGGAGACAAAGTTGATCATATTATTCTTGCTATGTTTAGTAACCGCGGCCATCTTTGATTTTCGACCTGAATTTTCATTGGCCTGAATTTTACCATTCTGAAGCCCTGCAAGTTTGATCATGTTGCATGTGAAATTTGAGAACCATGGATACAGTGGTTCAAGAGAATAAGTTTTTAAATGGCTTTAAAGGTAGGTTCCTGGACTAGAGATGACAATTATGTTCACAAAATATTTTCATCTTTTTCTGAGTAGTATTGAATTCTCTTATTTTTCTGAATTTGTTGCTACTGACAAAATCGTCAGAGGTTGAAGAAAATAGTCGTTTTCCCTTATGGTTTATTTTCTTTCGTTGAAATTCCAGTTCTAAAAATAACTATGTTTATTATGTTTATAAGTGTGCGATTTCTAATGCCATTCTTCAAAGGTCAATTTTCTCCTGCCGTGAGCTCTCCTAGAGGTCCTGGCATGGCGAATGGGTTAAAACTAACCCAAAATGCAATGCAGCATGACGTCAGCTATGTTATCTATTTTTGGCGCGAACTAAAAATAGTTCTAACTGGTGTGCGAAGCAGAGTTAGGTAATCCCTTTCAAAACAACTATTCTAAAAATTTTTGATTTACACTTTTTAGTGAAACTTATTCAATCCCTTTTTATAAGTGCTTTCCAACAACTTCTTGGATGAAAGATCATCAAAATTATGATGCATCCCAAAGTACAGGAACCTACCTTTAAATGCTAGGGTCGACGTAAATTGTGAATGGACGGACGAACAGACTGACGGACGGACATAAAACCGGACGCCTATGTCGCACCCTGCTAAAACAGGTGCGACAATATTTGATAAAAATGACTTTAAAGGCCCCATTGCTCTATTAGCATGTAATATTTTATCGTTAGGTATCGCTGCAAACTTCTCACTACAGTTTCGCCATTGATTATTATCGTGATTGGCCAGCTTTGAAAAATCAAAACGTCCTTGAGTTTACCATAAATTAGATTTGAAAAAAATAACTAGGTCATTTTAGTTGCCAACAAAAATGACCTACTTTCGATTTCACAAGCTTTATTTCATGGTAAAAACACAAGGTACAGGGTATAAAAATACAAGGTACAGGCGTTTAACATTTGGTAAAAATACAATGTACAAAAATGTTTATCAAGGATCCCATTGATTGTGCCGCGGTTGCATTATTTCATTGCTTAGCGGGGAACCAGAGACGAAAACCATATTTTTATGGAGAGACTTATCATTTTCCTAAAATACCGTGTTTCTTCGTTTTGGTTTAAACATATTTATTCATATTAATTCAACATACATACATACATGTACAATAGCAATACAATAATGAAGGGATCCAGAAAGAAGCCTGTTGGCTTATATAAATCTGGCTCCCTATAAACATAAGTGACAAACAGACGGTGAAATCATGAATACAAATTTTTACTATTATGCGAAAACAAAAAGAAATGTCAAACCAAATTAGGGGAAAAGGAAAATTATAAAATAATATATGATAAGGAGGAAAGCTTCAAGTCGAGTTGAAAACATCTTATACATACTAATAGTTTTATCAACAAATGTCAGATACTGTGATAGTAAATCAACCAGAGAGAGAGAGAGAGAGAGAGAGATCCTCAAGTTATAAATCTTCTACTATCCAATATAAACTTATGTACTGCAACAAAGATTTGACAGTTAGTATGACAGTCTAATTCGGCAACTCCAAATAGTATACTATCTATGTTTGGTATACAGTAACGTCTTAGATCGTTCATCATAACAAGTCGCATTTCATTATATCTCTGGCATTCGAAAAAGAAGTGCTTTGTGGTTTCAATGGCACCACAAGTACAATGAGGATTATCAATAATGTTTTTAGAATAGAGATGTTGATTTAATATGCTACAGTTTGTTCTTAGTCTTGTATGCTGGATTTGTAAAAATCTATCACCTATATAATAATATTTTGGGGGCCTGGAGATATTTTTATTAATCTGGTATCTAAAACTTTGGATTGAATTTGAGTCTCTAACGTCAGGAGAAAGTTCATTCCAAGACCTAATACTAGAGGGCAGAAAAGATTTATAGTATAACTAGAACTCATCTAGTCATAATTTGTCTAATGTTAGATGCATCTCGTAGGTTATACGAAGTTGTACGTTCTATAGCAGGAGGGATGAGAGAAACAAGGTAATCGGGCGTGAGATTATGAGACATTTTACAAAATAGACATAGCTTATGTTTTTGACGTCTTTGTTCTAGCGTTTCCCAACATGTTTCTTTATATAAATTTTCTAAGGATACTTATTTAGTTGCACCAGTGACGATTCTTGCAGCTTCAAGTTAAATTTTCTCGATAGCATTAATTTCATACTGGGTACAATTGTCCCAAACTACATCAGCATACTCTAATATTGGTCTGACAAAAGATATATATATAATTTCCAACGATTTTCTATCTAGAGTAAATTTTAACTTGCGCATAATATGTAACCTAGTCCAAGCTTCAGAAGTAATATAATTTATATGTTCATGCCATGTTCCATCATTTGAAAGAAATATCCTTAAGTGTTTATGACTAGTAACTTCGTTAATGGGTTCATTATTCATTATCAGTGGGGGGTGAAGAGGCCTATTTGTTTTCCTAGAAATTAAAAGAGATTCAGACTTAGCAGGATTAAACCTAACCAGCCAACGTTTTGCCAACTCATGAATTGTGTCAAGATCAGAATTAAGTTGTCTGGCTGATTCGACCGGTTCATCGACTATCAGATATAAACTAGTATCATCTGCAAATAATTTGATAGTTGAATGAATATCACTAACTATGTCATTTATGTAAATCAAAAATAGTAGGGGGCCTAAAATGGAGCCTTGCGGGGAACTCCAGCTGCTATCTCAACCCAGTCAGAATACGCATCCGGGATAATTACTCTTTGTTTTCTATCAGAAAGATAATTTGTCAGCCATTCGAGAAGTGATGCACCTATGCCTGTTCGTTTTAGTTTAAAAAGAAGACCTTTATGCCAAACACGATCGAAAGCTTTGCTTATATCACAGAAAATTGCCCTGACCTCTTTACCGTCATCTAACGCTTTACAAAAAGTGTTGTAAATATCAACAAGTTGATAAACGGTAGAGTCGCCAGGTACAAAGCCTGATTGTAAACAAGTAATTGCATGTTGGTCAAGAAGAAAGTTAAACATATGTTTATGGACAATTTTTTCCATTATTTTGCCCAAAGCACTTAGTAGGGATATGGGTCTATAGTTACTTACTAAAGAAGGGTCATCTTTCTTATACAGAGGTGAAACATTTGCTTCTTTCCAGGCATCAGGAAAAATACTCTTAGACATAGAATAATTAAATAAATCACATAATGGCTTAGACAGAGTGGAAGATAATTCTTTCAGAATCCTATTATTTACATTATCTGGTCCTGTGGATTTGACTAATTGTAGAGTCTCTAGGACACTTTGCACCTCATGCTGTGTAAAATTTACATTATTTAAAGAGGGTCCAGTGAAGTCTATGGAGTCGGGAAGAATTGAAGAACTATCATCAAGAAGAGTTTGTTGGGCAAAGTAATTATTTAGTAAATTAGCTTTCTCGGTATTATCAGAGATGTATGTTTCATTCTGATATAAGGGGGGAATTGTTGAAGTTAGTGTCGGTTTTATGAAGGATTTTAATGTTTTCCAGTAATCTTTTGCTGTTAGGTTAGATGATTTGAGTTTGGTGGCAAGAGAGTTGATGTAGTCTTTTTTAGATCTCCGAAGGAGTGATGTTACCTCATTTCTTAATTTTAAGTTTCAATAGATTTCTCTTTTTTTATATTTTTTAAATAATCGATTCCTTTTGCGCATTAATTTACGTAAGTTATTATTCATCCAAGGTAAGTCTTGTGGTCTGATAGTGACAGTTTTGGACGGAATACATTTTTCAGCAATATTCAATAGACTATTTGTAAAATTCTTTGCATATAAGTTAACATTATCATTATAAGTGGAATTCCAATCATAATCATTTACTATTTGGCGAAGTTCATCATAATCACCTTTGTCATATAGCCAGATTTTACGAGTAAAAGGTTTTGAAATATATTTCTTAAATTTAAATATACAATATGATGGACAGTGGTATCTGATGTCTTGCGTCAAGAAGGGTTCTCCAACTCCTGATAAATGAACTGAATGCATATTAATGACCATTATTAAATCTATGATAGTGGATGAAAATTCTGTGAAATTGGTAGGTTCGTCAATAAGCTGTGTTAGGTTATACTGTTGACAGATATCAATAATTTTTCTCTCTGACTGAGGGTTGAGTATGTTAAAGTTAAAGTCTCCGAGTATGGCAATATCTGTTATACCAGTATCAACAGCTAGGCCAATAGAATTTTCGATGTCACTGAGAACCTGAGGAGTAGAATTTGGAGATCTACGAGGGGTGTTCGAAAAGATTTGCAAATGACGTAATTTCTCGGTAACCACCATACAGACAGAATTTCTGATTGCAAAAACATATAAAGCTATGATATACGATGAGAAGTCTGAAAACACGGTGCATTTTTTTAAAGGACGCAGTTTTTAGCTTCTTTGAAAGAGGTATACCCTAAAGACACTGCAGAATTTTACTTTAGTAGGCCGTAATTTATGTATCAGCAGTCTTTGATTTTTCTTATTCTTTGTACTTAAAGACAATGTCCGGACAATGCTGACCTGTAAATATCGCGGAAATTATTTTAAATCTAGGTTCCATATTGGCCCGGGAATATGGATTATCCATACTTTACGTTGTGGCAATTTCATCATTTATACCAAAATTTAATGATTTTGTAATGAAAACAAGTGTATTAGCATTCAAAATCTTGTCAGCAAGAGCATTTACATGGATAAACGAAAACCTGTTATTAGATTTAAATTAATGCCAAAAATGAAGCGTCTACAAGCTTTCAAAAATGACGTTAACGTAAATTTCAATAACGTCATAAGAACTGCGCATTGCTTTGCAGGGAATAAATCGATAACAGTTGCAACGTTTCTAACTTCTGTATGGATATTGTAGGAAACGATGTACAAGCAAATGACAAAGATTAATTTTGTATTAACAAGAATATTCGACTTGAATACCTAACAGTGAAAAGATTTTACAATAAAATTAGCCCAGTGGTATGACTGGGGCCTATTAAAATGAGCTGTAACTCAATAAGGAAAAGTGTCTTTGTATAGTGTTTGGTATCATCGTAAAAACAAAATGCAGTGCTTTCAGTACATGCATAGCAGCTGTACCCAGCATGTCCCTAAACAAAGTCATGAGGCCATTTGCAAAACTTTTCGAACGCCCCTCGTATAAAAGGTTCCTACTAATATTTTTCTATTTCTGATATTAATTTCGATCCAAAGACATTCAATACTTATCAGTTCTAAATCATTTCTCCTCGCACACGGTATACCATTTTTGACATAAACGGCGATACCACCATGACTATCGCCAGTACGATCTCTCCTAAACGGCAACTGAAAGTCATTAAATTCAAGATCTTGAGTTGTAATAGAATTGTTTAACCACGTCTCAGTCAGGGAAACCAAATCAAAATCTTTTTGCCAGTATTATGATACAGAAAAGCACATCAACCGAAATATTTTCACTAATTCTGAAGGCTGTACAGGTTTCATACTGATTTGTATTTTGACGATTTTCACCATTGGTAGGACTATGGAGACTTTAAACAAAAAAAAAAAATAAGATAAATTTTAAACGATCGCGGACCGCGCTCGAAATCGCATTATTTGACAAAAATAATTTATTCATACGTCAAATCACGTGCATAATAAGAACAACACCTGACCATGATCACATGACACACGTGGTCAAAATCGATATTCTTATAGGCCGTGAGGAAATAGATAGTTTGCCTTTTAATTTGAAGATTATTTTTCATTCCACATTTATCGAAAAAAAACATGCATTTTATCAAAACTTGTACGGTTAATTTTGAGACTATTACATATTGTCTAACGAAATTTTGTTAAAGGTCCCGTTGCTCTATCAGCATGAAATATTTTATCGTGAGATATCGCTGCAAACTTCTCACTATAGTCTGGGTGCCGGGGCGAGAACCCGAAAAAATAGTCCGCACAAATGTTTGATGCAGATTCTTATAATTCAGGATGTCCTTAACCAGAAACAAAATGATGCCACCTTGGCATCCTTGGGGAAATTAAAATATTCAAGATAGCGTCCAAGATGGCCGCCGAGGGATTAAATTCATAACATCTTCTTAAATATAAGGGCTAGAAACATACTTTTGGAGGCTACCTATAGGTTTTGGAGGTCGAGGAATCGATTAAGCATGTTAAAAATTATTTCAGACAAACCAGTTACAAGATGGCGTACAAGATGGCCCCCAAAACATATAAAATCTCTATATCTTCTTTAGTATACGGGCTAGAAACATAATTTTGGTGTCTACATATGGGGTTTTTGGGCCAAGGAATTGGTTTAACATGTTGAAATTAACTTAAAAGCAAACCAGTTACACAAAATGGCGGACAAGATGGCGGACAAAGCAACGGTCACGGCACTAATTGTCGGAGAAATGCACTTTCCGATAGCAGAATTCTTGTTTGTGTATTACAAACCCGGATTTTGCATGTATAAGATTGTTAAATATAAAAATGAAGTTATAAAAGTCCCATTCTAACAGTGTTTTAACAAGAGGGCAAAGATGGTTCACAAGAACCTAGTGCAGGCAAGGGCAGATAACCCGTTGATAAAGCTTTAGTCATTACAGAAAGCCGTTGTTACGAGTATTGTTAAAGGTTACAAGAAATTTGTTATATCTATTTTACTTTCTTCAATTAAAATTCAGGTTAAGAAACTCTGATATGTATTGGTTGGTTTCTTGCGTCGTTTAAAATTACAGCTCATGGTCGGCAATCAGTGAGTGGTGTGAGTGTCGGAGGTTCGTGCCATGCCACAGCCAGTTTTTTAGCATCTGGGCGGTATGGAAAATTTTAAAAATATTTGTTGGTTGCTTGCGTCGTTTAGTTATAGCTCATGGTCGGCACTAGTGGTGTGATTGTCACAGCCAGAGTTTTAGCATCTGGCCGGTATGGAAAATTTACATGTCAGAAAAGATCATACTTACTTCAAAGCAGTAACCAATTTTGTAAACAGCTTTTGATTTTTTTTTTTTGTATTTTCCCAGTTCTTTCAAGTATAAAGGAGACAGCACTACCCATGATTATAGACAGTTGACTACAAATTGTATATGCATATTTAAAATGTTTTAGCTTCAAAAGTGCATAATTGTCATGCCCATTTGTGCAAGTATTCTTACCTGACTAAATCTTCCGAGCAATGCTATAGGAAAGTTAATAGCATAAATTGACTTCATAGACCCGTAAGTTTAGATAACCAATACATTCAAACAGATTCAAACAGATTCTTCTCCAAAGCTGCTAGGCCTATCAAAATCACTTTTTGAGTTACTAGAATAGTTGGCTTAAGTACAGAAAACAGGGCAAAAAATATGTACTCGTACCGGACTAGAATCAAGGATGGTCAAAAGACGGCACAAGGATAGCTTTAGCCCGGCCTTTCATAATAGTGCTATGCCAGAGACACAATGAGAATCTAACAACCCATTGCTCCAACGCCACAAAGGCTACTGAGATAAATTGATATATAGCTATACTTCCATTTGTTTGAGAGAACGAAAATTGGTATGCATACTTGCGGCCCAAGATGTCACCGTTTTATCTAAAAAGTCCTCTTCTCCTGAACCACTGAAGTACACATAAGTTGGTATTTTCATGTAATATTTCGCATTCCTAAAAAGTTTTAAATATGTAAACATTGGGTGACGTATGCCCCCAAACTCGGGGCACGTACTTTATAGAAACTGAATCAATGACTTTGCATTTGGAAAAGAAAAGGTAGATCTACAAGTAGAGTTAGAACCATTTCTAAAAGGGATTTTCCAAAACTGCAATACAGTTTCCTGGCAGATTAAAACTGTGTCGCCAAAAGTTGTTTATTCCTGCTTCTTGCCCATACGCTAACTAAGCATATGCTATAAGCGTAACACTGAGATAATGTCAGTGTAAAATGAATAAAAGGCCATCGGCCAAGTGTCACCCGACGTTTGAAATGTGTCACAAACTTCAGCCCTTTATTCTGTTTTAGAGTAAATGTATGGCCAAAAACAGAAAATATATATATTACAGAACCTGGTAGGCAAATGATAACTGAACATAAGCACAGACATATACCCAGTTACAGGGCCTCTTTATAAAATACTTAAGTTCAGAACGGGGCATATATGTGTAAAATCAGGTTACTGAAACTATAGGCCCTTACAAAATGACCAAAACATCAAGACTGTATACCCAGTAACAAAATAACAAGAGCCATAATCCTGCTTATATGAATCTGATGAAAAATGAACAATGCATTTATGAAAATTCAGTCCATTAATATGAATAGTTCTGGAGTTATCCCTTTACCTTTAAGTGAATGTCTATTATCTATGAAAGGGGAATAACTCTGTCACTTATAATTTAGCACATCCTAACAATAATCAGAATAATCAATTTACCAAATGCTAATAGCATACCAAATTTCAGCTCTCTCGGTCAAACGGTTCAAAAGTTTGAAAAATGCCAAAAAAAACGACAAAGGGCCATAACTTTGTAAAAAAATAGGACAATAATTATTGAAATTCCAAAATCACATGCATATCTTCAGATCATGATGAAACATTCTGCACAATTTCAAGTCAATCTGATAAAAGATGTTGCAGGAGTTGCAGGGACAAGGTCTAAGTCAGCAAGGGCCGTAACTCCATTAAAAATGGCCGAAAAAAAATAAAAAACCACATGCACATCTTCATATCGTAAGAATACAATCTGTAAAATTTCAAATCAATCCGATGAAAGATGTAGGAGGAGTTGCGGGGACAAGATTTCGGAAGGTCTGAGTCAGCAAGGGCTGTAACTCCATCAAAAATGGCCGAAACAAAAATCGAAAACCACATGCACATCTTCATATCATAAGAATACAATCTGTAAAATTTCAAATTAATCCGATGAAAGACGTAGGAGGAGTTGCGGGGACAAGATTTCGGACGGACGGACAGACGGAAGGACGGACGGAAGGACGGACGGACGCACACACGAACGGACGAGGGTCATTTCTATAGTCCCCCTCCGCCTACGTCGGGTGACAACCAGAGGACCAATGGTCCTGTAGCTCACCTGACACTTGGTCCTGGTATATATTTTAATGCTTTTATACATGTATATAGCACCAGGGCAGGGGCAGATAACCCCGCTCCCTTGAGGATTAATGTTGAGTCCCAATTCTATATACCAAGCCACAAGGTCATTGGGCCTTTGTTTCTGGACAAAGATTTCTGAAGGGTTTTTATCATATATGGGTGTGGCGGCCACCATGTTCAAGTGACCATGACCATCTGAACAAACTTTGATTCCTTTGACCCAGTATTAAAGCTCTATATGAAATACAGTAATCATTTGTATAAACTATGATGGGCCTGAGTGCCCAATGCTACATACCGGTACCATGTTTCAAGGTTATAGGCCTTTCGGTTCTCGAGAAAAAGACGATTGAAGAGTTTTTACCATATATGGGCATGGTGGCCATCTTGGTCAAGTGACCAAGACCATCTGAACAAACTATGGTTCCTTTAAGCCAGTGAAGCTCCATATGAAATATGGCTTCAATTGACCCTAGTGGCCTCTGAGAAGATGTTTGAAAATGTTGACGGGTGACACAATCTCAATGACCATGTACAAAAGACAAAGAATGACCTTGACCTTTAACAACAAAATATCTTCATCTGGTCATTTAGTCGACCATGTATACCAAGTATTGTACCTTAGACTTAAATAGTTTCTGAGAAATCCACCGTTTAAGCGTTTTCCCATATAAAAGCCTACATAATGTACCAAAGTTGACAGTGTCATAAATTAGGTCAAGGTCAACGCACGATCATTTGTATAAACTATGATGGGCTTGAGTGCCCAAAGCTACATACCAAGTTTCAAGGTCATACGCCTTTTGGTTCTGGAGGAGAAGATTTTGAAGGGTTTTTACCATATACGGGCATGGCGGCCATCTTGGTCAAGACCCCGAAAACAACTTTTTATTCCCTGATCACACTTATCATCTTGCTTCAATCAGACCAGTGGTTTCAGAGGAGAAGATGTTTTGAAAATCTTGATAACGGACAGACCGACAAAATGACATTGACCTTCAGTGACAAAAAGTTTTCCCATATAAAGGCCTAACATACCAAAGTTGACCATGTCGTAAATTAGATCAAGGTCAATGCAAGGTCATCATTTGTATAAACTATGACGGGCCCGCATGCCAGATGCTACATACCAAGTTTCAAGGTCATAGGCCTTTTGGTTCTGGAGAAGAAGATTTTTGAAGGGTTTCTACCATATAAGGGCATGGCGGACATCTTGGTCATGTGACCCAGAACCCGGGTATAAACTTTCGTTCCCCTATCCCACTGCCCACTGAGACACCATATGAAATTTGGCTTCAATCTCCCCAGTGGTTTCAGAGGAGAAGATGTTTGAAAATCTTGATGACGGACAGACCGACAAAATGACCTTGACCTTCAGTAACATAATATCTTCATCTGGTCATTTAGTTGACCATATATACCACATATTGTACCTTAGACTTAAATAGTTCCTGAGAAATCCACTATATAAGCGTTTTCCCATATAAAAGCCTAAAATACCAAAGTTGACCATGCCGTAAATTAGGTCAAGGTCAACGCAAGGTCATCATTTGTATAAACTATGATGGGCCCGCATGCCCAAAGCTAAATACCAAGTTTCAAGGTCAAAGGCCTTTTGGTTCTGGAGAAGTTGACCATGCCATAAATTAGGTCAAGGTCAATGCAAGGTCATCATTTGTATTAATTATTATGGGCCCGCATGCCCGTTGCTACATACCAAGTTTCAAGGTCATAGGCTTTTTGGTTCTTGAGAAGAAGATTTTTGAAGGGTTTTTACCATATATGGGCATGGCAGCCATCTTGGTCATGTGACCCAGACCACGGGTACAAACTTTCGTTCCCCCAGCCCACTGAGACTCCATATGAAATTTGGCTTCAATCGGCCCAGTGGTTTCAGAGAAGATGTTTGAAAATCTTAACGACGGATGGTCCGACGGAATGACCTTGACCTTTAGTGACATAATATCTTCATCTGGTCATTTAGTCGACTATGTATACCAAGTATTATACCTTAGATTTAAATAGTTTCTGAGAAATCCACTGTTTAAGCGTTTTCCCATATAAAAGCCTAACGTACCAAAGTTGACCATGCCGTAAATTATGTCAAGGTCAGCGCAAGGTCATGATTTGTACAAACTATGATGGGCTCGAATGCCCAATACTACATACCAAGTATCAAGGTCATAGGCCTTTTGGTTCTGGAGAAGAAGATGTTTGAAGGGTTTTTACCACATATGGGCGTGGCGGCCATCTTGGTCATGTGACCCAGACCCCGGGTATAAACTTTCATTCCCCCATCCCACTGAGACTCCATATGAAATTTGGCTTTAATCGGCCCAGTGGTTTCAGAGGAG
This sequence comes from Ctena decussata, assembly GCA_963989385.1. Taxonomy (NCBI): domain Eukaryota; kingdom Metazoa; phylum Mollusca; class Bivalvia; order Lucinida; family Lucinidae; genus Ctena; species Ctena decussata. The sequence goes on along the minus strand of OZ022501.1, from coordinate 53,357,862 downwards.
AAGATGTTTGAAAATCTTGATGACGGATGATCCGATGGAATGACCTCGACCTTTAGTGACATAATATCTTCATCTGGTCATTTAGTCGACCATGTATACAAAGTATTGTACCTTAGACTTAAATAGTTTCTGAGAAATCCACCGTTTAAGCGTTTTCCCATATAAAAGCCTAACGTTCCAAAGTTGACCATGCCGTAAATTAGGTCAAGGTCACCGCAAGGTCATGATTTGTATAAACTATGATGGGCCCGCATGCCCGATACTACATACCAAGTATCAAGGTCATAGGCCTTTTTGTTCTGGAGAAGATTTTTGAAGGGTTTTTACCATATATGGGCGTGGCGGCCATCTTGGTCATGTGACCCAGATACCCCGAACAAACTTTCGTTCCCCCAACCCATGGAGGCTCCATATAAAATTTGGCTTTGATCGGCCCAGCGGTTTCAGAGGAAAAGATGTTTGAAAATGTTGACGGACGACGGACGGACGACGGATGCCTCGCTATACTATAAGCTCACCTATGAGCCTAAAGGCTCAGGTGAGCTAAAAACCTGAAAGTGATTTTATTAAGCTCCTGACAAAGATCAAAGTAAAGATATTTTTTTTTCTGTTACGACTGGAATCTTTTCCTTCTGGATTATTTACCCCTGCTTAAAGGCTAATATACAGAAAAAGAAGTAAATCTATAAAGTCAGGGGAAAAAAGGACTTTCTTACAAAACTTAAATCCAGCTAAGCAATCAAAGTAAAAGAACCCTTTGTGCCAAGATCAAAATTTTGCCCCACTGCTTGGCCATTCGGGGTTCTTCTGGTGCTTTTCTTTTGCTCCAGGATTTCATTGGTGTTGTTTTGGAGGGATCTCCAGGTGTCGCAATACGTTGTTTCTGTCGAGTCCTCATATTTGATTCATCACAGGTTTTATCCGTGATTGATTTGCTGTCTGTGATGGTTCATTGATGGGTTGGGTACCCTTCATGCAGACCAAATGCTAACTAAATGTTTTGAACCACTGCAGAAGCAGAAGGCATGGGTTTGGACCAAGTAAAACTAGTTAACTTCCCTTTTGGTTCCTCTATGTTACGTGTTCTTGTGTCCGCTTGTCTGTGGTCTTCTAGCAATATGGTTACCTTATAGCTGCCCAGTTTACTTTCTGTTTTATCCGTTTTGAAACACTGATAAAATAGGTAAAATAAATGTTACTGTTATTTTCAATCGGGGTAACTGAATATCTGAGAGGGCTGTTCATTCGATTTACTATGCTTGTCTTTCGCGAATATTTGTCATTTTTGTTTTTTGGTTTTGAGGGCGGAATGTGGGGTCTGGTTGTATTAGTTCTTTATCTCTGTCTATCATTTTACTTTACCAAAAGGTACGTGCATGGAATTATGAACATAAATAAGCCATTAAAAACGACATTCTTAAAATAATAATGAATTATCGAGCTGTCAATGTCTTTCAGTTGCGACTGAAATTTTCTAAATGGGGCTGTCTGCCCATACCTGGACTGGGCTCTTATGGATCATCATGGTCTCCTTGGTAGTAACACTATCAGATGCAAAATGAGGTCTTTATGACTTCGTTTTTTTTAATTCATAGATCTTATAATTTCAAAATTCCGAGTTAAAAAACTTTCTAAAGCATGAATGCTGTTATCATAAAGTGCCTTTCTTAAGACATTCAGCTCCGTAATCGATGCTTTGTCCGCCATTTTGTGTAAGTTAGTGCCTTAAAGTAAATTTGAACATGCTTTATGGATTCCTTGACCCCGAAAACCTATATGCAGACTCCAAAATCACGTTTCTAGCCCGCATACTAAAGAAGATACGGAGATTTTATGCTTCTGCGGCCATCTTGTCCGCCATTTTGTAACTGATTTGTCTGAAATAATTTTTGACATTCTTTATCGATTCCTCGACCTCGAAAACCTATATGTAGCCACCAAAAGTATGTTTCTAGCCCACATACTTTAGAAGATATTGAGGATTTTATCCCTTGGCAGCCATTCCTCGACCTCGAAAACCTATATGTAGCCACCAAAAGTATGTTTCTAGCCCACATACTTTAGAAGATATTGAGGATTTTATCCCTTGGCAGCCATCTTGAATATTTTAATTTCCCCAAGGATGCAAAGGTGGCATCATTCAGTTTCAGTGTACGGACATGTTGATGAACACATTTGTGCAAAAACATTTTGTGCGGACTATTTTTTTGGGTTGCACCCAAAATCTCCATTTGGTAACCAGACTAGTCTGGGTGCCGGGGCGAGAACCCGAAAAAATAGTCCGCACAAATGTTTGATGCAGATTCTTATAATTCAGGATGTCCTTAACCAGAAACAAAATGATGCCACCTTGGCATCCTTGGAGAAATTAAAATATTCAAGATGGCGTCCAAGATGGCCGCCGAGGGATTAAATTCATAACATCTTCTTAAATATAAGGGCTAGAAACATACTTTTGGAGGCTACCTATAGGTTTTGGAGGTCGAGGAATCGATTAAGCATGTTAAAAATTATTTCAGACAAACCAGTTACAAGATGGCGGACAAGATGGTCCCCAAAACATAAAAATCTCTATAACTTCTTTAGTATACGGGCTAGAAACATAATTTTGGTGTCTACATATGGGGTTTTTGGGCCAAGGAATTGGTTTAACATGTTGAAATTAACTTAAAAGCAAACCAGTTACACAAAATGGCGGACAAGATGGCGGACAAAGCAACGGTCACGGCACTAATTGTCGGAGAAATGCACTTTCCGATAGCAGAATTCTGGTTTGTGTATTACAAACCCGGATTTTGCATGTATAAGATTGTTAAATATAAACATGAAGTTATAAAAGTCCCATTCTAACAGTGTTTTAACAAGAGGGCCAAGATGGTTCACAAGAACCTAGTGCAGGCAAGGGCAGATAACCCGTTGATAAAGCTTTAGTCATTTTAGAAAGCCGTTGTTACGAGTATCGTTAAAGGTTACAAGAAATTTGTTATATCTATTTTACTTTCTTCAATTAAAATTCAGGTTAAGAAACTCTGATATGTATTTGTTGGTTTCTTGCGTCGTTTAAAATTACAGCTCATGGTCGGCAATCAGTGAGTGGTGTGAGTGTCGGAGGTTCGTGCCATGCCACAGCCAGTTTTTTAGCATCTGGGCGGTATGGAAAATTTTAAAAATATTTGTTGGTTGCTTGCGTCGTTTAGTTATAGCTCATGGTCGGCACTAGTGGTGTGAGTGTCACAGCCAGAGTTTTAGCATCTGGCCGGTATGGAAAATTTACATGTCAGAAAAGATCATACTTACTTCAAAGCAGTAACAAATTTTGTAAACAGCTTTTGATTTTTTTTTTGTATTTTCCCAGTTCTTTGAAGTATAAAGGAGACAGCACTACCCATGATTATAGACAGTTGACTACAAATAGTATATGCATATTTAAAATGTTTTAGCTTCAAAAGTGCATAATTGTCATGCCCATTTGTGCAAGTATTCTTACCTGACTAAATCTTCCGAGCAATGCTACAGGAAAGTTAATAGCATAAATTGACTTCATAGACCCGTAAGTTTAGATAACCAATACATTCAAACAGATTCAAACAGATTCTTCTCCAAAGCTGCTAGGCCTATCAAAATCACTTTTTGAGTTACTAGAATAGTTGGCTTAAGTACAGAAAACAGGGCAAAAAATATGTACTCGTACCGGACTAGAATCAAGGATGGTCAAAAGACGGCACAAGGATAGCTTTAGCCCGGCCTTTCATAATAGTGCTATGCCAGAGACACAATGAGAATCTAACAACCCATTGCTCCAACGCCACAAAGGCTACTGAGATAAATTGATATATAGCTATACTTCCATTTGTTTGAGAGAACGAAAATTGGTATGCATACTTGCGGCCCAAGATGTCACCGTTTTATCTAAAAAGTCCTCTTCTCCTGAACCACTGAAGTACACATAAGTTGGTATTTTCATGTTATATTTCGCATTCCTAAAAAGTTTTAAATATGTAAACATTGGGTGACGTATATGCCCCCAAACTCGGGGCACGTACTTTATGGAAACTGAATTAACTCTTTCGGTGCCAAATTTTTCAGACGACAAATTTTCGTCTGCTCAAATCATCAGACGACAGATTTGTAATTGGAAATTTTAACAATCTAAAGACATTTTTCATAAAATCAGGCTTTTTAAGTTCATATTTGAATGGCAAACAGTGTAGATCCTGATCAGACGGCTCTTTTAAGAGCCGGCTGATCTGGATATACGCTGTTTGCAAAGTCGCATTTTTGCGACTTTGGCGCCGAAAGAGTTAATGACTTTGCATTTGGAAAAGAAAAGGTAGATCTACAAGTAGAGTTAGAACCATTTCTAAAAGGGATTTTCCAAAACTGCAATACAGTTTCCTGGCAGATTAAAACTGTGTCGCCAAAAGTTGTTTATTCCTGCTTCTAGCCCATACGCTAACTAAGCATATGCTATAAGCGTAACACTGAGATAATGTCAGTGTAAAATGAACCAGAGGACCAATGGTCCTGTAGCTCACCTGACACTTGGTCCTGGTATATATTTTAATGCTTTTATACATGTATATAGCACCAGGGCAGGGGCAGATAACCCCGCTCCCTTGAGGATTAATGTTGAGTCCCAATTCTATATACCAAGCCACAAGGTCACTGGGCCTTTGTTTCTGGACAAAGATTTCTGAAGGGTTTTTATCATATATGGGTATGGCGGCCACCATGTTCAAGTGACCATGACCATCTGAACAAATTTTGATTCCTTTGACCCAGTATTAAAGCTCTATATGAAATACAGTAATCATTTGTATAAACTATGATGGGCCTGAGTGCCCAATGCTACATACCGGTACCAAGTTTCAAGGTTATAGGCCTTTCGGTTCTTGAGAAAAAGACGTTTGAAGAGTTTTTACCATATATGGGCATGGTGGCCATCTTGGTCAAGTGACCAAGACCATCTGAACAAACTATGGTTCCTTTAAGCCAGTGAAGCTCCATATGAAATATGGCTTCAATTGACCCTAGTGGCCTCTGAGAAGATGTTTGAAAATGTTGACGGGTGACACAATCTCAATGACCATGTACAAAAGACAAAGAATGACCTTGACCTTTAACAACAAAATATCTTCATCTGGTCATTTAGTCGACCATGTATACCAAGTATTGTACCTTAGACTTAAATAGTTTCTGAGAAATCCACCGTTTAAGCGTTTTCCCATATAAAAGCCTACATAATGTACCAAAGTTGACAGTGTCATAAATTAGGTCAAGGTCAACGCACGATCATTTGTATAAACTATGATGGGCTTGAGTGCCCAAAGCTACATACCAAGTTTCAAGGTCATACGCCTTTTGGTTCTGGAGAAGAAGATTTTGAAGGATTTTTACCATATACGGGCATGGCGGCCATCTTGGTCAAGACCCCGAGAACAAACTTTTATTCCCTGATCACATTTAGACTCCATATGAAATTTGGCTTCAATCAGACCAGTGGTTTCAGAGGAGAAGATGTTTTGAAAATCTTGATAACGGACAGACCGACAAAATGACCTTGACCTTCAGTGACAAAAAGTTTTCCCATATAAAGGCCTAACATACCAAAGTTGGCCATGTCGTAAATTAGATCAAGGTCAATGCAAGGTCATCATTTGTATAAACTATGATGGGCCCGCATGCAAGATTCTACATACCAAGTTTCAAGGTCATAGGCCTTTTGGTTCTAGAGAAGAAGATTTTTGAAGGGTTTCTATCATATATGGGCATGGCCATCTTGGTCATGTCACCCAGACCCCGGGTATAAACTTTCGTTCCCCTATCCCACTGAGGCACCATATGAAATTTGGCTTCAATCTCCCCAGTGGTTTCAGAGGAGAAGATGTTTGAAAATCTTGATGACGGACAGACCGACAAAATGACCTTGACCTTCAGTAACATAATATCTTCATCTGGCCATTTAGTTGACCATATATACCACATATTGTACCTTAGACTTAAATAGTTCCTGAGAAATCCACTATATAAGCGTTTTCCCATATAAAAGCCTAAAATACCAAAGTTGACCATGCCGTAAATTAGGTCAAGGTCAACGCAAGGTCATCATTTGTATAAACTATAATGGGCCCGCATGCCCAAAGCTAATTACCAAGTTTCAAGCTCAAAGGCCTTTTGGTTCTGGAGAAGAAGATTTTTGAAGAGTTTTTACCATATATGGGCATGGCGGCCATCTTGGTCATGTGACCCAGACCCCGGGTACAAACTTTCGTTGCCCCATCCCACTGAGACTCCTATTAAAATTTGGCTTCAATCTCCCCAGTGGTTTCAGAGGAGAAGATGTTTATAAATCTTGACGACGGATGGTCTGACAGAATGACCTTGACCTTTAAAGACATGATATCTTCATCTGGTCATTTGTTTGACCATGTATACAACATATTGTACCTTAGACTTAAATAGTTTCTGAGAAATCCAATGTTTAAGCGTTTTTCCATATAAAAGCCTAACGTACCAAAGTTGACCATGCCGAAAATGAGGTCAAGGTCAATGCAAGGTCATCATTTGTATAAACTATGTTGGGCCCGCATGCCCGATGATACATACCAAGTTTCAAGGCCATAGGTCTTTTGGTTCTGGAGAAGAAGATTTTTGAAGGGTTTTTACCATATATGTGCATGGAGGCCATCTTGGTCATGTGACCCAGACCCCGGTATAAACTTTCGTTCCCCCATCCCACTAAGACTCCATATGAAGTTTGGCTTCAATCAGACCAGGGGTTTCAGAGGAGAAGATGTTTGAAAATCTTGACGATGGATGGTCCGACGGAATGACCTTGACCTTTAGTGACATAATATCTTCATCTGGTCATTTAGTTGACCATGTATACCAAGCATTGTACCTTAGACTTAAATTAACAGTTTCTGAGAAATCCACTGTTTAAGCGTTTTCCCATATAAAAGCCTAACGTACCAAAGTTGACCAAGCCATAAATTAGGTCAAGGTCAATGCAAGGTCATCATTTGTATTAACTATGATGGGCCCGCATGCCCGATGCTACATACCAAGTTTTAAGGTCATAGGCCTTTTGGTTCTTGAAAAGAAGATTTTTGAAGGGTTTTTACCATATATGGGCATGGCAACCATCTTGGTCATGTGACCCAGACCCCGGGTACAAACTTTCGTTCCTCCATTCCACTGAGACTCCATATGAAATTTGGCTTCAATCGGCCCAGTGTTTTCAGAGGAGAAGATGTTTAAAAATATTATCGACGGATGGTCAGACGGAATGACCTTGACCTTTAGTGACATAATATCTTCATCTGGTCATTTAGTCGACTATGTATACCAAGTATTATACCTTAGACTTAAATAGTTTCTGAGAAATCCACTGTTTAAGCGTTTTCCCATATAAAAGCCTAACGTACCAAAGTTGACCATGCCGTAAATTAGGTCAAGGTCAACGCAAGGTCATGATTTTTATAAACTATGATGGGCTCGCATGCCCAATACTACATACCAAGTATCAAGGTCATAGGCCTTTTGGTTCTGGAGAAGAAGATTTTTGAAGGGTTTTTATCATATATGGGCATCGCGGCCATCTTGGTCATGTGACCCAGACCCCGGGTACAAACTTTCATTCCCCCACCCCATTGAGACTCAATATGAAATTTAGCTTTAATCGGCCCAGTGGTTTCAGAGGAGAAGATGTTTGAAAATCTTGACGACGGATGATCCGACGGAATGGCCTTGACCTTTAGTGACATAATATCGTCATCTGGTCATTTAGTCGACCATGTATACCAAGTATTGTACCTTAGACTTAAATAGTTTCTGAGAAATCCACCGTTTAAGCGTTTTCCCATATAAAAGCCTAACGTTCCAAAGTTGACCATGCCGTAAATTAGGTCAAGGTCACCGCAAGGTCATGATTTGTATAAACTATGATGGGCCCGCATGCCCGATACTACATACCAAGTATCAAGGTCATAGGCTTTTTGGTTCTGGAGAAGAAGATTTTTGAAGGGTTTTTACCATATTTGGGCGTGGCAGCCAGCTTGGCCATGTGACCCAGATACCCCGAACAAACTTTCGCCCGCAACCCATGGAGGCTCCATATAAAATTTGGCTTTGATCGGCCCAGCGGTTTCGGAGGAGATGTTTGAAAATGTTGACGGACGACGGACAGACGGACGGACGACGGATGCCTGGCTATACTATAAGCTCACCTCTGAGCCTAAAGGCTCAGGTGAGCTAAAAACCTGAAAGTGATTTTATTAAGCTCCTGACAAAGATCAAAGTAAAGATATTTTTTTCTGTTACGACTGGAATTTTTTCCTTCTGGATTATTTACCCCTGCTTAAAGGCTAATATACAGAAAAAGAAGTAAATCTATAAAGTCAGGGGAAAAAAGGACTTTCTTACAAAACTTAAATCCAGCTAAGCAATCAAAGTAAAAGAATCCTTTGTGCTAAGTTCAAAATTTTGCCCCACTGCTTGGCCATTCGGGGTTCTACTGGTGCTTTTCTTTTGCTCCAGGATTTCATTGGTGTTGTTTCGGATGGATCTCCAGGTGTCGCAATACGTTGTTTCTGTCGAGTCCTCATATTTGATTCATCACAGGTTTTATCCGTGATTAATTTGCTGTCTGTGATGATTCATTGATGGGTTGGGTACCCTTCATGCAGACCAAATGCTAACTAAATGTTTTGAACCACTGCAGAAGCAGAAGGCATGGGTTTGGACCAAGTAAAACTAGTTAACTTCCCTTTTGGTTCCTCTATGTTACGTGTTCTTGTGTCCGCTTGTCTGTGGTCTTCTAGCAATATGGTTACCTTATAGCTGCCCAGTTTACTTTCTGTTTTATCCGTTTTGAAACACTGATAAAATAGGTAAAATAAATGTTACTGTTATTTTCAATTGGGGTAACTGAATGTCTGAGAGGGCTGTTCATTCGATTTACTATGCTTGTCTTTCGCGACTATTTGTCATTTTTGTTTTTTGGTTTTGAGGGCGGAATGTGGGGTCTGGTTGTATTAGTTTTTTATCTCTGTCTATCATTTTACTTTACCAAAAGGTACGTGCATGGAATTATGAACATAAATAAGCCATTAAAAACGACATTCTTAAAATAATAATGAATTATCGAGCTGTCAATGTCTTTCAGTTGCGACTGAAATTTTCTAAATGGGGCTGTCTGCCCATACCTGGACTGGGCTCTTATAGATCATCATGGTCTCCTTGGTAGTAACACTATCAGATGCAAAATGAGGTCTTTATGACTTCGTTTTTTTAAATTCATAGATCTTATAATTTCAAAATTCCGAGTTAAAAAACTTTCTAAAGCATGAATGCTGCTATCATAAAGTGCATTTCTTAAGACATTCAGCTCCGTAATCGATGCTTTGTCCGCCATTTTGTGTAAGTTAGTACCTTAAAGTAAATTTGAACATGCTTTATGGATTCCTTGACCCCGAAAACCTATATGCAGACTCCAAAATCACGTTTCTAGCCCGCATACTAAAGAAGATACGGAGATTTTATGCTTTGGCGGCCATCTTTGGCGACTATTTTCTTCAACATCTGACGATTTTCTCAGTAGCAACAGATTCAGAAAAATAAAAGAATTCAATACTACCCAGAAAAAGGCGAAATTATTTTGTGAACATAATTGTTATCGCTAGTACAGGAACCTACCTTTAATTAAATATATTATCCTTGAGCTTCACATAAAAAGGTTTTGAAAATCGATTCGGGTCATTTTAGTTAGCAACTAATATGACCTACTTTTGATTTCGTAAACATGGTAAAAATACAATGTACGTACGTGGAGACCCATTCACTATGCCGCCTATAGTTATGTAGCATAATTAGACGGGAAACTAGTAGAGGAAAGTTGTATTTTGTAGAGCGATTTGTCATTTTCAAAACCCTTTCCCTCTACTTTTTGATGGGTGTATGACCCAACATATGCATAGCAAGCCACATTTGATCACCGAACATGTAGTTTGAACCGCTTCTCGTAACGATTTGTGTCTGGACGTTTTTACCACCGATAGGACTATGGACTTAAAGTCTCCATAGTCCTATAAGCGGTAAAATTCACCGAAGCACAACTCATTATAAAACCGGTACAGCCTTCCGAATTGCTGACAAAATGTCGGTTGATGTGCGATTTCGTGTCATATAACTGGCAAAAAAGGAGAAACAGAGGTTTTTGAAAATCTCTCCATAAAAATACGGTTTTTGTTTCTGGTTTCCCGTTCAGCAATGAAATTACGCAACAGCAAGAAAATGAATGACAGCCTTGCTTGCTGTACATTGTATTTAAGCCATCTAAGATAAATACCTGTGCCTTGTATTTTTATCTTTTGTACCTTGTGTTTTTAACATGTAAACAAAGTTTGTGAAATAAAAAAAAAAAGGTAACTAAAATGACCTAAACATTCTTTAAATCTTTTTTATAAGAAACTCAAGGACGTTTTTTTAATATTTCAAAGCCGTCCAATCACAATCATATACAGCGACGACACTGTATACTTCACATGAATAAAATGGTAAAAATACAATGTACATGCGTGGGACCACCATTCATTAATTCATTCTCCCGCATTTTTTGCTCACCCGGGGAAGCTTTTAGTATGGTCAGGCTCCGTCGTCGTCTGTCCACACTTTCAAAAGACTTCTCCTCTAAAACCACAAGGCCAATTCCAACCAAATTTCATATGTAGCCTTCTGGGGATAGGGGAACGATAAATTGTTCTCTGTCACATGTCCTACATGGCCGCCATACCCATATATGGTAAAAACCCTAAAAAATCTTCTTCTCCAGAACTGGGGGAGGTCGGGTGGTGCGATGGTACTGCGTGCAGCTTCCAGTGCCGGGGCGTTTTACTGATTTGGAGGGGGTGGTCGGGTGGTGCGATAGTGCTGTGTGTAACTTCCAGTGCCGAGGCGTCCTACTGATTTGGAACATTGTAGGATAAGGGCCTACTGTGCTTGCGGCAGGTGCGGGTGGGGTTGTTTGGGCATTTTTTCTCTCGTCAATCATTTTTCCTCTTTCTCCCTCTCTGGGAGACGGCCCGATATAGACTGAAATACTGTCTCAAAGGGCCGTTAAACCCAAATGATTTGGATAATTGTAGGGCAATGGCCTACTGTGCTTTCAGTAGGTGCGGGTTGGGGTTGTTTGGACGTTTTTTCTCTCGTCTATCATTTCTCTTCTTTCTCATGGAGACGGCCCGATATAGACTGAAATACTGTCTCAAAGGGCCTTTAAACCCAAACAAACAATCAATCAATCTTTAGAACCAATAGCCCAATGGGCTTGAAACTTGGTGTGTAGCATTGAGTACGCAAGTACTACAGTGGACTCGACAGTATCGAATCAAGTTCAACAAAAGTCCCGTTTTCTTGTGTATGAATGCTAAAATTATGTATGTTATTACACATAACAATTGCAAATATCCCTTCTATCTATCCATGCCAAAATATTTTCGAAATTTATTCTTATAAGGGCAGATAACTTATCCAGACTTACAGGAGGGTCTTACGACAGTAACGAACCAGGTGCGACAGTATCGGATCATATGATATTATTTTATAGGAGAATTCCTCCGAGGCGTTCTGCCAACCCTCTAAGCCTCAATAATTTGGATACTAAACAGTTGGACCTATCAAACTCTCAGAGGAAACTTTTAAGGCCTTTCACCGATATTTTTCACGTGGTCCTTCATCAGCAACGGTGATGTCTGTTAAATAACAGACTGTCGGTTGAATGTGTACAAATGTACAAGCATGTCAGTAATTCCCTGCGTCCCTACTCAAACTACTCAAACAGTAAAGACCATTATCTAACTTTGTAAAGAATACACCCTGATAAGACCGTAGTGTCCGATCAGGATCAACAAATTACTGTGATCTTCCGCCTTAACATTGATATTTCAATGCACACAATGTATAAATACTTCATGGTCATTCACCGAGTTCTGCTGCATTAATCTGAGTCTACACAGTGTACAAATATCCATCCGATAAACGCCAGTCATTTACAGGTTCACACACATGCGAGCTATCTCGAATTTTTCTTGAGAATTTTCAGCGGAAGCTTAGTTGTGCTACGTTTGGCTGTTTCTTGGCCCACCGGGGTTCAACCGGTGGTCTTCTTTTGCTCCAGTGTTCCAGTGGTGTAGCTGACGCCCCAGGGATCTTCAGGTGTCTCAGCACGTTTTGGCTGTCGAGTCCTCATCCTTGCTTCATCAGTCTTTTCTTGATTTTAGTTGTTGCCCATGAGTTAGGGGACCTCTATACGAACCGAACTACCAACTAATTGTGTGCACCGCGGCGGAGGGTGAGGGTGACGGTTTGGGCCCAGTAAAACCGGTTTAACCCCCCCCCCCCCCCCATTAGTTATTACTGACCGTCCCAAGGCGGTGCTTCGTTGCGGTTGCATTTGTTTTACGTTCGGTGCTGTTTAATTTATTGTGTTTTCTATAATAAAATTTGAAAATAGGTAAACATAGTTGTTAAATGTTTGCTTATAATTTCCTTAGTCTGTTGTAGCCCTTCTGTTGGTCTAAATTTAGTTCAGTAAAGATAGCTGAGTTGCCACCTATCTGAGAAAGAGCTGCTGACTCGGCTTATCACTTGTAATTTATTGTTTGTTGGGATGTCTTTGTCAATCTTTCCCTTTGCTGTTGGGGATAGGGTTTGGGATCTGATTCAGTCAGTTCCTGAAGTGTAGTTTCTCTTTAATTCTTCATAATTAGACGCTAGTGTGTGGGGTTTGGGTTGGGGGATATTTTACAAAAACGAGGTTGTGTTATTTTTTTATACCGATCTTCTTTTAGAAAAGACAAAGCAGCCACCCAGGTAGTTGATTTATGACTTGCTTCAGCAACAGACCATGCATCCGACATAATGTTCTCCTGCTGATGCCTGTATTTCAGTTCAAATTATATAATGATCCGTTACCGTCGCACGTCGGTGCCCAAAATTTCAAGTCTTTACTTTCTTTAAATACTTGGATGTCACAAAAATAATGTCTGCCTGCAATATAAGGGATGCCAGGACACATTACAAAGAAGTTTTGGTTTCAATCGCCCTAAGATAAAATTGTGTAAACAACTGAATTCTATTGTGCGGGTAACGAGCAACAGACAAAATGCATGCGCCGCTGAAGAGGGGCCAAGCTTTTCAACAACTGTTTATTTGTTTCGCAGCCGCACATTTGGATCGAATTTTTCACCCTGCACTTTGTCAAACTTGATGACTGTAATAATTATAATGATAAGAAATATTTGCTTCATTTGTGAAAAAAACGGGTGATAACTTATGAGTGATCCGATACTGTCGATGATCCGATTCTGCCGAGTCCACTGTACCAAGATTGTTCAAATTATGACCTTGAGTTGACCATGACCTATTTTACGTTAAGGTCAAATTTGGTCTTTGGTGCTTTTATATGGGAAAATGCAGGAACATAAGATTTCTTGGAACCTGTAGAAGATTTTGGCCTAAAAATAAGTAAAGTCATCTTAATGAGAACATGAATATCTATGAGTGCAAAATGCCCAGGTCATTCTTTGACCCAGGTGTCTCATAGTTTGACTATTTCAAACGATCTCCTCAAAAACCACTGGGGCAGGTGTAACCAAATTGCATATAGAATTTCAAGAGGTTGAGGGAATGAAAATTTGTTAAAATGGTCTGGGTCACATCACCAATATGGCCGCCACGCCCTTATATGGTCAAAACCTTTAAAAGTCTTCTCCAAACCCAATTGACCGATGGCCTTGAAACTTGGTATGAAGCTTTGGGTACTAGAGTACTAACAAAATTGTTCAAATGATGACCTTGGCCTTTTTACGGCAAGGTCAAATATGGGAAAATGCTAGAACATAAGATTTCTTGAAAACTGTTGAATATTTTTGGCCTAAAAATTGGTGAATACAGTCATCTTAATAAGTATATGAAGATTTTTGAGACCAAGAGGTCAGGGTCATCCTTTTACCTTTGACCCAGGTCTCTCTATTCTATTTTATCTTATAACCTTTCTAGGTCGATGGGGCACCACAGATGACTTCGAAACAATCCCTTCCCACCTTGTCCTGTCTTCAGCTGCCCTAGTTGAGCTGGCAAAATCCATTCCTGTCCACTCTTTGATATTGTCTTCCCACCTCTTCTTCTGTCTACCTCTTCTTCTTTTTCCTTTCACTGTGCCCTATAGAATCGTCTTTGCTAAACCTGAAGACCTTGAGACGTGACCAAACCACCTTAGTTTTCGTTTCTTGACGAGTGTCAGGAGTTCATCATATTCTCCAATGGCTGCTTGTATCTTCATTGTAACTCCTCGTTGGTTATATGGTCCTTGTACAAAATGTTCAGTAACCTTCGTTAGCACCTCATCTTAAAGGCCTGCGTTCTTTTCTTTAACTCTGCTGTCAAGGTCCACGATTCACAGGCATACAGAAATATGGAAATGACAAGGGAACGCAATTCCCCCCCCCCCCCCATTTGATCCAAGAGATATATGTTATTATCTCTCCAAATTGGTTTCAGCTTGTTGAGAGCTGAAGTGGCTTGTGCAATCCTCCTTAAGAGAACCTCCTGTTTTGAGCCATCATCTGAGACAACTGCTCCAAGGTCTGATTTGAAGCTGTTTACAGTATCAGCTTCTGCCCTTTTACCTTGATCTCCCTCTGGATGCCATCTTCGCTGTTCGTCATCAGTTTGGTCTTCTCAGCACTGATCTCCATCTAATACCTTGTGCAGGTTTGGTCGAGAGTTTCAATTGGAGCTTCTTGTTCCTGCTCTTCCTCAGCTAGAGCGCCTGTGTCATCGGCAAACCGCAGATTGGTAATGTTTTTGCCGCCTATGCAAACTTTTCCGTCATGTTCTTCCAGAGCATCAGACATGATCCGTTCGAGAAAAATGTTGAAGATGGTGGTTGACAGAAGACATCCTTGTATTACTCCAACTGTTGTTCTGAACCATTCTCCTAT
This sequence comes from Ctena decussata, assembly GCA_963989385.1. Taxonomy (NCBI): domain Eukaryota; kingdom Metazoa; phylum Mollusca; class Bivalvia; order Lucinida; family Lucinidae; genus Ctena; species Ctena decussata. The sequence goes on along the minus strand of OZ022501.1, from coordinate 53,342,860 downwards.
GCTGCCATTTATTAGGACTGCACTTGTAGCCTTATCGTATAGCTGCTCAATGGTGCGAACTAGATTTGCACTTACGATGGGCATTTCAGAAATACCGGTAGTGTAAATGAGTCTGCTATTCCTAGGATTGTCGACCGATTTTAGAAATTTATGTCCTAACTTTTAGATACATATATCACCGAAAGGCTTTCACACAAAATTTTTGAGACACTGACATTTTCTTCAAAATATACATAGATAATTGTTATTAGGGTAGGGACACTGGGTAGAAACGGACGAAATATTTATGTGAAGACAAATTAATATTTTCTTAGCTCGGGATACAAATAGATCTGGCTTGATACCTATACTATCTGTGTTACTGAAAATATTTCAGTTTAATATTCATTGTATCCGCTTTGCTTAAACATAAGACTGACCTTTCTGAAACAATGGGCATTTCTTATGACGTCACTTCCTGTGCTAAATTAAAATGTATAGTAAACCGTTTAAGCTTCGGTTTTGAGGGTCATTTTATGTAAAATTTAATGTTTGATGACAGATATGAAACAAAAAATAAACAAAATTTAATTCGTCATGGTTTTTTCTTTAATAAATAATCTTTAACGGCATTGCATGCTCTTTTATCAGTGACTTATCTGATTTTTTATGATAATTTCCCCCGACCACACACATTTTTCAATGCCAATATGTCATATAAAATGACAAGTCTTTCAAGTCTTTATGTATGTTTTTCGCTTTCAATATGTTCCTCTAATTTTTGACAGCATACAAAGTTAAGTATATTCAGTATGGGTTTTTTTTATAAGAAGATAATATCGTTTTATCATTTTGATTTTTAAATGTATTGCTGCTAATTTGCAACTTCCAGCGTGAAGTTTGCACATGTCGCATACAGTTTCATAAGTCATACGATGCAAGTTGAACCAAAACGTAGTGAGCTAATTATTTTACAAGTAAAATGCCTGTTATTTATTGAAAATAAATGTGTATAAGTAAATAATCACAATTTATTGATATAATGCATTTGTAATTACTTTGCATTTATAACCGCATAGCAGAGAAATAAGCTCGTTTTCTACTATGTTACTTGTGTAGAATCTGGAAACGATTCCTGTATAACTTTCTTATTTTACATTTAAAAGACAATATTACGTGTTTCTTTACTAAATGCATCATTGCTTCATTGAGTAAACAGCAAAAGAACAAAAGAGACTTTCAAAGAAAATCTACAGTTTCCAGTATCCAGACCCTTATGACGTAAAAGCATGTGCTGTCACGCATTAGCGACATAGAAATTCTTTTTTGCGCAAACCATTCTTAAAGTCTCCATAGTCCTATAAGTGGTAAAAACATCTAAACGCAAATCGTTATGAAAAGCGCTTCAATCTTCACGTTTGGTGATAAAATATGGGATGATGTGGATAGACTGATCCACATACATAGCAAAATCTATGGGGAAATGTTTTCGAAAGATGAAAATTCGTTCTACAGAATACAGATTCCCTTTTATTTTTTCATTGTTTACGAAATCGAAAGTAGGTCATTTTGGTTGGCAACTAAAAAGACCCAAATCAATTTTCGAATCCTTTTTATGTGAAACTCAATGATGTTTTGTTGGTTCAAAGTTGGCCATTCGCCTTGATTTATTATGACGAAACTATGGCGAGTAGCTTGCAGCGATGCCTCACGACAAAATTTTTCATGCTGATAGAGCAATGGGGCCTTAAAGCACTTGAACTGACCTTTCCAATGATATATAGAACTACTTCTAAATATCAACCAATAGGATACCCTGAGATCATTTACATTATTTCTGAAATGCCTCTCGTATATTGTACTTCCGCATGTGGCCCATAAGGCTGCATGCCATACCCTGTCAAAGGCTTTTCTGAAATCAGTGAAGACATGGTACAGATTTTGCTGATGTTGGAGATACTTTTCACACAGGATTCTAAATTCTGTTCTCTGGTGCTCCTTTCTGCTCGGAACCCAGCCTGTTCCTCAGCGATTATCTCTTCGGCTTGTGATTTAAGCCTGTTCAAGATTACTTTCAGCATGACTTTGCTTGAATGACAGATGAGGCTGATGGTTCTGTAGTTCTGGCAGAGCTGTAGGTTGCCTTTTTAGGGAGCGTAATAATCAGCGACTGAGTCCATGGCGTAGGGGCCGGGCCGGGTAGCGCAATCGGTAGGGCACCTGACTCGTAAGTCAGAGGTCCTGGGTTCGAATCCCGGTCTGGCCACATACTTTCGTTTCTCCTTCCGCTGATTCAAGAAGGGCAGTTGTCAGTTACTGGCGAAAGTATGTGCACTTAGTACTGGTTAACCGCTTAGGAGGTCTAAGCCTGCCCAGGAATAGTGTGGTTAGGTTAATTGACCGTCCCGACATGACCTTAGTTGTTTACCGTGGACGTTAAGCATCAAATCAACCAACCAACCATGGCGTAGGTCATTCTCCTGTTCTCCGGATCCTGTTACAGATATCTGTTAAAACATCAATCATGGCCTCCCCGCCAGCTGGAACAAGTTCTGCTGGTATATTATCAACTCCGGCAGATTTCCCTTTCTTTAATGCTGCTACTGCAATCTCAACTTCCTCACGAAGGATCGGTTGTTGATCTTCTGGGGCTGATTTCAGTCCAGAACCGCATTGTCACCGGTAGCCTCATGATTGTATAGTTCTGAGCAATTTTCTGTCCATCTGCTGAGAATCTTTTGTTCCTCTGTAAAGCATTTCCCAGACTAGTTGTGGATCTACCCTGTTTCTCTGAAGTTAAATCCTTCACCAGCAGGTTTGCTTTCTTGCTGTTGTTTTTGTTCCGGCAAGTTTCAATCTCCTCGCACTGACTAGCTATCCAGTCCTCCTTCGCTTTCTTCACTGCCTTTTGAATCCTCTTGTTTGCTTTCCTGTATTCTTCTGCTCCTCCTGCTTCATACCTCTTCTTCTGCAAATTTCTCCTCTCACAACAGAGGTCGAGAACATCTCTGGTGGCCCAGGGCTTTTTCCTGCGACGTTCCTTCCCAAGTATCTCACTGGCTGCATCAGTCACTACTGTATCGTAGGTGGTAATCATGGTATCTTTGTCCATGTCATCATTCCTCAGAACAATGAATGGTGCAAAGGACTAGGTATGATTTGGGCCATATTTGGCCCCCTCTCAAAATTTATTCAAATATTGTTTTTTCATTAGTCACCTTGTAAACAATATAAATCTAGAAAATGGAGATGTTACGGCATGTACAAGGAAAGTTACAGCCATTCGTTTGTTCATGCATTTCTGCCCTGCTTTTTAGCAAAGTTTAGGGGGTAGGGATACATTTTGCCTTATATAACAAGGAAAGGAATTTAAATGTAAATGATAAGTATCAGATCACATGTTGTATGTAATTTTAATACTAAATCTCTTTCACAGTTACTGATCTGCATTTTATCACGTGCATGAAGGGCGATAACTCTTGATAGGTCACTGAAATTGTCGGATTACAGGAACGCTACATCAAACAGTTTTTTCGATCGAAAATTAACATTTTAGGGGCGTGCCACAATTGCAGTATTTCGTCTTTCAATGGAATTTAGATAAACCTTTCATTTCAAGATCAATTCATGTGCAGCAGTCACTTTTCACTGAATAGTACATATTACTCTAAAAGAAAACGGAAGAAAAAAATATTCAAAAAAATATGGGGGGTATGGATAAATTTTCCATTATTCTTGAGAGTTGATCAGTTGAAAATAGTAGGAAATGGTTATACAACAACAAGGATATAAAGAAAATAAACATATTTTGCATTCGAAGGAAAAAAAATATTTCTAAGAAAGAAAAAGGGGGATAACTTATGCTTTACATTGAAACTGCATAGTAGTTAATGGTAATGAACACATATCTTTTTATAACTGCTGACTTAGTTTTGCAAACATCGGCCATATTTTTATGAGCTTCCTTTTATAAACGTTGTTATATAAACACAATAAAAAATAATTATTTTACCCTACCCGTTTCCATGGCAACGATTTTCAAAGAAATAGATGAAGCGAAACAAGAAATAAAATATCTTTCATACATGTGTTATACTTGTTTTAATCGTGTGGTTCATTATTTTCGCACGATTTTTAAGTTAGTAGTATGCCAACCATATATGTAATATAAACTCTTAATTGAAGCTAATCAGCAGAATAATTAGTCGTGTATTTCATGTATGAGAGTGGGTGGGGTAACTAAGACACCGAGTTATTCATACCGTAATACCGGTTACTGGTTAATTCACAATCTTTGTCATATTATATAAACAGCCGTAGATATTGGAAACAGAGGGCAATGACTCTTTTGATTGAATTATGCATTGCTCATACTTTTCCATAGCTTAGCTGTTACTATGGTTCTATTATCAACTACGGCGGACTTTCCTCACAAAGGATCAGTTTTAGATCTTTTTTGTTTAAACATATTTTTTTCGAAAAAAAATATGTTCAACATATATTGTGATAAATTTATATAAGGATACGAACAGAAGAAAAATGCTCATATAGTTCTTCTCCTTAAATCTTCTTTTTGACGCTGAGTGCAGTCCAGATATGCATTGTCGCCATAACACTCACGATTGTAGGCCTATAGCTCAGAGCAATGTTCTATCCATTGACTGAGAGTCTATCATTCTTTTGTTAGACATGTCCCAGACTTGTTCTTGATAGTTAGGATCTACCCTGAAAAACAGGCGTAATCCCTTCTTTTCTCAGTTTTGATGTTACTTGGTTTAATTTATGAAATGGGAGCAACTCTAACATGCAATTTAAGGGACGAGTCCTTTTTATCAGATGGGGGGGGGGGGGGGGGGGGGGTCCGGCTACATTTTCATATGGTTCACCAAAATTTTTCCGATTCCCCCCCCCCCGCAAGTCTCACTGGAATTTACCTGTTCTTTCCAACCCCCCCCCACCCCACCGCCCACCCCCCGTCACCAGATAGGTGACAAAAAATTTTATGACCCCCATCCCCCAATCCCATCTACCCTTCACACACACACGCACACACACACACACACGCACGCACATCTCCCATCACCAACAGCACCAATAACAATTAATTGATATATGAATTCAAATATCGTACTACTACTATTACTATTTCAATTTTTCTAACGGCGTTCCCCAAGTGGCTCAGCGGTAGTACAAGTACCGTCTTTCGGTCCCGTCTTTTATGCGCTGTCCCGACTGCAACATTGCAGTTGCATGTATCCTTCCGAATCTGGAGTTGTTTCTGACAGTAGGTCAAGCGTCGTCATGAATGAAGAAGCGAAAAACTATGTTTTGCATCATATGTCCTGGTAGTGCTTACCAAAAAAAAGGTAAAGCGGTCTGTTTTGGCTGTTTTATTTAGTAATATATCTTGGCGATCCGTAGATTGTCTACCCTCACTGTCAAAAGAGTTCCGGCTGCACGCGCGTCCTTGCAAGACAACAGTTGTCAATGACGTTATTCATATAGAAAAGTTTAAAATTAGGTGTCAGCGTAGGCAAGTGCACAGCTGAATTTTTCACACATTGTTGGCGCTGTTAAAATGCATCATTACGCAAAAAATTAGCTGTGCACTTGCCTGCGCTCAGGTAGTTTTTGGCCCAAATGCAAGCAGAAAATGGTCGAAACTGCCAAAATCGGTTGAGGATAGGTACATTTAGAGGCTCAGAAGAAGTTAAGTATCATTAGAATATGGATTATTTTAATCAGAACTGATGGTTAAAGGTTTAAACTCATACATGACATGAAAAGAAGTTTAAGAAGTGCAATTTTGAAAATTCATAAATGAGGGGGCCAAATATGGCCCAAATCATACCTAGTCCTTTCCCACTTATTGTTGCTTGAAAAGTGCATGCCACATCTGGGTCCCTTAGCTTCTCAAGATCAAACATTAGTCTTGGTTTTCTAGCCTTATTCAGACGAACTCGGAGGGTCATCGTCACCAGGTCATGGTCACTTCCTATGTCTGCTCCAGGAAAACTCCCTGTCCTATGAATGTTGACTCCTGATCGGAAGCGCTTCCTCACCAAAATGTAATCAATCTGATTGTGGTGTTTCCCATCTGGACTGTGCCATGTCCATCTTCATGATGGTTTGTTAGGGCCAAGGGTGTTTGTCAGTACTAGGCTGTTACAGGTTGCAAACTCTGAGACCTCTCATTAGTCTCAACATTGCAGTAGGGTCCACAAACGTTTCCCCAGTCTGCCTGTGCATCATTTCCAACTTAAGCGTTCGAATCCCCTTGTACAACCAGAATGTCCTTCTTGGGTGTTTGGTCTATGATTTCCTGGAGTTGCTGGTAGAAGTGTTGTACCTCATTGTCGTCATGCCCAGATGTTGGTGCATAAACCTGTATGATGGTGATGTTGAAGGGAGCTGCTCTCAGGCGAATTGAAATCAGTCTGCTGGAGACTGGTTGGCATCCCAAGACAGTACTCACTATGTCCTTATGCACAAGAAATACTCATGTGTGCTCTTGTCCACTGAAATAAACCTTGTGTCTGTCATCTGTTGACATCTCACCAAAGTTTTTCCAGCGCATCTCACAGAGGCCCAGTATGTTCCAGTGATACCTGTCCATTGCATGTGTCAGCTCCTCAAGCTTCCCAGCTGGCCTCAGAGTCCTCACGTTCCAGGTTCCCATTGAGATGATCTCCCTACCTTTGTTGAAATGGTCTGGGTCACATGACCAATATGGCCGTCACACCTATATATGGTAAAGACCTTTAAAAGTCTTCTTCTCCAGAACCAATCGACGGATGGCCTTGAAACTTGGTATGTAGCATTAGGTACTCGAGTTCTCGAGTTCTATCAACATTGATCAGATGATGACCTTGGGTTGACCCTGACCTTTTTTACGGCAAGGTCAAATATTGAAAAATGCTAGAACACAAGATTTCAAGGAAAATTGTGAAGATTTAGACCTTAAAATTGGTAAATACATGTACAGCCTTCTTTATAAGTACATGCAGATTTATGAGTACAAGAGGTCAATGTCATTCTTTGACCTTTGACCCTGAACTCTCATATTTGACAGTTTCAAACATTCTCCTCCACAGCCAATGGGCCAATTGTAACCAAATTTCATATAGACACTCCAGGGGTTGAGGGAATGGAAATTGGTTCAAAAGGTCTGGGTCACACGACCAACATGGCCACTCCGCCCATATATGGTAAAATTTTTTAAAAGTCTTCTTCTCCAAAACCCGTAGACTGTTGGCCTTGAAACTTGGTATGTATAATTGAGTACTTGAGTACCTTCAAGGTTATTCAAATGATGAACTTGGGTTGATCCTGACTTTTTACGACATGGTCAAATATGGGAGAATGCTAGAACATAAGATTGCTTGGAAAGTGTCGAAGATTTTTGCCTATAAATTGGTATATAAAGTCATCTTCATAAGTACATGAAGATTCATGAGTACAAGAGGTCAAGGTCATTCCTTGACCTTTGATCCAGGTCTCATATTTTGACAATTTCAAACTAATCAAAAGCCACAGGGCCAGTTGTAACCAAATATCATATAGAGCCTCCAGGGGTTGAGAGAGCGAACATTTCTTCAAATGATCTGGGTCACATGATCAACATTGCACCACGCCCATATATGGTAAAAATCCTTCATCTCCAGAACCAATTGACCGATCGCCTTGAAAATTTTGGTGCATACACAGTCATATAAATGAGTGCTTGAAAATATTTTAGCAATGGAGATCAATGTCATTTTTTAGCTTTAACCAGTGTCTCATATTTCGACAGTTTAAACTATCAGGTTTGTTCAAATGATGATCCTTGTTGCGCAGGTGGGCGATTGAGGGCCTCGTGGCCCTCTTGTTTTTATGTTGCTTCGCATTTTGTGGAGCAATTGGTCATTTTCAACAACATGTTCGCCCCTTTTTTTGCCAGTTATATGGCTCAGCCCACATTTTATTCCAAAAAAGTGAAGGCTGAACCGCTTTTCATAATGATTTGTTCTTATACGGTATTACCACTGATGGGGCCGGGCCGGGTAGCGCAATCGGTAGGGCACCTGACTCGTAAGTCAGAGGTCCTGGGTTCGAATCCCGGTCTGGCCACATACTTTCGTTTCTCCTTCCGCTGATTCAAGAAGGGCAGTTGTCAGTTACTGGCGAAAGTATGTGCACCTAGTACTGGTTAACCGCTTAGGAGGTCTAAGCCTGCCCAGGAATAGTGTGGTTAGGTTAACTGACCGTCCCGACATGACCTTAGTTGTTTACCGTGGACGTTAAGCATCAAATCAACCAACCAACCAACCACTGATGGGCCTTTGGTGAATAGCCGAAACTTCGTAGTATGGCCCAAGTTCCTAACTTTTGAATGTATTGTCTACTCTTGAAGGAACTCTTATAGATTTTAATTTAATTTCGATAATATACTGAGAAATAGACATTTTCATGAAAATTACCTATAGGAGACCGACATGTATTAATATACTGCTCAAAATAAGCAAGGGATATTAAGACATTTAAGGCAGCAGAAGTAAGGAAAATAAGTAAATTGATATTAAACTGTTATAAGTCATAAGACATATATTCATAGAGACCCTCATTATGATTATTGAAACGATTATGCTTGTTACGTGACCTAGAGTAAATTGGAAGTAGACAAGGGGTCGACACCCTAATTTCACACGAACCCAGCGCAGCAATGACTAATAATTTTCGTGCAAACTTTATTAAGACACACGCCTAATGCCTCAGTCAACAACATGCAGATATTTTTTTGCATGCGGGTTTATCACAGGAGAAAATGATAGGTGTAAAAGATACCATAGTTTGGTGAATTATCTCACATATGGTGACATTTGTAACAGTCCTACACCTTAAATAACGCAATAAAGCCTACCAAATTGGGTGTTTTCAGTTTGGAAAATTATGAAGAATTTTGTTATTCACAGAATCTGAGGGTCCAAAAGAATTTTTTTCGCCGATGTGAAATTGAGGTGTAGACCCCATAGTCCTTTATGTGCTGCTCTAGGTCACATGACCTGCATTGCCTGTTTCTGTTTTAGTTGAATATTGTAACTTGAATAGTGTTCTGTCAATATGCGACAATAAACTAACCCAGCTATTATTATTATTTTTTGTACTCTCTTCTATGTCATAATATCCCCTACTTTTTGTGAGCAGTATATTAACAAGAACAAACGATCGGACAAGAAAGACAGATCAGACAAATAGGACAGTTAATCTTTTCAGAAATTAGATGACGCTTTAGCAATGATAGGAAAAAGATGTCACTAGCGTTGCGTGAAAAGATTTTAAGGCACGTGTAATCATTGAAGAACCAGCTCTGTCTGAAAATACATCTATACGGTGCTGATCAGAAACTTCTCTGTTCGTATATACGATTTATAACTCATGGAAAATCTAAAATGCGCCACATTTTAGAATTTCCATGAGTTATAGATTAACTGTACTGGGGAATTGATTACTCTGATTTGTCTTAAATGATTCGCTGAATGCTTTATGTTGTTACAGTACGAGCATGATGTATGGTCCGTTTCCACGCGAAGTTTATCATCTAAAAGCCAAAAGAATTACCATAGTATCTGAACGTTGGGACAGATAAGTCAAAGCAAACAGTGGGGTTCTAGAGCAGTCTCAGGGTTTACACTGTCTGTCATGTGAGTGTTTTGTACACATTACTGCACCAACTGTTCCATTTTCAGGACAAACACGGTATTTAATATTTACGGTATCAAATGGACCATTTTGGCATTTATTTCTCTTGCATACTGCGGCAAAGGGAGATCAAGGTTAAAGATCAGAAGGAACGGCTACATACTTCAAATGCCTCGGAGTGACAGCTCAAAACCGGAAGTTTCATATTTCATAAGTTTCATATCCATGTTTCCGAATGCCTGTGAGTCTCGGACTTTGAAAGCACAGTTAGAGAAATAAAAAGAACACCGGCTTTTGAGATGAGATGCTTCCGAAGTTTACTAAGTATGTTGTGCAACGACCCTGTCACTGATGAGGAAGTTCACAGAAAGATCCAAGCATCCATTGGAGAATACGACAAACTCTTGACCTTGAATAAGAAACGAAAATCTGAGGTGATTTGATCACATCTCAATGTCTTCACAGGGCTCAGTGAAACTAAATAGAAGTAGACAGAAAAAAGAGGGGCAAATGGGTAAATATTATTTCAAAATCCTATAAACATTCGATAAATGTAAAAGTGAAGAAGGGAAAAGATGTTAGTCCACGCAGCCATTATATTTACTTCAGAGAAAGCACTCATGCATGAGTGCTTGAAGGGCAGATAACCTACTATAGGGTCAACCCTACATAGACCATTTACGATTTCCATATAGCCGAAATAGTGCGTATCTCGCGGAGTTATATTTCGCAAATGACTGGGATAGCTATGATGGCCATTCACTATATTTTGATAAATTCCTGCTGCTGTGTCTCCATCAAACAATGCATTTCCTGCCATCAGATTAAACAAAGTGACCCCGGTGCTCCAACAATTGCACTTAAAAATATTTTAATAGGGGTCGGTCGGAATATTTCTTGGGCAGCGTACTGAGGAGTACCACGGCTGGTATCAATGGTCCGAATAGAGCCGTCATCCTTGAGAAACCGCAAAGCAAATCCAAAATCTCCAAGTGCTCTTCTGAGTAACTTGGTCCCAGGGAAAAAGCTGACGATGTTGAAGTGCTACTTGTTGTCAGACAAAGTACATAGGAAGCTCCTTATCTTGAAGATGCAAACGAAGAATGAAGTGCTAAGCTTCTAGATGATGAAAGGGACATGTCACTTGAAGAGGCTGGGCAAAATGCCGTTGTAAATGAGGCAGAAGCAATACTACTACTACTAGAATCCAGTGAGGAGTAGCACGCCTGGTATCAATGATCCGAATAGAGCCATCATCCCTGAGAAACCGCAAAGCAAATCCAAAATCTCCAAATTTTGGTACGCCACCTGAGGTTAGAAGTATATTTCCAAAATGAGCAATACCGCAGTCATGGATATATGTGACCCCCTGGAGGATTCCAAAAGCAAAACAATCCCGATTAAATGGTTTTGGGACGCCGTGAGAACTGTTGATGAAAGAAGCCAAATTTTGATGGAGACATTTCATGAGAAACCCACGTGGTATCTTTTGGTAAACAGTTACAAGATTAGAGTGTTTCAAACCAAACAAAATATCAAATTCTGTAATCAGGTCCAAGGATATGTTTCTCAAATGATACAATTTGGCTGCGTAAGTAGCCGACCCGTTTGTGACCTTATATATAGCTCCCTGATTCCCTCGCCCAAGTATGCGTTAGACTTCTAGCATTCCGGCGCTGATGAAGTGCTCTTCTGAGTAACTTGGTCCCAGGGCAAAAGCTGATGATGCTGACGATGTTGAAGTGCTACTTGTTGTCAGACGAAGTACATAGGAAGCTCCTTATCTTGAAGATGCAAACGAAGAATGAAGTGCTAAGCTTCTAGATGATGAAAGGAACATGTCACTTGAAGAGGCTGGGCAAACTGCCGTTGTAAATGATGCAGAAGCAATACTACTACTACTAGAATCCAGTGAGGAGTACTACGGCTGGTATCAGTGGTCCGAATAGAGCCATCATCCCTTAGAAATCGCAAAGCAAATCCAAAATCTCCAAGTTTTGGTACGCCACCTGAGGTTAGAAGTATATTTCCAAATGAGTAATACCGCAGTCATGGATATATGTGACCCCCTGGAGGATGCCAAAAGCAAGACGGTCCCGATGAAATGGGTCTGGGACGCCGTGAGAACTGTTGATTAAAGAAGCCAAACTTTGATGGAGACATTTCATGAGAAACCCACGTGGTATCTTTGGTAAACAGTCCCTAACAGTTGATAAAGAATCAGCTGCATTTCAGGTGTTATAAAGCCTATTTTTATGCCGTAAAAAGTAATTCACCCGTACTAATGCCATGAAATGAAGCCATTTACCAGGTCACGTCATAAAACTGACCCCATAAATGACCCATTAACCAGGACACTTAGGAAAACGTTATCGCGACATTTCGAGATTATTTTCTTTTGTCACCGTTAAATCATGAGAACGTTGTCCACCTTTCTAGCATGGGATGGGGCATCACGCGGTTTCTCACGTCACTAAAAATGCAAAAAATCCCAGTAAAATGACTCTGTTACGTGGTTTATTTTTTCACGACAACGCCTTTAACATATTCAAACACATTCTTATAGAAAATAGCACAGAGAATGCGAACTCGAGACTACTTTAAGTTTGTGATCTTAGTTCTACTGAGAGTTTAGAAGTTTTCATATTTTTGAAGCAGCGGCAATATTTACGGGAATCTGCTACATCAAGGCTTTCCATCGTCGGAGGATAAAATAAAAATAATAATAAGCAAGGAAGAGCTCACGGGAAAAAACTACTCTCTTAATAAATAGAACAGAAGTGTTGCCCTGTGCGCAGAGCGAGGCTCGAACCTACATCGGTGAGAGAGATAGGATAGGAGCCAGCACTTTTTCCCACCAGGTCACTGAACAGAATCGAATAAATCATTTTTTTATTTGTGGATTTTTTTCGTGGCGCAGCCTCGTATAATTTCGATATTGTTCCACATTTCACAAGATTCCATTGGTCAAATAACGCGTATGTCAAAATTTAGCCAATAATATCAAAGGTCAATGAATATTTAATCGTTTGTTCTCGTCGTACTGCACTGTGAATACTAGCTCTCTGTCATATTTTTTACAATAGAAATGTTGTCGAAAGCAGACGCAGATATTCAAAACTTTCTTTTATGGTCGTAGATCTACTTTCGATTTCTACTTTCAGTTTAATACACGCAAACAAACAAACAGTGCAACATGTTGATAACTATTTTGAAATCCGGTCAATTTTAAGATCGACCGCGGTCCATTTTGGAATTAAAAATTGGACAGCTCAGTTTTGTGGGTAGCTTACTTGAAAGTTATTGTCAAATCTTCAACGAGAGACATATAACAAAACACATCTCCATTTAATCTGCGCCGATTATCTTTTTTTAAAGATTTTTCTTGTTTGTTTTGTTTCTTTTGTGGTCCCAGTAAGCGTTATTTTTGTGCGTGCCAATTTTTCCTTTTGCGATTTCAACAAAATTTATACTAATGCCTTTGCAAATGTAACGACTTCGTATCAATAATGTTGTTGTCCACGCGTGGTAATGTCGTAAGGGGTAATCAAATGAACGAACGAACGAATATATACTTTATACTGTAGAGACACATGAGGTTATGACAAACATATGTACAATATGAACATGGTAGTCATGAAAAAACAACACATATAAAACTATTGACAAAAAAGTATACAGAGTTTAATTTTGGTTTTATGGTTTACCACTTAAAGGCTCCATTGCTCTATCACCATGAAATATTTTATCGTGAGGTACCGCTGCAAACTTCTCACTACAGTTTCGCCGTTAATTATTACCATGATTGGCCGGCTTTGAAAAATCAAAACGTCCTTGAGTTTACCATAAAATAGAATTGAAAAAATAACTAGGTCATTTTAGTTGGCTACTAATATGACCTACTTTCGATTTCACTAGCTTTATTTCATGGTAAAAACACTTGGTACAAGAGATAAAAATACAAGGTACAGGCGTTTTAACAAATTATAAAAATACAATGTACAAAAATATTATTCAAGGATCCCATTGTGCATCAGTCACTACTGTATCGTTGGTGGTAATCATGGTATCTTTGTCCATGTCATCATTCCTCAGACCAATGACTGGTGCAAATTTCCCACTTATTGTTGCTTGAAAAGTGCATGCCACATCTGGGTCCCTTAGCTTCTCAAGATCAAACTTTAGTCTTGGCTTTCTAGCCTTATTCAGACGAACTCGGAGGGTCATCATCACCAGGTCATGGTCACTTCCTATGTCTGCTCCAGGAAAACTCCCTGTCCTATGAATGTTGACCCCTGATCGGAAGCGCTTTCTCACCAAAATGTTAATCAATCTGATTGTGGTGCTTCCCATCTGGACTGTGCCATGTCCATCTTCATGATGGTTTGTTAGGGCCAAGGGTGTTTGTCAGTACTAGGCTGTTACAGGTTGCAAACTCTGAGACCTCTCATTTGTCTCAACATTGCAGTAGGGTCCACAAACGTTTCCCCAGTCTGCCTGTGCATCATTTCCAACTTTAGCGTTCGAATCCCCTTGTACAACCAGAATGTCCTTCTTGGGTGTTTGGTCTATGATTTCCTGGAGTTGCTGGTAGAAGTGTTGTACCTCATTGTCGTCATGCCCAGATGTTGGTGCATAAACCTGTATGATGGTGATGTTGAAAGGAGCTGCTCTCAGGCGAATTGAAATCAGTCTGCTGGAGACTGGTTGGCATCCCAAGACAGTACTCACCATGTCCTTATACACACGAAATACTCGTGTCCTCTTCTCCACTGAAATAAACCTTGTGTCTGTCATCTGTTGACATCTCACCAAAGTTTTTCCAGCGCATCTCACAGAGGCCCAGTATGTTCCAGTGATACCTGTCCATTGCATGTGTCAGCTCCTAAAGCTTCCCAGCTGGCCTCAGAGTCCTCACGTTCCAGGTTTCCATTGAGATGATCTCCCTACCTTTGTTGAAATGGTCTGGGTCACATGACCAATATGGCCGTCACACCTATATATGGTAAAGACCTTTAAAAGTCTTCTTCTCCAGAACCAATTGACGGATGGCCTTGAAACTTGGTATGTAGCATTGGGTACTCAAGTTCTCGAGTTCTATAAACATTGATCAGATGATGACCTTGGGTTGACCCTGACCTTTTTTACGGCAAGGTCAAATATTGAAAAATGCTAGAACACAAGATTTCAAGGAAAATTGTGAAGATCTAGACCTTAAAATTGGTAAAAACATGTACAGCCTTCTTTATAAGTACATGCAGATTTATGAGTACAAGAGGTCAATGTCATTCTTTGACCTTTGACCCTGAACTCTCATATTTGACAGTTTCAAACATTCTCCTCCACAGCCAATGGGCCAATTGTAACCAAATTTCATATAGACACTCCAGGGGTTGAGGGAATGGAAATTGGTTCAAAAGGTCTGAGTCACACGACCAATATGGCCACTCCGCCCATATATGGTAAATCTTTTTAAAAGTCTTCTTCTCCAGAACCCGTAGACTGTTGGCCTTGAAACTTGGTTTGTATAATTGAGTACTTGAGTACCTTCAAGGTTATTCAAATGATGAACTTGTGTTGATCTTGACTTTTTACGACATGGTCAAATATGGGAAAATGCTAGAACATAAGATTTCTTGGAAAGTGTCGAAGATTTTTGCCTATAAATTGGTATATAAAGTCATCTTCATAAGTACATGAAGATTCATGAGTACAAGAGGTCAAGGTCATTCCTTGACCTTTGATCCAGGTCTCATATTTTGACAATTTCAAACTTATCAAAAGCCACAGGGCCAGTTGTAACCAAATATCATATAGAGCCTCCAGGGGTTGAGAGAGCGAACATTTCTTCAAATGATCTGGGTCACATGATCAACATTGCACCACGCCCATATATGGTAAAAATCCTTCATCTCCAGAACCAATTGACCGATCGCCTTGAAAATTTTGGTGCATACACAGTCAAATAAATGAGTGCTTGAAAATATTTTAGCAATGGAGATCAAGGTCATTTTTAGCTTTAACCAGTGTCTCATATTTCGACAGTTTAAACTATCAGGTTTGTTCAAATGATGATCCTAGTTGCCCATTGATTTTATTGCGCAGGTGGGCGATTTAGGGCCTCATGGCCCTCTTGTTTTTATGTTGCTTTGCATTTTGTGGAGCAATTGGTCATTTTCAACAACATGTTCGCCCTTTTTTTTGCCAGTTATATGGCTCAGCCCACATTTTATTCCAAAAAAGTGAAGGCTGAACCGCTTTTCATAATGATTTGTTCTTATACGGTATTAACACTGATGGGGCCGGGCCGGGTAGCGCAATCGGTAGGGCACCTGACTCGTAAGTCAGAGGTCCTGGGTTCGAATCCCGGTCTGGCCACATACTTTCGTTTCTCCTTCCGCTGATTCAAGAAGGGCAGTTGTCAGTTACTGCCGAAAGTATGTGCACTTAGTACTGGTTAACCGCTTAGGAGGTCTAAGCCTGCCCAGGAATAGTGTGGTTAGGTTAACTGACCGTCCCGACATGACCTTAGTTGTTTACCGTGGACGTTAAGCATCAAATCAACCAACCAACCAACCACTGATGGGCCTTTGGTGAATAGCCGAAACTTCGTAGTATGGCCCAAGTTCCTAACTTTTGAATGTATTGTCTACTCTTGAAGGAACTCTTATAGATTTTAATTTAATTTCGATAATATACTGAGAAATAGACATTTTCATGAAAATTACCTATAGGAGACCGACATGTATTTATATACTGCTCAAAATAAGTAAGGGATATTAAGACATTTAAGGCAGCAGAAGTAAGGAAAATAAGTAAATGAATATTAAACTGTTATAAGTCATAAGACATATATTCATAGAGACCCTCATTATGATTATTGAAACGATTAAGCTTGTTACGTGACCTAGAGTGAATTGGAAGTAGACAAGGGGTCGACACCCTAATTTCACACGAACCCAGCGCAGCAATGACTAATAATTTTCGTGCAAACTTTATTAAGACACACGCCTAATGCCTCAGTCAACAACATACAGATATTTTTTTGCATGCGGGTTTATCACAGAAGAAAATGATAGGTGTAAAAGATACCATAGTTTGGTGAATTATCTCACATATGGTGACATTTGTAACAGTCCTACACCTTAAATAACGCAATAAAGCCTACCAAATTGGGTGTTTTCAGTTTCGAAAATTATGAAGAATTTTGTTATTCACAGAATCTGAGGGTCCAAAAGAATTTTTTTCGCCGATGTGAAATTGAGGTGTAGACCCCATAGTCCTTTATGTGCTGCTCTAGGTCACATGACCTGCATTGCCTGTTTCCGTTTTAGTTGAATATTGTAACTTGAATAGTGTTCTGTCAATATGCGACAATAAACTAACCCAGCCATCATTATTATTTTTTGTACTCTCTTCTATGTCATAATATCCCCTACTTTTTGTGAGCAGTATATTAACAAGAACAAACGATCGGACAAGAAAGACAGATCAGACAAATAGGACAGTTAATCTTTTCAGAAATTAGATGACGCTTTAGCAATGATAGGAAAAAGATGTCACTAGCATGAGTGCTTGAAGGGCAGATAACCTACTATAGGGTCAACCCTACATAGACCATTTACGATTTCCATATAGCCGAAATAGTGCGTATCTCGCGGAGTTATATTTCGCAAATGACTGGGATAGCTATGATGGCCATTCACTATATTTTGATAAATTCCTGCTGCTGTGTCTCCATCAAACAATGCATTTCCTGCCATCAGATTAAACAAAGTGACCCCGGTGCTCCAACAATTGCACTTAGAAATATTTTAATAGGGGTCGGTCGGAATATTTCTTGGGCAGCGTACTGAGGAGTACCACGGCTGGTATCAATGGTCCGAATAGAGCCATCATCCTTGAGAAATCGCAAATCAAATCCAAAATCTCCAAGTGCTCTTCTGAGTAACTTGGTCCCAGGGAAAAAGCTGACGATGTTGAAGTGCTACTTGTTGTCAGACAAAGTACATAGGAAGCTCCTTATCTTGAAGATGCAAACGAAGAATGAAGTGCTAAGCTTCTAGATGATGAAAGGGACATGTCACTTGAAGAGGCTGGGCAAAATGCCGTTGTAAATGATGCAGAAGCAATACTACTACTACTAGAATCCAGTGAGGAGTAGCACGCCTGGTATCAATGATCCGAATAGAGCCATCATCCCTGAGAAACCGCAAAGCAAATCCAAAATCTCCAAGTTTTGGTACGCCACCTGAGGTTAGAAGTATATTTCCAAAATGAGCAATACCGCAGTCATGGATATATGTGACCCCCTGGAGGATTCCAAAAGCAAGACGATCCCGATTAAATGGTTTTGGGACGCCGTGAGAACTGTTGATGAAAGAAGCCAAATTTTGATGGAGACATTTCATGAGAAACCCACGTGGTATCTTTTGGTAAACAGTTACAAGATTAGAGAGTTTCAAACCAAACAAAATATCAAATTCTGTAATCAGGTCCAAAGATATGTTTCTCAAATGAGACAATTTGGCTGCGTAAGTAGCCGACCCGTTTGTGACCTTAGCTCCCTGATTCCCTCGCCCAAGTATGCGTTAGACTTCTAGCATTCCGGCGCTGATGAAGTGCTCTTCTGAGTAACTTGGTCCCAGGGCAAAAGCTGATGATGCTGAGGATGTTGAAGTGCTACTTGTTGTCAGACGAAGTACATAGGAAGCTCCTTATCTTGAAGATGCAAACGAAGAATGAAGTGCTAAGCTTCTAGATGATGAAAGGAACATGTCACTTGAAGAGGCTGGGCAAACTGCCGTTGTAAATGATGCAGAAGCAATACTACTACTACTAGAATCCAGAGAGGAGAACCACGGCTGGTATCAGTGGTCCGAATAGAGCCATCATCCCTTAGAAATCGCAAAGCAAATCCAAAATCTCCCAAGATTTGGTACGCCACCTGAGGTTAGAAGTGTATTTCCAAATGAGTAATACCGCAGTCATGGATATATGTGACCCCCTGGAGGATGCCAAAAGCAAGACGATTCCGATGAAATGGGTCTGGGACGCCGTGAGAAATGTTGATGAAAGAAGCCAAATTTTGATGGAGACATTTCATGAGAAACCCACGTGGTATCTTTTGGTAAACAGTCCCTAACAGTTGATAAAGAATCAGCTGCATCTCAGGTGTTATAAAGCCTATTTTTATGCCGTAAAAAGTAATTCACCCGTACTAATGCCATGAAATGAAGCCATTTACCAGGTCACGTCATAAAACTGACCCCATAAATGACCCATTAACCAGGACACTTAGGAAAACGTTATCGCGACATTTCGAGATTATTTTCTTTTGTCACCGTTAAATCATGAGAACGTTGTCCACCTTTCTAGCATGGGATGGGGCATCACGCGGTTTCTCACGTCACTAAAAATGCTAAAAATCCCAGTAAAATGACTTTGTTTCGTGGTTTATTTTTTCACGACAACGCCTTTAACATATTCAAACACATTCTTATAGAAAATAGCACAGAGAATGCGAACTCGAGACTACTTTAAGTTTGTGATCTTAGTTCTACCGAGAGTTTAGAAGTTTTCATATTGTTGAAGCAGCGGCAATATTTACGGGAATCTGCTACATCAAGGCTTTCCATCGTCGGAGGATAAAATAAAAATAATAATAAGCAAGGAAGAGCTCACGGGAAAATAACTACTCTCTTAATAAATAGAACAGAAGTGTTGCCCTGTGCGCAGAGCGAGGCTCGAACCTACATCGGTGAGAGAGATAGGATAGGAGTCAGCACTTTTTCCCACCAGGTCACTGAACAGAATCGAATAAATCATTTTTTTATTTGTGGATTTTTTTTCGTGGCGCAGCCTCGTATAATTTCGATATTGTTCCATATTTTACAAGATTCCATTGGTCAAATAACGCGTATGTCAAAATTTAGCCAATAATATCAAAGGTCAATGAATATTTAATCGTTTGTTCTCGTCGTACTGCACTGTGAATACTAGCACTCTGTCTTATTTTTTACAATAGAAATGTTGTCGAAAGCAGACGCAGATATTCAAAACTTTCTTTTATGGTCGTAGATCTACTTTCGATTTCTACTTTCAGTTTAATACACGCAAACAAACAAACAGTGCAACATGTTGATAACTATTTTGAAATCCGGTCAATTTGAAGATCGACCGCGGTCCATTTTGGAATTAAAAATTGGACAGCTCAGTTTTGTGGGTGCTTACCGAAATAGCTTACTTGAAAGTTATTGTCAAATCTTCAACGAGAGACATATAACAAAACACATCTCCATTTAATCTGCACCGATTATCTTTTTTTAAAGATTTTTCTTGTTTGTTTTGTTTCTTTTGTGGTCCCAGTAAGCGTTATTTTTGTGCGTGCCAATTTTTATCCCCCGCCAAAGGCGGAGGGATATAGTTTTCTCCATGTCCATCCATCCGTCTGTCTGTCCGTCCGTCCGTCCTTCCTTCCATCCGTCCGTCCTTCTGTCCGTCCGTCCAGAGCCATAACTAGGTAACCACTAGACGGAATTTCATGAAACTTAAAATAAATATATATCGCTATAATGCGCTGTGGCACATGAAGTTTCATCAGACTGGCTTCAGTAATGCATGAGTTATCCCCCTTTAATTGACTTAAAATCAATGAAATGAGCCATAACTAAGTTACACGGATTATCATGAAACTTAAAATAAGTATATATGACTATAACGCGCTGATCCACATGAAGTTTCGTCACACTGGCTTAAGTAATGCATGAGTTATCCCCCTTTAATTGACTTAAAATCAATTAAATGAGCCATAAATAAGTAACCACTGGACGGAATATCATTAAACTTATAGTAAATATATGACACTGTAACACGCTGATCCACATGAAGTTTCGTTAGACTGCCTTCATAAATGCATGAGTTGTCTCCCTTTAATTGACTTTAAAATCAATGAAATGGGCCATAACTAAGTAACCAATTACAAAAACTTCATGAAATTTAAAGTGAATATGTATCACCATAATGTGGATATGCACATAACGTTCTATCAGAATGGCATCACTAGTGCATGAGTTATTGCCCTTGAATCAATGTGAGATAACAAGTGAACAAAATTTTATGAAACTTAAAACAACTCATAAAGAAATCGGTGCCACAACGGCGGGGGATATAAATTCATTGAATTTGCTTGTTCCTTTTGCGATTTCAACAAAATTTATACTAATGCCTTTGCAAATGTAACGACCTCGTATCAATAATGTTGTTGTCCACGCCTGGTAATGTCGTAAGGGGTAATCAAATGAACGAACGAACGAACGAACATATACTTTATTACTCTCAAGTCTGTAGAGACACATGAGGTTATGACAAACATATGTACAATATGAACATGGTAGTCATGAAAAAACAACACATATAAAACTATTGACAAGAAAGTATACAGAGGTTAATTTTGGTTTTATGGTTTACCACTTAAAGTCTCCATTGCTCTATCACCATGAAATATTTTATCGTGAGGTACCGCTGCAAACTTCTCACTACTGTTTCGCCGTTAATTATTACCATGATTGGCCAGCTTTGAAAAATCAAAACGTACTTGAGTTTACCATAAAATAGAATTGAAAAAAATAACTAGGTCATTTTAGTTGGCTACTTATATGACCTACTTTCGATTTCACTAGCTTTATTTCATGGTAAAAACACTTGGTACAAGAGATAAAAGTACAAGGTACAGGCGTTTTAACAAATTATAAAAATACAATGTACAAAAATATCATTCAAGGATCCCATTGTGCATCAGTCACTACTGTATCGTAGGTGGTAATTATGGTATCTTTGTCCATGTCATCATTCCTCAGACCAATATGAATGGTGCAAATTTCCCACTTATTGTTGCTTGAAAAGTGCATGCCACATCTGGGTCCCTTAGCTTCTCAAGATCAAACTTTAGTCTTGGAATTCTAGCCTTATTCAGACGAACTCGGAGGGTCATCATCACCAGGTCATGGTCACTTCCTATGTCTGCTCCAGGAAAACTCCCTGTCCTATGAATGTTGACCCCTGATCGGAAGCGCTTTCTCACCAAAATGTAATCAATCTGATTGTGGTGTTTCCCATCTGGACTGTGCCATGTCCATCTTCATGATGGTTTGTTAGGGCCAAGGGTGTTTGTCAGTACTAGGCTGTTACAGGTTGCAAACTCTGAGACCTCTCATTTGTCTCAACATTGCAGTAGGGTCCACAAACGTTTCCCCAGTCTGCCTGTGCATCATTTCCAACTTTAGCGTTCGAATCCCCTTGTACAACCAGAATGTCCTTCTTGGGTGTTTGGTCTATGATTTCCTGGAGTTGCAGGTAGAAGTGTTGTACCTCATTGTCGTCATGCCCAGATGTTGGTGCATAAACCTGTATGATGGTGATGTTGAAAGGAGCTGCTCTCAGGCGAATTGAAATCAGTCTGCTGGAGACTGGTTGGCATCCCAAGACAGTACTCACCATGTCCTTATACACAAGAAATACTCGTGTCCTCTTCTCCACTGAAATAAACCTTGTGTCTGTCATCTGTTGACATCTCACCAAAGTTTTTCCAGCGCATCTCACAGAGGCCCAGTATGTTCCAGTGATACCTGTCCATTGCATGTGTCAGCTCCTAAAGCTTCCCAGCTGGCCTCAGAGTCCTCACGTTCCAGGTTCCCATTGAGATGATCTCCCTACCTTTGTTGAAATGATCTGGGTCACATGACCAATATGGCCGTCACACCTATATATGGTAAAGACCTTTAAAAGTCTTCTTCTCCAGAACCAATTGACGGATGGCCTTGAAACTTGGTATGTAGCATTGGGTACTCGAGTTCTATCAACATTGGTCAGATGATGACCTTGGGTTGACCCTGACCTTTTTTATGGCAAGGTCAAATATTGAAAAATGCTAGAACACAAGATTTCAAGGAAAATTGTGAAGATTTAGACCTTAAAATTGGTTAATACATGTACAGCCTTCTTTATAAGTACATGCAGATTTATGAGTACAAGAGGTCAATGTCATTCTTTGACCTTTGACCCTGAACTCTCATATTTGACAGTTTCAAACATTCTCCTCAACAGCCAATGGGCCAATTGTAACCAAATTTCATATAGACACTCCAGGGGTTGAGGGAATGGAAATTGGTTCAAAAGGTCTGGGTCACACGACCAACATGGCCACTCCGCCCATATATGGTAAAAATTTTTAAAAGTCTTCTTCTCCAGAACCCGAAGACTGTTTGCCTTGAAACTTGGTATGTATAATTGAGTACTTGAGTACCTTCAAGGTTATTCAAAAGATGAACTTGGGTTGATCTTGACTTTTTACGACATGGTCAAATATGGGAAAACGCTAGAACATAAGATTTCTTGGAAAGTGTTGAAGATGTCAAATATGGGAAAATGCTAGAACATGTCAAATATGGGAAAATGATAGAACATAAGATTTCTTGGAAAGTGTCGAAGATTTTTGCCTATAAATTGGTATATAAAGTCATCTTCGTAAGTACATGAAGATTCATGAGTACAAGAGGTCAAGGTCATTCTTTGACCTTTGATCCAGGTCTCATATTTTGACAATTTCAAACTTATCAAAAGCCACAGGGCCAGTTGTAACCAAATATCATATAGAGCCTCCAGGGGTTGAGAGAGCGAACATTTCTTCAAATGATCTGGGTCACATGATCAACATTGCACCACGCCCATATATGATAAAAATCCTTCATCTCCAGAACTAATTGACCGATCGCCTTGAAAATTTTGGTGCATACACAGTCAAATAAATGAGTGCTTGAAAATATTTTAGCAATGGAGATCAAGGTCATTTTTTAGCTTTAACCAGTGTCGACAGTTTAAACTATCAGGTTTGTTCAAATGATGATCCTAGTTGCCCATTGATCTTATTGCGCAGGTGGGCGATTGAGGGCCTCATGGCCCTCTTGTTTTTATGTTGCTTCGCATTTTGTGGAGCAATTGGGCATTTTTCAACAACATGTTCGCCCCTTTTTTGCCAGTTATATGGCTCAGCCCACATTTTATTCCAAAAAAGTGAAGGCTGAACCGCTTTTCATAATGATTTGTTCTTATACGGTATTAACACTGATGGGGCCGGGCCGGGTAGCGCAATCGGTAGGGCACCTGACTCGTAAGTCAGAGGTCCTGGGTTCGAATCCCGGTCTGGCCACATACTTTCGTTTCTCCTTCCGCTGATTCAAGAAGGGCAGTTGTCAGTTACTGGCGAAAGTATGTGCACTTAGTACTGGTTAACCGCTTAGGAGGTCTAAGCCTGCCCAGGAATAGTGTGGTTAGGTTAACTGACCATCCCGACATGACCTTAGTTGTTTACCGTGGACGTTAAGCATCAAATCAACCAACCAACCAACCACTGATGAGCCTTTGGTGAATAGCCGAAACTTCGTAGTATGGCCCAAGTTCCTTCCTTTTGAATGTCTACTCTTGAAGGAACTCTTATAGATTTTAATTTAATTTCGATAATATACTGAGAAATAGACATTTTCATGAAAATTACCTATAGGAGACCGACATGTATTTATATACTGCTCAAAATAAGTAAGGGATATTAAGACATTTAAGGCAGCAGAAGTAAGGAAAATAAGTAAATGAATATTAAACTGTTATAAGTCATAAGACATATATTCATAGAGACCCTCATTATGATTATTGAAACGATTAAGCTTGTTACGTGACCTAGAGTAAATTGGAAGTAGACAAGGGGTCGACACCCTAATTTCACACGAACCCAGCGCAGCAGTGACTAATAATTTTCGTGCAAACTTTATTAAGACACACGCCAAATGCCTCAGTCAACAACATACAGATATTTTTTTGCATGCGGGTTTATCACAGGAGAAAATGATAGGTGTAAAAGATACCATAGTTTGGTGAAGTATCTCACATATGGTGACATTTGTAACAGTCCTACACCTTAAATAACGCAATAAAGCCTACCAAATTGGGTGTTTTCAGTTTGGAAAATTATGAAGAATTTTGTTATTCACAGAATCTGAGGGTCCAAAAGAATTTTTTTCGCCGATGTGAAATTGAGGTGTAGACCCCATAGTCCTTTATGTGCTGCTCTAGGTCACATGACCTGCATTGCCTGTTTCTGTTTTAGTTGAATATTGTAACTTGAATAGTGTTCTGTCAATATGCGACAATAAACTAACCCAGCCATTATTATTATTTTTTGTACTCTCTTCTATGTCATAATATCCCCTACTTTTTGTGAGCAGTATATTAACAAGAACAAACGATCGGACAAGAAAGACAGATCAGACAAATAGGACAGTTAATCTTTTCAGAAATTAGATGACGCTTTAGCAATGATAGGAAAAAGATGTCACTAGCATTGCGTGAAAAGATTTTAAGGCACGTGTAATCATTGAAGACCCAGCTCTGTCTGAAAATACATCTATACGGTGCTGATCAGAAACTTCTCTGTTCGTATATACGATTTATAACTCATGGAAAATCTAAAATGCGCCACATTTTAGAATTTCCATGAGTTATAGATTAACTGTACTGGGGAATTGATTACTCTGATTTGTCTTAAATAATTCGCTGAATGCTTTATGTTGTTACAGTACGAGCATGATGTATGGTCCGTTTCCACGCGAAGTTTGTCATCTAAGAACCAAAAGAATTACCATAGTATCTGAACGTTGGGACAGATAAGTCAAAGCAAACAGTGGGGTTCTAGAGCAGTCTCATCAGGGTTTACACTGTCTGTCATGTGAGTGTTTTGTACACATTACTGCACCAACTGTTCCATTTTCAGGACAAACACGGTATTTAATATTTACGGTATCAAATGGACCATTTTGGCATTTATTTCTCTTGCATACTGCGGCAAAGGGAGATCAAGGTTAAAGATCAGAAGGAACGGCTGCATACTTCAAATGCCTCGGAGTGACAGCTCAAAACCTGAAGTTTCATATTTCATAAGTTTCATATCCATGTTTCCGAATGCTGTGAGTCTCGGACTTTGAAAGCACAGTTAGAGAAATAAAAAGAACACCGGCTTTTGAGATGAGATGCTTCCGAAGGTTACTAAGTATGTTGTGCAACGACCCTGTCACTGATGAGGAAGTTCACAGAAAGATCCAAGCATCCATTGGAGAATACGACAAACTCTTGACCTTGAATAAGAAACGAAAATCTGAGGTGATTTGATCACATCTCAATGTCTTCACAGGACTCAGTGAAACTAAATAGAAGTAGACAGAAAAAGAGGGGCAAATGGGTAAACATTAGTTCAAAATCCTATAAACATTCGATAAATGTAAAAGTGAAGAAGGGAAAAGATGTTAGTCCACGCAGCCATTATATTTACTTCAGAGAAAGCACTCATGCATGAGTGCTTGAAGGGCAGATAACCTACTATAGAGTCAACCCTACATAGACCATTTACGATTTCCATATAGCCGAAATAGTGCGTATCTCGCGGAGTTATATTTCGCAAATGACTGGGATAGCTATGATGGCCATTCACTATATTTTGATAAATTCCTGCTGCTGTGTCTCCATCAAACAATGCATTTCCTGCCATCAGATTAAACAAAGTGACCCCGGTGCTCCAACAATTGCACTTAGAAATATTTTAATAGGGGTCGGTCGGAATATTTCTTGGGCAGCGTACTGAGGAGTACCACGGCTGGTATCAATGGTCCGAATAGAGCCATCATCCTTGAGAAATCGCAAAGCAAATCCAAAATCTCCAAGTGCTCTTCTGAGTAACTTGGTCCCAGGGAAAAAGCTGACGATGTTGAAGTGCTACTTGTTGTCAGACAAAGTACATAGGAAGCTCCTTATCTTGAAGATGCAAACGAAGAATGAAGTGCTAAGCTTCTAGATGATGAAAGGGACATGTCACTTGAAGAGGCTGGGCAAAATGCCGTTGTAAATGATGCAGAAGCAATACTACTACTACTAGAATCCAGTGAGGAGTACCACGCCTGGTATCAATGATCCGAATAGAGCCATCATCCCTGAGAAACCGCAAAGCAAATCCAAAATCTCCAAGTTTTGGTACGCCACCTGAGGTTAGAAGTATATTTCCAAAATGAGCAATACCGCAGTCATGGATATATGTGACCCCCTGGAGGATTCCAAAAGCAAGACGATCCCGATTAAATGGTTTTGGGACGCCGTGAGAACTGTTGATGAAACAAGCCAAATTTTGATGGAGACATTTCATGAGAAACCCACGTGGTATCTTTTGATTAACAGTTACAAGATTAGAGTGTTTCAAACCAAACAAAATATCAAATTCTGTAATCAGGTCCAAAGATATGTTTCTCAAATGAGACAATTTGGCTGCGTAAGTAGCCGACCCGTTTGTGACCTTATATATAGCTCGCTGATTCCCTCGCCCAAGTATGCGTTAGACTTCTAGCATTCCGGCGCTGATGAAGTGCTCTTCTGAGTAACTTGGTCCCAGGGCAAAAGCTTATGATGCTGACGATGTTGAAGTGGAACTTGTTGTCAGACAAAGTACATAGGAAGCTCCTTATCTTGAAGATGCAAACGAAGAATGAAGTGCTAAGCTTCTAGATGATGAAAGGGACATGTCACTTGAAGAGGCTGGGCAAAATGCCGTTGTAAATGATGCAGAAGCAATACTACTACTACTAGAATCCAGTGAGGAGTACCACGCCTGGTATCAATGATCCGAATAGAGCCATCATCCCTGAGAAACCGCAAAGCAAATCCAAAGTCTCCAAGTTTTGGTACGCCACCTGAGGTTAGAAGTATATTTCCAAATGAGTAATACCGCAGTCATGGATATATGTGACCCCCTGGAGGATTCCAAAAGCAAGACGATCCCGATTAAATGGTTTTGAGACGCCGTGAGAACTGTTGATGAAAGAAGCCAAATTTTGATGGAGACATTTCATGAGAAACCCACGTGGTATCTTTTGGTAAACAGTCCCTAACAGTTGATAAAGAATCAGCTGCATGTCAGGTGTTATAAAAGTAAAAAGTATGCAAAGACCAGGAACTGAAACAATCAAAATCCAAATTCAGCCCTCAAACCATAGTTGGAAACAACTAAGATTACAAATAATCAAGATACAGAGAACATATGGCCAACCGAGTGAGCAGCTTGTTCCCAAAAGGTGGCCACTCAGCAACCCAAACCGAACCAAAAATAATAAGAACATACATAAGGTAAAACATCACAGAAACTCTGACACCAAAAACAGGCAACAGAGAACCACAACAGAACTACCGCCTTGGAACGGTCAGTAATGAATTACTGGGGGGCTTAAATCGATTTTACGGGCCCAACCTCACCCTCAGTTTCTGAAGTTGTACAAAATAAAGCCTATTTTTATGCCGTAAAAAGTAATTCACCCGTACTAATGCCATGAAATGAAGCCATTTACCAGGTCACGTCATAAAAACTGACCCCATAAATGACCCATTAACCAGGACACTTAGGAAAACGTTATCGCGACATTTCGAGATTATTTTCTTTTGTCACCGTTAAATCATGAGAACGTTGTCCACCTTTCTAGCATGGGATGGGGCATCATGCGGTTTCTCACGTCACTAAAAATGCAAAAAATCCCAGTAAAATGACTTTGTTTCGTGGTTTATTTTTTCACGACAACGCCTTTAACATATTCAAACACATTCTTATAGAAAATAGCACAGAGAATGCGAACTCGAGACTACTTTAAGTTTGTGATCTTAGTTCTACTGAGAGTTTAGAAGTTTTAATATTTTTGAAGCAGCGGCAATATTTACGGGAATCTGCCACATCAAGGCTTTCCATCGTCGGAGGATAAAATAAAAATAATAATAAGCAAGGAAGAGCTCACGGGAAAATAACTACTCTCTTAATAAATAGAACAGAACTGTTGCCCTGTGCGCAGAGCGAGGCTCGAACCTACATCGGTGAGAGAGATAGGATAGGAGCCAGCACTTTTTCCCACCAGGTCACTGAACAGAATCGAATAAATCATTTTTTTATTTGTGGATTTTTTTCGTGGCGCAGCCTCGTATAATTTCGATATTGTTCCACATTTCACAAGATTCCATTGGTCAAATAACGCGTATGTCAAAATTTAGCCAATAATATCAAAGGTCAATGAATATTTAATCGTTTGTTCTCGTCGTACTGCACTGTGAATACTAGCACTCTGTCTTATTTTTTACAATAGAAATGTTGCCGAAAGCAGACGCAGATATTCAAAACTTTCTTTTATGGTCGTAGATCTACTTTCGATTTCTACTTTCAGTATAATACACGCAAACAAACAAACAGTGCAACATGTTGATAACTATTTTGAAATCCGGTCAATTTTAAGATCGACCGCGGTCCATTTTGGAATTAAAAATTGGATAGCTCAGTTTTGTGGGTGCTTACCGACATAGTTTACTTGAAAGTTATTTAAGAAATAGATCAGCTCTAGCAGTGAATTGTTGAGAAATAATTCACTGTTTGGAGGTCAGTTGTAAATTAGATCATATCACGAGCGCGGATACTCCTCAACAATTCAATGCTAGAGCTGAACTATTTGGATTCTAACGCTCAAAAAACGCTGCAAAATTATTCTTTTCATTCAAACTCTCCCAACCTTCATCCCAGCGCGTTCATGCTCCCGCCAATTTTCTTAACTGTATCTAACGTAAATGTACGTTATTATGGGGATTTTAAAAAGAAAAAGAGACGTTATACCGACTAACGTCTCGAAACGTCACAAAATTACGTCAGTAATGCAATTGACGTCAGCAATTAGATTCACGCGCCTCGAGACAGTGAATTGTTGCAGAATAAAACACGGTAACTTTCCATTGCTTCTATAGGCGAACTGTGTTAGAATGTCAAATCTTCAACGAGAGACATATAACAAAACACATCTCCATTTAATCTGCGCCGATTATCTTTTTTTAAAGATTTTTCTTGTTTGTTTTGTTTCTTTTGTGGTCCCAGTAAGCGTTATTTTTGTGCGTGCCAATTTTTCCTTTTGCGATTTCAACAAAGTTTATACTAATGCCTTTGCAAATGTAACGACTTCGTATCAATAATGTTGTTGTCCACGCGTGGTAATGTCGTAAGGGGTAATCAAATGAACGAACGAACGAACATATACTTTATTACTCTCAAGTCTGTAGAGACACATGAGGTTATGACAAACATATGTACAATATGAACATGGTAGTCATGAAAAAACAACACATATAAAACTATTGACAAGAAAGTATACAGAGGTTAATTTTGGTTTTATGGTTTACCACTTAAAGTCTCCATTGCTCTATCACCATGAAATATTTTATCGTGAGGTACCGATGCAAACTTCTCACTACAGTTTCGCCGTTAATTATTACCATGATTGGCCGGCTTTGAAAAATCAAAACGTCCTTGAGTTTACCATAAAATAGAATTGAAAAAATAACTAGGTCATATTAGTAGCCGATTTCACTAGCTTTATTTCATGGTAAAAATACTTGGTACAAGAGATAAAAATACAAGGTACAGGCGTTTTAACAAATTATAAAAATACAATGTACAAAAATATTATTCAAGGATCCCATTGATTGTGCCGCGGTTGCATTATTTCATTGCTTAACGGGGAACCAGTGACGAAAGGCGTATTTTTATGGAGAGGTTCATCATTTTTCCAAAATACCTTGTTCATTCTTTTTTGCCAGTTATTTGATACAAAAAAAGCACATCAACCGACATATTTTCATTAATTCTGAAGGCTGTACAAGTTTCATAATGATTTGTATTTTGACGAATTTACCCGCTGGTAGGACTTTAGAGCCTTTAACTAAAGAAAGATAAGGTAGCAAAAACTTCCGATACATATTTGTTGAGCAAGTCACAGTCGGGAGTGAGTTTGGTGAGGTAATGGACACAGAAAATGGTATATGCCGTGCAAGAAGAATGGCGAGATAAGGCGGGTGGGGATGCAGATACTCGTAAAAGGGAAGAAAAGGCAATATAAGACAAGCCGGGCCGGGTAGCGCAATCGGTAGGGCACCTGACTCGTAAGTCAGAGGTCCTGGGTTCGAATCCCGGTCTGGCCACATACTTTCGTTTCTCCTTCCGCTGATTCAAGAAGGGCAGTTGTCAGTTACTGGCGAAAGTATGTGCACTTAGTACTGGTTAACCGCTTAGGAGGTCTAAGCCTGCCCAGGAATAGTGTGGTTAGGTTAACTGACCGTCCCGACATGACCTTAGTTGTTTACCGTGGACGTTAAGCATCAAATCAACCAACCAACCAATATAAGACAGTACATAATAATGGAGGGATAGATAATACGTATGTACAGAGTATGAGACAGTACAAACTTCTAAGGAACTAGCGAGAAATACAAAAACAGAAGAAAAAAAAACTATCAATACATACAGTGTTCCACTTATAAACAAATACGAATAAGCGCTACACATTCGATTGCAAACAGTTCCGACGCCGATAACTATGGCGCGACCAATACCAGACCGTCCCAAGGATCAATCCATACACACAATGCAAGTCCAATGTTCGGACTTGCACTGAACATACAAATGATCACCCGAGAGATCATTTCGGGAGGCACCGGAAAGACCTATTCCCATGGTTATGCAAATGAAATCCTTACGGTAGCAGCCGGACGTGAGCTACGGTACAAGTAACCAATGACAACAACAAGGTTAATGCTCCCTTTTCATCTGTTTTTACAGTTTTGCAGCTACATGTACATATTAACAAAAGGAGAACGTCATTCCCAAAAGTATTCATGTCTGCACCAGTAACGACATAAATGGACGTAAGAATGTAAACGGCCGACTTGTAATCTATTTTCTCGCGGGTATGATATACCCGTGAAATCAGTTTTCGTAGTTGCTAGTGGTAACCCCTAAAGTAATATGGGTACACTTGCTTGCTCGCTTTTTTACAAAGGGGCACACCTATCGTGACTTCCTGTTTGCTTCCCGGGGGAAACGCCTTGCTAATGGGGGTCTAGTCTAATTAAATGAATTCGGTTTAAAATTTATTTCTTTCGCATAACAAACAAACATTCAATGAACATTATGACATAAACACAAATATTATACAAAAGGAATCCAGAAGGAAGTCAAGAGACTTATTTGAATCTGTATCCCTCAATAATACCATAGCACAGAATATACTGTAATAGGCTAGCCGACGATACGTGACTTACTAACTCAGTTACTTGCAATACAGAGACTTACTTATTCACTTACTTGCAATACTGAGAATTACTTATTCACTTGTAATACTGAGACTTAGTTACTCATCACTTACTTGCAATACTGAGACTTACTTATAAGCCAGTTCCTGAAGTGTACGTAGTTACTCTTTAAATTTACTCATCACTTACTTACAGTACTGAGTAGTATATCAGAAAATTTAATATTTCTATAACAGGATGGTTATGAACAAGGAAGCGCCCTTTTTCAGCATTTATTTGAACGTTTTCATTAATAAATTCTATCACAGTGCATGTGGACGTGCCAGGACAATAAATAAAACGGTCATGAGCAGATAAGTGGACTCCACCCAGATATAAGGTGTGCCAACATGGGCTGAATACAGGATACAAGAGACTTGTGCAAAAATGTAGCGGACATAAAAGGGGCTATGCTCAAATGAAATTATCAAATGTTTCTAACAAACAGTATAAGTTATTGTATTAACCTGGCTACTGAACCGGTCACACCCTATTCTGACATGATTTTGACGGAATTTAGAATTTTGACAGACTAGACGACAGTTTTGGAGTTGTTCGAAAGTTCGAAAAAAGCACTCATAGGAATAAAAAACAGATTCAAAAGATGGCAAACTTCCAAAATCTTATTATTATTATAGATTAATGCGGAAGATAAATAACTATGAAACAACAGCTGGAAACTGTCACTAAAGGCTATGAAACAACAGCTGGAAACTGTCACTAAAGGCTCTCATGATTGTGATTCTCCAGTTAATCCTGATTTATTCACAGAAGAAGAATTTTGCCATCTTTTGAAATTGTTTTTTATTCCTCTTTTTGCTTTAATGCATCAAAAATGAGTTCTTCTGTGTCCCTTGCATCATGTTCTGCTTGCAGAGCTATGGTATCACTTTGTAAACTTAACTTTTTCCTCACTTTTTTCAATATGATTGGGAGTTTTATTAATTTTTAGAACCCTTTGCAGCAACTACCTTCAATTTATTATGAAGTCGCCGGCTTGTCCTTGGATACGAAAGGCTACTATTCTTTTGTTTTTCTTTTAAGGCGTTTTTAAACACTAAATTCAAATTACTCAAGAAAGTTTGTTTTTTTTATTTTCACTTTCATTATCAGTTTCACATGTCATGTCATTTGGACTGGAGGTATCTTCATTCTGGTTATTTTCTGAAATATTCTTTATGTATGCACTACTTTTTTGCGCGAGTTTCTTTTTTGTTTTTAGCTATGCTTTTGGTTGGTTCTTTACTGCCAAGACCAACATCGCAATTTGATACCTCAGGTTTGTTGGTTGGTTCTTTATTGCCAAGATCAAAATCACAATTTGTAACCTCAGGTTTAAATGGATAAATTGTGCGTTTTACCACCAAAAAGCTTCCCTTATAAGTGCAGGTTTTCTGGCCACAAGTGAACTTGACTTTCTTATTACAAATGCATTTAAAGTGATACCATTGTTGACAAGCTTCACATTCTGCCATGTCACCACTTTCCTCCCAGTTTGTTTCAGTAGCTCCACAAATGCATAATCATTTTGCTGGTGTTTTTGCCTGCTTAGTATTGTTGTGTAAATCCTTTTTTCTCCAGATTGTAAAGGTGTGGGTGATTTTGATGTTGTTTGTGTCTTACAAGATATTTCATTTCCACATTTAATTCTCTTTGTGGGTGTTGATGGCAAACTTCCAACCTTTCGTTTTGAATTTCTTTGGACATTGAATGCATCAGTGTGGACAGATTCAGGGGTTTAATACTCTTTTTGATCCAATGACAGCATTATCTTCTTTCTTCAATTTGTTTGCATTTAACTTAGAATACCTCTGCCAAAATGTCTGATGTTGCCAAGTTAAGACCTCCTGTGACCTTGCAAATAGGGTCAAGGTCACCAAAATTTAATCAGTTATTTTCCACCTCCCAGTTATACACTTGTCTATGTTTGGTAATAATCAATCAATCCCTTCAGGAGATATGTTGCAGATAAGTCATTTTTTTCAACATTCTATGACCGTCTGTGACCTCGAAAATCAGATCAAGATCTCCAAAATCTAATTAACTCTTTTCCATCTCCCTGTGATACATCTGTAATAGTATGGCTAAAATCCATCCATCCACTCTGATGATATGGTGCAGACAAGCCATATTTCGAAATTATTTGACCTCCTGTGACCTTGACAATAAGGTCAAGGTCCCCAAAGTCAAATCACTTCTTTTGCATCTCCCAATAATATATCTACTGATGATATGGTGCAGACAAGCCATATTTCGAAATTCTTTGACCTCCTGTGACCTTGACAATAAGGTCAAGGTCCCCAAAGTCAAATCACTTCTTTGCATCTCCCAATAATATATCTATGCAAGTTTGATTATAATCCATTCATCCATATGGGAGATATGGTGCAGAGGAGCCATTTTCTATATTCTTCTACCTTAAAAATAAGATCAAGGTCACCAAAATCCAATCAATTAGCTTCCATCTCCCAGTGATATACCTGTGCAAGTTTGGTTAAAAGTCATTCATCCAATCAGGAGATATGGTGCAGACAAGGCATTTTTACACATTCCTTGACCTTCTGTGACCTTGAAAATGAGGTAAAGGTCACTAAAACTAATCAATTCGTTTGCATCACCCAATGACATATCAGTGTAAGTTTAGTTGAAATCCATCTATCTATTCGGGAGATTGGTACAGACAAGGCATTTTCAACACTCTTTGAACTGTGACCTTGAAAAAGGGGTCAAGGTCACCGAAATCTAATAAGTTGTTTCACTTTCACATCTCCAAATTATATATTTATGAATGTGATTAAAATCTATCCACCATTTCAGGAGATATGGTGCAGACAAGGCGTTTTTTAACATTCTTTGACCTCCTGTGACCTTGAACATGAGGTCAAGGCCACCAAAATCTAATCAGTTCTTTTCCCTTACCCAATAATGTATCTGTGCAAGTTTGGTTAAAATCCATCAATCCCTTCAGGACAAAGAATGCAGACAAGAAGCTAGGCAGACGCAGACACCAATTTTTCAACATTCTTTGACCTCTTGTGACCTTGAAAATGGGGTCAAGGTCACCAAAATCTAATCAGTTCTTCCCCTCACCCAGTCATATATCTGTGCAAGTTTGGTCATAATCCAGCCATCCCTTCAGGTCATTTTGTTGGTTTGTCATGCAGTGGGGGTCATCTAAAATTTCATAATTATTTTTCAAACTTGTAATGAAAATGTAATTGACAGAAGTTGCAGTGTTGATCTGTAAAGAGCAATATCATGTGACATGTATACACATACCAAACATACCCAAGTGATATATCCAAAACCTGCCGGCTGGTGCTACACGGCCGTCTCTCGGTCCATTTGAAGCTTCACAAGTCTTCACATCAAAGATAACAACATTTTTATTACTCACATAATGCCCGTTGTTAACACTCATACCACAGTGACAAACAGCACTTTTGAATTTATACACATTTAAACACATAAAAAATCGGACTGCATTTTTTAAATTGATTCTAAGCACATTTTTTACCGTGTACTTAGTATCAGACTTTCCTGATTCTGTTTTTAATGAAATATTTTCATTTACATACACAACACTTCAATTTTTGGTCTCACAATTTTCATGATAGTATCGGCCAAGTATTATGATTAATGTTTACGGACACTTTGTGACTGTTTTTGAAAATTTATGACTGCAGTCTTTTTCACATGAATTGCATTGTCTACAAATTTCTTCTTCAGAAAAATGATTGTCTAATAATGTCTGAACAGAAATACCACTTAAACCAGGTTGAAGGTTTAAATGAATAGTGTGACCTTGTTTTTCATCTCTGATAGTTTGCTTATCACAGGATAGACAGAATTCTGTTTGCGAAATATCAATATTATCTAACAGTAAATTTGAGATGTGTCCCATAATGTAAGTATCCATTTCTTGGGCATCCTGCGTTACATTTTGTGTAAATCCTGGTATTGCTGTACAGACATTTCTTAATGCAGACTGCAGCAAGTTTTCTGGAACACGTTTACTGGGACTGTCATTAGAAAGCATATATTCCCAAAGCTTAGCTATTGACTTAACTGCCTTGTCTAAATTTGAGGACTCAACCAAATCAATTACAGCGTCTTCATCCGATAAATGTTCAATCAACCTGGAAGACATATTAATTGAATAAAAGCCTGCATCATTGAATTA
The DNA here is from genome assembly GCA_963989385.1 of Ctena decussata. NCBI lineage: Eukaryota > Metazoa > Mollusca > Bivalvia > Lucinida > Lucinidae > Ctena > Ctena decussata. The sequence goes on along the minus strand of OZ022501.1, from coordinate 53,306,787 downwards.
AACCAGCAGGAATTTCCTAAATTTTTTAAACTCCAAAATGAATCATTTACTTTGTGTATGCTGGCCTTTTCTGGAGAGCTTTGCTTCTGACTTTGAATCTTGTATTTTGCTAGTCTGAATTAAAGATTCACCTTCACCAATGTAACTCACGCCTGGTAAACTATCACAGGTACCTCCGCCGGAGGTACCGATAAAAAAGTTGTGACAGGTATCTGGAGCTGCCTGTGACTGTCAAAAAATGACAACAAACGTTAGGTATTCCTCTTTTTGGACAAAATATTAAATAACCAGGGATTTTATTAAAAATCAAAAAGTGCTATTCGACCCTTATAGACATAAAGTTTTGTCACACATCATATCCCCCCAGATCTGTCCATATTAACCAAAGATACGACTTTTTGAAGTGGCTTTGCTGTCAGCCCACAGTACTCAAAGCATAAAGAATTCGGCCGTTTTTGGTCTTAAATGCAATGATCTTGCATACGAATCTGTTTTTCAAGGCACATTAATGTTTAGGAAACCTCCTTGCCCAAATATAAATGTCGATTGACTACAAATAAGGCTTGATTCTTCAAAACAACAGCTGGAGGTGCCTGCAATGGTGTGGAGGTGCCTGTGATGTAAGCAAATATAGTGATAATCTGAATAGTTATTGCAGCTGGAAATATTGACATCCTCTCTAAACCACTGCCTGGAAAGAATCATTCATTCAATGTCCCATTAAGCTATCATAATGCGTATATCATGAAATTCGATGTTTCAGTTCCTAAAGCACCATCTCAAAGAGTTACTGCCCATTTTGTTTCCGCTTCTGTTAATCAAACATTGACGAATTTCACATACTTGCTGAAAATTAAGTGCCTAATTCAGTGTTAAAATTAAGTGCCTAATTCAGTGTTAAAATCCCCGTGCTGGTCCCGGGATAGAATAGGCCAGACGTATCCCTCTGCGTGACGTAAAAGGCAGTCTAAAAGGGGACGGCTCGTTTGCCGTGAGCTGCGACCCGTGTCGTTGGAAGAAGGGATCCTGGTGATTGAGTAGACTGCCTACGACGTATCCAGTCTGCAACACATCACTTTGGCCCTGATTTCAACTAGACGGGAGGTCATATGGGCCCGAATATGATCAATCGGCTTTGTCGTGCCATGCCCTGGGAACCAACTTTATCTTTCTCTTCCAATCTTTGTATCATTCTGATACTGACCATGTGCCCATGAACCCTTTTTCTCATCTGTTTTCATATCTAGAAGGCGGCGGCTGAGGGGTCAATCGTGTAGGCATTCTGTCCTATCCGAGTATATCTTCAGTGTATCTCTAGCACTTGGAGTTTTGGATATCCACTCTATATAAGTGCTCCCTTGTTGGGCTCCACGGCGGGTGGAGAACACCGGAGATGAATTATTTTCTTTATCTTCTCATGGCCCCCCCAACTTCAAACCCCAAAGCTTCTCAACATAATTCGAAACGGCCACGTGACACCGACTCTGATGACCCATCAGAGAACGAACTTAGTCAATCCGCAACGTCTATTCCAACTCCGCGCTTTTTAGTCATCTCATCGCTGGAAGAAAGACAAATGTCGAGCTTGTCTCCATTTGTCATCGAAAAAGCGCTTCATGGCATCGCTGGTGTGCCAAAGAGCATAAAGAAGCTACGCTCAGGTGACCTTCTGGTCGAATACGTCAACAAGAAATCCGTAGAAAATCTGTTGCGTATTACCAAGTTTTTCGACCTTGAAGTGAAAGTCGCACTGCACAGCTCCCTCAATACTTGCAAGGGCGTTGTTCGCTGCCCCGATTTAAAAGGGGTAAGCGATCAAGAGATCCTTGAAAATATGAGGGAGCAAGGTGTAGTTGCAGTCCGTCGTATTAAAGTTCGTCGAGACGAGACGCTCAAAGACACTAACACTTTCGTATTCACCTTTAACACAACAGTTTTGCCCAAACAATTAAAAGTCGCATTTCTTCGTGTCTCCGTTGATCCCTACATTCCAAACCCACTGCGATGTTATCGGTGCCAAGTATTTGGGCATCACGAAGACAGATGGAGAAAGGAAACGTAATGTGCTAACTGTGGTCAGCCGCAGCATTGTGCGGACGAAACAGATTGCAAACGTCAAGCCAAATGTTTCAACTGTAAGGAAGACCACCCCGCCAATTCGCGGAAATGCCAGGCCTGGCACACTGAGAAAGAAATTCTCAAAGTCAAGTACACCAGGAATATATCGTTTCCAGAAGCGCGGAAAATCGTTGACAGCTACACGGCAGCACCAGGTAAAAGTTATGCTAGCATTACGAAGACTGCTGGTGTCACGGTATCATTAGTCGATGCTACGACACAAACAGACCCTGTACTTATCACAGGAGCCCCCCAGTCTTCGTCTTACAATGTTGCAGCAACTGAAGCATCTGCCGAAGCAACACGAGACTCATCGGAAAGATTAAGTCAGAAAGAAAAAGAAAAACAACAAAAAGCAGACAAGAAATTACAAAAGATTGTACACGACACGTTTGCAAAACAAAACAAGAACTCTTCAGACAGGACTCCTGACCCTAAGCCAAAGGTAAAGGAGAAACCTGTACCTGAATCAGATAGACAGCCGAAAGGATCTAATGATCCGATTAGGCAGCATAATAGGTGGGCCGCCTTGGAGGACATGGATGCGGAGGAATCCCCATCCTGTCTCCCAAGGGGAACACTTAACAGAATACCTACTTCCTAAGAATAGATCTAACCATTTTGCTCCAATATATATTCATAATTAATGATAATGAAAAACAGAATTATACAGTGGAATTGTCGCGGCTTAAAAGCCGACTATGAAGAAACATTGCTCCTCCTGAAGGATTATGAGCCTGCTGCTCTGTTTCTTCAAGAAACACATCTAAAAGACACCGATAACATTTCCATCAGAAGCTATAGTTCTTTTCATACCTTTAGTACAAATAATGAGAGAGCCGCTGGCGGTGTCTCTATAATTGTCAACAATAACACTCCTCATAGTCAGGTGCAATTACATACGAATTTACAAGCAGTTGCAGTTAGTATAACTCTCCATCGCGTAGTAACTATTTGTTCTATATATATTCCCCCCAATTCGAGATTGTAAAAGAGCTTGATGATCTTGTTCCGCAACTCCCTTCTCCCTTCATATTGTTGGGAGATTTTAATGGTCATAATATTCTTTGGGGTTCCAAAGATATTAATGACAAAGGCAGAGTAATTGAACATTTTATCGACAACAATGGACCTTGTCTGTATAACACTAAAACTCCTACGTATCTCCATCCAGCAACTGGTACATACACTTCTTTAGATCTCTCTATTTGTACTCCCACCCTTCTTTTGGATTATGACTGGAAAGTTCATGATGATCTCTGCGGTAGTGATCACTTTCCTGTTTTTCTAAATAATATTGGTCCAGATATTGATGAGCCGGTTTCAAGATGGAAACTAAATAAAGCTAACTGGGCCCAGTTTCACGCTCTTTGTGAAACTCGACTTCTTTAAGACACAGTCCAGGAGGCTGATGATCCGATTGAGTCATTTGCATCTATTCTTATTAATATAGCAGAAGAAACAGTTCCAAAAACATCAACGAAATCAAAAAAGATTAAAAAGCCTTGGTTTACAGATGACTGTAAAACTGCTATAAAACAACGTAAAGGAGCACTACGACAATTCAATAATCGCCCTACACATGATAATTTAAATAATTATCGTGTTTTCCGTGCAAAAGCTCGTCGAACAATTAAAGAATCAAACAAAAAATCTTGGAAACAGTATGTTTCCAAATTAAATTCTCGAACTTCAATAAAGAAAGTATGGGACATGGTTCGTAAAATTCAGGGAAAGGGAAAATCTAGCTCACTGGGACACTTAAATGTAAATAATTCTAAAGTTACTTCCAAAAAAGATATTTCTAATACTCTCGCTGACGCTTTCTCGAAAAATTCTTCTTCTGAAAATTATAGTCCAAAATTCAAGAATATTAAAAAGCAGAAGGAAAAACAGAACCTAAAATTTTCATCCAACAACACAGAAACTTGTAATCAATCTTTTTCTCTTTCGGAACTTAAAGATGCTCTTTTAAAGGCTCATGATTCATCTCCGGGGCCTGATGATATCCATTACCAGTTTTTGAAACATCTTCCAGCCTCTTCTCTTTCGGTTCTTTTGAAAACATTTAATGACATTTGGGAAACTGGTAATGTGCCAAAGTCTTGGAAAGAAGCTACGATAATCCCCATACCAAAACCTGGAAAAGATAATACGAACCCAAACAACTACCGTCCTATTGCTTTAACGAGCTGCATATGTAAAACATTGGAGCGAATGATCAATGAAAGACTCGTTTGGTACCTTGAAACAAATAATATTATTACAGAATTTCAGAGTGGTTTCAGGCACCAACGCAGTACTAATGATCACTTGGTTAGATTAGAAACCTTTATACGTGAAGCCTTCATCAAGAAGGAGCACTTAGTTGCTGTCTTCTTTGATTTAGAGAAGGCTTACGATACAACTTGGAAGTATGGTATAATGAATGTTTTACATGAAATAGGTCTTAAAGGCCGATTGCCACTATTTGTTCAAAACTTCTTATCCAATAGAGAATTCAAAGTACGTGTAGGTTCAACTTTGTCTGAAGCGCATGATCAGGAACAAGGTGTGCCTCAAGGTAGTATTTTGTCTGTTACTCTTTTCAGTCTAAAAATAAACAATATTGTTAAATGTCTTAAACCTAGTGTTGACTGTTCCTTATATGTAGATGACTTTTTGATTTGTTATCGGTCAAAAAATATGCATACTATTGAACGTCAGCTTCAACAAAATCTAAATAAAATTCAAACGTGGGCAACTGAAAATGGATTCAAATTTTCGAAATCTAAGACAGTTTGCATGCATTTCTGTCACCTTCGAAAAGCGCATGATGATCCAGTGCTCACCTTGGACGGGACATCTATTCCTGTAGTAGAAGAAAATAAATTTCTAGGGGTTATCTTTGATAAAAAGCTTTCCTTTATTCCACACATTAAACAGCTTAAAGCAAAATGTCAAAAAGCGTTGAACCTACTACGAGTTGTTGCCCATACTGACTGGGGAGCAGATCGTAAAGTTTTACTTAATCTGTATAGAACTATTATACGGTCCAAACTAGACTATGGCTCAATTATATATGGATCCGCTAGAAAATCTTATTTGGAAATGCTTGATCCCATTCATCATCAGGGACTGCGGCTCGCCTTGGGAGCTTTCAGAACTTCTCCCTCGGAGAGTCTTTTAGCAGAGGCAAATGAACCATCACTTTATAATAGACGTCTTAAACTCTCCCTGCAGTATGCCCTTAAACTAAAGTCAAATCCATCAAATCCAACGTATGAAACTGTTTTTCGGCCACAATATAAAACATTATTTGAGAATAAACCAAATATGATTCCTTCCTTTGGCATTAGAATCTCTTCAGAATTTGAAAATATGAATGTAGATTTAGACACAATTGAACAGTTTAAGGTTCCAGATGTGCCACCATGGACATTTACTCAGCCACGTGTTTTATTTTCTTTGCATACTGATAAAAAATCTCAAACTGACCCTCTTGTATTTCGCACTAAATTTAATGAACTGCTGTTTGACTTTTCTAACTATGAGACTTTATATACTGATGGTTCAAAGGATGGAGACACAGCTGGCTCTGCTTGTGTTGCTCCATCCGAACAATACAAACGTAGATTACCTGCTAATGCCTCGATTTTTTCAGCGGAGATCAAAGCTATTGATTTTGCCTTGGATCATATTGAACAGTCTGGGAATACAGATTTTATCATCTTTTCTGATTCCCTTTCTGTTCTGCAATCCCTAAATAATCGCAATATTGAAAATCCTCTTCTTTTAGATATCCTCTTGAAACATAATGACTTAGCTGAGCTTGACAACATTGTATTTTGTTGGCTTCCCAGTCACGTTGGGATTAAAGGCAACGAAAAGGCCGACATGGCCGCAAAATCGGCTTTAACTCTTCATATTTCTGATCTTAAAATTCCTTACACTGATATCAAACCTTGCATAAATACATATCTTCATGATAAGTGGCAGATATCATGGAATGCTGCTGTCTTTAACAAACTTCACTCTATCAAGCCTTCACTTGGTGAATGGCAACCATCTTAGAATTGATCGTAAGGAAGAAGTAACTTTGGCTCGAATCAGAATCGGCCATACTTTTATTACTCATTCGTTTCTGTTGAAAGAAGAGGATCCGCCTTTGTGCATTCCTTGCCAGGAACCTTTTAGTGTTAAACATTTCCTTTTAGATTGCGTGGATTTTCGTATTACGCGTGCTAGGTTTTTCCGTGTCAACAGTATGAAACAACTGTTTGACACGGTTGAACCAACGAAAATCTTTTCATTTTTGAAAGAAATTGGCATATATAGTAAAATATAGTTTAGTTAAGTCGCGGTATTTTTACAACAGGAGATTTAAATTTGTGTTTACTCATCTCGCTGGCCGAGAGTTCGTTTTATGTTATCAGTCTTAAGCTAGCCGTTGATCGGCGTGTTTTACCACATACCCGACTTGATTCATTTTTATCCCCCGACCGAAAGGTTCGGGGGATATAGCGATGAGCCGTCCGTCCGTCCGTCCGTAAACACTTTCTTGTCCGCTCTATATCTTGAATACCCTTTGGAATATTTTCATGATACTTCACAGTTATGTAGAACAGGTCATAACGATGTGTCGCGTACAAGAATGGTAACTCTTGCTATTGTACTTTTTGAATTATCTCCCCTTTGGTGATTTTTTGGCAGATTCGTGTCCGCTCTGTAACTTGAATACCCTTTGCAATATTTTCATGATACTTCATAGAAATGTAGAACAGGTCATGACGATGTGTCGCGAACAAGAATGACAACTCTTGCTTTCTTACTTTTTGAGTTATTTCCCCTTGATAGTTTTAGGTGTGATTTTTTGGCAGATTCGTGTCCGCTCTATAACTAGAATACCCTTTGGAATATTCTCATGATACTTCACAGATATGTAGAACAGGTCATGACGATGTGTCGCGAACAAGAAAGACAACTCCTGCTTTCTTACTTTTTGAGTTATTACCCCTTGATGGTTTTAGGTGTGATTTCGTGTCCGCTCTATAACTTGAATACCTTTTGGAATATTTTCATGATACTTCACAGATATGTAGAACAGGTCATGATGATGTGTCGCGAACAAGAATGACAACTCTTGCTTTCTTACTTTTGGAGTTATTTCCCTTTGATGTTTTTAAGTGTCCGCTCCATAGCTTGAATACCTTTTGAAATATTTTCATGATACTTCACAGATATGCAGAACAGATCATGACAATTTGTCTCATACATGAATGATAACTCTTGCTTTCAGACCTAGTGAATTATTTCCCTTTGGTAGTTTGAGCTGCTGTTTGAGTCTCTGCTCCATAACTGTATAACCCTGGCCAGCTCCAGAATTTGAATAACCGTGAACCTTTTAGAATATTGATGATCATGCTGTGATATCTTATCAGTGTTCCTAACTCTCTCTTACCCCTCCACTTTCCCGCGCGCACCCCCCCCCCCCCCTCCAAAAAAAAAAAAAATTTCCAGATTTGGATTCTTTGTCCAAATTCACTTACTAGAGAGCTCAAAATTAGGTTTGTAGGGCTTGTACTTTAGAAGTTATTCACACATTTTGAAAGTTGAATGTATCGTATGCTATACATTTGTGTATATGGTGGCTGTTTGGGATATTACCTCTTTTTAACAGTCAAGCATCCTCTTTTTAGCAGTCAAGCATACTGTTTTAGTCTGAGTTTTAGATAATCATGCATCTGTTAACAGTTAATGTCAATCAGAAGCATAAAAGAATGACAATATATTATTAATATGTGTTTTGAAGTGCACCCTTTTTACCAAGGCCCATGGGGGTCTTCGGCCGGGGGATTTGCCATCTCCTCTGATGGCTATTTTTATACTGTGCATTCATTTCTGACCTTATGCATATAACGCGTTTTCGTTCATAGCGTTTTCGGCGCGAAATAGCCCTTTTGGTGCTGATGTTCCGTAAAATCCATATCACTCACTCACTCAGTGTTAAAATCGTCATAAAATGTGCGCTTAAATAAGAGTCAACTTTTTTGGTGAATGGTGATAACTGTGATCGAGAGGTGCTGCCTGTGAGTCATTCGAACTCGTTAGAAATTGTCGAGGTCAGACGTCATGCCAGCTACACGTATGATGTGTCAAATGGGTCAAAATTGCCGATACCCGTCAACAGGCATACACGTACAGGTATCTATAGTGTTCATCCTTTTGGTACGTCATATGCGTGTCGCTCGCATGTGTCGTATGACGCTCGCTGTATGTGTTAACGTTGTGATGACTGGAGTGATACGTGCTACAAGTGATTCAGTCTGGCTCGTTTTGAATTGTTGGCGCTAGAATCCAAATACATCCGTAAGGCCTACAAATTACATCATCTGCAGGTGACATATTCTCAACATTACACCTTTTAGTATGTTGAAGTGATCGGAATCTTACTGTACATTATAACAATTTAATTATAACAGTGTGTAATTCAAAGTCTCGGAACAGCCACTGCATCAAATTTGGTAACATAAGTCATCTTTCGAAACATTGTTGTTTTTGCAAACGTTTCGAGTAGCTAGCATGGCGTGTGACCTCGACAATTTCTAACGATTTGAAATGACTTATAGGCAGTCATCACAATTCACAAAAACGTTGCCTTTTAGTTTAAAAGCGCCTTTTGTAACTATTCTAAGACTGAATTAGGCAGTAAATCTTCAACAGCTACGTACAACTCGTCAATATTTGACTAACAGATATGGAGATATGGAAACAAAACGGGGAATAACTCTTTCACATGATATGCTTTGGATTTTGAATTTCTGTTAAGAAGCATCAATGTTACGTGTTCGTATGTCCGCTTGTCTGTAGTCTTCTGGCAATAAGGTCACCTGTACAGCTGCCCACTTTGCTTTCTGGTTTGTTTTGTAATTTGAAATACATGTATAAGCTAGGTAAAACAGAAGTTAGCGTTGTTTTCATTTGGGGTAGGTGAATGGCCACCTGTCTGGGAAAGAGCTCTTTATTCGGTTTACCATGCGTGTCTTTTATGAACTATTGTCAATGTATATTTACTTCCATCTTGGTTTTGAGAGCAGGATGTAGAATCTGATTGTATAAGTTCATGATCATTGTCTGTGATTTTAACAAAAATATGCTTGATATTCGCATTATGATAGATTATTGCGACGTTGAATGAACGATTCTTTCAAGGCAGTGGTCTAGAGATGAAGACTATCAATATTTGCAACCGCAATAAATCTTCAGAGTTTCGTTATATTTTCTTACATCACAGGCACCTTCAATCAGCCACAGGCACCTCCAGTTTTTTTTTTTTACAAATCCAGCCCTTCCGCTGATTCAAGAAGGGCAGTTGTCAGTTACTGGCGAAAGTATGTGCACTTAGTACTGGTTAACCGCTTAGGAGGTCTAAGCCTGCCCAGGAATAGTGTGGTTAGGTTAACTGACCGTCCCGACATGACCTTAGTTGTTTACCGTGGACGTTAAGCATCAAATCAACCAACCAACAAATCCAGCCTTATTTGGAGTTTATCGGCATTTATATTTGGGCAAGGAGGTTTACTTTACGTCAGTGTGTCCAGATCAACAGATTCTTATGCAAAAAAATGCATTTAAGACCTAAAACAACCGATTTGTTCTTGTTTTGAGTACTTTCGACTGACCTTAAAGCCGCTTCAAAAGCCATATCTTCCGTATATATGTAAAGTTCCCGGGGATATATTGTATGACAAAAACAGGCTATCTACATAAGGGTACAAAGTGGCACACGCTTTACTTGATATCTTCTGCTAATATTTAATGTTGTGCATCTCCGAAAACCTGGGTACACTGCGTACATTGCTTACAAGTGAAAATAGAAAAGGCCACCTTTTGTAAAGTCTATGTACATTGTCTAAAACCTATCTACATAGAGGTTACAGGTCGGCACAATCGCATACATGATGATTATAGATAATACGCTGATCCAATACCTCAAAATATCTGCTTATGTTAGCAGAAGGCATCAAGTACGTCGTGTGCCACTTTGTACACTTATGTAGATAGGCTGTATTAAATGTATGTAGCCTTTTCAAAACATGCCCTCTTCTATTTTCACTTTGTACGCAGTGTAAGCAGATATTTCGAGGTATTGGATCAGAATATTATCTATGATCATCAAGTATGCGATTGTGCCGACCTGTAACCTTTATGTAGATAGGTTGTAGACAATGTACATAGACAGTACAAAAGAAAACCTTTCCTATTTTCACTTGTTGGATTGAGAACCAGCCTTCTCCTGCTTATTCTTCCCTTTATTTGTCCATTTTTCATTATTTCCATACTTTGAATAATAAATTTTTTCGTCAAAGATTTCTCCACAACCATTCAAGCTAGAATAGTCATATTTGGCATACAGGTTGATGACGGTGTGTTGTATCGTGGGATTGCAAACCAGCCTTCTCCTGCTTATTCTTTCCTGTCTTTGTCCAATTTCTTACTTTCCATACTTTGAATAATGAATGTTTTCGTCAAAGATTTCTCCACAACTGTGCAAGCAAGAGTAGTCATATTTGGTTTGCAGGTTGATGACGATGTGTTGTATCGTGGAATTGCAAACAAGCCTTCTTCTGCTGTTTCTTCCCTGTATTTGTCCGATTTTCTTTCTTTCCATATTTTGAATAACAAAGTTTTTTGTCAAAGATTTTTGTGCAACCATGCAAGCTAGAGTCATACCAAATATGACGACTCTAGCTTGCATGGTTGCGTAAAAATCTTAAAGACAACTTATTGTAGTGTAGGATTGAGAACCAGCCGTCTCCCGCTTATTCATCTCTGTATTTGTCTGATTTTCTTTCTCTCTTTACACTGAATAATGCAATTTTTCGTAAAAGATTTCACAGCAACCCTTTAAGGTAGATTGTTCATATTTGGTTTACAGATTGTAAATGACATTGTATAGTGGCATTCAACCGATCTGTATCTGGCATATTCTTCCTTGTATTTGTCTGATTTTCTTTCTCTCTTTACATACTAAATAATCAAATTTTTCGTAAAAGATTTCACAGTAACCTTTCAAGGTAGAATGTTCATATTTGGTATACAGATTGATAACGACTTATTGTATCAAGGGATTGCAAACCAGCAGTATCTGGCATATTCTTCCCTGTATTTGTCCAAGTTTCTTTCTGTCAAAGGTCTCTAAGCATTGCATTGCAAGTTAGGGGAGGGATATTTTGTTTGCAGGTTGATGATAATTGTTGTATTGTGAGATCGAGAACCAGCCTTCTCCTGCTTATTCTTCCCGATATTTTTCCAATTTTTCTTTCTCTCCTTACTTTGAATAATGCAATTTTTCGTAAGAAATTTCACAGCATCCTTTCAAGTTTGAATCTTCATATTTGGTATACAGATTGATAAAGGCTTATGTCTTACATGTATTTATTAACTTTTTCTATCTGTCTATGTGAAATCATTTTATTCCATATTACATAGAAAGGGATTTTTTGACATTTTGTATACATGTTGACGATGAGCTCTTTCTCTCTACACTTTATGCAACGAAAATAACACCATTTGATTAAAGCACTTAAGCGGGGGTATAGTCGGATTCTCCGACAGTTCTAGTTGGCCAAGGCTTAAGAATGTTGGTAGTGGATGGTGTATCAACTTGGGATCCACATTGATGATGTTTGCTTAATTTCTGATTTGTATCAAATGTGGATCCCTCCCATATAAGAGGAATCTTGATTACTTCCCTTCCATTTTTGGCCAAGGCTTAAGAATGTTCAAAGTGGGATCCACATTGATGATATATGCTTCATTTCTGATTTTAATCAAATGTGGATTCCTCCCTTATAAGGTGAGGTATCCACATGTGAATATTTGACTTCTTTTCGGGCTTTTCATTGCCAATGTGAATTCTTCAATCTTGATACGGTGAGGTATCCACATCTTATAATTTATAGAAATGTGGTCACAGATGTGCTTTTATAAAAATTTGATATGCCTTGGCCCAATTCTCAGTTTTGTGAAATGTGGATCCCTCTCCTATAAGGTATAGTATCCACACTTCAATAAAAAGCCATTGTGGTCACTTTTTTTCATTCCACAACATTGATATGCATGGGCCAAAAGTTGTCAGATTAGATGAATGTGGATTCCTTATCCACATTAATAAGTAAAACAATAGTAAGCCTTGACTGAAAATGTGGAAACTAAGGTTGATGGAAAGGAAGTAATCTAGAATGAATCGATAGTCCCTTCCCCCTTTTTCTTTTACTTTAGAGTGTTTTTGTTGCTACTCATCTTACATTTAACCAGGTTGATGGAAGGGAAGAAATCTAGAATAAGAAGAGTGCCGACTAGTCTCTGTATATGTTATAAATTGAATTAAAATCCAGAAAATGTAGCATCAGCAGTTAGAATTTTCTTTTTCTTTTCTTATGTTACAGTACAGCTCTTGTACCTGTATCACTGTACTGTCATGTCCACACAGGACAACCTGCGTCACAATCACATGATTTTAAAAGTAAATGGTATTTTTTAGAAGGAAAATAATGTCGATGCCTGTAAAAGAATTAGATATATATCAGTCTTACAAGGGGATTTTAATTTTAGAAAATGTACGTACCCTGTCGCAATGTCCTTTATCTGTAGCAAAAGTCATTGTTTTATGAAATTAAGTCAGGTACCAGAACACTTCGAAACAGTAAACTTTCCTGAATATAAGATAACTGTTTTCAAGTATTCTGGTAACTGGATGATCTTCATTATGAGATTCGATGCAGACGGAGGACATTACTGCAGGGTACTTTGTAAGCATTTTACAGAATAAAAATCAGGCTTGTAAAACACAGAATATAATTTATTTTCTTACAGGTATCGAGCTTATTTTAATTTTAGAATCACACGATCGTGACGTAGGTTATCCACCATGCAGTTTCTGTTTTTATTTTTTTCCCAACAATAACAGTATATTATTAATATTAGTAACAACATAATAGTAACAGTAACAATAAACTATCTTAATTTACAGAAATACTATAAATTTATAGAAATAAGGGATGTTAACTGTCAGAATGGGATTAAATTCGAAAATGATATGTAGAGTGACTCTGGTTGCGGTTTTCGAATTGAACCCAATTGTGACAGTAAACAGTCATGATTTCTAAAAATATAATGGCCATTTATTCTATAATATTTATAGGTATTCTATAAATTTATAGTCTTTCTGTAAATTAAAATCTTTCCTCTACCTCAGCAATAGGACAACAACAGTAACATAGCATTGTCAATGGAGGTGTGTAGACAAGATGCACATAGTATGCTGTATAATACTGCTATGATGCTGCTAACCTGTGGTATTATTCATACCTGTTCCAGCAACATTCATCCTTGAAATACTGCAACTGCAAAAGTAATCTGGTTAACGGCCTTCAGCTATGTCCTCCTCAAACATTCCAACTGCTTCTTTGAGAATCCTTCTGAGCAGTTCCTCCACCCCAATATTTTGCGGAGCATAGCAAAAGGTTTGATGGTGTGCTACGTAACAGTTCTTGTCTGCCAAATACACTAAGACATTTATAACATTTCTTCGGCAAGCGTTGTAGTGGGAGATTTTTCTAAACATCCTGTTAAAAAAACTTTAAAAAAACACCTGAACATTTCTGGGTTCCCAGGAAAAAGGCAATGAAACCCATTATCCATGGCTACATTGGCATGGTCCTCCTGAGCATCTTCTAAGGCTTCATTGGACATTGCATGCCTGTTTGGATAGCCACACTCATGGCAGTAAATTTGCCTTTGAATAAAGTAAAGGCTCAGGTATGTCAAGAGTAAAGTCAACAAGCCTACACCCCAAAGTTTGAAAGTTACTTAGACATGTTTTTTTCATAGCAGCATTGATTCAAACCTGTTAACTTCTCTGGTAACTCCATTTCTGTATTTCAGGTTCTTTTAATTTAGATACTATATGTGTAGTAAAGATACTTTTGTTTCTGCTTCTTTTCTTCTTTTTTTTATGATGATGTCTCCAAAAAAGTGGCAAAACTGATCCAGAGAAACGACGGTTGTAAATATTTATTATAGTAAAATTGACCTCGATTTTGATTGGCTCAGGACTGTTATTGTTAACGCATACATTTATTTGGATAGTTTCGGTCTTTTTCGTTCACAAAAATGAAGCCGAGATATCCCGAAATGATAAAGCGTGGGAAAACAATATGCAAATGACGTGGACTGGTTTCTAAAAGACATTACACACGAGCGCCCGTTATGTCAAAATGGCGACATGTTAGTATGTTCTAAAACTATCAGTACGAAAACAAACAGTTTTACCTGAAATATGGTGTAAATAGTAGAAGGCATCCACACCATCTAAAGAGGATGATACTACATGCATGTGAAAGAAGTCTAGCAATGCTTAAATTGATGAGTATTAAGGACCTTTGTGTCAATTTTAAAGAGTAACTACACCTAAGGAACTGACTGAATCAGATTCCAAACCCTATCCCCAACATCGAAGGGAAATATTGACAAAGACATCCCAACAAACAATAAATTACAAGTGATAAGCCGAGTCAGCAGCTCTTTCCTAAATAGGTGGCAACTCAGCTTTCTTTACTGAACTAAATAATTTAGACCAATAGAAGGGTTACAAAAGGTAGACGGAAGGAAATGGGAACAAAATCGCGCAAAACCGTGGAAAACACTGCTTGACCTATCGCATTTGGAGGGCCATTATAAGTAAGTGTTACTTTATATCACTATTTTTTAACACTTGGATTATCAAATAATATCTGTTGTACATAGAAATGAGCATCGTTTGTGGATTTCGCACCTTATAGGCGACGGATCCACATGAGTCCCTTATTTTACTCTTTTGCCGAAATACTGATTTATCCCCAAAACATGACCACTGTCCAACATTTCTTATTCTCATGATACTTACTCTTTTTTTTCTTTAGATCTAACATAAATTTACCTTTTGGTAGCTTCTGGCTTACCTCCCAATGACCATTTTCCTGCTTCTGACTCTCCTGTGGTGGCATAAACCCTATACATTTCTTTATTTTTCCAGATGCATCACCTTCTCAAAAAAACAAAAAAAAAAACAAAGGTAATATCCTGTAATACAGTGGAAAACACTAATTGGGGCTCAGTCAACCATGCAGGGATTTTCCTACCTTCCTGAACTTGGGGCCTTTGAATCATCAAAATTGGGAAAATTTGACCGGATGATTAAATAGAGGATATTTGACTTTTTCAGTGTAAGATTTTTATTTCACCGAATGAACACGAAAAAACAGTATTATCACGAGTGGCGAAGCCACGAGTGAAACTACCACTTTGGTGTTCATGAGTGAAATTAAAATTCATTCTTTTATGCTTGAAAATCTCTATAATTCTGTTAATTCAAGAGCATCAGCCATCACGACAGAAACACATTTTTTTTCTAGCCTTTTGCGTCAAATTTGATGCTTCCAGCATGCTTATTGGGTATGATGATTGGTTGTAAACAAAGTTTGCAACTGAAAAATAGCTTCAAGTAAACAGACAAAATAAACTTGTCCAAACAAATATTTACTTGCCATAATAGATAATGAATAGAGGAAGCGTTGTGTAACCTTCGACAGAACCGGCTAAAGCCCTTCAGTACTGTTTAATAAACAACTAACTCTTGCAGTATGGGGGTGGGGGCCCTCTGAGATGGGAAAATCAGCGCATAAAAACTGAAAATTGGGAAAAGTTGCTACCTATTAAAAAGCCTAACACATACTCAAATCAATTATAATCATGTCTAAAGACATTACATCAGGAGTTAGCTTTCAAGAAGACAATTTGGCATTTGAAAAACCAAGAAAACTCTGGATTTCTTAATAGATTTTTTTTTTAAATTTACAATTGGGAATTTTAAGTCAGCAGTTGGGAATAAAAGATACGTTTTGGCAATGGGAATGGAGCCCTATTTCGGCCCCAGATTAAACCAAAGAGATACGCTGTCTTGTCGGTATGTACGCCTGCATTATTCAGTGGATTGATTGATTTGTTGCTTAACGTCCACGGTAAACAGCTATGGCCATGTCGGGACGGCCAGTTAACCTAACCACACTATTTCTGGGCAGGCTTAGACCTTCTAAGCGGTTAACCAGTACTAAGTGCACATACTTTCGCCAGTAACTGACAACTGCCCTTCTTGAATCAGCGGAAGGAGAAACGAAAGTATGTGGCCAGACCGGGTATCGAACCCAGGGCCTCTGACTTACGAGTCAGGTGCCCTACAGATTGCGCTACGCGGCCCTGCTCATTATTCAGTGGAAAGACATAAACTGTAACCAAATAACCACGTCACAGGAGGTGTAATATAACAGACGCTAAGTTACATCACAATAGGTGGATACAAGTTGATGTAGTATTTAGCTGACAAAGTTGAAAATTAAAACATGTTGTGGGCACCTGTTAAAGTTGCTTCAATGAGGGGATTCTAACAGGAACCCACAACAGATTGATATGTTTTCTGGAAAAACGTGATAGCTCAGTCGTCAGTATACTTGCACGGTCTGCAGGAGGTCCCGGATTCAGGTCCCAGTCGGCCATGTGCTTTTTCCTCCCCTGTGACACCTACCTGTATCTGTGTTGGTATGTGTCGTCATAGACACCAATATTGGTCTTTTCATGACGTGGAAGGAGGCGCAAATTAGTCCGAACTGCATTGTATCAAGTTCTAGATCTATCTATGAAGTAGTCAGGACTCAGACATCACTTTAATCGTTGTAATCCAAGACCTAAATGGCTAACATCTGTATCTTCAGTGGTAATACCCAGTACTTTCTCGCCAGTACTTTTTTTGGTGGCTTAAAGGTGGTGATTTGTGGTAAATACAAAAATCTGAATAAAACTATAGAAAATTATCGTATCTCCCTGAAAGTTAGCCGATTTCCTATTTTCGTTGTTCTCTACAGATTGAAATAAAAAATATAGAGACATGCTGTTTAAAAAAAGTGTTTTTATATGGAAAGATCAAAGGGTAATTTCTGTGCAGAAATCTGAAAAGTAAAATCTGTTCTTGAAAATGTACTTAGCTCTGAAGATACTTTGATGAGTTAAAAAGAGCGTCTTAGCAATTATTTGTTCCAACTCTTTCTCAAATTATAAGGTAGACCAGATAAAAACAGTAGCTTTTTCTCAAATGTCTGGCCATGATAAAGTGCATGTATACTTATTGCATTCATGAAATACAGGTAGGTCAGTTATACCTATATCATGCTCACAGTATAAATAATACATTACAATGACCATTACAGGTGTGTTATTGAAATTATTCAACCTTGAAAATAGACTCTGTGTATTTTAGACAAATATTGGACACCGGCCTCACCTTTTCTTATCTGCGCAGGCTGATAGCGTGCAAAAAAATAGAAACTAGACAATCACTAAAGGTGATGAATGCCCCCGCCATATGCCTCACTAGAAAAGTAATGTGTTAAAACATATTTGTGTGAAGTTACATCAAAATCTGTCAATAAATAAAGGTGCTAGAGGGATGACTGAGTTTTTCTTAAAAATAGCAACTGTGACCTTGACCTTGGAACTACAACCCTGAAAGGTTTACTTGTCCAAGATATTGTCATACTTAATATATGTGTGAAGTTCTATCAAAATCAGTTAAAAAAATAAAAGCGCTAGAACCATGACAAAGATTTACATTTACCTATAATAGCATCTGTGACCTTGACCTTGGACCTACACTGATGAAATGTAAATTTGTCCCAGATATTGTCAAGCTAAACATTTGTGTCAAGTTATGCCAAAATCATTCCAGAGGGATGACAGCATATTTTCTAAAATAGCAAATATGACCTTGACCTTTACCCTGAAATTCTGGATCACGAACTTGTCCAAGATATTGTCACACTAAACATTTGAGTGAAGTTACATCAAAATTGTCAATGAATAGAGGAATGATAAAGTTTTTTTCTAAAAATAGCAACTGTGACCTTGACCTTGGACCTGCGGTGCTGAAACGGTAATTTATTCAAGATATTGTTATATTTAACATTTATGTGAAGTTACATCAAAATCGATCTATAAATGAAAGCGCTGGAGCAATGCCCTAGTTTTTCTGAAAATAGCAACTGTGACCTTGACCTTCATCCTACAAACCTGAAACGCAAAGTTGTTTGAGGTTCTGTCATACCCAATAAAGCTGTGATGTAATATCAAAATCTGTTAATAAATGAGGCCGCTAGAGCGACGATAAAAGGTGAGATTGTATTTAAGCTATGGAAATATGGTCAAAATATGTATGTTATTCAAGGGGACATAATTCTGCAATAAAGACCTGACTGAAAGTTATGTTTCCTTTATGCACATGTTCAATGCATGTCTGAACTGTGTTGCAAGTTTCAAATCCCTACATCAAATACTATTGGAGGAGTTGCAGAGACAAGAACAGTACTACAAAGAGTGAAATATGGTCAAAATATGCATGTCATTCAAGGGGATGTAATTCTGCCATAATGACCTGGATCAAAGTTTTGTTTCCTTTATGCACATGTTCAATGCATGTCTGAACTGTGTTACAAGTTTCAAATCCCTACATCAAATACAATTGGAGGAGTTGCAGAGACAATAACAGTACTACAAATGTGAAATATGGTCAAAATATTTTTGTTATTCAAGGGGACATAATTCTGCAATAAAGACCTGACTGAAAGTTATGTTTCCTTTATGCACATGTTCAATGCATGTCTGAACTGTGTTGCAAGTTTCAACTCCCTACATTAAATACTGTAGGAGGAGTTGCGGAGACAAGAACAGTACTCAAATGTGAAATATGGTAATAATATGTATATTATTCAAGGGGACATAATTCTGCAACCAAGACCTTAGTCAAAGTTCTGTTTCCTTTATGCACATGTTCAATGCATGTCTGAACTGTGTTGCAAGTTTCAACTCCCTATATCAAATACTGTAGGAGAAGTTGCGGAGACAAGAACAGTACTCAAATGTGAAATATGGTTATAATATGTATATTATTCAAGGGGACATAATTCTGCAATAAAGATCTTAATCAAAGTTCTGTTTCCTTTATGCACATGTTCAATGCATGTCTGAACTATGTTCCAAGTTTCAGCTCCCTGCATCGAATACTGTAGGAGGAGTTGCGGAGACAAGAACAGTACTACAAAGTGTGACGGACGGACGTACGTACGTACGGACGGACGGACGTACGTACGTATGCACGGACGGACAAGGGCAAAACTATATGCCCCTCCCCACTTCGTGGCGGGGGCATAAAAATAATTGCTAGGACGCTCTTTATAATGCATTAATTTATGTTCAGACCTAGTTTCATTTTCAATAATGATGGTCATTTTTTAGATTTATTCGCACAAAATTACCCTTTGATCTTTTCTTATATAAATCCTTTTAAACACCAATAAGTCCTGCACTTTGGGATTCTGATTTGTGAGAAACAGCATAAAGAAGGCATCTGCTAAGTTTCGGGAAGATCTGTTGTATTTTCAGCATTTTATGCAGATTTTTGTTTTTACCCCAAATCAGTGATAATCACCGCCTTAATTGATTGTAAACTACAACTCGATCTAGTTTGTTGTGAACCGCATTGACCTCTTTGACCTCTTCAAAAACTCGTAAAAATCTCAATTAAGTGAAGTGTGCTTCCTTCATAATCATCCCTTATTTCCATGTCTAAAAATAAAGCTGGGGTCCACTCAGTTGATCCACATATTATATCTGTATCTTAATCTGAGACACGTACAGCCTGTGTTCTCAAATTTCCAGCAAAACCCTCCAACGGATGGTACCAGATTATCTATCTAACAGGCACTGTATTTTCAATTCAGATCTATGTGGTACACAGCTCGCAACTCGCTATTGGTGTGATAATTTTGTTTTACATAAAAATATCAATTTTCGTTCCCTGTTAATTTTTGATTGGGTAAAAGCAAAGTATTTTATTCCCCACCCACCTCTGATTGTATTAGGGAAGATGTGTGACTTCTTGTCACATAAATAGCGACGGTAACCTCGACATGTACCACATAGATCTGAATTGAAAATACAGTGCCTGTTAGATAGATAATCTGGAAATAAAATACTTTGCCTTTACCCAATAAAAAATTAACAGGGAACGAAAATTGAATATTTTTTATGTAAAACAAAATTATCACACCTGGCCAGACAATTCTGGTGTTTTATTCACGTCTCCTTTTAGCATTTTGTGAAAAACGAAGTCTTTTCCGGCTTTGGCGTTACATGTAGCAACGGTTTACGGTTGGGTCAAACCCGGTACGTTCGGACGGTGGGCTATCCTCGGACACTTTATATTTGTTCTAATTCTCCGATATACGGCTCATTATGCCCATTGCCGTTAGTATACTTACTGTCGTCCAATAAAATGACAGTTAATGCTATGCTATTGCTGGCTCTGTATGTCCAGATTTGTGTTTCTCAAATTTCTCTTATTTGTCGTGGTACTGGAATTTGATTTTGGCATTTCTTGGTATATTTTATAAGCATCTGTTTTCTTTCTTTCTTTTTTTTTTCATTTCTGAAGGCATGATTTATTGCACTACCGAAAACAACTGGGGTGTGCACGACAGGTCTCTAGTTTTAACAAAATATCATTTCGATGAAAACGGACAAAATGTCAAATGTGATGGAACAAAATATCATTTCGATGAAAACGGACAAAATGTCAAATGTGATGGGACTGCATTCTGGAGGGTACATATCAGTGTGTTATGGGTATATTGGCGCTCAAAGCCATTTTGATACACCCATCACTTCCACTATCACTGGTAGAGTAGGATAAAGAAGATGTAAAACTGGCAGATAGACTCCTGCCTGGAATAAGACTGTCTTTGTGACTAAACTTCGACCATAGGCGGGTACATACAGAACATTTAAAAGTTCAGACATTCAGGTGGAAATTTATACATTTGCTTTCAATTTTTATAGAATACATAAATAAAAATTACGCCCAATACGTGTCCCGTCTGAGAGTATTGATAGGTGCGTCAGTGCTGTAGCTCAGTTAAACGAACCCTGATGTACTTCATACTTATCATACATACTGGTTCGTGTAGAGGGCATGGGCGTAGTTGCTGCATCACACCCAAACACTGGCTGATTCTCATGTTATTTGGCGGTAACGGGTAAGCGCAGCTCGTCAAGTCTGTGCACGTATGTGCGTGTCTTATTTAGTCTTATTCCTGATCTTTTTCACTAGAGCTGACTTTGATTTTTACCTTATTTTGGAACCGTGAAAAGAACGAAGTAATGTCGTACTCCACTGGCGAAATATAGTTGTTGTCTAGTCTAGTCTATTCCATACAAATCTTGTAAGGCCGTTCAAAAGCACCACAGATGAGTTTGCAACAATCTTTTTCCGCCAGATCCTGTTTTTTAAGCTCCACTAGTCTGTCCTTGCACATCCTTTATATCATCTTCCTATCCGTCTCGTCTTTTCCTGTAATTATTGAGTGCACGTTATTTTTCTTCTTTCAGAGTAACGTTCATCTAACTTGTGGAAGGCATGAAGTAATTGTTTTTGTACATTTTTTTTATTTTATTTTCTTGTGGTTGTTATGACTACGAAGAGGACTTACAAGCTTTTACTTATCAGTTACAGCCGAAAATTGTGGTTGTTTCCTCTACCTACAATAATAAAATACATGTACAGGCCAGCACTGTTTATTGTGATTTTCATTTTATTAGGCAAGAACTTGTGTTTTACATTCTTTTCAATGCCATACCAGATCCAGTCCATAAACGGTTGATTTCTACCTAACACTGAGAACACGCTATGTCCTTACTTTTAGTCTATAACGTTAATACAGATTTGGAAGGCCTGGAGCAATTGTGTTTGAACTCATTTATAGTGCTCAGTTTAGTCTCTTGTGGTTCTTATTCACGTTTTCCATGACCATGAAGGGAAAACACGGATTTTGATTTCTGTCGGAGTGTACCATCATCTCTGTCCGAGCGTACCTTCCATTGCTGTTTTAGTCATTAAATGTGAAATATTAGGAGCATCTGTCATCTTTCCAACGCTTTAAATGGTTCATACCACCATTCAAACATAACATCCCGTAAGTTTCAAGGTCCCGGACCTAGATGCACCATGCCCGGCTTACCACTGAGAAAAAAAGACGAAGCTGTCCGAACGTACCGGGTTATACCCTAGTGGTAATATCCTCAGAATAATTGCCTGTATCTCGGCTCGGTATCCTCACGGTCCATCAAATTATCGAAAACCACATAACACCCTAAACCACTCCGAACAGCCACAAAATCACACAAAATCACCCAAACCCACCCAGACTAAATCATTAAGTCATTCCAAACTATTGTTTTTATATTTTGTATTAACTAAAAGTGAGTTAGACATGATTTTGATGCAAACCACAGGGACTTGTAACAATTTAAACTTATTTATATAATAATATATACATCTATACCCTAGTCTGGGGTATAGATTAATATGTCTCTTTTGTATATTAATATGAATTGTTACAAGTCCCTGTGATGCAAACGAGATTGTTTCATTAATTTTATTAATTGAACAGATGTTAACTTTGCCAATTTAGACACTTTAAACCACAGGGACTTGTAACTATTCATACTTACAGCCAAAATACGTCGACTGTTGGAATATAAACTTCTTCACCATTGTCCCACAAGAGTTCAATTACGATGTTTTCCAATGACGCGAGAGACGACATCCAATGGTTGTATCAATTTATTTTTATTCGTGTGTTTATGCAAAGTAGTTTTCAACAGCGTCCGTCCCACTGTGGTAAAGTATTGAAGCTATAAATAGACACAGGTAAACCCGCAATGTAGCAGCTTGTGTACAAGAAATTTACCATCAGAAATAATGAATGCACTGCTCAGTCAGGTACATATAACCTTTGGAAGTTAATAAAAATATAACTTGAAGCAGTTAAAAATTATCCTATTTACCACTAATTTTAAAGTGAGGCTGTAGAAAATAACTTATTTAGGTTATGTCTGAAATTATTTAGGCCAAGGTCAGATTTGCAATCTCCAAATAAATAACTGTTGTAAGTTAAAAAGTAGCTAATTTCCTGATCTTCAAGGGCCTTGCGTACCAATTTCTAGACGATGCGTACAGCATTTTATTGCTGAATCATAAAGTTATGTAAGAGATCTTTCAGGGAAAATTACCCAACTGTCCATAAAAATTGCTGTAACTCCAGAATATGAAGGTGAAAAAAGACGATTTAACTTAAACAGGTTACTTTTGCTATAGTCACAAAAAATTATAACTGCTTCAAGTTATATATTTTTTAACTTTTAAAGGTTATGTACCTGACGGCTGCTGGGAGAAAAAAATGAGCGGAATATATCAACATTATGCCAAACAGATTATATCTATTTAAAATGTTTTGTCGTTGATTTGTCAGTTTGTATTTGTGCTTTAATTTGTCAGTTTTTGTTTATTTTAAACACGACCCATATATACGAAACGCTTCTCCGTTTCACGAAAACGGTACCTTACAATATAGCATGTGCAAACAGTTACGGCACATATCAGCCTGCCCAGTTGCACTGTCTGATCACAGTCTTCACTGTTCGCAGAAACAGTATATGGATCCTGAAGAATCATTACAGCGAGCTCAGATTACATCGATGTTGCACAGGCTGTTTGCACAAGCTCGGGTCAATGACAACAGTTCTATCTTAATCTTCTGATCGTATTTGACTGTTGTCTTATATTTGGTGGGCAAAATCCAAAAGGCTAGACAAGGCATTTCTGATATGTTTAGTTGACGATTATCGTAAGACCTTGACGGGCAAAGCATCGTTATCAAAGCACAATTCTTGTATGTTACAGTTTATTCATTCTGCAGCAAAGACAGAAAAATGGTACATGTATAACGTGGGACGTGAAAAGGGTCTTTAAGCCATGTGCGTACAGCAAATATACTTAACTGGCCTGAGCACATGTGCGAACTGTCTTCACTTTTTATATTTAGATTCTCCAGGATTCGTAGACTGAAGATTTTAACAGGGAAGACTCTGATCAGCCTGCGTGGTCGGGTTTTTCTTGTTCGCACATGTTGAACGGTACCTTTTCACGCCGCTCGTGTTTTCTTTTGCTAATGTGCTATTCCAATGCAATATCCCTCAACCCAATCAAACAGTATTAGAATAAATCACAGCAGTATGTACACGTTCATAACTCCTCATTTATCTGATTGTTCGTCATTATCACTAGCCAAATCTTTCGAATCTGGTAGAGGCGGCAACACAGGTGGTGGAGCATCTGGTGAAGGTGGTCAAGATGGTGACCCATATATCTCTTGGTACGTGACTGTAGCTGTAGGCGTGGACCTAGACGTTCCACTGCCCTGCAAAGCTGGTGATTCGGGGTTAACTGGGAAACCCGAAAACTGATATTTCCACCAGTTAAAACTCCCACGAAATTCTGGACTGTAAAAGAATGGCCGCATCATGTTAGGAGCGGCTACCGACGAAGTGTTAGTATCAGGATACTCAGTTTCATCAATTTTGCGAGCGTACTTCGGAAACACGACGGGGTACTTTACATTATCTTCAATCTTATTCTTAATGGGATCATTCTCTCTAACTTCCTTCTGCGACAGTTTTGTGTATTTTTCATTGTGTTTGTCTATGATATCTTTCCACTTTTTAGAATCGCTTTCAAGATCCTGCGGTACTTTGCCCTTATAGTGTCGTTAAGAATATTTTGAGATTTTAGAAGTCTACCCTCTCCAGCTTCGTTTGGAAACGTATATGTATATGTATCAGGACCAGAGTTTACTAAAGTCGACGTAATTCTCGCACTGAAAGTGTTAGTAACTTGATCTTTAATTTTTTTCTTTAGAAACTATTACTACAACGATTAAAGTGATGTCTGAGTCCTGACTACTTCATACAGTCAAGGGTCAAAAGTATTTCCACAAAAATATTTTCCCATAGACTTTAGTGCATTTGCATGTTTACAAGAAAATTATTTTGGCAGTTATCCTAGGGCAAGCATATAATAATTACTATGGTTGAAAAGCTAAATGAACAATGCAACACACATTGTTTACAGAACTAAATTCTGACTCCTCAGTGTGAAGAAACAGCTTGTCAAACTTAGTGTAAATTTTGAATTTACCAAGTTGCCATTGACGTTAATGGTGACGTCGCGAGAAATTGGACCAAAATTTCAAACGTTAAAGTGAAAGTCATGCTGTTTTAGAAAAGGGTAAACGACTGAAATGAAACAATTATATTGCACGGTATATTCTTTCAGCATTCTACCAGTACCAAAATTTTGGCAATCCGTATAACATAAGTGCCAAAATATAATTTCTTGTAAACATGAAAATACACTGAAGTCTATGGAAAAATTCATTTTGTGGAATTACTTTTGGTCCTTGACTGTAGTTAGATCAAGGCAGTTCGGACTAATTTGCGCCTCCCTCCCCGTCATTAAAAGACCAATATTGGTGTCTATGACGACACATACCAACACAGATACAGGTAGGTGTCACAGGGGAGGAAAAAGCACATGGCCGACTGGGACCTGAACCCGGGACCGCCTGCAGACCGTGCAAGTACACTGACATCTGAGCTATCATGTTTTTCCAGAAAACATATCAGTCTGTTGTGGGTTCCTGTTAGAATTGAAGTAATTTTAACAGGTGCCCACAA
Organism: Ctena decussata; assembly: GCA_963989385.1. NCBI lineage: Eukaryota > Metazoa > Mollusca > Bivalvia > Lucinida > Lucinidae > Ctena > Ctena decussata. The sequence continues at coordinate 53,280,972 of OZ022501.1, read as the reverse complement.
CATGTTTTAACTTTAATTTTCAACTTTGTCAGCCAAAAACTACATCAACTTGTATTCACCTATTGTGATGTAACTAAGCGTCTGTTACATTACACCTCCTGTGACGTGGTTATTTGGTTACAGTTTATGTCTTTCCACTGAATAATGAGCAGGGCCGCGTAGCGCAATGTGTAGGGCACCTGGCTCATATGTCAGAGGTCCTGGGTTCGATACCCGGTCTGGCCACATACTTTCTTTTCTCCTTCCGCCGATTCAAGAAGGGCAGCTATCAGTTACTGGCGAAAGTATGTGCACTTAGTACTGGTTAACCGCTTAGGAGGGCTAAGCCTGCCCAGAAATAGTGTAGTTAGTTTAACTGACCGTTCCGACATGGCCATAGCTGTTTACCGTGGACGTAAAGCAACAAATCAATCAATCGAATATTGCAGGCGTACATACCGACAAGTCAGCGTAAATTGGAGTTTGCTATTTTTAAACACTATATTTAGCAGTCATAAGATACAATCCCAGCAGGCACATGACGTCGGAATGACGTCGTACTGACGTCGATGCGACGTAATGACGTCGCACCGACATCAGTTCGACGTCATTTTGACGTCATATGCCCGCTGGTTCATACGAGTAGAATACTTAACTACAAGCAGTGCAGGTAAAGACGAGACAGCTCGACGGGATAACACCGGTCGAGCACACTCGTCTGGATCTGCACGGCAATCAAAGCTAATTGTTTAGCAGTTTGTGCCAAGGTTGATGTTTAGATAATTTGTGGTTGAAACTTTGATACTAAGTATAATGACATAAGGTTAGACGTGACATCAATTCATATACAAAATTACCAGCTGCATAAGCCTGAACAACACACAACGAGTAGGGTTGTCCAGATCTACACTGCCAGTAATGCTCATATTTCAGAAGTCTATGGTTCAAACCTTACATATGAATTTATAGTCATCAAGTCCGGAACAAAGAACTTGCAGTGTGGAACCAGGCATTATAAACACACAGCTAGGTGCGATGATTGACAGTAATGACTGGCACATAGCATACGATCTTGCATCTAATGAGAAACAAAAAAAAATCAGCGAAGATCCAGCATTGCCCTAGTCCCGATAGTTTGTGGTTCAAACGTAAACTGATGATTCGATGATGCATCAAATCAGAAACTGAACACATAGTAAGCCTGATAGCAGTGTAGACTAGGACAAGGACTGTCCCGTCCTGGTCTGCACAGCCAACAATGCTCTTGTCTTGACAGTTTGTGATTATAAATTTGTTTATTACCAACGACCGCTGTAAGACTCGATGCTACATCAATCAGAATGAGGACATGCAGCGCATAGAATCGAAGTGTAGACCCGGACGAGAGTTGTCTCGTCCGGGTCTACACCGTCAGCAGTGCTTGCGTGCCGACAGTTTGTAGTTATAAAATAAAAAAAAAAAGAAACGATTGTCATGAGGTTGGTTGCGGCATTAAATCAAAATCAGGACATCAGAATCAGAATTGTTTACTGGTGATACGTCCAAGGACAATCATTCACCAGGACCTGTGAATCAGGGAAGCTAGTCCCTAGCCCTTATAAGAGAAGTAAACTTAGTAACTGAATCCTCTGCACACTCAGCAGCAGAAATAAGTGAATCTTCCAGGGAATTCCAGTTTCTAATAGTTTGGGAAAGAAACTGGACTTGTAAATGTCAGTCCCAGCCAATGGGGTTTGAAATGCCAGGGAAGTCTAAGGTAGTCCAGGGTAGTCTACTATCTTTCCTTCTCTTTTTCAGGGATCCCAACTTATGTTTCTCAAGAATGCCAGTCATACTCCCGGTTTCATATGTGTAATTTCCCGTTACAAATCTAGCTGCCCTTTAGTGGCATCGATCAACGATTCAAAACTGAAAGAGGCGGACAGCAGTGCAGACCCGGGCGAGAGCTATTTCGTCCAGGGGCCGTATTCATAAAACGACTTAAGTGGTTACTAAGGTGTTGCTAAGGCTGAATTTCTATGAAGGAGATTCCCTACAACTATGAAATTTGGTCTGGAGGAACAGTCTTACAAGGAGATTCCCTACAACTATGAAATTTGGTCTGGAGGAACAGTCTTACAAAGACTGTTCCTCCAGACCAAATTTCATAGTTTTAAAGAAATGTAGCCTTAGCAACAGCATGGCAACCACTTAAGTCGTTTTATGAATACGGCCCCAGAACTCGTTTTCAGATGGTTTGTGGTTGTAACTTTAATAGAAGCAACTGACTTAAGATTCAGTGCCGTATCAAATCTGATTCAGGACACAGCATTTAGAACCGAGCGGAACCGAGGTGGGAGTGTAGACTCGGACGACAGCAGTCTCGTCCGGATCTTCACCACCAGCTATGCTCTTGTGCGGACAGTTTGTGGTTTTAATTTTAATATAAAAACGACTGTCACAAGGCCTTATACGGCATCGAATCAACATCAGGACATTTAGAATTCAGGACAGTAAAGAGACGGATAGCAGTGCAGACCCGGACGAGAACTTTCTCATCCGAACCCGTACAGCTAGCAGTGATTATGTCCTGTCAGCTTGCAGTTGAAACTTCCAGTTACGACTAATGTAGTATTCAACGCCGAATCAAACCTGATAAAGTATATATAGCAACTAAAACTGAACGAGACAGGTGGAAAGGTAGACCCGGACGAGAGCTGTATTGTCCGGCTCTATGCCGCCAGCAATGTTTGCGTCCTGACAGTTTGTGGTTCTAGCTTAAAAGAACCGACTGACGTAGGATTCAATGCTGCATCAAATCGAATTATGGATATGTAACATTTAGAACCGAACAAGACAGGTGGGAGTGCAGACCCGGACGAAAGCTGTCTCGTCCGGATCTTCACCGCCAGCAGTGCTCGTGAGAGTTCGTGGTTATGATTTAATAGTCACGACCGACATAATAGGATGCAGCATTAAGTCAGAATCTAGACGTGCAGAATTCAGGACTGAAGGAGACGGATAGCAGTGCAGATCCACACGAGAGCTGTCTCGTCCGGATCTACATTGCTAGCAGTGCTCATGCCCTGACAGTTTGTAGCCGAAACCTCTATATAGTAATGACTGACTAAAATTTCAACGCCACATCGTATCAGAATCCGAACAACAAAAAAGCCCTGTGGTTGAGGCATTGATGTCAATAGCAAACACAAATTACATAGTAGTCTCAAGACATGAATAAAGGCTGGGCAGACATTGACGAGACAGGCACACTACAAGCATGGCTGTGCGGATCATATTCAGGTAGTTCGTGGAAGAAAGTTAAAAGGTTGACATAAATTTCATGTTGCATCAAGTCAAAGACGGAGCAACTAAGTATTGATCAGCCAGTAGGAAACACCAGCCCGCTTTGATCTACTCCGCAGTGCAACAGCATGCAGCTAGCAGCCCCGTACGGATCTACACTGCCAGTAATGATACTGCACGATTGATTTTGACAGATGGGATTGCCAGTCGATACGATGATACATCAAAGCAGAGAATCTAACAATAACAGCTGACATAAAATTAACTACTACATCAGATCAGAAGGTCTACGCCACAGTGTAGACCTTAACACAGCAAACTACTACGAGCATTCGCGTGCTGATCCACTCCACCAGCTGTATTCGTGGGTGCGGTGTTCCTTCTTGTCAGGTAGAAGGCAGTCCCACACTGTCAGTAATTTTAATGGTAATAACTGACATACAATTTAATGAAACATCATAACATAATTCGAACAGCATGTTGTGCAGAACCAGTCAAAAACCGCGTCAAGACTGCCTCAGCCGCGCAGAGCTGTGAGAGACCGCAATATTCACAGAACGCATTTTTCACACGTGTATGACGAATACGTTCGTATTCTTCACATTTTGCCAGTGTGACAAATGCGTTTGGAATTTATTGCGATTTTTAATACAAACGCATTTTTCACTGTTACGGCAAGGGAATCTTGAAAATAAATGATTTTTTAGTTTTCAACTACAACTATGAGTTTGAGCCCCATCTGCACTGAGCCTTCGGCTCTTGGGGAGTTTATAGGAAAAGCAGTCCCTGCTGTCCGTCGTTAACATCTTCGAGCTATTATTGGCTTGCGCTTTCGAGCGCAAGCCAGTATTCAAGTGGTTTAGTGATACCGAGTTATTTTCGGAAGAAACGATACGTCACGCTTAGTCGGAAAATACCAGGAGAGTGTGTACTGCAACGATTCGTTCTATGGCCGCAATTAAGCAAAGGAGATCGGAAAGTTCGTTCCGATTTGAGACAGCATTTCTTCATTATTTTCTTCACAGACATAACAAACAAAACGTTCGTTCCGGTTTGAGACGGCATTTCTTTATTACTTTCTTCACAGACATAAACAAAGACCTTGTCCGATTTTGTCTATTTTTATCCATATCCGATTTGCCTCATCTGCTAAAAATAACATTCTATTTTTGATAGTACATGTACTTTTTTTTTTTTTAATTTTCCGTTAAAAAGCAAGTTTTTCTTTTAAAAGTGCCTTAAACTTGGCCACATTTCTTTTGCTTTTTACAAACTGATTGCATAAAAAATGAAACTCTGAATGCAATGCAAAGTATTTGGCTTTGCATCCTAAGAAATAAACCAAAACTTGTGTAAGAAACAGTGTTTATATATAGCTTAGCGCAAAGCATTAGCTTTTGCAAAAAATTACGCAGCGGCGTCGCGAAAAATAGGCCTTAGGGCATCGCATAATCTGACTAGTCAGAGCAGCCGGCACACTGTCCAACGCCGATGCATTCGTTGGATCTGTCTTTTTCGGCATATATACATTCTTCATCTTTCATGCTGATGCTAGACTGATCAGACTGCGCTTATACCGGAGTTGGCTGATCTGGATTTTGGATTATAGTAGGTGCGGGTGGGGGTTGTGTGGACCCTTTCTTGCTTTTATAACACTCTCTAATGTTGCCTTCTTACTTCAGCTATACAAATGTACAGAGAATTATTTACACTCTTCGGCGATTTCCTTAGATGAACCTGACGTTGTTCATACATCCACGAACAACACACATTCGTGCAATCTTACGTGTAAGCAACGTCACGGATAATTCAGATAGATGATTGGCCGACGTAACTTTGATATATGTCATGTCATAGTGACGGCTGCTGTACATCATTACCAAACACGTTGGTTAATAACTATTTTTCGTCCTTCGTTAAATTAGTCAGAACTTCACGAATGAGTAACAAAATTGATGTAAAAACATAGCATAAATATATATAAGATAAATTTCATTTGTCGGGGGTTCATGGAAATACGAACGCTTTGGGTTCCGGGCTTTGTTGTTCCCAAATGGTGTAGAGCAAGTTATTGTCCCAAACAACAGCAGCCTGCATTTTCTTCACAGAGTGTCAAAATTTTGTTTCAGTCACTGCCACTGATGCCACTTAAACCAAAAATAAACTTCAGTAAATATAAATTTACTGTCTTCTTTCGATGCCAAGTTCAGATGTGCCAAGATTCCATAGACATGGGTTTGAAACAGTCTTTCCTCAAATTTTGATTCAGACTAAATGTGACTCAACAGCCGTGAAGAAAAGACTTGAAATAGGTCCATATAGTTATTTTCCATGAGACATGCCTAAAACGGCCGCCAAAAACGTTGGAAAACTGTTGTTTTTTTTTTGTTGTGTGTGTGTGTGTGTTTTTAAATATTTCTTCAATTTGTTTTTCAAATAAATTCTACACTTGTTTTTACCTTACATCCGTGGATAACGCCACCATTCAATAAGTTAGAAATTAAATACTTTGCTAAATAAAAGTTAGCAACAGAAAGTGCACTAACAATCGGGTTCACTTCAATAACAACTCATGAAAATTTCACTGTCTTAGCTGTGCAAGCCTTCCTTTTAAAGGGACATTTTATTATATCTCTTAAGCGTCTCGTCAATCTCAACCAAATTCAATTTATAGCGTTCACAAGGCTGGGGACCTTTAAGACAGTTGCTTGAGATTTTGGTTTTTAAGGCAAGTGAAATACCCCGTAGACTTATAATTGAGAGATGCTTCTGACCAGCCTAGCTTCTTGAAACTTGCAGATAACCAAGACAGGCATTAAATCTTAGACAAACTGACAACTGTTCAGATCCGACCGATAATGGCGAAATTATGTGTCCCCACGATTGCCGATAAAGTCTACCAGTATAATTGACCTTATGGCAAGTCTAACACCTTCCTTTTCTTTGACTACTATTATTTACTATTATTTATTGGTAAATTCCTTTCCGAAAGGGAAGATAAATCATGTAATACTGCTTGAATATTTTTAACCCTTCATTTATTTTCCGGGGCAAAAACCAGAGTTAGACATGATATCCAATTCGACCAGGGTTTGACTTTGTTTTGGTCTAGATGTGATCTCAGTGAATTCAAGAATCCCGGGAAAAGCATTTGAAGTTAATTCTTAATTACATCCCATATTTGATTACCTGGTTCCTCACTGGTGAAAAACGAACCCCAGTTTCGAAATAATTTGTGAGAACATGTTGATTTTGGCTCATCCGTTCGTCCGTCCGTTCGTGTTGCTTTATATCTGTACCAAGTTTCCTCAAACTACCTTTTAAAGTTATGAAGCGGAAACGATTTGTGACCGACAGACAGGTAGACAAATAAAGGAGAACGATATCTTCCCTCCTATTTCTACCCAGATAAAGATTTCCCCCATGATGGAACCATATACCAACACGCAACTTAATATACCAATACCTTTAACCTTGATGCAGCACATAGTCTAATAGGTGACTATCACGAAGAAGCTACCTCCCAAACGTTTGTATTGGAAATGCCTAATTTTGCACAGGAATACCGCAAGGTCTCCTCCCGCTGAATTATGGCACCGCCCAACAGTCAGTACTAGAAGCTGTGCGCAACAGCCTACGTCAGCAGCATACATGTGAATAAAAACAAATAAGGTAAAGGTTTTTTCAATATTCTTGTGGCCATGGGACAGTAGTTGTTTGAGCTTACATGAAAGAGGGAGCCTATCCCTCTCCTTTCGTATCCTTTACCCTTTCCTGATTCGAAACAAGTACGCATTTACTGCTGGGATGACAGAGTCAGTTTTTCAGTCGTTGAGCCGGCGGGCGACTGGAACCTACGACCTTTTGCACGGAAGAGCAGAGCAGATTTCTTGTCTTCTTTTTTTGTTTACTGTACCGTTTTCCGTCCACTATAACTTACATAATTTCAGGGTTATAAAAATTTCAAGAGGTGAAAAATGCGATTTTGTGATATATTGTCATATTTTAGGGGTGTTGCATGCCTTTGGAAAATTACGTTTTCGGTGTACATATCGAACGCAAAATTCACAGATATGTGAAAAATGCGTTCGAATTCTGTGAAAAATGCGACCGGATTTGTCACGCGTGTGAAAAATGCGAACACATTTGTCACACATGTGAAAAATGCGTTCTGTGAATATTGCGGTCTCACAGAGCTGTTTGTAAAGTTGATAATTATCTCGCGATTTCGACGAGGGCCGGTGCCACCAGTCTCGTTTTCACGGCGAATAAATGTTGCGAAACGAAAAAGAGTCATAGTTACCAAACGACCCGATGACCAGGTCGTTTGGTAGCTATGACTCTTTTTTCGTTTCGTAACAGCTAATTTTTAGTTTTGTAACATAAATGAAAACAAAGTTAACCGGCAGTGATAATGATATTCCCAGGAAGCTCAACGGAACATATCTATAAGATGTACATTCTGGCACCGAGTCTGTCATTGTCGTCTACAGTTTGAAGAAGAGGAGCCCCGGTAGCTCAGTGGGTTAAGCGCTGGCCTACTGATCTAGCAGATTTGTGTTAGAGTCCCGCTTGAGGCGTTTCGTAACATTATGGAAAACGTATTTAACCCCCAGGAGGCTCAACGGAACATATCTATAAGATGTACGTTCTGGCACCGAGTCTGTCAGTGTCCTCTACAGTTTGAAGAAGAGGAGCCCCTGTAGCTCAGTGGGTTAAGTGCTTGCCTACTGATCTAGCGGACGTGGGTTTGAGCCCCGCTTGTGGCGTTTCGTAACATCATGGAAAACGTATTTAACACCCCCAGGAGGCTCAATGAAACAAGATGTACATTCTGGCACCAAGTCTGTCAGTGTCCTCTACAGTTCGAAGAAGAGGAGCGCCGGTAGCTGAGTGGGTTAAGCGCTGGCCTACTTATCTGGCGGATCTTGGTTAGAGCCCCGCTTGATGTGAGATTATTTCCTACCGTAGACGGGATTCCATCGCACACATCCTTTCATTATCATCCTCAAATCATCTTGGTATGGCTGAAATACTGTTAAAAAGGACGTAAAATGGCAGGGCATCCATCCATCCGAGGAGTTTTTACTAAGCAGTAAATAAAGCAACACAATTAATGATAATTACTGTATGATTTGAATAATTTAATTAATACAGTGTATATATTTTACAGTTCTGCACAAGGGCTATGGGTGCTTTACAGAAAGGAACGGAATATCCACTAAAGTGAATGTGGATAGACTCTTTCACAGTCTTACAATGTTGAATACAACATAGCAGTGAAACAGTCTAGAATGTGGATTGCTAAATCTACGTATCTTATGACGGAATAAATCGCATTTATTACCTCCCTTCAAATTTTTTTTTACATTTCCGATGCGATTTATTCCGTACAATGTCTCTGTTCCATTCCGTTTCGTTCCCCCAAAACACCAATATCCTACACAGGCACTATAAGCATATTAAACAACTGTCTTTTAAATTAACATTGTAAATATATTGCATTTACATTATAGCCCATTAATGCTTAGGGTCACATTACAGGGTGAATTGCAAACTGACCATCGCAGGATCAGGTCCGCAGAATGCTTTAATCAGGCATACACTACTGCTTTTTAAAATACAGGAATTTGTAATGGCAAAAAGAGGTAGTAAAAATCCAACAAGACACACCTCAGCACCTTATGCTAGAAATGGAGTTGTCAAATACCTCGCTAGGCATGAACGGTTTAAAGCAATCGGAACACCGCTCGGCCAGTTCCGTGAATCAACCTCGGATGTATGACGTGGGACTACTTACGTCACACGACTTTGTTAGGAACAACTACATAAACAAAGATGGACGCACTGTCGCACCGAGTAAATAATAAAATAAAAAGAAACAAATGTCTTTTCTCTCTCGGTTTTAATAATTGACTGTTTTGTTTTAACAACAGCAAAGCATTAAATGCAACAGCTGAAAAAGGTCGCAGATCGAGAATTAATTATCATTCGTAGACATAGGGAGCTACGGCTTCGGCGTATACTTTTCGGGCGAACAAGATGTTGGATTTTACTCCGCCGTACATACGCCCGAGGTCTGATTCACGGAATTGGCCGAGCATGGCATATTGCTCCGCCGTACATACGCCCGAGGTCTGATTCACGGAATTGGCCGAGCGTGCTCCGATTGCGGTTTAAAGATATTATTCCCGCGCGTTTTTTCGTAATTTAGCAAGGGAGTTAATCTTTAGAAGCAGTACTAAGCAAATGGTTCATGAATCAGTCAAAGATGACTGCAAATATTAATATACCATTCACTCTCGTTACCTCAAACACTGATATCTCAAAGTAGCTTTATATCAAAGAATATAGATTGGACACATTTCCTAGTTTTCCTTACATTTCAACTTCTCTTATCTCAAACTAGTGGTATCTCACAGTAAATTTTCTGGGACTTGAAAGCTGACATTGAGATATCAGTTGTTAGCGTCGAATTACGACTCTGAGATATCGCGAGATGACTGTAGGTGTTGTTAAGACCCGGAAAAAAGACCATTTATTGGGAGTAAATGCACAGGTATATTGTGATTTTGTGACGCTGTCGTTTACAACAATGAATTGCAATATGTATTTACAAAGAGTCTATAAAAATATAAGATGCTGATGTAAAACCTACATTATTACAAAGCAAATGGTTAAAAGCAATGGCCAGCTTATAATACATGTCTATTTTTCCAATTCTTTAATACAAATACAAGTTAAAATAATTTTCCGTTCCGCCTCTTTCGTGTTACACTAACTTTGCAATCAACTAGAGTTGAAGATTAAAAACCCGTCGCTCAGCACTCAAAATTGCTCGACTATAATGTCATACTTTTCATCAGCCTGACGATTTTGCTAGACTCTCATACATTTTCATGTCCTTTCTTTTTTTTTCATTTTGTACTCTTTTGTTCATTTTCATCAAATAAAGTTCACCCTCTTTATGCCTAACACTGATATATCAAAGTACCCTCATATCAAAGAACTAAAGTTTGGATGATTTCCTATTTTTCTTTGCATTTCATCCCATGTTATCTACAACTACTGGTATTTCTGGAATCAGAAAATTTACTTTGAGATATCAGTAGTTTGAGATGAAGATCGACCATAGTCGATCTTCATCTCAAACTACTGATTTCTCAAAGTAAATTTTGACAGTTGACTGGTACATGCAATGTACATTTCATTGAAAGACAACGTCACAAAGAAATTGAACGACAACGTCACAAAGAAATTGAACGACAACTTCACAAAGCAACTGAACGACAACGTCACAAAGAAAATGAACGACGTCACAAAGAAATTGAACGACGTCACAAAGAAATTGAACAACAACGTCACAAAGAAATTGAACGACAACGTCACAAAGAAATTGAACGACAACGTCACAAAGTAATGACATACCACATGAACAGACTCATTAAAACCGAGTTCGCTATTTCTTAATTTCAGATTCTTTCTTTATTTTCAAAGAACCCTCCATTTTCAAGAATACAATATTCTGATAACTAAATTTCGAAGGAAATGAATATATTAAAAAAAGTTGAAAACATTTCTAATCAAAATTAGTCGTTTTATCGTAACAGAACTTTAACCAAAACTGATCCAAAAACGATTAATGGATAAGAAAAAGATCTTAATAATGTAATGCTCATAATTTCAGTTTCTCACAGTAAAATCTCACATCCCTCTATTTTGCATATAGATGGGCTTATCGGAGACGAGCCACTGATATGAGTATAACTCATGTCATTCTGTCTGCCAAATAGAGGGCTCATAAGTATACGCATTTCAACAAGCCAAGGGTACGAAGTCCACTTTGTTCCGAAAGGACTTAGTACCCTTGGCTTGCGGAGATGAAGTATACGAGCCATCAATATGAGTTTCTACTGTTTGTCAATGAGCCGATGATTCCAAACATAGAATTACCTTAATGAAAAAAATAATAACAATAATATAGAAAATAGGGCACCTAGAACCAGATTTTATCATTTTAGCAAAAGCCAATAAATTTTGATCCAGATAAAACACACCGGGTAGGCGGCAATCCTGAACACTCGCGGCAATCCAGAACGCGGGTCAAAACATTTACGCGAGTGTAAAGGGTAGGTCAGTTTATCCTGTCTTATTTCATTTTATCTAACGGTTTCTTCTAAAATATTTTACAGGTCTCAAGCAACATGTCTGAAGACTCCCCCCACGAATAATTCATTTCAAAAAGTTTTTTTTAATGTCTTACTGTCCACTTACATTTTAACCTTTAATTTTTAAGCTGTAAAATTCAGCTTTCTGGTTTAAATTCTAGATTATCCAATGTCTCACGAATCAAATCATAGTCCTCTGATACACTTCAATGCTTTTCCTAAACACCTGTAAAATTTCTTGGTCCAATGTTAACTTTTCATTGTGCCAGGAGGGGGCTGAAAGTTCAAGGGTGAAAATTTTCGGCAATCGAAAACGCTGTTTCCGAAATTCTGTTGCAATCGACTAACGCAGAGCATGGCAATCGATGACGAAACTGTTGTATAAAAACGCTGTGTCTAGATTACGCTTTACTGAAATATTTTGCATCAACTAGTATGGAACATTTGTGTATTTATCAACAGTAATATTGCAGAGAGACAGAGAGAGAGAGAGAGAGAGAGAGAGAGATAAATAGAGAATCAGTTTGAACTCAACAATGCCAGTAGTTGAGAAAACACAATTCTGCAATTCTGCTGCGCAGATATTGCAGCAAGGCAAATCAGCCACTATTAGGGCCCAGTCTCACTGTCACGTTTTGAGGGCTAGGTTGTACTACGTTTACCGCCCTACTTTTGGCAAAAAATCTACCCCGTTTTGTAAGTATTAAGGTTTCACTACGTTTCTAGTACGTTTAAAATACGTTTAATTACGATTTACTTCTTATTACCTGATAATCATACGGCTTAGTGCCACGCTTTCAGAAGGGAAGAGAACAGTTTACTTACCTACTACGATTCCGTACGGTTTACTAGGGACTGCTAGGTTGTGTCCGGTATAACTACCTAGTCAAAGTGACGTTTGAGCAGGTATCGCAAAACTTACCAAATTGTAATAGAACGCAGAATAACACGTCACAAAACGTACCAAAACGTGGGAAAGCGTATTATAATGCGTAGTAGTACGTAGATGATCTTCACGTCTGGCTACGTATTTAAAATGTTTCATCTACGTTCTAGTACGTTTAGACTACGTTTCAAAACGTTTTTACTACGTATGCAATAAGTATTTTGAAATGCTACGTTTAAGTTGAACTTTTAATGCAAACGTAGAAAGGCCACGTACATAGCAGTATATATCCGTATATAATACGTATTCACTACGTTTCAATACGCTTATTCCCCTTTTCACACTGGTCTGGCATTCAACACAGGCAACGAAGACAACGTACTGTAAAATTCGATTGTTTTCGTATATCTCTTAGATTAGTTTCAAACTATTATTCTTACGGAACCGGCAGTTTGTTATACCTCCTAGACAGACCAGAAATTTTTGAAGAAATTCCGTCTAGTATAAATGCAGTGCTTGAATAAGTATCTTCACCGATTCGTTACATAGACGTTGTAGTCCAAAAATTGTTTTCAAGCATTTCTTGAATATGCATATGAATTCAGTAAAACTTTTGATTCCTATTTCAAGAGCCGGGCATCGGATGGTCCGTGAGACTATACTTCTGAAACAAACTTATCCTGATGAGCGGAACAAGCAAGATTCATGTACGTTGTCTTCGTTACCTGTGTTGAATGCCAGACCAGTGTGCTTTTGGCACGTTTTAAATACTAGTCATTAATATGTGACAGTGAGACTGAGGCTTAGAGGACCTCTAGGTTATTTCTGTTACGTTTTTGCGTACGTATTTAATGCGTTTCGGCTACGTTTTAGTACGATTTGACAACGTTTTACTACGTGTTGCTACGTTTTACTAGGTATATCAAAACGCCATTTAAAATTAAAAATTCTAAATTAAATGTAACTAGCCCACGTATATAGAGCTATACTGATACATATGTATACGTTTTCACTACGTTTTAAAACGTTTACTGCCGTTTTGCCACGTTTCAAACCGTAGTAAAACGTAGCCCTCAATACGCGATAATGAGACTGTGGCTTTATCGTGTATATAAAACAAACCCTATTGAACCTGGATACTGCACAAAAAGTGTCTAACCTTGGTTAGACCGCTCCTGAAAGAGCGGTCTGATCAGGATCTGCATTATTTGCATTTTTTTCTATACTTTTTTGTCACAGTGATGGATATTTGGTCAAAGTTGATGAAAGTTAAAGTAACTGGGTTGGGCGCCAAATACTTAGTTTCCGCATGTATAGAGAGGTGAACATTGGTCGAGTGGTCCGAGGCTATCGGTTATGGCAGCAGAAGGTCGCGGGTTTGAATTGCCGTTCGGCCATCTGGAAAATAATGCCGCTGTCAACCACCCAGAAAAATAGTTGCTCCATGGTCTACTTTTGCTTTATTTGACCATCTGTGCTTTGATCCATTATCATTTGAATCTACATGCACAAAAGATATGGTCTTGATCACAGCACAGGCGCTTGAAGTTTCTACCTTGGAACGTTTCAAATGTCCAAAATCGGAAATGTTTCTTAGCTAGAACCTCAAGCTCCTGTGGTCACAGTGTCACAGAAATTGAGTAAAATGAAGAATTTCTTATTTCAGAATTTATTTAATATGATTATGACAGAAAATAAAAGTGTAAATAAAGCTTTGAAATAAAATTATGGCAGTAGAATCAATGTGAACTATCTGTATTGACCTAAAATATGTCACTTTCATCTCTTAGTTACAAGGGAGTAAAAGTTGGCTCTTGGAATTCCCGTTTAGTTTTACGTATTAGAGCATGTACCTAATGTATGATATCCTTAGAACAAGATTTGCATAATTAATTTAAATTTTAGTCTGAATTCATTTTTTCTACATTTTGTATCACCCATGTATTATCGAATTTTAAAACATACTCTCTTACTCACAAAACTATATAATAGTTCTATCTTTATTTACAACATAGAATCACCTGACCAATGACACCATGCGTTACACGTGCAGGCAGGTGATTACATTTTACTATTTCATTCATATACGCCCACACCTGTAGTAAACAACGAGTTTACGCTATTGCCTATCAACAATATTTTGGCTGTTCTAACAAGCATATAACACCCTTCAGCGAAACTGCCCAGTTTCTGCATTACCGTTGATGGAAAATATTTTACAAAAGCATCCAAAAATTTGGATTTTTCGTTTTCTGTTATGTATAGTTGTAGGAATCATTAGGACATAAGAACATTTGATGACATTTTCATCGTTTTCGAGAAAATAAGCAAAATCCAGTTTGCACTTGGAAGCAAACGGACTATAGTTGTGATGTTTGACTGTTTGACTGTGTGTCTTGATTGTGTATGCTCATGTCTTTTTATCAAGCCACAGGGCATTTGGCGTTTCTGGGGCCTCCGAAAGTACAGGGTAGCCTCAAATATGGCCAGAAACCGTTTTTCTATAGTCAGATTAGAAGTGTCGTACTGTCGACGAAACTTCGTATCTGACTAAAGAAAAAAAAAAACAAGCAAAAAGAAAAAAAAAACTAGACAATCACTAAAGGTGATGAATGCCCCCGCCATATGCCTCACAAGATGAGTAATGTGTTAAGACATATTTGTGTGAAGTTACATCAGAATCTGTCAATAAATAAAGGTGCTAGAGGGATGACTGAGTTTTTCTAAAAATAGCAACTGTGACCTTGACTTTGAAACTAAAACCCTGAAAGGTTAACTTGTCCAAGATATTGTCATACTTAATATTTGTGTGAAGTTCTATCAAAATCAGTAAATAAATAAAGGCGCTAGAACCATGTCAAAAATTTACATGTACCTATAATAGCATCTGTGACCTTTACCTTGGACCTGCAATGCTGAAACGTAAATTTGTCCCAGATATTGTCATGCTAAATATTTGTGTCAAGTTATGCCAAAATCACTCTAGAGGGATGACAATGTATTTTCTAAAAATTGCAAATGTGACCTTGACCTTGATCTTAAAATTCTGGATCACGAACTTGTCCAAGATATTGTCACACTAAACATTTGGATGAAGTTACAGCAAAATTGTCAATGAATAAAGGAGCTAGAGGAATGATAAAGTTTTTTTTTCTAAAAATAGCAACTGTGACCTTGACCTTGGACCTGCGGTGCTGAAATGTCTTAACATTTATGTGAAGTTACATCAAAATCGATCTATAAATAAAAGCGCTGGAGCGATGCCCTGGTTTTTCTGAAAATAGCAACTGTGACCTTGACCTTGATCCTACCAGTCTGAAACGCAAAGTTGTTCAAGATACTGTCATACCCAATAAACTGTGATGTTATACCAAAATCGGTTAATAAATGAGGCCGCTAGAGCGACGATAAAAGGTCAGCTTGTATATAAGCTATGGAAATATGGTCAAAATGTGTATGTTATTCAAGGGGAGATAATTCTGCAATAAAGACATTAATCAAAGTTCTGTTTCCTTTATGCACATGTTCAATGCATGTCTGAACTGTGTTGCAAGTTTCAAATCCCTATATCAAATACTATTGGAGGTGTTGCAGAGACAAGAACAGAACTACAAAGTGTGAAATATGGTCAAAATATGTATGTCATTCAAGGGGATGTAATTCTGCCATAATGATCTGGATCAAAGTTCCGGTTCCTTTATGCACATATTCGATGCATGTCTGAACTGTGTTACAAGTTTCAATTTCCTGCAATAAATACTGTAATAGGAGTTGTTGGGACACAAACAGTACTACAAATGTGAAATATGGTCAAAATATTTATCTTATTCAAGGGGACATAATTCTGCAATAAAGACATTAATCAAAGTTCTGTTTCCTTTATGCACATGTTCAATGCATGTCTGAACTGTGTTGCAAGTTTCAACTCCCTACATCAAATACTGTAGGAGGAGTTGCGGAGACAAGAACAGTACTCAAATGTGAAATATGGTCATAAGATGTATATTATCAAGGGGGGATAATTCTGCAATAAAGATCTTAATCAACGTTCTGTTTCCTTTATGCATATGTTCGAGGCATGTCTGAACTGTGTTGCAAGTTTCAACTCCCTGCATCAAATACTGTAAGAGGAGTTGCGGAGACAAGAACAGTACTCAAATGTAAAATATGGTCATAATATGTATATTATCAAGGGGATATAATTCTGCAATAAAGATCTTAATCAAAGTCCTGTTTCCTTTATGCACATGTTCAATGCATGTCTGAACTGTGTTGCAAGTTTCAACTCCCTGCATCAAATACGGTAGGAGGAGATGCGGAGACAAGAACAGTACTACAAAGTGTGACGAACGGACGGACGCACGTACAGACAGACGGACAAGAGCAAAACTATATACCCCTCCCCACTTCGTGGCAGGGGCATAAAAACGGTTTCCGTCCATATTTGATGCTACTTTGTACTTTTGGAGGCTCCAGAAACGTCAAATGCCTGTGATCAAGCTTTGAAGCGAGCAACAGAAATAGTGCTAATTATACATAAAATTCTTTTGAAGGTACTAAATAAACAGGGGTTTTATGTGTTTTGGCTATTTTTAGAAAGGGTAAATTTCCTGACTTTCTGTTTGCATTACGGTTGGTCAAAGCTATTCCAAAGCAGTCTACTCTGAAAGGAAAAAAAGTGATCCTGTAGGGAGCAAATTCGTTTCTTTAACATTTTTGACCTCCAATCAGAAGGGAGGCGAAAATCGAAAATGGCAGAATTGCTATCCCTAACACATATACATGTATATTCACTTTAAATAATGGGAATTTCTGATTACTACAGGTACTTAAGCATGTATGTAACACCAAAACGGAACTTAGGTAAATTGTAAGGCAGCATTTTCAGGATTGACAATGGTCTTACGCTATGTATTTCTCCATTTACATTATACTGTACACTGCTTACCGCTACACTGACTTTACAGCAGTATCCTGTTCACTGTGTACTGTTTACTTTCTACTGTGCCCTGTTTACTTTCTGTTTCGTCCAGTCTTCTATCTCATGTGCAAAGTTTGCTGCATGATTGAGTTATCACAACTCTATGTGGCCGTAGGTTTCTGACAGAAAACAGCTGACAGGATGCAACAGAAAGTATTTAGTTTTTGGAAAACAGAATACAGAAGACAGTGAACATTATACTGCCAGCACGTGCTCAAAGTTACTGTCGCGATGGACAGTGTAATGGAAACGGAGCACAGGAAAAGTGTATTGACTTCCATAGTAAGACAAAAGCATTAGATGCCTGCTTCATGACAATCAAAGTTGTTCCAGTCGTTTTAAAAAAGTAAAGAATTTGCCTGTTCACATAATCATTGTAAGCAACCCTACACTTTTCACGTTGCTTCCCTTTCCAATGAGGGTCAAGGCTTACAGAAAAAAAAACAGTATTAGCGAAAAGAGACAACATCGATGTTTGAAGAATCTGATGTGATGTTTTTATGTTCTTTCTAGAGGAATCGAAATTTTCCGCAATAATAAGACATCTCACTTATTTATTCAAAGTGTGCACATGTTGCAAGCTTACTTCTTACAGCATTTTATAAGAAAAAATATTTATTTAATAAAAAGAAATTTTATACTACAGAGTCTTGGCTATTTAGGTAAAAAAAGAACCAAATCTGTATTAGGTATAAATGTTCATCGATTGCCATGTAAATATATTTTTAACGTTAGGCGATTGCCATGAACAGCGTTTTCGATTGCCATCGTTCTCCAACCCCGTCCTTTTCAAATCGATGTAGCTTCATTGGTATACAATACAAAGTAAATACATGTAGTGTATCTAGAATATATTCAATTATATATGTCTATCGTGAAAATGATCAGAATGTGCAATAAATTTGAATATTTTTGTTTAATTTGTTGTTCTTGGGGTTCAAAAGACACAGAATTTTTTGTTTATGGCTAATTACAGACTACTTGATTGGCATTTAACGTCCAAATTTCGTGAGGCATATCTTTGAACACATCTAAAAATCATGACACACTTACTTTTATTTCTACCTCATTCTTCTTGCTGAAAAAGAAATGTTTTGCCGACTTATCCTAAACAGCCGCCTAACTTTTTGACCCGCGTTCTGGATTGCCGCGAGTGTTCAGGATTGCCGCCTACCCGGTGTGTAAAATGGACGAAAAAATACAATAATAAAAAAAAAGACATGGTAAGGTCAAAGGGCCATTATTTCATTTTCATACACCGAAAAATATTCTTTAAAAGGAGGATTATTTGGAAGTAAAGAGGACAGCCAAAGTTTGAAACAAGCAGACTCGAATTTTCATAAAATCTGTTGATGACAGAAGCTTGGGAGTGCAACATCTCTCAGGCTTACAGACTTTAAAGATTTTACACATTAAGCACCAGTGACGAAAATAGCATAATTTGCAAGAAGCGTACAATCTTTTGAGGCGGCTCATACTCGCCTCATGTGGTTGGTTGATTTGATGCTTAACGTCCACGGTAAACAACTAAGGTCATGTCGGGACGGCCAGTTAACCTAACCACACTGTTCCTGGGCAGGCTTAGACCTCCTAAGCGGTTAACCAGTACTAAGTGCACGTACTTTCGCCAGTAACTGACAACTGCCCTTCTTGAATCAGCGGAAGGAGAAACGAAAGTATGTGGCCAGACCGGCATTCGAACCCAGGACCTCTGACTTACGAGTCAGGTGCCCTACCGATTGCGCTACCCGGCCCGGCACCGCCTCATGTGGATCTACACTGTTTGCCCTCTAGTCTTTGAATTCTCAATATGAAATAATTTGGACAAACCAATTTTTTTTTTTTTTGCAGACGTAAATTATGCCGTCTGCTTTTTTGGTGCTAAAAGAGTTGTACTCATTATCATGAGCACATGCTGCACTTTGATAAAGAAATAGATCAGCTCTAGCAGTGAATTGTTGAGTAATAATTCACTGTTTGGAGGTCAGTTGTAAAGTAGATCTATTTCGATTCTAACACTCAAAAACGCTGACAAATTATTATTTTCATTCAAATTCTCCCAATCATCTTGCCAGCGCATTCATGTTCCTGCTAATTTTCTAAACTGTATCTAATATAAATGTACATTTTTATGGCGCTTTTAGAAAGAAAAAGCGACGTAACACCGTCTAACGTCTCAAAACGTCACAAAATCACGGCAGTATTGCCAGTGACGTCAGCAATTAGACTCACGCGCTCCTAAACAGTGAATTGTTGCAGAATAAAATACGGAAACTTTCCTTTGCTTCTATAGGCGCACTGTGTTAATATACAGTTTGGTTAACAGATTAAAGGCCCCGTTATCCTATCAGTGGTGTAAGTTTGTAAAATATTTTATCGTGAGATATCACTGCAAGCGTCTCACTGCAAATTCGTCATTGTAAATGACCAGGGTTAGCCAACTTAAAAACACAAAATATTCATGAGTTCTACATAAACGGGTTTGAAAACAAGTATTTTGGTCTTTTAATTTGGCAACTAAAATGACAAACTTTCGAACCAAACTTGAATAAAATGTTAGAAATACAATTATACAGCAGGCCACAGTTCATTGTCCCGCATTTGTTTACATTGCATCGCTCAATGAGGGACCAGAAAAGAAAATTGTATTTTGTGGCGCAATTTGTCAATTTTCAAAAACATGCTCGCCCTATGTTTTTGTCAGTTACTTGAGTCAGCCCACATTTTATCGTCAAAAGTGAAAGTTGAACCGCTTTTCGTACTGATTTGTGCTTTTACGTAACGTTTTTACCACTGGAAGGCCTATGGGGACTTCAATTTCGATAACGTGCTACGAAATAGACATAATTATATTTTTTAAAATTAGCAATAGGATACCGTCAAGGATTTATATTAACAAGAATAATCGATCGGACAAGAAACACACACACACACACACACACACACACACACACACACACACACACACACACACAACAGATCTGACAAATAGGACAGATCATCTTTTCAGAATTTATAAGAAATGACAGGAATTAGATGTCATTGGCGTCGCATAAAAATGATTTCAAGGAGTTTGCGACCATTTAATATTAAGGTATTGCAGTGCATGTATTTGCACGGTCTGAACAGAGTCTTGTCATTCGTATAATCTATAACTCGTGAAATATCTCAAATTTGACTTATTCTAGATTTTCCATGAGTTTTAAATTGTACTGAGAAATTGACTACTCTGATCAGTCTGAAATGATTTGCTGACTGATTTTTGTGGTTATAGTACAGCGCATGATGTATGGTCCGTTTTCACGCAACGCCTGGCATCTAAGATCCTAAAGAGTTACCGTAAATATCTAAATATTGGGACAGATAATTCTGAGCAAACAGTGCGGACACAGAGCAGTCTGATCAGGGTTTACACTGTTTGCCATGTCATGTGAGTCTTTTGGAGATTTTACTGCACCAGCTATTCCATTTTCAGGATAATCACGGTATTTATCTTAGGTGTCCCATTTTTTTAATATTTACGGTATTACATGGACCATCTTTGGCATTTATTTCTCTTGCATACTGTGGCAGAGGGAGATCAAGGTTAAAGGCCAGAAGCTGGGAACGGCTACGTACTTCGAATGCCTTGGAGCAATCGTCTCAGATGATAGTTCAAAAGCGGAAGTTTCATATTTCATAAGTTTCATATCCATATTTCCTAATGCCTGTGAGGATGGACCTTGATAGCAGAGTTAGAGAAAAGAACACAGGCTTTTGAGATGAGATGCTACCGAAGGTTACTAAACATCTCGTACAACGACCGTGTCAGTAATGAGAAAGTTCGCAGAAAGATCCAAACATCCGTCGGAGAATATGACGAGAACACCTGACTTTGGTAAAACAAACACACACAAAAAACAACAACACGGAAACTGAGGTGGTCTCAAAGTCTTCGGCCTAGTAATGACGATTTTACAGGGCACAGTAAAGGGAAAATGCAGAAGACAGAATAAGAGTGGGAAGTGGGCAAGCGTTTGTATGTAAAGATAAAGAAGGGAACAGTTGTTATGCACACAGCCATCATAACTACTTCAGAGAAAGCACTCATGCATGAGTGCTTGAAGGGCAGATAACCTACCGTCAGGGTCAACCCTACATAGACCCTTTACCATTTTCATATAGCCAAAATAGTCCTTCTCCCGCGGAGTAATATTTCGCAAATGACTGGGATAGTTATAATGGCCATTTACTATATTTTGATAAATTTCCGCTGCTGTGTCTCCTTCAAACAATACCTTACCTGCCATCAGTTTAAATAAAGTGACCCCGGTGCTCCAACAATCGCACTTAGAAATATTTCTAATAGGGGTCGGGCGGAATATTTCTGGGGCAGCGTACTGAGGAGTACCACGGTTGGTATCAATGGTCCGAAGAGAGCCATCATCCCTGAGAAACCGCAAAGCAAATCCAAAATCTCCAAGTTTTGGTACCCCACCTGATGTCAATAGTATATTTCCGGGTTTAATGTCTAAATGAGCGATACCGCAGTCATGGATATAGGTGACCCCTTGAAGGATGCCAAAAGCAACACGGTCTCGAGTAAGTGGGTCAAGAGCGCCCCGAGAACTGTCGATGAAAGACGTCAAATTTTGATGGAGACATTCCATGAGGAATCCACGTGGTATCTTTTGATGCACAGTTACAATATTGGAATGATTTAAACCAAACAAAATATCAAACTCTGTAATCAGGTCCAAAGATATGTTTCTCAAATGAGACAATTTGGCTGCGTAAGTAGCCGACCCGTTTGTGACCTTATATATGGCTCCCTGATTCCCTCGCCCAAGTACGCTTAGAACCTCCAGCATTCCGGCGCTGATGAAATGCCCTTCAGAGTAGCTTGGCCCCAAGGCAAGAGCTGACGAAGATGAAGCGGTTGAAGTACTGCTTGTTAACAGTCGTCTTAGATATGAAGCTCCTAACCTTGGTGATGAAAATGAAGACTCAAGCGGCATGCTGTCAGTTGTGGAAAGGGATCTTTCACTTGAAGAGGATGCGCAAACTGCAGTTGTAAACGAGGCACAAGAAAACCTACTGCTACTAGAATCTAGTGATCGTCCATGCACAGCCATGTGCTCTTCGTTGTGGGATTTGGCATTCTCTTCATTGCTGGTCCCTTCCGGTCCTTGTTCTGATTTGTGTCTTGCAACCTTTCTCGTCCACTTTCGGGTTGTGCTTTGATGGTCTTGGTTTTTGTATCTCCACCATAACGATATTAAAACTATGACTGTATGGAGAAACGCAAAATACAATCATGTCAGGAAACAAAGAGGACAAATGAGCCATGGCGCGAGAAAACCAACAATGTGGTTGTGCGCCCAGCGCAGACTCAGATCAGCCTGGGCATCCGCCCAGTCTGATCAGACTCTTCGCTTAGAGCTTAAAGGATAGCCAAGGGTCTAAGCTACCTATTTTCGGACAGCGAAGACTATGATCAGGCTGGGCGGATGGCCAGGCTGATCTGAGTCTGCGCTGGGCGCACAACCACATTGTTGGTTTTGTCGCGTCGCGGCTCAAATAGCTATCAACAGAATACCCCAAGGTGATCAATATACCTGAGACTCTTGTGCACACCTGGTTAACTATGTTTCAAGGATGTTACAAAACCAAAAATAGCTGTTACGAAAAGAAAAAGAATCCTAGTTTCCAAAAGATCTAGGTCATCAGGCCTTTTGGTAAGTGTGACTTTTTGTCGTTTCGAAACCGCTCTGTTTCGTTTCGTAACAACCCTTGTATTTACGTAGTTAA
Organism: Ctena decussata; assembly: GCA_963989385.1. Lineage (NCBI taxonomy): Eukaryota > Metazoa > Mollusca > Bivalvia > Lucinida > Lucinidae > Ctena > Ctena decussata. The sequence continues at coordinate 53,257,883 of OZ022501.1, read as the reverse complement.
ACAGGGGTGGTGCTAGTAACAGCAGTAGGTAAGTGTCTCAGGTGTCATCTTAAGGTTAAGGACTACCTTAATTTAACGGTGGAAAAAAGGGGCATATTAAATTCGCACCGTCCGTCTGTCTGTCCGTCCGTTACAGATAGTGTGTCCGCCATAACTCAAAAACCCCAGAAGGGAATTTAACCAAACTTCACATAAAGGTAGACGTTTATAAGAAGGTATGTCGCGCACAAAATTTAGGTTCTCACGACCAAGGTCAAGGTCACAATCAAAGGTCAAAGGTTTGATCCTTACAAATCGTGTGTCTCAAAAACCCCTGAAGTCAATTAAATCAAATTTCACAGAAAGGTAGACCAACTGAGAAGGTGTGTCGCGTACAAAATTTAGGTTCCCATGACCAAGGTCGAGGTCACAGTCAAAGGTTTGACCTTACATATCTTAAGTCCAAGATATCTCAAAAACTGCTGAAGTGAATTTAATCAAATTTTACAGAAAGGTAAATCAAAATAAGAAGTGTCACGCACAAAATTTAGGTTCTCATGACCAAGGTCAAGGTCACAGTCAAAGGTCATAAGTTTGTCGCTTACAAATCTTGTGTCCAAGATATCTCAAAAACTGCTGAAGCAAATTTAATCAAATTTTACAGAAAGGTAAATCAAAATGAGAAGTTGTGTCATGCACAAAATTTAGGTTCCCATATCCAAAGTCAAGTTCACAGTCAAAGGTTATACATCAAATCCTGTTTTGTCTATTATTTATCTATTATTTAAAGGCTACTGAAATAAATGTTAGTAAACTTTGTTGAAAAATACATGATAATGAGAAGATGTGTCCTGCACAAGAGTTAGGATTTCATGCTGAAGGTCACGGTCACATTCCCAGCATCCGATGTCAAATAAAGTCTGTGATTACTCAAAAATTACGAAAGCGAATTTAATCAAATATCTTCTAAAGGTAAACTATAATCAAGAGGTTTGTTATGCACAGGATTTGATCTGTGCCAAAAGTCAAGGTCACTGTCAGGGGCCAAAGGACAATTTTTGTGTCTGCAGTTAATCAAAAGCTATAGAAGGTAATTGGATCAAGCTTCACAGAAAAGTAAAGCGTGATGTGAAGATATAAAATGCGCAAGATCCAAGTACAAGGACACAGTATCAAATTGTCACTCCGCAATTACTCACAAATTACTAAAGTGAATCTGGTGAAATTTCCTAGTAATAGATAGTTACAGATGGTGTAACACATGCAGCATTAAAAATCCTATGCCCAAGGTCAAGGTCATTATCAGCGTCAAAGATCAGACCATGTCACATGCCAGCAGTAGTTGAAAAACTACATGCGGTATACATGTATTTGTTTAAATTCCTCGAGTCAGTGTCATTATCAGGGGTCAAATACCAGGTGTAAGGGGCCTTCGGGGGCATTTGTTACACACTGTAACATTTCTTGTTTATATATATATATATGAGATTTATTTCTGTATATTCTAATCACAATTCGGTGATCCTGCTGAGAAATTTCATGGAGTTGTAATAAAAAAGAAATATCAAGTACATTTTACTTTTTAAGTTTTCATTTACACATGGAATTTTCGACCATGGTGATCCAAAAAGTTTATGAGGACGTTCGTAAAAAAGCAGTTTCCCCGTACTAATGTCATTTGTTTGAAGCAAAAGTGCCCTGGTAAATGGCTTCATTTTATTGAATGATAACATTTAGTAAAGGACGTTAGTCCTGGAACGGCGGTAGTGTAGTAGATAACCAGCTGGACAATCAATCCAGGGATCGAAAGATACATCCCCCGCTTCTCCTGTCTTTCGAATGAGAGGTCACGTCTTTGTATGACCTAGTTGTTGTCGGGACGTTAAACCCGAGTTCATTCACTCACCCACGTTAAGGTGAAATAGGACAAAACCAACATTTTCAGTTTTTGTGTAAAAAGAACAATGACCAAGAAGTTCAGCATTTTCTAAATCACTAAATGATTTTCTTTTCAGTGTGAAACGAATACTTCTTTTTTATGCAAAATAAATAGCGCTCGATTATATATAATTTTCGCATTTGTTTTGCCCTACGTAAAGATATTGTAATAATTTTCATACCAAAGTGCGAGCCGTCATGAGGCCTTTAAAGATTTCCAAATGTGTCCGTATTTTGTGTTAATTTAGGCAAACATGTCCTTTCATTAGCTATTGAATATTACTTAATTACATGTACACATAAAAGCTTAGATCGAGAAAAAACGTCTCCGAAAAATATATCTGGAATTTTGATATCTTTTAATGAAATATGTTTACAAGTAATTTTTTTAAATATTAAGGAGGTTAAGATCTAGAACTTGTACGCGTACGGCTACTGGTAGCTACAAGTGCACATTAGAAATGCAGTTGACATTGGTTAAGAAAACAATATCGTGTACGTTTACGTGTAATCAAAAGAGTGGCGTTTTCTTTAAGCTATAGTATCGAAAAGCTATCAGCATGACGCATCGTCCGTGTGTACGTGTGTGTGTAATATCTTCCCAGTGATCATATATCCTCTGTAGCTATTGCTTCGGTCGGCTTTTTTTTTTTTTTTTTTTTTGATAAAAAAATGACAGGGAAGGTCCGCTCTAATGTAAAGGTTTGTTGTTCAATATCCCTGCCAGCGACATTTTTATACCCAGCATTTTAGCTCACCCGAGCGCGAAGTGCTCAAGGTGAGCTATTGTGATCGATATTTGTCCGTCGTCCGTCCGTCGTCAACAATTTCTTTAAATGGCATCTACTCCTAGACCAGTAAGCCAATTAAAAAAAAATCAAACACATGTTTCTGTTATAGCCCGGAATTAAAATTGCTAAAATGGTTCCGCTCCGCTGAACAAAATGGCCGCCAGAGCAAAAAATAGAAAAACCTTTAAAGGACATCTCCTCTAAAGCCAATTGCTCGATTTCAAAATAATTTTATAGAAATGTTTGACTTATGGCCTTGAACAAAATTTGCTAAAACGGTTCCACTCCGCTGAACAAAATGGCCGCCGGAGCTAAAAAAAGAAATAATTCTTAGAATAACACAGAGGGCACAGTTTTAATCCAATCGTCATGAAACTTTGTCAGAATGTTTATCTTTGTAAAATCAAGACAAGTTTGAAACTGGGCCATGTGGAGTCAAAAACAAGGTCACTAGGTCAAATCTTAGAAAAACCTTGTGTACACTCTAGAGGGCACAGTTATGATCCAATCTTCATTAAACGTTGTCAGAATATTTATCCTTATAAAGTCTAGGCCAAATTTGAACTTGGGTTATGTGGGGTCAAAAACTAAGTCACTAGATCAAATCTTAGAAAAACTTTGTGTACACTCTAGAGGGCACAGTTATGATCCAAATTTCATGAAACTTTGTCAGAATGTTTATCTTTATAAAATCTAGACCAAACTTGAAACTGGGCTATGTCAGATCAAAAACTAGGTCACTAAGTCAGATCTTTGAGAAACCATGTGAAAGCTCTAGAGGGCACAGTTTTATTCCAATCTTCATGAAACTTTGTCAAAATATTTATCTTTAACAAATCTAGACCAAGGGTGCAACTTGGCTATGTTCGGTCCAAAACTAGGTCACAAGGTCAAACCTTATAAAACATTGTGTACATTCTAGAGGGCACAGTTGTGATCCGATATTCATGAAACTTTGTCAGAATGTTTATATCCAAGAAATCTAGATCAGGTTTGAAACTAGGTTATGTGGATTCAAAAACTAGGTCATTAGGTTAAATCTTAGAAAAACCTTCGGTACAGAATAAAGAGTTCATTTTCCATTGACTCTTTATGAAACTCTGTCTGTTGTACGTATGGATTTCTCTGAGATTAAGTTCACAGGATACTCAGGTGAGCGATCCAGGGCCATCATGGCCCTCTTGTCTCTAATTATGGTCAGTTTCACTCCGTCATTTAAATATCCGCCTACATCCTCTTTTGCTAGCCCACCTCTGATTTCTTTTGAAAATACAATTAATCACCCCGACCGTCAATATCCTCTGCGATAGCTGTGGAAAATCAATGTAACTGTTCAACAAGACCCACCCAGCCCATAGTCCATTTTAATACTTTTAAGGTGAACTTACACGATGGCATGTCTAACAACATATGTCACCGTTTAAACACCCTCAAACTATATCTTTCATGATAAAAATATCTTGCATGCAACACGTCGTATCGTCTAAACAAAACTTATTTGCAAAAAAAAAAAAAATTAAAAATGGAAATGGTTGCATGACACATGTAAATTGACTCCTGCCACCTTCCTCAGCTATTCCCATTATGATGCTGGCATATGTCTACATCATTAATCATTACTTCAACTGTTAGTTTCAGGAGTGAGTGAACTCGGATTTGACGTGCCACTAACTCTAGGATCGTCCGGAGACTAGGACCTCGGTCTAATGTCTCATTCAAAAGACCGGCGAAGCGGGGGATCGAACCTGCAAACCCCAAATTGGTAGGCTAGTACGTTACATGTACCACAAGGCCATCGCCTCTCTTGGTGGTCGAGAGGTAAGACTCATGATACAGAGGTCGCGGGTTCGATTCCAGCTGATGTCATGGTACTTCTCTAGCATCTGGATTATTTTGCACATTCCCTAATTATTCCAACATGACTGAAACTACTGTTAAAGGATTGTACACCTGAAATCATTCATCTATTCAACTGCGGACATAACAATAACAAATAGTGTCGTGCCACCCTCACTGCAAACCTTGATTTATCTTATTCACGTCTCACTGATTTCCAAGTGAATGCTTTAGATGATTTCTCAGATGTATGTTCTCAACTTCGATACAACAAAATAAAGAGTACATTTACGAATTCATTCCGAAAAAAGAATTCAAATTACACGTTTTAAAGCAACGTGTAGACGGCCTCCTAGAAGTAGTTAACGTCTAGACTTTACTTCTAACTGGTAGATAGAATGCAATTATTAATGACGTATGCACACAAATCATCGCTAGACGTACACGTTCCCGTACAAGTTAAAAATCTTAACCCTCAAGTTTTCACCGTGTAAAGTTCTCACAAAGTAGATTTGTTTAACCATACCCCTGTCGTTTCTTTCAACATCAAATGGAGATTATTCCCAAGGATGTTTTCTAATATTTTTTTTCATTTTTCTAGTTAAGCATTTATGATTTCCCAGAGAATATATCTGCACGAAAAACGAAAAAAAAAAAAAAAACGGAATTGAAATCTTATTCCGTTTTCCAGGAAGGAAGGTTTCAACACGTCAGGAGTTCATTTTTCTCTTTTATCTTATTTGTCTCTTTTATTGAACTCTTACGAACCTCGTATTTCGCGACGTCAATTACTTCCGAAAAAAAAATTGGGAAAATAAACCCATGAGATGTTTGAACTCTTCTGTCTAGAAGTGAGTGAGTGAGTGAACTCGGGTTTAATATCCCACCAACAACGAGGTCATATGGAGACGGGACCTCGGTTTAAAGTCTCATCCGAAAGACCGGAGAAGCGGGGGATCGATTTCTGTCTAGAAAACGGAATAAGATATTACTAACGTTACGATTGTTTCGGTTTATTTTTTCATAGATTCTCTAGAATAACTCGACATTGTTTCATCGGCATTAAAAGATATCGGTCGGAAACCGATCTTAGCACCCAATTTAGTCAGACGCTAAAATAATCGACGTTATCTGAAAAGGGGATATAGTTTAAAAAATCTACTTTGAGAAATATTTACACGGTAAAATCTTAATATTATTTCATCAATATTCCAACTTCAAATTTCATTAAAACATATCAAAATTTGAGATATATTTTTCGGAGACGTTTTTTTATTTATTTCACTTTTTAAGTGAAAAAAAATCATGTGGCTGATTTGAACGGCTAATGAAAATTAATGTTTGCATCGATAATCTCAAAATGCATAGAGACTGGGCAGAAAATATAGCACAGCTTTGTGGACCTCTTGATGGCACATACTTTGGTATGAAATTTATTTCAATACCTTAACAACCAGCAGAGAAATGTCGATTAATGCGGATATCTGAGAGCTATAAATTTGGGGCAAAAAACGTCAAACCACCATATTTTCAGGACGTCATTGAAAGAGGAACTGTTTGTGTCATACTCAAAAAAAGTCATCATTAATGAGGCACAAATGGCTGAAATTTATGATGATATATTGTTTGACTAGAAAATTGAAAATTTTTGGTTTTGTCGTAATCCACCTTAACTGCACTTTATGACATAAAAGTCGGACTTTTAAGATCTGAGATATAGCTGATTCTCTTATTTGGTTCAAGATTATTTCTGTGATGGTGACGTACTTTTTCCACCTTGAGTTCCCTGAGACGGGGAGTGGGGTGGGGGTGGTGGTCACGCGATTTTTTACGCCACTAGAAATGGGGGAAATCTCAGTCAGATGACTGGTTAGTTAGTCAAATGACTGGTTAGTTTTTCAAGACAACTTCGTTGTATCCAAAATGGATTCTTATAGAAGAAAGCACAGAGAATGCGAACTCGTGAGTACTTTAACTTGGTAATCTTAGTTTTACTGAGAGTAGAAGTTTTCATGCATGAAGGTGGTCCAATCATGCCTGGAAAATGTGCAGTTCTATTACCAACCAGAAAGAAATCAAGCTATTGCAAAAAGTTAACCATATATAGCAGTGCTGTTCGTCTCATATGTACGAGGGGCGTTCGAAAAGATTTGCAAATGGCCTCATGACTTTGTTTAGGGACAAGCTCGGTACAACTGCTTTGCATTTACTAAAAGGACTGCATTTTGGCTTTAAGATGATATCAAACACTATACAAAGACACTTTTTATTATTGAGTTACAACTCATTTTAATAGGTCCCAGTCATACCACTGGGCTAATTTTATATATAAAATCTTTTCAGTATTACGCATTCAAGTCGAATATCCTTGTCAATACAAAATTAATTTTTGTCATTTGCTTGTCCATCGTTTTCTACAATATCCATACAGAAGTTAGATTTATCGATTTATTCCTTGCAAAGCAATGCGCAGTTCTAATGACGTTACTGAAATTTACGTCAACGTCATTTTTGAAAGCTTGCAGACGCTTCGTTTTTGGTATTAATTTGAATTTATCGACGGGTTTTCATTGACCCATGTAAATGCTCTTGCTGACAAGATTTTGAATGCTAATACACTTTTTTTCATTACAAAATCATCAAATTATGGTAGAAATGGTGAAATTGCCACAAGATAACCTATATCAAAAATATTTTCCGCGATATTTACAGGACAGCATTGTCTGGGCATTGTCTTTAATGAACAAAGATAAAGAAAAATCAAAGACTGCTGATATGTAAATTACGGCCTACTAAAGTAAAATTTTGCTGTGTCTTTAGGGTATACCTCTTTCAAAGAAGATAAAAATGCATTCTTTTTAAAAAAAATGCACGGGTTTTTCAGATTTCTCAACGCATATCATAATTTTATGTGTTTCTGCAATCCGAAGTTCTGTCTGTATGGTGGTTATCGAGAAATTACGTCATTTGCAAAACTTTTCGAACGCCCCTCGTATATGTATGTAAGGCTTATTTGAGCCGCGACACGACAAAACCAACAAAGTGGGCCCAGCGAAGACTCAGATCAGCCTGGGCATCCACCAAGTCTGATCGTATTCTTCTCTTTCTACATGGACTTAGCTTAGAAACATATCTAGCGAAGACTCTGATCAGACTGAGCGGACGCCCAGGATGATCTGAGTCTTCGCTGGGCGCATATGCCACTTTGTTGATTTTGTCGTGTCAGGGCTCATTTGTTCACAATTTTCACTTTGAAATAAAGGTTAGGTTATTATAACTCAAATGAGTGGGGCGTAACCGAAATTTTGCTTTTCAATTGACTTCTTTCAAGAATTTCATTAGCAAATTTGGTACTAATTAATTTGCATACAAAGAATACGATTGTATTGGCTTTCTATTTCCCTTACCTTGATTTTCAATATCTAGATGGAATGGAATAGCGCGTTTTACCAGGATACCCAAATAGTTGGAAAATAATATGACATACATACCTAGGCATGCTGAGGCCAGACAGTGTAGGACAGTGCTGTTGAAAAGGCTGCTTGTAGCTGAAATTGTTCAAAGTTGGCATTTTAAATTAACATTATGGCGCCAATAAAAGGTTTAGGATTACAATAAAATTAGGTCATGGCTGGAAAATGCGCAATTAGTAACAAAAGTAAGGAGACAGGAACAAAAACACCATCATTCATAAAGATCCATGAAAAGGGACTAGATATTGAGAACAGTAAGATGAAAAAGGACGAAGCAAAAATACAGAATTAGGTAAAAATAACAAAGAAACAACAACACGAGTAAAGAACCCGGCCCCGAGGTGATAAAACTTGAGTATATTCTCAAACTCAAAATAAAGCACACTGATTGGCTGCTTCCGAGCTTATTCTCAAGTTTTATAACCTCGAACCCAGGATCTAGGAATAAGGGACTAGAAATAAAAAAAAAAAAAAAAAAACGAACTAAAAATATGAATTCAGAGACAAGAAATCATAAATCAGGAACTAAGAGTCAGAAATCAGGACTAAGAAATAAGACACCGGGAACTAGGAATAAGAAATCAGGAGCTACATGTAGGACTAAGAAATCAGATGCCAGGAATAAGAAATCAGATGCTAGAAATAAGAAGTCAGGAACTAGGAATAAGAAATCAGGAGTGCGGACTAAGACATCAGGTGCTAGGAATAAGAAATCAGGACTCAGGAACAAGGAATCAGAACTCAGGAAAAGGAGTAAGAAATCAGGAATGAGGAAAAAGAAATCAGGAACAAGGAATAAGAAATCAGGAACTAGGAATAAAAATCAGGAAGCAGGAATCTGAAATCAGGAGCTAGGAATAAGACATCAGGAGATATGAATAAGAAATCAGGCACTAGGAATCAGATATAAGGAACTAGAAATAAGAAGTCAGGAGTCAGGTACTACGAATAAGAAGTCATGAGATTGGAATAAGAAATCTTAAACTAGGAATTAGAAACCAGGAGTAAGGAATAATAAACAAGGAACTGGGAATAAGAAATCAGGAACTACGAATAAGAAATCAGGAACAAGGAATTATAAATCAGGATCTAGGAATTAGGAACCAGGAATCAGAAATCTGGAACTGGGAATAAGAAATCAGAGACCTGGAATCAGAAATCAGGACCTAGGAATGAAAAGTCAGGAACCAGCTTCAACGAGATTGTATGTAGTGAATGTCTGTGTGCCGATAATCCATCAACTCAATGTGTATGGGTACACTCTATTATTTGTCGCCATTTTTACTGGCAACGGGAAACAACTTACATGGCTTCCTGTTTGCATATCTGGCAGGCAAAACCTTTCGGAAAGGGTCTACTCTTAAAGTTGATCCCTTTTGAGAAGGAACGCAAACTGAAAATGGCAGAGTTGCTGCTTCTCAATGTGTATCTTTTGTCCTCAATCAGAACCCATGTAAGGCCCCACATTCTGTTTTTCTTGGGAAAAACCTTGATGAAAATGCTATATTGAAGAATATACATAAAAACATAAAAAGTTCTTATTTACTTGATTCCACCCCAGTCAGTTGTCGGAAGAAAATATTCTTACCAGATGAGATGCTGTCTAAGGCCCCGCATATCTTCTGTAGGAGAGTTTCACTTGGTAGGTCAGTTTCCTTCTTGCTATTGAAGAAACTTTCTATGGTCCTGTAAACGGTCTGTAGGACAGTTTCACTGCGTAGGCTTCTTTCACTCTTAACGGTGAAGAAACTTCCCACGGTTCTGTATATGTATTGTAGTCCTGCTTCGCTGTGTAGGACAGGATCACTCGTAACAGTGAAGAAACCGTATATTTTCTGTAGGAGTGATTTGTTCACTTCTTCGTTTCTCTGATTTGATATGAGTAAATATGTTGTCTGCCACCATCTGTAAATTTTTAAAGGAGCATCCAACTGCACACACAACGTTTAAACAACATTGAATCAACTTTGATTCAACGTCATGACGTTGAATCAATGTTGCTTCAATGTTGTTTCAATAATTTTGTGTGCCTGCTGGTTCATTACAATGAACAATATGGAGTCGACTGTGCAGATGCGATGACGTATTTGAGCCCTGTCTGTTCAAGCATATTAATAGTAATTCATGTAGTGACAAGAAAGGTATATGTAGCACAAGGTAGGCACAGTGTGGTACAGATAATTTACATAATAATAATTCAACGGTTAATTAGCTTGTTGATATCTATAATACTTTCTGTCATGGTTTAGATCAGGGAAAAGAAGTAAAAGCTATTTTCTGTGATATCAGTAAAGCGTTTGATCGCGTTTGGCACAAAGGGCTTCTCTTTAAACTTATTAAAACGCATACGGGTGGGTATCGATGGGTCTCTTCTTATGTGGTTCTCTAATTATCTCTCGGATAAAAAGCAAAGAGTTATTATACCAGGGGCTACATCTGCATGGGGAAAAAGCTGGAGTTCCACAGGGTTTCATTTTGGGACCACTTTTGTTTCTAATCTATATCAATGAAATAGTTTCAGGTATAAATTCGACAAATTATTTGCGGATGATACAAGCTTATATTTGATTGTAGATACTCCAAACAATGCGACAAACATCTTAAATAATGACTTGGTAACTATTCATAGATGGGCGGGAACTTTGCTTGTTAATTTCAACCCTTCCAAATCTGAATCATTATTGATATCAAGAAAAAACATCAGACTTGCTCATCTACCTTTGAAAATGAATTCTGAAAACATATAAAAGTAATTCCTCACCATAAACACTTAGACATATTTCTATCTAATGTTGGCACCTGGCATCAGCATACTGAGTACATCTTAACGAAAGCATGGCAACGGTTAAACATAATGCAAAAATTTAAATATTTGCACGATAGGGAATCCTTACAAATTATATATACTTCTTTCATTCGTCTTATTCTTGAATATGCCGATGTCGTCTGGGATAACTGTACCTAGTACGAAGTTAATGCAATGGAAAAAGTCCAGACAGAGGCGGCAAGGATAGTGACTGGAGCAACAAAATTAGTATCTCTAGATAAACTATATCGTGGAACTGGATGGGAAACCTTAAAAGTAATTAATAAGCATAAGCTTTGCCTGTTTTATAAAATGACACATAATCTGACCCCAACATATTTAACATCATTAATTCCCCAAACTTTTGAAAGCACAGTATCATATATTTTACGTGAATCACAAAATATAAGACCAGTTTTGATAAGAATACAGCTTTATTACAAATCGTTTTGGCCTTCAAGAATAAGAGAGTGGAATAAACTCCCCGATCAAATTAGAAATTCTGTTTCATTAAGGAGTTTTAAATCACAATTGAATAAAGATAATGCTAAGATACCGAAAAACTATTCAATAGGAAAAAAGAAACTTAAAAATTCAGCATACTAGATTACGCACAAATTGTAGTTCGCTGAATCAACATCTCTATTCAAACAAATTGTGGAAAGTCCCCTTTGTCTTTGCGGAGCAATGGAGACCAAAGAACATTTGCTCCTTGGATGTCCATGGTACACTCTGATTCGTTTTAATATGATGACTACTGTATCAACTGTGAGTAACCCGAGTCTCTCCTTACTGCTTTCAGGGGATGTCAACTTAAATTATGATGCAAATGAACTAATTTTTTTCAATAGTTCAGAAATTCATTGAAGAAACTAAACGTTTTGATATATGAGGAGCGCAGGTTCTCTGTCTTTGCCTCTGTCTCTGTCTCTGTCTCTCTCTCTCTCTCTCTCTCTCTCGCTCATGCCGACTTTTGATTTGATTTATTTTGTTTTGTTTACCATTTCTAGTACATATGACTCTAATAGAAAGAAGCGCAAACTATTTTATGTGTTTGATGTAGCTAGTTACTTTGTTACTTTGTAAAATCGTTATTACTTGTGTTTAAGGTAGTATGTATATGTGACAAATGCACAATCACAACTATTTGTGTATTGCAAATTAGTACTTTGGGGAAACAAATTTATATAAGTCTTTTGACTTCTTTCTGGATTTTATTTGTATATATATTGTATGTTTTGAATTTAGTTCATTCAACAGAGTTTATACAAATAAAATACGTGTAAACTACACTAATAATGCATAGTAGTCTACCTTTTTTATTTTAGCGTTTTCACTTGTTCTCTCGGCTTTGTTATGCTTGTCTTGCCTAGGATTTCGGACAGGTTTGTGTACCTTTCACTGAATATCTGCCAACCGTGGAAACAACAGTATCAGGTCTTTACAAGCCTAGAGCTTCCGACCAAATCCTGATAATTGATTCTGTACATTTGTATGTGAAAGTTTTCTTGAAATAAATATTGTTTAAACCAACACTGTCAAGCTATAATAGAAGCTATTAGTCGCTGCATACCTTTGTTGATTTCTTTGAAAGTCAAACTTTGGATCAGTAAAGTAACAGTCATGACAGCAGAATTTCAAAATTTCCTAAAGTTTTTCAAAGGTTCAAGCCCTCAAAATGTTTTGTCACTCCTTCAGCCAAAATAAGAATGTCCTTCATGACAGGAGCCGAGCGATTAGGGAGACGAGCGATTAGGGAGAGGGGTCTTGGATTCATTTTTGTTGAGCACATCCGTAAACTGACCGTTAAATTCATCTCTCTTCCAATTCTGATTCAAATCTGATTCTGCAAAACCGCAACTATTTCTCCTCTTTAGTAGTGGATGGAATACCTTGAGTGTCTTTCTTTTGACTAACAATGTACCGGTTGAAGTCTGTGAGATAAGACATAATGTCGCCAATGTACTGACATAGAAATCGTGTTGCTTTTTTTTTTTTATCTCAGCCTTAATTTCCCTTCTGAAAGATACTACTGCCAGTCTCTTTAGCCTTAGCATATGTCCTTTATCTTCTACGAATCTCCCTTTTTATCTCAGCGGTTATCCAAGGAACACAAAAGATCGACTTACTGGTTTTTGAGGGGATATGCGATTCAGCGAATCTTGAATAAAGGGAGTTATCAAGTCAAAGTTTCCCTAAACCGAGCGATTATCAAAACAACCATTGAAATACCTACATGCATCTTTCCTCATGGATTCGAAATCTTTCTTTTATACAAAAACAACGCTCATTATAGAAATATCATTAACAGAAACATTGTCATTATGCAGTCCGAGATAGAGTCTATCTGTGGCCTGGAATAAATTTATAATGAACTTTTTCCTGCCAAAACATATATATGAGCCACGACACGAGAAAACCAACAAAGTGGTTGTGTGCCCAGTGCAGACTCAGATCAGCTTTGGCATCCGCCCAGTGTGATCAGACTCTTTGCTAAGCTCTTAAAGGGTAGCTAATGGTCTAAGCTACCTACTTGCGGACAGTGAAGTCCCTGATCAGACTGGGCGGACACCCAGGCTTATCTGGGTCTTCGCCGGGCACACAACCAGTTTGATGGGTTTCTCGTGTCGCGGCTCAAATTTTACTGATCTTTGCAGACCATTTTGAATATTTGATGTAAATTTCTTTGCACGCGACGCACTCAGATTTAGTCCGAGTTTCTTTACCTTTCAAAAGCAGCTTCCGAAGTTTAGAAATGTATTTCATGTCACCCTAAAAACGGCTATTTGTATTTTGTCGAACAGAACGGAATTTTCCGTTCGGTTTCGCAAAATACCAATAACCTTAAACTGCCTAGCAATACATACCTATTTATCAAGGCTTGACTAGATATTTCTGGCTGTGATGCCAATAGGTTCTTGAGAATGTCTGTCAAAGAGTACAGCATTTTTGTCTCCTTCCAGTAAATAATAATCTGAGAATTATTTTGAGTGTGAAAACGTAGCGTGCGCCGTGTTTCGTTGTAACGTAAACGTTAGTAACGTATGCATAGCAACGCTAACGTCGGTGACGTCAACACACTTCCGTCTAATTAACGGATGAATAGAATAGAATATATTTTATTTCCATATCGGGCCCATATAGGCATAACAACTGACATTACCAATTAATTGCAATAAACTACATACCCATGTTATTTACAATATCAATGCAAATCTAATTCGCGTCATTGAACACCTCTATGACAATGCCTATAAGAGCAGTTCAGATGAATGGCACCACAGAAACCTATTACCTTGGTCAAGAAAAGGAAACTGATCACATCTCAAGGTCTCCAAGCATACGAAAGACAATTCTGCAGGACACAGTAAAGGGAAAAAGAAGAAGAGATTGACAGAAGAAGAGGTGGGAGATAATATTAAGGTTTAGAACAACAGTCGACCTCCCTCTTCAACATTTTTCTAGAAAGGATTATATTTGATGCTGTTGGAGAACATAATGAAAGGTTCACAAAGGCGACAGAACTATTTCCAGTCTGCGATGTACCGATGACATTGGCCGTGCTCGCTTGGGCTGTGCTCACAGTCTGGATTTTTGGAACATCAGTCGAGTGCTCTGGAACTGTGTCCTGACACGGTGCGCACTGTTCCAAACAAGAAGGTAGTGTGGACAGAACAAATAGTAAAAACAAAATGGCGGACATGCAGACGACGCAGGAAAATATATAAAGAAGATATAGCTCTAAGCTTGTTTGATAAAATTTGAGTTGTTACCCTTAAAATTCAGACAGCATCACCCAAAATGTCATCAAACAGAAGAGAATGTGTGTTTCTCAAAACGCCATCATATCATGATTGTTCAATAGACGTGCATTCGCCCCTTTCCTGCTCGTTCCGATTTCGGAATTCTAATAGCCGTTCTGACACAGTGCGCACAGGCCATTGATTCTTATCAATCCATTAAATAGTATTTTAGAATCACATTAAAAATAAAATGTATATCATTCTCAGCGATCATTCTATTTCATTACAGTTCGAATAATGTCTGATATCTATTTCAGATAATGGGCAAGTAATAAAATGTCTTGCTGACAGTAGTTTACTGGTTATGTACCTTTCCATAAGGGCAATGTATGAATATATGAGCCGCGACACGAGAAAACCAACAAAGTGGTTGTGCGCCCAGCGCAGACTCAGATCAGCCTGGGCATCCGCCAAGGCTGATTAGAGTCTTCGCTGTCCGCATGAAGGTAGCTTAGACCCTTAGCTACCATTTAAGCGCTTAGGGAAGAGTCTGATCAGATTGGACGGCTGCCCAGGATGATCTGAGTCGTCAATGGGCACACAACCACATAGTTGGTTTTGTCGTGTCGCGGCTCATATGGCCTTGATGCCAGGCTAACTCTTATGCTGAGGAAGAACAGGAAGTAGAAACCCTTGTTGAAAGTCTATACAAATCTGCACAAGGTATAAGTTGGAGATCAGTGCTGAGAATACCAAACACTTGACAAACAGCTCCAATGACATCCAGAGGAAGTTCAAGGTCAAAGGACAGAAGCTGAGCATGTTTACAAGCCTCATGTACTTTGAAGCAACTTGCTCAGCTGGGGGGTCTGTCAAGGATTGAACAAGCCAATGCTGAAGCTAATATAGAGATATAACAATATATCTCTAGCATTAAAAAGGTGAAAATGATGAGCTCCCTTGTCGTATCCATATTTCTGTATGCCTGTGAGTCATGAACCTTGATAGCAGAGCAAAACAAAACAACGCAGACCTTGGAGATGAGATACTACCGAAGGCTACTGAACATCTCTCCCATACAAGAACCATGTCACCAGTGAGGATGCTTGCAGAAAGATCCAAGTATGACAACTCCAGGTGAATTTTATTACCTCCTTAGTCAAGAAAAGGAAATTGATGTGGTTTGGCCACATCTCAAGGTCTCCTGGCTTAACCAAAGACAATTCTGCAGGCCACAGTAAAAGGGAAAAGAAGAGATTGACAGAAGTGGTGGGAAGAAAATATTAAGGAGTGGACAGGGATGGACTTTGCTAGCAAACTAAGGCAGCTGAAAGAGATCAGTCCAAGTGGAAAGAGATCAGTGTAAAGTCGACGGCCTTGCAATGTTATAGGACAGACTAGATTAGATTGGGAAATCAGAGGACACAGCGCGGATAGGCTTGGGTTCGAGGTTATAAAACTTGAGAATAATCTCGAACTCAAAGCACACTGATTTGCTGCCTCCGAGCATGTGCTCGGAAGCAGCCAATCAGTGTGCTTTATTTTGAGTTTGAGAATGTACTCAAGTTTTATAACCTCGGGGCCAGGTTACGAGAATCAGCGATTAGGCAATATCCTCTAATCATTCATGGATTTAGTTTCTAAAGTTTCCTTCACATGAGCGAAGTTTCTGTGGCTAACATTTTGCGTAAACACGAACAAAATTATCAGCTTTAGACAACTTTGACAAGCCAGAGGACCAATGGTCCTGTAGCTCACCTGACACTTGGTCCTGGTATATATTCTAATGCTTTTATACATGTATATAGCACCAGGGCAGGGGCAGATAACCCCCCTCCCTTGGGGATTAATGCTGAGTCCCAATTCTATATACCAAGCCACAAGGTCACTGGGCCTTTGTTTCTGGACAAAGATTTCTGAAGGGTTTTTATCATATATGGGCGTGGTGGCCACCATGTTCATGTGACCATGACCATCTGAACAAACTTTGATTCCTTTGACCCAGTATAAAAGCTCCATATGAAATACAGTAATCATTTGTATAAACTATGATGGGCCTGAGTGCCCAATGCTACATACCGGTACCAAGTTTCAAGGTTATAGACCTTTCGGTTCTCGAGAAAAAGACGTTTGAAGAGTTTTTACCATATATGGGCATGGTGGCCATCTTGGTCAAGTGACCAAGACAATCTGAACAAATTATGGTTCCTTTAAGCCGGTGAAGCTCCATATGAAATATGTCTTCAATTGACCCCAGTGGCCTCTGAGAAGATGTTTGAAAATGTTGACGGGTGACAGAATCTCAATGCCCTTGTACAAAAGTCAAAGAATGACCTTGACCTTTAACAACAAAATATCTTCATCTGGTCATTTAGTCAACCATATATACCAAATATTGTACCTTAGACTTAAATAATTTCTGAAAAATCCACTGTTTAAGCATTTTCCCATATAAAAGCCTACATAATGTACCAAAGTTGACAGTGTCATAAATTAGGTCAAGGTCAACGCACGATCATTTGTATAAACTATGATGGGCTTGAGTGCCCAAAGCTACATTGATTGATTGATTGATTTCTTGCTTAACGTCCACGGTAAACAGCTAAGGTCATGTCGGGACGGTCAGTTAACCTAACCACACTATTCCTGGGCAGGCTTAGACCTCCTAAGCGGTTAACCAGTACTAAGTGCACATACTTTCGCCAGTAACTGACAACTGCCCTTCTTGAATCAGCGGAAGGAGAAACGAAAGTATGTTGCCAGACCGAGTTTCGAACCCAGGACCTCTGACTTATGAGTCAGGTGCCCTACCGATTGCGCTACGCGGCCCGGCACCAAAAGCTACATACCAAGTTTCAAGGTCATACGCCTTTTGGTTCTGGAGAAGAAGATTTTGAAGGGTTTTTACCATATACGGGCATGGCGGCCATCTTGGTTAAGATCCCGAGAACAAACTTTTATTCCCCGATCACACTTAGACTCCATATGAAATTTTGCTTCAATCAGACCAGTGGTTTCAGAGGAGAAGATGTTTTGAAAATCTTGATGACGGACAGACCGACAAACTGACCTTGACCTTCAGTGACATAATAGCTTCATCTGGTCATTTAGTTGACCATATATACATCACGTATTGTACCTTAGACTAACATAGTTTCTGAGAAATCCACTGTATAAGCATTTTCCCATATCAAAGCCTAACGTACCAAAGTTGACCATGTCGTAAATTAGGTCAAGGCCAATGTAAGGTCATTATTTGTTTAAACTATGATGGGCTTGCATGCTCGATGGTACATACCAAGTTTCATGATCATAGGCCTTTTGGTTTTGGAGAAGAAGATTTTCGAAGGGTTTTTACCATATATGGGCATGGCGGCCATCTTGGTCATGGGACCCAACCCCCGCGTATAAACTTTAGTTCCCATATCCCACTGAGACACCATATGAAATTTGGCTTCAATCTCCTCAGTAGTTTCAGAGGAGAAGATGTTTGAAAATCTTGATGACGGACAGACCGACAAAATGACCTTGACCTTCAGTGACATAATATCTTCATCTGGTCATTTAGTTGACCATATATACACCACATATTGTACCTTAGACTTAAATAGTTTCTGAGAAATCCACTATATAAGCGTTTTCCCATATAAAAGCCTAACATACCAAAGTTGACCATGTCGCTAATTAGGTCAAGGTCAACGCAAGGTCATCATTTGTACAAACTATGATGGGCTCACATGCCCAAAGCTACATACCAAGTTTCAAAATGGTAGGCCTTTTGGTTCTGGAGAAGAAGATTTTTGAAAGTTTTTTTTACCATATATGGGCATGGCGGCTATCTTGGTCATGTGACCCAGACCCCGGGTATAACTTTCGTTCCCCCATCCCACTGAGACTCCATATGAAATTTTGCGTCAATCACCCCAGTGATTTCAGGGGAGAAGATGTTTGAAAATCTTGACGACGGATGGTACGACGGAATGACCTTGACCTTTAGTGACATGATATCTTCATCTGGTCATTTAGTTAACCATGTATACAACATATTGTACCTTAGACTTAAATAGATTCTGAGAAATCCACTGTTTAAGCATTTGCCCATATAAAAGCCGTAAATTAGGTCGAGGTCAACACAAGGTCATCATTTGTACAAACTATGTTGGGCCCACATGCCCGATGCAACATACCAATTTTCAAGGTCATAGGCCTTTTGGTTCTGTAGAAGAAGATTTTTGAAAGGTTTTTACCATATATGGGCGTGGCGGCCATCTTGGTCATGTGACCCAGATACCGCGAACAAACTTTCGTTTCCCCAACCCATGAAGGCTGCAAATGAAATTTGGCTTCAATCGGCCCAGTGGTTTCAGAGGAGAAGACGTTTGAAAATCTTGACGACGGATGGTCCAACGGAATGACCTTGACCTTTCGTGACATAATATCTTCATCTGGTCATTTAGTTGACCATGTATACCAAGTATTAAACCTAGGAATTAAATAGTTTCTGAGAAATCCACTGTTTAAGCGTTTTCCCATATAAAAACCTAACGTAACAAACTTGACCATACCGTAAATTAGGTCAAGGTCAACGCAAGGTCATGATTTGTATAAACTATGATGGGCCTGCATGCCCGATGATACATTCCAAGTTTCAAGGTCATATGCCTTTTAGTTCTGTAGAAGAAGATTGTTGAAGGGTTTTTACCATATATGGGCGTGGCGGCCATCTTGGTCATGTGACCCAGATACCGCGAACAAACTTTCATTTCCCCAACACATGGAGGCTGCATAAGAAATTTGGATTCAATCGGCCCAGTGGTTTTAGATGAGAAGATGTTTGAAAATCTTGACGACGGATGGTCCGACGGAATGACCTTGACCTTCAGTGACATAATACCTTCATCTGGTTATTTATTCGACCATGTATACCAAGTATTAAACCTTAGAATTAAATAGTTTCTGAGAAATCCACTGTTTAAGCGTTTTCCCATATAAAAGCCTAACGTACCAAACTTGACCATACCGTAAATTAGGTCAAGGTCAACGCAAGGTCATGATTTGTACAAACTATACTGGGCCCGCATGCCCGATGCTACATACCAAGTTTCAAGGTCATAGGCCTTTTGGTTCTGGAGAAGAAGATGTTTGAAGGGTTTTTACCATATATGGGCGTGGCGGCCATCTTGGTCATGTGACCCAAATACCGCGAACAAACTTTCGTTCCCCCAACCCATGGAGGCTGCATTTAAAATTTTGCTTTGATTGGCCAAGCGGTTTTGGAGAAGAAGACCTTTGAAAATGGCGGACGGACGGACTACGGAGCATTGCCATACTTAAAGCTCACCTTTGAGCCTTCGGCTCAGGTGAGCTAAAAATTACTAGATAAACTTTGGATAAAAAAAATATTTGCTGCAGTGTCCCCACGAACATGGTCAATTTATTAACGCTACATGATTTTATAATATTATCTTCGTTCTAAAGAGCAAAGTTTCATATTCATAGAAACTATTGCAACGAAAGTTTGCCAAACTTTTTGCGTTCAGACGGAGCAAATTATTATTCAGAGAAAAATGTGCATAGAGTCTTTGTCACATATACTTTGGTAAAAAAATATTTGCTGCAATATTAGCACGAACAATCCTTATTTATCAAAACTAACAAGACAAATCATTTTTTCCATGCAAACGGCCAATAATGTTACAGTCTCTCTGTTACATGTTCACGTTTGTTGAAAATCAAACTGGTTTGATTTGAGCAAAGTCTTCGCCCCCTCGTGAAAGAAAAATGCGTTCGGCAGTTGCTAAGGCCAAGTTCATGCTAATGTAAAAATAAGAGTAGCTAACAGTGATGGCGCAAGCCATGTTACCTAATTTAGACCTGGGTATGACCCTTACCTTCGTAAGAATTTAAAAAAAAAAAACTTCTTTTTTTCGGCAAGTTAACAGTAAGTCTGATTGGTGTTGCGTGAAAAGAGGCTTTAAGCGTACACTTAATTACTACTATCAAATGCTGGTGGGCATGCGGGTAAACAAAAAATGAAAATTTTTAATTCTGTTTAGACAGCTCCAAGCCACCTTCATTTACCTCGTTTAGAAAAAAATGTTTTATTTAAATGCATATTTAAAGGCAGTTTCACATAATGCACGCTTTGTTGTCTTCTGGTGTTCTGTCTCCCTTTTTTGTAAAAGATGAGTATACCATTGAATCAAATGTTCTATCTCCAAAGCAGCTCAGATGTTGCATGCCATATCTCTGTGGGTACTTATAAGCTATTCAAATTGGCTTCTATGACTTCTTGTCCATTTTGAAACAATGAAATGAAAAATTCAAGAAATATTTGATCACGCGACTTTTGATGTCACATGATCAAATCATTTTATGCCACTGGTTCAGTACCAATGTTTAGTGATTATCAGAAAAAAATGAGGAGACAGATAGCAGAGAAAAGGAAAATACTTCAATTTACATCATGAAAGAAAGCAGTAGCAATCCTTGCGGGGTCTACTTGGATAATGCATGTATATAAGATAAGAACAATAAAACGCTGCATAGACTGGCTCCAGACTCCAGTCAGTAAAACTGAAAAATCTTCAGGCATCACTAATAAATTCAGCTATCAGAAAATCCATTCCTGTAGTTTCATAATTTTGGCATTATTTTATGTAAATATAATTTATTAGACTGAAGCCAGTCTAAACGCTGCATTGCAGATAGTGGAATCTGGGCCACGAAATTGCTCCGGGTTATTGAAAACCATGCTGATTTTTAAACAAATTATTCTATGTCCAAACTGAAAGGTCCATTTTCTCCTTAATACACTGGTTTTGAAAAGTAGTTTTGAAACTTAATGTATTTTGACTTATTTACATGATTTGCAGAGCAATTATTTTATCATATGGGTTTTTCAAACTAAGTTAAGACTGAGAACTTCGAACCCCGTTTTCTCGGCTTTTCAGAAAATGGACACTATAGCATTCAGTCGACAAAGGACTTACTATGCTTAAGGCGTGAATTTTCCCCATGATTAAAAAGTTATACGGATCACTGATTTTTGCTTTGCATTTTTGACTATGACATGTAACTTGCATGAAAAATGAATTTTCAAGTGTTTGTGTCTATGTAAAGTACGTCAAACATACGTTGACGTTGACGTCATTGTTGAGATAAATTGTAAATTATCCTCTAACTGATCGTTGAAATAATGATTTAATGTATATATTTCACCCTTTTTTGACTCACATTACTTACATAACAGACAACACTGGATAGTTTTGACTAGATGTATGTGACCTTGACCTCATTTCAAGGTCATGGTACACAATAGAATCCTTGAAGATCACAGTGCAACTGTCGACCATTCTTCATCTTTGGCTTACGGAGTATCGTTCCCCCCCGTGACCCAGCTTCCCACTCATATATATTGCGTATTTGCATCACATAAGTCTGCTGCATGAAGGAAATGCTGGGTCACGGGGGGGGGGGGGGGGGGGGGGGGGAAGTACTTGTATTTTATTTATAGTGAAACGTTCTCTTTTGGCCGCTTTGACCGGGAGTATAACTATGGTTTTGCACGTTTAAATGCCAATACAGCGTAACAAGAAGAAAATCATCGCTTTGTATTGTTATATGCGTGTATTTAGCATGCATTTATGACAAAAAATTATGGAATGAATGACTGATTTCAATATTTTCATTACCTCAAAAAATGGGGTATGAAAAAAACTTGAATTTAGGGTAGGTAGGGTCAGACTGGATTATCTCCCCATATCTTTGGGTCTGAATCACAAATGATCTGATTTCATACGGTTTACATATTTGTGGAAGCTCGCCCAAGAAAAAATTGCCCTCTGTATACTTTTGAAAATTCGGACCTGTCTCGCCGGTCTAATGGGGAAAATCCTCGCCTTAATCATAGAAGTCCTTGTTGTTATTTCTTAAGACCACACCTAGTCAACAAACGATCCACTACGCTCCCTTCATCTGTACCAAAGTGATCTTTAGTGACGATTCTTGTATGATAGTAACTTAACTCTTCTTTTCATCTTGTCAGCTTTGTTGTTATCTTTAGATTTTGAGCCCACGAAGATATCCTACTCTGGAGACCTTGCAACAAACTCGAATCCGCGTCGGCTGTCTACAAACTCGTTGCGTGAAGGAGACCAATCCAGCAATGAAAAAAAGTTTTTGTCCAGTGATCCATTTAAAAGGTGCCGTGGTGGAGTGATTAGAGTTACTCGGTAATGGTGCAGATGACGCCGTATGGTCGCAGGTTGGGCCGGGTACGGCCATCCGGCGACTGGAAAACTCTGTCAACCACGCACTTAACTAGCTGTTGCTGGCTTTATGCCAGACTTTGAAGTTAGAAAAACATATTTGCTGAGATTTTCTGTTTGCTCCTAAGTCGAACTCTCTTACCACTCGACCACCTGTAATTACTTTGTTTAAACTTTTGGATCATCTTCGATAGCCAAGGGTAATAAGTCCGAGAAGGGGTAGGGAGCTGGAGCATTTTTGCGACTTGGAAGACGAAGATTTCGAAATAAGGTCTAGTAGTCTTAGAACGCAGACTATAATTCTTTCTTCTTCCTCCTAAGAGCTGATATTAACTAGGAGGGAATGCGACACTGAACAATGCCAGGTTGCTTCCCAGGAAAGAGTATACACGCTCCTTAAAAATGTATTGGTACGCTTCCATGTTTTATAGGGGAAAGTCGGGTAACTTCGGACAGCAGGTAAATTCGGACAGTGACATTGTTTCCTTTATATGTCAGTTGTTTGGAACTAAATCAAAAATAACTGGCCAAACAGTGAAAATCCTGATGAGACGGCTCATTATGAGCTGTCTCATCCGGATTTTCATTGTTTTTAATGGTATGTCCGATTCCCTCCCCCACCCCTTGTCCGAAGTTACCCGACTCTACCCTATCACCATTTTTTTGCAAGACGGAACAAATAACTTTCGTACCTTCCTGTTTCATGGTGATGAATCACATACGAGGGGCAATCCAGAATTAGCGGTACTGGTGCTCTAAATTGAATATGTGTTTGTTTTTCATTCTGAAATTTGGCATAATGCAAGTAATAAATCTATGTAACACGATAAAGAAAAATCAGCGGTATCGTTCAATCACGTCGGTATATTTAGTGTTTCCATAGCAAACAATATACGGTTAAGCGGGCCAGATGTTCAATTAGTTAGCATTCTTGATGTTCAATACGTATTTTTACCCTTTCTAACGCGTCCATTTTACCATGACTTCGTACACATCAAAATTGACGTCATATCATTTAACGGTAAAAATTTCAACGTCATTACCGCTTTCATTTAAACAAAACGGACCAGTTTACTGCAGAAGCAAATGTCAGACATGACGTCAAGTGAAAGTATCGAAACGCGCGCAGTTATTAAGTTTTGTGTCGAACAGGGATATTCACCAACCGAAACATATAAATTACTTCAAGAGACACCGACGAAACACACAAATCTGGAGCTTGGACTTTTGGGGTTAGATACCATTGAACATCCACCTTATTCACCGGACTTAGCGCCGATGGACTTCAAAGTCTTTCCAATAGTGAAACGGCACTGAAAGGTTACAGATTCCAGGACTTTCGTGAATTGGCTCTCGCCATTCAACGGGTTGTTTCCACATTCGACGAGGAATGGTACACGGACATGTTTAATCAGTGGATTGACCGTCACGGGAAATGCGTTGCAACTCGTGGTGACTACGTGGAGAAGTAACGTCAATATTTTGACGTTGTGTCGTTCAATACCTGCCCCGGCATTGTGTTATATGTAAAGTTAGATTTAATGTCAACTTTTTGTTTCATGTCCGATTTGAATCATGTTTGCAGGGTTGGTTGGTTATAAATTATAATTCATGTTGTTGTAATTTGGTTGATATATATCGACTTACTCAGAAGGCATAAAACCAGTACCGCTAATTCTGGATTGCCCCTCGTACATGTAACTTACATGTACCTCGGTTATTTTGTATCTATTTTCGGACAGAATGCGTTGAAAAATTGATCATTATTTCTTTGGTGCTCAATGATTTTCATGCTGTTATGTTCCAGTGACAGCTTAGTTAAAGCATCTTCTTGGACCCTGCTAATGTTATTTTTTGCCGCAAACACCGCAAAAAATTGAGGGACTTAATCTTTAAGGAAATTATGAACAATTTTCTTACCAGTTCGGTCCGAATACAGGTACAAAATAATTGCGGTAAGTCACGTGATTCCCGCCTTGTGTTTCCTTCCCCGGATGACGAAGTCCTTCCAAAATGGGATTTTTCTCTTAAAGGAAAGAATTTGCTCCGAGTGGAACAAATTTTACCCGTAAGAGTTGACCCCTATTGAGAAAGGAGGCAAAAATGAGCCGTGACACGACAAAACCAACAATGTGTTGTTCGCCCAGTGCAGACTCAGATCAGCCTGGGCATCCACCAAGTCGGATCAGAATCTTCACTAAGCGCTTAGAGTGTAGCTAAGGGTCTGCGCTACCTCCATGCGGACAGCAAAGACTCTGATCAGACTGGGCGGATGCCCAGGATGATCTGAATCTGCGCTGGGCGCACAACCACATTGTTGGTTTTGTCGTGTCGCGGCTAAAATGAAAAATAGTAGAGTTGCTTCCCTTGAAAGTGTACCTAACCACCTAAATAAAATTGAAACAAACTATTTTGTCCTGTTTTTATGTGATTCTATTGTATCTTAAATTAGGCCTAAGTTGTTATCAGGCCATCATTTCCTTGAATTATGTCTTTCGTCAGGATTTCAAGGAGTGAGCTGTCCTTTTTCTTAGACTCATTTGAAGCTGGTTATTTTATTGTCACTTTAGAGCCGCTCAGGGTCAGCAATTACTCTTTATTTCGGTCTTTTACGTCATGGATGGATCGGTTGTATTAGGTTAGGACACAGTTAATGGTTAAATTGCACCATAGATGTCTACGTAGATTTAACAAATGACTTTTACGACACGTTGATGTAATAAAAACACATGGTCTTGTGTTTTGGGAATAACATGGACAGCCTAGGATTGTAACATTTCGGTTTATTTATCCTGAGAAATTTTGCGTTGATTCTATCAGTTCAGTTTGCACTGGCTGTATTTACACGGACACATAAGACACTGTCTATGGCCTTTCACGGACACTGCGCAAACGGTCTCTGGCTTTATAC
The DNA here is from genome assembly GCA_963989385.1 of Ctena decussata. Classification (NCBI taxonomy): domain Eukaryota; kingdom Metazoa; phylum Mollusca; class Bivalvia; order Lucinida; family Lucinidae; genus Ctena; species Ctena decussata. The sequence continues at coordinate 53,232,136 of OZ022501.1, read as the reverse complement.
GGACACGTCGCACTCTGTTCCTGACCTTGCACAGTAACCTGACACACAGTTTCTGGACTTGCATTAACACTCTGAACTCTGTCTCCGATCTAACGCGGACACATGGCACACTGTCCGTAGCCTTACATGAACACAATATACACTGCCGTAATATTATACAAACTGTCTTTTGCCTTACTCGGACCCATAATACACCGTCTCTGGCCTTACATGGACACATCGCACAATGTCTCTGAATGGCCTTACACGGACACATCGCACAATGTCTCTGGCTTTACATGGACACATTGCACAATGTCTATGGCCTTACACGGACACATCGCAAAATGTCTATGGCCTTACACGGACACATCACACACTGTCCGTAGCCTTGCGGACATGTTGCGCACTGTCGAAGTGTTATAGAAGCTGTCTTTTGCCTTACGCGGACACACAATACAGTGTACAGTGGACCCTCTGTACAACGTGAGTATTTGTTCCCAAAACATTTTGCTGTTAAACTGAATTTGTTGTTGTAAAGAACACATATTTAGAACAATATAGCCATTCCGTGCATATCAAATATGACGTTATAAAGAATTTTGCTGTTGTTATGAGTGCCGTTATAAAGAGGGTTGAGTGTATATGGCCTTACACGGACAGTTCGCACACTGTCCCCGGCGTCACACGGACACATCACACGCTGTCCATAGCCTTACACGAAGACATTGCACACTGTCTCTGACCTTTCACGAACACATCGCGCACTGTCTCTGGTCGTACACGGTCACACCAAACACTCACTCTTGGATTACACGGACACATTGCACATTGTCTCTGGCCTTTCCAGGACGCATCACGCATTGTACACAGCGTTGCACGACGACATTGCACACTATCTCTGGCCTTTCACAAACACATCACGGTGGCTTTACACGGACACAAAGCACACTGTCTCTAACTATACACAGACACTGAATCTGGCCTTACATGGCCACACTGGCCTTACAAGGACGCATCACACACTGTCTCTGGCCTTACACGCACTTATCACACACTGTCTCTGGCCTTACACGCACTTATCACACACTGTCTCTGGCCTTACAAGGACTCACCACGCATAAACAGAGGAAAAAACCACCTCTAGTCGCAAGCCAGTATTACTTATGTTAGTTGCGCCAGCTGACCAGTAATGGGTACATTACCTTCACAAACGACCTTCTAAATGATGAAATATATGCTGAAGAAATGCAGAGGGACATGTCATCAGTCGCTATTTATCACGTTTGAAAAACTGGATTAAATTAAGGCCGTGTGGAGAATAAAATGTTTTTAATGGGATGTGCAAATAGCCAAGACTCAGCTGAGCCTGTGCATTCAAACAGTCCGACCAAAGCATTCGTGCAGACTGTTCAAAGTTTTTAAGTTCATCAAGACTCACAGATTGTTGGGGGAACAGGGATGACTGAGATCAGACTGCGCAGATGCGCAGGCTGATCTTAGCCATTGCTGTTCGCATATGCTAAGGCTCATTTTTCGCGTGGTATGAGTGTAAGAACATTGTCTTTCTAATTTCAAATAAATTGGATTAGTTGACAAGGAAATTCTGGCAATAACTAGAACAGAGTTAAGCACAAAGGAATTGCATAATGGTTGCCATGACAACATTTTCTACAAATATTAACTGCTGAGAAATCGGTGGGAAAGCTGATCCATCACATTGAGCATTGTTAGAAAGACAACCAATTAAAAATATATTCTTTAGGTTTCCATTCCAGTACAGCATGTTGTAGCGATAATAAAGATCACCATCGCCAGCAATAAAATGAAGGGCGGACAACCGCAACTCAGGCTGAAAAAAAATACAAAATTTATGGCTCGAGGATTTGTGTCCATTGTGTGTTCATACCTGTACTAACTAGCGACATTCCCGGCATTTGCGCTCAGATTTTCCGTACATACTATACCAAGAGGACCGACGCCATATCAGTTACTAGCAGCTAGTAAAACCACAGCATGAAATATAGTGAAAGTACACGTCCACTTTAGATAAATTTGCTGTGAGTCTCTAAGGTATACAAGGAAAACACCAAAAATCTTTCATAGGGCAAAATTTAAATCAGTTGGAATCAATTTGGCATTAATGTACTGAAGAAGTATTTTGAATTCCAATGACAAGTTTAAGAATATATAAAGATTTGTTTCTGTCATGACTTATCGTAAATTGAAACCAACGTTTGAATGTTCAAGATGTTTCGAAAACCGAACATCTATAACAGAGAGTATAGGTGATGCGTTCGTTGCCAGGTGGTGTAAAGCTATTAAAACGTAGGTGGAATACTTAGAAACCATTTATTTCAATCTGGTGATTCTGAGCGGGGGGCTATATTTAGCCCAAATCACATCGGATCCTCCACTTGACAAAAGTTCTGTGCTAAGTTCTGTGCACATTTGGTCTAGTAAGTCTGAGATCTAAACGTTTTGAATTATAATTTTGCCACGGCAACTGAGTTGGTTTTTGCACTTTTGGCAAAAAAGCTAGGTCACTGCATTTCAGTTCCCATTCTTACAGGCTCTTGATTTCCCATATGGCTTCAGATTCTCACCTAGATGGTTATTTTGGGAACAGGTGGAAAGTAATTTACAAGAAAAAACACAGAAGAAGGCATTTCTTTATTTAATAATAGTCTATTTATGAAGTACATCGAGAGAAAACCAATATAAAGCATAGTGATGAAAAAGTGTACATACATTAATCAGACTGTACATATGCAAATCTGGTCATCTAATTAGGGCAATGAAAATACATAATTTCCGTGTTGCCAACCGGGACGTAATAATGTTGTCAGGTAATACAATTAAGGGAATTCACTAAATTTTGAAAAGTCAACCGCGTATGACATGACTTATCTGAGTATTGCGCAGTCTGACATATGCATGTGCAGCTTTCATTATGCATTAAAACGGGATTTCTCCCGATGACGCTCATTTTTTTTTATTCGGAATGGTTTTGTACAGGATGAAAACAGATTTTACAAGCTAAGTTTAATGAAAAAGTGAAACCTGATTAAAATCATATACAATTTGTAAAATAGAAAAATATTACTCTACTACACGAAGAAAGAATTTACACGAACAGATTCTTCACTCAAACCAGTACCAATAAGCATAAAACGATGAAATAGCGTAGTATCTACGTCGACGCTATGCGTCGACGTAGATACTACGCTTTTTCGACGTTTTAGCCATCCGGGTTGTAACTCATTCATTTCACATACAAAAAAGTAGATAATACATTATATGACAAACCAGATTTTAAACTTTTAAAATTTGTCATATGTATCATCAATAGACCCCACATGCATATTTCAGCTAATTAGAGACAAAAACTCACTTTAGCCTTTTTTTTTTTTTTTTTCTTCATTTTGAATGCGGCCTTTGAGCTTTTCTCTATCTACAATAGGAATTCAGTTGACATTTAAGAAAAGTTCATGTGTTTTTTTTCTGAGATTTCATCAAAACTAGGTTACAACGCCGGGTGTCTGTAAGTCTTTGAAATGAATTATCAGTTCCAGTACCTACTTAACGATAAATATTCAACCAACTTTTTCGGTAATTGGCACTCTTCTCTCTCTGTCTCTCTCTCTCTCTCTCTCTCTCTCTCTCTCTCTCTCTGTATGTGTGTGTGTTTTGGCAATTCCATTTCTAAGTGTTTTGACAATTCCATTTGTACAAAGGGATTTTGTTTCATTTTACGGGAAAAATAGTGCAGTATCTGTACAAAATATACCTGGTGCCGCTACACTGTCTGCCAAAGGATTTCAGACCAACTGTTTAGGATATATAGATTAGATACATGTATTTCACAAAATATTAACGTCAAGTCAGTTTTTTTTTTTATTTGAAAAAAGCACATTTTTGTGGCTATCCTCAGTATTTATAAATTTATAATCGGAAAAGTGCCAAGAATTTTTGGAAAATATAGGTGAATACATGTACATGTACACATCCATTTTTTGTATCCATTATAAAAGAGAGACCATTTTAGCAGAGCAATAATCAGGCGCGAAACGACAAAACCAACAAAATGGCAAGTGCGCCCAGCAAAGACTTAGATCAGCTAGGGCAGCCGCCCAGGCAATTTACAATCAAAAGTAAGGAATTCTGAAAATGAACCTAGAGGAAAAAATTGTTGTACGCGATTCTTTTAGATGCGCATGCGTGTAAGTGATGTCCATTTCGATTATCGACGAACATGAAAATTTGTCACCTCCTTTCCCTTTAAGGAAATAATGGTGAAAACTAAAAAATCATCTTATTATTTGCTTCTATATACATAAAGTAATTTTCAGTGAAAATAAAATTTTTGACACAAACGATCTTTTGCATGTGTAAAAACGTGTTGTTGAAACAGATGAAACAAAGCAAAAAAAAAAAAAAAAAAAAAAAGGAAACTGTTTAGCGTTTTTTTTTTTTTGTTTTTTTTTGTTTTTTTCAATTATCATAATGTAAGACCGCGTGCAGCTTAAGGTGGTGATTACATGTATCGCTGATTTGGATCAAAGACAAAATCTGCATAAAATGCTGAAAATACAACACATCTTCCCAAAACTGAGCAGATGCCTTCTTTATGTTGTTTCTCACAATTCAAAATCCCAAAATGCAGGACTTATTGATGTTAAAAAGGATTTATATAAGAAAAGATCACAGGGTAATTTTATGTGCAAAAATTAAAAAAAAAAAAACATCATTATTGAAAATATAATATGGTCTGAACATAAATAAAGCATTATGAAGAGCGTCCTAGCAATATTTTTTTAGCATATTATCAGGATATGCATATAAAAAAGATGAAATCTGTGTCCAAATATTTGTTTAAAATACTAAGTTGAGTCTATTTTCAAGGTTTCTTATGAAACTAACAGTTTACAAATATATTATAGCAACAAAACGCTTCTAAACGCAAAAAATTCTTGTTTTGCAGGCAGACTAAAGAAAATAAAGTTTAGCGTAAATGTTATATCTGATGCTGAGACCCGTTCCCGCTCTCTCAACCCTGTTTAGGTATTTGTATGTGTTAAGAATTATTTTTTATTGGCCTAGTTCCCTCTTCTAATGATAGTTTGCTACCTTTCTCGGTCGAAAATTTTAACTGGCACCCCTTTTGTCATAGTATTGTTTTGGAATTGCATTGCCTTTTTTCTTTTCTTTGTTATGTGTTGTGGCAAAGAGGTGATCATACGTATTATTTTTCTCAGCAACGAGGCCTTGTTTGTTTATTTCTTCTTTCAAACACTAATTGCTGTTTTAATTTTGATTTACCATTGTAATCTAGATTCTATGACATTTAGAGATCCGCCATAATTTGTACAAATGTTAAATAATAGGGAGAAGAACTCTATAAGCACACAGCTTTCATTCTAACCCCATAGCTTGTACTGATATGTTATTTGTACATGTACATGTATGTATATATTTATGTCAATGGAAAAGCAAAATAAATACGTTTAAACCAAGGTTAAAAATTTTCAATAACACACCTGTCTTGGTCATTGTAAAGTAATTATAATTTATACTGTGAGTATGATATAGGTATAACTGACCTACCTGTATTCAATGAATGTAACCAGTATACATGCACTATCTACATGGCCAGACATTTGAGAAAAAAGTAACTGTTTTTGTCTGCTCTACCTTACAATTTGAGAAAGAGTTGGAACAAATAATTGCTAGGACACTCTTTTTAATGCATTTATGTATATTCAGAGCTAAGTACATTTTCAACAACGAATTTTATTTTTCAGATTTCTGCACAGGATTGACCCTTTGATCTTTCCATATAAAAACTCTTCTTTTTTTAACAGCATGTCCCTCTATTTTGTATTCTAAGTTGTTGAGAACAACAAAAAAGAAGTCTGCTAACTTTCAGGGAGATACATTAATTTTCTATGGTTTTATTCAGATTTTGTATATACCAAGAATCACCACCTTAACAATTCAATCTGTCTGTTTTCCTTACCATAAAAAATATGGCCTACTTTCCTCCAGATCTTATTGAGAATCTCTTTTTTACAAAATATCCTTTTCCGATTCCTGCTGCGCGCCGGCAGCCACAATCAATAGTCTCGTGAATACGAGCCACACATGCGCCTGACCAGCCTGCGCGTGCACGCAGGCTGGTCAAGCGCATGCGCAACTCGTAGAAAAAAATTCGCCTGCACTGATAGACCTTGCATGCTCGCACATAGGTTTGTGCATGCGCAAAATGCGTGTTACCAAAGAGAGGTTTTGTCGTGACGTAGCTGAATAATTACGGTTTCACTGCAGACGACTTTTAGGTCATGCGGGTATAAAGCTGTAAGCCGGACCCAGAATGATGGTTTCTTGGCACAGTTGTGACCTGCTCCCGCATAGGTCAGCCTGCGCAACCACACACCATTATCATAATCTATATACTGCTTTGGTGGCTCTTGGTGATGAGACTGCTTAAGATGATCGCACATCAAAACATCCTTTTCTCTGTGATTCCTGTTCTCAGTTCTTGTGAAAAAGTCTGTGAAATTCGATATCCCTGAGCAAGTACAGCGCGTGCGTCATCAGTCTCGAAATCTTCGACAAAAAAGTACTCGTTATAACATGATTTCAAGGTGATTTCATTAAAGAATTTCTGCACACACAGAGAAGGTCTTTTTCCTCTCAAACAATTGTATTGCGGTCGATTCCTCGCTATGCGGGAGAAAGCACTTTTTATGTTAACTTGCCTGCAAAGATTTGCAGTGGGTACGATATCTAGCGTTAATAGACTGTAGGATCCCAGCAGGCACATAACATTGATTCAACACTGAATCAACGTTGTTTCAACGTAACAACGTGGAGTTTACGTTGAATCAACCCAGTGTGTTTTGATGTGCTTTTCTGAAGCATTTGGAACTACAAAGCTGCTTTGCCAAAGGTTTATGTTGATATGAAAAAGATTGCCTCTAAACGTATCTGGTAAACATACGGGAGAGTCGGGTAACTTCGGACATGTAGGTAAATTCGGACATACCATTGCAAACTGTGAAAATCCAGATGAGACGGCTCATAATGAGCCGTCTCATCAGGATTTTCACTGTTTGGCCAGTTTTTTTTTTTGTTTTAGTTCCAAAACGACTGGCATATAAAGGAAACAATGTCACTGTCCGAATTTACCCGCTGTTCGAAGTTACCCGACTCTCCTAAACCCATTCCACCTGGAAATTAAAAGAAAATCAAGTTTCTGCAAATACTTAGTCAAAATATAAAAATGCTATTCGACTGTCGTATAAGAAGTTTTTTTTTAGTTTGCTTTTTTGTGTGCATTATTTGCTTTTAAGTAAAATCACAAAACTCCTAGAAGAGGCCAAACCTTTTGGTTTGGCCAGTTTAAGGACTTTTGCGATAACTCGACCTGTTTATTATTTACAAAGCTGATATTTTGTGCTTATATGCTTAGCATACATAAAAATCATTTGGCGATATTAGATTGTGTCTATTTATTTGCAGAAACTGATTTTAGTTTACAAGAGGGAATTAAATTGCGCTTATACCAGGCTTGTTATGCTCATAAACATAATCTACTAAAAACATCTGCAATTTTCTGTCCTGCACTTACAGTCGAAATACCGCACAATTCTCGGAAAACATTATTAAAATTTCATGAGTTCCAGTTCCATTAAATTTCATGAAAATCAATTTTGGGAAAATTAAGGCAATAATTAAGACAGAAAATGAGCCAGGTCCCATCAGAAAGGTATCTGATAGATGCAGAGATTCCGCAGAGCCACATACTGTGTCCACGAATAGCGTATGCTCTGAACAGATAAAGTGGCTTTCAAGGGAGATTAAGGTGGACGGAGACCCTTCCAAGGGAGATCAAACCGACATAATAAAAATCGCCTCCCTTTTTACTGAGGGCCACACTAAAGGTTGCTCTCTCTAGAAAGCGAATTCTCATCTTTAATCTCCTTTGTCCCACTCACCCCTCCTCCTCCTCCGCATGGATAATAGATTCAAAGGAAAACAAACGTTATTCGACTGAAGTCGTCGCCCTTATAAAATTCCAGCCAGAGTATGCAATGTAACCGTACGCCTTGAAGTCTTTGCAAATGCAGATGACCTTAGGCAACTTTGGCTGGTCGCCGGCTCAAATTTGCAGGTTCCGAACCTCATTATCAGGCTGTTAAGTATAATTAATCCGGCCAAGAATGAACGAAAGAGACCTTTATTCTAAACTCAGTGGCTGTTTTCTTTTTGAAAAGTTCCAAATGTAAGGGCTGTTGTTGTTCAAGTTATGAACACTTGTAAAACGTGGGTCTGAGGTTATAACACTTGAGTATAATCTCAAACTCAAAATAAAGCACACTGATTGGCTGCTTCCGAGCATGTGCTCGGAAGCAGCCAATCAGTGTGCTTTATTTTGAGATTGAGAATGTACTCAAGTTTTATAACCTCGGGGCCTGCTTTTCAGCGTTTATCTATACCGAAGAGCATTTTGGCTGCCCATGCGAATGCGAATGCTTGAACAATTGTTAAGTGTTCGGGTCTGTCAACGAAAAAGCTACATTTGAGGCTGTTTTAAGAAGCAATTGTTTTTAAACTCTGAGCGCTCTCATTAGCGGGAAAGCTTGCCACACATCAAAGGAATCTTTGGTGGGCCAAAAACATGGCCGCTATGCACGTTCTTCTGTGTAGACTTTATGGATTTAAGGGACGGGAATTCCAAATTACATATTGTTAGTTTGACTACTAGCTGTAGATCTCTCACCTTTTCTCTACTCTGTGTCATTTCGAAGAAAAAAAAAACAGGCCGTCGTTTAAAAGCACGCGCGCGCGTGTGTGTGGGTGGGTGGGGGTGGGGGACCAAGACTTCGTTGTCTGTTCGCAAAGTACCAAGCAAATACATCACATTGGTTCAACATTGTGTGCCCAGTGGGATATTCGTACATTTCTAGTGTACCCTAAATATTCGCACAAAACTTACTGGGAGTAAATAGTGCGGACTCAAGCCGGAAGATAGAAGATCGTTACAGTCATCAGTTATTATAATATTCCTGGTTGTCTACATGGACAATTCCAAAGTCATCCCTTGACTTGTGCATTGGGCACACAATGTTCGACCAACGTTGAATCAACATTGGTTCAACGTTGGTTCAACGTTGTGTGCCTGCTGGATGATGACCGAAACGTCTGAGGTTTGTTAGAATATCTACTTAAAAACGAGAGGTAATGCTGATGGTAAATAGGTAGATCGAGAAAAGAATGTAACATCCTATCCATTCTAATTCGCCGACAGATGCAAAAACTACAGACATAACGAGGTTATCATCCACACAAATTATTATACATCTACAGTCTCACCCTCTGGTAATTTTATTATAGGTATTTCGTGTATTGAGAGAGACGGTGTAGTAATTTCCGTTGGTTTTGATTCAGCATCATGTTGTTTGTTTTTGTGGTTTTCAACAGCTGCATCAATATCGTCTTCAAACTCTTCCTCTTCAATACTGTCTTGTGGTGAGGGTCTGCGCGCAGAACTGGCGCTACTGTCACTACCTAAACTCGTGCTTCGCATCTCTGGCGAAAGCCAGTGGCGACTAGCGTCGTCAAATATTCCCGGACCTGGATCAGTGTATTTTCTTTGTAATCGATGACGTCTATGATTCGGAACATATCCTCCACCAATACTGCCTCTATGTTCTTCGTACTTTGGATCATATCTTACAAACTCCTGAAAAATGTCATTTGATTTTTCATCTATACTAAAATCTCTAGACAAACTTCTATTATGTGAGTATCTTTGAGATTTAAAGAAACGGGTAAACACTGAAAATTTACTATTTGGTGTTTGAGGTTCTTCAAAACTGTCTCCTGAAGGTTGGTCAGATCTCGCCGAGTCCGTTTCAGGCTCAAACACACTCTCATACAACCGCACTGCTTGTCTTTCACGGCTGTACTCACGCCGCCGCTTTGATGCAGTTCGTCCTTTTCGTTTTTCAAATAAACTACTACGCCTCGACACAGGTTCACTAGTTCCCACCCCTTCAAGAACCTCTTCCCCTTTAGTCAAAGGAACAGAAGTACTTTCTAACAATATTATTTCGTCATCCATGGAATGAGCTTTTTTGGTACCATTTACTTGAGGTGGTTGTTGTGTTTCTAATGATTTATAACCACTGTCGGCTTTCATTTGCCGAAGTCTGCTAGTTTGACTATCATTTGTACTGTCTGTATTAGACTCAAAAGAAGTCGTTGTGACTTCTTGCCTACTTGTATCCGACACATCCCCATCTGTATCTACCGTTTCTACACTGTCGAAACTATTTTCTGCACTAGCCGCGCCTTTCTTGATGTATCTAGGCTTAACGACCTTTTGATAAGTTTCACGCCTAGTTTCATAGTTGGGATGTAACAGATTTGAATCATCTGTCTGCTCGGGTTCATTATACTGCTTAAATGAATCTATAACATGTCCATTTGTATGATTATGATTATTTATAGTTTGAGCCGATATTGAATCTGTTGATAGGTCATCGGGAGATGCCATATCTTCCATTCGTATTGTATCACTACACTCTTCTTCCTCTTCTAAAGTAGTCCGTAAATTCCATATCTCCCGATACTTTTGAGTACCATTCAGAGTTTCAGTATCTGCATCGCTTTCATCCGGTATCATGCTTTCGAACTCAAACTCATCAAACATGTATAATTTCTCTTCATTTAACACTTCTAAACTACCGGTGTCATTATACCTAACCTTACTAGAGCACAAACTCTCCGTTTCCGTAATGGGATCTAAATCATTATTAAAATAAGGGCTTGTGGAAAATTCCGTTATTTTCAGTACATCATAATCGTAATCCGTTACATCTCCATAACTCTTCACTCTCCTGTTTTTGCGCGGAGAAATTTCTGTAGGACTTACTATATCCATACTGTAAGATGTAGGTTTAAGTGAAGACTTGACGTTGTTAATTTTATACGGTGATCTTGTATATTTTGAGAAAGTAACCGTGTGCGGTCGCACCCCATTGACACTATTAACAGAGTTTGAACCACGATGTACTTCCACATTCACAACCTGTGTATCCATTAAATCACCTCTCGGAGACGGGGAGTCCATGATATGCGGATGAGAAAATGCACCAAATTCATCGAGCATATCTACAGAAACATCACTGTAACTTTCCTCGACAGCTGGAATTGGTTCGAGTTCAAATAATTCAATTGCTTTAGTATTTACATCTCTGAGCACGGTAGCACCTAGAGAATACTGACGAGGTACATAATGACTTCGTTTGTCTATCCGTATTTTCTTCAAATAGTGAAAATCGCCCTCTGTGTATCTGTTTACAGAAAGGAATAAACATTAATACAAAAATATTGAGACTAACAAATAAAATGAGAACTGTTAAGAATATGTTTCTGTGCATGATTTATGGAAGAAATTTTTATCAGGCACCGTCGTAGGCATGCATAGCTCGCCTGAGTATCTGATAGGTGAAACTTGAACTTAAAAGTCCTAATGCAGACATCGATGATGACACTGAAATGACAAATATGAACCGTGACACGACAAAACCAACAAACATAAAGTGATATGTGCGCCCAGCGAAGACTCAGATCAGCCTGGGCATCCGCCCAGTCTACTAAGAGTCCTCGCTTAAAGGCTAGCTAAGGGTCTAAGCTACCTCCATGCGAATAGTGAAGACTCTGATCATACTGGGCGAATGCCAGGCTGATTTGAGTCTTCGCTGGGTGCACATGCCACTTTGTTGGTTTTGTCATGTCGCAGCTCATAGCCTTTTCGATACTTTCTTGTAGGTTAGCTAAAATGCACCGCACACTATTGTTCAATAGAGTTTTTGTACAAATATATACTACTCATAAGAAATTTTGCATCGCCATATATTTCCCAAATCCATAATGCAAAATCACTATTTTCCCATTTAATTTTTTTGTGAAAATTTACTAATTTTTCACTTTGCGGTTGGCATAAGCCACTTGGGTTGAATATATATACATGTATTAGAAATTGTGGCTTCGCCGTTAACCACAACCTGGCGGATGAAGCAAATTTTTTCTTTACAATATTGCAATGCATCTTAAGTTATACTTTAACTTGTCAGCTTTGAATAATAAAATATTGTACCACCAATACAATGTTCAACCACCACCCATATTTTTTTAACGATTGCGGACGTTGGATGACAATGCAGTGCACAGAGCCATGCTTAGTTAACTTGTGTTTTTGAACATATAATGTGGTGTTCACGAAGAAAAGATCATTTAGTTCATTGTTTAGTTATTCTTCTAGCTACGTTTTTCGTTAGATGCAACAGAAACTGAATTGTAGACGATATTTTTCTTTCAGGTTGATAGCAACTGTCTCGCGTTCATTTAACTCTTAAGTTGTATTACTTAGTAATTAAATTGTTATTATCTCATTTGTGAGTTGTCGACGTTCATCCCCGCACCGACCACGCAAATATTCCGTATAAAGATTATACGATATTTTCACATTTCAAGAGCCATCTCACTGAAATGTTGAGTGATACATCAAATATAATATTAAATTATTTGTAAATTTCGAAACAATTCGTATAGTTGTTATTCAGTCATAACGATACTTTGGAACACCCTTCGTTTATAGGTGAAATTAGCCTGTATGAAAAAAATGGTGATGCTAAACTTCTTTTGAGCAGTATACAGTACGCAGGTGTATTTTGTGAAAAATTCTGCATGAGTTAGTACAGTGGCGTTTATATCTTTTCTAAAAGAAAAACCTAAGTCATATTTTACAAATTGATATACATTTTAACGAAAAAAAAATGTGCCAATAAAAACATACACAATGATACAAGTAATATACGTTACAAGACCATGACAAACGTAGTACAAATCAGATACCATAAAACCCATATATTTGGACAAATGTTACTGCGAATGCAGCCCAGACCCAAATAAAACTGCCCCTAGCACCAGTCCAATCAGGATTCAGTCTGCAGTTTTATTTAGTGATTTTTCGACCTTAAAGTGCCTTTTTCATTACCTGAAGACTGAAAAACTAATTGCATAACTATCTTGCAACGTACGTGAGTTGGGCGTCCAAATAAGCAGGGTACTAATGGTAACAGATAGATCGTGGGTTTAATTAATGAGGGTATCAAAGAGGGATGATACATAATGGCATACACAAAAGAAAGCATAGACTCTTTGCAGTCACCAACTGCGTAACCAGCAACAGGTTAAATCCAAACTTAGAAGCCAAGACCATGATCAGACTGCGCACGAGCTTGATCAAATTGCACGGTCGCACAGTCGAATCTTTTGCTTTGCTGTTTACATTATGCCACCTTTTAGGGTCAAGTCAGGTATATTCGGACAGCAGGTAAATTCGGACATACCATTGCAAAGAGTGAAAATCCAGATGAGACGGCTCATAAGGATTTTCACTCTTTGCCCAGTTATTTTTGTTTTAATTTCAGTCAAATGACTTATAAAGGAAACAATGTCACTGTCCGAATTGACCTGTCGTCCAAATTTAGCTGACTTGACCCTAATCCCCACTCAGGACAGAACATACAAAACAAGAAGGACTACGTCACAAAGGAAAAAGGTGGAAAACTGCTGAAAAATAATCATGCAACTATTCAGTAGTGAGTTGAAGCAAGGTTTTCTCGCGATAATGTGTAATCGAACCGTTCAGTGTCTTTTTACATGCAAGGAGAAAGTTTGCAAGATTTCCATGTTATGGAAATTTCTTTTTCGTTGAAGATAACCATACCCACATATAATAAAATGGGTGTTTCATTAAGAACTGCTTTTTCTTTCGTTCTTTTTTTTTTTCTTTTGCTGTTTTTTTTTTTTTTTTTTTTTTTACATATAAATAACAACTCTAGCAGATTCAGACACCGATACTCCTATAGAATACGAATTATGTATTCCGGACTGTCGCACAAGTTTTCGCGCAAGAGCAAAACTCTAATATTACCGCTTGAAACTTTGTACAAGTTGTTCTGTCTAAAGTGGGCATTCGACTTCAACACTATATGTATCCAAAACAAACAAACCTCAGCCAATAGTAACAATCTCATCTTCAAACTTTTGTGACGTGAAATATTGTTTGGTGTGATTTTTAAGAGTATGCCGGACTCAAATAGAGACTTTTCCTGACGAAAATTTAAACATGTCAAAACTTTTCAGCTTAAAATGTATAAAACTTTATTTTTCATCCATCAGTTTTAAAGAGATAGAAATAAATGCAATATATGAAAGAATAATTTCTTTCTTTTTTTTCTTATCAAGATGATCAAATGTAAAAAAATATTTATCTAAGAAATAAAGTTATTACTTTACAAAAAATATCTATTTCCTTTTTCCATTAATGTTCTATTTAAACAATGTCGGCAAAATCCTATCCTTTTTTCTAACATAGATGCAAACTAAAAATCCGAAACATAAAGTTCAAAATTAAAATGTTTGAAAGTAAGTGTATTAACGAACCATCTAATTTCTACTCTCCATGAAACAAAAAAATCTCTAGTTGTAACAAACAGCAACAAATTACCAGTAAAGTAAATAGGTTTGGTAAGGAATGGGTAAAAATTGGAAACATTCAGCAGTTTTCGCCAACCTTCTTCCTCTGCTGAGATATCCGGATGATCGGTGTGGCAAATTATCCAGTTGAAACGATACTCGCCTTACTGGAACGTCAGGCGAGTCTTTGACTGGCTGCTCAAGGTCCGTCTCTAGCACCTCCGCGGCTGGTTGCTCAATGTCCAGGTCTGTTTCCCGATATGATGCTGAAATAGTCAATGAAGAAACTAATTAAATTAAATAGGTTTACTTTTAAGGGAAGCAACTCTGTCATTTTTCCCCTTTCTCGATGGGTGTCAATGCTTAAACAAAAGGCTTTAGGAGAACAAATTATTTCCTTCAAGAGAAGAACCCTTTCAGGAATGGTTTTGCCATCTTGGGAAGAAAAGAGAAAGTCACAAGGGTTATCTTCCTTTAAAAAATAACTCGGTGTTTACTAGACGGCTAACTTATAGAAGTTGGGCAATGCTGAACAACGATTTACTCATTCAATATCCGGCATTTTCAGCCGACTGTCAGAAATCCGTGTTGAAACAGCAACCCATATTTATGTCTAGACAAATGGTGGACTCAACTAAAAGCTTTTGCTCCAGCATTGTTTATCAAAATGATCGATAATCGAGTAAACATCCGGATTGATGAGACTGTGAGAAGCTTATTCAGAATAAACACCAGCCTTTCTTCAGAGCGGTTCTCTTGCTATGTTTGATTGCAATTCGACTAAAAAGTACATACGTGTAGTAAGCGTTGTCTATGGGCTTCTTAATCGAGCTGAGTATTAAAAAAAGTAATACATCGATTATTTCAAATTGTGATCGATTAATCACCCATTTGCTGCAAACGATTAATGATCCAGTAATCGATTAATCAAAAAAGACACTAGACTAAGTCTAGACTATCAGTTTTCGAAACAAGAAGAGTTCAACTTCGCTGATTTGTCGAAATCTGAATGTTGAAGGAAATAAGACAATGGTAATAAATGTAAAACATTGTCTTATTTCCTTCAACATTAAATATCCGTTCACGAAAATTAACAATTACTCTTCAATCTAATAAATACGATATGTCATTATGGAGAAATTTCTGCCATAAAGAAAGGGGCCAGATATGGGTAGATCTGCTGCGCATGGGAGAGACATACACCATAAAATCGAGCTGATCCTTGTTATCTTAAATACTGATATCTCAAATTGAACTCTTATATCAAAGAATACAGTTTGGACACATTTCCTATTTTTCTTTAGATTTCAACTTTTCTTATGACAAACAACCGGTATCTCAAAGCAAATTTTCTAGGATCAGAAAAAATTGAGATGAACTTCGAGAGTTCACTGTGGCAAAGAAGTGTGAAAAATGGTTTCGGAAGCAAGTCACGTGCAGACGATAAATGAGAATTTTGAGGAGCAGTAACTGAAGCATAATGGCCTATCGTTAATACTGGTACAAATGATCTAAAATGAATTGTAATGCACTTACATATGTTACGCGACGTCTGGTTGGATAATGTTCTGAGATATACCGTCGGAAACCCGACATCGTTACGTAACGTCGCTTCTCCTTGGCTGGCGTTTGGTTGTAGGTGGCTGAAAACGCTTGCTTTGGGTGCTTAGTAGTAAATTTAAAAACGTGAAAATGTAAAAGTGCATTAGAATGGGGATAACTGTACTCAAATTTGTAATTTGGGGGGATAAATCGTCCGTTGTATGGTCATGAATTGCGTTTTACGGCTCCGCTGATGCGTCGACGTGAAGCGAAATTTCCAACAATAAAGCCGGCGATTTACCTCCCCAAATGACAAATTTGAGAATTTATCCCCTAAATACAAGTAGCGTTGCCCTATGTTAGCCATTGTTTCATTTTTGCGTATCTGATCAGATACAAATACCCACCAAAACTTTCCCAAGACAAAGAACAAGTGTTTATATCAGCAGAATCGGTTTTAGCGAGTCTGCTCATGACAACAAATACAATTTGCAACGCTATCCTAAACAGGCACATTATGTCGTAATGACGTCATATTGATGTCGATGCGGCGTCATTACCTCGCATCGACATCAATACGTCGTCATTACGACGCTATGTGCCCGTTGTGCATGCCTGTATCTAACTTGTTGCATGAGGCATGCTATCACGGCTTAGAGTATTTGACAAATTACTTACGTTTTTCAAAGTCGGACTTCAGTTTCGTTGATTCGTTTACTTCGTCGGCTTCAGGCAGTTTGTCATGACTTCTGAAATGATTTAAAATAATTGATATTTATATTTTAATGGCTGTAAATCACAGATCATAGAGAGGTCTAAAACCTTAGCTGAGTTTTATATGGGCCGGGGAATTTGGGACGGGGGAAGGGGGGTGGGGGGAAACTGAAGCTGGGTCAGCCAAGACGGGGAAAATATAATGAAACTGGTCAGCTGCAGTCTTCCAGCTCGTATACAGCGTCAAAGCAAATTTCGAATCAATTTCGATTTTTTTTTTCATTGTTGTATGCCCATTGGGCTGTGCCTGTTATGTCGTCTGTACCATGGAAACGGCCTATAGACTACAGTTGTAAGTTACCGTAAAAAGGTCTGAAAATTGGGACACCTAAATTGAATACCGTATTCGTCGCAATATTGGAACAATAAGGTTTCGCAGTGAAGTATTGCGTATAGACGATGAAGATGGACTGGAAACAGTGTAGACCCTGATCAGACTGCTCCTTTGGGAGCAATCTGATCTGAGTCTGCACTGGTTGCTTCGACCAATTTGTTCCAATACTAAGAGACTTCATGGTAATACATCAAAAATGACGATGGTTTCTGTACTTATGCGTACTTACTTCTACGTGCATAAATATAAGTACTGAAACTTGAATCATTAGTTCCTATACCAGCTTTTTGTTGGAAAGGACACCATTTGATTAAATGTAACAATCATGACCATCTTCCCAACTTCTCTATAAAACATATGTGCCCCCTCATTAAAACCTTCTTCTCGTGACGGCTCTATTGACGGCTTCTAGCTGTTCTTACTCGTATGCAATAAAATGAAATCAGATTGACATTTTCTCTTGTTCAGGTGCTCTTCATCAGCACGGAAAATCGAAACTGGAATGCGATCATTTTCTGTGTAAACATGAGTACAGTCTGTAATCTCTTCTTTCAATATTGCTTTTACTGCGTAATCATTTAGATAAAATAACTCCATTGAAGCCTCGCTGCCATGATAATAGAAAGCATAAAAGCCATGCATTTGCGGAAATCAATTTCTCTCTGTGCCGAGTCCTGAAGAAGCTTGTCTGAAGCCACACGCAAATGTGACTGTGCGTGCGCAGTCAAACCAGAGCATGGCATGTTCCAGTCAATGTTAGGGCAAACTGCGCATCACGCGCAGTTCGCCCTGACATTGACTGGAACATGCAATTTTCAAATAGCGAATTGCGATCGCCCCTAAAGCGCGGCAAAGCGCATGCGCAAAGGCTTCGTCTGAGCAGGCGCAGTTCGTATAAGCCTCGAGTGTTTATTGCTCTGGACGCACTTAATTTCATTAGTAGAAAAGCTACGTTCAAATGAAAGTCTGCAATTCCACTGGTGCCGATGTATGTACCTTTCTATCTCACAGGTCAGTGATCTATTTTTAATGAAAAAATATATGACGCACATGAAAGAAATTACAGTGATTAATTTGCAGAAAAATAAGCAGTAGCAATAGTATAAAAGCCGGGAGCCCTGTGGATCTGAAAGTTTATGACTATCCTAGTTTGTATCTGGGACAAGTTGCCTCCAGACATATGCGATGGAAGCAATGCCCTGCCGTTAACTGCATGCAATTAGCAAGTACCGGTACGATCCCGGTTCTTGTATTGTGTTACGTGTACAAGACACAACAATTTCAAAGAGAAATTGACAATAAATGTGAAGAAAACGACGAAGATTGTTTGCGAAAAAATCTGCACAGTTTTATTTAAGGTTTCCATGGTCTATGTGTGTCAGTTAAGTCATACTTTTACTTTTTTTTTTCTTGTTTTGCTTAGAACGAAAAACCACTTGGAATCGTAGCCATAATTTGTAATGTTGGTGGCTTTCTATTTGTCACATTGGACAAAAATTTTGTTGTTTATTGTCACTTTATATCGAAACATAATGTTTTTTTCTATCGATGTATATATACAGTTGAGCCGCGACGATTACCTCGATCCGCCCAGTCTGATCAGACTCTTCGCTGAGCGCTTAAAGAGTAGCTAAGCGTCTTAAGCCCCTATCTCACTGGGATGCGACAGTTTGCGACTGATTGCGAATTGCATTCGCGGATGAGTCTCAAAACTGTCTTGAAACGTTCGCGGGGATTCGCAATATCCTCGCGTGAGTCGCAAACTGGCGCAAACGGTTCGCATTGTCGCACAAAAAAGTTTTACATGTAAAACTTTTTTATGCGACAAAATTTCTCGCAATATAGTCGCAACATAGTCGCAAAGTCATCGCGGGTGTCGCGAACACGTCGCAGACCCATCGCAATCTAGTTTCCGGCGAGTCGCAATGACCGTGAACACGAAAAATTTGCGAAATAAATAAGACTTTATTGCGATCAAATTGCGACATAAATAAGACACTTCCGCGACTAAATTGCGAGCAAATAAAACTGAGTAATTTTCGCGCGAACGTCGTGAGACATTCGTACGAATATCTTACGACTATCGTGCGAGTGTCTTAAATTACTCGCAATGTCGCAAAAGTGTCGTGAAAGCTTCGTATTTTCGTCCCACGTGACTCGGACAATTATGTTTCTCGCAAACAGTTTGCACTCATTCAGTTCCAACATGGGCATCATGCCACCAAAGGTCAGAAAAGGGCGAGGCAGGGGTAGGGCTGCCAGTGCACCCGGCCATAAAACCACCACAGGAAGCCGAAACAGTCCCAGCCCCTGTTCCCTCCGACGACGAGAGCTCGGGAGCTCCCACGGTTTCACTGACGGGTGAAACAAGGAAGAAAAGGAAATCGGGCATTGAGAGTGAGAAACAGTACCCTTGGAAGGATGCCCAGCAGAATGTACTGGCTGAGTTCTGGCTGAACCACCCCATATTTTATGATAAAACACAATATCAATCTTCCTGACGTCTGATGATTAAGAAATTGCTGGAATGTCAATAGGTTCTCATTTTCTCGCAAAATCATCGTACGACTGTTGCACGACAGTCGTGCGACGTTCGCGAGAGTATCGTGACACAGTCGCACGAGAGAAATAATCGCAATTTTATTGTGCGAACGTCGCACGAGTGTCTCACGAACGTCGCGCGACTGTCGCGCGACGTGTGTGCGAACTCCAGGCGAATTTGGGCAAGATTCGTGAGATAATCGTACGACATTCGTGCGACATTCGAGCGACACTCGCAAATATGTCGTAATCACCATTTCAGTGAGATCCAAATATGAAAAATGTCGCAAAGTCGCGGATTTTATCGCAAATCCTTGTCCCAAACTAGTCGCCAGTTGTCGCATCCCAGTGAGATACTAGCTTAAGCTACCTCCATGCGGACAGCGAAGACTCTGATCAGACTGGGCGGATGCCCAGGCTGATCTGAGTCTGCGCTGGGCGTACAACCACTTTGTTGGTTTTTCTCGTGTCGCGGCTCATATAAGCTTTTAATGTCATCGAATGGTAACGGGTAATGTTGCAATTAAATCACGCATGTTCCAGACATTGTCACATTTGCTCAGAGCATTTAGTATTATATGTCATCAGAATTGTAATCAGAATAAGCAAAATCGATATTGTTCCCTTTTATTTCTAGGGTAAATGGAGAAAGCACTGGTTGGCACCATATAAAAGACAAATACTGCTTTTCATTGTGGAATGCAATTAGCTTTTATTGTGAGTACAGTTTATGTGATATAGTTCTAAATGGAATGACCATGACACAACAACCCAAATAACTTTATATATAATAAGTCAATTTATTCAAATGCTGATTAATGTGTATCTGGATTCTTGCCGTGGAGTTCAAGTAAAACTTCGTTTACACGAGCAAAGGTTCTTTGTTAAAGGACGTTTACCAAGCATTCACACAGAGCAAATTATTTGTCACATAATCTTTGTCACAATAAACTTTGGTAATGAAATGTTTGCAGCAGTGTGCACGACTGAAGGATAAAGTCTACCCATCTTAACGGCCAACCATGGCCACATTTTCTTTGTTTCTAGACCACAGGAGAAGTTATCCCAACTACTGCTCCTTCAATTGAGCCAGACACGCGCCCTCCCGAACGCCGAGCAGAAACCCCAGTTGAGCCAGAACAGCAAGAAAAACAAGATGAGAGTTGACTGAAGTCAGTGAATCATGATTGCCAGCTGGATCATGGTCACTGTAATTATTATATTATCCATCTTGTTCGAATTCTGGAGGTCATCGATTTTCCGCCGATTTACATAGGAACGGGCTCAAAGCGCAACACAAACACAGCATCACGCAGCTACGGAACTTAGATCGTGGCACGATCGCAAATGCATCGTCGTAAGCTTAGATGAAGTGTAGTGTCGTAGTGGCAGCGTAGCAGAAGCACCTTGGAGGCTGTCGAGTCGGGCCGCAAGCGTGGCAGAAGCGCAAGTACACCGCAGCACCACCGTGACTAGCGTAGCGTAGAAGTGTATTGGCAGCACACTGAAAACGCACACGTCCCAAGTTTTGGCAAATGCCGACGCTTCTGCGGCGATTTCGAATATTTTGAAGAAGCGCCATGATCTCGATGAGCGCATTCAAAGCGTCATCCAGTGGAATGTGGGTACAATCATACTAGCCGCTACATGTATCCGCGCACATGGGATGCGCAGTCTGACGAGGACATTTACTGTTCGCACACAATAAATATGGACCGTACGGAATATATAGGCACAAAGCATAGGCTCCATACTGCGCTGATTTATCAAGTTTGAGTCTTCGCTGATGATTGCAAATACACAGATTTTTGCGCGACGCAGCTTACAGGTCTTACAAATACATCTTTTCTTTGGTTAGTTAGGTCAAGTATGCTTATGGCTTTTATAGGCAATTTAATGTCTATTTTTATAGAAGCGTCACCTGTGCTTGGTCATGCCTTGACCGGCTTGTTCGACACATGGAAAAAATGCATCCGCATTTTATAGTTGGGAAAGGAACTCTTTGTACAATTTTTATCTACATACCATCCCCCACCCACTTCCTTGCCCCCTCCCTCGCTCCACCCGAATAATTTTTAACTTTTTCCTCATTAAAATAAGCCAGAGACGGCATGAATTAAATAGGAAATCTTTCCCGGTCATATCATGCAATGTATGCATACCAAACGACCTAAATCTGGACGGATGCTATACTGCCTTAGATCTACGTTGATATGCTTACATCACTGAGAGGACGATCTAATTTCCAAACAAAATGAGAACGCACTGAGTGGCACCGTAAAAGACAAATATCGCGCTTCAATGTGGAACACAATTACTTTTTATTGCGACTTTGTCCCAATGGATGGTCAAGACACTTAGTTAAGGTGCGAAGATACACCTCCATGTTTTCTCACCATTTTTACGAAGGGAGATAATTTTCATGAACTTCTGCTTGCTTCTTTGAACGACAAATGTCTACCAAAATGGGTCTACTCTTAAAGAGTTGACCCCTATGGAGAAGGGAGGCAAAAATTAAATTAGCAGAGTAGCTGTCCCTTAAAGTGTACCCATTCACTTTAAAGTATATATGTCAATATATGCATCCTACTATAAATGTACATGTACTTTTGCAAAAGAATGATATAAATGAGTTAAGATAGATCCATAAAATTTTCATTTAATTATAAAGAAAACGATCTGAAAGGATCGTGAGATGGAGAGCATGGGAAAACGTTTCGCATTTGTTTGGGGAGTTTTGCTATGCCAATGGTTTGCGAGGCGAAATTCATGAAATCTGACTCGTCACTTTGTCGCAGTTAAAACTTTTCCCGGCAAAAACTGTTGATACTGGCTACTATTTGCAATGCCCCGGTAACGCATGGTTGTAATATGTGGTGAAAACATGGTCTGAGTGAGCCCTAAATGCCTTGTGTATGCCAGCGGGAAATGACCGAACCAGGCCGGAGGCAGTTTCTTTGGTACTTTAAATGACGAAGATTTGCTGCGATATTTTGCTAAGTGTGCTTTTAATCCAATGTTTCCTTATGCACGGAGCAACCATCGTTCAAGATATGTGAGTACATCAAAATGATTTTCCGTCATTTTGTACAAAGAGAAACAACTCTTGTGACGTTGTTTGCTTTCCTGGACGACCAAGTCCTTCCGCAACAGGGTCTGTCCCTAAAGTTTAGAATTTGCTCTTAGTCGAGCAAGTTTTCCGATAGGGCTGAACCTCGTTGAGAAGGGATACAAAGTAAAAAAAAAATGACAGAGTTGTTTACCCTGAAAGTGTACCCACTCACCTTAATATCTTTGAGGAGAAACATATTTTATGTCTTAAGATTTGTCTTCTTGCTCTTTATTGTAGGATGCAATTACCGTTTAAGGCGACATAAACCAAATATTTTATAGTCCTAATTTGATTATAAATTCTGTTGAAGTACGTATGTCCTTGCAATAATTCGGGAAAGTTTGCCATTATTTTTCCTAGAAATAAGCTGATTCGTTTTAATTCCTGGAAATTTATCTTTGCCGCCGGTAATCTCTGGGCAGTTGCTTTCAGCGAGCACACAAGGTTGAAAAACGTTGATAAAAAGTTTAATCAAATCCGTGACGTTGATTCAACGTTGTTCAGCGTGATGTGCCTGATGCCCTTTTTGCTCAAACATTAAACTCAAAAATGTAATTGTGAAGAAGCGAAATCAAAATGAGCATATACATAAGCAATAGGACAAGACTAAGCGAAATCAGACTGAGCATATATATATATATATATATACTCGGTCAAAAAAGTAACGATACCAACTATCGGCCGTATTTTCAAGGAACCAAGTGCATATTGGAATTAATTGAGGCTCATGTATGTTTGGGGAGACGCCAAAGAACAAAATGCTCAGAAAATGGTCAACCCATACTTTTCCACATGAGAGTTATCTGGCATTATTCGATAGGAGTCAATTTGAATGCATCTCAATTACGCGCATGCGCAGGAATGAATTTTGTATTGCACAGAAAAGTCCATAATGCAGGAAGTTCGAAAAACACTTAAAATGTTTAATGTCTTGTATTCAGGCTTTACAGGCGAGGTTTGAATTCTTCAAGTTCTCAGATTATCTCCCTTTTAATTAAAAATATAGCGATTTTCAAGGCGCATTATTACTGTACCTGTCGGTGTTTTTTCAAAGTTTCTTCATAAACATTTTTGTTATGTCATTGTTTTCATGGCATAATGACAAAATTGGAAGAATTGTTACACGCCCGCTAGCCATTACGATTTCGATTTCCTATGGAAATCCCACTGAAAGTGGCATTTAAACAGTCTTTAAAGGAAACACAGTACCCTGACTTGTGGTTCAAATTCTCGTATCAGAAGCGGTCAAATTTTGATTTCTTTGGCAAGTAGCCTTACCTAAGGCCTTGCTCTTGTGTATGGAGCGCAGAATCTTGGAAATCATTATTCACAAACCAATTTTAAAAACTGTGAACTTGGGCAGTTTTAATGATGTTACTCTGTGAAAATGAAAAATTACCCCTTGCATATTCAAACGCCCCTTGTAGCATGTGTAGTCTTAGGAAACCAAAACAAATAAGTTTGTTCAATAGGCAAATGGATACTCTTATGAAATTAGTAAACTGTATATGTTTTTAATTTCTGCAATTGCCATAGAAACAGAAGAAATTTCATGTATAGGAACTTTTTTGACCTAGTATATAAGCAATGGGATAAGACTTTTCATAACAAACATGTGCAGTCCGCATATGCCTTAAGATGTAACGATACGCCTCCGAATTTTGGGCATTTGTTTTACCAAAGGGAACAACTGTTTTGAATTCCAGTCTCTTTCCCTGGACGATAAAGACCTTCCAAGGTAGGGAACAAATTCTTCTTGATAAGAATTACCTCCCCTGGGCGGTTAGCCATTTACATTAACTCTTAAGCGCAAAAGAATAAATTAATAAATACATAATAATAATGAAAAAATGGTTGAATTTCTAATCAGCGTAGGTCTAGATATGGCGGCTCATACAATGTATAATAATGAGCCGCCTCATCTACACTCACTGATTGCCTTCTAGTATTTGAATTTTAATATGATTTGGTTTAGACGAAACTCTTCCTTGAACGTTGCAGATGATTGTGTCGTCTGCTGTTTGGCACTTTAAGGGTTAAGACAGAGTTTTGCACGTGGAGACTAATATGCAACAATAGTCTACTTCCTCCTACTCGGCTGAGGAATAAGAAAAAATGATGTTTATGTGAAATCATAGCGCTTTTTAGATTTGCTCAGACGACAACGGAAGTTGACAATCTTGGTGCATATAAACTTACTTTGCTTCGTAAAGTCTACGAGGACTAATTGGTATTCCGTCCATGGAACCAGTGCTCGGCTCGGAGAACATGTCGGAATTAATGGTTTCATATCTCTGGAACGGTTTAAACCTTCTGTCTGATGATCGCTCGCAGTCCGTCCCTTGATCCCTGAAACAGTATGATTGGCGATATTATTCTCGTGCTGGATCTTAAAAAAAGGAAGGCGTGAAGTCCGCCTCAATCCCGCAGCTCGGTGTGACCTTTCTTTTCTGGGCATTATCCAGTTTTAAATAAAGATGGCGGACAAAATGAGAACAAGAGGGCTATGGGGCCCTGAATTGCTCACCTGAGTAATTCATCAACTGGCTTTTGAGGAGATGTTTGAAATTGTCAAAATACGGGAGTCCTGGATCAAAGGTCAAAGAATGACCTTGACCTCTTTAGCTCATATATCTTCATGTACTCATTAAGACAACTGCATGTACCAATTTTTAGGACAAAATCTTCAAAACCTTCGATAAAATCTTATATTCTAGCATTTCCCCCATATTTTACCCTGCCGTAAAAAAGGTCAAGGTCAACCAAAGGTCATCGTTTGAACAATGTCGGCAGTACTCAAGTACCCAATGTACGCATTTCTTTTTTCGCAGGGTGAGCTAGTAAAGTTTCATTCTGGTTGGTTCGAGCCATTCACCTTAAGAACTCTCTATGACCATTCCACTGCTGACGCATTCGTATACTCTCATTCATAATAGACTCATTACTTTTCTTAGAGAGCTTGATTAGAAATAGATTCCCCTGACATCACAACTTGGCCAAACCATAATGGAAGAATGGCGATAAACATGTCAGCAAACGGTCGAATACGGATTTGCTGCATTTTAAACAGTTCACATTTCAAAATTTTGAGCCGCGTCACGACAAAACCAACAAAGAGGCATGTGCGCCAAGCAAAGCTAGCTTAGACCCTTGGCTACTCTTTAAGCGCATAGCAAAAACTCTGATCAGAGTGAGCGGATGCCGAGGCTGATCTGGGTCTTCGCATATACCACTTTGTTGGTTTTGTCGTGTCGCGGCTCAAATGTGTGGTATAAAGAACTACTATCCCTATGTATATATGCTAAAAAAACACCTGACCATACCTAGCAGTGAACATGAGTGGTCTCGTTATGACCATCTGCATGATATGGATGCATATTCTATAACTAAGCAAGGCCTAATTATTTTCAGGAAGAACTGTAGTTTTGTAGACCAGACTGCGCATAATCGTTTGGCATGCACAGTTTTCATGATTGTTTCTTAAACCAGGTCCCGAGGTTATAAAACTTTTTTCATGCTCTACTCAGCTGAGCATGTAATTTTCCCTGCTGATAAATATGAAATGCCAACTAACTGATAAATATGAAATGCCAACTAACTAACATTTCCATGTTCATAAGCAGAGAAAATTTCATACTCAGCTCGACTGAGCAAGAAAACAACTGTGCTTATCAGTAGTTTGCTGTTTATTAGCAGGTAAAATTTCATCCTCAGCTGAATTGAGCATGGAAAAAGTTTTATAACCTCGAGGCCAGACATCTTAATAAGCGGTATCAATGCCATGGTAAATACATCTTTTTACCGACCCATTTTTTAAGACGGTCATTGCAAAATAATAAATTGTTCACAGATGTTTGGCTTTTTAAGATTGTGTCGTAAAGTGCTTGCTTACTTGTGAAAATCGATGCGATGATCGTAAAGTTTATTTTGTCTTCATAAAATATTGCCGGGTTCAAAAGGTTTCGCTTACCTTTTGAACATGAAACATAATCATACGTTTTCAAAAGGTTGCATTGGTCATAAAGCTAAGTTAGTATAGCCTTTGAAAAATGACGCTTAGCCTACGCTTGATACAGAAGGTATAAGCTTACCTTCAAGTGGAGGTCATTTACGCTTGTTACAGAACGTTTATGCTTACATTTGTATCTTTGGGGCCACCTACGCTTGTAACAGAAGGTTTAAGCTTTCATTTGTAGGCCATCTAAGCTTGATACAGAAGCCTTACTTTTACCTTTGGAAGAATTCCACGCTTGTAACAGGAGTTTTAAGCTTACCTTTGGAGGCCATGTTTTTTCTTGACGCAGTATTTGCAGAACAGGATAAAAGCGATGACAATGATGAGTCCTCCAGCGACACCCGCAATCAGAATGCTTAGTGTGACGTAAGGTGACACGGCATTGTGAGTTCCCCGATCATAACTCTGCAAATAGAAAAATGTCAAACAGACTGCTTTATTGTTTATCTGCCTTAGCGGACAACTTTTCAATGAAGAGTTTACTCCTCTAGGACGATAGATCAACCGTCGTCAAATCTATTGTTCCTTTTTGCGCCTTAACGCATTTTTTCTTTACGAGTAAAGATCCCATTTCAGAAGGATTTTTAGTCGGGACAGCAAACACCGGATCATAAAACCTATTATTTTCGTTTTGTAAAACTGGCAAATGATCACGGAGGTGTACTCAAACACCTCCTGATTAAAACCCATAACCTACGACATAAACAGTTCACCTGACCCTGAAAAGGGGTACCCCTAACTTAAAATCTTTTCACTCCACACAAACTTTCACCGGATTAATTGATATTTTCACCCAGTTACCATGGGGTGTAAACAGCCATGTTTCAGGAGTCCGAATGCCACGTGACGTCCAAATATGGACGTCACGTGATCTACCGGGAACTCATTTAAAACAAACAAAAAATAAATGAATGAAAGAAATTCAAGATATAAGCCCTTAGCGTATGCTTTGTAGGAAAACACGCGATTGCTTTCCTGGGGCCCGTTGTTATTACTGAACATTTACCAAAAGAAAAAGTTTAGATTATCGAGTCTAGATGGATCGAGTCTAGTTTCCAGAAAATCGGGATCGACCAAGTAAGGGTGTTCGTTGAAAAGCTGATTTGAAAAAAAAATACGTATTTTCGGTGTCTTTATCAAATGATATAATCAGACACAAAACTGCGTATTTTGCTGTTAGGGAAATGGGTAAAACTGCAATTTTTGGAGGGTTCTTTTCTTTTGCCATCCGACATTTTGCAAAGCAAAGTTTGTGACTTCCTGTTTGCTTCACTGCTCGACGAAGCTCTGCCAAACTGGTTTTTTCTAAAAAGAATCTGCTCCTACGGAAGCCTTTTTTTCCGTTTTTCCCCGAAGAGTGTACATGTATCCATAACTTCTTCTACAACATGAGTTGTGAAAACAAAACTATCTTATGTTTTTAATTGTTTAGTATCACATCATGACCGATATTATTTTGAGCGGACGCCGATGTATGCGACAAGGTACCGTAAATACATTGTATGATATAGCTTAAGGTTAAGCTTGGTGATTGCATTGTCCCAAAGCTGCCAAAAAGCTCCTGCAACTGCAGATATATTAATTATGTATTTACATTTGGATGACATCTGCTATATAATGCAGTATGTATACGGGAGTAGATATAAAGCCATTTTCGTTAAAAGTATTCCAGTTGCTAAAACATATACTCTAGGTTTTTAATATTCTTGCAACTGCAAACATAAACTTTATGTTACTGTATTCAGCGTCGGTCGGTGAAGCAATAAAATGTTGGCATCTTATTTGTTCGTGACAGTATAATCCTTTTGAAATCCTCTGTCCTACTGGACTTTATCTTTCACTATACAATATAAACCTGATTCAAGGAAATCAATAATTCCAGCAGCTTGTAGTTGCCATATGAAATTCTGGTTTACAAAACACATGTTAGATTCTGCATTGACAGCAACAAGCGTGGTCCTCCGTTATTTCTTGCATTTATAGCAAAAAAAGTTTTCTTTTCTTTGCAGTGCGCTTAGTTGCTGATGGAAGGAAACTGGAGGTAAGTTTAGATGTAATTACTGAGCCGCGATACGAGAAAACCAACAATGTGGTTTTGCGCCCAGCGCAGACTCAGATCAGCCTGGGCATCCGCCCAGTCTGATCAGACTCTACCCTAATCGCTTAAAGGATAGCTAAAGGCCTAAGCCCCCCTCCATGCGAACAGCAAAGACTCTGATCAGACTGGGCGGATGCCCAGGCTGATCTAAGTCTGCGCTGGGCGCATAACCACATTGTTGGTTTTCTCGCGTCGCGGCTCAAATTTGTCATTTGGGTGGGACGGGATTCGGGCGGAGCTAAATTATCGTTTTTTATGGTTGCATGGTTTTTCTAGTTAAACGGAATAATTTGCACGCAAAAAAAAAATAAATAAAAAATAAAAAAAAATTCTTTTCTTTCAGATTTGAACCGAATTGAGAAGGAGAGGCAAAAATGTAAACTTGAAAAGTCGATTGCCCTGAAAAAGTACTAAACTTCCACAAGGCTTCATCAAAGGCGCTCATCAGCTCCCTCGTCAAAACTCATTAAGGGCTGACCAATTGCAAGGAACAAACTTCAAGAGAACCGTTTTTAGAGATTTGCTATAATGTGGAAAAGTCCTACATGAAGATTTGATGTAGTAAAAATTCCGAGAATTTTCACCCTCAAAGTCAACGGACCCAGTTCAGTTCAGTTCAATTCTCCTATCGACGTTCCCCAAGTGGCTCAACGGTACCATGGTTGCACACACTTGGCGCCGAGTGTCCGTCCAAATCAACTGACCCTTGTTTCTTTGACACGGATCTGGCTAATAAACTTTAAGTTGGCCTTTTTTACCTGTGGACCTGTACATCATTTTTTTTATTGGGATGAGTCTATTTCTAGCTTAAGGTGTTTCTGTCGAATGTTTTCACTTTTATTGTATTTTGCACAGAAATTCCTGTAAGCCAAGAGGGTTAACTCTGATCAGACGCCGCGTTGTGCGGCGTCTGAACTGGATCGTACTGTTTGCGCATGTACCAAAAACAGATTTCCAGTCAAAAAAGCGTTAAAGCATCACGAAACTGGAAACCACTAATAAAGTAAATTGGATTGGCCATTGCATGTTATCCTATTAAACTGAATAGGCTTGGAATAAATCCGCTATCTTGTGAAAATTGGCCAACACCATACTACTATAATACCAGTAATTTGCATAGTCCGAAATTATTCTTTTAGAAATAAAAACATTCCTTTTTGAAAAATAAAAAGACAGAAAGAAAAAATCTCTCACTTTATGCCAATAAATTTCCTATAAACTCCTCCTTGGTATTTAAGCAAAATATAATTGTATTACTTATCGAAATTTCATTAATCTGTAAAAGCTTTTAACGGTTTTGTATCAAATTCATACTATATATAATTTTCACAAGCTGACAATATTCCATTAATGAAAGCATTTCATAAAGGTCCTACAATCTAACTTGGGGAAATCCCCCGTGAGAGAGAGGTAGGCATTTTGCTTCAAATAATTGCTGTTGGACAAGAAAAATAGCTCAGAGCATGTGTGTGAGGTATATGGGTAAACCACATTTTTTCCGCCATTTTTACAAATGGGAACATTTTTTGAGACTTACTGGTTCATTCACTGGACTGCTAAGCCCTATCAAAGTTGGATCCCAGAGAGCAAATTCTTTTCTTTAAGAGTTGACCTTATTCAGAAAGGATGCAAAAATAAAACTGACAGAGCTGCTTTCAATAAAAGTGCACCGACTCACTGTAAAGCGAAAACTCTGTGATTCACCTTAGATCTACTGTTCGTTGTCCCTTTCGACAGGAGCAAACCAGGTACCTGATTATTTTATAGAGATTACTATCAACAGCAAGAGTCACGAACTGCTGTAATAAAACATCAAATTGTACTTATAACAACCGATAATTTGCACCCACTTTACTTCAGATCCAGAAAACAAGCAAAAATTATCACAAAATATCTAGTAACGTGCAACGCCTATGTTAATGACTGTGGTATACGCTACTAAGGGCACAATTTATCCACCTCCACGGTAACACTCTTACAGGTATATGTTCCGCAAATTCTTTGCACTGCTTCTCTAGCATTAGCGTTTCTCGTTCAAATCAAGCTCATTATATATATATAACGGAGGCAATTGTAAATTGTCGTTTTAGTTGCTTTCAGAATTTGAAATTGTTAGTGTTGTGCATGAAATGACGGTGTGGATTTCGTATTACCTGTCAGTAATGTAAAAAGCATGCACACCATAAAATTAGCATTTTGAAAGTTACATAGATACAAATTTCTGAAAAATTTGTTTGCACCCTAAGAGTTCTTTTCCAGTGATGGTGTTGAGACATCATCAAGGAAATCTCAGGCTCTTTTGCAGATTATTTAGGCCCATGTTCATTTTAAAACTGGCATAAGACTAGATGGTCTGGAAACTTAACTGAGAGACCTAAACTTATCATAATTTCTCTCAGTCGGTTGTTTTTATTCCTAGCGTCCCATAAACGGGACAGTGGCAGACAGTGCAGCCCCAGCTCAGACACAGCGTTCTGTGGCCTTTGATAAGAGACTTCACTTTTGCATAAAACTTACACAAACTTCTATAAAATGCTAAAAAAAATGAATATACCAGCCAACCGTAAAATAATGAAGTGACTCATCTAAGTTATAAGGGCACATAGCTGAAATATTTGGTCTTTATTTCGAATAACGGTGCAGCCCGCGCCCGTCAAGCAAGAATGCTTGTGTTCGAAATTAGGACGAAACATTAGATTCAACAGTGTGATCTGGGTCGGATTTATATGCCAAAAGTGCTTCAATTTGTTTTGCTAGAACACAATTTCTATAAGTTTTTTGAGTCACTCAAATAAAGCAGCATTGTTTTTTTTTTAATCGTCATTCCCAGCAGGCACATGACGTTGAAATGACGTCGTTCTGACGTCATGTGCCCGCTGGGTTATCTCTTAAAAGCATCATTGAGGCTCATGTTTACTTCATATTCAGAACATACTCAAACTATACAACTGTGAGCATTTTGAACTTAAGTGAAATTACAGTTTACTGATGCTTCACCATTCATTCATGGCATGCCAAACACTGTACAAAGAATCTAAATTTTGATATTTACTTAATACGTTATTTACATTGCAATCACCTGCTTTTAGTTACCATGAAAAGGACCTAGACTGACTCAAGATTAATAACCACTTAGAAAGTTTTATTGTTGTTGCGTTTTCATTACTGATAAACATACATATTTACAATTATAATAATGAAGCAAAATACAAAGCATATAATTTCAGAGATTTTAATATCATTAACCAATACAGCACTTTGCATCAAACTAACCAGATTTATGTCTTAGAGATTCGCGTTGTGAGAAAACATATCTTCTGATTTATGCTCTAACACGCATTCAGAGGAATAATGGTGCAATTTAAACAAATTGATTATGCAAAACTTCAGTCCCCTTCGTCCCCATTCTTCATTTAGAGAGGCGCTGTGGTCGAGTGGTTAGAGACGCAGAAAGTCGCCGTAAGGTCGTTAGTTCGCGGCTCACATCCGCAATCCGACGACTGGAAAACTCTCTCTGTCAACCCAGCAGTAAATGGGGTACCTTTTTCGAACCTGGGAAGGATAAGGCAGCGAAAGGAGAGTAATGGGCTCCGGCAGCTGCTGTGCCCAAGATACAGTAGGTCTCTAACCCCCGCTGTCCCTTCGGCTATTAGGCTATGGGAAACATTTACCTTGTTATACGTAAGGAAGCAGATAAAGGTACATTTGCTTAAAAAAAGTCACACTTTTGTCCATGGAAAAAGCGGCACCATTTCACAGCACAAAACCACTCTAAGAGAATTATGAGAGACACGAGGAGCTGATAATGCAACAACATAGTGGTCCATCAAACATAATTGAGCCGCGACACGACAAAACCAACAAAGTGGCATGTGCGCCCCGCAAAGACTCGGATCAGCATGGGCATTTGCCCAGTCTAATTAGACTCTTTCCTAAGCGCTTAAAGGGTAGCTAAGGGTCTAAGCTACCTCCATGCGGACAGCGAAGACTCTGATCAGACTGGGCATATGCCCAAGCTTATCTGAGTCTGCGCTGGGTG
Organism: Ctena decussata; assembly: GCA_963989385.1. Taxonomy (NCBI): domain Eukaryota; kingdom Metazoa; phylum Mollusca; class Bivalvia; order Lucinida; family Lucinidae; genus Ctena; species Ctena decussata. The sequence goes on along the minus strand of OZ022501.1, from coordinate 53,199,146 downwards.
CACAACCACTTTGTTGGTTTTGTCGTGTCGCGGCTAATATTAGTTTTAAAGCGAAAGCGTCATCATATGGGATTTTGTCAGTTACTGTTGCTTAATTATTATTGTCTGAATATAAGAAGAACATATAAACATGCACGAAAATACACATATATACAACAAACTCGCGACATCTCAACGTCGAAGCTCATCTTAATCTACTGGTTTCTCAAAGTAAATTTTCTGGGACCAGAAAATTTACTTTGAGAAACAAGTAATTTGGGGTATCGGGAGTTGAAATGTAAAGGAAAATACGAGATGTGTCCGAACTACATTTTTTTTAATAGAAGAGGGTACTTTGAGATATCAGTGTTCGAGTTAACAAGATTCAACTGTAGCAGATATTTAGGAGAAAACTGTTTGACTGTGATAATTTCTGAAAAATGAAAGCCTCTCATGTTTTCGCATTTTTAAAGGTCCTGGAGTGATTGAAGATACATACAATACATACTGGAGGCTTAAGCCAGAAATGTTTATTTGGGTGAAAATGAACTTACTGCATACTTGAAGAAAAGTGAAACATGGTATGTGTACACGACCAAACACAGTGGATACACATTTGAAACAACATTGAATCAGCACTGAGTCGGTGTTGTTTCACACCTTATGTGCACCTGCATGGATGGTAGGGTACAAATTGATATAAATAAAACGAAATACATGTAGTCAGATATTTCGACGAACACTGTTCTCTTCAAGAGTAACTAATGAAACATGCGAACCTTTCTGGATACTGATGACAAAACAGTGTTCATTCTTTTGAATGTGTACTCTGCTCTTAAAGGAACCCTTTAAGATTTTAATTTCATAAGAGTGACATAAGAGAGGTAATACGTAGTACAACAGAACTTCTGGAAGATGTAGACAAAAGTGTTTTGTTGTGGTGAACAATGAACTTACTAGATACTTTGGAGAAAAACAGTTTTGGTAAGAGTAGATCGTAGAGGTGATTGTCGATCTGGATACATATTTCATATTAAGCACAGTTTTGACAAAATGTATCCAGTACGGCATTCACCCCTATGACAAAGGACTGCTAAACATATCGGGTGATTTGGACAAAGAAGTGTTTAACATACTGGAAGCTTCAGACAATTGAATATTCAAACATACTGGATGCTTCGGACAAAGGAATGTTAAAAATACTAGATGCTACAAACATAAGAGAGTTAAAATATGATAGATGCTTCTGACAAAGGAGTGTTAAAACATGCTGGAAGCTTCGAACATAGGATTGTTAAAACATACTTGAAGCTTAGAACAAAAGAATGTTAAACATACTGGATGCTTATTAAAATATACTGGAGGAACCTTCGGGAAAAGGAGTGTTTAATATACTGGAAGCTTCAAAGATAGGAGTGTTAAAACGTGCTGGATTCTTCGGAAAAAAGTGTTAAAAGACACATACGCCTGCAAAAGGAATGTTAAAACATACTAAAAGCTTCGGACAAAGCAGTGTTAAAACATACAGGGAGCTAAGGACAATGAACTGTTAAACATACTGGATGATTGGCCAAAGGAGTATTTGAACAGAGTTGGTTGTTAAAACACTTCTTTGCCCAAAGCATCTAGTATGTTTTACAGGGTCGAACAAAGATACGTACAAAACTTACTGGATACTTTGGTGAACTGCTGTCCAACATGGTCTCCTGCACGCCAGGCAGACGACATCAAGACTCTGAAAAAAAACAATGAAATAGGACAGTTAAGTTGTGCTACATACATGTAAAAGATTGAGTTTATGACAAGCAAGTACATCAGTCTGTATATTTACTAACTCATTTATGCCTGGAGGAATATTCTGTCCTGAATAAATGACAGCGTCCATTTAAGAAGCCAGACCTACTTTAAGCAGGTTGATTGGAAGTGGTTGGATGGTCTATTTCAGTAATGTGTGTCCGGGAAATTATATTTATTTATTGTTAATTTATTTATTTACTTAACTTTACTTAACGGTTTGTCTTATTCCTTTTTTTCTGGGAGCGGGGACTAGTGTTGTGAGGGCATTGTAATAGTGTTATGACAAATATTGTGGAATCGGGCAATTTAACTTCCGTCCTGGCCACCTTCACACACACAATGAACACTTTTTTTTCCATCACTTTCTATGGACGGTCTTTAATGGTATACAACGACTACTAAGTACAAACGAATGGGGTTGATTGATCAATGATCTCCGTTGAACCACTACTTATATCTGTTTGCAAGGAAGATTTATATTCATCGCAGGAACTATCAGCGGGTTCGCTTCACATCTGGTTAACTATGTTTTCAAGGATGTTACGAAATGTAAAAAAATTGCTAAGCCACGATGACCAGATCGTTTGGTAACTATGACTCTTTTTCGTTTCGTAACAGCTCTTTTTCGTTTGGTAACAGCCCTTGTATATACATAGCTAACGGGGGATGGCTTGTGTTGAAGCAAAATCTAGGAGAGGCAGCATTCAGTACAATCGGCTTTTATAGCGATGTGGTAGAGTGTTTGATCTTCAGGAGACCCGGGCTTGATTCCGAGCTGGAGTGTCTGAGATTTTTAAAAGACCTTGTCACCCAACGTTAATACCAACACTTGCATTATAACTTCAGTCCAGTGATTCTTGTACTACTATGAATTCGAGGATGAATTCAATACAGTAGGGGAGAATCTCACGGGGTACAGGTTAGGTATATCACACAACAGTACATCCTTACGGTACAAGCTTGCTTTTACAGCGCCATAGCGACGTTGTAGAGTGTTTGCCTATCACACAGCAGACTCGAACTCGAATCTTGGCCGAAGCGTCTGCGATTTTAACAGTCCGTGTCACCCAGCTTTAGGAACAATCTGCTGTATGGCAAACGTGTTTGCTCATGTGGCTTTGTCTTAGCAGTTGGGTTGTACGGTGAAATTAGTTTTCAATTACACGTTTGCCGGCCTAGACATTTCTGTCACGTAGCTAACATGTCAAGCTCAGCTCAGCTTACAGGATCTTATGGAATTAGTGAATCAAAGAGATGGCACATCGCTTTTTCAATAACAATAGTTTGTTCTCGATACCTGACATAATAATATACAGCTTGTCCGCCTCATTAGCCTAATTCGATTTCGAGAAACGACTCCATAAATTAATCAATTGAGTCGCGACTCGAAAAAACCCGACAAAACGTTGTGCGCACAGCAAAGACTCAGATCAGCCTGGACATCCGTCCAGTATGACCAGACTCTTTGCTAAGCGCTGAAAAAAGTAGCTAAGGATCTAAGCTACCTCCATGTGGACAGCATAGACTGATCAGACTAGGCGGATGCCCAGGCTGATCTGAGTCTGCGCTGGGCGCACAACCACTTTGTTGGTTTTCTCGTGTCGCGGCTCATCTATCAGTCTCCTGCTAATTACTTTTTGACAAAGAAAAAAAGATCTGGTCTTATAACAGTCTTAGAAGGTTATATCTCTTAAACCTGTACTTTTTCTATAGCCCATGTCAATGTATGAAGTTTCAACTTATTTCTTTCAATACTTTTAGGTTGTGCTACAGACATACAAACTATTGCAAAAGGAGGAGGAAAATATAAAACCACAATTAATTGCGATAGGATTAAGGTTCTTCTACTATGCACGTTCTCTCAAGGACATGAATAATTAAAGTGACATAAAAGTGTGATGCTTCGCATACTGCCTGAAGGTGCTTTGAACTTTTATAAAAAAAAATCATGAAGAGTAATTAAGCGGACATGATTTCAGCATAAAACAAGAACACAGTGTCATAATTCAGTCAAAACTGGAAAAGAAGTTAATACGGTTCTTGCTGTCTGTTCATTATCTAGGATGCTTTATATGTGAACTAAATTTCGTGACCATACCTTAAACTGTTTTAGAATCACTAAGCGGATATGATTTGTGACAAACAGACAGATGGATAGACGAACATACAAACAACTATGGGGAAAAATGTCATCCCTCTTATACGGGAAGACTTATTGTTCCCGAAATTGCAAGTACCAAGGAAATCTTAGATGGTAAATTGTTCAGTGACCGACACATTGACAGCAAATGCCAATATCTACGAGCATTTCTTAATAAACAGATTCCTAAACAATAATTATAATAATAAAAATCCAGATAAAGAGTTTCTCAGCATCAGCGTGTACAATGAACGACTTTCAATTTACATTCAGCTACGTCCTTGTATCTCTAAGCTTAACGAACATTAGCAAGCAAGCTATGCAAATTCGTTTATATTATCATAATTCTGAAAACACGCTAGACAGATTGTGACATATACTATCATTATGATCAGTTATTGTGTCATAAAATTGCAAAGAGTCTAGTTATTAATTGGATTTTTTTTCCTGAGAATGGTGAATGAATGTACTCAAGAGAGTTCACAGTAGCAGAGGACGAATTCCCTCTAGGCCTAGATAGAAGTTTCAGATGTCTGTAACAAAGCAGCTTATAACGGTAGACGAACCGCACAACTTTGTGAAACAAAGTAGCTTATAACGGTAGACGAACCGCACAACTTTGTGAAACAAAGCAGCTTATAACGGTAGACGAACCGCACAACTTTGTGAAACAAAGCAGCTTATAACGGTAGACGAACCGCATAAACTTTGTGAAACAAAGTAGCTTATAACGGTAGACGAACCGCACAACTTTGTGAAACAAAGTAGCTTATAACGGTAGGCGAACCGCACAACTTTGTGAAACAAAGCAGCTTATAACGGTAGACGAACCGCACAACTTTGTGAAACAAAGCAGCTTATAACGGTAGACGAACCGCACAACTTTGTGAAACAAAGCAGCTTATAACGGTAGACGAACCGCACAACTTTGTGAAACAAAGCAGCTTATAACGGTAGACGAGCCGCACAACTTTGTGAAACAAAGCAGCTTATAACGGTAGACGAACCGCACAACTTTGTGAAACAAAGCAGCTTATAACGGTAGACGAACCGCACAACTTTGTGAAACAAAGCAGCTTATAACGGTAGACGAACCGCACAACTTTGTGAAACAAAGCAGCTTATAACGGTAGACGAACCGCACAACTTTGTGAAACAAAGCAGCTTATAACGGTTGACGAACCGCACAACTTTGAGAAAAAAAGTAGCTTTTAACGGTAGACGAACCGCACAACTTTGTGAAACAAAGTAGCTTATAACGGTAGACGAACCGCACAACTTTGTGAAACAAAGCAGCTTATAGCACAACTTTGTGAAACAAAGTAGCTTATAACGGTAGACGAACCGCACAACTTTGTGAAACAAAGCAGCTTATAACGGTAGACGAACCGCACAACTTTGTGAAACAAAGCAGCTTATAACGGTAGACGAACCGCACAACTTTGTGAAACATAGCAGCTTATAACGGTAGACGAACCGCACAACTTTGTGAAACAAAGTAGCTTATAACGGTAGACGAACCGCACAACTTTGTGAAACAAAGTAGCTTATAACGGTAGACGAACCGCACAACTTTGTGAAACGGTAGACGAACCACACAACTTTGTGAAACAAAGCAGCTTATAACGGTAGACGAACCGCACAACTTTGTGAAACAACGCAGCTAATAACGGTAGACGAACCGCACAACTTTGTGAAACAAAGTAGCTTATAACGCTAGACGAACCGCACAACTTTGTGAAACAAAACAGCTTATAATGGTAGACGAACCACACAACTTTGTGAAACAAAGTAGCTTATAACGGTTTGTGCGGTTCTGCTACCGTAATATGCTGCTTTGTTACAAACGGAGACTTCTAAAGTGATTCCGACTTACTGACCAGATGTTTAGTTTTTCATCTTTAAGGTATTCAGGCACAGCACCATGTTTGCTAGCAAAGTTTCGCGATTTTTATGATTTCCGAGTTGCTTTCGTAGCCGACGTAGCCCTTTTGAAATGGGGCCTATTTTTAAACGGAAGAATTTGCTTCTAAATGGCAATTTCTTTCTTTATGTGTTGTCTTCATAAAAATAGGGACAAAAATGAAATAAAAAAACAGAGTTGCTTCACCCTCACCCATTACCTTAAGGACTCTACAACTAAACCAATTCTTCATGCACTTTTAACTTTCTTTAAAATGTAAAAGTCAGTTACATTTTTGAACATAGTTTTTTTTTTCTCCTGGGAAATCCGGTGATAAAATGAAAATCGTTTTATACGCATTACACGTTTTGAACCTCAGGTCATAAAAAGCCGGTTTGTCGGCATGCTATGTCACATGACTGATAACTTAAGTTTGATTTTAATGCTACCAATATGACAGTTCAAATCTTAACTGAGATGGCAATCATGGCAAACAAAAAATGTATCTTATAACTGAGAAAATCCTTGACTTTTACAGTCATTATTTTAGGTATCGTGTCATAAAATAAAAGGAGTCCAGCAAGATATTGAGTTTTTATCGACAATTAAGAAGAAAGCCGCAGTCTCAGTGTAGAGCCAATCTGAATTAACGAAAGAAGTTCCAGAGATTTGAAACAAACATATACTAAACAAAGCTGCAAATAACAATAAAATGGAAGTGAATTAGATTAATGAAAAGACAGTGATCAAGACCTGACACAGTCGATACCACATCCCGCACCAAACAACAGATGGGAAAGGAAAACAAGACAAACGAAAAGCCACAAGTTCAGCGGTTCGTAAAATACCAAAAAAACAAAAACAAAAAAACAAGCTAATCGGTCCATGTGAAAGACTTCTAACCTGTTAAAGATTTCTTACCCATCAATGAACTATGTAAGCCAACATGAAATATTCAGATCAAACAAGCTGAGCTCTCAACAAGAAGACCAACACTGAAAAACTGATGCAAAGACAGCACAACGTTGAACCAGATGGACCCGACCGAAGAAATATCATCGAACCCTAACCACAGCTGGACAGCAAAGTTGTTTACTGTAATTAGATTAACAGGTAAGAACTCCTAAAGAACTAAAGAATTGTTTTGGCTCTGTCAATACCTGTGCCTTTAAATTATTGATCACAGACATAGCTGTCTCTCTAAATTCAATCGGCGCTATTACAAAATGCATGCACCGTCAAACATCTTTATACGTGAAAGTTTGTAATATATTTACGAGCTTTTTCCCTGGAACATCGCAGGCGATGCCAAATGACAGAAAAATGGCAAGAAATTTTGACTAACTTATTAGTCAATATCTACAAACATACTGAGAATTAAATAACTGCACATATAAGGACAATTTCTCAGCACTCTCTGGCAAGCATCTGAAGGCGCAGTGACATTCGGCCTATATATTAATCATGATATACAAATGTCTATGATGTCATTATTCTTAGAAAACCTTTGATAAAATGTCACAGATACTGTGTTGATTTCCAGTATTCGTGTCTTTGTCCATTCAAAGGAATATGCTTCTGACTGAGATCATATTTGTTGCAATACTAGCATAGTGGTACCTTCTTTATTTATTAAATTGATTGTGATGCTAGTTTTACAGTCAACTCTCCGCTTTCCTTTCTGTGAGGAACATTAAGATATTGGCTGCATGCATAAAACTAGTTTTACCCCAACGTAGTTTATCAAGAAGGAGAATTCTAATGCAGACTCTGTTTGGTCAACTCCCTGCGCCTTTAGTTATTGATCACAGACATAGCTGTCTCTCTTAATTCAATCAGCACTATTGCAAAATCGTTGCTCTTAATGCATGCACTTTTAACCATCAAGTCTGTAATATATTTACAAAGCTTTTCCCCTAGGACATCGCAGGTGATGACAAATGACAGAAAAATGGCAAGAAATTTTGACTAACTTATTAGCCAATAAACATACTGAGGATTAAATAGCTGCCCAGATAAGGACAGCACTCTCTGCCAAGAATCTAAAGAGGCTGCAACATTTTATTTAAGTATTAAGTACCATGCTCGGCCTCGGATGAACTATCCCAACGTAGTTTATCAAGAAGGAGAATTCTAATGCAGACTCTGTTTGGTCACGTATTAAATGTTTTGGCTGGGTAGTTCTAGTTATGCTTCTCCTGAAACAGGAGTGGCTACCTATAAGAAGCCACAAATACAAAGCCAACATTAAAAATGATACCTTAGAAATAAAGAACGATAAGAAATAGATACGTATCAAAGCAGGTAACATACGAGGGGCGTTCGAAAAGTAATGCAAACGACCTCATAACTTTGTTTAGAGGAAAACTGGGTACAAATGCTATGCATATGCAGAAAACAAAACATTTTGCCTTTACAATGATACCAAACGCTGTACAAAGACACCTTTTCATATTGACTTACAACGCACTCTATTAGGCCCCTGTCATACCACTGGGCTATTTTCATATGTAAAATTTTTTCAGTGTTGGGCATTCAAGTCAAATATCGTTGCAAATACAAAATTAATCTTTGTCAGTTGCTTGTCCATTGTTGCCTACAATTTTCATACAAAAGTTAGAAGGGTGGCAACTGTTATCGATTTATTCCTAGCAAAGCAATGCGCAATTCTTATGACGTTATTGAAATATACGTTAACGTCATTTTTAAAAGCTTGTAGAGGCTTCGTTTTTGGCATTAATTTGAATTTATTAACAGGTTTTCGTTGACCCATGTAAATGCTCTTGCTGACAAGATTTTGAATGCTAATACACTTGTTTTCATTACAAAATCATTTAATTTTTGGTAGAAATGGGGAATTTGCTACTACATAATCCATATTCCCGGGCCATAATGGAACTCAGATTAAAAATAATTTATTTCCGCGATATTTATAGGACAACATTGCCTGGGCATTGTCTTTCAGTAGCAAAAATAAAAACAAATCAAAGACTGACGATATATAAATTACCGCCTACTAAACTAAAATTCTGCAGTGTCTTTAGGGTATACCGCTTTCAAAGAAGATAAAAATGCGCCCTTTTAAAAAAAAATACACCGTGTTTGCAGACTTTCTTACGCATAATATAGCTTTATGTGTTTTTGCAATCAGAAGTACTGTTTTTATAATGGTTACCGAGAAATTATGTCATTTGCATTACTTTTCGAAAGCTCCTCGTATGTACAACAGACAAACTAACCTAAGGGAACCGCAGAACTGAGTTGGAATGATCAGTGGCCTGTACATTCGGACTTGATGGTTAGTGTTGAGCTTTTCTGCTTATTTCTATTGCCGATATTTTCAGCTGTCATCTAAATTATTCCAAGCAAAACTTTCTCCTGAGATTTCAGGAGATAAAATGATATATGACCGAGAAAGGCGAAAGCGATTCACGGAAGAAGCCAATATCAAACGAGATACTGTCCGATAAATAGATCCCAGGATAATAGCTTCAAATGAAGATATATTCTCAGCATGCTATGTCATGCGTCCAATAAGCTACTGGGGCGTAGTAGAATCCTATGTGATAACACTAGACTAAACCCTAATCTCATATTAGAAGCATAATATACAAATGTCTGAAATGTCATATGTATTCTAAGAAAATCTGAGCCATAGTATGGCATATTTGAGCCGCGACACGAGAAAACCATAAAGTGATTGTGCGCCCAGCGCAGACTAAGATCAGCCTGGGCATCCGCCCAGTCTGATCAGAGTCTTCTCTGTCCGCATGAAAGTAGCTGAGACCCTTAGCTACCTTTTTAGCGCTTAGCAAAGACTCTGATAGACTTGGAAGATGCCTAGGCTGATCTGAGTCTGCGCTGGGCGTACAACCACATTGTTGGTTTTGTCGTGTCGCGGCTCAATTTATCAACTGTGTCATACAAACAAAGAACTTGGCCAAATCGAATTTTTTGCTCTACCCGAAAAACGTTTATTAGATTTTGACAAATGGGGAAGACCTTTAGTAGCAGAATTAAAACTTTTAAAAAAAGTTCCTTCAAGAGCAGAGAATAAATACAGAAGTAGGAACATGGGCCAGACTACGTAGTTTCGGCTAATAAAGCCTCGTCAGTGACCCTGACAATATCTGGTGACGAAACCAGAAAAAAGCATACTGTAATTTCTTAATTTCAATTGGGCAGTCATTCAAAGACTGATTAGTTTCAAACAGATCCAAATAATATAAAAGACGATGATCTAGAATAATAGTCTTCATCGACCTCAAATTTTAGATTTCTCAGAATCTATCATCTGATCTCAAAGGATGTAAATGAAATATAATCTGCACTATCTGTCACTTTTACCTTTACCTCCCTTTTATTTACGCCAACTCTTTAGGGAAAGAATTTACTCTCGTAGGATAAATTCTTTCTTTAAAGTATATCCGATTTAACAGCATCAAAAAAAAAAAAAAAAAAAAAAAAAAAAAAAAAAAAGACATGCAGGAATTCAAAAATATGTTCCTTTTTGTACAGATGGCAGGAAACATATAGATACAAATATTCATTTTCTAGACCAAGAAAAGGACGCAGTTAGAATTAAACTTTCCCCGTATTTAGCCCTGTCATAAAGTACACCTAAAGAAGCTACTTGAAAAAGTTCAAGACATTTACAAAAGATCACTAAACTATGCAGCAAATGCTCGATAGACGATCGGATCAATGCAAAATGCAGAAATGCATTAGAACTGTCAGTATCTTATGATTTCAACTTTTATCGTTGTGTGTTATACATTCTGCTTTTTTCAGAACACAGGTATCGCAAAATTGTCAGTTTAACTGCTTGTTTGTTTGCATACTATGTGCCGTCACTGGTAAGCCTTAGCGACACGTAAGTGTCATCTTAATGCTAGTATTATAGCAGATCAAACCGTAACCAAGATAGCAATCTATGTTACAGTTTGAGAAAATACTTGAAATTTACTGTCATTATGACCAGCAATTGATATCATCTTACAACTGGAAACAGTTACGCCAATCATAAACTTTTCTTGAAAATCGTTACACAGTCACAAAGCAGAGTTCTTCCGAATGACCGAAAGGAAGTTCCAAAGATAACATAGAATTAAATGACTTCAAAATGATTATTTGAGAAAATCTGAAGTTTCGGTTGAAAGAATTGCAGTTTATAATGTCGTTGAAAAATTGACGAAGCATGGCATACCCCTTTTGTCATGCTCCAGAACCAATGACGTCACATATCTGTTAATATAGCAACTAAGAGGTCATATTGATGTTTAAATGACGTTTCTGCAAAGGCATTAAGCACAACAGTAGATAATTCGTTAGTTGTCATGGTAAAAGACTTATAATTCAAAGGGAGCACAGCATACAGTGTGTGCCATTACTCCCCTCGAATTATAAGTGAGATGCATCCAGAAATTCATACAATAAAAAGTGTGGTTTTCTAAAACCTACCACTTATTCTCAGATAAATTAATTCTCTGTTAGGTGTGAAATACACAAATACTAAACGGACCAGCGCATACCAGCAGAATTAATCTGCAAGTGAAGAACTGCTTTCGAACTGTCAACACCTGTGTCTTTAACTTGTTGGTTAGAGAATCCAGCTACCCTGTTTAATGCATCAATGTTTTTTTACAAAATCATCGTGTAAACTGAACGCATGCATTTTGACTATCTTCATACGTGATAGTCCGTCATATATTGCCAAAGCTTTTCCCCTTAGGTGATAAAATGACAAGTAACAGAGAATTGGAGAGAAAATATAAGTCCCTATGCCAATATGTATAGCTTACAATCAACAGTTTCTCAGCACTCCATGTCACGTGTCTTAAAAGCCGCTATGACATTTAAATAACCATACTTAACTCTTTAAGCCCCAGTGACGCAATTAGCAAAATTTGCAAACAGCGTAGATCCTGATGAGGCGGCTCATCATGAGCCGCCTCATCTAGATCCACACTGTTTGCCCTCTAGTCTTTGAATTCTCAATACAAAAAGTCTTGGACAAGGCATTTTTTTAATTTTTGCAGACGTAAATTTTGTCGTCTGCTTTTTGGTAGTGAAAGAGTTAACCTACATAGTAGCCATGACATACAAACGTCTATAAGAAAACCGTTGATTTAAAGACAGGTACGGTCTTAATAGTAATCTTGTATTTGTCCGCCCAAAGTCAGGAGCTTCTATTGGAGATAACATTTTGCAATGCTAGCATTGTGGTACCTTCCATACTGTTTAGCCACGTAGGCACCTGAGCTTCAACAGCTGTTCACTTTGCTTTTTATTTCAAATTTCATTGCGGAAGATTAAAATATTCACCAGTTTAAGCCCATAGTAGTCCGTTCAAGCAAACTTCTAATGCAGACTCTACTTGTCGTATTTGTGGCATTGATTTGTTGTCGCCTATATATTGCTGCACACTTTGCTGTCTATCTCTTTCTCTCTTTTTTCTTCTGTTTGTATTCAAATGTAGATGTTTTGTGACTGTTAGATGTTTCTGTGGCTTTTTAATGTTTTTTCTGGGACTGAATATGTCTGTTATCTAAAATGTGTTGTTTTTGTCCGTTGTTTTTGTTTCTTATTCCGATGTCTCGAATGGTTAAGGCTTGCCTTTGGTATCGTCATTGACCCATTTACGCCTAGTGTCACATAAAAGGAACATAGGCAATATGCGGCGTCTGCTCAGGGTCTACACTTATTGCGTTATTTATAAAACTGATAAAACCAGGCATCCCTAAAATGATGCATGGATTCATCTGATGAATAAGGAAAGAAGAGTCCATTGGGCATAAATGGGTTAACTTAAAAAGCATTGGGTTATACACGTATATGATTTTTCTGGGTATTCCTACTTATTCCTTTCTTAAAACAGCAAAGAAGTTGCCCAGGACAGGCTACAGTCTTGGAGCTAGCTTGGAGCCAGCATAAAGAGGGTATCCATCCGTAGACGTACAGGTGACATGAAACAAACACATATCAAACCAAGCAACAGATTCAAGGCAGATAAACTTACAACAGATAACAGCAAAAGTGCGTTGAAACGGACAGTAGCGTCTACATTTGGTTTGCTTTTAGTGTACTTCGTGTAATTTTTTCACTTACTTCCATGCCGGGTTTTCGACTGTCTTTAAAACACGAGGGTCGCCCGCATACAAACAATGTTTTTTTTCTTCTAGGAATTCTGTGGAAAATATGACTGAGAAAGGTAAAACAACATTTATGGAGCGTCTGTCCAATAGACCCAGAGACAATAGCTTCAATTAAAGCTATATTTTCTGCATGCTTTGTCAGGCGTCTTCTAAACTACTATGATATAGTTGCATTATAAGAATTTACTGATGTCGACAATACCAAATTTTGCGAAAATCATAGGGTGACTATAGTACATGTATATAGTCATGATGATGAGTGCATGTGTCATAAAAAATAACTAGAAAGATTAGTACCACTTATCAGATTTTTGTTTTGGTCAAGCATTCGTATTTATATTAAACAGATTCGAAGTTGCCTCTGAAAATACGTCATATAAAGTTATTTATTAAAGATTAAAGATTATCACCCATCATAAATATGTTATTATTCCTTGTTAGATCATTTTTTAATTATTCTGTTCTGACACGGACCCCTGGTGCAATAAAACGCTTAATATAATTAGAAGAAAAAACAGCATCATTCAACTAAATTTGTCACTGACGTTGTTTATCTACTGTATCATGAGAAACTCAAACAGGTATACGTTACTTCTCTACAATGGCGATAATATTGAAACTCACAAAACAACAAACAGCTTTGAAGCGTTTTACTGGAAATGCAGCATTCAACGACATTTTTTGTGAAAGTGACGCCAGAGCAAAATTAAATCTTCACCAAAATTTCTACATAAACAGAATTATGGATGCCAGTAGTTATTTAGCTAGAGGATACAGTACAGTTTCTACGGATCTTTCTATAGATCTTTGGTTCAAGCAATATTTTATTCAATTATCTACATTTGGTACATTCAAAGAACAATTATCATGAAAAGGATTTGGTCGAAAGCTCATAGCTTGTATAGACCATTTCCAATATAGATCTTTCTACGATATAGATCAACGTTTTCAAGGATGCAACTGACAGGCATTTCCAGGTGATATATGGGGTTTCACTTGCTGACCGTATTTGTAAAGACGGAAGCTTTTCTGTCTCAAAACAATCCCGAAACTTTAGATCCGTCTAAAAAGACAGATATAGATTTTTAATTGTTTTGAAGAGCAACTCCTACATTAAAGTCGAATAACAATCTGTCAATAGTCACATTTGGGTTACTTTCGAAGAGAAACCCCGCCATATAGCTGAATATGTTAGGTAACCTCTAATTCTCTGGCTGTTTTTTTTTTTTGTTCCTGTTGCTCAATCCTCATTTCAAGAGGTAAATCAACTGAAGAAGCTACCAGAAGCAGTTCAAGAGACATACCAAGTACCAAACTGTGCAGATTCTGTGCGACAGGCACACCGAACAAATGTTTAACGCAGACCTGCGCTAGAACTGTTAGATTCCGCCTGCTTTCCATTGTTGACCAGAGTTTTATCCTTTTACGCTTTAAATGGCTCCTTATTGAAAAAAGGTACCGTATGCGTCACAAAATTATCCAATTAACTGCATGCGTTTTCACTAGGGGAGAGTCGGGTATCTTCGGACATGGGGGTAAATTCGGACATACCATTGCAAACAGTGAAAATCCAGATGAGACGGCTCATAATGAGCCGTCTCATCAGGATTTTCACTGTTTGGCAAGTTATTTTTGTTTTAGTTTCAAACAACAGACATATAAAGCAAACAATGTCACTGTCCGAATTTACCCGCTGTCCGAAGTTATCCGACTCTCCACTAGCTCGAAGATATGAAAGCCCCTCACACTTGGACAATCTATTCCACTAGGAATTCTCGATGAGGGAAGTACCAATGACTGAGACAGTGAGAAATTTTGCAGTCAAATACGACACCTACGGACAGACTCTCAAGAGGAGAGGTCCCCAGATGAAAACTTCATTTATAGATAGTTTCTCAGCAGGCTATGTCACGTGTTTACTAGCTAGGCGATGGTAAGTTTTTATAATGTTATTTATCAAAGCTTAATCTACATATAAAACATTGCATTACAAATTTAATTTATATCAAAATTCAGAGAATTTTTAAACTTTGACTCATATCGACCTGTCTTTTGTTATGTCTAATTAATTGTGTTAGAAAACTGAGAGAGGTCGGGATAGCATCTGAGCTAGTGGGGCTCTGCAAGAGATGTGACACGTACAAAATGGCCAGTGAATCACATTTTTCAATAAAAAAGGCGATGTTTTTACGCACAACATGTCTGAAAATTCAACGTCTCGTTAACTAACGACGTCGTTAGTTTTAAACAACTGTAGGCCCAGCATTATGACGAGAAATCAGGGCATAAAGCTGAAGAGAAGTGAGCACTTATTTCGCTGAGAATTGTTATTATTCCTTTTCCTTAACGGAAATGAAAATACCATACAAAAACCCGTTCCAGGCAGCGGCATCGTCAAAATACAAAAGATGCAAAACACAAGGAGCAAACCAAGTTACGCATGCACGTGCCTGGTAAACACAAAATTCCCTTGAAGATTAAAAATTCTGGATTTTGCAAAGGGATTTGCCAAGATATAACAATGTTGTTCGAATGATATATCCTTAAGCTGATAAGTGTAAAATTTCAGCTGCATCAAGATAAACTAATGGAGCTATCACAAAATTCTTGAAAGTGGCTGGTATGATCAAAGCAAAACTTACGGTAGTTGGATACTGAATAGAAATATTGGCGGGGCATTCAACGCATTATACCAGCTAAATAACCCAAAGAGCTATAAAACGTTTGGATAAGAAAAAAACATTTTACCGTTTTATTTTCCAATAATAATAATATTTTGTATTTCTACATACTTTTTCAAACAATTTCCATTTAAATTCATATCTTTACCACATGAATGCACTTTCATTTCTGCAAATTATATAATCTATAATATAGGATATTTGAAACAAAGTGGTAAAAAATGCAGTTATCTTGATAATAAGTATATTTTTATATTTATTTAACAAAAATGCAAGAAAATTGAATTTCATGAAAAACGTCATGAAAAATATATTTAATCGATGGGGAATGCTTATGCATATTCTTTTAGTAAAACTTACATTGAATGTTACCGAAAAAAAAAAACATAACACCGTTTCGTTTTCTAGAAAAACAATGTTTAAGTTTCAAAAAAATTCCCAAAACAGACAGCCCACATTCTGCGCCTGCTGCAAGCACAGCCAGTCCTTGCTCTACTATTTATTTTCCTGTTATTCCGGTTCTACCATAGAGTAATGCCTACAAAAGTGCGCAGATGGAAAGGCTACTGTGAAGAACTTGATCATTCTGGTTCCCAAGGAACAGTCTGATCTCCTATACAGGCCTATCTGCCCGAAAACTTAGGATCTTTACGTAGACATTGTAAGTGTGCGTTTGAACTGCATATACTCCACAGTTGACTGATTTCACCATGAACAATAACTCTCTTTTGTTTAAACAGATAAAAACAGAGTTATTGCGTATCCAACTACCTTAAGCACAAATATACTTAACATACATGGAATGGCGCGGATACCAGACTTGAAGCTGCACATGTATAGCAGTTGAACGGAGCAAAGGATAACTCTAGCGGAAGAAATGCCACGAAAGCGTCAATAGCAAGAGTACTAAACAGAAGTCGGTATATCTTTCGTGTATAATGGAACACAGTTTAAATGAACAAGCCATTGCGCACAAAACGTTGATTCAACGTTGAATAAAAAAATAATAAGCATCATGTCATGGCGACGGCTGTTTAAAGGGACGGGCAATAAGCAGTTCGCCTGTGTTCTCAAAGTCAGGATTTCTGACAACGCAACACATATAGTGCAAAAATGGCAATAATTTGATTATCATTGAGCAAGGAAACAGACGTTATACACAAAAATGCGAACAACATCCTATTTGTACTTATGGATGTCTCAGTTGCACCTTCAGGCAAGCTGACTACGTTTTCAAGTAGCATTTACTGCCTTCATACTCAGACAGCCTTGAACCACATCAGCATGATTTTTTCCAGAAATTCCTCTTTAACCCTTAATGCGCCAAAAAAGCAGGCGACAAAATTTACGTCTGCAGATTTTAAAAAAATATCTCGTCCAAGCAATATCATACGGAGAAATCGAACACTAGAGGGCAAACATGTGTAGATCCAGATGAGGTGGCTCATTGTGAGCCACCTCATCTGGATCTACACTGTTTGCCAATTCAACAATTTTAAGTTTTGGCCATTTAAGGGTTAAAATGATACAGTGAACAGAGGGATTAAGATTGTAATGGTGATAAAAAAGAATTAATCCGTCGCAAAGGATCACAGCTTGCTAGGGTCGATTAAAATCTTAAAAAGTTCCTTCAAGAGCAGAGAATACATACAGAAGTAGGAACATGGGCCAGACTACGTAGTTTCGGCTAATAAAGCCTCGTCAGTGACCCTGATAATATCTGGTGACAAAACCAGAAAAAAAGCATACTGTAATTTCTTAATTTTAATTGGGCAGTCGATTCAAAGACTGATTAGTTTCAAAAGGATCCAAATAATATAAAAGACGATGATCTAGAATAATAATTTTAGATTTCTCAGAATCTATCCTCTGATCTCAAAGGATGTAAATAAAATATAATCTGCACTATGGATGATGTACGGGGAGACTTTTTACGGCCTCCACACGGCACAACACCAGCTGCAGTGAGGTAAAATTAAAATCTTAAAAAATCCCTTCAACTCCACCTGATTGAATCACAAGACTTTTAAAAACTTTAGCCAAGAAGTTAAACAAATATATTTAAGCCTGTGACCTTGACTTGAGATAGTTTGGCTGGTACTGACACGTAAAACTGTGGACCAGTATGTATGGCTTCATCCACATACCGTGGAAAATAAAACTCATACAACTTTAACCGAAAGAAAAAAATGAACAAAATTCTAAGTATGTCACCAGTATCTAACACTAGAGAAAATATATAAAAAAGATCTGTTCATGAGTAAATAGGGATAGGAGCCTTTCAAAACTTAAGCATAACTTTAACGCTAAGCGTGATGCCAATGCCGACGCCACTGGCACAGCCGACGCTGTGGTGACTGTGGTAGCTCTAACGTGCTTTCGTAAAGGCGAACTAAAAAGTGACTACTATGGTCAGTCTGCACATTTTTCTATGCTGATTAGAATGTTGAAAAGAACAGAGAGGATTTCTGAGCAGACTCTGCGGATACGTAGTTTGATCTGAGTGTTGGTTGTTCGCATAGTTCAAACCTGTAGGCCCTATACCTTTTGTTATTTTCGAGCAACCAGATTATCAGATACCGTATTGATCCTATTTAATGCGCGGGCATTTTACGAAAGAGGGTCGTTACATAAAGCCATCAGTCACGGCTAAACTACTTATAATTAACAGTAATATGGTGTATGGATATACTTTCAAATGAAGTAATTTAACTATTTTGCGTTTTTACTCCCTTCAGTATAGGTCTACTGTTAAGGGAAAGAATTGACTCCGCTAGGAGCAAATTCTTTCCTTGAAGAGTGGATCCAATTTGAAAGGTCTACGTCCCCTACAGAAGTAAACAGGAATTCATGTTGTTTCCCTTTGTAAAACTAATGGAAAACACGCACGTTAGCAAGTTATTCGTTTTAGAAAAGAGACAGTGGGTGTTTATTAGGATTAATACGATAAACGGAATACAATTTACGCAGCAGTATTGAAATCCAGACTGTACCAAGCTACGCCAACTTTATTTATTTGTCTATTGATCGTGTCTCCGTCTATGAATGAATTTTATATTTCAGAAGACATATTAATGACTGAATCGGCAGAAGGAGCTCCCTCTAGTATAATCAATCTCACACCAGTCAATCAGAAATGATTTGGCCACTTGGCTGCCGTCAGCAAATAAGATACAACTCGCACATCATATCTTAACTGGCCCAGAGGTTATAAAACTCGAGTACATTCTCAAACTCAAAATAAAGCACACTGATTGGCTGCTTCCGAGCACATGCTCGGAAGAAGCCAATCAGTGTGCTTTATTTTGAGTTTGAGATTATTTTCAAGTTTTATAACCTCGAACCCTGGTCTTATACTGGCGTTACTCTAAATCGCTATAATATTCATGAGATTTTTATTTTCACTAATGTTGGCGAATCTACTGGTAGGCAAATTCAAGAATCTCACAAATATGTAAATAATTGGCGACTAGTTGGTTGACAATTTCTTGGTTGCATTCAAAGAACTTGTCAATAAAACTAAACTGGAGAAATTCTCGAAACAAAGAACACGACAAATTAAAGCGTTTTCCAGTAGTTTGAAACAATACCATATTCTAGATCAAGTATACGAGTCGTACATGTATCTCAGATTCGATAATAGAGGCGTTAAAGATTGGCTGTTAGTATCAGAGCTCGGTACTCGGTGTCAAGATGCAGGCATAAAATGTCGCCCCATATTAAGCATAGTGCAGTTTGTTTGTTTTTTATCTCCTTTGAAATCATTAAACCCATTATTCGATTATCGCTTGAACTGGCACAACATGGCAAATCGGAATGCAGCCTGCCAAATTACGTTACAGTTTATAAAGACACCGATACTCCGTTTTTAGCAAAGCAAGCTTTGTAACTTTTTTATTACATTTAACTGGGCACTCGACAGCAGATTGTAGGCTTATATTGAGGTTTGTAGCTTGAACGCTAGAGGCAGGCCGAGCCGTACAGTCGGACACACCATACTGCAATTTGCTTGTATTACTATTATCAATATATTTGTTTATTTATATTATATTATCACCGCACACCATCCACACACACTGCGAGATATATCAGGCTAAAATTCCCGTTTCCAAGGAGATGAAGGGCTTACAAATGTAGCTATACAGTTTGACAGGCAGTTTCTGATTTATTGTCTAGTAGTCCTTTTCAAATTAATGGGCTCGTTCAAATTAAAAGACTCAGTTTCAGATATTAGAGATAATTAATTTAACCGAATGATGCTGAAAATAAAATAAAAATTGGAACAGGCGAAAGTGCATGTTTGTCATATTTACCGTAAAATCTCTAAAATTGAGACAGTTAAATTAATTACCATCACTTTCCTAAAATGGAACATTATGGTTTTACAATACAGAAATGCGTCCAAACTATACAGAGGGCATGGCAATCAGTGTCGGCTCTAATCAGACTGCTGCTTAAGCAGTCTGATCAGGGCCAACACTGCTTGCTCAGACACCTGTGCCCCAATACTTAGATGTTTTAGGGTAATACGATTTGTCGACAAAGCAGATTCCATGCCATAAATCCATTTATTAATAATTTCAGAAACAGGCATGACAGGTTGCACATTACGCCGCCCACGCCTGCAAATCAAGCAAGTAATGGATGGGTAAAAACTGGATTGTTCTCAAAATACAAATGGCTTTTGTTTCTGGGACTGGACGTGGGATTCTATTTGTTAATATATATATCGTATTGTCTCTAGATGACGGTGGTCGCCACAATTTTTTTTCGTCATGTCAACATATATTATTATTATTATTATTCGTATATACTTTCAGAAACCAAACGCATAAGCAGAATGTAGAGGGAGAGTCGAGAAAGAGTTTTGTTTATTCAAGCATTATCACACGTATAACAAATTCTTTATAACATTTTTTTAAAGATGTTCCGCGGAAAATTACTTACATTGGCTGTCCTGTAACAAAATGTTTATTAGAATAATTGAGCCGCGACACGATAAATTCAACAATGTGGTTGTGCGCCCAGCGCAGACTCAGATCAGCCTGGGCATCCGCCCAGCCTGATCAGAGTCTTCGCTGTCCGCATGGAGGTAGCTTAGACCCTAAACTACCCTTTGAGCTCTTAACGAAGAGTCTGAGTAAACTGGGCGGATGCTCAGGCTGATGTGAGTCTACCCTGGGCGCACAACCACATTGTTGGTTTTCTCGTGTCGCGGCTCAGATTAAGTGCACCAATATGTTTTTAAAGGAGTAGAACTAAAGATGTTTGCAGCTACTGTTCGTGTAATTGTGAAAAGGCAGTTCTCTGCATAAAACATCCTGATATTTTCTCCATAACGATTTTTTTATAATTTACAATAATTTAATTCAGAATCGTTAGCGTATTGAGAAATGCTTAGTTTTGGCCAAAGAGTACGCCATATTTTGACGCTCTGTGGTAAGCCTATGCATTTGATGTGTAGAAATGACGTAAATAAAATTCTGACACGAGAAATGGCATGTCTGTTGTAGGTAAACAGTTTAGCTGACAAAGCAGATTACATACCATTAAGATGTCTATCAGTAATCAATATGCACCCACGACGGAAAATGTGAATAACGGTGGAAGTTTGATATTCTCAGACTTAACTTGAGTAGGTCAGTGCAAATAATTCTACGCCTTACGAAAATTGCCCAAATATGTTATCAGCGACTGTGTATTTGTGCAATCTGATCAGAGTCTTCACCGTCCTTGCCAGACATCTATGGATCCCGAGTAATCTAATATGAAATAGGTGTTACCTAAATGCGTGCAAAAGCTGATTTTTTTCTTTTACAAAGCTGAGGGCATATAGGAGGTTTTAGTTATTTCCATTATGACGTAAATCTGGCGCATGCGCACAGAGCTGGCCGTCAATTCATCGGCCAGTACTATGTTTCACCAGTGACCTAATGTATCTATAGGTCACTGGTTTCACAGTGTAAAAAGGCAGATTTTTATTATGCAAAACTCAGTTTTCAGTGTTAGTAAATCGTAGTTTTCGAAAAAATAATGTGTGCCCGATCTGTAGGCTCCCAGAATGGAATTTCATGCATACACAGAGGTACATACCATGTCTGCACACAACTTTTATTCAACGTTTTGTGTCCGATGTGTAGGCCCCCAGAATGGGGATGTTATCTTACAAAGAGTACATATCCTGCAGGAACACAACGGTAATTCAACGTGTGTAGGCTCCTAGAATGGAAGTGTCATGCATGCAAATAGATAATTATCCTGTAGGCACATAACGTTAATTCAACGTTGGGTGTCCGATGCATGGGGTGTCATCTTTCAAAGGGTACATATCCAGCAGACACACAACACTGATTCAATGTTGTAGGTCCGATTTGCAGGCTCCCAGGATCGGGACGTCATGCATACAAAGGGGTACCCTGCAGGAACACAAACGTTGAATCAGTGTTTAATCAACGTCGTTCAACGTCGATAGCCCGATGTGTAGGCTTCTGGAAATCCAAGAATGTTTCGTCCAACAGATTGTCAAATCGGGTCACAAGTTTTATGAAAAGTCCTTAGATGAGGGTGCGTTGCCTGCGTTGTCTTATGACGTCATCATGTCGTGACACACTTCAAAACAATGGTCAATGCTGTGTTTGTAAACATACTTTGACGATGCCAACGGGAAAGTGAAGCAAGTTTTTTAAAGGAAAATGTAGATCTTTAGATAATTTACAACTACTGAATGACATTTGAATGGCTAAAGATTCTTGCTCTGCATGGAAGTTATTCCACATCGAGGTATTTGGTTCTATTCACGAATTTCCGTGTCCTTCGTATTCTACATCGACCATGCTGTCTTTAAAATAGTCGCTTTTCGAAATACCGAGGTCAATTCTAATAGATGGCGGCCATCATATCCAATCGAATCGACGCACGAGGTTAATGGCATGTGATTTATGACGTAGTGTCCCCTATTGTTTGTTTATTTATCCTTTTGCTGATACACAGCTTAATTAGTTACCGTTTACTTATTTGGACTTCTAAGTTGGATTGACCGCCTTTAAAAATACAACAAAAAGAAATAGATCTAGATGTTGAAGGAAACTTTTTTGGTCACTCTCTCAGAAGCGGGACTTCGTCAAGGAAGGGCATGTGATCGAGGATGGCTCTCGGCTCAGTGTTACTTTGCATTACAGAAACGGAACAAATCCAATGTAAACAGCCTAAGAGCGCAGCCATATTTGTCCAAAAGTTTTAAGCTGGAAGGTGTTGGATTTGCTGTTTGTGGAAGTAGCTTTTTTTAATGATGCATGTTATCTATAGGCGTGCAGAAGCACGGACGCGCTTCGCGCGTCCGCGCGCGTGAGCTTCGCTCATGCGCGTTGCTTTTGCACGTATAACGCTACGTCAAAACCGCGACTGCCTATTGGTATTTTGCGGAACGGAACAAAACATCTGTTTCGCCCCGTTCCGCAAAATACCATTAGCCCCACGACTCTTATATAGGTCAAGGACACAAGCTGCTGCAGTCAGGAGATGTACAGTTCATATATCGTGATTGTAGCTGGAGTGCACGGATGATCTTAACCTTCACTGTTTGCACATGATTAATGGCTCTTTTGCTGTTGATTAACTAAAGTGTTTATTTCAGTACATAAAGATGGTATAAGATGTTTGGATGACAGCAATCCGATTTTTAATAACAGTAGCCTGAATTCAGATATTTTACATATAAAATGATTGGAATAATAAACCACGTTTTGTTTCACAATACTTTGAATATTTTCGATAAAGATTTAACGGAACTTATTTACATGTTTATATATATACATTTTAGCAAAATTTAGCAAAGAAGATTCTACAGGGCACAGTGAAAGAAAAAAAGAAGAAGAGGTAGACAGAAGAAGAGGCGGGAAGACAATATCAAAGAGTGGACAGGTATAGACTTTGCCAGCTCAACTAGAGCAGTTGAAAACAGGACAAGGTGGAAAGGAATAGTTTCGAAGTCATCTGTGGTGCCCCAACGACCTAGTAAGGTTATGGGCTAGAATAGAAGAGTAGAATATATACAGGTATCTATCTATCTATAACTCGCCACACATTTTGGCGTATAACGAGATGAACATGTATAAACTCGTTCACACTCTTTGAATCTTTTCACAATGCTTCTCGATTTACTGTTTCATTGTTAGAAGCACACTTGTCTTGGCCAGAGTGCTTATACATAGTATAATAGGAGCATGCATAGACGGCATAGTCGTAAAATGAGCCGCGACACGAGAAAAGCAACATTGTGGTTGTGCGCCCAGCGAGAATCAGATAAGCCTGGGCATCCGCCCAGTCTGATCAGACTCTTCGCCAAGCGCTTAAAGGGTAGCTGAGGGTCAAAGCTACTTTCATGCGGACAGAGAAGACTCTGATAAGACTGGGCGGATGCCCAGGCTGATCTGAGTCTGCGCTGGGCGCACAACCACATTGTTGGTTTTCTCGTGTCGCGGCTCAAATATTTTTTTGTCTCTTTTTATCACACCTTTATTGGCAAAAACCAAAAATAAAACAAAGCAGGAAAGCAACTTGATCATGTACAGGAGGAAACTGTTACAACAAGATAGCTTTATTACATTGCAAAACAAATGGCACATTATAGCTCCAGCAGTATTATAAGAAGATAAGATCAGATTTATTCAGGTTATAAAATCATACATATGCACACAGATATTATGTTCAAAATTGGAGATCACAGCACCTTTGTGAGTATTTTCGCGATTTAATTATGTTGCAAATTATAAAAGCCTATTATACTGTTTAAGAAGTATATAGCACATCTTAAAACGACATTTTGAAGAAATACTGATATTGCGAAGATGAAGACCAAAATAAGACAGGAAACATGATATGACGTTACAACAAAATGATGCTTTATAACGCATTGATGGCCCATGAAAGCCCTAAGGCTTATTTCAAATGGGGTCCATAGTGCGATGAGAACAGTCAAGATTTTGGCACATAGAAAATCAAGTATGTTTGACCAATCAGTAGTGGGTAGCACTTTTAGATTATCATAAATGAATGGTTTTCACGGAAAAATGGTACGCGAAAATATCAGACTTTAGCTCAACTCTGCAGGGAATTTGCCTTCTTCCTGCTGTAGCACTGCATCTCTCCGGCTGTACGGACAGTCCACACCCGCCTGGACAGATACAGCGCCTAAACAAGCGAAGGGAACATTCACAGATCTGAAAACAGAAGTCACCGCAGCCATCGCTTAATAATGCATCCTTTGACTGATTATGAAATTGTAGAAACTTTTTAACTCCAACTTAAACTTCTTATTATCATGTATGGTTTTCAGTTTTTCAGGCAGACTATTCCAATCTTTGATTGCACTAAAGTAAATGTATGATTCCTAGGAAGGAATACTGTTTGAAAATTTACATTTTACATCCTGAGTCTGTCTCCTTGCATGTGTAAAGAGTAAAGATTCAGATCAACCTGCGCGTGTCGCGCTGCCTGATCGCTGTCTGACTCGTTTCGCCATACAGATTCTGATGCACACGCACTCATTTTCCCATTTGTCATAGGATAGTTTTTTTTTCTTTTTTTGCTTTTAAGTTTGGAACTCCCTAGAATAATAAAGATTTTGTGAACAACACCTAATGTTCATATTCTCGCGTATGTCTGTTGTACACAAGTCGTTAGAGTGAACGGGGAGAACAGGGGCGTATTGACTTGTTTATTTGTTGCACAAAAAGTATTAAAAAGTTAAACAAACTTTTTTTCCTCCATTTTTTTACTTAATAGAATATGAATGCTTAAATATGTTGTTGTTTCTATTCTCATAACGATGTTCCGCAGGAGGCTCAGCAGAAAGCATCCATAGTTGCACTGTCCTGGCACTGAGTTTGTCCACTAGGATGTAGACCTGTTCCAGATAATAATAAAACTTATTGATGCAAAATACATTGCACATATTTTACTTTGGCAATAGTAATGTAAATAATAAACCAGAAATAAAATGCAAGTAGTGCTGATTTGCAGCTGAGCCTATGTATTGCGTAATTCTGTAAATACATTTAAGCTTTTCATTCGATAAGCAGTTGCAAGTGAGTTTCTCGGCCGATCAGTTTATAGTCTGCTGAGGTTTCTCATTTTTACGACTTGTTTTGTATGGCATGAAATAGTTGTTTGAGGGAAAACCACATATTTAGTTATGTTTTCTATACTTGGAAGGCAAAACATGTTGCATGCGTTTACAAATTTTGACAAAAGTGACGTTCATATATGGATGTTTAGAAGCTTAACACGTTGTTTATGTTAACATAATTATTTTAAAATAATAAAGGTATAAAAGCAAAATATGTGGGATGTGTGCAATTTTTGCATGATTGATGTTTAGATCGTATAAGTGTGTGTTTAATATTTTGAAATTACTGATCTCAAACGTAAAACACGCGATATACAATAAGCAACCGTAAGCAAATAATTGCACGTGACACCAGCTTTACGTCTGATTGTTGTGATAACCGAAGTGATAATGCTTCTCGCCAACCATTGAACTTTTAAAACAACAGTTATCAAAATATCACTGCTTTTACTCATGTATCACTAGGCTCAAAATTACAAGCGAAAAGTAAAAGGACACTTGACATTTACTAAGGCGACAGCTATGGAAAACAAGAACACTATTTCATTGTAATTCCTTATGTGCCTCCCACTTGCAGTTTTTGAAATTATTGTTTCAATGTAATTATGTTATATGTGTTTTGCAAAATAGTTCTTTAGGTAATTTAAACTAAATGCAGAGCTTGTTGTACATTTAATTATAGAAAAAATGACTGTAGAACTTATTTGCAGCTGAATCTATACATTGCATATGGACTGTATAAATTCAGTTGAGCTTTTCATTTAACAAAGGGATATCAAAAGAGTGTCTCTTCTGATTAGTATCTTATCTGTTTTGGTTTCTCATCTGTAAGGCGTGTTTTGTATGCTTTGGAATTATTGGTTAATGTAAAGCTATTATATAGTGTTCGAATTTTTTTTTTTTTTTTTTGGTTTTTGATTTTTTTTAATTATTGACATTGAAATAAAAAAATGTAAGATGTTGACTTGAAAAAGTAATCCATATGTTTTTGTGTTTTGATATTGTTAGAATATTGATATTATCAAGCTATATATAGTATGTATTTGTCACAATTACATCGGTAATATCAAGTGAGAATCAAAAGCAAATACATGCGACACTCATTTTGCAGCTGAGCTGAAGCAAATACACTCATTTTGCAGCTGAGCTGAAGCAAATACATGTGATCCTTATTTTGCAGCTGAGCTGAAGCAAATACATGTGACCCTCATTTTGCAGCTGAGCTGAAGCAAATACATTTTTTCAGCTTACATGTAGCTGAAGCAAGTACACGTGATACTCATTTTGCATCTGAGCTGTAGCAAATACACGTGATACTCATTTTGCAGTTGAGCTGCAAAATGAGTGCCACGTGTGTTTGCTTCTGTTGTACATGTATAAATGTTGTAAAAATGTGATGACCCACACGTTTATGTTCACTTGTCAACGAACGATGAGACAATTGCACTGTTAGAATACAAGCGAAAATCTATCAAATATTTCGCGCTACTACTATCACTCGGCTTACAATTCTTGCTAAACTGGTGGAAACTAAAAGGACACTTCTCATTCGATAAGACGATAGCTATGGAAACCGAAGGAGAGTGTCTCATCTGATCGATAAATAATCCGCTTAGGCTTCTCAACTTTCAGATAGGCTTAATAATTAAAGAAAACAATTCTGTCAAGAACTAGGTCGAATTCCCAAGAAAATTACATCTTTCAGAAGCTAAATGACATTATAAGAATCGAACGTACTGCAGGGAGACATTTCTGGACTTACAGATGTATAAAACAAGATGGAGGAGTCTTCTGAGAAAATGAGAGTGTAATGAATGCCAAGTGGATTCTTCCATTTGTATATACTGGATCAGTCCATTTGTCATTTAAGGGGTGGTTAAGTTTATTTTTATTTTCTTAAAACGATAAGTGCCCATTTTTCTTTTACAAACAGTGTAGACCCTGAGCAGACGCCGCATATTGTGGCGTCTGATCTGGATCTCCAAGGTTTGCCTTTGTTCTTTTAAGGGACGCTAGGTATTAACAGCGTAACTACAAATCTGCATAGTATAGTGACAGTCTTTCCTGTTTCGTCGTAGATCATGGTTTGTGGAAGGCAAAGGCGAGACCATGTCTACAGTCTACATAATTGCTCAAACTGATTTTCCCATGACCGACGTCATTATTTCTCATGGCATGTCTGTTATAGAAGCAGCGTTTACATAGTTTTTATAATGCCAGTTTCAAACTTTTTTGAGGCATTTGATCCTTCCCTCTGTTTGCCATAGCATCATGTTCGTGCCACTATGTTTTATACATCGGAACTTGGACTTCCATACAATTTTTGCATGACAGTTCAAGGTCAAGAGATTCAGAGTAACGTTTTAGAACACTTTCTTTTCCTCTTATATACTCTTAAAAGGTAGGATGAAATTTCAATAGATTCCATGCCAATATAGTTATATACTCAAAGCTTTAAAGCACGCACAGTGTATTCCACACCCACACATAAACTCACTTCCATTTTGCTATGATTTCCAGTGGGGTCGTTTGGCAGGACAGGGATCTCCACCTGTCAGACGGCCCGTTGTATCTGTTGAGTCCTCGTCTTTGCTTCTTCATGGTGTTGAAATTTGATTTATGTGTTTACCGTGATGATTCATTGACGAGTTAGAGGGTTATCATGCGAACCGAACTACCAACTAAATGTTTTGTACCACTTCAGAAACTGAGGGTGAGGTTGGGCCTGAAAAAATCGATTTAAGCCCCCCAGTAATTCATTACTGACCGTTCCAAGGCGGTAGTTCTGTTGTGGTTCTCTGTTGCCTGTTTTTGGTGTCAGAGTTTCTGTGATGTTTTACCTTATGTATGTTCTTATTATTTTTGGTTCGGTTTGGGTTGCTGAGTGGCCACCTTTTGGGAACAAGCTGCTCACTCGGTTGGCCATATGTTCTCTGTATCTTGATTATTTGTAATCTTAGTTGTTTCCAACTATGGTTTGAGGGCTGGATTTGGATTTTGATTGTTTCAGTTCCTGGTCTTTGCATACTTTTTACTTTTAAAATTACAGTCGATACTATATGGATTTGCCAACGCAATACCCTAAATTCTTATTGTCGCCTCGTTGGATCAGAAACATTCAGTCTGCGTCTTTGACGAGTTCTGTATTTCAGGAACAACAAGTGAAACAAGAACCACGTAACATGTCGTAGCAGTGTCCCACTGGGCAAACAAGGTTGACTCAACCTTGATTCACGGTTGATTCAACCTTGTGTGCCTGCTGGGATGCTACGTGTATCCCTCTTGGATAAGACGAGCGAGATCAATACTTCAATGATGGTTCCCTCACGTATCTTTGTACAACCTTGCTATAGTGTGGTATATAGAGAATACCATGTTAGTGTCTTTTGATATCAGGTTTATCAGGCGAGACCAGAAACAGCGTAGGAATGGCGAGGCTTGCCGAGCCAGTCCGACGTGTTTCTGGTCGAGAAACACCAATCGAACATTTAACCAATCGAACGCTGTTATCACGGCCAACGTCAGTATTATAACCAATCGTCTTCAGAGATCGCTTTTCAAGGCATCGCCTGATAACATTCGCGCAAGCGCAGTTCTAAAGTGACATGATATCACATTATATTATCATACCCCTGTTATCAGATGAAAGTTGCAGCAGATGCATGATAAAACATGTTACGTGGTTCTTGTTCATCTGTTTCTGCCTGGGAGAACGTTTCTGATCTAGCAGCTGTGTGTATGGTCTTAATAAACCAGGAAATGAAAACAAAATACTATATAAACAAATATGTGCGAGTTACATGATTGTAACGCGTTTCGTTTATGAACACGCAGTGCATGTTGCATTTTAGAGAATATTTCCTTCAAATACTATTTGTAGACGAGTAAGACCAATACCTCAACGATTTGTATAACTTGCTAGTTTCCTCACGTATTTATGCCCGGCAACCATTTTCCTCAAGCAATAATGAAAACTGAAGGACTGACAAATGCTGATTAGAACTGAATAAGTAGGGTCAAGTCAGGTATATTCGGACAGCAAGTTAATTCGGACAGTGACATTGTTTCCTTTATATGTCAGTTGTTTAAGAAATTGATCAGCTCTAGCAGTGAATTGTTGAGTAACAATTCACTGTTTGGAGGTCAGTTGTAAAGTAGATCATATCACGAGCGCGGAGCGCGAGTGATATATCTACTTACAACTGACCGACAGACAGTGAAGTATTACTCCACAATTCAATGCTAAAGCTGAACTATTTCGATTCTAACACTCAAAAACGCTGGAAAACTATTCTTTTCATTCAAATTCTCCCAACCTTCCTGCCAGCGCGTTCATGATCCCGCCAATATTCTTAACTGTATCTAAGATAGATGTACGTTTTAATGGCGATTTACGAAAGAAAAAGAGACGTTACACCGTCTAACGTCTCAAAACGTCACAAAATTACGTCAGTAATTGCAGTGACGTCAGCAATTAGACTCGCGCGCTCCGTAACAGTGAATTGTTACAGTATAAAACACAGCCACTTTCCATTGCTTCTATAGGCGCACTGTGTTAGAATTGGAATTAAAACAAAATTAACTAGGCAAACAGTGAAAATCCTGATGGGACGGCCGTCTCATCTGGATTATCACTGTTTGCAACGGTATGTCCGAATTTACCCGCTGTCCGAATTTACCTGACTCGACCCTAGTGCTCCTTTCCTGATAAGGTTAGTGGAACATGTCTGCATTATCATCTCATTCTGTAATATATTAACCTTTTATTTACCAAGTCATGTACATCGTCCAAAAATGGACTCTTCCATCTTAGGTATTGAGCAAGTCGACTTCCGACTACAGGTTGTTTTTTGGTTGGTTAGTTGTTTTGGTTGAACGGACATTTAAGACAGTATTTCAATCTAGATCGGGCTGTCTCCCAAGAAAGGGAGAAAAAATAATAGGCGATAGAAAAATATCCAAACAATGCCCACCGGTACCTGAGGCAAACACAGTAGGCCCTTGTCCTACTTTATCCAAATTTGTAGGGCTGTAAATTCTGGACCCAGTTATTTAAAGCATCGGTAGCTTAATGGATACGTTACTTAAGGATCTGTTACGGCTTCTTGTGGACATAAAAATTTGTTAATATTTTTGCTTTAGGATGTTAGGCTTGCGATTTACGTCCTTTCAACAGTATTTCAGTCATATTAGGATGGTGGGAGGGTGCTAATGAAAGACTGTGTGAAAATGGAACCCCGTTTACGATTGAAAAGATTTCCGCCTCCGGGACTGATCGAGCTGAGCAAGAATAACAAGTAAAAAACCGCTCTTCCTCGATCGTGCCCTGAAGAGAAAATATGCATCGCAGAATGGCTCGTTGCAAACAATAAAAGTCACCAGGTGCGGAATAAAGGATATTGGATCTTGGAGATTACCGGCACTCCGTGACATGCAGCAATAATCTTTCATCTTCATTTTTATTTCTTCTTTCAAGTCAACATAGTAGACAACATAAGATATAAAAATTTGAAAGTTATACAGGGAGGCACGAGGTACCAACTAGTAACATCTCGCAAGGTTAAATCAACCTTGATTCAACCTTGATTCAACGTCAGGACGTTGAATCAAGGTTGATTTAACCTTGTGTGCCTGCTTGGATACTACTATAGAAAGTACACAGTTTCTTGGGAGACAGCCCGATCTAGACTGAAATACTGTCTCAAATGGCCGTTAAACCAAAACAACTAACCAACCAAAAAACAATCTGTAGTCGGAAGTTGACTAGCTCAATGCCTAAGATGGAAGAGTCCATTTTGGGACAATGTACATACACAATTGTTTTAAATGTATATGAAAGTGTTTCTTTTCGCACATGTAACAGTATCTCCGGAAAAGCTCGTGCTCGAGTCAGCAAATTTTGTATACATGTCAATGATGAAATGGAGGATAAAATGTGTGCTAATAAAGTTTGTACATGTATAATTTAAACACGAGTTTACATGGAATTATTAACTAATGTTATTGTGCGGCTTTTTATTACATAGTTAATGCAATGTGTCGCCATACAACGCGTTTTTGCACGACTAACAAGCCGCGTGCTGCCACATACATGTATCACTACAAGAAAAAAGATAAATACAGGTATTGATAAAGTGGAAATTTCATGGGACAATGGATCATTACTCTTTTTCGTATCCGTGTCCTTGCTATGCAGTGATCAAGCTAGACATGGTTAATGCCGGTGCTGTGATAAAGAAGAAAAACTTGTGGACGATTCTTTTGTCGTTCAGTGTATATATGTAAGAAAAAGCATGACTATCATTTTAAAAGTGGCTTGATATGTCTCGCAATATTCTTATATTCCGATGTCTATCGATCGTCTTCTCTCTGTCTGTGAATGAATTTATCTAACAGAGCAAATCTTAATGAATGAATCAGTAGAAACGGCTTTGATGTACAGTCAATCGGAAACTGGAGAAATCGGAATGTTTATGGACATATATTCAAGAAAAAGAACTATTGTTCTTTTTCTTGTATATATGTTCATAAATTGTGTTCTAGTAATTTATTAAAAGTTACGGGACTCTATCCTTTTTGTAGTATGATTATATTTGTATATTTTTCAAGAATCTGGTCATGCAGACTGGGTATGCAAATGACCTTGTTAAGCTCTTTTGATAGCATGGTACTTTGTCGCTTGGTTCCGTCAATCTTATAAACCTATAATTTGTATGGCGCGAAAAAGGAAGAAATGGAAATGAGGCTTATATTGACGTCAACTCTTCAGTAAATAAACAGATTTATCATATGACGTCGCATCTGAGAGTGTAATAAAGCCATGCATTAAATGCGATAATCCACTAGTGGATTAAATATGCAAATTACGTCGTAACGTTATACGTTGACGTCCATAAAAACATCGCATTTTCTAGCAGCGAAACCGTGACGTTTTAGTGCAAATTCTGCTGATAAAATGCGATTTTAGTGTCTTATGATAAATAGAATCTTGCATTCGTGCTCCTGTATTATTGAATTTATTAAACTCGTTGGGGAAAACGATAAGATGCTCGGCATAGCCTCGCATCTTATCGTTTTCCCCAACTCGTTTAATAAATTCAATAATACATGAGCACTCATGTAAGATCCTCTATATATGGGAAGCTGCAAAAAGGAAGAGAACACGGGTTGCAAGTCTGCGAGCTTCTTTAATCTGTCAACTCTGTGACAGCAAAGAGATGTAAGTCGGACAGGCGACCATAAAAATTAAAAAAATCAGCCCATCCTAGACACCGAAAGAAAAAGAAACATTATAAACAAAAAACGCTAAAAATAGAATAGTACATTTGCGATATCAGGGACATTAGGTATAACAAACAAAAACTGACTTCGGCTTTGAGTCACAAAAAAAGGCAGACACCGTTACCATTTCAGATAGTTCATGACAATATCTGCCTGATATGTACCCAGGAAAGGACACCATAAAAACCACATTCGAGTCAAGAAACCGAAAAAAATGAGAACTGTGATAAAATCACGATAAAAACGGGAAAACAATTTTATGATATCGGAGACATAAGTCTGAAAAATACAAATCTGGCGCCTAGAGGAGTCGAAAGGCAAAATGAAAGGACAAAATTGGTTTCCGGAATGTTCATCTTAATAACAGATAATGTCACATATAGTCAAAGTTGTTCACATCATTTAATGTATGAGACTCTTGAACGTTCTCACTTTTTAAAGGTTTGTGCGGATGCGTGACAATTGGGTATTATTAATGGACATCTTTCGTGTCCCAAAAGATCTGAAAGTCATGTGATCAAAAGTCGTAGCATAGCAAGTTACAGATTGTTGGTATCGTCAGACTTTATCTCAGGCTATTGATTAGTGCGTCTAGGCTAAGATCTTAGCTTTCAAAATCAAAATTGACACTGGCCGTATCTATCGCCTCAAAATTCCCACATGGAAAACAAAGTCTGGCAGACCTGATTGTCTTTTGGCCTACTGCCATATAAATCATATAAATATCTAGACGGGCATGCATCTACAAACAGTTCCTGATCAGATTGTTTCTTATATGCTGTTTGCTCAGAGTCTGCGCAATTTACCAACAGTTTTATACGATAACCATAATAAAGCATTCAACTAGGACATTTAATCTGTGCCATGTATTCACAATTATTATAGTTCTTGATATGTCATAACCTTTTGAGGCGGGGAATTTCCTTTGATGAAAAAGATTGGGTAGTATAAATAGAGGATCTTACATGAGTGCTCATGTATTATTGAATTTATTAAACGAGTTGGGGGAAAAGATAAGATGCGAGGCTCTGCCGAGCATCTTATCGTTTTCACCAACGAGTTTAATAAATTCAATAATACAGGAGCACGAATGAAAGATTCTGTTTATCATATGACACTAAAATCGCGTTTTATTAGCAAATTTAGCACTAAAACGTCACGATTTCGCCATTAGAAAACGCGACGTTTTTTGGGCGTCAACGCATAACGTTACGACGTAATTTGCATATTTAATCCACTAGTGGATTATCGTTTTTAATGCATGGCTTTATTACACTCTCAGATGCGACGTCATATGATAAGTTAACTTTATTGTTTGAAAGCCTTCCTTCTGTTTAAAGGTCATAAATGAAATTGATTTTACGTTCCTGACAAGTCCCACGCAGTATCACATCATTTTAAGCATATTAGTTTCTAGGCATTTGTTATCGTAAGCAAATTAATATCTTACAGATCATAATTGCTTGTAAAATGACGAGGCTTGCTGACTTAATGCTATTGATTATTGTATGCCATGTCAGTTAAAGCAATAGAGCCACTAAATATGTCTTTCTGTTCAAATAACATAAAATGAAAGGTAAGAAGGGGGATGCCCAGCAACTCCCTAAACCATAGATCACAACCTACAAATGGCACCAAGAGGAAGAGTAAACAAGGGCCATGGGGACAAGGCCAACTCCCACGCCGATTCAAAACTTTTCTGGTAAAAGGTAGACACCAACGAACAAAGCAATAACACTGTGCTAGGAAGCAAATAAAATGTCTAAGGCATTTTATTTGCTACCTTGCAATGTGTTACTGCTTTGTTCGACATTTTGCTTTGTTCGTTTTAGACATTTTATTTGCTGCCTAGCCCAGTGTTCGTTGGATCGTCTGTCCGTCTGACACACTTTAGACTTGCTAATGGGTTAGGCTTATGGTTTTTGTACACTGATTTTTTTTCACTGTCGTCTGTTGTTGTATGAAGTTCAACACAATCCCTTAAATACTTTTGGAAATATACTCCGGACAAAAGTGTTACAAAAAAGGGAAATAACTAAAAAGTGGATCATAGTAGACCTATGATTGTAACTAAGTCATTGTCACCTAAAGGCTTCTAATAGAGTGTCAGATATGAATCAAATCCTTTGAACAGTTCTTGATTAACCTTTATGATAAATATATTCAAATGGAAAACGGGAGATATTGAAAGAATAAGCCAGAATTATGGTTCTTCGACACTGCACTTGCCCTGAATGTCTTTTTTTTTCAAATAAGCGTCAGCATATTTTTTTTTTCGTTATGCTGCGGGTAAAATTCCACCAAGAGAGATAATCTTAAAAGTTAGCAAAAAATAGTTATCGCTCTTGTAAATTGCACTTTTTCAAAATGTTCTCTATTATTATGTGAAGTTTCATGACTATCCCTGTAATATTTTTCGAAATGTGTACCGGATAAAAGTGTTACGGACACACGGACGGACGATTTCCATTTCCAGAACCCCTTCGCGTTCGGTGGGGGAATAACAAATGAATAAACAAACGTTGTTGTTCATTTATACAGTATGTAAGTAACTAAACGTCGAAAATTAAAACAGCCAGTTGACTATTTTCCGCACGTTGTGACAGGACTACCAAACGTAACAACTTGAACACCAAATAGGACATTACCTCTGGTGAGGGGTGACAGAGCCAGAAACAGAATGAAAGCATCAGACAAGTCTCTGGGGCCATATTCATAAAGCCACTTAAGTCGTTGCTATGCTGTTGCTAAGGCTAAATATCTATAAAGGAGATTCCCTACAACTATGAAATTTGCTCTGGAGGAACAGTCTTTGTAAGACTGTTCCTCCAGAGCAAATTTCATAGTTGTAGGGAATCTCCTTCAAAGAAATTTAGCCTTAGCAACGGCATAGCAACGACTTAAGTTGTTTTATAAATACGGCCCCTGGTCTGTGATGCCACCTGGTTATTGAAGCAAACAATCAATAACAGTCTTAGATGCTATCACGATATTTCCATGAACTACGGTGTCCGCCATTTTGTACAACTCGATGTTGAAGTAGGTTTGAAGAGCTTTGTCGTTAGACAAAATCATGTACCCTGCAAAATCCAGTATTCTTCAGATGGTATAAAGTAGGTATGA
The DNA here is from genome assembly GCA_963989385.1 of Ctena decussata. Taxonomy (NCBI): domain Eukaryota; kingdom Metazoa; phylum Mollusca; class Bivalvia; order Lucinida; family Lucinidae; genus Ctena; species Ctena decussata. The sequence goes on along the minus strand of OZ022501.1, from coordinate 53,162,962 downwards.
TGTACTCACTCGGTTAGGGCCCAGTCTCATTGTCGCGTTTTTAGGGCTAGGTTGTACTACGTTTCCCGCCCTATGTTTGGCAAAAAAAATGTACCCCCGTTTTGTAGGTATTTATGCGTTACTACGTTTCTAGTACGTTTCCAATACGTTTAACTACGACTTACTTCGTATTACCCATTTATCAAACGGCTTAGTACCACGCTTTCAGAAGGGATGACAACAGTTTTCTTACCTACTACGATTCCGTACGTTTTACTAAGGACTACTAGGTAGTGTCCGGGATAACTACCTAGTCAAAGTGACGTATGAGTAGGTATCGAAAAATATACTAAATCGTAATAAAACGCAGAATCAAATGTCACAAAACGTACTAAGACGTGGGTAAGCGTATATAATGCGTAGTAGTACGTACAGGACCTTTACGTATGACTTTTTATTTAGAACGTTTCATCTACGTTCTAGTACGTTTAGACTACGCTTCAATACGTTTTACTACGCATGCAGTAAGTATTTCAAAATGCTACGTTTAAGCTGAATTTTCGATTCCAACGTAGCTATGTCACGTATGTAGCTGTTTATATCCGTATAGAATACGCGTTAACTACGTTTTAATACGCACATTCCTGTTTTGGTACGTTTAATTACGTAGAAAAACCTAGTCCTCAATACGTGACAGTGAGACTGAAGCTTAAGTGTCCTCTAGGTGATTCTTGTTACGGTTTTTGTACGTATTTAATGCGTTTTGGCTTCGTTTTAGTACGTTTGGACCACGTTTTACTATGTGTTGCTACGTTTTACTAGATAAACGCTTCGTAGATCAAAATGCCACGTATTTAGCTACATCTATATACGTATTCACTACGTTCTACAACGTATGCTGCCGTTTTGCTACGTTTTGAAAACGTAGTAAAACCTAGTCTTCAATACGTGACAGTGAGACTTTGGCTTTAGTCTGTTCACTTGCAAAATAGCTACCGTGAAATTCGTTGTCGGTTAAGCCGAATACTTGTGCGATTAATCCATCTGCCTGCGCCGTTCATTTTTAAATGCAGTTTTAGAGCTCATAGTATCTTTTATTAAGCAACTCCCTAAACACCCTAAAATGATAGATCAACCAGCAAATACATTTTCATGTACGTACGAGGGGAGTTCAATAAGTTCGTAGAACTCGATATTTTTCTATACAATTCAAGATTTTTTTTTTTTTTTTCATTTTTGTGCAGTGTAAACCTTTGTCAGTTGAATGACAACAGCCGTTCAGTCAACACGTATATTTTTGCTCTTACTTTTTTTTAAAAAAACACACCCTATACCAATAGGCAAAAATGGAAAGTAAGAATATTGGGTTCAGAGCAGTCATAAAGTTCCTCACTATGGAGGGTGCAAACGCCAAATAAATCCATCGGCGCATGGCTGATGTGTATGGTGATAGTAGCCCAAAGTATTCTACAGTGGCAAAGTGATCAGCAGAATTTAAACGTGGGCGAGACTCCTTAGAAGATGACCCAAGGCCAGGTTGCCCTGCTGATGTCATCAGCCAGGAGATGATCGACCGTGTTGAGAGACTTGTGCTAAACGATCGCCGAATCAAAGTTGCCGAACTTGCTTCAGAATGTGGTATTTCTAATGGAAGTGTTTACACTATAATCCATGAACATTTAGGCATGTCAAAAGTATCTGCCAGGTGGGTACCCAGAAACCTGAACATGCAAGATCGTCAGCAAAGGGTAGAATCCAGAGTTGCACAAGCGGCCATTCGTGAGTGCAAGTTCGAGCAGTTAAATCACCCGCCATACACCCAAGTGATTATTCTCTGTTTCGAAATTTTAAGTCCCACTTGTGTGGAACGAGATTTCGGGACGATGATGAGCTCAAGGCTGCTATAGAGGCTTGGTTTGAGGACCAAACAGACGACTTTTATTTCAAAGGCATAGACTGCTTAACAGAAAAGTGGGCCAAATGCATTGAAGTAAATGGGATTATATTGAAAAAAATAATGTTGAAACCATCTTCCAATCTGTGAGTTAAACCCCGAGTTCTACAAACTTATTGAACTCCCCTCGTATTTACAGGAAAATTGGCTTGTCACTTTAATCTCTTTATTTTATGACCTGGTCAGTTTTCCGAAGTGTCCAGGTAAGTGGCTTCCAGATCAGTTTTCCTAATTGTCCTGGTAAATGACTTCATTTAAAAAGCTTAATACAGCTGCTTCAAACCAATGGCATTAGTACGGGGTAACCGCTTTTTACGACATTGAAATCGGCCTTGTAAGACCAGAGATATAACATTTTCTTGTTTGGTTCGAAATTGTTTTCTTTGCACGTGGTCGTGTCGTACATTATCAGCTGATAACATACGACACGACCACGTTCAAAGAAAATACATGCCAAAATGACATAACCTGATTTCAGGACAAGGATATATCGAAAAATTCTGCAACTTGGGAAAATAAGAAAAAATAAACAAACCGTAATTATCCTAAAGATGGAACAGTTTGGTTTTACGTTGAAGTGATGCATCCATTTAAAGGTTTAACGGAATGGCAAACAGTGTACATGTAAAACCTGATCAGACTGCTCTTTAGGAGCAGTCTGATCTGGGTTTGCACTGTTGGCTCAGGCATATCTGTCCCAATACTTTGAAAATTTACAGTAATTCATTTAAGTTAACATTATGGAAAATCGTTGAACATTTCATTTTGTGAACCAGTCAGAATCAAGGAAACGCATGCCCAGTTATATTTCAATATCCTTTTAATTAAAGAATACGGGACGCAAAATGTAACAGACTGGTTATAATCAGAACAAGAACTGCATTCATTTAATTTGTACTACAAGAAAAATCGTTTTGTCGCAAGAATAAATTGCAGGAAATTGCGATGTAACTATGAAATCTGGGTTAACTGATGATGATTCTCTTGAATGGGGAAATAAATGATCGATTGAAAACTGATAGTCAGTTTATTCTGAAAGAGACGAACTTTCTCAGCGTCAGCTTTTGCCGACACATACTTAATTAAAGCTAGGTATTAACAGGTGCTTGCTTATCGTAATTCGCCTAACCAAACCAAACAACTCCCAACCGCACCTTCTGCAAGCACAGTAGGCTCTTGCCCTACTTTTATCAAAATTAGTAGGACATCCCGGCATTGAAAGTTACCCAGCACCATCGCCCGACCACGTCCGCCCCACTTTAAATAAAAGCGCATTGCTTTACTTTTCTACCAATTTCCTACTCCGACAAAATCAGAAACAGCTGTGTATTGAAGCATGCTTATGAATGTACTTTGATAAATGTTATCAATTAGTTTCAATCACATACTTATGGTGTTTCGTATCAATAAAACTCCCACTTCCACAGGAGTAGGTCTGAACTAGATTCCTTTTGTGACAGCATTTGTCAGTTTCATGAGGAAAACACGTTTTGGTGCAAAAGAAGTAAGCTCTTGTTTGGTTCTTACAAAATCTGTGGGGTTTTCTCAAGTATAGTTATGTGTTAAGGTGTACGAGTACAAAGGGGGGCACATTCATGATTTCCTGTTTGCTTCCCTAGAGAACAAAACCCTTCCACAAAAGAAAGGAAACAGGAAGCACAGGAAGCCTATGGGAGCAACTTGTTTCCCTTGAGATTAGACACCGAGAAAGGTGTCCGTTCCCAATGGGAGTCTAATCTCAAGGAAAACGCCATGCTCTCCAGGGATCCCTTTAGGAGCCTAAAAAGAAAATGGTAGTGTCTCCCCCTGAGTATGTACCCAGTCATCTTAACATCTCACAGCAGTTAATGAATTTAAGGTGGCGAAATAAAAATACAACGTATCTCCCCATCACTTGGCAGACACATCCATTTTATAAATCATTCAACATGGATGAAGTCTGACGGAGAAAGGGTTTCTATTTCAAAAACAAATAAAGTGGTCATTCGTGGCTTAATTTTTAATGATTCAAAGTCCCTTTAGGTTAAAATGTAAAGGAGCAGTCTGATCTTGGTCTGCAGTGCCAGCTGAGACCTACCTGTCCCTATACATGGAATGTGTATGGTATATGGAATTCCATAGCTTACAATACAACTTGTGTTTATATTAGAATTTAGAGTGACGTACTGTGTGCTTTTTTTTTCGAACTCCTACAATGTACAGGATTAGATTCCAAGCAGGCGATCAGAAAATAATTGATACAATTTCCGCAACACCCACACAGCAACAATCAAGCGGTCGCAGAAATGTCTATATCCTCTCGTATTCCATATACCATATACTTGGTGTCTGAAAGGTCGCTTCCGGATTTGCCGGGTCCTGAACAGATTAACACATATGAGCCGCGACACAACAAAACCAACAAAGTTGCATGAGCGCCCAGTGAAGACTCAGATCATCCTGGGCATCCTTCCAGTCTGATCTATGGGCATGGGGGTAGTTTAGACCTTTAGCTACCCTTAAAGCGCACAGAGAAGACTGATCAGACTGGGCAGATGCCCAGAAATATATTCAGTTGCATCAGAGCAAAATAATTTTGATATATATTTTTCCTCCTTTCCATGTTGCTTTTCCTGCTTGCTAAAGAAGTCTGTTATCACAAAGGTGTTGCCTCCTTTGGTCGTTATGAGTATAAAATATGTACATATAGCAAAGAATACAGTATCAATGTCATGTTCATAGGAGCAAAAGTTGTTTGTCAATAAGCTTTGTTTGCCAAACATTTGTGTTTATTTGGGGCATATTATTTGCCAAAGATAAATATGACTAAAATCCTTTGCAAATAAGCTTTAGCAAAGACACTTTTGCTGGAGTGCTCACAAAAATATCTGGGCCCAGGTTCATATTCATTTCTTCATTTATAGATGACCTCTTCAATTTAACGTCGAAAAGTTCACTCCAAGAAAATTCATGTTTAAATCATATTGAGAATCATAGTTTTCCCATTTTCCAACTGACAATGTTCCTGAGGTTGTAATGAGAAAGAAAAATCAAATAATGGTTTTGTTTTGTTTAACAAGAAAGTTTTCAACCTAATTTAAGGTAAATCTTGACCCTGGACGAATAAACTTAATCCGTGAGGACGGCCTAAAATGCCACATTTTCTAAGTCAAATGTACTTTGTTCAAAAACTAGCTGGTTTGATTTTAAGCAAAGTTTCTATTATCGTTCTCATAGCTACTCATGCAACATATTCCGTGGCAAACTTTCTGCTAACACGGATGTTTGTCAACTTTACCATATAAATTTAGAAAAAAAGGTGCGACAAATATTTCAATACACACGAGCAAATTAAGTCAAAGAAACTTTGCTTAATGTGAACAGAGTTTCAATGGTTCAGGTGGTACAGATGCTAGTAGATATGCGCTTGTTATATGATCACTACCGCTCCACACCTTTACAGCTGATCTTCAAACTGCAACTTCTTCCCTTAATGCGCCAAAAAGCAGACGACAAAATTTACGTCTGCAGAATTTCAAAAAAGGTTTCGTCCAAGCGATATCATAATGAGAATTCGAACACTAGAGGGCAAACAGTGTAGATTCATATGAGGTGGCTCATTATGAGCCACCTTATCTGGATCTACATTGTTTGCAAATTTAACAGTTAATTTACTATTTTAATTTTTGGCGCTTTAAAGGTTAAAGAATAAACTATTGTTTAGTCCTCTGCAAAACGGCTGAGCTTGACTTTATCGTAATTACAACTATCGGTTGTCACTAGGCTTAGACGATTTAATCAGCGAAAGAAAACAGACATCATTGCAATGTTCCGCCTTCACTATCATCACAGAAGGCGATCGATACTAAATGTTCTATGAGCCTGGTAAATCGGTGCAAAGGCATTAGACGTCATCAATATTTCTCGAATCGTATACTGAGGTGGCAACAAAGTTTACAGTTTATTGTCATGAGGCTAACCTTTCAGGAAACCTTCACTGAGAGCAATGGTGTTTTAACATGTGGAAGCATAGCTCCGAATAATTTCATATTAACAAAAATCTTACCAGAATCTTTCAAAGTATCAAACGACAAATAACTAAGAAAAATATGTAACCAAGACTCATGAAAATCATGCATCAAGCATTGCACTGTGATGAATGAAATTTTGTTAATTTGACAAAATATTTCATATGCAGCTGCATACATGCGTATAGGTAGCTGCATGCATGACTTGTAAGAAAACAAAAAAATTTTCATTTCTACCAAAGTTTGCCAATGTTTTGCCAACGTCGCCAACGCGATAGGAATTTCAAAACATGTGTAGACCACATATACAGTAAGATTGTCACGTTAGATGGTAAAATTTTAAAACGTTTTGTTTGACTTTAAAACTCTTATATGAGTTATGAAAAATTACTCGACTAAGTCCAGCCTCATCCATTCGATGATAAGGCTCATTAAGGGATTAGAATAGAACTTCCGTCGTCTCTAAAATTCTCTGCATAAGTTCCTATAAATGACATCTAATAAACCAACTTGGTAAGACCGAGAGATCGCCCCGCCCTATCCCCTGATGAATTAGTGGCTTGGATGATATATCACGAGTAATTTATTTAGGCTCAGATTTACACCATCCAGAAGCATAAACAAAGTTTTTGCACGTCATATTATATCCTTGCGTGTAAAGCTCTTCTGAAAGACTACTTTGTTGACCAATGAAACAATAAGAGACAGGGTCGAGAAAATGAATTCTCTAGGAAGGTCCTCCGGAACAAGGAACACATCAAAGATACGAAAAAAGCAGACAGTGTTTAATTGAGTAGTTCTTGTTCCTTAACGTAATGTTCCAACCCTGCTTACGACACTAGTACCGTCTTAAGCGGAATTCTATTTTCCACGTGACTCAGAATGACTCAGTGATCCCAACAGGACCAGAAAGTACATAAAAGTGTCAACCATAGCATGTTTAAGATTAATGAGTTCAGCTGTTCTAATTTGCGAGAATGAGGTCATAGGTATAGCGGCCTTACCTTTTATAAAAACCAATACTGAACAAAATCAAAGGGGTAGATTTGTTTTGTGAGGGCACCGCCAGTTCTTTTACTTCATAGCAAACAGTATGCAAAACAATGCTTTACAGAGCTTTATGAGCCGCGACGCGAGAAACCCAACGATGTGGCATGTGCGCCCAGCGAAGACTCAGATTAGCCAGGGCATCCGCCCAGTCTGATCAGAGTCTTCGCTTTGCGCGTAAAGGGTAGCCTAGGGTCTAAGCTAGCTCTATGCGGACAGCGAATGCTCTGATCAGACTGGGCGGTTGCCTAGGCTGATCTGAGTCTTCGCTGGGCTGCCACTTTGTTGGTTTTCTGGTGTCGCGGCTCATATGAGTTGAATAGCATGATTATGTTCTATGCTATCTATTCGCAACAAACTGAAATTCGTATTTCCAAGTGGGATTCATCAGGTGCGATCTCAGCGTATGAGAATAGTCATAAAGAGACAGTAACAAAATACCTGAGGAAAACATTCAATGGGTAGAATTTCAGGGATGTTTGTCCACTTTATAGTGTCATACACGTACTCATAGATACGTGGTCCTATAAAATGCTTTTGTTTTCACTTAGGCAAACTTATTGGAGAATTGTCTGAGCAATGTTCTATATTACGATGTATAGCCACAATAAATAACCATAAACACCACATCGCAAACATCGAAAAACGAAAGACTTGGACTTATTGTGATAGACAGTCGGTTCTTGTGAACCTAGAATAATAATTGCAGTGAAAAGATGCTGCAGACACGAGTCTTGCCATGTAAAAAAAACGAGGTAATTGGAAGGTTGGGTCTTGTTAAGCAATGGAAAGCAGACGAAGATATATAAACTAATGGGCCGTTGACTTCAAGTGATCTGGTTCCGAGAGTTTGAGAAAATCAGTCAGTTCAGACACTTGATTTCCTCACTTGTCTTTTCAATGATTTTAAACTGAATGATTGCATTTGCATGTTTGTCCCCTGTTTCACAACGGGAAACAACATTTGAGCCGCGACATGACAAATCCAACAAAGTGGCATGTGCGCCCAGCGAAGAATCAGATCAGCCTGGGCATCCGCCCAGTCTGATCAGAGTCTTTGCCGCGTCTGCGCATAAACGGTAGCTAAGGGCCGAAGCAAGTTCCATGCTGACAACGAAGACTCTGATCAAACTGGGCGGCTGCCCGGGCTGACCTGAGTTTTCGGTGGGCGCACCTGCGACTGTTGGTTTTGACGCGTCGCGGCTTATTTCTGCCTTTCTTAGCCCTTCAAAATGGGGTCTTTTCTTAAAGGACACTAACTGTTTCTTTTTTGGTTTTTGAAAATTAATGGAGGGCTTTTTGTTTCTTATTCTTCATTATTATAAGTAGCCATCAGGCTGGAATGAATGACCGTTATAAGGTTCCACCATACTCCATCCTTTGGTCCTGTGGTGCCAGATTAAATATGTTGTGGTTTACCCTACCTTCCTTTCATTTGAACTGAATGATAAGCCATCAGAAATGAGAGCATGATGTATAACCGTAAGTCTCTAGACTGAGATGCGTTCAACAATCGGGCGCCCGCTTGAGCGCTTGACCAAACAAAAATAACATTATTGAACGGCAGTGGGTGCTCGCCGTTTCAAGATGGCGAACTAAGATCCGATTGGCTGTCCTTCTGCTTCCTCCTCTACCACAGACGTACCGTCGCACTGGTTGTATTCGGTTTTCTTCGTTGGTACAGCTGCAGAATCGAAGACGCTATCTTGAAAGACACACCTCTCTGCCTGTTACGCTAGGCGTTAGGACTAGCGCTCGCGTTCAGAAAGTGAAAGGCGAGCATTGTTGAACGCACCTCAAGTGTTGTACTGCCTTTTGGGGGTTGTACTGTAAGACACTTTTCAAACATCTGCGGAATCAAAATTTCGCGGTTAATGCAAAGGACATATTGGTGCATTTTAATTGTGGCTTTCACATGACATAGCATAGCTCCAGATAGTAAAGAAAATTTGATGTAAATTTGTTACATTTTTTCTTACCTTTCTATTAAACTATACAATGTGACATCTATTAGGATCGCCTGTGCGTATGTAAATGTATTAAAAATCAAATATTGGCAGACATATATTTAGCGCGCTCTTTGCGTTAATCGCAGATATCGCGAAAATTCAGAAACCGACAAATATAAGTGGTTTACAATAGTCTTTAATTACCAACAGTTTTCTAATACGTCTGCTCATTACCAACAACCGAAAGGTGATTGGAATCTCTAGCAACAGGGCACTTTTAATTGTACCAGTCACATAAGGATACTTAGTGCAAATAGAATAAATAAGGTGTATAGATACAACACCGTGGTTTTACAAAAAGAAACGGCTGTCGTGCCTCTTGTCGGCGAAGCCCCGCCAAAATAGGGTCTGCTCTTATAGGAAATAATATGCTCCAAAATTTCCTTTAAGAGTCGTTGGTCCCCTTGAAAAGGGTGGCAAAAAGATAAGACAGAGACAGAGTTGCTTCCCCTGAAATTATGCCCATTTACCTCAAAGGCTAAGAACAGCTTGCGTATTTGCGCTCGAAGATTGGTCAATGGCTTGGCTATTCGCACACATAACCGAAAGGCTGAAGAAGACTCTGAAGGCTGCAACTAGGGGCCACAGACGAGGTTGAGCCTTCACTATAGGCAGATGTATGGAGAACCCTTTCTGCACGTCTAAGCCTACTAATTTGTTTGTTTTACCCAATCTGTTGTATAAGATGTCAAGCAAAACATTACGTCATGTTGTAGGTGGCGTGTAAATTTAATCAAGGAGACATCAAGTTTCAATCAACTCTGACAATTGACTGTCTCAGAGAAACTAACTAAATACTGGTTGAATGACATATTGAGGAATGGACCTAATGATGTCTTAACAGAACGACTGTCATGTTGTTGTCATGTTTTCCATTATTCCATTAGGACATGGCTTTATGTCAATGAATACATTTATATGCTTTCTGTCGCCATTTTTTTTCTTTTTGGATTTAGTATCGGACTTCTTGTTCGAAAAGGGCCTGCAACAAGGGATCTACTCTTAAAGGGAAGAATTTGCTCCTAATGGAGCAAATTCTTTTCTTTTAGAGTTGATCCCTACTGAGAACGGGGCAAAATTAAATATGACAGAGATGCTCTTCCTTAAAGTGTATCCATTCACCTTAAAAAGTCCGGTTTATTCGTCCATTAGAACTTTATTCACCGACTTTCAAACCATAGAAGCTCAAAGGATCGAAAAATGCTTTAGTCTTGAGGGTTTTGTTGTCGTTGGTTTCCGGTTTTAAGTCCCAGTAAACAATATTTCAGACATGTCGAGACGTTGTCTCCGAATTTGTACGACTTTATCCGATCTGAGGTAAATGATACTCAGGGCCTTCTACATCTACTGGCAGCTCTATTCCACAGCCCCGATGGGCGGGGGTCACAGTCTGGAATAACAATGTGATACATTCGTGAATAGCAGCAACGTGCGACAGACATGTATACGGCCAAGGCCATCCTATTTTATAAAGCTGTTGTATCACCTCAATTAAGCGGCAGCACGTTTTCAGGGTATCTCCGAAAAAAATGCAGGTCAAATGAACCTTATCAAGTGGGCATCTATCTGTACTGGCGTGCGACCAGTGGTGGTCGCGTACCAGTGGTGGCCGTTTGCATTTTGCACGCTCAATTACGTATTTGATCCGCCTCCGATATGGCCATTTCCTAAAAGGAAACAAAAGGAACTCCCACAAAAAAGACTGGTTAAATTATCTCCCCGGAAGGCAAAAGGTTGGCCATTTCCCCAAGCTACCCTCATGCCAACATTATTGCCTTGCCGGGGATCACAACCCTTGATACAGACATAATTAAATACAGAAATAAACATGAACAAATTGCTTTATTAATGTTTACCTATGACGAAAAAGGTATAATCTGCAACCAGCCTGCAAAAAGCATCTAAATTCTTGTAAATGACTGCACACGTGTAACCATTATTTATGTTTGTTTTCGACGTAATGTAGCGTGTGCCTACGTTATGACTACGTCAGAGTTTTAAAGTCCGTTTCTGACTGTTGCTTATATTCTATCTGTGCTGAACGCGCTAAAACTATTAAATTCTGACAAAGACCACAGACTTACAATGACATATCATTAAAGTTTAAATCCACAACAAGGTTTTGAAAAATGCATCATTCAACGCATGGTTATCGTGACGGCCATCACTGGTACGCTACGCTCGTATTTCAATGCGTTTTGGTGATCTAGTTTGAGGATCTGCCACAGGCACATGTTATAGTCTATTTCAAAAAATAAATCAGTATTACAACGACAGTTACCCCTAGTTTATTAAAACAAAATATAAAATCACTAATCACTATATGTCCGTTACAAGATAAAAAGTGTAAGAAAAAAACGGCCACCACTGGTCGCCAGCCAGTAGTGGTCACCGTTTTACATCTGTCGACAACATGAAAGTAACTGCATTCATATAAGATGCAGAAGACTAACGTTTACGATTTTATGTCCTCTTGTTCAGGCGTAAACATATACGCCGAATTTTGCAGTCAATTCCATTTCTGAATGCCAGCCATTAAGCTTTGTGCATGCATTTGCTCTTAGATGGACTCTAATATTGGGGTCACGTCTTATTACATAGACCTATATTGACATTTTACATAAGTCATCAACCTTTTCGTCAACCGGGGCAGCTCCAGCTCTGATTTTGAACATTTACTTGCTTACTAGTTCTAAATTCATGACGTCTCTTCATTACTTTCAATTGCCTGTCGTGGGAGTGATACTTAGGTAATAATCGGTCAAAGGCTCTCTTGTTTGCTTTTCGTTCTTTTCTTATAAGCAGCTATATCAACCTCGTCTACTATATTTCTTAGGATAAGAAAATGTATTGTACACCATTTTTATCTTATCTGTCATATTTCTGTAAAATAGCAAACAGTTAAGTGAACAGACATTAAAACTTTCTCTCTCTCTCTCTCTCTCTCTCTCTCTCTCTCTCTGTCTATGTGACGCTTGTTTATTTGTTTGCAATATTTTGTGCATAGCCATTCACGCATATTGTAATTTCCAGATTGTTTCAGGAGATGGCTTATATATAAGCACTTTGCTTACTGCCAGATCCTGTTCCATTGTGCATTGTATTACATATATGTATTTATTTGAATAAAATATTGTTTAAACCAACCGGGGCAGCTAGTCCTTTTTGAAACCAAGACTGCCAGTCATCAAACTTGGCATTTGCACGTTTTAGTTAGATCTTAACAATGCCAGTCCAGTCATGTGATTTAAAAAAAACGTGTTTTCCAATACAATGAATTCTCTGAAACTAACTACAGTGTACGCGTGTTTATCAGAGTCAAACACATTATATTCATGTTTTTGTTTTGTTGTTGTTTTTCTGTTTCTTTTTTATTGTTTTTAATGAACTTCTGGTAGCTTCTGAGTTTGATTATGTGTTATCTAATATCGTTTTACCAATTTATGCTGCATTACAGCTCAATATCAGTGCGTTTATGAACACGCATCCATTATTTTGGTGCATTTCTGCATTTGCTCAGTATAGTGCCCTAAAGTGCTTAAAAGTATCGGGGATACGTAAAACCATTGATTTTTCATTTGTATCAAATGGAAAATCTTAAAACCATTCATTTTCCATTTGTACCAAATAGAAGACGAATGGGTTTTAGATGTCCGAATATTTCAACACGGTATTGAGACGCCTAAAATAATTAATTTTTCATTTGTACCAAATAGAAATTAATGGTTGTTTAGCTGTCCCAATATTTAAACACAGTATTGAACCTCACCTAAAACCATCAATTTTCCATTTGTACCGAATGAAAAATTAATGGTTTTTAGGTGTACCAATAATTAAGCACATTAGGGTATGACATCGAAGAATTAGTTTGCTTGTAGTAATGATACCGGATTTTTGTAATGGAACGAACTAATTAAACGTTGCTTGCTGTGTTACGAGGTTATTAGCACATGTCACCTGACATTGACATACGAATTCTTTTGTACTGGTTCACAGACTAACAACTGACTTTAGTTCCCACACTTTATGACACTTTAGAGCGATTTACACTGTAAGACGACAACAGTACAAATTTGCAGGTTTTTTGTTTCTTTTCTTTTCTTTCTAATTTGCAATTAAGGTCACCAAAGACTTATGATAGTGAGTTATTTAAAAAGTTGGTATGTTATGAATGGTTACATGTATCAGGGCGAACGGTTATTTCAGGAAAAGAATACTAATACAGTCAAACCTGTCTTAAGCAAGCACCCTAGGGTAAGGCCAAAACTGTTTGCTGAAGACAGGTGCTTGCACAAAACAGGTCGATTTACACTGAAAATGCTACTTACTGATATGATATTTTGGCCTTTTAAGTCAGGTTATGCTTAACAGAGGCGGCCTTTAAGACAGGTTGTCTGCACGCAATGTTATAGAAAGAATACGCATGAATGTTTAACTCGGACATTCTCATCCAGGATGCATATTAATCTGTAACCCAGCAGGCACACAACATTGAATCGACGTTGGTTCAACGTTGATTCAACGTCATGACGTTGAATCAACGTTGATTCAATGTTGATTCAACTTTATGTGCCCAGTGGGTAAGCTTGCTGTCATAAACTTTCTAGCCTAAAATGAAAGGGTAATTATTATATGAAGAGGAGGAAAACTAAATCCAAAATGTGGTTCTGAAAATTCCGGTGCTTCCCCTGGTAACATAGTTGTTAACAACAACGGTTGAACATGTGTCACCCACGCCATACTCCTATCCAATTATTTTGAAATTGGGCATGTGGTTTAAATACTTCTACATGCTTTTGACCGCTGATACTTCTAATTATCGAATAACAACAACATGTCATTCCGCACTAGATTTATTTCACAGAAATCGATGACATTTTCTTAAAATCCCAAAATGTTCCCACAACGTTGTACATTCCAGCCTACACAAGCCTCAAATATTCCAAAACGTGACGTCATTTGTAGGTGTAATGTTAATTAAGTAACGGAAATATATAGTTTCAATCATCTGCGAGTGCTGAAAGTTCAAAAAGGATGTCAATGATGACTAAATGACAAAGTCAAGAATGAAACTCTCGTGCTATATCTGGGTATAAGACGGAGTTTTCAATTCTCTAGAATAACCCTAAATAAGTCATATGAAATTTTGCTTTAATATGGTTTTTTCCTTCCGAAACAATCCATAGACCTAGATCCGTCTTACAAGACGGATCTAGATCTTTGGGTTGTTTTGAAAGGAAAGAATCACCTTCTTATAACCAGCCTTGATGAAAGAGAGAATGAGCTGAGCCTTGATGAAAGAGAGAATGAGCTGAGCCTTGATGAAAGAGAGAATGAGCTGAGCCTTGATGAAAGAGAGAATGAGCTGAGCCTTGATGAAAGAGAGAATGAGCTGAGCCTTGATGAAAGAGAGAATGAGCTGAGCCTTGATGAAAGAGAGAACCAGCGTTTAGTCGACAACTAGGCTAATGAGGACATCTCCTTGTTGTTCCATTGAACATAGAAATAATTAGCTTTGCTGTACCAATGATCTATCCTCACGTGGCGTGAAATATAATGAGCCGCATCGTGCACATATGCAACTGAGGTGCGTTTGACTATGCGAGCTGTTGAGAGCCCAGAGGAATTATTTTTTGTGTACTTCAATGATTCTTTCAGTATATTTTTTCTTATTTCAATACTTAGCCCATTCATGACATAAAACACTTATCAGCATTCAGACATAGCTTTAATGAGTAAACCAACCATTACACATCGGCTATCATAGACAGAATATGGTGGTGCAAAGTAATACGTCAATCGAACATTGCTAATACAGTCGCCACTGTCTTGGAAACTCAGCACGATACAGCTTCAAAGCGGGCTCGAGGCTGCTCGCGAATGGCGAGCGCTGGCATTCAGAAGAAAGCACCCGCTCTCTTTTATCATGACGATTGTCATTGATTTAGAACAATATAAGCATAAGTGTTCCCTAAGGGAGCATCTTAATGGATCCACTCTCTGTTTTCTTACATGTCATTTATGGAGTACAAAAAAGTAGTCCTTCACGTTTCTGACATTATCTTTATTTATTAACTGTTAATGGTTTTGAAGGATAGTAGTTCCGAACATTAAACCTTTAATGGCATTGAGCGTGTACAGCCATTAGGCTATTTTTGCTCTGTTTTCAATACGCATGAGTTGCTGATAGGAAGTTCAAAGAGGTAGCAATGTGACAATTCAATGGCAGGATTGCCTTGTTTACCAGTCTACTGGTGTATGTGTCTGAGACTGCTTGTGAGACTTTTTGTGGCTGTGGCCTGCCTGAGAAATGTGTTTGATTTTCATGTCTTTTATGTTCTGTGTTTTAAATGTATTGCAGGCAGGGGCTCAAAACGAGGCTTGTTATTTTTTAAAACAGAGTACTGCTGAAGAGGGTGTTAGAGGGGCATAGGTAGTGTTTGCATGTGACCGAAACTACAATATTACTTACAAACAGATTCAAAAAAACCAAGTCTGCTGTTTTCATTTTTGTTGAAAGGACAACAGTTTTTATCTAAACATATTTCGTAGGTTTTAGGTCGGGGATATCCCCTGCCAAGTCAAGTAATCCAAAAATTCTAGACTCGTCTTGTGAGACGGATATAGAATTTTTTGATAGTTTTGGAAGCTTTCAAGACGGTTCTACATTTTTGGGACTGTTGTGGAAGAGAAAACCCTACATAATGTATCTTATAGCCAAATTTCACACAACTTATTTACATACTTGGGGTACTTTTGGAGAGAGGCACTTCCGTCATAAAGCCGAATAGGTAGGGGCCCCGCTAGTCACTGAGACTTCATCACTGTCCTCTTTGTTGCCGGGAAATGACAGTCAGAGAATCTATTCAAATGAATGGCTATATTCTCAGGGAAAGCAGCTCGGCCACGTTATTTGCTTCTCGTCTAAATGGGGGCCAACTCTTGAGAAAAGAACTTGCTCTTCTAGGAAAGGATTTGCTGTAAGTCTAAATGAAAATGTCAAAAGGCAGTTTGAAGATGAAGGTTAAGTTTATATTCAGGCTTGGTTTTTATATGTTCACAATATGTCGATGCTTTGCATCGGTCTTTTCTCGTAGAATACTTGTTTGCATCTCAGCATTACATTAAAGCGTTCATCAAACGCGTTACACGCTTTACGATGCAATCACCATAAAACACTAAGTAATGGGACAGATAGGTCTGAGCAAACAGTGCATAATCAGATCAGACTGCTCCCCAAAGAAGCAGTTTGATCAGGGCCTACACTGTTTGCCATTCCATCGGCATATTTTGGACGCATCACTACATTTTAAAACAAAACTGTTTCATTATTTGGACACTCACGGTAATCATTTCAGGTGTCCCAATTTTTAGAATTTTGACGGTCTCCATTGATCAGTAAACACCAGACTGTGATTGAAGCTAATGCGGTCTGAAGCAGCAAAAGCTCATTCATAAACTCGGATCCTGTAGAGGCTTTAATGAACAGTTGTTCTGTGGATGTGTGGGCGTTCAGAAAATTACAATGTGCCTGCAGTTTCCTGACCTAGACTTGCCAGAAGCGAAGGAGTGTGGGAAAATAAGAAGTAGTTTAAAGGGCATATGGTTATCTAAAGCTTTTCATAATCAAGTTTAAGGCGCTGAAATGTAGGTTGTCTTTTCGTTTTATTTACGCCTCCAATCCCATAAATCCATTTTAAGCTGGTTGATTGGTTTGTTGTTTTGGGTTTAACGGCCCTTTGAGCAGTATTTCAGTCTATATCGGGCCGTCTCCCAAAGAGAGGAAGAAAAAAGAGAAATGATAGACGAGAGAAAAATGTCCAAACAATCCCCACCCGCACTTACTGCGAGCACAGTAGGGCCCTTGATATCCAAATCAGTAGGAAGCCCCGGCACTGGAAGCACCATCCACTGAAAGCACCCAGCACCATCGCACCACCCAACCACTCCCTCCGTTTTAAGATTATTCTGATCAAGAAGATGCATCCGTGTATCTTGCATTAACACTTTGAGCGCCAAAAAGCAGATGACAAAATTTACGTCTGCAAAATTTCAGAAAATGTTTCGGTTTAAGCTATATTATATCGATAATTCATAGATTAGAGGGCAAACAGTGTAGATTTAGATGAGCCGCCTTATCAGGATCTACACTGCAATTTCATCTTTTTTCGTCTACGGTAATGATAGTGTTTAAATCTCTTCCCAAAACAAGTCTATGCGAAAACAAAAGCAAATTTACTTTCATGTCTTTGTACAACTAATACTGGAACTAAGGCACGCGTGTCTGAAACCCAGAGCTCGTCTGTAATGCTGTCTCTGACTGTCAAATGAGCAGTACGAGATAAAGCAAACATTTTGATATATATCAGATGACGTCGCTGTTGTTCAGGAGATAACTTCGTGTCATAAAAGTCGTATGACCACACGTGTAATAACACTTTGGCGCGTACACGTAACGTCGCTGACAACGTCCTTCAAAAAATAATAACTTTCGCGTTTTTCGATTAATGGTCTTCATTTTGAAGGCGTTAAAATCGCAGTTTGAAAGGTCAAATGATACTCGTGACCTTTTCATATGAAATTAATGGAACTCGCCGACGGCTCGTTTCATAAATTTCATATGAAATGACCACTCGTGTAAGATCCTCTATATAAGATAAAGGAGAAAATCTCCCTCTCACAGAAAAATGACTGCCAGAATAAGGATGTTCTCGAGACATGTAACAAAACAGTGTAGGTCCCGATGACAGTATGAGGGCAGAGCAATGAAACCACCATAAATTTTTACTCATTTGCATTTTGTGAAAGCTTTGCCCATACGACGATAGTTGTATAGCCGACCAAATGGTAAATATGAGCACTCTGTACGCTGGCATACTTTGTCATGCTAGTGCAATACTGCTGAAATAATCCAACAAAACTGTAGACTGCCAGTTTGTATACATGTAATAGGACAAATGTGAGCCCGAAAACATCACACATACATACTTTGAATATACGAGTATTAATGCACTTCCCTGTATGCACTGTGCAAGATACATTGTGCACAAGAGCACATAGCTCTTTTTACTAATTTGATAAAAGTTCTGATATAAGATAGGAAAAATTAACGCACATTATCAAACGAACAGAGTAATGAATTTTCTAATGGATTATATTACCCTTGAGACAACAATGGTTATCAATGAAAGTTGGCCATATCTATGGGACATCTAATAATCAAAGTGAAGCATACTGTGACATTCGGAAGTAAACATGCACTTTTGAAATGGCTGTGGTTAATTTAGGAGCGGAATTTTTCGACATGGACATTAACAATACATTAAATGCGGTGAACTTGGAGTAAACAAGCTGTAAACATGAAGTAAACAAGTTTTTACAATGCAGAAAATAACAGGAAATCGAGTGATGAGGACTATCGAACTAACATTAAAAGAGGACGAGGACTGCTGTACGAATATTTGGAATGTTTAATTATTTGTTGATTATGAGATTTGGAATATAAGTATGCTTTGAGTGCCCAAGCTAACACATAAAGTCGTTTTGTCATGTGCAGTTTGCTGGTGCAGTGCAGATTCATATCGACGCCAGTACGATACCATTACGACGTCCTTTACCTGCTTGGCCAAGGAGGAGTCCGCCATTTTGTTGAACTTTATTTGATTTCAGCACTTGGATCCGTTGCTATATTTAACCCTATTGCACACAGAACAGCCAAAACTCCATAGAGTTTTGGCTGTTCTGAGTGCAGTAGGGTTAAGGTAGTGATTTGTGGTAATTGAAAAAGGCTGTAGAAAACCATATATCACCCCTTAATTACAAGACTTCATCCTTTTCTTGTTCTCTACAGTTTAGATGAGACTCCGATGAAAAAAAACAAATTAAGAAAAAAACGGAAAATATAATTTGAGGCGCAAAAAAATAATAAAACAAAAAGTAAAGTACCATTGTAACTGAAAATTTAGGTTAGATTTGAAGGTACTTCAATGCACTACGAGTATGTCCTCAATTTCGTTGATAACCAGGTTTAACAGATGAGAAAAGTAACTTGTTCTAAATTCGATCATGTATATTGTCCAAGTATGTTGTTGATAAAATGGATGCATTGATGCTTAAGCGCGGCTCAGGGCATAAAAAACCCACAAAAATGAGCAGTTTAATTTGCAAACAGCATAGACTCATAATGAGCCGCCTTATTTGGACCTGCACAGTTTGCCCGCCAGTCTTGGAATCCTCAATATGATATCGCCTGAACGAAACATGTTTTATTTTGAATTTCGCAGATGAAATTTTTGTCCTTTTTATATGGACTAATGACGATGCATTGGAAGCAATCCAATAACTGACGCGAAACACCGCGTGATCATCCACCCTCTCAGTGTTAAACATACTTAGGCGCGCTGAAGATTATTATTATTATTTATCTATTAGACAGCAAAAACTCCTGGCTGAAATTTCTTCTTTCCTTTTCTTCGATAATTCATCTGTTGTCTTTTATCTAGACCAAAAACTTTCTGGACCCTATATCAGACAATTAATCAGCCTTTTAACCACTGTCCACACTTCCTGTTAGCAGCTCATTCGTGAAGAGAAACTTACAGATTCTTTAATGGCGGTACGCAATACCATTTAGATTTAATGCACGGAAACACACTCCTTGGCATCTCTAAACACTGTTCAACTTATTTGTTACTCAGTAAATCGAATGGCAAATCGGTAACATTCGATACTCTGTCCAAACTATAAAACTTTATTGCAGCTTTGTAATCTGAACTGAAAATGCCCTCATTGTTTCAACAGCTACATAAACATGTCATTCAGCAGTCTGGTTGATAAAATAAAATCTGGAAGAAGAACCGGTGTAAGAATAAGATTCCACCGTAAACCGATTTCATGAATGAACGGATGATTTAGTTGTCTGTCTACAAACAAACAAAAAAAAACTGGCAGGCTGAAGAAACGATCTGAATAGTCACTGAATTTTCCTGAAATTATGGATGGGTATTGAGGGGCTTTACGGCTCGTTCAACAGCAATTTTAATCACTTTGGACCATTTTGGAGTATGGGAATAATAATCCTGGGGATGAATACGGGGTTATACCAATGTCTCTACCTGTGCTGGGGACTGAACCACTCATTTGCCACCCACTTGGCACACTTCATTGAATAAGCATTGAACCTACATTGATTTAACATTATGATGTTGAATCAACGTTCATTCAATGTTGATTCAACACTGTGTGCCTGCTGGGAAAACATGCAAAAGCGGCTATCGACTCAGACAATCTACATATGTATCAGCTCGGCCTGCTAGCATTCAAAATTATATCAACTACCGTTATTGGTACTGCTTACGACCGAACTCTCGGTCGACACCCACTCTGCACAGTACCGGATAGGTCAACTGCGCAGGTAAGCAATTTGGTAGTACCCCTGTTATGAGATACTCAACACGCTAAAGAAAAATAACAGCCCGATTCAGACTCTGAATAATGAAACCAAGAAGTCGAGGATTCGACATTGGTCCAGGTCATAAATCCTCTTTTTTATGCCTCCGCGACGATAGTCAAGGTGGGGGCCATAAAGGTTTGCTTCCTTTCTGTTTGTCTCTCTGTCCGTCTGTCTGTCTGTTCGTCACACTTTACAGTATAGAAATTTAGTAATCCACTTCTTCAACAGCTTTGATGGGACTTTGTCAAACGTTGCAAAAATGTACATATATTGAAAATAAGAATGTCGGATTTTGATGGAACTAGAATCACTGGGTGGTTGCTTAGTCCCGGTGAGCGATGATTTTTTCTGACAATCGTCAACGATTTTTTCTGACAATAAGTGTCTCGTAAGCGTGACGAAGCAAAAGGGTAAGTGAACAAACTTATTTTCATTTTTTTTCTCCTGATCTTTTGCAAACAGGCTGTTTTCTGAAGCATTTTATGAGCGCATTTAGTCGTTTGTCACATTTTTTCTGTGAAATAACCTCTGCAAACCCAGGACGAAAATTACAGCAAATGTCAAGGATTTGCTCCTACAACGCATTTAATGTCCCGGATTTTTTCCTACAGTGTCCCGGATTTTTTCCTACCACATATATTGCATTTCAGAGACCCAAAAACTCGGATTATAGACTCAGCAATTAGATTTTTTAGTGTGTGATCTAATTTTTTTTCGCCGATTGAACATCAGAAGCATTACTGACATGTATGCCGTGGTATGCCTCAAGGAAAACTATCACTACAGGTGTTCATGAGTGAAAAAATTCATTACACGACAGAAAGAGAGGATTTTTTTATCTTTTATGCTTAATAACTACAGTGCCTTATACTTTATAATTACAGTGATCAGATTGTTCCAAGTTGATATTGCTGGCGCCAGAGAATTAACCTTTCTCCTTGCCATTTCGCTTCAGTGTGGTGTTGCTAAGCGTTGATGGATGAATGACTCCTTTTCAAAAGTATTTCAGTCAGATAAAGACGACGGAAGGGGGATAATGAAAGGCTATGTGCAGTGGAATCCCGTTAACGATGTATAGATTTCCGCCTTTAGCAGGTATCGAACCAGAGACCGCTAGATCAGCAGGTCAGCGCCTAACCTACTGAGTCACCTGGGCTGCTGTTGCTCAGCGTGTTTAGTGGTATGATATCGGGTGTAAACGCTGTTTGCCCCTACAGGATGGTGTGGAAGTGTCTAACAAAAGCAAAACCAAAGAGTGCCCATCAAATCATAAAAAGTTTGGAGTGGAGGCCCTATTAGCAAATTCATTCATTTAGTAGGCCCTACATCCTTAAATACGGCCATAGGCCTACTCATACTTGTGAATCCATTATATAACCTAATTGCTGTTTGAATAAACTACATTGACTGAAATGCCAGCATTAGATAGTCTGACGTCACTGTGACCTTGGACGTAAAGAGATCTCTGATGTGGCGTCATAAACTACGCAAAATCAAAGTCAGCAGATCTACTCCCACCCACGTGTTTCCACCATCTTCTTCGATTTGCCAGATAATTTCCAGGCAAAAAATTTGTTTGCGCACATTTATACAGTTGATTACTTTTCGAGTATACACGGGGGTAATACCAATTTGCTTACCTGTGCTGTCGACCGAACCGTACAAAGACGCCATTTGAAGATGCCAAAAGGAAGTGGCTCGCGACAGAGAAGGAGGTAGTAAGCAGTACCAGTTATGGTAGATAACACATGTATATTATAATGAGGTGGTTGTCGACCGAATGATACTTCTGTCGACTGTCTCGGTCGACAACCACTTTAGCATTTATAGAAACTGACTGGCTCTGTTGGCTGCACAGGCGTGGGAAATTGGTGTTAGCCCCGTGCTTCACTATGTATTTCATTGTCGTGCTTAGTAAATAACTGTTTATGAACAGATTTTGTAGGTGTGTTTACTGTGTTAATTCTTCGAATTTTTTGGACAGGACTTTGTGTGATTGTTCTTGTGTGTATTGACACCTTGTTGTTTGCAAACTGGATATTTTGTATGTCACATCTAACGAACTGCCTAACACATCAAATACTCTTGCTTTATATTTTATTAGGTTCCCTTCTGCATTACAAAGCGGCCACAGAAGACAAAGTTTTTCGTTTGGATGTTTTTCAACACAATGTCGAAGGGTCGTAGTGGCATCAGGAAATGACTTGAGACAGTATATGCATTTACTGTTTTTGCCTTCATCATGCAAATGATGACAAAATCGAAACTCAGAACCCTTCGGAAGCAAGGAATACGTAAAAGACATTACAACAGAAGTCATTTTTTTCAAACTTGAATCTTCTCTTCAAGTGCAGATTACACCGAGTCTGCTATTTTCATTTTTTGGAAGTGTTCCATTTTTCTAAACAAATCTAACATTTCAAATCTTATTTAACTTCACATGAAGCTGGAGGTGCCGTGCGACTATTAAAAGTTCCCCCGTACTCCATCATAGTGCAATAAGTGCTGTGTGGCGGCCGAAAAACGTCTCGCCAAACTTCACCATAGGGCAGATTATATAATTTTCTGGTCATTTTGGAAACATTTTTTATTTTGAGTCATTCTGAAAATAGAGTGGCCGAGCCGCTGCTAGGGGCATGGCTGGTGTTGCACATTACATGTATAACACGGAACGGAATACCGGTAACTTGATAATAATTATTTGTGTGAGAAAATCTGAAGTCTGTTGAAATAATTTCAGCATGCAAATTTCATTGAAAAATTGATGGATCATGGCAAACAGTTTATAACAATGACGTCATATATCTGTTACCATAGTAACTAGGAGTTCAAAATCATGCCAGAGTGTCGTCATCTAGAGTCATTCTGCCAAGAGTTTGTAATTCCGCAATAGCTAGTATCATTTGTATGGGAGTATGGCAAACAGTGTTTACTACGCTCCATCAATTTTTCAATGGCATTACATACTGAAATTCTTAAAACAGAAACTTCAGATTTTCTAAAACAAATAGAAACGTCACTGAAACAGGCGTTAGAAGGCATGTAACGGCCGTTAAATATCCCACCATGCCCAATCATTGTGCAGATTATATAATTTCTGGTCCTTTGGAATCATTGATTTCATTTCGACAAATTTTAAAAGAGATTAGCTCCTGGTAGGGACATGGCTGCAATTGATTTGATTGATTGATTGAGTTGATGCTTAACGTCCACGGTAAACAGCTATGGTCTTGTCGGGACGGTCAGTTAACCTAACCACACTATTCCTGGGCAGGCGTAGACCTCCTAAGCGGTTAACAAGTACTAAGTGCACATACTTTCGCCAGAAACTGACAACTGCCCTTCTTGAATCAGCGGAGGGAGAAACGAAAGTATGTGGCCAGACCGGGTTTCGAACCCGGGACCTCTGACATAAGTCAGGTGCCCTACCGATTGCGCTACGCGGCCCGGCGGCTGCAACTGAACCGAGTATGTTATTTTCATTTATTCCTTTTATGTATCCCTTGCTTTCAAAGGATTGACTTTCGGAACATTTTGGTTTAAACATTTCTGTTCTGGTGTTGATGTGTAGTATGTAAAAATGTTCAGTCCCTCAAGCGTAGAACCGGCTGGACCTGTGCATTTTCAAGCTTCTCATACACTATGCTATGGTGAGGATTGTGAGGAACATGCAAGCACTGTACACCAAAGATAGTACAAAAGGAAATATTGATGCTTTGGAATCATACACATACACACGTACGCACGCATGCATGCACGCACAAGTCTGGAGAAACAATGTAAATTTACTATGCCTCATAAGAGAAAAAAAAATAGCCTGACCGTGGCGGCACTCAAATTTACAACCAAATTTGAAGCAATAGAATGGGCTACATGGTGCATACAATGGAAAGGCTGGTCTTTTGATGACCGACAAATATTTTGTCATCCATTTATGCACCAAAATTAAGTTTGAAGCGTTTTTTGATCTTGCTGTTCAATATATGCGCAATAACATATCATAACAACTACTAATTTTGTGGTTTGCGTTGTCAGAAAAAATCAGGCGCTTTAAATCTATTGTAGGAGCAAATCCGGGACTTGTAGGAAAAAATCCGGGACCTATGGAAAATGAAAATGCGCTTACAGACCTATTTATATTATTGTAAAGTGTCAAAAAATAATGAGACATTTTTCCCAACACCGATTTATGATTAAAACTAACGTTACCCTATGGTAAACTTCGCAGACGTAGACATAGAGGACAGTTCTTCAAGATGTACCCTAAACGAAAATTTCCAGGTATCTTTTATCTGTTGACCACGTTAAACATGTGTATTTTATCTAATTTGCCTAATCTCTACCAAGAATAAGCATAGGATTTGTAAATAAATGTTTTAATCGACTAAACTCGCCATTTTGTCGCACCAGTTTTCTGTTATGACGTCACGGAGAAAAAATCATTGACGATTTGGAAAAAATCCGGGACCGTTGTCAGAAAAAATCGTTGACAATTGTCAGAAAAAAATCATCGCCCACCGGGACTAAGCAACCACCCAGTGAGAATTAATTTCGATAGAAATATGGTCCTTTGATCACAGTCATTTTCGGCTTTTTTTTTTTTTTCTTTTTTTTTTTTTTTTTTTTTTAGCATCGTAAGCTAAGGAGTTTGTGTAATCAACTTCTCCTACGGGTTCCAATCATTGTGGACATATTGAAGATGTGTATATGGGTTTTTGATGGGGTTAGAATTCATTTCGACAGAATTACTGTCTTTTGAACTTCGCTGTTGTGGGCATTTTTACATTGTAGGGTATGGACTTTGTGTTATCAAGTCCTCCCACAGTATTCAACGGATGTGTTTTAGACATTGTATACTTGTTGTGGACAAAGTGTAAATGTGCATGTGGATTTTTTTATATAGATGAAACTAATTTTGACAGAAATACGGTTCTTTGGACATAGTCATTTTTGGCAGTTGTTTTGCAGTTTAGGGTATGTGGTTTGTGTAATCAAATCATCTCACAATATACTAATTTTGGACAAAATGAAGACATGCAAATATGCCGATTCTGAAGCAGAAAAAATAACTTTGATAGAATTATGACCTTTTGAACTGTCATTCTGGACAACTTTTTTTTTCAGGATATTATATGTTCTGAGCCTACATGTATGCATAAATAGCATTATTAACATAATGAATATAGGCTTGTGACGACTTGGTAAAGGAAATTACGACCTTAGATAGTCATTCTAAACACTAAATATCAGCATGGACTTTAAAATATTATCCCATTGTCTGTGCAATCATTTAAGAATTAAAAGGAGTGTGAGCAAAAAAAATTCCTTGAGGTAAAAATTAACTGTGTTCAGGATTATAGCAGTTTGAACTTTTAGCTATTTGACAGTCAGGCTAGCAGGAAAGTTTTTTGAAATAATGTTGCTGCAAATAGACAATTTTGTTATGTATACTGCCCTGTGGCAGGCGCTGCACGAGGACACCATTAAAATTTTCTAGTTGATATCTATCTCGGTCTACAGCCAATTTGCACAGTACCGGATTAGTCCACAGCACAGATATGGATTTAGGTATAGCCTCATAGATTTATTCAATTTTGATTCCTTTGTAACAAGATAAGCCACAATGAATAAGATAGCCTTTCTTGTACTGTTAAGATTAGAGCAGTAAAGGACAGTGCACTTTGGTAGTTGTACGTGATTTCAGACAAAGCATTTGTAAGAAAAATAAAAGTGCGCTGAAATTCAGTATGGATTAATCGGAGTCAGTCGCGAAGACCTTTATTTAATTGCTGAAGCAAATAGGGAATCATTTTTTCTTGAAATTAAAATCTTAAAGAGTTCCTTCAAGAGCAGAGAATACATTCACAAGAAGGAACATGGGCCAGACTACGTAGTTTCGGCTAATAAAGCCTCTTCAGTGACCCTAACAATATCTGGTGACTAAACCAGAGAAGAGCACACGGTAATTTCTTAATCTTAATTGGACAGTCGATTCAAAGACTGATGAGTATCAAAAAGGGTCCAAATAATATATAAAACGATGGCTTAGAATATGAGTATAAACCAATCCAGAATTTCAAATTTCTCAGAATATATCCTCTGATCTCAAAGGACGAAAATAAAATATAATCTGCTCTATGGATGAAAGTCTGGTTCTTTTTAGACGAGTTGAACTATACCAGGCCATATGTTTAGAAATAAAACGAGCTGCACATACACTGATAGGACTGCAATAGACATATACACATGGTTGTATGAGCGTGCGGATAATAGGCTGAGCTCTCTGCCAAGCAGGTTAAATGCAGGATTTGATGTATCGTAGCCGAAACTTCGAAGTATGATCCAAGTTTCTTCTTTCGAATGTGTTCATTGCTCTTGTAGGAACTCTTTTAGATTTTGATTTGATAGTCCAAACTAAGGGATACCATACAGAAAGTCATAAGTATTGATAAAAAATCGTAGATAATACTACCGCTGCTTTTGTTGTGTCGTCATTTACCCATTGATAACGAGTGGGCTCCCTCTACCTGGCTGTTTCGACAGGTTCATTTCCAATATAAGGGGTGGTAGGTTTACTTTATATTAACTGATTTTTTTTTTTTTAAATTGCTTAAACTTTAAGGCAAACAGTGTTGAACCTAAGGTGGCGTCTGATCTGGTTCCGCACTGTTAGCCAAAGTATCTTTTATGGGTATCCCTACATGAATGGGTTAGACTGAATTAGCTAGGTTTGTGCTTTCGCTTCTCCCAGTCAACAGAGTAAAATATGGATCAAGTTGTATTGGTAGTGTATCGGGTACACATTCCATATTTCCCGCAATTTGTTACAAAGCTACCCCAGGACGACGAGGATCTACTCTCAAAGGTGATACACCCAGGAGTAAAGAGTAGGGGAAGGGCGGGGTCCTAAATAAGTTGATCCCATTTAGAAGTGAGGCAAACGAAAATGGCTATCCTGCTTCCTCTGAAAGTGTATTCATTCCCCTTAGCTGTTAAAGCCGATGTCACATATCTGTTATTTTCTTCTTGCAATTGTCGGCTTCTTTTGTTTTTGGTTTTGACTGCGGGATGTGGAATGTGGTTGTATTATTTCCTGACCATTGCTTATATTAATTTCTGATCATTGCCTAATTTGTTTAGTTTCCATGAGATTTGATAATATGTGAAAGTATCAATTATATGTGGGTGGTTGTTTTACGTTGGTATTTCACTTTTCAAGATGTCAAACAAGCAAGTAAAATATGAAAAGTGCCGGTACTCTAATTCAGTCCGGGTTAAGAAATTTATTTCATTGCCGCTGGATAAAATGAAATAACTTCTCTCAGAGCATATGTTTCTTTCCATAGGAGCGAAGCACGGGAAAACATCTATCCTACTATGCAAAGGAAAAGCAGTCTTCGAATCGTACGCATCCATGTCAAGGTTATGCATATTTGCCTCACGATATGTGAACGTATATTTCAGAAAAAACAAACTGTTCATACACTGATAAGACTGCACATCTTAAAAGACAAATGCCTTATGGCGAATATGCCATGAAACTGCTTGTTTTAGTTCTAACATCAAATGCCATAAGCACTGTCACCAGAAATGTCTGCGAATAAGGTTAATCGCAGGATATAATGACATGTAATTGGAAAGAAAACCTTAGCAGAAGAAACAATAAAAGGTGACATGAGTGCAAAGCAATGATCTATACAAGTTTTGGCTACGACGCAATCAGAATGCATGTTGGGATCATGCTTTTGTTTTTTGGCTCACATCAAACTTCCGTCGGCAGACTTTTGTTCCGATGTGCATTTAGATTTAAATTAAAACAACTGATGTCACATAGACCAAATTTATTAATCTATTGGCTAGTAACAGATCACTGGTTAAAGTACTTTAAGACATTGCATCTGTTATGAGTTTCTTTTTTCTTTTAATTCAAAAGACCAAGTAGTATCTAATACATCATGTAGCGCGGAATCTAAAACAAACGTAATTTAGTCTGAATTTATTGGTTGAACCAGTAATTTTCGCAGGGGCAAAGGGTGTGGGGGTTGGGTGGGGCAAGATTGCAACACATGAAGCAAACAGAAACATTGAAACGAAATCACTAATTTTCTTATTTAGTTGTCCTGGATTAATTGGAATCCATGTAAGATGAATTTTAATTTCTAAAGTCATGTGTTATATCATATGGTACCAATTGATATGCCATGCTCCTATCGAGTTTTAAGTAAGATGACGCCATAGGTCTGTTACAATAGCAACTATGGAACTACCAGCTGTTTTGCTTAGTACCTTGGCAGAATGACGCCTCGATGGTGTCAGTTAGACATCAATATGAACTCTTAGTTGCTATGGTAACTGATCAATGACGTTATTGGCACTGGAGCATGGAAACAATGCATGCGATGCTCCATCAATTTTTCAATGACATTTAAAACTGAAATTCTTTCAACAGAAACTTTGGAGTTTTTTAACCAAATAATTGAGCCGCGACACGAGAAAACCAACAATGTAGTTGTGCGCCAAGCGAAGACTCAGATCAGCCTGGGTAGCCGCCAGGTTTTACCAGACTCATCGTTAAGTACTCAAAAGGTAGCTTAGGGTCTAAGCTACCTCCATGCGGACAGCGAAGACTCTGATTAGACTGGGCGGATGCCCAGGCTGATCTGAGTCTGCGCTGGGCGCACAACTACATTGTTGGTTTTGTCGTGTCGCGGCTCAATTAATCTCAAGTCACTTAATACCATGTTTCTAGTGTGTCCTGTCAAGTGCAGGAAAGCTGTAACAAATGTTGGGTCAGATTAAGATGTTGGCCTAGAAAATTGCTTGGTCAGCCTTATTTACTCTTTTCAGAATTTTAATTTCTACTGAAAATCTATGAGCTAATAGCAACTTATTTGTGAAGAATATCTATATGTTCATGCAAAGCAGTGAAATACACCTAGCAATTTACATATAAGAATTTTTTTGTGCAGACCCATGCCTGGTGCCTTATTTATAAAAAGACTTAAGTGGTTGCTATGCTGTTGCTAAGGCTAAGTTACTTTGAAGGAGATTCCCTTCAACTATGAAATTGCTCTGGAGGAACAGTCTAAAAGACTGTTCCTCCAGTGCAACTTTCATAGTTGTAGGGAATCTCCTTTATAGAAATTAAGCCTTAGCAACAGCATAGCAACGACTTAAGTCGTTTTATAAATACGACTCCTGATTATTATGTCTTTAAAGTTATGTGTTTTATAAGTTTTCCTCTAAAACATAACATCAAACTAATACTAAGGCAATGCACGTGTTGCCTTAAAACATCAAAAAACAACAAAAATATGCAAAGTAGTTATTATCAAGACCTGTCACAATTGCGTTGTCTGGGTTTAAATCAAATGTGTCGAAACTTTCGTTTCCCTCATAGTTGGATGCTCCCAGTCAGGGGCCGTATTCATAAAACGACTTAAGTGGTTGCTATGCTGTTGCTAAGGCTAAATATCTATAAAGGAGATTTCCTACAACTATGAAATTTGGTCTGGAGGAACAGTCTTTGAGAGCAAATTTCATAGAAGTAGGGAATCTCCTTCAAAGAAATTTAGCCTTAGCAACAGCATAGCAACCACGTAAGTGGCTTTATGAATACGGCCCCAGGTGTGAGAGAAGTGAAGAACAATGCATAAGATTTTTCCAACTGTCATACAAAGCAAACTGAGTATGTACTTTAATAGAAATTTTTAAGTATGCGAAAGTCAATCTGGGTTAATCTAGATCCAGTCTGGAGGAATTTATTTCACTGCCGTAAGATATAAACGAAATAACTAATTAACTCTGCTTAGAATTTCTGTATTGCCAGTTTATCCCAATGACGGAAGAACAAAATCTGAGCAAATCCACAATGCATTGGAGTAAAAATGTGCTACGTATGAGCAAAGGAAAATAGGGCTACGTTCGGGGCTCTGCCAATTGTGACATTGGCGAATCTGCCAATGGTGCCATTGAACAGTATTGACAACCAATGGCGTCATTGGTACTATTGGTACATGTAGAGCCTGTGACGCCAATGCTACTATTGGTATAGCCAATGATATCATTGCAGAACAAATGTTTTCTGTAATAAGAAAGTTTTAGTTTTCTAATTTGCTTCCATCATTGTTGGAAAAGATATTATCCTGTCCCAACTCGAGCGTTTATCATACGTTTATGATGAATTCACTAAATCGCCATATTGATTGACGCAGCATTAACGCCAATGGTCGGTAACATAAGTACCAACCCAGCAGGCACATGATGCCATAATGACGTCATCTTGACGTCGGTACGACGTCATTACGTCGATGCATCGACGACGGTCATTTCGACGTCCGCTGGGAATGGTACATCCAGTGGTGTCAATGGTGAAATTCTGAAAGGTATTGTCATGCCAGTGTTGACATTGGAAGAACCCCGAACGCACCCACTATCAGTTGAGCAAATAATCTCAATGTATCACATGTATCAGTTCTACTGCAATTTCCATTTCCCTGTGTGAAATTACTAGCGGACAATATGCATGATTCTTCCAAGTATCAGACAACGCAATCTGTGTAATTTTGTAGAAATTCGCTAGAACTCAAAAGTCAATATGGGTCAGTTAAGATCAAGTCAGGAAGAATTTATTTCAGCGTAAACTTCACACTGATCTGGCATTCAACACAGGTAACGAAGACAATGCACATGAAACTTGCTTGTTCCGCTCATCAGGATACGTTTGTTTCAGAGGTATAGTCTCACGGACCATCCGAGCCCCGACTCTTGAAATAGGAATCAAAAGTTTTACTGAATTCATATGCATATTCATGAAATGCTTGAAAATAATTTTTGGGCTACAACGACTAGGCAACGAATTGGTGTAGAAACTTATTCAAGCTCTGTATTTATACTACACGGAACTTCTTCGAAAATCTGATGAGACTAAGAAGTAAAACAAACTGCCGGGTCCGTAAGAATGATAGTTTGAAATTAATCTAAAAAGTATGCGAAAACAATCGAGTTTAATAGTACGTTGCTTCGTTGCCTATGCTGAATGCCAGATCAGTTTGAACTTGCTCAGAACATCGGTATCTTTTCCGTTTTATATCCCACTGACTCTGGGCAAATTTACAATACGTTTGTTTATTTTGGCAAAACGAGCACTTTTGCTCAAAGCTAACGATCGCTTTGCTGAAAGTCTTAACGTATTGTAACGGAAAAGATTATGCTTTTGGAAGCATATAAAAATATTTTGACAACATGTTACTTTTTCAAACTTTGAAATTTTACAAGGCGGCAAGTTCACCCACAGTTTTTAAGCTATCGGTTTGAAAGGTTGTATATGTTACAGATGTACTGAAAAGGTGCATTTGCCTTTTCAATTAGGAACAATTCATGTTTTGCCAAAATTACAGTCTAATCAACCTTAAAAACTTTGCAAGCTTTTGCTAATACATGCTGACATGTTGTCATGTTCAGCATTGTCAACTGTTTTTTAAACACTCACTTTGAATATTTTCATAGATATTACAAACATATTAATAGATATGCATATGCCTTTCTGAAGTGCCAAGGGGGGGATCAACCTTAAAATCTTTGCAAGCTTTTGCTAATACATGCTGACATGTTGGCATGTTCACCATTGTCAACTATTTTTTAAACACTCACTTTGAATATTTTCATAGATATTACAAACATATTAATAGATATGCATATGCCTTTCTGAAGTGCCAAGGGGGGGGGGGGGGGGGGTGGAGGTAAGGCACAGCATGGGGGCATCCGCTTGTCTTTCAAACAATCTTCTAGTCTTTTGGGGTTTTTTTTATTGTTTTTTTTTTTTTTTTGTCATTAGTCAGATGGCATGCACGCAGTCTCTGTGCCATGTTCATGTTACTATATGTTTTGTGTAGTGTTGTTAACTTCAAAAACTGACGTCACATGCTCGCATATCAAGTTTTTGTCCGCTTTACTGAGGTCAGAAACTGCAACGGCTCGTGAAAGTATGAAAGGACAACGCACCACTGTGGCTTTTCCCAAACGTCAAACAAAACAATCGTAATAATGTTGTAGAAATTTAAAAGTAGTCTTCAGGACACTAGCAGGAGAAGCAACTCTAGAATTTCACGTTTTTTGTTTCCCTTCTCAGTGGAGGCCAACTCTAAAAAGAAAGAACTTGGGGCCGTATTTACAAAACCACTTAAGTCGTTGCTATGCAGTTGCTTAGGCGGAATTTCTATGAAGGAGATTCCCTACAACTATGAAATTTGCTCTGGAGGAACAGTCTGGAAAAAGACTGTTCCTCCAGAGCAAATTTCATAGTTGTAGGGTATCTCCTTCATAAAAATTCCGCCTTAGCAACATCATAGCAACCACTTAAGTCGTTTTATAAATACGACCCTTGGTCCTTGACGAGTAATTATTTCATTTGAGATAAAGACACCCTTTTAGAAGAACTACCTCCTCCAGGGAAGCTAACAAGAAGTGGCAAAAAGGTTCACCTTTGTGAAAACGGCGGAAAAAAACAAACTGAAAAGAACATAAATTTAATCTGGGTTAATTGAGATTCAGCTGAGAAGAAATTCATTCCATACCCGGGGGATATAAAAGAAATAATTATCAACTACTCTCAGAGCATCTGTTTCTTTTCACTAGAGCGAAGACGTGCTAAAAGGTGTCTCAAAAATGTATTCGGACAAGTTTGCACGTAAGTCCACTCTTGTTAGTGCATGCGTGATCTGTTAAACAGTAAACAGTAGTTTGATGTTTACACTATTTTATGAATAACGAATAACGCTCACCAGACTGCACTTGCATGTGTTACTCGAGTGTGCCTCAAGACCGTTTATGTCACAAAGCGGCTTACTTCAGTTCTAACTGAAATGTCATGAGGACAATCGCATAAGATGTCTGTGAATCAGGTAAAATCCTGGATACAATGACACGTAATTTGAAAGAACAGAGATAAGACTTAGCATTCTGATAATCACAAGAAGATTATGATATCATAAAACAGTTTCTGATATCAAAAAATATTATTGTGATATCACAAAATAGGGATTTTATAGTAAAACGGCACCTCATAAAAAACAATATTTTACCGTCGTGCACTTTTAATAAAATATTTGAGCCGCGACATGAGAAAACCAACTATGTGGTTGTGCGCCCAGCGCAGACTCGGATAAGCCTTGGCATCCGCCCAGTTTGATCAGACTCTTTATTAAGTGCTCAAAGGGTAGCTAAGGGTCTGAGCTACCTCCATAAGGATAGCGAAGACTCTGATCAGGCTGGGAGGATGCCCAGGCTGATCTGAGTCTGCGCTGGGCTCACAACCACATTGTTGGTTTTGTCGTGTCGTGGCTCATTTGCTGTTTGTAGTACATGTACTCCACTTCTTTGTGTGATGTTGCCTAATGATCGTCTGAAGACAACGTAACTATATATATAATTGGCACGTGACGAAATACTGTCGTCTATGCCATGTCATGATATCATATCGGCGCCATTACGACATCTGTGCCCACTGGATGTAGTCGGGTCGGAGCAGTCTCTTCGCAGTATAAATCTATAGGGCCATGCTCGACTGGGATGTGCGCAAAGTCGAAATTTTTGGAACACCAATCGAGTGCTCCTGAACTGTGTTCCGGAATGGTGCGCACTGTTCAAGACGAAAAGGTGGTATGGGCAGAACAAATAGTCAAAACAATAAAGCGGACAAGCAGACGGCACAGAGAAATTTAAAAAGAAGATGTAACTCTTTACTTGTGTAATGTCATTGGAATTGTTGTTCCTTAAAATTCAGATTGCATCACCCAAGAAGAAATTGAGTGTTGCTGGGTTGCTATCAAGCCATGTTTGTTCAATAGCCGTGCACTGTCCACTTTCCTGCTCAATTGGTATTCTAAATTTCGGAACTTCCATAACAGTTCTGGCACAGTGAGCACAGCCGTACCGATATGACATAGGTCTACTGTCAACTCTATATTCATGGTCTGAATTCATCACTGCAGATCAAATTTGTTACAAATTTCTGGTTTTCTTGTGACCTTCAAATCGGACGAATAATGTAAGACTTTAATGAATTTGCTTGCTACAGTCATTGTATTTCACCCCATATCTAGTACATAAACCTAAAAAAGGAAACTGTTTTGGATAAAAAGTAAGGTTTTGCCCTCATAAGGAGAGGTAAAATATAATAACATTCAGAAGAAACACCAACTCGTGCAATTGACCTCAGTCCACCTTGCGCTGCGATGTTTTGACGTCATATACTTGCGGTGAAATGGCGCACAGATTGTTGACTTGTTCACATGTTCTTGGCTAATATTTGCAAGTTTAGATCCTAGACTTGTAAATGCGACACTTTAGTTTCTATTCATAGGATACTGATGTGATCCATCAACAGTTTTAGGTAACAAGAGAATCAACGAAACATATTTCTGAATTTGAGACGAAAAAGGAAACTTGGAATTATTCTTTTCATACTTGGGTGACAAATATATATCGTAAAACATCTTTAAATAGCTTTAATGTAGTGCAGATGCGTTAGATAACCATATGTCTTCAGTTATCCGAAATACCATTTTTGGTTAACAGTACAGTCTATTCTGTTTCTAAATTGGTTATTGATCCAAGTCTGAATGAAAGCAAGATTTTCATGTGACGACCTAATATCGTTACCGCCCACACTTAATACAACTGTCTTCCACAAAAGCGCTGAGAGCGTTGTTTTATCTATGTAAACGGAACTGAGTTGTCATTTCTGCAAAACAACAACAACAAAAAAAGACCGCGACGGTTTCATATCAGCGCAGAAGCATCTTGCCTGATGTCTGCGACTGCATTGTAGCTTGGACTGTGCTCGAATTTACTACGTTTCAGTTCTACTCTATTTCATTGTTTCAGTATTTTTTGACTAACCTTTTTATCAGAGTTTCAGCGTTTTTTGTATTTCAGTGTGTCAGAATGGCCTTTTCCATGTTTCAAGCTACAGACAACTCTCGATATCTCGAACACTGATATATCAAAGTACCCTCTCATATCAATAAATAAAGCTTGGGCACATTCACTATTCTTATTTATACTTCTACTCCGTTTATTACAAAATACTGATATCTCAAAGTAAATTTTCTGAAACCAGAGAGATATCAGAAGTTTGGGAAGTACTTTGACTTTGAGATATCGAGAGTTGACGGAGCATATTTAGATGCCAAGCAACCTTGTTTCAATGTTTAGGCAAGTATTCAAAGCATTCTATCCTTGACGCACTGCTACTCTTTTTCATGCATACCTGAATTTTCAAAGTACCCTACTGTTGCTTCAGAGCTGCACTTGTTACATTGTTTCAGCGTATCCAAAGTACTTTATCCTTGTTTCAATGGTAAGTCAGTTTTCCTTTGAAGTTCGTATGATACTTTTTTCGACGCATGTTTTGTACACCTATGTACGCCCTCTTTGAAAGCAGTGCGGATGAGTACCTCAATTGAAAGCCGCCTTTACTCCTGTTTCTTCGTGTTAGTACTATTTTTTCTCAGTTTTTTACTTTTGTTCTCTTAATGCTCACCTTATTCCACATTTTTTTTTTCAAATTCGTAATATTTGTTTTGATGCTGTCCTTATTTCATTGCATAAGCTATTTTCAAAGTATTGCATTGCATTAGTTACTTTAAATGCTTCTCTTGTTTTATGTTCAAAGTATTATTGAGTGATACTCTTACTACATTGTTTCAGTGGTTCTGCAAAGTACTGTATCTTTGTTTAAATGTTGCCAGTAATCGCAAAGTGCATTCAACCTCAATAGAGCACAAGCTGAGCATTAAATCGATCAACCGCATTTTTCATGTCAGATCCATACTTTATAGAA
This sequence comes from Ctena decussata, assembly GCA_963989385.1. Classification (NCBI taxonomy): domain Eukaryota; kingdom Metazoa; phylum Mollusca; class Bivalvia; order Lucinida; family Lucinidae; genus Ctena; species Ctena decussata. The sequence continues at coordinate 53,126,670 of OZ022501.1, read as the reverse complement.
CTCTCATATTATTAAGCTCACGTGAAGTTCGTACATGTTTCTCTGTAATTAACTCAAGCAGCATGACATATGGACATTTATCAGAGCAGTTTTTCAACAGCATGGTGTGATTCAGTAATGATTTTGCGAGCCGTGTCATGTGATTTCAAATAATGTGGCATTGGTGACAAGAAAAAGCTCTGATCCGACTGAGCCTTTGCTTGTCATTTCAGAAGCGGTGGAAGTGTAGTGGATAACACGCTGTACTACCAATCCAGGGGTCGCAAGATCTGTCCCCAGCTTCTACGGTCTTTTGGATGAGAAGTTAAACGAGGTCCCATCTCCGTATGATCTAGTTGTGGGCGGGACGTTAAACTCGAGTTCACTTTTTCACTGTCATATCAGCCATCTTGGAAGTGACCCAATCCATGGAGCTAAAATCTATGATCATTCTGTGTAAATGAGGAGGATCTCAATATCACATGACAAAACACATTGTTGGAAGTCACATTACTGGCGTCGCGTGAAACGATACCTTACAGTATGTGGGAACAGAGAGTAAGCAATTCAGTCCAGGGTCCGAGGTTATAAAACTTGAGTATAATCTCAAACTCAAAATAAAGCACACTGATTGGCTGCTTCCGAGCATGTGCTCGGAAGCAGCAACCAGTGTGCTTTATTTTGAGTTTGAGAATGTACTCAAGTTTTATAACCTCCCGGCCAGGACTAACTGAAACTGCTTAAGGAATGCGAAGACATGTGTACAAGATTGGTTACTTTGCCTCGTCTATTAAAGGTACTAACAGGTTACTAAAACATTCCCAATGGAGCAACGATGCGAAAGAAAGAAAGAAGAAAAAAAGAAACAGATAAATCTACAGAAAAACATAGGGATACAAGATAAAGATCCACTGAACTGAATATTTATAAAAATAGATTTTTCCAGGGTGATTGTATGTGAGTAACTGTAATATTTAAAACTGTTTTCAATACAATATGATTTGCAACAAGTAATGAAATATATATTAAAGCAAGCCTTCATTCTGTAACTTGTAATTTACCATAAATCTAGGATCAAAAGTAGCCCATTTTGGTGGCCAGTTACTCTCAAGGTTGTTTTATTTCTTTTTAGAGCTTACCAAAAAAAAAAAGTCATTTACAATGAGAAACCTGCAGCGATACCTCACGAAGAATATATACAGGTGCCCTTTTTAATATCCACATTCGCCAGCATCTTCGCTTTCGATTAGGGAAAACAGCTTACGTGACACAAACTGCTTCAGAACAAGCGTCAAGAAATGCTTGAAAATGAAAGAGCAATGCCATAAGAATATCTGAACATGCAAAGATTCTGCTCGGCCTGCCCATCCACGCAGTTTATTTGCACCAGTTATCTATATGGGTCTTCTGGAAAATGAACTTCAAAGAATTTGCTGTTCTCTTATGTCATATGGAACTTTTATCGTGACACCGATCAAATCTCTGAAACTAACAACACCTCATGATGGGTTGCCTCGTGACAATAAACAACCACCAACGTCATGGAAAAGTTGAATGATTAAATTCATTCATGAGACGACAGTTTCTCCTTGAATTTTACCAACAGGACAAATATCGATCACTCGTATAATGATGTTAGCTGCTTATTTTTCTCGTTAATGCCAGTTTTATGTCTGTTATACTTGTAGCAACCACGGATTCTGTGTATACATCAGAGCAACAGATTCACAAAACAGAAACTATACTGTCATCGCTTTTTAGTTCGCCCGAGCCGAAGGCGCCGGGGTAGCTTATTTATGTAGCTTATAAATAAGCTACCTGCAACTTCCGGCTAAGACAAGCAAAGACAGGATGTGTCGTCGTTCTCCGTCAATATTTTTAAACGACTTCTTCTCTGAAACCACTCGACCGAGTGAAACCGATTTTTAATATGGAGCCTACAGGGGTGGGGGAATGGAACTGTTCAAACGGCCGACAGCTTCATCTCCAAAACCACAGGGACGTTTTCAGGGGAACAAAGTTTGTCCAAACAGTCCTAGTTTCATCACCAACATGGCCGTCATGCCTAAATATACTATATATATAATAAAAAAAACTTTTGAAAACCTTCTTCTCTAAAACCACAAGTTGATAGCCCTCAAACACGATGTAATGTATCGGATATCCAAGTACTATCAAGTTTTCAAATGATGACTCTGGCTTTCAGCTTGACCATTTTGATGGCATGGTCAAACATGTGTTTTATATCAAGAAATTCTTCAAGAAACCTTTTGAAGACTCTGTCATAAAAGTTGTTATATTCCGCGGTGCCAAGGTCATTCTAGCATCTTTGTCTAGGTTTACTCATATTTAAACAATCTGAACTAAAGTCATTAGGTAGATTGAAGCCAAATTTCAGATAGAGCCTCCAGCGGTCAGAGGAACTGTTTTTTTTGTTCAGACATTTTTAGTCATTTCATGTTTTATCAATAAGATCTGGAATGTACGGTTGTTTGTTAGACGAAGTCTAATAAAATCATCGTTGCCGCCAAAACTTGACTTGATCTCTGTATGGAAGAGCGCATATGTCATGGAATTGTTATCCACCTGTCAGAAGATTTAGTTACATTAAAAATGTTATTATTTGCACTTTGCATTTAGTTTTAAATATGTTTTTCACTTTAACGCTGTAATGATTGATAGAGTTAAGCAGAACGCGAGAAACGCAAATGCCGATGGCTTGAGAAAAAAAAGATTCTATGGTGCGAAAAGTCTTTCGTAGTAAAAAAAGTAGTTTTTTTTCCTTCCAAAGGCTGTACTCGGTGCGTAAATTTACCGGAACGGACCTAATTACCGGGTCGGACCGGAACGGACCCTCATTATTCATAATTCCAGCCGATTTTTGAGATATTTTGATACAATCTACACGCGCAGATTAATTCAAGGCCCTACCTATGACTAACATGTATTATCTTAACTTGCAACCCCTGATTTTGATTTGACAATATCTGATGAGAACTATTGGCGAAACAAATGTCTGTCCGTCGGATAAATTGACGACTTATTGAAACATGATAATGGTGCTAACTGTACAATCGATATACAAAGTTTCCCTTTATACATTTAGACCACTGTAATGTTTCAATTGAAAGCTGAAACACAATAGCTCTACATATTTTCTATGGCTGAAATGTTGGTCATGATACTATGGAACAAAAATTCGGGAATTCTTGTGTTTTTCATTCGCTCCAAGTCTTGGAAGAAAGATAACCAGATTTTTGTATAAGATTATATATGATTTTAAGATGAACGCATATGCGTGGGGTATTAAGAGGCCTACCCATGGCGCAAAATACTCAAAGAGTATTTTGACTAATATCTCTAATTGATTTGCGCTAGATGGCATACAGAATATGTATTAATATTAAATAAGAGTTATTTAATAAAAAATATAAAATATTACAAATATCTACTGAAGATAGGGGAAAACAGGTCCGTTCCGGTGTGCGTTCCGGTAATTCAGTCCATTCCGGTCCGTTCCGGTAGATTTACGCACCCGGCTGTACTGAACCGGGTAAAATACAGTACCGTATCATCGGAAGCATATCGGAATGTACCGAAGAATGTCAATAATTTACGGACCAGTCTGGTGATAACCCCAACATAAGGATACTGCTATTCAAAAATAATATCAGACATATTTACAGCATTTTGAACTTAGCCAATTTTTATTTTGTTATTATGACATAGCGACAGGGTTTTGAACTTGGAATTTTTTCAATCACAGTAAAAATTTCTCATAGATACCCCATTAGATTTTGGTCCTTTTTTACATTTTAATTATTAAAGGCGTATAGTGTATTTAAAACATTGAGTGCAGATAATTTTGCGGGACGTATTCTGAAACCTTGCTTGCAGCCAATTTCTTATTTCAACAGAAATAATAAAAGAATTATTATTTGTTTCAAATATGTCTTCTTTCACTTCGTCTTATATCTTTTTTTAAAGCCTCCATAGTCCTATCAGTGGGTAAATTCGTCAAAATACAAATCATTATGAAACCTGTACAGTCTTCAGAATTAATGAAAATATTTCGGTTGGTGTGCTTTTTTGTATCAAATAACTGGCAAAAAAGAAGGAACAAGGTATTTTGGAAAAATGATGAGCCTCTCCATAAAAACACGACTTTCGTCACTGGTTCCCCGTTAAGCAATGAAATAATGCAACCGCGGCACAATCAATGGGATCCTTGATTAACACTTTTGTAAGTTGTTTTTTTATCTTTTGTTAAAACGCCTGTACCTTGTATTTTTATCTCTTGTACCTTGTGTTTTTACCATGAAAAAAGCTTGTTAAATCGAAAGTAGGTCATATTAGTTGCCGACTAAAATGGCCTAGTTATTTTTTCAAATCTATTTTAAGGTAAACTCAAGGACGTTTTGATTTTTCAAAGCCGGCCAATCACGATAATAATCAACGGCGAAATTGTAGTGAGAAGTTTGCAGCGAACCTCCCGATAAAATATTTCATGCTGATAGAGCAATGGGGCCTTTAAAGATATTTCTTGTTTAGCTTTTACTTTAGAAATATTATACTGAACTATGGATATGTAAAATCTTATATTAATTATCGTTGATTTTAAGGACCATCATAGATCATAGAGGTAAGACCAACGACCGCCAAGTATAAGACATAAAATCATTAAAATTTGCGGTTTGTATTCAGTCTGTTTGTTCAGAACTTGTTTCATGTAGCTTATGCATTTTGCTGACGCAACTCATTTGAAGCTCTCGCTGTTTGTTTTGATGTCTGGTTTATGTGAATGCAAATATGAACTGACATTGCTGAATATGCAGAATGGGGTTCATAAATATTTATAGGCGAGACGAATAAGGCGTTTATGAAGATGCAAAACCAGCCACGCATGGAGAAGCCTATCTCAAAAAAAGCAAAGAGTGCTTATTCCAGACAAGCATGCAGGCTGGTCCGGGCGGCTGAGTTCTTTCAGATGTTGGCAACAACAAAGGAAAATGATATGTATTATTTATAAAAATTCCAGAAAAGATGTTATTTTCATAAAATTAGTAGTAATTAGTAGTAAAATGTTTTGATATCTCATAACAGTAATACGACTGAGTTGCTTGTATATAAGTAGTTTGAGATAAACTTTGAGATATCGAGTGTTGACCATGTGACGTGTTACATGACAACATTTATGGCCGACTTTTAGCACTGTAACCTTCCCAATATTGTAAAATACAACGTTCAGAAAGGAAAAGTCCATAATGTTGACTTCCTCTTAGCTCGACTAGACATGGCTTACCGCAGTAATTAGTTTACAAAGATTGATACCACACCTACAAAAATCTTTCGTAAAGTGCAATACTCAGTAGACTATGATATGAAATAACACTGTGTGCTACCCGACAGGATTTTCAGCGGATGCTGCTGTCACTGTACGTCGATAATCAGTTAGCTAAAAACTATTTTAGCAGGTAGTCGGACAGTCAACAGAGCAATATGGCCAAAATAAAAAGGCAATTATCTTTTTAATGTACTAAGTACATAATTAGGAAAGCATACATACTTTATCAAGAATGATCGCCCTGACTTTCTGCATAAAAATAAAAAACATTTCAAATGCTTTGGGAGTCACAGTAATCATTTTTTGTCAGATCGAGTACTCCGAGGAAAGCAAATCAGTGATTCAGCAGTGAATTTTATCACTTTTCTCAGAAATTGCTTATTCAAAGTATCAACCGAGCAGGCTTAGAAAGAAATGGTATATACATTTTATTCTTCCATTTACTCGAAGCTTCTCTCTAAAAAATAAGCTTTATCCAGCGGTTTGAAAACAATCTTTCGTTATTCAGCTAACCGATTATCGACATACACAGTGACAGCAGCTTCCGATGGAAATCTGTCCGGTAGCACACAGTAAAATACTTATACCATGGTTTGCCCGCCTGTACGGTTGATAATCCAATGGTTGCAGCGTACGGATTTTCTTCCCGGACAGGCATTCAAGACGTAGAATAATTATTTTACATGTAGGCTAGTGACTTTTTCATACTTTTTCTCGTGTACAATATTTACAATACAACACGCATATATTGCTTCTATGAATCATTTCCTTGAAATATTACGAGCATAACAAGATTTGTAAGATACCTGCGTGTCCATAGCTGTTACAATATAGCATGCACAAGTGCAGATTAACTATGACTGAGAGAGGATAAGTCACATATTGTCTTTTCTTTAAGAGTTGACCCCCATTGTGATTGGAGGCAAAAATGAAAATGGCAAAGTTCTTTCCCCTGAAAGTGTACCCATTCACCTTAGGTTATTACGGTATGTCGATTCCATGCTGTAACTAATTAAACAGAATGTTTTTTCTCATAGCAATCAGCGGCATCCAAGATAATAAGAAGCGATAATAGGGTTATCGAAGACTGCTTTTGTGGGAGTTTATGACCGAATCCTTCCAGAACCCCATTAGCTTCTCAGGTGGTAACACGTAGATGAATGTTTAAAGGTGAGTGAATGCAGATCTTTGTGTTTTTTTTTTTTTGTTTTTTTTTTCTTTTTTTTTGCCAGGTTTAAAAAGAGATAACTTTTGGATTTGATATCGATTTATAGGTAAGAACGGCCTTCAAGGGACAAATGTTGAGCCAAAACTGAGAAGAGAAGAAAAACTAACTTACTGTCAAATCCTGTACCATTATTTATTTTTGAAATACATATATATATACTGAACAAAAAAAAAGAAACGTTATGTGCATACTCAATGCACCTTTTCTTTGAACTGATTTAAGACTTTACCAATTTTATTTTATATCTAACTGCCAAAAAGTATCCGTATGTAAGAAGATGAATATCACAACATAAGCTGCGAGATTAGTGTCTCCAGATTAGTTTGATTCAGTGAGGGGTCCAAATTTGAAAGTGCTATTTTGAGGTGCCTTTTGAAGTCCCGCGTTTCACTCAAGTCGTCAGCCCATGTGAGCAAGTCACTTCTGAGACCTTTATCAGGAACTAGTTGTAACAAAAACGGTCCAATCGCCGCATGTAAAGGGTTGATCAGTGAAGCACAAGGCTTGGAATATCGCTTTTCGTGACACTTGACTCAGACTTTCTTGCTATGCACTGAAACTCCCATAGACAATCGCCCCAGCCAAGATCAGATGACATTTTTGATTTGAACGTATGTTATGTACTTGCCTATGAAATTTTACAGGACTGAGATATATAAACTACATTTCAGAATGTCAGAAACAAGCATCTCTCACTGGCCTAAAACTTTGATGTTGATCGGAATAACCATTTCTTTACAATAATAATTTAAATAGCCCAAAATAGCCAAAAATTAGGTGTTATGCTGTTTCACTTGAAAAATACTACATTTTATCACAGAGATAGTTTAAACTCATCTGTGATGCACAGTCAAATAAACTTTTGTTAGAAAGCACATTACTTTCCCTTTATAACATAGTTTATTTGAATGGGCTACGACATATGGTCTTGGAGTTATAGCAAAAATACTTCAGCTGCTGAAGTGTGACGCCCTGAGGTATTTTGAAATATCAACAGGAGCTGATCTGCCAGATAATTCAACCTGCTGTGCCCAGTACTTATAATGTGTTATAAACAATCCACAGACATTCTTTAAGTGTAAAAATGACCAATGATATGAATAAAAATTGTCATTAAGTGAACATTTCAATTTCAAATAACCATGTGAAATGTCACGCAAAAAGTGTCCTGTCCGTAGACACACTTTTCTCTATGAGGTAGCATATCTCTGGAAAAAAATCTAATTAAAGAGTAGACTCCTTACTACTGTTGATTGTTCCATATAAGACATAATGCCACCACAGAAGACAGAGTAGCAATAAGGAAAAAAGTGTAATTTTGTCTTGTCCGTAGATTTTTGTCCTGTCCGTAGACCAACAGTATTTTGATAAACTGTGACTGGTAACCATCAAGTTTCCAACTGCTATGCATTTGAGTTGTAAAAACGTTTCTATAGTCGACTATTTAAGTAAACCTAAACCATTTATTTGATGATAAGTGCATTTTCTTACACCTTAGATGTCCAGTTTGTCAAAAACAGAGAATGCAAAGTCCTGTTTCTAAAAATATTTAAAGAAGCAATTAATGTAAAATGTCTAAAATGGCCTTAAAATCCATCTGCTTATTTTTTCACTACCATAAAAAGTTAACATAAAACATTTAATGGCTATATAGTTTGCATTATACCTGCATTCCAAGTATGATGTTGATCTACGGACAAGACACAGTGGACAGGGTGCATAATTTATGGTTTTATGGTATATTATTGGTTACAGGATCTTTTCTTTGTTATGAAAACAGTGTCTGTACGTAGGGTAAAAGCCTTTTTGTCTCTTTCTGAATGCTGTCTTAGGCGTCTTACCTCCCACATTATAATCCACCATCATATCTCCCACATTACCCAGACACCTTATTTGTTAGACAAACCATGATGTGGAGAGTCTTGTCTATATTTTAACGGTCGTTTTTGATATTTATATGGAGGTGCCTAATTCCTCGGAAGAAGATACTTGAATTCTTGTAAGGTAGGTGACCAACGACCTAGTAATGTTATGGGATAGAACAGAAATAGAATAGAGGTAGGTGAGCCATTTAAGGCTGGATTCATTGGCTAACCCTTCAAAAATAGTTTGAAGAAATTTGATACCATTAAAACCTCTGCAGCAGAGGCTATTTGATTTCAACTAAGTCAAAGTGCTATCCCTATTATGATAATTACAAATGTTGTCTCAAATATGTCTTGTCCATAAGCGTGTATGGCTGCCTGTTTGGGTTTAAACCCATTTAATACAGATATCTATATTTAAATGCAGAATCTGCATTTCCAATACAGATATCTGTATTAGAAATGCAAATATCTCTTCTTGATTATTAAATAGCGATATCTCATTTTGAATAAAATATATCTACATTTAATTGACAGATATTAGCACTTCAAATGCAGATATCTCTACTTAAACAGATATCAGTGTTTTTAGAAACTCAGATATCTGCATTTGAAATACTGATATCTCCAATCGAAAAACAGATATCTCGTATTGAAAAAAGATATCTCTTATCAGAGAAGATATCTCGAATTGAAATGCATCTATCTATATCTATGTTTTAAATAAAGATATCTGCGATTCAAATGAAGATACCTGTATTTCAAATGCAGATATCTGTGTTTTAAATAGTATCTTTATTTATGAAAAATACAGATATCTCTAATTTCAATTGAGATATCTGTATTTGAAATGCAGATATCTGTATTTTTGAACCCGATTATTGTTAACTTTTGTTTTCAAAAAATAATTTATACACCCTTGCTCAAGGTTTTTTACATGCTTGATGTTGCCTGACCGGAGCAGGATCAAACCCACTTTCTCCTGATCTACAGTAAAACATGCAGCCTAATGTGCTGTCAGACCCTGTTGGTTTGTTGTTTAAGTGTTTAATAACCCCGTAAAACAACTATGGTCAACACCGTCATGGCAAGACACCCAGTGAATCTAACCACACCTTTCCTGGGCAGGCCCATCATTCCACCATTCACTGACACCTGCTCTACTTTAATCAGAGGTAGGAGGAAAAGTTCCTACAGAAGGATGTTGCCTGACTGGTTTTGATTTGTTGCTTTACGTACACGGCAAACAACTATGGGAATGTTGGGACGGTCAGTTAACCTAACCACACTATTCCTGGGCAGGCTTAGACCTCCTAAGCGTTTCATTCTTTCGCCAGTAACTGACAACTGCCCTTCCTGAATCAGCGGAAGGAGAAACGAAAGTATGTGGCCAGACCGGGTATCAACCCCAGGACCTCTGATTATGAGTCACGTGCCCTACCGATTGCACTACGGGGCCCAGCGTTGCCTGACTGGACTTTGATCGAACCAGCGTCCTCGTTGCCAGTCGAACGTGCATCCAACTGCACTACCAGGCCCAACCTATTTGGCCTAGCTTTTTAATAGAACTGGATAGGGTCATTCATGTACGGTGCAGTAAATAAAGATTGATCTGTTTTCGAACATTAACACAGATATCTGTACTGAAATGTATTTAAATTCAGTCATCTGTTCTTAGTAAAAAAATTCAGATATCTGAATTTCAAATGCTGATTTCTGCATATCAGTTACAGATGTCTGTATTTCAAGTGCAGATATATGTATTACAGCTTCATTAGAGTATCTCTTATTGAAAATTAGAAATGCAGACATCTGTATTCGAAATGTAGACATCTCTAACTGAAATGCAGATATCTATATTATGATCAAAAATACAAATATCTGCATTTTACAGCTAGATATATATCTCTTTCAATAACAGATATCTGCTTTTCAATTAGAGATATCTTTGATTTCAAAACTACAGATATAAGTTTTATATTAATAGAGATATCTGTATTTGAAATGCAGATATCTGCATTACATGAGTAAAAACCCAATTAGGGCCGTCATATTTATTTACATTAATGTTCACATTATATGGGTATTTTGACCATTATTCATGTATTAAAGCTTGGTTAAAGTTAAAAAAAAAAATGGAATCTATAGAGTTATTGCAATTACAAATTTTACTTCAATTTATGTCTTGTCCGTAGACACGTTGAGATATAAGATTAATTAAGAACCGTGTCATTGTTTAAATTTTGAGTGTAGTTTGACTAGTGGTACAGTTGATAAGGTTTTTTGCATAACAGTATTCTCTGTTGGTATTGTTGTTCTATTTTCTTATTATGGTAAACTGGGTTCAGAACACATAACAAGATACAATAAGACACAAAATTGTGATTTGTTTTTCTTTTGGTAACTATATGAAGTAAATAAAAATGACTTTTCACCTTTTGATCTATTCTACTGTACAGCAATTTTATAGTATAAGCATACATATTTTGCAGTGTTTCATGTACATGTCAGAAATGTCCTGTCCGTAGATGTTTTAAGTTAATTTTGGCAAATTCGTTTCCTCGCACTTATCTTGCATTTCATTTTACAAAGATATATAAATGCGCACACCACCTGAAAGGCCATTGACTTTACTTTTCAAAATATGAATCATTTGAAAATCAGGTAACCCACAGAAAAACTGGTCAAAACAATACAAGGTATATCCCCTATTTATGAAGGAATTTTCATTAAATGAAACAAAAAATAAAATGAAAAAATAGTATTTTTAAATTTTTGCGCATAAAAATTTCAATGTTGATATGTTGTTGTTATTCATAATAAATTATCAGACTTTATTCTTATTTAAATTGAAAATAAAAATATTTTTAAAAAAATGGGGTCTGTACTCTTTTTATGAGTCAAATACAGCTTGTTTAACAAAAAAGAATACCAGTATATAAAATGCTATAGGTGACATTTATATTTTCTAAAACTGGTACATCTATAGATTTCAGAAATTAAAGAATGAAGTCCCTCAGAAAACCTTGAAAAATCACCTCTGGTGAAACATAAAATTTCATCTGATCTTGGCTGAGGCGCATGTAAGGTGATATACCACGTACAATTACCCAGTTTTATCAAACTTTTTCATAATGAACCATTGTCTGGAAAAGCTTGAATAAGATCAATGAATTAAACTTGAAAATTTTATTGAAACGTACTGGTTAATCGGAGTAAATGATTTGCTATACTTTTAATTGCAAGGGAGACAATTTCAAAGACACTTTATCTTTAACATCTTACTTCTTTGAGCTGCCGGTTAAGTGTCATACGGTTCATAGGGTTTCTTATTTAAGGCAAATCCGAAAGTGCAAAAATTTAAGCGCTTGCGCATGCGCATTGAGCGTTACACATTTTCAGTGGTGTTTTCAGTCAAAATTGAATAATTCTGTAACAATTTATGCAAATCACAAACCGATTAGTTCATAAGGTTGTCTGACGTCTGACACGTGGTTCCAAGAATAACGTAGCATTATTTGAAAATAGTGTTCTTTGGCTTAAAATTCATAAATCATCTATGTAACGTTTCTTTTTTTTTGTTCAGTATATTTTCTATGAATAAAATATTGTTTAAACACAGAAAAACTAAAACTTTCAAAAAGCTGCTTTCCCTGAAAATGTTAGGAGAGAGTCTGGTAACTTCGGACAGCGGATAAATTCGGACAGTGACATTGCGTGGTGTTTACAGGACAAGGTGGAAAGGAAGTCATCTGTGGTGCACCAACGGCCTAAACAGTAAGGTTATGGGATAGAATAGAATAGAATAGAATAGACATTACTTCCTTTATATGTCAGTTATTTGGAACTAAAACAAAAATAACTGGCCAAACGGTGGGCTCATTATGAGCCGTCTCATCTGGATTTTCACTGTTTGCAATGGTATGTCCGAATTTACCCCCATGTCCGAAGTTACCCAACTCTCCCCTACTGTTCATCATAAGGTTTGGGAGTCAAAATCAAACGGAAAAACACCAAAGTTCCATACAAATATAGCCTAAGGCATATACATGTCGTTCAATCTTCTCTTTTCAGACTGTGTTCAAACATTGGCTCCCAAATTTGGCAATATACTTCAAGAATTTTCTACAAAAAAAGTTCCATATAAAATATAAGGCCTAAGTATATACCATAGTTCCATCCTCTCTTTTATGGCTGCTTTCAAACATTAGCTCTCAAAAGTGGCAGTAAATTTCAAGAATTTCTACTTTACAAGCAGAAGAAAGCTTCAACATATGTTTATTTTGGTAACATTCGGTTACTTTGCACTAGCCTAGGAATACCAATCTCTAAGCTGAATGGCGGCAATTCCCAGAAAAAGCAAATCTGTCATTCATTTTGGCCAATCTGCCCAATATTGAGGAGGATGGCATAGATGAATGGCCGGAACAGCTCTAAAATTTCGGCTCCCGTAGCCGCAAATTAATTCCTTAAATGGAACGGCTATGTCCTCCGCGAAAACCAACAAGACGACAGAAATACAATTTTCTTTTAGAAAAAGGCGGGAAAGCATGGAGGGAGTACTCACACACCTCAATAATCAATTGACCAAAATTTTGATGAATTTTTTTCTAGTTTTCTTTTTTATTTTTGCTATGCAGGCTCCGTCGTCATCTGCCGTCGTCCGTCCGTCCCCAAAGTAGTCTATAGACGCTGGACCGATTGTAACTAAATTTCATACAGAGCCTCCAGGGCTTGCGGGAACGAAATATTGCTCAAATGATCTGGGTCACATGACCAACATGGCCGACACGCCCATATATGGTAAATACCTTAAAAGTCTTCTCCGGAACCAAAAGACCGCTGGCCTTGAATCTTGGTGTATATAGCATCGGGTACACAAGTACTACCAAGATTGTTCAAATTATGACATTGGGTTGAACCTGACCTATTTTACGGCATGTTCAAATTTGCTTTCCAGTGCTTTTATATGGGAAATTGCTTGAATGTCAGTTTTCATGGAAATTGTTGAAGATTTGGCCTAAAATTGGTATAAACAGTCATCTTAATGAGTGCATGAAGTTTTGTGAGTACAATAGGCCAATGTCATCCTTTGACCAAGGTCACTCATATTTCGAAAATTTCAAAACTCTCCTTAAAAGCCACCGGGCCTATTGTAACCAAATTTTGTATAGAGCCTCCAGGGGTAGAGGAATGAAAATATGTTCAAACCGTCCAGGTCACATGACCAACATGGCCGCAATGTCCATATATGGTAAATACCTTTAAAAGTCTTCTTCTCTAGAACCAATTGACCGCCGGCCTTGAAACTTAAGACTGGGTATTTAAGTACTACCAAGAGTGTTCACATGATGTCCTTGGATTGGCCCTAATTTTTTACGGCAATGTCAAGTTTGCTTTCTGGTGCTTTTATATGGGAAAATCTAGAACATAAGACTCATGGAACTTGTAAAAAAAGACTGGTGCAAAAGTTGATAAATACAGTCTACTAAATGAGTGCATGAACATTTTTGAGTAACAGAGGTCAATGCCATTCTTTGAACTTTGACCAACGTCTCTCATAATTTGGCAATTTCAAACTATCAGGTTTGTTCAAATGATGACTCTAGTTTGGCCTTCGGCCTTTTTACTCAGGTGAGCGATATTCAGGGCCTCATGGTCCTCTTGTTTTATTTCCTTGGCACATAAATGTATTTTTTCCCTACAACAATTTATTGTTGTCTTTTATTTGCCTCTCTCTCTCTCTCTCTCTCTCTCTCTCTACTAATCCACATTTAAAGTGGAATTATTTTGCTTTCCCAAATGATAATAGTTTGCATTATACCCTTATGTATTCCATTGTGTTTAAGTGTCAATAGAAGACATGTTATGCTACGAGTATGCTATGTTATGATAAAACATTAGATGAACTCACACCACTGGAAGAGCAGTGGGACCTTTAAGTTTGACGGACTTGTTGCTGCTGAAGCCTTTAACAATACAGGGCACAGATCAAGGTAATGGACTATATTCATGATACTTCAAGGAAGGGTCCATTTATTTAGGTGATATTTGTAGAGTAACTGATACTGTTTCAAAAACAAGCTGTGCTCTGCTGCAATAGCTGTTTCTGTTGTTTTTTTTTAAATATCTAAAAAGACACAGGCTTTGAAAATTTTGCCAATACTTACATATTATACAGCGACTCTTATTACGACCTTGCAACTTTTAAACTATACCAAAACACAGCACCCAACAGCCTCCTCTGTAAAATGGTGCACTTTGATGAAAATGTCACCCAAATGGCAGAAAAGGCATAAGTAGTCCATTGAAATAATAATATATCCATTTACTTTAAACTAAACATGCCACACACAATGTTGTCACAAAAAGCAGACCTCTGTCACAAAATATACTCTATGAATCTTCAACAGTGATATGTGTGTAATTGGAGACATTTCTCAAGGGAATCGATTGATGCCAGCGATGGCTTTTATGCAGAAAAGTGCACATATCCTTACAAATAATTATCTTAAGCATTAATAAATGGACAGCAGTGTCTAATAGATATAATTTACCCTAAAGAAACTATCGAGAAGCATGCAGGCACAATATAAAACTTACCATATGTGCATTTAAAATCCTGACAGATTTGCAAACGTACTGTCGTCTGCGAGCATGTAAGAGTCTGCTTTTTTCTACCTGTATTTGTGTTACACTCCCGCAATTCTGTGCTTAATCCTAACGCAGCAGTAGATTCCATCCAAACAGCTTTTTTTAATCGAGAAACAGAATGCTACTCCTGGATTCTACACTAGAATTATTTGTCGCATAATTATATAAATTTTAACACATGAGCATCTAGACTGAAACTGAGACTAATTTCTAAAAATGGAAGAAATATATGAACTTATATATCATCTTATACAGAATTACAAGTGTATATCCAATTTCAAAGCATATCACCTTTAACGACATTAAAGGCAATCAGTGGACATAGCACTGATAGCATAATTCCAGTCGAGATCGATCCTTCCCATATCTATGCAGACGACATTGAAGAACTGCATTTGATACGAAACTGCGGTGCGATAGGCTTATAAAGCCGCACTCTATTGATCGATTCCATAGCTCTTATTGTACGTCGATGTGTTAAGCCGGCTATCGGCATGGCGCAAACACTGCGGCAGTTGAACTTCAGCAAACAGTGCAGATATAGATCAGACTGGAGGAGTCTGATCTGTGTCCACACTGTTTGCCATTTTGTCAGCAGAGACTGACAGCGGAGATCGAATAGACAATTCAGATTGTTCAAATTGTAGAAGAATTACAATAACTGACTATACCCCAATATCTCAGAAATTACGGAGTATTTCATGGCACTGGTGAAAGTCAGAAGCCCCGTGGGAGCAGTAATACGCGGATGATGCTCGATTTTGTCATGAAAATCAAGACACAATTAAATAAAAAGTATAGTATTTTTAAAAGAGGATAATGCCATCGTAATTTCTTTGTGTTTACAGTCTACTTTAAATAGTGTGATTGCCCGAAAGAGGAAAATAGTATATTATTGTTTCATCCAAAGAACGGCACCAAATGTCTTGCTATTATTTTATACTGTGCAACCTTTAGGTCCGGCAAAGAAGTTACCCTGGCAAGCCCACACTCACAAAACACAAACAATGCCCAGCGAGCTAAAAGGTTTGAATAAATTGCAATGAACGCTGAACAACATCATGGCTAAACGTTGAATTTTGGCTGAATTTGAAAGCTTGATTTTAATTAATCAATGTTAAATATATCAACACTGAATCAACGTTGACATATAAATGTTAAATCTATGAAGCGAACCTAATACAGTTTATAATGCAAGAACGCAGTTTGACTGGGTGTGCATGTGTAAACAATGCAATATTAAAAAAGACAAGAGAAGTTAGCCCTACATTGTAGATACATACAAAATAAAACGAACATTGTCAGTCCTACCTACACTCTGCCATTCCTTTTGACTCTCCTGCTGCGAGAAGAAATTACCTGCCTGTCCACTGACAGTATAGTATGTTAAGGACATGAAAGGGCATTGGTCAGGAGCCGACACAAACGATTTCCACACCTTGCCCCAGCCATCAAATGGGAAAAAAGAAAAAAGAGGGCACAATAAGCAAAAACCCAAGAGGTCAGCTACTTTCCCGCAGATTGAGCCACGACACGAGAAAACCAACAAAGTGGCATGTGTTCCCAGCGAAATCTCAGATCAGTCCGAGCATCTGCCCAGTCTGAATAGAGTCTTTGCTGTGCGCTTAAGAGGCAGCTAAGGGTCTAAGCTAGCTTCATGCGAACAGCAAAGACTCTGGTCAGACTGGGCGGATGCCCAGGCTGATCTGAGTATACACTGGGCGCACATGCCACTTTGTTGGTTTGTCGTGTCGCGGCTCAAATAAAGTACAATAGTCAAAGACAAATAGAAAGCCAACAATACCAATAAATGTAAACCACAACAGAAGCACCACATTTGAAACGTCAGTGATGAGTTACTGGGGGTATGGGCTTAAACCGAGTTTACACAGGCGTAACCATCGCCCTTGTTATGTTGTTCGATAAGTCAGATGGAACAGTAATGCCTGGTTCACACTCGCCCTACTGCATAAGAGGGTGTTATTCATAATTAACTATGCTTAGCACAGGTAGCTGGATAAGAAATGTAAATCATAATTCACTATGCTTAGCACGGACAACTGAATAAGAAAATATAAATCATAATTCGCTATGGAATGCACAGGCAGCAGGATAAGAATATATAAATAATAATTCACGTTGCTTAACACAGGCAGCTGGATAAGAAAATATTAATCATAATTCATTATGCTTAGCGCAGGCAGCAGGATAAGAAAATGTTATTCATTATTCACTATGTTTAGCACATGCAGCTGGATAAGAAAATATAAATCATAATTCACTATGCTCAGCACAGGCAGCTGGATAAGAAAATATAAATCATAATTCATTATGCTTAGCACAGGCAGCTTGATAAGAAAATGTAAATCACAATTCACTATGCCTAGCACAGGCAGCTGGATAAGAAAATATTAATCATAATTCACTTTGCTTAGCACAGGCAGCTGCATAATAAAATATGAATCATAATTCACTATATGGTTAGCACAGGCAGCTGGATAAGAAAATGTAATTCATAATTCACTATGTTTAGCGCAGGCAGCTGGATAAGAAAATATAAATCATAATTCATTATGCTCAGCACAGGCAGCTGGAATAAGAAAATATAAATCATAATTCATTATGCTTAGCACAGGCAGCTGGGTAAGAAAATGTAAATCACAATTCACTATGCTTAGCATAGGCAGTTGGAAAATAATTCAGTATGCCTAGCACAGGCAGCTGGATAAGAAAATATAAATCATAATTCACTGTGCTTAGCACAGGCAGCTGGATAATAATTCGATATGCTTAGCACAGGCTGCTGCATAATAAAATATAAATCATACGTCACTATGGTTAGCACAGGCAGCTGGATAAGAAAATATAAATCATAATTCATTAGGCTTAGCACAGGCAGCTGGGTAAGAAAATGTAAATCACAATTCACTATGCTTAGCATAGGCAGCTGGAAAATAATTCAGTATGCCTAGCACAGGCAGATGGATTAGAAAATATAAATCATAATTCACTGTGCTTAGCACAGGCAGCTGGTTAAGAAAATGTTATCCATAGTTCACTATGTTTAGCGCAGGCAGCTGGATAAAAAAATGTAATTCATTATTCACTATGTTTAGCACAGGCAGCTGGATAAGAAAATGTAATTCATTATTCACTATGCTTAGCACAGGCAGCTGGATAAGAAAATGTATATAATAATTCACTTATAATAATTCACTAGGATTAGCACAGGCAGCTAGATAAAAAATATAAATCATAATTCACTATGCTCAGCACAGGCAGCTGAATAAGAAAATATAAATCATAATTCGCTATGCTTAGCACAAACAGATCATGTATATTCACATAACGTGTTGGAGTTTTGTACAGCGGGCCGGGCTGTGCGAGTATTTAAATCATTTTCAGTACTGCGGTTTACCAATATTCTATCATACTCCTACGTTAACTAATAAATCTGATACTGAATATACTGAATGAAAGAAACCGTGGAATATTTATAAAAGATTGCAATAACCATAGAAATAATTTTAACAGAAATAGAAAATGTAGTGGGAGTCATCTTAAATGGGCTTCTAAAAGGAGAAACAATTATCATGCAGCTTTAGAACCTTTGATAATTTTAATACAAGGTTACAATTGTGCGCCCAGCAAAGACTCAGATCAGCCTGGGCATTCGCCCAGTCTGATCAGAGTCTTGGCTATGCGCTTTAAGGGTAGCTTATAGTCCCTGCTAGTTCCATGCGGACTGCGAAAACTGCTTAGACTGGGCGAATGCCCAAGCTGATCAGAGTCTTCGCTGGGCGCACATGCCACTTTGTTGGGTTTGTCGTGTTGCGGCTCCTATAGAGAAGCTGAAGGAAAGAAAGTATTGCATGCTACCATAAACATTCTAAAACATTTGGTCACCCAAAGCAATTACCGTAATTGTCAAAAATGTAACATTTAATTTTTACAGTGTTGTAATGCATCCAAAAAATGTCGATGGAATGACAAACACTGAATGCCCTAATCAGACTGCAGAAGCATCATACCATTTTCCCTACCTGTGCTGTCGACCGAGCCAGTCAATACATGCAAAAGTGTCTGTCGACCGATACAATCCACAGCAGTATCAGCTCGGTCGACACCCAATTTGTATAGTACCGGATCGGCCGACTGCACAGGTAAGCAACCCTCTCCTACTCGCACTACTGTGTCCTAGAAACGTGGAAAGACCCCAATAAGAAGGAAGGCAAATATTCTATCTTGGAGATGTTTCCACACATTTAAAGAGAAGACATGCAGCATCGTAATTCCTTTAGTTTAATTTACTTCTACGCCTTCAGCATTCCAAATTATGAATCAAGGTCTTCGTCTGTAAGAAACCCTAGCAAAACACAATTTTATTTGATTGACGTCATCAGCATGTTTATCAACGACTTTATTAAATTCTTATGAGCTATTTTACTGTGTAGCTTACCCATATTAACAAAACAAGGCTGAAAAATGGCTATGTTGTCACATTAATTTCCTTCTTTTTTTTTTTCTTCTTCTTTTTTTTTGTAGTTGTTTTTGCTTTTTGTGGGTTCGTGCTGCATCGGACATCTCTTTCCTGATGCCCTTATCTGTCGCCTTTCTCGAGACGCAGGGGTTGATGTGGCTTGATGGGGGACGCCTGCGCTTGCGAGGTAATACGTAGGCATCTCTGCAACTAATGTGTCTCGCGGAATGCGACAGTAGTTGTGGTCGGAGAGGGTTGCTCGTTGCCTGCCAAGACCTGCCCATCATTTCTTTTCTTTCAAAGGTTTGGGGTTTAGCGACACTGGATACGTTTTTATAAATTTACTTTGGGGTAAATAAATAGTACATACATTTTGAGTTTTCATTATTTTGATCACATTTTTTTTGCAAGTGATATCAGTGTATTTTTCGAAACTTCTGCTATATTTTTATCAGCCATCATAAATGTCTTTATTTTAGGGTCACAAACACTGAGTCTGGAAGGTATATTGTGACTAATTAAGCGGACGTACTGCGATATAATCTAGTATTCTGGATCAATGAGCTTTATCTTCTGTTCAGAAAGCAGGACAGAGCCGTAACACCAAATACCGAATATGCGGTAATTTTCGCCGGTTCAAATTTTCGCGGTTAAGGGTCGAAAACATAAACATTAATTTTCGCAATTTTTAATTTTCGCAGTTAGCAACATGCGCAAAAAGTAAAACTATTTATTTTCACTTGAGTCAGCTTGTTCATTAACCTGCGACAGGGCCGCTGCAGGTTAATGAAAGAACTGGGTCAAGTGAAAAGTATCAGCAACTACCGAAGCAAACAGAAACAAAATACATGAACACTATGTCTGTAGAAGACACTTTGTAAGAAACAGGAAATTATTCGCGATTCTAATATTCGCGGTTTCTAAGTGACTGCGAAAAATTGAATACCGTGAAAGTTACCTTGTATACGGTACTTATCTAACTTCGTTTGTTATTCAGTCGTTAGAAGCGTATGCATGGCCGAGTACCACTCCCGCCATCTGATCACGGGGTCACGGACGAGGCCAGAATTATTCCCAAAACTAAACAGCGCTTCATTGCATAGAGCCCTTCATAATCCTCATGGCCCTTCCCGATATGACAAATATTGCTGAAAAGGCCATAAAACACCAAGCAATTTATCATATTCGGGAATGGTCGGGTCGAGCAATCCTGCTGGGTAACTTTTAATGCCTGGGGATCCTACTAATTTGGTCAATCATAGGGGAAGGACCAGCTGTGCTTGCAGCATGTGCGGTATGTGGGATGTTTAATATTTTTACTCTCCTCTGTCCTCCTCTGATCTCCCATCTAACTTTTCTTTCTCCTTCTCTCCGAGAGACAACTCGAGATACTAAAATACTGTCTCAAAGGGCCGTTACACCTAGAACATCACCACCATTCTTTCATATACATTCGTTACCATGTATAC
The DNA here is from genome assembly GCA_963989385.1 of Ctena decussata. Classification (NCBI taxonomy): domain Eukaryota; kingdom Metazoa; phylum Mollusca; class Bivalvia; order Lucinida; family Lucinidae; genus Ctena; species Ctena decussata. Next base: position 53,105,651 of record OZ022501.1, on the reverse strand, counting down.
AAGTAATTCAAATTACTATTCTAAAATCATAAAAAGGTTTTGAATGCTCTCTTTTTAAATGTGAGCCATTGTTGCTTTCCTTCCATTACAGCCTCGAGCCTGCATTTGACAAAAAAACTAAAACCAGATACAGTCAGCTTGCGAGATATCGAACACTGTTATCCCAAAGTATCCTTTTGGATCAAAGATTATATTTTGGACACATTTCCTATTTTCATTGTCATTTCAACTCCTTTTATCTCAAACTACTGATGCCTCAAAGTAAATTTTCTGGGACCAGAAAAGTTTCTTTGAGATACCAGTAGTTTTGGAGGAACGTGGACTTTAAGAGATCGAGAGCTTACTATAGTATGTCCAAAAACTAATTTCTGCCGTCAGCTTCATGAATATGGTCATTGCTCTCAACAACAACACTTTAGAACCTATATATATTTGTCGCACATGTTTTCGGGTTGTCTTTTTCTGGCTTTGACTTATTATGTAAATGCAGTAATGGCTTTGGGTTTAACGCTCTGGAAGGCAAAGCCCAGCTCTGGTCATGTGGTAATTTTTCTCTAACCTTAATTGATTATTTGATTTTCATGTTTACCGCATGCATTTCTTCATCTGTCTGGAATAACTAAATACTGTTGAAAGGGTCGTGTAACCTAAACTCATGTACAAATACAACCACAAATAATTAACGAGCACTGCCATCCCAAATCATCTATTTCAACAGGAGTCATCTTCACAAATTATTTTAATTCATAAATACTTTGTGGCAGCTGTAAAATCTTCCCGTCATTCACTATACTTTTTATTAGCTATTTAAGAACAGAGTTGTACATGGTTATCATGAACATATTTGAGCCGTGACAAGACAAAACTAACAGAGTGGCATGCGTGCCCAGCAAAAACTAAGAACAGCCTGGGCATCCGGCTAAGGGTCTAAGCTAGCTCCATGCGGACAGCAAAGATTTTGATCAGACTGGGCCGGTGCCCAGGCTGATCTGAATCTTTGCTGGGTGCACACGCCACTTTGTTTGTTTTGTCGTATCGAGGCTTAATTTAATAAGCTATGTAAAAGATAATGATCTGAAACTGATACTATAAAATACCACATCCACAATACCAAACGTAAATTCTAATGCACTTACGTATGTAACACGACGTCTGATTGGATAACGTCAAAAATTGCGACAGTATTGCGATATAATGTCGGAAACCCGACGTCATTATGTAACGTCGCTTCTCATTGGTTGACGTCTGGTTTTACGTCGCTGAAAGCGTTTGCTATTGGTACAAAGTAGCACATTTTTAAAGGTGAAAATGTGAAAAGTGCATTAGAATGAGGATAACTGTATTGAAAATTGTCATTTGGGGAGGTAAATCGTCGGTTTTATGTTCGCAAATTGCCGACGATTTACCTCCCCAAATGACAATTTTGAGTACAGTTATCCCCTAAATAGTTACACGAAACAACAGTACAAGTAGTAAGACAATACGAGCGGATAACAAAACGGACACTTCTTTAACAGGTAGGTGGTCATAAAGCTAGCCTTAAAGGCCAAACGTTCGTAAATTAGGCTTACAAAACATTTACTTGATAAACCACAACATAAGATTGTCGTGATCGGCCGGTATTTAATTACTGTGTCTGTGTGTTGGGGTGGGTGGGGTGGGGGGGGGGGGGACTTATATCGATTTTATAGAGCTCCCAAACTGAATCTGCTATTGTCCTCTGTGTATATTCTATTCTTTCAGAGGACACATCTTCTCAGAATCTATTAAATCTATTAAATCCTGGGCTTGCTAACTAGGTTAAGTAGCTCAAGACAGTTAAAAATTGTATCACAGATTTATGTATGACAGTTCGGAGAAGTGGTAGATTGACCTAATAACTTTGGAAGCAATAATGTAATTCCATTTTACAAATTAACATTGAAGCTAAAGAATATTAAAAACCTTTTACTGTATATAAAATCTACAAATAACTACAGCGAGAGGCTTTTTATGATAGAAACCGGATGATGACAGTGAAACATACTGATGCAATTTGATTTATTCCACTGATTGTTAGTTGGAATGTCAATGAAACATCGGACACCATATAATCACGCGATTGTATTTCTGCTTCAAATATAGACGGTAAATATTGCTTATCTGAAATAATGGAATTCTATCAGAAAATGCCAATATTTCCAGATGTATGTCAACAAAATTAGTGATGGCATGAAATCTAGCTCTTCAAAGTGGCTGCTATTTTCGATCGAAAAAAAACAACAACAGTAAATGCATATCTATGGTGAAGCAGAATAATTAAATCAGTGAAAAACATTGCAGATGTTTAGAACAGAATTACAGTAAAATTAGGAATTTACTACTGTTGGAAATAAGAGTAGCTGTCCCAAGGCGGCACTTCTGTTTTGGCTCTTCATGGTTATTTTATGTGTTGTTTGTTGCTATGTCTGTTATTGATATATTTGCTGTTATGTTAAGGCTAGCCCGTTGACCACCTTAATGGGAAATGGCTGTTCACATGGCTGCCGCTGGTGACGTCTTTGGTGGTGACTAATTTTGTGTTGTCTTTTTCCACATGGTGTCTTGGGTGGGATCTGGTATTAAGTCAGTTCCTGGGAAATTTCTTACTTGCTTTTTCATTTAAAATTAAATATGTTTTACTATATAACAATTATTAGCAGGCGCAGAAACAAAGGACCCCTGACAGCTGTAATGTAATTTTGCCTCTAAAATAAGTCGCAAATAAAATGTTGATACACACATGAATTTCTCTCGACATTGTTGCTCTCAGCTTCCCATAACTGGATGTAAATTTATTTTCTGAGATTTAGAACGTAGACGTCAATATTTGGTGAAAAACCAAATATGTAAGTAAACATTTTGGAAATAGAAGTATATGCGACACACCATCATTATCTACACTACATAAGTGCATAGTATCCTGATAATATCCCAAAAGTTTATAAAATTATGGAGCAAACATGAAATTGCAGCTCACAATTATAAAAATTCCAAGACGAGAGTTGTCGTTTATGTACGAGATACATTGTCGTGGCCTGTTCTGCATAACTATACAGTATCAGAGGGTATTCATGTAATGAAGCGAACACGAAATCACGGTTAAAAAACATCAAGGGGTAATAACTCCAAAAATAATTAATAAGAGTTGTCATTCTTGTACGCGAGACATCGTCATGACCTGTTCTTTATAACTGTAAAGTTTCATGCAAATAGTTTACTCGATATTCAAGTTGCAGAGCGGACATAAAAGTAGGCTGAGGTCCTTATTCAAATGAGTAACGTTAGCAACGTGTGTGCATCAATTTAAGCATATTTTTATCAAGCAAAATTTCTAAACATTACAAAAGAACAAACTCTGTATTTGCTTTCAAAGACCGAATAATTTACCTACCTCTTTTAATAAAATTACTGAAGTTAGTCTGGAGGTTTGGCGATTTTTTTTTAAATTACTATTAAAACGGCTTTATAATGCATAAGTCTACACATAAATGCCAAGTAGTCAAACTTCTGCTATCCGAGGAAGCTGCAATAATTTAAAGAAAAACATGCTTTGCATTGATACTGTCGGAGGACCTTTCTCTGGTAATATCAAAAACGTACAAATGTATAAAACAGTCTTTTTTTAAAACCGACAGTTTTATAGAACAAGAGTTTATTTCGAGACTTTGTGATACAGACCGATAGGTACCATAACTACCATATTTTAAGGAAAACCAAAAGAATATGATGTTATCATTACTGTATCGTATGTTTTTGTAACAGAATTGCTCTTTGTAACAATACAAAAAGCAACTTTGATACAAAAAACGCAAGTTTCTGATAACCACATTTGTGACATCTTTACATCTTTTTTATCAACTGTTATACCACTGACAACAGTTTAAAACAGATGTCATGCCAACCTATGTGTGTCGCTTTTTCCTTGTTTAGCTAAACTATACTAGAAGTTGTGGTACGGTGAGCACTTTTCAGTTGGTACATAGAGCAACATTGTTACAAAAACGCACGCTTCCGATGATCACTTTGTAACATACTTATTTTTCTTAAATATCCTTTGTGACTTCTGTCATAGTAATCCAAATGCCATCTAAAGGTCTTATTCACTTACCATAAAATAAGGTATATTTGCAACATATCTTAGCAGCTGTTGTAGTTGTTGACCAGGTTACCATTAAAGTTTGGTTACAAAACGATATGTAGTTGGCCTGTCGGCGACATTGACATCTTGAATCTAGAATGTCTTTTAAAACGCAAAAACAGTTTTTAGTTTAATTTAAATGTGCTGGAGAGATGCCCGAATTTACCCTGGGTAAAGAAATATTCTCCAGGGCAGCGATTCTCCAGCTGGTACAATAAGCAACATTGTTACAAAAATGCATGCTTCGGAGGATCTTTTGATCACTTTTGTAACAAACATTTTTTTCTTTCCCTTTTCCCTATCAGAGTGGACCTCAACTCAAAGAACCACTTTTTGCCTCTGCTCTCACTGGGATCAACTCTTAAAGGAAGGAATTTGCTCCTCCTAGGAGCAATTTTTTTCTTATACGAATGGACCTCATTCAAAGAGCTGCCTTGTCCAGAGAAGCATACAGGAATTAATGCAAGTTAATATAAGACTATTTTAGGAAAGGGGCAGGGTGGGCATCTATTGGGATTAATAGGGTATGAAAATTCCTTGATGGTGTATGTTCTGAGCGGAAAATAGCTCAGCTGTTCTTACACGGTATAATGCTTGATAGAATTATTTCTGTGATTTATATGTACATTTGTGTATGATTTGAGTTCTCTGTTGTATTGAGATGAATAGAAATTACATACCAAAATTACAAAAAAAAAAAAAAAATCTTCAATATTCTTTGTGACTTCTTTTATCGTAGCAGTCCAAATATCATCTAAAGGTCTTATACTAAAAGACCAGACTCAAGAGTAAATTCGGGCATCTCCCCAAGACGTTTCAATTCAACTAAGAACCGTTTTATACATTTTAAAGATGTTCTAAATTATTCAAGATGTCCATGTCGCCCAAAAACCAACTACGTATCTTTTCGTAACAAATCTTTAATCGTAACCTAGTTAACAACTACAACAGCTGCTAAGATATGCTGCAAATATACCTGGTTTTATGGTAAGTGAATAAGACCTTTAGATGATATTTGGACTGCTGTGATAGAAGTCACAAAGGATATTTAAGAAAAAAATGTGTGTTACCAAAGTGGTCGTCGAAAGCGTATGTTTTTGTAACAATGTTGCTTTATTTTCCAATTGAAAAGTGCCTTATTGTACGAAAACCTTAACTTAGCTGAACAGGTAACGCGACATACACACGTTGCCTAGATATCTGCTTTTATGGTCAGTGACTAACACTTTCAGATGCCATTTTAATTCAGTGGTGGTCAGTTCCACACTATCCCTGGGCATGCTTAGAGCTCCTAAGCGGTTGACTAAGTGCACATACTTTTCCAGCGATTGACAACTGTCCTTCTTCGTTTCCTACTGTGTTTCCCAGAAAAAGTGACATTTTAACACTATTTCCAACTACCTGATAACATATATTGATGTGTGTCTTTATGTTTCGAATAATTGTAATCCTAATTAATCATCTATGACATGGATATCTATTACACCTTCTGATAGAGATTAATTTCGATTTACTGTTAAAGAAACTTTAGAGAATAATAATAATATATACTGCTCGAAATAAGTAAGGAATATAGAGACATTAAACACAGCAGAAGTAAGAAAAATAAGTAGATGAATAGTGTTATAAGTCATAAAACAAATATTCATAGAGACCCTGAATACGAATGCTTGTCATGTGACCTAGAGTAAATTGGAAGTAGACAAAGGATCGACACCCAGTTTTCGCACGAATCCAGCACAGCAATGGCTAATCATTTTTATGCAAACTTTATTAAAACAGACGCCTAACGCCTCAGTTAACAAGATACAGATACTTTTTCATGCGGTTTTATCACAGGAGAAAATGATAGGCGTAGAAGAGAATTGCCTCACAGATGATGACATTTGCAACGGCCCTACACCTTAAATAACGCAGTAAAGCCTACCAAAGTGGGTGTTTTCATTTTGGAAAATTATGAAGAATTTTATTATTTACAGAATATGAGGGCCCAAAAGATTTTTTCTTTCGCCGATGCGAAATTGAGATGTTGACACCATAGTCCTTTATGTGTTGCTCTAGATCACTGTGACTATTTCTGTTTTAGTTGAATATTGTTACTTGAATAGTGTTCGGTTTTGTACTCGCTTCTATGTCATAATATCCTCTACTTTTTGTGAGCAGTATTGAAAGGTCACAATCACAAAGCACAACTAAACCCCAAATTGGTTGCTAGTGCTGTTCAGTCATAATGATAGATGATTTGTGTAAACGTTTATATGCATTCTGATTCATAAACATTCTGACTCTATTCAATAGGAGAATCAAATTTGCTACATACATTTAAATGTGGAATGTCGGCATAGTGGGTGTTCACTATGTTCAAAAACCGTTTCGCGATAAATTTAAACAATTTTACACCTTAGAATTATTAAAGGGTGGAGCATGGTAATAATTACGTTATAAGTGGCCTTTTGTTGAGACGCTGTACAAAGAGTATCGTTCTGAGGCCTTTTGTTGAGAAGCTGTACAAATAGTATCGTTCTAAGGCCTTTTATTGAGTAGCTGTATAAAGATCGATATCGAGTATCGTTCAGAGGCCTAGTGGCTCAGCTAACAAGTATTGGGTAACTGTACAAAGAGTATCGTTCTTAGGCCTTTTATTGAGTAGCTGTACAAAAAGTATTGTTCTGAAGCCTTTTATTGAGTAGCTGTACAAAAAGTATTGTTCTGAAGCCTTTTATTGAGTAGCTGTACAAAAAGTATTGTTCTGAGGCCTTTTATCGAGTAACTGTACAAAAAGTATCGTTTGATGCCTTTTACTGAGTAGCTGTACAAAAAGTATTGTTCTGGGGAGTTTATTCAGTAGCTGTATTAAAAGTATCGTTCAGGGGCGGGATGCAGTTGTCTTGCTCTCTATTATTTTATTGTGACGTTCCACGGAGATGTGTTGGAGGCATATCCATCAACCTTGCAGCAATAACATATCGTTTGACTTAAATTAAAATTGGTGCCAAAGATCATTACAGTAAAAAATTAAAAAATGGGACATCCAAATGAATAACTATAATCATTATAAAAGTTGAACAGTTTGGTTTTATTTTGAAACAATGCCTCTCAAAGATGGAGAAGGAATGGCAAACAGTGTAGACCCTGATCAGACAGCTCCAAGCTGGGTCTTTACCATTTTTTGCAGATTACCTGCCCCGGCTTTTAGATTTTTAACGGTATAATCGATAAATAAGTTCAGCGAGAAGTATTTATGAGTGAAATTGGATTTTCCACACAATGAATGGCGATGACAAACGCTGATACAATATGATTTATTCCAGTGATTATTAGTTGGAATGTCAATGAAACACCGGACACCATATTGTCACATGGTTGTATTTTAGCTATTGTTACAGACAGTAAATACTGCTAGGCTGGAATAATGGTATTCGATCTCATAATGCCAATATTTCCAGAGGTATGTCAACAAAATTAGTGTTAGCTTTTAAATCATCATTTCCAGTCGTTTCTTTTGCTATTGATTGAAAAATGTGTATCATATAAAAATGGCCTTGAAGGGTGCCGTGGTTAATTAAAAAAAGCTACAGTCATGACTCTCATATCGTTTTATCCAAACGAAGTTATGAAAATGGTTTGATAACAGTTGCTCTAAGTAATTTGCATAAAAAACTGCACGTGCAAATTTGCATTTTAGCTCACCTGAACCAGAGGCTCCTGGTGAGCTTATAGGATAGGCCAGACGCCGGGGCAGGTAACTCTGCAAAAACAGTGAAGACCAAGCTCGGAGCAGTCCTTCTTCTTTTGTACAGCTACTCAATGTACAACTTCAGAACGATACTTTTTATACAGCTACTCAATAAAATGCCCCCAGAACGATACTTTTTGTACAGCTACTCAATAAAAGGCCTCAGATCGATACTTTTTGTACAGCTACTCAATAAAAGGCCTCAGAACGATACTTTTTGTACAGCTACTCAATAAAAGGCCTCAGATCGATACTTTTTGTACAGTTACTCAATAAAATGCCCCCAGAACGATACTTTTTGTACAGTTACTCAATAAAAGGCCTCAGATCGATACTTTTTGTACAGCTACTCAATAAAAGGCCTCAGAACGATACTTTTTGTACAGCTACTCAATAAAAGGCCTCAGATCGATACTTTTTGTACAGCTACTCAATAAAAGGCCTCAGAACGATACTTTTTGTATAGCTACTCAATAAAATACCTCAAAACATTTTAGGGAGAAGAACTCGATAAGCACATCGCTTCCGTTCTAATCCCATAGCTTGCACTTGTTTATGTATGTTTATATGTATGGTAACGGAATAAGCTAAATAAATAATGCCTCAAAACGATACTTTTTGTACAGCTACTCAATAAAAAGCTTAAGAACAATACTTTTTGTACAGCTACTCAATAAAACTTGAAACCGAAACAACTGGTACACAGGAGATAGGATAACTAGAAAATGTTTACGTACATACGCACACACGGACGAAAAGTCATGCTGATAACTTTTTCGATAATTATTTTGACCATCTAAAATAATTCGCTACATTTCGTTTGGTTACACGTACAAGTTACAAGTTACATTTACCTTAACCATTTTAAACTACAATTCTAACTTGTACGTGCACGTGTAGCTGCTACCAGTAGCCGAACGCGTACAAGTTCCAAATCTTAACCTCCCTATTGTTTAAATGATCCGGGCCATTTATTTTTATTTCATTCATTTTTTACTTGTGAAGGCTGAAGAATTTTGCTTTCCGAAAATACCCAAAATATTTTGTTTAGCAACTTAAACAATCACAAGCGGAGCTATCTAGAGTTTTATGTTTGAGAAGTTTATGCCAATTAGTTAAAATTTTAAAATTCCAGCTTGATTATCTTGCCAAACACATGACCAAATTTCAATAGGAAAACAATGTTAGAAATCTTAGAAAGTCTACATTTAGACCAACTGGAATTTGAAAACAGTTGGTATTTTCATGTACACTTTTATTCAAATTATATGAGTATGCCGCTCTAGGTAAACTTATATGAAAATGCATTACTTGTTCTTGAAACTTACCTGTTCTTGAAAATGATTTGTGAAAGACTGACTCCTTAACGGCTAGTTGCTGTGGTGCCATCCTATCTGCATGATTGTGCAATAAAACAAATTAAATCAATCTACTTTCGTGAACGATCATGAAGCACATACGATAATGGATAAAAGAGGGCAAAGATACCCACAATATTTTTATATAACCATAAAAAAAAATTCAAACAAAAATGGGACATATTAAATAATTGCCATATTTGTCCTATAAATTGAGCAAGACGCAGTGCGTCCAAAGAATGCAGATGTAATGGCAAATAGGATCAGTCTGATCAGGGTATATACTGTTTGCCCCGGACCAATCTGTCCCTATGCTTCAGAAAATTTATGCAATGCTTAATTTGAAAACTTAAAAAAATGCCCTAACATGAACACATACCTTATTTTTCGTTAAATGTCCTTTCATTTCCATTACTTCACATAATCGTTGTTGTGTCATTGTTTAACGTCCACGGTAAACAGCTATAGTCATGTCGGGACGGTCAGTTAACCTACGAGGGTCATTCATTTAATTGTGTCACTAATGGCCCACCATACCGCGTGGCTGTAAGGAGCACGTGGAAACTGCGGTGATTTCACGGGGGAGTAATTTTCTATAATAGGATGAAATTTTGGTCTAATCCGTTCAGTCTTCCGAAAGTTATTGAAAGTTCAAGTTGGTTCATTCATATACACTCAACCCTTACTGTATGCAAAATGAAAAACAAAACAAGCTTTGAAATTAGGGCCTACATTAAAGGTCGCGCTGGTTTGAATGTTTCAGTTTCAAAGATATATAGTGAACTGTGTCAGATACATGGGACATTCTGTTGTCTCTAAAAGGTCAGTTTTCAGATGGCATAAAAAGTTAAAGGTGGCAAAACTGACCTGAAAGACGAGCCCCGTCCCGGTCAGCCAAGAAGCAAGGCCGGTCATTGCCAAAAGACTTTAAAGCGCGGCAAAAGTTTTGTATGCGTTATTTTTCAAGTGCGATGGATCCATTGTTCAAATTCCTGTACCAAATGGCAAGGTAATCACAGGTAAATTTTATAAGAATGGTGTGTTGTCAAAAGTAAAGGCACACTATGAAAAACGTAACCCTGCTACCGGTTTAAGAGGTCTGTGACTTATCCATGACAATGCACCTGCTCACAAGTGTGTTCTTGTCCAAGACTTCTTGAAAGAGGAAAAGGTAGTTCAGGTAGTTAGGTCTCATCCACCTAACTCGCTAGACCTTAGTCCCTGCGTTTTTTTCCAGTTTCCTTTACTCCTTTCTGGTCGTCGTTATGAATACCGAAGTGCACTTGGTAGTGCAATTTACCAGTCTTCAGGGTATACCTAAAAAGGCCTACTTCTCTGCCTTTACAGAATGGATTTCGAGACTTGAAAAGTGTATTTCTGTCAAGGAAGAATACTTCGAACGGTTGAAGTAAACGAAATGTGAATGTGACTAACAACGCAACCTGTAGAACCCCAATGACAACATTAAAAGAACGCTCCTCGTAACCACACTATTCCTGGGCAGGCTTAGACCTCCTAAGCGGTTAACTAGTACTAAGTGCACTAACTTTCACCAGTATCTAACAAATGCCCTTCATGAATCAGCGGAAGGAGAAATGAAAGTAAGTGGCCGGACCGGGTATCGAACCCAGGACCTCTGGCTTATAAGTCAGGCGCCCTGCCGATTGCGCTACGCGGCCCGGCACTTCACATAATCGTCCTGGATTTTTTTCACATGACTGGACTTTTTTACCGGGAACTTCTTCTTGCAGGTGCAGGATGCTTCAAGCAAGTGGTCAGGGGTTACAATATTCAAGTTTATATTTTTAACTGTCACTTCTTATGCATAGCCAGATTTTCTCGATAACGTTCGTGTCAGGGGATCGTGCAGGCCATTCTGTCCCGCGTAAAAAATAATAATAAGATGTTGTAAATCTGACAATTTCAAAACTATGGTGTCTCGTCCCTTTGGTTTAATCTAGACTAAGTTGTTTTTCGAGATTCTCTGGTACAGACTTAAACACTCAAGAGGAAAAGAAACAGTCACTCCAATTTTTCAACTGAAAAGCAGAAGATATGATTTTAAGATTGAGAACTTCTGGGCCCAGTTGTTCAAAACTAACGACGTCGTTAGTTAACGTTTTGTTAAAATTTCAAATGTGACTATCTCAAATATGCCAACATTTTTTGTCAAAAAATGTGAGAATTTTTTTCAACTAAAAATATCAGTATGTTTAGTTATAAAGTCATAAAACACTTAACGAGTTGACCTCTAAACGAGCTCGTTAAGCTAACGATGCCTTGAACAACTGGGCCCTGGGGCCAGTTTCACAAACGATCTAAGCAAGAACTTTTGACTTTAGTTATAACTTAAGTCAAAAGTGTACACTTACGTGGTTTCACAAAAAATCTTAGTTGAAACTCTTTGCTTAGATTTTGCTATAAACTTAAGTCAACCAGCGAGGTGACTTAAGTTCTAACTTAAAATGTGTAAGGTAGATATGCTGATGATAGGCTGTCATAATTCAGGATATACCACAAACTGCGTTTATAAATGAAGACTGGTTTGTTCATTCGTTATGCGCTTCGAATTCTTACTTGTATTTTATGTTGTATTGTAACCTATAAGCGGTTCGGAACACAAGCAATTTTGCTACTGCACGTCCAATATGTGGTTTCTGTTCCGATTCCTCTTTGTTCATTTAGTAGACACTGTACATGACAGGGTTTGATTTCGTCCTCCTTCAGTCTTCTACTGTTCGTGCTCCGAAAACCCTATGTTCTGTGATTGTGGCCATTTCTGGGTAAATTCTCAGCTCTGCCACAGCTGAACCAAAGCTGCTTAAACTGTTTACATGAGTCATATAGACGAGTACTTCTGAAGGTGGTGAAGACAGGGCTCGGACAGCACCTTTCCCTGCGGCATTGAGTGCTTACCAGGTAAAACGGTATGTACATGGCAGCCCAGGCCTGTACATTCAGGACGTTTTCTCACGACACGACCGATAAGTTTATGAAAGCCTTACACGAACGCATTCGTATGAACACTGATGTGTGTCTCTTTTTATAAAATAATCAATTAAGATACATCATCATCACCATCATCATCATCTCTCTCTCTCTCTCTCTATCTGGAAGGGGTGTGGTTTGGGAATGTTGGTAGCGTAAAACCGTCAGCGAATGAAAATGACTTTGTTATGTGATCGTACTCCATCATATAGTCCCCTTTTCTTTATTCATTACACCTGGAGCCAATCGGGAAACATACATAGTTATATAAAATCAGAATCAAACATTAGAGAGAAAAAATGGAGAGCTGAAAGAAAGTGTGTGTCCGTATGTTTTATCTTTGCTCATGGGAAAACAGGTATCGAAATATTAACTCCGTCTTTCTGCGCCTGTCAGTCATGTAATGTGTGTGTGTCGGTGTGCGCATGCGCATGCGCTCGTATGTGTGTGTGTGTGTGTGTGTGTGTGTGTGTGTGTGTGTGTGTGTGTGTGTGTGTGTGACTTTGGATTCCGACAAGCGTGCATTTGCGTGTATGTGCATGTTTAGTGCACGCCCGCACGCAATGTATGTATGTGCTAATTTTCATGTATATGTGTGTATGTGCGTTTGAAAATGCATAAATACTAGCTATGGCAAAAGGGAGAATTTCCACCGAAATATTCATATTTCCAGTCAAAAGTAAGGCTAGTTCAAATTTGTGTGTGTCTCTTTTGTATGCTAGTCCCTCTTTCTATCGATACGAAGAAATTATAAACTAAACCTGCACGCAGGTTCCATGTAGAGTGACGCCTTACCTGCGACTAGCTGATTGTTTTTACCGTAATGGCCCCGATAAGACAGATTTTACTCAAATACTGCACCTATTGCAAAAGTAACAAGTCCTTGCTCTAACTTGGGACTTCCAAATGTCGAAAGTTTCATGGTATCTTTGTCATACTTATGTGCGAGTTTGTGGATGGTCTGCATGATCATTCGTGCGTAAATGTTTTTGTACTTGCGTGCCTACATGTACATACAGGTGCATATTTTAGATCGAGGAATTCATCTATGATGAGAGTGGGAAATGCCAAAGCCCCACAAAATTCTCCTGTAGCCATGTTTCGGTGGAATACAGGAGTTAGGTGAAGTGAGGAAGTGCCTATCCGATGTAGGTATATTCACTAAATAGGCGACTTTTATTTAGGAAGCAAGAGCAGTGCTCCAGATAAGAAGGGGTAACATGGATGATTCTGAGATATTCTTCATTATCTATGAAGGAAAACATATGCTGTGACCCTTATAAGAACCGTCTCGGTAGCACGGTTCTAATGAGGGGTCAAAACGTATGTGTGTTTTTAGGGAGAAATATTAAAAATTATCTCTAAATTATCCGTGCTTCCCCTTCTTATCTGATGAACTGAAAGAGGGACCCTACTGTTTGGCACTGACCATTGTACACACTGCTGATAACGGCTAAAGAGCTCAGCAGTTCTAAACATTTCTTTTCCATTGATCATGTTTTCGACCAGACAACTCTACCACTTCCTCAGTTACTGTGTCTGTCGCAACTGAACGAGGCATAAGCGATTGGAGATTTAGTTGGTTGATCGTTTTTGGTTTAGCGGCTCTTAGAGACAGTATTTAAGTCTATATCGAACCGTCTCTCAGGAGAGAGAGGGAGAAAGAAAAGAGAGGAGAGAGAAAAAATGTCCAAACAATGTCCGCCCGCACCTACTGCAAACACAGTTGGCCCTTGCCCCACTATTATCCATATCAGTAGGACGCCCCAGCACTGAAAGTTACCCAGCATCATCTTCCGACCACGACCATCTCCAAAAGGTTGGAGAAACTTGAAACATAGTTTTCGATAACGACATGCGTGTCAGACAACTTTTATACTCGCTTTAACTTTCGGGTGCATAAAATTAGGGAACACATTCAATGCTGTACCATATTAAATTAAAGTACCGTAAATAAATTTAATAAAAAATAATAAAACAAACTGACAAAAAATGAAAGGGAAAAGTGGAGATTTGAACCCGTAACTATCTGTGCTAGAGCACAAAACGCTATCCACCACACCACCGCCTCAGGTACGTCATCATGTTGTTTGGTACATAAAAGTATATTGCAGACTTTTAACACAGCTAAAAATAGACTCCTAAAAATAGACAAGACTTAAGTCAAAACAGATTAAGTTTTTGCTTAGATGAATTTGTGAAACGGCTTAAGTTCGAACTTAAGTCATTCTTACTTTTTTACTTAAGTTATAACTTAAGATGTAACTTAAGCACAAATCTAAGATATGTTCATGAAACTGGCCCCTGGTTTATAAGTATGGCGTTTAAATCGAACGAGCCTTTGTCTAGAATGATAGCCATTAACAAGAAACACGAGCTTCAAGCAATTATGTCAGTATTAGCTGAGGTTAGCATCGATTAATGTTAAGTTTTAACTTAAATGTGTCTGCTTATTCGTAAACTTTGGCCATCAGGAAAATCACAGCCAAATCGCAGGTGGCCTTTTCACTTTTGTTCACTATATAAAATAAAGACACTGAAATCAATATCGTGCCTGATTCCTCAAGTTAACACACTCCTTTCGCCTGTTTTTAATTATTTTCAACATTTGTACGCAATTTTAAAACCATACAAAGAAATATATTGGGGTTACACGTGCTAATTACGTTATAAGTGACCTTTCATTGAGTAGGAGTACATATACAGAGTGTTTGCTGCACCCGTAAGTGCCACTCACCTTGAGTGGCACTTACGGGCGCGGCAATTACTATAGCAACTTCGCCCCCAAAAGTCACAAAGTAGGCATGAGTAAGATGATACATGTAGTCTTGACTCTATTAGTTGAGTTATGCAAACTGGGTACCCAGCTGGGATATAATAACTTCGAAATGACGTCATTTCGACGTCGGCACGGCGTCATATGATGGCACCAATGTTGATTCATCATTTTGACATGATTTTTCTGGTGAAATTTTAATCAGACCATGCGGAAGCGCATCCTATTCTGAGTCTTCCTATTTTCCGTTGTAAATTCTCATATATGCATTATTTGCAATTTGGGAATACTTAAATTATTGACGTGACAAAATACCATAGAATATACTTTCCTATGGCATTGCATTTGTTGCAAGTATAAATATTCTAGAATAGAATATTGAGATCTTAACATGATTTCGATTTACTTTTAAAAGGATTCGCTTCTCGATCCATATACCAAAATTTTTCCACTGACATTTAAAGGCTGTGGTTTGGAGGCGATGTTTGTTTGGTTTCTTGACTGGGTGAGTCTGTTATCTCACTTGATGATGTGCTATTCTTGTTGGTCTTTCGTATCTTAGATAGTTTGTTCTTTGAGTATGCGATCTTTCGTGGGTATATTCATCCATACGTTTTAATTGAATGGGTACACTGCTACTTATGATGTTGAAACAGACGTTGATTCAAGACTGTGTGCCTGTTGGGCAGCTCCCTCTTGTCCTCGTGAGGTGATCACACTGTTACACAAGAGAAAACAAACATAAAACTAAACGTAGTTACCAAACCTTGAAATACGAGAGAAGATTCTGCGGCGTGTCACCACGAAACTAGACAAGCATCGACTCAGAACCAAAGCCTTTCAAACGGTCAGAGAAAAAAAATAATCACAGGAGGTTTTGATTTGCATTTTTCTGTTGTATGAAAGGAAGTCCTCGAAAGGATTTACGGAGCAACTAGGATATTTACGATCATTGTCATTTACTACGCACTGAGCTTAAAGCTTTGTATAAACTGGAATAAAGTGTCGGTACATTTGCAACAAATGCAATGGCGTAGGAAAGAATTACCAGAATATATGTACTAAAATAAGTACCGGTATATTTGCAACGGCGTAGGAAAGGATATTCTATGGCATTTTCTCACGTCTATGATTAAATAGTTACATTTCTGAGAGCAATATGGTAAACCATTAGAACGGAATGTAGTTTAAACTTCAATACTTAAATCGGTTCACGCGACGGCACATGACGTTAAGTGACGTCAAAATAAACCATGTTCTCTACAATCTGATTGACGACGTTATGACGTCGTTGCCGCTATTCCGCTGTTAGCAGAAAACTGCGTATAAATGTTTCTCTGCTTCAACTGTTGCCCCTAACGCTAATTTGTGGTCAAATAATAGATAGAAAAGAATGTAAATTATTTTTTTCTGATGTTTATCGAAGTATAAACTACATTGGGTCGCTAGCAAAGTTAACATGAACCCCTGTGGGGTTCTCTTCTTTGCACGCGACCCAAATGAAATTCATTCCTTAAAGAATTCCCAAATTGCAAATAATGTATATATGACACATGCAAACATAGACAGAACAACTGGAAAAGAGAAGACTCAGAAACGGCTGTTCGTCAGCATGGTCTGCTTAGAATACCCACCAGACATATATCGTCAAAATGGTGCCGTATTAAAATATTGATGTCGTCATATGACAACGTACCGACGTCGAAATGTCGTCATTTGGACGTTTATGCATGCTGGGAGCCTTTTGCATAACTAAATAAACCTATAGTATACCAAACATTCAAAAGTACATGTACCACCTACTTATGCCTACTTAGTGACCTTTGAGAGGGCTGGAGCCGCATTTACGGGCGCGGCAAGGACAACAGCCGGAGCAGCAATAATTCTGTATACTCCTACTCAATAAAAGGTCACTTGTAACGTAATAAGCACCTTACAATATTTCTTTGTATGCTATTATATTGTTTAAAAATGTTGAAATTAATAACAAAACAGAGGGGAGGAGTGTTAGAACTTGAGGACCTAGTGAGACTTGTACAGGGTATATAACCCCGAAAGGCAAATCACGTGCAGCGTTTCCACTATTCCTCAGATTGAAACGAAAGTTAAATGTCAATACCGCGCGATATTCACACGTTTCCTTCAATCTGTTTTGTAATTAACTATTTTCACACAGTATAAAAAGACAAAATATTGCAGGTGAGTCAATTTACAATTGTAAGTGACCTTTTGTTTAGTAAGGGGTAAATGCCATTGCCGTTGTGGGCTTTCTGACCTTTGTGTCTGCCACAGATTTGTCACTGCCTTTGATAAGACCCATAGCATTGCAGTAACTAGCCATAGTGCATTACCGATATTCTTTCAAAAGTTTTAATATGTACTAGTTATACCATGGTTTGCCTGCCTGTACGAGGAGATAATCCACGAGCTTCAAACCATGGTATAAAGCTCGTGGATTATCTCCTCGTACAGGCAGACAAACCATGGTATAACTATTTTGCACCACCCTTACCAGTGTAGACCTTTCTCATTGCGAAAAATTTATACTAAAGTTGGCATTTTTCTGCTATGGGTGGTATAGACTAAGATATAACTAAAAAATTGTGTCTTTTATTCACTTATGATAGATCTCGTGCTGTGCCTGTCATCACCTCCCCCCTCCCCCCACCATCACCCCCGCGCATTCAAAATATACTTTTTCGCAATAAATTCTAAAAATTGAATTTCTGGCAACTTCAGAAGGCCTGCTTGTTTATTCTGACGACAACAGACATATCATAACACAGCTTTTTTGTTGCAGCAGTTATATAATGCTGTGAGGGGGTAGCTAAAACTCGTAAAAAATATGCATAGGCATAAAATTAATGAAAACAGCTCTATATATACTTGCAATGCTTGAGGGCTAATCGTGAAAAATCGGTGGTAGTCGGGCCGTCCAACCTATTTGGATAATAGAAGGACAAGGGCCTACTGTGCCTGCAGTAGGAGCGGGCGGTTTTGTTTTTTTTTATATATTTTTTCTCTTCAGTATGTCTTTGACATCTGTACAAAGTTCTATATCGATTTCTTTAAAGCTGTGGAAGGTCTTATTATACTAACTTGTCATTTTGTATTTGCAATAACCTGAAGTAAGGGCTCTCATTTTATCAAAAATGATTATTTTCTGTTTACAAAGATACATGCACATTTTTAATATGTCTGCAACAACTGAGCAAAGTTTCAGACTGATTGCTTGTAAACTGTTGGAAGAGTCGATTATACAATCTTGCTACCCTGTATTAGCTATAACCCGAAAGTTTGATTAAGAGGGGGGGGGGGCGGACGGACGCACAGACGGACAGACAGACGGACGGGTAGACGGATAATGGTAAAACATAATGCCCCCTGACTATTGTCACGGGGCATAGAAAATGTAAACAATAATTATTTTGGGTGTTCCAATATTTAGAAATGTTATGGTAATTTACAGCGATGCCTCCTCAGTGTATCATCTCATATCACATACGGTATATTGGCTGCGACTGGGCATCCGCCAAGTCTGATCAGAGTCTTTGTTGGGCGCTCAAGCTGTACCTAAGGGTCTAAGCTACCTACATGCCGACAGCGAAGACTCTGGTCAGACTGGGTGAATGCCCCGGCTGATCTGAGCCTTCGCTATGCGTACATCCCACATCGTTGGTTTTGTCGTGCTGCGGCTCAAATAAGGAAACAGATGATGCAACAAAAAAAGTGATGGACTCAATGGCAGTCTGATATTAGGTTAAAAAACCATTGGAGTACCAAGATGTGTCCGACCAAAACATACTTGGTCAGGCTCGATCTCGGTGCTAAATTTAAGACGGAACAAGACCTGTCTGCGTACTGGATAGCTCCCCTGACAGCACCTTGTCCACCACATAAAAACATTAACGTAGACCTTAAACATTTTGATATCGCCGACGCCGCTGCCAGCGTCAACGCCGACAACGGGGGGTAGTGCAATGGCTCTTCGTGTACATTCGTTCGTACAAGCTAAAGATCGCATAGTCAGAGGTTCAACTTACCGTTGCGCAATGAAAGAGTGAAACCGAGTACTCCATTTTCACGAAGGGGAACATTTTTTGTGACTTTCGAAAAGGAAACAATTTGCTTCTAGCGGAGGAAATGTTTCATTTAAGAGTTGTCCCCATTGAAAAGGGAGGCAAAAAGAATATGGTAGAGTTACTTTCCCTGAAAGTGTGCCGATTCACCTTAACAACCATGCATGCAGTATGCTCCAGAATAGTTTCTTCTCCATGATCAAATTTGGAAACATTTAAGGTGCATATCTACATGATCAGGGGAAGCAACTACTACTTTTATTTTTTGCCCCCCCCCCCCCCCCCCCCCCCCCTCTCAGTGGAAGTCAACTCTTAAACGAGTAAATTTGCTCGCTAGGAGCAAATTTACTCCTTTAAGAGTTGATTTCATTTTGGAAACACTGAATAATCTACGGAACCAAACAGGAGATCTCGAAAGTTGTTCCCCGTTGTAAAACTGACAGACAGAAAGAGGTGTGTATCCATGTACCTTATTAGCCAATCAATTATTCATGAAAAATAGCACTTCGTTTTTATTTTTAAATCAGCACATCATTTATTATTTATACAATTCTTGCCAGCTCTGTGCTGTAAATGTCACTTCTTTAAAAGTTTAATAAATCATAATTAGAGTCTAAATTCTGTAATCGACAAGCAAATTTGTATCCGAATCACTTAAAACCCTTAAATACTTTTGATGCTGTTAACATATTTTATTAGACACATCTACAATGTACAATGTAAATGGCAGGGTGTAGTCTATATACCCAGCTGCTCTTTCGAGATCATTTGACCCAAAATAATATTCCAATTCCATACTCATTGCATGAAAACGTTTAATATAGCCAAGTGATCGACATGAACAGAGTTAAATTTGGTTAAAAAATGTAATAAACTATACGTATTTAAACCATAGGATCCTGGGTTCGATACCCGGTCTGGCCACATACTTTCGTTTCTCCTTCCGCTGATTCAAGAAGGGCAGTTGTCAGTTACTGGCGAAAGTTTGTGCACTTAGTACTGGTTAACCGCTTAGGAGGTCTAAGCCCGCCCAGGAATAGTGTGGTTAGGTTAACTGACCGCCCCGACATGACCATAGCTGTTTACTGTGGACGTAAAGCAATAAATCAATCAATCAGTCAATCAAAAAATACAGGAAAAGAACCTCATTGTTAAGATAAGATACAAACATGACAGTATGATGCATTTTCTTGCATGTAGTGTCATCGAAACTAGGCTAGGGTGGACCCCTATAAAGTATGTCCCTTGGTTTTGACTATGTTTGGCTATGGCTATACTACCTTTGCTAGAAGTATATTATCTCCTCAGAAATAGTTTGTTTCCTAAATTGGTTACCATCGTAAACAATATTAATAGTGGTTTAAATACTCTGCATGGTTTATAGTTGTTAACTTCAACTTCTGGGACAGGGACTAACAATTTTGAATACGAAGAAAAATGACGGCATGGAAAACAGCAAAAATTCTGGGCCTGGTTGTTCAAAGCATCGTTAGTTTAAGTCTTGCCGTCCTCACAAAACCAACTGTGGTAATAATTTTTGCTGAAAAATTGTGAGGAACTTTTGCAATGCAAAAGTTCCTCACATTTTTTTCGTCAAAAAAAATGGAAGCTTTTATGCATAGGGGCATACGATTAATACATTTGTAATTTTAACATTTGTTAACTAATGACGTCGTTAGTTTTGAACAACCGGGTCCAGATCTGCTGGCGATCTTAATGAAATAATTCTGCAGTCATGTCAAAACGTATGTTCATAAATAGCACATTTACTAAGCCGCACAAAACTATGGGCTGTATGCAGTTTTCCGTCGAGATTCATAAAATAAGGCTCAGGAGATGTCCACTATAAGCTTATAGCTTACTGTCAGATCCTGATACTTGAGATTGTAAATTATATAATGTGAATTGATTAATAAAATATTGTTTAAACGAAAATAAGCCTGACTCAGAGTAACATACCCTAAGACAAAATTTCAGTTTCTCCCAATTTAATGCACTTTTTCAAAATGGAGTCATGTGCTAGAAATTCAGCAGCAGCTACAACGGACACGGTCATATAAAAATTTGTTTTTAGATTGCCAGCACTTTTTCATAAGATTAGAAAACTAATCATAAAACGCTTGCTTTATCATTATATTTCTAACAAATTATGATTTTAGTTGGGTAGGGCACACTATTTTCAAGTCGAATAAAAATCTCTGGCCGACACAATTCAAGCAGATCGAGGTAACGATTGCAATTAATGATTATCAGTGATACTAGTATGCTTAAAATTTCACAGGCGGTGTTGTTAACTG
The DNA here is from genome assembly GCA_963989385.1 of Ctena decussata. Lineage (NCBI taxonomy): Eukaryota > Metazoa > Mollusca > Bivalvia > Lucinida > Lucinidae > Ctena > Ctena decussata. Next base: position 53,084,258 of record OZ022501.1, on the reverse strand, counting down.
ATGAATCAAAATTATAAAGTCTGTGCCTGATCTGTCGACTCATATTACTTAAAGGCCCCATTGCTCTATCAGCATGACAAATTTCATCATGAGGTATCGCTGCAAGTTTCTCACTATAGTTTCCTCATTGTAAATGACTGTGAATAGCCAGCTTTAAACAAATAAAACATCCTTGAATTTAACATAAAAAGGGTTTGAAAACTTATTTGGGTCATTTTAGTTGGCAACTAAAATGACCTACTTTCGATTTCATAAAATGGTAAAAATACAATGTACAATCGTGGAGTCCCAATCACTATCCCGCCTATCTTTATATAGCATTGCTAGACGGGAAATCAGAACAGGAAATTGTATTTTGTGGAGCAACTTATTATTTTTCAAAAACTTGTTTTCTCTACTTTTTGCCAGTTATATGACTCAATATATGCACACCAACCCACATTTTATTACCTAACGTGAAGGTTGAATTGCTTTTTACAATGTTTTGAGTTTAGGCGTTTTTACCGCCGATAGGACTATTGAGACTTTAAAGTCTCCATAGTCGTATACGTGGTAAAAATCACCAAAGCACAAATCATGATAAAACTGGTACAGCCTTCCGAATTGATGATAAAATGTCGATTGATGTGCGTTTACGTGTCACATAACTGGCAAAAAGGAGAAACAGCGGTTTTTGAAAAAAAAATACAAGTCTCTCCATAAAAAATACGGTCTTTATTTCTGGTTCCCCGTCGAGCAATGAAATTACTCAACAGCGAGGCAATAAATGGAATCCTTGCCGTACATCTATTCAATACATGTACCTTGTATTTTTATCTTCTGTACCTTGTATTTTTATCATGTAAATGAAGGTTGTGAAATCGAAAGTAGGTCATTTTAGTTGGCAACTAAAATGACCTAGATATTCTTTAAATCGTTTTTATGAGAATCCCAAGGATGTTTTAATGTTTTAAAACCGTCCAATCACAATCATATACAGTGACGAAGCTGTAGTGAGAAGCATGCAGCGATACTTAACAATAAAATATTTCCTGCTGATAGAGCAATGGCGCCTTTAAACAAATAAAACACCCACGAGTTTCACATAAAAAGGATTTGAAAACTTATTTGGGTCATTTTAGTTGGCAGCTTTTGATTTCATTAGTTGAATAAAATGGTAAAAATACAATGCACAGGCGTGGAGTCCCACTCACTATCCCGTCTATGTTTATATAACATTGCTAGACGAGAAACCAGAACAGGAAATTTTAAGGGTCCCATTGCTCTATCAACGTGAAAATTTTTATCACGAGGTATCGCTGCAAGCTTCTTAGTATAGTTTCGTGGGCGTAAATGACCGTGATTAGACAGCTTTAAACAAATAAAACATCCTTGATTTTAACTTAAAAAGGGTTTGAAAACGAATTTTAGTCATTTAGTTGGAAACTAAAATGACCTACTTTCGATTTCATTAAGTTGAATAAAATTTTAAAAATACAATGTACACGGACGTGGAGTCCCAATCACTATCCCGCCTATGTTTATATAAAAAAGTAAAAAGATAGGCAAAGATCAGGAATTAATACAATCAAATCCCACATCCCGCCCTCAAAACCAATAGGGAAAGTAGCACACACACGGAAAAATTGACACACGTTCACGAAAGCCGAATGAGCAGCTCTTTCCCAAACAGGTCGTCATTCAGCTACCCTTATTCAATAACATTGCTAGACGGGAAACCAGAACAGGAAATTTTATATTTTTCAAATACTTGTTTTCTCTATTTTTTGCCAGTTATATGACTCAGTATATGCACATCAACCCACATTTTATTACCAAACGTGAAGGTTGAACCGCCTTTTACAATGATTTGAGTTTAAACGTTTTTACCACTGATGAGACTAAGGAGACAAATTGTTATTTTTAAAACACTTGTTTTCTCTACTTTTCGCCAGTTATATGACTCAATATATACACATCAACCCACAGTTGATTAGCAAACGTGAAGGTTGAACCGTCTTTGACAATACAAGATACAAGATACAAGAAGCTTTATTTAGAGTCGACATTTTTGTGTACAACATAATAACATTAGCCATGGGCTATTTTGTCGACAAACATGATAAGAAAAACTGTACATGTATACACATTTTAACAAAAATCACAGATTAAGAAAGCTATATCACAGTCCTGAAAGCATAGGATTACATTAAAATTCAAATAATAGAGACTAGTATGGTATACCATGGCACTGTCTTCTCTGAAGAAGCCAGATACCATGGTAATTAGTAACACAGGGTAAAACAAAGACCCTAACCACCTCCAACCATCATCCCTTACCACAAATAAAAAAAAAGCAGATTGGATTCATAAAAGATGAGCCCATACGAAAGCGAAAGTTAGGTAAGAGGCAATGTTAGGAAGCAGGAGAGGGTAGGGGGATTTTTACATCTATTGCACAAACACATAAATACTTAGCTAAAGTTAGTAGATGCATGCAAATGAAAAAGCTGGTCATACAAGCTGCAAAATAAAACAACATAAGAAATTTGAGAAAACAAAGCAATCAAAGCAAACAGAAAATAAAAGCGGAAAAAAAGAAAAAAAAAAGAAAGAAAGCAAAGCAAATCATATAAAGCATAACTGAAGCAGAAAATAAGCTAAAACAGAAAATAAAACTAAAGCTGATTAACTTTTGCATAATGAGCATCTGCATGCAGTGCCGCTCCATGTGTCGACCAGCCTCCTGAACTCCTTAAAGTCTTCGACTTTCCGTAGTTCATTCGGGAGGCTGTTCCACACACCAGCGGCCTCACAGCGAAATGTTGATTTACCGTACTTTGTGGTACGCACCCTTGGTACATCTACAAGGTTGTCGTATCTGAAAGAATATGCAGAATTTTTATAAGATGAAAGGTCCTGCAGATACACAGGTGTCATGTTGTGCAGTATTTTAAAAGATTCAATAGAAATGATTTGAGTTTCGAAGTTTTTACCACTGATAGGACTATGGAGACTTTAAAGAAAAGATATTCTTGTAAAATTCTTAATAAAATTGTCCTGATATTTCATAAGTTATAACTGTGTCGACTGTAAATATGAAGGCCCCATGGTAGACCATATCGCCAAGATAAAAGCATAAAAAGGAAGAAGAAAGCATTAGGGAAAAATCATTTATTATCAGGTGGGGGCCGGGTACATTTAGTGGGGGGGGGGGGAGGGGTCGGATTTTTTTTTGTGTGATGAACTGGGGGGGGGGTCGGAAATCATAAAGCCTCGGAGCAGGGGGTCATATATTTTATTTGGCATATTGGGGGGGGGGGGGGGGGGGGGGGGGGGGGTCAGAATTCTTCCATCGCAGTCTTCAGTTTTTAAAAATGTCTCAGCTTCTGGGGGACTTTGCTCCCCAGACCCCCCCCCCCCCCCCCCATTACTCATAAAAATTTCAGACTCTTTTCTTTCCAGCTCAAAAATTAAAGGCAGTTTTGGAAAAGACAAACAAAACTTTGGGTAGCTTCATATCCCAAAACAGATCTTTTCATTGATTTGCTAGAAGAACAGTCTATATAATCATCTGAAGTAGATTATTTTGTTCTCAATTAAATTTACTGCCTGTGCTTGTGATATCAGCTCTCCAGGTGTCTTTTCATCAGTTAAACTACTGTGGCTTTTGGGGGCTTTGGTCCCAGACCCCCGCCACCCAGAGGCCCAATTTATATTATTTGCAGTTATAATTATTTAGCATTCGACAGAAAGATTTTCTGGATGGCCATAAGCAGTAAGGAAGTGCAAGATGCAGACAAAGTTTAAACAGACCATGATTAATAAACCTGTTAGAACAAGAACATGTTCTTTGTGTTTCATATGTTTGGATTGAGGTCAGACTGACATAAAATAGGTAAAGGATGTGTTTGTGTGAAGGGTAGGTGGGAATGGGGGATGGGGGTCTTAAAAAAATTTGTCACCTATCTGGGGGAGGGGGGTCGGAAAAATAATTCTGGTGAGACTTAAGGGGGGGACGAAAAAATTTGGTGAACTGTATGTAAAAATGTACCCCCCCCCCTGATAATAAAAGACTCGTCCCTTATTTAAGAAACAGTGATTTGTTGCCCAATATATCACTGGTTGGAGGTCAGTTATGAAGTGATGTGTCACGAGTGCGATATATCACGTAATCCCATAACTTTGCAAGTGCGTTCGGACACCACAGATGACTTCACACTGGTCCGGCATTTAACACAGGCAGCGAAGACAATGTACAGGAAACTTGCTTGTTCCTCCCATCAGGGTTAGTTTGTATCAGAAGTAACGTCTCACGGACCGCCATACCCCCGATTCTTGAAGTAGGAGTCATAAGTTTACTGAATTGCTAGGCATATTCAAAAATTCTAAAAACAATTTTGGGCTTCAACAACCATAACAACGGATTGGTTTAGCACAGTATTTATATCAGACGGAATTATACGAAAATCTGATCTGACTAAGAGGTCTAACAAACTGTCGGGTCAGTAAGAATGATCCGTTCGTCCGTCCGTCCATCCATCATTCCCCACCCCACCCCATCCTATCCCTACCCCTACCTTACCCCTACCCCCACCCCACCCCCTCCCCACCCCCACCCCACCACCACCCCACTCCACCCCACCCTACCCTAGATAGTAGACTCATAATGTTTTACAAAGGTCTGAGGGGTGCAGCCAGTATACCCATAAATGACCTTGTTCCCCCAAGTAGGCGTACCAGGAATCATCATTCCGTGGCATTTCAAACCCCATTGGCTGGGACTGACATTTACAAGTCCAGTTTCTTCCCCCAGACTATTAGAGATTGGAATTCCCTGGAAGATTCGCTTATTTCTGCTGCTCAGTATGCTGAGGATAGTTTACTTCCCTTATAAGGGCTAGGGACTAGCTTCCCTGATTCACAGGTCCTGGTGAATGATTGTCGTTGGACGTATCACCAGTCAACAATTCTGATTCTGATTCTGATCCATCCATCCATCCATCCATCCATCCATCATTCTACCCTACCCTACCCTACCCTACTATCCTATCCTACTACCCTATCCTACTACCCTACCCTACCCTTGTGTCGTTGTGTGCGGTGCTAAATTAGAAAATCTAGCATGGACAAAAATTAAGGAGGGGAAGAAAAAGAAAATAAATAATAGTCATGCTAAAACACACACTTCTGATTGGGTTCAAATAAGCGCTTTGGGAGGAAGAAAGGACCATATATGACTCTGCAACTGTCAGTATGTCACCATTGAAAACTGTACCGATAGGCAAAGTTCAAGTGAAATATTTGTGATGATGTTCTATCATACTAGCAGAGACAGAAATTTTACACTTTTTTTTCCAATTCTCGCCTTTGTAACGTAGCATTTTATACCCTGCGTTACCATGACGGTGTTTAGTGTTACTGGGTAATTCCTCAATATTCTATTTCGGGAACAGAGATGGGATTACCGGAAGTGTCATGGCCGAAAACAAATGATGGCTAGACCAAATGCAGAGAAAATTCCATTTATTTTCCTCTTGCTCACTTTATTTGGGATCATAAGTATGATTATGCACAACTGTATTGATGAAGCGTTGTTTATTTGTCTAAATCTACCAGTTATCAATTCGAGAAAGATTTATAAATTCCTCTTTCTTTCCAGTTTAGAGAAGGTTCTCAGTCACCTTACTTGACCCTTTCTTTCTTTCTTTCTTTTCTTTCTTCCATTTTCGCCTTAACCCCTGAAGGGGACACAGACGGTGTACTTTTGTACACTCCGGTGTTGCAGGATGAAAGCCTATTTTAAACTGCACAGGGGATGACTCTCCCTGCACAGGGGGCCTCCAGTTAACGTCCCGATCCGAAGGACGGCACACTTGTTAGCATCATCCCTGCAAATGATGCTAGAAAAACGCGTTCGGACATGGGAAGATTTTGTCTCGGGCGGGATTCGAACCCATGACCTCTGGCTTCAGAGTCAAGTGCACTAACCACTGAGCCATCGCGCTTTTTTTAGTCCCAGAGCATTCATTGGCCTACTTCACTTGGGGCTAATGCCGCAGCTATATTTGAGCTACTGATGTTTGGTTGGGGCTATAGTGGCGGCCATTCTCAGAGGTCTGGTCCGAGCTATATCCAAAATAAAATTTCCTTTTAAAAGGAAGGCTTGCACAGCTAAGACAGTGAAATTTTCATGAGTTGTTATTGAAGTGAACCCGATGGTTAGTGCACTTTCTGTTGCTAACTTTTATTTAGCAAAGTATTTAATTTCTACTTATTGAATGGTGGCATTATCCACGGATGTAAGGTAAAAGCAAGTGTAGAATTTATTTGAAAAACGAATTATCCATGACGTTGCTTACACGTAAGATTGCACGAATGTGTGTTGTTCGTGGATGTATGAACAACGTCAGGTTCATCTAAGGAAATCGCCGAAGAGTGTAAATATTTCTCTGTACATTTGTATAGCTGAAGTAAGAAGGCAACATTAGAGAGTGTTATAAAAGCAAGAAAGGGTCCACACAACCCCCAACCGCACCTACTATAATCCAAAATCCAGATCAGCCAACTCCGGCATAAGCGCAGTCTGATCAGTCTAGCATCAGCATGAAAGATGAAGAATATATATATGCCGAAAAAGACAGATCCAACGAATGCATCGGCACTGGACAGTGTGCCGGCTGCTCTTACTAGTCAGATTATGCGTTGCCCTAAGGCCTATTTTTGCGACGCCGCTGCATGATTTTTTGGAAAAGCTAATGCTTTGTGCTAAGCTATATATAAACACTGTTTCTTACACAAGTTTTGGTTTATTTCTTAGGATGCAAAGCCAAATACTTTGCATTGCATTCAGAGTTTCATTTTTTATGCAATCAGTTTATAAAAAGCAAAAGAAATGTGGCCAAGTTTAAGGCACTTTTAAAAGAAAAACGTGCTTTTTAACGGAAATATTAAAAAAAAAAAAGTACATGTACTATCAAAAATAGAATGTTATTTTTAGCAGATGAGGCAAATCGGATTTGGATAAAAATAGACAAAATCGGACAAGGTCTTTGTTTATGTCTGTGAAGAAAGTAATAAAGAAATGCTGTCTCAAACCGGAACGAACGTTTTGTTTGTTATGTCTGTGAAGAAAATAATGAAGAAATGCTGTGTCAAATCGGAACGAACTTTCCGATCTCTTTTGCTTAATTGCGGCCATAGAACGAATCGTTGCAGTACACACTCTCCTGGTATTTTCCGACTAAGCGTGACGTATCGTTTCTTCCGAAAATAACTCGGTATCACTAAACCACTTGAATACTGGCTTGCGCTCGAAAGCGCAAGCCAAAAAAAACAGATGAGAAAATCTTGACCAACCAGCGGATGTATCCCGGCACAACCTATTTTCGACCACTGCCTAATTTCGACCACCTAAGACTTTGTCTCATAAAAATCTAAACAAGCTGAGCTTTGCAGATATGATGGTATCTTTGTTTACAGCTGAGACAGGCATGCTAGGCAGTGGCGTCTGTTTAGATTTGGTAGCTGAGTGTAAGCCATGAATAAGCATTGCAGTGAAGTACCCTGTTTTCTTGAGGTTTTTCTTATTACCAAATTATCAGTTTGTTTCCATGGCTACTATTTATACATGTTTGAAACTGTAGTCTTTGTTTATACATCTTTATGATTAAATGTATTTTCCGTGACCATTGCTTCCCAACAGAACTGAAAAGCTTACCATACAAATTTATTTTTCAAGAGGTAAATAGTTGGTCTACCGTGCTTATGGCAGTTTTCTTTATTTTCTCAGCTTTTTTAAATTGTTTATGTGTCAGAAATTGAAATATTAAATGCCTCATCATGGTCTTCAACAGTTATCTTTTATACTGATGAGAGGCCTAGGTTTCCTTGTGTTGAAATGCACTTACTTTATCTCTGTGGAGACTCCAAAAATTATTTATACCAGTAATATGAACTCTACCCCCAGTAATTCAACTGTTTATTCAGAGAACTGTACCTTATGTATATTGACATAGTGTGTTGGACTTAATGCTTGTATCCAAAAGAAGTTTCTATGTGTATTATTTTTGTAAGGTGGTATTGACAGAATAGAAACATTTATAAAACAATTTCTTTTCGTCAGAAAATATTTACCCAAGGTGGTCAGATTTAGGTTGTTTATTTTCAGAATGTCCTACCTCTGATAACTTCCGAAATGAAAGGCCTTGCTAGACCAAAATGAGGGAACTCAAAACTTCACTGTCCTGTATTTGTTGCTCTTTGACTGAGGGACCATATAAGGCGATAATCATAAGAATTGAACTTGAAGGGAAATAAAATGAGACAAAATAATGCTTAAGCGGTCGAAAACAGGTTGTGCCAGGCTATCGTAAGTCGGAAGATCATGAAAACGGTCGCTAAAATTTGATTGGATGATTCTTATCTGATGGAATAACCAATTAATATAAATGCGGCTATGGCCGCAGATTTAGCTCCAAGCAAAGTAGTCCATGAGCATCTCACCTACAGGCCCCTGAGCTCTTATTGTCTTCAGGAGCCAGCCTAGAGGGAGAAGTGGAAGAAATGGTCTACCTAAGCTGACTGACTTCTCCCTATTTTGAGCTGAGGGAGAAGTCAAAATGTATAAACATATAGAAAATTCAAAACTTCTCCCTGAAATTCAGAAAATGAGGCAAAACTTCTCCCTGTCTGGGACTTACAGGCTGACGTCTGTGTCTTGCCTGCACTTACCAGAATGGAGATATAGGTATTAATTTTCCATTGTTGTCAGGGCTGCTGCGAAACTTTCTTCTGTCAAGGAATATGCTGTCTACTGTTTAGGGCAATAGGGTCAGAATCATAATAAAAAAAAATCACAATTCTACCAGAGAATTTAATTAATACTACCTTGCGTTTTTCAAGGTTAGGCATGTACAGATATTATATAGGGTGACTTTGTTGTTTTCAGTTGATCAGTTGGTCTGTTTTAGACAAAATCAATCAGAGCCTTCTTTGAGTCTGACTAACAAAAGCCTTCTGATTTTTTTGTTTGATTGGCGGCTTTTACTTTTAGCCTCGGAGGACATCAGCATTGAAAACCCTCAAATTATGAGTACTCGTAGTCCAGCCTCTGTTGGCATAAAAATATGGTGTCTTCTTCTGTATTACAACCTAATTTTGATAAGAGAATAATGTGTTACCTGATGGCATCCCACATTTATGAAACAACACTGTCAGCTGAAGAACTTCTCTAGCAGTCAGCTAAACTAGCAGCATATTATTGTGACAGGACTGATACTGACCCATCAGAAACATGCTTAATATACAGATTAATTGCAATTTTGGTAGGTACAGGTAAATAAATATGTTGAAATACACAGCAGATAAGATAAGAAAAATGCTGATTTCATAACATGCCCACACATATTTTTGTTAGGGGTTACATGTGCCCCCAAGGGCTAGCATTTGTGAGTACAAGCCAGAATTTGAGGGTACACCTGTTTAAGTCAGTAACTGGTGTTCATACTTTTAATGTAGTGACTATGATAATGAGCCTCCACACTCGCTGAGTTTCCCAGAGTTTGACTGTATTCCCGACTTTGATGTGCTTTTTCCAGAGTTGGAACCTTGACTGCCTAGCCCTGGCTCATTTGCCTCCTCTGAAATTTTAGTTTGCCTCACCGATGGGGCTTTGTTAATGATGATGATGTTTCATTTCTCAAAACGATGTTCTGAAACATGTCCTGCACATTGCATTTTTGTCCACCACTATTATATAAAAGAAAAAATTACTTGCCAGAACCAAGTTTCAGAATTTTGCCAGATCAAAAATACATCATCATAACGACAACAAGCAGATTTGAAAAAAAGACACATTTTACCATAACTGTGCTTCAACAATACGCAAGCCATTGAAAAACTTACTTTATAGGTAACTTGCACAAAATTGTCAATATCTTGGAACATAGCAGGGCATTTTTTTACCAAAAAAAAAAAAAATAGTTCTGTAGCAGAAAAGAGCAACCTAAGGTCACAGAAATTATTATGGTGAGACCACTCTGAAGTCACAAGTGCAAACACAGTATTTCTGTCTGAAGTATTCCTGTCTGTTACTCTAATAAATACTTTGAAATACAGTGTAAAGTGGTCTGTTTACATATTACACTTTTAAATTAGGAGTGATATTGTATCTCTTTCAAAATCTTAGTCGCTCAGAAATCAACACTTTCTTGACAAAAAGAACATTTGTGACATTCTTAACTACCTAATAAATGCCTGTTCTCATAAACGCCCCCTGCCTCTTTTTCGAAAATAATCTTATATTGCACAAATTCCCATTTTCTCTAGATGAGGTAGCTCTTTGAAATGAGGTCTACTCTTAAAGAGAAAATTTTGCTTCTAGAGGAGCAAATTCTTTCCTATGAGAGTTGACCCCTATTGAGAAGGGAGGCAAAAAGAGTAGAATTGCTTACTCTGCAAGTATACCCACTCACCTTAATACTGTTATTAGAGGTTTTTGGCAGTGGCTCATTTACTACACTTTAGGCTCTAAATAACACCCTCCTTTCGTAAAATGCAGTGCCCCGGGGGCATTTAAATTATAGGACTAATACTGTTCATTTAGTTTCTACCCATATACATGTATCACCACTTTGTAAGTATTTTGCTGTATGGTTGGCAGAATTTCACTGAAACAGAGTTTAGATAATTAAGACAGTATCTGTATTTGAGTGTCACAGACTCTTGACAAGGACATCTGAGATATTTTTAGAGTCCATGATATGAGCAACAAACAACTCAATCCCACCTTTTACAAAAGAAGGTCACAGTGACCTACTTTTTCATTTTTTGCAGATGGAGAAGTTGTGTATGACTTTGTAGAGCTGTATGAATACTCAGACTTCAGTAGTACCTGGCCATTCACATTCAGGGTACCAGAGGGGGTGTCTCATGCTAGCTGGCATTTCCAGGCCACCAGCTCTCATCCAGCCAGCTGTGAGAAAAGAAATGTTACAGTGTAAGTAATGTGTTGAGTGCACCAAAGCTCTAGGAAAGAGTATTTGGTGATAATTAAAGCTGATGTTAGAAAAGAAAATATTTTGTGACCCATCTGGTGTCATTAAAACTTCACCCTTTGGGGGCACATATGTCAGTTTCACTTATTATCTTGTTTTACACAGATTGCATCTGATTAGTGTCTACACTGTTTTGCATTAAAAACAGATTTTTTTTTTAAATTTGGGTCAGATGTTCTTCTTACCGCGATGATGTAGAAAACTCATATTTCAGTAATGTCTGACAAAGGTCTAGGTAACACTTTTAGAGTCGAAGTTCAAAAGATAACATTTCATGTCAGCTCCATATCTCTAAAATTGTTTAAAATTTCTTCATGAAAGTTTGTACAAATACAAAGCACTATCAGACTATGGAGAGAAAAATAACCATAACCCTACTTTCAGTTTTGATGGAATTGTGCCCTTTGTATAGTAATTTCATATTAGCTTCATGTCTATATTTGAAACTGTTTAAGATTTTTTCATGAAAGTTTGCACAAACATAAAACACTATCAGATGATGTCTAGAGAAAATAAGAACCATTACCATTATTTCAGTTATGATGGAAGTATCCCCCTTTGTATATTTCTTGCAGTGATTTTATGTCTGCTCCCTAACTTTTACACTGTCTGAGATTTTGATTTGAAACTTTGTACAAGCATAAGGCACTATCAGACAATGTGCAGAAAATCAACTTTAAGTTTTGACAGAATTATGACCTTTTGTATACTCCATATCTGCCTCACTATTGAAGATTTCAGTTACTGACAAAGTTCTGTTATCTCTTGCTTCCTTTCCTACTTTAAACATCAGCAGATGTATATTGCCTAGTTCAGTGGAGATCTCGTTAAAGTAGACTTGCCCTTGTGTTTCAGATATTTACAATACGGAAGTCTGCCAGTGATCAATCCTCTCGGTGAAAAGTTTCCAGCAAGTTTCTACATAACCAGTCCACAGCTGAAACAGTTGCACGTGATCACTGACAACCTTACATTGAGCACTAGCCTGAAAAACCCACAGCCAGGGCACTGGTATGGAGTGGCTTATCTCCCAAAGACAGAAAACCACAAGATTCTGCCAGCAGTGAGTAAATAAAATTGGTTTCACGAGAAGTAATGGTATATGATGGCATTTACAAATGCTCAGATCAGCCTGCCCACAGCTTCAAATAAGGAGAAGGGTTTGAGGATAATTCTGTACACCCGTTTTGAAAAAAAAAACGGGGGTATTATGGCATGGCATTTTCCGTCCATCAACATTCTTGTGTGCACCATATCTCAGTAACCGTTTGAGATATCTTTATGAAATTTTGTAGGCATATATATCAGGATGGGGCAAAATGTGGCATACAGTAATGGTTGCTTCCCCTTCCTTTCCAAGTTATACCCCTTCGATTATTTTTTACCGTACTAGTCTTGTGGGCGCCATAATTAGATAACCGTTTGGGGTATCTTGATGAAGCTTCATAGCAATGTGTATGAGGGTCTGACCATGTGTCACGTATAACAATGGTTGCTTTCCATTTCTTCATTTTGAAGTTGCATCCCTTTGATTAGATTTTTCCGGCTATTTTGTGTATACTTTAGTTACTTATCAGTTACCTTTCCCCGATAGCCTGTGTTGAGTGGCCAGACTTGTTGTGGCCTGATCTAGGTTGTTGATCTCTTTGCTGATTTGACTTGTAGCCATCGCGGGACGGAAGTGTTAACCTACTAGCCTGGGTATCGAATTTAGAGTCTCTGTATTAAGGCGTGATTTGAAGGCATTAACAGCATTGGCACGCACTGTGTCTTTACTCAGAGAGTTCCAGGGGTTAACAACTCTTTTACAGAACCTGTTCTGACCAAATCTAGTCTTTGTCCAAGTTTTCTCCAACTTGTATTGGTGCCCATGAGTATTAGTGTTACTGCTGGGTTGTCGACTGCTGATGATATTGACCTCCTCATAGTTGTGAAGAATCTTGAAGACCTGTATGACGTCGGCTCTTTCCAGCCTGTACATCAGTGTAGGTAATCCCAATGCTTTCAGTCTATCTTCATATGATAGGTGTTTCATCCCCGGAACAAGACAGGTAGCTCTGCTCTGCACTCTATGGCAGTACTGTCTTTTTGGTATGTAGGTGCCCAAATAGCACTGGCATACTCCAGATGTGGTCGTATGTAAGCCTTGTAGTGCGGCGGCAGAAATATATCTTTATCTAAATAGGTAAAAGTATTCTTGATGGTACCCCAGGCTTGTTTTGGTCTTTTCACTTTGGTGCAATATGCTCAATTGAAAGATAGTTTCTTATCAAAAGTTATGCCAAGATCTTTTTCATTGTCCCCATTTTCGATATTAGATCTACCATTTTTGGTCCCTCATTGTATACACCGAATTTGGATTGTCGTTACCCATATGCAAACATTTGCACTTTGAAGTGTTAAACCTTAGTAGCCACTTGTCCGACCATTCTGCTAGCTTGTTTAGATCTATTTGAAGTGACTTAGTGCTCTCAGGGCTACCAACTTCTCGATAGATTTTGGTGTCATCGGTGAAGAGCTTAACAATATTGGTAATGATAGTAGGTAGATCATTAATATAGACTGAATACAACATCGGACCAAGAACACTTCCTTGTGGTATCCCACTTTTGACAAGAGTCCAATTAGAGCAAGACAAACCGATGCGGACCTGCTGCTGCCTGTCACTCAGCAAAGCCTGCACCCAGCTGTGTACTTTACCCCTTATTCCATAAGTATGTTGTTTGTTCAATAATCTCTGGTGAGGCACTGTATCGAATGCTTTCGCAAAGTCTAAATATATGCAATCCAAAGTTCCACCTTCCTCTAGTATGTCCGACCAGTGATCTATGACTTCAAGTAGTTGGGTAGTGCACAAACATTTTGAACGAAACCCATGTTGGCAGCTACCAAACAAATCCAGCACTTTACAAAGAATCATGGTTAAACTAACTGGGCAATAATTTGCACATAAATGTTTGTTGCCCTTCTTGAAAATAGGAGTAACTAATCTTGTGCATTCAGTAGTAACTTAGTAACCATTTGGAATATCTTCATGAAACTTTATAGCAATGTGCATAATCACAAGACGGTGTGTCACATATAAAAATGGTTGTTCTCCCTTACTTAATTTTGGAGTAACCTCCCTTTGATTAATTTTTTTTTAGGTTAGCCCCTTTCCCCCATTCACTCCATAGCTCCTTAACCATTTGAAATATTTTTATAAAACTGTAGGAATGTGTATAATAATGGGGAAATGTATCATGAGCATGACCCACAACTCTGGCTTACTTACTTCCTGAATTATCTGCCATTGCATCAATTTCCGTTTTAGTCTGTAACTCCTTAACCGTTGGAAATAGCTTAACAAAACTTTATGGTGATGTGTGTATTGTCAAGGGAATGTATTATGACCAAGAATGGTACTCTAGTTTGCTTAGTTTATGAATTATCTCCCTTGTTTAACTTTGGCATTTCTCAACTTCTGAGCTGCTACACCCTGGAAGCTGATTTTTGGTATACTAATAGTATTTGATGTGTTAGATGTTTTAATAACATTGCAGTCATAAATTTCAGAGTTGTTTCCCCTGTTTGTCTGCCTGTCCATCCTTCTATAAACAATCTTGTTCATTCTGTAACTCCTTCATGACACTGAAACGGGCGTATTATGGGCTGCTCTTGTTCATATTTCTCAATGAAACACTATGTTGACTAAAATGTTGCAATAGTGGATGGATGAGTAGTAAAATGACCAACTGTATTCTACCGAAATAGCACACATGCCTCAGTAAGCGCACATCATGGGAAATTCTGATGTATCTGATGATAAGTGCACATATCTGCATGGCTTTATTCCTTTGTTTGGTTATTGACATGAGCTTAAAATGCTATAGAATCTTACAGTTTTCACTTGCAAAGATTTTTTTCTTTCTATGACTTTTAGCAGCCTTTCTCTGATGACTTAACCATTATGTTTGTTTCCTTTGATATCTAATAATTCGTGGGTGACCCCTTAATACAGGTTTGAGTGTATACATAACTTTTGATTTGATAAGAGATTAACAGTCATGTTTGGCATTTTCAGGACTTGTTTGTGGACTGTAAATACAAGTTCAGATCATGGTTCAGCACAGAAGCATCATCCGAGATCAAGATTTTGTCACAAGATGAAAAAGTTGATGTCTCTCTCCCAGGAGGAGAGTCAACTCTATTCAAGTAAGTTTGAATACCCTATTAATCCTATTAAATGCCCCTGCTCTGATAAATGCCCCCTGCCTCTTTTCCAGTATCATGTTATATAATGTTGCATAAATTCCTGTTTTCTTCGCTGGGTAAGGTAGCACTTTGAAATGGGGCCTGTTTTTAAAGAAAAGAATTTTGCTCCTAGAGGAGAAAATTGCTTCCTTTAAAAGTTAACCCCTAGGCCATCCTTAGAAATATTCTTGTTTCCCCTTACCCAACCCTTTTTCTCAAGGGTGGGTAGGTTGGTCGGGATTTAATATTTTTTTCCCGGAAAAGTCAGAGCTCCAGATAATCTTTAATAAGTGGGGACATGCTGACGCCTCACTCGAGTCGCTTCATCTGATAGTTTTTCCATCCCAAATTAAGACGTATGAGTGTTTTCAAAAGTACTTGCATATAAGTCCTATAAAAATAGACGACGCAGTTTTTTTAATTAAATAGGGACGGGCGAATGGCGCCCCGTTACTGCGACTACGGATACGTTCCGCTGAGGTGCGTGGGGCATGGAAGTATAAGACACACACGTACAAAACACAAACACACTCATAATTGAATGTAAGTGTGAACGTGCCATATCGGGGACATGTGTAATGCGCATTCTGATCATGGTCTATTCTGGTTACTTACGTATTTGTTTAATCAAGCGGTGTAGACATGAGGTGACAGTCCAAACTGGTACACAGATTTTTTATAAAGTCTGTCGCATTCCTTCTTTATGTTGGCCATATAGCCAAGAACAGTATATAACATTTTCATTCAAGTTTTACGGTAAGAACAGTGTGACCCTGACGAGGCTGCATTGTTAGCAAATATGGGATCGGATGCACCGGAGATAAACACATTCTCGTTGCATCGTCGTCTATACACTTTTGTCACATACATTGTACCCTGTTTTAGATATTGGAACAACCCAAATATGAAGATCTATCTCCGTAAGATGAGTTTATTAGGGTGAACGGGTCAATCTGTATCAAAACAACATGCAAACCTTAATTATGGTCATTGCGAGTTACGCATTCTCATCAGGGAATACGCTATAACGGAGTGTAAAGACGGTAGTAGTTTTTTTTAAATACGGTAAGCACCTGCACATGGTTATGTTGATCAGGCATCAAAGAACGCCGCACTGAACTGGACACGTGTCATATAAAACCGTGAGACAGGCAAAGGTACCTTTATACCATATGCCCCTATCAGCCTGCCCAGTAATGCAATGCAACTGGTGTTTCCTATTTACAACTTTGATCTTTGGATTATGTAAACTTTTACCATAAATTAGAAAAGCGAATATTTTCTGCACGTTCGTGTTCCGTTGGACACATTTGGCACCACTGGAGACGTTTTGATTAGCGTCGGCAAAAATGAGATTTCAGCCACGTGCGTTTCCTAATAATCAAAATAGTTTTCAACCTAATACTAGATGAATTGTTTGTCCAGACAGGGATGACTCTGATCAGACTTAGCGAATACACATGCTTATCTGCGTTTTGCCTATATGCACACATCGTAAAGTACCCTAAAAATGTAGCCTTTAAAGCATAATTTCAAGCGATTTTCGCTAGTCTAATAACTTCAAATCCGATTTTACTTTTTTGAGCAGTTTCCGTGTATTTCAGAAAAAGACAAATTGAAAAATAACAATACCCGGAATGCAATTTCGTTGCTCAACAATATTCGCATGCCGCTCTGTATCAAAGACCTTTGTTTTGCCCGACACCGAAATTTTCAGCTCCAGGTTACTCTACATAAAACCTATCAGCACATGCGTTGTGCGGCAGCCTGTGACTTCAAAAGCTGACTGAAATCCTTTGATCTTTTGCCAGTCTTATCTAAGGTGGTTGAGCGCATTTTTGTTTGGCTTTTCCGGACTGCTTCTTTTGTCTCCAAACGTAGTTAAAAAAACAATGCCGTTCGTTCATATGATGGATAATCCTGTTTTAGTGGGAGTAGCATATTCTTGACTCATTAGTTTGGGACTGCAAGCGTTTTTCGTCAGAAACACCTTTATCTAGAGCTCTGAAGACCCAGATTTTTGGTACTCGGCACAAAGGTAGAAAAAAAAAAAATTTGTAATCGGAAAAAAATATTTCCGGTCGCTGCGATTTTTTACGGTCGGTCGCGTAAGGGGAAACATTAAATATTTATTTTTGGCCTTACCAAAAAGGGAGGCCAAAAATAGTAAAATCACTTCCTTTGAAGTGACCCATCACCATTATATTGCTTATTAGAAGTATTTTGGCAGTGGCTGATCAACTACGTTTTAGGCTCTAAATAATGCTCCCCCCCTCCACCCCCCTTTTACATAATGCAATGCCACTGGGGTGTTTAATAGGATTAATATGGTATGTCTGTAATAAAACAGTCTTTAATAAAACACTTTTTGCGGGTATTAAGGTGTGGGTACACCTACATATTTTATTGACCATTTTTACAATGGAAATAATTTTTGTGACTTCCTGTTTGCTTCACTTGACAATGTTACCATTCCATCAGGGGGTCTATGCTTAAATGAAAGAATTTGCTCCTGGAGGAGCAGATTCTTTCCTTTAAGAGTTGACCCCCATTGATAAGGGAGTCAAACATGAAAATAGCTGAGATGCTTTGCCGTCTTCCCGTGAGATTTTCCAAAAGTTGACAGGTATGTTTTAGAGTCTTTAGGGTAGGTTCTGACAGACATATGCAGGAACAATCTTTATATCTTGATCCCGATATTTTTATTCTCTCCAGCATGTTGGAAGTTAACTTAAAAATGTTTTTTGGTAAACTGTAGGTTAAGATGGTGCAGACTAGGACTGGGATGGGTAGAGATTTTGTACCCGGGTATCCGAGTCCCTATTACCTGCTGGTACCCGTTACCATAGCTTTTTAGCATGTTTTGAGTATGTCCACACTTAGAAAATATACGTTTAGATCAAATGATATAAAGTAAAGTATCTGTCATTAGCACGTGTGTGCCTGGGAAGGGTATCAAAATGTAGAAATCTCCTTGTTATGATATACAAAAATGGTTTAACAATATATGATTTTAATTTACACAAGTCAGTCAAACTAAACTTTGCTCTGTTTGCTTGGATTTCTGTCTTGTGTGATAGGCCTTGAGATGGGGTTTTCTCTTCCAAAATTGTCCCAAAAATCTACATCCGTATTATAAGATATAAGATGCATGTAGATTTTTGGGATTGTTTGGAAGGGAAGATCCCAGTCTTATAACTGAAGAGATACAGTATATAGCTTAGAATTATCATTTGAATCGCAACACAAGAAAACCAACAAAGTGGCATTGCGCCCAGTGAAGACTAGATTAGCCTGGGCATCCGCCCGGTCTGATCAGAGTCCTCGCTATCCGCATGGAGCAAGCTTAGGCCGTAAGCTATCCCTTAAGTGCAAAGCAAAGACTCTGATTAGACTGAGTGAATGTCCAGGCTGATCTGAGTCTTCACTGGGTGCACATGCCACTTTATTGGTTTTCTCATGTTGCGGCTCATTTGGTTCTGTTAATTGTATTAATACATGTAATTTAATTTCAGAGTCTTTATTCCATTTAACACAGTAAACCATACTGTTGCTGTTAGCAACTGTGCTGTTACCAAGGACAACATCACATCCTGTCCCCTTCAGATGCTTAGTAAAGGTCAAGGTATCCCAGGAAAAATTAATTCTTCCAAAATTGTGAACTGCACAGTGTCAGCATCAGCAGATATTTGTGAACTTCCTAATATGAATCCTGTGGTAAATGACTGGACATATCTTCTGCTGAAGTCAGAAACACAAGAGGAAATGACCTTGAAGTTAGAGGTGAAGGTCTCAGGTACTGGATTTAAACACCATTTCTTATTAACTCATTGCATTCTTGGTATTTTTTGTCGTCTGCTGAAATTGTCATCTGCATCAAAAATCAAGAATATTTTAACAATATTTGTCTAACTAACTCTTGTAGAGATGATGTCTAGGCAGCAAACAGTTTGGATCTCAGATCAGGCCCCATGTTTGTGGGGCCTGATCTGGATCCAAACTGTTTTCCCAGATACCCCTAAAGAGGTATCCTGAATGGAATGGGTTAAAGTCATATAGAAATGTCATAATTTTTAAGAATTAGAGGAGACAAGACAACATGAAGCAGAGTTTTCTGTCATAGTTAAAGAGATGATTTGCTTTTTGATTATTCATTTGATGATGACTTGCATGGCATATGAAAGACTGGACCAAGCCCTCTTGTTTTGCTGCCTTTTAACCATTTCCAGTTTAAATCAGGAGCAATTTTCTTAGATGGTGGCTTCAAATTTGAGATTTTCTCAAGGGTTGCACAAGCCACTCCAGCTGTGGCAAAGTTGGTGCCAATTTGGAGAGATAGCGAATGTATCTCTTGGATGAGAGGTATAATTTCTGTGATTCCAAGCCATATCTATCTTTCTGTATGCCAGTGAAATATTGCCCTTGAGGGGAGTGTAATAAAACAAGTGCAGTCTGTCCAATCTTATTAGATATTTCATACAAGGACCACACAACTTATGAAGAAATTTAAACTTTATCATCATTCTAGTCAAACAGTTAATATTATAAAATTTGCTGTTCCTTAAGTTCCATTTTGAGCTACACTAGTCAACTCCCGATATCTCGAACACTGATATCTCAAAGTATCTTCTTAAATCAAAGAGTATATTTCCTATTTTTAGCTCGCCTGAACGAAAGTTCAGGAAGAGCTATTGTTGTCACCACGGCGTCGGCGTCCGCGTCCGCGTCCGCGTCAGCGTCAGCGTCCGCGTCAGCGTCGGCGTTCGAATTGGATGTTTTGGTTAAAGTTTTTTAAAGACCTATATCTCCTTAACCCATAGATGGATTCTTTTGATACTTGCACTGTAGCTAGATATTGGTCTAAGGTTTAACAGGGTACCACCCCCACCCCACTCTGTGACCTTGAAGTCAAGGTCATGGACTTAGAAAATTGGTGTTTTTTTTGGACTGGATGTTTTGGTTAAAGTTTTATAAAGCCCAATATCTCCTGAACCCATGGATGGATTCCTTTGATATTTGCACTAAAGTTAGATATTGGTCTAAAGTTTTCGAAGGTACTACCCCCACCCCCCTCTGTGACCTTGATGTCAAGGTCATGGACTTAGAATATTGTCTTTTTATTGATTGGATGTTTTGGTTAAAGTTTTTTAAAGACACATATCTCCTGAACCCAGAGATGAATTCTTTTTATATTTGCACTGTAGTTAGATCTACAGAGTACTACCCCAACGCCGCTCAGTGATCTTGATGTCAAGGTCAGGGACTTAGGAAATTTTTGTCTTTTTTAAAGTTTTGTAATTGCATACTGATTCATAATGCTTTGCAGAGATTTAGTTTATACTTGAACTGATGTTAGACTCTTTTTTGAGTTTTTACAAAACATCTTATACTTACCCCACTGGGTGACCTTGAAGTCAAGGTCATCGACTTAGAATTTTGTTTTAAAGATTTTGGTTAAATTTTTAAATTTATGAAGACATAATTTCACAGTGCCATGATGATGGACTCAGTTGATACTAATACTTGGGCTGATGTTAGATAATGGTTCAGGGTTTTGATACATACTAGTCCCCCACCCCCTCTCCCCCCTACCCGTCAGTTTTTTTACCTCAAGCTCATGCACTTTGAAATTTCATTTCATTTTTTTTATTTTAATTTTATTTTAAGACTTATTTCTGAGATAGCTTTTGTGTTTTCATTATGGACATGCTTGCATGAAGTTTTATGCATAGCAGTCCACATAGCCCCCCCACCCCCACCCCCACCCCCCACCCGTCAGTTTTTTTTTTTTTACCTCAAGCTCATGAACTTTGAAATTTCATTTCAGTTTTTTTTTATTTTAATTTTATTTTAAGACTTAATTCTGAGATAGCTTTTGTTTATAAATGTGTTTTCATTATGGACATGCTTGCATGAAGTTTTATGCATAGCAGTCCACACCACCATAGCGGCTTTGTGATGGGCAAGCACCAATTCAGGCGAGCTATGCTGTCAGGTGACAGCTCTTGTTATTTACATTTCAACTCCTGTTATCTCAAACTACTGATATCTCAAAGTAAATTTTCTGGTTCCAGAAAATTTACTTTCAGATATCAGTAGTTTTGGCTGAAGATGAACTTTGAGATATCGAGAGTTGACTGTAATTTAAGGTGTATGGATACACATTCAGGGCAATCAACTCTGCCAGTTTCATTTTTCCTGCCATTCCAACCGGGAGTCAACACTTACAGGAAACAATTTGCTTCAGTATGAGCAGATTCTTTCGTTTAAGAGCAGAGACCATTTTGGAAGGGCTTATTATCCCTTGAAGCAAACAGAAAGTCACAAAAGTTATTCCCCATTTGTAAAAATGGGAGAAAAACGTGCTGGTATACATATATGCAGTAACGGAGTAATGTAACGATATGTATATTTTGTAGAAATGCCAGTTCAGCCAAAACCAGTCTCAAAACAAGAAACTCAGTCCCAGTCTGATTACCAGTTACTTCCTGTGCTGGATCGGTTCTCCTACAATTCCATGTATAAAAATAGGTTTGCCTACAGTGTTGGTGGCACAGTCAAAGATGTTATTACAACTCTGACTGCAGACCAGTCTGTTGTTCTTCCATTCAAACTAGAGCCGGATGGAGACACAGGTGGCAGCCTGGTTATTCTAGTGAAATTAGATGAAATTGTGGCAGCAAGTGTAAGTACATCGTAACATGTTTTAAACATGTACTTAGGCAAAATACATTTGAAAAAGTTTTTCTTGATAAGAAAAACTTTTTGAAATGTATTTTGCCTAAGTTGAATATTTAATTATAATTTTCCATTTATTTATTGTTTTATCATAAGACATTACAAGATTTTCTGAATTATAAATGACCATGGTTGGCTATTTTTAAACAGTTATACACAAAAATTCTGTGGTCATCTAGTTTTTGTGGCATCTTGCTGGAAAATCAAAATTCATGAAATATTTTCCTGTTTTCACAAAGTGTCTTTGGTAGCATGCATTTGTTGCCAGTTTGCTTTGGTAAATTACAGCACTTTTCATTTGATCCATTATTATCAGTATGACAATATTTAATTTTGTGGTATAGAGCAATTTTAGTTTGTATGCCTAGGGGTGACTGCGAAAGTTTCAAGATCTGTTAATATTCATGTTTTGGATACATACCTGCAAGTATATGAACCATTACCCTGTATGTGACTTTAATACTGTAAACAGTTTTAGCATCATGACTGAAATGTCTGCACAGACATTTGCAGACCCAGATCAGCATCAACACTTTTTGCCATTCCATCTGCATCCTTTGGAAGAATTACTATATTTTAAAATCAGACAGTTCCATTTTCGGGACTATTTATGGTAATTCTTTCAGGTGTCTCAATTTTTAGGGTTTTTAGGGTATATAGCAATTACAGTATATTACCCTTACCGTAAAAATCTATATATTGGGACAGTTAGGTCTGAGCAAATAGTGCAAACCAAGATCAGACTGCTCCTGATCAGGGTTTACACTATTTGCCATCCCATTTGCATTTTTTTTTTACACATAACTGCACTGTAAAACCGAACTGTTCCAATTTTAGGACAATTATGGTAATTATTTTTGGTGTCCCAATACTTAGAATTTTTACGGTATCTTTCAGACCTTGGATGAGCAAGTTGCTGTCGATTTCTGCTTACTTAAGAACAAGCTTCCATATGTCAGATCAACCAGATGTGAAGGTGGTTTCCTTGGCAACACAACTTCAGATGGTCAGAGGTCAACCAAGGTCATTTTACCCTACCCATCACCAATGACATATTTTGTTGGGTTAAAAATGAGGTGTTTCACTGCATCAGAAGCAAAGAATAAAAGGTATAACATGAATAATTCAAGTGTTTTTCGTTTTTGGGACTGTAAGTTTTAAGCATGTAATCTAAGAAAATGAAGTCATGTCTGAAGCTTTTACAATATCCTTGTTCTTGGTTTTATCAATATTAACTATACTATGCAAAATATATTTAGCAGTTTTTTATGTTTTGCATTTTTTCTCATCACTCAAGTGCAACATTAGGGAAAACTAAATTGCAAGGAAAGGAAACGTATTTGGGGCTTAAGATACTATGGAATTACAGGAGCCATCTTTAAAGTCGATATTCAGGTAAAGCGATAAGAGCGGGAAGGGGTCATTAGCCAAAATTCACAGCCATTAAAAGCAACGCAAAAATGGCCAGTATATGGGGTTTATGTACCATCTTTCTCGTCATTTTTATGCGCATTTTTCTTGCCAAAACTAATTATTGTGTGCAAGATGTGATTAACCTTAACCACTGAAGAACCTTAGCATGCGTCATTTCTGTAAAAGGTTGTAAATCGGTCCAATGTTCAATGATTTATGGGTGCTTCAGTTAAATGGAGATCAAATTCCGAGAAAAAATCAATGGCGTCACTTAAAGATCACAGCATGATGAATTTAACGAATTTAACTGTGAAGTTCCTTTAGTGAAGTGCAACGTTACTGTGAGATAACGATGACCTTAGTCTAAGACTTTTGGCTTATACTCAGTAGCCGGGAAGAATTTTCTTTCAGAATTGTTTACGTTAGCATATTAGTAGATACCAAATAATCATACACTCGAAAGGAATTCAAGAAATACCGATTAAAAATAATGTTTAAAGAGGATAGTGTAAAAGCAAGGGAAAATGTCATTTTTTCAGACTTTGTAAACCTTATACGCGTAGCATTTCAAATGTTTTAAAGGGGTTTCCTTTATTTTAGCAGCAAAACAGCCATGTCATTATGATTTTGCCTTTTGCACATGATTAAAAATGTTCTTTACATATAATGGTCTTAAAAACTGATGTCACGATAGTGCAAGCGCTGCAATTGTTCATTCTTGAAATTTTTACCTGGCAATCCATCTCGGGCAATCGACACTTGTATCTTAATGCAATAAAGTGACAACTTAAAGCCTAACATGGTGAATCTGGCACATACAAAACAATTGCTAAATTTATCTTGCATAGTATATAAATTACAATTGAGCCAGCCAACAAAGTGGCATATGCACCATGCAAAAGCTCATATCAGCCTGGGCATCTGCCCAGTGAGTCTGATCAGAGACATGTTTGTCCACATGAAGCACCCTTAGACTCTTAGCTACCCGTGAAGACAGGGCAGATGCTGAGGCTGATTTGAGTCTCCGCTGGGTGCACATGCGACTTCATCAGTTTTGTCCTGTCATGGCTCAATTATTCTCCTTAATACAAGGTCATAAATCACAGAATTGGATAGTTAGCAAAATGAACAAGTATAAAGTAATTCTACAGCATGTTGAAATTTGTAGTATAAGAATAGTATATAAATTATATAATAATATATCCCACTCTTTGGGTTGCTCCATAATAAATGAAAGTTTTAATTTAAGATCAAAATACACAAGTGAGCTGTAAAAGAAACATATGTTTATATTAGATCATCTGTCTTTTTAACTTCAAATAGTACGGTGAGCTGTCTTTATAACAACAGTATTCATTCCCTTAGATTTTGCTTTAAATTAAATATGCTGTTATTAAGGTGAAGGAATAAACTATTAAAGGAAGTAACTTTGCCAGTTTCATTTCTTCCTCCTTCCTCAATGGGGTCAACTTTTAAAGGAAAGAACTTGCTCCTGAAGGAGCAAATTCTTTCCTTTAATAGTTGACCCCTCTTCAGATGGGGAAGCATACAGGATGTCAATCTTACTGTAATGTTTGTATATTTTGTCAAATTTTGCAGTGTTACTAAAGAAGTCCCATGTGGCAATACAATGGCCAAAGTGAAGGTAAATGTAACAACTGATGCATGTGTGGAAGGGAAGTGTAGCGGCAACGGAAGGTGCCATAACTACCTCAACGGACAAATTCTCTTCAGCACTTGTAGGTGCTATGCAGGTGAGATATTGATTATAACAGTTATACTGTAATCAACCCTTTTAGTGCCCTGTGTGCTCGACTTTTTCAAAATGGCAGTAAATTTTTATAGTAAATTTTCTTTCTTGTAAGCCCATTTCCCGATTTGTTATATATTCATAAAGGTAAAGCATAGGAGAAAAGCTCCTTATGGTATTGGAAGGATAGCCAAGCTTCACAAATGAAAAATGAAAGATTTTGTAGCATTTTTCAGCTCATGTAAACAAGCAAACAAAGGGATAAACTAATGAAAATATTTTAAATAGTTATATGCCAAAAAATACCATGATGTGCACTTATAGGGGCATGTGTGATATTTAGGTTGAATATGGTATGTTAAATGCATATCAAGACTACAATTCAGTAATTCAAGAGCAAGAGTAGGAATCATAAAACTCAGTATTTGTCATCAAAATATATAAGTTTCAGGGAAAATGCTGATGTATTGCCATAAAACAAAATTTGCAACAAATTTGCCATTTTTAGCTCGCCTGAACGAAAGTTCAGGAAGAGCTATTGTTGTCACCACGGCGTCCGCGTCCGCGTCAGCGTCGGCGTCCGGATTGGATGTTTTGGTTAAAGTTTTTTAAAGACCTATATCTCCCTAACCCATGGATGGGTTCTTTCGATACTTGCACTGTAGTTAGATATTGGTCCAAAGTTTAACATGGTACCACCCCCACCCCACTCCTTGACCTTGATGGCAAGGTCATGGACTTAGCAAATTGGGAGTTTTTTGGGACTGGATGTTTTGGTTAAAGTTTTCTAAAGCCCAGTATCTCCTTAACCCATGGATGGATTCCTTTGATACTTGCACTGTAGTTAGATATTGGTCTAAAGTTTTGCAAGGTACTACCCCCACCCCCCTCAGTGACCTTGATGTCAAGGTCATGGACTTAGAAAATTGTCTTTTTATTGATTGGATGTTTTGGTTAAAGTTTTTTAATGACACATATCTCCTGAAACCATAGATGAATTCTTTTTATATTTGCACTGTAGTTAGATATTAGTCCAAAGTTTTACAGAGTACTACCCCAGCCCTGCTCGGTGACTTTGATGTCAAGGTCAGGGACTTAGGAAATTTGGTCTTTATTAAAGTTTTCTAATTGCGTACTGATTCATATTGCGTGGCAGAGATTTAGTTTACACTTGAACTGATGTTAGACACTTTTTTGAGTTTTTACAAAACACTATATACTTACCCGACTGGATGACCTTGATGTCAAGGTCATGGACTTTGAGTTTTGTCTTAAAGATTTTGATTAGTTTTATATTAATGAAGACATAATTTCACAGTGCCACAATGGACTCAGTTGATACTAATACTTGGACTGATGTTAGATAACGGTTGAAGGCTTTGATACATCCTAGCCCTGCCCTCCTCCCCCCTACCCCTTAGTTCTTTGACCTCAAGCTCATGGACTTTGAAATTTCATGTGGATTTTTTTATTTTTATTTTAAGACATTTCTGAGATAGCTTTTGTTTATAAATGTGTTGTCATTATGGACATGCTTGCCTGAAGTTTTATACATAGCAGTCCACACCACCATAGCGACTGTGTGATGGGCAAGCACCTATTCAGGCGAGCTATGCTGTCAGGCGACAGCTCTTGTTACAAAAGGGAATAAATTTTATGACTTCCTGTATGCTTTCCTGGCTGACAAAGCCTTTTTAGAAAGGGATATGCTCATAAGGGAAGGATTTTGTCCCTTGAGCAAGGAAACCCTGGGGAGCAGATTCTTTCCTTTGGGAGTGTGCCCCTATTGAGCTGGGAGCCAAAAATGAGATTGGAAGAGTTTGTTCCCCTGAAAGTGTACCCAATTGCCTGAAGTTTTATCTGTTTCACATGCCATATGGAGTCCTATGTCAGACCTCAAAATTAGGTTCTTTGTCAAGATTATAAATATGTATGCTTAGAATATTTATGCTTAGAAATGTGAACAAAAAAGATGTAATTAAAAAAAAATTAAAAAAAAAAAAAAAAAGCTACCTCCAAGCTGAGAGTGAAGATGCTGATCAGACTGGGCAAATGCCCAGGTTGATCTGAGTCTGCACTGGGCGCACAACCACTTTGTTGTTTTTCTCGTGTCGCGGCTCAGATTAAAACTGCCATTCCAACCATAAATATTTGGCAACTTCGATTTCCTTAAAGTTTTAATTTGCAGAGTTCATTTGTTCTGTTTGATTATAATATGATAGTTACTTCATAAAAACTTCTTTACATAGAGCTGACTCTTAATAGACTGACTTCTAGAGCAGTTTGATCTAGGTCTACACAGTTCAGTTGAGTACTTTCAGATAAATATGGCCAGCAGAGTAAAATAATCCATTTTAGCTGAACTCGTCAACTGCATTTCGCCGCAGTGCTCCAGATAAGAGGGGGTAACAAAGATAATCTAGGGATAATTATGCATATTTCTCCATAAAAACATATTTTGTGATGCATCATTATAGCCATCTCACTGAGATGGTTCTAATGAGGGGTCACAACATATGTTTTCATTGAGAAATAAAAAATATTATCTTCAAATTATCCTCAATACCCCCTCTTATGTGGAGCTCTGATTGTGGTTGTGAATACGGTGCAGCTGGTGCATGGTATATTCTAGAGTGGGCATCTTATCCCATACTGACTACAGCTATTCAATTCATATCAATTCTGCTATTAAACATATGGAAAAAAAAAAAAAAAAAAATTGTGACTATGAAACCCATGATTTACCTCCTCAAATGAAAATTGTGAATACAGTTATCCCCTAAATATGTTGAAATTTTCAGGACAAATACAAAAACTGGTAAAGATGGCTCAGTGTATATAAGGTCAAACCATATTTATTCAGTAATACGACAGGTTTTCCCTTCCAACACAATCATAAAAATTTAGATTTTTTGGGGATTGTTTTGGAAGAGGAAATCTTGTCTTATAGCAAAACTACATAAAACTGTTTTACAACAAAATTACACAAAACTGATGTACATATGTGGGGTCATTCTAGAAGAGGAAAACCCCTGTCAAATAGCTTCATAAATACTGTATGGAATTTTACCTTCTCAGGTTGGCAAGGGTATGACTGTAGTGATGGTAAGGAGTCTAGAGATGAAAGTGAACAGTTGTTGGAGCTGCTACTGTTGACCCTCAGTAACCTGCTGTTTATACCAGCCATCATACTGGCCCTGTACAGGAGACACTTTGTGGAGGCATTTGTTTATACCTATACCATGACATTCTCAGGGGTAAGTGAAAGGAGGCAATATTTTTCGATGTGTGTTCAAGTAATATGTCAATATGGTTACCATGACACTTTAATAGCCTGGGCGTTATTTTATTTGGGCAAAATTATCTGGTTCATTTTAAAGTTATCTGTTTTTGAAATACAAAATTACCACAACCAAATGTAACGGATAGATGCATCTTTCTTTCTTTAACTTCCTTGGTATTGCTAAACCGCAGAAGTTTAAAATGAAACGGCAGGTCTCTACTAGCAATGAGCAAACTGACTGACATAATCTGCAAGACATGGCAGCAGCAGACATCAGGTAAGAGACTCCTATGTATTAACCCACAAGCATAGGTGGTCCACATTGGGCCTCCTCTGCCCGCATGACCTGAGAAAGATAACAGGCTGGGAAATCAGGAAAGAGATGTCTGATGCAGTTAGAACATTGTAACAAGCCAAAATAATCCAAAAGAATGGAAGCTAAACTCTGCTGAAATTCATGTCACTATTACAGATTGGAAATGACTAAGAAATATGATTATAGGGACTGAAAATTTAGATATTGAATTAGCTGATATCCCAGACCAGTTTTAGATACAAAAGTACAGGTAGATATGTTGCACTACTCCCTGTATCTGCTTCTGCAAATATTTATGTTTCAAATGTACATATAAATATATGTGAAGGACAAGGGCAAGTTCAGGGGAGCAGTCCTGTCCCATGACAGCTATTTCTGAATACACCATGTCAGAGACTGAGCAGTGGGAAAGACTGTATATTCAAGCAGTAAAGGCATGGCCCCGAGGTTATAAAACTTGAGTACATTCTCAAACTCAAAATAAAGCACACCGATTGGCTGCTTCTGAGCATATGCTCGGGAGCAGCCAATCGGTGTGCTTTATTTTGAGTTTGAGGTTATTCTCAAGTTTCATAACCTCAAACCCTGGGTGTATGTGCTGTCTGAACAGAACGTCATGCCAGTCTGTGTTTCTGTACAATAGTGTATGGATTCTGAAGAATCTTTATGAGAACAATGAAGGCTTTGATCAGAATGCTTGAAGATTCCTAATGCTTGAAGATTCCTTTTTTGTGGGTTGGCTTAAATGGGATAAAGCGCTTTTTTTCACATTTAGATAAAAATGGTTGACAGTGTTTCATTTATTCTGATTTCCCTTTTCATTTTATTGCAGTTGTATCATGCCTGCGATGGCAACCGAACAGATGAGTTCAAGTTCTGTCCATTACATATCCAGTACCTGAGTATAGCAGACTTTCTAGGCTCCTCTCTCTGTATCTGGGTGACCTTGGTTGCCATGGCGAGACCTCCTAAGAAACTCAAGGCTGTTCTTCAGATGGCTGGTCCACTAGGCCTACTGTTTGGTGTACTCTACAAGAAGACCAGTGCCTTCCTGTTCATTGCACCAGCAGGACTTGGCTTGTTAATGATATTTATTTCATGGGTAAGAAAACCTAATGTTTTATTGAATTACGTGTACTTGAAATATTACTCACTCGGAATGTATAGAAAAGTTTGTAACTGGTGAATTATTGCTGATTAACAAATAATGTTAAAATATTAATTAACAACTGCATCTGCTTAACAAAACTTGTTTATCAGTGATAATTCAGTATGAATGAAAAATTAGTATGATTCTAACATTATACAGAATGAAAGATTATTGCAACGTTTCCTGCAGTATCTTTTGAGGCAGACATCGGCATAGGTAAACCTTTACAATCAACTTATCTAGCTTCGAATTTGCTTGCCACCATATTAGCAACATGATTTATCAATTTTATACACATAAATGCTTCATATAAGCTCATTGTCAGAGCTCCAGATAAGAGGGGGTAATGAGGATAATTTGAAGATAATTTTTCTTATTTCTCAATGAAAACATATGTTGTGACCCCTCATTAGGACCGTCTCGGCGAGACGGTTCTAATGATGGGTCACAAAATATGTTTTTATGAAGAAATAAGCAAAATTATCCGTAAATTATCCCTGGTACCCCTTCTTATCTGGAGCACTGCATTGTGTTATGTTAGAATTTATATTTACTTCTACTGAATCATGTTTGGTTGAAAATGAGAAAACAAATGGTAGATAAGGGTTAGAATATGATCAGAGGTCGGGTCAGAATTGAGAGCTTTCATGTTAAATTTTTATGTTTTAAGTTTTTAAGAGCCCATATTTTCATAACCCAACAATTGGTTTTGTTGATAATTGGCATGTTTGTCATATAATTATACCTGTTTTTCCCAAACACTGGTATGTCAGTGTTGGAGGGGTAAGGGTCAAATTGTTCAAAATTCCTTAATGATTTATTATGGTGCACCATTTATCTGTCTACAGGTATGTCGATGTTGTTACCGTCACAAGTGTTACCCCACCATTAGGAAGTACCTGCTGTGTCTACTGCCGGGAGTATTATTAGCTGTAGGAGGGATCTGTATATTTGCATTTGTCGAGAACAGGGATAATTACCTGTATGTTCATAGTGGCTGGCATGGCTGTATGTCTCTTTGTATAGTCTTTCTACTACCACCACGGGAAAGAAAAGGTAATCTGATTTTTATTGTGTCAAGCCTGATATAGTAAAACTTCATATCAAATTTATATTAGTAGTGTTTAACACTTTGTTTCAGCCAGAGATTGAACCCTTTAAGCGGTGAACAAGCACAACACAGGGGCAACATGTGTTTCACAGGCATGATTTTCTAGGTTAGAAAAGCACAAGAAGCAGCATTATTGAAGAAGAGAAACCTATTGCTAAATTGCGAATATTTCTTTTAATTCTTTATTGAACATCTGTTACCTTCAGTAGCCAGACGTCAAAGGCATGGGGATCTGAAGTGCAGCCAACCCTAAAAAGTGGTCTGAAAAAATCATTGGAACCCTTTATTATCTAGGGACTTGAACCTGTCATCAGGCTAAATTTTGGGCTAGAGGCATATTACTAAGGGATCACAAAATAAGTTATTTAGAGAAAAAAAAATACCTAGGATTTATATTATAACTGTATCAGGATTTCTGAAAGTAATCATGTTCTTTTATTTCAGGAGCTTATAAAGTTCGACAGACAAACAGCATTAACCTTGGATCTACCTACCAACCTATCAGGCCTGCTGAGGATAACTATGTCATTTAGAGCCTGTTGATAGATCCATACAACCACAGATAATGAGTAGATGTGGGTGGTTAGAGGGGATGGGGTAATGTTGATTGACTACTGCTACACCAATTAGAGTCAGGGTGGAGAATCTCAGCTACATAAAGGAGTTGGTCAGCAGAGTACAACATTACATAGCTTTGAACATGGTCTGTCATTAGCTTGGCCTTGTCTAGTTTTGATAAAAAGAATCTCTGTATCAATGCAAGGTACTATATATGGCTATAAGATGGCGGCATTATCCACCTCCATAATGACCCCAAATAGGTACAGTGGCACTTCAGTGGCTGGAACTGGCTTGGGACCATGAAAATTAGTTTGAGCCAAAGCTAGTTCCAGCCATCCAGGGTTTCTATATAAACAGAATGATAGGGACCCAAGAACCAGTTCTTGTTTAGCAGGGTAAACAAGTCATCAGGGTAAACGAGTCATTGAAGTTCTTCTGTAAATCAGTTTTATTAGTATCAATTCTGCAGGTCTTTGGGATTGTTTCGGAAGAGGAAAACCCCAGTTTGTAGCTGAATTAATATTACTGAAGACTGAATTACATATTTGCTGTAATTTTGGAAGGTTTAGCTCCCGTCTTATAGCCAAGTAAAAATGGTTGTCTCTTATTATGATACTCACTAGTTTGGGCTGCCAGCCACCAAAGGCGTGCATCTGCAGAGTCTTATGAGAGCCTTAACTAGATCGTATCTTACCTCTTTAGATTACTGTAAAATTCTAAAAATTGGGACACCTGAAATAGTTACTATAATTTTTTAAAAATGAAGTAGATTTTACAATGTAGTAACGCATTTAAAATATGCAGATGGAATGGCAAATAGTGAAGATCCAGATCAGACTGCTCTTTCAGGAGCAGTCTGATCTCAATCTGAACTGTTTGCTCTGCCCTGTCTGTCCCAATACTTAGATTTATTATGATATATCTGAATACAAAAAAGGCTCTAATCAGACCAAATCATGTTTTATGGCTACTTTGCTGGCTGGCAGCCTGTTTATAGCTGCTTTTGTATATTCATGTGTAATATACCCTATAGGGTAAGGTCGGGTAAATTCGGACAGCGGGTAAATTCGGACAGTGACATTGTTTCCTTTATATGTCAGTTGTTTAAGGAATGAATTTTATTTTTCTGGTGTTGATCGAAGTATAAACTACATTGGGTCGGGTGCAAAGTAAGTGAACCCCGAAGGGGTTCACGTAAACTTTGCTGGTGACCCAATGTAGTTTATACTTCGATGAACACCAGAAAAATTAAGTTCATTGCTTATATTTACATTCTTTTCTGTCTATTATTTGATCACAAATTTGCGTTAGGGGCTACAGTTGAAGCAGAAAAACTTTTATACGCAGTTTTTCTACTAAAAGCGGAACAGCGTCAACGACATAGCAATGACGTCATAACGTCGCCTACGTCCAATCAGATCAGAGAACCACGGCTTATTTTGAAGTCAATCAACGTCATGTAACGTCATGTGAACCGATGTAGTTAATGAAGTATAAACTAGATTACGTTCCAATGGTTTACCATAGGGTTTTTCAATAAATGTACTGAGAATGTAAATATTTGGAATTGAAACAAAAATAACTGGGCAAAAAGTGAAAATCTTGATGAGACGGCTCATTATGAGCCCTCTCATCTGGATTTTCACTGTTTGCAATGGTATATCCGAATTTACCAGCTGTCTGAAGTTACACGACTCTACCCTACCTTGTTAAGTTTGTTTTACGACTAACTCAGAGTGTCAGATAAGCAGTGCTCCAGATAAGACATGGTAACAGAGATAATTTTGAGATAATTTTCAGAACCCAAGAAATACCTTTATCTTACCCATTTGTTATTGCAGATTAACACATGATTTTGGAGTGCAGATTGCTAAATATTCATTCACGATGGCGAATCCAGAGTGAATCAATATTCGCATCCTCCCAACAACACATGTTTATCAGTGATAATTTACTGGTAGGGAAAATTGTTTTGATTCTAACATTATACAGAATGAAAATGCAAGTATATTGCCATAGTTTCTAAAGGACTATATTCAGGTGGCTGTTGACAGAAGCAATGTTTATGTTTGACATCATCAAGGTGAGAAATTTGCACGTTTTGACATAATCACAAATTTTCTTAAGACACTGCTTCCAATGTGTTCAGTAGGGAAACTGTTTAGGTCATGTTAGATTATTCCATTATAACGTGACCCTTCATTAGAAGCATCTCACAGAGTCCGTACTAATGAGGGTTGGTAGCATACATTTTATTTAGAAATAAGAAAAATTATCTTGTAATTATCCTCAAGACCTAGCCTTATCTGGAGCTCTGGATAATTAGAGTATTTGATAATTCCTGCATAATTTCTGTTTACATATAATTACAGAATTATTAATAGAGACATGGAATGGCCCCACTTTGGAACTGCCATAATAATTTAGTTCTAATACCGTATTAATCCTAATAACCCCCTCTCCCCGACTGCTGTAATAAATGCCCCCTGCCTCTTTTCCGGAAATAATGTTATATTAACTTGCATGAATTCCTGTTTGCTTTTCTGGATGAGGTAGCTCTCTGAGATGGGGTCTACTCTTAAAGGAAAGAATTTGCTCCTAGAGGAGCAAATTTTTACCTTTAAGAGTATACCCCTACTGAGAAGGGATGCAAAAAAGGGGGAAAAAAAGTGGTTATCCATTCACCTTGATATCCATTCACCTTGATACTGTTTTAGTTAGAAGTATTTTGACACTGGCTGGTTTGCTACTCTTTAGGCTCTAAATAATGCCCCCTTTCATAAAATGCAACAACCCCGGGACATTTAATAGGATTAATACGATAAGAGGCCATTAAACATTTTCTTGGATGAAGGACAGAAATTATCCAAGAACTATCATTATTTGCTCCCTGTAGCTCATGCTGTATTAAATTTATAATATCACTTTTTAAATTACTGTATAGGGTTATATTTCACTATACATTTATGTTACTGAATTCATGATTTTTATCATTAGCTGAGCTGAAACCTGTGAATATCTTGTTTATAATTTTTCTGTTTTGATTTTCAAATCTTTTAATTATTTACATGTTTTAATTATTCTGTTTTGATTCTTAAATCTTTAATTACTTATTTACCTTTCCAATATTTCTTTTCCGTTACTCTTTCATTATTTTGCTTGTTTTAAGCTTTTAAGAACCTCTTTAGCTATTTTTTTTTTTTTTTTTTGATTTTAATTGTTTTAAAGTTTATCTTGTTAACTTGTTTTTCCTCTTCAGCTTGCCTTGTTTTGGTTCTATTACATTAATTGCCATATCAATTTTTATTTTTCCTGATTAGTAGAATAGAGTTCATACTTTAAAAGTATCTTGGCCTACAGTAACACTCTAGTCAAGATATAATAAGAGAATTATTTTACTCGTGTATATGCATTTATGGTATGCATTTATTGTATATAATTGCTTTTTGTTGTTATAGATTTTGGTTAATGATACCCCAGAC
Source organism: Ctena decussata (assembly GCA_963989385.1). Taxonomy (NCBI): domain Eukaryota; kingdom Metazoa; phylum Mollusca; class Bivalvia; order Lucinida; family Lucinidae; genus Ctena; species Ctena decussata. Next base: position 53,049,185 of record OZ022501.1, on the reverse strand, counting down.
GTATGAAGTATGTCAGGGGGTATATAGTTTTTGTATTTTCATCCGTTCATCTATTTGGACATTAGTCAACTTTTGCTTAGACCTTTTGGATTGCTCATATCTTTGTAATCACATTTTCTTTCTGTATTCAGTTCATGATATTTCTGTAGCATTACCTTTGCTATGAAATACACTTTAGGCAAGCTCCTGTATAGAGCTAGGTTCAGCAATTAGGACATAGTTTACATCAAAGTTTTGCATTAAATTAATTTGGTTTCTGGTATCTCTGTAATTTGTGTCAAATTCTTTTCACATTTGGTGCATGATATCTCGAAAACATTACCGTTGATATCTAAGCATTAGAGTCTGGCACAGGGTTCAATAATTAGGACTTTGTTCGGTAGTGCTGCTGGTGTACATGAGCCTCCTGCTCACTTCTTCTAGTATATTCTATGAACCGCTTGGTGAAAAAACTTGTCTTATAGTAAATGTAATCTGTGCTTAATTAGACCAGCTTGCACATCTCTGCAGTCTGGTTTTTATGGTCTACATTACTCTCTGTGAAAAAAACACATTCCTGTGAAAGGACTGTTTCTTTGGTACAGACAGTAAAGCAGGCTTCATGCATTTAAGGCAAATGGGCACACTTTCAGGGGAAGCAACTATGACATTTCATTTTTGCCTCCCTTCTCAGTGGGGTCAACTCTTAAAAGAATTTTTTTTTCAAGAGCAGAACTTGCTTTAGAAAGTCTTTGTTATCCAGGAAAGCAAACAACAAAACACAAAAGCTGTCTTCCTTTGTAAAAATGGCAGACAAAACATGGAGGTATACTCATGCACCTTTAAGAAGCAAAATGCATAGGTCTTGACCAGACCAAGCCTGTGTGCAGTTGGGTCTGGGCATATACCATTCATATTTGCCTTAAAGACAGTTATTTTTTAGATGCCTATACAGTCAATTGTTGGTATCTTGTACATTAATATCTCAATAAACCTCTTATATCAGAGAATATAGTTTGGACTCCTTTCAAAGTTTCATTTATATTGGCAACTCCTGTTATCTCAAACTACTGATATCTCAAAGTAAATTTTCTGGGACCAGAAAATTTACTTCGAGATATCAGTAGTTTGAATTGAATTTCAACTTTGAGATTTCAAGAGGTGACTGTATTTACAACAAAACTAACTCTACATGTGTGAACTAAAAACTTAATAGGAAATTATCTACACAGTTGTCTCATTGGTCTCCAATGCTGTAAAAGTGGAATAAATTGGTATTTTCATGGGTACTTGTTAATACCATATGTTAAGTATAACCAAAACGTGTAGCTAAAATGTGAAACAAGGGTAATGATTTGCTTGCCATGTATTTTTTGCACCACATCTGAAGGATTCTCAAATTGTGTTTTCCTATTTTCTGTGGACCCCTATTGCCTCATGTGACAGGTTTCCAGGATAAAATGTTCACACAAACATGTTCTTGGACTTGATTTGGTCTGAAATTTCAGGAAAACCCATACGACATACAATAACATAAGAACATCCACAATGGTTGTATGGTAAGAGTAGACCAAGCTTTTAGTGAAAGCTAATACTTGTTAGAAAATAAAATCATGATAAAATGTTGCAGTTATAGAGTACAGAGTACTTAAGGTTAATGGGTAGATCACTATGATTTACTCCCATTTTTGCAAAGGGAGAAGACTTTGTGCCTTCTTATTTGCTTCCCTGGCTGATAAAACCCCTCCAAAAAGGGGTCTACTCTTAAAAGAAAGCATTTTTGCACCTACAGGTGCAAATTTTTTCCAGTAAGAGTTGAACCTAAAAGGAGGCAAAATTTACTTCCCCTGAAAATGTACCCAGTCATCATAAGACCGATACTCATGTTACAGTGCTCATGTAAGTTTGCAATGCAATTTTATTAGGACTGATTTTGTTATCTTGTATAATGTAAGTTTGCAATGCAATTTTATTAGGACTGATTTTGTGGTCATATTTTTGTTATCTTGTATAAAGGAGCCAGTAAGTTGATTGGTCTATACCTGATTAACTGCCAGATAATGTATTTAACTGTGTGGTGTTTTGTCCTAGAATTGCTTCTACTTTGAATGTAGGTTTTTTTTCAAAGAGTAATGTTAATAATTATTGTTAACTGTTCACTCTTTTTTTTTAGCTCACCTGAGCCTTTAGGCTCATAGGTGAGCTTATAGTATAGCCAGGCATCCGTCGTCCGTCCGTCGTCCGTCGTCCATCAACATTTTCAAACACCTTCTCTGAAACCACTGGGCCGATTGAACCATATTTCATATGGAGCCTACCTAGGTCAGGGGAACGAAAGTTTGAAAGTTTGTTCCGGGTATCTGGGTCACATGACCAAGATGGCCGCCACGCCCATATATGGTAAAAACTCTTCAAAAATCTTCTTCTCCAGAACCAAAAGGCCTATGACCTTGAAACTTGGTATGTAGCATCGGGCATGTGGGCCCATCATAGTTTATACAAATCATGACCTTGCGTTGACCTTGACCTACTTTACGGCATAGTCAACTTTGGTACGTTAGGCTTTTATATGGGAAAAGCTTAAACAGTGGATTTCTCAGAAACTATTTAAGTCTAAGGTACAATACTTGGTGTACATGGTCGACTAAATGACCAGATGAAGATATTATGTCACTAAAGGTCAAGGTCATTCCGTCGGACCATCCGTCGTCAAGATTTTCAAACATCTTCTCCTCTGAAACCACTGGGCCGATTAAAGCCAAATTTCATATGGAGTCTCAGTGGGATGGGGGAACGAAAGTTTGTACCCGGGGTCTGGGTCACATGACCAAGATGGCCGCCATGCCCATATATGGTAATAACCCTTATAAAATCTTCTTCTCCAGAACCAAAAGGCCTATGACCTTGAAACTTGGTATGTAGCATCGGGCATGTGGGCCCATCATAGTTTGTACAAATCATGACCTTGCGTTGACCTTGATCTACTTTACGGCATAGTCAACTTTGGTACATTAGGCTTTTATATGGGAAAACGCTTAAACAGTGGATTTCTCAGAAACTATTTAAGTCCAAGGCATAATACTTGGTGTACATGGTCGACTAAATGACCAGATGAAGATATTATGTCAATCAAGGTCAAGGTCATTCCGTCGTACCATCCGTCTTCAAGCTTTTCAAACATCTTCACCTCTGAAACCACTGGGCCGATTAAAGCCAAATTTCATATGGAGTCTCAGTGGGATGGGGGAACGAAAGTTTATATCCGGGGTCTTGGTCACATGACCAAGATGGCTGCCATGCCCATATATGGTAAAAACCCTTATAAAATCTTCTTCTCCAGAACCAAAAGGCCTATGACCTTGAAACTTGGTATGTAGCATCGGGCATGCGGGCCCATCATAGTTTGTACAAATTATGACCTTGCATTGACCTTGACCTAATTTACGACATGGTCAACTTCGGTACGTTAGGCTTTTATATGGGAAAAGCTTAAACAGTGGATTTCTCAGAAACTGTTTAAGTCTAAGGTACAATACTTGGTATACATGGTCGACTAAATGACCAGATGAAGATATTATGTCACTAAAGGTCAAGGTCATTCCGTCGGACCATCCGTCGTCAAGATTTTCAAACAGCTTTGCCTCAAAAAAACAACTGGTTTGATTGAAGCCAAATTTCATATGGAGTCTCAGTGGGATGGGGGAACGAAAGTTTAAACCCGGGGTCTGGGTCACATGACCAAGATGGCCGCCATGCCCATATATGGTAAAAACCCTCCAAAAATCTTCTTCTCTAGAAACAAAAGGCTTATGACCTTGAAACTTGGTATGTAGCATCGGGCATTTGGGCCCATCATAGTTTATACAAATGATGACCTTGCGTTGACCTTGACCTAATTTACGACATGGTCAACTTTGGTACATTAGGCTTTTATATGGGAAAACGCTTATACATTGGATTTCTGAGGAACTATTTAGTCTAAGGTACAATATATGGTAAATATGGTCAACTAAATGACCAGATGAAGATATTATGTCACTGAAGGTCAAGGTCATTATGTCGGTCTGTCCGTCATCAAGACTTTCAAACATCTTCTCCGCTGAAACCACTGAGGAGATTCAAGCCAAATTTCATATAGTGTCTCAGTGGGATAGGGGAACTAAAGTGTATACCTGGGGTCTGGGTCACATGACCAAGATGGCCGCCATGCCCATATATGGTAAAAACCCTTTGAAAATCTTCTTCTCTAGAACCAAAAGGCCTATGACCTTGAAACTTGGTATGTAGCATCGGGCATGCGGGCCCATCATAGTTTATACAAATGATGACCTTGCGTTGACCTTGATCTAATTTACGACATGGTCAGCTTTGGTACATTAGGCTTTTATATGGGAAACGCTTATACAGTGGATTTCTCAGAAACTATTTAAGTCTAAGGTACAATATATGGTAAATATGGTCAACTAAATGACCAGATGAAGATATTATGTCACTGAAGGTCAAGGTCATTTTGTCGGTCTGTTCGTCATCAAGATTTTCTCCTCTGAAACCACTGGTTTGATTGAAGCAAAATTTCATATGGAGTCTAAGTGTGATCGGGGAATAAAAGTTTGTTCTCGGGGTCTTGACCAAGCTGGCCGCCATGCCAGTATATGGTAAAAACCCTTCAAAATCTTCTTCTCCAGAACCAAAAGGCGTATGACCTTGAAACTTGGTATGTAGCTTTTGGCACTCAAGCCCATCATAGTTTATACAAATGATTGTGCGTTGACCTTGGCCTAATTTATGACACTGTCAACTTTTGTACATTATGTAGGCTTTTATATGGGAAAATGCTTAAACAGTGGATTTTTCAGAAACTATTTAAGTCTAAGGTGCAATATTTGGTATATATGGTTGACTGAATGACCAGATGAAGATATTTTGTAGTTAAAGGTCAAGGTCATTCTTTGACTTTTGTACACGGTCATTGAGATTCTGTCACCCGTCAACATTTTCAAACATCTTCTCAGAGGCCACTAGGGTCAATTGAAGCCATATTTCTTATGGAGCTTCACCGGCTTTAAGGAACCATAGTTTATTCAGATGGTCTTGGTCACTTGACCAAGATGGCCACCATGCCCACATATGGTAAAAACTCTTCAAACGTCTTTTTCTCGAGAACCGAAAGGCCTATAACCTTGAAACTTGGTACCGGTATGAAGCATTGGGCACTCAGGCCCATCATAGTTTATACAAATGATTACTGTATTTCATATGGAGCTTTACTACTTGGACAAAGGAATCAAAGTTTGTTCAGATGGTCATGGTCACATGAACATGGTGGCCACCACACCCATATATGATAATAACCCTTCAGAAATCTTTGTCCAGAACCAAAGGCCCAGTGACCTTGTGGCTTGGTATATAGAATTGGGACTCAACATTAATCCCCAAGGGAGTGTGGTTATCTGCCCCTGCCCTGGTGCTATATACATGGATAAAAGCATTAAAATATATATCAGGACCAAGTGTTAGGTGAGCTACAGGACCATTGGTCCTCTGGTTTTAGAAATATTTGGCCCATGCTAGCCTCCATCAGCCAGAAATCACAGATTTTCAAACCTGAAGGCAATTCCTGGCTGAAGAAAGCTGGCATATGCAAATCTGTGATTCCTGGCTGAAGGAGACATTTGCAATTCTGATTCCTGGCTGAAGGAGGCTAGCATTTGCAAATTTGTGATTCCTGTGTATAGGAGGCTTGCATTTGCAAATATGATTCCTGTCTGAAGGAGGCTAGCATTTGCAAATTTGTGATTCCTGTGTACAGGAGGCTTGCATTTGCAAATATGATTCCTTTCTGAAGGAGGCTAGCATTGGCAAATTTGTGATTCCTGTGTGATGGAGGCTATCATTTGCAAATATGATTCCTGTCTGAAGGAGGCTAGCATTGGCAAATTTGTGATTCCTGTGTGATGGAGGCTTGCATTTGCAAATATGAATCCTGTCTGAAGGAGGCTAGCATTGGCAAATTTGTGATTCCTGTGTGATGGAGGCTTGCATTTGCAAATATGAATCCTGTCTGAAGGAGGCTAGCATTGGCAAATTTGTGATTCCTGTGTGATGGAGGCTTGCAGTTGCAAATATGATTCCTGTCTGAAGGAGGCTAGCATTTGCAAATTTGTGATTTCTAGCTGAATTAGACTAGCATTTGCAAATCTGGGATTCAGGGCTGAAGAAAGCTGGCATTTGCTAATCTGTAATTTAATTATTAGTAGCTGAAGGTGGCTTGCATTTGCAAACCTATGGTTCCTGGCAGAAGGATCAGCATTTTCCAGAATGCACATGGTCCACATTAAGGTGTACATTACATTTCCATGTTTTTTCTCTATTTTAAGAAGGGGAACACCTTTTGTGACTTTCTGTTTGCTTGCAGAAAAAAGAGTGAACATATAAATACAAATACTTGTATGTTACAATTGCTGTATATGGTAGTACTTGAATGCTTCTGTACCTTGATGCAGTCTACCTCAGTATAATAAAACAGAAACAGATATTTTGACAATTTCAAGTGAAATTTATATTTTCATAAATAATTTATGATTTGAGTGATGTTGTGGTACACTGTCCTCAAGGCATACTCATTTGAGCCTGCACACATAAACCGTCTTATCAGAATATATGCAGTTTCCTTTCCAGAATGCACATGGTCCATGTTAAGGTGTACATTACATTTCCATGTTTTTTCTCTATTTTAAGAAGGGGAACAGCTTTTGTGACTTTCTGTTTGCTTCCATGGGCAATAAAACAAGTCTAAAATGGGTCTGCTGTTAAAAGAATTTGCTCCAAGGGGATCAAATTCTGAAATTTCAGAAGTTAACCCCTATTAAGACAGATAGGCAAAATGAGAAGGGCAATAGTTGTTTTCCTAAAAGTGTTAAAGGGGTCACCTGTCTTTAGCAGTCATTTTGGTTACCTCGTTAGACAAGTTTTATTGTACATGTCAACATGGAAATGTACATGAAACACATGCTCTGGACATCTTGCATCATAGATTTCTTGCAAATGTGCTGTGAAATGTATGGAAAACTTCTTATTGCAGGACTCTTTCTTTCTTGTTTTTTTTTAGCTTTTACAACTAATATTTTAGTTTTGTTGTTTTATACATTTTTTAACAAGACTGAAATGCTTTACAAGAATGACCTGCATTCGAGTTGTGTAGAATTTAGTTTCTAAGTTTTATTTGTGCAGCTTTTATTCTTTGTTGCTCAACTTACTTTTAACCATTTTGTTTCTTTTAACCAGGATGGTGCATTTATAAGTGTTTATGTTAAGACATAGAATAATGAAAAAAAAATGTTAGCTGTACAGTGAACTTCTGTGTTTGATGATGTCAGCATGCCAAATGTTCCATGCTGAGCTTCATTCATTCCTTATTATTTTGTACATAGTGTTTATGGATGAATATTGGAATAAAATGCCAGTAGTCATGAAGTGTATTACTTTTATACTAATTTGAGTATATGTGTAGCAACTAACAAACAATGCAAAATTACAATGTTTGATTATGTATATGATACACCTGCTTGGTTATAAATCAGTTAACCCTTAACGCATATAAAAGCAGACAACAAAATTCACGTCTGTAAAATTTCAAAAGCTTTTCATCCAACCTTTTTTATATTGAGAATTTAAAGCTGGAGGAAAAACAGTGTAGAGCCAGATTAGGTGGCTCATTATGAGCCACCTCATCCGGCTCTACTCTGTTCCAAATTCAACTATTTTCATTTTTGGCATTTCAAATTTTAAATTTTCTCTGGAAACTATTACATACTCTGTATTAATGATTGTACCTCTTTTAGAGTGACTGTAAATTATTTTTCTGCTAATATTTATCCTTGTACAATTGTCAGCGTTACAAATTTATCTGTAATTGACACAAATATATACAATTTCTGTACTTATCCAGTGTAAATGAAATCTGATGGACCCATATGTGACAGGCTCTGACATTTTGAGCCTTATGGAGCCCAAAATCGGAAATTTTGTTTGTAACATTGTCATATTTATCAGTGCTTCCATAAGAGATTTCGAGATGCACAAAGAAATAGCACTAAGGATTACTGCAAAAACAAACACAATTCACACCAACCGTATTTTTTGTTGTTGTTCATTTCACTGGTTGGATACAATTTACATACTAGCTGGTTAAAGGTGACATTTTGAAATTTACTATTTACTAGTCAGTTTGCGAAAATCCAATTAACTTTACATGCAAATTTTATGACGTCTCTTCCATGTCACATTTCGTGACGTCAGCGTCGCACCTCCACAAGGCTCAAAATGTCAGACACTGTCACATATCAGAACTAGAACTTACTTAATATTAAACTGAGATTTATCCAGCTTAAGTTCATTTCTCAGAATAAATGGTTCTCAGAAACAAGCTTGAAGTAACTGATTATCATGAAAGTGCTAAAGAGTACTGTTTTGAAACCTTCTGTCCCAGTGACTGTGGCAGCACAATGTAGGTGTGACATAGTGTTCACAGAGTTCTAGATTGAGTTGGAATACAAATTAGTATACCCAGGAAGATGAGATATTAACATCCCTTGAAGATAATTGTATGCATTTATAACCATTTTTACTAACACTGAGCTGCAACATGCAAAAATGTGCTTATGTATTTGTGAACAGTGAAGACTCAAACTACTGTAAAAATTCTAAAACTTTCGACACCTAAAATTGTTATCATGATTGTCCTAAAAGGGGACAATTTTGTTCTATAATGCAGTAATGTATCGTAAAGATGCAGATGGAATGGCAAAGTGTAGGCCCTGTCATTATCCTAAATGGTCAGTCTGGGTTTGCACAGTTTGCTCAGACATATCTGTCCCATTACTTAGAATTTTTACCCTTGTCTAAATCTGTGCAGTCTAGCTAAAGCCTTAATTTCATGCCTATAGATTCCTTAATGTCCATACATGTTATGCATGTGTGCAGGCTGCTCTGAGCCTTTGCTGGTTGCATATGCTTTAAGCATCATTTTTGTGTGTTGCCACTCATGATTTGTACAGGTTTGTCCAATGTGTGTTGTGTTTGTACTTAAAGAGTCATTTGATGGCTTTAGATATAGTGTACTTAGTTTATATACGTGTTTGTATTTTTAGTATAAGCCATTTGTCACACTTTTGATATCTGACATATGATACAGTATATGCTTGTTGTCGTTAATGAATAAACTATTCTAGAGATTAAGTTTATGTTCTTTACACCTCCAGATAAGAGGACATTGGAGGATAATCTGGGACAGTTTTTCCTTAAAAAGCTATTGTGGCCCCAGATTAAGGGTACTCATCCCAGCTTTTCCATTGTTCTCACGATTGGGAACAACTGTTGCAGCTTCATGTATACTTTCCTAGGGGACAAAACATATTCTAAAGGGGGTCTACTCTAAAAGGAGCAAATTCTTCAACAGTTGACCTATACTGAGGAAGTTGGCAAAACTTGAAATAACAAGTTGTTTCCCCTGACGGTGTACTCGTTCATCCGAACAGAAATGCCACGTCTTCTATCTCTTGAAAGGAAAATGAATTCTTGTCTCAGCATAACACACAATTTTGCAGAATTAAGCAAGAAATTTACACCAAAAGCATAACTGTTGACTGGTATGCTGTAACAAAACTATAAAGCCAACAAAGTTGCCATCATAGGCACCTTAGTGAGGGCAATAGCTGGTTTTGTTCTTCCATACAGGACAGGTAAAAAGTGAAAGCAAAGACCAGCTTGTAATTGTGCTGATAGTGCATAATGGAATTGTTTGCAAAATGGCTCTGCATACTTCAGCTGTGAGCATGTTTATTTTTAGCTCGCCAGAACAAAGTCTATTGTACTACCCCAGGCATCAGTGTTAGCATTAGCGGCGGCGGCGTTGGCAAAATGTTAAATTTTATGTTAAAGTTTTTTAGGTGATGAGCAAGCCGCTGTCAGGCGAGCTATCCTGTCCCACTGACAGGTCTTGTTATAACCAGCAATTGTATGTGTGTTTTTTAGGGAAACAGCATTGATTCAGTCTTAAAAGCTAGTCTCTCTGTCACTCTAGTAACTTCCCATACACCATACAAGCCATGTGTTGCAAAAAGTGCTTGAGGTTACATGTATATGGTTATGCAGTATGCCTCCATGTTTTTCATACAGAAAAAAATTTGTGACTTCCTGTTTGCTTCCTTGGAGGGAGAAGCCATATAATCTTTTAATGTGCCAAAAAGCAGACGACAAAAATTACGTCTGCAGAATTTAAAAAAATGTCTCATCCAAGTGATATCATATTGAAAATTCGAACACCAGAGGGCAAACAGTGTAGATTCAGATGAGGTGGCTCATTATGAGCCACCTCATCTGGATCTACACTATTTGTCAATTCAACAATTTTAATTTTTGGCGCTTTAAGGGTTAAGAAGGTTTACTCATAAAGAAAAGAATTTGCTCTTAGCAAACCCCTATTAGAAAGGAGGTACAGATGAAAATTGGCAAAGTTGCTTCCCTTGACAGTGTGCCCAATTACCTTTATAGATATTTGAGGAGTCTGGACTCAATCCAGTCTGTGAACCCCTGCAGTCTAGCTAGAGCCTTTGTTTTGTGTCTGTAAATTCCACAAGGTCCATACAAGAGAGGCGCCATAGTCAAGCGGTTAGAGTGGCTCAGCTATTGTGCAGAGTCACCTGAAGGTTGTGAATTCGCGGCTCACCGTCGCCATCCAATGACTGGAAAACTCTGTCGACCTAGCAGTAAATGGGTACCTTTTTAGCATTAGGGAAAGATAAGGCAGCCAAAGATGTGCCCAAGATACAGTGGGTTTCTAACCCCCACCGCCCCTATGGCTATTAGGCTATGGGAAACCTTTACCTTTTTACCACACATGGTGTGTACCAACTGCAAAGGCACAGATGTGCAGGCTGGTCTGAGCCAAACTGCTGTTGCAATATCCCATATGCACTCTTCTAAGGTCAGGTGGCTCATATTTTAATGTATATGGAAATGATATAAGAATCAAACATAAACTTTGGCATAAAGGTTTTGCAGTGAACACAAAAACGTGTATAAAATTCTTACATATTTATCACATTGACAAAACCACAGTTCTCACTGTCTACAGAATTTCATAATATAAACCAGAAATGTTTTGAAACAGTAAATTTTCCCCAAGAACTGGAGCCAGAACTCCGATAAAGACGCAACTTAATTCTGAAATGATTTCTCTGTTCAGTCTCCAATAGATCTATGGGTCCATCTCCATAAGCAGACAACTTTTGTGACCTTATGCTTGCTTCCCTGGATAGTGAAACCCTTCAAAAAAAAGAAAATCACTCTTAATGGAAATAATTTGCTCCTAGAGGAACAATTTTTTTCCTTTAAAGACAGGGATGGTACTATATAAGGAGTATTAACTTCCACAGTCATTCTTCTCCACTGGACGGACACACGACGCCAAGTGCGTGCAACTATGGTTACATACCGCTGAGCCACTTTGGGAATGTCGTTAGGAGAATTGAACAGAACAGAAAAGTCATTCTGTCTCTTGATCACATAGTGTCAACACCTCCAGTCAGCCAATAAAATCATTATAACTATCACTTTAACAACAGGTTCTGAAAAGTTAGATCCCGTCTATCTACTACTGTGTAAACTTTCAAGCTGACAGGTTGTGACACAATAAAGCTATTAAACATTATCCCACTATATTATCAGAAAAACAAGTCTGTGCGTCAATACAGCCATTTTGGTTTTATTGTCATATACAAAGGTGTTGAAAAACAAAGGATTTTCCACAGAATTACCTGTCACATGCTTTGATGATGTAGGTTTCCCGCTATAATGATTCTGCTGTTGCTTTTTTGCTGACCAATCAAGGAACTTGCATTTGGGAGTTTTCTAACAGACTGCCAAGCTCATTTTTTTCTGTCAAAATGCCCAGCTTTTCATCATGATTCAGAAATTTGTTGCAACTTTCACATTACCCATTATTGACACGAAACGATTTGATTGCAGGTAACTGCAGATACATACCGTTGTTCAGAAATATGGCAGTATCTTGCATGAAATGCTTTTATGAGGCAGAACAGGTAACTCAAAAAATCCATATAAAATCAAAATGGTTATATTGATCTAATGACTTGAGACCTAGAACCAGTCTGTACATCATTACTTTCTGGTAGGTGTTTTATAATACTGCATCTTTTGTAGCCATGTGGTCCCTAATATATCAAAACACTTTCTGATAATCTGCTGAGCAAAAATCTAACTTTCTTTAAAATGTCTTTGTCTCCAAATGCAACACCCAGTTGTTAACTTTCCTCATCCTTTTTCTTTTTGCCTGCAAAAGACAATGAAAATAAAACAGATTTCAAACAAAGTATACAATTAAATGAAATAGAAGAAAGTCACTTATTAAAGAGACAATCTGAAAAATGTCATATATAGAAATCCATGAATTGACAGTACAATGTAATTTCTGTCTAACTGCTATTTAATAAGAGGGACAGTTGAGAAGAAGTGGCAACAGTGGCAGACTATTCCATGAAATATGATCTACCATCAATGATAGGAACAAACAAGCAAAGTTTCAGACCAATTGTTTGAATATTGTAGATGAAGTTGCTTATACAAGATTTGCAGCAAAATAATAAGAGCCGCGACATGACAAAACCAACAAAGTGGCATGTGCGCCCAGCAAAGACTCAGATCAGCCTGGGGATCCATCTAATCTGATCAGTCTTTGTGGTGCACTTAAAGGGTAGCTACGGGTCTAAGCTGACATGCTGACAGGGAAGACTCTGGTCAGACTGGGTGGATGCAAAGGTTGATGTGAGTCTTTGCTGGGCCAACATGCCACTTTGTTGGTTTTTTCGTGTTGTGGCTAAATTATGATCTTCAAAGCTTTATGAAAATCAGCTGAAACCTGGAAAAGTAGCAACCATAAAATTGTATCACTGAACTGATCAAGGGTTGTAACTCTGGCAGAAAGTCTAAAAGTATGTTTCACATCCAGTGGGGATAGCAACACTCCAAAAGTTTTATGAAAATTGGTTGAACACAATATTTGTCTACAGGTATACAAACTGGACTGACAAAAAAACAAAACACATTTCTTTTGTCCCTGTTAACTATCTTGTAGATAATAAGAGTACCATATTTATTTAGATTTTCTTTTCTGAAATAATCCCAAAAATCTAGAACTATCTTAGACAGATATAGATTTTTGGGATTGTTTTAGAAAGGGAAACTAAGACAAATCTAGATTTTTTGGGGGATTGTTTTTAGAAAGAGAAAACCTATTTTATTGCAGAATAACATAAGACTGATTTAAATATTGGGGACCATTCTAGTAGGGGAAAAGTACCATATTATGGGCAAATTATTATGATATTACAGTATTGAGCAGCAACCCACCTTCATCTCTGGCCTTCATTCTGCTGATGAAACCTTGACTTTTGTTCTTTCTGAACTGTTCAAAGGGATCATTCATGCTGACCCCTACCCCCTTGAACTGATCCTGCCTGTCTCTAACATCACCAGCTTCTATTGGATTTACAATTCCCTGCTCCTTGGCACCCAGACCCTTGCCACCCCAACCTGCAAGTAAGAGTACAGTACAGTTCATTTACTCCATTATATTTGCAGTTCATTTTAATGTGTCCAATTTCATGTTAATATTTTGTTTGTGTTTTGTTATAGTAAGTTGTTTGCTTCTCCTGAAAAGATTCAGAATATGCAAGACTCATCTTGAGCTTAGCCCTCTACCTGTACAACAACTGTCTTGAAGATGCAGATATGTGATCACCTTTATGACCAATATACTGATTACATGTGGTATTTCTCTCCAAGGCAGGATAAGAAGTTTAATAAAAAAGATTTCTCACTGCCCTCTCCAAGGCAGTTTAAGAAGTTTAAAAAAAGATTTCTCACTGCCAGTTAACAATTTGGAAAACTTTATGTGCAAGAAAAAAAGTATTTTCATAAGTATATTAAAAAGTATATTATGTAGATACAAATATCCATTCTGAGGGTCACTGCTTGGCATCTAAAGGCTTGCCTAGTGATGCCTAACAGCGATCCAGCGTCATGAACTTTCCTATCCACACCTCTGACTCATGGCAGATACCTTTTCTTGAATACCTTTTGATTTACAATATTTAACAAAATGCATAATTTTAGCAACTGAAATGTTTTTATTTAATTTTAAAGGAAGCCTTCACAGTCTACATGTATGACTGAAGCTTCCACGATGCCATCCCTTGTACAATCTATGTCACTTGATGATGAACTGATGATTTTAAGTCCTTTTCCCCAGTATTTCAGTCACATCAGGACAATGGGAAGGTGATAGCCAAAGCCTGTGTGCAATGGAGCCCCATTTACAATTGGAAAAGATATTTTCACTTCCAGCAGGGATCAAACCTGAGACTGCTAGATCAGCAGATCAGCGCTTAACCCACTGAGCTACCATAGCTCCAGTGTCACATGACGATGTAGATATGCAACATCTTATATAACCAATTCTTTGACTACATGTGATATTCATGTGATTTAATTGCCGGTCCTGGGTGAGCTAACAAGGGTGAGGTAAGAAATGTTGGTACAGGTGAAATGTGCGGATATAGAAGTTTCACGTTCTTACCCATTTTCTTGAGCAACATATGTCCCTTGTTCTCCTCCCCCAGTTTGTCCTGTGTTTTTGCTGCCGCTGCTGCCAAGAACGCCTCTGTAGAGCTACAACAAGAGTTTAAGGTGTATGGTACACTTTCAGGGGAAGTAACAGCAATATGCATTTTGCCTGGTCAACTCTTAAAGGTAAGAATTTGCTCTTCTCGGAGCAAATTCTTACCTTTAAGAGTTGACTCCTTTTAAAAGAGTTTTGTTACCCAGGGATACTAGAAACATGGTAACTAATAGGGCCCCGCCTTTATGAAGTTGTTGACAACATTTAAGTCATATGTGCCCAACCAGAAATAACAATACCAGCTTTCTGTTATCATGTTGTTCCTTCATATTCAATATGTTGTTTGAAATTAAGCCTCTGGTAGTGTCATCAAGATATGGGCAAAATACCAAATCACGATTGATTAAAACATGGGCAACAACTCTATGAAGTACTTAAAATAACAAAGGATTATAACTCTGTTAAAAATGAAGTTGTAGTTATGGTTCTTTTTCTCTACACATTGTCCGATGATGTTTATATTTGTACAAAGTTTTGTGAAAATATCTTCAACAATTTTAAAGTTAGAGGTTGAACATGTTTTCCCGACTGTCAACTAGGAAGGGGAATAATTCCGTAAAAATGTAGATGAAGTTTCAGTTCTTATTCTCTGCTCATTGTCTGATGATGTTTTATATTATGTACAAGTTCTATGAAAATATCAAGTTCTATGAAAATATCTTTGATGCTTTAAAAGCTATACAGCGGACACCATTTCTATATTCAAAAAAATACAAAGGGGCATAATTCAGTAACAAGTGTAGGCAGAGTTAGGATTCTTGTTCTCTGCACATCGTCTGATGATGATTTTCAGTTGTACCAAGTCATGTGAAAATATCTCAAACGATTTCAGAGTTAAAAAGCGGACACGATTTCTGCCCTCAAAATTTCAAAGGGACATAATTCAGTAAAAAACATATGCAGAGTTATGGTTCTTGTTCTCTACATATCGTCTGATGATGCTTTACATTTGTACCACGTCTCGTGAAAATATCTTTAACGGGTTCAGAGTTATGAAGCAGAAACAATTTCTGTACTAAAAATTACAGAGGGACATAATTCAGTAAATATTGTAGACAGAGTTATGGTTCTTGTTCTCTGCACATCTTCTGGTGATGCTTTACATTTGTACCAAGTCTCGTGAAAATATCTCTAACGGTTTCAGAGTTATGAAGCGGACATGATTTCTGTACTCAAAATTACAAAGGGGCATAATTCAGTAAAAAATGTAGGCAGAGTTATGGTTCTTGTTCTCTGCACATCGCCTGATGATGCTTTACATTTGAACCAAGTCTCGTGAAAATATCTCCAACGGTTTCAGAGTTATGAAGCGGACACGATTTCTGTACTCAAAATTACAAAAGGGCATAATTCAGTAAAAAATGTAGGCAGGGTTATGGTTCTTATTCTCTGCACATCATCTGATGATGCTTTACATTTGTACCAAGTCTCGTGAAAATATCTCTAACGGTTTCAGAGTTATTGAGCGGACACGAAATGATGACGGACGGACAGGGGGCATAATTCAGTAAAAAATGTTGGCAGAGTTATGGTTCTTGTTCTCTGTACATCGTCTGATGATGCTTTACATATGTACCAAGTCTCGTGAAAATATTTCTGACGGTTTCAGAGTTATTGAGCGGACACAAAATGATGACAGGCGGACGGACAGACAGACTGACAGACGGACGGACAAGGTGATTACTATAGGGCCTCCGCAGACTTCGCCTGGCGGGGCCCTAAAAAGTCAGTGTCCTGTGCTCTGACATTTATGATCTAACATGAATCGGTACATCTTCAACGGATGCAACTCTGCTGCCTTTTTTTTTCTTTTTTTCTCTTCTCCAACTCTTAAAGGAAAGAATTCATGCCATAAGAGCAAATGCTTCCCTTTAAGAGCTGACTCCTTTCTGGAAAGGCTTTGTCACCATCGGCAGTTATCCTGAATGGATTTTTTAGAAAAGCCTTGTTACCAATCAAGAAGTTACCCTTCAGAGGGATTTTTGTAGCTGCCCCTTAGACTCACAAAGCGGCAGTCTCATGACAGATTGTTAAAATGTACTGGTACACCGCCATGCTTTTCTGTCATTTTAACAACAGCAAAAGACATTTTGACATCCTGGGCCCAGCTTTTCAAAACTAACAAGAGTTAAATTTTCAAATGTATTATACGAGGGGAGTTCAATAAGTTTGTAGAACTGGGGGTTTAACTCACAGACTGGAAGATGGTTTCAACATTATTTTTCAATATAATCCCCCTTTACTTCAATGCATTTGGCCCACTTTTGTGTTAAGCAGTCTATGCCTTAGAAATAAAAGTCATCTGTTTGGTCCTCAAACCAAGCCTCTGTAGCAGCCTTGAGCTCATCATCGTCCCGAAATCTCGTTCCAGGCAAGTGGGACTTCAAATTTCGAAACAGATAATAATCATTTGGGGCCAGGTCTGGACTGTATGGCGGGTGATTTAACTGCTCGAACTTGCACTCACGAATAGCCGCTGCTTATGCAACTCTAGACTCCACCCTTTGCTGATGATCTTGCATGTTCAGGTTTCTGGGTACCCACTCTAGACTCCACCCTTTGCTGATGATCTTGCATGTTCAGGTTTCTGGGTACCCACTCTAGACTCCACCCTTTGCTGATGATCTTGCATGTTCAGGTTTCTGGGTACCCACCTGGCAGATACTTTTGACATGCCTAAATGTTCATGGATTATAGAGTAAACACTTCCATTAGAAATACCACATTCTGAAGCAAGTTTGGCAACTTTGATTCTGCGATTGTTTAGCACAAGTCTCTCAACATGGTCGATCATCTCCTGGCTGATGACATCAGCAGGGCAACCTGGCCTTGGGTCATCTTCCAAGGAGTCTCACCCACGTTTAAATTCTGCTGACCACTTTGCCACTGTGGAATACTTTGGGCTACTATCACCATACACATCAGGATTTCTTTGGCGTGTGCACTCTCCTTAGTGAGGAACTTTATGACTGCTCTGAACTCAATATTCTGACTTCCATTTTTGCCTATGGCTATAGGTTATTAAACCAGAAGACCATTGGTCCTGTAGCTCACCTGAGTCCATTCATCCTCAGCACTAAAGGGTAAGGAACTCTAAAGTAAATTGTACAATATGGCCTAATTTAAACTTTGACTGAGTTTTTATGCTTGCCCTTAATATTAGCAAGTTTGATGAAACATATTTGTAAAACGTTTTGCCTAAATATTGCAGTAACACAGAAATAAATGCCAATTTGCACTTTTCCCAATACAAGTCTACGGAAACTTTAAAATGCCATAGCAATGAAACCATGTGGGCAACAATAATAAATAAAACAATATTTATGTAGTGCTAATGTCATGGGCATGTATGCAAAGAATCAGCTTCATCCCCCAATATGGTTTGAGGAAAAGATTTTTGAATATTTTTTCGAAAATTTTTCCTTTATGTTGCCATGGCAACAAATCAGATTTGGTGATTTGGACAAAAAAATTAATATGAATCATAAAGGACTACTCGAGAAACATTTCTGTAGAAAAAAAATCCAAATAACTGCAGTGAGATAGCTAAAATTGCTGATTTCCATTTTTCCCATTATAAGTCAATGGAAACTATAAGTTGCCATAGCAACCAAACTGCTAAAGCAATTGCCATGAAAAACAATTATTCTGTAGAGGCTAGTACTAAAATCCTTTCTGTAAAGTTTCAGCTTTATCAACCACATAGTTTCTGTGTAGATGATTTTTTAATATTTTTCTATTTTTAATCATCCGGTTGCAATGGCAACCAGCCAAATTGTGCAATTAGCATAAATCTAATAAGACTGGTTGAGGACTACTCAAGGAACATTTCTATAAAAGTTTTGTCAAAATATCTTCAGTGACATAGCAATAAATGCAAATATTCTATTTTGCTATTATAAGTCAATGGCAACTGTAAGTTGCCATAGCAACCAAACTGCTAGAGCAACTGCCAAGAAAAATAGTATTTTTATAGAGGCTAGTACTAAGATTCTTTCTGTGAAGCTTAAGCTTTATTGGTTGCATAGTTTCTGAGGAGAAGATTTTTGAATTTTTTTACCCTTTGGTTGCCATGGCAACCAGCCAAATTGTGTAATTTATAGAAATTTCAGGTGGTTGATAAAGGACTACTCAAGGAACATTCCTGTAAAAGATTTGTCAAAATATCTACAGTGATATAGCAATAAATGCAAATATTTTATTTTTCCCATACAAGTCAATGGAAACTTTAAGTTGCCATAGCAACCAAAGTTCCAAAGGGATTTGGATAAAAAACAGTATTATTGGTTCCTCCTGCCTATAGATGCTGTATATGAAATTTGGTAACAATGGGCCTTGTAGTTTCAGAGGAGATGTTGTTTGAAAACATTGACAGACGGACGACGGACGACGGACGACGGATGCCTGCCTATACTATAAGCTCACCTGTGAGCCTTCGGCTCAGGTGAGCTAACAAAAAGTAAGAGCAAAAAATGTACATGTTGACTGAACGGCTGTTATCATTCAACTGACAAAGGTTTACACTGCACAAAAATGAAAGAAGAAATCTTGAATTGTATAGAAAAATACCGAGTTCTACGAACTTATTGAACTCCCCTCGTATTTCAGTTCACTGCCATTTTTTTTTAACTGAAAAAGATGCTCCTTACAATTTTTCAGAATAAAACATTAACACAATTGATTTTGTGAGTACTGTAACACTTAACAAAAATGAGCTCCAGTTGCACTCGAACCCCACTTAATCTGGACTTCTGATCAAAATATCTTAAACAGAACATACAATGTTGGTGGTGTGGTACTCCTTGACCTTGTCCTTGATCTCCTTCGTCTTCTTGCTGGGGAAGGTGACCTTGACCTGCTTGTTCTTCTATATGGTAATGGTGACCTTGAATCAGAATATGACCTTGACCCAGATCTTGATCTGGATCTAGACCTAGATCTGGATCTTGATCTTGACCTTGAATATGATCTTGACTTTGATCTTGACCTAGACTGAGATCTGAAAGAAGAAAACACTTGCCATTACACAAAAGAAATGGCTTCCATACATTGTACTGAAAACCACTTACTATAATGTGCCTACACATTGGGAGATCTAAAATAATATTTTTCTATTCGGGACAAATGGAAGTTAATTATTTTAGGTGTCCTAATACTCAAGCACATTATGGGTATATTTTGTGACAGCAAAGTTTGAAGTTGTTTGGCATTTTTTTTTATAAACTAACCTTTCTGCAGATTTTTAGTTTAGCAGATTTGTGATTTCTGAGAGACAAAAAACCAGAGGGCCAATGGCCCTATATCGCTCACCTGAGCACTGAGGTTAGGCCCTATGTTGCAAAAACTTTAAGTTGCCACAGCAACAAAACAACATGCACAACAGCAGTAAAACGCACCATTTATGTAGAGGATAATATCACAAACATTTATGCAAAAAATAAGCTTTATTCTCCATAACGGCTTCTGAGAAGAAGATCTTTGGCAAAATAAAAAAAAAATTAAAAAAATTGAAAATTTGGCCTTTTAGCTGCAATGGCAACCAATCAAAATGAGGTATTTGGGAAAAATTCATATGGCTGGTAGAGGACTACTCCAGGAACATTTCTGTAAAGCTTTTGTTAAAATATCTGCAGTAACACAGAAATAAATACCAAATGTCCACTTTCCCCATTATAAGTCTATTGAAACTTTAAGTTGCCATAGCAACGAATTCACATGGGCAATGATAATATAAAACATAACTTAGGTAGAGGCTAATGTTATTAACATGTATGCAAAGTATCAGATTCATCCCCCTCATGGCTTCACTTTTCCCATTATAAGTCAATAGAAACTATAAGTTGCCATAGCAACCAAAGTTCTGATGGGATTGGAAGAAACAAGGTTCCATAGACTTACAATGCACTTTGTCAAAAAAGGGGTATAACTCTAGAAATACATGACCAGCGGAAAAAAGAAAAAAAAGATTTTTGAATATTTTTTTCGAAAAGTTTTCCTTTATGTTGCCATGGCAACAAATAGAAGTTGGTGATTTGGACAAAATTAATATGAATCATAAAGGACTACTTGAGAAACATTTCTGTAGAAAAAAAATCCAAATAACTGCAGAGAGATAGATAAAATTGCGGATTTCCATTTTTCCCATTATAAGTCAATGGAAACTATAAGTTGCCATAGCAACCAAACTGCTAAAGCAATTACCATGAAAAACATCTATTCTGTAGAAGCTAGTGCTCAAATCCTTTTGGTAAAGTTTCAGCTTTATCAACCATAAAGTTTCTGTGTAGATGGTTTTTTAATATTTTTCTATTTTTAACCATTCGGTTGCAATGGCAACCAGCCAAATTGTGCAATTTGCATAAATCTAATAAGACTGGTTGAGGACTACTCAAGGAACATTTCTATAAAAGTTTTGTCAAAATATCTTCAATGACATAGCAATAAATGCAAATATTCTATTTTGCCATTATAAGTCAATGGCAACTGTAAGTTGCCATAGCAACCAAACTGCTAGAGCAACTGCCAAGAAAAACAGAATTTTTATAGAGGCTAGTACTAAGATTCTTTCTGTGAAGCCTAAGCTTTATTGGATGCACAGTTTCTGAGGAGAAGATTTTTTAATTTTTTAACCATTTGGTTGCAATGGCAACCAGCCAAATTGTGCAATTTGCATAAATCTAATAAGACTGGTTGAGGACTACTCAAGGAACATTTCTATAAAAGTTTTGTCAAAATATCTTCAATGACATAGCAATAAAGGCAAATATTCTATTTTGCCATTATAAGTCAATAGCAACTGTAAGTTGCCATAGCAACCAAACTGCTAGAGCAACTGCCAAGAAAAACAGAATTTTTATAGAGGCTAGTACTAAGATAATTTCTGTGAAGCCTAAGCTTTATTGGATGCACAGTTTCTGAGGAGAAGATTTTTTAACTTTTTAACCATTTGGTTGCCATGGCAACCAGCCAAATTGTGTAATTTATAGAAATTTCATGTGGTTGATAGAGGACTACTCAAGGAACATTTCTGTAAAAGATTTGTCAAAATATCTACAGTGACATAGCAATAAAAGCAAATTTTCAATTTTTCCCCATACAAGTCAATGGAAACTTTACGTTGCCATAGCAACCAAAGTTCCAAAGGGATTTGGATAAAAAACAGTATTATTGGTTCCCCCTGCCTATAGATGCTGTATATGAAATTTGGTAACCATGGGCCTTGTAGTTTCAGAGGAGATGTCGTTTGAAAACATTGACAGACGGACGACGGACGACGGACGACGGACGGCGGATGCCTGCCTATACTATAAGCTCACCTGTGAGCCTTCGGCTCAGGTGAGCTAAAAAGGCAAGTTCTGTTAAAGTCTTATTACGAGTCTGAGATCTACATTTCAATCTTCTGTTAGTAGGGTGAATGCAGTGATAACTGTTCTTTTCTATTGTCATGTAAAGTTTTGCTCTGTGAAACTGTTTAAGGTAAACAAAAGGTGAATTAACATGGCAACACATGTTGCATGACATGTGTGTCACGTCATGCAATGTGTTGCCATGTAAACCGACCTTAATTACCAAAATAAGAAACATTACCTTGACCTTGACCTACTCTCGCTGCGACTGTTGTATCTCCTTCGTGTAACTGATGGTGGTGATTTCATTGCTGATGTAAACCTTGGTGACTCATCCTTGTCTTTGTCCCTCTTCCTATTCCTCTCGGGTGATCTTGACCTTGACCTAGATCTGGACCGTGATTGTGACCTTGACCTCTCAAATCTACTTTCTTTCATCTTTTTGGCTTTCTGTTTTGCTTTGAAGAATTCAAACAATCCTAATTTCTCCCATCCTTCACTGCAATGTAATAAAACAATAAGTATTGTATTTAGTCAGTTACAATCATTTTTTCTTTCTTGGCTCCAAAATGATACCCAAATAACTAAATACATCAAAGTAGATGGATCTAGATTTTTGGCATTGTTTTAAAAGGGAAAAAACATCTTATAGCAGAATAATAGGATTGATTAACATACTTGGGATCATTTTGCAAGACAGACCCTATCTTAATGACAAATTAATTCAGTTTAAGTCAAATTGTCTATATAATGGTGAATTGATCAACTTTCAAGATTTATCACTGTTTTTCAAAGGGAAACAACTGAAAAGTTACAACTAGCCTCCCCGTAAGAAAACTCCTACTACTCAAAGGGTGAACAGATACACTTTCAGGATTAAAGAAAATATATTGCTCCTCTATGAACATAATTTTTCCTTTAGGAGTAGACCTCTTTTGTTGAGTTTGTCATACAGGGACGCAAACAGAAATACGACACTCCTTCTCACTACCCTTTATCATCCTGTGAAGTTTCTTCAAATTTCCTTCAGTAGTTTTTAAGTTATTGCTGAGACATGATTTGTAATGGACGCAAGGACAGACAATGTAATTTTAACATGCTTCCTGATGTGCCTTAGGGAGGGCATAAAAATGACAATCAGCTGGAAGAATGGATGGATGGATGACTTGCGATTTTACGTCCTTTTCAACAGTATTTCAGTCATATCAGGACGATGGGCGGATGATAATGAAAGGCTGTGTGCAATGGAACCCCGTTTACAATGGAAAGAACTCCGCCTCTGGCGGGGTTCGAACCCGCGACCGCTAGATCAATAGGCCAGCGCTTAACCCACTGAGCTACCGGGGCTCCTCAGCTGGAAGAAAGAAATTAAATACCTGTCTCTAGGCCTGTCATGGAATGGTGGACTGTAAAATGCTTCCACTGCTGCCAGCAATCTCTCACTAGGGGGCATCGGTGGTGGTAGTCGAATATCCTTAGGATTCAGGGGGCGGTAATCATGCTCTTCAAGCTAGTTAAGAAATAATCTAAGTTAATCTATTTGATTCATATCTAACAATCAGCTTCATAAGAATGATAAACAGGTATGTAGTGAAGTATATTTTATTACTAGTGGAAATAGTAGGTTATCATGAATAGAATTCTGCAGAATATTGTGCCCTGCCTCTCCCTCAGTGTCACAAACACCTCTTATAGAGATAAACCAGAAAACTTGACAAGATTCATGGCCACTGATGTGACACCACCACAGAAGAAATATACATGTCTCCAGAGAAGCAGGGTTGCCACTTATCCTCCACTTCAAAATTCCCTGACTTTTCACTGATTTTTCACCAACATTTTACAGTTTTCCATACCCTTTCCACAGATCCAAAAGTTAATTTTACTCTTTAGTTAACCAGTGCTAATTTATCACTTGGAAATTAGAGGCTGTTCTTAAATGAAAGAATTTGCTCCCCCAGGTAGCAAATCCTTTCCTTTAAGAGAGTAGCCCCCACTGAGGAAGGAGATATGCTTGGACTAAAGTACACCCTTTCCCCTTCAACAGAATAGGTATATTTTCTGAAGACTGCCAAAGCCATTTATTTCCAAATTCTTTGACTTTTGAAGTCCTTTTTTAATTTCCCTGACCAACCACAAAATTCCCTGAATTCTCCCTGACCTGGAAAAACAGTCATCTTCCAGATGTGTTTTGCCTGACCACGGCAACTCTGGAGAAGTAATATCCTCAACAACAAAATTTACATCTGCAAAATTTCAAACAAGAGGCCCAAATGGGCCTGATATCGCTCACCTGGCTTTTGTATCCGAATGGTCCCCATTCTGATACAAAATTGGTCCAATTCCAGAGATTTTCTCAATTTCACATTTTGCTACTTTTAGTAACAGAGGCCAACTTGTCTGGTCTTTATATATTTACTTTTGAAACACCTCAAGGCAAGAATCATTTTGCCACAAATTTCATCAAAATCCATTCAGGGGTTACTGAGATATTGTCAGTTTCATGTTTTGTGCTATTTTTAGTAACGGCAGATGGAGGCCATCTTAGAATGCCAAAATGCAAAAAATTGAAAAGCTTTCATGCAAGGACCATTTTGACACAAAATTGGTCCAGTTCCATTGTAATTTTCTAATTTTCAAATTTTGCTATTTTAAGTAACAGAGGCCAACTTGACTGGTCAATATTTGTTAATTTTTGAAACACATCAAAGCAAGAATCATTTTGCCACAAATTTCGTCTCAATCCCTTCAGCGGTTAATGAGATGTTGTCATTTTCATGTTTTGTGCTATTTTTAGTAGCGGTAGATGGCGGCCATCTTGGAATGCCAAAATGCAGAAAATCGAAAAAGCTTATTGAAATGATCATTCTGACAAAAAATTAGTCCAATTCCACTGAGATTTTCTTATTTTCACATTTTTCTATTTTTAGTAACAAAGGCCATTATGACTTGTCTATATTTAGTTACTTTTGAAACATCTCAATGCAAAAATCATTTTGACACAAATTTCGTCAAAATCTATTCAGCGGTTACTGAGATATTGTCATTTTCATGTTTTGTGCTATTTTTAGTAACAGCAGGTGGTGGCCATCTTGGAATGCCAAATTGCAATTAATCGAAAGGGCTTCATGTAAGGAACAATCTGACACAAAATTGGTCCAATTCCATTCAAGGGTTCTTGAGTAATTGTCATTTTATGTTTGTGCTATTTTTAGTAACGGCAGATGTCGGCCATCTTGGAAGCCAAATTGCAATTAATCGAAACCGCTTCATGCAAGGAACTTTCTGACACAAAATTGGTCGAATTCCATTCAAGGGTTCTTGAGTAATTGTCATTTTTATGATTGTGCTATTTTTAGTAACGGCAGATGTCGGCCATCTTGGAAAGCCAAATTGTAATTAATCGAAATGGCTTCATGCAAGGAACATTCTGACACAAAATTGGTCGAATTCCATTCAAGGGTTCTTGAGTAATTGTCATTTTTATGTTTGTGCTATTTTTAGTAACGGCCCCCATGGTGGCCATCTTGGAAAGTCAACTGGCACAAAATTGAAATAATTCCTTTTAAGGACCATTGCTGACCAAATCTGACCACAATCGATTGCGTTTTCTTGAGATACTGACATTTGAGCAAAATCGGTCTTGTAAACGCTAAGTAGGTCACTGTGACCTAATTCCGCTATAGATTCTTTTCATTTTTATAATTTTTAATCCCAACGTCCCATTAATGTTCCACGCAAACTTTCGGCCAAATATACCAAATGGTTCTGGAGAAGAAGTTGATTTTGTTGTTTTTGCTATTTTTAGTAACGGCGGCCATCTTGGATTCTTGACCTGACCCAATTTTACAATTTTGAAACCCTGCAGTCTGGCCATGCTCCATGTGAAATTTGAAACCCATGGGTGCAGTGGTTTTAGAGAAGAAGTTGTTTGAAGTCGTTTGAATATGTCATTTTTTGACATTGGCATTTGAGCAAAATTACACTCGTAAACAGAAAGTAGGTCACTGTGACAAAACTCCGCTACAGATTTTTTTCATTTTTACAATTTTGAATACCAAGGTTTCATTGATGTTCCATGCCAAAATTCAGACAAATATACCCAGTGGTTCTGGAGAAGAAGTTTATTTTGTTGTTTTTGCTATTTTTAGTAACGGCGGCCATCTTGGATTTTCAGCCTGACCCAATTTTACAATTCTGAGACCCTGGAGTCAGGTCATGCTCCATGTGAAATTTGAGAACCATGGGACCAGTAGTTTTACAGAAGAAGATGTTTGAATATTTGTTTTTAGGTGTTGACAGACACATTCCGTGACGACGCACGACGCACAACGCACGACGCACGCCGGACGCATTGGTATGACAATAGCTCACTATGGCCCTCCGGGCCAGGTGAGCTAAAAAATGTTTCTTCTACAATGTTTGAAAATTGAACTGTTTTAATTTTTGGCACTTTGAAGTGTTCAACTTTTACAAAATAAGTTTACCTTGATGAGTGGAGCAATCAGCCCTGCTGGTAACTCATAGTATGGCACAGCTGGTGTGAGATCTATATCTGGGAGTGGTCCATGTGGTCCCCCTGGTGGTGGAAACCCTGGAGGTGGCTTACTAAAGTCTGGCAAGGGCATTCCTGGCATAGGGGGAGGACCCCATGGTCTTGGACCTGGACCTGCAAGAGAAAGCATCATTTCAGAAATTGTTATACTGAGGTTTCACAAAGGAACATCTTATCTCTGCATTTATTCAGATGTAAAGCAATAGAAACTGTGCAATTTTAATAAAGTCTGAAAAGAAGTTAAAAATGGCCAATATCATACCAGATCCTTTTCAGCAATGTTAAATTAAAACATGCTATTCCTTACCATAGTCTCCAAAAGGTGGTGGTGGTCTTGAGAATCCTGGTGGTCCAGGTGGGCCTCCATATTGTGGTGGGGGCTGGTTAAAGCTTGGCTGAAATCAAAGAAAAAATAAAACAATAAAACTTACATGTTGACAAAATATACCAACATAAAATCAAACTTCAACATGCAGATACACTTCACTGAGATCAAAGAACTGATTCAATCATGGCCCTGTGGTGTTTAACATTTGCTGCAGCCTGAGGTTGCTATGAATAGCAACCTTGGGCTGCAGCACATGTTAAACACTGTCAAGCTGTTATTGATACACATATATATATGATAGTTGATTGTTCTTGTGTTTACTTAATTTATTTTTGACAAAATAAAATATTCCACCACAAAACAAGATCTTTAGTTTAAACAATTTATACATACAATAAGCGAATAGGATCTGAACGAAAGCGCATTGCTTATAAAGATTTTTATCATTAGCTTGTGGGGGAATCTTTCATTATATAGTTTTTCATCTGTCTTTATCCTTTGTATAAACTCAAATATAACACTAACAATGCAAAAAACGTTAACAACAAAATTTATGTCTGCAAAATCTCAAAAACGTGTTTCATCCAAGCACTATCAAAGAATTCAAAGACGTGTGGACAAACAATGTAGATGATCGTGAGCAGCCTTGTCTGGATCTAAGCTGTTTGCAAATTCAACTATTTTCATTTTTGGTGTTTTACTGTAATTACACAGGTATCCTTTCTTTTAACATTATTTTCCACCATTTTTTCTCTAACTTTATCTGCAAATTCAAAATTTTGAGAAGAATGTACATTTAGAATTTATTTTGAAAGTGCTCCAACAGAAATATTAAATTAGGAAAACTGCCATTAAATATTTTCAAATTACAGGCTGGTCTTATACTAGAACTAATACTACGGGACATACCCTTGAACTTGATCCCATAATACCAGGTTCTGAGGCAGAGGGTGCCACTGATGTGGTTGGACCACCAGCCATGGTCTGTTGTTCACCACCTGACCCTATGGCTCCTATCCCACTGACTGAGCCAACCACTGACACTGTGGGTGGTGCAATCACTGAAAGAGAAAACAATGATCTCTGGATAAGCCAAACTTTCAAGGATGAAAAGTAATGCAATCATTCCATGTCATGTAACACATTGCTCATACCATGATCATAGTGAGCTTCCCCTCCCATTCCATTCCCCCACCTATCCCCCAACCCACACCCCAACCCACTGATTTCTCCCTTTGCTTGGAGAGCTTGGTCCCAAGATACGCTATGATTAATTACCAGCAAAATGCGCCAGAGGTAGCTGAATCCAGCAAAATGTGCCGGAGGTAGCTGAATCAGAAGATTATTTGAGCCGCGACACGAGAAAACCAACAAAGTGGCACATCCACCCAGCGCCAACTCAGATCAGCCTAGGTATCTGCCCTGCCTGAACAGAGTCTTGGCTTTGCACTTAAAGGGTAGTTGAGGGTCAAAGCTTCATCTACGTGGACAGCGAAAACTCCGATCAGACTGGGAGGATGCCCAGGCTGATCTGAGTCTGTGCTGGCCGCACATGCCACTTTGATGGTTTTGTTGTGTCGCGGCTCATTTATCTATTTGCTTGAGCCAGCGGAGCCTAAAAAAAAGTAACCTGTAGACAGTGCCAGAGGAATTAGTCACCTGTATTATGTGTCTGAGCCAGCTGAGTTTAAAGATTAATGCATGAACAAGCAGAGTATGAAGACAAGTCACCTGCAGCTTGTGTCTCGGTAAGTCAAAGTCTGAAGAGTAGTTACCTGCTGCCTATGCCTGAGAAAGCTGTGTCTGAAGATTAGTCTCCAGAGATGTACCTAACTGCAAGCTGAGTGTTAAGGTTAATTGTCTGTTAACTGTGCCTGAGATAGATGAGTCTGTATAAAAGATACCTGTAGCCTATGTATCAGCAGGCGACTAGTTACCTGTAACCTGTGCCAAAGCAAGCCCCATCTGAAGATTTTTTCCTGTGCCTCAGCAAGCCAAGTCTATGGACTAGGTAACTCTAGCCTGTGCCTTAGCAAGTTGAGTATGTTGATTAGTTACCTGTAGCATGTGCCTGACAAAACTAAGTCTAATGTTTTGTTATCTGTAGCCTGTGCCTCAGCAAGCAAAGCCTAAGGACTAGATAACTGTAGCATGTGCCTGAGAAAGTTGAGCCTGAAGATTATTTACCTGTGCCTGAGCAAGTTGAGTCTGTAGATTAGTTATCTGTAGCATGTGCCTGAGCAGGCTAAGTCCGATGATTTGTTACCTGTAGCATGTGCCTGAGAAAACTGAGTCTAAAGATTTGTTACCTGGAGCTTGTGCCTGTGCATGCAAAATCTGAAAATAAGTTGCCAGTAAACTGTACCTGAGTAAGCTGAGTCTGAATATAAGATACCTGCTGTGTGTGCCTCAGCATGCTGAGTCTGAAGGTTAGTGAACTCTAGTATATGCCAGAGCAAGCTGAGTCTGAATGTAAGTAATCTGTAGCCTGTGCCTGAGCAAGCTGAGTCTGAAGATGACTTACCTGTAGCCTGTTCCTGAGCAAGCTGTGTCTTAATATTAGCTTCCTGCTGAGTGTGTCTAAGCAGTGACCTGTACATGCTTAAGCAAATGGAGTCTGAGGGTAAGTTATTTGTAGCCTGTGCTTGAGCAAATTGAGTCTGAAGATAAATTATCTGTAGCCAATGCCTGATCAAGTTGAGTCTATGATAAATTACCTGTAGCATGTGCCTGAGCAAGCTGAGTCTGAATATTAGCTACCTGCTTTGTGTTCCTTGGCAAACCAAGTCTGAAGGTTAGTGACCTCTTGTATCTGCCAGAGAAAGCTGAGTCTGAAGGTAAGTTACCAGTAGCCTGTGTCTGAGTAAACTGAATATTAGCTACCTGCTATGTGTGCCTTAGCAAGCTGAGTCTGAAGGTTAGTTATCTCTAGTATGTGCCAGTGCAAGTTTAGTCTGAGGATATGTTACCTGTAGCCTGTGCCTAAGCAAGCTGACTCTGACAATTAGTTACCTGAAGCCTGCACGTGGGCATGTCGACTCTTACAATTAGTTACCTGAAGCCTGCACCTGAGCATGTTGACTGACTATTAGTTACCTGAAGCCTGTGCCTGAGCCAGCTGTGTCTGAAGGGTGGTCAACTGTTGCTGTAGCTGTTGAAGCTGGTTCTGGAGATGGTTACAAAACTCTGTGTGTTGCTTCTGTAAGGAACTGTACTGCTGCTGGGTGTTGCCAGTAATCTGGGACACTATGGCATTGTTCTCATTAATCAGTTCTGTCTGCAAGTTTGAGATAAAATTAAATAAATAAATAATTTGTAAAGTAATGAAGCTTCAGGAGATAATGTATTATGCAGCTGTATATGTACAGACACATCTCAAAGAAAACAGCACTTTAAGGTGTATGAACACACAGTCAGGGGGAGCAACTCTACCAATTTCTTTCTCCTACCTTCCCAATATGGTGTATGGGATATACTACCAGATTTTTCTGCCAACTTTAGGCAGTGGAAAAATTTATGCCAGCAGATTCTAACCTTTTAGAGTTAACTCCCCCTCCCCCCCCCCCCCTCCCCCCCCCCCCCCTCCCTCACCCTATCCTCATTGGAGACAAACGTGAAAATGGCAGTTGCCTCCACTGAGAGTGTACACATTCACCTTAAAATACATGGTATATTCATATGACAGACAGACTTTCTCCCCATACATCATCCATAGTGCAGATTTTATCTCATTTTTGTCCTTTGAGATTAGAGGATATATTCTGAGAAATCTGAAATTTTAGATTGGTTTAGACTCTTATTCTAAATCATCATCTTTTGTATTTTATATTATTTAGACCCTTTTTGATACTAGGCAGTCTTTGAATCAACTGCACAATTAAAATAAGAAATTTCAGCATGCTTTTCTCTGGCTTCGTTACTAGATAGTAGTGTCAGGGTCACTGATGAGGCTTTATTAGCCGAAAATGTAATCTCTGCTCGATCTTGAAGGAATTCTTTAAAATTTTATTTTGACTTCAATGCAGCTGGTGTTGTACCGTGTGGCGGCCGTAAAACATCTCCCTGTACATCATCCATAGTGCAGATTTTATCTCATTTTTGTCCTTTGAGATCAGAGGATATATTCTGAGAAATTTGAAATTTTAGATTGGTTTAGACTCTCATTCTAGATCATCGTCTTTTGTATTTTATATTATTTGGACCCTTTTTGATACTAGTCAGTCTTTATATCGACTGCCCAATTAAAATTAAGAAATTTCAGCATGCTTTTCTCTAGCTTTGTCACCAGATAGTGTCAGGGATACTGATGAGGCTTTATTAGCCAAAACTACGTAGTTTGGCCCATGTTCCTTCTTAATGCAATCTCTGCTCTCGAAGGAACCCTTTAAGATTTTATTTTTAGATCTATTGTATTACAGAAATTTAATGCATATTTAAGACGTTCCTGGAATGCACAGGTGCTTGAAGTTTGAATCACAAAATACTAAGGAAGCTAAGGTGCAATATCATAAGCAATCAATATAGAATAACTTCCATGCTCCAGATAAAAAGGGGTAACAGGAATACTATTTAGGGATAATTTTCTATATTTCTCCATAGAAACATATGCTGTGACCCCTCACTAGAACCATCTCCCTGAGATGGTTCTAATGAGGGGTCACAACATATCTTTTCATGAGAAATAAGAAAAATAATCTTTGAATTATCCTCAATACCCCTTATTATCTGGAACTCTGATAACTTACGTGATAGTTGCCTAATGCTTTATCTGGTTCCTTCATTTTCTGAAAAATAAAAGAGAATGGAGTGAACTGAAGAGTGCAGTACAAAACAGAATACAAAGCAAGACAACCATTTGGACTTAAAACACGTAAACCACGTAAGCATACATTTCCCTTAATATAACAGAAACAATGCAGTTTCAGTTCAAAACTATTATTTTCAGGGTGCGACATCACTGAATGATGGTGGTGGAGTCCGCCTTATTAAACCGGCAAAACTGGACATGAGCTAGCAAAAACCAACACACACTGAGGTTATATGCCTGTTATGGTTTCGTACTAGGGACTGTGGGCTTATTAAACAAGCATAAGACAAGTAAACAAATATTATTAATACTTATGGAAAAGAAGTCAGTGTGTCAAGTCTTTTTGGTGGTAACTTTTATTTTGAAGAAAAACTCCTCATCCAAAAGGTTTTTGGCAGTCATAAAACAAAAGGAAATTTGGCAAGGCGGTTTATAAATAAGCATGGCCTAATTTCTGCCTTTGTATTTTTGTCTTTTTGACATATTAGATATGTCTCCTAGCCAAAGGTGACACTGTCTTACTTCTCACTGACATATGACCTGACTACACATAGGACAGACCAATTAGTAGTCTAACTAACAGCTGCTGCTGTATACAAGGTTAATTTCACTTATTTTTAATTCTATTAACCTCCATCAAAACACCCTTTACCCTTCAAATGCCAGAAATAAATAATTTTTGAATTTGCACACAGTGTAGATCCAGATGAGGCTGCCTCATTTCATCTACACTGTTTGCCCTCTTATGAGGGATGTTCAGAAAGTTCTGTTTGTGACGTCATATTTTGGAAAGCATGATGAAGACAGCTAGAACTTCTGATAGTGAAAAAATATTTAAAGCTAATATTATGTCTGGACAACCCTGCAAGCGCTGTGTATATTTTTCTGAACGTCTTTCAAAGAAGTATACCCTACAGCCACTGCAAATTTTTACTCTAGAAGTTCATAATTCATATATGAGCAGTCTTTATTCTTTTCTCATTATTGCTACTTAAACACAGTTTCCATGCAGGCAACTGTGTCCTGTAAATATCGCGGAAATTAAATTTTATCTAGGTTCCATACTGTCCCGTGAATTTGGATTATCTGGATCTTGTGCAGTAGCAAAGTCCCCCTTTTCTACTGAAGTTATCATGATTTTGTAACAAAAACAAATGTCTTAGCATTCAAAATCTTGTCATGAAGAGCTTCTGCATGGTCTAATTCAAACTTGTCAAAAAAAAATTCAAATTATTACATATAAAGACGAAGTTGCTACAATCCTCAAAAATGACGTTGACGTCAATTTCAGCAACGTAACCAGAATTGCGCATTGCACTGCAAGGAATGAATCAACAATGTTTGCTACCCTTCTAGCTTTTAAACAGATATTGAAGGCAAAGATTGACAAACAGCTGACAAAATTTTGTATTTACAATGATTTTTACTTGAATGGTACACTGAAAATAAATTCACATATAAGCTTAACCCAGTGGCATGACTGGGGCCTAATAAAATGCATTGTAATTCAATAAGAAACTGTGTCTTTGTATAGTGTTTGGTATCACTGTAAAGGCAAAACGTAGTTCTTTCAATACATGCAAAGCATTTGTCCCCAGTAAAGTTATGCGGCGAGAATCAGAACTCTCTGAACATCCCTCGTATGTTATACCAGAATTACACAATTCACTAAATGTGGTGACTGAGGTCATTCTAGGGCTGGATAACTCCCACCCTATAGCTGAAGTACTAGGGAAATTTCTTCTATAAGTTTGATGTTGGGAAAAGTTTCCTAAATGATACCATATAAATCCTAATAAACACCCCTGCTCTAACAAACGCCCCCTGCCACTTTTCATAAAATAATGTCATATAAACTTGCATGAATTCCTATTTGTTTCTCTGGATGAGCAGCTCTTTGAAATTAGGTCTGCCCTTGAAGGAAAGAATTTGCCCCTAGGGGAGCACACTCTTTTCTAAGAGTTGACCCTTCCTGAGAAATGAGGCAAAAAGTAGTAGAGTTGCTTCCTCTACAGGTATACCCATTCACCTTAATACTGTTTTTTCGAGGTATTTGGCAGTGGCAGATTTACTATATATTAGGCACGAAGTAACGCCCCCCTTTCATTAAAGGTGTACTCCCTCGTTTTTCGTTACCAAACTAATCACAAAATTATGAAACTGGTTAGTAGTATGCAACACAATTAAGACTTGTACAAAAAAACTTCAGCGAAAACATCTTAGTTACGGAGGCAGAGATGATATATCAGTTCAGAGCCCTTTTGAATATTCACGAATATTCTGTCGTCATAAACTAATTGACTCATATAAGGCGTTTCTGCCAGCATGTTTTGAATTTTATTATTGGTGGAGTAAATAACTTAACAAAAGAATTAACCTCTTATCCATGCACGTGAGTTCTTTTCAGCCAATAACTGTCTGAGGTCGATTAAAGAAAGTGATTAAAATTATTCATGATATAACTTTACCCTGATTAACTATGATCGCTGGGTGTATCCAATCTTCATTTTTAGCGGGAATGGTGGGTCGCTATTCCCACCAATTTATTTATTTCATTAAATTTCACTTCCATTTCTAAAGGAGTAGATTGATCAGGGTCTACACTGTATCATTCCATCTGCATCTTTTAGATGCATTACTGCAATGAAAACCCACTCTGATCCATCATTAGGACAATTGCAGTAATTATTTTAGGTGTCCCAATTTTTAGAATTTTTCCCAGTACCGTCTCTTGTCTAAACCTGCATGGAACAATGCCAAGCATGCTGACCAGCAGTAAACAAGAGGAAAATTTGAGGTGTGTGCAGCACATCAAACCTTCCTGGATTATAAAATACTAATTAACATGTCTGTTCCCTTGTCCAACAAGGGCATGGCGATGTCAGTTCTTGTATAACTTTGTTTTGTGTTTGTGTGGTCCAGAGGTTAGTTTGACAATCAAAAAACAAAAGCATGTAAACACATACATAAGTTAGATCAGCCTGAACGGTGATTAGCTATATAAGCTTGTATCATATTAGCAGAGCAGCTGGATATAGACTAAAATACTGTCTCAAAGGGCCTTTAAAGACAGGACTTCTCTGACAGGGGTCTGGTTCCGAACAAGATACAGGTAAAGGTGTGAAAAATTATTCAACCAATCAGTGCACCAGAATTACCAGTTATAATAATTTCATTGGCTGGCTGGAGGTGTTGGCACTATATGAGCAAGAAGAGACAGAATGACACTGTTCTGTTCTGTTTCAATTCTCCTAACGACATTCCCCAAGTGGCTCAG
Organism: Ctena decussata; assembly: GCA_963989385.1. Classification (NCBI taxonomy): domain Eukaryota; kingdom Metazoa; phylum Mollusca; class Bivalvia; order Lucinida; family Lucinidae; genus Ctena; species Ctena decussata. The sequence goes on along the minus strand of OZ022501.1, from coordinate 53,014,135 downwards.
TGGTACGTAACCATAGTTGCGCACACCTAGCGCCGAGTGTTCGTCCAAGAGAGAATAGCACTGTGGAAATTAATCCGCCTTATATAGCACCACTCCCGTCTTTAAATCAAAACCTGGAATGAAGTGTGCTGGAATGGAATGGACAAGATAATCTACAAATTCTTTGCTTTAAGAGTGCCATCCCAAATCACAAAGAGGAAAAGATTATCCTTGTCAGTCCAGTCTATCCCGTTTCCATTCTAATTCATTTCATTCTATCTTTTACGGGCCTCCGTAGCCCAATGGATAAAACCCTTGACTGTTAAAGATTAGTTGTCTCAAATGTTGTGAGTTCCAGCCTGGAAAGTGAGAAAGCAACATTCTGCTCTGGTTTTTGGTCACCTCTGCTTATCGATTGGCTCGATGTAAGTGACATATTCTTGAAAGGGCCGTTAAATACACATACAAAAAATCTCCATTTTAAACTAAGCAAAAGATGCTGCACTAACACAGGGATGAACTGTGTTTCATTTGTCCTTCATTAATAATCAAGGAAACAGGCAGGAAAATGATGGATCAGTAATAGACAAATAAGTAATCTTCTATGAGATGTGTTACCTTTTCCGGCATGTGTGAACAGAGATGACTGCTCAGCCATCACATGTGTACCAACTGGTCAGAGATTTTGATTTTCACCCTCTATAGTTTCCTTATGAGCCACATATATAATGCTGATACAAAAGGGAGGACTAGGATAAGCCTGGTCTAGGTTTATCCAGTTGGCAAATACCATGAGGCACTAGCTTTGGCATGACATGGTTTTATGTGTATGCATACACTTCCAGGGGTAGTAACTCTACCATTTTCATTTTTGCCTCCCTTTTTAAAAGGGGACAACTCTCAAAGGAAATTAGTTTGCTCCACTAGGAGCAAATTCTTTCCTTTAAGAGTAAACCCCTTTTTGGAAGGGCTTTGACATGCAGGGAAGCAAACTGGAAACCACAAAAGTTGCTCCCCTATGTTAAAATGGCGGAAAAAACATGGAGGTGTACTCATAAGCCTTAAATTATGTCAAGCTACATGTGAAGTCATTCACAGGCAACATGACAATGGAAAAGAACAGACTGATTGATAAGGCAAATAATTCAAGATGGTGTCAATTCATTTATTCTGATTGCAACTGCATTTCCTGGTCACCTAATTAGTTTGAACTAATTATAGGAGACTACCGCAATAAGCTCCTGCCCACAGATAAATCAAAAAATATTTTTTGTCTTCTCAGGTTATGGTGTCCTTAATCATACTGAAAAAAGCAGCCTTGAAATTACATGCGTACTAAGCCCTGATAAAACTAAGGTTGTCACATCCATTTGATAACTATCTGCGGCCTGCCATGTTAGATGTCTCTTTGAAAATTTTGCCTTCTATCTACTCTTTTGACAATATAATATTCGTATTCCATTTTTTCATGTGACAATATACCTTGCTTGATTATTTTGCCTTTCATCAGATTCTACTCATGTGACCAAATGATGCCTAGTTCAATTTGCCTTTCATCTATTCATGGAGATGATGATGCTTGCTTTTATCTTTTGCCTTCCATCTACTCATGGTGCACAATAATGCCTTATTTAAATTGAATTACAGGCCTTCTGTCTAATTCTGTGGCAAAATGAATCTTTGCCTTCTATCTGGGTTCGAGGTTATAAAACTTGAGAATATTCTCAAACTCAAAATAAAGCACACTGATTGGCTGCTTCCGAGCATGTGTTCGGAAGCAGCCAATCAGTGTGCTTTATTTTGAGTTTGAGATTATTCTCAAGTTTTCTAACCTCGAACCCTGTTTATGTGGCAATATGATGCCTCATTTGAACTGTTGGCACTCTATCTACATTATGTGGCAATATGATACTGTGTTTACAATGTTTGCCTTCCATCTACTTATGTATTTAAATAATGTCTTTGTTTTCATATTTTGCCTTTCATTAACTTGTTTGCACTTTGATGCCTTGTCTGCCCTGTCTGCTGTGTGCATGCCTTCCATCAAACCATGTATTCATTTTTTTTTTGCCTTCCATCTACTTATGCTGCACTATGTTCCTTTTGTTTGCACTGTTTGCCTTCTATCTACTAATATCACGGCTGCTTATCTCCGTCAGCACAACACCGTGTTGTGTATAGGAAAATGTGCAGGAGATTTCCGGTGGTTCTGCAGGCGATTCGAAAATAAAGGTCACGAAAGGTAGGTGTCTCGGTTTAAAAGGGATATATTCTTTTCCAGCTTAAAACAAAAGAAAAGGAAAATGTCATGCAACCCTTCAATCGTTTTTCTATGAATACGAGTCTTGATCGAAGCCAGATTCTCAGTTATACAATAGATTTCCATTTTTTTCCCGGAGCGAGGTCATGGAGGTGGCCGTTTTGTTGACATGCAAATATTTCAAATTTGCATTCCTGAAGTCGCCAGGTATTTATGTTTTCATCTATCATCTGTATATTAAAGGTCTCTCATATAAGTACCCGTTACGAGCCTAAACAGAATTTGCTACCTTCCTTCAGCCCAGATAATGAAAGTTGTTGTGGAATTCATGATCCAGGAGATAGGTGGTGCTGAAGGCGATAGGTGGCGGTGCAGGAGATTGTTTTATGTTGTGCCACCAATGACCATTTTTAACTGTTTTATAACGTAAATAATGTAGTAGCATGGCATGGTACAGATTCGCACAGCTTTCAGATTCGTACACTTGGCTGTACAATGCCTCTGCTGCATTAAGCATGCTAATTAAAATGAAAATAATGACTCCAGCAATCAGGGGATTGAATTATCAGTCAATCATTTGCACTGCAAAGCTTCTGTTAGAACTAAATGGTACGAAAGTAATGCTAGTTTGTCAATTGGGTACTTACATTCGTCCCACTTTCTTTGTTTAATTACATTGCGCACACAGCCACCAATCCAGCTCATTCATCGCATATACCAATGGGGCAAAACTTTCCGTTCCTTATTTTTGAGACCACTTATTTTTGAGGCTGTGAATATGGCAAAATTATATCTGTTCTGTTCACTATGTTTGCCTTCCATATAGTTATTTGCAATATGTCTCTTGCACTGTTTGCCTTCCGTCTACTTATGTGGAAATAAGATGTCTTTTGTACTGTTGGCCTTCCATCTACTTATGTTGTGGCAATTGGTATCTTGTTCGTAATCTTTGCTTTCAATTTACTTATGTACTTATGTACTTATGTGGCAATAAGATGCCTCTTGCACTGTTGGCCTTCCATCTACTTATGTTGTGGCATGGTATGTATCTTGTTTGTATTGTTTGCCTTCCATCTACTTATGTGGCAGTAAGATGTCTCTTGCACTGTTGGCCTTCCATCTACTAATGTTGTGGCATGTTATCTTGTTTGTATTGTTCGCCTTCAATTTACTTATGTGGCAATAAGCTGTCTCTTGCACTGTTGGCCTTCCATCTACTTATGTTGTGGCATGGTATCTTGTTTGTATTGTTGGCCTTCCATCTACTTATGTTGTGGCATGGTATCTTGTTTATATTGTTGGCCTTCCCTCTACTTATGTTGTGGCATGGTATCTTGTTTGTATTGTTTGCCTTCCATTTACTTATGTGGCAATAAGCTGTCTCTTGCACTGTTGGCCTTCCTTCTATTTATTATGTGCCAATAAGATGTCTCTTGCACTGTTTGCCTTCCATCAACTTATGTGGCAATAAGATATCTTGTTTGCACTGTTTGCCTTCCATCTACATATGTGGCAATAAGATGTCTTTTGCACTGTTTGCCTTCCATATTCTTATGTGTCAATAAGATCCTTCTTGCACTGTCTACTTATTAAGTGGCAATAAGATGTCTCTTGTACTGTTTGCCTTCCATCAGCTTATGTGGCAATAAGATGTCTTGTTTGCAATGTTTGCCTAATTGTGTGGCAATAAGATATCTCATGCGCGCTGTCACCTGATTTTCATGTGGCAAAATGTTGCCTTGTTTTCAATGTCTACTTGTCTTGTCTGGCTTCCATTTATGACATTCATGTAACAAAATTTTGCAATGCTAACCGATCATTTTGTATTTTTTCTGATTGAGAAGCAAAATGATAAGCACTATTTGATTGAGCTACAGTTAAACATGAAGTTCACAGAAGGCAATGAAAGGAGGACAGGATGTCTGGCTGATATGTGCTCTCCAAGAAACTCTACCGTGACCTTGTTCAGTGCTGTACTTTCTAGCTACAAGGAACAACCCACGTCAGGGATTGTTTTCATCAATTACGCTAAACACCAAGTTACACTCGATTACAACTTGTCAAGCAAGTCTGAATGAATTCCAGCCCCATGTTTTGTAGTACTTTACCTTGACAAACAGAGCTATACTGACGTCAAAGGTTGTTTGAGAACTTTATGCACGTGAACTTAACAGCATATCACCTACCTGTTTATGAGTACCATTTAACTATACTATTTGGTCATCAAAAACAATTTCTTTGACCGACTACATGTATATCAGTTTCAATTTCGATTGACCATTTTACCGTCAGGAATTGTTTAGTGACAGGGCATACCTCAAGCAAACATTGTAGGCCCATCCCAGACTGCTCTTTGGAGCAGTCTGCACTGGGCCTACAATGTATGCTCAGGCATTACTGAGCAAATATTTTAAGTAGTGTGGTACTAGAACAAGTTTGTACCTGTCACCATGAAAAAGAACGTAAACTCATATAGCGTAAAGGACAATGAAGACGTATGAGAAAACTTAATGTCCCGTGAAAGTTATGTGCTGCTCTGCAGAAGTTATGTGCTGTTCTGCAGCCTTTTACTTTGAGTAAGAAGCTTTTGCATTCATGCAACATGGTCTAAATGGATGGATGATTTGCAATATTACGTTCTTTTTAACAGTGTTTCAGTCATACCAGGATGATGCATGGGTGATAATGAAAAGCTGTGTGCAATGGAACCCCATTCATGATTAAAAAGATTCCTGCCTCCTGTGAAACTCGAACCCAGGACAGCTAGATAAGTAGGCCAGCGCTTAACCTACTGAGCTACCGGGGCTCCCTAACATGGTCTAAACTTTAGCCCTTCATCTCAATATTCCCACAGCCTACAGGCATTATCTCTGACCATCAAACTGCGGCATTATCTTTGACCATCAAACTGCATGGTAGTATTGGACATCCTCAGACCTTGTAGTTCAAATAATTATGTGCTACAAAACTATTGTGAAATTAAAGTGGCTCTATTTACGTCAGATTTGCCTCACAAAACAAAAAAAGAAAACAAATTTTCACGGCCATAATTCTTTTTTCTGAAGATAAAGGATAATTGTGTATGAACTTTTAATTTTCTCTATTCTCTCACAAATGAAAACAAACAAAAATGCTTTAACGTAATTTCTCATTAGCGTCAATCCAGCGAACTATTAAGCTGTCTGAAATATGTCTGAGACACGTCACAAGAAAATGCACTTTATGACATTTGCAAACTGTGAGGACTCAGATCAGACTGCACATCTGTGCAGTCTGATCTGAGTCTTCAGAGTTTGCATCAAAGAACTATGGATCCTGTGAAATCCACATGGAGTGATGTCAAGATTCTTGATCTGACTATGCACGTATTCACGTCAATTGCAGAAACTGCATTTTGCACAGTGGTCATAAGGTAGCCCTCTTCTCTTGATAAAGTTCATTTATTAATGAGATGATAATGAGCTATTAGGGTTTGGTAAATAATAAACATAAACAAAAACAATAAAATGCTAATGCTTCACTGACTCCCTCAGCCCGATATTTACTATAAATCATGCAGATTCCACGCAGAATCATGATGCTTTGTCAAATTCAAGAATCATACATCTTAGTGATTTCTAAGCTGCCCTTAAAGCAACAAAAAAAGCAAATGACAAAAAAAAAAAAAAAAAAAAAAAGCAAATGACAAAATTCACTTAAGTCTGCAAAATTTCAAAAAAATGTATTGTCTTCGCAATATCCGTATTGGGATTTGAAAGAAGAGGGCAAACAGTGTGGAGCCAGATGAGTTGGCTGATTTTGAGTGGCCTCATCTGTATCTACCCTGCTTGCAAATAAAACTATTTTAATTTTTTTAAGTGTTAATTCAAAGTAGAAAAGTTAGAAAACATGAACTCCGAGCCAGAGTGATGGCCCTTGTATCTAGACACCATGGTCTCATCCGAAAGATGGGTGGAGATACCGACAAGTAATAACTGTACGCTGTGGATTGGCAAACCAACTCTTTACCACAGGAACACTATAAAACAAGAGGGCCATGATGGCCCTGGATCGCTCACCTGAGTATCCTGTGAACTTAACCTCAGAAACAGCAATAGTCCAACAGACAGAGTTTCACAAAGATTCAATGGAAAATGAAACCTTTATTGTGTACCTTAGGTTTTTATAAGATTTAACCTTAGAATGACCTTGTTTTTGACCCCACATGACCTGGTTTCAAACCTTGTCTAGATTTCTTGGATATAAACATTCTGACAAAGTTTCATGAATATCGGATCAAAACTGTGCCCTCTAGAGCGTAAACAATGTTTTTCTAAGGTTTGACCTAGTTTTTGACCCGACAAGACCAAGTTGCACCCTTGGTCCAGATTTGTAGGAGATAAACAGATTTGACCTAGTGACCTAGTTTTTGACCCCACATGACCCAGTATCAAAGTTGGTCTTGATTTAATTAAGATAAACATTCTGACCAAGTTTCATGATGATTGGATCGTAACTGTGCCCTCTGAGTCATTCTAAGATTTATTTCTATTTTTAGCTCTGGCAGCCATTTTGTACAGCGGAGTGGAACCGTTTCAGCAATTTTTGTTTAGAACCATGAGTCAAACACTTCTGTGAAATTAATTTGAAATCGAGCCATTGGCTTCAGCGGAGATGTTGTTTAAAGGTTTTTCTATATTTTGCTCTGGTGGCCATTTTGTTCAGCACAGCTGAACCATTTCAGCAATTTTGGTAGAGGGTCTCCTAAGGAACATTTCTGTGAAATCATTTCAAAATCTGCCCAGCAGTTTTGGAGGCGAAGTCGTTTAAAGGTTTTTCTATTTTTAGGTCTGGTGGCCATTTTGTTCAGCGGAATGGAACTGTTTCAGCAATTTTGGTAGAGGCTCTCCTAAGGAACATTTCTGTGAAATTATTTCAAAATCTGCCCAGCAGTTTTGGAGGCAAAGTCGTTTAAAGGTTTTTCTATTTTTAGCTCTGGTGGCCATTTTGTTCAGCAGAACGGAACCGTTTCCGCAATTTTGGTAGAGGCTCTCCTAAGGAACATTTCTGTGAAATTATTTCAAAATCTGCCCAGCAGTTTTGGAGGCGAAGTCGTTTAAAGGTTTTTCTATTTTTAGCTCTGGCGGCTATTTTGTTCAGCAGAGTAGAACCGTTTTAGCAATTTTGGTAGAGGGTCTCCTAAGAAACATTTCTGTGAAATTATTTCAAAATCTGCCCAGCAGTTTTGGAGGAGAAGTCGTTTAAAGGTTTTTCTATTTTTAGCTCTGGCGGCCACATTGTACAGAGGAGCGAAACCATTTGAGCAATTTTGGTAAAGGACCTCCTAAGGAACATTTCTATGAAATTATTTTAAAATCTGCCCAGCAGTTTGGGAGGCAAAGTTGTTTAAAGGTTTTTCTATTTTTAGCTCTGGCGGCCATTTTGTTCAGCGGAGCGGAACCGTTTTAGCAATTTTGATACAGGGTCTCCTAAGAAACATTTCTATGAAATTATTTCAAAATCTGCCCAGCAGTTTTGGAGGAGAAGTTGTTTAAAGGTTTTTCTATATTTAGCTCTGGCGGCCATATTGTTCAGCGGAGCAGAACCGTTTTAGCAATTTTGGTTAAGGGCCTCCTAAGAAACATTTCTGTGAATTTATTTCAAAATCTACCCAGCAGTTTTGGAGAAGTCGTTTAAAGGTTTTTCTATTTTTAGCTCTGGCGGCCATATTGTTCAGTGGAGCGGAACCGTTTGAGCAATTTTGGTAATGAGTCCCCCAAGGAACATATTATTTCAAAATCCGTCCAGCAGTTTTGGAGAAGAAGTCGTTTTAAGCAAAAGTTGACGACAGAGGCACGACCTGACGACGGACGACGGACAAAGACCGATCACAATAGCTCACCTTGAGCACTTCGTGCTCAGGTGAGCTAAAAAAAAAAAGCTTGTGGTCCAGCGGTTACAGATTCTCGATTTTGGTGCAGAAGGTCACAGGTCTAAATAGCTCTCACGGCAGCTGGAGACTGTAAAACTCTCTCTCAACCCAAGAGTATATGGGTACCTTTTTTGAATCAGGAAAGGGTAAAGCAGAGATAGGAAAGGCATGGGCTGCACCTTTCATATGCTGTGCCCAAGGTATGGTGAGCCTCTAACCCCCACTGGTCAGTAGGCTATGGGAAACCTTTACCGTTTTACTACCAGTCCTACTGATTTCTGAATGAGAAAACTATGCACTTCATTTCTCTGTTACTTTTCTGCACTGGTCAATGACATTTAAAAAACATGTAACTGGAAGAAGTGATTGCCCTGGTGACAGATGACACGATCACTATTTTCTTGTATACAATGCCTGATTAACCAATTATGAAATACAATAACATTTAATTGCCATGTTCTTATATTCCTAAAGGCTAGTGTTGCTGACCGAATAGGGCTTTTACACAGGTCACATAGTTGAATCAATGAAGTAATTTTTAATCCTTGCATGATATGACAATATTGTTATATTGGTACTAAACCCTGTGAAGGTTAGGGTAGATCTGTTGATCCCATTTTGCAAAAAATATAATTTTCCAGCAGAAAATCAGTAATAGTAGGAAAAAAACTGTACCATACAAGAAACCAAATACATAGTCAAAATATGGGTCAAAAAAAAGACAGAAACGACGTATTCGGCCATCACGTTAAACAGCCTTCGCCATAACGTGGCGTCATTCGAATGTTACGTGGACCAGTCAAGATGTTTGTTTACCTTAGATGTTGCTTGACGACAATGTCACATGGTCAACTGCCATTCATCGGTGTATGAAGCCAGTTGCTCTATATGGTTTACCTATGGGAAGTCGGTGGCAAGTGTAAATATAGTGTAATAACAGATACCTTTCTGTAATGGTTACAACTTTACCCAGAGCAGGCACACTCCTGTTATCCTGCAGTGTCCAGTTAGATACGTTCATAATTTATGTTTGATTCTCAGGTCGGTTCAACATAATGATTCTGCTGATGCATGAATAACATGCAAAAATAGAAATGTCAAGACATTATTGCCTATAAAGAGCTGTTTACAGGTAAAGTGGTGCATATGAGCTTGACTTTGTGGCAAATATGTAGATTTTCAAAAAAAATTTAGCTACGTTGGGCTATAGACGATTTGATAAGAATGATATGAACAAGCAGAATAATTAATGCCCACATCAAAATCTCGGAAATCCACCAAGTCTTGATATTATGACAATATGTACATTGAAGGTACAAACTAAAAAAACTTAAACCAGCAAGTCATTATTTTGTTGTTTAATACCTAATTTACATTTTGCCGGGGATGATTTATGTATGATATAAACACAGTTATAACTTATTTGCATACATTATAAAAATCGTAGCTCATCATGTCTGTGAACTCGGAAAAATGATTAAGTATGCATTTACAAAACAATATGCCATGTAACCAGAACAGGTGTCCTATGGCTAATGCAAACAGAGAAGAATGATCAGGCTGCATATCTGTGCAGTCTGATCAGTCTTTTCTGTTTATATTTACCTTTAAAATGCCAACAAGAGTTGTCAGAAGACAACAACGCGCGCCTCATGGGTGCCTGAATCTCACAGTCACAAAGACCTAAAAATATATCAGGTCATCTGCAGAGTCAGACCGAACCTTTATCCCTGGTATATATATGATGAATACCTACTAAACACAACTCTAAATATGAAGCAAAATCACTGAATGATGAAAGTATGTTTTCTATGAGGTCATTCAAAGTGTTGAACTGCAAAATATGATGTTAATCTATTAAACAGTCTTGGAGACACAAGGCAAAATCACTGAACCATGAAATATAGGTCACTGTGATCTATAAATAATATGAGGTCATTTGCAATGTCAGACTGATCCACTGTGCCAGGTATGATGTTAATCCATCAAACAATGCTTGAAATATGAGGCATAATCACTGGACCATGAACAAAGGTCAAGGGTATAAGAGTCAGCATGGAAGCTCTGCAGCCGCTGCAATTATAGGGATATGGTATTTGACCAAGTATCAAGTCTCTTGTGTCAAAGGAATCATCAAAACTAAAAATTCTGCCAAATAGCAAAGTCAGTCAACCGTAACATATAGGTCAAGGACATATAATTGTGTGATGCAGCTGCTGCAGTCATATGGAGGTATATATGTACCAACTATGATGATTGTAGTTGCTGTAGTTTGTAAGATACATAGTTGAACATCGAGTTAACTCTTTCAGTACCAGAAAGCAGACGACAAAATTTACGTCTGCAAAAAAAAAAAAAAAAAAAAAATTGTCCAAGACATTTCATATTGAGAATTCAAAGACTAGAGGGCAAACAGTGTAGATCTAGATGAGGCGGCTCATTATCAACCGCCTCATCAGGATCTACGCTGTTTGCAAATTTTGCTAATTTCGTCACTGGGGCTTAAAGAGTTAAACGCAATTGTTAACATTGGTTAACCTGATCACAGACGCCTACAAGAACGCTAACGCTGACGCGGACGCTAACGCATACTCGGCCTACGATGCCAGGGATATAGCATAAGCTCCTCTTTGCTTTGCAAAGGCACGCTAAAAATGAAAATACCAAAATGACCCTAAAATTTTGGACATCCAAAAGTCAGACATGAGAAAGTGGATTTTACACACTTTAATGCATCCAAATGATGGTGAGTGAATGGCAAAAGTTGTAAACCCTGATCAAACTGCTCCTTCAGGAGCAGTTTGATCTGGGTCTACAATATTTGCTCAGACCTGACTGTCCGAATATTTAGGGGCATTACAGTAGTTAATTTTGCAAATAGTGTAGATACATATCAGGAGGCTCATCATGAGCTGCCTCATCAGGATCATCACTGTGTGCCCCCTATCTTTGAACTCTCAATATGATAAAACATTGGATGAAACATTTTTTTAAAAATTTGCAGACATAAACAGTCATCTGCTTTGTAGCTACTGCCACTTATAGGCTTAGTTTTAATTGTATGCACAAAACAGATTCAATTTTTTTTAACTTAAGATAAACAACCTTCAATTTTTTGGAAACAGAAATTAACATATTTTTTTTCGTAAAATTTAAAAGTAATAAGCATAATTTGCATAAAGCACAGGTTAATGGCATAACATTTTGTCAAGATCCATCAATGAGACATTTGCTGTAAATATTTAATAAAAAACCCAGTGGGGCCTTCGACTGTCTACTTGTCATATAACAGGACCTTTTACCAAATCATCCAGTCCTATACAATTATCACTGAAAATTAGGTACAGCCGAAGAGGGTAAGAAAATATCACAAAACGTTTGTCTGAATTCATACTTATTTGCAAATCTGCTCCAAAGATGAGCTAAATCTGAAGATCCTTGACCTACAGCTCATCAAATATATTCGACAATTAACATACTGTTGGCCTATAACTATCTAAACATCTATTATTTCTATATTTATTTTTCCGCTAAATCAGCTGTTGTTGACAAGCTTGGGTTATACAACATCAAGTCCCATATTTCACTTGCAGGCATGTCCTAACCTTTAAAGTGCCACAAACTAGACAACAAAATTTACGTCTGCAATTTTTTAAAAAACAAGGGCAAAACTAAATGCCTCTCCCCACTTCATGGCGGGGGCATAAAAAATGCATCAACTGAGAATTCAGAGACTAGAGGGTAAACAATATAGATCCAGATAAACTGTCTCATCTGGATCTAAGCTGTTTGCAATTTCAACTTTTTTTATTTATAATCGCACAATCTTTGTTACACATTTATTTTCTCAGTTTATTCCTCACAAGCCTTTCAACATTTCGGCTAATGAAAGCCTTTATCAAGAAGTTTTTTTTCTTTCAATACTACATTGAAAGAAAAAATACTTCTTGATAAAGGCTTTCATCAGCCGAAACGTTGAAAGGCTTGTGAGGAATAAACTATGAAAATAAACTTTTTTTTTATTTCTGGGGCTTTAAGTGCTAATAAAGAATAGAATCAAACAAACTTCAAAAGGTATATGGAAACACTGCCATTTTTAAAGGGAGGTAAATCTGCTATTTTTAAAGGGAGGTAAATCTAACAGAAATAATATCCATTCTACAGTAAATGCTAAACTATACAAGACAAATCATTTAGACCTTGAGTGTCTTGGTTTTATTATTGCTTAGCTTAAACAACTAAACTTGGCCTCTTTGGCTCAAACAAATTTCATTCTGTGCGAACAATTACTTAACAAGTTTAGGGCAAAAAAAAAATGAAATCAGTTGAATTTTCAAACAGCATAGATCCAGATAAGACAGCTCAAGCCTCTTCATCTGGATCTACACTGTTTGCCCACTAGTCTTTGAATTCTAAGTCTGATACAGCTCAGACCAAACACCTTATTTTTTCTTAATTTTGCAGATGCAAAGGACGAGTTACACTTTACTATTGCAATGTGCCCACTGAAAAGACCGATTTTCGAAGGTAGGCGGATAACCACAAAAACATGCAGAAAAGTTAGGTATATGTTTCTAGTTTATTCTGTACGATTTCATTTTCCCGTATTTTAATGCCTTATAGGTTAATTTTGCGATTGAATACATGTACTGTCTACAACATTTAACATTGAGCCTATGGGAATTTGAACTACCAACGCCCACTATGCATCCAAATTACTTCATCCTACCCTCTTAACCACTACAATTTTTATACATCATTATTCCTCATATACATATTCAACATAAACGGGTTACATTACAGTGGTTACGAGGGTATGAGTAAACGAAAAATAAACTTTTGGGGTAAATTTTCATGTCTCCAACACTAGGACTAAAGGATTTCTATCAAAATCGCATCAGTATATTTCGTAATTGATAGAAAATAGAGGCACTATTCGTCGCAACACATCTTTTTCAAAGTGTTCATCTATGAAGTATGTGTTCCTAATGTCCCCACCAAGGACTCCGTTTGTGTGTGTGTGTGTCCAGAGGGGGGGGGTCGGGGAGGGGGCAGCGCTGGGCATGCGTATAGGTATGGTGTTATGTGTGTAAGTAAGGCATTAGACTGAATCTCCTCCATCATCATGCTGTGATATAACTCCATATATTGCCCAAAACCCCCGCAGTTTTTCACCGGGTATCCATTTCGTTTCAGTGAAACAATGAAACAATTAAAATATATAGTAGGTGATAGATACCATAGAGAACTTACGTAGGGAAACACACTGAAATGGAAGTTTAAAAAGTTTAAGTTCTCAGTAATGCAAATTCTTGTCTTGTTTCAAAACAACTGTTACTATGAATTATATACGAAACAGTGTTACATACTGAAATGAAAGGAAAAAGTTTAAGTTCTCGCTCCTGTCTTGTTTCGAAACAGTTTTGAAACGGTCTGAAACAAGAACAAAAAATTGCTATCCCATCTTTGTTTCGAAACAACTGTTACAATGAATTGTATAGGAAAATAGTGTTACATACTGAAACGAAAGGAAAAAATTTTAAGTTCTCACTGCTGTCTTGTTTCAAAACAGTTTTGAAACGGTGTGAAACAAGAACAAAAAATTGCTATCCCATCTTTGTTTTGAAACAACTGTTACAATGGATTATATAGGAAATAGTGTTACATACTGAAACGAAAGGAAAAAGTTTAAGTTCTCACTGCTGTCTTGTTTCGAAACAGTTTTGAAACGGTCTGAAACAAGAACAAAAATTGCTATCCCATCTTTGTTTCGAAACAACTGTTACAATGGATTATATAGGAAAATAGTGTTACATACTGAAACGAAAGGAAAAAGTTTAAGTTCTCACTGCTGTCTTGTTTCGAAACAGTTTTGAAACAGTGTGAAACAAGAACAAAAAATTGCTATCCCATCTTTGTTTTGAAACAACTGTTACAATGGTTTATATAGGAAAATAGTGTTACATACTGAAACGAAAAGAAAAAGTTTAAGTTCTCGCTCCTGTCTTGTTTCGAAACAGTTTTGAAACGGTCTGAAACAAGAACAAAAAATTGCTATCCCATCTTTGTTTCAAAACAACTGTTACAATGAATTATATAGGAAAATAGTGTTATATACTGAAACGAAAGGAAAAAGTTTAAGTTTTCACTGCTGTCTTGTTTCGAAACAGTTTTGAAACGGTCTGAAACAAGAACAAAAAATTGCTATCCCATCTTTGTTTTGAAACAACTGTTACAATGGATTATATAGGAAAATAGTGTTACATACTGAAACGAAAGGAAAAAGTTTAAGTTCTCACTGCTGTCTTGTTTCGAAACAGTTTTGAAACGTTGTGAAACAAGAACAAAAAATTGCTATCCCATCTTTGTTTTGAAACAACTGTTACAATGGATTATATAGGAAAATGGTGTTACATTCTGAAACGAAAATTAAAAAGTTTAAGTTCTCACTCCTGTCTTGTTTTGAAACAGTTTTGAAACGGTCTGAAACAAGAGCTAAAAATTGCTATCCCATCTTTGTTTCGAAACAACTGTTACAATGCAATATATAGGCATTCAGTGTTACATACTGAAACGAAAGGAAAAAGTTTAAGTTCTCACTGCTGTCTTGTTTCGAAACAGTTTTGAAACGGTCTGAAACAAGAACAAAAAATTGCTATCCCATCTTTGTTTTGAAACAACTGTTACAATGGTTTATATAGGAAAATAGTGTTACATACTGAAACGAAAAGAAAAAGTTTAAGTTCTCACTCCTGTCTTGTTTCGAAACAGTTTTGAAACGGTCTGAAACAAGAACAAAAAATTGCTATCCCATCTTTGTTTGGAAACAACTGTTACAATGGATTATATAGGAAAATAGTGTTACATACTGAAACGAAAGGAAAAAGTTTAAGTTCTCACTGCTGTCTTGTTTCGAAACAGTTTTGAAACAGTGTGAAACAAGAACAAAAAATTGCTATCCCATCTTTGTTTTGAAACAACTGTTACAATGGTTTATATAGGAAAATAGTGTTACATACTAATACGAAAAGAAAAAGTTTAAGTTCTCCCTCCTGTCTTGTTTCGAAACAGTTTTGAAATGGTCTGAAACAAGAACAAAAAATTGCTATCCCATCTTTGTTTCGAAACAACTGTTACAATGGATTATATAGGAAAATAGTGTTACATACTGAAACGAAAGGAAAAAGTTTAAGTTCTCACTGCTGTCTTGTTTCAAAACAGTTTTGAAACAGTGAGAAACAAGAACAAAAAATTGCTATCCCATCTTTGTTTTGAAACAACTGTTACAATGGATTATATAGGAAAATGGTGTTACATTCTGAAACGAAAATTAAAAAGTTTAAGTTCTCACTCCTGTCTTGTTTCGAAACAGTTTTGAAACAGTGTGAAACAAGAACAAAAAATTGCTATCCCATCTTTGTTTCGAAACAACTGTTACAATGCAATATATAGGCATTTAGTGTTACATACTGAAACGAAAGGAAAAAGGTTAAGTTCTCACTGCTGTCTTGTTGTGAAACAGTTTTGAAACGGTCTGAAACAAGAACAAAAAATTGCTATCCCATCTTTGTTTCGAAACAACTGTTACAATGAATAATATAGGAAAATAGTGTTACATACTGAAATGAAAGGAAAAAATTTTAAGTTCTCACTGCTGTCTTGTTTCGAAACAGTTTTGAAATGGTCTGAAACAAGAACAAAAATTGCTATCCCATCCTTGTTTCGAAACAACTGTTACAATGGATTATATAGGAAAATAGTGTTACATACTGAAACGAAAGGAAAAAGTTTAAGTTCTCACTGCTGTCTTGTTTCAAAACAGTTTTGAAACGGTCTGAAACAAGAACAAAAAATTACTATCCCATCTTTGTTTCGAAACAACTGTTACAATGGATTATATAGGAAAATAGTGTTACATACTGAAACGAAAGGAAAAAGTTTAAGTTCTCACTGCTGTCTTGTTTCGAAACAGTTTTGAAACGGTCTGAAACAAGAACAAAAAATTGCTATCCCATCTTTGTTTCGAAACAACTGTTACAATGAATTGTATAGGAAAATAGTGTTACATACTGAAACGAAAGGAAAAAATTTTAAGTTCTCACTGCTGTCTTGTTTCAAAACAGTTTTGAAACGGTGTGAAACAAGAACAAAAAATTGCTATCCCATCTTTGTTTTGAAACAACTGTTACAATGGATTATATAGGAAATAGTGTTACATACTGAAACAAAGGAAAAAGTTTAAGTTCTCACTGCTGTCTTGTTTCGAAACAGTTTTGAAACGGTCTGAAACAAGAACAAAAAATTGCTATCCCATCTTTGTTTCGAAACAACTGTTACAATGGATTATATAGGAAAATAGTGTTACATACTGAAACGAAAGGAAAAAGTTTAAGTTCTCACTGCTGTCTTGTTTCGAAACAGTTTTGAAACAGTGAGAAACAAGAACAAAAAATTGCTATCCCATCTTTGTTTTGAAACAACTGTTACAATGGTTTATATAGGAAAATAGTGTTACATACTGAAACGAAAAGAAAAAGTTTAAGTTCTCGCTCCTGTCTTGTTTCGAAACAGTTTTGAAATGGTCTGAAACAAGAACAAAAAATTGCTATCCCATCTTTGTTTCGAAACAACTGTTACAATGAATTATATAGGAAAATAGTGTTACATACTGAAACGAAAGGAAAAAGTTTAAGTTCTCACTGCTGTCTTGTTTTAAAACAGTTTTGAAACGGTCTGAAACAAGAACAAAAACTTGCTATCCCATCTTTCTTTTGAAACAACTGTTACAATGGATTATATAGGAAAATAGTGTTACATTCTGAAACGAAAATTAAAAAGTTTAAGTTCTCACTCCTGTCTTGTTTCGAAACAGTTTTGAAACAGTGTGAAACAAGAACAAAAAATTGCTATCCCATCTTTGTTTCGAAACAACTGTTACAATGCAATATATAGGCATTTAGTGTTACATACTGAAACGAATGGAAAAAGTTTAAGTTCTCACTGCTGTCTTGTTGTGAAACAATTTTGAAACGGTCTGAAACAAGAACAAAAAATTGCTATCCCATCTTTGTTTCGAAACAACTGTTACAATGAATAATATAGGAAAATAGTGTTACATACTGAAATGAAAGGAAAAAGTTTAAAGTTCTCACTGCTGTCTTGTTTCGAAACAGTTTTGAAACGGTCTGAAACAAGAACAAAAATTGCTATCCCATCTTTGTTTCCAAACAACTGTTACAATGGATTATATAGGAAAATAGTGTTACATACTGAAACGAAAGGAAAAAGTTTAAGTTCTCACTGCTGTCTTGTTTCAAAACAGTTTTGAAACGGTCTGAAACAAGAACAAAAAATTGCTATCCCATCTTTGTTTTGAAACAACTGTTACAATGGTTTATATAGGAAAATAGTGTTACATACTGAAACGAAAAGAAAAAATTTAAGTTCTCGCTCCTGTCTTGTTTCGAAACAGTTTTAAACGGTCTGAAACAAGAACAAAAAATTGCTATCCCATCTTTGTTTCAAAACAACTGTTACAATGGTTTATATAGGAAAATAGTGTTACATACTGAAACGAAAGGAAAAAGTTTAAGTTCTCGCTCCTGTCTTGTTTCGAAACAGTTTTGAAACTGTCTAAAACAAGAACAAAAAATTGCTATCCCATCTTTGTTTCGAAACAACTGTTACAATGAATTATATAGGAAAATAGTGTTACATACTGAAACGAAAGGAAAAAGTTTAAGTTCTCACTGCTGTCTTTTTTTGAAAAAGTTTTGAAACGGTCTGAAACAAGAACAAAAAATTGCTATCCCATCTTTGTTTTGAAACAACTGTTACAATTAAATATATAGTCAAATTAGTGTTACATACTGAAACGAAAGAAAAAAGTTTAAGTTTTCACTGCTGTCTTGTTTCTAAACAGTTTTGAAATGGTCTGAAACAAGAACAAAAAATTGCTATCCTATCTTTGTTTTGAAACAACTGTTACAATGGTTTATATAGGAAAATAGTGTTACATACTGAAACAAAAAGAAAAAATTTAAGTTCTCGCTCCTGTCTTGTTTCGAAACAGTTTTAAACGGTCTGAAACAAGAACAAAAAATTGCTATCCCATCTTTGTTTCGAAACAACTGTTACAATGGATTATATAGGAAAATAGTGTTACATACTGAAACGAAAGGAAAAAGTTTAAGTTCTCACTGCTATCTTGTTTCAAAACAGTTTTGAAACGGTCTGAAACAAGAGCTAAAAATTGCTATCCCATCTTTGTTTCGAAACAACTGTTACATAGGATTATATAGGAAAAAAGTGTTACATACTGAAACGAAAGGAAAAAGTTTAAGTTCTCACTGCTGTCTTGTTTCAAAACAGTTTTGAAACGGTCTGAAACAAGAACAAAAAATTGCTATCCCATCTTTGTTTTGAAACAACTGTTACAATGGTTTATATAGGAAAATAGTGTTACATACTGAAACGAAAAGAAAAAGTTTAAGTTCTCGCTCCTGTCTTGTTTCGAAACAGTTTTGAAACTGTCTAAAACAAGAACAAACAATTGCTATCCCATCTTTGTTTTGAAACAACTGTTACAATGAATTATATAGGAAAATAGTGTTACATACTGAAACAAAAGGAAAAAGTTTAAGTTCTCACTGCTGTCTTGTTTCGAAACAGTTTTGAAACGGTCTGAAACAAGAATAAAAAATTGCTATCCCATCTTTGTTTTGAAACAACTGTTACAATTAAATATATAGTCAAATTAGTGTTACATACTGAAACGAAAGAAAAAAGTTTAAGTTCTCACTGCTGTCTTGATTCGAAACAGTTTTGAAATGGTCTGAAACAAGAACAAAAAATTGCTATCCTATCTTTGTTTTGAAACAACTGTTACAATGGTTTATATAGGAAAATAGTGTTACATACTGAAACGAAAAGAAAAAATTTTAAGTTCTCGCTCCTGTCTTGTTTCGAAACAGTTTTAAACGGTCTGAAACAAGAACAAAAAATTGCTATCCCATCTTTGTTTCGAAACAACTGTTACAATGGATTATATAGGCATTTAGTGTTACATACTGAAACGAAAGGAAAAAGTTTAAGTTCTCACTGCTATCTTGTTTCAAAACAGTTTTGAAACGGTCTGAAACAAGAGCTAAAAATTGCTATCCCATCTTTGTTTCGAAACAACTGTTACAATGGATTATATAGGAAAATAGTGTTACATACTGAAACGAAAGGAAAAAGTTTAAGTTCTCACTGCTGTCTTGTTTCGAAACAGTTTTGAAACGGTCTGAAACAAGAACAAAAAATTGCTATCCCATCTTTGTTTTGAAACAACTGTTACAATTAAATATATAGTCAAATTAGTGTTACATACTGAAACGAAAGAAAAAAGTTTAAGTTCTCACTGCTGTCTTGTTTCGAAACAGTTTTGAAATGGTCTGAAACAAGAACAAAAAATTGCTATCCTATCTTTGTTTTGAAACAACTGTTACAATGGTTTATATAGGAAAAACGTGTTACATACTGAAACGAAAAGAAAAAATTTAAGTTCTCGCTCCTGTCTTGTTTCGAAACAGTTTTAAACGGTCTGAAACAAGAACAAAAAATTGCTATCCCATCTTTGTTTCGAAACAACTGTTACAATGGATTATATAGGAAAATAGTGTTACATACTGAAACGAAAGGAAAAAGTTTAAGTTCTCACTGCTATCTTGTTTCAAAACAGTTTTGAAACGGTCTGAAACAAGAGCTAAAAATTGCTATCCCATCTTTGTTTGGAAACAACTGTTACATAGGATTATATAGGAAAAAAGTGTTACATACTGAAACGAAAGGAAAAAGTTTAAGTTCTCACTGCTGTCTTGTTTCAAAACAGTTTTGAAACGGTCTAAAACAAGAACAAAAAATTGCTATCCCATCTTTGTTTTGAAACAACTGTTACAATGAATTATATAGGAAAATGGTGTTACATTCTGAAACGAAAATTAAAAAGTTTAAGTTCTCACTCCTGTCTTGTTTCGAAACAGTTTTGAAACAGTGTGAAACAAGAACTAAAAATTGCTATCCCATCTTTGTTTTGAAACAACTGTTACAATGCAATATATAGGCATTTAGTGTTACATACTGAAACGAAAGGAAAATGTATAAGTTGTCACTGCTCTTTTGTTTCGAAACAGTTTTGAAACTGTATGAAACAAAATTTAAAAAATTGATATCCCGTCTTTGTTTTGAAACAACTGTTACAATGATATATATAGGCAAATTAGTGTTACTTGCTTAAACGAAAGGAAAAAGTTGAAGTTCTCACTGCTGTCTTGTTTTGAAACAGTTTCGAAACAGCCTGAAACAAAAGTAAAAAAAATTGCTATCCCATCTTTGTTTCGAAACAACTGTTACAATGGATTATATAGGAAAATAGTGTTACATACTGAAACGAAAGGAAAAAGTTTAAGTTCTCGCTCCTGTCTTGTTTCAAAACAGTTTTAAAACGGTCTGAAACAAGAACTAAAAATTGCTATCCCATCTTTGTTTCGAAACAACTGTTACAATGCAATATATAGGCAAATTAGTGTTACATACTGAAACGAAAGAAAAAAGTTTAAGTTCTCACTGCTCTTCTGTTTCGAAACAGTTTTGAAACGGTATGAAACAAAATTAAAACAAGAGGCCCACGGGCCACAAAGCTCACCAGATCTCTAGCTCAAAATTGCTATCAAATTTGTATAGGCTCAGAATTGCTGTCAATTCGTACAGGCTAATACAAAATATACAACTACAAAGTCTCAGTCTGACAGTCTGTTGAGTTGCTAAAAAAAACATATAACTGATTGCAGTAAATGCCATTTTTTAATTTTCCCCATTGCAAGTCAATGCAAACCTAAGTTGCCACAGCAACCAAACTAAAGAGAGGATTTTATAAAAAAAACAAAAAAAACACATAACTTTTCAATCATCCTGCCTAAGGATACTACAGATGAAATCTGGGCCTTATCTGCCCAGTGGCTTCTGAGGAGATAAATTTTTTTTAAGTATTTTTTTTTCCATTTTTTTGCATTTTGATTTCCATGGCAACCAATAAAAGGAGCAGTGGGCAAAAAAAACCCAAAAAAACAACCACATAGCTAATAAGAGACTTCTCAAGGAACAATCTATAAAAGTTTTGTCAACATATATGCAATGGCTTGGCAGTAAATGACATTTTTTAATTTTCCCCATTATAAGACAATGTAACTCTAAGTTGCTATAGCAACCAAACCAAAGGGCTGATTTTCATAAAAAACATAAACTTTCAATCCCCCAGCCCAAGGATGCCACAGATGAAATCTGGGCCTTATTGGCCCTGTGGCTTAAGAGAAGATACTTTTTGAAATATTTTTTTACATTTTTTTTACATTTCGGTTCCCATGGCAACCAATAAAAGGAGCAGTGGGCCAAAAAAACATACAGCTGATAGAAGACATCTCAAGGAACTTTTCTATAAAAGTTTTATCAACATATCTGCAATGGCTTGGCAGAAAATGCCATTTTTCAATTTTCTCCATTATAAGTCAATGGGAACTCTAAGTTGCCATAGCAACCAAACTAAAGGGCCCATGATCATACAAGAATTCCGCGGAATGCGGTGTCTCGCCTGCTGGTGCTTTGTCACAAAACAGAGCTAAATCAGCAAAGATGTATGCATGAACCAAGTATCTTGGCTCTAGCCCTTATGGTTTCTGAAAAACAGACCTAAACGCGAAAACTTGACAAAAAATTGCAAAGTCAGTCAACCGTAAAATGTTGTAAAGTCTCAATATCAATGATGACTTTTAGCTCTTCTCTTCCAGATGAATGCATGACCAAAGTTTCATGGCTCTGGCCCTTATTGTTTCTGAAAAACAGACCTAAACGCTAAAACTTGACAAAAAATTGCAAAGTCAGTCAACCATAAAATGTAGGTTAAGACTCAATATTGATGATGACTTTGAGATTAACTCATCCAGATGTATGCATAAACCAAGTTTCATGGCTCTAGCCCTTATAGTTTCTCAGAAAATGACCTAAATGCGAAAACTCGACAAAAAATAGCGAAGTCAGTCAACCGTAAAATATAGGTCAAGACTCAATATTGATGATGGCTTTGAGATCTACTCTCCCAGATGTATGCATGTACCAAGTTTCATGGCTCTAGCCCTTATAGTTTCTGAGAAAATGACCTAAACGCAAAAACTCGACAAAAAATTGCGAAGTCAGTCAACCGCAAAATGTAGGTAGATAAGCAGTTTTGACATAACCCCTAGCAATTACTCCCAATGCCGTCTTTGAAGTGCCAAATAAGACTCTTGTTGACCTAAAACTGTTTCGAAACAAGACAGCAGTGAGAACTTAAACTTATTTCATTCGTTTCAGTATGTAACTCTAATTTGCACTAATTTGCCTATATATTTAATTGTAACAGTTGTTTCAAAACAAAGATGGGATAGCAAATTTTTTAATTTTGTTTCATGCTGTTTCGAAACTGTTTTGAAACAAGACAGCAGTGAGAACTTAAACTTTTTCTTTCGTTTCAGTATGTCACACTAATTTGCCTAATTTGTTTCAGTTGTTTCAAAACAAAGATGGGATAGCAATTTTTTGTTCTTGTTTCATACTGTTTCGAAACTGTTTCGAAACAAGACAGCAGCGAGAACTTAAACTTTTTTCTTTTGTTTCAGTATGTAACACTAATTTGCCTATATATTTAATTGTAACAGTTGTTTCAAAACAAAGATGGGATAGCAAATTTTTTAATTTTGTTTCATACCGTTTCGAAACTGTTTCGAAACAAGACAGCAGTGAGAACTTTAACTTTTTCTTTTGTTTCAGTATGTAACACTAATTTGCCTATATATTTAATTGTAACAGTTGTTTCAAAACAAAGATGGGATAGCAATTTTTTGTTCTTGTTTCATACCGTTTCGAAACTGTTTCGAAACAAGACAGCAGCGAGAACTTAAACTTTTTCTTTCGTTTCAGTATGTCACACTAATTTGCCTATATATTTAATTGTAACAGTTGTTTCAAAACAAAGATGGGATAGCATTTATTTAAAGTTTGTTTCATACCGTTTCAAAACTGTTTCGAAACAAGACAGCAGTGAGAACTTAAACTTTTTTCTTTCGTTTCAGTATGTAACACTAATTTGCCTATATATTTAATTGTTACAGTTGTTTCAAAACAAAGATGGGATAGCAATTTTTTTAATTTTGTTTCATACTGTTTCGAAACTGTTTCGAAACAAAAGAGCAGTGAGAACTTAAACTTTTTTCTTTCGTTTAAGTATGTAACACTAATTTGCCTATATATTTAATTGTAACAGTTGTTTCAAAACAAAGATGGGATAGCAATTTTTTTAATTTTGTTTCATACCGTTTCGAAACTGTTTCGAAACAAGACAGCAGGGAGAACTTAAACTTTTTTTCTTTCGTTTCAGTATGTAACACTAATTTGCCTATATATTTAATTGTAACAGTTGTTTCAAAACAAAGATGGGATAGCATTTATTTAAAGTTTGTTTCATACCGTTTCAAAACTGTTTCGAAACAAGACAGCAGTGAGAACTTAAACTTTTTTCTTTCGTTTCAGTATGTAACACTAATTTGCCTATATATTTAATTGTTACAGTTGTTTCAAAACAAAGATGGGATAGCAATTTTTTTAATTTTGTTTCATACTGTTTCGAAACTGTTTCGAAACAAAAGAGCAGTGAGAACTTAAACTTTTTTCTTTCGTTTCAGTATGTAACACTATTTGCCTATATATTTAATTGTAACAGTTGTTTCAAAACAAAGATGGGATACCATTTTTTAAAATTTTGTTTCATACCGTTTCAAAACTGTTTCGAAACAAGACAGCAGTGAGAACTTAAACTTTTTCTTTCGTTTCAGTATGTAACACTAATTTGCCTATATATTTAATTGTAACAGTTGTTTCAAAACAAAGATGGGATAGCAAATTTTTTAATTTTGTTTCGAAACTGTTTCGAAACAAAAGAGCAGTGAGAACTTAAACTTTTTTCTTTCGTTTCAGTATGTAACACTAATTTGCCTATATATTTAATTGTAACAGTTGTTTCAAAACAAAGATGAGATAGCAATTTTTTTAATTTTGTTTCATACCGTTTCGAAACTGTTTCGAAACAAGACAGCAGTGAGAACTTAAACTTTTTTCTTTCGTTTCAGTATGTAACACTAATTTGCCTATATATTTAATTGTAACAGTTGTTTCAAAACAAAGATGGGATAGCAAATTTTTTAAATTTGTTTCATACCATTTCGAAACTGTTTCGAAACAAGACAGCAGTGAGAACTTTAACTTTTTCTTTTGTTTCAGTATGTAACACTAATTTGCCTATATATTTAATTGTAACAGTTGTTTCAAAACAAAGATGGGATAGCAATTTTTTGTTCTTGTTTCATACCGTTTCGAAACTGTTTCGAAACAAGACAGCAGCGAGAACTTAAACTTTTTTCTTTCGTTTCAGTATGTAACACTAATTTGCCTATATATTTAATTGTAACAGTTGTTTCAAAACAAAGATGGGATAGCAAATTTTTTAATTTTGTTTCATACCGTTTCGAAACTGTTTCGAAACAAGACAGCAGTGAGAACTTTAACTTTTTCTTTTGTTTCAGTATGTAACACTAATTTGCCTATATATTTAATTGTAACAGTTGTTTCAAAACAAAGATGGGATAGCAATTTTTTGTTCTTGTTTCATACTGTTTCGAAACTGTTTCGAAACAAGACAGCAGTGAGAACTTTAACTTTTTCTTTTGTTTCAGTATGTAACACTAATTTGCCTATATATTTAATTGTAACAGTTGTTTCAAAACAAAGATGGGATAGCAAATTTTTTAAATTTGTTTCATACCATTTCGAAACTGTTTCGAAACAAGACAGCAGTGAGAACTTTAACTTTTTCTTTTGTTTCAGTATGTAACACTAATTTGCCTATATATTTAATTGTAACAGTTGTTTCAAAACAAAGATGGGATAGCAAATTTTTTAATTTTGTTTCATACCGTTTCGAAACTGTTTCGAAACAAGACAGCAGTGAGAACTTTAACTTTTTCTTTTGTTTCAGTATGTAACACTAATTTGCCTATATATTTAATTGTAACAGTTGTTTCAAAACAAAGATGGGATAGCAATTTTTTGTTCTTGTTTCATACTGTTTCGAAACTGTTTCGAAACGAGACAGCAGTGAGAACTTAAACTTTTTTCTTTCGTTTCAGTATGTAACACTAATTTGCCTATATATTTAATTGTAACAGTTGTTTCAAAACAAAGATGGGATAGCAAATTTTTTAATTTTGTTTCATACTGTTTCGAAACTGTTTCGAAACAAGACAGCAGTGAGAACTTAAACTTTTTCTTTTGTTTCAGTATGTAACACTAATTTGCCTATATATTTAATTGTAACAGTTGTTTCAAAACAAAGATGGGATAGCAAATTTTTTAAATTTGTTTCATACCATTTCGAAACTGTTTCGAAACAAGACAGCAGTGAGAACTTTAACTTTTTCTTTTGTTTCAGTATGTAACACTAATTTGCCTATATATTTAATTGTAACAGTTGTTTCAAAACAAAGATGGGATAGCAATTTTTTGTTCTTGTTTCATACCGTTTCGAAACTGTTTCGAAACAAGACAGCAGCGAGAACTTAAACTTTTTTCTTTCGTTTCAGTATGTAACACTAATTTGCCTATATATTTAATTGTAACAGTTGTTTCAAAACAAAGATGGGATAGCAAATTTTTTAATTTTGTTTCATACCGTTTCGAAACTGTTTCGAAACAAGACAGCAGTGAGAACTTTAACTTTTTCTTTTGTTTCAGTATGTAACACTAATTTGCCTATATATTTAATTGTAACAGTTGTTTCAAAACAAAGATGGGATAGCAATTTTTTGTTCTTGTTTCATACTGTTTCGAAACTGTTTCGAAACAAGACAGCAGTGAGAACTTAAACTTTTTTCTTTCGTTTCAGTATGTAATACTGATTTGCATATGTAATCCATTGTAACTGTAGCTGTAGGTTCTCTATAGTATCTGTCACCTGCTATGTATTTTAATTGTTTCATTGTTTCACTGAAACGAAATAGATACCCGGTGAAAAACTGCGGGGGTTTTGGGAAGTACCTATATAACTCTGTTATAATGATGCGATGTGGTCAGATGATGTATCCCTCTCCCTGAAGCAGATGCATTGTAAAACTCTGTGACCTTGAACTTTGGTCCAATAACTTTGTATGAAAAGTTACTTGGATGAGCTTTTTCCTTACCTCTTTAGATATCTCGGGGGTAGGAGTGTTGATATTTGATTAGACCATATCCTTAAAATGTAGGAACTGCAAAGCATCCATGTACACTGAGTCCTTGAACTTTATGCATGCATAAGAATTTTCACTTATATCTCAACACGGTTTTTGGATTCGCAACATAATAACAAATAGTTGGTCAGTCAAACCATGAAAAAAATCCCCATACTATTTGTAGGTTACTGTGACATATATTTAAAAGTTCACTGTTCTTTTCCTTATATATTCAACATTATATCTGCATCTTATTAAAGACAATGGTTCAGTCAGACATTGCAAATGCCGTCATACTAATTGTAGGTCATTGTGACTTGTATTTTATGGTCCATTAAATTAATGTTTTATTTCGAACTAATACTTAATTGTCTCTTCATCGGACTTGGAATAGTAAGTCACGTCAGTGGACCTACATGTAGTACCAAATGAGACATTTGGTACTACATGTAGGTCCCTGTGACCTATATTTTTACATGTAGGTCCCTGTGACCTATATTTTTTGGGTCACTGAGTTTGCCTAATATTTTGAAACATTTGTACTTGTGTAGCATCCATAAATACGTAATATTTCATACATGTCTAATATTTGATATGATGATGAAGCTTTCATTGTATTATAAATAGTGAATAATGCTTAAGAAAAGAATAAGGTTGATGACCTTTTCACGCACTTGCCAGAACACAAGCCTGCAAAAGCGTTAGGTCAAGAATACATTTGCTTAACAATATTGGTCGGTTATAATCGACTTTCTGTTCATTTATTTCATTAATTGCACAAAAGCAAACGCTTTACATGCTTATTATTGTGTTAATAAACACTTGTAAAATCTACTGTTTTGAGTTTGCGTAAAAATTCAAATAAAATTTCTCGTTACTAAATGGTTTGGGCGAAAATGTCTCTTCTAGACTGTGGATAAGAACCAAAAATATTATATCTGTCAGTTTGGAGGGCTGATATGTCCGCAGAATTGCTGATTATATTGAACAAGAGGGCCATGATGGCCCTGGATCGCTCACCTGAGTATCCTGTGAACTTAACCTCAGAGACATCCATATGACTGACAGAGTTTCACAAAGATTAAATGGAAAATGAACCCTTTATTGTGTACCTAAGGTTTTTATAAGATTTATCCTAATGACCTAGATTTTGACCCTACATGACCCAGCTCCAAACCTGGTCTAGATTTCTTGGATATGAACATTCTGGCAAAGTTATCAAAACTGTGCCTTCTAGAGTGTACACAATGTTTTTCTAAGGTTTAACCTAGTGACCTACTTTTTGACCCAACATGACC
The DNA here is from genome assembly GCA_963989385.1 of Ctena decussata. Lineage (NCBI taxonomy): Eukaryota > Metazoa > Mollusca > Bivalvia > Lucinida > Lucinidae > Ctena > Ctena decussata. Next base: position 52,986,355 of record OZ022501.1, on the reverse strand, counting down.
AAGTTGCACCCTTGGTCCAGATTCGTTGGAGACAAACATTCTGACAAAGTCTCATGAAGATTAGAACAAAACTGTGTCATCAAAAGCGTTCACGCTGTTTTTCTAAGAACTGGCCTAGTGACCTAGTTTTTGACCTGACATGGCCCAGTTTCAAATCTGGTATAAATTTCATGAAAGTAAACATTCTGACAATGTTTCACGTAGATAGGATCATAACTGTGCCCTCTAGAGTGTACATGAGGTTTTTCTAAAACTTGACCTAGTGACCTAGTTTTTGACCCCACAAGACTCAGATTCAAATTTGGCCTAGATTTTATATAAATAAACATTCTGACAAAGTTTCATGAAGATTAGATCATAACTGTGCCCTCTAGAGTGTGCACAAGGTTTTTCTAAGATTTGACCCAGTGACCTAGTTTTTGACCCCACATGACACAGTTTCGAAGATGGTCTAGATTTCATTAAGATAAACATTCTGACAAAGTTTCATGATGATTGGATCATAACTGTGCCCTCTGTGCCATTCTAAGATTTATTTCTATTTTTAGCTCTGGCGGCCATTTTGTTCAGCGGAGCGGAACCGTCTGAGCAATTTTTGGTCAGAGCCATGAGTAAAACATTTCTGTGAATTTTTTTTGAAATCGAGCCATTGGCTTTAGAAACGATGATGTTTAAAGCTTTTTTCTATTTTTAGCTCTGGTGGCCATTTTGTTCAGCGGGGCAGAACCGTTTGAGCAATTTTGGTAGAGGGTCTCCTAAGGAACATTTCTGTGAAATTATTTCAAAATAGGCCCCGCAGTTTTGGAGGAGAAGTCGTTTAAAGGTTTTTCTATTTTTAGCTCTGGCGGCCATACTGTTCAGCGGAGCGGAACCGTTTGAGCAATTTTGGTAGAGGGTGTCCTAAAGAACATTTCTGTGAAATTATTTTAAAATCGGCCCAGCAGTTTTGGAGGAGAAGTCGTTTAAAGGTTTTTCTATTTTTAGCTCTGGCGGCCATATTGTTCAGTGGAGCGGAACCGTTTGAGCAATTTTGGTAGAGGGTCTCCTAAGGAACATTTCTGTGAAATTATTTCAAAATCTGCCAAGCAGTTTTGGAGGAGAAGTTGTTTAAAGGTTTTTCTATTTTTAGCTCTGGCGGCCATATTGTTCAGCGGAGCAGAACCGTTTGAGCAATTTTGGTAGAGGGTCTCCTAAGGAACATTTCTGTGAAATTATTTCAAAATCGGCCCAGCAGTTCTGGAGGAGAAGTCGTTTAAAGGTTTTTCTATTTTTAGCTCTGGCGGCCATATTGTTCAGCGGAGCGGAACCATTTGAGCAATTTTGGTAGAGAGTCCCCCAAGGAACATTTCTGTGAAATTATTTTGAAATCCGACTAGCAGTTTTGGAGAAGAAGTTGTTTAAAGCAAAAGTTGGCGCCGGACGCACGACCGGACGACGGACTCCGGACGACGGACGACGGACAAAGACCGATCACAATACCTCACCTTGAGCACTTCGTGCTCAGGTGAGCTAAAAACCGCAGGTAGTTAGTGTGCCCCATTCAGCACCCCATGTGCAATAAACTGGAAGTCACGTGACTATTTATGAAACCGCAAACTTAAAAATGTGCTTATATAAACTGCCAAATGCCAAGCTTTTAAATACATAAATTTTATCCAGATCGGTCGTGGGCACAAAATGGGCCAAAGTGTTACCCGTCCTTTCCTTGTCTGCTTTTTGGCACTTTAAGCGATATCAGTAAAATAGATACTACATGTATACACAGGTAGATACTGCTGGAGCCTGCAGTTCTTTGTGGCTCAAGAAATGCCTCTGATTAACTGCTGGCCTTGGACTTTTGAACTTTGTCTGTACTTTAAAGCCTCATGGAGCTCAAGTGAAGGTAAGAACTGTATTGGAATATACTTAGGAAGATGATTTGTGATAATGCTCATTTGAACAGCATCAGTGGGAGCTGATAAAAAAGTATTCTTCACTTCAGTAGACAGGTATATAAACAGTATTAGCATCAGCCAACAAACTATTAGCCTAACATTTAAAGCTCGAGGAGAGCTTCGCAAGCGGTGCATAATACGCCCGTTTCAGTGTCATGAAGGAGTTACAGAATGAATAAGATTGTTATCAAAAGGATGGACAGGCAGACAAACAGGTGGAACTCTGTAATTAATGACCGGAACATTATTTAAACATTTAACATAATCAAATACTATTGGTAAACCACAAATCATCTTTAATCGTGATGCGACTTCATACACATTGCTATGAAGTTTAATCAAGATATCGCAAACGGTTATCTAGTTATGGCGCACACAAGACTAGTAGGGAATAAATAATCAAAGGGGCATAACTTGAAAACTAGGAAAGGGGGAGCAACCATTCTTGTACGGGACACGTTCCCCCAATCTAATACATATTCCTACAAAATTTCATGAAGATATGATGGACAGACAGCCCCATGACATAACACGTCCATTTTTTCTCAAAACGGAGAGATAATGTGCAAAATACTATATTTTGGCAAACTACTTGCAGGAGTCAGAATTTTCAATTTTCAGGAGGGAATGGAATTGTGTGCTTACGAGGACAGTTTGACTGTAATAATGACAATTATGTATAATTATTACCTCATTTACCGTAAAATCTACTAGTAAATCATCCCTTCCATCTTTGAAATTACCATATCTATTCAGCTATGAGACCAATTTTTTTCTCTCTCCAAAACAACCCCAAAAATCTAGATCTCTCTTAAAAGATGAATCTAGATTATTTTGAGGGTAGATTTTAGGGAATTCTTTAATTTAAGTTTGACTGATGAATATAGTTTGGATGATTTTGGAGTGGGGATACCTGCCTTACTGTTGAATAACTGCATTAGTAAATTTTATTTGGACTACTGGAGAATGTTTTATACAGCTGTTAGCAAACAGCCCAGATCCTGATGAGACTGCTCCTGATGAGCAGTCTCAAGGAGCAGTCTGATCTTGGTCTACCCTGTTTGCTGGGACAGTTACACCCATATATTTACTGTAAATGCCATATTAAAATTTCCCTAACAAATATGCTGACAATGAAGTGTCAAACTTAAACAGACTGAACAAATTACCTGACATTCTTACAAGTGATTAAAATGCTGAATTGCCATGTTTGAGCCCACTTAAAACACATCACATGCCGTGTTTTCTTGCGCTTTTAACATTCTAAAACGTGAGCTCCTAGACATGTAATATGTTTCTTTGATGTTTCCTTGTATAGTGTATCATTCTTTCTCTCATTTTTCCCCCTGAAATCAGACTGGGGTCAAGATAAGGGGAACACTAATAAGGTGATAAGGAAGGGGAGTACCTGATTATAATTCTCAGATGTTTTCTATTAGGTAAATGGGTAAATCTCTTTTTTTTTCTTTTTTTTTTTCACCATTTTTACACAAAGAAACAACTATTGTGACATCATGTGTGGTTCTCTGGACAACAAAGCCCTACCAAAATGGGGCCTAACTTTAACGGAAAGAATCTGCTCCAAAGGAAGCAAATTCTTTATAGGAATGAATTTTATTTTTGTGGATTTTATCGATGTGTAAACGCCTGCGAATCACTCACAAACTGAACAAGTAGCCCAAAGGGCAACAATTGCTCACCTGAGAGACATTGTAAACCTATAGGGATATTTAAGATGCTCAAGGGCAGCTAACTCCACAGTCAGTGGTCCAATCAGGCTGAAAATTAAACTCATCCAAAACATTATGTATGCCCTCATTTAATATATGCAAGTTTAAAAAGTATCCGATCAAGAGCACAATAGACAGAGCTGTCAAGGGCAGCTAACTTCGCAGTGGTTGGCCTGATCTGGCCAAAAATTTGAACTTGTTTAAGATATTATGCATTTCCTCATTATCTGCAAGTTTGAAAAGGATCAGATCAGTAAAAACCAAGAAAAAGTGGCGACATTGATTTTTTGGATGCTCAGGGCAGGTACTCCATAGTCAGTGGTGGGATCTAGCCGAAATGCTAACTAATCCAAGCTTTTATGCATATCTTCATGACCTGCAAGTATGAAGAGGATCCGATGAAAAATGAAAACGTGATGAGTTGTTTTCTCCATTATAAGACTATGGGATTTTTTTCAAACGCTCAAGGGCAGCTAACACCATAGTCTGTGCTCGAATCCGGCCAAATTTTGAACTCATCCAAGCTCTTATGTATGTCATCATTACCTGCAAGTATGATAAGGATCTAATCAAAAATCTTGATTGCAGCACCCTAAAAGTCAAACTTGCTCGAGATATTGTCATCCCCTACATTTGTGTGAATTTATTTTAAAATCCGTTGAGAAATGTAGGTGCTAGAGCCATGACAAAGTTTTTCTAAAAATAGCCACAGTGACCTTGACCTTGGGCACAGCATCCTGAAAGTCAAACTTGCTTGAGATATTGTCATACCCTACATTTGTGTCAAGTTATTTCAAAATCCTTGGAGAAATGAAGGTGCTAGAGCCATGACAAAGTTTTTCTAAAAATAGCCCCAGTGACCTTGACCTTGGGCACAGCACCCTGAAAGTCGAACTTGCTCGAGATATTGTCATGCCCTACATTTGTGTGAAGTTATTTTAAAATCCATTGAGAAATGTAGGTGCTAGAGCGCTGACAATGTTTTTCTAAAAATAGCCACAGTGACCTTGACCTTGGGCACAGCACCCTGAAAGTCGAACTTGCTCGAGATATTGTCATGCCCTACATTTGTGTGAAGTTATTTTAAAATCCATTGAGAAATGTAGGTGCTAGAGCGCTGACAATGTTTTTCTAAAAATAGCCACAGTGACCTTGACCTTGAGCGCAGCACCCTGGAAGTCAAACTTGTTTGAGATATTGTCATGCCCTATATTTGTGTGAAGTTGATTTAAAATCCGTTGAGAAATGTAGGGGCTAGAGCGATGACCAAGTTTTTACTAAAAATAGCCACAGTGACCTTGACCTTGGGTGCAGCACCCTGAAAGTCAAACTTGCTCGAGATATTGTCATGCCCTACATTTGTGTATATTTATTTTAAAATCTATTTAGAAATGTAGGTGCTAGAGCGTTGACAAAGTTTTTCTAAAAATAGCCACAGTGACCTTGACCTTGGGCGCAGCATCCTGAAAGTCAAACTTGCTCGAGCTATTGTCATGCCCCACATTTGTGTGAAGTTATTTTAAAATCTGATGAGAAATGTAAGTGCTAGGGCGCTGACAAAGTTTTTCTAAAAATAGCCACAGTGACCTTGACCTTGGGCGCAGCATCCTGAAAGTCGAACTTGCTCGAGATATTGTCATCCCCTACATTTGTGTGAAGTTATTTTAAAATCTGCTGAGAAATGTAGGTGCTAGAGCACTGACAAAGTTTTTCTAAAAATAGCCACAGTGACCTTGACCTTGGGCGCAGCATCCTGAAAGTCGAACTTGCTCGAGATATTGTCACGCCCTACATTTGTGTGAAGTTATTTTAAAATCCGTTGAGAAATGTAGGCAATAGAGCGTTGACAAAGTTTTTCTAAAAATATGTGATGACGTTGTTTTCTCCATTATAACACTATGGGAATTTTTTCAAACGCTCAAGGGCAGCTAACTCCGTAGTCTGTGCTCGAATCCGGCCATATTTCGAACTCATCCTAGCTCTTATGTATGTCATCATTACCTAAAATTTGATTGCGATCGGCCCACTGATCTCTGAGATATTTATGTTTGAAAGTGTTGACGCACCCACCCACGCACGGACGGACGACGGCTAGACTCCCATCCTATAAGCTCACCTCTGAGCCTTCGGCTCAGGTGAGCTAATAAAGCCCGAAGGGCTTTATGTTAAGTTTGTGAGTGATTCCCAGGCGTTTACACATCCATAAAATCTACAAAAATAAAATTCATTTCTTATAATTCCAACTTGGTCATTGTTTACCCAAAATCGTCAGCTATAGTGCGTATCTTAGAAATCGCCGCCAAGAAAATAGTTCCAAGTACTTCCAGATTTCGGGTTCATGGGGTTTATCGAAGTATAAACGCCGTTTCCTGTTGGCTCTTGACCAATCAAATTGTGCTAAATTAGTATTCAGAATGTGAGTTGGAATTATTCCTGCATGAGTTGACCCCATTGAGAAGGGAGGAAAATAGGAAAATATGAAAATGGCAGAGCTGCTTCCCCTGAAAGTTTATCCATTTACCTAAATAATTCCCCAAACAAGGCTGTGGAAATTCACTTGCCTCTGTGAGGCTGTTATAGCTGGGATCAAAAGGCTACCTATGAACTATCAATAAATTGATTGATTGATCGATTTGTTGCTTTATGTCCATGGTAAACAGCTATGGTCATGTTGGGACGGTCAGTTAACCTAACCACACTATTCCTGGGCAGGCTTAGACCTCCTAAGCGGTTAACCAGTACACTGGAGCGCCGTTATAACGCGGGTGTCGGGAGACATAAAATAGAACCGCGTTAAAAGTGATCACGCGTAATAACGATCTTCACAGAAATACCCCACCCACTAATGAAAAACCCCATGTTTACATGTTCGTAGCGCTTATTTAGCCCTTACGAGGTAGATAGACATGTTTACTGCTTACCTGACACAACGAAAGTCATCGCTGAAGTAAGCTTTCAGTCCCTATATTCTTACTTATTGTGAAAAATGCGCTGCAAAACGTTTGAAAACCATTTACAAAGCGAAAGTACAATCGGAACACATCGGCCAATTCCGTATCCTGAATTAAACCTATATCGACGAGGATGTCCGATTGAGCGAAAGTAGACTTGTTCGAGTTAATTCCCTTGTATATACACTTGCAAAAAGGTACCTTCGGACGAATATAATATACTTATTTGCGCGAGTACTGACGTCGCTTAAAAAATTTCTAAGCAGCCTACAGATAAACAAATCGGGATTAAGCTTTGTTTTTTTTCCATTTATAAAATTCTTTTATAATGTTTTCTTTGGAAGTAATCAGTGATTGCTACGCACAGCCTTTTTCCTGAGCATCGGCTTGTGTATTGTGTATATGAGGTGACCTTCGCTAATTGGTGACACGTGATATGCGCTAATTATCGAAGTCTTTCACACCTTGGCAAGACAACTGACGCTTTGATTGTCTGTAATAACTTTTGACACTCTGTTGATTAAAATTATGTAAACAACCCAATTAACTTTTAATGGTTATTTTCTATTCCAATGTCGTGAACACCGACGGAAACCGCCGAAAAATCCGCGATCTGTAGAAAAAATTTGGGAGCCACAGGACAACCGCGTTATACCGATTACCGCGATATATCGGTCCGCGGTATAACGGCTCCCCAGTGTACTAAGTGCACATACTTTCGCCAGTAACTGTTGACTGCCCTTCTTGAATCAGCGGAAGGAGAAATGACAGTATGTGGCCAGACTGAGTATCGAACTCAGGACCTCTGACTTATGAGTCAGGTGCCCTACTGTTTGCGCTACACAGCCTGGCGATCTATCAATAAATATTCCCTTCAGCAGATGAGCCTCGGTCACTCAGTCAGTAGCCCCATGAGTTGGCTTACTATAAGTAACCTTTCAAACAGTGCTGGTGGTGAAATTCTTTACACTGTAAACAGGATTAAATTGCACTAAGCCATATATTCATGGTCATCATACCATCTCTATCCAAATTACTGAAACACTGTTTAAAAGGATGTGTAACTCAATTTCATTCACCCATCCCTCTAGCTTTCACTCCAAAATACATCTTAAAGCAACAGATACTGCATACCAAGAACTTGATAAGACAAGATGACAAGGGCGTAAACAATATATTTCAGTAGACCGAATTTAGATAAAAAGACTCTTTTTCATCCATCTATCCCTTTAGCTGCAGCATTAAATACATTTTAAAGGAATGAATTCTGCATACCAAGTACTAAATAAGACAAGATGACAAGGGCGTAAACAATACATTTTTTTAGCCCAAATTTAGATGTAAAGATTTTAATCCTGTTTATTAACCTTGAAGAAACTGACATTCTCAAGGACATGCCCAACTTATAATCATTGTTACGCTTTTCAAATTTTCAAATTCTTGTCATTCATTCTTCAAGTTCTGACATGTCCAAGGGCATGCATAGGCTGTGAACAGATTTTAAAAGAGTTAAACATTCAAAGCACCAAAATTGGAAATAGTTCAAAAAGCAAACAACATAGATCCAAAAGGGGGGGCTCATTATGAGCCCCCTCATATGGATCTACACTGTTCGTCCTCTAGTCTTTAAATTTTCAATATGGCATAGCTCGGACAAAACATTTATTGAATTTTTTAAGATGTAAATTTTGCTTCAGCTCTAAAGGTGCTTTTAGGGTTAAGTTAAAGCACTTACTAAATAAATGCATTAAACTCCGTTCATTAATTCTGAAACTGGATTTTTCGCTGCTCATACTTTTATAATCTAATCAATCCACGTAAGACTGTGCATAGTGATAAAGCTCGACCTCCGCCAATTTCTCATAAAGGTCTCATATATCTTAGCCTGGCGTCTAATGCTGCAGTTACATGTACAAAACAGCAAATTTCAAAAACCTGTCCGCAAACTAAGACCATTTGATGAAAATTGACAGCCTAAAGTAATACATATTCAGATACATTCCACGTGGGTATCATGCTTGTCATCTGGGTAATAATTGTAGTCCTTCCAACAAAGTCACAGGAATAAGAAAAAAAAAAAAAAAAAAAGTGATTTGAAGTTTGGCTACTTTTTAGTACAGTAAAAATACCAAGTTACTACATAAGCTACATTTTTCAGTTTTGACAACACTGGCTTTTAGGATTAAAAATCAGACTCAGTTTCTTTACCATACTTTGAACACTTGTATTTGTTTGTGTCATATTTTCTCAGGAAAATATCAAAAGTAGTATACATATAAACAACGGGACACTTGTGTCATCCGACTCAGAGGCGAACTTCAGGCCCATAAACGTCCCTGCACTTATTTCTTTCTTTCTTTCTATCTTTTTTCTCTTGGTGACGTTTCACGCAAAAATGTGGAATACTGTATCTGCGAACAGAAAAATCTCAAACCAGTCAGCTTGGGACTTTGTTATGTGCCTCTGTGTCCACACAAACACACATCAGATGTGGGAAAAGCAAAAGCTCAGATCAACTTTCGCGTATATACGGAAGGAAATATGGCATGCATGCGGTTTCACTTTTGTACGTCAATGTCTATGAAAACAGTTTCTTGGAAGTAAAAGATTTGCACGCTTGTGAAAACGGTACCCTTGTATTGTACGAACAGGGAAGACTCAGATCATGCAGTCAAATCAGACTCTACATTTTTGCATACACATTCTTGAGTGATATAAAAAGATGAGCAGCCTGTACAGTTGAGTATTAACAATATGCACATAACCTAATATTCTTTTCACATGACGCAAGTCAAATATATCATGTGAATCGCGAAAAAGTAACCTCTCACTTGTGTCTAAGCTTTTCACTTAAACTCGGTAGCGTGAGGTTGAATTCGACTTCCGGTTGACTCTGCTCAGACTGCACCCTGTTTGCGCAAGCCGTAAGGTTCGAGGAAGTAGTATTCCTTGCGTATATATATTGTTCGTGTGGCGGGGTAGAGGTCGGAGTGGCAGACTAATCGAGGGAATAGTTTGTTGAAAAGAAGCGGGGGTGGGGGGGGGGGGGGGGACTGTAGGGTGTGTCTAGAGACTGGAGTGGCGGTTTGGGTGGTAGATTGAATGAGGAGGTGTGTGTTTAGGAAGGGGTAATGTCGAGGGGTAGGAGTCTGGATGAGGGGAGGGGGGTGTAGGGAGTGTGGGGAAGATAATCTTATTATTTATTTAGAGTGGGGGTGGTGGTGGGTGGGGGTAAGAAGGAGGAATAGACTGATTACGGGGAGCTGTAATAAGTTTGAGAGGTGCACGGTTTGTTCCTTTTGTCTTTGTATTTAACTTTGCCGTTTTACCGCAACATAGGTAATAATGTTTTGGAACTTTAAAACTTTATCAGATACTGCGGAAAGCTGTTATATTTGCGTTTAAATAACGCCAGTGAACATCATCACATCGCAATGACGCTGATAGGACGTCGTTTAGACGCTGTTTGCTGGTGGCGATACAATGATGAAACACTGAAAACCTTGTCCAGTGTGAATTAAAGCGGCGTTATCAATTTCAAATCGAGACAAAATTATCTGGATGACAAGCTTGTTGTCACGCTGACTGATTTCGCACGCGCAGAGCATGTGTTAGAATACTAACCCCACCCGAACACAAAACTATTTATAGCAACCACTTTATATGGTATTAAAAGGCGTTTCCAACCTGTCCGATGGACTTAGTCTCGGATTGAAAATCTGTAATTTGCAGTTTTGTGCAGGTTAGCCCAGCATCCTACGAAGGACAGAGTCATAGGACACATGAATGAGAAATCGGGGGAAGTCTAGCATTATCACTATGCACAGTCTTACCTGGATTGGTTAGATTATAAAAGTATGAGCAGCGAAAACCCCAGTTTCAGAATTAATGAACGGAGTTTAGTACATGGTTTATATTTAATGCTGCACACATTTGAAGGACAGAGGCCAACAGACCCTTGTTTTAGTTTTCTGTCAATTAGAAATGACACATTTTTGTCCTAAATGACAATCAAAATTACTCTGCATCTCTGATGAGCCCTAGGACAGGGCATGATGATAACAAAACATACACAAGAGAGTTTTCTTCAACCAGATCTTCATTCACATTAACTAACAACAACTCATAAGAAGATTGGAGGAATGTCTTTTAATTGACAGAAAATATAAGGAAGTTCTAAAGAAGTTCCTTATTTTTTCTGTCAATTAAAAATGTCATTCTTCCTGCCTAAGAACAGAGAACAATATTAAAGCCACATTCTTGCATAAATATCTATGCACATGACTGTTTGAGGCCGTGATTGAAATGGAACAAATCCATGTTCAAAGCATGGAATTCTTGTGCTATTTGAACATCTTTAAGGTTTCCTTATTCGCATTTCCTTATCACTGTCAGAAACTCCGCTCCCTTGTTTCTGACGGAAATATTCTGATCCTGAGGTGGGATTTCCTTGCCCAACACCAATACATCTGTGAGATACTCTTTCTCACTCGCAAATCTAAATTTCTGCTATTGTTTTGGAGGGATAGACTGATAGATATTTAGGGTCATTCTAAATGGGGAATTGGAATACTGAAAAAATTCTGTCAACCCTGCAGTAAATAGGTACCTGTTTCAAATCAGGGAAGGATAAGACAGTGGAAGGAGATGGATGGGCTCTGCTTTTCATATGCTATGCCCCAGATACAGTGGGCCTCTAATTCCTGTGGCTGCCCCTACAGCCACCAGGCTATGGAAAACCTTCACCTTTTTTGAATGGGGGAAAAGCCCTGTCTCATTAATGATTAAATATGGCAATTTTACCTCTATAGTTGCTTCATCAAAGTATTTGTTCTGTTCCCAGAGACTCAGCAACTGAAATATAAAATTGTGAAAATACAAGACTTGTCAGAAGAAAACAAAGCATGCCTTATGAGAGCCTCCATGGTAAATGCTAAGGTGTGGCTGTATTAAAATTTCAAATGTTTTGTCTTAGGTTTGCATTATTCATATTTCTCTTCATGAATATTGAAATGCTGTCTGTTACCATAAAATTATGTACATCTGCTGAACTAGCAAGTCATCGCCTTTACCGAACCTGCTATATAAAGATGTTCCACTAACCTACAGAGTGTTGACAGGTCATATTTGACAAGAATGCTTTAAATCCTTTAAGGGCAGTAAAAGCAGACGACAAACTTTACGTCTTCAAAATTTCAAAGAATGTTTCTTCAAAGCTTTATCATGTTGAGAATTCAAAGACTAGAGGGCAAACAAAGTAGATCCAGATGAGGCAACTCATTATGAGCTGACTCATCTGATCTATATGCTGTTGCAAATTCAGCTCTTTTAATTTTTGGTGCTATAAAGTATATCACCAGGAAAACTCACAGAACGGGCAACATGGCAAGAAAACCTGACTTTGGACATATGCAAATGCACTAGCTGAACATGATCAGAAGAGTATAAAGTCTGCTACCTAATATCTTATTACCAGAAGTGCCAAAATTGGAAATACATGTAGTTGAATTTGCAAACAGTGTAGATCCAGATGAGGCTGTTCATAAAGAGCTGCCTCATCCAGATCTACACTGTTTGCTCTCTAGTCTCTGATTTCTCAATATGCTATAACTCAGACATCACTATTTTTTTTTTTTTTTTTTTTTAATTTTGTGACACAAATTTTGTCGTCTGCTTTTTGGTGCTTTAAGGGTAACAGCAAGTCACTGCTTGTACAATTTTTGCTCTATAAAGATGTGCCACTAACCTTATGAATATAGACTTTTCATATCTGACCAGATGCTTTTAAAAGAATATGTGTCACAAGCAAAACTTACAGAATATCAGTTGGATCACATGAAAACCTGAAACTAGGGCTCTGGAATATATGACCTGCATATGTCCAGATCAGCCTGCATATTATCAGTCTCATCAAGGCTGGAGCAGGACACCAAGACTATTCAATAGTTCTGGTCTTAAGACTGAAAATTTCATGACTAGACTGTGCATGTGCAGTGTCTGCGACGAACATGCAGTCTGCACATGCCTTAACACTTAAAGTGGCAGAAATGAAAATAGTTGAAGTTTGCAAACAGCGTAGGTCCAGATGAGGCAGCTCAAACTGAGCTGCCTCATCTGGATCTACACTGTTTACCCTCTAATCTTTGAATTCTCAATATGATATAGCTTGGACTAATAAATGTTTTAAGCTTTGCGGACGTAAATTTTGTTGTCTGCTTTTTTTTGGTGCCTTAAGGGATAAAACTGGTTTTCTTATGAAACATATCATAATTATGTACCTAACATGAACAATTATGTAGGACTAAAACTGAAATAATGTTTGAATCTGATAACTGCATTTGAAGTGGAGACCAGCAAAAAGGTACCAATGAACATTCTGTACCAAAGAACATTCTGTGAACATCACAAAAAATGATCAGGCTAAGACAACATTCTGTCTATTCAGACTCTTTGCTGTTCACAATCACCATGAAGAATCTACATGGTTAAATTTAAAGATTGTCACCTGACTGCCATGATGCACAGACAAGTTTGTCTTCGCAAGACTTAAAAGCCTTTATTTTGCAAACCATCATTTATTAACAATCCTTACAACATAACTGTACAATTCAACTGCTTAAAAACCTCACACCATGACATTTGCCTTTGGCCATCAGAACAGTAAAGGCTCAGATCAACTTGTGCATCACTGCAATTTGATTAGCACAGTCCCTCATTATATCAAGGATCTATATGAATCACAAAAAGTCAATAGCATGCAGCATATATATGCAGGCCAAGTTTTGCTGTTTAACTATGTCCTGATGAAACTTTTCTCATTGCATAGCTCATATCTGAGAAAGAAGGCGACAAACACTAGAAACCCAGTAACACAGTTTATGGTGACCTACAGATATGAGGGTGTTTAATAAATAATACAACTGGTGTCATAAAACTCACAATTTACATAAAATTTTCTTTCTTTCTTTTCATACCTTGGAAGATTTTCCCGTTGTTCTTTTTGCACAGTTTCATGTATAACCCTTAAAGCCGGAAAATAGCTGACAACAAAATTTACATCTGCAATATTTCAAAACATGTTTCATCCAAGCTATACCATATTTAGAATTCAAAGACTAGAGGGTTAACAGTGTAGATCCTGATGAGGTAGCTTATGAGGCGGCTCCTTGTGAGATGTTATCTGGATTCACCTTGTTTACACATTCAAGTATTTTCATTTTTGGCGCTTTAAGTATTGATCCAATTTTCAACGATTTTTCAAAGTTATTTTTCGAAGTACCCAACATACACTGACCCATAAATCTGTCATGATCAATTATATCTGTCAGGCATTCACCATATGCCTGAAGGTGAACTCTGTCATGTTCATTTTTTACCTCCTCTCTCAATGGGGTCAACTCTTCAAGAGAAGAATTTACTCCCTCAGGAGCACAAGTAGATGCCATTAAGCGACCAGGCAGTCCCAAAAGTTGTTTCCCTTTGTTCAAGTGGTGGAAAGTTGTGTAGATGTATCTGATGAGAATCTAACCACATTAAGTACCAGAGACGAAAACAGCAGAATTTGCAAATCAGCGTAGATCCTGATGAGGCGGCTCATCTGGACCTACATTGTTTGCCTTCTAATCCTTGAATTCTCAATATGAAAAGTCTTGGACAAGGCATTTTTTGCATTTTTGCAGACGTAAATTTTGTCGTCTGCTTTTTGGTGCTTAAAGAGTTAAAGCATGGTTTTCATAATTATGTCTTGCTTTTGCAAAACTTGTGGAAAATTGGAGTAAGCTGCACTCAACTACCATGGGTGTGTCTTTGACTTATACAGTGGTATTTAATTTAATTAAAATTTATTTCAACATAAGTTCCATAAATGTTAAAAAAATATGACATTTGCAAATTATTTGTCTAGGAGTTAATTAAAGAAAACATAGGTAATGCCAGATGAGAGACTGTCAGATTTCAGTATGCCGCACACATCATGGTGGAAAGTAGATGAGGTCTCTAGATAAGAGGGGTATTGGATGATAATTGTGGGACAATTTTTTTATTTCTCATGGGAACTATATGTTGTGACCCCTAATCTGAACCGTCTCACTGAGACGGTTCAGATGAGGGGTCACAACATGTTTTGATGCAGAATTAACAAAAATTATCACCAAATAGTCCCTCTTATCCAAGACTCTGGTAGACGGTTGGATCAGGTCAGCAAGTCATATCAAGAGCATTGCACCAGCTTAACCTTTAACATAGTACCCCCATTACCTAACAAGAGGCTTAACACATCAGATTTTGCTCACCTGGACCAACTTGGTCATGGTGTATGTCTTGCATCTCAAGATACCATTTCATGTATCTAACAGATGGATGATATATGATGTTATGTCCTTTAAAGGGTATTCCAGTCATATCAGCACAATGGCAGAGTACTTACCCAAGGCTATGTGCACTGGAACTCCATTTACACATAAAAAAATTCCTGCCAGCCAACAAGAATCAAACCAAGACCCCTAGCTTAGCGGGTCAGTCCAAATATTTAGGGTCACTATGGTATGTCTTATGATAAAGATAAAAGAGCAGAAAGTCTTGCTACTTTTCCACTTTTCCATTTCCTTTTTTTTATCTTTTTTTTGTTGTTGTTGTTTTTCATTTTTGGTCCATTCTGGAATCTCTTATCTTAGGGAAGAAACTAGACAATCACTAAAGGTGATGAATGCCCCCGCCATATGCCTCACTAGATGAGCTATGTGTTAAAACATATTTGTGTGAAGTTACATCAAAATCTGTCAATAAATAAAGGTGCTAGAGGGATGACTGAGTTTTTCTTAAAAATAGCAACTGTGACCTTGACTTTGGACCTGGGGTGCTGAAGCGGCAATTTATTCAAGATATTGTTATACTTAACATTTATGTGAAGTTACATCAAAATCGATCTATAAATGAAATCGCTGGAGCAATGCTCTAGTTTTTCTGAAAATAGCAACTGTGACCTTGACCTTCATCCTACCAAACTGAAACGCAAAGTTGTTCGAGGTACTGTTATCCCCAATAAAACTGTGATGTAATACCAAAATCGGTTAATAAATGAGGCCGCTAGAGCGACGATAAAAGGTGAGATTCTATTTAAGCTATGGAAATATGGTCAAAATATGTATGTAATTCAAGGGGACATAATTCTGCAATAAAGACCTGACTGAAAGTTCTGTTTCCTTTATGCACATGTTCAATGCATGTCTGAACTGTGTTGCAAGTTTCAAATCCCTACATCAAATACTACTGGAGGAGTTGCAGAGACAAGAACAGTACTACAAAGTGTGAAATATGGTCAAAATATGCATGTCATTCAAGGGGATGTAATTCTGCCATAATGACCTGGATCAAAGTTCTGTTTCCTTTATGCACATGTTCAGTGCATGTCTGAACTGTGTTGCAAGTTTCAACTCCCTACATTAAATACTGTAGGAGGAGTTGCGGAGACAAGAACAGTACTCAAATGTGAAATATGATTATAATATGTATATTATTCAAGGGGACATAATTCTGCAATCAAGACGTTAATCAAAGTTCTGTTTCCTTTATGCACATGTTCAATGCATGTCTGAACTGTGTTGCAAGTTTCAACTCCCTATATCAAATACTGTAGGAGGAGTTGCGGAGACAAGAACAGTACTCAAATGTGAAATATGGTCATAATATGTATATTATTCAAGGGGACATAATTCTGCAATAAAGACCTGAATCAAAGTTATGTTTCCTTTATGCACATGTTCAATGCATGTCTGAACTGTGTTGCAAGTTTCAACTCCCTGCATCGAATACTGTAGGAGGAGTTGCGGAGACAAGAACAGTACTACAAAGTGTGACGGACGGACGTATTTACGGACGTACGTACGTACGTATGCACGGACGGACAAGGGCAAAACTATATGCCCCTCCCCACTTCGTGGCGGGGGCATAAAAAATCAACAAACTCTGACCTTAGAGTCTAAGTACACTGAGATTTATCAAGGTTGACATTAAAAGCTCTAATTATATAAAACTATTCTTTTTAGATTTTATGTAATATAAATAAGCCACAACACGGGAAAACCAACAAAGTGGTTGTGAGCCCAGGGCAGACTCAGATCAGCCTGGGCATCTGCCCAGTCTGATCAGAGCCTTCGCTGTCTGCAGGGAGCTAGCTTAGAGCCTTAGCTACCCTTTAAGCACTTAGCAAAGAGTCTGATGGGACTGGGTGGATGCCCAGGCTGATCTGAGTCTGTGCTTGGTGCACAACCACTTTGTTGGTTTTCTTGTGTCGGGGCTCAAATGTAATCTATGCAGGCAGATTAGTGCAATGACATAAACATTTTGATACTGTAGTCTCCCGTAATGCTAATTTCAGCAACTTTTCTTTCTTTTTATATTTGATAGATGAGGTTAAGTTGCTCTAATAATTTAAAACCCTGAACTTATAAAACAATTATTCAAACCTTCTGTAACACTCTATATTCTCTCCAACAAATGCTCCATGGGCACAGTATGTAAAAATAATCATACACAGATTTCTTATACGATGCTTGTAACTTTGTGTCCCATTGAATGTCCAGACATGAGCTGTTTTATGATAATTCAATAATAATGGCTATTTTTTTTTTTTTTAAAAATGTGTTGTCACCCCGCCCCCTCCCCCCTAATATAAAGTAAGTGAAGCAAACCAGGAATAAACTGTAAAATTTATAAGTATTGGGACAGTCTGCTCCGGGTCTATGCTGTTTGTCCTACCATCTGCATATTTTACAAATACTACTGCACTGACAACCAAACTCTTCAAGTTTTCAGACAGTTACCATAATTATTTTAAACATCCCAACTATTAGAATTTTTATGGTAAGTAGATAAGAGTCAAGTCAGGCAAAGTCAGACAGCAGGTAAATTCAGACATAGACATTGTTTCCTTTATATGTCAGTAGTTTGGAATTAAAACAAAATTAACTGAGCAAACAAGTGAAAAATATGAGCTATCTCATCTGGATTTTCACTGTTTGCAATGGTATGTCCGATTTTACCCGATGTCGGAAGATAGCCGACTCAACCCTATTAGCCCAATAACACCTAGGCACCTTTGTTGGGAGATAAACCCCAGTACCACTATTGTTTGACAGAGTCTATGACCTATACACAAGTAAAGGAGTAAGGGTAACCTCCTTCTTTTTTTGCCTTTTTTACAAAGGAGCTCAAGTTTTATGACTTCTTGTTTGCTTTAGTAGACGACAGAGCCCTTCAAAAATGGGGTCTACTCGCACAGTGGATCCAATTGAGAAGGGAGGCAAAAATGAAAATGAAAGAGTTGCTTCCCCTGAAAAAATACCTATTTACCTTATCTCTCATTTTGCTAATTTTCCTATTCTTTTGTCCCTGAATTTGAACTAGTTCATTCGTTATTTGATAGATGGCATGTTTACAGAAGAAAATGAATAAAATTTAGCGGCAAACAGTATAGACACTTATCAGACTGCTCTTCAGGAGCAGTCTGATCTGGGTCTACACTGTTTGCAAACACTTTTTCATAGCCCTCCAGCTTCCTAAAGCTTCATTCACCAAGAAATTACCTTGTTCAGTTTAGTTTTCTGAACATCCCCTGCCCCTACCAGTGAAGTACAGAAGACCGCAACAACAATCTGTTCTAGGCTCTGCTTCAAGTTCTCCGCATTCTTCCTCTGACTAAAAATAGAGCATGTTTATTTCATAGTACAAAAAATAGAGTAAAATGAACAATATGAATTTTGTGGAGGTGCTACTCAGTAATCAACAGCTGTCATGGTATGCTGTAGCTCACCTAAATTCTGCTTTGTCCAAAAAGCTTTAAACAAAATATCTGAACCCCCTCATTGATGTGGACACTGATGCTAGAGTGACAACAATAGCTCTTTCTATACTTCTGTATAGACAGACCCAACCAGTACGCGGACACTACCAGTAAATGGACACTTTGTGTTTGGGGTCCAATAAAGATAGTATACTTTCTAAACTCAACTAAAATTGTAACATTATTGCAAGACATTATTTCTTTATCATTTTGTCATTCACTATTATATCTACAAAGCTTAATTTTGAATTTGCAGGGCTATTGCAGATGGGTTTCACAATCGATGCTAAATTTTGGCTGCGAAAGACATGCAAACAGGCTAAGTGAACAGCCATGTGTCAATACAAAACCAGAACAATTCTTTACTATGTTTATACTTTTATTAACTTTGTGTGTCGAAAATTTTATTAGTATTGCAGCGTATAATTACAATCTCAATTTACTCTGATACTAAGGAGTCCGCGTACTAGTATGATAAGCATGTTTCTATACAGCAAATACTATGACCACAACAGCGTTACATTACGCATGCGCAGATGATTTTTTTTTTCAACTGCTCCTTTTGTCTTTATTTAGGACACGGATATTCCTGTAATTGCATTCCATCTGATAGTCGGGAATGCACTGGAGTCTTAAACTCCGTTAAAAGTGTCCGCGTACTGGTTGGGTCTGTCTATGTGCGTTTGTATGTTCATATTTTTGTTCAGTAGAATGCTGTCAGCTCAGAGAGGTATCTAACAATAAACATACACAGCTACTTTTGTACATACAGGCTTGGAAAAGAAGGAAATTAAGACATGGACTGACTAGATATTCTTAAATCATCTTAAAAAGCATACTCCATTTTGGAAGCTATGGCGGCCAGAGAAGCAAACAGTAAGTCACAAAAGTTGTTCCCCTTTGCTAACAATGGCTTGAACTCTGTCTGATCCAGGTCTGATGCTTATAGCTTTCTAGGTTCACACAGTGTTAAGAATCCTCATTTTCACATGCAGAAGTTCAGCAAAGGTTCCATAAAAATTCTAAGTAGTGTGACAGATTGGTCTGAGCATACAGCGCAGAACTAGATCAGTCAGCAGCTGGATCAGGGTCTACACTATTTGCCATTCCATCTGCATCTTTGGGAAGCCATACTCAATTGTAAAACCGAACTGTTTCATTTTTATCCCCCGACCGAAAGGTTTGGGGGATATAGCGATAAGCCTGGCATCCATCCGTCCGTCCGTCCATCCGTCAGTCCATCCGTAAACATTTTCTTGTCCGCTCTATATCTTTAATACCCTCTGGAATATTTTCATGATACTATACAGTTATGTAGAACAGGTCATGACGAAGTGTCGCATACAAGAATAGTAACTCCTGCTTTTGTACTTTTTGAGTTATCTCCTCTTTGGTGAATTTTTGGCAGATTCGTGTAACTTGAATACCCTTTGAAACATTTTCATGAAACTTTACAGATATGTAGAACAGGTCATGACGATGTGTCGCGAACAAGAATGACAACTCTTGCTTTCTTACTTTTTGAGTTATCTCCCCTTGATGGTTTTAGATGTGATTTCCTTTCTGTTCCATGACTTGAATACCCTTAGAAATATTTTCATGATACTTTATAGATATGCAGAACAGGTCATGACAATCAATTTGTCTCTCATACATGAATGGCAACTATCTCATCCATACTCCCCCCCCCCCCCCCCCCCCCCCCAAAAAAAAACAAAAAAAAAACATTTTTTTTTTCAGATTTGGATTCTTTGTCAGAATTCACTTACTAGAGAGCTCAAAATTAGATTTACAGGGCTTGTACTTTAGAAGTTATTCACACATTTTGAAATGTTGAGTGTATCATATGCTATACATTGTGTACATGGTGGTTGTTCGAGATTTTACCTCTTTTTAGCAGTCTGGCATACTGTTTTGGTCTGAGTGTTAGATAATCATGCATCTGTTAAACAGATTATGTCAATCAGAAGCATAAAAGAATGACAATATATTATTTATATGTTTTTTGAAGTGCATCCTGTTTACCAAGGCACAAGGTGATTTTGGTCGGGGGATTTGCCATCTCCTCTGATGGCTATTTTTTAAGACATTTATGGTTACTACTTTAGGCATTTCTCATTTTTTTACAGTAACATAAAACAGGTCTGACCTATTCAATAACTTACCAATGATGCAAAAGATCATTAATTAGGTATATCAGATGAAGGCGAAGTTCAAAACTGGCATCTTTGGAAATAATCCTGCAACAAAAGCAAATTAGCTGATAAAATATTTTTGACTCTTTGAAATACCCAAAAACTTCATCACAACTCAATATTTTATATATAAACACTATAAGCAATAAAAGCATCATAAACGACTGCGTAATACACCGCCACTGCAAACCAATACCCCTACTTTTATCGTTTATAATTTTTCTTTTATCATGACATGAAGCTTATATTACCTAGATAATGTGTTGCAAGTTTCAGAAAAATCCAGTCCATCTTTGATTTTCTACACAATTTTTTCATAATTTTATACATGTATATAGCTCTGGGGCAGGGGCAGGTAACCTATGTGGACTTAATACTACTTGTAACGGGAAGCTTATATTATTTCAATCATTTCTATCAAATTTCATCAAGATATACCGAAAATCTGATTTTACATAGACTTTTCTCATGATTTCATACATGTATACAGCTTGTGTCAGGGGCAGATAACCACTGGGGGGACAAAATTGTGATCAAGACATTCACTACAAGTTTCAGAAAATCCCTTTGGACTCTAATTTTATACATTATTTTCATTATTTCATACATGTATACAGCCCCAGGGCAGGGGCAGATAACCCTGGTGGACAAAATTCTGCTTATAACAGAAAGCTTATGTTACTTCGATCATTTCTGTGAAATTTTATCAAGATATTTCAAAGTGTAAAGGAACTACAGACCAAACACTATTTTTAAGACCATGCCAAGGGCAATAACTCCATCAGAAGACATCAAAATTTGCTCATTAACATTCCCAACCAAGATCTTCCCCAGACCAATGCACATGCCAAGTTTGAAGAAAATCCGTTTATATATAGATACTCAAGTTATCGAACGGAAACGAAGTGCTCACGGATGGACGGACAGACGTACGTACGACGGACGGACTGACACACGGACAGCCAGCAGGAAATCATAATACCCTGCCACTAACGAGTGGCGGGGTATAAAAAGAGCCAAAAAAGGCAGACAACAAAATTTACATTTGAAAAATTTAAAAAAGAATTTTCATTCCCCCTAAATCATACTGAAAATTCTAAGACATTAAGGCAACAGTGTAGCGCCAGATCAGGTGACTCATTATGAGCCATCTGATCTGGATCTGTGCTGTTAGCGAAATTTAACTATCTTCAATTTGGCATTTAAAGGGTTGACTAAAGACTCAAAAAGGGTCATCTGTAAAAGGATAGAATTTGCTCCTTTATAAGAGAATTCTTTTATTTCAGAAAAGATCCCTTTTTTGAATAGTTTGGTTGACCATGGAAGCAAACAGGAAATTGCAAAAAAAAATTGTTCTTTTTGAAAATGACAGAAAATTAAGGAAGTGTGTCCATAAACCTTAAGTTTCATATGAAAGACCAGTTCAACAAACTTATCACTGGACAACTTTTCTGCTCTCATTTGCAATGTCAAAGTTACATGATTATAAAGGAAACAACCTTTAATTTGAAAGGTATACTTTCTGGGTAAGCAACCCTGCCATTTCTATTTATGCCTCTCTTCTGAAGTTCTCCGCAGATGTCAACTATTAGAGGAAAGTACAGCAAATTCTTTCCTTTAAGAATATACCCCTTTCTAGAAGGTTTTTGTCACCGAGGAAGCAAACTGGAAGTCAGAAAATTGTCTTTCTTGGGGAAAAAAATGGCAAAAAATATGGTGGTGTACCCTTACACCCTAATAGCTATGTGTAAAAATTTGTAACTTTAAAATTACCATAAAAATTTTAAGTAGTGAAACAGATGACAAGATTGCGCAAACAGAGCAGACCCAGAACAAGCTGCTCCTCAGGAGCAGTCTGATCAGGGCCTACACTGTTTGCCATCCTTCACTGTTAGCCATTCTATCTGCATCTTTTGGATGCAAAACCAAACTACTCCATATTTAGGACAGTTATGGTAATTATTTTAGGTAACCCAATCAGTATTACCTTTTCAGAAAGTACTGAGCAATGAGTTCACTCTTGTCATCACTGGTGCAGTTCTGAAATATCCAGCTTTTGCCAGTCTGAAATAAATCATAACAAAGCCATTAGAGCATACAAGAAATCTGCAGAATGTGGTGACATTGTCACATAACAGAGCTAAACAAGAAAATCGGTGGAACCGATGGATGCTCCCCGAAGGCTTGGAATAGGACAATGGGGATCCTGGTGAAGGAGTGATTTTCTGAGTAAACTAAATGCAATTCAAATTGAAAAAAAAAAACAATTCTCTTCAATACTTTTTAGAGCAATGCTCTAGACATGCATACAACTGAGAAAAAACTAGAGCATGTGAGCAGGGGCTCACGTATACCCCAGTGCCACCGCCAAATAAAAACACATTTAATACAAGCAAATGTTAATTAACAGACAGACAGATGGACAATCTATTACAAATCCAGTGAAAGGCTTATAGACAAATACCAAAAGGTTCTACTAAAATAAATGCAAATTATGTTATCAAAAAAATACACAAATTCAACACAAAATTTCAATGTTAGTTTACATAAACATCTATGTTTGCAGACTTGACCTAAAGTCAGCAGCAGCATCCAAATGATGTCAACTAATCAGTTTAAACCTAGATGTAAACCTAATAACATAGCAACCTGAGAAATTTTTTCCATAAATTTTCCCATTTATTACAGTGGAGTGAGAGATGGGAAAAAGAAAAAAAGAAAAAGAAGGCCAAAAGCAATCTTAGCATCTTGATTTTCTTTCCACCAACATATATGGTCATTCTCAAGCTGTATACAAAATTTGAAGACTGTGGCTCTCATGAGAACAGAGAAATCTGTGATAAAAAAATAATTGGAGAGAAAGAAAAAAAGGACAAAGGGAATGAAAAGCAGCAGGAGGCTGATTCTCTCTTACACAGTACAACTTGTCATACACAACGTTTGAACCAAATTTCAAAATCCTAGCTAAAGTGGTTTCTAAGACATCTTTGACAGAAATTTTATTGGAGAGAAGAAAAAATGGACAAACAAAGAGAATGATAAGCAGGAAGAGGCTGATTCTCTCTTACATGATACAACTAGTTGTACCCAATGTTTGTATAAAATATCGAAATCCTAGCTAAAGCAGTTCCGGAGAAATCTGTGAAAAAAATTTAATTGGAGAGAAAGAAAAAATGGACAAACAAAGGGAATGATAAGCAGGAGAAGGCTGATTCTCTCTTACATAGTACAACTAGTCATACCCAACATTTGTACCGAATTTCAAAGTCCTAGCTGTAGTGGTTCCTGAGAAATCTGTGACAAAAATTTAATTGGAGAGAAAGAAAAAATGGACAAACAAAGGGACTGATAAGCAGGAGAATGCTGAATCTCTCTTACACGGTACAACTAGTCATACCCAACGTTTGTACCAAATTTCAAAGTCCTAGGTTTAGTGGTTCCTTAGAAATATGTGACAGAAAAAATGTTAACACACACACACACACACACACAAACATATTAACGGAAAGACCAAAAACTATATACCCCCTATATACTTCGTATACCGGGGGTATAATAAGAAGGGAAGTAACTCCAAAATAACTTGGGGAAACAGTTTTGGTTCTTCTGCTCTGCACTTCTTGTCATTGCCCTCTATTATCAATATGTGAAGTTTCATTCATGTTCTCTTAAATATGTATGGAGATATACTCCGGACAAGCTAAATAACTGAAAAAATTAGAAAAATTAGGAAGGGCATTAACTTTGTAATTACTAAAGGTAATATTATAGTTCTTATGATCTGCACTTCCTTTCATTACCCACTATCGATGTGTGAAATGTCATTTAGCTTCCTTCAATACTTCCTAAGATATGCTCTATACAAGCAAAATAAAGCAAAAATTAAGAAGGGAGCTTGAACTTCCTTAATACTTATGACAGAGTTATGGTTCTTGTGTTCTGCAGTTTCATTCATTGCCCTCTATTAGTGTGTGAAGCTTCATTAAGTTCCCATTTATACTTTTGGAGATATGCACCAGACAAACTTAATATTTAAAAAAACTGGAAAGGGAGCTAACTTCATAAACACTTGTGACAGGGTTATGGTTCTTGTGCACTGCACTTCCTCTAATTGTCCTCTATCAATGTGTGAAGTTTCATTTAGTTCCCCCTTATAGTTTCAGAGATATGCTCCGGACAAACAAAATATTGAAAAAACTGGGAAGGGAGCTAACTTCGTAAATACTTGTGACAGGGTTATGGTTCTTCTGCACTGCACTTCCTCTCATTGTCCTCTACCATTGTGTGAAGTTTCATTTAGTTCCCCCTTATAGTTTCAGAGATATGCTCAGGACAAGCAAAATACGGATAAAACTGGGAAGGGAGCTTACTTTGTAAATACTTGTGACATGGTTATGGTTCTTGTGCACTGCACTTCTTCTAATTGTCCTCTATCAATGTGTGAAGTTTCATTTAGTTCCCCCTTATAGTTTCAGAGATATGCTCCGGACAAGCAAAATATTGAAACAAGAGGCCCACGGGCCACAAAGCGCACCAGATCTCTAGCTCAAAATTGCTATCAAAATTACTGTCACATTTGTACAGGCTAATACAAAATATACAACTACAAAGTCTCAGTCTGACAGTCTGCTGAGTTGATAACAAAATATATAACTATTTTCCATATTTTGATTGCAGTAAATGCCATTTTTCAATTTTCCCCATTATAAGTCAATGCAACTCTAAGTTGCCATAGCAACCAAACGAAAGAGCTGATTTTCATCAAAAACACATACTGTCAACCCCCCAGCCTAAGGATACTAAAGATGAAATCTGGGCCTTATTGGCCCAGTGGCTTCTGAGGAGATAATTTTGCAAGTGTTTTTTTTTTTTTCCTTTATTTTTGCATTTTGATTTCCATGACAACCAGTAAAAGGAGCAGTGGGTCCAAAAACAACAAGGCATCGCAGGCGATACAAATCCCCTCACACAAGACTACTTGCTCGAGATATTGTCATATCCTACATTTGTGTGAAGTTATTTTAAAATCCATGGAGGAATGTAGGTGCTACAGTGACCTTGACCTTTTAAGCGCAGCACCCTGAAAGTCGAACTTGCTCGAGATATTGTCATGCCCTACATTTGTGTCAAGTTATTTCAAAATCCATTGAGAAATATAGGCACTAGATCGCTGACAAAGTTTTTCTGAAAATAGCCACAGTGACCTTGACCTTGGGCGCAGAACCCTGAAAGTCGAACTTGCTAAAGATATTGTCTTGCCCTACATTTGTATGAAGTTATTTTAAAATCAGTTGAGAAATGTAGGCGGTAGAGCGCTGACAAAGTTTTTCTAAAAATAGCCACAGTGACCTTGGCCTTGGGCGCAGCACCCTGAAAGTCGAATTTGCTCGAGATATTGTCTAGCCCTACATTTGTGTGAAGTTATTTTAAAATCCGTTGAGAAATGTAGGCGCTAGAGCGATGACAAAGTTTTTCTAAAAATAGCCACAGTGACCTTGACCTTGGGCGCAGCACCCTTAAAGTCGAACTTGCTCGAGATAATGTCAAGCCCTACATTTGTGTGAAGTTACTTCAAAATCCGTTGAGAAATGTAGGCGCTAAAGTGATGAAGAAGTTTTTCTAAAAATAGCCACAGCGACCTTGACCTTGGGGGCAGCACCCTTAAAGTCAAACTTGCTCGAGATATTGTCATGCCCTACATGTGTGTGAAGTTATTTCAAAATCCGTTGAGAAATGTAGGCGGTAGAGCGCTGACAAAGTTTTCCTAAAAATAGCCACAGTGACCTTGACCTTGGGCAGAGCACCCTGAATGTCGAACTTGCTCGAGATATTGTCATGCCCTACATTTGTGTGAAGTTATTTCAAAATCCGTTGAGAAATGTAGGCGCTAGAGCGATGACAAAGTTCTTCTAAAAATAGCCGCAGTGACCTTGACCTAGGGAGCAGCACCCTGAAAGTCCAACTTACTCGAGATATTGTCATGCCCAACATTTGTGTGAAGTTATTTCAAAATCCATTGAGAAATGTAGGCGCTAGAGCGATGACAAAGTTTTTCAAAAAATAGCCACAGTGACCTTGACCTTGGGCGCAGCACCCTGAAAGTCAAACTTGCTCCAGATATTGTCATGCCCAATATTTGTGTGAAGTTATTTCAAAATCCACTGAGAAATGTAGGCGCTAGAGCGATGACAAAGTTTTTCTAAAAATAGCCACAGTGACCTTGACCTTGGGCGACACACCCCGAAAGTCGAACTTGCTCAAGATATTGCCATGCCCAACATTTGTGTGAAGTTATTTCAAAATCCATTGAGAAATGTAGGCGGTAGAGCGCTGACAAAGTTTTTCTAAAAATAGCCACAGTGACCTTGACCTTGGGCGCAGCACCCTGGAAATCGAACTTGCTCGAGATATTGTTATGCCCTACACTTGTGTGAAGTTATTTCAAAATCCGTTGAGAAATGTAAGTGCTAGAGCGATGACAAAAGGTGAACATACGTACGTACTTACGTACGTACTTACGTACGGGACAAAACCTATATCCCCTCACCACTTCGTGGTGTGAGGGGATAATAAAGCTAATAGAAGACTTCTTATGGAACATTTCTATAAAAGTTTTGTCAACATATCTGCAATGGCTAGGCAGTAAATGCCATTATTCAATTTTCCCCATTATAAGTCTATGGGAACTCTAAGTTGCCGTAGCAACCAAACTAAAAGGCAGATTTTCATAAAAAACACAAACTTTCAATTCCCCAGCCTAAGGATACTACAGATGAAATCTGGGCCTTATCGGCCCAGTGGTTACAGAGGAGATAATTTTTAAGTATTTTTTCCATTTTTTTTTCCATTTTGGTTTCCATGGCAACCAATAAAAGGGGCACTGGGCCAAAAAACATACAGCTGATAGAAGACTTCTCAAGGAATATTTCTATACAAGTTTTGTCTACATATCTGCAATGGCCTGGCAGAAAATGTCATTTTTCAATTTTTCCCATTATAAGTCTATGGGAACTCTAAGTTGCCATAGCAACCAAAGCAACAGGCAGATTTTCATAAAAAACACAAACTTTCAATCCCCCAGCCCAAGAATGCTACAGATGAAATTTGGACCCAATCGGCCTAGTGGCTTCAGAGGAGATGTTGTTTACAAGTGTTGACGGACAGACGACGACGACAGACGACGACGACGACGACGACGACGACGGACAACTGCCTATCCTATAAGCTCCCCCGGAGCCTTCGGCTCTGGTGAGCTAAAAACTGGGAAGGGGGCTAACTTCGTAAATACTTGTGACAGGGTTATGGTTCTTCTGCACTGCACTTCCTCTCCTTGTCCTCTACCATTGTGTGAAGTTTCATTTAGTTCCCCCTTATAGTTTCAGAGATATGCTCAGGACAAGCAAAATACTGATAAAACTGGGAAGGGAGCTTACTTTGTAAATACTTGTGACATGGTTATGGTTCTTGTGCACTGCACTTCCTCTAATTGTCCTCTATCAATGTGTGAAGTTTCATTTAGTTCCCCCTTATAGTTTCAGAGATATGCTCCGGACAAGCAAAATATTGAAAAAACTGGGAAGGGAGCTAACTTCGTAAATACTTGTGACAGGGTTATGGTTCTTCTGCACTGCACTTCCTCTAATTGTCCTCTACCATTGTGTGAAGTTTCATTTAGCTCCCCCTTATAGTTTCGGAGATATGCTCAGGACAAGCAAAATACTGATAAAACTGGGAAGGGAGCTTATTTTGTAAATACTTGTGACATGGTTATGGTTCTTGTGCACTGCACTTCCTCTAATTGTCCTCTATCAATGTGTGAAGTTTCATTTAGTTCCCCTTAATAGTTGCAGAGATATGCTCAGGACAAGCAAAATATTGAAAAAACTGGGAAGGGAGCTAACTTTGTAAATACTTGAGATAGGGTTACGGTTCTTGTGCACTGCACTTCCGTGCACTGCACTTCCTCTAATTGTCTTCTATCAATGTATGAAGTTTCATTTAGTTCCCCCTTATAGTTTCAGAGATATGCTCCGGACAAGCAAAATATTGAAAAAAAAACTGGAAAGGGAGCTAACTTTGTAAATACTTGAGATAGGGTTACGGTTCTTGTGCACTGCACCTCCCCTCGTCCTCCTCTATCAATGTGTGAAGTTTCATTTAGATCCCCCATATACTTTCAGAGATATGCTCCGGACAAAAGTGTGACGGACGGACGGACGGAAGGACGGACGGACGGACAAAGCGGCAACTATATGCTCACCCTTCAGGGAGCATAACTAGAAAACTTGATGCAAAGTTTATGCTGCCACGACTAAAACACCAGAAAAGTAATATCCATGTCTTGATTCTGCTAGTCACAGCGTGACAAAAAAATAGGTCAAGGTCAAACATGAGCTGTTTCAGATATATCATCCAGGTACACCCTTTATATGTTGATCTGGAAGTTGCTGAAAATCTGTAACATGTACATGGGATTCAGGTGGACTATTTTTTGGCTTGACAGTTCTCTGAGATGTTATTTCCAGGCAGTTCCAATGCATGGTCTCAATGTTTTTGTGCAGACTGAAAACAAAAATTTTAAGAACTATAATCCAAATCCCAGTATAATTCTTTATATAACTTAACAAAATAGCGTCCTTTGTACATGTAAACAAAATATTTTAAGAAATTCTAAGAACTATAATCCAAATCCCAGTACAATTCTTATAACAACTTACCAGAATAGCGTCCTTTGTACAAGATTCAATGATTGGCTTCACAGTTTTATCAAGGTCCTCCAATGGCAGTTCACAGTCATTACTCAAACTCTGTAGACTTTCAGACTGGTGTTGGAAAATTGCATCTTCTATCTGGGCCTAGACAACAAAGAATCACAGTACCAGTCAACACAAATTGTTGTCACCAAGATAACACTGAGGGAATTCATTCTCATATTATATGCTTACCACGATAAAACCCACCTTTTATTGGGCCTTCTGGCTTTGTAATTCACCTTTTCAATGTATGCTGTACCAAAATACATGTACAGTGAAAATATGAGCTGCAACATGACAAAAATAACAAAGTGGCATGTGTGCCCAGGGAAGACTCAGCTCAGCCTGGGCATCTACCCAGCCTGATCAGAGTCTTCTCTGTCTGCATGGAGGCAGCTTAGACCCTGAACTACCCGTGTCATGGCTCATACGAGGGATGTTCAGAAAGTTCTGATCGTGACGTCATATTTTGATGAGCATCATAAAGACAGAACTTCTGATAGCGAAACTATATAAAGTTGTGATATGTCAGGACAACTCTGCAAACACAGAGTATATTTTCTAAAGGACATATTTTTGAACGTCTTTGTAAGAGGTATATCCTACAGCCACTGCAATTTTTACTTAGAAGGCCCTAGTTCATATATAAGCAGTCCTTATTTTTTTTATTTTTTTGTCACTGCTACTTAAACACAAACCCTAGGCAACTGTGTCCTGTAAATATCGCGGAAATGATATCTAATCTAGATTCCATACTGTCCCGTGAATTTGGATTATCTGCATTTATAAAGTAGCAAATTCCCCCTGTCTACTAAAGTTATCATGATTTTGTAACAAAAACAAATATCTTAGCATTCAAAATCTTGTCTGGAAAAGCTTTTACATGGTCCAATTCGAAATTGTCGAAAAAATAAAATTAATGTAAAAACAAAGATGTTACAGCCTTAGAAAATGACGTTGACGTCGATTTCAACAACGTCATAAGAACTGCGCATTGCTTTGCAAGGAATGCATCGGAACTGTTCTCTACCTTTCTAACTTTTAAATGGATATTGATGGCAACAATTGACAAATAGCTGACAAAAATTCATTTTTTGTTTACGATGATTTTTTTCCTTGAATGACACGTTGAAAATAAATTCACAAATGACTTTAACCAAGTGGCATGACTGGGGCCTAATAAAATGCGTTGTACCTCAATAAGACAAGGTATCTTTGTATAGTGTTTGGTATCACTGTAAATGCACAATGTAGTGCTTTTGATACATGCAACATTTGCCCCCAGCATGTCGCTAAACAAGGTTATGCGGCCAGAATCAGAACTTTCTGAACAACCCTTGTAAAGCTATATAAAGTGGTTGATGATCTTGGTTGCCACTCATCTTTCATTTCAAATTTCCCTGATCTTTCCCTGACTTTTTCTAATTTTCCTTACCATTTTTAATATTGATCCAAAATTTGATTACGCATTTCTATTTTGTTGTAGTGCTACAGGTATGGCTTGAAAATTGTGATTTACTCATAAACAAGACCTGTCCATGTACAGGATAGCTCCCCTGACAGCGCCTTGCCCATCACATTAAAAACTTTTAAGTAAAACTTCAACATTTTGCTAAGGCAGCTGCCCCTGATGTGGGTAGTGTAATAGCTCTTGCTATACATTCATAAAGGCAAGCTAAACATAAAAAACATTTGTTCATGGTGAACAGGTACATTTTCAGGGGAAGCAACTCTCCAATTTTCTTTCTGCTTCCCTTCTCAATGGTAGTCAACGCTTGAAGGAAAGAATTTGGTCCTCTAGGATCAAATTCTTTCCTCAAAGAGTAGAACCCATTTTGAAAGGGCTTCGTTGTTCAGTAAAGCAAACAGGAAGTCATAAAAAATTGTTCCCCTTTGTAACAATGATGAAAAAACATGGTGGTGTACCCATACACCTTATATATAAGGATAATTACAGTACGGCAACTGTTTGAGTTGCTTTATTTAGGGCAATTACTGCTTGTTCTTCATATAACGGTATTACATTATGATAAATCTACAATGTCTCTATTTCTTTTTTGTTTTAATCTAATTCACTTGCCTTACTTAATTATCAACAGACAGTTATCAAAACAAGGTAATTCATCAACAAAACATTTTTACACAGCATATAATAATTCATAATTTATTAAAATTTTCCATGTAAAAAAAGTGTCTATACATCAAGTAAGCCAAACTTTGCTGATGAATATCATGCTCAGGAAGATGGATATACTTTCAGAAGCAACTCAACTATTTCATTTTTGCCTCGTTTCTCAATAGGGTCAACTCTTAAAGGAAAGCATTCACTCCTCCTTTAAGAGTGTACCTTATTTTGGAAGAGCTTCATCATAATGAGAATCATATAGGGGACTTCTGGCTTATGACTTTAAGAATGTGAATGGAAGCTTTTCTTTTCTTTTCTTTTTTTTTTTTTTTCATCTAATTCTCAATAACAATGTTCCCCAGAAACTCAAGGAAAAGTTTCCATAACTCCCACCTCCTAGCACTGACCCACTGGGCACACAAGGCTAAATCAGCCTTGAACCAACCTTGATTCAACATCACAATGTTGAATCAAGGTTGAGTCATGGTTGATTCAACCTTGTGTGCCTGCCGGATCGAGCTCTGTCCATGTCCTCTCAAAGAGGATGAATGTTATGAAATTACAGCTGATGAGCTTGTAAGTTTTATAACCTTGGGGCTGATAATTAAATGTGAACTTGATAAATAATTCACATTATATAACTTACAAGAAAGGAAAACGGCACTTTAAATGGCAAGAGGGGAAGTTTATTGCAATCAAACACAAAGTCTGATGGACATTTATGTCACCTCCGAAATAAAAAGCCTCTGTGTTTTGATCATACTCACTATCAAAACAATACCGGAGACCTTTTTGATTTAAGACTTACTGTAAAGCTTGTACTTTTGATTATGTAAAAATTTTGATAGTCTAATGGGGTTGAACTTATACAACAAGTCGCCGAATGCTGAGTCTCGTCTGTCTGCACATTGTCACAAAACAGATAGATAGATATTTTATTTCATGCAATAAGCCATATGGCCCATGAGCATATATACATATACAATACTTTGTCAATATACAGGATAACAAGTGAACAAGTTAAAAATAACGATGTATTAACAAAAGGTCTTGTGTGTTCTACCCCAGCCCATCGGGCACATGACGACAGAGCTTAACCAGAAAATGCAAAGTTGACGCTGCCTATGCTGCCATCACTGCCAATGGGGACACCAAAATATAACCCCTATGTCTTGCTTCTTCTACTCACAGGTGAGAAAAAAATATCAAAACTGCTTTCAATTGCCATGTACAATAGCAATGTATTTTCACTAGTATTTGAGCCACAACACGACAAAACCAACAAAGTGGGATGTGCACCCAGCAAAGACTCAGATCAGCCTGGGCAACCGCCCAGTCTGATCAGAGTTCTTGCTGTCTGCATGGAGCTAGCTTAGACCCTTAGCTACCTTATAAGCGCACGGCGAAGACTCTAATCAGACTGGGTGACTGCCCAGGCTGATCTGAGTCTTTCCGCCCACAATTGCCACTTTGTCCTGTCACAGCGCATTTCTACAAGGGCACCAACCAGTGGGCAACCAAAATTTTACGTAAATGGGACCACCTCTTTACCAATCTTCTATATTCAATTCTGGCCAAGTCCACTTGCACTATCAGAAGGTGTTATATAAACATGATGGCAGAATGGAAACTGTGCACCAAGACTCTGAGGCCTCCTGGAGTCTCTGTCATGGATTTATTCAATAGTTGGCCACTTACCGAGTTGGAAAAGAATCCTGGAGTTGGCAAAAAATCCTGTGCTTTCCGAACCAATATAAACTGTGCAGACCCCAATCAGACTGCTCCTTGAAGAGCAGTCTGATCTGGGTCTACACAATTTGCTTATGCCTGACCATCAAAATCAAGTCATTTGCCAAACATATAAATTACCTTCAAACTGTACAGCATGAAGCTTGGGCACAGAGCTGCAAATTTTGTTATATTTTTCTTTACTATTTGGTGCATTATCGTTTGCTGCAAAGTTTTTTCATCGTAAATTTTTTCATCTGCTTTTGTTGCCTCAAGCTCCTGTACTAGGCTGCAAGGGCCCGTTCGGTTTTATCTGTTGGTCAACTAACAACTAATATTGTTGACTCTGCGTCTGCTGCACTGCTATCTGCCAATGAAAGTTTGTACCTTAAAGATTTTCTTACCTGCTACTGTTGCATCAAGCTCTGATGGTTCTGTTCTGTTTATCTCTTGGTCCATTAAGGTCTGATGTTTCTAAAGTTGTGTCTGCTGCACCACTATCAGGTGCTGAAAATTTGTATTTTATTTAATATTTTCTCACCTGCTGTTGTTGCATCAAGCTCTGGTACTGAGCTGCAAGATTCTGTTCTGACTGTTTTATCTGTTGGTCCATTAACGTCTGATGTTGTTGAATTTGTGTCTGCTGCACCGCTATCTGCTGCTGAAAGTTTGTCACCTGTTGCTGTGGGGTCATAGGAGCCACTGTTGTCTGAAAGTAAGGGAATGAAGTCATATTCAAAATGATAATCTTAAACAAGGCCTTTCCCAGCAGACACACAACACTGAAATAATGTATCAATAATTCAATAGAGGGATCATATCGAGGCCTCATGTTTGGATTGCTTCTATGTGACCAAACAAATGTTAATGTAATGAAACAAATATGTACGATTGTTAAAATATTCTACAGCAGATTCAAAATGCAGCTGAAATGGCGTTTATCAACAGAACTTTTGAGGAGGGCTGATTTGTTACCCGTTCCAGGGTAAACTAGAAATGTTTTTCAGAGAAAAACTGATGTCCCCCCACCAGCCCATTTCCCATCCCCTCTAATGAACAAGAGGACCAATGGTCCTGTAGCTCACCTGGGTCCATTCAGCCTCAGTCCTCTAGGGTAAGTTACTCTAAGGCCATCGGTCAAATGGTTCTGGTGAAAAAG
The DNA here is from genome assembly GCA_963989385.1 of Ctena decussata. Classification (NCBI taxonomy): domain Eukaryota; kingdom Metazoa; phylum Mollusca; class Bivalvia; order Lucinida; family Lucinidae; genus Ctena; species Ctena decussata. The sequence goes on along the minus strand of OZ022501.1, from coordinate 52,951,941 downwards.
ATTTTTAAAGGTTTTAACCATATATGGGCATGGAGGACATGTTGGTCACGTGACCTGGACGTTTGAAAAAATTTTCATTCCCTTAACCCCCTGGAGGCTCTATATGAAATTTGGTTTCAAAATTGGCCCAGGGGCTTTTGAGGAGATGGTTTGATATTGTCAAAATGACAGAGTTCTGTGTCAAAAGTCAAAGAATGACCTTGACCTCTTGTTCTCATGAATCTTCATGTACTCATTAAAATGACTGTAGATACCAATTTTTAGGCATAAATCTTCAAAACTGTCCATGAAATCTTATGTTCTAGCATTTTCCCACATTTGACCTTGCAGTAAAATAGTCAAAGTCAACCAGAGGTCGTTATTTTGAACAATCTTGATAGTACTGGAGTTCCCAATGCTACATACCAAGCTTCAAGGCCATCCGTCAATTGGTTCTGGAGAAGAAGATTTTTAAAGGTTTTTACCATATATGGTCCTGGCGGCCATGTTGGTCAAGTGACCTGGACTGTTTGAACAAATTTTCATTCCCTCAATCCCTGGAGGCTCTATATGAAATTTGGTTACAATTGGCCCAGTTTTTTTAGGGGATTGTTTGATATTGTCAAAATATGAGAGTTCTGGGTCAAAGGTCAAAGAATGACCTTGACCTCTTGTACTCTCAAATCTTCATGTACTCATGAAGATAACTGTATATACCAATTCTTAGGCATATCTCTTCAAAACTTTCCATGAAATCTTATGTTCTAGCATTTTCCCATATTTGACCTTGCCGTAAAAAAGATCAAGGTCAACCCATGGTCATAATTTGAACAATCTTGATAGTCATTGAGTACCCAAAGCTACATACCAAGTTTCGAGGCCATCGGTCAATTGATTCTTGCGAAGAAGATTTTTAAAGGTTTTTACCATATATGGGCGTGGTGGCCATGCTGGTCATGTGACCTGGACCGTATGAATAAGTTTTTGTTCCCTCAACTCCTGGAGGCTCTATATGAAATTTGGTTTCAATTGGCCCAGGGGCTTTTGAGGAGATTGTTTGGAATTTTCAAAATATGAGAGTTCTAGGTCAAAGGTCAAAGAATGACCTTGACCTCTTGTACTCATAAATTTTCATGTACTCATTAAGATGACTGTAGATACCAATTTTTAGCCCAAAATCTTCAACAGTTTCCAAGATACCTTCTGTTCTAGCATTTTGCCATATAAAAGCACAAGGAAGCAAATTTGACGTTACCGTAAAAAAGGTCAAGGTCAACCCAAGGTCATAATTTGAACAATCTTGGTAGTACTTGCGTACCCGATGCTACATACCAAGTTTCAAGGCCATCGGCCTACTGGTTCTGGAGAAGAAGATTTTTTTAGGTTTTCACCATATATGGGCATGGCGGCCATGTTGGTCATGTGACCAGGACCGTTTGAACAACTTTTTGTTCCTAAGGTCCCAGAAGGCTCTATATGAAATTTGGTTACAATCGGCCCAGCAGTTTCAGAGGAGAAGTCGTTTGAAATTGTGGACGGACGGACGGACGGACGGACGACGGACGGACGGACGGACGGACGGACGGACAACGGACGACGGAGCCTGACCATACTATAAGCTCCCCCGGAGCCTCTGGCTCAGGTGAGCTAAAAAGCTTGAACAAGTAAAATATCTAGGCAAGTTTGGAGAAAATCCATCCACTGGTTCTTAAGATATCCAACATAGATGACTATGACCTTGAAAATGAGATTAAGGTCACCAAAATCTGACCAGCTCTTAAATTTGTCGCAATGATGTATCCCTGAAAGTTTGGTGAAATTCCATCCATTGGTTCAGGAGATATAGTGGTTACAAGAAATTGTCATCTAAGTCCTCCAGCGACCCTGAAAATGAGGTCATGGTCATCAAATTCTAATCAGCTATTAAACTTGTCCTAATAATGTATCCATGCAAGTTTAGTAAAAATTTCATCCATTGGTGCAGGAGATATAGTGGGTACAAGAAATTGTCATCTAAATCTTCCAGTGACCTTGAAAATAAGGTCAAGGTCACCAAAATCTGATCAGCTCTTTAACTTGTTCCAATGATGTATCCATGCAAGTTTGGTGAAATTCCATCCATTGGTTCAGGAGATATAGTGGGTATAAGAAATTGTCATCTATGTCCTCCAGAGACCTTGAAAATGAGGTCAAGGTCACCAAAACCTAATCACCTCTTAAACGTGTCCCAATGATGTATCGATGCCAGTTTGGTGAAATTCCATCAATTGGTTCAGGAGATATAGTGGGTACAAGAAATTGTCATCTATGTCCTCCAGTGACCTTGAAAATGAGGTCAAGGTCACCAAAATCTAATCAGCCACTAAACTTGTCCCAATAATGTATCCATGCAAGTTTGGTGAAATTTCCTTCATTGATTCAAGAGATATCGCGCATACAAGAAATCTGTCACACTCAGTCTGGGATGCCGACGCTGACGCTCGGGATCCGCACTGAAAACAATATGTCCCCCCTCACCTTTGGTGGGGGGACATAATAATGTCCCCCCTTTCTTCAAATATGACACCCTGAGGCATTTAATAAGATTAATGTGATAGGCTCACAATTTGTTTCCCCCTCTCTTAAAATGTAAAACCCTGAGTGTGGTGTTATGATACGTTGACAATATGTTTCCCCCCTTTCTTAAAATGTGACACTCCGAGGTATTTAACACGATACATATACGACTGGCTGAAAATTTGTTTTGAGTTCACTTACAACAGGAGCTGTCTGCAGCACTGGTGCTGGCTGAAGACTTGTTGTTGGCTGCTGCTGCTGCCATGGTGGCTGTGCTGTAATCTGCTGGGTACCAACCACCTGTGGAGGTGGAGCATTCAACTGCTGGGTGACTTCTATCTGGCTGGTAACCAGCTGCTGAGCTGGGATTGGCTGGGTGATTTGTTGGCTGGCTACCGGCTGTGTAAGCTGTGTCTGAATGAGCTGCTGGGTAGCAGCCAGCTGGACAAGAGCTGCCTGTTGTTGCTGCTGTTGCTGTTGTTGTTGTTGTTCCTCCTGGAGTTTCTTCTTCTGTACATTGATGACTGAAATACACACAAAATTACAACACAGTTACCAAACTGAATGGAAGTTGTAACATCTAAAGGTGCCAAAATTTAGTGGTAAAATTTACAGGAGGCAATAATTGAAAATGGTTGAATTTGCAAACAGTGCAGATTTTGCAAACAGCGCAAATCCAGATGAGGCGGCTTATGATGAGCCTCATCATCTGGATCCACACGGTTTGCCCTCTATAGTCTTTGAATTCTCAATATAAGTGCGAATGTACAAAACTTTTTTTTTAATTTTCAAGATGTAGATTTTGTAGTCTACTTTTTTGGGTTAAGGGTACAGATACTCCTCCAAGGTTAAGTACCATTTATACAAAGGGAAGCAACTACTGGTATTGTCACAAAGGCTTTGTACTGAAGGAAAGAACCTTCTGCCTCATGTGGCAGATTCTTTCCATTAAGAGAAGCCCCATATAAGAAAGGAAATGCCAGAGTACAGGACACTGACTTTTATGCCATTTACAATAACCTCAAACAAAACCAGGAAATCCAGAAACTTTTTTAGATTTTAATTGTACCTCACTGCAGCTGGAAACTTTTTTAGATTTTAATTGTACCTCACTGCAGCTGGTGTTGTGCCGTGTGGCGGCCGTAAAACGTCTCCCCGTACATCATCCATAGTGCAGATTATATTTTATTTACATCCTTTGAGATCAGAGGATAGATTCTGAGAAATCTAAAATTTGAGGTCGATTTAGACTATTATTCTAGATCATCGTCTTTTATATTATTTGGGTCCTTTTGAAATTAATCAGTCTTTGAATCGACTGCCGAATTAAAATTAAGAAATTACAGTATGCTTTTTTCTGGTTTCGTCATCAGATATTGTCAGGGTCACTGACAAGGCTTTATTAGCCGAAACTACGTAGTCTGGCCCATATTCCTACTTCTGTATGTATTCTCTGCTCTTGAAGGAACTTTTTTAGATTTTAATTGTACCTCACTGCAGCTGGTGTTGTTCCGTGTGGCGTCCGTAAAACGTCTCCCCGTACATCATCCATAGTGCAGATTAAATTTTATTTACATCCTTTGAGATCAGAGGATAGATTCTGAGAAATCTAAAATTTGAGGTCGATTTAGACTATTATTCTAGATCATGGTCTTTTATATTATTTGGGTCCTTTTGAAATTAATCAGTCTTTGAATCGACTGCCGAATTAAAATAAAGAAATTACAGTATGCTTTTTTCTGGTTTCGTCACCAGATATTGTCAGGGTCACTGACGAGGCTTTATTAGCCGAAACTACGTAGTCTGGCCCATATTCCTACTTCTGTATGTATTCTCTGCTCTTGAAGGAACTTTTTAGATTTTAATTATAGAAATTCATTTATTGACCTTGTGATTTCCTGCTCTTGTATGGTGATACAAGTCAGCGTCCTGCCTTGGTCAGGTGTACCTTTACAACTTAACATTACAAGAGGCCCAAATGGGCCTGATATCGCTCACCTGGCTATTGTGCAACGGAACCATTCTGATACAAAATTGGTCCAATTCCACTGAGAATTTCTCATTTTCACATTTTGCTACTTTTAGTAACAGAGGTCAACTTGCCTGGTCTTTATATATTTACTTTTGAAACACCTCAATGTAAGAATCATTTTGCCACAAATTTCATCAAAATCCATTCAGGGGTTACTGAGATATTGCCAGTTTCATGTTTTGTGCTATTTTTAGTAACGGCAGATGGCGGCCATCTTGGATTGCTAAAATGCAAAAAAATCGAAAAGCCTTCATGCAAGGACCATTTTGACACAAATTTGGTCCAATTCAATTGAGATTTTCTAATTTTCAAATTTTTCTATTTTTAGTAATAAAGGCCAATATGACTGGTCTACAGTTAGATATTTTTGAAACATCTCAATGCAAGAATCATTTTGACACAAATTTCGTCAAAATCCATTCAGTGGTTACTGAGATATTGTCATTTTCATGTTTTGTGCTATTTTTAGTAATGGCAGATGGCGGCCATCTTGGAATGCCAAAATGCAAAAAATCGAAAAAGCTTAATAAAAGGACCATTCTGACACAAAATTAATCCAATTCCATTGAGATTTCCTAATTTTCACATTTTTCTATTTTTAGTAACAGAGGCCAATATGACTGGTCTACAGTTAGATATTTTTGAAACATCTCAATGCAAGAATCATTTTGACACAAATTTCGTCAAAATCCATTCAGCGGTTACTGAGATATTGTCATTTTCATGTTTTGTGCTATTTTTAGTAACGGCAGATGGCGGCCATCTTGGAATGCCAAATTGCAATTAATCGAAACGACTTCATGCAAGGAACATTCTGACACAAAATTGGTCCAATTCCATTCAAGGGTTCTTGAGTAATTGTCATTTTTATGTTTGTGCTATTTTTAGTAACACCAGATGGCGGCCATCTTGGAATGCCAAATTGCAATTAATCGAAACGGCTTCATGCAAGGAACATTCTGACACAAAATTGGTCCAATTCCATTCAAGGGCTCTTGAGTAATTGTCATTTTTATGTTTGTGCTATTTTTAGTAACGGCCCCCATGGTGCCCATCTTGGATAGTCAACTGGCACAAAATTGAAATAATTCCATTCAAGAACCATTTCTGACCAAATCTGGTCAGAATTGGTTGCATTTTCTTTAGATATTGACATTTGAGCAAATTCGGCCTTGTAAATGCTAAGTAGGTCACTGTGACCTAATTCCGCTATAGATTTTTTTTATTTTTATAATTTTTAATACCAAGGTCCCACTTATGTTCCATGCAAACTTTCAACCAAATATACCAAATGGTTCTGGAGAAGAAGTTGATTTTGTTGTTTTTGCTATTTTTAGTAACAGCAGCCATCTTGGATTCTTGACCTGACCCAATTTTACAATTTTGAAACCCTGCAGTCTGGTCATGCTCAATGTGAAATTTGAGATCCGTGGGCTCAGTGGTTTTAGAGAAGAAGTTGTTTGAAGTTGTTTAAATAGGTCATTTTTTGACATTGGCATTTGAGCAAAATTACACACGTAAACAGAAAGTAGGTCACTGTGAAAAAACTCCGCAACAGATTTTTTTCATTTTTACAATTTTGAACACCAAGGTTTCACTGATGTTCCATGCCAAAATTCAGACAAATATACCCAGTGGTTCTGGAGAAGAAGTTTATTTTGTTGTTTTTGCTATTTTTAGTAATGGCGGCCATCTTGGATTTTCAACCTGACCCAATTTTACAATTCTGAGACCCTGGAGTCAGGTCATGCTCCATGTGAAATTTGAGAACCGTGGGACCAGTAGTTTGACAGAAGAAGATGTTTGAATATTTGTTTTTAGGTGTTGACGGACAAATTCCGTGACGACGCACGCCAGACGCATTGGTATGACAATAGCTCACTATGGCCCTTCGGGCCAGGTGAGCTAATAAACCAGTGGTCAGCATTTCAGGCTGTAAGAGAGAAATCATACATCTTTCCAACCAAACCCTGCCACAAGTGCAGTTGTTTTGTTGTGACCTCTCGCAACATTAAGACAGACTATGTCACACCTCCTGTGCTCAATGTTAGGGTGGACACAAATGATAGGGTGGTCACAAATACTAACAGACAGAGATGGGAAACCAGACTGCTAGCAGGTTTGGCAAAGGAAAATGGGCATTTTCACAGACATCTGCATATTTGCACATGTCCACCCACTATGTGCTTTAATTTAAGCATCCTGCCAATGACAGACACCAGTAGTAAGGCCTGATCCAGATTTTCATACTTCAAATCATACTAATGGACAAAAATTCTGCACACGGATGTTAAAGAAACATTGTGCAGAACTTTTGTCCTTAAATATATTAAGGTCTTAAGTCAGTAAGACTGTTAAGCCTGTGCCTTCCTTAATTTGGTCCAACCCTCGTATGATCCCAGGCCTACTGGGTACTGGCTACCAATTTTACGTCAGTCTGAATTTATCACTTGTTTGTTATTCACTTAAATGAACTAAAGATTTTATGATACAACAATGATCATCCATCAAAACTAGTACAAACCACTTGATATTTAGCCCTAAAGCACCAAAAAAGCAGAGGAGAAAATCTACGTCTGCAAGATTTTAAAAATATTTTGTCCATTAGCTACCGTGTTAATCCTTATACACCGCTACTCTAATAAATGCCCTCTGCCTCTTTTCAGAAAATAATGTTATATTAACTGGGATGAATTCTGTTTCACTGCTTCTCACTGTGGATGAGGTAGCTCTTTAATGAAATGGGGTGTACTTTTAAAGGAAAGAATTGGCTCCTGTTAAGTTGTACCCCCTCAACAGATCCACCCACTTCTTCAAGGCAGTTTTAATGTGGGGGTCACAACATATGTTTTAATGAGAAATCCAAGAATAACCATCCCAAATTTCCTTGCTGAGAGCCTGGGCCAGTGTAGCCTACTTTTTCAAACAGACCAAAAACAAAACAAAAACATCATGTGATCATAGAAGTAAATGCACTTAATGATTAAGAGGATACTTAGTTTTACTGCTTGTTTCAAAAGGTCAGGAAAATGTCACTTCAAGTCCTTGAAACAATTTCATTTTCAATTTCTCTGTATTTGAACCATTCGGTGGAAATCCCACTGCTCTCATTTTTTTTTTTTTTTTATGCAGATATGTAATAAGCCTAAATTTTTGGTCACCTAAAATAATAATTTTCCATTTGGGACAAATGGCAAATTAATTACTTTAGGTGTTCCAATATTTAACCCTATTGCACTCAGAACGGCCAAAACTCTATGGAGTTTTGGCCGTTCTGAGTGCAATAGGGTTAACCACATTATGGTACATTGTACCGATGTCAGGTGCTGGCTGGGCTGTCAGTCACCACTACACAATGTCACGTGCAAAGCTACACGTGGTCACCTGTTCAAGTGACCATCGAATGACCATCATTAGTTCAGCATGAATGTCATCAGTATTAGTTTATAATGGCCATTTTAGGTCCAATGAGTGCATAATGATCTTAATAAGCAATTATATTGTCTGATTATTAATTTACTCCTAAGTCAGTATCCTACATTTACCGTAAATGTTAGAATACCACAACTATTACAGTTAAAAATTCTAAAAATTGGGGTATCTAAAGTAATTACCATAAATGTCTTGAATTGAACAGTTTGGTAGTCAACTCAATAATGAATCTAAAGTCTGCTGCTGTAATGGCAAACAGTGCTCTTAGTGCAGTATCTGATCTGGCTCTACACTGTTTGAACTTCTGTCCGAACATTTAGGGCAAACATGGTAAAATTCAATAGCTGACAGCAACAGACCACAACTGTTACGTACAGCAGCAGAATTACCTCATCAAGACAGCAATTCATGCTCAGGTGCGATAAGAAGAATTCTGCAGAATCTGGCCCAGAGGTTATAAAACTTGAGTACATTCTCAAACTCAAAACAAGGCATCGCAGGCGATACAAATCCCCTCACACAAGACTACTTGTTCGAGATATTGTCATACCCTACATTTGTGTTAAGTTATTTTAAAATCCATGGAGAAATGTAGGCGCTAGACCGATGACAAAGTTTTTCTAAAAATAGCTACAGTGACCTTGACCTTTTAAGCGCAGCACCCTGAAAGTCGAACTTGCTCGAGATATTGTCATGCCCTACATTTGTGTGAAGTTATTTCAAAATCCATTGAGAAATATAGGCACTAGAGCGCTGACAAAGTTTTTCTAAAAATAGCAACAGTGACCTTGACCTTGGGGGCAGAACCCTGAAAGTCGAACTTGCTCAAGACATTGTCTTGCCCTACATTTGTGTGAAGTTATTTTAAAATCCGTTGAGAAATGTAGGCGCTAGAGCGATGACAAAGTTTTTCTAAAAATAGCTACAGTGACCTTACCCTTGGGCGCAGCACCCTGAAAGTCGAACTTGCTTGAGATATTGTCATGCCCTACATTTGTGTGAAGTTACTTCATAATTCGTTGAGAAATGTAGGCGCTAGAGCGATGACAAAGTTTTTCTAAAAATAGCCACAGTGACCTTGACCTTGGGCGCAGCACCCTGAAAGTCGTATTTGCTCAAGATATTGTCATGCCCTACATTTGTGTGAAGTTATTTCAAAATCCGTTGAGAAATTAAGGCGCTAGAGCGATGACAAAGTTTTTCTAAAAATAGCCACAGTGACCTTGACCTTGGGCGCAGCATCCTAGAAGTCGAACTTGCTCGGGATATTGTCATGCCCTACGTTTGTGTGAAGTTATTTCAAAATCGGTTGAGAAATGTAGGCGCTAGAGCGATGACAAAGTTTTTCTAAAAATAGCTACAGTGACCTTGACCTTGGGCGCAGCACCCTGAAAGTCGAACTTACTCAAGATATTGTCATACCCTACATTTGTGTGAAGTTATTTCAAAATCCGTTGAGAAATGTAGGGGCTAGAGCGATGACAAAGTTTTTCTAAAAATAGCCACAGTGACCTTGACCTTGGGCGCAGCACCCTGAAAGTCTAACTTGCTTGGGATATTGTCATGCCCTACGTTTGTGTGAAGTTATTTCAAAATTCGTTGAGAAATGTAGGCCCTAGAGCTATGACAAAGTTTTTCTAAAAATAGCTACAGTGACCTTGACCTTGGGCACAGCACCCTGAAAGTCGAACTTGCTTGAGATATTATCATGCCCTACATTTGTGTGATGTTATTTCAAAATCCGTTGAGAAATGTAGGCGCTAGAGCGATGACAAAGTTTTTCTAAAAATAGCCACATTGACCTTGACCTTGGGCGCAGCACCCTGAAAGTCGAACTTGCTCGAGATATTGTCATGCCCTACACTTGTGTGAAGTTATTTCAAAATCCATTGAGAAATGTAAGTGCTAGAGCGATGACAAAAGGTGAACATACGTATGTACGTACGTACTTACGTACGGGACAAAACCTATATCCCCTCACCACTTCATGGTGTGAGGGGATAATAAAGTACACTGATTGGCTGCTTCCGAGCACATGCTCGGAAGCAGACAATCAGTGTGCTTTATTTTGAGTTTGAGATTATTCTCAAGTTTTGTAACCTTGAACCCAGGTGTACTGTCACAAAGCAGAGCTCAATGCAAAAACTCAAAGCATAGTTTGCATACCGTATTTGACCTACTTAGCCCACATATATCCCTGTAAGGGCACATCATGATAACTTTTGAGGCATATGACTATAAGCACACATATTTTCACTGGTTTATCCCTTTGTTTGCTATAGTTAACAAGGCATCGCAGGCGATACAAATCCCCTCACACAAGACTACTTGCTTGAGATATTGTCATACCCTACATTTGTGTGAAGTTATTTTAAAATCCATGGAGAAATGTAGGCGCGCGAGCAATGACAAAGTTTTTCTAAAAATAGCTACAGTGACCTTGACCTTTCAAGCGCAGCACTCTGAAAGTCGAACTTGCTCGAGATATTGTCATGCCCTACATTTGTGTGAAGTTATTTCAAAATCCATTGAGAAATATAGGCACTAGAGCGCGGACAAAGTTTTTCTAAAAATAGCTACAGTGACCTTGACCTTGGGCGCAGCACCCTGAAAGTCGAACTTGCTCAAGATATTGTCATGCCCTACATTTGTGTGAAGTTATATTAAAATCCGTTGAGAAATGTAGGTGCTAGAGCGATGACAAAGTTTCTCTAAAAATAGCCACAGTGACCTTGACCTTGGGCGCAGCACCCTGAAAGTCAAACTTGCTCGAGATATTGTCATGCCCTACATTTGTGTGAAGTTATTTCAAAATCCATGGAGAAATGTAGGCGCTAGAGCGATGACAAAGTTTTTCTAAAAATAGCCACAGTGACCTTGACCTTGGGCGCAGCACCCTGAAAGTCGAACTTGCACGAGATATTGTCATGCCCTACATTTGTGTGAAGTTATTTCAAAATCCGTTGAGAAATGTAGGCACTAGAGCGATGACAAAGTTTTTCTAAAAATAGCCACAGTGACCTTGACCTTTGGTGCAGCACCCTGAAAGTCGAACTTGCTCCAGATATTGTCATGCCCTACATTTGTGTGAAGTTATTTCAAAATCCCTTGAGAAATGTAGGCGCTAGAGCGATGACAAAGTTTTTCTAAAAATAGCCACAGTGACCTTGACCTTGGGCGCAGCACCCTGAAAGTCAAACTTGCTCGAGATATTGTCATGCCCTACATTTGTGTGAAGTTATTTCAAAATCCATTGAGAAATGTAGGCGCTAGAGCGCTGACAAAGTTTTTCTAAAAATAGCCACAGTGACCTTGACCTTGGGCGCAGCACCCTGAAAGTCGAACTTGCTCGAGATATTGTCATGCCCTACACTTGTGTGAAGTTATTTCAAAATCCCTTGAGAAATGTAAGTGCTAGAGCGATGACAAAAGGTGAACATACGTACGTACGTACGTACGTACGTACGTACGTACGTACTTAGGTACGTACTTACGTACGGGACAAAACCTATATCCCCTCACCACTTTGTGGTGTGAGGGGATAACAAGAGCTGAAAAATGCTTTAGAATCTTTTGTTTTTTGTTTGTAAACTAATCTCTATCCTTCTATGACCATAAGCAGCTTTCTCCTAGTACATGTATGCTTAACCCTTAAATTTGTTTCCTTGAATATATAATGAATTGTTTAAATGTGCGATTACGAGAAAGAAAATTAATTATAAGTAGTTTTCTCCATTTTGAAAAAGTTAAGCGCACAAGGCACTAAAAGGGTCGACTACCATATGTCTTGTTTCTTCTAGTCGCTGGCACCACCAGCTGGTCGCTGGCATGACAAACTAGAAAATTGAGTCTGTAAGACACTAATGATGCCCCAGTGCAGCACCTGTCACAGGACATGTGTACATCACTAAAGCACCTTTCAAACACGAATGCTATTTACAAAGAATCCACTGAAAACATTTCACAAACTTTATACCCTATAGTGCAAAATGCAGCCCAAAATGACTAAGTTTAAAAGGCCATAATATCTTCAGAATTATTTTTTTCCTGTCATAACCAACATGCACATCTTCACTGTGTCCACACCAAGTCTCCAATGTCTGAAAAACAGCCAATGAAAATTGTGGGAGGAGTTGATTACACAAAGTACTTACCCTACAATGCAAACATATGCCTAAAATGACTAAGTTCAAAAGGCTATAATCCTGTCAAAATCAATTCTAGCTCCAACAAAAACCCACAGGCATATCTCCAATATGTCCCAAACATGTATGCAAAGGTTGGAAAAGATCGATTGAAAACTGAGGGAGGAGTTGATTACACAAACTCCTCACCCTACAAATGTAAAAATTTGCCGAAAATTACTAAGTTCAAAAGGCTGTAATTCTGTCAAAATCAATTCTAGTTCCAACAAAAACCCATATGTACATCTTCAATATGTCCATAACATGTACGCAAGGTTTGAAAAAGATCCATTGAAAACTGTGGGAGAAGTTGATTACACAAACTACACACCCTACAATGCAAAAATTTGCCTCAAAAGACTCAGTTCAAAAGGCTGTAATTCTGTCAAAATTAATTCTAGCTCCAACAAAACCCACATGCACATCTTCAATATGTCCACAACATGAATGCAAGGTTTGAAAAAGATCCATTGAAAACTGTCGGAGGAGTTGATTACACAAACTCTATACCCTATATACAATGCAAAAATTGCCTAAAATGACTAAGTTGAAAAGGCCGTACTTCTGTCAAAATTAATTCTAGCTCCAACAAAAACCCACATGCACATCTTCAATATGTCCACAACATGTATGTGAAGTTTGAAAAAGATCCACTGAAAACTGTGGGAGGAGTTGATTACACAATCTCTATACCGTAAAGTGTGATGAACGGACGGATGGACAGACGGACGAATGGACAGACAGGAGCAAATCTTAATGCCCCCTGACTATCGTCATGGGGGCATAATAATGCCCCCTGACTATCGTCATGGGAGCATAATAATGCCCCCTGACTATCGTCACGGGGGCATAAAAAAACCACCTCAAGTTTCATTCACACTACCAGCTGATGGTCGTAAGCATCCAACCATATGACCTTACAAATGACCTTGTTTCAACAGCCTTGCTTAGATCAGCATGTTTTTCACCCACCAATTGTCATTAATTTTTGTGTTAGCATACATTAGACAAGACTCACAAATGACAATTGGATGTCACTTTGAAGGTACCTGCCCACAAACACTTGTCAGAAATATGTCACTTTGAGAGACAAAAACATGTTGTTTTTGCCTTACTATAAAAATTCTAAGTACATGTATTGGGACATGTAACCTGAGCAAATAGTGCAGCCTCAGATCAGACTGCTCCTACAGGGGTAGTCTGATCAGGGCCTGCACTGTATGCCAATCTACAAGAATATTGCAGTTCTGTCAAAATTATTAGTATACTTTAGGTGTATGATTAGTTTTGAATACTTGCCATTTTACGTAACCTGAATGACATTACATGTTTATCATAAAATTACCCTAAATATTCATTTAATTGAACAAGCTGACTCAAAACGCATGGACAGATTCAATGCAAGGAGGTGTAGCCATGGATTCATTCCACTGAGCCTCTTGGAGACCATCATCATTATGAAAATTGGAACAATAACAACTACAAGTTCACTCAGTTGAATGTAAAAGTAAAATCTCAAGCAAAAGAGCACAATTTCTTGCCTAGTTACTGATTTAGCTTGTGTAAAATATGCATCTTATCTGGGCCCCTATGTTGCTGTTAGCCCTTCAGGCTTTGCAATATGGTATAAGTTCTTGGAAGAAACAATTTTTGAAAATTCTGTTGCCTGCTTTTTTGGCTTTTTTATGCTGTGGATCTAGACTTATTGCACATGATGCACTTCTGTTCAAGTACTGTGAGTAAGTAGAAGACCATAGCTGCAAGAAAGGTCCTATTTTTTTCATCGTAAATAATCGTTCACTAGATGCTGCAACTTATAAACCATGATATGTCAGCTGCACAACTTTCTGACCACCTCGTTTATTAACATCATAAACTCATCAAACAATACTTGCTTGACAACCGCCTCAAGGGAAGAGTGCTCTAGTTTTACTAAACTGCGTATGAGGGAGCAAGCCTTACGTAAAACTTAGTTTTTTATCGTCTTTAATACATCACGTGACTGTGTTACTATCGATTAATTAATTAGTAATACATCACACACGTGACACTTAAATCTTGCGGTTATTGTGTAAACAACACTTAAGAACAATATAAGACGACCGCCAGTGTAGCTTGGGCCTTCATGCGATAATTTACCAAGGTCACAAGGCATGCTACGACAAATAAACATCAATGTCCCAAACATAAAACCTATCACGTTCTTATTACATTCAGCTGAAACCATAAGTATGTTTAAACTGATGAATGAATATCATATGATTTAACTGCCAATCATACAACCGTACAGTTTTATGCTTGTCTTCATAACATGGCAAAATGTTCTAGAAATATGACATGATTTTCAAAGTCATCAATTATAGAGTCTCACAGTGAGAAAGCTGATGATGTCTACAGTGAACTTTAATTTGCACCGCAAACCCAGATGAGGTGGCTCACTATGAGCCACCTCATTGAGATCTACGCTGTTTGCAAATTCAACTCCTTGCAATTTTGATGCCTTAGGTGCTAAGATTTCACAGAGTAAATAATGTACATGTGGTGATGAGTCTGTGGTGTAACTGTATGATGATGTAGATCTGACCAGTGCTTAACATCCCCAGGTATTAGAGAGAGGCAACACCACATGACAAATGATGTAATTTATGAACTACTTTTTTAGGCAATACTTTTGTAAACAACAACAACTGTCATCTTTTGAATTAAATAAACAGGGTGTCTGGAAGAAAGAACACCGTACCAATCCTATGAAACACCCCGGGGCCCTGCCCTTCTTGAATCAGCAGAAGGAAAAATAAAGTATGTGGCCCGACCGGGTATCAAACCCGGGACCTCTGTCTCGAGAGTCAGACGCGCTACCGACTGCGTTATGGGGCCTGGCCTAATAATGTTTCAAAGAGCCACCTCATCTTTTGCAGAGAAACAAACATGAATTCATGAAGTTATTTTCAGAAAAGAAGCAGGGGACATTTATTAGAGCAGGGGCGTTTATTAGAATTGATATGGTATATTACTCAATTAAGTAAACCATGCACAGAACTCTATTAATAAGAGTTTAAGCTGCCAATGCCGACTGTGACTATTATCTTGACCGGGTCTTCTGCTACAGGTAGTCATAGGCAAGACAAAAATATACATGTATGCCTCTTCCAAGGCTCCATATTTAAACATAATATCAAAGATCTCAAAACATTCTAACTTATCATCAGTACAATGCCTTATCTTTGCCTTATATCTTTTATAAAGCACCTTTCTTGTGTTGGAGGTCTAGCTGCACTTAGT
Organism: Ctena decussata; assembly: GCA_963989385.1. Taxonomy (NCBI): domain Eukaryota; kingdom Metazoa; phylum Mollusca; class Bivalvia; order Lucinida; family Lucinidae; genus Ctena; species Ctena decussata. The sequence goes on along the minus strand of OZ022501.1, from coordinate 52,936,476 downwards.
AGCACAAAATATAAGATTTTTAAGTTCCGTTTACCACAAATCTAAAAGTGCTGCATATGTTACGTTCACATCAACATAATAATAGCCTCGGACCATGAAGTGTTTTTGTTCTTTTCTAAGAAAGATAAGGCTCCAGGATTTTACTGTCATATGAAATAACCTTGTAACTCCCATAAAAAGTAGTACAGGCAGTAATACGTCACCTGTCATATCGATCATCGTTTTCGACAGCGAGATATTTAAGACAGTCTATGTCTTAACCATAACAACCTTCCCATCCAAGATGACAACATGAAAATGAGCAAAACAAGGAGTAACAATGATGATCAGTGATTACAAATTTGTTTTTATAGATGACAAAGATGGGTGGGTTGGTGGCTGTTTTAGGTTTTACATTGCTTGCCAATATTACTTTCAAGAGAAGCAACTCTGCAATTTTCACTTTTCCTCACTTTCAAATGGAGGTCAACTCTTAATGGAAAGAATTTGCTCCCCTAGGAGCAAATTCTTCCCTTCAAGAGTAGACCCCATTTAGGAAGGGCTTTGTCATCCAGAGCTCAAAGCAAACAGGAAGTAGCAAATGTAATCTCCCATTGTGAAAATGGCAGAAAACTATTGCCATTCACCTATATACCAGTACCTTAAAGAGTTCTGAAGCTTCTTGATTTGTATCACTAGTTTTGCAGACAATCTGTGTCTTTTTAAAGTACATAATTATGAAACTCATATGGTCCAATGAAGTTGATAACACTGCTCTACCAGATCCACTATGAGAATACTGGTTATAGCACACCCTTGAAGTGCCAAAAAGCAAATGACAAAATCTATATCTACAAAATTTCTAAAAATGTTTGCCCAAGCTGTATCATATCAAGAATTCAAAGACTACAGGGCAGATCCACATGGAGGCAGCTGACACATGCATATTGAACTATTTTTTGACACTTTTAAAAGTGCTAAACTGCATACCAGAATACTGAAGCAGTAACATTTGCAAACAGCATAGATCCAAGTAAGCCACCTCATCTGGATCTCAGCAGCAGTTGCAAATTCAACAATTTTCATTTTTGGCACTTTAACCCTTTTTAGACCAGATACCCGTTTTGGGGACATTAAGCAAACAGTGCAGACCCAGCTCAGACGCCGCAAAACGCGGCGTCTGATCAGGGTCTGCATTGTTTGCTTACAGGAATTTCTATGCGAAGTACAATAAAAGTGAAAATATTCACCAGAAACCCCTAAAACTAGAAATGGGATAATCTGAATGATAAGAATGGACAAGTCCACTGGTCAAAAAAGGGTTAAATGCTAAGAATATTGAATATAATATATATCTGTATATATGAGCTGCAACACAACAAAACCAACAACAAGTGGCATGACTGGGCCCAGTGACGACTCAGCATCTGCCCAGAGACTGATCAGTGAGAGTTTTTGCTGTGCACTTTTAAAGAGTAGCTATGGGTCTGAGCTACCCCAGTGCTGACAGCAAAGACTGAGTAGGCCGGGGCAGATCCCCAGGCTGATCTGAGTCATTGCTGGATGCATATGCCACTTTTTTGATTTTGTCTCATGTATGATGTATATAAAGTGTATACCAAAGATACAATGCATCATTTTCTCCTGAACTGACTCAAAGACTATACAGGCAATTATGTCTGTTTGACCACCTCATCAATGTCAATCACTGTAGTGGGCAGTAATACAGGAGGCCCATTGTCTCAAGGATAATTACGATCAAGGTCTTTTGTCATTAACTGTGCTCAGTTAACTCTTAGTACATATTAAATTACATTATTGGGTGGGTGATTACACATAAAATAACGTATGAAAGCAAAACAACAAATGAGCAAAGACATGACAAACCCTACAAATTGGCATGTGCACCCAGCAAAGACTCAGATCAGCCAGGGCATCTGCCCAGTCTGATCAGTCTTTGCTGTGCACTTGAAGGGTGGCTAAGGGTCTACGCTACCTCCATGTCGACAGCAAAGACTCTGCTCTAACTAGGTGGATGCCCAGGCTGATCTGAGTCCTTGCATGGCTCACATGCCACTTTGTTGGTTTCTGTCAGGCCGCTCAAATGTCAGATTCCAAAAAGGACTAAAATAGTGTAGTATAGTATGGGGTACTTTCAGACACCATTTAGGCATAAGCTGCCTCACAATTAAAAACGTAATTTCAGATGAAGAGGCTTGAAATGAAATGACTCATCTGAATCTATACTGTTTACTAGTCCTTGAATTTGAAATACGACATAGCTACGAAGAAACAGATTTTTTAAATTTTGCAGATGTAAATTTTGTCATCTGCTTTTTTTGGCTTAAAGAATAAAACTGTAGACAAACAGTATGCACCAGTCTGATCTGGGTCTCCACTGTTTGCTCTCACATAGGGTATTTGCTGGCTGAACTTGGCAGATACACTGACACCATGTTTTTCTCCAAAGCAGAGTACCACATCACACTGGTCAATGACTGTAGAAGTCATACCGAAAGCCTTTAAGGTATGTTGCAATGTTGCCAATAATTTAATGTTTTCGGTCACTGTCCACTGTTTTCCCTCTAAACAAAATAAACCTTGCTCTCTAATTTCTGCCTTTAACAGAGCTGTGAAGTACTTCACTATGACTGGCTGAAAAACACACTTAGTGTAATGATTTCAACCAATCGTATTCTCACTTTATTTAAAGCAACCAATAATAGTATTCACTCCTTTAAAAGCAAAGTTCACAGGCAGCAGAGATAAGATATGCTCTAAATTCCTTCTACAGAAGAACATGTGAAAAACAATAAACTCTTCCTGAAATTCAGTATACCTCCTGCTGAGTGTGGGAGCGTAACACTAAGTCTTGACCTTTCTTTTCCACTTTTAATATTGAAATGGAACACACCATGAACAAGAGGCCCATGGGCCACAAAGCTCACAAGATCTCTAGCTCAAAATTGCTATCAAATTTGTATACACTCAAAATTGTTGTCAATTCGTACAGGCTAATACAACTACAAAGTCTCAGTCTGACAGTCTGTTGAGTTGATAACAAAATATATAACTATTTTCCATATATTGATTGCAGTAAATGCCATTTTTTAATTTTCCCCATTGCAAGTCAATGCAACCCTAAGCTGCTATAGCAACCAAACTAAAGAGCCGATTTAAAAAAAAAAAACTAAATAAATTTTCAATCATCCTGCCTAAGGCTACTACATATGAAATCTGGGCCTTATTGGCCCAGTGGCTTCTGAGGAGATAAATTTTTTAAGTTTTTTTTTTCCATTTTTTTTTGCATTTTGGTTTCCATGGCAACCAATAAAAGGAGCAGTGGGCAAAAAAAACAAAAACACATAGCTAATAAGAGACTTCTCAAGGAACAATCTATAAAAGTTTTGTCAACATATATGCAATGGCTTGGCAGTAAATGCCATTTTTCTAGTTTCCCCATTATAAGTCAATGCAACTCTAAGTTGCTATAGCAACCAAACTAAAGGGCAGATTTTCATAAAAATCATAAACTTTCAATCCCCCGGTCCAAGGATGCCACAAATGAAATCTGGCCTTATAGCCCCAGTGGCTTAAGAGAAGATAATTTTTAAAATATTTTTTTCCTTTTTTTACATTTCGGTTTCCATGGCAACCAATAAAAGGAGCAGTGGGCCAAAAAACATGTAGCTGATAGAAGACATCTCAAGGAACATTTCTATAAAAGTTTTATCAACATATCTGCAATGGCTTGGCAGAAAAAGATATTTTTCAATTTTCCCCATTATAAGTCAATGGGAACTCTAAGTTGCCATAGCAACCAAACTAAAGGGCCCATGATCATAAAATACACAAACTTTCAATCCCCAAGCCTGAGGATGCCACAGATGAAATCTGGGCCTTATCGGCCCAGTGGCTTCAGAGGAGATAATCTTTTAAATATTTTTTCCATTTTTTTTTTGCATTTCGGTTTCCATGGCAACCAATAAAAGGAGCAGTGGGCCAAAAAACATATAGCTGATAGAAGACATCTCAAGGAACATTTCTATAAAAGTTTTATCAACATATCTGCAATGGCTTGGCAGAAAATGCCATTTTTCAATTTTCCCCATTATAAGTCAATGGGAACTCTAAGTTGCCATAGCAACCAAACTAAAAGGCCAATTTTCATAAAAAACACAAACTTTCAATCCCCCATCCCAAGGATGCCACAGATGAAATTTGGGCCCAATCGGCCAAGTGGCTTCAGAGGAGATGTCGTTTAAAAGTGTTGACGGACGACGCCAGACAGACGACATACGACGACGACAGACGACGACAACGACGGACCACTGCCTATCCTATAAGCTCCCCCGGAGCCTTCGGCTCTGGTGAGCTAAAAATCAAAACCATGCAAGCAAAAGAACTACTTTCCTTCAAAAAAAGATTTTCCCTCATAGTAGTCCCGATCCTCTGACGTTACGTTTCGCTTCACAAAGGTAGCGATGTAAGAAGCTACGGAGGGCCCTGTGTACAGGTCTACCCTCATAGCACCAATAAAGCAGAAAATAAAATTTATGTCTGCAAAGGTTCAAAAAGTGTTTCATCCAAGCTGCATCACATTGAAAATTCAAAGACTACGGTAAAGGGCAAACAGTGTAGATCCAGATGAGGAGCCGTATTATTTCAGCTGTACCCTTTTATAAGCCACACCTCTCACATTCTTGGCCATTCACCATGGTGGTCAAGGTAGCCATGACAGTCTCAGGCAGTGGTCAACCAATCCCAGTATGTAGGTGGTAATAAAGTTCCTCCATCAAAGCTATAAGGTGCTCCCAATTGCAACCTTTGTTATCAAAATGCCACACATACCGGAACTCCCAAATGACAAAACAGAACCTATTCTGTGTCTATAGGAGGTTTTAGGGATTCCCATTATGACGTAAATCTGGCACATGCGCACAGGGCTGGCCGTCAACTCATCGGCCAGCACTATGTTTCACAGTGTAAAATGCAGATTTTCATCATGCGAAAATCAGTTTTTCTGTGGTAGTAAACCGTATTTTTTAGAAAGAATATTGAGAGCCTTATCTTTTAATATGTTTTCGCTCATATTCAAAATATTTCGACAGAAAATCACAGAATTTGATCTTATTTAATACGGGATTCTATCACGGCGCATGATAATCCAAGGTAGAAATTCTTTCGGTAAACGACGGATTTTTCTGGGCGTAGAAGTTAAGAAAAACAGAAGTCATGTATAGTTTCTAAGCCTAGAAGTTCTATTATAGAGTTAGTCTAACTAGTAGTTAATGAGTCCCATTGAATTCAGAAATCGACGTTACGAGTTGTTACGTCAATATTGACCCAGTTAATGATAGGTTCCCCTCTTTATTTAAAAGTAAGTAGACTTGGAACCAATATTTCTTCTGGCCGGATAACATCGCGGAATGATTATGTACAAAGTAGTTAGGTATTTTGTCAACGTATATAAGAAGTTTAAGACCTGAGTATCTCCATGTAATACATAAATTTATATAAAAGACGATAACAGATATTTCTAGACTAATATGCACAGTGGAAGGAAAGTAAACGATGATTATTTGAGCGTATGTGTATTCCGATTGGAAGAGTACTTCGGTCGACCACCTAGCTGATGAAATATCTCCGTATTTTCCTAGTGAACATCGTTACGAGATTTGAACAACGTTATCTCAATATTCAATCGACTTTGATACCGCTAAATTATTAATGATCAAAAATAATAATTCAGTCCATGAAAGATGAATTTAATTGTTGAATTTGAGCTCGCATAACAAAATTTAAGCCGTGACCTAGATATTCGAGACCGTATCGGGACGTTTCGCGCCAGGGACGTTTCGTCCCAGGACGTTTCGTCCCAAACAGGCCAAAAACCCGGGACGATTCGTCTCGGGACGTTTCGACCCATATTCATTTAGATTTCATCGAGAGATCACCGTATCAAAACGAAAGAACGAATCTGAATAAAAAATCCGATACATAAGACTGTACACTCATGATTCTCACTGGCTTTAACTTTAATGTTTAGTTCGTGAATTTATTGAAATTCAAACAGATTTCTCAGCCTAAAAAAACGAAACGCAAGGATTTGTCAGTGTAAGCGGAAGTAAATGTCACCAATACGGCGGTTTGAGCTAAGTCCTTCGAGGATAATCCAGACAGTTACATTAGTTTTTCTTTTGTTTAATATATTATTAGAAAAGTATACCTAATATTGTATTCATATTTACAGGCATAGTTACTATATTGTACCGTTTGAAACAAGAGTAAAAGCTCTTTCAGTTGAAACAATAAGTTGCAATCCATCCACACTTGGTTCAAAACTTCATTATTAACAGGATGGGGTACAAGGTAAATATTATATAAAGGTCTCATCTGGCCAAACTAGCTACACTTTTGACTCATCCTGATGTTGAAAGAGTTGTTTTGGGGTATATTGGTGAGTTCAGAGACAGACTCACTTAACACCGGCATAACACCTATGAACACCGGTCTGATTCCTACCTGCTTAGAGATGCATCCTGTATTACCCAGAAACCTATCGATGAATACCGGTCTGCTCAGACACACTCACCGCACTACCTAGAAACATGTCAATGAACACCGGTCTGATTCCTTATCTTAACTGCTTTGACACACTCACTGCATTAACTAGAACTATTTGGATGAACACTTGTCTGAAACCTATCTCTCAGACACACTGACCCCACTACTTAGAAACAATCTGATGAACACCGGTCTAATAACTTCACCATCCTACCTTAAAACATGTTGATGAACATCGGTCTGTTTCCTACCTGCTTAGACAAATTCACCGCATTATCTAGAAACATGTCGATGAACACCAGTCATCGACATGTTTTTAGGTAGTGCAGTGAATTGTCTAAAGAGGGTAAAATCAGACTGGTGTTCATCGACATGTTTCTAGGTAATGCGGTGATTACGCATATAAGCAGGTAGGCATCAGACCGGTGTTCATTGACATGTTTCTAGGTAGTGGGCTGATTGTGTCCGAGCATGTCAGGATCAGATAAGTGTTCTTCAGAATGTTTCTAGGTACTGCGGTGAGTGTATCTGGCAAGTACATATCAGACATATATTAATTGACAGATTCCTACCTGCTTTGACAAACTCAGCGCACTACCTAGTAACATGTTGATGAACACCAGTCATCGACATGTTTCTGAGTAGTGCAGTGAATTGTCTAAAGAGGTAAAATAAAACTGGTGTTCGACATGTTTCTTGGTAGTGAAGTGATCATGTCTAAGCAAGTAGGAATCAAACCATTCTTCTTCGACATGTTTTAAGATAGTGGAGTGATTGCGTTGGAGCAGGTCGGTATCGGACAAGTGTTCATCAAAATGTTTAAAGGAAGTGCGGTGGGTGTATCTGAGCAAGTACGTGTCACACATATATTAATTGACTGATTCCTACCTGCTTTGGCAAACTCAGTGTACTACCTAGAAACATGTTGATGAACACCAGTCATTGACATGTTTTTAAGTAGTGCAGTGAATTGTCTAAAGAGGTAACATTCAGACCGGTGTACATCAAAATTTTTCTTGGTAGTGAGGTGATCATGTCTAACCAAGTAAGAATCAGACCGGTGTTCATCAATATGTTTCTAGGTAGTGGGGTGATTGTGTTTGAGCAGGCTGCTATCAGACAAGTGTTCTTCGAAATGTTTGTAGGCATTGTGGCTAGCAGTGCGGTTAGTGTATCTGAGCAAGTACGTATCAGACATTTATTAATTATTAATTGACATGTTTAGAGGGAGTGCGGTATAGTTATTTGACTGGTTTTCATCGATGTGTTTCCAGGTGGTGAGATGAATGTGTCTGAGTGGGTAGGTATTAGACAAATGTTCAACCAAATGGTTCTAGGTAGTGCAGTGAATGTATTTAAGCCGGTAAAAATCAGACTGATGTTCATTGACATGTTTCTAGATACCATAAAATCGAAAAAGTGATATCACAAAATATGTACGATTGAGTGATATCACAAAATCCAATTAGTGATACCACAAAATAGAATAAGTGATATCAAAAAATTGATTTTGTGATGACACGAGATCACAGCTACTTTGTGATATCACTAATTCGATTTTGTATATCACAACATCTATTTAGTGATGTCACATTCGATTTTGTGATATCACTTAATCGATTTTATGATATCACTATATCTATCTAGTTTGTGATCAGTAATTCGTTCCTAACTAGTGATATCAAGAAATCGATATTACAAAAACAATTTTGTGATTTCACTAAATCGATTTAGTAAACATAATATAACACATGGTTTATGACACCCAGGTGAGTCAGTGATAGCACATAATAGTTAGTGAAATCAGAAAATAATGTGATACCACATGTGACATCACATACTTGAAATAGTGGTATCACAAAATCGACATTGTGATATCACAAATTCGATTTTGTACGAATTAGTGATATCACAAACTCAGATTACTGATATCTCCAAATCAAATAAGTGATATCAAACAAAAATCGAATTTGTGATATCGAAAAATCATATCCACTTTACCTTTTGATATATATCCAAATCTGTATAGTGATATATACCTATACCTATACTTGATATCTTATATAGTATATAAGATTCTTATTTGATATCTTATATACCTATACTAGATATAGAAGGTCCCTTTGCACGCGACAATGATCAGCATATTCACAGAGTTCATTGTTTTTTCTAGTGAAATTATTTAATTCAGATTTTTATATACTAAGGCCCGATTTCACGTTAAACTTAGTACATGGATTAGCATTCGGAACACCAAAATTTTAAATTGCGCCTTAAGGTAAAATAGACCACGGACTGGTTAATACGAGTTATAACTGTGACGTGAAATCGGGCCTAAAACCAATTGTTATTTGCATTTCAACTAACATAAATCTCATTCATCTTAATTTATCACTCAGTTTGTACTATGAATTTTGGAATTCAGAATTCGAAATTCAGAATTGTGAAATAAGAGAGGTAATTGGGCTATCGTAGGACATCGATACTTTTCGATTTTATTGCCTTCCTTTGAATTAAATGTGTTAGGTCCATAAAGTTCAATTTAGCTGCACTAAGGTCTTTTTGCATATCTTTTAGTCTACATTAAACGCGGTCAATATTGTTCTGATTTACATGACCATGCATCATTCTTTAATATTAGTATATAGAGAAAATAGAGAAAAAGAACAAAAGGTTACTCAGTTTTATTTTTCTTAAAATGCAAGTCTTAAGTCAAAAATTGTGTTAGCCTAATATTCTGCACTAGCTTACAAATCTTCTGATCAAAGATATGTTACTGTGGTCATTTTTAACAAAATTAATACATCCAAAAACTAAAGTTTTTGCGTGGCTATATCGAAGTAAGATAATTTGTTGGGGTCGAAAATAACACGGAAGAAGCCTCATCGGTCTGCAATGAGATTCAAGTTTCATTTCAACAATCATTGCGACATTTACTTCTATAAACCTGCATAAACTGAGAAGTAAAATCAAACGCCCAATATAACATGACATTTCATGTTATAGTTTTTCTTGTTCTAAATTAGAGAGATAAACATACTGTTTTGTATAGCTTATTTATTTCTTGTCATAAATATTTATTAATAAGTTTGAAACAAAAGTGTAAAATAAATTTGAAACTTTATAAAAAATAATTCAATCACGTTCAGAGAGGAATGCAAAATAGGCACGACACTGCCGATAGGAAAGACTTCACTTGCTAAATTCACAGGATTTGTCGCTGTATAAATTGAGAAAATGAAAACGCGAGGACAGAAATAAATTAACTTACATTAAATTTAATCCATTAAGAGCATACTGTTTTAAAATTAGAAGAAGAATAAATTACTTTGTGAACAGTAGAGCACATCAATAGTCACATCGGCAATTCATTGCTGAGTAAATCTATTCCAACCTATGTTCAGTAAGGCCACATTCTGAGACGGATTTCCCCGTGTCATGTATACATGTACATCAAAGCACCGACAGGACAAATTCATCCACGAAGTGTGAAACACTTAAAATTTTACTAACACGTTTATTAAAAGCCTATACGATTATGTCAGTTAAGTTAACAATTAAAGATTATCTAATTAGACACTTTGAAGCCACCTATTCAATCAGTCACAACAGAATGTTTAAAATACATCTGTTACATTCTTTTAATTGATATAAACAACTTCTATTTCATAAACGTGATCACGTTTTTTCTGGATTGTGGAGGAAATCAGCGCCGAACGGCCAAATCCGATGACACCCAACTTTTTCACATTACTTTTCCCGGCGATCAGCTTTTACAAATAGACATGTAAAAAACCACAAATGATAATATATTTTTTTAAATGTATATTAATTACGAGCTGGATTAAAAATTATTTTTTGGAAGAAATTTTCCTGCGCACGCCCTAGATATTTCCGGGCTGCTCGCCGCCTTCATTGTTTAAAGACTGACATTGACGATATAATTTATCGTTTGCCACTGGATTATTATTATTATTCTCACCGTTATTATTATTATCATTATTATTGTTTATCATATAACATTTAAAAGAAGAAGAGAAACGCTCTCTAGTAGTTAACGAATAGCTTTATTGTAAAAGATCAAATAAATTTCAAAAATGCTAAAGAATAAAATAAATAAATTCTAAAAATGCTAATGTATATCAAAATCATAATAAAGTAGTTTATCATCCATAATTTTAACATAAACTATTTACTTTTACCATTTATTATGAAAAAGTATCACTACACCACATTAAATTGGCATAGAAACATTGGTTTTCTGTAGTAACTCTCGGCCAGGTTGACGGCCAGGGCTATCCCGAGTCTATTTATAGAACCGGAAGTGCGTCACGAAAAAACCTCCTATTATCATATATATGACTCTTGAGGTGTATCACAGGAGTCTCTAAATATGGAATTTACCTTTAAAATTGGAATACATGAGTTACAAATTCCTGAAATCCAGGCTCTGGTCGCAACAGTGACAGGAAATACCTGTATATGTTAATGAGAAAGACATTTCTTTCTTATAACTACCATATTAATACGCATAAATGCCCCTGCTCTAATAAACACCTCTGCCTCTTTTCCACTTTTGTTTTAACTTGCATGAATTGCTGTCTTTGGATAAGGTAGCTCTTTGAAATGGGGTCTAAAGGAAAGGATTTGCTCCTAGGAAGCGAATTCTCTCCTTTCAGAGTCGACCCCTACTGAGAAGGGAGGCAAAAATAATAGAGTTGTTTCCTCTGAAAGTCATCTCCTTTATATTGCTTATTAGAGGTATTTTGGCAGTGGCTGATTACCAGTAATACTAGACTTCAGGCTCTAATCGGCACCCCCATTTCACAAAATAAAATGCCCCCGGGGCGTTTAATAGGATTGATATGGTATAAACAACTTATTTCAGCATTTTGGGGTTTTGAGAGGGTGAGATCATACAGGTTTAATGTTAATTTGCCATTCAACCTACACAACGCTCACCTAGAAAAATTTAAAAATTCTGAAATAATTCATTGATATAATTTTTGGTAAGTAAGAAATAACATTTTCATAAAACATATAGAACCAGTCATGGGTTTCAGGAATTTAGTCATGTCTTAATTGGTAAATTCACAATGATTGCAGCCCATATGCCAGATTGCAAGGGAAGCAACTCTGCAATTTCAAATTGGCCTCCCTTTGGAAAGGGGTTCAACTCTTATACAGAGGAATAAATTCTTACCTTTATCAGCTGCATCCCTTTTTGGAAGGGTTTCTTGACATGAGATGCATACATCACTGGGTATAATCGATTCCGCCAATTTTAGCTTCCTGCAGAGACTGTCCGTCATATTTGGCTTCCACCGAGACTGTCCGTGAACTCTTGACTCCTGCAGGAAAAATGGCTTCCTGCCGAGACTGTCCGCGTGACTCTGCTTCCTGCCGAGAGCCTCGGCAGGAAGCAAAATCACACGGACAGTCTCTGTAGGAAGCCATTTATCATGTACAGAAGTCTCAGCAGGAAGCAAGAGTTCGCAGACAGTCTCAGCTGAAGCCAGATATGATGTACAGTCTCTGCAGGAAGCGAAAATTGGAGGAATCGATTATACCCTGTGTACATTAAGTCACAAAAGCTGTTTCTCTTTGGAAGAATGGCAGAAAACATGGCCGTCTACTCATGGACTTAATTTTAGCACAACAACATCAATATGATGCTATCCTGGTAGCTGCGGAAATTTGTCCTTTCCCCTAAAAGGAGGGGACTGACCTTGATCAAAGTTCCGGTTCCTTTATGCACATTTTAAATGCATGTCTGAACTGTGTTGCAAGTTTCGAATCCCTGTATCAAATACTGTGGGAGATTTTATTGCGGAGACATGAACAGTACTACAAAGTGTGAAATATGGTCAAAATATGTATGTCATTTAAGGGGACATAATTCTGCAATAATGACCTGAATCAAAGTTCTGTTTCCTTTATGCATATGTTCAATACATGTCTGAACTGAGTTGCAAGTTTCAACTCCCTGCATCAAATAGAACGAGTTGCTGAGAAAGAACAGTACTACAAAGTGTGACGTACGAACAGACGGATGTACGTACGGACAAGGGCAAATTACTATATATTGCCCCTCCCCACTTTGTTCGTGGTGAGGGCATAAAAAAACGCATGAAAATATATGTAGTTGAATTTGCAAACAGAGTAGATCCAGATAAGGCAGCTCATAATGAGCTGTCTCAAACTGAACCTACACTGTTTGCCCTATATTCTTTGAATTCTCAATATGACATAGATTGGACAAAACATTTTTTTTTTTTTCTTTGAAAACTTGCAAATGTTAATTTTTGGCACTTTAAAGGTTAAATGATTTTGCATTTCAGTACATAGGTAAGAGCTCATATAATATAAACTGGAAAACGCTAGAGGATTGTGACTGACGACATGGGCCAGTTATTTTTTTCAATTTGAAAGGCTCAAACTGATAGGATTGCAATATTGCAAGATGATGTTTAATCTAAATTCTCACTTATTTTACTTATTTTGCAATTATCAAATTTTGATAAAATCAAGACATCAAGCCCTGATGACTAACACGGCAACAGTTTCAAAAATAAAAGAAAACTCCTCCTAACCATTAACTCTGATTGGTCGATTGGTAGACAGGACGTCTAATGACACGCATTAAAATTCAGTATTTACTACTATACAACTTAAGATGTTAATCATAAATTGACAAATAAGTATTGCAACTTCCTTCTTAATTGGCTAGGAGTTGCAATTTCACTCCACATTAAATTACACTGAAATGAATGTATACAGTATATCAAAATTTTAGTCCAAATACCCTACAAATTTTAGTTACATACTTCCAAACATCTCTGAACCAATTTGGAACAGATACAAGGAATCCAATATTTGAAGATAATTCTGTAGGATATTACCGTCACTTCTCGATATCTCAAAGTCATTAAAGTTCATTTCAAACTACTGATATCTCTAGTAAATTTTCTGATCCCAGAAAATTTACTTTGAGATATCAGTAGTTTGAGATAATAGGAGTTGAAATGTTAAGAAAAACAGGAAATTTAGAAGACCATAAAATCACAAGTCACTGTCATTCATCTGTCCGTTGCAATACATGCTGCTACCTAGTGATACCATATGTGCAGTATTTCATATGACTGCTCACGACATCTATGGGAATAGCGCTCACGACATATATGCGAACAACTTATGGCCACTCACGAGATCTATGCAAATAGCGCTAAGGCCATAATATGCTAACAGTTGCATAAAGGTCAAGCTGCATTGTGGGTAACTAATGGCTGTACTTCCAAGTCGAAAGCAATTACTAGATAATCTACGCCCATGGGCATAGACAATGAGAGAAAAATATGGGGACATTTATTTCCATAAACTTTAAGCCTATAAGCCCCCTATGATAAGGAAAGCAAATTTTCCATGTCAGATTGATACCCCTTTGATATGTTTATGCTGGGAGTCACAGACCTGCAATGACATTCTCGCCAGCCTTAGGCGACAGCCTTAGGTGATTGAATTTCAATAATAAATACCACTGTTTGTTATGAAAACTTCTATTAAATTAGGCAGGGTCAAGCTCTTCTTTTTCTTTCATTCTTTTAATGATTCAATTTGCAAGTATTACCACCAAAACTGCTTCACTATAACAAACTATCGGTCAACACCATCAAACAGGCATACAAGGGCTGTAACTCTAGTCGCTAAATTGAGACATGGTCCAAACCAGGGTCCGAGGTTATAAAACTTGAGTATAATCTCAAACTCAAAATAAAGCACACTGATTGGCTGCTTCCGAGCATCTGCTCGGAAGCAGCCAATCAGTATGCTTTATTTTGAGTTTGAAAATGTACTCAAGTTTTATAACCTTGGGGCCATACTTCAGTTATAATTTAAACTGTGAATATCTTCATATGATGGAAATGAAAATTAAATAAAACTTAAGACGAAGCTGCAGCCTAAAAGTTTTATGTTGCTTAACAAGCAAGGGCTGTGACTCAATGGCAGAAATTAGGATTGTGACTCTTTATAAAATATGTTCCATGTGAGACGAGATTTATATCCAAAATATGCTTGAAAACTGAAGGAGCTGCAGATACAAAAAATCTGGAAACCAACATTATTTAGGAGTAGTATCTGATAAAATCTTTCTGCCATGCTTTTTCTGAGGGGTGAGGTGAATGAAATTTAAGAACATATGTTCACTGTACTGGGAGTCACAGACCTATGCTCAAATAATAAGCAGGCCTGCAGCCTTCAGATAATGATTTCAATAATAAATACAACTGTTTGTCAAAAAATCTTCAATCCAATTTAAGGAAGGGTCAAAGACATCTTTTCTGTTATTCTCTTAATTATTCCAATTTGCACATTTTACCAAACAAGTGCTGAACAACAAACCATCGGTCATGACTATCAGAAAAGCACTCCGGGATTAAAAAGGTAGTATATAAACAACAGAAAAGCAGCAATTAGAACAGCAAAGGCTCAGACCAGCTAATCAGTCTGTGCAGTTTGGTCAGACTTTTTGCTGCTTACACACACACACACACTGTATCCATGAAGAACAGTCAAGCCAATGTTAGGTGTATCCTTTTAAGAGTTAATCACAACTGGAAAGGGAAATGAATATGAAAATGGCATATTTGCTTCCCTTTCCACCTTAAAGGTCACCTTAATTATAAAGCAACAACCTGTCTTCAGAGATCAACCAAAAGAGGCAAATGTGATATAAAGCAATGCCTGCATACTTTAACCCTATTGCACTCAGAACAGCCAAAACTCCATAGTTTTGGCCGTTCTGAGTGCAATAGGGTTAAGCAAGCATTTTCCCTTCCCTAGCCTTCCTGACTCACTGTAAGTGTGCAGAATGTCAAAGTGTTTTTCAATTCTCATAAGGATGTCCCCCACACCTGCTTTAAGCAAGCATTTTCCCTTCCCCTAGCCTTCCATTAGGTGCTTACTTATGTGAATGTATGTCAATTCTCATGCTTGCTGACAGAAAGAACTGACAGTATTATATGAACCATGGTGAATTGACGGTGAATCACCAACTGCACATTTAAATGCCAAAAGTGAATATGGTTGAATTTGCAAACAGCAAGATCCAGCTGAGGCAGCTTATCTGGATCTACACTCTTTGCCCTCTATATTTTGAAGACGTAATATTTGTTGCAATTTAAGCGTAAACATTTACGCAGCTTAACTTGATCATTGCTGCTAACTGGCACTAGCTTCTCTTGAACCTTTTTATGTTGTCCAAAATGGCCTCACTGCTGCAGCCTGTTACTGAGTACTATGTTAAGGTTTAAAAACCTTAGAAAAACAAAATGCATGTGTGTTTAACTTGCAACATTTTCATCGTAAAATTTGAAATATGAAGCCTTTTCTAATCATACTTTGCCTCATGTCCGAGTTCATTGTGGCAACAGGTTATTCCTCATTGCTGTGATGGTGAGGTCCTTGTCTAGACTGTTTGCTTTAGACCTTTGACCCTTCAAGCACCTTTTCATGGCAATTCATCATGTATAATCTCCCTTACAAGTGATCAGATCGACAAGTACCAGAAAAGGACACGGGTTGACCCTTCAAGCAGCTTTTCATGGCAATTCATCATGTATATAATCTCCCTTATAAGTGATCAGATCGACAAGTACCAGAAAAGGACACGGACAAATTCTTGTAAAGTCACTATGTGCCGTAACATTCTTACATAAAGGCCAGCAGGCACACAAATTCAATGTTGAATCAATGTTGATTCAATGTCATTATCCTGAACCAACATTGATTCACTGTTGATTTACAGTTGTGTCCCCAGAGTGAGGTCAAATCTATTTGGTGGCCACATTTGCCAGCTGATTGAGCATGGCCCATCTTAGTGCTCCTACAAGTCCAAACGTCATTACGATCCAGAAAATGAGTGAAATGCTTAAGGTTTTGATATGGTCCTCCATAAAATTTTTCGCTAACAGTGGGGCATTTAGCTTTTTGTGAAAGCTTAAACTTGTAGTCATACAGTCTTTTGATAAGCAATTGTACCACTGAGACATTACAGTATTTATGTCCCAGTGGTACAATTCCTTATCAAAAGACTGTATGAGGCTTGCATAGCTAAAAACCCTTTTGCCTACATTATTTTGCGGTGATTCATTTAGACCCATGCAGAATGATATGTATATAATAATTGTTTGTGGTTTTGCTGTTTTCCAGCTGCGGTTCTCACTGCACTGGCTGGTTTCTAGCTCAGGGTTGGCTGCAGTTCCTACTGGGTAGCAGGGTGGTTTCACTAACATACTTGTCAGCTCCTAACAGTAAGAATGTTCTGTCTGTCTTCCATATCATACTTTCAATCATGCAGCCTGCCTAGAGACAAAAATTTAATTATACTATATTCTCACAACAGCCTATGAGCATCCTGGAATCTAGCTGATTGCATCATCCAATAACAAAGTCATGTGACTGCCAACAGGCCTGATGCTGACTCACAGCCATGTAAACAATGACAAACCTGGAAACAGCTGTCCGACACATATTCAATTTCCATGTGGAATTAACTACGTGTAATTATAAATACTGTATTTACAACGAAACCTAAATTTGGATGACTTATATCAGGTGATCACACGAAATCAATTCTGTGGCGACAGCTTTCCATACTGATGATGCTGTTTCTGAGGCGTAAATACTTGCATAGTCGAACATGATTTCATCTTGACTTGAATGCATGACTGTTTTTGTTCTAGAAAAATTTGAAAGCCCAGGCCAGCTGCTACTCGGCCTATTCTCAAAAAGTCTGATGTAAAAGCATACCATACTTGGTGACGAGTTCTGCATGCATTTTTTAAATGTGAGTAATCAATCAACCTCAGGTTGTCCAGTACCATTTGCAGGTGGGACAGTTCTGCAATCATTGTTCTTCAGAGGCTGTCATGCTGCCTGCTGCCTCAGCAAAGAGCATGCTTCTTTGATTTGTAGGAGCTGAGATTATGGAATTAATGGTAGATAGATGAATGACTTGCGATTTAACAGTTTTTCAGTCATATAAAGATGAGAGGAGGGTGATTATGAAAGTCTGTGTGCAATGGAACCCAGTTTATTGTAGGAAAGATTCTCACATCAAGTGGGGCTTGAACCCAGGTCTGCTAGATCAGTTGGCCAGGGCTTAAAATTAACCCACTGGGCTACCGGGACTTCGGAATTAATGGTTTTCAACCAGTTTAACCATAATAGAGGCTGCAGGATGTCAAAAACAGATAAAACCAGAGGACCAATGGTCCTGTAGCTCACCTGACACTTGGTCCTGGTATATATTTTAATGCTTTTATACATGTATATAGCACCAGGGCAGGGGCAGATAACCCCGCTCCCTTGAGGATTAATGTTGAGTCCCAATTCTATATACCAAGCCACAAGGTCACTGGGCCTTTGTTTCTGGACAAAGATTTCTGAAGGGTTTTTATCATATTATGGGTGTGGCGGCCACCATGTTCATGTGACCATGACCATCTGAACAAACTTTGATTCCTTTGACCCAGTATTAAAGCTCTATATGAAATACAGTAATCATTTGTATAAACTATGATGGGCCTGAGTGCCCAATGCTACCTACCGGTACCAAGTTTCAAGGTTATAGGCCTTTCGGTTCTCGAGAAAAAGACGTTTGAAGAGTTTTTACTATATATGGGCATGGTGGCCATCTTGGTCAAGTGACCAAGACCATCTGAACAAACTATGGTTCCTTTAAGCCGGTGAAGCTCCATATGAAATATGGCTCCAATTGAACTTAGTGGCCTCTGAGAAGATGTTTGAAAATGTTGACGGGTGACAGAATCTCAATGACCATGTACAAAAGACAAAGAATGACCTTGACCTTTAACAACAAAACATCTTCATCTGGTTATTTAGTAAACCATATATACCAAATATTGCACCTTAGACTTAAATAGTTTCTGAAAAATCCACTGTTTAAGCATTTTCCCATATAAAAGCCTACATAATGTACCAAAGTTGACAGTGTCATAAATTAGGTCAAGGTCAACGCACGATCATTTGTATAAACTATGATGGGCTTGAGTGCCCAAAGCTACATACCAAGTTTCAAGGTCATACGCCTTTTGGTTCTGGAGAAGATTATTTTGAAGGATTTTTACCATATACGGGCATGGCGGCCATCTTGGTCAAGACCCCGAGAACAAACTTTTATTCCCTGATCACACTTAGACTCCATATGAAATTTTGCTTCAATCAGACCAGTGGTTTCAGAGGAGAAGATGTTTTGAAAATCTTGATAACGGACAGACCGACAAAATGACCTTGACCTTCAGTGACAAAAAGTTTTCCCATATAAAGGCCTAACATACCAAAGTTAAACATGTTGTAAATTAGATCAAGGTCAATGCAAGGTCATCATTTGTATAAACTATGATGGGCCCGCATGCTCGATGCTACATACCAAGTTTCAAGGTCATAAGCCTTTTGGTTCAAGAGAAGAAGATTTTTGAAGGGTTTCTACCATATATGGGCATGGCGGACACCTTGGTCATGTCACCCAGACCCCGGGTATAAACTTTCGTTCCCCTATCCCACTGAGACACCATATGAAATTTGGCTTCAATCTCCCCAGTGGTTTCAGAGGAGAAGATGTTTGAAAATCTTGATGACGGACAGACCGACAAAATGACCTTGACCTTCAGTAACATAATATCTTCATCTGGTCATTTAGTTGACCATATATACCACATATTGTACCTTAGACTTAAATAGTTCCTGAGAAATCCACTATATAAGTGTTTTCCCATATAAAAGCCTAAAATACCAAAGTTGACCATGCCGTAAATTAGGTCAAGGTCAACGCAAGGTCATCATTTGTATAAACTATAATGGGCCCACATGCCCAAAGCTACATACCAAGTTTCAAAGTCAAAGGCCTTTCGGTTCTGGAGAAGAAGATTTTTGAAGGGTTTTTACCATATATGGGCATGGCGGCCATCTTGGTCATGTCACCCAGACCCCCGGTACAAACTTTCGTTCCCCCATCCCACTGAGACTCCAAATGAAATTTGGCTTAAATCTCCCCAGTGGTTTCAGAGGAGAAGATGTTTGAAAATCTTGACGACAGATGGTCTGACAGAATGACCTTGACCTTTAAAGACATGATATCTTCATCTGGTCATTTGTTTGACCATGTATACAACATATTGTACCTTAGACTTAAATAGTTTCTGAGAAATCCACTGTTTAAGCGTTTTTCCATATAAAAGCCTAACCCACCAAAGTTGACCATGCGTAAATGAGGTCAAGGTCAATGCAAGGTCATCATTTGTACAAACTATGTTGGGCCCGCATGCCCGATGATACATACCAAGTTTCAAGGTCATACGTCTTTTGGGTCTGGAGAAGAAGATTTTTGAAGGGTTTTTACCATATATGGGCATGGTGGCCATCTTGGTCATGTGACCCAGACCCCGGGTATAAACTTTCGTTCCCCCATCCCACTAAGACTCCATATGAAATTTGGCTTCAATCAGACCAGTGGTTTCAGAGGAGAAGATGTTTGAAAATCTTGATGACGGATGGTCCGACGGAATGACCTTGACCTTAAGTGACATAATATCTTCATCTGGTCATTTAGTTGACCATGTATACCAAGTATTGTACCTTAGACTTAAACAGTTTCTGAGAAATCCACTGTTTAAGCGTTTTCCCATATAAAAGCCTAACGTACCAAAGTTGACCATGGTGTAAATTAGGTCAAAGTCAATGCAAGGTCATCATTTGTATAAACTATGATGGGCCCCCACGCCCGATGCTACATACCAAGTTTCAAGGTCATAGGCCTTTTGGTTCTTGAGAAGAAGATTATTGAAGGGTTTTTACCATATATGGGCATGGCAGCCATCTTGGTCATGTGACCCAGACCCCGGATATAAACTTTTGTTTCCCCATCCCACTGAGACTCAATATGAAATTTGGCTTCAATCGGCCCAGTGGTTTCAGAGGAGAAGATGTTTGAAAATCTTAACGACGGATGGTCCGATGGAATGACCTTGACCTTTAGTGACATAATATCTTCATCTGGTCATTTAGTCGACCATTTATACCAAGTATTATGCCTTAGACTTAAATAGTTTCTGAGAAATCCACTGTTTAAGCGTTTTCCCATATAAAAGCCTAACATACCAAAGTTGACCATGCCGTAAATTAGGTCAAGGTCAACGCAAGGTCATGATTTGTATAAACTACAATGGGCCCGTGTGCCCGATACTACATACCAAGTATCAAGGTAATAGGCCGTTTTGGTTCTGGAGAAGAAGATTTTTGAAGGGTTTTTACCATATATGGGCGTGGCGGCCATCTTGGTCATGTGACCCAGACCCCGGGTATAAACTTTCATTCCTCCACCCCACTGAGACTCCATATGAAAATTGGCTTGAATCGGCCCAGTGGTTTCAGAGGAGAAGATGTTTGAAAATCTTGACGACGGATGGTCCGACGGAATGACCTTGACCTTTAGTGACATAATATCTTCATCTGGTCATTTAGTCGACCATGTATATCAAGTATTGTACCTTAGACTTAAATAGTTTCTGAGAAATCCACCGTTTAAGCGTTTTCCCATATAAAAGCCTAACGTTCCAAAGTTGACCATGCCGTAAATTAGGTCAAGGTCACCGCAAGGTCATGATTTGTACAAACTATGATGGGCCCGCATGTCCAATACTACATACCAAGTATCAAGGTCATAGGCCTTTTGGTTCTGGAGAAGAAGATTTTTGAAGGGTTTTTACCATATATGGGCGTGGCGGCCATCTTGGTCATGTGACCCAGATACCCCGAACAAACTTTCGTTCCCCCAACCCATGGAGGCTCCATATAAAATTTGGCTTTGATCGGCCCGGCGGTTTCGGAGGAGAAGATGTTTGAAAATGTTGACGGACGACGGACGGACGACGGATGCCTGGCTATACTATAAGCTCACCTATGAGCCTAAAGGCTCAGGTGAGCTAAAAAACAAGGAACTGCTAAAGATGACTAATATATACCCACTCGGCTCAGCCTAGAGGGCGATTTGGGAGAAACAGTCTCTCTGTAAGCTGGCTGACGTCTCCCTATTTTAACCCTATTACACTCAGAAAGGCCAAAACTCTATAACTCTATGGAGTTTTGGCCGTTCTGAGTGCAACAGGGTTAAGCTGAGGGAGAAATGAAAATGTATAGAATACATGCATTTAAAATTTGGACCAAACTTTCTCCCTAAAGTGCAGAAAATGTTGCAAAACTTCTCCCAATCTGAAAGTTCTAGGCTGACACCTGTATACCTATCATTTGGAAAATGTTTGGCCCATCTCAAGGTGCACACTGGCTGCACATGTACATGGCATGGCCACTGTGGGGTTACTGTGGGATGACTGCTCAATATCTGTGCGACTTCACTGGTAATGCATGGGCAGCGAGCTGCAACCTTGCTACAGATGTGCAAGGTCATGCAATTGTCCCAAGAGCCTACTATCTCCATATGATAATTTTGGTCCAACTGGTCAAATAAAATCTTGTGTTTTCTGCACAATCAGCAGGCAGCCTCTGGGTGGTACCTGTACGGGGATTGAGCAATGTCACAAGTCTATAGGCCGCAGGCTTATGATTTTTCCAAATTTGTACCGTAACAAGTTCTCAATATACGAAATCATGGAGGCCACGGCACATTAAATCCATATGAAAATGTCATGGCCACCTCGATCCTGCCTCTGCATGAAGGTCACACGATAAGGGGGATACAGGAAGGATATGAGCATGGCGTAGACTCATTGCAGGCCAAATGTGAATTAGGCATAAGATGAATGGATATACTTTCAGATCAAGTAATTCTACTATTTCTGTACTGTTTTTGCCTCCCTTCTCAAAACAGTCAGCTCTTAAAGCAAAGAATTTGCTCCTCTAGGAGCAAATTCTTTCCTTGAAGAGCAGGAACCTTTATCATCCATATATTATTTTCCATCAGAAAGTCTACTCCACATGTATGGCCTGACTTCATCAATTTAAGTTTAACCCACTGGATAAAAGGCAAAAATTTATAATCACTTGACAAGTGGCTAGTCTATATGGGCCACAACACGACAAAATCAGCAAAGTGGCATATGTGCACCAAGCTAAGACTAAGATCAACCCTAATGGGCATTTGCCCAGTTGTCTTTGCAGTGGAATGGAGCTTAGCCCAGTCGTCTTTGCTGTCACATAGAAATTTGACCCTTTAAGCACAAGCAAAGACTCTGATCAGACTGAGCAGATGCCCATGCTGATCTGAGTCTTGGTTGGGCGCATGCCATTTTGTTGGTTTTGTTGTGTTGCGGCTCATATTTTTAATAAATGATAAAAACATAAAATTCATTTACATCTAAAATGGGTTGTATTACAGAAATTGTGTTAACTGGCTAACACCAGAGCCGACCCTGAACAGATAGATCTTTATAAGCAATCCAACATGGATCTACTAGTTGAGCCTGCCCATGAGTTCAAATAATTGGGTTAAAAAAAGTATAACTCAAGTTCCAAGCCTTGAACTTCCTCTGAACCTCCTCCAAGGTCTGTTTACAATATTATACTGAGCAAAATAAGTTACAACTCAAACAACAGTAACAGCCAATTGTATTGAAACATAGGACTCTTATCGAAAAACTGATCCCCATCTTAAGTTCACCTACAAGCCCATGAATAGTTATACAAGGTGACTGGGCACTTTCCATGTACCTTATTAATCCTAATAAACGCCCCTGCTCTAATAAATGCCCCCTGTCTCTTTTCAGAAAATAATATTATATTAACTTGCATGAATTCCACTTTGCTTCTATGAATGAGGTACTAGCTCTCTGAAATGGGGTCTACTCTCAAAGGAGAAGGACTTGCTCCTAGAGGAGCAAGTTTTTCACTTTAGGAGTTGACCCCTACTGAGCATTATTAGGGAGGCAACAAATAGTAGAGTTGCTTCCTCTGAAAGCATACCTATTACGTTAGTACTGTTTATTAGAGGTATGTTGGTATCCATCTATAACATCTTAAGCTCTAAATAACGCCACCTTTTGTAAAAGGGAAAGCACTAGGGCATTTAATATGATCAATACGGTATTTTTACCATTTTCACAAAGGAAACAACATTTGTGACTTCCTTTTTTAACTTTGATCCCTAGAGAATGAAGCCATGGAGTTACTCTTAAATGAAAGAGGAGGAAACTGATTACTTCCTTCAACAGTTCAAACTCCCATTGTACAGCTAGAGACCCAATAACTGAAAACTGGCACAGTTGCTTCCCCTGAAAACATAAACATTAACCTTAAACACATTCAATGTAAAGTGTATGTATGTTCATTACATGTGATTGCTTTTATTAACATTTTGCAGCAGAATTTAATACTGATACATGGAATATGCAAACAATGCCCAGACCGCAGCCTCAATTTCTGCTGTTCTACGTATTTTTGCCTCCATTTGAGCTGATCTGTGTACTTTTGCCTTGACTTCTTCTGTTTGGAACTTATTTTGCAACACTGTCTTAAAACTTAGTTTTCCCATGTGCTGACCTGAAACTGCTTCTTGAAAATTCTGATTTCAATGTGTCTTTTAAATTCAGTTAGCCCAAATTGAAATCAAAACAAACATTTCCATGTCTGGAAAATACAGGCTCAAATTAATTGCTGCTGAACAATTGAAAGTTGATATTTTAACCCTTAATGCGCCAAAAAGCAGACGACAAAATTTATGCCTGCAAAATTTCAAAAAATGTTTCGTCCAAGTGATATCATACTGAGAATTCGACCACTAGAGGGCAAACAGTGTAGATTCAGATGAGGTGGCTCATTATGAGCCACCTCATCTGGATCTACACTGTTTGCAAATTTAACTATTTTAATTTTTGGTGCTTTAAGGGTTAATCTCCAAGGAGAATAATGTGATAATCAGTGCAATTTCATCAATATGCTTATCATTTGAAACAAATGAAACAGCTACGTGGCTGTTTCTTTGGTTCAGAATTTTCAAACTTTGCAAGCCGTAACTTTTTTTGTGCAGTGTACTTCAGTCAAAGAGTACAGTTTGTATACAACAACTGGATACTCTTTCAAACCTTGAAAAAGTATGTTAATCATGTGCTTCAACTAATATCCACAGGCCTCTCTGTTGGCATGATTATTCTTGTCTAATATTAATTACTGGTCAACAGGTGCTATGGCCCTTTCAACTTAAACGGTATTTTACTCCAACTGTTCGGGCACCACCATCATTTCCATAATGGACTCTTCCATCTCCTCAACTGCACAGGTCAACATAAAACTAAGGTGAATGGCTAGGTCTTCAAAAAAATCTCTGCCAGTGATAGATTTTGCTCCTCTAGCAGCAAATTCTGGTTCCTGTAAGAGTAGTAGACTTCTTTTTCAACAGTATTTCAATCATATCAGGATGACAAGAGGGTGATAATGATTGGTTGGTTGGTTGATTTGATGCTTAATGTCCATGGTAAACAACTAAGGTCATGTCGGGACAATCAGTTAACCTAACCACACTATTCCTGGGCAGGCTTAGACCTCCTAAGCGGTTAACCAGTATTAAGTGCACATACTTTCGCCAGTAACTGACAACTGCCCTTCTTGAATCAGCGGAAGGAGAACGAAAGTATGTGGCCAGACCGGGATTCGAACCCAGGACCTCTGACTTATGAGTCAGGTGCCCTACCGATTGCGCTACCCGGCCCGGCGCCGGGTGATAATGAAAGGCTGTGTGCAATGAAACCCTTAGCTGTTCATTGTTGTAAAAAAATTCGCCTCCAGCAGGAATCTGCAAACCCAGGACCACCATTTCAGCAGACCAGTGCTTAACCCACTGAGCTACGGGGCTCCCCTTTTAGGAAAAATAAGGAGGAAAATTCTCAGGAACTGACACAATTCAATCCCAGATCCAACCCAAGACACCATGTGGGAAAGAGACAACATAAAATTAGTCACCACCAAAGACAACACCAGTGGCAGCCATGTGAACAGCCATTTCCCACATGGTCAATGGGCTAGCTTGAACAAGAACAATAATTTAATCACAAACAATATATCAATAACAGGCATAGCAACTAACAACACATAAAACAACCAAGAAGTCTGAAGAAGAACCAAAACAGAACTGCCATTTCATTATCGAAGGAAGCACACAGCTAGGAAGTTAGAAAAGTTGTCTCTCTTCGGAAAGATGACAGAAAATCATGAACTACAGAAACTCCTCAATTTGCAGCAAAAATGGCAGTGTTTTGCCTACAATGTATGTACGTGTGAAAATGTAATGTCTCCTTAACCCATTTATGCCCAGTGGACCCTTCTATCCTTATCAAATGGATGAGTCCATTTGTCAATTAAGGGGTGTCTGGTTTAGTTTGTGTGTATAAATTTTACTTTAGGTAGAAATACCAATATGTCTTACGCAAACAGTGCAGACCCTGATCAGACACCGCATTTTGCAGCATCTGATCTGAGTCTGCACTATTTGCCTATGTCCCATTTTTGGGATGCAAGGCATCAATGGGTTAATTAACAACATCTTTAAGTTTTGAACAGCTGGGCCCTGTCTTTTGGGATTACCGGTATAAGCAATTTCACATGCTCTGAATCAGATGGATGGATGACCTGCAATTTTAGGTCACTTTCAACAATATTTCAGTCATATCAGGACAGTTTCAGTTGAATGGATTTCCACCCCTAGCCGGAAATGAAACTGGGACCAGTAGATCAGCAGGCCACTTTGCATCTCTTTATTTCTGTGTTGACCTTCATTTCTGTGTAACAATTATTTGGCCTGTTAAGGATAGTTAGCACTTAATTAGCATTACTGTTTTAGACTTATTGCCACTTGGCACCATATTTTAGGACATAATTGCTGCAAATTATTGTAAAGTGGGTTCTATTCCAGAATGTTGGCTCTGGGTCACATGGTCAAAGTCCTTATAATGACCATACTCCAACACAGAAAGGAAGCTGTTTATGCAAGGTTAATTCCTCACTGCCATGGCTGTGAGGAGTATAGGGTGCGCTTTAGACCTAAGACAAAATTGATCCTTCATGCGGCTTGTCAAGGCTGAACTCTCTTACAACTGATCAGATCCACAAGTACCAGAAAGGACAGACATGGACACATGTCTGGATAGACACAGACACAGTCTTGTAGAGTCACTAAGTCCCGAAACATTTCCAAACTATTAGCCCAGCAGGCACATAAGGTTGAATCAACACTGAATAAATTACATTAAATCAATGTTGATTAAATGTCGATTTAAAGCTGTGTGCCCAGAGTGAGGCCAAATTCTATTTGGTGACCACACCTGTCAGCTGTTTAGGGACGTCCTGTCTTTAAGTGCTCATACAAATCCAAACATCATGACAATCCAGAAAATGAGTGAAATGCTTCAAGTATTGATATAGTCCTGAGTAAAATTTGTTGCTAATGGTGAATTAAGCTTTTTAGTATATTTAGGGACGTAAAAAAAGAAAACAAGTGAAAGTCTTATAGTGATTCCCATTATCATACTTCAAGGACAGTGAAAACCTGAATCATCAGTCTTGTGATCAGCTAGCAAATTAGGCGTAGACAGTCTAGTCATTGACTCTGACTAGACATGGAAGTACAGCCATTAGTTATCCACAATGCAGCTTTACCTTTATATAAAGCCTTTATACAAAGCTATTCCCTTATATGTCGTGAGCGCTTATACATGTAATTCAATGTCTTCGGCAGTCATATGAAATACCGCAGAACTGCAAATGCTATCACAATGAATGAATAACATGGTTTTACGGCCTTTTAAACCGTATTTCAAGGAAAGCTGATAACCAAAACTAAGTGGTATGAAGCCTACCACCCACATCCATGAGTGAAATCCACCAATGGAGATTTTAGTGCAGTTTCAGCTGTGTTGGCTTTTGAGATATACCGGTAAACAAAAGCTTTATTTCAGATTTTTGCGGTTGAAATGGTGTGATTTGATCAGCATTAACTATCAATGGTAGCTAAGCACAGACCAAGCTTTTTGTTAAAGCTGTACTTGTAAAATCTGTATTGTCGCTGACTTTTGATAGCTTAAGTCAATAATATCATTATGACCCCACAATTCAAAATTTCAAATTTCTTAAAACTATAGCAAAAGTGCATAAATTCTTAAATTTGTCATCACTTCGATATTTAAAGTATGCCATATAAATGTAAGTTGCACTGCTGCCAGTCATACAGGTAGTCATCGGAACATCTGGTCACTGTCCCAGAACCTGAGTAATAATATATGTACTATCGACTTTCCATTTTTCTGTAATTTACCTGGAGAAATATGTTACCTAGATACTGGTGATTCATAGTCATATGATAATAATTATATACGACAACGACCTGTCATGTGACAGTTCCTGTTCCGATAATTACAAAGAGCCTGAAAAAATTTAGAACAAACATTACCGAATTTACCTTACATATTTGAAAAACCTTTGTCTTTACCATCTTACTTCTGTATAAATTCAAATTTCAAATTTGGATGTGCCCCTGTTGTAACAAAATGTTGGCTGATAATGGCAAACAGCATCGGCACTAATCAAACGGCTCAGCAGTCAGATCTGGGACACGCGCTGTTCACTCAAGCATTTCTGTTCATTATGCTATGGCATATGTCAGACAGCAGGTATGGCTGAATTTCGGTCAAGCTATCAGATTGCCCACTAATTTGCATACAGCTGTATAATTACAGTATATACTGGGGACATCCGAAACATCTGCAACACAGTTTTGCAGCAAAGTACATCTCTTGTTTGTCCTTTTCAACAAGTTCATCCCAAAGTATCTGAAATATTCTTTTGTACTTTAATCTGGACAAACCCCTTGTTCATATATCAGTCATTAACTTGGTTTTGTAATATTAAAATTTGACCAAAACTTAAGTATCCATGAACTGGGTTGAAATCTTCAAAGTACCAAACATAGCCAGATTTTGTAACTAAATGTGTTACCCTCTCAAAATAAAGTTGATTATTATTATAAGAAAGAAGCTTATAAAGACTCTGGTTTCAAACTTGCGTTGGAACAGGTTATCAGCTGAAAGAACCAAGCTAAGATAGTTGAACTGCATTGCTATTTTGGAACAAAGCGAATTTTCTTCAATTTTGGAAAATTTAAGCATGTTTAATTTTTTTCTTTTTTTTTTTTGTTTTTGGTGTTAAGATTGCCAAGATAAGCAGATGCGTATGATACAAGTAAATATGCAGTTCCCTATGAAATTTTGTCAATTAACCCTTAATGCGCCAAAAAGCAGACGACAAAATTTACGTCGCAGAATTTCAAAAAATTGTTCTGTCCAAGTGATATCATATTGAGAATTCGAACACCAGAGCTAGGGCAAACAGTATAGATTCAGATGAGGTGGCTCATAATGAGCCACCTCATCTGGATCTACACTGTTTGCCAATTCAATTTTAATTTTTGAGGTTTTAAGGGTTAAACCAGCAACTGCAAACATGTTGGCTTGTTCAGTCTTGCTTGTTTATGCTCCTGTCTGAATTTAATTTTGATTTTATAATATTTACATGACTGGTCATTTGCATAATAACAGGGGGGAAAAAAACATGCTACAACTATTTCCAATTTAAAATGCGCAATAAATGCAGCTACACAGGTCAGCTCTTGTAGCCTAAGACTGTTACAGAACAGCAGATTAAAATATTTAAAATGTTTACAAGTTAATAAACTTTACTTTACATTATGTCCTGACGTATTTTATGTCAATTTCAAATGGTTTACTGGGCAAGAAACAGTCCGCTGGCGACATTTTATGAACTGTTAACTTTCAACGAAGTTTCTTTTGGCAGCTCAAAATCTTTAGTAATGTGCTGATTATACTTGGGAGGTGTGCAACGTATAAGAAATTTTCACAGATTTCTGGATACCATGTTTGCCCAATTCTTCATATAATAATACCATAATCAACTCATTTACCGCACATGCCCATATAACTGCACACTAAGGCCATTTCCGAAAAAAAAAAACTGCACAAGTGCACACTGCTTTTCCTTTAGAAACTCTCACAAAACCCAAAAACATACCATTACTGTTTCAATAGTGAATCCAAGGCTTTCGTATCATTTTCTGTCCCTTGAAAAGGATAAACACACAGTATTTCCAGTCCTACTCTATGTTGCCTCTTTCCAGTCACCCTGCATTTAATTGTTCTGAGTGTGCGGTTATTAGATAACATTTTAACAACACCTTTTTGTTGCAATTTTGAAAAAGTTAAGCGCACAGTGCGGTAAATGGATCGATTACGGTACTCTACTTGCCATGATAGGTGCTCGGTGTGATTAGAAAGTACATACTTTGCATAAATTATTGCTTCAAAGAGTACTGTTTAAAACTAAACTCACAGTTAACACAGGGTATAATCGATTCCACTAATTTTCCCTTCCTGCAGAGACTGTACATCATATTTGGCTTCCGCCAAGAACTCTTGCTTCCTGCAGGGACTACAGTACTGTCCTCGGAGAATGGCTTCCTGCCGAGACTGTCCGCGTGACTCTGCTTCCTGCCGAGAGCCTCAGCAGGAAGCAGAATCACGTGGACAGTCTCTGCAGGAAGACATTTATCATGTACAGAAGTCTCGGCAAGAAGCAAGAGATCGCGGACAGTCTCGGCAGAAACCAAATATGATGTACAATCTCTGCAGGAAGGCTAAATTAGCGGAATCGATTATACCCTGTGGTTAAATATTGCAAGTATTCTTCTTCTTTTTTTCTTTTTTCTTTTTAAAATTCTGACACTGTGATTGATAAAACACAAAATTTTCTTAATTTGTTTTCATACCTTCCTTCCAAAAGAGAGTCTACTCCCAAAGAAAACCATTTACTCCTAGTGGAGCAAATCCTTTCCTTTAAGAGTTGACCCATATTAACAACAGAGGCTTTATGAAAATGACAGTGTTGCTTCCCCTGAAAGAGTGCCTTGAGTTACCTTATATTGGATGCACAAAAAGAAACTAATAGGGGAGAGTCGGGTAACTTCGGACAGGCGGGTAAATTCAGACATACAATTGCAAACAGTGAAAATCCAGATGGGACGGCTCATAATGAGCCGTCTCATCAGGATTTTCTCTGTTTGGCCAGTTAATTTTTGTTTTAGTTCCAAACAACTGACATATAAAGGAAACAATGTCAGTGTCCATTTTTCCCGCTGTCCGTAGTTACCCGCCTCTCCCCTAAGTAGCCTTGTCCATCCTTATAATTTAGAGGAGTGCATTTCTAGTTTTAGGGATTTTCTGTGAATGTTTTCATTTCTGTTGTATTTTGTATAGGAATTCCTGTAAGCAACCAGTGTAGACCCTGATCAGATAACATGTTCTGTGGTACCTAAACCTGGTCTGCACTGTTTTGCATTATGTCCCCAGAGAAGGGTTTCCAGTCTACTAAGGGATAAACAAACCCTTAATATGACTGCACTTAGAATAAGTGCACTTAATACAGCTGATTTTAATGTATCTTTTGTGCCCCAATAAATGAAGGTGAATGGGGAGAAAGCAACTCCACGGTATGTAGGCAAATTTACGTACACAAAAGTATTACTTCTGAGACATTGCGGGAAACTGCACGTGACAGGTAAACAACTCTTTTTTTCTGACAGTTTATTTTAAATATCTCTGCTCTTACAAAATATTTTACTGATCTGTTTTTACAATGATACTGGCCATATTTTGTTGTATCTAGAAAAGTTTAGACACTCAATAATACACTCACCGTGTTAAGCCTGAGTTTTAGAAAAATGAGGATTTTTGCATTTTTCTATTACTTCGACAGTAGGCAGCAGGTAAGCAGGTACAGTCTGTATTATTCCTTTATCATTTGCAAAACTGAACCCAACACTTAGTACTCTTAAATGCCACGGTTAAATCAGATTCCAACTTCATACGTTACAGGCAAAACAGGAGGGGCCAATCTTTTCGCATTTACGACCATCTCAGCATTCCTTTTAAACATTTACGACCATCTGCACAACAAAACACACAACTCTTGACACGACCATTGACAAAAGTCTTGTATGGAATCATTCATATTTGGAAGTTTTGCATTCGAATACGTCTTCTCCTCTATCTAGATATGCAGTAAAGCGTTACAAGACAAAGTTTTGCCGAAATGCCATGAATGTAATAGTTATAATATGGCAAAATAGCTTTCGAATGAGATTTTGATTATATAAAGTACGATGGACGTTGCTAGCTAAGTATACGGCAAAACTGTGTCTTGTAATGCCTTACTGTATAATCCAGATTGAGGAGAAGACGTGATTAAATGCAAAACTTCCAAATATGTATGATTTCATGCAAGACTTTTGTTGATGGTCGTGTCAAGAGTTGTGTGTTTTGTTGCGCAGATAGTCGTAAATGTTTAGAAGGAATGCTGAGATGGTCGTAAATGCGAAAAGGTAGGCCTCTCCTGTGAAACATGTCTGTTTTTTCCAGTAACGTATGAAGTTGGAATCTAATTTAACTGTGGCTATAAAGAGTACTAAGTGGGCTACTTGCTCATTTCTAAAGGGTTTCACAGCCCAGGAAAGCAAAGTTAACAAGAAGTCACAAAAGTCCTCTCCCATTGAAAAAAAATGGTAGAAAATTATGGCCCTGTACTTATACACCATTTAATAAGCATACATGTTCTTGCTGTCAGTGACACATGCACTTGTTCAAACTAAAAGACTAAGAGAGTTTACTGACAGCGCCACACCATACAATTAGCACTACAGGAAACAGAAACTCTGTGTTCTGTTCATACCATAAACACCAAAACAACTTGGAAGTTGAAAAAAAAATTGCGGGCAATCCCGGCAATGTACAGAATTCAATGACTTCTCTTTTCATAATCCGGTTAATCATAACAACATATTATTGATTATACTATACTGCCAAGTAAACAAGAGCTGTCGCCTGACAGCATAGCTCGCCTGAATTGGTGCTTGCCCATCACACAGCCGCTATGGTGGTGTGGACAGCTATGCATAAAACTTCAGGCAAGCATGTCCATAATGAAAATATAAACAAAAGCTATCTCAGAAATAAGTCTTAAAATAAAATTAAAATAAAAAAAACGAAATGAAATTTCAAAGTCGACGAGTTCGAGGTAAAAAGGGGGGGGGGGGGGGGGGGGGGGGGGGGGGGGGGCTATGTGGACTGCTATGCATAAAACTTCATGCAAGCATGTCCATAATGAAAACACATTTATAAACAAAAGCTATCTCACAAATAAGTCTTAAAAATAAAATTAAAATACAAAAAATATGAAATGAAATTTCAAAGTCCATGAGCTTCAGGTAAAAAAACTGATGAGTAGGGGGGAGGTTGGGAGGGGGGAGAGGGGGGGGGGGGGGGGGCTAGGGTGTATCAAAACCCTGAACCATTATCTAACATCAGTCCAAGTATTAGTGTCAACTGAGTCCATCATCGTGGCACTGTGAAATTATGTCTTCATAAATATAAAACTTTAACCAAAATCTTTAAGACAAAATTCTAAGTTGATGACCTTGACTTCAAGGTCATCCAGTGGGGTAAGTATAAGGTGTTTTGTAAAAACTCAAAAAGGGTCTAACATCAGTTCAAGTAAAAACTAAATCTCTGCAAAGCATTATGAATCAGTATGCAATTACAAAACTTTAAAAGAGACAAAAATTTCCCAAGTCCCTGACCTTGACATCAAGATCACTGAGCCTGATCACGGCTTGGGGTAGTACTCTGTAGATCTAACTACAGTGCAAATATAAAAAGAATTCATCTATGGGTTCAGGAGATATGTGTCTTTAAAAAACTTTAACCAAAACATCCAATCAATAAAAAGACAATATTCTAAGTCCATGACCTTGACATCAAGGTCACAGAGGGGGGTGGGGATAGTACCTTTGAAAACTTTAGACCAATATCTAACTTTAGTGCAAGTATCAAAGGAATCCATCCATGGGTTAAGGAAATATTGGGCTTTATAAAACTTTAACCAAAACATCCAGTCCAAAAAATACCAAGTTTCTAAGTCCATGACCTTGACATCAAGGTCACGGAGTGGGGTGGGGGTGGTACCCTGTTAAACCTTAGACCAATATCTAACTACAGTGCAAGTATCAAAAGAATCCATCCATGGGTTAAGGAGATATAGGTCTTTAAAAAACTTTAACTAAAACATCCAATCCGAACGCCGACGCTGACGCGGACGCCGACGCCGTGGTGACAACAATAGCTCTTCCTGAACTTTCGTTCAGGCGAGCTAAAAACAGGTACCCTGAACCAGGAACTGACCAAACATTGACCTGTCAGCAACATCAGGTAGAAATGTTGCTTAACCATTAAAGCACCAGAAATGAATTTATCTGAATTTGTAAACAGTGTAGATTCAGAGGAGGCGGCTCAAAATGAGCCGCCTCCTCTAGATCTACACTGTTTGCCCTCTAGTCTTTAAAAATTCTCAATATGATATATAACTTGGATATAATATTTTAATGAAATTTTACAGAAGTAAAGATTGTCACATGCTTATTGACACTTTAAGGGTTAAATAACGAATTTCTTTGCTTATAAGATGGGGTTTTCCCTTCTAAAAGAAGCCTAAAAATCTCGACTGATCTAATAAGGTGGGCCTAGATTTCGGGGATTGTTTTAGAAAGAAAAACCATCTCAATAGCAGAATTTGTTATGGATGTTTTAGATATCTGGAGATATATTTCTAGAGATGGAAAATCCGTCTCATAACTGAAAAAAAAAAAAAATGCTCTGAACAGCAAAGCCTGAAACCAGTGTGAATCTGTGCAGTCTAGCTAAAGCAGTCCTTTTGTGCTTATATTGTTCATAATGAGTGCAAAAGCAACAATTTTGATAAGACTATGCAATGCACAGCCTGGTGGGAGCCTCTGCTATATGTGCTTTTTGAGCTTATCACAACTTACTGTATTAATCCTAATAAATGCCCCTGCTCTAATAAACACCCCCTGCTTCTTTTCCAAAAATAACCTTATATGGACTTGCATAAATTCCTATTTGCTTCTCTGGATGAAGTAGTTGTCTGAAATGGGATCTACTCTTAAAGGAAGGAAGCAAATTACAGGAGCAAATTCCTTCCTATAAGAGCTGCCCCCCCCCTCCCCCCCCCCCCCCCCCCCCCCCCCCCACACACACACACACACACTGAGAAGGGAGGTAAAAATGATAGATTACTTCGTCTGACAATGCACCAACTTTATTAGAGGTTGGCACTTGGTTAATTTACCATGTTTACGACAATTTAGGCTCTAGATAACTCCCCTCCTTCCATAAATGGGGCATTTAATAGGACTGATATAGTAAATTTGGTACAAGATCTGATTGGTACCTCATGAAAAGGGCCCTTACAGTATGGAATGTGGGAATAGTAAAGATGCAGACCTGCGTACTCTTATCAGATTCGTCCATCTTTGCATATATGATGAATCCTAGAAAATCTAGAAGATGAATATGAGCTGATGGCCACTGACTGGTTTTAGATGGATGGATGGCTGACTTGTGATTTTATGTCCTTTTTAACAGTATTTCACTCATATCAGGATGACGGGAGGGAGATGTAAAGAAAGGCTGTGTGCGTTTACGGTTTGAAAGATTTCTGCCTACAGTGGGTCTCAAACCTGGGACTACTAGATTGACTGGTTTTAGCATTTACAGTATAGTCCACAGCATCAGGTTCCTGTTCACATGATGTACCAAGTCATAAATTATTGTTTTTGTTTTCTAGAAAATATTGAAAATCTGAAAGCAAAATTGAAACGAAAACAGAATGTAATTATAGACTGGTAAACCCGGATTTAACAAACTGGTGGTGGTTGGTTCTTAAATTCCGGTTTACCAGTATCATATGGAGACAGACTCTCAATTCTAATCTTATGAAAATAAGAGACTGAACCAGTAAGTGACTCCTGGCATCAAAGATAAGGCAAACTTTTGAGATTATCAGCAACTTTGTAACTGATAGTTCCGAGCCACACCCAGAATGTCGACTGAAAGTACATGTATAATTGACCAACGCAAGGACAACTTAGCATGTAACATACCCCCACAAACAAAATGCACACACTCAGAATGGACCAAATTAAGTCTGTAATTTTACCATATAGTAAATAAAAGGATGCAAACCTGTTTAAATTAGGCGTGGCTTTGGAAAAATGAATTCTCATGCACTTACGAAGGAGTCTGCCGCACATTTTTTACGTTATCCAATCAGATGTCGCTTTATATACTGTCAGAAACCTGACAAAATTACTTAACGTTGCTTCTCATTGGCTGTAAGAGTTTGCTTTGGGTGGAAAGTAGCACCTTTTAAGGTGAAAATGCATTAGAATGGGCCCGGCCGCGGATAACAGTTTTGCAAATTGTCTTTTGGGGAAGTAAATAGTCCATTTTATGGTCACAAATTGCATTTTACAGCTACGCTGCCGTGCTATTCTATTCTATCCCATAACCTTACTAGGTCGTCGGGGCACCACAGATGACTTCAAAACAATCCCTTTCCACCTTGTCCTGTCTTCAGCTGCCCTAGTTGAGCTGGCAAAATCCATTCCAGTCCACTCCTTGATATTGTCTTCCCACCTCTTCTTCTGTCTACCTCTTCTTCTTTTTCCTTTCACTGTGCCCTGAAGAATTGTCTTTGCTAAACCAGAAGACCTTGAGACGTGGCCAAACCACCTTAGTTTCCGTTTCTTGACCAGCGTCAGGAGTTCATCATATTCTCCAATGGCTGCTTGGATCTTCCTGCGAACCTCCTCATTGGTTATACGGTCCTGCCGTGCGCCGTAATACAAAATTTCTGACCAAGTAGTTATCCCCTAATCAAAATGCAGATAATCACTTTTTGATATTTAACCTTAAAAACACCAAAAAGCAGATGAAAACATTTACATCAATATGTTTTGTCCTAGCTATATCATACTGATTTTTTAAAGACTAGAGAGCACCTCTTTGGATCCAAGTTGTTTGCACATTCAAGTATTCTCATATTTCAGGGGCGTAGCTATGTGTTTTGGATTGGTACGGCCAAAGGTGAGGGGTCTATGGGCTGCCTAGCCAGTCCAGGACAGTTTTATTTACTTTTGGCCCAAGCTAATCTGTTAATTGGCAAATTATCGGTATGGTCGAAGCCGTACCAGCAGCACCAGTAGCTACGCCCCTGTATTTGACACTTAAAGGAAAGCACTCACTAAAATATGAACCAACTTTGAATTGTAAACCTCAATTAGCAATTAAATTTGGTGAAAATTTCATGAAAATCACCAACTTGAAATAAGAAAGATATGAAGATTTTAAAAAATCAAAATGGCGGTCTCATAGGCTGCCATTTTGGAAATTCCTGTCACTTGATAAATATTTTAATAAATAAATATTTTAATCTAGAATAAGTGCATAAATTGCTTACTTTTACAGTATTATTTAGTTTTAATTGCTTCCTTATGAAGTAAAATATAGACTTGTGCATTTAATTCACCTCAATTTGTTTCAAACTGAAGTTATTTAGGGTTTTTCATTTTTGACTGTGAGTTTATGATGTCATTAAGATTCAGATCAGCCTGGGCATCTGCCTAGTCTGATCACAGTCTTTGCTGTCTGCATGGAGCTAGCTTAGACCCTTAGCTACCCTGTAAGCACAAAGCCCAGGCTGATCTGAGTCTGCACTGGGCGCACATGCCAGTTTGTTGGTTTTCTCGTGTTGAAGTTCATATATTGTTGACAAAACAGACTAACATGCATCATATCATAACTGGTGTTGAGCAGATCTGAATATATCCGGCGAGGCAATAAGAAGTCGAGACACAAATGAGCCACAACACAAGAAAACCGACGAAGTGGTTGTGCGCAGGCTGATCTGAGTCTGCGCTGGTTGCACAACCACTCTGTTGGTTTTCTCGTGTTGCGGCTCAAATGGTGATTAGTCTGGTCTTCCCATTTTGCACATTCATACCCTAAGGTGCTCACCCCACCACGTACCAGTAAGATTAGTGTCATCAGCCGTAAGAATGACTTCACATTAATCAAGAGCCCCCAGGAATATTCTAGAGAGTTATAAATAGAATATTACAGCGAGTCACTCAACTGTTCGATCTGATAATATTTTAATCTTTTAATATGACTTAAGCCTGATTTTAATCTTTTACATACATATACGGCTGACGTAAGGTCTAAGGCTATCTAATCAGATGATCAGCCTGGCCTGGTGTTAAGACCAAGTCAAAATATCGTTCTATATCAGGTTCTATTTATAGATCCTAACGTAAACAGACAAATATCGAACTTGCTGACAACAAAAGAAGTATTTTTAAACCTCATATCACTACTCTTATTTGAATATTCTAGACCCATTTATTGCATCTGCATAACCATTAGAAAGCTTATATGCTGCAGCACTAAATATTTAAATGTGGTACACTGGTTACTGGCTAGCAGCTACTATATTAACCACCCTGAGGCACTGCATTTTACAAAATGGGGCATTATTTAGAGCCTAAATGGTAGTAAATCAGCCACTGCCAAATACTTGCAATTAAATGGATATACTGCTACTTTCAGATGAAGTGATTCTACTATTTTTTTTCTCTTTTTTTTTTTGCCTCAGGGGACACTTATTATGGCAAGGGCGTTAATTGACATCGCATGGAGAGCAACATACAGCCATTTGCATATGGTAAATAATCAAATTAGCCTGAGTTGATGCCCAAACTGATCAGAGTCTTCATTAGACACTTTTTGGATTCCCTGTTGATCTCAGTTATTTTGGGCTGAAGAGAAGAACCTGATGAGATATTGCACTAAAGGTTGCAGCTGTAAAATTATGATCTAAGCCCAATTAGAGTGAATGCCTGGGCTGCCGGGCTGTGACTTTTGACCTTGACTGATGCATCACTCAACCTGAACCTCCTCTTACAAAAGTTGACTTACTAGGTTATGTTGCTGTTTTACTGTTTTACGTCCACAATAAACAGCTATGGTCATATCCGGACTGTCAGTTACCCAAGTCACACTATTCCTGGGCAGGCTTAGACCTCCTAAGCGGTTAACCAGTACTAAGTGCACATACTTTTGCCAGTACTTTTGCCAGTAGCTGATAACTGCCAGGGATACAGACTAGTGGTCGCCCACTCGCCCACTGCGAGTAAAAATCGGATGGGCGCCTAAAATTAAAATGATAGTCGCCCAGTTTGCGATGGTCAGCTGTCCACGTATGTCTGGCGTGTTTTCGGCTTGGAGTAAAATCCGCCACCTGTAAGGGTATTGCTAATTTCCGGGCCCATATCACCTATGAATATTCGGTGTTCCGTCATACTTGTGTGTGGGATTTTACTCACTATCGAGAAACAACATGGCCGCCTCCTCGTAATGGAAGATAGATAGACAGATCGATTTGACAGCTAAAAATCTTAACCGTTTATAAATTTTTCGCGCGTAATATGGCGATACATCGCTGGTGTTTCACACCCGGTTGCTAAAAGGAAACAAAACCATGAAGAAAGGAGGGTTTACTACAAAGCCTACGGAAATGGTGCATTTCTCGCGCAGATTCTGAATAAAAGATTCCAACGTTTTAAATGTGGGCCCCTAAATTTCTGGCTGGGCGACTAAGTTTCAGTTTTTAGGGGCCCAGCTTGCTCCTATGCATAATGAGTTAGTCTGTATCCCTGAACTGCCCTTCTTGAATCAGCGGAAGGAGAAACAAAAGTATGTGACCAGACTGGTATCGAACCCAGGAGGACTGCGCTACAAGCCCTGCCCAGCTCTATATTTTCAGTCCTCCCCAAATAGGGTTTGGGCAGGCTTTGATTGATTGATTTGATGCTTAACGTCCATGGTACACAGCTATGGTCATGTCGGGACGGTCAGTTGACCTAACCACACTATTCCTAGGCAGGCTTAGACCTCCTAAGCGGTTAACCAGTACTAAGTGCACATACTTTCTTGAATCAGCGGAAGGAGAAACGAAAGTATGTGGCCAGACCGGGTTTCGAACCTAGGACCTGTTTGGGCAGGCTGTTGGTTAATTACAAAGATCATTGGTCAAAGACTATTATAAGGGTTAGTTATTGTCTGTGATCCGTGATATTGTTTACAAAACAATGTGCCAAACCCTTATGCCCTTCCTGATACCCACACCACAAACAAACAAGCATCCTCCATATCACGCAACAATTTGGGGGAGGTGAAATACGGTAAACTTTTTCACATTCATGAACAAACAAAGAGGGCCTTAAAAATGCATACATGTGAACAACAAACCAGACTGGTTAGAGTCATTGTTGTTCACATGCACACAAACAATGTACATGTTCATTGTACTAGTAAACACTAGAGGAGCAGCAGGGATTCCTCAGACTGGTCTTGGTCTTTGCTAATTGCATATTCTAATGACCTTTGCACAAGTTCTGGCTTTTATTTGTACTTTCCCTGACCAAGCTCCCGTCTCTCTCTGAACAACTGTACTCTACCCACAGCTAGCTGAATGTGAATGTACATGCCAATTATCAACTGAACAGAATCTGTCTTTACACTAAAAGTCAATCACCCAAGAATACAAAAACATGTCGGTTTTTTCGGGTTAAAATTATATTTAAACACCCTTCAAAACACTGCAGCATGATTTGCAAACAGAACCCGCAACAATATGTAATTCTTTCTTATTCTAAGCAGTCCTGTCTTCAGTGCTGCTGAAACATTAACTGGAAAAAAAATCAAATTAATAAAGCAAAAAGTCTTCTCATTTTTAGGGTTGCTAAACGTCTAATGTTTATTTGGTGAACTTTGAAATACAGTTTTACAGGTAAAACAGAAAACATAAGGGGTGGTAAAGCCTCCTTATTTTCAGTACAGTTGGAACACTAATTTTTCGAAAAACAGATTGAGAAGTGCAGCAGGACAGCTGGTCAGAGTTAATATACCGAAAACAGAATCTAACAACATACATTTCAACATAAAGAATTGCTGCAGCAAGAGAGAAGAAAAGCAGGTAAGACTGTTATTACCGTAATGACCCTAAATATTTGGACAGGTCTGAGCAAACATTGTAGACCCAGATCAAACAGTTTGATCAGGGTCTACAACATTTGCCATTCACTAAGCACCATTTGGATGCATTAACCTGTGTAAAATCCACTTTCTAAGAATTTTTTAACGATAGTTGTCTGACTTTCGGGTGTCCAAAACAGAAAGTTATTAAGGTCACCAGACACACCTCCATGTATTTCCACCATTTACACAAAGGGAAACAGCATTTGTGACTTCCTATTTGCAAAAAGTTTTCAAAAAACAAAAAAGTTTCCTACCTACCGACCCTAATTTTTTTCAGGCTGTAACCTGAACCACATATATTTTTTTATTTGGCCTTCTTAAAAAAGAAGGCAAAATGAAAATGGCTGAGTTGCTTTCCCCCAAAACTGACCCTTTCAAGGTATGGGGAAAAGATCTTTTTTTAAATTCATATCTTGTCAAATTCTGGTTCTAGATCAGTACACATTTCCATCTCTGAAATATGGCCAGCAACGGGAAGTCAACCCAAAATTCATACATGAGTTGCAACATGGTAAAACCAACAAAGTGGCATGTGTGCCCAGTGAAGGCTCAGACCAGCCTGGGCAGCCGTCCAGATTGATCAGAGTCTTCCCTGTGGGCTTAAAGGGTAGCTAAGGGTCAAAGGTCACTCAATGCAGACAGCAAAGAGTTCTGAGCAGACTGGGCAGAAGAACAGGCTGATATGAGTTTTCACTGGGCGCATATGCCACTTTATTGGTTTTCTCTTGTCCTGGCTCAAATAAAAAAAAACTTACTTGCTTGTTCTGTCTGAACCTTGTACTGGTAATAGCTGTAGTTTTCTCCACCAAACAAGAATGAAAACTTTGGATTATCCTGTTGTTTCTGTTTGGTCATATGCTCAAATTCTGGTCCATTCCTTGCAACAAAATTTGCAAGCTTGTCAATGATGTTTTTAAGTTCTGCATCTACAAAAAAAAAAAAAGTAGTAACAGGTCCAGATAGGAAGGGATGATTTAGGAATAACTGAGTTCAAAAAAAAGTCTAACAATTTACTGACTCAAATCTGGTTATATGATTAAAAAGTAATCTATTTGAAAATTTCATTTATCTTTACCAGACAGAATCAATTTTACCAAACATATCAGGCAATCAGTCAAATGTTTGGAATGACTGGTATAATTTTTTGTATTTTTCCATAAAAGCATTATGCTTTTTGGAGAAGAACCCTATTATAAGCCCTCAGCTTTTGTTCCAATCTCAAGATTTTATTGTACACTATATGTATGTATTGTATACTATATGTTACAATTTATAAAATATATGTTTAAGTCAAAAGAATATTACCCCTTAAGAAGCATCTCAACAAAACAGTTCTAATGAGACAGGACTGGAACATTCTTTCAGGCGACGGCTAGTGACAACCGGTTGTCAGTAGCCTCACAGGCTAGAGACAACCGGTTGTCACTAGCCTGTGAGGCTACTGACAACCAGCTAATAAATTAATATGCATTTTGAAGGACAGGAAGCATTGGTTCATTGTAATAACATCACAAGTAATTCTAAATAGGTTTTTGCTTTAAATCAAGCTACATATGAATCACAACAACAAAATATCAGCAAATAAAAAGGCAAAAATATGGAGAAGAGATATCTTCTAAAAATAGATTTTCCAAGGGAAGTAACTCAAATCATACTTTGTAAGGGAACTAACTCAAAATACCACTTTCAAATTTTCTCTGAATGTTTATGTGCTAATTCTGTTTGCACAATTGCCTCCATGATCATAGTAGTTATTCTTGTATTCTTATTATAAATTTGTAGTTTATTTTTCCTAGTGGATAGAATCAATTTGCTTGACTGAACAGCAAGAATATAACTATAGGGAAGAACATGTAATGG
Organism: Ctena decussata; assembly: GCA_963989385.1. Classification (NCBI taxonomy): domain Eukaryota; kingdom Metazoa; phylum Mollusca; class Bivalvia; order Lucinida; family Lucinidae; genus Ctena; species Ctena decussata. The sequence goes on along the minus strand of OZ022501.1, from coordinate 52,893,973 downwards.
TAACTGGAGAATTTATGTAGGTAAAACCTTTTTTCTATCAAGGTAAATGTATAATTTGTGTGCATGTGATGCATAAATTCTTTTAGCTATTTGTATGAATAACCCAATGACTTCCAGACAATAATAATGTAAATATATAAAAAAAAAAACACACAGAAATTTACATCTGATTCTTTTAATAGTTTCTTGCTTTCTACAATCAACTTAAAACTTGATCAGAGTGGAAACAAATATCAACAAATATCATGATATAATAGTAATACCATGAAACTAATATTCTAAAAATATCTTGAGTTTTATTATTTGAAAACAATAGGATTTATAGTAACTGGTTGTCAGCAGCCTGTGAGGCTAGTGACAACCGGTTGTCAATAGCCACTTCCTTTCAGGCGTTCTTGAAATGGTATCCTTTCCAACAAAACCATAGAAATTTTGAACTAGGAACAGTCAAAAATTTCACTTGTCCTTTAGCATGAGCCACTTGTCATGGCGAGTGGACTAGCGGAATTTTCCAGCTCTGTGAGGGGTCACAACATATGTTTTCTTTGAAAAAAAAAATCTCAAAATCCCACCTGATCTGGAGCTTTAACGTGGAGAATCTAATGAAATTCTGTAAATATTTGTTCTTTTCTTTTCTATAATTAAACTACCGTAATCGCCCCATTTACCGCACATGCCCCTATAACCGCACACCAAGGTCATTTCCGGAAAAAAATGCACAAGCGCACACTGCTTTTTCCTTTTGAAACTCACAAAACGCATCAAGTTCAACTTACCATTACTGTTTCAACAGCGACAGTGTTTTCAGTTTTGTTTTCCAGACGCAATGTGCGAAGAGAGCAACTCTATCGGTCTAAATGTCAATCGGGCATCCTCGCCGATATTTACGGAGTTGGCTGAAGGGTTATGATGTGTACGAGTGCGAACAGGGGACTCGGATCAGCTTACACATCTGCGCCGTCTGATTAGCATATACTCTATCTGCATCAACATTGGGAATGTACATGTTGATCCGAGAAGGATCGAGCTTAGTTGCTTACGAAGTTATGAGGTTGCCGGGGTGCGCAGGCTGAACTGAGTCTTTGCCTTTCGTAAATGCGAAAAGGCGCCATTTCTCAAGAGCAATTCTTGTCATATATAGCGATAATGTGCATGTGCGCCAAAGTGCGTTTGGGAAAGATACATGAAGGACAGATGAGAAACCCGGGTTGAAAAGAAATAAATTGTCATAACAACAAACTCTTGTTTCCTGACAAAATTAGTCTGAATACATGCGCAAACTGAACGAAGTGACCAGCCTGCGCATATGCATGGTCTGTGCCTTTAAACAAAGCTCGCGGTAGCCATAGGATATGTTTATCATTGGCATAGCTGGCCCGTGGGCCTCAAAAGGGCCTCAGGACACATCCGATCAGCAAACACCCGCATCATACAGTGCATTTGCGAACATTGACCAGTCTAACGAATCTCCAGGATTCGCCGATAGTTTGCAAAATAACTGTTTTAAGATGCGCAGACTGGTCTAAGGCTTTGCTGTTTGAACATGTAATATGGTACTTTTCTCATGACACATTGCCAATATTTCTGCACCCTTGGACGTAATATAGGACAGACAGAAATAGGGAAGATCAAAAGGACCGCATCTTCCAGAATTAGAATGTGTGTGTTATTAATAGAAGCCCATGAATTTAAAGCAGACCGCATGCGGTGATGTGAACAGCCAGAGCACTGACAAACTTACGTGACGTATTTAAACAATCACATATTAGGTCATCGTAAATGTGTTGAAATACTTTCCTTTCTTTCGGAATATTTATTTGGAATATTGAAGAAGGATGAAGAGAATGAAATACATGCATAATGAGGACATATTTAATACTGAGAGGTATGAGATATAATTTGCGACATGACATGAGATCGTTTTTCTCCCGGAAATGGGCAATTCAAATAGTTCGAACACTAAATATTTTCATGACACTTCGAACACCCCGATCAGTATTGCCGACTATTTCGATTGTTCGTTTGTTGTTTTTATCGTTCTGAGTGTGCGGTTATTAGAAACGTTTTTAACCACACCTTTTTGTTGCAATTTTTAAAAAGTTAAGCGCACCGTGCGGTAAATGGGGTGATTACGGTATATGTACTAATCTGTCTTCTCACTAGATTAACCTCAGTAAGGCATTCTAATGATGATGAGGGGCCACATGTTTTATTATGAAACAAGAATGATTCATAATAAAATTATAAGTCTCAGCTGTACTAAATGCATAAAATGCAAACAGCAACACAGTGAACTGCAATCAAAACAGTTACTGTAAATAAGAAAATTGAATCTAGTCTAGTCAGGTATACCCCATAACTTTGTAAGGCCGTTGGGGTACCACTGACAGATTACTCTACAACAACCTCAGCCCCAGAGGTTATAAAAAAATTTCATGCTCAACTCATGAATCTTGTACTATACAAATTCTATGCTTTTTGCCGAGTTTTTTATTGGTTCCAGTGGTTGCTTTTCACATATTTTCTAGTATTTGAAAGCTCAAAACAGGCACTGCTTAGTCTCAACATTTAAGTTTGAGCAAATTCTCAGATGAGCATGAGAAAAAGTTTTATAACCACAGGGGCAGGTCTTCAGCTCAGGGTTTGAAATTAACTTTTTTTCTCACTTGCTAAATTTAGCAAGTGCTCAATTTTTCTACTTGCTAAAACAGAAAGTCCACTTGCTTTTTCTCTGAATGCCATAATTTTATGCGTTATAACATTAAGGAAGTGTCTGCTGACAACCGGTTGTCACCAGACTTTTTGGACCAAAACCGTCTGCTGACAACCGGTTGTCACCAGACTTTTTGGGCCAAAAACGTCTGCTGACAACCAGCCATATATTTTCTATTAAATGGTTTTTAATTAGGTTTCCTTTAGCTGAATTTATATTAATGTGTTATAAATATAACATAAATTTTCTCATAGTTAAGGCAAATGACTATTCTTACAGCATTCTTTCATTTTTTGGCATTGTGTTACATATATAAGAGAACTGTTTGTACTTCGATGTATGGAAACAAAATAATGTTGCCTTTAAATTTAGTCCTTATTTATTGCCTGTTGTTGTTTGTGATATATTATCTAACATTGTTGCTCTGTGCATGATAATAATACCTATATGGTCTGTCTCCCATTGCAATTAAATCCAAGAATTACGGTGTGAAAATCAAACTTTGATCTATAACAAAGGTGTTGAGTTTGTTTAGCAGTTAGTTCTGAATGGCTTTTTAATGCATTTATCAAATCTGGTGCATCATATTTTATTCATATGATCTTTACCTCCGTCTGAAACATAAATGGCTCTTGTCACTGAGCATAATATAGTCGAGTCACTCAAGTCAAATATTTACATCATAACATCAAGACCCCATCATTCTTACCCTATCATATCCGGGTTCTAGAATTGATCAGTCGTGGTCTATGCTGGAAGAGATTTCTGCTTCATTTGATGTCAGTAAAATAAACTGAAACTTATGAATTCAGGGGAGAGTGGGGGGAATGGGGGTTATGTCCCCATGATGACAGTCAGGGGCATTAAGATTTGCTCCATTCCATCTGTCTGTCTGTCCATCCGTCCATTCATCACACTTTAGGGTATAGAGTATGTGTAATCAACTCCTCCCACAGTTTTCAATGGATCTTTTTCAAACTTTGCACACATGCTGTGGACATAATGAAGATGTGCATGTGGCTTTTTGAATGGGGTAAAATTGATTTCGACAGAATTACAGCCTATTGAACTTAGTCATTTTGGGCAGCTTTTTGCAGTGAGGGGGTTGGAGTTTGTGAAGCCAACTCCTCTGACAGTTTTTAGTGGATCCTTTTCAAACTTTGTACACATGTTGTGGACATAGTGAAGATGTGCATATGGCTTTTTGATGGCTTAAATTTTATTTTGACAGAATTATGGCATATTGAACTTAAGTCATATTGGGCAGCCTATTTGCCTTACAGGATATGGAGTTTGTGTAATCAACTCTTACTCTTCTTACTGTTTTCACTTGATCCTTTTCAAACTTTATGCACATGTTACAGACTTAATTAAAATGTGCATGTGGCATTTTGATGAAGAATAGATTAATTTTGACAGAATGACTTCCTTTTGAACTTGTCATTTTTGGCAGCCTTTTTGTTATAGTATATGGAGTTTGTGTAATAAACTACTCCTGTCATTGTCTGTGGATTCTTTTCAAACTTTGTACACATGTTGTGGACACAATCAAAATGTGCATGTAGCTAAAAAAAATTTTGACAGAATTAAATTTTGTCAGAATTATGGCCTTTTGAACTTAGTCATTGATAGCACCTTTTTTTATGGCCCCGTGACGATAGTCAGGGGGCATTAAGATTTGCCCCTGTCTGTCTGTCCGTCTGTCTGTCCGTCCGTCCGTCTGTCTGTTCGTCACGCTTTATGGTATAGAGTTTGTGTAATCAACTCCTCCCACAGTTTTCAATGGATCTGTTTCAAACTTTGCATACATGTTGGGGACATATTGAAGATGTGCATGTGGATTTTTGTTGGACCTAGAATTAATTTTGACAGAATTACGGCCTTTTAAACTTAGTCATTTTAGGCAAATTTTTGCATTGTAGGGTATAGAGTTTGTGTAATCAACTCCTCCCAAAGTTTTCAACGGATCTTTTTCAAACCTTGCATACATGTTATGGACATATTGAAGATGGCCATGTGGATTTTTGTTGGACCTAAAATTAATTTTGACAGAATTACGGCCTTTTGAACTTAGTCATTTTAGGCAAATTTTTGCATTGTAGGGTATAGAGTTTGTGTAATGCCCCCGTGACGATAGTCAGGGGGCATTAAGATTTGCCCCTGTCTGTCTGTCCGTCTGTCTGTCCGTCCATCCGTCTGTCTGTTCGTCACGCTTTATGGTATAGAGTTTGTGTAATCAACTCCTACCACAGTTTTCAATGGATCTGTTTCAAACTTTGCATACATGTTGGGGACATATTGAAGATGTGCATGTGGATTTTTGTTGGACCTAGAATTAATTTTGACAGAATTACGGCCTTTTAAACTTAGTCATTTTAGGCAAATTTTTGCATTGTAGGGTATAGAGTTTGTGTAATCAACTCCTCCCAAAGTTTTCAACGGATCTTTTTCAAACCTTGCATACATGTTATGGACATATTGAAGATGGCCATGTGGATTTTTGTTGGACCTAAAATTAATTTTGACAGAATTACGGCCTTTTGAACTTAGTCATTTTAGGCAAATTTTTGCATTGTAGGGTATAGAGTTTGTGTAATGCCCCCGTGACGATAGTCAGGGGGCATTAAGATTTGCCCCTGTCTGTCTGTCCGTCTGTCTGTCCGTCCGTCCGTCTGTCTGTTCGTCACGCTTTATGGTATAGAGTTTGTGTAATCAACTCCTCCCACAGTTTTCATTGGATCTGTTTCAAACTTTGCATACATGTTGGGGACATATTGAAGATGTGCATGTGGATTTTTGTTGGACCTAGAATTAATTTTGACAGAATTACGGCCTTTTAAACTTAGTCATTTTAGGCAAATTTTTGCATTGTAGGGTATAGAGTTTGTGTAATCAACTTCTCCCAAAGTTTTCAACGGATCTTTTTCAAACCTTGCATACATGTTATGGACATATTGAAGATGTGCATGTGGATTTTTGTTGGACCTAAAATTAATTTTGACAGAATTACGGCCTTTTGAACTTAGTCATTTTAGGCAAATTTTTGCATTGTAGGGTATAGAGTTTGTGTAATGCCCCCGTGACGATAGTCAGGGGGCATTAAGATTTGCCCCTGTCTGTCTGTCCGTCTGTCTGTCCGTCCGTCCGTCTGTCTGTTCGTCACGCTTTATGGTATAGAGTTTGTGTAATCAACTCCTCCCACAGTTTTCAATGGATCTGTTTCAAACTTTGCATACATGTTGGGGACATATTGAAGATGTGCATGTGGATTTTTGTTGGACCTAGAATTAATTTTGACAGAATTACGGCCTTTTAAACTTAGTCATTTTAGGCAAATTTTTGCATTGTAGGGTATAGAGTTTGTGTAATCAACTTCTCCCAAAGTTTTCAACGGATCTTTTTCAAACCTTGCATACATGTTATGGACATATTGAAGATGTGCATGTGGATTTTTGTTGGACCTAAAATTAATTTTGACAGAATTACGGCCTTTTGAACTTAGTCATTTTAGGCAAATTTTTGCATTGTAGGGTATAGAGTTTGTGTAATGCCCCCGTGACGATAGTCAGGGGGCATTAAGATTTGCCCCTGTCTGTCTGTCCGTCTGTCTGTCCGTCCGTCCGTCTGTCTGTTCGTCACGCTTTATGGTATAGAGTTTGTGTAATCAACTCCTCCCACAGTTTTCAATGGATCTGTTTCAAACTTTGCATACATGTTGGGGACATATTGAAGATGTGCATGTGGATTTTTGTTGGACCTAGAATTAATTTTGACAGAATTACGGCCTTTTAAACTTAGTCATTCTAGGCAAATTTTTGCATTGTAGGGTATAGAGTTTGTGTAATCAACTTCTCCCAAAGTTTTCAACGGATCTTTTTCAAACCTTGCATACATGTTATGGACATATTGAAGATGTGCATGTGGATTTTTGTTGGACCTAAAATTAATTTTGACAGAATTACGGCCTTTTGAACTTAGTCATTTTAGGCAAATTTTTGCATTGTAGGGTATAGAGTTTGTGTAATGCCCCCGTGACGATAGTCAGGGGGCATTAAGATTTGCCCCTGTCTGTCTGTCCGTCTGTCTGTCCGTCCGTCCGTCTGTCTGTTCGTCACGCTTTATGGTATAGAGTTTGTGTAATCAACTCCTCCCACAGTTTTCAATGGATCTGTTTCAAACTTTGCATACATGTTGGGGACATATTGAAGATGTGCATGTGGATTTTTGTTGGACCTAGAATTAATTTTGACAGAATTACGGCCTTTTAAACTTAGTCATTTTAGGCAAATTTTTGCATTGTAGGGTATAGAGTTTGTGTAATCAACTCCTCCCAAAGTTTTCAACGGATCTTTTTCAAACCTTGCATACATGTTATGGACATATTGAAGATGGCCATGTGGATTTTTGTTGGACCTAAAATTAATTTTGACAGAATTACGGCCTTTTGAACTTAGTCATTTTAGGCAAATTTTTGCATTGTAGGGTATAGAGTTTGTGTAATCAACTCCTCCCACAGTTTTCAATGGATCTTTTTCAAACCTTGCATACGTGTTGTGGACATATTGAAGATGTGCATGTGGATTTTTGTTGGACGTAGAATTAATTTTGATAGAATTACGGCCTTTTGAACTTAGTCATTTTAGGCAAATTTTTGCATTGTAGGGTATAGAGTTCGTGTAATCAACTCCTCTCACAGTTTTCAATGGATCTTTTTCAAACTTTGCATACATTCTGTGAATGTATTGAAGATGTGCATGTGGGTTTTTGATGGCACTATAATTAATTTTGACAGAATTATGGCCTTTTTAACTTTGTCATTCTAGGGAAATTTTGCATTGTAGGGTATGGATTTTGTGTTATCAACTTGCTCCACAGTTTTCAATGGATCTTTTTCAAACCTTGTCTACATATGGTGGACATATTTGAAGATATGATGAGGCATATTGATAGGTCTAGAATTAATTTTGACAGAATCACAGCCTTTTTAACTTAGTCATTTTGGGCAGTTTTTTTTCATGGCAGGTTATGTTTTCAATGGATTCTTTGTAGGTGCTTTATGGATATATACATATCATGTGACAGGCGCTGCACGGGGGCATCATTAGTGTCTTACAGACACAATTTTCTAGTTTGCTTTAGGGATGGAGCTTGTGTATTCAACTCTTTCACAAATTTCAATAGAATTTTTAGAGCCGTTGCATAAACATTGAAAACTAAATGCCAATATGTATGTCTTTAAATAGTATTTGTTGATAATAGACAATTTTGTGATGTATACAGCTTTGTGACAGGCACCGCATGGGGGCATCTGATTCTTGTCTTACAGGCACAATTTTCTAGTTCAAGGTGAGCTATTGTGATAGTCAATCATGCCGTGAGTTGTGCCTTTTTTGTCATCAACAATTTGTTTCAAAGGACAATGTCTCCTAAACTTGACCAGACTTGGCAGGAATGAACCTTATATGACCCTCTTTGAAAATTATTCAAATGGTTCTAGTCCATGGCATAACTAGGTCAAATGAGTTGAAATACATGTACTAAGGTTTTTGGTATAACTTTGAAAATCTTTTTGTCTAAAACCATAAGGCCTTGATATTTGGTATGTATCATCACCTGGTGGTCCTCTACCAAATTTACTCAAATTATGGTCCTAAGGCCAAAATGGCCTCGCCCTGCAGGGGTGAGCCTAGAGCTTTCAGACAGGGAGAATTTTTTTTGACATTTTCAGGACTTGAGGGAGAAGTTTTGGCCCAAATTTTGGATTCCCTTTATGTTCTATGTATTTTCACTTCTCCCTCAGCTCAAAATAGGGAGAAGTCAACCAGCTTAGGGAGACTATTTCTCCCAAATCGCCCTCTAGGCTGAGCCCTGCCCTGGGTGTCACGTTTTTGCAAAGGCTTTTAAGATCTTCTTGCCTAAAACCACTGGATGCAGAGCCTTGGTAATTGGTATGTGGCATCACCTAGTTGTCCACTACCAAGTCTGTTCAAATTATAGCCCTGGGGTCAGATGCCCTGCCCTGCGGGTCACATGTTTTATATAGGCTTATAATGGTGTGGATATTCAACTTTGTTATTGGTTTCCATTATCCATACATAAAGTACAAACAGTCCACATATATTATATATGTAACACAATGACAAGAGTGCAAGAATAATGCAAGTAAAAATGGTAATTTGCCTCAACTATTTGAGAAGCTTTTTCATGTTCATGTTATATTTATAACATATTTATAGCATATTAAAACAAATTCAGTTAAAATAAACCCAATTTAAAACCATTTAATGGAAATTATATAGCCGGTTGTCAGCAGACATTTTGGTCCAAAAAGTCTGGTGACAACCGGTTGTCAGCAGACGGTTTTGGTCCAAAAAGTCTGGTGACAACCGGTTGTCAGCAGACCTCGCCTAACATTAAATACCCTGTATTGTTAGTTTATGCAATTAGTAATGTATCCCAGCTGGGTGGGCTGTCTTTTTAGCTTTAAAAAAATCGGGCATATGGTCCCTAGCCCAGGCTATGTTCTAAGTTCAAATCTATGGGCCGTTAAAGTTGGGGAAAGACAGAAAAAAAAAGGAAAAAGGCTATGATGAACACAGTGACTCATATTGACCTAGTGGTTCTCATTCATTATACTCCCTTTTTCCCTATCTGACAGACAATATAAAGTATCTTACCAATGAGGCTTTACCTCACAAGGGCCATGCCTACATACCCTACCAGGTTCTCTTCACAGCTACTAGTTTCATATTCCAAAGCAACTCTGAGCTCTTTCTCCCACTTCTGTGCAGTTTTTATTGGGACAGTTTGGGGTTTTGGGCCCATAGAGTCAGTCTTGATGGGTTTATTTTCAGAAGGTTTTTCTTCCTGATCCCCCGTTTCCCCCTTTTCCAGTTAACAATTAATATCTGTCCATGTTTATTGATTTGAGAACATGTGCTTTTTGATCAAACTGAAAACAGACGCTTGCAGATGCGGGTTGTCACAGATGCTTGACAAGGGGCACCGTATTGGGGAATCAATATAAGGAAGTACCTGGTTGATCAAGACGAGTTTGCGACTGCGCATCTTGTTCTGCACATAAACAAAAACTTTACACTTCCGGATTAGTTCTTTGCACCGAGAAAACTTCACTCGCAAAGAAAAGCAAGTGGTGGTTTCTTGGACTCGCAGTCTGTAAATTTTGGTCGCATTTTGTGAGTATGCGAGTCTAAATTCTAACCCTGCAGCTGCCCTTGTTATCTTGATAAAGTCAAAACAAGGGGCTATGGTAGTACTTTATTAAAGCTGGAAATTGTGACTGAAATAGCCTGACTCCTCAGTGTTGGTTGGGGTAAATGTTGCAATAAAATGCAACAGTATATTGAGATTTTAAGAAGATATTTTGTTTGGTCTTGTTGTGTTTGTTTCATTGTTTTCTTCTTCATCCATTCCATATAATGCCATTTTTTCTGCTGGCTATGGTCATGTGTGCTGTATTCTCAAACACTTGGTGTAGTTGTGTTTCCTTTCTTTTCACACTGGTCCCTGTAAAAAGGGCCTTGATAGTTCAGACACAAATCAGATACTGCAGGAAGCATTGTTAGCATTTAAACAGTCATTTTTGCTATCCAACATTTTATAGTCATACTCTGGTCATATTAATGTCCACCTATACAACAACTAGAGGCCAATCTCTGAAAATACTTAAAAAAAAGATCAAAATTAAAATTGAGAAGTAACTTCTTCAGCAATAGGATTGTCCAAACTTGGAATGAACTTCCAGAATATGTAATAATGGCACCCTCTCTGAACAATTTCAAGAGTCGGATAAATAGTTCATGGTAAGGGCACCCATATGAATTAAATCCTTGGTGTTACATCCCGGGCCTGAGGATTAGAATTGAGAACACCTATTCAGATGCGTCAACAGCGGTTGCAGAGCCTAATCTGACTTTGACTGTGTAAGAAATTTTAATATGTAAGAAATAATGTTGTTTAGCTGTATTTAAGTAAAGACACAGATATGCCAAATCACCTGGTGCAAAATTCATCAGTCTGCTATCACAAGGCCTGATCAAATGTAAAGTATTGGAAAAATCATGAGAAGTGTGTGCATACTAAGGCCTTATCTGACATCTGATCGGTTCTGTACATAGATTCTCCCTACTATGGGACACCTCTTCTTTAGAGTGGAACACAATAATCCAATTTTGAAAGGACGAAATTAATGTCCAATTTAGTGGTTGGAATCGGTTAAATTTTCATGATTGATCATCTGAAGATGTAAGTGACCAATGATCGATCATTAATCGATCAATGAAAAATTTGTGGTGGACTGAATAATTAGTCAGCTACTCTATTATATGTTCTGTTTCTTGTTTGTATCATGTTTGTTATCAATAGATATTTGTCGAATGAATCTATTTTAGCCTTGCCTATCATTTTAGTTCCCTTAAATCAGTCCTGTAGAAACCTGCTTTCCTGAGTATAGCAGCTAAATTGCTGAATGGGGGTGCTTGATAAAATTACCTTAATGGGGTGGTTACAAAGGTACTCACTATTATTTTAAGCAGAAATAATATAATATTCAACGGCGACGACGACAATTTTTCAGGATTATTTATGACGATTTACATACCATTGAACGCAGATACGACTTTGAGCAGTGGTGGCAAACGGCCCTACTCATGTCCAGGGTAGCCTTAGAGATCGGGCCATTGCTTTTTGAAGCCAAAGTGCTTCCACACGACAGAGCGGCTTTTTCCGCCTGGAAAATCGAATGGCTCGCTCTTTTCAGCCATCAGGAAGTGTAAACACATGCGGTTGCAGTAATAAAACGAATCGATCAAAACTATCTATCTATCTATCTATCTTCGTATACTGCCTACGCCCTCGCGAGCATTCTTGGCAGGGTCTGCGCGTCATGTTGTGAAAAAGGGTTGATTAAAAGCATGACAGTGAGGTAATATAAAGATGACAGGTTAAAACTATAGTGCGAAAAGGATGAGAGCCATAAAAACACATCATCATGGACAGATAAACTAACCGCAATGTCCAAATACTGTTAAAAACCGGAACATCGAGTACGGAAAAAAGTACCGATCTTCAACTTGGAAGTCCAAAAACGAGCAATGCTTGACAAACTCGATTAATAGACCGACCACTAATGTCCATCACCCTATTTACGGGTACTCGTATCCGAGTAGTTCTCGTCATTTTTTTCTAACAGTTTCCTGTTTTCTCCCAAACAAGCAGGTTTTCTTTCAGTTTGCGATAGTTATGTATTGTGTACCTAATAACTCTGGTTTCGACACACACGTCATGAATTTATTTATAGAACCGAACCTCAGGGAGCGATCATTATTTGATATGCTATCACGCACAGACAACGTCACGTCCAGAAGCAGTCCTCGTCATGTTGCTTTTGAGCTCGATTTTAAAATAAATATAAAACCCATTTTGCTGCTGTTCCTATATAATGATTTTTGACATCTTATTCATGTAACAAAGTCTGTTTGTATGCTGAATGCGCTCAATTTTTTAATGAGGTCACAGCAGACGAAAACAAACAAAAAACTGAGACGAAGAGTTTGTCTTGTTCACAAGGCTGCTGAAAACGATAAATGATGACTGGATCAGGTTTTCTATTTTAATATTTTTGTGTATTTTCCTGCAATGTTGACTTACATTCAGAATTTGTTTGCAAAGTAGACACAATATTGGAAAACCTGACCCAATTAAGAGAGGTCAGCACGTGGCTTGAACATGCTCACGTGAATGCCCCTGACGTAATCACGCGACTTTGCGAATCCAAAAGAGAAAAAACGGCATTTATATATACACAGCTCGATATCTTGATGAGTTTTTGCACTAGTTTGACCAAATGTATCATAAACTTAGGATTAAGGCAGTTGAAGTGAAGAAAAAATACGCGAAAAACTCGTTTTAAGCAGAATGACGAGAACTACTAGCTGACGAGATTTACTCGGATACGAGGGTATCGGGACGTTTCGCGCCAGGGACGTTTCGTCCCAGGACGTTTCGTCCCAAACAGGCCTAAAATCCGGGACGATTCGTCCCAGGACGTTTCGTCCCAATATTAATTTATTAAAGATGTGAAATATAATTTTACGATCAAAAAATTTTAGAAATATACAAAATTTTAATATATTTAAACCATCAATTATACGGAACATACAATTATTAAATTCTGGCAGAGGAGACTAGAGGTACAGTACCGTATCGATCCCTAGCCTTCCTAAATAGGATAGAGTCTTTTTGCCGTCTCTCTGTGTCTTTTTGCTGTCACAAAGAATAAAAAAGACTGATGCTGGTAAATATTTGATTGAGTTATAACACTTTTTCTTCAATTTAACATAATTTGGTTAGTATTTTTTTCTATGTTAATGGGTCTCATTGCTGTGTCTGTGCAAGTTTTTTTGTCTTATGGGTCTATTTGCCTCTTCTCTGTATCTTCCTGCCGCCACACAATTCCTGCATAGCCTATCAAAGGCCTTTGTCATAGAGAAATTAAACTGATCTTTTTGCAGACTTTTATTATATATAAATACATGGATAAAAAAGCACAATATATGCTTAAATTTATGCGCTTTCTTTCATATATTACATGGTAACACATTTGTAACATTTTCTTGATACAAAATATACATAAATAATAGTAAGGACTGATGATAGCTAATATTTATTTCAGAAATGAAAAAAAAAAGTAACTTCCTCTTGATGCTACATATACATCAAATAATATATATTTTAGGTGTTTAAAGGCACCCTGTATCCTGGGGCTTCAAGAAAATATGGGACGAATCGTCCCGGAATTATGGGACGAAACGTCCCAAGAAGGAAAATGGGACGAAACGTCTGGGACGAATCGTCCTGGGACGAAACGTCTCTGGCGCGAAACGTCCCGCAGCCGATACGAGTACTGGTCCGTCTCGAGTGCTCATTCTTTCCTACTTCGACATACTGTTAGGAAAAATACAGATCCAGTTTGTCTAACGTGTGAAATGATCTGGAAAATTGAGAAAGCATACCTTCTGGAGGTTTTGGTAAATCCATATTTGATAAGTTTTATGCGAATATTGAAAAATTTGACAAATTTGTTCTAAACACATTGAACATACATTTTTTCATCAAGATCGCATAGAGGGACTTCCGGATCAATAGTAAAGCGTTTGTATAGGAAGCCGTTTCAGCATTATAAATAATAATCATCTTTACCTTAGGGGCCCACTCACCAGGGGATTATTAGGACATTTTGGATAAGCGGTTCACTTTTCATACATTAAGCTATATTGTACAGAGTTTCCTGAAAATTTTCTTAGCTTTAAGTCGCACCATACATTGCATTACTGTCAAAGGTCAAAAGTAATTCCACAAAAATATTTTTCTACAGACTTAAATAGTGTATTTACATGGTCATGAGAAAATTAATTTTAACACCTCTCCCAGGGTCCATCGAATTACCCCAAACCACCCCAAAACACCCCAAACCGCCTAAAAACCACCCCAAACCACTTTTCAAAATATTGTTTCAAGTTAAAATAGGTTGCAAACCTTGTGTTTATGCTTTTTTAATGATTTCAAAATTATTTAATAAAAATAAATATGAGCTATTTGTGCAGAAAAAGGGAATTGCATATTGTATGCACTGAAAATAATATAGTGGTATACGTATGTATGCCGCATGTAGGTACGTCATGTATGTAAATATGTCGCATATGTATGTTTGTATGTCCATTATATGTTTGCCAGCACATGTATGTGTAAGTGTATGCATGTTATATACCATTCATATATTCACATACATACATAAATATAGCCTCATATTGGTAACAGCAATTTTCCCCTGTAGCTGCAAATATAAAGCAATTTTCCTAATTTATAAATATTTTAAGCATTACCAAATATTTCTAAAGTTGTGTAAGTTGCTACAAAATACCAAATTTGGTTTCAAGTGATTTGTTTTCGGTGGTTTGGGGTGGTTTTATTGGGCGGTTTGGGGTGGTTTGGGGTGTTTTGGGGTGGTTTGGGGTGTTTTGGGGTGGTTTGGGGTAATTCGATGGACCGCCTCTCCCATACCAAGCATAAAATGATTACTATGGATGAAAAGCTAAATGAAAAATGCATTGATCCGCTATTCCGCTATTCACGGCCTCTATGGCACAACTGTCTCTATTGTATGATTTCCCTCTGGTATAGCCTTTTCTCTATTGTAACTTTTCTCAAATGTACTTTGTTCAATATGGTGTAAATAGAGGTCACGGACTTGAGGGAGTTTGGGGAGATGCTGTAAACCTTCCCGTGGCCCTGATGAATTCAGCCAGCTCCCACTTTAGTTTAAGAACTAAACTAGAAATGCTTTTGACAAAAACAGATGTCCCCCAACCTGCACTTTCCTAGAAGTATCATTTCCCTTAAATGTTGCCAAGTTAAGACATCCTGTGACCTTGAAAATAGACCAAAACTTCGTAGTTCTTTTGCACCTCCTGATAATACACCTGTCTATGTTTGGTCATAATCCATCAGTCCCTTAAGGTGATATGGTGTAGACAAGCCATATTTTTTCCATTTTTTTAACCTCCCGAGACCTTGAAAATAGGGTCAAGGCCACCAAAATATAATCACTTCTTTTTCATCTCTCAGTGATATATCTGTTCAAGATTGGTTTAAATCCATCCATTCATTCATTCAGGAGATAGAGTGGAGACAAGTAGTAGTAGTATTTCAATTCTCATATCGACGTTGCCCCCGCACCTCAGCGGAACGAATCCATAGCCGCAGTAACGGGGCGCCGAGCGTCCGTCCATAGAGTGGAGACATGGCATTTTTCAACACTCTTTGTACCTCCGGGAACCTTGAAAATAGGGTCAAGGTCACCAAAATTCAACCAGTTATTTTACATCTCCCAGTGATATATCTGTGCAAGATTGCTTAAAATCCATCCATTCATTCAGGAGATAGAGTGGAGACAAGGCATTTTCCAACACTCTTTGTACCTCCGAGAACCTTGAAAATAGGGTCAAGGTCACCAAAATTCAATCGGTTCTTTTACATCTCCAAGTGATATAGCTGTGCAAGATTGCTTAAAATCCATCCAACCATTCAGGAGACAGAGTGCAGACAAGGCATTTTAAACACTCTTTGATGTCCTGTTATCTTGAAACTGGGGTCAAGGTCACCAAAATCTAATCTGTTCTTTACCATCTCCCAGTAATATAGCTGTGCAAGCTTGGTTAAAATCCATTTATCCATTCAGGAAACAGAGTGCAGACAAGGCATTTTTCAACACTCTTTGACCGTCTGTGACTTTGAAAATGGGGTCAATGTCATTAAAATCAAATTTGTTCTTTACCATCTCCCAGTGATATTTATGTGCAAGTTTAGTTTAAATCCATCCATCCAGGAGATAGAGTGCAGACAAGGCATTTTTAACACCCTTTCACCTCTTGTCACCTCAAAATGGGACCAAGATCACCAAGATTTAATCAGTTCTTTTATATTCCTAGAGATACAGTTGTGCAATATTGGTTTAAATCCATCCAACCATTCAGGAGACAGAGTGCAAACAAAGTATTTTTCAACACTCTGTGACCCCCTGTGACCTTGAAAATGTGGTCAAGGTCACCAAAACTTAAACAGTTTTTTTACATCTCCCAGTGATAGAGCTGTGTAAGATTGGTTTAAATCCATCCAACCATTCAGGAGACTGAGTGCAGATAAGGCATTTTTCAACACTCTTTGACCTGCTGTGACCTTGAAAATGGGGTCACGGTCACCAAAATCTATTTTTTTTATCATCTCCCAGTGATATATCTGTTCAAGTTTGGTTCAAATCCATCTATCCACTCAAGAGAAAGAATGCAGACAAGTCATTTTAACACTCTTTGACCTCCTGTGACCTTAAAAATGGGTTCAAGGTCACCAAAGTCAAATCAGTTTCTTTATGGGAGACATAATTCTGCCCCCCCCCCCCCCCCCTCAAGGAACCAAAACAGGAGTACCGCCTTGGAACGGTCAGCAAAAGATTACTTGGGGGCTTAACATGTTTTACTGCTACCAAACCTCGCCCTTTGCTTTTGCAGTGGTTCGAAATATTAGTTAGATGTTTGGTCCACATGAAGGTTTCCTAACCCATCAATGAAACATCACCGGAAACAAACAAATTACGTATCAGACCTATGATGAATCAGAGATGATGACTCGATGGAAATAATGTATTGCAACACCAGGAGACCCCTGGGAAGTCAAACGACACCAGTGAAAAACCGGAGCAAAAGAAAACCATCAGTTAGACCCCGAATAACCAAGCAACAGACAATGCAAACTCCGGCCCCAGCCAACTAAACTAAGTAGCTTTATGTCGGGCCCATCATTGAGACTGATACCTGACCAACCGGCGTGCAATTAAAGGGAAGCAAAGTTATTAACCATGATTGGGTTAACTACTAAACATGCAGACTGTAGTATTACATTTATGTTATAGCCAGTACGCTTTTAACGAACGACAATTTTTCTGAACTGATCAGAAAAATCAGAGTTACTTAAAAAATAACTGAATTTAATTTTTTATTTTTTTTTTATTTTTTATTTTTTTCTCTCTCTCTTTTTTTTTTTTTTTTTTTTTTTTTTGCTATATACTAATGTAAATTTCATTACCTAAACTAGTTAAGAAGAAGAAGAAAAAAAAAGAGAAATCAACAAAGAATTTAACATTTTTGGAGTTTGATCTATGAGGTCCTGTTTGAATCAACGAAATTTCTCTCTGAAGATAACCGTAAAGTCATAGTCTAATCAGACTTCTGGAATATCAAAACAATGCGAACAGAATATGTTAATGACAGTGTGCAATATACCTTTTGGAAAAATTTCACTTTCAAATAATCTGAGGCCCTCCATTCAATGTTGCTAGTTTAAAATCGCTACACAACGGTAAGAACAGTTGGTAAGTAAGAAAAACAATAACTTTATTGTTTTTACGCTGACATCACAGCTGCAGCTAATGCCTGGCAATTCATTCAGTCATCATGGACTTTTACCCTGGTTTGTGTAAATACATTTGTAATTAGTTTTAAGTTCTAGCTGGTTTCAGTAAATTTAAAGAGTAACTACACTTCAAGAACTGACTGAATCAGACCCCAAACCCTATCCCCAACATCAAAGGGAAAGGTTGACAAAGACATCCCAACAAACAATAAATTACAAGTGATAAGCCGAGTCAGCAGCTCGTTCCCAAATAGATGGCAACTCAGCTATCTATACTGAACTAAATAATTTAGATCAACAGAAGGGTTACAACAGACTAAGCAAATTATACGAAAAATATTTAACAACTATTTTTACCTATTTTCTATTTTTATTATAGAAGGGTTGTACCTAAAGGTATATAGACTGCCTGTTGTGTGCTTAAACAAAATCTCTCATTCTCTATGAATAGGAAAAGACTTAATGGAAATACCCGGAGATGTTAAAAGACTACATGTATTAAAAGAAATACAAACAGTGCAAACTGCAATCAGACTGTAGAAGCACCCTGATCAGAGTCTCTACTGTTTTAGGAGGCGTTCTGTCCCAATACATACTTTTAGACTATATACATGGCGGAAGTAAGTTAGCATGGCAAGCCGTTGATAGTAACGTCACTAGCTCGATACTAGAATACTTGATTTTTTTTCTGGCAGCCACTGTGACGTTTGGGTCATATTTAGAATATATAGAACAGTCTGATCTGAGCATTTTCAGTTAGGCTGAATAGAAGGTGAAATTATTAGCTTTAACCATGAATTAACATCTTGCAGTGGCACTATGTGCTACCGTGGAGATGTAGAACACCAGAACCCAAAATGCTAACCATAATGTGTTAAGTGATAAAAAGGCGCCGTGGTTGAGTTGTTAGAGGAACTTACTTAAGGCGCAGAAGGTCACTCGAAGGTCGAGGGTATCTGGGTCGGGCTATTCGGTGACTGCCAACCTAGCAGTAAATACGATATTATTTCTAATCAGGGAAGGTCAAGGCAGTAAAAGGAGAGGAATGGGCTGAGCCTTTCATATGCTATGCCCAACAAACCCTCACTGCCCTTACGGCCATAAGGCTAAGGAAAATCATTGTTTATAGGTCTATTGCTATGTGGATCATATGAAATTGTTTTTATTTTAATTCACATAACGATGTTACCCCCTGGAGCTCAACGACACGTAACCATGGCCATACTCCAGGATACCGTGCGCCTGTAGATAGTCCCGTCGATAAAAAAACAGCAGCTGATCATAGAAGGCACCCTCGCTTGACAACGGCCCTTTTTAGGGACAATGCTTCCAGGAATATTGGCTACCACGTGGCATTTCTGCTTAAGCACCTAGATACAAGCACCACGTCGAGATCTACTTGGTCCGTCTTCCGCTGGAGGGATCATATGATGAGTGCAAGGTGCAAGTGATATACATGGTTACAACTAACGGACAAATAGTGATTTATTGCAAATAAATCACTAATAGAGCATGACTTTTTCCACTCTAAAATATATATGGACTGCATTCATGTTAAAGACAAATATTCTCGTTTAATTGGTGCCATCATCCTATTGTGCAATAGCCAGTGGCACTGCTGTTTCATCGAAGGAATCACAAAGGTAATTACATAACAGAGCCATATTTAGCAGGTAATAACTGGAGGTGTGTTCTGTTAAATATCTTTAAACACCCCGGGGCATATTATAGAAAATTTAGCCATATAAAAAATAGCTGCACTTGCCATCAAGAAAAAACGTCAAAGAAAAACTCATTTATGTAGGCTATTTGCTGTCTCTAATACAGGCCATTTTACCAAGTATCTCTTAAACTGCAACACATATCACATTGAAGTAAAGTTAATCTCCAATGTCTACATAATACATAACTTATCTATAATTTTCTGGAAAAAATGTATTTTGAAACAAAAAAAGGTTTCTTTGCAAAAAGGCCAATTTTTCTTTATTAGTTTGACTGTATTTTACAAGGGAGTAAATTTATCAATGTAACAACCTTTAAAATGGTCAACATTTACCTATGTCTATTGTTAGGTAATTTGCATACAAATAAAAGCATAGTTGCATTCAATAACATCTGTATAACTCTTAATCTTCTTGATTGTGATGCATAAATGGGATTGATTTGTGGCTGTTTCATTAAATTACTGTACTTCCCTTCACTAAACCTATAAACTTTGTAATAGATTTAGTCAGTGACTTATATATAGATATTTATATAGGTCACTGATTTAATAGACAATAGCAAGAAAATGACAAGATAAAATTTTGGAAGACAGTAACCCAGTTATGTATTAGTTAGAAAATACCAGTTGAAAACGAAAATCAGTTTTGTCCCCATAATAAATGATAAAACCTAATTAATGATAGCCTAACGTTATGATTTTTCAGAGAGGTTTTGGGGGCGATCGGCTTTTCATATATTATGTGGGAAAAAAATCATTATTATATTATATTTTTGGAAAATAAAAAAGCTATTTTACCTGAAACTAAAAAAGAATAATAATAAAATAAAACAAAACAAAGTGAGAGATAAACAGAAATAAATAGACTGCTTTTAATAGTTGGGACATGATCTAAAAATAGAACGTGAATATTCGAGAAGCCATCCGTCTTTCCAGAGCTTTGTTTCCATCAAAAACTGGTTGAATGAAATCGTCAGCAAATGAAGTTCAAAAATATGATCCAGGTAATCGTTCCTTGCACATGAAAAACATTGCAACCAACCGCCATTACAGTTTAACACCATCTGCATTCATTTGCGCGGACGCAAACCAACGCCAAAGGAGTTGTTAGAACTGTTTTAGTTGACCTAATTTTGCTGCTGATGTAAACAACCCTGCGTGGCAGATCATACGTAAACAAGCGAGGTTATAGTTCATAGTGCGTGTTAGTCATTGAACAAGTACACGTAGGCAGAATATATAAACAAGTCACCTGATGTAAGATTCGATCAGTGTTGGATTTTGTACAGAACAGTAAAGATGGGCTTGTAGCATGAAAAAGAAGACTTCGGTCTTGTGTTTAGTTGAGGCTGGATTACAGGAAAACATTTGGAAATAATATTCTTAATCAACTTTGATTAGAACATTATTGGATTGGGAACAAAGAAAAAATTTTAAGCAATTTATTACAAGCGATCAGAAAAACTTGCGAAAATGCTAGACTTTGTAAGTATTAAAATCATTATATATTTTAGATCTAATGTGTTATTTTGTTGTTTTATTATGAATTGCATATTTGAAATTATTTGTAACTTATTGTATTTGATATAGAGTCTACGATTGTTGAATTTTTTGATAAATTGGCCAAAAAATAATGGCTCATCTAAATATGAATAGGGAATTCCATATTTCACTTTCATTTTATAAGGAAACTTGTCTGAACTTTCACAAAATTTCATCATCAGATGAAAGTCAGGAAAAAAAAGGTACTTTAAGCCAATAGTGTTGATTGGTCAGTGATTGGCTCTCACTCATTTTCTCAGACATTGCTCAACTTTGGAGTGAAAATGCCCTTGAGCTGTGCATTCAGTCAGAACTGAAATGTTTTTGTTATGTGATTGAAGTTCGTGAATTAATTGTCTGATAAACAGTTTCTCACCAAAGGGGAGAATTGCCCAAGGCTTCATGAAAATGTGAATAGTTTGTGAAAGAGCAAGTCTGTCCCCTGGCCTTTTTTTGGGGATAAAGTTGTGAATTTAAGGCCATTCAAGAATAGGTAGAAGTGCCTTAGAAGAAAAAACGTTTCAATGATGGCATACAGCTGCCTTGCAATGGGCATGTTTGAAATTTGTATGGAGGTATATATATTTGCACTCATAAAAAAATTAGGTTTAAGTACATTTAGCTGGAATTTTCAGTTTATTAGTAGCATGTGAGTTACACAAATAAACATGCAAATGAGCCGCGACAGGAGAAAAATCAACAGTGTGGTTGTGCGGCCAGCGCAGACTCAGATCAGCCTGGGCATCTGCCCAGTCTGATCAGAGTCTTCGCTGTCCGCATGGAGGTAGCTTAGACACTTAGCTACCCTTTAAGTGCTTAGTGAAGAGTCTGATCAGAATGGGCGGATGCCCAGGCTGATCTGAGTTCGCTGGGAGCACAACCACATTGTTGGTTTTCTCGTGTCTCGGCTCAAATAATGCAGAATCTAATTGGCGCTCATTATGAGCCATCTAATTTGGATCTGTGCTCTTTGAGGAGTTTTACAAAACTTAGGATTTAATTTTTCATTTGAGACAAATTGAAAATTAATTAAACTGAAATCAATGAATTTGATAACTGAATTAAGTGGTGACTGCAAGATAACGAAAATAAGTGAATTTTGCCTTTTCTTCAGGTGGACCAACAAAACTATAGCAACAGTCTGCGACTGTCTCCACCTCGACCGTCAACACTGATGCTAGATAACGGACAGTCTATGGACCTCGACTCTGATTTCCGGGATAACGAAAATAATCCAATGATTCTCACAAGTACACACATACCAAGGAATAGAAAGAAGAAGAAAAGAGCTGCTGATATTGTAAAGAAATTCAAAGGTGAGTAAGAAACATTTGGATTCAATACTATAGTTAAATGTTGAGACAATATAACTGGTTACTAGATTGTAATTTATTCTTTTAAATTTTCAGTAAGTGTAGCATGTCAAAATTTGACATCAAAATGGCACAGAGTGAAAACCATAATCAGACTGTCTACTATGAACAGTCTGATGGTGGTCTACATTGTTCATCCAAAAACTAGAAACTCAACATTTGTGCAGTTAAAGGTAGGTTCCTGTACTTCGGAATGCATCAGAATTTTGATGATTTTTCATCCAAGTTGTTGGAAAGCACTTATAAAGAGGAAATGAATAAGGTTTACTAAAAAGTGTAAATTAAAAAATCGTAGAAAAGTCGTTTTGCAAGGGATTTCCTAACTCTGCTTCGCACACCAGTTAGCGCTATTTTTAGTTCGCGCCAAAAATAGATAACATAGCTGACGTCATGCTGCATTGCATTTCGGGACAGTTTTAACCCATCCAACATGCCAGGACCTCTGGAAGAGCTCACGGCAAGAGAAAATTAACCGTTGGCAAATGACATCAGAAACTGCGGACTTGTAGACACATATACATATTTATTTTTAGAACTGGAATTCCAACAAAAGAAAATAAACCAAAGGGAAAACGACTATTTTCTACAACATCTGACGATTTTCTCAGTAGCAATAGTTTCAGAAAAATAAGAGAATTCAATACTACCCAGAAAAAGACAAAATTATTTTGTG
This sequence comes from Ctena decussata, assembly GCA_963989385.1. Lineage (NCBI taxonomy): Eukaryota > Metazoa > Mollusca > Bivalvia > Lucinida > Lucinidae > Ctena > Ctena decussata. Next base: position 52,870,964 of record OZ022501.1, on the reverse strand, counting down.
AACATAATTGTTATCGCTAGGCCAGGAACCTACCTTTAACTGGCTAGGTGCCTTTGAATGATATATGACTAAAGGCTGATTTTTAGTATGGTGGTCAGAGCCTGTCCCCTTTACTGAATTCTATTACCTAATGTATTGTTCCCTAGGAGCCACAGACAAACCATGGAATTGTCTCTATCAGGCAATTCTTACAGGAATCATCAATCAGTCCAGTAAAAGATCCAGACCAGTATGTGCAGTTGTTTTGCTTGCCACTGAGGCTGATTTTACCTGTAATCAAGTATTGGATTTGTTAAACTAACTTACATCACAATCATAAACATCAGTTGTAAACATGACCCATATCTGCTTTGTGTACGTGATTCGCTTTGCCTGTAAATGCCCTTCATGTTGAGAGGACAAGAAGTAAATATGAGTATACTTGATTTTGAAATTGCATTGGAGGAAAGACAACAAACACAACAATTAACTTATTTTTTTGCTGACTGTTGAATTCAATACACTATTATCAAACTGTATGTGGACTTTTCATCTTTTGTGTGGTTATAAAGGTTCCTTTGTGACTTCCACTTCATACTTAAGTGGTTTTCTGAAGTATTCATATGCTATTAATATACACAATATGCTAATAATACCTATTGGTGAACTACTTGAAATCACCTAATGGAAATTTCCAGCACATTACCACACATCTACTTCAGTCGATTGTGAAATGGGTTAAATATATGAGACGCTTTTTATCATCGATCAATAACACACATCTTAAACCCGGGCAGAATGTGTCAACAAAAAATCGAGCTTGTCCGGGTCAAAGTTTGCTCTTTGTTTGTTCGGTAAATATTTTGTTTTGCTTTATTTGCACTTTTGTGTAAAACTCGGGAATTGGCAGATTTCTATAAATGGGTAACTTGGAGAGGGTATACTAGTACGTGGCAGAGTAAATCCTTATCAGACTGCTCTTTCTGATCTGGGTGGACGCTGTAAAATGCAACGCATGATATTATTTTTCCTACAAGGGTTTAATAGTTACACTGTGTTAAAATCTGAGAAATTAATATTATCTGCCACTGTGTTGGTCAAGCAGTTTAACATTCTTGCCCCGAACTCTAAAAAATTGGACATTAATTACACCTAAGTCCCCCTAAGGCAGTTTTCAGCTGTGTACAGTATACAAAATTAATTATTGGCAGTAGACACATTTATATGATGTTAGGGCAGTAGGTTTACATTGTAGCCAAGGACTAATGACCTAACAAAATTCCTGGAGAAAATAGCTCTGTATCCATAGAAAAACAAGGAACTGATCGATACAGCAGTCTATATTTCTCCTATATTTGTTGGTGACATCTTATTCTATTACCAGCTGAGCTGTATGAAAGCTTCATCAGTTACAATTATTGATGCAGCAGTTATATGACAGAATATAGCTTAAAGCAGTGTAATAGATATAGTTTAATTGCAAAGGTTTTAATAAGTCATAGCATGCGAAAATTTTACTAAGTCATAGGGCTGAGACCTAAATTGCACATTCAGAGCCTCTGATTAGGATGTTTATCTGCCATTGTTTGAAGGGAAAGAACTGTTGTGACCATGTCTGTTTCCCTGGAACATACAGCCCTTTTGAAAGGGGTAAACTTTAAAAGGAAAAAATTTGCTCCTGGGGAGCAAATTCATTCCCTTTTAGAGTTGATCCCCATTGTGAAGGGAAGGAAATTAAAAATGACAGCGTTGCTCCCCATAAAAGTCTAGTCCTACACAATATTTGAACATAATGAGTTAATGCCACAACTATCCTAAATTGTAACAAGTTGATACCATTTCCTTGACCAGTGTGAGAATTTGCTAGCAGAAAATGTAGATCTTTAGTTGTGGGTCCTGATCAGAGGAGCAGAATGTGCAGTTTTGGTCTTGGTCCTAATAAATGGCATTAGTTAGGCAGAGTGCAGCCCTTTGTCTAAGTTCATTGACAGTTGATTGCTTTACCAGACTGATGTAGAGTGCTTTGGCAGCCTTGGTGCAGAGCCTCTCCAGTTCCATTCAGCAATGCATACTGTAAATATTAATTTGGGCAGAGCAAATTATCAGACCTTAGGAGCAGTCTTACTTTGGTCTGCATTTTCTGACACTTCTGAAAGGCAAAAATGATATCAAAGCTGGAAAAGTTGATAATTACAGATAGTTGACTGATAGGTAGGGGTTTAAACGTGTCCAAACATAAATGGTTATTATGGTATTTGCTTATCTTGCCAGTGCTTAGACTGTCTGAGTCATTGCTGTCTTTGTCTGTTGAGCAAATAATTCGGCAGAGCTGCAGCTAAATCAAAATTTTGAAGTCAAGCTTTCTGATATTTTCCCATTTCTGCCACAGGGGAGGATGAACCAGTAGAATGCATGAATTACATGATTTGCAAACAATAAAGGAAAGAAAAAAAAATCCCACTTTTCATGACCCCAAATTTTGTTGCATTGACATTGCATTCATATTTGCTAAATGATGTTCTTTCAGAAAACTGTCAAAATTGCACTTTTCAACCATTAAATTACCTCAATAAAGTCAGAGTACTCCAAATCTATGGGATCTTTGTATTGGGTCTACTGCACAGACACAAAGCCAATATTTCTGTTGGTAAACATAGACCTATTTGTAAACAATTCTCTGAAGTCATTGGGTGCATTGGGGTGTAGAGCTGCGCCCTTAGTTGGAGTTTGTAAAAGTGTACTGAAAACGCAAGTGGGCCATGAAATTTAATTTCTGGTGAAAGAAGAAAAAACAAAATTTTCACTCCAAATTTTAAATGCAACATAGGCTGGTGTTGTGTTGCTCTGCATCCTGTGTGACTGCTGCCAGTAGTTTATGTTTGTGACATATATTTGCATTACATTTTCAGGATTTGTAAATATTGACAAGTGAAATCAATGTTGTTTGTTGTTGATTTCAGACTTGTATCAGCACACGGGTGAAGTACTTGGAAATGGTGCATATGCCTCTGTACAGACTTACAGAAACATTGACAACAACAAAGAATATGCAGTCAAGGTGGGTAAAGCATAATTTAACTCTAGACATCCCCTCCCCCCTTCCATTTTGAGCATGTTAGAGTTTAGACTTCCCTTCATATCTTTTTCCTGCACTGTAACCTTTTTACTACCATGTGGTATGAAATGTGTGAAGTTCAATAACAGTTTTATATCAGATGTTATATCTGCATGGATGAAGAAAACTACTTTTCGACCCTCCTGCCATGATGTGTCATATACATAGAAAAAGCTCTTAAAATTGGTTTCCCTAACAGTCCGAAAAATTGAACAGTTAAGTTTTTCAGTGCAGTAATGCATCAGAAAGATGCAAATGGAATGGCAAACAGTGGAGACCCTGATCAGACTGCTCCTTCAGGAGTAGTCTGATCTAGGTCTGCACGGTTAGCTCAGACATACCTGTTTTAGTATTTAGAACTTATGGGTACCTCTAAATCTTAATATCTGGGCCTTTGGACAGGAAGATATTGATCATTTTTCTTTGTTCAACCAAGTCTGCTTTTTAAATACAGACCTAGGGCAATAGTTCAAGGTCACTTCTAGCTAAGCTTTATTAGCACAAAGTAATTAACCTGTATATAAAAGCAAATCATTCAAAGCAGGCCTTTTGCCAAGGGAAAGAGAGAAAATTGGCTATTTACCTAGCTGTTATAAAAGCGAATTGCTATTTCTACCTATACTTGATATTTTTTTGGTCTGTAGGTTATTATTTGATAGACAGGCTCGGCTAAACCAGCTGACTGCTTGCCAATAATGTGCCGTTCCCTGTTGGAAATATAGAACAAGTTTTATCGATCATTGCCGCAAATTGTCGGCATTTGTCAATATCTTCTTTGGCACAGAATCAGATCTTCATTCAGTTAGCGCTGATGGTTATAACAAGTCTGTTTGTCATGAAGGGGATTGGTCAGAATGGCAGAGAATGCTAAACTGCTTTCAAGGAGCACTGTTTGTGCAGTCGTTTCGGCCCAGAAAATAGGCATTTTATGATATTCTAGCAGTGAACAGTCAGACCAGACCATGCATTTGTGGAATTCGACACATCTGCTTTGCAGATTTGGCTATTGCTGAAATATAGTCAAACATACAATCTATCCAGGGGACCCAGTTCGTGCTCATTTGCATGTTTTATTGTTACTGCCCCATAAAATATGTTTAAAATTATATGCGCAGTGTAACTGGTTGAACTAGTTAGGTTTGGCATTTTTCTTCCTTCAGCTGCAAAATAATTTGCATAACCTTATTTTTTCTGGCTCTTCTCCAGCTTTGGGTGTCTCTTATATTTATATGTCAGCAAAAACTTGTAAATTAAGGTAATTTTATATAGCTAGGCCTTTGAGTAACCTAATTGTGGTTTGCACCTGAATAACAGCTGACAAAAAAGGCCATACAGTGTAATAAAGATATGGATGTCAGATAGCATGTGTTTATCATGTTTATCAAGGTTTATCAAGACTTGCTGTGGTGTACTTTGTGTACTCTAGTCTATATTTATTCTGATAGCTAGGTTTATAACTGATAAAGTATCAATTTAATAATATTTGATAAGGGAAACCCAAACAAACTGAAACTGATTAAAATATGCTACCTTGGTTTCCCATTAAAATGTGCTAACTAGAGATAAAATCTATAGTTTATTTTGGCCTCTGAAAAGAAAGAAGTGCCGAGCTGCAGATTAGGCTGGGGTTTGAATGTTTTTATGCAAAGAAAAAAAAAAATCACAAATTGCCACTCAGTTATACTAGCTGGAGCGAGGCATATGTATTGCTTTACTTTACAGGGGCAGCATAACTCCTGGTATAGCTCTGTAATATAGAGGCAAGGTGAGACAGCATGTGGCAGAGTGATTGTCATCAAAATTTACCTAATATGGAGCTCTGCCATGCAAAATTTTTATTTTGACTTGGTACCCTAAGCTTTGTTATGGATTTTATCATTGTTAATGGCTTCAACCTACAGCTCAGGGGCATTTAATATAAGTAGATACCTAGGAAAATCATTCTAATGTTATCTCAAAATGATCTGTGGTAGAGTTAAAGTGCCATAAACCTGAGGGTATTTTATAGCTAATCTGTAAGCATACAGGGTTGGCTGCTCAAGCACTGGGACAAAGGGTTCATTCAAAGTTAATAATGTTGGCCTAAAACATAAGAAAATATAAATTTATATACTGTGTCAAGATAGACAGAAATACATTTCAATGTCTCAAGTCACTCTTATCTGTAGGCTTTGTTTAAATATATTGTTTATGTTATACATACACAAAATGTCTCTTTGTCAAGGTATATCTTTGATCTTTTCTGCTATTTTTGTCCTGATTACTGATAGGTGAAATCACTGCGCATACAACATACAGTCAACTCTTGATATCTCGAACACAGATATCTCAAAAGTATCTTCTTGTAGCAAAGAATATAGCTAGGACACATTTCCTATTTTTATGCCCCCGTGACGATAGTCAGGGGGCATTATGTTTTACCCCTGTCCGTCTGTCTGTCCGTCTGTCCGTCTGTCCGTCGCACATTTTAGTAGTAAGTTTGTGTAATCAACTTCTCCTACAGCTTATGATGGATCAATTTGAAACTTTGCACACATAATGCAGACATATTGAAGATGTGCATGAAGATTTCTTATGGCCAAAAAATTATTTTTAACAAAATTACGGGCTTTCGGACTTAGACATTTTTAGTGTTGATCAATTTGAAACTTTGCACACATAATGCAGACATATTGAAGATGTGCATGAAGATTTCTTATGGCCAAAAAATTATTTTTGACAAAATTACGGGCTTTCGGACTTAGACATTTTTAGTGTTGATTACTGATATAGGGGTAGCAAGTTTGTGTAATCAACTTCTCCCAGAGTTTATGATGGATCAATTTGAAACTTTGCACACATGTTGCAGACACATTGAAGATGTGCATGAAGATTTTTTATGGCCAAAAAATTATTTTTGACAAAATTATGGGCTTTTGGACTTAGACATTTTCAGTGTTGGTTAGTGATACAGGATAGTATGTTTGTGTAATCAACTCCTCCCGCAGCTTATGATGGATCGATTTGAAACTTTGCATACATGTTGCAGACATATTGAAAATGTGCATGAAGATTTCTTATGGCCAAAAAATCAATTTTGACAAAATTACTTAGACATTTTCAGTGTTGGTTAGCTATATAGGGTAGCAAGTTTGTGTAATCAACTCCTCCCACAGCTTATGATGGATCAATTTGAAACTTTGCATACATATTGCAGACATATTGAAGATGTGCGTGAAGATTTCTTATGACCAAAAAATTATTTTTTGGCAAAATTACGGGCTTTTGGACTTAGACATTTTCAGTGTTGGTTTGTGGTGTAAGGTAGCAAGATTGTGTAATCAACTCCTCCAACAGCTTATAACAGATCAAGCTGAAACTTTGCACACATGTTGCAGACATATAGAAGATATGCATGAAGATTTTTAAAGGTCGCAAAGTGTAATTTTGACAAAATTATGGGTTTTCAAACTTAAGTCATTTTCAGTGTTTGATATCAATGTGTAATCAGCTTCTCTCACAGTTTATGATAGATGGCTTTGAAACTTTGTACATGTGTTAAAGACGCCATAATAAAGATTGTCATGAAGATATTTTATGATAAAAAAATTGTTTTTTGCAAAATTGCAGTTTTTGAATTAAGAAATTTTCATCTTTTGTTTTTTTAACAATATAGGTAACAAGCTAATGTTCTCAAGACATATTACAGTTTATGACTAATCAGTTTTCACAGTTTGAGACCATGCACACTTCTTTGAATTTGTGGTGGGGTGGGGTGGAGGGAGAAAGGGGTGCAAGGGTTAATTGGGGAGCACGGGGGCATCACCTGTGTCTTACAGACACAATTTTCTAGTTATGTATATTTCAACTCCTGTTAACTCAAACTAGTGATATCTCAAAGTAAATTTTCTGGTACCAGAAAATTTTCTTTGAGATACATGTATCAGAAGTTTGGGAAGAACTTCGAGATATCGAGAGTTGACTGTATATAATTGGTACATGCTTTCCACATTTGTTAAGCTATTGGATGATAACTGGAGCTGAGTTTCCTACAATACTAAGAGTGCAACTCATTAATAGTCTGAAAATAGACTGTTTGAATCACGCTGCAAGTGCAAGCAGCGGAGCTGTTAGTCTGGTGTTCCCCCAAATATGATGCTCATTATTCTTGCACTTAAAGGCTTGCTATTTTTGGTTTTGTATTATATAGTCAAGTTGAAGTCCACAAAAGGGGCATTTGCAGACAGGTTAGACCCTGATCAGCCATCCTGTTGTGCCATCTGATCAGGGTCTATACTGTTTGCCATCGAAAACCAGCTTCATTTGCATATCCCGACGAACAGTTTGGATGTTAAATCAGTTGGCCTGAAACAGCTAAAAGAGACTGTTGCAAAAATATTGGGATACAGATTTTAAATGTACATGTATGTGTCTTCTGTATTACAGATCATTCAAAAAGACACCATGCCTAGTCGGAGTCGAAGCAAGGTGTTCAAGGAGATCGAAATATTCCATGTTTGTCGAGGCGAAGAGAGCATTCTGCAGCTGTTTGAGTACTTTGAGGAGGAGGACCGCTTTTATCTAGTCTTTGAAAAAATGCCAGGTGGTACCCTGCTCCAGAACATTGAACAAAGAGGGCATTTAACGGAGCGGGAAGCCAGTATGGTGATAAAATGTATTGCTCAGGCCTTGGATTTCCTTCATAGCAAAGGTGAGTAAGAGTTAAGATGCAACTTGGGTTTAGAAGAACATGTGCTGTGGTGTCTCATTTGAACTGCCTCGGTGAGGCAGTTCAAATGACCTGCCACTGCAGATTTCTTTTTTTGGGCGAAATAAGAACAGTTTTACAGCTTATCAAAAAAAGTTTTCCAGAATCATGTTAAAACTATCCTTTTTGATCTGAAACAATTATTTTGTGATAAAAAAATAACAATAACATGAAATCATTTATTTTTGTCTTACCACTTGTAAAATTATTCTGGAGTCCAAAATTTGGTCAGATATATATTTGATCAGTGGTCAAAATGTAAGATATTTGCATGTGATATAATTACCATATCATGTTATGTAATGTACATGAAAGTTTGTTAATTTCTCCACAGGTATTGCACACCGTGATCTCAAACCTGATAACATTCTGTGTCAGAAGAGGGAGGAATGTGTCCCTATAAGGATCTGTGATTTTGACTTAGCAAGTGGCATTCCAGTCAGTAGTGAGAAGGACTCTTGTAAAACCCCAGAACTCCTCACGCCCGTCGGGTCAGCCGAGTACATGGCGCCAGAGGTTGTGGATGCATGGGTCGGAGAGTCGTTTTCTTATGACAAGAAGTGTGATTTGTGGAGTCTTGGAATCATATTGTAAGTATCATACCGTCAAATATTATGATTACTATTTATGCCTGTATGTGACATTTTATCTAATGCTAAATCTGTATTATAGTTGTATGAACTTGTGAAATAAATACTAAATATGAGTTTTCTTTAAAAGAAACAGTTAAACATTGAATGAAATTATAGAGAGAGGGCTTTAGTTTTCAACAAGTGATGTGTTGGTTTAATAATGACAGGGCCAGAAATTTGCATTATGCAAAGGTATGATATGGAAAATCATTCTGTATATGCTACAGGTTACTCTGAAATCATAAGCATTTAGATGAATAGGTCAGTGTACAAGAAATATAAATAGTTTTTGTCTTCTTCAGGTACATAATGTTGTGTGGCTACCCACCATTTTATGGACAGTGTGGTGATGACTGCGGCTGGGAAAGGGGAGAGAACTGTAGTTCCTGTCAGGAAATGCTCTTCTCCAGTATCCAGGATGGTTTCTATGAGTTCCCCGATGGCGAGTGGAGCGCAATCTCAGAAGAAGCAAAGGATCTTATACGCCACCTGCTGGTCAGAGATCCACGTCAGCGCTACTCTGCTGTTGAGGTTCTTGAACATCCATGGGTGTGCCGTCCCCCTGCTGCAACCCCTCTTGCTACACCCAGAATACTTACCAGGTATGTATACAGGGTCCAGATAAAGTATATTTTGTAAAGAATTATTGGATAATTTGTATTTTTCCATAAAATGTAGGTTACAGTGACCCCTCATCAGAACGACCTGGATGAGGCAGTTTCAGTTAGGGGTCACTACCTATCTTTTGATGGAATAAAAAGAAAATTAATCGAGAATATCATCCAATTTTTCATACCTAGAACTGTGACAGAAATTCAGAACTGTTCTAAATACATCCTACAATAGTGTTTCATATGTCACATGAAAAAGAGATTGGTTATACACTTTGAAAAAAATGGTTATACACTTTGAAAAAAAAAAAATAATAGCTCTCATTTGCACATCATATTTAAACCCTTTAGTTTCTCTTCATACCTAACGAATTTGTAGCAGCTTATGTGCATTAGCTTTTGCGCAAAACATATATCAGAAATTAAAGATGTTAAAAATTCTGTAAAAGAAAAATAAGGAAAGAACTTCTAACTTCAAAATTGAGCATTCTTTGTTTTTGTCTTTTTCAGGAATAATAGTACGAAAGACTTAGAATCATTTGCAGAGGCAGCTATTTCTATTAATAGAATGATGCAACAGCATCTAATAATAAACGAACCTCCGTCAAGCTTTTTCATGCGGAAGGAGGACATTCTTGACGAGGGGCTGGAAAGCGATGAAATCCAAAATGATGATGACAATTCAAGTGTGCCAAGTTTTAGACTGTCTCCGCCTTGCTCTAATTTGGCGATGCGACGTCAACCGTTGGGAATGAGGATCAGCGTTGGATCTTCGGGGTTTGACAGCGGTGGTTCTCTGCCTAATTCGCAGTCGTCTTGCGGAGGAGAAATATTGTTGTAGAAATTCCTATTCTCAATGACTCGATCATTCACAGCATATCATCATATTTCATATCATTTCCATTACATAAAAAATTCCATAAAAAAGAAACAAAAAAGGGCAGGCGTAGACTTAATACTATATATATTTTGATATGCCAGTGATAATTGGTATTCACGTTTAAAAGCTGTTCCGGATCTTCTTGTTTAGCCAATTCCAGGTGAAACAAGGATGAACGTGTACAAAGACAATGTGATATTAGCGGACAGAAAGTGACTGAGAGATTGTACATTTTTTGCAGATCATGTGACAGTCATTCATTTGGCTGTGAGTGACATTTAAGACAATGGTTAACAACTAGACGAGATCAAATGGTGCATAAAATTTTCTGTTTGATGTTTGTTGACTCTTATGGAGCTCCAGATAAGGACAGATTTTTGAGGACAATTCAGTTTTTCTTATTTCTTCATGCAGATATTTTGTAACTTCTTATTAGAACTGCCTCATCGAGGCAGTTCTAATTAGAAATCACAGCATATTTTGTTTTAAGAAATAAGAACTATCCCTGAATTGTCCCTCAAAAATTCACCAAAACTGGAGCTCCTTTTGACTCTTAGTAGAACACAAATAATGATGTAACTATCAGTGTCTTTCAATTTGCCTTATGTTTGACTGTGCAAGGTGCATGGTTGTAGGATGTGTATGGCTCACAAAAACGGATATATCCATTAATTTCTAGTCAATATCTTCAGTTGTTATAGTTTATGAAAAATTTATTCAACTTCATCACAGACAGCCCTTCATTCATTTTTGGTCATACTTTTCAAAAACTTAGGAGGAATTTATGCTTTTCGTATTTTGTAGCTTTAAAAAATATTTTGTATTTGCATACTTTTTAACTTTTTTATCGATCACCTGTAATTCATTCACAATCACGTTCATTTCTCCATACAATAAATACTTGTGGCCATACTCATCCTACAGGCATAGACCATCAGGGCTATGGTAAATGTTGAAATAGTTTAAACATGTTAATAATTCATATTGCAAAATATTGACCATGAAAAGCCTTCTTAAGCACCTCCAAATTTTAAGAAAATATGTATATTTTGAACTGTTTACTGTAAATACATTTGGAAATTTACCTGAAACATTGTGACTATTCAGCAGTTTTATCCAGCTGAAAGAAACATCGGAAAAGTAGATATCTCTTTTGGCCATGTAACTATTTTCAACAATTCAGACTTTTGGGCGTTAACTGGAAATTCCGTTTTCAATCCCTGAAAAGTTGAAAAGTAATTATTCTTAAGCGTTTGAATTATTTGAACATTTACTGGAATAAGTTGATGCCATTTTCAGTATTTCTAGTGTTCATTAATTATCATGTGTGGTGGGAATCTGTCGTTACCATCCAAGTCATTTTCTTACGCTGTTGTTAACACATTTTTACACGACCATTGTTATAATACTGATGCTTTCCTTTTTTTTACGTTTTTTATATGTTCGTACCGATCATGTGTTTGTATAAATGGGTCCTGATTAATTTTCATTTCTGTTCGGAAAGAACTAAAGCTGAAAAAGATTCAGATTTTACATTTTAATGTACAGCTAAATTTTATTTATTTAAAAGACTCTATATTGTTAATAAATTATATAGATTTTTTGTATTATGAAATTAAAAAAATTAAACTTAATGGCACATTTTTTTTAAGACATCGGCACTTGAAGAAAATAATGAGAGTCAGTAAAAAGCTGAAAAAGAAAAACCTCAACAAAGGCCCTAAATGATTAAAACAAAAGTATAAAAGAGAATTAATGTTTTGTTTTTAAAAAGCTAACATGCCACTTGTAGTTTTAAATTCCATTAAGCTTGTTAATAGAGTTTCATTCCAACGACTCAATGCTCTAATGTGGGAGAACGGATATTCAGTCAGGTGTCTAGATAAATGTTGGTTTCTGTGATAATTATTTAGAGACAGTCTTGTCTTATTTCATCATAAGAACATGTTTTAGCTCCTTGTTAGAACCACCTTGGAAAGGTGGTTCTAATTAGGAGCCACAACATGTTTTAAACAGATTTGAAAAATTATCATTTAAACCACAACTTATATAGAGATCTGCCAGTGTTTTTTTTTTTTTTTTTTCATGTTCCTTGTGTATAATGTCTATCCACCTTTGTTGAATCACTTTCAGAATGCTTCATTGACCAAAAAGTGCAAGTGATTCAACGTGGGTGGGGTATAGTTTGTATAGTGTGACTGTGTACATATCAGTAGATAGCTGATCTGTATTTGTGTTAATGAGATTGCTGCAATTGTTTTATAGTTGCCCAAGTTTTTTTATTTTCTCACTTCTCAAAATTTTTCTTTCTCTCCTTTGGTCGACTCTGATAATTTTTTTGAATTTGTATTTTTACTGTTTTGTCAAAAAAAAATTTGTCATATTTTCTGGATTTTTTTTTTGATGAAACAAAAGACAAGAAATTTTCTGTTCTCTTTTCAATTTGTATGAATTATGTACTAACAATTACTGTTTCTGTCTCGTAGATTAATTGTGTAATTATGTGCTGTAGGTGTGACCAGTTTTCAGGGCTCCAGATAAAAAAGGGCATTTTTCGATAATTCTGAGATAGTTTTTCCTAAAATATATGTTGTGCTTCTCCTCAGCTGTGACAACATATTTCTTTTGTGAAAAATTATCCGGAAATTGTCATCATATACTCGGCTTATCTGGACCTGTATATTTCGTCATCAGTTTTCGAATTGTGTTCATGATCTCTGGGATAGATTATCTGTTTGAGTGTGGCATGCCCAATTGTCCAAAATTTAGTCTGATGTGAATTTATTTTTTTCTAAAACCAATTTATCAAGTATCTTAGCTATTTTCAACCCAAATTGATTTATTTTTATTTGGAATGTGTCAAAATTTTAGGTGATTTTTCCATTTTTTTTTTACAGAACTAAGCACTTGTACCTTTTGAGAAAAAAAATCCAATCTGACTTTGTATTTTAAGGATGGGTAATCATTATAGATGGACTGGGTAGGGGTGGGGATATCGGGTTGTGGGGATCTACTAAATTTTGGATAATCTGGCCACAGATGATAGGAACTCAACAGAAAAATCTCAAATAACTTTTACAATCATATTTATAGTAAAACTGAAACATGGTGTCAGAAGAGTAGTATTAAATTTCAAATTTCTTGTTTAAAATTCTAAAATACCTTGACATGTCAAGACATTAGAAAATCAATCAAGATGTTTTTCTTTTCTAGATAGGAGAGGGTTACATAAAGATCTTTTTCATGAAATATCACCATTCTATTACTATAGAAAGAAATAAATATGATTGTAATAGTGATAAAGAGCAGATCTGTGATAAACATACTTCATAATGTTGCATAAATGTGTCGTAAATGACTTACAAGAGTTTAAAAATTATGGGAAAATCGGTAATGTTTAGCTCCTACTGGATAATACCCCATAGAGGGTTACAGAGTTTCAAAGTAAAACAGCTAATTGTCTCAAAGCAGCTTCACCTGTTGCGTTCAGTAGGAGCTAAACTACAGTAACATCAAAAGTGCTTTTGAATTAAGCTTCAAAGTGTTAAAAATGAAATTTATTCATTTGATTGTTGTTTAAATTTTCTGTAGTCACAGGAATAAGATCTGGTAAATTCCCTTTTGTCAATTTTGTTGAGCCAAAACTGTATTAAGAATCAAAGAGTGCTTTAAAACCAAGCGTCAAAGTGTTATCATGAAATGAATTTGTTTGATCATTGTTGTATTTCAATACTCATTGGGTTAAGATTTAAGTCAAGACTTATTTGAAGAACTTCACAGTTTCATGTTTTTCCTTTTTTTTGGTTTATTTCAAGAGATAATGGTCAGTATACATGCTATGTGCTTCCATGTGGAATGCAGTTATGTGTTAATTCCAATTTTTTAGCTTCAACTACCCCATCCATGAATTTTACAGTTCTGTTTTATTTCCTTGACCATGGTCTGCGGCATGAGAAAAGTGGCCTTACACCCAGTTAAAACAGAAAGATTCAGATTAGCACAGTCTAATCTGAATCTTTCTGTTTGTGTTTGCCGTAAGGTAACTTTACTTGCGGCACAGGTCATATTATGATTTTGGTAATTGAAGCTAAAAATGCATTTTTCGTGTTATATGTCATGATTAACATGGTGTAATCCTGCTCAACTTTGAGAATAGAATCAGATATTTTGGAAAGAAGAGTTTCGGAGGAAACCTATTTCTCATGTAAAATCAGGTTGTAAAAATGGCGCCAAACGTTCACTTTGTCGAGGGTGGAGAGAAAAGCCAAACTAGTGACTGAACTACAGCTGTTTTCATAAAGTTGGCTCCATGTAAGGTAGTTTGAGTAAGGGCTCCTTTTAAGACAATATACATTAAGAGAACTAAATGGGAGCCCTGTATATTCATTTCCCATAAAGGATGTGACATCAGATATCAGATATCTAAATATTTGGAAAAGATGAGCAGGTTTTCCATTGAAATCTCTGCAGCTAACAATTGCATTTGTAAGATGATCTCGAACAGTTGTATTGGCAATATTTGCAACGGAATGTTTCCATGTGTTCACTTGAAATCCTACATTCCAAGTTGGTTCTCTCATGTGATGGATTTTTTTTACTGAAAATTTGATAAAATTTAATAAATTTTTACCAAACTTTGTGAATTTTTTGTCAAAATTTGCAAAAGTTTAGTTTAAATCAGCAAATTTTCAATTTATGTAAAATTCATTTGTTGAATGTTTTATTGTGCTTATTTGGACTATCAGAGCTTACTGGTAGAAGTTTCAAAATTTGATTTTGGCAAAAACATTTTTCTTCTTTTTTTTTACTGAATAAAAAATTAAAAAAGACTTTTTTTAGCAAGGTTATTGAGGGAACAAAAGCAGGACAATGTAAAATGTGATAATACCTCAATCATGTTTGAACATATTGGCATAATTTTACTGTGTTATGTCAGTCATATGTATTTTGTGTGTTACTTCAGGCTGCAGAGTCGGGTTATTTAATTCTGGAACTGTTAATTTTTTGTGAACTTTGCTTCTAGCATTCTATTTTCGCAATGCCATGATCAGGGAAAAGCAAATAACGAAAATATCGCAGTTTCAGTTATTGAATAACCTGTAAGGGATAGTATACTATCATTGTTCAGTGCTCCAGATAAGAAGGAGTAATTTGGAATAATTTCCCATATTTCTCCATAAAAACATACATTGTGACCCATCATTAGAACCGTCTCAGTGAGACGGTTCTAGTGAGGGTCACAACATATGTTTTCATTAAGGAATAAGAAAAATTGTCTTAATTATCCTCAAAACCTCAACTTATGTGGAGCCCTGATTATTACACTGCATTCCACTCTTGAATGACAAAGTTCTAATAGTGGAACTTCAAAACAAGTGTGCTTTAAACTGAGGATAACCTATTCTGCATTGGTATTATCCTCATGGTGAAACGGGACATTGGTGCCAAGCTGACGAAGGGTCAGCTCAATTATGTTGTTTATTTTCAGTAGGCACTAAGACTGCAACTGGAAACCAGACAGATTAGTCAGAATGGGAATATATTCAGATTTGGACAATTAGTTAGCAGAAAAAGGGGGTGGGGGAGGGGCTTGAAATATTGACTTTGGTTTCTGGTAGCATTCCTTTTGTTGTACTGATACCTTATTGTTGATGATGAATGGCAGAAATTGCTTATATTTTATAAATAAAAACTAATTTTATACAAAATTGTGGTTGAAATTTTATTTTGAATGAAGGAAATGATAAATTATATTTTCTTTCGAGATCTGGGTAAGTTCAACCTAAAATAGTGCAATATTGTATAAATTCAAGGCTTTGGCAAGGTCCAGAGTTAAAAATCTGTCACAAGAAATTACCGAGAAGTCCTGTAACTTAATGGACTGAAAAGTTTTGACTTTTGACTCTTGGCTCAATAAGCCGGAGGTCAGAATTTAGTAGATTAGATATAACTGACAGATAGGCACAAGATCAGGTTAAAGAAGATTGACAAGTTCCATTGTGAAAATGTTCATCAACTTTTAATCATCTGTTTTATGACACAATTTTTATAGGGGATTATCAGGAAAGTGGCATGTTTTATAGATGAAGAAATTGTGTTGAAGTCTGGCATCTTGTTAGGACAGTTGTAGGTGCAACCAGAGCTCTTGAGAAGTATTTTATTTATATTTCCATTTAGCTCTGGTTGTGGTACAGTAACTATGTATGCTATAATACCAAAGACAAAAAGAAAATATTGTTTCTGGGGAAAAAAAAAATACATCCGAAATGATTTTTGCTAAAAAAGAAAAAAAAGAGCAACAATTTAACACCTAAATAACATGTAGTTAACAAATGTTTTTAAATTTTTAAAAGAATTAAAAAAGAATTGAGACATGACATTCAAGACGATTTTAGATATTCATCTGACAAGTTACTGTACATATCCACCTCAACCTGTGTTTAACCTAGGTAGCTGAGTCAAGGTGATATATCACCTAGGGGATAATTGATTTCATCAAGGGGATAACTGATGCCAAAATTTCTCCCAGTAGATAAAGAACTTGTCTGGGGACTTACTGACCCTGTGACAATGTAGAAATATTACAGTTGTAAAATAAGAAGAAATTAAAGAAATAAAGAGTGCCATCAAGTACAAACTTGTTGAATTATATTTTCTGTCCTTTTAGCCTAGCTTACTTACCCTAGCATACTTGACCTGTTCCATGGTTCAAGAGGGGAAAAGACAAGAAAAAAACAAAAATGGATAGCGTACTTGGAGTTATCAACCGCAACACTGACATGGATGAATGACTTTCAATGTAACATTTATTTCCACAGTATTTCAGGGTCATATGAGGACAATGGAATGGTGGTTATGAAGGGCTCTGTTCTGTATGTTGAACAGAATCTTGCCTCCAGTGGGACTTGGCCATGCAGACGGACAGTGCACTCTTTTAGAGTTACATGAGCCACAACATGACAAAACAAAATGGCATGTGCGCCCAGCAAAGACACCGATCAGCCTGGGCAGCCACCCAATCTGATCATAGTCTTTGCTGTGCACTTAATAGGTAGCTAAGGCTCTAAGCTAGCTCCATGTGGTCAGCAAAGACTCAGCTCAGACTGGACAGATGCCCAGACTAAGCTGGGTCTTTGCTGTGCGCAAATGCCCCTTTGTTTTGTCCTGTTGCGGCTCAAATATGGTATTCCAAGGCTTAATAGTTTAATAAAAAAAACACACACAACAGATAACCTGCACGTTTCAGTCCTTCAAAAAGTATGTCATTGACAAATGATAATAGTGTCTAAGTATGCCAATCATTGATTGAAGTGTGCATGGGCACACCATGCCTTTTCTGCCATTTTCACAATGGGAGACAATGTGACTTCCTGTTTGGACTGGATGACAAAGCCCTTCAAAAATGGGATCTACTCTTAGAATCTTGCAGAGCTTTTTTTGGTTGGTTGATTTGATGCTTAACGTCCACGGTAAACAACTAAGGTCATGTCGGGACGGTCAGTTAACCTAACCACACTATTCCTGGGCAGGCTTAGACCTCCTAAGCGGTTAACCAGTACTAAGTGCACATACTTTTGCCAGTAACTGACAACTGCCCTTCTTGAATCAGCAGAATCTTGCAGAGCAAATTCTAGAGGGAGGCAAAAATGAAAATGCAAAGTTGCTTCCTCTGAAAGTATATCCATTTACCTTAATTAAAAGAGTTTTTTATGAGGCAGTTTCAAGGGAGGCATACCCAGAATTCATACATGACTACTATTTTCCTGGCTAATCCCCAAACAAACTAAAATTCTGGAGGCCAGAAATTTTCACAACATGGAATTTCCATCGTCGGCATGAGTGTAAAAAGGAGGCATAATCATTGTCAGTGCTCCTGATAAGAAGGGGTAACAGGGAAAATTCGGGGATAATTTTCAATATTCTGTCATAAAAACATGGTGTGCCCCTCATTAGAACCGTCTCGCGTAGACGGTTCTAATGAGGGGTCACAACATGTTTCTGTGTAGAATTAGAAAAAATAAGACGAAATCAACTGATGGTAATGTGCACAACCCGTGGTGAATGTAGATAACTGATCAAAATCAGTCGCGGCTAGTCTTTTGTGCATGTTCAAAAGACTGGCTGCGACTAATTTTGATTGGCGACTGCTCGGCGACCTTGTTGCGACCTTGTTGCGACCATTATAAAACCTCTCCGCGACTTCTGCAACCTCTCTGCGACTGTCAGTTTTTTTAGTCGCGGATAGGTCGCAAGCTCTGTGGGACCGGGGCTTTAAGCTTTAAGCCCCGGTCCCACAGAGCTTGCGACCGCGCCGCATCATGGTACATAGAGGACCCCCCCCCCCTCCCCCCCCCCCACCAAAAAAAAAAGAAAAAAAAAAGAAAAGAAGAAACATCGTCGCCAAAAGAGGCAGCAGAAATGACTCTCGACGTTCGGACGCCTGCCTCAGATGAGGAATCTCAACAGTCTGAGGAGGAATCTCAATAAGAAACCAAGGTCTTATCCAGTACTGTGTTCTCCTCCTCCGTCTTAATCGCCTGTACACCATCATAGACAATAGAGGTGCATGCCGGTTATTTCGTTGCAAGCAACGAACTGAATCTGTAGCTGTGTTATTTTGACAACTTTCACTGAAATGATTTCATTCTTGTCACCACATTTCCATTGATTTTTTTATCGCAGAACGGTCGCCAATCAGTCTCCGACCAGTCGCCGTTCATTTGAAACCAGTCGCCGAAGAGTCGCCGATTGGTCGCCGACTGGTCGCCGATCATTCTGAACTAGTTGCAATCCTGTCGCCGATCCTACGGCGACCAGTTGCAGTGAGGTCGCCGATCGATCGCCGACTACACGCAAAAGCTGTCGCCGACTGTACGGCGACTGATCGGCGACCACATTTGAAGAAGAAAAGAAGTTGCAATGGTCGCTGAGGTCGCAGGTCAGTCGCAGACAAAATCAGTCGCAAAGCGGTCGCATCGCAGTCGCAAGCTCTGTGGGACAGAGGCTTAACGGACGGACGGACAAAATAGCTCAACCGGCCAAAATGATGCTCGGTGAAGCCTCGTCACCGTTTTGCATGCCGGTGGCTGGACAATGTTAAAATACATAAGTATACAAAATTTGAACCATATATACCACGGGGTTCAAGAGTTATGAGCATTTTCACTGCTTGACCGTAAATTTTCAATTTGTGCTCAGCAAAGCCTTGTCCACCAAAAAAGACGGTTATGCATGCGAGTCGTTAGATAATGTTGACATGTATAAGTATGCAAAATTTTATCAAAATATAGAATGCGGTTCAATAGTTATAAGCGTTTTCGCTAACTGATAACGGACGGACGGACTCACACAGTGATTATAGTGCAAACCTGCGGGTTGTGCAATTATCATCACCTTATCTGGAGCACTGCATTATGATGATTGTATTACACAGCGATTCAACCGAAAAAACAAAAAATCATATAAAGTAACTCGTAAGGTTTAAGTCTAGGATCGGGGTGTTTGAGCATGGAAGGCCCACCACCAGTCCCACCTACACCGTAAGAGGCAGACGGGGGTGGTGGTCGGGCAATGGTGCTGATTATAACAGCCAGTGCCGGGCGTCCTACTTGTTTGGATTAGAGTAGGACAAGGACCTACTGTGCTGGCAGTAGGTGCGGTGGGGATTGTTTGGATATTTTTTCTCACCTATCTTTTCTCTTTTCTTTCTCCCTCTCTCTGAGAGACGGCCCGATATAGACTGAAATACTGTCTCAAAGGGCCGTTAAACCCAAAACAACCAACCAACGAGGTTAACACTGGATTACAGATGCATGCCCTTTTGTCACGTCAGTAACTGAACCAATCTGAAGTCACTTCGGTAAGGTTATCTGGTACTTGAACTTAGAAAAACAATATTATCATTTACATGTCAAACATGTCAAATAACTGAACCAAAGATACAGTAGTACCAAAATAGTATCAGGGTGGCTATCT
The DNA here is from genome assembly GCA_963989385.1 of Ctena decussata. NCBI lineage: Eukaryota > Metazoa > Mollusca > Bivalvia > Lucinida > Lucinidae > Ctena > Ctena decussata. The sequence goes on along the minus strand of OZ022501.1, from coordinate 52,851,025 downwards.
GTGATTGCAGTGTTCCTGAATGTCGGCGACAGTGGCGTCTGCAAAACTGTACATGAACATACATTGAGACAATGTGCCTGTTAAGGTTTCGTACCCAAGGACTCTGGTCTCGATAAAAACAAACACCCCCCCCCCCCCCCCAAAAAAAAAAAAAAAAAACAACAAAAAAAACGACTGTTCAAATTTGGGCATAGAACAATTGAAAATACAGCTATACAGCTCTGCATTTCTATTTACATGTACCCGTGTCATGCGAAATTTAAAGAATGAAAGCGAAGGTCTTGATATGCCTGTGACAGTAACAGGCTGATCTTTGTGCCATGACCATATAGTACCCTGTATTGCGTGTCTTCTCAGTTTTCAAGGATCTCAACTCAAAAACACAAGAATTTATGTCAACTCTATTTGAATTGCAGCATGAGAAAAAGTGCCATATTTCGGTTTGCGCATGTACGTTTGCAGATTAACCAGTCCGTTATTCGCCAGACATATCCTTAACCACTGACTGGGAAATGCGAACAGGGAATACTCAGATCAGACTGCGCAATAATTGCGCAGTCTGATCTGAGTATTACCTGTAAGCCCTGCGAAAAAGGGTACATCGTGACATGCCCCAGACAGCAACCTTGGGTATCAGCTTTATTGAGGGTTTTCACCTTTATTGAAACATGATAGTTCGGAGATAATGTCAACCCACAAATACCCGAAATAGGTTTGCTATCATTTTCTAATCGTGTCACAAACCCGAAATTAGATACCCGAGCTTCCATAATATTGGTGACTAAGAAATTAATAAAAATGTTGCAGGATAACATGCCTAAAAGGTAATTTACATGAAAATGTCTTAATAATAAGAGACAGAAAATGAAAGCGTTTAAACGCCCTTGCAAACTGCGGGGACAAAGATCGGCTTACGCACATGCGCAGTCAGTAACAAGTGTGCATATTTTTTTTCTCATTGCGCGTCCCAGATATATCATTTTGACTGGTTACCTTATGGATCAGCCGCTGCACATCCTTGCAATTTGGTCGCAAATTTGAAGCATCAATAAAGTGAAAAGTTAAGTCTGATCGTTTGCAGTATTCAATGCACGACAATGGTTAAAACAGGCGACGGCGTCTTTTTTCTTTCTTTTCTTATTCAACCGCTCAGAAAATGTAATTGCGTTACTGTATGTCTTCGTGGCATCAAAAATATGCGTGGCATTTCCACTTTAGGTTTGATGTGTGCTATATATGGAGAAATAAAGAAATTCGGGGCTTTACTCCGATTTTTTTTTTCAAATGTCAGGATACACTTTGAAACCGAATCCTGATGGAAATTCTCATCACAGATTGAAATTACAGATTTGAAAAACTTGATACTTGGCCCATTTCCTAATCTAATGATCATTAGTCATAACGGAAAGAGGAAGTTTTAAACTAAACAACCATTTAAGGTCAACCGAGGTAAATTGACGAGAAATATTTTGATTGGTGAAACCATGCGGAAGTTTAAGATAGCGCTAGAGGGCGCCTTTGCATTGCCGGAGGAAGTTAGTTCAAGCCAAGCAAAGGATTCGCATAATTTCCATGATTCGCCAGAGAGGCACCGTAGTTGTCTAGTTCATTCAGTGTATAGATCGTGGGTAAAAACTCTTCAATACAAAGGATTCGTGGCACCTTCGCTTAAAGGCAACTTGCTGCGGGATGGGGGGGGGGATGGGGTTGGTAGAAACAGAGGATCTAGAAATTTCACAGTGGACGAGTTGTGGAAGAGTGGTGGTTTGCCAGTTACTCAAGTTTACTCGGTTGTTACTCGTTTGCAGCAAATGAGAAATCAATCGATCAAATTTGACTTACTCGATTATTCACTTTTTTAAATGTGCACACTACTATGTCCAGTTTATGCATTATACTGCATATTTAACGTTCCTTTGAAGTTTTGACTACGCAAGGGCTACATAAACTGCAATTGCATCTTGCTTAAAGCATTTTCTATGCACTCTTTAGCCGGGATGCAATTAAGCATAGCAAGAGAATGGCTCCTGGACAAAACCTAGTGTTTATTCTAGATAGCCGTCTAACAGTCACATTAATCGATGTTATCTCGACCATCGATCATTTTCATAACCGATGCTCGATAACAAAATTACAGCTGAGTTCAATCACTATAGGGAAAGGTTTCCTACAGCCTAATAGCTGTAGGGGCAGTGGGGGTAAGAGACCCACTGTATCTTGGGCACAGCAGATGAAAGGCGGAGCCCATCTCTTCTTTCGCTGCCTTATCCTGCCGTGATTCGGAAAAGGTACCCATTTACTGCTGGGTTGACAGAGAGAGTTTTCCAGTCGTCGGATGGCGACGTTGAGCCGCGAACTCACGACCTTCCGGCGACTTCCTGCACCATAACCGAGCCACTCTAACCACTCGACCACGGCGACTCTTCAACATTTAGTTTGCAACAAACTGGGTGGTTTCCTTGTATGCTAGCTAGCTAGCCTGGTGCCATCATGTGACTGCTTTATAATTTTTTTTCCTAAATCAAGAAAATAAATGGGCAAATAACATAAATTAGTATACAACTGTGACAATCGCTTATAACATGTATCATTCTATATAAAAAAAAACATTTTGATTTGCTGTTGAGTTCAGCTGTAAATAAGGCATAAAATAATACTTCAGATTTCATGAGAGTTTATTGAAAATGACGATGTCATTGTCTTTCCCTGAACTTTGCGAGGGAGTGCGTTTCTGTAAATGTACAATATTCTATGAGAAAGTTTGGGCACGTAGAGCTTAGAGAGGCCCCACCGGCACTCGACAAGATATAAGACGTAAAATTTCTAAATACTATCAAATGATAATCTATCATCCACCTTTCTGTAAAATTTCAAGTAGAACGGCAGCGAAATAAGAAAGTTACTAAACATGTGCTAACTTTCGATCAGCTGAAAGGTAGACGATAGATACTTACTTGATTATATGAGCCACGATACGCCGGAGAAAACCAACAAAGTGGCATGTGCGCCCAGCGAAGACGCAGATCAGCCTGGACATCCGTCCAGTCTGATCAGAGCCTTAGCTGTGCGCTTTAAGGGTAGCTAAGGGTCTGACTACCTCCATGCGGACAGCGAAGACTATGATCAGACTCGGGGCATGCCCGGGCTGATCTGAGTCTTCGGTGGATGCACATGCCATTTTGTTGGATTTGTCGTGTCGCGGCTCACTATGTAGAAATTTTACAAATGCTGCCTGTGGGAGACTCATTCGTATTAAGGTTCGTTTCTGCTGCAAAACACGCACGCACAAACTTTCTCATTCCCTCAAATCCAGGTTCTGTGAGGTCGAATTATCTATTGATAGGAAAATTGTGCACACCCTGAACAGCTTGCACAGGCTGCTCTGATCATCGGAAGTTTACGAGTAGACGGAGCTCAGGCCCCGAGGTGATAAAACGTTTTTCGTGCTCAACTCAGCTGAGAATGAAATTTTCTCTGCCGATAAATATGAAAATGCCGACTAATGTTGGCATTTTCATATTTATAAGCGGAGAAAATTACATACTCAGCTAAACTGAGCAAGAAAACAACTGCACTTTTCAGTAATTTGCTATTTATAAGCAGGTAGAATTTCATGCTCAAGTGAGTTGGGCATGGCAATTTTTTATAACCCCGGGTACTGCTTGCATTTGCTTTTGCTTCTCTATGTTGGACCATATTAATCGTACTTTTCACGCTTGTTGTTGTTATCAACTAAACTGTTCTTGTCTCTGTATTATTATTTCATTATCTTACTCTGTCTTTTTTTTTTTTTTTTTTTTTCTGTTTAACGGTATCATTTGTTTGTATGCTTTTTTTAGCATTGTGTTGTTTGTAAAAGTACTTTTTTTGCAAGCTGTGAAAAATGCACTTCGCTGATCCTTAACCGAAATACACAAGAGTACACTGAGAGGTCACCAGGGACTATGATGCAGAGTGCACATACATGTATATACAGGTTGGTAATGGGCTGAAGACTCATTTAATGTCCCGTTTATGGGGGATTGACAAACAGTGTAGCCCCAGATCAGCCGCTGCAGAATTCAGCGTAAACCAACTGCTTTAAGTAGAGGCCAACTGCTTTAAGTAGAGGAATCTCCAAAAGAAAAATAAGAATCAAACCAGACACTCCTTATACAACGAGGATTGTGCATGTTTGGTTCTGACCTGGCCCCAAGGTTATAAAAATAGATTCATGCTCAACTCAGCTGAGCAAGAAATTTTACCTGCTAATAAATAGCAAATTATTGATAAGTATACTGTCGTTTTCTTGCTCAGTTTAGCTGAGTATGAAATTTTCTCTGCCTATGAATATGAAAATGCCAACATTAGTTGGCATTTTCATATTTATCAGAAGCGACAGTTTCATGCTCAGCAGAGTTGAGCACGATTTTTTTTTATAACCTCGGGGCCTGGTATGGGAGCAATTTAAGTTTTAGACGCCTTGATTCCTGTATAAAGGAAGTTTTTGGCTCTTTCTATTTGACAGATTCCCGTGGAGGAGTAATTGAAACGGGAAACAAAGTGTTATGAATATCCTGTCATGAAGTTGCAATACCGGAAAATCTGAAATTGTCAACTCCGTTTTATCCTGTATTCCAGTTTTTTCGTAATTTTGTAAAATCTTATGCCTGTTCGTTTTGTTTAACAAACTGTTATCAGTTAACTGAATTTTAGCTTTGGGAAAGCAACGTTTTTTTTCGCTGTTGGTTTTAGCCGGTTCAGCCTATAGATGAGATGCATAGATAAGACCACACTACAAAGCAAAAATCAACCCAATATACCGAAAGAACGGAAGGAAAAATATATGAAACTCAGAAAAAGAAACTGGTTCTTGGATTTGGGTGGTTTAAGAACCAGCCTTTCGTTTTAAAGGGGAACTTTTTCTTGTTGCCATTTGCGGGCTTAAAGTTTGTTTTTCTTATTAATGCCATCCTTATCCCGAAGGTACTAATGTGTATCTGCCTATATGCTGATGGGATTGTTGACGTGCAAATGCAGAGACAGTGTGACCATCTATTCTGGGTTCGATGTTATAAAACTTGAGAATAATCTCAAACTCAAAATAAAGCACACTGATTGGCTGCTTCCGAGCATGTGCTCGGAAGCCGCCAATCAGAGCTCTTTATTTTGAGTTTTAGAATGTACTCAAGTTTTAATATCTCCGGGCCAGGTCCGAAGCTTTCAAGGCTGACAAAAGAGTAGCTTCGTGGCATGTTACGCATTTTTACAGACAGCTATTATTTGTCTTTTAATACTGTCATTAGCAAAAACATAAACATGAACATATTTCCATATGATCCGATGGTATAAATACTGATGCGTGACTGGAGATTTTTTAAACACTGCAAACATTTTCTTTGAAACTCACTGTACCTTTTTTCTTGTATTTAAGGTGTATATATTGGTTTGTATTTTCAGCCTATAAAGAGAGAAAAAAAACTTCTTTGACTTTCTGGGTTACTTCCCTTGAAGCTGTCTCCCTCCGAAAACAGATCTACTCTTAAAGGGGAAAATGCCCCTGATTCTGATTTTCATTAAGACGCCAAAGAGAAACAGGATTCTGAAACGTGCTCCTTGTTTCGACGCTTTAAGCCATGCACCAGAGAACCTGATGGCGCTTTCTATGTGTATAAAGGACTCATTTGGAGTGACTGAAACGAAAAACAAAGTGTAACGGCTGGCCTATCACGGGGTTTCAATGAATCTGAAAATGTCTTCTTCTTATTTTCCTGTATCCCCTTTTTATTGTTGTAAAGTCTGACGTTTGTTCGAGTTGTTAATGTCTTAAACTGCATTTCAGCAGTGAAAGCAACGGGTTTTGTCGTTTTGAGCCAAATCAGATATAAGTGCCAAATCACAAAGCACAACTAACCCAAGACATGAAAGAACGAAAGAAAAAGGAAGGTGAAACACAGAAGGCAAAACCGGACATATTTAACCCATTTATACTTAGTGGACACTTCTGTCCTTATGTATTGGACAAGGCCACTTGTCATTTGAGGGATGTTAAAGTTATTTTTATTATTTTTATTTTATATTAACGAGAAGTACCCGTATTTCATATGCAAACATTGTAGACCCTGATCAGGCGCCGCATTTTGCGGCGCCTGAGCTGAGTCTTCACTGTTTGCTAATGTCCCTTTTATGGGACTCTATGCAAAATGGATTAACTTGAGTTGAATTTTTGGATGCTAAGAACAAGTTTGGCCGAGTGTATTCAACCGCAAAGGTCTTTCATTTTAAAATGAAACTTTATCATGGTTTGTAACAGGGCCGGGTGAGATTTTGGTGCCATTATTAATGCCATGCTCATTTCAGAGGTCACCGGGTGGTACAAATGTACTTTGTGAAGGACTTAGCTGCAAATGGCTGCATGTGGTAATGCTGATGAGAGTGTGGACGTATGAATGGGGAGACAATGGGGCGCCTTTCAAGGCTGAAAAAAATGTGAATCTTTAACGTCATCTTTTCCAGAGACAACAAGATGGCATGTAACGCAATTTCGCAGACAGATATTATGTGTCTTTTAATACTGCCATTAGCAAACCTTGAAGAAAGTTCTATGTTATCATATGACATAAATGCATGACTAAGGAGATCGCCTAAGGTAGTCGAATACTTTTTATGAAACTGGCTGCACCGCTTCTTTTTTGTATTTAAGGCGTATGTGGTCATCTTCACGTTTTCAACCATTTTCACAACTTCTTTGACTTCATGTATAATGTATAAACCACGGCTGATAGATGAATGGGCGGTTCAAAGTAACAGTGTATGCCATTTTTATTTTTGCATCCATCCTCAGTAGGAAGCAGTTCTTAAAGGAAAGACTAATTCCTTCTTTTATGGGTAGACCCTTTTGAGCTGGAGTTGTTTCTACAGGGAAGCCAATAAGAAAATGTTGCCCGGCGTTGTTTATTAGAAAAGATAGGTTATTACCATTAACTCATTACAGTGCAGCTCCAAAATGAGATAGCTTACCTGGATATGCACCGTGTATTCCAGTATAGTATGAGATTCATTGGCAACCATTTTGTATAAATGGTCTCACAAAAATGATCTTGGCAAGCAGTAAGAGAGCCAAACTAGAGGCCTCAATATGAGGCTTCTGTAAACTGACATACACTGCTTGCACTAAGTACAGGAATTTATGGAAATAAATAAATTAATAAATAAAATAACTAAAATACAATGATATCTCTTATATACAATGATATCTCGTATTAGAAACCAACCTGTCTGAACAGCGATGGGTAACTAGGCATTTATAATGGGGTAATTTCATAGATGGGAGGGTCAATGCCAGCCAGGGTCTAACAGGTCTTGAATAAACTGAGGTTTACCTGAATTATCTACGAGAAAGATTCCTTGCTTCTACTACTGTTTTTGTTTCAGGCATTTATAATCACTGATTCCAGTGAATACAAAAATTGCATGAAATACTGAAAATATAACATATTTTCCCAAAACACAGCAGATCCAGTCTTTATGTCGTTTCTCGCTTTTTTTCAGATTTTTGTGCTGAAAATTACTTTTTGATCTTTCCTCATAAAAGCATTAAAAAAAAGCATCATGTCACTCTTATGTATTCTAAACTGTCGAGAAAACTGTCGAGAACAACAAAAATAAGAAGTCTGCTACTATAACTTGCAGGGAGATGCGTTAATTTTTTATGATTTTATGCAGATTTTTGTTTTTACACAATCACTACCTTTATCTAATTTAGTCACGTTCTAGCCGGCTAGCTAGCTAGCTATCTAACATCTAATGTGGAGCTACGCAACCCTGGCTATCAACGTAACTAAGCCACATCAAATGTCATCTATCGTTATCAGGATTTTTGTCAGATTCAGGTATAAAAATTAATATGTAATAAACCAGAATAATTTCTATAAAACCTTACATTTTCTTTCTTAATTAACTAATGCGACACCTAACAACACAACAGAAGCCTAGAAACGTGCCAGTATTATCACGTGTTGCTCTGTGCTATTGATTTTTGAGGTCACACTGATAATGTTTTCACGCATGTTTTCAATGTTGGAAAAAAAAAAAAAAAACGCTGTCCGCCAAATTAGCTGCGAAGCACAGCCATTCGGAACACCGCTCGGCCAATTCCGTGGACAAGGCATTGGCCGAGCGGTGTTCCGATTGTTCCGAGCGGTGTTCCAATTGTTCTAGCGACAGAGGATCGAACTTGCGATGGAAAAGTTTTGGAAGCTCAACCGCAAGAAAGAGACTGTCCAAACTGCTTCCTACAGTAATGGCCAAACCGTCATCTACAGAAGCTCGAATCTCTTGTATAAAATTTGTGCTGTAGAATCTTTTCTATTATCAGACCGCTATGACATTACGCTGCTGATCTTGATATCCGCTACTGTTCACACCAACGGAAAAAAACTGAGGAAGAAGAAGACTTTCCCATAGAGGCTCCACATGAAATTTGACTTTGATTGGCTATGGCAAGCCAAGTGCACAATAAGTCTACAAACATAGGTTTGAAAATTACGAACCTTTATTTGAACTTCTAACCAAGGTTTGAAATTCTCAAACATAGGTTTTTAAACTTCTTACATAGATTTTTAAAGCTCTATCATAGGTTTTAAAAAAAGACATTCTAAAACCTATGGTATAACCTTCTAACCTACGTTCGAAACAAATTATGCCTGCTAAGTGCACAATAAGTCCACAAACAAAGGTTTGTAAATTACAAACACGGGTTTTTACTCAAACCTATGTTTGAAAATCACTCTCATAGGTTTATGGGGCTCAACTGGTGACCTTCTGTTGCTTCAGATTTCCAGTGGGGTTGTTTGGCAGGACAGGGATCTCCACCTGTCAGACGGCCCGTTGTATCTGTTGAGTCCTCGTCTTTGCTTCTTCATGGTGTTGAAATTTGATTTATGTATTTACCGTGATGATTCATTGACGAGTTAGAGGGTTATCATGCGAACCGAACAACCAACTAAATGTTTTGTACCACTTCAGAAACTGAGGGTGAGGTTGGGCCTGTAAAATCGATTTAAGCCCCCCCCCCCCCAACTAAATGTTTTGTACCACTTCAGAAACTGAGGGTGAGGTTGGGCCTGTAAAATCGATTTAAGCCCCCCCCCCCCCCCCCCCATGAATTTAATACTGACCGTTCCAAGGCGGTAGTTCTGTTGTGGTTCTCTGTTGCCTGTTTTTGGTGTCAGAGTTTCTGTGATGTTTTACCTTATGTATGTTCTTATTATTTTTGGTTCGGTTTGGGTTGCTGAGTGGCCACCTTTCGGGAACAAGCTGCTCACTCGGCTGGCCATATGTTCTCTGTATCTTGATTATTTGTAATCTTAGTTGTTTCCAACTATGGTTTGAGGGCTGGATTTGGATTTTGATTGTTTCACTTCCTGGTCTTTGCATACTTTTTACTTTTATGGTTTTCTATCATGGGTTTTAAAATCTCTATCATAGGTTTCTGAAAACCGGTGATTGTAAATTTAAAACCTATGTTTGAACTCAAAACCCATGACTGTTATTCATTAACCTGTGTTTGTAGACTTATTGATAATGTTGTCCAAACTTATGTTTGAAAGTTAACTCACATGTTTTAAAATGTCAAATTCTGAAACCTATGATAGAGATTTTAAAACCCATGATTGAAATTATAAACCTATGATTGTGATTTTCAAACATAGGTTTGAGTAAATACCCGTGTTTGTAGCTTACAAACCTATGTTTGAAGACTTGTTGTGCACTTAGCAAGCATAATTTGTGTCAAACTAAGGTTAGAAGGATGTATCACTGGTTTTAGAATGTGCATTTTAAAACCTATGTTAGAACTTTAAAAACCTATGCAAAGGAATTTCAAACCTGGGTTATAAGTTCAAACATAGGTTTGTAATTTTCAAATCTATGTTTGTAGACTTATTGTGCACTTGGCTTGCCATAATTGGCCAAGCGGTTGTGGAGAAGATCTTTGAAAATGGTGGACGACGACGGATGGGCGCCACAGGATGCCTATACTATAAGCTCACCTGTCAGCCTTCGGCTCAGGTGGGCTAAAAAAGTGGATTTTACCAGTTACCAGATCAGCCTGCACATCACATTAACGACTTGTGGATAATAATGATGATGATTATTAAGGCAGCGAAAGGAGAGGGATGGACTCCGCCTTTATATGCTGGGCCCAAGGTATCTTGGGTCCCTAATACTTATTGCCCCTACTGCTGCTAGGCTACGGGAAGTATATGGACGCCTGGTAAACGTGCAAATTCCATTTCCACCTGGAAATCATAGACTGCAGTTTCTGGAAATACTAAGCCGAAATACTGTGCTGCTATTCACCCCTGGTTTACCATGTATATACAAGGGCTGTTACGAGACGAAAAAGAGCTGCTACGAAACGAAAAAGTCATAGTTACCAAACGAGCTGATGACCAGGTCCTTTGGTAACTATGACTTTTTCGTTTCGCAACAGCTCTTTTTTCTTACGAAACGAAAGAGTCATAGTTACCAAACGGCCTGATGACCAGGTCGTTTGGTAACTATGACTCTTTTTCGTTTCGTAACAGCTCTTTTTCGTTTCGTAACATCCTTGAAAACATAGTTAACCAGGTGTGCTATTTGATTTGACTTGTATAAATGTTTTTAAGCATTTTAATACATTTAAGTATTGTAAAAGATGGAGTTATCACAAAACACCTGAAAGTGGTCAAACCAAAATTTTCGGTTTGGTTCCTTTCAGGAGTTATGTGGTCACTTCACCAGGGTCCGAGGTTATAAAACTTGAGAATAATCTCAAACTCAAAATACAGCACACTGATTGGCTGCTTCCGAGCATGTGCTCGGAAGCAGCCAATTAGTGTGCTTTATTTTGAGTTTGAGAATGTACTCATGTTTTATAACCGCCGGGCCAGTTGTTTTACTTCCGGGCAAATCAGGTACGCTCAGGTATGGCTTTCATACTTAAATAGACAAATAGCATTGTTATATTTTGGCTAACCATTCCAGCAGCTTATTTTTACCAGGCCGAAATAAATCTTCTATCCTACAACCTTAAAAGATCGTTGACTTCAAACAATCCCTTCCCACCTTGTCCCGTTTCCAGCTGTCTTAGCTGAGTGACATAGTCTATCCATGTCCACTTTTTAATATTGTCTTCCCACCTCTTCTTCTGTCTACATCTTGCTTCTTTTTTTCTATCACTGTACAATCGTATTCGCTAAACCAGAAGACCTTGAGACGTGGCCAAACCACCTTAGTTTACGTTTCTTGACCAAGCTTAGGAGTTCGTCTGACATATTCTGCAATTCTGCTTGGATCTTTCTCATTGGTTATATGGTCCTTGTACGAAATGTTCGATAACCTTCGGTAGCATCTCATCAGCGAATGTTTTTGTTTCCTACTTGCGAATGTTTTTGTTTCCTACTACTGATATTGCCATTTTTGTCCCTTTCCATTTCGTTTCGGGTAAAGGGCCATGGTTGTCTCAGTAGTGCAGCTTTATAGCATAATCAGTGCTAGCTATATGGCATATGTACAGTACATGTAAATAGTTTTGCATTCAGATTTAATTTATATTGCAATTTATCATGACAAAGAGTCTACATGAACTCTTCCCATACGATACGCAATTTTCCAGCCGACACGCAATGTTGAATCAACTTTTGGTCGGCGTTGTTTCGACGTAGTGACGTTGAACCAACGCTGATTCGACGTTGATTTCTGTTTTGTGCCTAGTAGATTATTACTCCTAAGCTGCCAGGTTGGTTTGGGAAACAAGCGATAGTAATGTAGTCTGATAACTGCAGTATATAATTCTTTGTATTTATTTGTTTTGGAACTGTCTACTTACGAGGTCACAGTGGATAACCAGCACTGTAGGTTGTAAGAGGTATTAGGGTCGCAGATGGGGAGGCGCGCGTACTGGCGAGATTGCATCACCGAGGATGATGCAGAGATGTATAGGGGTGTTGTCTGGTGTTGGTTTGTCCGGAATGTAGGTAGGCAATCTTAGAGACTAAGATTTACGTTGAAAATCATTGGTGTATCCCATTTTGTCTTGGTTATCCACTGAGAACATGGAGAACAGTGTTTCTGTGTAAATTTCATATGATATCTAAATTTGGTTTACATTGTATAAATACATATTAATTTGCTATAACAGTCCAAATTCATTTCATCTCATTTTTGTTAGCTGTATGACTTCTCTTGAATTATCTTTCTCCTCTCTTGTCTTTCCCTTGATCTTTACCACGGTATCTGATAACAGTGACCATCTTTTGGTGAAATGTGGAGTTTCAGTCAGCTGGAGCAACCCTATCCTCATTCTGTTGTTGTTTTGTTTGCCGATTTGTATGCCTTTAAATGGCGGTTGATATCGTAGTCTACAGAATAAGGATAGGACTGCACTATTGTTGTCACATGAAACTAAAAGGAATTGATCGCCTGGACACCTTTGATTATTATATTTGGTTGCGAATTTTACTTTATATTTCTGGTGATGTTGAACTGAATCCGGGACCAGTAAATGATTCGTCTGCTTTTCATAGTTCAGACAGTGAGTCTTCCGATAGTACTTTGAATGAATCAGAAATCATTAGAAATAACTTCTCTATAGTTCATTATAACGTTCAAAGCGCGTTGCACAAACTGGACGTACTTGAATCTGAACTTTCCAATTTTGACGTTATATCTTTCTCTGAGACTTGGTTTAATAAAGATATAAACAATTCAGATATAATCCTAAATAACTATAGGGTACCTTTTCGAAAAGATCGCGACAATGATGCTCATGGCGGAGTTGCTGTTTATGTTAAGAATAATATTCCTTGTTTGCGCAGGGCTGAACTTGAAGTTTTAAATGTAGAATCTGTTTGGATTGAAATACGACTTAATCATAAACGTCTATTAGTTGGAACATTTTACAGGCCTCCTAATTCTGATCAGTCTGTTATGAGCAACATCGAACGATCTATCGATTTAGCGGTAGATACTGGAATATCTGATATTATCATTTTGGGTGATTTTAACCTCAACATGTTAAAACCAGCTTCATGTAGGTCTGTTTCCAATATGTGCCAGCAGTATAACTTGCAACAATTAATATCTGAACCCACTCACTTTACAGAAACCTCTAGGTCCCTTATTGATCTTGTTCTTGTTTCGAGTCCTGAAAATGTTTTATTAAGCGGTGTTGGTGACCCCTTTCTTGGACAAGAAACTAGATATCATTGTCCTATATTCGTAGTATTCAAATATAATAAATCTCAAACAGCATCATTTAAAAGACAAGTTTGGAAATATCAACAGGGTAATTATGATTTATTAAAATGTAAAATTTTAGACACTGACTGGGATGCTCTTTATAACGATGATATTGATACTTATTCAGATAATGTAACCAATCGTATTTCAACTTTAACAAAAGACTGTATTCCTCATAAAATCGTTAATATAAGACAGTCGGATCCTCCCTGGATGCATAATGACTTAAGAAAACTCATGAGAAAAAGAAAACGGGCATACGACAAAGCTAAACGGACAAATAATCAGCAACACTGGCAGAAATATAAAAGAATACGAAATGAAACAACCAATATATTAAGATCTTCTAAAAGAGAATATTTCGAAAAAATGGCAGATAAATTAAATAACAATAAGAATATAACTAGCAGAGATTGGTGGAAAATTCTAAAATCATTTCTTGTAAACTCTAAAAATTCAAGTATTCCTCCCATGAAAGATAACGATGAAATATATGCTGACGATAAAGATAAGGCTAATTTACTAAATCATTATTTTAAAACCCAATCCTGTCTTAACGATAATAGCAAGAATCCACCACGGGTCAACAAAACTAATTTAAATGATCTCCCTTCAATCGAAACAAGTCCAGAAGAAGTAAAGTCTGTGTTAGAGACACTTAAAATCGGTAAGGCCTCAGGACCAGATTGTATAAATAATTATGTACTTAAAATGTGTGCAGTCGAACTTTCAGAACCTTTGTCGAAATTGTTTAATTGTTCGCTAAATCAGTCTAAGGTTCCGAATATTTGGAAGGAAGCTAATGTCACTCCAGTTTTCAAAAAGGATGACCCCTCAAACTACAAAAATTATAGACCTATTTCATTGTTAAGTACTGTTGGGAAAGTTTTAGAGAGAATTGTCCACAAGCATACATATAATTTTTTTATTGCGAATAATGTTATTTCAGCACTTCAGTCCGGTTTCGTTATTGGAGATTCTACTGTTAACCAACTCACTGATATATATAATACTTTCTGTAGAGCCCTCGACAATGGTATGGAAGTGCGGGCAATTTTTTGTGATATTAGCAAAGCCTTCGACCGTGTATGGCATAAGGGTTTACTGACTAAGCTTGAATCTGTAGGTATATCTGGTCGACTACTGAGGTGGTTTTGTGACTATTTGGCTAATAGAAAGCAAAGGGTTGTACTACCAGGTGCCTCGTCCGATTGGGTGTCAGTTAATGCTGGAGTACCTCAAGGTTCAATTTTAGGACCGCTTTTGTTCTTGATTTATATTAATGATATAGTCATTGACATTAATTCTCATATTCGTCTTTTTGCAGACGACACCACCTTGTACATAATAGTTGACACACCCGCACAGGCAGCACTCACTTTAAATCAAGATCTTGTTAAAATTTCTAACTGGGCTGATAACTGGTTAGTAACTTTCAATCCTAACAAAACCGAATCTTTATTATTAACTCGTAAAATAAACAGACAAAATCATCCATCGATCTACATGAATAATCAAATTATAACGGAAGTTGAAAACCATAAACATCTTGGAGTAGTATTTCAAAGTAATTGCTCATGGCACGAACATCTAGATATGATAACCTCTAAGGCATGGCAGCGTATCAATATTATGCGAAAATTAAAATTCGTTCTAGATAGAAAATCATTGCAGTCTATTTATTTCGCATTCATAAGACCAGTCTTAGAATACGCAGATGTTGTTTGGGACAATTGTTCGAAATATGAGGAAGAAGAGTTAGAAAAAATACAATTAGAAGCTGCAAGAATAGTTACTGGAACTACAAAATTAGTCTCAATTGATAAGTTATACATAGAAACAGGGTGGGAGTCTCTCAAGTCCAGAAGAAGACAGCACAAGTTAACTCTCTTTTATAAAATGACAAATAATCTCACACCAAACTATCTCTCTTCCCTTCTCCCCCCACAAGTTGGAAATATATCGAGGTATAATCTAAGAAATCAAGAAAACTATCAAACTATAGACTGTAAATCCCAAATATATTTTAATTCATTCTTGCCGTCGTCAATACGTGAGTGGAATTCACTTGATGACTCTGTGTGTTCATCACAATCATTAAATTGTTTTAAAAGAAGTATAAACGCTTCTCGCGAAATCCCCAAATACTATCTTATTGGTAACCGAAAAGGACAGATCTTACACACAAGATTAAGAACTGGTTGTAGTTCTTTAAATTACCACTTATTTCGCAAGAATATAATAAATGATGAATTTTGTGTTTGTGGTAATAGAGAGGACACCAATCATTTCTTTTTTGACTGTCCGCAATTTTATTTACAAAGGCAAGTTATGATTGATAAACTTCTTGGAAAGTGTAATTTGTCTTTAGATACTTTATTGTACGGAGACACTAACCTGAATTATCAACAAAATGTAGAAATATTTCAAGTTGTGCAGGATTATATAATTAGAACGAAACGATTTTCTTAATTTTTATCGCTACATAGCTAAAATATGTCTATCTTAAAGTGTCTAGGGTGTTCAGGGCGTGCTCGGTAGACATGCATCACAGGGATGTTCTAACTTCAATAAAGATACCGTGAACTCTCTCTCAACCTCTCTCTCTCTCTCTCTCTCTCTCTCTCTCTCTCTCTCTCTCTCTCTCATTGGTTTCCTATTTCCTCTATATATTCATATTACTATTTCTCTTTAAGTTTCTTGCTTACTATAGATTACTCTGTAAACGTGTATTCATATAATTACATTTTTCTTGTATTGTTGTATTAGTTCACAATATATATGAGCTTAGCATTGCGCTTGAGGTCTATATTTCAAAGCTAACTGTATGCAAAATAATTGACATACCTGTATCTGGGAAACAGATTTTAAAAAAGTCAATGACTTTCTTCTGTATCCCATTCATTGTACTGTGTGCTAATTGTTGTATCTCTGTATTGTTGTACATGTACAGTATCTTTGAAATAAATATTGTTTAAACTAGCATCTCATCTGAAAAACCTGACGGTTCTTTTCTCTAATAGTGCTGTCAAGATCTATGATTCACAGAGATGCAAAAATGGAATTGCGCGAAAAAAAAACACGAAATAGTTGGATGAGCCGCCTCATCTGGATCAACTGTGCTTGCTTTCTAGTCTTCGAATTCTCAATATATTCTCATTTTTTGAGATTTTGCAGAAGCAAATTTTGTCATCTCCTTTTTTAGCACTATAAAGGTTATTGCGGAAGTAATATGATTTTTCCCGTTTTATTTCTTGTCTTGTTTACTTGTTTATATAGTTTGTCTGTTATATAGGTTAAATCATATGTCATATTACACAAGATGTGCAATTTGCTGTTTTTGATAAACAATCAAAATAGCAAAGCTGATAGGTTGACAAGGCAATTTGTGAGAAAGACCGTCTACTTAATGCATACCGCACTCGTCATCGAATTTGCACATAAGCTCTATTGATATATAAAAAAAAACTGCTGCAAATCATTAGGATTGACCTGATCTGGATCTACGCTGTTCACCATCCAGAATTTCACAAATCAAGGCTATAAAGCGCATGAACTCGGAAACGCTTTAGATCTATGCTGTGTAATGGTTGACCTCGTCTAACCTCAGTTCAGTTGCCAGAGCCCAGTGACAGCCTTCGGCTTCGAACTTCAATCAGTCCAAATTTTTCGAGGTAATCGAGCCACAAACTTGTTTCCAGCTTCTGGCCTTCATCTTTCTCTCGTTTTGGAAATCGAGTGGATTGTTCGACACAGCTGGAAAATACACGAAAGGTTGAAAAGAGTGACCTATGATCCTATGGCCATCAAAAAAGTAGCTTGATCTTTGTCCAAAAATATTTGGTTTTCCTACAGCAAAATATAAAGGGCTGGGCTCGATCGAAAACCTCAGCTCCCTCCCCCACTCTGAAAGTCAAGTACCATAGTCCTCTCGAGCATCAGTTTTGGTCTGCGAGTGCATACAACTCAGAAGAGGTAGCATCGAAACTTTCAAAAACGAAACAGGCGACTGCCCAAGTAATGTCCGCTTGTAAATGCATTATTATCGCTCCGTTGGTTGGAGAGAAATTAACATAACAAGTTATAGCAAAGCCAAAGTCACTAGTAATGGGTCAGAAAAACATCTTGCTAAAAGTGTCAAGTCGGATCGAACATATTTAGAGCCAAGAGGTTATAAAAGAGGTTATTGACTGTTTATATTTTCACAAGATATTTCGTCAGTGCACTAGTATACTAATCACGCCACTTATTTCACCGATTTCTTAATACGACACATCCGGTGACATATAAGTATTTATGCTCAAAGTTAATGTTGCATCATAACAAGTAAACTCAACCTACACAAGATACTATCCTACTTTATCTTAAAAAAGTTCAAGGAAGTACATGTACCAACTGATTATTTGAATAATTTCACGTCACAAACGCAAATATTTATCAGTAAATACAACTTATTTAGTAATTTTCCTTAATTAAACATAAAGCGGGAACGTCAGTAAGGTCATTATGAAAGTTTTTTCCTCACAAAAAAATGAAAATGCTAATGAAAACCATTGATATTGAGACTAGAATTAGCACTTTTTTCGTCCATTTCTCAAGAAGGCTCTACGGAACGAAACCATAAGATGCACCTCCTAGCACCGATTCTGCTCGGGTCCTCTGCAATATGAAGGAGAGGTTTCTATTCTGTTTCAATTCTCGTAACGACGTTTCCGTACATAACCACAGCGCCGAGTGTCCGTCCGTTAAATTTGTACATTTTACACCATCTGACAGTCTTAAAGTGCTGCCTCATTAATATTCAGGTCTTTTATGACGTCAAAGATGAATATTGAATTTTACACTTTTCAAATTATCAGATATAGTAAATAGTTCCAAACAGGTCTAGGCTAATATATGGACTTTGGTATCAATTCATATTGTTACAATTGCCCAAAACAAAACTTTAGTCATATTTGCAACACAGCACAAATACATGTAAAATTTGGTTCATTTTAATGCTTTTCAGACTAGTGGACCTGTCCATACTTGTCTTTTGGATGAGTCTATTTCTAGTTTTCGGTGCGGGTGTTTCTGGTGAATGTTCTCAGTTTTATTGCATTTTGCAAGCAAACAGTGTAGTCTCTGATCAGAAGCTCTGCGGCATCAGAACTTGGTCTACACTGTTTGCAAATGTCCCTAAAACGAGTTGCCAGTCTAAAAAGGGTTAAATTAAAATATTCTGTTAAAATTATTTAACCTTCAATTTATATACTTGTAAGTAAGTCTAACTGTAGACAGTAGTTTTTAATTTGTTAAAGAGATTTCTGACAGTGACTGTTCCCACACAAAAATAATTAAAAATTTTCATAATTCATGTTTGAACTCTTTTTAAAATTTGAAATTTAGAAATCCAATGGTAAGGAAATAATAAAATCGTGTGCCATGTCCTGCCCTCAAAAGCAAAAGGAATAGAGACACAAGCACACACACACACACATATTAACGAACGAACATATACTTTATTACACTCAAGTCTGCACAGACATATGAGGTAAGATTATGACAAACATATGTACAATATGAACATGGTAGTTATGAATACAATAACACATATACAATTGCTGACAAGAAAGTATACAGACGGAAGTTTTGGTTTTATGGTATTACATATTTGTTGAGCAAGTCACAGTCGAGAGTGAGTGGGGGTGAAGTAATGGACACAAAAATAGTACATGTCGTGTAAGAAGGATGACGAGATGAGGCGGGTTGGGATGCAGATACTCGTAAAGCAGGAACAAAAGGCAATATAAGACAGTACATGATCCATGTATATGTGAGATTTGTTAATAATAGATGGATAGATAATACAAATGTACAGAGTATGAGACAGTACAAACTTCTAAGGAAATAGCGAAGAAAAAAAAGGAATAATCATTCATACAGTGTTCCACTTATAAATTAATATGAATAAGCGCTACGCATTCGATTTCAAACAGTTCCGACGCCGACAACTGTAGTGCGACCAATACCACAACGCCCAAAGGATCAATCCATACTTAACAGTTCACGAAAGGCACGCAAGGTCAACCGAATGAACAGCGCTTTCCGAGACAGGCGGTCATTCAGCTACTTTTAACTAAAATACCACTCACTAGTGGCGAATGAAAGCTGGATTTGGGCAACACAATAGTGAGGAACCTCAAGAAAAACACCGTCTTGTAACAGTCAGTAATAAAGTAAACCAGCTTTACGAGATCCCAACAGTCGGCCTCGTCCTTTCTTGTTCACTAAAGATGGCCAGTCTTATAATAGATGAAGGAAAGATTTGGCTTGAGATAAAACCTGTGGATGGATAAAAAATTGTGGACGTATTCCTCCATTGCATAATCCAGCCAGTAAATGATGATAAAACAGTGTAAGATAACACCAATGTTATTTTTTAAAATGTTTTTTTTTCTTAGTTTTACAATGTGTCTGAAATACTTAAAAGCATCTGTATGACATCGCAGCACATACATGTATAGTGCATTTTGTAAAAATCTATTTAATTCAAGCATGGCTAAAGCCTCCGTGCTAAAGAAATAAGCATGATTTTGAATTTTGAACAAATATGATTTTTTATGCAGCTTTCTACTGTATTATTCTCACTGCTTCGAAAACGATTAGAACGATTTCTTCCAATTTGCCTTTAATGCAACTGTCCATTCCCTATGGAAACGTTCCAAATCAGACAGAACATAACAAAAAGATATGCATTTCTGACATTTCTGAAAAACCACCACCAACACCACCACCAACAACAATAATGATAATTATAAACATGGCGTCTTTCTAGAAGAGTAAAAACAGATAATTTTCTTATATTTCCTATTCAATAACACAACGAGCAAGAACTTCATTCAATAACACAACGAGCAAGAAAGTTCAAGGAACGCAATTTAATTCCGGTGAGGGACCTTCCTAAATCAACAGGAAGGCCTTACAGAAGTTCATACATTGTATATCATTGCCATCTTAATTCTCACAGCAGATGTGTCTCCAGACGAAGGTCGCTCACCGGTGTTTGTCGACCAATTCTTCTATATTTATTGACAAAACAGATAGAAGCATTAAGCTCCAAAAATAACCTGCTGGTCACCTACCGCGGTATCCAAAGACGGCGCATTTATCTGCTAGTTTCATTGGAGTAATGTCAGTTTCCTTATCTGGCCTGTCGACCGATCCGGTATTCTGCAAACTGGTTGTCGAACTATACGGTAGTATAAAGCACTCCCAATAAAGGTAAAGATACTTTTGTTCATGGCTGTTGTCCGAGCTGATACTGTTGTCGATCGTCTCGATCGACAGGCACTTTGGCATGTATGGGAACTGACTGGCTCGGTTGAAAGCTCAGGTAAAGAAATTCGAATTGTCCCCGTGATCAAATATCCCCATCATTCTGACTTAAAAATCATTGAGACGCTGTAAGCGGAGAGGCTCATGGTCGAGTGGTTAGAGACGTTCGGTTATGATGCAGAAGATCGTGGGTTCGAATCGACGTTCGACCATCCGGCGACTGGAAAAGTCTCTTTGTCAACATAGCTAAAACTTTCTCGAATTAGGGAAAGATAAGGCAGCGATGGGCTCACCACAGGTAGGGAAATATGCCTGCCTGCAAAGATCAATGTTATGGGCATTAATGGGTTAAGCTTACGCTCAGATGATAACACTGCTAATCGGACATAACTGAACGATATATTGGAAGGTCACCGGGGAAGGTCAAAAGATCAACGAGCTCACATGTTTACAATATCAAATTTGGCTTGCTATTTATTTTGTATGTGAGTGAACCAGATTAATCCCAAGGTCCTTTACCTAATAAAAGCAAGTCAGTACCTATGTCGTTTTTTTTGCAAACAGAAGGAATACCTCACTATTTCTATTATCTGACAGATAGGCCTGTATGAGCAAACAGTGTAAACCAAGACCGGGCTGCTCATACAGAGAAGCAATCTGATTAGAACCTACTCCGTTTGTTATTCTTTTTCTTTTCATTTTTACAGACTTACATGTATGTAAGGTGAGGGTTTAAGACACCAAACATTTTCTATGCCCCCAATATGCATTTCGGTGGAGCATTTATGGAATATTTGTATATGCTGACAGGGGTGATTGCGGTCGGGCGATGGTGCTGGGTAACTTTCAGTGCCGGGGCGTCCAACTAATTTGGATGTTAGAGAGGGGGGAGGGCCTATTGTGCTTGCAGTAGGTGCGGGTGGGAGTTATTTGGACATTTTTCTCTCACCTATCTTATCTATTTTCTATCTCTCTCTCTGGGAGACGGCTCGATATAGACTGAGCTATTGTCTCAAAATATGCTGGTTTGTCTATCATTTACGTCCGACGTATGTAAGTGCTACATGTATTTAAAAATACACTCAGTCTTCAGTACGGTCTTTAGATGTGCCTGTAGTTTCACCATCTTGCTCTGTGGAAGATTTGTCTTATCAAAACTTAAAACGACAGTTCTTTTCAGTCAAGTACAGTTCAACGGTGCCTTGTCTTAGACTGTTCTGAAACTTTGCAAGCTCATTTATCATGACCTTCAAATGTGCCTGTGATTTAACCACCTTTCTTTGTATTTTTTTTTTCATATTTCTTTTTCTTCTAACCTTTTTTCAGCCAGTTTAAAGTCTCCATAGTCCTATCAGTGGTAAAAACGTCTAAACTCAAATCAATGTAAAAGGCGGTTCAACCTTCACGTTTGGTAATAAAATGTGGGTTGATGTGCATATATTGAGTCATATAACTGGCAAAAAGTAAAGAAAACAAGTTTTTGAAAAATAATCGCTCCACAAATTAAAATTTCCTGTTCTGGTTTCCCGTCTGGCATTGCTGTATAAACATGGGCGGGATAGCGATTGGGACTCCACGCCTGTAAATTGTATTTTTACCATTTTGAAATCGAAAGCAGGTCATTCTAGCTGCCAACTAAAATGACCCAAATAAGTTTTAAAACCCTTTTTATGTGAAACTCAAGCATGTTTTATTTGTTTAAAGCTGGCTAATCATGGTCATTTACATTGACGAAACTACACTGAGACGCTTGCAGCGATACCTCATGATGATATTTTTCACGCTGATAGAGCCATGGGGCCTTTAATCCGGATTTAATCGTATATAGCAGTATTTTTCGACCAGGCACAATTTATGTTACCAGTCTTCGCCACTACTAGTGCGAGCTTAGCGCGACTGCTTTGAAACTTTGCAATTATCTGGTTTTGCCATCATTCTTTGTCATTATCGTGCCATTTTTTTTCTACAAATATACATGTAGATGCGCATATGGTTTTGCCATCTTGCTGTGTCAGTCAGCTAATCGTCAATTCATGTTTAAAAGGACTAAGCGTTTCCGTGTCAGGTACAAAGATTACATGCCTTGTGCTCGCAACTGCTATTGTCACGGTCTGTTTATTTAGGATGATCATCAACATTACTGTACTTGGGTAGATAATTAGACTGACGGTATGTCTGCCGCTGTTTTAGCTTGTGTTTCTTTTTAGTGTGTCTGATGACAGGGCATTAGCCATATATACGCCTGTCTGCCAGTATGCCTTGACTGCAACCTCATCTTCTTTGAGATCTGCAAAGCTCTCATCTGTTGCTGGCTAAGGGAAGGTAAGAACTGCTGAATCAATAGTACTCAGTCTAATACTTGAGGATTTCATATCCCGAGGAGCTGATAATAAAATCTACCATTACAGCCTGGAACAATTTTCCAGGCAGATTCTCTACAATCCTTCAAGTCTAATTTAAATAGAAATCAAAGTCCCCTCCAAAGTAACTTTATTACTACGCTGGTACTCGCAAAGGCCAGATCTTACACGCACGACTTAGAATGGACTGTAGTTCTCTAAACTCTCATCTCTACAGAAAAAATATTGTAGATACCCCTTCATGCACTTTTGGGAGGTTCGAAAGTTCCTATCGCTTCTTTTTTCAATGCCCGAAGTACACAAATATCAGACATACCTATTTACAAGACAAAGTTCTTCATTATAATGCTCACGACCTTCTTTTCGGCGTAGAAAATGCTTCAGATATAGAAAATGAAACCTTGTTTATCAAAGTTAAGAATTGTATTTTGACTCTAAAAGGAACACGTATTGTATACCATGTACGTATTCGGCTACTCGTGACATTATAGTAGAATCAGAGCAGAGTTCACACCTTTTTCTCCTTTCCTTGCTTACTTTGAAACATTGTATGCAGACTGTACTGTGTTGTGCTGTTATTTTTGTGTATATATACTGAGAGGCAAATGAACGTGTACACTTTTTAAAAGCATATATTTTACTCATTTCTCTGGTCTCAGGCTTGAAATTTTGCATGAGTTATTTTTACTCAAGGTACATCATTGTGGTATAGTAAAGTTACTTATTGAACCGCCTGTCTAGCAGCACTGAACGTGCATGCCGGTTTTGCACTTTTTCCACGTGCGGGAAACTGGAAAATACGAATTTGTTGTAAATTTGTATTTGAAAATTCTAAACAAACCACAAGGTTTTCGTTTCATTTGCAGGATGACAAGGCTGTCTGTGACATACAGAAATCATACACATAGAGGAAAAAATAGTTAGAAACGGAAGTCTGCGGTAAAAGCATTGTCGTCAGGTAAATGAAATGCATACACTGTGGACTGTTCAGAAAAACAACCGAAAATGCAAATACTGACTTTTCAGCAAAATCGAATTGTTTAATATGATGCACGTGCGAAAAGGGCAAAACCAACATGTACGTATAGTGTCGCTAGTAAAGCGAGACATTTTGTAATCTTACAATACCACATTATTGTAATTTGAGGAAAGAAAACACTGTGCAAAGTTTTTGACCTGAGCAAGGAATGGTAAGAAAAATACGGACATTTGAAAATGTATCTTTTCTTTTGTCTCTGCGTGTATGAATCGTACTTGCCACAGGGAGCCTTTTCATCGTGCAAATGAAATGCAAACGTTGTGGTTTGTTTAGAAAAGCACCCGGAATTCCAAATGACAGTTTGACAGCAAACTCGTATTGCCCATTTTGCTGCATGTGGAAAATGTGCAAAACCGGCATGCACGTACAGTGCCGCTAGTCAAGCGTTTCAATCAGTAATTTTATTACACCACATTGATTCAATTTGTGTAAAAATTAATCATGCATAATTTCAGACTTGAGCAGTGACAAATGAGTAAAATATGATTGGCATTCAAAAAGTGTATACATTCTTTTGCCTCTGAGTATATTTAGGCATACCTAATATATTATAAACAGTATCTCTCTCTCTCTCTGTTTTCTTCCTTTTTGGCTCCCATTCCAATCATTCTGTTTAACATTACTACTCCATTATCTATTGGTTTTTTCTTTAAATATTATTTCATTTTTTTATTTTTTACAGTTCATTATCACGCCTACCAATCGCTCTCATGCGAAACCACGGTTCAGAACGCCAATCCATGAGAGGAGTTTCCGGTTTTTCATGAGGGGAGCCGAAATCGTAAACAAATTTGACATCTGCACAAGGTTTGAGGTGTTTATTTTCTCTGAAAACTATTTATGCAAAATATAAGAATGCTATTTTGTCACCTATAGATTGTTTCTTCGGCACATGAAAGTATTAGGCACATGGTCTTGCATTTTTGCAGATATGCATTTAGTACGGCGGAGCATGTGTTCAAGGCCAATCTCGGCGATATATACATGTAGGGAAAAGTCGCATTCTCTTGCTTGATTTTGAGTCTCTGACCGTGTCAGTCGCAAAGAAGTGAACAGAACTACTGTATGCGGGAATCCAAACGTTGGAAGTAAGCTTACCGTGATGAACACTTTAGAATTTAGAAAATATATGCAAAAACTTGGAATCGTCAGCCTGGTTCCGCATGAGATATTAGAAAATAGAGGGATTTTTATCAAACACAAAAAAATGGCTTCTGAACAATAATTGGATCAAAATTAACATGACCTCTGTGATATATCATTATTTTATACATACATTGCAGATGACTTTCTGGCTCTTTTAATCCCCGTTTGTCTGTTTTTTGAGGCATGCAAGAGGGTTTGAAAGCCTGAGGGTTTGCAAAAGGCCTAAAAAGACAAACGGGGAATAAAAACAGTTTGAAAGTCATCTGCAATGTATAAAATAATGATTTACCGCAGAGTTCATGTTAGTTTTGATCCAATTGTTGTTAAGAAGCTGTTTTTTGTGCTTGATAAAAAATCCTTCTTTTTTCTATTATCTCATGCGGAACCGGGCTGACGATGCCAAGTTTTTGCGTATATTTTCTAAAGGACCTCTGACAGTATCAATGCAAATTTGCCTATTTTTCGACAAATTATTGCACCTTCCTCGGGCAGCAAAAGTTGAAATATTTGGCATTAATATGTAGACGTGTGTACTGTACAGACATTTTAAGAGTGATTTTGAAAAATTAGCATGCCTCTTGACTAACTTAAACCGATTTTTTCAAGAGGGGTACGTGATTTTTTCAGTCTCTGAAAATAAGTCCATTTTTTTGGTTTTCTAATATATCGAAATTTTAATTGATAACTATGCTTAAACTGACAAACACACTACTATTACTGATATTAAGCAATATTTTGTCAATAATAAGGACTTTAGCCTATTTATAGATATAAAGGGTGTAAGTACCCCACCCACTTTTTCAGTTTTTCAGCTGTAGAGTATCTTTCCCCCCGTGCCTCAGCAAGCCACTCTTATATAATGTGTATTATGATAGTACACACATACATGCGAAGTGGCTAGCTGAGGCACGTGGGGGGGGGGGAAGTATCTTTAAAAAACTTTTACTGTTTCCATTACGTTTAATGATAGAATTTGGCTTTTTCCACCAAAAATTGAAGTCTATCTGCTAAAAAATCAGAAATTAATTTCATAGTCAGTTAGGGGAAGTTGAGAACAACAAATTTCAAGAGAAATTCTTGGGTATATCAAAAATTTAATTTTGACTGATTTTATAGGCAAATTAACATTACAACCGTCAGAGGTCCTTCTAAACTGTCCATCACGGACAGCTTACTTCCAACGTTTGGATTCACGAATACAGTGGTTCTGTTCACTTCTTTGCGACTGACAAGGTCAGAGACTCAAAATCAAGCAAGATAATGCGACTTTTCCCTACATGTATATATCGCCGAGATTGGCCTTGAACACATGCTCCGCCGTACTAAATGCATATCTGCAAAAATGCAAGACCATGTGCCTAATCCTTTCGTGTGCCGAAGAAACAATCTATATGTGACAAAATAGCATTCTTATATTTTGCGTAAATAGTTTTCAGAGAAAATAAACACCTCAAACCTTGTGCCGACGTCAAATCTGTTTACGATTTCGGCTCCCCTCCTGCAAAACCGGAAACTCCTCTCATGTATTGGCGTTCTGAACCGTGGTTTCGCATGAGAGCGATTGGTAGGCGTGATTATGGAGATGTCACAAGTCACAGATACAATGTTAGTATTCATTTGCAAATGCTGTAGTTTTTTTGATAATTTATCAGGAAATGAGATGTATAAGCTCTAAGCTTACAGCCAGATCCTGAAACATATAAAACTGTATATTGATGTATTTATGTTGTTCAGTAACCCTTAATGCGCCAAAAAGCAGACGAGAAAATTTACGTCTGCAGAATTTCAAAAAATGTTTCGTCTAAGCGATATCATATTGAGAATTCGAACACTAGAGGGCAAACAGTGTAGATTCAGATGAGGTGGCTCATAAGGTGGCTCATAATGAGCCACCTCATCTGGATCCACACTGTTTGCAAATTAAACTATTTCAATTTTTGGCGCTATAAGGGATAAAAAATATTGTTTTGATATTCAGAGACGCTGGTGGGATGGTGAGTAGGGCATGCCAAAGTGATACATTAAGTGCGACAAAACAAAATTTCGTCCAAAATAAAAGTTCAGCAGTTTAAACAGTGTTTACTGTACTAACCTACTTCACCGACATTTTATTGATTAATTTTACACATTGCACTTTAAACCAGCCGTCAAGTTGGAGTAAAACTTTATATTTTTACCCTTGCCTCGTCGAGGCAATTTGAATGCATTCGACATTATTTTTTTTTTATCTCATGCAGATATACTGAACAAAATTACAAATTTTCTTCCAATATTTTCGCTAATCCAGAGCTCTGCCTAAAGTGGTATTATCCCCGCCTTGAACTCTAAAATGACCTTACATAGCAAACTCCAATGTCTCCAGATTGTTTATTTCTACCCGTAGCTTCATTCAGCTGCCACAAAAGCTAATGAATTGGAAATCGTATAAGTTAATCGAAGGACACGTGCGACTAAAGACACGTGGACACAACATCTAGTCTGGGCAAAGGACGTTAAATTAACATCCGTGCAGAACTTTTGTCCTTAAGTGCTTGGAGAATCATTGCAGTTTGGATTAATAGTATTACAGCTTCAGACTAAAAGACATAGCTGCAAATAAGGTGCAAATAAGCGCAATTTTCGTCTCAGTCTCTTTCATTTCTGGAAACAGGAAAATAATGTATGGTGTTCGATGTTTTACTGCTTATCAAAATTTGACCTGATAACAAGAAAATGATAAACCTCAAGTTTTAGATTTTAGGATAAAGCTTGTTTCATTTTCTCGCCATTTCATCAGCAACTATCATAGGACACCAAAGCTCGCCTCATCCACTTGTCAGAAATAATCATGGATACTGACCAATATCATATTGATATGTCCATGTTTTATCATTGACATTTACAGTGGGTCTTTAGCGTTATTAACGGCTGCCATGGGCTGTGCCAGTGGAAAGCTGCGTTTGGACCCCTAAAATACCGTACACGCGATAATTTTCACGATGTTCCATTTTTCGTGGTATTTCGCGGTAACTTTAGAAACCGCGACTATTAAAATCGCGAAATAATTCCATATGTTTCTTACCAAATATCTTCAGCAGACACAGTGTCTATATATTTTGTTTCTGTTTGCTTCGGTAAACTCTGGTACTTTTCATTTGGGCCAGTTCTTTCTCAATTGGCTCAACTGAAAAAGAAGCAATTTTACTTTTTAAGCAAATTGGTGACCGCGAAATTAAAAAAATCGCGAAAATAATGTTTATGTTTTTCTGACTCTAAACCGCGAAAATTTGAACCCGCAAAAATTACCACGTATACGGTTATTACCGTAACTGTCTTTAAATGAAACAGCATACTCTATAGTTTTATGAATCCAAAAGATGCAGATGGAACGGCAAACAGTTTAGACCCTTATCAGTGTCTGATGATGGTCTTCACTGTTTGCTCAGAGATATCTGTCCAACAGTTAGAATTTTACGGAACTAGGATATGTACTGTACTGCTGAAACCTTTCAGTTTCAGGTTGGTAGCGTCTTCAATTAAGAATTAAAATTGATTTTTCAGCGTTCATCGTGTGATGAAGCCAGTGGGCGGAGCTAAAATTCCATGAAGCGCGAAGCGCTTCTTGTAGAATTTTAGCGACGACCACTGGCTTCTTCACACGATGAACGCTGAAAAATCTTTTTTTTTTTCTTATATTTACACTTTATTTGTGAACCTCTCTGTGCCGTTTTCGTGGTAATTTGGTGTAGAATAAGCAAAACATGGGTCGAAGAAAAGTTAGTAACGACGTGTTCGGCCAAAACGTTAAAACAACCGTCGCCCTGACGTGGCGTCCAATCGAACGTTACAAGAACCAATCAAGACGTTTGTTTACATAATACGTCGCTTGACCACACAGTCACATGATCAGTTGTCCTTCATCGGTGTGTGAAGCTAGTTGCTCTAAAGGGTTCACCTGTGGGAAGTCAGTGGCAAGTGTAAATATTATAGAGTATACCATGTTAGTGTCTTTTGATATCAAGTTTATCAGGCGAGACCAGAAACAGCATAGGAATGGCGAGGCTTGCACTATCATGGTCTTCTATTTATCATGCACAATTAGACGATATGACGCGCCGTAAAGAGAGTCAAACAAATGAAAAGCAAACGCAGTTTTGTTCGAACTTGTTGACGTCGCGAATGCGTTGTGACGTAAGTCGGTTACGTCATTTACAATCGAACGCTCGCTATTATCAAGACCAAAGCCGATCGTCCTCAGAGATCGCTTCTTTAGGCATCGCCAGATAAGATTCGCACAAGCGCAGTTCTATAGTGACATGATAACATATCATGTTATCATACCCCTGTTATCAGGTGGAGTTTGCAGCATAGAGTATACCATGTTAGTGTCTTTTGATATCAAGTTTATCAGGCGAGACCAGAAACAGCATAGGAATGGCGAGGCTTGCACTATCATGGTCTTCTATTTATCATGCACAATTAGACGATATGACGCGCCGTAAAGAGAGTCAAACAAATGAAAAGCAAACGCAGTTTTGTTCGAACTTGTTGACGTCGCGAATGCGTTGTGACGTAAGTCGGTTACGTCATTTACAATCGAACGCTCGCTATTATCAAGACCAAAGCCGATCGTCCTCAGAGATCGCTTCTTTAGGCATCGCCAGATAAGATTCGCACAAGCGCAGTTCTATAGTGACATGATAACATATCATGTTATCATACCCCTGTTATCAGGTGGAGTTTGCAGCAGATGCGTGATAAATAAGGCAGTCGTCTGTTTGCACTGAAACGTGTGTTTGCACTGAAACGCTTAAAGAACAGTTCATTGGGAACTTTCGGAAAATTCCCAATGAACTTCTGTTGAAGCGTTTCAGTGCAATTTGGTAATATTTGGTAACGTTTCGAACTATCTACGACTGTTTTTGTTGGTTGGTTGGTTGGTTGGTTGATTTGATGTTTAACGTCCACGGTAAACAACTAAGGTCATGTCGGGACGGTCAGTTAACCTAACCACACTATTCCTGGGCAGGCTTAGACCTCCTAAGCGGTTAACCAGTACTTAGTGCACATACTTTCGCCAGTAACTGACAACTGCCCTTCTTGAATCAGCGGAAGGAGAAACGAAAGTATGTGGCCAGACCGGGATTCGAACCCAGGACCTCTGACTTACGAGTCAGGTGCCCTACCGATTGCGCTACCCGGCCAGGCGACTGTTTTTGTTCCATAATTGTCATGCTCTTTATGTTGATACAGCAACATATGTAATTATATCTGTTATTATCCATGTAACATGTGTAAGTGCAAGGTACTTAAACTACTTTTCTGTCTCTCGTATCAAAGTGTGAAAATAATCTAACTCGATTTTCGAAGAGTGCTAATAATAGCGAAATACGTTAAATGCCATTTGCCAGTTGTTAACTGCGAAATTATACAAAATTAGCAGGAATATTTTTCACATATATGGTTTGTTTATGAGTTGTTTTTCTAGACACAGCAAAAGAGATACTCGGGTTTATCAAGTGTATTAAATGCTGTTTGTACTTATTTGAGATGTATGGATTGCACTTCCCACTGGGGCACACAATGAATGCATGCCATTTTTTAACGTTTACTGAAGTATAAACTACATCGGGTCACGAGGATAAGTGAACCCCAAAGGGGTTTGCGTAAACTTTGCTTGTGACCCGATGTTTATACTTCAGTTAACGTTAAAAAATACCGTTTATTCTTTAGATTTATATTATTCTAATAGTTTCCACCAAAATTAAGTTTAAGTTTCCAGGGTCAAAATACAGCAAAGATAGCTTTTAAAGTCTGTCTTGCTGGTTGATATGAAAAACTGATTGAACTGATGTAACTTTATGTGCCTGCTGGGTTCCTCGTTTTTCCACATTTTATTGGGACTTTTCTTCTAAGGATGTATATATTTCAATTCGGAACCTTGTCTCCATTGGATAAATGGCGGAAAAACACGGAGATGAATCTGGTTACCGTTAAGATCAAATATAAAAATATAAATATATAATATAAACACTGAACCATTGAATATAGCTTATTGTGACCTACCTTCATTTTGAGGTAAAACCTCGGGCCACAATGACTATTATCCTAAGCTATCACGTTCATAAATCAAATAGTCTTGAAGATATAAGGCAAAATCTCTGAACCATGAAAAACTGGCCACGCTGACCTTCACTTCTTGGCCTTTGAGTCCATGTGACTTTGTCACAAGGTTGAGCCATGTCTAACAAACTGCATGCACAAGTTGCTTCCAAAACAGATATGTAGAAAAAACACATTTTAACAGTGTCCTTGATTTTGACCTCCAGCCCCACAACCCAAACTTTCTATATTCACAGTCCCATGAAATATCGGTGATGACCCGATATGCATCAGTGCGTTCAGTTGATCTTCTCCAGATATTAATGTATTACAAGTTTGAAAACTCTAACCCTTTTGGTTACTTAGAAACTGAGCTAATCGCAACTGGTGAGCCTAAAGGACTTCTATGATTAAGGCGAGGATTCTCCCCATTAGACCGGCGCGACAGGTCCGAATTTTCAAAAGTATAAAGTGTGCAATTTTTTCTTAGCAGCGCTTTCACAAATATGTAAAACGTGTGAAATCAGATCATTTGTGATTCAGACCCAAAGACATGGGGAGATAAACCAGTCTGAACCCACCTACCCTAAATTCAAGGTTTTCGCATACCTCATTTTTTGAGGTAATAAAAATATTCAAATCAGTCAGTCATTCCATACATTTTTGTCATACATGCATGCTAAATACACGCATATCATAATACAAAGCAATGATTTTCTTCTTGTTACGCTTGACTGGCATTTAAACTTGCAAAACCATATTTATACTTCCGGTTAAAGCGGTCAAAAGAGAACGCTTCACTATAACTAAAATACAAGTACTCCCCCCCCCCCCCCCCCCCCCCCCCGCTTTTCCTTTATGCAGCAGCCTTATGCATTGCAAGTACGCAATATATATGAGTGGGAAGCTGGGTCACGGGGGGGGGGGAACGATACTCAGTAAGCCAAAGAAGAAGAATGGTCAACAGTAGCACTGTGATCTTCAAGGATTATATTGTGTACCATAACCTTGAAATGAGGTCAAGGTCACATACACATAGTCTAAACTATCCAGTGTTGTCTGTTATGTAAGTAATGTAAGTCAAAAAATGGTGAAATGTATACAACGAATCATTATTTCAACGATTATTTTGAAGATAATTTACAATTTATCTCAACAATGACGTCAACGTCAACGTATGTTTAACGTACTTAACATGGACAGAAACACTTGAAAATTCATTTGTCATGCATGTTACATGTCATAGTCATAAATGCAAAGCATAAGAGAGTGATCCGTATAACTTTTTAATCATGGGGAAAATTCACGCCTTAAGCATAGAAGTCCTTTCCTACGGTTCAATGATCCATAAAGTATAGATCATGGATACTTAGAAAATGAGCTAAACACAACTTGTGAGCCTATATTTTCTAAGTTAAATGGTCCATAAGGTATAGCTCATGGTCCGATATGCATCACTGCGTTTAAAAGATCCTCCCATGATGTTCATATGTCGTAAGTTTGAAGTGACTTGTGGTAACTTAGAAACAGAGCTAATATAAACACAAAAGGTGAATCTCATTTTCTATGTTCAATCACCCAAGAAATAGCAGTCAATGTCCTATATTCAGTTGATCTTCCCTAGATGTTCCTGTGTAGCAAGTTTGAAGACTACCCCTTTTGGAAACTTAGGAACTGAGCTAAACGCGAAAGATGAAGAAACAATTCTATGTACAATGATCCATAAAATATAGGCCAATGCCAAATATGCATCACTGCATTCTGTTGATCTTCCCCAGATGCTCCTACGTAACAAGTTTAAAGACTGTATCCTTTTTGGTTACTTAGAAACTGAGCTAAACACGAAAGGTGATTCTTTCTTGCCATCGCGCCCAAAGCGCACGCACACGCGGACGCACATGAAGGGTATTGCTAAAGCACACCATTGCTTTGCAAAGACGTGTTAAAAATGTGTTTGGCTGGGTATGGCAGGCCACGGGACAATGTCAATGTAATTTTGTGCCGGAAACAGCCATGCAATCAAGACGGTGTGCAGTCTGGCATCGTCATGTTGGGAAGTAACGCCAGGACTCGACCCTGCATTGTTAAGGAGATGTGATATGACATGAATATGCAAACCGTCGTCGAGATAACAACGAGTATTCAGACTGAACTGCATTTCATCCAAATCCGCTGTCTGGCCACCCTATCCAATCCAAAACCATCAAACTGCACACATCAGTGAATTTTTTTCCAGCACGCAGCAATCCGCATAACGCTCGTTTGTTCGGCGGTAAACCCGAGTTGTGCCTAAAAAAGAAGAAACCCGCTTAGTATTGTCCTGACGATGAAATCCTTTTTTTTTTGTTGTTTCAAGTAATGCTCAAGACTTAACCTCAGTATATTGTCCGGTTGTTAGAATCGCGAATCGGTATGAAGTGAATCCTACTTAACTTCCCAAAGTGACAAGAGTTCATCTATCTGAAGGCTACCAGTAGGCCAGACGTCTCGGCTACCGAAGGTCGGTCAATGGTCTTTTGCGGTCAGAGATCGCTATCATAAATAAATTGGTGTCAGTAAACGCCAAAGATTAATTCAGTCATCCAGGGTCTTCTAGAAAATGAAAATAGTTTATCAAACGAAATGCCAAACGTTTAAGAATAAATAAATGAAATATAACTAAATAAATAACACCCCTCCTTTAGCACCGGCTTCAGTGGAACTCAGTTTTCAAACTAACTGGAATGAGCCCAGTGCAAGATGGCGCTTGTGAAAGCTGTATACTAATTTTACCAACAATATTAAACAATTATTTCATTTTCAGAAATAGCTACCTAATTTGACAGTTTCTTGCACTGTGATCAATATTTTTCGGGAATGACACCCACGCCCAAACAAAAATCCATTCACCGTGACATGGCTCAATTTTGTCTGCGATTTATCGATGTCTGTTTTTCCCGTTTTGAAGTGTCTACAAGATCAATGTTGCCTTCCAAAATCAAATGATTCCAGCGCTTTCGATGTAAAGATACTATAGCTTGGCCTTTTCAACAGTGCTTCCATCGGAAGCACTTAAAAAGGCAAAGCTATGGTACTTTTATTTTTCCCTCCAGATGCTTGACAAACGAACGTGTGAACACATGCTGAAAGGCTTCTGAAAGTTTGAACTCACCCAGATATTATTTAATGGAATATGTACCTGTTTTATATGATGACGCAAATGAAACGAAAAAAAAGTACACATAATATGAGCTTCACAAATGTAAACAAAGTAGCGACCGAATTTATTTTACAGGTACATACATATAAATTATGTTACAAGTGCATACAAATCATTTTTTCAAATCAAATTTCCGTTTTCTTGGTGTATCGGTAAATTCAACTCATTAATAAGCACATGTAAAATGCAAATATCTTTTAATGGACAATCAATTCATAAGCGTTTAAATCGAACTTTTAGAAGAAGCATGCATGGTTTTCAGCAAATTCAAGTGCAAATAAAAGTGCACCCGTTTTGTTGTTAATTTTGCTACGCTCATACTAAGAGCAATAACATCAATCAGCATTTTAAAGAACAAAATGGTATTCTAAAGAATATATTCTATAAGAGAGTATTTGGATTTTGTAGAAAAACCTTCAGTTGGTGTGTTGGTTTCAAAGAAAACGCATCTGGTAGCACCTTAAACAAGAAGCATTAGTTTGTATTCTAAAGGAGAGGCGTCATTTGGTATTTCAGTTCTAAAGAGGAAGCATCAGTTGGCATTCTGAATTTGGCAGTTTAACATAACACGAATTAAGAAGCAACTGCTGATATTTATATTTAAACGAGGAATATCAATCAGATCACAAAATGGAACATCCAAAAAAGTTGCGGATGAGAACAAGATATAGTGCATATTACGATCGCCATCGCGAACCACTCAACAAATAGTCTTTGGGAGTACGTACTGTCAGTGTACAAAAATCGTACGGACGAACACGTAATTAGTAGAAACATCAAGGTGCTCATGAGTAGTAAGTATCACTTGCATATTTTGAAAAACACCCGAAGTGTTGTATCTGAAGAGATAGTTAGTGAAGATAATAGTCCGGTAACTCAAAGCTCGATTGTGTTTCAACCGTTGCCATTCAATGAAAGAAAGTTCATACAAAGTTTGAAAATTGCAGGCTCGGTTTGACTGAAAATGATATCCCCTACTCGCCGTCAAGCAACTATTTGTGTTACCTACTCTAAGCATCTCTCGCAGGTATTTTATACTTCGCACATAAAGGTGAACGCTTTACTCCATTCTATAAGAAGTAGGTTAATTGCATTGTCATATGTATTCTTACATCATTCCCATGGCAAACTTACAAACTCGCATTCCAGGAAAAACGTTTTCATTCCTGTGTTGCTGGTTGCTTATATAAAATATATACTGCTTTGCGATACAACAAAACCAACAAAGTGGCATGTGGTCCGGCAAAGCCTCAGATCCAAATCGGATCACTGTCCTTGCTATGCACTTAGTTTAAACTTTATTTTATTTGTATAAACATAAACACAAAATACATTTAAACACATTTCTAAACACAATATTTTATACAAATGGGATTCAGAAGAAAGTAAATTGACTTTTTTCAAATCTGTATCCCAATCTTGCAATAAAAATAATGTTTATATAAAAAGTGATTTGAAATTACAATAGACAACGTTGTTAATACAAACATGAATAATCTTATGGTTTTGCTATTATGCAATACGTATTTCAAAAGAAAACATTTCCATTTCGCACACATCCTTGGCTCCACGGGAATAGGAGAATATTACACTAATTTCAAAAGTTATCTACACTCTCAGAACATCTTGAGTTTGAGATGTACAAGTCGTCAATGTGAGATAAATGAGAAAATGATACATTTTAAAATAGGTTTGAATCTATACAGAAGTAAATCATGAATTCCAGGCATAAACGAGTTCGGCTATATTAATGAGTCAGCAAGATAAGTGAAAAGAAAAATGTATGTAGCAAGCTGATGCCTTGTTTATTTTATGACTGAAAATGCATTAGAACACGCAAGCTGGTAAAATGTACACTCAATTTATTTGAAAACGCATAGTTTTTAGGACAAAGTTTTGAAGAGCCAGAAAAATATCTTTGTTTTGTTCCGTGGAAAGTTCGTCATTACCGAAAAGTAGTACATTTAGGGTTGGTCTGCAGATCATCGAAACTGCATTGAATAATTCTTGCCTTAAATTGCTATAACGATTACATACGATTAAATAGTGATATGTATCTTCAACTGAACCACAAAGGCAAAGAAGACTTTCAATTAAATTTTATGAAAACAGATGTAGATTTAGAGAACTACAATTAGTTCTAACCCTCGCATGATATATCTGGCCAAGCCGTTTCCCACTATAGTAAAATTTCGGAGGGATCCTTATAGCCCTGTTTAATTTATGCTTAAAGAAACTAAGACTAGGAGAGAAATGTATTTCTTCTGGAAGCTCATTCCAGTCGCGAATAACAGACGGTAAGAAAGAGTTGAAGTAAAGTTGTGACTTAGCACGTATAGTATGTAAGTTTGTTGAATTACGTAACGGGTACGTTGAAGTACTTCCAACTGTTGGTGGTACTAAAGAAGATAAGTAGTCAGGAATTAGATCATTCTGCATCTTATAAAATAATTGGAGTTTATGCTTTTTTCTTCGGGACGAAAGTGTTTCCCAACCAGTTTCTAATAGGAGAGAATTAATAGAGACAAGTTTAGTGGCACCTGAAACTATACAAGCATCTTCATTTTGAATTTTCTCAAGATCGTTTACTTCATATTGTGTACAGTTGTCCCATACAACATCATCATACTCCAAGAGGGGACGTATGAAAGAGAAGTAGATAATCTGAAGAGATCGCCTGTCTAACTTGAATTTTAGCTTCCGCATGATGTTAAGACGACTCCAAGCTAATCCATGCACTTATGCACTTAAAGGGTAGCTAAAGGTCTCACCGAGCCTAATGCGGACAGCAAAGACTGATCAGACGGGGCGGATACCCCGGCTGATCAGAGTCTTTCTGATCAGACTGGGCGGATGCCCCGACTGATCTGAGTCTTCGCTAGGTGCACACGCCAGTTTGTTGGTTTTGTCATGTCGTTATGTAACGTTAATTTTACAGACAGGTAAATAGGATACTTTTTGAGATTATGCCTTTAAAGTTTGTCGCAGTCTGTCAACGATATACGAAGCTGATGAAATAAGTTAACTTGGCTTGAGGCTACAGTTCCTGGGTACGAAACCATATCAGACACATTACCCCAGTGTGTGGTGTATTTTGTATGCACATAATAAATTTGAGCCTCGACACGACAAAACCAACAAAGTGGTTATGCGCCCAGCGTAGACTCAGATCAACCTGGGCATTCGCCCAGTCTGATCAGAGCCTTCGCTGTCCGCCTGGAGGTAGCTTAGACCCTTAGCTACCTATTACGCCCTTAGCGAAGAGTCTGATGAAACTGGGCGAATGTCCAGGCTGATCTGTCGGCGCTGGGCGCACAACCACATTGTTGGTTTTCTCGTGTCGCGGCTCAATTATAATGTTACAGTTTCACTGGTTTGATAAGGCGGCCGCCACCGCCTACGTTCAGTAACATTGCAATTACCGACCGCCATTCTGATACCACTTTTTCCAGTTCAGAGCCCGGGTACGGATTTCCTGGTCTGTTGGATTGGGAAAATCGATCGTACATATACTGCCTGTGGGAGTCGAACCCGCGACGCGCTGCATGCAAGTCGCCGGAACACACTTTCCAGTAGGCCAGGCGCCCTGCTTATTTCAAATAAAAAAGTTTCACCCGAGCTATAGAATTTTGAAAATTCAGAGATAGAGGGCAAACAGCGTAGATCTAGATGAGTGGCTGAAATTGAACTATTTTCATTTTTGGTGCAGAATTCGATTAAAGCAATTCTGTTTTGTTAATGATTTCTTGTCTACATGGCAACCTTCGAAACAGAATGAAAACGTGTGGCAGCCTTAAAAAGTCGGCCGTACATCACATAATGCATATTAAACATTTTCCTTTTGCACCATTGGACTCATTCTGAGTCAGTTTGAAAACAGTCCCGCATAAGCCGGTGCAAGGTGGCGAGGACAGTATGGCAACATTACATTATTGCAAATTAACACTCAGTTAAACCGAGTCTGCAATTTTCGTTCCTATGATGCGCTCTTTCTTCCAGAGAATATTTTATAATTATTTTATCTTCACTCAGCTGGTGTAAAGTTTCGTGTGGCGGCTGTAAAAAAGTCTTCCCATACTTGATCATAGTGCAGCTTAACCCTTCAAGCGCCAAAAAGCAGACGACAAAATTTACGTCTGCAAAAATTTCAAAATATGTTTCATCCAAGCTATATCATATTGAAAATTCAAAAACTAGATCGAGGGCAAACAGTGTAGATCTAGATGAGGTGGCTCATTATGAGCCACATTATCAGGATCTACGCTGTTTGCAAATTCTGCTACTTTCGTCACTGGCGCTTAAAGAGTTGATATATTTTCTAGTACTTGGGGTCACTGGGCTCATTCTTTGTCAGTTTGAAAAAAGAGTTCTGCTGAAGCCGGTACTAGTTGGCCCGGGCAGTGTTACAACATTTCAGTTAAACCGGGTCTGCTATTTTTGTTTCTCTAACGTTTTCCTTGTTTCCAGAGAATCTTAATTCTTTCAGAAAATAATAGATTAAATTAATGAGCCACGACACGACAAAACCAACAAAGTGGCATGTGTGCCCAGCGAATACTCAGATCAGCCTGGGCAGGCACCCAGTCTGTTCAAATTCTTCGTTGCCCGCATGGACCTAGCTTCTAAACTCTTGCGGCTATTCATTAAGCGCACAGCGAAGACTCTGATCAGACTGTGCGGCTTCAGGTTGCTCTTAGTCTTCGCTGAGCGCACATGCCACTTTGTTGGTTTTGTCGTGTCGTGGCTCAAATTATTTTATAACGGATAGTCAACTGGAAAGCACAATGAGAAAACAAGAACATCAGCTGTCAGTTTTGTTCTTTATCTCTGTGTTACAAACTCTGCAGACTGACAGCAACTACTCTAGCAAGCGTTATCTTAGACTGTTCCACTGCTATATCTCTTAAATTTTATATTGTAAGGCTGTGAAAGAGTCTAGCGTTATCTTTATTGGCCGTCCAAAATTTGGGTCATATCATTCTGACTAATGGATCTTCACTATACGAACACATCTTGGTTTCTAAGGCATATATTGATTGTTTGCATAATAGTGCAATTGCACTTCTGTTACTGAAGTACTAAGGCGTAGACATATCATCGTCGATGCAACGTCGACGCTATTTCGATTTTTTACAATGTTGGACATTTTTCTGGGCGTAGAAGTTAAGAAAAACAGAAGTCATGTATAGTTTCTAAGCCTAGAAGTTCTATTATAGAGTTAGTCTAACTAGTAGTTAATGAGTCCCATTGAATTCAGAAATCGACGTTACGAGTTGTTACGTCAATATTGACCCAGTTAATGTTAGGTTCCCCTCTTCATTTAAATATAAGTAGACTTGGAACCAATATTTCTTCTGGCCGGTTTACATCGCGGAATGAGTATGTACAAAGTAGTTAGGTATTTTGTCAACGTATATAAGAAGTTTAAGACCTGAGTATCTCCATGTAATACATAAATTTATATAAAAGACGATAACAGATATTTCTAGACTAATATGCACAGTGTTAGGAAAGTAAACGATGATTATTTGAGCGTATGTGTATTCCGATTGGAAGAGTACTTCGGTCGACCACCTAGCTGATGAAATATCTCCGTATTTTCCTAGTGAACATCGTTACGAGATTTGAACAACGTTATCTCAATATTCAATCGACCTTGATACCGCTAAATTATTAATGATCAAAAATAATAATTCAGTCCATGAAAGATGAATTTAATTGTTGAATTTGAGCTCGCATAACAAAATTTAAGCCGTGACCTAGATATTCGAGACCGTATCGGGACGTTTCGCGCCAGGGACGTTTCGTCCCAGGACGTTTCGTCCCAAACAGGCCAAAAACTCGGGACGATTCGTCTCAGGACGTTTCGACCCATATTCATTTAGATTTCATCGAGAGATCACCGTATCAAAACGAAAGAACGAATCTGAATACAAAATCCGATACATAAGACCGTACACTCGTGATTCTCACTGGCTTTAACTTTAATGTTTAGTTCGTGAATTTATTGAAATTCAAACACATTTCTCAGCCTAAAAAGCGAAACGCAAGGATTTGTCAGTGTAAGCGGAAGTAAATGTCACCAATACTGCGGTTTGAGCTAAGTCCGAGGAGGATAATCCAGACAGTTACATTAGTTTTTCTTTTGTTTAATATATTGTTAGAAAAGTATACCTAATATTGTATTCATATTTACAGGCATAGTTACTATATTGCACCGTTTGAAACAAGAGTAAAAGCTCTTTCAGTATGAAACTATTAAGTTGCAATCCATCCACACTTGGTCAAAACTTCATTATTAACAGGATGGGGTACAGGGTAAATATTATATAAGGGTCTCATCTGGCCAAACTAGCTACACTTTTGACTCATCCTGATGTTGAAAGAGTTGTTTTGGGGTATATTGATGAGTTCAGAGACAGACTCACTTAACACCGGCATAACACCTATGAACACCGGTCTGATTCCTACCTGCTTAGAGATGCATCCTGTATTACCCAGAAACTTATCAATGAATACCGGTCTGCTCAGAAACACTCACCACACTACCTATAAACATGTCAATGAACACCGGTCTGATTCCTTATCTTAACTGCTTTGACACACTCACTGCATTAACTAGAACTATTTGGATGAACACTTGTCTGAAACCTATCTTCTCAGACACACTGACCCCACTACTTAGAAACAATCTGATGAACACCGGTCTAATAACTTCACCATCCTACCTAAAAACATGTTGATGAACATCGGTCTGTTTCCTACCTGCTTAGACAAATTCACCGCATTACCTAGAAACATGTCGATGAAGACCAGTCATCAACATGTTTTTAGGTAGTGCAGTGAATTGTCTAAAGAGGGTAAAATCAGACTGGTGTTCATTGACATGTTTCTAGGTAATGCGGTGATTATGTATAAGCAGGTAGGAATCAGACCGGTGTTCATTGACATGTTTCTAGGTAGTGGGCTGATTGTGTCCGAGCATGTCAGGATCAGATAAGTGTTCTTCAGAATGTTTCTAAGTAGTGCGGTGAGTGTATCTGAGCAAGTACATATCAGACATATATTAACTGACAGACCTGCTTTGACAAACTCAGCGCACTACCTAGTAACATGTTGATGAACACCAGTCATCGACATGTTTCTAAGTAGTGCAGTGAATAGTCTAAAGAGGTAAAATAAAACTGGTGTTCGACATGTTTCTTGGTAGTGAAGTGATCATGTCTAAGCAAGTAGGAATCAAACCATTCTTCTTCGACATGTTTTAAGATAGCGGAGTGATTGTGTTGGAGCAGGTCGGTATCGGACAAGTGTTCTTCAAAATGTTTCAAGGAAGTGCGGTGGGTGTATCTGAGCAAGCACGTATCAGACATATATTAATTGACTGATTCCTACCTGCTTTGACAAACTCAGTGTACTACCTAGAAACATGTTGATGAACACCAGTCATAGACATGTTTTTAAGTAGTGCAGTGAATTGTCTAAAGAGGTAAAATTCAGACCGGTGTACATCAAAATTTTTCTTGGTAGTGAAGTGATCATGTCTAACCAAGTAGGAATCAGACCGGTGTTCATCAATATGTTTCTAGGTAGTGGGGTGATTGTGTTTGAGCAGGCTGCTATCAGACAAGTGTTCTTCGAAATGTTTGTAGGCATTGCGGCTAGCAGTGCGGTTAGTGTATCTGAGCAAGTACGTATCAGACATATATTAATTTTTAATTGACATGTTTAGAGTGAGTGCGGTATAGTTATTTGACTGGTTTTCATCGATGTGTTTCCAGGTGGTGAGATGAATGTGTCTGAGTGGGTAGGTATTAGACAAATGTTCAACCAAATGGTTCTAGGTAGTGCAGTGAATGTATTTAAGCCGGTAAAAATCAGACTGATGTTCATTGACATGTTTCTAGATACCATAAAATCGAAAAAGTGATATCACAAAATATGTACGATTGAGTGATATCACAAAATCCAATTAGTGATACCACAAAATAGAAAAAGTGATATCACAAAATTGATTTTGTGATGACACAAGATCACAGCTACTTTGTGATATCACTAATTCGATTTTTTATATCACAACATCTATTTAGTGATGTCACATTCGATTTTGTGATATCACTAAATCGATTTTATGATATCACTATATCTATCGAGTTTGTGGTCAGTAATTCGTTCCTAATAAGTGATATCAAGAAATCGATATTACAAAAAACGATTTTGTGATTTCACTAAATCGATTTAGTAAACATAATATAACACATGGTTTATGACACTCAGGTGAGTCAGTGATAGCACATAATAGTTAGTGAAATCAGAAAATAATGTGATACCACATGTGAAATCACATACTTGAAATAGTGGTATCACAAAGTCGACATTGTGATATCACAAATTCGATTTTGTACGAATTAGTGACATCACAAACTCAGATTACTGATATCGCCAAATCAAATAAGTGATATCAAACAAAAATCGAATTTGTGATATCGAAAAATCATATCCACTTTACTTTTTGATATCTATCCAAATCCGTATAGTGATATCTATGGCAAGCCATTTTACTAATCATAATGCATAGTAGATATCTTATATAGTATATTAGATATCTAATATTCCAGTTAAGATATCTAATATAACATATAAGATATATAACATATAAGAAATCTTATATCCTCTATAAGATATCTGATACAGGATATATCTTATATAGAAAATAAGATATCTTATATAGGATATGAGTTATCATCTTATTTAATTTTTCATATAAGATATCTTATATAATATATCAGATATCATATATATTAGATATCTTATATAGCATGTAAGATATCTTATATAATAAATCAGATATCTGATATATCAGATATGTTATATATTTAAATAAGATATCTCATATCCTATATAAGATAGCATATCTGATATCGATATCTGATTTACAAAACAGGATATCTTATATGTGATACAAGACATCTTAAATGCTATATCAGATAACATATATTGTGTTGCGTCTTATGGAAAAGTCAAATAAGACATCTTATATACCTATACTAGATATCTTATATAGTATATAAGATTCATATATGATATCTTATATACCTATACTAGATATAGAAGGTCCCTTTGCACGCGACAATGATCAGCATATTCACATAGTCCATTGTTTTTTCTAGTGAAATTATTTAATTCAGATTTTTATATACTAAGGCCCGATTTCACGTTAAACTTAGTACATGGATTAGCATTCGGAACACCAAAATTTTACATTGCGCCTTACGGTAAAATAGACCACGGACTGGTTAATACGAGTTATAAGTGTGACGTGAAATCGGGCCTAAAACC
Source organism: Ctena decussata (assembly GCA_963989385.1). Lineage (NCBI taxonomy): Eukaryota > Metazoa > Mollusca > Bivalvia > Lucinida > Lucinidae > Ctena > Ctena decussata. The sequence goes on along the minus strand of OZ022501.1, from coordinate 52,807,281 downwards.
AATTGTTATTTGCATTTCAGCTAACATAAATCTCATTCATCTTAATTTATCACTCAGTTTGTACTACGAATTTTGGAATTCAGAAATCGAAATTCAGATTTGTGAAATAAGAGAGGTAATTGGGCTATCGTAGGACATCGATACTTTTCGATTTTTATTGCCTTCCTTGCATTTTTATTTTGAATTAAAGGTGTTAGGTCCATATAGTTCAATTTAGCTGCACTAAGGTCTTTTTGCATATCTTTTAGTCAATATTGTTCTGATTTACATGACCATGCATCATTCTTTAATATTAGTATATAGAGAAAATAGAGAAAATGAACAAAAGGTTACTCAGTTTTATTTATTTATTTATTTTTCTTAAATGCAAGTCTTAAGTCAAAAATTGTGTTAGCCTAGTATTCTGCACTAGTTTACAAATCTTCTGATCAAAGATATGTTACTGTGGTCATTTTTAACAAAATTAATACATCCAAAAACTAAAGTTTTTTTGCGTGGCTATATCGAAGTAAGATAATTTGTTGGGGTCAAAAACAACACGGAAGAAGCCTCATCAGTCTGCAATAAGATTCAAGTTTCATTTCAACAATCATTGCGACATTTACTTCTATAAACCTGCATAAACTGAGAAGTAAAATCAAACGCCCAATATAACATGACATTTCATGTTATAGTTTTTCTTGTTAAGATATGAAAAAGGATTACCGGTTTATTTCAATTTCTTTTTTATTTTTGTTCATCTAAACCAAGTCATTATAAACTTGATTTTTTTTTCATTTAAATTAGACCATCATCGGTTTGATTTTGTTTGGACGGACACACGGTGCCCTGTACTGCGGCCATGGATACGTTCTGCTGAGGTGCGGGAGGAACATCGTTTTAAAGATTTACTCCCTTGATATAAATAATAACAAAAATGATTTGATGAATTATTTCATGAATCGAAACACACACTTGATTTTATTGCATAGGACATTAAAGCTCATCTATGAAAGCATGGTGAAGAAATAAAATGAAATGTTTTTTTCTCTCTCTTCAATCCTCATTCATTGAAAGTCAAATTAAACTGCTGCTGTGTAGTTTTCAAATTTAAATTGACTTCAAAAGCATTAAAAAGGCTAAAAACAAGACAATAGATTTTTATACTGATACTTATATACCAGCATAAAATGTCCCAAGTTGTAAATTTTGTTGATAACAATTCTGATTCGATCAAACACATAGGACAAAGCGGAACATTTTCCAGATTTAAAGTACGACTCCGATAAAAAAACGTCCGGTTTGTTTGTCTGCCAATCTTCATTCAGTATGTACTGCAAAAACACAGAGCTAAACAAACGAAATTTTCCTTATGCCAAGATCTGTGGGCTGCATAAACATTTTGATCTTAAGGAGGCATTTGGAAACTGAATTCAAATGCATTTGCTATTTCCATACACACACTATTTAAGAATATTTATGTATAACCTTTCATTCTACAATGTATTCCATCCCGTTTGGGATTCTTTTTACAAACTTCACGTTTTGGTTGATTTTCTATGCAACTAAATCTAAAGCTCTTCAAATGTTTTGATATGTTGGATACAGTTATGTCAGCAATTGAGCTGTTAGCCTATTCAGAATATGTTCATTAGTATTCGGCTGAGTTTGTGAAGACGATGAATTTCTTTCTTTCCATGTATGCTGTTCTTTTGCGGTTGTAGTGGCATGTATGTCGTTCATCTGTACGAATGCTGCCAGCGTTAAAGCGTTTGCTACGCAAACGTGCATAGGCCTGGTGCTCTTCTGCGTTTGAAAGGCCCATGCATGTCGTTTTTTTCTGCACGAATTCTGTTCAGCGTTTGTAAGGACTAAGCATGCAGTTCTTGAGCGTTGGCTAGTGCCAAGCATGTTGTTCTCTAAGAATACTGTTCAGAATCAGAATCAGAATTGTTTACTGGTGATACGTCCAAGGACAATCATTCACCAGGACCTGTGAATCAGGGAAGCTAGTCCCTAGCCCTTATAAGAGAAGAAAATATAGTAACTGAATCTCCTGCACCCTGAGCAGCAGAAATAAGTGAATCTTCCAGGGAATTCCAATCTGTAATAGTCTGGGGGAAGAAACTGGACTTGTAAATGTCAGTCCCAGCCAATGGGGTTTGAAAAGCCAGGGAATGATGATTCCTGGTACGCCTATTTGGGGGAACAAGCTCATTTATGGGTATACTGGCTGCACCCCTCAGACCTTTGTAAAGCATTATGAGTCTACTATGTTTCCTTCTCTTTTTTAGGGATTCCCACTTAAGTTTCTCCAGAATGCCAGCCATACTCCCAGTTTCATATGTGTACCTTCCCGTTACAAATCTAACTGCCATTTTCTGCACCTTCTCAAGTTCATCTTGAAGAAGTATACTTTGAGGGTCACAAACTGAACTGCCATACTCCAGGACTTGATGCACCAGTCCCTTGTATGCTGACTCTTTAACATCTTGTGGACATGCTGCCAAGTTACGTCTGAGGAAGCCGAGGGTCCTATTAGCCTTTGTGCAAATATTACTGACATGTGTGTTCCATTTCAAATCATTGGCAATGGTTATGCCGAGATACTTGATAGTTTCTACATTACTGAGGACCGTTCCCTCTAAGGTATAAGAAGCATTGATCTTCTTGATCCGTTTCCTTGTAATTTGCATTATATTGCATTTAACAGGTTGAAATCTCATGTCCCAACTCCTTGCCCAACAACCTAAATGATCTATATCCTCCTGAAGTTTCACCGTGTCTTCAATATCTCTGATTTCACGATAGCAAACATAGTCGTCAGCAAAAAGTCTTAATTCCGAGTCAATATTTTCTGTTATATCGTTAATGTATAACGAGAACAACAATGGTCCAAGCACGGTGCCCTGGGGGACACCCGACAAAACCGGGGCCCAATCCGACTTAACTCCATTTACCACCATACGCTGCTGCCTGTAACAGAGAAAAGAATATATCTATTTCAGAGTCTTCCCACCAATACCATAGCCATATAGCTTACATTTAAGTAATTCATGAGGGGGAGTGTCAAAAGCTTTCTCGAAGTCCAAGATAAAAGTGTCAACCTGACCGCCCTTATCCAAGATTTTAGCCCAGTCATTTATAACCGTGATCAATTGAGTTTCACAGCTATGTTTCTTACGGAAAGCATGTTGTCTGTCTGACAAAAGTTTATGTTCATCCAAATGTGCCATAATATTAGAGCAGACAATGTGTTCGAGTAACTTGCATGGTACACAAGTTAGAGAAACCGGTCGGTAATTGCAAGCTAAGACCTATCTCCTTTTTTGAAGAGTGGGCATATATTTGCAAGAGACCATTCCTTGGGGATTTCACCCGTGTCAATAGAATGTTGGAAGAGATGAGCAAACATTGGGCCTAATTCAGATGCTAGTTCTTTTAAGACTCTAGGATGCAATTCATCAGGTCCTAAAGCTTTCGATGGGCTCAAGCCCTTAAGAAGTTTCGTTACACCTTCTGCCGAAACATGAATATCCTCCATGAAAGGAGCCGAGCGATTAGGAAGGGGGATTTGGGTGTGCTCACTTTTGTTAAACACATCCGAAAACTGACCGTTAAATTCATCAGCCTGTTCCAACTCTGATTCGGCAACACCACCACCATTTCTCTTCTTTAGTGGTGGAATACCTTGAGTATCTTTCTTTTGACTATTAATGCACCTGTAGAAGTCTCTGGGATTAGCCTTTATGTCACCAACCAAGTTATTGACATACAAATCATGTTGCTTTTTCACATCAGCTTTAATTTCCCATTTCTGTTGAGTGTTTGTAAGGACAATGTGTGTTGTATTAAAGGGTAATGCATGCTATTCTTTTGCATTTGTATGGGTCATGTGTGCTGTTCTTCTCTAAGAATGCTGTTCAGCGTCTGCACGGGCCAGGCATGTTGCTCTTCTGCGTCTGTAAGTGACATATATGTTGTTTTGCAATGAATGCTGTTCAGCGTTTGTGGTATGCAAGAATAATGTTCTACATTTGTAGGGACCATGTATGCAAGTTTTTGCGTTTGTTATGGACATGCATGTCGTTATTTTGCAAGAAAAATGTTTTGGGATCGTAAGGGCCATGTCTGTCGTTATTTTGAAGAATATTGTCGTGAGTTTGTAGGGGCCATGCATGTTGCTGCTCTGCATGTTTGCTGTTGTGTGTTTATAAGGGCACGTATGTTATTTTTCTGCATTTGTAAGGGTCATGCATATCGTGCTTCTGCATTAATGCAGTTCTGCATTTTGAAGGCTATGTTTGTTGTTCTGAATTTGTAAGGGTCGTGCAGATTTCATGAAAACAAAATAAATAAACAAATAAATGAATGAATAATAACAGCCGTAAGAAGAAAGGAAAGAAATATAAATCTGATCATGAACTTTGAATACTTATTGAAGATATGAGTGACAGTGAAAATTATACTTTAACAAAATACATGTAAAAGTAAAAATTAATAAACTAACAAATAAAGTTACATAATCACACTTACTAGCAGCAGAGCAAAGACTGCACCAGAACTCTAAATAGTTTAAGCGTGGTGCCGTTGCAAAGAGCTAAAGGTACAATGCGCATGATCTCTTTATCAAGCTGTAAGAAGAGAGTCGAGACAGAATATAATTGCCATACAAAGACAAGAGAAGGGAAGCTTGTAAGAGACATAAGGGTATTGGGATAGTGAGTACCTTAGTCTTTCACTTCCGATGATTCTAAACGAAAACATAAAGTGGGAGTATGTTTGCCGAACTTAACCGATTAAACCTTAGCGTCTCACAAAAAGGGCATAGGCAAACAGTGCATACCCAGATCAGACGCCGCATAAGGCGGCGTCTGACTAGGGTATACACTATTTGCATAAGATAAATGGGTATTTATTCTCAAAATAAAATTAAAATGATTAAACTAAACTAAACCAGACACCCCTAAAATGATGAATGGATCCATCCTAAGAGTCCACCAGGCACAAATGGGTTAATGAATATAACGATCCAGAATGACCAAAGAACTAAAAGAAACGATCGAATCTTTTACAAACGACTGGAAACATGAAAAAAGGTTGATTTTTCTGTAAGATACATGAAGTATACATTGAACACGCTCTTCAAACTTTCAAAATAACCGTCAACGAGTAAATTTTAGTACAAAACATGTTTTTATGTTCTTGCCTCAGTCACGTTATCTCACCTTGTGTTGAAATATTACCCCGTCAACAACTGGAACGTAGGTGTTCTATTTTACTGATGTATTTAAAACATTTAAAAAAATATGAAGGCTTGCTGGATAAAATCCAACCCTAAGTTCGATAAATATGTTTGATAAATAAATTTGATATTACATTTACAAGCTAATAAAAACATCTACCCACATACACCACTGTCCCCATACAAACTGAGCCACTTTGGTATGTTCTCTGGATATCAGAGCCCAACAATCAAAGAGAAAAGAGAAGAGAGAGAGAGAGAGAAAACCCCAAAAACAACAACAACAAAAAATAGGCCTTAACAAGTACATATAAAAAGTAAATGAGAAAACGGTACTGAAACATACAATCCTAAGTAACGATATGTCAAATCATATTATGTATGAATACAGTATATAACTGATTGCATACTAACAACACTCGATTTATGCTCGGACTTTGGGATCCCTGTATGAGACTAGTTATAGAATCCCTAATATATTCAAGCATTGTCTAATCTAACCTCACATTAATTGGTTTTTGCAAAAAAAAAAAAAAAAAATATCTATATAGTATGTACTTGAGATGTCCTATTTTGAATTTCACCTTGTTTATGTATGTATATTTTTCTTTGCATGAGCCGCGTCATAAGCCCTGTCTTAAGGTGTGCGCCGCGAAATGTGGATTCCCGTATCGGGTGCAAACATTGCCCAGACAAGTCAAATAGGCCTTATAGATTTTAACACTTTAAGAGTCAGTTATGAAAATAGCAGAATTTACAAACAGCGTAGATCCTGATGAGGCGACTCATGATGACCCGCCTCATCCAGATCTACACTTTTGCCCTCTAATCTTTGCATTCTCAGTATGAAATATTTTGAACAAGGCATATATATATATATATTTTTTTTTAAATTTTGCAGACGCATTTATGGACATGACCAGACAGCGACATTCGCCTATGCCGTAAGACCCGTTTTCTCAAGGCTGTTGACATATTATGTTGATGTCATCAGTTGTACTGGGTGACTGAGTCAGCACTTTGCTGAACAAAGCTGGAGAGATTCCAAATTTCTTTTGTATACTTTATAAGTACCCACGTAAACTTCCTTTTTCAGCGTATCGCTATTGGCATAGATACTTGAACTTTATTTATTTATTTATTTTTTCTGTATCTGATCGTGAGTTTCAAAACTGTTTATCTATCTATTCGGTTATATGACGGGAATTAACCTTTCCAATATTATTGAAAATATGTAAATCAGTTTTGTGTAATTAGCTTTAAAAACCTGTTTTGAAAGGGGAAGAAACGTCTTATAACCGAAGAAATAGGTGTTTGTGCACTTTAGGTGATCGAATTCTTATCACAGTGCTGTGAACTGCCACCTACATGTTCATGGATATAATGAATTTAAAGCATATCATGATATAATGCTTTCAACATAAAGTTGCAAGCCATATGAAAGGCTGGATGAGCGTCTTTTTGCTGGAATGCCAAAGTAACAGGCAGTAATGGATGAGTTTTATAAGCCTGTGACAATTTGCATATAAATCAATTAAGTTGCACATGAAAAGTAGGGAAGGCAACAACATAAAAAGCATAATCATTGAGGAGACGTCAACTGGGTTCTACCCCTAACACAGTTCTTATTCCCCTTTTGTTGGTAGCTGCGTTTGAAATCTCGACATATGTACAAAATTTCAGCATGCGAATACGCAGGTGTGTATTGAAATTTTGTCAATTTGACAAAATTACAATACGCGCCTGCGTATATGTATTTGCGTAAAGGCAGCTTCACTCTTGCAGCGAAAAGGACAAAGACTGAAAGTTATACTCCGTCAAGAGCTGTGGACACTGATGAGCTAAAGTCAGTTCGACATTCAAATAATAACTTGAAAATGTGACGGTGGAATCGAAGTGGAATCGCACTTGACACAAAAGGAATTTCATGAATGCAAGAAAGCTGGAAAGTCTGATTCTGACGGGAGTAAATTGTCTCCTTAAAGAGTTGACCCCTATTGAGAAGGGAGGCAAAAATGAAAATGGCAGAGTTGCTTCCCCTGAAAGTGTACCCATTCACTCAAAAGAAATATCCCGCAGATGTACAGTCTTATATGAACCCTTCCCTGTATGTGCATACCGTTAGACGCATTTTTTTTTTTTTTTCTTCATGGCAGGGTACCTATTTTTGGCTTTTGTTTTTTTCATGTCAGAAGATTTGTTGATTTTTATTGTTTTCAAACTGCAGTCCTGTGGCCTGTTTGTTGTTCTCTTGTGTTGACCAGGAAATGAATCTACAACAGGTTGGATCGATATTTGAGCCGCGACACGAGAAAAGCAACAATGTGGTTGTGCGCCCAACGCAGACTCAGATCAGCCTGGGTATCCACTCAGTTAGATCAAAGTCTTTTCTGCGGGCTTAAAAGGTAGCTAAGGGTCTAGGCTAGCTTCATGTGGACAACGAAGACTCTGATCAGACTGGGCGGATGCCCAGGCTGATCTGAGTCTGCGGCTGGGCGCACAACCACATTGTTGGTTTTGTCGTGTCGCGGCTCATTTGTATACCCGTCTGTTTTTTACTTTATTTATCTTTTGTTTGTTTGTTTGACAGTTTGTTTTCCATTTGTTTTCTGTCTGGCTGCTGATCTGGCAAAGAGGTTACTGAACTTTTGGTCATTGGTTTTAGGATACCACTGGCACTACTTGCGATTATTCTGGCTTTGTCAGATTCGCCTTTCTTTCAAATTCCAGGGATATCTTCCTGTATAAATCTGGAGAAAGATAAGAGTCGTTCTCTAATATTTCGTTACTCTTAACTCTTGATGTCGTATCACATTAGGAGAATTTACGTTTCCCTTTCCCCAGCAGCATCCACCACGTCTTGAAACCGAATATGTAGGTTGCATAGCCACCCGGGCAAGCTGAACCACATTGAAATCCATAGTCAACTTCACGGCACATGTATGTGACTGTCTAGTATAAATTTAATTTTACCAAATTTGTGCGGTAGTTGTGCATGTCTGTGTATCGCTTAACCCCAAAATTAAAAAAAAAAGATAATGAGCAAATTTCGGCAGGCAACAGACATCATATTTACTGATGCAATCCGTGAGAGAAATAGCCGCGGACATAAAAACGCTTACGTATTGACTCACAGAACGAGGGCGTATCCCACGGAGCCACCGCAAATCACCTCCACTTAACCCTCGCCCCACAGACCCAAACCGTTGGTTGGCTGGTTGGTTGTTTTGGATTTAACGGCTCTTTGAATCCCGGCGGATGGGAGAAAGGTTATAGTTTTGGTGGCCTCTGTATCGACCTGCTAAGACGTTTTGATGCATATCATCTATTTTTAATTTAGCCTTCTGCAAATACGCTTGATTGCGAATCCAATTGTAACAAACCTAGAATCTTGCTTTTGAGCTTGTCTTGAGAACTTCTGGTTTCATGATATACGAATATCACTGCGACAATTCCAAACATATGCACAGCGGCCTGGTCTGGGCTTATTTTGCAAGGTATGTTTATCGTCAGGTCGAAATGCGCATGCGCTGACCCCCCCCCCCCCCCTGCGCAATTGCACAGGCGATTCTGAGCGTGTGCAATTCGCAAATGCCCAAAATAAGGTTTTCTCCCGACAATGCTAATTTTATATCCGATTGCGAGCGCGAAAAGTCGTCATCTTGGGTGGAAAGATATAACATGATCTAATATGGGTTGTAAGGTGGTGTGACTTTGCGGTCGATATTTCTACGTGTCGATGGAACATATGTTACTTATTGACAAAGCGTTTGAATCGAAAGATGCAATTATTGTAAATATGAAATCAGAAAACCTTGACACAGTCTCCATGCCCCGGAACCCCGGTAGCTCTGTGGTTTAAGTTAAGCTAGCGGTACGGAAAAGAGGAAATCTTTTCGACAATAAACAAGGTTCCATTGCATGCAGCCATTGATTGTTACCATCTCAACGTCCTGATATGAAAGGATGTAAAATCGCAAGTTTTCTGAGGAAATACCAACAGCATCTAAGTATATGTAAAATGTTGCGGCTGCCACATGCAGCCTCAGAAGTGCAACGTTGCTCCCTTTACCTGCAATTTTCCTATAACTACCCTTGATCTTAGAAAGATTGTTATTAAATCTTTATATATTAGCGACATTTTTTGCAGCCATGTTGAAATTTCTGGTTAATTTAGCCACCTTGAAAATGTAAACGATTGTATTCCACTTTTTTTTTGAAAAAGTACTTCTCACACGTCTATCTCGATTAAACCAATGCATCTATTTATAACAAGCTACAACAAAGAGTACAATAAAAACCATAAAATCAACCACAGCAATTATATAATTACAGAAACATCTTATTTTTTCTTCTTCATTTCTTTGTATTTTACATCATAATTCTGCCAACAGGATATCAAATGACATGTAATAATAATAATACACATTAACCGCGTTCTGAAGGTCTTGTTTTCGTGATGCTGATTACTAGGAGCACGTAGGCTTCTCCTAAGCAGACAGTTCCCAGGTCATTTGCCACACAACGTTCGTTAATTCAACATCACGACGTTTAATCAACGTCGGTTCAATGTTGATTCAGGCTTACAAAGTTAAGATAAAAGTGTACTCTTTCAGCTGAAGCAACTCTATCATTCCTTTTGTGCCTTCCTTCTAGATGGGACAACTCTTAAATATTAGAATTTGCACCTTTAAGAGTAGACTCCGTTTTGGAAGGATCTCGTTGCCGAAGAAAGCAAAAGGAAGCCACAATAGTTATCTCCTTGTATAAAAATGACGGGACATGCCGCTTTAACAATACCCCGTATAACAGCATCGCTGCACAACGTTGGTTCGTCAATGTGTACCCGCTGGAATCACACGCAGTTTTTTTTTCATGCTCCTTCAAGCCTTAAAGATGTTCCCATAGGCATCAGTCAGATTGATCAGCATGTCGCGTTCTTTAGAAACCATACCCGCAGGAAACAGGTTAAACAAACGTCCATGTCGGTTGCTAAGACGTTAATTACATGAGCCGCAGGAGCGGCGCTAGTGGAGTGGATAACGCGCTGGACTACCAATCCAGGGATTGCAAGATCAATCCCCCACTTCTCCGGTCTTTCGGATGAGACTTTAAACCGAGGTCCCGCCTTTGTATGACCTTGTTGTTGGTGAGACGTTAAACCTGAGTTCACTCACTCACTACACCAGCCGCATCCGCCCAGGCATCTGGGTCTACGCTGGGTGCACATGCCACCTATAGTTGGTTTTGTCGTGTTGCGGCTCAGCCATGCTACTGCACATAGGTTGCTGATGTTAATGGTTTCATTTGAAATTCCTTAAGAGGCTCCAGAACTACATGTATTTTCCCTCCAATTTCATATCGGATAAACAAGGTCGATTGTAATGGATTTTGCATAATAAAAACTATGAAGTTATACAAAAAGCGGTTGTTGACTTTTATCCTCAAAACAAGGTATGACGTATGAATACACAAGGTTTTTCCGATTTCATATGCTGATGTGCTCTAAAGCATATCAGCAAAATATATCCGGGAATATAGTGTAAGCTTGCATCATACTGACTGAACAAGCGCTACCATCCTTTATCGTTTAACTTTTTCAAGGATCTGTCTTATGATTCACAGACCTTACCCATCGGAATCCCGGATGATATGTCCAAAATAAAAAAAAAGATAAGCTGTTCGATCAAGAATGAGGCACTAAAATTAGAATACTTTTGTCGAGTTTAGTTTCGTTTTCAGTCTAAATCGAGCTGTATCCTAGAGAGAGGGAGAAAGAAAGGGGGTATGATAGGCAAGAGAAAAAGTTATCCACACAACCCACACCCGCATCTACTGCAAGCTCAGTAGGCCTTTGCCCTATTATACGTTATATAGTTTGTGCCTTGTTGGTTGTTCGTATTTCATTTTTAGAGGAAGATCTGTAACTAATGTTGAGAGAATTTGCAGTACAATTTGTGTATAATGTTTAAAGTAATGACCATTATATAAAAAAGAGATCAACACCACACACACACACACACACACACACACACACACACAAAAGGCACTCTCGCATAGTTAATGAAAAAACTCCGCTGAAAATGTCTTTTGTTCGTGGTGGTCATTGAAACCTTGGGGATTTTATTTCAGCCTATGAAAAAAGCAAACAATGCGTCAGTAAAAATTCAGCAGTAATCGAAAAAAGTCAGAAGGTCTTGCCAACTAGAGCGTGGATATTTACTAACAAAGGGATATTGGTTATTTACATCATATATGACTGAACCAAATTAAACCCAAGGTTCGAATTGAAGAGAAAGGACAAACTCGGTGCCAGAAAGTGCATCTTATGGATACGTTCCGTTGAGCCTCCTGGGGAACACCTTTATGAAAACTGGACAGAAAAAATGGGAAAGCAACCAGCGCATCAGTGCAGCCATAATTCGCGGTTCTTATGTATAACATGCAGCAAGTTTTTTTTCTGCCACTCTGGGGTTTACACCTGCATAATGCCTGATGCTTTTTCGTTCACACTTGGAGATTCCCATAGACTTCTTTCACTAACTTGGTTTTGCCTTACAACATTATATACAAGAAAATTAGTAAGTAAAAAATAAAATAATCTATAATACTAAATAAACGAAGTAACGCATAAACTGCAAAATTGGTGGCATTTTCAAGCGTAATTTCTATACTGGTTCTTTCGCATATTGCTATCATTGATAATTTCGGTTAGCGTGTGTTTTAGTTTCACGTAGATTTAAAGAATTTGGGAATTAAATTCGTCTTTCATTTTAAATTCTCCCAAGTATTTTTCTAGAAACTTCGACTATTGGTCGTTTTTTTTGTCAACAATGGGTGCGTTCGAGTGAAATTATCGTGTACTCGAATACACGCGGTCCTACTAAAAACAGAAAAGGACTTACCCCACCGAAAAGAACTTTCGGGCACCGAAAAGGACTTTTATTTGCCGTTAAATGTCATATAAAACATATGTTTTAGAAATTTTAATATCATCATGATAGTAATCAGCGCTTGAATAATAAGTTTGTGAATTGTAGTATCTTCATCCTAAAATTTTACAACAAAAAAAAAACAGCACCGAAAAAGACTCCACTTCTGGTCAGTGAAGAGACGCCATGTACCGAAAAGGACATCGCAAATGCCGAATTTCGGGCACCGAAAAGGGCATTTTTCACTTAATGTTCTAGAAAATTATGTTTAGAAATAAAATATTTTACCCTTTATAGATTTCAAACGTTTTTATAGCATAAAATGGCATTTAAAAAGTCCTTTTCGGTGCCCGAAAGTTCTTTTCGGTCCTTTTCGGTGGCAAAAGTCCTTTTCTGTCTTTAGTAGGACCCGAATACACGTTTTAAATTAATCCAGTCGTTTCGGTTCTGCGTCGTTATATCGGCGCGCTGCTTAGCAAGTCCAAATTAAGCAGCTTCAAATGCAAAAATCCGACCCATGAACGTACGTCATTCCCCATAAATAACGATTTATTTTTGTATTTTTGCTCATATGTCTAAACGGATGAAGAACTAAATGGTCATAGTCCCGACGGCCCTGGCTCGAAACGACCCATTTTCTTCCAGAACGATAGTCAATACGAGTAGCCAATCGAACTCGCCCAGAATAAAGCTCAACGCACATGGTCTTTCGAAAAGTTGGACGGACACACGGCGCCAAGTGCGTGCGGCAATGGTTACGTACCGCTGAGCCACTTGGGGAACGTCGTTTGGATAATTCAAACTGAACTGAACTTTCGAAAAGACAAAAATTAAAAATGTCTAAGGTTAACACACATGCGCCAGGTAAGAAAGGGCATTTTTTCCAGCGAAGCAGACAAATCAATTTCAATGCTTCAACGAAGCTAAATAAGCCTTTAGTCTTCAGAGGGCTTGAATATTTTCCCCCAAAACGTTCCAGGACCCAATTTTTTCAGAAAAAAAAATACCCAGGACAGGTCACATAACCAAGATGGCAAACATTTATTATGGTAAAAAATTTCAAAAATCTCCCCCAGAACCACGCCGGGCCGCGTAGCGCAATCGGTAGGGCACCTGACTCATAAGTCTGAGGTCCTGGGTTCGAAACCCGGTCTGGCCACATACTTTCGTTTCTCCTTCCGCTGATTCAAGAAGGGCAGTTGTCAGTTACTGGCGAAAGTATGTGCACTTAGTACTGGTTAACCGCTTAGGAGGTCTAAGCCTGCCCAGGAATAGCGTGGTTAGGTTAACTGACCGTCCCGACATGACCTTAGCTGTTTACCGTGGACGTTAAGCATCAAATCAACCAATTCTCCCTCAGAACCACAAATCCTATGATCTTGAAACTTAGCATGTCGCATCAAGGACTCAAAAGCTCAACAAAATTTATATAAATGATGACCCTGAGATGACCTTGATCTGTTTGCGGCAAGGTCAACTTTTGAGTCACTTAGGTTTTTCTATAGGAAAAAGTGAAAAAAGTTGATTTTTTTAGAAACAATGCAGTCTGCTACCTGAAAGTTTGCAGATGCAGACAACTAATTAGGTAAATGAAGCTTTAGTGAGTAGTCATGGTAAAGGTCATATCTTCACCTGGGCCTAAGGCCATTTACATTGAAAAATTAAAACTCACTTTTTATATAAACTTGACCATCATGAAATATTTCCGCGCTTGCGCGGGCTCTTTTCTAGTACTATAAAAGTATCCTGTCGTTCAGTGCACCAAATGAAATTTCAAAAAACATATATTCAGCTTTTATCTCACCTGGTCGATCTCCGATAGTTATGGAAGCCCTGGAGGGACTTCTGACTTCATCACTTCACACTTCAGACTTCATCACTTCAGAGTTCATACTTCATCACTTCGTACTTCACACTTCTGACTTCATGACTTCACACTTCATCACTTCAGAGTTCATACTTCATAACTTCAGACTTCAAACTTCAGAGTTCAGACTTAAGAGTTCATACTTCAGAGTTCAGACTTCAGAGTTCATACTTCATAACTTCAGAGTTCAGACTTCAAACTTCAGAGTTAATACTTCAGAGTTCAGACTTCATAACTGCAGAGTTCAGACTTCAAACTTCAGAGTTCAGACTTCATACTTCATAGTTCATACTTCAGAGTTCAGACTTCATACTTCAGAGTTCAGACTTCAAACTTCAGAGTTCACACTTCAGATTTCAGACTTCAAAGTTCACACTTCAGACTTCAGAGTTCAGACTTCAAACTTCATATGAGGGGTGGTAAAAAAATACGTGGACTTTGCTGTCGCGGTGAGCATAATGCAGTTATAGTATTTTTCTTATACCGCGAAAAATTCATTCTTTTTTTTTATCTGCGTTATGTGAAATTTTGATGAAATTTCATTGAACAGTATTTTCTTTTATTTTATATAAGGTAGGTACTGCTACAGTACAGCGGAGCACCACATTAATGACGTTGACGTTTTGTCTTTTTTTTTAAACATTTCAGTGGTTCTTTTGTTTCTCTGTTTTCATAAACTAACATCCTCTTTGCAGATATTTCATAATTATGACCAATTCTAGACACAGCAGCATGCAATACCATTGTTTTGAAGAATTTCATATTTCTATTCTATTCTATTATATCCCATAACCTTACTATGTCGTTGGGGCACCACTGATTACTTCGAAACAATCCCTTTCCACCTTGTCCTGTTTTCAGCTGCCCTAGCTGAGCTGGCAAAATCCATCCCTGTCCACTCTTTAATATTGTCTTCCCACCTCTTCTTCTGTCTACCTCTTCTTCTTTTTCCCTTCACTGTGTCCTGTAGAATGGTCTTTGCTAAACCAGAAGACCTTGAGACGTTCATAAATCCAAGCCAAACTTTTGCTTTCAATATCGTTTCATGAACCGAATGTTCTTCAATTCAAGTTTCCCCATTTTTTTTACAATTATACTGAAAGGATTTAAAACCTTCCACCCATTAATTTTGAATATCTCAAAAATGAATGCAGCTACGTCCACCAAAATTTTACAGCATATGTATTCTCTTATCAGTTGGAACGCAGCTCCAAGGAGTAGGGATATAATCAAACACATAGCAACGGATTTTTGTTCGAAATTGTCGCCATCAAAATGGCTATCGACGAACCCCTCAGTAATTTCATGCAACCATACAGATTTATGAAATTGCCTCACCGGTTGAAATTTTAAGAGCACCTCTCTGACTTCCATTAGTAAATATTTCCGTTAGAGTAAGTCCAAGACATTCTTTCCTGGCTGTGTAATTATTAACGAAACAGTGCCCTTTGCTTCCACGTCAAACATGTGAACAAAAAATTACGATTTATAGCGTATTCGACTTTCTCCAGGTCGCAGACCTATGCCATGAAAAACATTGAACTATACACTACTATCATGTGAAATTTCAGAAAATTTGGTTTTGGAACATTTTAAAATTGCAAAATAATATATGCCTACCCAGTTTGTAAACAAACCAAAAAAATGGCGTCGAAATCATGCCAGCCTTAAGGCCTAAGGCTGGCATGATTTCGACGCCATTTTTTTGGTGACATCGCACGAATTGTTCATTGCCAAAATAACAAACTCGCAAATCTGCCTGTTCGCAGAAACCTTACCACCTAACACTGATTAATTTTCGACCAAGACAGAATAAAACAGTCAAGCAAATATATTTTATACATTATTTATTGAGAGATAGAATAGTGTCAACTCTTACCTCGATACTGTAGCAATTTCAAAACACGACACTTATTGATAAACTTATGACGTAATTTTGTATGGGATGCCGTTTTACTATTTAGGGACGAGTCATTTATCAGGTGGGGGGCCGGGTACATTTTCATATGAATCACTATTTAGGGACGAGTCATTTATCAGGTGGAGGGCCGGGTACATTTTCATATGAATCACCTAAATTTTTCTGACCCACTCAGTCTCAACAGAATTATCCCCCCCACCCCCTCCCCCAGATAGGCGACAAAAAATTTATAACATGACCCGCCCCATCCCCCAATCCCAATCCCAGCTACCCCCCCCCCCCACACACACACACACACGTACACACACACCATTTTACCTATTTTATGTCAGACTGACCTCAATCAAAAGCTGTATGAAATTCAAAGAACATTTTCTTATTCTAGTAGGTTAATTAATCATGGTCTCTTTAAACTTTGTCTGCATTTCTTTCACTTTCTTCTGCACGTGACCATCCAGAAATCTGTTGTTGAATGCTTGATAATTAAAACTGTTGATAATAGCCTATTAATTGGGCCTCTGGGTGGCGGGGTCTGGGGGAGCCACAGTAGTTTTGCTGATGAAAAGGCACCTGGACAACTGATATTATCACAAATGCGGGCATTAAAATTGATTACAAAATCATCTACTTGACATGAATTTATAGACACTTTCATACTGTTCTTCTTGCAAATCGATGAAAAGATCTGTTTTAGATATGAAGCTGCCCCCCCCCCCCCCCCCACCAAATGTCTTAAAGTTTTGAGTTGAAAGGAATGAGTCTGAAATTTGAGGGGTAATAAAATTTTAGGGTAAAAATGAAGGCTGATAGAATAATTCTGACCCCCCCCCCCCCATGACCCCCCCCCCCCCACACACACAAACACACTCATACAATATGCCTAATAAAATAAATGACCCCCCCACCGCCTGCTCCGAGGCTTATTGATTTCCGACACCCCCACCCTCCCCGCCCCCTCCAGTTCATCCTCCTCCCCCTCCCCCACCTGGTATTAAATGACTCGTCCCTTATCATGTTTATTCCTTACTTATCGATATCCTAAATCCATAATTAATTTACGGATATCCGGAAACACGCGAATAAAGAAATCACAACAATGTAAATGTTTGCCAGATTTTGGACCTGCAGGTTTGCTAGAATTAAAAATCTTATGATGGCACGGTGGGTATGCCTCCATGTATTTCCGGCTGCCATTTCTACAAATGGGGAACGGCTGCCATTTCTACAAAGGGGAACAACTTTATTGACTTCCACATAGTTTTCCTGTACCGGAAAATTCTTCAAAAACACTTTGCCTCCAAAGGAGCAAATGCTTTTCTAAAAGAGTTGATTCCCTTTGGAAAGGTAGGTATAAATCAACAATGCCGAGGTGTTTCCACATGAAATGTACCCAGTCTCCTTAGGCGCGCACATTTACATACATTTACGTTCTCAATTTCTTTTCGGTTCATTCTTCATTTGTGTGCCAATTAGAACTTTAACTGAAATTGTGTGGTCTTATCTTTCTTTGACTAGCAGTCCCAGGTATCTTAAAGGTCACAAGAAGATTTGATATTTTTGCATTCACAAATCTTCCTGAAGGCAAACGTAAAGGGCAATCCGGTACACTTTATGCTCAACTCTGCGTTTATTCTTCATACTCTGTGTTCTGAAAGTAAACTCTTGGACAGTCGATTTCCGAATCGAATAAAAAAAACAGTTAAAACACATTCATTAGGCAGTGATAGGAATCGAGCGGCCTTCAGATTCGCATCTAACACTGGTGAAGTGCGGAAAGGTTTTCACTTGTTTTTTATTATTTTATGAGAGTCAGAAAGTTTACGGGTGATAAGATGAACATCTTGCATTTGTGAATTCTAGTTTGGCTTTTTGGTGGTTGTTTTTATATTCATGTTCAGTTTGCTGTTGGTTGAATAAATATACAAAGTACGTGCGTATTTTAACAGTTCCTCACACCTCTTCTGTTTTCAACTTTCAAGCAGACTGTTTAGGTACACAGTCAAAGGTCTTAACAATTATTCAAGGTATGGAGTTTGCCGAAGTTTAGCGATTCATATACAGTTTAAGTATATATGTATAGTATTATGGCTGCTTTTCGTGCCACGCGCCAAACGTCGGATGGCACGTACATGTAGCAAGCCTCCAATTTTCCCCACACATCCCCCCTCGCCCAACCACCCACCCACTCACCCCGACACCCTTTTCAGGTTCATCGTCGAACTTCGTAGTCGCCAGCCTGTTTCAGAATGGAAAGGTATTCTTGCAAGCCAACCAGTCAGTCAGGATTTTGCTGTTCGCTTATATAAACAGCTAGTCGTCAGACTAAGCACGTTTTTTGCTGTTGTCACATGAGACAAGAGTCGTCTTTTCAATTAAAAAAAGAGTCCTCTTTAATGATTCAAATGTTATAAATCTCAGTATGTGTAACAACAATGTAGCCAAAACTCTTCTATTGAATTGAGAGAGAGAGAGAGAGAGAGCAACGACTTTTCAGTGTTCAAGTCATGTTTGGATGTTTGGTACCAGAACATCACTACAGGCGTCATTCCAGACTAAATTAATATTATACTAATGTATAACAACACATCTTCGTCTCATTTGTAGATGTATCTGTGATTAAATAGGAATTCGTTAGTCCAAATATGATATGTAGTAAGTGCTACTCCCCCCCCCCCCCCCCCCCCCTTCCCCACTCCGCGGCCGCCCAACCTCCTTCTATGGATCCCCGCTCGGCTTGTTTCTTGTTTCTTTCTCACTTAAGTATATACCACTGGTAATTGAAGAGCAAATTATAAAATCAGATTGTAAATTATTTCGAAAACTAACCCCCCCACCTGCGGCCGCCCAACCTCATTCCATCCCCGCCCCTCGGCTTGTTTCTTGTTTCTTTCTCACTTAAGTATATACCACTGGTAATTGTTGAGCAAATTAAAAAATCAGATTATAAATTATTTCGAAAACTAGACAAACAAAATGACAAGAAAGAAAAAAAAACCTCTCTTACTTCGTACCGGGTTCTAATGAAATTATCTTGTTAATTCATATTCGACGTAACTATTATACGTTTATATCGTCCCGGTATGTGTTTCCGCGCGGTATGTGTTTCAGAGCCCTAACTATAATCATAGATTGTACATGGCAGAGCATTGGCACTGAGGAAATTTATTGACATCTATATTCTGCAGAGGGTCTTGTTCCTCACCATAATAAAGAATGACCAAAACTATCATCTGGGAGAAAAGAATTTAAAAATCAAGACATGATGTGCTTTAAATAGCCATTTTTCTTAATGCACTTTTGTTCTGGTTGTTGCGACCCTGAAATGTTTTAAACTGGCAAAATTTTGTTAGAAAAACTTACTGTCAGTTAATGGTATGCTTAATATCTTTAATATCATGCAATAGTTGAGGTTCCCTGAAAATATGTTAGAACTTTTCAAAAAAGTTTTTGACAAGAGGGTCCTTATATCCCAAAGAAGTGTTTAGCAGTACCAGTAAGTAATGATAGGTTGTATTGTTTTATTTATAATCTGAGTTGTAAAGATCAAAATTATTTTTCTTTTGCAGTTATGTCACCAGGTGCAGTTGTAACACAATGTGCATATAAAAATTTAACACTGTCAGATATTTTGAACTTTGTAGAAATTTCCAATTTTAGGCATAAGAGGTTGACAACTTTGAAACAAGGCTGGCATTGCTCCAAGGTTGGCATGCTATCTGAAATTATTACCACCATCTCAAGAACAATTAGTTGATGATTGATTCCTTTTATTATATGGTGTCAACATTAATTTGCTAAATCCTGAAATCCATAGTTTCTCCTCAGCAAATCAAATAAAATTTTCTTTTAAAGTTTTAAAAAGGGCTCTGAAACACATACCGCGCTAGAAGGATAAGTGAAAATAGTTAGTCTCCACAAATACAAAGCCCTGATTTTAATTCTATACATTATTTCATGAGGACAAGTGAAATGGTAGGCTAAACATTACAGAGGACTCTAAATATGTTTTTGGGCCAGCCTTGCTGCATATGTATTAAAGAAGTTGATTTTGATCTTAAGGGCTCTGAAACTGATGTCGCTGGGATATGGCATGCCGGCTGCCTATAGTTCTAGGTAATATGAATACGTCATCATTTTCAACAATGACGTAACAACAAAGTGACCTAATAAATTATTTGACAGATAACAGATGACTGTTTGAAAGATAAATAAAGTTTGAAAAGGATATTATTGTCATAAATTGGAGTGGCAGGTCAAATTTGTACAATGCCAGTCAGGCCAGCAGTCGGGTGAGCCCCCGGTGAGGTATGTTCTACCAGTTTGTAGTCTATTTTAGCTCACTAAACTCCGTATTTTTTCCCCTCTTCAAGTTTTTTTAGCAATTTGAGCTCATGTTTGACAAGCTGTCGACCTTAATTTTCTGTCTAAATTGTGGCTGTCCGGCAAGTATTGCTGGTGCTCATATCACGTGCAAGACCGTTTCTTGAGCGTTAAAACCATTGATGCCATCTTTCATTTTGCAATTTAAAAATGTTCCAAAACGATATTGCTTGAAATTGCACATGCACAAAGAAGAAATAATAAAGTGTTCGATGGCATGGGTGTGCGCATTGGAGAAAGTCCCGGCTCTCAGTAAATTATGTTTTATGTTGATGCAAGTTTTCGGTAGAACCAAGATAGTGTTTTGTACTTTGACGATGAATATTTTAGCATTTCGAGCAATTTTGGCCCTCAAATTTGTTGAGAAATTAAAATCTTAAAAAGTTCCTTCAAGAGCAGAGAATACATACAGAAATAGAAACATGGGCCAGCCTGCTTAATACTAGTGAACAAAGCAATTTTCTGTGTTGAATCATTTTAATATAGCCAATACCTCTGAATACATTTGAGAATAATGGGAAATTTCGTCAAGAACCATGTTCGCCATTTTTAGGGCCTATTTTTTATGTGGAAGGATCCACCGTTGTAAATACAATCACCGCTTTTCGAGGGTTTGCGTTCCAACTGTATACCTGATTATATCAAGATACCGAATCTGAAATCGTTCAACCGAATCGGTCAAGAACAAACACGTGCTCCTCGTGTTCTTAGTACCGTTTACATAAGGATGAATAGCTTCATGTATACAGTTTTCTGAAGAAACATTTCTCTTACAATATCAAATTGAATTTTAAAAGTTTGAACTCGGTCAGTGGCTTTATTTAGCCTACCGCGCCTAAATATTGCAAACAGGCGCAGAGTTTTGGACTAGATAAATGCTATATTTTAAAAAGTGACGTCGCGGTAAATTTTATGCGTTAATTACAGCAATTTACAATCTCAGACGACATGCACTGTTTACAGGAAGCTCAAAAGACCGTCAGAAAAGCACCTAACCGAGATTAAAACCCAGAGGTCATGACGGTAACTAACGTCATCGCCCTCCCCCTAATAGGCTTTGCGCGACATCGTCATCCGCAGTAACACTTGCAAATCAACGTGGATGACGTCACAATATAAAGACAGTAAGAAATGGTCGAAAAGAGTGTTGCATAATATAACGCCGGCGTCGTCTCATGCATTTCAGTAACGTAACGCTCTTTTACTGACGTCATTTAAGTAAATGATACAAATAAACTGCGTAATCTTTAAATTTGATAAGTTTCAAGCATTTTGTGGTTAAATATTCAACACTATCATGAGTGAACAGATCAGCAGCCAGCAATAAAAAGTGGAAGTTTTTAAATCCTTTCAGTATATATACAAAAATTGGATTTGCATAAATACGCGGTATAATGTTTGTCATCATTTCGTCACTCATGTATGGCCCACATAGCATGTTTTAGGCTGCTTATGAAAGCATACCAACTTTTGACGGCAATAATTCCTTGACAGTGAAAGGCGGAAACCATAAACAAATAACACACAAAATCAACTGATGGTAATGTGCACAACTCGTGGTGAATGTAGAATAATCAGTTTCTGGTGCCAGAAGGAATGTATGGAAATGAAATTTGAAAGACGGTTATGCATGCGAGTCGTTAGATAATGTTGACATGTATAAGTATGCAAAATTTTATCAAAATATAGAATGCGGTTCAAGAGTTATAAGCGTTTTCGCTAACTGATAACGGACGGACGGACTCACACAGTGATTATAGTGCAAACCTGCGGGTTGTGCAATATCAAGCAGTTTACTCTACTGCAAATATTAGATATGTCCAAACAATTTGAAATAATAAAGCAAAGTTTTACCGTGCTCCGCAGTAACGTCGTAAGGTTACTATGGCGACCCATAAAGACTATTTTCCGAATATTGACCGGTAAAATAAATACATCACTGGATCTTAGATGAAAGGCGAATTTTTATTTACTGCAAATTTAATGGGTTTACTATTAATGATAAAAATTCTACAGCAAATGTCCACGTATTTTTTATCATCCCTCGTACTTCAGAGTTCATACTTCAGACTTCACACTTCAGACTTCTGACAAAACAACGTAAAAACATACTATAGCCAAAATGGAGAGTCCCGCACTATTCGAACATCCTAAAAGAATAAGTGCGAAGTGTGAAGTCCGAAGTCTGAAATCTGAACTCTGAAGTATGAACTCTGAAGTATGAACTCTGAAGTATGAACTCTGAAGTCTGAACTTTGAAGTCTGAAGTCTGAAGTATGAAGTCTGAACTCTGAAGTTTGAAGTCTGAACTCTAAAGTCTGAAGTTTGAAGTCTGAACTCTGAAGTCTGAAGTCTGAAGTTTGAAGTCTGAAGTTTGAAGTCTGAACTCTGAAGTCTGAACTCTGAAGTTATGAAGTATGAAATCTGAAGTGATGAAGTGTGAAGTGTTGAAGTCAGAAGTCCCTCCAGGGCTTCCATAGATAGTCTTTAATTAAAGTATAAAAAAATAGTTTTAAACTGCAGCAGCTGTCCATCTTTCGATTTACATTCTGTTGCTTCGAAATTCCATGAACCGAAACAAATCTAAAGATATCTAGGGCATAATGAGTGCACCATCCGAGGTACCGTCGGTGTAGCGGGACTAACTAAGAGCAACAAGACGTATTATATTATGGAGAAAAATATGAAAATAATTCCAGAATCATCATTAAAAACTACTCTGGGGTCGTATTCATAAAAGCACTTAAGTCGTTGCTATGCTGTTGCTAAGGCTTAATTTCTATAAAAGAGATTTCCTGCAACATTGAAATTTGCTCTGGAGGAACAGTCTTTTTAGACTGTTCCTCTAGAGCAAATTTCGTAGTTTTAGGGAATCTCCTTCATAGACATTCAGCCCTAGCAACAGCATAGCAACCACTTAAGTCGTTTTATAAATACGGCCCCTGGTCCTCATGGTAATACATTCTGTTTTATGCCTACCAGTAATTCATATAAGACACATCGCAGACAGATAGAATGATTTTCAACAACGGGAAACAAAAATACAAATGAAGATACCCAACAGTCACAAGCACTACCCACCTAAGACACCGTAAGAACAGAGAATTAAATTATTTGCGAATGAATTATGGGATTGAGAAAACACACTTTTCCATTGTATGAACTTCAGTTAGTATCTCACTTATAATTCGAGAGGAGCATGCATACACTGTATGCCATGCTTCTCTCGAATTATAAAAGAGGAAATGTTTGGGATCAAAGTGGAATTAAGGTGGTGATAATCACTGATTGGGGCAAAGACAAAAATCTGCATAAAACACTCAAAATACCACTGATCTTTCCAAAACTTAACATATGCATTCTTTATGTTGTTTCTCATAATTCAGACTCCCAAAATGCAGCATTTGAATGTTAAAAAGTGTCTTTATAAGGAAAGATCAAAGGGCAATTTTGTGCGCAATAATCTGAAAAAAATAATATTGTTATTGAAAATATACTTAGTGCTGAGAGTTCCTTGTTGCATAATGGAGAGCGTACTAGCAATTATTTTTTCAAACTCTTTCACACATTATCAGGCTGAGCAGATAAAAAAGATGCGGTCTGTGTCCAAATTTTTTTGTCAAAACACACAGGTGGGACAGGTGAGACTATTTTAAAAAGGTTGAACAATTTCATCTACACACCAGTGATCATGTAAGCAATGCATTATTTATACTGTAGGTGTTACATAGGTATGCTTGCCTACCCTATATTTGATAAATGCATCCAGTGTACATTACCTTGTACATGGTTGCACATTTGAGAAAAGCTACCGTTTTCATCTGGTCTACATTACAATTTGAGAAAGAGTTGGAATAAATAATTGCTAGTACGCTCTTCATTATGCAATAACGCACCTTCAGTACTACGTAAATTTTCAAAAACTATGTTAATTTTTTTTTATTATTGCGCAGAAAACTACCCTTTAATCTTTCCTTATAAAAACACTTTTTTAAGCAACATGTACGTCTATTTTGTAGTCTAAACTGTAAAGAACAACAAAAATAAGAAGTCTGCTAACTTTCAGGGAGATACCTTACTTTTTTATGGTTTTATGCAGATTTTTACATTTACCATAAATCACCACCTTAAGACTTTGATGTTGTACTACTTTGGATTGTATTGTATTACTACTGCTCGACCTTAAAACGTAGCCATAGAGATTTGGTGATGTAGATTTAGCTAGGTATCCGTTCGTTTTCAATATCTGCTATTAAGTTTCATTATACGTAAAGAGTAATATTTAATGTTGATCCTAGTATAAAATTATTTCAAATTTATTGTATAAACAAAGCCGCCAACATGTTATATGATTACAATCTATTCTTCTGATATATCCCAGTTATACTCTATAACCTGGACCATCTGACCCCAAGTCTGTACTACTAGGAAGCGCTCAGCCTGTTACATAACTACTAAGTGCATCTTTTGAATTTTTGATCAGTGCAATCTATATGGTTTTTACTTGAACAAAAATACTGTATTTTTCTAAAGTCTTTACATAACTACCAAGTGCATCCTTTTGATCTTTAAAAAGTGCAATCTAGATGGCTTTCATTTGAGCACAAAATGGTTAATCTCTGAATGGCTGATAAAGAATTTGTTATAGGTCCCTTGTGTCAGACTTGTTGTGACACATGTACATACGAACGAAGTGAGCAGGCTCGGATCCAGACCACCACGTACTGGTGGGGCTCTGGATAACCGGTGGGACAGGGAGGTACCGAGATGAATATATGTGTGTGTGTGTGTGGGGGGGGGGGGGGGGTGGAGGCCGAAGGGCTTGAAAATATATGACATAATTAGGAATAAATTTAATGAGGAGTTTTGATAATATAATGTATTTTTGCCTTTAAATATATGTTGTGATATCTAATAAGAATCGCCTCGCTGAGGCGATTCGAATGAGGTGTCACAACATATATTTTTATCTAACCACATGTATAAATCATCTCAGACTGTCATCAGCTACTCATTATCTGGAGGTCTACATAATTATTATACTTAAGACAGAGGTCCCAAAGCCCATCCCCTGGATCCGGGGCTGGTGAGCTCAAATAAAATCGGAAAGCTTGACAATTAGTGCATAGTGCGGCCATAACAATTCAATAGTGCGATGTAGGCTTCGCTAGTTCAAGCCATATCCACGCGTGACTGTCAGTCCGACCGCTTTTTAATTTTAAACATCTCGTTGGAATGGAAGCATATGGGCTATGATTTCATCTTGTCAATCATTCCATGTTGTGCCTACCAAGTAAATTATTATGTCCCCCCACCAAAGGTGAGGGGGGACATATTGTTTTCAGTGCGGATCCCGGGCGTCGGCGTCGGCGTCCCTGTGACAGATTTCTTGTATGCGCGATATCTCTTGAACCAATGGATGGAATTTCACCAAACTTGCATGGATACCTTATTGGGACAAGTTTAAGAGCTGATTAGATTTTGGTGACCTTGACCTCATTTTCAAGGTCACTGGAGGACATAGATGACAATTTCTTGTATGCGCGATATCTCTTGAACCAATAGATGGAATTTCACCAAACTTGCATGGATATATTTATTGAGACAAGTTTAAGAGCTGATTAGATTTTGGTGACCTTGACCTCATTTTCAAGGTCACTGGAGGACATAGATGACAATTTCTTGTATGCTCGATATCTCTTGAACGAATGGATGGAATTTCACCAAACTTGCATGGATACATTATTTGGACAAGTTTAAGAGCTGATTAGATTTTGGTGACCTTGACCTCATTTTCAAGGTCACTGGAGGACATAGATGACAATTTCTTGTATGCGCGATATCTCTTGAACCAATAGATGGAATTTCACCAAACTTGCATGGATACATTATTGGAACAAGTTTAAGAGGTGATTAGGTTTTGGTGACCTTGACCCCATTTTCAAGGTCACTGGAGGATTTAGATGAAAATTTCTTGTACCAGTGATATCTCTTAAACCAATGGATGGAATTATACCAAACTTGCATGGATACATGATTGGGACAAGTTTAAGAGCTGATTAGATTTTGGTGACCTTGACCTCATTTTCAAGGTCACTGGAGGACATAGATGACAATTTCTTGTACCCACTATATCTCCTGAACCAATAGATGGAATTTCAAAAAACTGGCATGGATACATCATTGGGACAAGATTAAGAGGTGATTAGGTTTTGATGACCTTGACCTCATTTTCAAGGTCACTGGCGGACTTAGATGAAAATTTCTTGTAACCGCTATATCTCCTGAACCAATGGATGGAATTTCCCCAAATTTGCATGGATACATCATTGGGACAAGTTTAAGAGGTTTTCAGATTTTGGTGACCTTGACCTTATTTTCAAGGTCATTGGAGGACTTAGATGACAATTTCTTGTAACCACTATATCTCCTGAACCAATGAATGGAATTTCTCCAAAATTTCAGGGATATATTATTGCGACAAATTTAAGAGCTGATCAGATTTTGGTGACCTTGACCTCATTTGCAAGGTCACCGGAGGACTTAGATGACAATTTCTTGTACCCACTAAATCTCCTGAACCAATGGATGGAATTTCACCAAACTTGCATGCATACATCATTGGGACAAGTTTAAGAGCTGCTTAGATTTTGGTGACCTTGATCTCATATTCAAGGTCACTGGAGGACTTAGATGACATTTTCTTGTACCCACTATATCTCCTGAACCAATGAATGGAATTTCACCAATCTTGCATGGATAAATCATTTGGACAAGTTTAAGAGGTGATTTGATTTTGGTGACCTTGACCTCATTTTCAAAGTCATAGTCATCTATGTAGGATATCTTAAGAACCAGTGGATGGATTTTCTCCAAACTTGACTAGATAGTTTACTTGTTCAGGCTGTTTATTCATTAGAGGGGATGGGAAATGGGCTGGTGGGGGGACATCAGTTTTTCTCTGAAAAACATTTCTAGTTCTTAAATGCAAATACGTTCACACAACAAAATCACATGTATTAGTTTTCTTTATTTTAGTACATTTAGAAATAACTTGAAAAAGTAGCCCCCGCACCCCTTATTAGCACAGCCAGTAAATTGCAGCAGTTTTATCGAGCTATAATCATTTTGCCAAATAAAATTTCAACTTTTGCAAAGGGGTCTCTACCCATCGTCTCGATATTACTGACACACCGTTGAAAGAGACATAAGCCTCATTTTAGTCCCTCATTCATCCATCACGCTTATGTCTTTACCAGTCACTATTTCAAGGTCCTTTTCAAGATACTGATGGGCGTATATTAAGGTGTCACCTATCGGAAGCCGCCACTTTTTACATGTATGACGTTTACATGATATGGCTAACAAACAACCTACACTTTAGGCTTCATGGTATTAATAAAGGAAAGATCTAAGATACAACACCTTTTATACACCAACTCTGCTCAAAACATATCGAATAGCGCAAGATTTACAATAATAATACATTCTGAATGTCAGGTTTTGCCATGCTGATTGCTCCGAGCACGTACATTCTCGTGTAGACTCCTCCAGATGGAGGCTGATCTCTTTATTTTCATGTGTTATCGCCATCAAAACTCTAATTATAGTCTTATAATAATAATGCTTTGTTATAATATGCAGTCTACTGTGCGAACAGCTATTTTTAAGTCAAAGAAATTGCCTTAGTTTGACGTCGATTCCAGTTATATCACGTGACATCGAACTTATCTTGTTTCTTTGCTGCTGACAAAGGTTTTACCAAAGCTAGTCGAGAAACTAGAAATGTGTCCATAGGACACGGATGCCCCCGCATACTGCCTTGAGTAAGATGGTGCCTTGATTAAGATACTGGCACTTTTAGGATAACTAGGCTCATATAGGCAGACATGTATAATATAAAAGGGCAAATCAAGGGACCATAGAGCAAAGTGTCTTACACTTATTCTGCAGTCAAACCTCGGACAGGATTATGAATGTTTTCATTAAAACGTATTTACATAGCTGAAGTGCGTATTGTGTGTGCCCTAGACCTTTAAGTTAATGACATGTTCCTTGTGCGCAATGAATCTTCTTGCCAAATAGTTTTAAACTCCCACCATGCAGGGCAAAGTTATGGGCTGGGCACAAACATGCTTCCAAGAAGCCTTTGCACGAAGTTTAAGTGTGGCCTTGACCTTCGGGTTAGGGACAGGGATCTTCCATGCGACACACCCTCTTGTCATAATCATCATTAATGCCAAACAATTTTGAAATCTCATCATGCAGGACAAAGTTATGAGTCGGACATGAACATGTTTCCGCGTTTACACAAAGCTTAAGCGGGCAGTGTGACCGACCTTGACCTTTCAGCTAGCGACAAAGTTCTTGCACGCTACACATCGTCTTGTCATGATGAGCATTTGTACCAAATAGTTTTTAAATTCCACCATGCAGGACAAAGTTATTGGCTGGACACAAACACAAACATGCTTCACTGAAGCCTATGCACAAACTTTAACAGCGGACTTTGACCTTGACCCTTGAGCTAGCGACATGGTTCTTGCATGTGACTCATCGATTTGTCATGAAAATTATTTATGCCAAATAATTTTGAAATCCTATCATGCAGGACAAAGAAATGGGCAGGACATGAACATGTTTCAATACAGCCTCTGCACAAAGTTATTGTCAACACTTCACCTAGAGATATACTTCCATTTAATAGGCGCCGATTATCCTTTTTTCAAAGATTTTATTTGTTTCAATTATGGATTGGGCAGCCCCTTTTTGCAAGGCATGCAAAATAAAATTGAGAGAGCTGCTTTTCCCAAAGTTTTACCCACTCACCTTCAACTATGAACGTCTATGACTAATATCAGTCTAATATTTTAATTTTCTGACGAAAAATGATACAATAATATTCTTTTTGTAAGGAATCAACAAAATCGTCTCCGAATTCATGTTTATGTCGCCAGTTGATATCTCACCGACATTTTAGTGATTACTGATGGTTCAGGTTGTACTTTTCCTAGCTTTTACCTCCCCTTGAACCGTCTGAAACGGAACTTGAAAGAGCCAACCAAAGAATTTGAAGACCGTAATTGCCTAAGGTTTTGTTTTACTCAGTGGATGTGTTTCTTTTTGTCTTTGCAACTGTTATTAGAAAATCACTTAATTATTTGACGGAATTTCATTCCGCTACGACAGAATTCTGGAAATTAAAAAAAAAAGTCTTGTATATAAGACTGATGAAGATACACCGAAAAAATGGCTATTTTAACCCTTTAGGCCCCCAAAACCCAGATGACAAAAGTTATGTCTGCAAAATTTCATAAAAAGTTGCGTCGAAGCTATATCATAATTGAGAATTCAAAGACTAGAGGGCAAGATGAGACGCCTCATTTGGAGCTACGCTGTTTGCAAATTCAACTATACTTTCATGCTTTGGCGCTTTACTCGCGGCAGATGCCAATAGCCCTACCTGTGCTGTCGACTAGACGAGCCAGTCAGTTACTATACACGCAAAAGAGGCTGTCGACTGTGGCAATCGACAGTGTATATAGTATAAGTTTGATCGACCGCCGTTAACAATATCATTTACCGTTATTGGTACTGCTCGACCGAATTCCTGGTCGATAGCCATTTTCTGTAGTACAAGATCATCGGTCGGACAGCACAAGTAAGCAAATTGGTATTAGCCCCATGTTTTAAGTGAATCTAATATTAAGGTGTAACACATTCGCCTGACGCTCAGTATGAGCTCTCCCTTTGCACTTACGTTTAGTTTTACAAAAATCTCTTCAGTGGTCTAATATATGAAGGTTATATAAGACGTATTGTATACAGTATAGTCCGTTTGCTCCCAAATTCTAACGATATTCCCAATATTTTTTGTGACTTCGCCCCCTGTTTCTTAAGACGGGGAACAGAAATTCCTCTTTGTTTAGTTTCATTTCGTTGAATACATGCAAGTAATTTCAGCAGGCACAAGGCGTCGAAACGACAGCGTACTGACGTTGATGCGTCGCATCGACGTCAGCACGACGTCATTTCGACGTCGTGTGCCCGCAGGGATGGAAGGGCACACAAAAAGGACACAAACAAACGCGACCGAATTTATTACGCATACTACAGAGAAGCGGGTCGTGAACTTTTATTTCACTGATCTACAAGAGTATTCAATATTGCGAGACCAAGTTTTAGAATTAAAGTTTGATTAAGAGACGATAAATGTATTATAACCATTACGTATAAGAACAATACTTCGTTTCGCATATACTTTTTACTGGATGCAAAAAAAAACTTGACACCAAAAACCTGTGAGATACATCACGTCTTTTTCGGTACGCTACTGTGTAGTAATACATGTATTTGTATCAGTTGACCTTTTTACTATGTGTTTAAAATACAGGAAATTTCGGAGACACTATATAATTAAAATCATGCAAATGTATAGCCTAATGAGCTTTTGCTTTTCGCTTTAAACACTCCTTTGGATCCATTGTTTGTTGATGCGAGCAATAATCCTTTGGAGAGCATTTCAAGCACACATGCAAACGTGAAAAACAAGATGCGTCGATATGTTCCGGGTTAGAGGCAATAAGGCTTGGATAAACATAATGATTCCACTGACCACAAATGACCTTGGAATTTAAACTGCACTATGCTGATATGTTTGGAGACTTTTAACTGCCGCCACACGTCCCTTATACCAGCTGATATTCTTACTCTTTATATTGAAAACATACAGTAACGCACCTTGTGCCGCGCAAAGACGTGTGTTGCTCATCGTTTGAACGTTGGTTTTTCGACATTTTACAATTTAGCAGACAACGATTGCTACAAAACGCGAACAAGATTAATCTATTCGATCATGTCGAAAACAAAAATCTCCTTTTTATATTAAAGTTATTGCATATAGTTTTACAGTTTCTTCATGATTATACATGTAGCTCACGGTAACATCTTGCGTCAGCCTCTGTGTTAATATGAACCTACTTCTCTGAACCTCACGAATCTAAGAAAACATCTTGCGTCAGACTTCAAGAGAAAAAAGTTCATTTGTACTGTCATAAGTATAATACGATGCCAGCATCTTTCCCACGGTAAGTATACAGAACATGCTTTCTGTTTCCTGTTTTGCTGCAGCATTTACCTGTGTGCAAGCAGTTTATAATTATGAAGCATGATCGGAAAGTGTGGCTACAATTAACTGAAGCTGCATTTACGTAAATACGCAGTCAAGTCGACGAAGCTTGAATTTGTGTAGATTACAGAATCACACGACCGGGGACTCCTGAAATAACTACAACAGGAACACACGACTGAACATTCAATCAACGTTGGCTCAACGTTTTACCCAATGTTGATTCAACCCTGTGTGACAGATTTTATCAGAAGACAATACTCTAGAGCATCGACTCATCGGCCAGCATAGCGTGTAGCCTTATCGGAGTCTGTTCTATACATTTATACCTGAAGATCTCTTCCAGCATTATGCAAACAGTGAACACTCTAGTCTGAACAGTCTTATTCTTGTGCTTGTATGTTGTGTTCGGGTAAGTGCCACACAGACACGTTTAATTAGAGGACATTAAAGACCGATGTATACCAGATAGGCATTGCTAAAATTGAAATCTTTGAATATTTTCATACCAATTTACATGTCACAGGGTATAGGTTAGGTATAAAATACACAAGTACTGCCTTGCGGTACAATCCGGCTTTTATAGCGACGTGGTGGAGTGCTCGACTTTAGATTGAAGGGTCCCGGGTTCGATCCTCAGCTGGGGCGTGAGATTTTTTAAGAGTCCGTGACAAATGGCGCCCAACGTAAATGACATACATGTGCATTAGAATTCCTTAAGTCTCATTTCCAGTGATTCTTGTAGCTCCTGAGAATTCGAGGACGAATTCAAAATGGAGGGGGGAGAATGTCACAGGGTATAGGTTAGGTATAAAATACACTTGTACTGCTTTGCGGTACAAGCCGGCTTTTATAGCGACGTGATTGAGTGCTCGACTTTAGATTGAAGGGTCCCGGGTTCGATCCTCGGCCGGGGCGTGAGATTTTTTAAGAGTCCGAGACATACAGTTTAAGAATAAACAGCTGGATCAGCTGAAGTGAAATTCGAGTCTAAAATTCTAGCTCCTGTGGCATGCCAAGGCTATGGCGGCTTGTATGAATTGGAATGGATGGCTACCGGGCTTACAAATGGCTATTACTGAAAAATACACCTGGTCGAGAGCATATTTACTATTCATTTTCCTGATTCTATTCTTTGGTGGGGGTATCTGAAAATGTTTTATATGAAGATGTTCGACCAATAAAACTTTATGGATCGAACATCTTCAGGCAAAGATGTCGTGTTCCGTAATGTAATGATCCCTGAAGAACCGTGGTGATCCGGGAGTCGCTACGGAAATATTAAGCCCAAGACACATATTCACAGATCAGGCTACGGCAAAATCGGGATGAACCGTAGAAAATCCAGCATCACTATTGTTTGCAAGGTAAATGTTTTTCATTTTTTATTTTGTTTTAAGGAGAAATACCCATTGTCTTATAGAAATAGTGTATACCCTGATCTAGGTCTGCACGGGTTGTCTATGTCCTATTTTATGGGACGCTAGGCATTGGTGGGTTAATGCTGAAATAAATTCTCGAAATCAGCATCAGATGATGGCTGGATGACTTTACATCCTTTTCAACAGTATTTCAGACATCAGGACAATGGGAGTGTGATAATCTCGTTTAGGATTGAAAAGAGTTCCGCCTACAGCGGGAATCAAAACCGGGGCCGCTAGATCAATGAGACAGCGCTTAACCCTCTGAGCTACTGGGGCTCCTCACCAGCATCAGTAAGACAGGAGCGAAGTATAAAGGGGCCTAACGTAAGGTAAAATGATACAGACTGAATTTGTAGACAAACTTCAAATTTACTAACGAACACAGCCAACGAACAAAGCCGGCAGCATGTTACATTCTCCACAACAGATCTATTACCTGAGCCATCTGGTCAGAGCTTTGTACTAGGAAATACCCAGCCTGTTACAAGTACTACCAAGTACATCTTTTTGATAGCCTGCTACCAACTACATCTTTTGGATGCTTTGTAAAGTGGAATCTGTATTACTTTTATTTGAGGTACAAATTCTTTAAGGCCGTACTACAAATGGCTGACAAAGATTTCGGCTGGTAGGCTTTGTCATAGGTTCTTTGTACATGGCTCTTCAGTCAGACTAGGGTCAAGTCAGCTAAATTCGGACAGCAGGTACATTCGGACAGTGACTTTCGTTTCCTTTATATGTCAGTTGTTTGTAATTAAAACAAAAATAACTGGACAAACAGTGAAAATCCTGATGAAACGGCTCATTATGACTTTTACTGTTTGCAATAGTGTGTCCGAACTTACCTGTTGTCCGAACTTACCTGACTTGACCCTAATTGTGACACATGTAAATACGAACGGACAGAAGGCCTGACAAGAAGTGCATGCTGCAGCCATAACAGGTCAATAGTTCAATTTTCAAGATACGTTTTAGTCTTCGCCGGTTCAAGCCATATCCTGGCGTGACTGTCAGCCCGCATTTTTAATTTTACACGAGTCTGTGGAACTGATGTATATATGAGCTATGATTTCACGTTGTCAAACATACCTTGTGGTGCACACCATGCAAATTATTTCTTTATTCAAATACATTCATTAAGTAAGTTCAAGTGCATTTCTTTTCTTTATTTTA
This sequence comes from Ctena decussata, assembly GCA_963989385.1. Lineage (NCBI taxonomy): Eukaryota > Metazoa > Mollusca > Bivalvia > Lucinida > Lucinidae > Ctena > Ctena decussata. The sequence goes on along the minus strand of OZ022501.1, from coordinate 52,773,232 downwards.
GTATATTTAGCACTAAGCTGACAAAAAGAAAACCCTGTGGAATTACAGGCAATATCCAAAGTAATTCCTACGTAGAGCAGCCAGTACTTTGTAGAGCAGCCAGTAATTTGTTGCACGAGTATATTCATTTTGCCAAATAAAATTCATTCCAACCTTTACAATATAGCCTCTATCCATCGTTTTGATATTGTTATGAATATGGTGTTTAAGTTGGTGTAAATATTTTCTTTTACCATGATTTTGTAGTTTTTAGATGTTTACTAGGTTTGAAATAAACAAGTTGTTTACATTGTACTTTAGAACATTCTGGAATAACTATTTTTAGTACTGAGAAAATATTAGACCTTTCTGTTGTAAACATTAAGAATCTTCTGGTATGAAATTATGTCAGAATTGAGTACTTTTTGGTAAGATCTATTTTTGGTTAGTTCCGGAATGTTCCTAGATATTATATAAAGAGGACAGATTTTCATTTAGATCATCTTTGTATGAAAACTTTCACCAGTCTATAGTAAAATAAGTTATACTGGAATTTAAATATATTGGATTTGGAAATATTCATGTGCTCATACATACTTTATCTTCTGGGATCAGAAATTATTAAAGGACTTGTGTTTTAAATTCTGAGGGACATTCAGACTAAAATAAGGTATCGTTAATTACATATTTTCTTGATTAATTAATGACTGTTTTATTTTGATGTACAAGTAAATAAATTTTGTTAAGTTTAAAAACAGGCTTGTTGCTGGTTTACTTCCATCTTTTTTGTTACCACTGCCAGGTCGTAACAAATTGGGGGCTCGAGTCCGGGATTGAAATTTCTAGTGCATCAAATAATTCTGAATTAAAAAAAAAAAAAAAAAAAAAAGTTTTCACTGTTATTCAAACAAGTAAAGCCAGCAAAAAGCAACCATGTCTTTTGATCTCAATGAATTCATTGCTGCGCCTTCTCAGGAGCTGTTGAACTTGGCCAAAAAGACAGACTTATTGGATATTGCAGCACATTATGAATTATCTTCAGTCAAAAGGTCTATGTTAAAACATGAAATTAAGAATATTTTGATTCAGTTCTTTGTTGATGAAGAAATTTTTTATTCCTCTGCAACCTCTCACATTCTTGTCACTCAGACAGATTTGCAGATGAGAGAATTAGAAATTCAGAGACAACTTGAAATAGAAAAATTAAGGTTAGAGCATGAGGAAAGAATTCGGCTTGAAACATTAGAAAGAGAAGAAAGGTTGCAGAGGCAAAAATTAGAACAAGAAAAAGAAAGACTAGACCATGAAAAATTGAAGTTAGAAAAGGAAGAACGAGTTGAAATAGAAAAAGAAAAATTAAAATTTGAAAAAGAAAGAATTGAAATTGAAAAAGAAGAAAAAGAGAGAGAAAGACAATTTCAAATTAGAATGAAAGAAATTGAAATACAAGACAAGACTAAATCAAAATCTTTGCCTTTGGACTCAACCAAAGTTTTTGATGTTACTAAACACATCAGACTCGTTCCTCCATTTCAAGAAAAAGAAGTTGATAAATATTTTCTTCACTTTGAAAAAGTAGCTGAAAATTTGAAATGGCCAAAAGAGCATTGGACTTTGCTTCTTCAGAGCGTTGTGATCGGCAAGGCTCGCGAAATTTATACTCAACTTTCTCTTGAGCAGAGCTCAGATTATGACAAAGTAAAAGAAGTTATTCTTAAGGCTTATGAGTTGGTCCCTGAGGCTTACAGGCAGAAATTTAGGAACTGTAGAAAAGAAAATGACAAAACTTATGTTGAATTTGCTAGGACAAAAGAGCAGTTATTTGATAGGTGGAGCTCATCAAAGAAAGTGGGCTCTGATCATGGTAAACTTAGACAGCTCATGCTTGTTGAGGAGTTTAAAAGGTGCATTAATTCTGACATTAAATCATTTTTAGATGAAAAGGAAGTCGAAACTTTAGAGGCAGCAGCTCGTTTGGCTGATGATTATGCTTTAACTCATAAGACTTCTTTTGTGCACAAGCCTTTTCCTAAAAAGACCTTTTTCCCTCAGTCAGGTCCAAAATTCAGTCCCAGTAATCCATCTAGCAATTCCAGTCCTGCATATACTCCAAAACCCAAACCCCCTGGTGAAAACAAAGGTCAAAATCCCTTATCTCAGCCTATTTGTAATTATTGTAAGCAGTCGGGACATATAATTTCTGAATGTTTACTTTTAAAGAGGAAGAGAGAAAAACAAGAGGGTCCAAAACCCACAGGTCTTACCTCTTTACGGTCAATGCCACAGTCTTGTGTTCAGGATCAAATTCCTATTCAGGCCAAAATTTCTGAGACTGATTCTGTTATGGAGATTTATGAACCATTCTTATCAGAAGGTTTTGTGTCACTAAATTGTGACTTTGCCCAGTCTACCCCTATTACTATCTTACGAGATACTGGAGCTTCTCAATCCCTTATTTTGGCAGATACCCTGCCATTTTCCAAGAAGACTTCTTCTGGGACAAGTGTCCTTATTCAGGGAGTAGAATGTGGATTTATTAATGTACCGCTTCATAACATTTATTTGTCCTGAGACTTAATTTCTGGTCCAGTGGCTGTTGGTATTAGACCTTCATTACCTTTTAAAGGTGTTCACTTATTGTTAGGCAATGACCTAGCAGGAGATAAGGTTGTGGTTAATCCACTTTTGACCAACACTCCTTGTGTTGATCAACCACCTGACCCCATTGAGCAGGAAATTCCTGACCTTTACCCCTCGTGTGCTGTCACTAGGGCTATGGCAAAGAAAGCCATATTGAATGATGGGAATCAGGACATTGATTTAACTGATACTTTTATAGGTCAGTCTTTTAATGATGAGATTTCAAAATCTCTTTCACCCAGCCTGTCTGACATGCAGACAGACTTTACTCACACCTCATCTGTGTCCAACCCAGATCACTCTCCTTCATTTTCAAATGACCAAGGTAATGACCTGCTGTCAAGGTCATAGCTTTGCAAAGAACAACACAGTGATCCTGAGATCTCACCTTTATTTGAAATGGTTTTAGATGAAAATGACATATCCCAGGTTCCTGTTTGCTATTATGTCAAAAATGACATTTTGATGAGAAAATGGCGTCCTCCTGATGTCTCAGCAGAAGACGAGTGGACTGTTAACCACCAAATTGTGGTTCCAAGGGTTTATCGCCCTGAAATTTTAAACTTAGCTCACGAAACTCCCTTGTCAGGTCATTTAGGTGTAAACAAGACCTATCACAAGATTCTTAATCATTTCTACTGGCCAGGGTTAAAATCGGATGTTTCTAAACATTGCAAATCTTGCCATACATGTCAAATGGTAGGAAAACCTAATCAAACTATCCCTAAAGCCCATTTGCAGCCAATTTCTGCATTTGAGGAACCTTTTAGCAGAATAATTATTGATTGTGTAGGTCCTTTACCCAAAACAAAGTCAGGTTGTGAATATCTTTTGACCATAATGTGTGCTTCCACACGTTTCCCAGAAGCCATTCCACTTAGGAATATCAAGACAAAGACCATAGTTAAGGCTGTTGTGAAGTTTTTCACATTTGTAGGCCTCCCTAAATCTGTTCAGTCAGATCAAGGCTCTAATTTTATGTCAGGAATATTTCAGCAAGTGATGCATGAATTAGGCATTAAGCAATATCGGTCATCAGCATATCATCCTGAAAGTCAAGGTGCCTTAGAACGATTTCATCAAACGTTGAAAAACATGATCAGATCTTACTGCTTTGACACTGAAAAGGATTGGGATGAAGGCATTCATTTGCTGTTATTTGCTGCTAGGGAATCTGTACAAGAATCTCTTGGTTTCAGCCCATTTGAGCTTGTATTTGGTCACACAGTTCGTGGACCACTGAAACTTTTGAAAGAGAAATTTCTTTCTGATGATAACAGTTCTTTGAATTTGCTTCAATATGTTTCTGACTTCAATAACAGATTGTCAAAAGCCTGTGAAGCTGCTCGGTCCAATCTCAAATCAGCTCAAAACAAAATGAAATTTCATTATGATGAAAATGCCAGGGAAAGAAATTTTAAACCTGGAGAGAAGGTACTTGCTCTTTTGCCAATTCCTGGCAGACCTTTGCAGGCCAGATATTACGGCCCTTACACTGTTGACAAAAAGCTCAGTGATGTAAATTATATTATCAACACACCTGGGAGGCGCAAGGATAAACAGTTATGTCATATTAATATGTTGAAAAAGTACATTGATAGGGATAATTCAGTTGTTTCACCAATAAGTGTAGTAAATTCTGTCCCTCAAGAGCAATCTGAAATGGACTCTGAGGATATGAACTTTATAAAATCTGATCCCTCATCATCAAAACTCCAGAATTCTGACATCTTAAAGGATCTCGACCAGAAACTGTCACACCTGGATCCAGTCAAGAGACTTGAACTAAAACAGTTAATTCTTGAATATGAGCACTTATTTCCGGACATTCCAACCAGGACTGACAAAATCTTTCATGATGTTGACATTGATGGTGCAAAGCCTGTGAAGCAACATCCATATCGAATGAACCCTGTGAAACAACAGTATCTCAGGGAAGAGATTCAATATTTGCTGGACAATGACTTTATTGAACCAAGTCAAAGTGACTGGAGTTCTCCTTGTATTCTTGTGCCAAAGCCTGATGGAACTTTTCGCATGTGTACAGACTATCGAAAAGTAAATTCTGTGACTAAAACGGATACATTTCCAATCCCACGTATTGATGACTGTATTGATCAAATTGGACAAGCAAAATATGTTACTAAATTTGATCTCCTGAAAGGATTTTGGCAAATAACGTTGACAGACAGAGCTAAGGAGATTTCAGCATTTGTTACACCAGATGGACTTTACCAGTATAAGGTTATGCCATTTGGTATGAAAAACTCTCCAGCAACGTTTCAGAGACTTATAAATAGCTTGACATCTAATCTGGGTGGCTGTAAAGCATACATCGACGATGCAATCATCTTCAACGATGAATGGAAACTACATCTACAGACTATCAGAGAATTTTTTCAAAGACTTAGTGATGCAAAATTGACAATCAATTTAGCAAAAAGTGAATTCTGTCACGCAAATTTGACATTTCTAGGACATGTTGTGGGTCAAGGTCAGGTAAAACCTGTAGAAGCTAAAGTGGAGGCTATCTCGGATTTTCCTGTACCTACATGCAAGAGACAACTGATGCGCTTTCTTGGTATGGCAGGATATTATAGGAAGTTCTGTAATAACTTCTCTGTAATTGCAGAACCCTTGACAAATTTGCTAGGTAAAGGAAAGAAATATATTTGGAATGAAGACTGTCAAAAGTCCTTTGATAAGCTTAAGGCCATACTTAAGAGTGCTCCAGTTCTCTTAGCACCAGACTTCAACAAAGCATTTAAAATGGCGGTAGATGCTAGTGACGTTGGTGCAGGCAGTGTTTTGATTCAAGAAGATAATGATGGTGTGGATCACCCTGTTTGTTACTTTTCTAAGAAGTTCAACAAACATCAGAGAAATTACTCTACTATTGAAAAAGAGTGTTTATCTCTCATCCTTGCTCTTCAGCAATTTGAAGTGTACTTATCTTCTTCAGCCACACCAATTGTTGTCTTCAGTGATCACAATCCACTGACCTTCATTCATAAAATGAAGAACAAAAATCAGCGGTTACTCAGGTGGAGTCTCATGTTGCAGGAGTACAATCTTGACATCAGACATATCAGAGGAAAAGATAATATTATCCCGGATGCACTTTCAAGAGCCTAAATTTGGCTATTACTACATGATGTCTGGATTAGTACTGATATATATACAGTGTATATGCATTAAACTTAATTTTATTTCATAATTGGTCATATGGCAAAAGAAAGCTTTATTTCATAAAACTTTCTTTTCCTTGAAGAGGGGAAGTGTTATGAATATGGTGTTTAAGTTGGTGTAAATATTTTCTTTTACCATGATTTTGTAGTTTTTAGATGTTTACTAGGTTTGAAATAAACAAGTTGTTTACATTGTACTTTAGAACATTCTGGAATAACTATTTTTAGTACTGAGAAAATATTAGACCTTTCTGTTGTAAACATTAAGAATCTTCTGGTATGAAATTATGTCAGAATTGAGTACTTTTTGGTAAGATCTATTTTTGGTTAGTTCCGGAATGTTCCTAGATATTATATAAAGAGGACAGATTTTCATTTAGATCATCTTTGTATGAAAACTTTCACCAGTCTATAGTAAAATAAGTTATACTGGAATTTAAATATATTGGATTTGGAAATATTCATGTGCTCATACATACTTTATCTTCTGGGATCAGAAATTATTAAAGGACTTGTGTTTTAAATTCTGAGGGACATTCAGACTAAAATAAGGTATCGTTAATTACATATTTTCTTGATTAATTAATGACTGTTTTATTTTGATGTACAAGTAAATAAATTTTGTTAAGTTTAAAAACAGGCTTGTTGCTGGTTTACTTCCATCTTTTTTGTTACCACTGCCAGGTCGTAACAATATGGGTAAAATACTGTTGAAAGTGATGTAAAAGTAAACTCAGTTTCATACATCATCCATCCCTCCTTCCGACCTTTACATTCAGATTCCTATGGAAAATCACGCTAGCGGCTTTACTAAAGACAATTTCAAGGTCCTTTCCGAAATTCATAACAAGGTATCACCTGTCTTAAGAAGATACTTTTTTACATTTATGACGTATTATGTTTTAAATGACATAGCAAAATCAACTTAAAAACAAACAACGTGGTAAGTTAATGATCTTGATAAAGGGAAGATTCAAGATACAACACCTTCGTTTCTTAAGATTTTTATACACTAACTCCTCTGAAAACATATTGAATGGCACAAGAATTACAATAATAATACATATTAACAGCATTCTGAATAACATGTTTTGTCATGCTGATTACTAAGAGCACGTAACATTCTCGTGCAGACTCCTCCAGAGAGAGACTTTCCTGTTTAATTGTATGTTACTGACATCTAATTTTAAGCATGGCCTTTATGATTTGTTGTAATATGCATTCTAGTGACTTAGTTTGAAGTCGATTCCATTAACGTCACGCAGTGGTTTACTCATATTGTTTCCTTTTTTCATACAAAGGTTTTACCAAAACTAGTCGAGAAAATATTAAGACTAGAGCAAGTGAGCAGGGGTTCATGTATACCCCCGACCAGCACCACCGCCAAGTGAAACCACCGCCTAATGAAAACAATCTTAATACATGGTGTGAACCTACAAGTACACCTCCTCAATTTCACAAGGTTCCATCAAAACATATTACAAATATCAGAAAAGAATACAAACTTTACACAAAACTTTAATGCAAACGTACAACTCTGTGACATCGACCTTTGTCAGCATCCAGAGGGTGTCAACTAATCTGCATAAACCTATAAGTAAACCTAATAACGTTAAAAGGTTCCATTAAACTAGAACTTTAAGCTAAGAATGTAAACTTAAAAGAAAACTCTTAACACAAATATTGAAGTCTGTGATCTTGACCTTAGGTCAGCAATGCTGACTTTCTGCATAAACATAGAAGTAAACTCAGTCACATACAAGTAGGTTCCATCAAAGGATACTGGAAATATAAGCAAAGAATATAAACTTAACGCAAATGTTTAGGTCTTTGGCCTTGACCTTAGGTGAGCAGCAGCATCCAGGTGATGTCAACTATTCTGTATATGAACATCAAAGTAAAACTAACCATATATCGAAATGTTCCGCCTAAGGATACTGATAATTGAAGAAAAAAAAGCATTAACGCATCACTTTAACGCAAATGTTTATGTCTGTGACCTTGACCAAAGGCCAGGAGCAGCATCCAGATGATGCCAACTAATCTGCATGATCCTACAACTATACTTAAGAGACATATCAAAAGGTTCCACGAAATGATATTAAAATATAAACAGAGTAAAAAAACTTAACACAAAACTTTAATGCAAATGTTTAAGTTTGTGGCCTTGACATTAGGTCAGCAGCAGCATCCAGATAATGTTAGATAATGTGCATGAACCTAGAAGTAAATCTAGTCAAGTACCAACAGGTTCCATCAAAGGATCTTGGAAATGTAAGCAAATATAAAATAAATAAAAAAAAGTTTTAAAAACACTTTATTTTTAGACCCTTTTTGTGCCGTTTTCGTGGTAATTTAGTGTGACGTAAGCAAAATTTTGGTCGAAGAAGAGTTAGTAACGACGTATTCGGCCATTACATTAAACAGCCATCGCACTGACGTGGCATCAATCGAAGGTTACGTGGACCAATCAGGACGTTCGTTTACCTTAGACGACGTTTGACGACAACGTCACATGATCCATTGTCGCACATCGTGTCTTATGAAGCTAGCAGTTCTGAATGGTTTGCCTAGGAGATGTCAGTGACAAGTGTAAATACCGAAGAATTGAAATTTGATATTTAAGCGTTCATCGTGTGATGAAGCCAGTGGGCGGAACTAAAATTCCATGAAGCGGGAAGCGCTTCTTATAGAATTTTAGCGACCACCAGCTTCTTCACACAATGAACGCTGAAAATTAAGTATTTATTCAAATATGTACACTATTTTTGGACCATTTCTGTGCCGTGTTCATCGTAATTTCACGAGAATATATGCAAAATATGGTTCGAGGAAAAGCTAGTAACGCCGTGTTCGGCCATTATGTTAAACTGCCGTCGCCATAACGTGGCGTCAATCGAACGTTACGTGGACCAATCAAGACGTTTGTTTACCTCAGACGTCGCTTGACGACAACGTCACATGATCAATTGTCGTTCATCGGTGTATGAAGCCAGTTGTTCTATACGGCTCACCTAGGTGAAGTCAGTGGCAAATGTAAATATTTTCTGATGGAAATCTGCCGCAACAAAAAATCATATTTTACATATACAGTATATATATAAATATATAAAAAACAAACACCTAAAACAACAACGTAACTTTGGCATTCTATTGCTCAACAAGTACCAGTGGTTTAAAATATTTTTTGGCTGATATTCCGTGATAAGTACGAAAACTGTCAGGGATGAATATGCACGAATCGCTGCCTATTCTTTTAAAGGGGATCAGCGGCAATGGTATCGATCTAGGACTTTTATGCTGAAAAGGGTTATGAAAGAGACTATTGACTGACATTATATCAACAAGTCTGCTCATCACGCCACCAATCTGACTGATTTCATTGCTGAATCCTTTTTAAAAAAAAATAGTAAATCTGTAATGGTGCGTAAAGAACATAAACGGTTAACAAATCATCGCTGAGGCACTGCTGAATATTTTTTTAGAACAAAACAAAACTGTTGTAAACATTCTGAAAATTGCTAACACTTTACACTTAAATCAATATCCGTATTCGTCCTAAAAGTTGAACAGTCTGATTTTTCGAGGCACAGCCTCATATAATTTCGATATTATTCCACTTTTCACAAGATTTCATTGGTCAAATAACGCAACGCGTATGTCAAAATTTAGCCAATAATATCAAAGGTCAATGAATATTTAATCTTCGTTTTTTCTCGTCGTACTGCACTGTGAATACTTATTTTACAATAGGAATGTTATCGAAAACAGAAGCAGATATTCAAAACTTTATTTTTTTCTTCGCCGTAGATCTGCTTTCGATTTCTATTTTCGGTTTAATACACACAAACAAACAGTGCAACATGTTACAAACAGTGCAACATGTTGATAACTATTTTGAAATCAGGTCAATTTCAAGATTGACCGCTGTCCATTTTGGAATTCCAAATTGGACAGCTCAGTTTTGAGATAGGTCGTTGTCGCTACCCAGTGTCAAAATTACGGTTGTGGATGCCTATCGACATAGCTTACCTATTCATGAAAGTGATTGTCAAATCTTCAACTAGAGACATATATGTTACAAAAAACACTTCCATCTAATTTGCGCCAATTATCTTTTTTTAAAGATTTTTCTTGTTTTCAATGTAATAATATATCTAAATGACAAACAGTGTGGATTCTGATCAGGCTGCTTCCTCAGGCATAAGTGCTATTACTGAACCAAAACGCGACCTATATGATTCTGTTATAAATGCACTTTACCAGTTCTACCTACGTATGAAATGTAAACTAACACGTCTCTAATAGCTCAAATTATGTGAATATCTAACGACAGTGCTCTGTCTCTGATTATTCTTATTAAAGTGTATGGGTGCCTTGTTTCTTCTCGTTGGTGAAGGGAGGGCTGTTTGCCTTGCTTTTTGTTATTACTTCCTTTCGTATGCACTGTATATGTCTTAGTTAATTTACTCTTTGTATTGGTACCATTGGAGTACTATGGTCTGTGATTGTGGCACCTCTCCATTAGTCTTCTTTTCATTTGAAAAGTAGGATTTTAACGTATAAAGCCCCCCTTCCCCCGCACACACACACATACACAGACCCTACCCCGCCCAATAAAAAGACGAGAAAATTAACGTCTGCAAAATTTCCAAAACTGTATCGTCAAAGCTATGCTGTGGCGAACTCAACTTTCCCGCATTTGATTTTGGCTCTATAAGTGTTAAAAGTGCATATGTATGAGAGCATTTCTCACGTCTACGACAAAAGGTGAGTCTAACATTTTATTTGTCTGATGAAAAATAATACGATGGAGTTTTTAACAAAATCTTCACGGAATTTATGTTTATGTCGCCAGTTGCTATCTCAACGACATTTCAATGATTACTGATGTTTGTACTTTTCCTAGTTTTACCTCACCTTGAACTGTCTGAAACGATACTTAAGAGATCCAACTATGGAAAGTATTTGAAGACCGTTTTGCGGCCAACTTTTTGTTTTCCTCGTTGGATGTAATTCGTTCTGTCTTCAATTTAATCGCTTGTCGGGTCATTAAAATCGCCTTAGATTTCATATATTTTACGGAACTTTATTCCGCGGCGACAGAATTTGGGGAATTGAAAACAGTCTCTTACGTCAGACTGGCGAAGACAGACCGGAAAATGGCTATGAGCGCCAAAAACCCAGACGACTAAGTTTACTTCTGCAAAATTTAATAAGAGTGTTGTGTTGAAGCTATATCATTTATAGAGAATTCAAAGACAGAGGGTTAGATGAGCTGCCTTATCTGGATCTACGCTGTTTGCAAATTAAACTATTCTTCTAATTTTTGGTGCTTTACAATGGGGCAAATGCAAACTTCCCTACCTGCGTTGTCGAACGAGCCAGTCAACTACCATACATGCATAGGTGGCTATCAGCCCAGACAATCGACAGTAGTATCAGCTCGGTCAACGGCCTTCACAATAGTATCATTTACCGTTGTCGGTAATCCTTTCGACCGAATTCCTGGTCGACAGTCATTTTGTATAGTACCAGGCTGGTCGACAGCACAAGTAAGCATATTCACACCGGGTAGGCGGCAATCCTGAACACTCGCGGCAATCACGAACGCAGGTCAAAAATTTACGCGACTGTTTAGGATGAGTCGACAAAACTTCTTTTTTCAGGAGGAAGAATCAGTTAACAAATAAAGGTAACTATGTCACGACTTTTAGATATGCTCAAAGATATGCCTCACAAATTTTAGCTGTTGAATTCTTATTAAGTTGCTTGTAGTTTAGGCGTAAACGTAAAATCTGTGACTTTTAACCCCCAAAACAACAAAATAGACCAAAATGTTCAAGTTTGCTACACATTTTGATCATTTTCATGATATACAGATAAAAGGACGGGTTGCGTTAAGGTGCGATAACGGCCCAATTTTTTCGCCGAATTTCAAAACGGAGTAATTGAAAAAATAAAGACAGTTTTAAACAGGCCAATCCTTATATTTTGAAGATCTGTTCATGTATTTTTGACTTTCTTCCTAGAAATGCGTCATTTTTTGCCTCAATCTATCCTAGAAATGGCCAAAACAGCAAAAAGTGACCATTTTGCGAACTTTAACATCAGCGAAAAGTATCAGCGCAGGCGAGACCCAACTTAAAATTTTGACAAAAGGCGTCTTTTAATAAAACAAACATACTATCAAAATATCTACTTGGGTCTTGGCTGCGCTGGGTTTCAAAAATTAACTTTTCCGAAAAAAATATCGCTGAAGTTGGCATGTCTACTTTTTAGCACGGCACCGGCGGTGCATTTGTTTACATCAAAGCGGCACGTTGTGTACACATGTAACCTCTTCAGACTGTTTTAAATCAGATTGTTTCGTCACATGTTTGGGACATTTTTATTGATGAGCGTTATCTATCATTTTGCTTTTGTTTATCATAAGTCAAAACAAAATAAATGCAGAAGAGAAATCGATAATTTGTAGTATTGTTGGTGTTAAAGCTTATATAGTAAAAAATAATGCTCTATAAATAGATTCACGGCTTGGCTGAGCGGGTTAAGCGACTGTCCCTTAAAGCAAGTTTCTTTTAAGTTGAGAGATCGATCCCTACTTGGGGCTTTATCTTTTTTTTTTCATGATGAAGCATACTGGTCTACCGCCCCTCGCACCTTCTACAAATTCGCAAGGCCCATGCAGTTAAAGTAATGTCTTCACACTTAACACCAACACAATGCTATAGGACCATGTCAAGAAGACCTACCTGGAAAAGGGACAGCTTATTACTGAAGACATAAAAACATAGGCATAGAAAAAAGGTGTGTGTGGGGGGAGGCCCTCCAGTACATCAGTAAATGCATGGCACCCCAACCCTCATGCCATGCCCCCTTCCCTTTAAACAATGGTTGTCTACGGTTTGCCGGGAGCAGCCCTTTCCCCCAATAATTTTGAAATGCATAGTGCCCCTTCATGCCCTCCCCGCCCCCCCTCCGAAAAAAAAGAAGAAAAATTGGTTGTTTACGGTTTGCTCCATCCTGCTCTCTTTCCCCCCCCCCCCCCCCTCCCCCACACACACACACACACACACAATACCACTTTAAATAATTATACGAAGTTCATGAAAAAAAATGTACCTCCTGAAATACATCAATCACATATAACCAGGGCTGTGGAAATATTTAAAAATTGCACCGATTGTACTTATCCTGGGACAAGTAAATGGTCAGGCTTTACTTGTCTAAATAAAACTTAACTTGTACCAATGAAATTACAGAAGTTACATCTCTGTGTTATTCGGGGGAATAAATAAGGGGAGTATTTTGTGACATCATTTCATGTATTCAGTCGACTAAAAAGAGATTTATATATATTTATATAGAATACATGGCATCTGTAATATGTAACTGCATGATATACTTGTCTATGGACAAGTAAATTTTTCACTTGTCCTTAGTAAAATGGGGCAACTAGGACAAGTCGGTCACAGTATTTCCACAACCTTCATGTAACACAAAATTTTGCTATGATCAGAGAGTAATCTGAAAAGAAAACTCATTGGAAGGTACTCAGGTAACAAATATTTTATCAGAAAAAAATAATTTGATATCATTTTCCGTCCCATTGTCAATCGCAAAGACTTCCTTAAGCGTACGAAAACAGAAACGCATATACACGCTAACACACAACAGGACTGCAAGAAGCTCGTTTTCTCTGGGTGAGTCATTCTCTTTACAAAAATGTTCCTGTGTGGCTGGAATGAACAAGGATTCTTCTTCCTGCCCATACCGATGAACGCAAACACAGTTACCAGATGCGGCTGTGATTACACCTAAGGTAGCATTACATGTAAAAGTAAGTCGGACAGGCATTGGCGTTTTACAGAAAATGTCGTGATGTGAGCTTGTGTTAATTCTCATCACAAATTTCCTTTGAGTCTCTTTAAATGTAGCTATAAATGCAATGAGAAGAGGCAAGCTTTGAGGTAGCTTTGCAATAAATATAGGGTAAAAAATGATTAGCAGTTTTATTGCTCGAGGGGAGCCGTAATGAATATAGAACCACACTGTCCACCTGAATGTTTGTTACAAATAATCCGATGGATAAGCAGAGCTAGCAAGTTACAAAAAGGTACGCAGCCTGAAAAGGGTGCATGGGTATTAACCGCAGTGTCCGCCTTTTTTACACGTAGGGACCAGTTTCGTGACTTCCTGTTTCATTCTATGGAATAATAATAATAATAACAATAATAAACATCCAAAATGTTTCTACTTTGAAAGGAAAAAATTGCTTGTGTTGGTGCAAATTTTCCAAAATTGCCCCGTTTTAGCAGGGTGGTACAAAAGAAAATAGAATCTATGGTGATCAGGACTAACCGAGGATAATCAAATATACTTAGGCTATGCTTGGACGAATGTGAATTTTTTTTTATTTGAAGTTGAGTTTGAGAAAAAGCACCAAGCAGCATATGTGGAAAGCGAAAGCTGAGATGAGCTTATTCATTCAAGCAGTCCCGCCCAAAGTAACGCATGTAGTCATCGAAAGTGAAGGGTCTAGTCTGAATGAACTGCCCGTAACTACAAGCAGATCCGAGTCTTAAGTTCGTTTTTGCACATAAGGTGCACAGAGGAGTGAAAAAGGTAAAGGTTTCTCATAGCCTAGTGGCCGCAGGAGCAGTGGCGGTAACAGGCCCACTCTATCTTGGGCACAGCATGAAAGGCGGAGCCCATCTCTCTTCTAATGCTGCTTTCTTCTTCCCTACTTCGATACACGTGCGAATGTGAACATGCGCGGACCCATATGAACCATGTGGGCGCGGGCGTTTAATCACAGAAGTCTGTAGAGAAAACATGTCACAGAGGTGTTCAAGTTGGTTACTTACCTGAGGGAAACAAGTAAGCGAAGTGTGCAGGGCCTCAGTCAATACAACACATATTAAGCAATATTAAACCATACAGTATATTTATGCAAGTAGTCTGTCATTATTGACAACACAATCAATCATTTTATCCATTTTCGGAATACCTGCTCGGGTGCTATTCAATCTATCAATGGGCTATCATTCTCTCAAAGTAGGGCAATGGTAACTTCAGGTTGCCATGACAACCTACATTCTGGCCTGTTCATAGACGACCAAGAAAACAGAGGGGAAAATGGACAAAACCCTGCTTGTTTACACACTGAGCAGGCAACCAAGCAGTTGCCTTGTTATCTGCTGATCTAGGTTTTATGGACGGACAAATGGACAGAAAGACGGGGTGGCTGATGGATGAATAACAATAATACACCCTAATCTGGTCGAATATCTGTAGGACACTTATAATGGATTGCCTTGTTGGATTTATTCTAAAAATGTAGCTGACAAATATCATCAAAATTAGAGGAGGTAAGTATCCAGTATCCATTTTTGATGAGGGTCGGTTTCCAAAAGCTATAAAAAATTAATCAAAGTGATAAATCATCAATATATTATTTTTTTATTTCCTTTTTTTTTTTTTTTTTTTTTTTTTTGTTAATTCGTTCAATCTTATCCCATTAATGGCATCAGCAGTGTATTAATTAAGGTATTTCCAAGTGAACTAAAATTTTTGTGGCATAAACACAACAAAATACTAAAACAAAATTGATTGATTGATTGATTTATTGCTTAACGTCCACGGTAAACAACTATGATCATGTCGGGACGGTCAGTTAAACTAAACCCACTATTCCTGGGCAGGCTTGGACCTCCTAAGCGGTTAACCAGTACTAAGTGCACATACTTCGCCAGTAACTGACTACTGCCTTGAATCAGCGGAAGGAGAAACGAAAGTATGTGGCCAGACCGGGTTTCGAACCCAGGACCTCTGACCTATGAGTCAGGTGCCCTACCGATTGCGCTAAGCGGCCCAGCTAAAAAAAAAATAATAATCTAAAAAAAAAATGAGTAAGATTGAAGTTGTTGCCATGGCAACGTCAATCATAACACGTTAATATATGAAAACATATCTGTGACTATCACATGTAAACATCAAATAACAGTTTAAAAAAGTCAAATAAAAAAATGCAGAAATACTGCGAAATACGTTAAAAATGTTTTAGAAATGTGATAGTTTTGAGGTTGTTACCATGGCAACGGCAACCTTACGGCGCTTTAAATATTACGTAAATTATATATTTTTTAAATACATCTAATAATAGATATTACAAATCAAATAAAGAAAATCCAGCATGAAATACTGCAAAAAACGTTATTTAAATGCTTTAAAAATGTGTTATTAGAAGTTGTTGCCATGGCAACAACAAACGTACCACGCTTATATTATTAATATTTTCGATAATTATTACAGTCATACATCCTATAATGATTTGAACATTTATCTTTTATATGCTAGAAAAGTTTTTATATTTGATCTACAATGGTGTTCCTTTGACTTTTTCTATGTGTATTTTAGTTGTAAAAGGCTGAGTTATTGCCCTTTAGTACTCAGTAGTCTGACGTCATCAGTGTCAAATATTCACGAGCATAAACACTAATTAATATTGTCATAGTTTAACTTCATAAATACTCGATGCGTAGCCCAGAGGAAAAAACCCGCAAATAATTTTTTCCCCACTCCCCTTTTTTACCAAAATCTCCTGCTTGCTACCACACATTACAAATGACAGATTTTCTCAAAAATGAGCATCAGTACAGGAATAGAAATTATACTTCTTTTAATTAGAGTTACCTAACTAACTTTTTATGACAACAAAATTCATTTCTGACATGGGGCCAAAATCGGCCCTTATTGCACCTCGTCCTTTAATGTTTTCTAGACAGACTGTGCGTATTCATTTGACTCTGTCTTGTACACAAACGAAGTTACATCGATTTGAAAACAATAGGGTAGAGAACGGCGGCAATCGAAAACGGTGTTCATGGCAATCGCCTAACGTCAAACAAATGTTTGAAAGGCAATCGATGAACATTTATAGCTTTGCCGATTTTTATTTCAGATTTAGCCAAGAACCTGTAGAATGTGATTTTTTTTATTAATTTATTTATTCCTACAAATGGCGCCAGGCATTAAACGTGCAACACATGTACACTTGGGATACATCTTACTACTGTGGAGCATGTTCTTTCCAAAAACTAATTAACTTCTGGAATCAACAGAATAAAGCAAACTTATTCAACCATCGATATTTTGACTCATTTCGCTAATACTCTTGTTATATGATAAATGTCCCTTGTAAGAACGTTCTCTTAAAACATAAACTATGGTGCTCATTATAACTGCCCCATTGAGACAATTTAATGAGAACCAACCATATATGCTTCAAGCAGAAATTATGATAACCAATGTTCAGTCTTACAAACCTCTACTTTCTGTGTACGTTATAGGAAGGAAAACGAGGGGTAGTCAATAATGTAATGTACTGTTTGTTTTAAGTTTGAAATTCAAACTTAAGAGAGGCGTATCAGGCACCAGTAGAGACGCTGTGATTCAGCCACCGGTTGTCGTTCCTGAATATGTCCGAACTGTAAAACGTTGCTGTTTCCTGTCCACTGTACTGCGATAGAAATTTGTATATCTGCAAGAACATATGCTGTCTTTTTTCGTATTTCTCACTCTCTGCTGTGTTCTGTTCACTGTCTGCTTTCTACTGCGTCCTGTCTACTGTTTACCTTCTTCTTCCTACAACCACATAAATTTTGTGCATGTGATGTGCATTAGTACGCAAATACATCCATAGCATTTGCCCATGTTCTTGCATATGCACAAATTCGATCTTGCAGTAGACCTTAAATAGACAGGAAGCAGTGACAGTTAACAGGACACAGTAGACAGTAAGACAGTAAAAATGGCATAAAAAAGTATGGACTACCTGTGGTGTATGTTGACGAGCTTGTGTGCATGCAGGCATGTTTGTTGACGAGCGTGTGTGCATGCAGGCATGTTTGAGTGCTTGATATTGGATAGCATAGGATTCCCCATTAAATTCTGAAGAATATCTTGCATTGCATTTGAATTTCATGTACGGTATGGTCCAGTATGGTACTGGCTATTATGTAGTTTGCCATTTGGCGAATCCTGTGCATGGTAAACGATTCCTATGCATGTAATTACCCAGCATGAGCTTGTAATTCGACGAATCCCATGCAAGATATTTAAACTTCAATTCTGGTATTGCCAAGCATGGTTTTGCCAAGCATGGGATTTTTTTAAATATGTGAATCCCATGCACGGTATTGAACATTATCGCATTTGGTTTTGACAATTCCCATGCATGATATTGGCCAGTATCGTATTGGCTAGCACAAGTTTGCCATTCGACGAATCCCATGCATGGTATTTAATTAGCACTCCTCCCTAAGAATCAGGCAGATCCTATAGAAAAGGTGACGAGTGACCTTTTCAGAATACCAAAAATGTTTAGTGCATTTGTTTTTTTATGTTAAAAAAGTCGCAAAGGGAAAGTTACATCGTTGCCATGGCAACGGCCGATAGTAGTTTTTGCCTCCAGAAGCAGGATTTCTTCTCTTTTTTTTGAAACATGAAAAAAAATAATTGCAAGACTATAAATCAGACCAATTTTAAATAGTCATATAAATTAATCTATTTGATGAGGAGATCAAGTAGTGTATGAGCTTTTATAAGCATGCATCAAAAAGGAAATACAAGCACACAGAACGTGTTTCCATGGTAACCAACAGGAACAGTGTCAAGCAAGTTTTCTGCTGGCTGAAAACGAGGAATTTCCGTCTCAATTATCTCTCAACAGCAAAGCTGGGACGCAAGGAGTGAGCATATGGTGCATACACTAGGATCTTGTGTTGGTAACGCAAAAAAAAAATAAAAGTTTTACAATGTTGCATTTTCCTGGTTTCCATGATGACCAAAGTGGCCATGGTAACGTAAATTAGGAACATTGTAAAACTTTTTATTTCTAATATGAGAAAAGCAAATATGAGTTATTTTGATTCCGTAGGAATACTGATATACACCTCTGCTAAAGAGAAATAATGTACTGCTAAAATGCTATATTTTTATGTACGGTTGCTTACAGTTTGACATTTTGGTTGCCATGGTAACGTAAATTTGGAACAAAGAATAAATTTTTGTTTTAAGCATTGGTAGACCAGATATGGGTTATCTATAATTTGTATGGATTCTTAGTATGCACCTTTGCTAAAGGTAGATAATTTGCTTTGAAAATGTTTTTAGATAAATTCACTGACGGTTCGGTGTTTCTATTACCATGGCAACGTCAATTTGGAACATTGTAAAACTTTTTATTTCTTATATAAGTAAAACAGATGTTGATTAGCTGGACCTTGTATGAATTGTTTCTGCACACCATCAACAAATAGACATCATCAAATGCCAAAAAGCAAACGTTCAACCCAATGCCATGCTGGGCATTCAAATTCCATGTAAGGACTTTATCGAATGACGAAACTAAACCTAGCCAATACCTTGCTGAGTAATAACATGCATGTGATTTGAATACTGGTCTGCATGATGTTTATCGACTGGCAAACCCCATATAAACAATAAAATACTGAGCAAAATACCATGCAGGGGGATTCGTCGAATGGTGAACTCCATGTATCCAATACCATGCTGGGCAATACTATGTATGAATTTCGAATACATAAATAATGGACCCCATGCTAGACTTGCTAGTTGACATCATGCTGTGCAATTTCATGAATGGGATTTGAATACCATTCTTGGTATCCATCGAATGGCAAATCCAATGCTACACAATACCATGGTGAGCAATATAATGCATAAGATTCAGATACCATGTATGAAATTTGTCGAATGGCGAACCTGTACCCGATACCAAGCTGGACAATACCATGCATGGGATTCGAATACCTGCCAAGGTATTCGTTGATAAATTGCAAATCTCATGCTAGCAAATTGATTCATGGAATTTGTATATTGATCTACGTTGAGCCTGACAGCAGCAATAACAATAATCACAACAGCAACAATATATAGTGACACTGTGTTATATTGGGGAACGGTGGGTATTTAGAGCAATATTACATGTACAGCGCTTCGTTGTGTTTTTCGAGAGTCTGATTTTGAAAATGACCTGAAAAAACGACAACAATAATTACAACATTCTCAACAACAAATCAATAACAAGAACAACAATTTCAGCGACAAAAACAAGAAAAAGGCTTTTACCCCTATAGAATATATTTGAACGTTTCCATACTCTTCTTCAAGACAAATATGGATTTCAATGCCATCTCGTGTCTGTTAACAGAAACACTCAATCTTGACCGCGCATGTCATTAAATGAAAAATAATGCAGCATAGCTTTATCTAGAAACAGTTTGTTATACAGCTTCTTCGTCATCGATTGCCACGCCCTGCGTTAGTCGATTGCAACAGATGTTAGAAAACAGCGTTTTCGATTGCCAGAAGTTTTTACCCTTCCATTTTCATCCCCCTCCAAGTACGCTGAAAATTAAACGTAGAACATAGAACTTTTACAGGCGTTTAGGAAAGACATTCAAGTTTATCAGAAGGCTGTGTTTTATTTAATTTGACCTTGAATAATTTGGAATATAAGCCAGAAATCTGAATTTGCCAGTCTAAAATTTCATGGTCAAAATGTAAGTAGGCAGTGCGACATTTAGTAAAGACTTTGTGAAGAAAATTCTTCTTCAGGGAAATTTTCAGACATGCTGCTTCAGACCAGTAATAAATGTTTTACCCAAAACCGTTCGATTAAATGAAATAAAACATGTTAAACTGAGTTACCCTAACTCGTCGCGTAAATATTTGATCCGCGTTCTGGATTGCCGCGAGTGTTCAGGATTGCCGCCTACCCGGTGTGATATTGGTTACTTGAACCTGAAATTCAAGTTCAAACCACAAGCGCCGTCTTTCTCTCGTATGACCAGGAACAAAATCGCTTTAGTGGTCCATTATTTGACCATACCAATTTCAAGTTTATATAACAGATATTGTATACCCGGTACATAACATTAATGTATTGTATAGATCAATGTAGATCGGGAAGGAAAATTTTTCATAAATTTTCATTTTACATGTATATGTTGGTCGAGTAGTTAAAGTGACTCGGTTATGGTGCAGAAGGTCGCCGGTTCGAATCTGGGTTGGGAAGTCTGGCGACTCGAAAACTCTCTTTGTCAACCCAGCAGTAAATGGGTAACTGTTTCGAACCAGAGAAGGATCTGACAGAGAAAAGAGAAGGATTTGCTCCACCTTCCATATACTGTGCCCAAGATACTGTGGGCCTCTAATCCCAAACGGCCCCTACGCTATGCGAAACGTTTACCTTTACATGCAAGAAATATTGAAGGACACACATAAAGGACACAAAATAAACAACCGCAACCGAATTTATTAAGCATAATGCAGGTAAGCGGGTCGTGAACCTTTATTTCACTGATCTACAAGAATTCAAGGATGCGAGACCAAGGTTTAGAATTTAAGTTTGATTAAGAGACGATAAAAAGTATTATAACCTTTACGTATGATAAGTACACTACTCCGTTTCGCAATATAATTCTAAATGGATGCAAAACATATTGATACAAAAAATATGTGAGATACATCGCGTGTTTTCGGTACGCTACTGTGTAGTTGACATTCTTACTCTGTTGTTTGTTTTAAAAACAAGAATTTTCGGAGACGCTATATAATTAAAATCATGCAAATGCATAGCCTGATCAGGTTTTGCTTTTCGCTTTATACAGTCCTTAGGATCATTGATTGTTGATGCGAACAATTCATTTGAGAGCATTTCAAGCATACAAACAATAGATACGCCGATATGTTCTGGGCCAGAGTCAATAAAGGCTGTACAAACAGGATGATTCCACTGACTACAAATGACCTTGAAATTTAAACTGCACAATGCTGAAGTGTCTCAGACGAACGATAGAAACAATGGACGATCGCTCGGTGCCCCGTTACTGTGGCTATGGATCCGTTCTGCTGAGGTGCCGGAGGGGGGACGTCGATAGGAGAATTGAAATACACACACTGAAGTGTTGGGAGACTTTTTACTGCCGCCACACGGCACCTTTTACCAGCTGATAGTCTGACTATTTACATCTAACACATACAGTGACGCATCTTGTACCGCGCAAGAGGTTTTCGTGTTTCGTGTATGACCGTTGGTTTTTCGGCAATTTACATTAGGCAGAAAACGATTGCTACAAAACGCGCACGAGTTTAATGTATTCGAACATGTCGAAAATAAAAATCTCGTTTTTATATTTAAAGATCTATATTGCATAAAGTCTTACAGTTCCTTCATGATTATATATGCAGCTCACTGTAACACATTGCATCAGCCTCAGTGCTAATATGAACCTACTTCTCTGAACGAATCTAAAACATCTTGCGTCAGACTTCAAGAGAAAAAAAAATATTTTGTACTGTCATAAGTATAATTATACGATGCCAGCAAATTTCCCACGGTAAGTATACAGAACATGCTTTCTATTTCCTGTTTTGATGCAGCATTTACCTGTGTATGCTGGCAGGTTATAATTATAAAGCATGATCGGAAAGTGTGGCTACAATTAACTGAAAATCCTGAAGCTACATTTACGCAAATACGCAGTCAAGTCGACAAAGCCTGAAATTTGTGTGGATTAGATAATCAAACGGCTGGGGAGTCGTGAAATAACCACAGCAGGCACACACGGCTGAATCAACATTGAATCGACGTTAATTCAACGTTTACAACGTTGACTAAATGTTGATTCAATCGAATATGCCCAGTAGGACAGATTTTGTCAGAAGCAAGACTCTAAATGTAAAGCACCGACTCATCATAGCCGTGTATAGTCTTATCGGCTCTTCCCTGTACATTTATGCATATACAGACAATGAATCCTGAAGACTTCTTTCAGCATTATGCAAACAGTGAAGACTGCAGTCTAAACAGGTTCTTATTCCTGTGCTTATATGTTTTTAGCTCACCTGAGCCGAAGGCTCAGAGGTGAGCTTATAGGTTGGGAGTCGAGCCGTCGTCCGTCCGTCCGTGGGTGCGTGGGTGCGTCAACACTTTCAAACATAAATATCTCAGAGATGAGTGGGCCGATCGCAATCAAATTTTATCTGAAGCATCATTTGGGTGGGGGAAAGGCTGCATTAGGTTTTGGTGCCGATCAGCTCAGAACTCATGTTTCCATGGCAACAGATAGCCCCCATAGGGTTATAATGGGGAAAACGGCGTCATCACGTTTTCTCGACTGTTTTTGATTAGATCCTTATCATACTTGCAGGTAATGATGACATACACAAGAGCTTGGATGAGTTCGAAATTTGGTCAGATTCGAGCACAGACTACGGAGTTAGCTGCCCTTGAGCGTTTGAAAAAAATCCCATATAGTTATAATGGGGAAAATTGCGTCATCACGTTTTCTCAACTGTTTTTGCTTAGATCCTTATCATACTTGCAGGTAATGATGACATACATAAGAGCTTGGATGAGTTCGAAATTTGGCCGGATTCGAGCACAGACTACGGAGTTAGCTGCCCTTGAGCGTTTGAAAAAAAAATCCCATAGTGTTATAATGGAGAAAACAACGTCATCAAATATTTTTAGAAAAACTTTGTCATCGCTCTATTGCCTACATTTCTGAACGGATTTTAAAATAAATTCACACAAATGTAGGGCGTGACAATATCTCAAGCAAGTTCGACTTTCAGGATGCTGTGCCCAAGGTCAAGGTCACTGTGGCTATTTTTAGAAAAACTTTGTCAGCGCTCTAGCACCTACATTTCTCAATGGATTTTAAAATAAATTCACACAAATGTAGGGTATGACAATATCTCAAACAAGTTCGACTTTCAGGATGCTGCGCCCAAGGTCAAGGTCACTGTGGCTATTTTTAGAAAAACTTTGTCAGCGCTCTAGCACCTACATTTCTCATTGGATTTTAAAATAACTTGACACAAATGTAGGGCATGACAATATCTCGAGCAAGTTCGACTTTCAGGGTGCTGTGCCCAAGGTCAAGGTCACTGTGGCTATTTTTAGAAAAACTTTGTCATCGCCCTAACACCTTCATTTCTCCATGGATTTTAAAATAACTTGACACAAATGTAGGGTATGACAATATCTCAAGCAAGTTCAACTTCCAGGGTGCTGCGCCCAAGGTCAAGGTCACTGTGGCTATTTTTGGAAAAACTTTGTCAGCGCTCTAGCACCTACATTTCTCAATGGATTTTAAAATAAATTCACACAAATGTAGGGCATGACAATATCTCGTGCAAGATTGACTTTCAGGGTGCTGTGCCCAAGGTCAAGGTCACTGTGGCTATTTGTAGAAAAACTTTGTCATTGCCCTAGCACCTTCATTTCTCCATGGATTTTAAAATAACTTGACACAAATGTAGGGTATGACAATATCTCAAGCAAGTTCGACTTTCGGGATGCTGTGCCCAAGGTCAAGGTCACTGTGGCTATTTTTGGAAAAACTTTGTTATCGCTCTAGCACCTACATTTCTCAACGGATTCTGAAATAATTTCACACAAATGTAGGGCATGACAATATCTCGAGCAAGTTTGACTTTCAGGTAGCTGCAATCAAGGTTTTTGATTAGATTCTTATCATACTTGCAGGTAATGATGACATACATAAGAGCTTGGATGAGTTCGAAATTTGGCCGGATTCGAGCACAGACTACGGAGTTAGCTGCCCTTGAGCATTTGAAAAAAATCCCATAGTGTTATAATGGAGAAAACAAGGTCATCACATTTTCATTTTTCATCGGATCCTCTTCATACTTGCAGGTAATTAGGATATGCATAAAAGCTGGGATTAGTTAGCATTTCGGCTAGATCTCACTACTGACTATGGAGTACCTGCCCTGAGCATCCAAAAAATCAATGTCGCAACTTTTTCTTGGTTTCTACTGATCCAATCCTTTTCAAACTTGCAGGTAATGCGGAAATGCATAATATCTTAAACAAGTTCAAATTTTGGCCAGATCAGGCCAACCACTACGAAGTTAGCTGCCCTTGACAGCTCTGTCTATTGTGCTCTTGATCGGATACTTTTTAAACTTGCATATATTAAATGAGGGCATACATAATGTTTTGGATGAGTTTAATTTTCAGCCTGATTGGACCACTGACTGTGGAGTTAGCGTCCTTGAGGATCTTAAATATCCCTATAGGTTTACAGTGTCTCTCAGGTGAGCAATTGTTGCCCTTTGGGCTACTTGTCTTTCAAGTAGGAAAAAGAACATCTAAAAACTGATGTTACACAGGCATAACTCAGCCAGGTCATGTGACTTCCAACAATGTGCCATTGGTGACAAGCAAATGCTCTGATCAGATTGCACATAAGTGCAGTCTGATCAGCGCTTTCGCTTGTCACCTCTGCCTTCTATGCAAGTGGCACAAGCCATAGAGCCAGTGGTGGTTTCTGATTACCCTGTGTAAATGAGAAGGATGATCAAATTATCATATGACAAAATCGCCACATTGTTGGAAGTCACATTGCACGGCTCAATATTTATTTAAAAGACATTGAAGACCGATGTATACCGGAGAAGTCTTGCATCATACATATTATGCACTGCCGTTGCTTTGATACTTACATTCAAATATACAAGTACATTTCAATACACACTTAAATCATTCTCTTCATATTAGAAACATTTCCATCCATCGTCTTTCATGTCGTACTATATTTCATAGCGGATGTATACTTGGCGGTGAAAGCCAGTAATATTTGGCTCGTGATATCCTGGCTTAAGACATCAGTTTTCGAAATCCAGTTTTGAAAAGTTATCCCAGCAGGCACATTAAGTCGGATGACGTATCGACTATCTCTTCAGTTCCACTCCATTCTAGGTTTAAGCTATGACGTCTGAACACCACGTGATGGATGGATGACACGCGATTTTACAATCTTTTTAACGGCATTTCAGTCATATTAGGACGATGGGCTATTTACAGTTGGAAAGATTTCGGCCTCGAGCGGGTATGGAACCCGGGTCCACTAGATCAGAAGGCCAACACTCAACATACTAAGCTACCGGGGCTCCTAACACCACTTGAACCATTAACTCCTAACACCACGTGAAACATAGGAAACTATTTGGCGAAGCAAAATGATTTGGCATAATTACTTTTGTCAGACTCACTGACTGGGGAACATTTTGTCTGGCAAGATTACAAAATTACCTGCTTGCATCAGACACTGCACGATGATTTCATGAAGCACAATGTTTACAGTGTTTGGGTGGAGACAATACTTCGAAGTGAAGGAGACCAAAATGTAGGTTATTTACCATAACGTATTATACTTCCTATATTGTCAAATTTTGGAACTTTTGTATGCGCGCATGAATGTGTGTTTCATAAAACTTACTCTGTTATAATAAGTAAACTAAGCAAGTAATACCCTTATAGTTTCATTTCTTTCTTGCGATAGATGCGGTTTGCCAAATGCAATTAGAAGATATTAAACATATTCATGCTCATCAATTTTCTCACCTTTGACCTTGAGCTACCTATCTATATGAAAGGATTTAAAAACTTCCACTTTTTATTGCTGGCTGCTGATCTGCTCACTCATGACAGTGTTGAATATTTAACGACAAAATGCTTGAAACATCCAATTTAAAGATTGCGCAGTTTATTCGTATCATATACTTAAATGACGTCAGTAAAAGAGCGTTACGTCACTGAAATGAATAAGGCGATGCCAGCGTTATCTTATGCAACACTCTTTTCGACCATTTCTTACTGTCTTAATGTTGTCCACGTTAATTTGCAAGTAGCATTGTGGATGATGCTGTCGCGCAAAGCCTATTACGGAGACGCCGTCGACGTTAGTTAACGTCATGGCCTCTGGATTTCAATCTCGGTTAGGTGATTTTCTGACGGTCTTTTGGGCTTTCTGTAAACAGTGCCCGTCATCTGAGATTTTAAATTGCCGTAATTAACACATAAAATTGTCACACGACGCCACTTTTTGAAATTTCAGCATTTATCTGGCCCAAAACTCTGCCCCTGTTTGTGATATTTAGGCGCTGAAGGCTAAATAAAGCCACAGACCGAGTTCAAGCTTCTAAAAATCAATTTGATATTGTAAGAGAAATGTTTCACCAGAAAACTGTGTACATGAAGCTATTCATCCTTATGTAAACGGTTCTTAGAACACGAGGAGCACGTGCTTTTTCCTGACCGATTCGGTTGAATGATTTCAAATTCGGTATATTGATATAATCAGGTATAAGAGGATATTTGTGTTGTAAAATTTTGGTGGACGCAGCTGCATTTATTTTTGAGCTATTCAACATTAATGGGTGGAAGTTTTTAAATCCTTTCAGTATATAAATGCTTGAATTGTACAACAACCGTTTTAATACTGACTTATCGCTGCTTTTTAGCGGAACCACACGTGAGATGTAATATTATCTTAACCCATTTATCCCTAGTGTCCCATAAAAGGGACATTGGAAAACGTAAGACATCGCATCGACGTCAGAACGACGTCATTTCAACGTCATGTGCCCACTGGACGTTAACGGAAATGCTACTGACACTAACTTTAGAGTGTCTTGAAATGTCACAGACGTCAACGTATTTCACAGTTTTATTCTAAGGATTTGCAACTCTGGAACTATATTTTGTCTTAAAAGTACAATACACCGGTTGGTGACAATACATAGTTCCATTTACGTCATCAGAATCTTATCACCTACTCTCAGAATAGACAAACAAGTGTTAATATTTGGTGTCTTGTAGTCTAAACGCTTATCTAGAAACAT
Source organism: Ctena decussata (assembly GCA_963989385.1). Taxonomy (NCBI): domain Eukaryota; kingdom Metazoa; phylum Mollusca; class Bivalvia; order Lucinida; family Lucinidae; genus Ctena; species Ctena decussata. The sequence continues at coordinate 52,745,675 of OZ022501.1, read as the reverse complement.
TTCACATGGCTAAAACATACTTCTATTCCAGCTCAAAGATGTGTTCTTCATTTCCAGTTGCGAATTAAAGCATCACATTGACAAGTTTTTCCATTCTCGATGCTTGAACAGGCCAAAAATGGCATAAAACACATGTCTTTCTGTATAGTACAAACAAGTGCATTCCCTTTCCCGCAAAATATATGTTAAATGTAATGAAATAATGCTTCTAAAGTGAACAGAATATGTAAATAGGCAAACCTGAAATACCATTCTATAAATCACACCTCCCTGGGGAAAGACTTTTTTCATCTGAACTGTCGCCACGTTGTATGTAAGCTACGTTACCCGCACGATACCGAATAGTTAGCAAGCAATAAACAAGTGTTTCGCTTCCAAGTAAATCTTTGAAACAAACATGTATGATTGTAAAATTCGATAGCAACTATATGGGTGCATTGACCGCTTAAAATTTGAAGCATTTTTTCTCTGAAAATTACAAGTTTAGCAGAATCGATAAGGATGTAAGCTACGTTATCGCAATTGTGAAAAATCTACAGAAAAAGGGGGAATGTTGGTACATTTATGATCGCTATGCTTACAAGGGTAGTACAAAAGTAACAAAAACTTTCGACTTGCTACTTCGTTTATTTAAGTATGCATAATTATATTGTATGATGTAAGCTACGTTATGTAAGCTACGTTATGAGTATTTTGCCCTTGTTCCAGAACTGCTGTTGAAGTTATGCCAAATAAAAATTACAGCAATTAGTGTTCTTAATCTTACATATTCTCTGTTTAAAACTTGCTACTTCCGGTTTGCACAGTTGTGTCGTCTGCTAATTGTCGATTTTCTCATTCCCATTATTGTTACACTGAGCATCCTAGTTTAGATAAGTAAAATAAAAAAATAACTTTGTGACTTTGTATGAAAATATTTATCGTATTATTATATTAAATGTGCTGACATGCTAACTTCATAAGAAATAAGACGAACTCGCGAGCTTATAAAAGCCAAGCCGGTACCAGCTGATTTATGCAGTGATATTAATTCAACATTGAAAACATGGAATAACCTGTTGACTTTAAGTTTGGTACAAAATTGAGGGAATGCGTACACGTTTATGAACAGGCGCTTGAAGTTCTATGCTATGAAAAATATTTAAATGCCCCTAAACATCTAGGCTATGCGCCATTTTGAAGAAATAAAGTATAGAGTGGTTTGAGAGGGTTTTTGAGCATAGAACCTCAAGCGCCTGTGGTTTAGGTAAAATAAGTTGCCATCTTCATTTTGACCTCTTTTCTCAATACTTAATTAAAAGATTTTGCTTCCTTAGGAGCAAATTCTCTCATTTAAGAGAATAGCCACTAATAAGATTCGACTCTTAAAGGAATTTGCTCCTTTGAGCAAATTACCTCTTTTGGAGTAGACTCCATGCGGATATGGGTCTCTCGTCCAGGGAAATAAACAGGATTTCATAAAGGTTGTTCCCCTTTCTGACAGTGGCGGAAAACTTGGTGTACCCATGCTCCTTAATTAAGATATATTTGCTGCTATTTCCACACGTCAGAGAATTAAAGTAGACACCGTCAAAACAAAGTAAGACACCAGTTATTCATGGTTAAATAGCTTACCAACTGCTTTCTCAGCGGATATTCTTTTCTCATTATGTTGCTCAAGCAAAGGTGGGGGGAGGTGGGGGAGGGGCGGGGACCGGAAAGTATTGTTGCAGTGCGGATCATGTTGGTGTCGGCCTCTGTGTCGGCGTGACAACAGCCCCCCCCCCCTCCCCTTTCTCTCTCTCATAGCAAACAGTTGACGGAGCATGGCAAAAATTGTTCGCCATGCTCCGATACCATTGACGTCATAGATCTGTTACCATAGCAACTGAGAGTTCGTACTGATGTCCTGTAAACGTCATTCTCATTCTGTGCGCTCTTCGGAAATACTCTTCGGAAATACAAGTGTCCTAGCAGAGGCACTTTACTGAGTGTTCTTCGAAACTACAAGTATCCCAGCAGATGCACTATACTGAGCGCTCTGCGAAAGTTCAAGTATGCCAGCTCAGCGCTTCGAGGAAATACCAGTATCCTAGCAGACGCACAACACTGAGTTATTCCATATGCGCTGTGGTAAAATATCTATGACGTCATTGGTATCTGAGCATGGCAATTTTCTCCTAACAATTTTCAATGGCACTGAAAAATTTAATCCGTTCAACAGAAATTTTCTCAAACATATAATTATTTTCGAATCATTTAATTCCGTGTTTCATATGACTTTCTTTATTGCCTAGTCATTTGATGTATAAGTAATGTTACCAATATATAATTAACATATATCAAACTGGTCTACACTTCCTTCTACACTTGGTATAAACTATGGTAACCTATGCATATGAATTAAAGGTTTAGTGTCAATACAAAGAATATTGGGTGGGAGCACCTGAAAATTACGGCAGGCTTGTACATATAATTTGATAGTGTACGCTACAGATTCACTGTAGTCTTGTAGTTTACAAAGTGTCTAAATTGGCTGAAACTATGATAGAAAGAAAACTATTATACAAAATTACTAAAAAGTGTATATGTAACTTTTGCAAAAAGGCGAGCGCTGTTGACTGTGAAACTGATATTATGCTTCTGTCAGTATACGAATCAGTACTAGTTCTCTTTCTGTGATATTTTTTTTTTTAATGTTTTTGAGTTAATGAAATTGGTAAAGCAGATTTAGAAATTGTTAATTACAAGTGATATTATTCTCAGTAAGAATAGAATACATTTTTTATGTTATCAATGTTTAGATTTTTATATCTTTTATTTGCTTTTTATATTTACTTATAATGTAAGCTACGTTACTCCAGTAAATTTATTCTACAGCTGTTACTTTTTTCTATCATCTTATTTCTTTCCTTGATAATTTCACACGCATTTGTACTGCAACCCGTTGATATGAAAATATTCACAAGAGCCTCTTTCTTTTTATTCCGACGAAAAAGGAAATCAGTGCCTTACGCCTGTTTAGAGTCAACTAATGCGTGAGTACATGCACTTCTTAACAGTCTAATAGTTTGGAATTTCTTAGTTTAGTAGTATCTACTTTTTTACTTTGAACAACATTTTAATGTGCTAAAATGTTTCACAGACATTGCTTTTAACAGTTTCTCATGTACATTTATTGCAGTTATACTAACGAAGGGGTAGCACCTTATATTACCCCTTTAGTGTACCCCCATGGCCTTTGGAGAGGCTGGAAGCTAATTACAGAATCCACTCCGAATGCATATGTCATATGGTTCTTAAGATAATTATGATGCATGAAATAAAGAAAATTTGCATTTCTTTAAAAATTTTAATTTCACGTTTTTATAAATTTATTGCGCGCCTACTCTGAGAACAGGTGACATATAAGTTGAAATTGATATCTTCGAATGATGAGACGAGACGGCCGCAGCAAGTCAGAAGATCTTATATCAATAACACCCGTAACGTGGTAACACCGCTGGTGTCTACTGAAATATCATTTTACCACCACGTCTTCTATTTTCCTAACCTTTTGTGACAAATAATTTAACACTTAAAGCGTCAAAAATTAAAATTGTTGAATTGGCAAACAGTGTAGGTCTAGATGAGGTGGCTCATAATGAGCCACCTCATCTTAATCTACACTGTTTGCCCTCTAGTGTTCGAATTCTCAATATGATATAGCTTGAACAAACTATTTTTTAAACTTTTGCAGACGTAAAGGACCTCTGACAGTATCAATGCAAATTTGCCTATTTTTCGACAAATTATTGCACCTTCCTCAGGCAGCAAAAGTTGAAATATTTGGGATTAATATGTAGACTTGTGTACTGTAAAGACATTTTAAGAGTGTAGGCCATGAGCCAGAAATGGTCTACCTCCCCCCCCCCCCCCCCCCCAGGGGGAATTTTGTAGACCATATTTTTCTAAAAGCCCAGCATCTTAGAAGTATTTTGCAGCATGTTAGCCCTCTGGCGAGTGGGGCGTTAAGCTGTAACAGCCTGTTACAAACGTTACCCATTAAAAAAATAAACATAAAATAAAAATGATCAAAAATTATAAAAAAATAGAAGTCACTTTCTTATGTTTAAAGTTATAGTAGTGTCTAATAGAACAATCCAGTAGCTAAAAGTTATGATGTTTGACAGGTCACTTTAGCCTACATGGTGTCATATACGTGACATTTGTCTTAACACTCCATTAAAATTGCTATTTCCATCCAAAATACTTTCTTTTTGTAAGTTAATCCTTTATTATTGGACCATATGTTTGTTACTGTATTAAAGACAATTTATTGATCTTTTCAGATCTGCAAAAATTATTATCCTATCTTGTATACTTTGGGAGAAATAGGATGTTTAACACAGTAACCCCTTATAAACATTCCATATTACAATTATCACTTTCTGTACAATTCAAGTGCTTGAACTACACTGTATTAAAAAAAAACAGTAAAAGGTAATATCGAATATGCCAGCCTATCTGAACAGCAAAAAACAGTTCCACAATATTTTGAACGCATTTTAATCGGCCATAATGATCGATTATATACGTTACCGAGGGCTATTTTTGCTAAACTCATATAATTTGACGATAAAATCATTTTATTTTCGTTGGTAGCCGTTTCTTCATATAAGAATCTTTTAATATAAAAGAAAAAATGCATTCTGGTTTATTTTCTATGATAAATCATTACTAGTAGTAACATAAATAACATTAACATATAAAATATTTCATAATAATACCTTTAATCATGTTTTTCCCACTGTCGCATAAAAAATAACATATTTAAGTCTGGATGTTCTTATGATATATTTTGTACTTGGACCTAGCAACACTCCTCTCAGTTATTACTTTTAGGGATTCATAAGGTGTGTTTTATACGTGATTAAACACAGTATACTTCAATTTGTAATGTTAAGGGCATTGACATATTCTGCACATGTAAAACGTTTTTTTTTTGTTTGTTTTTTTTTTGCTGGCAACTTTGTAATTATATCAAAAATAAAAGTATTTCATAATGGCATTGCCCAGTTTGTTTCTTTTACAATTTGTACATTTGAGTTCTAAAGACAGTAACATACGTGAAATTTTGTTATATACAACTTAAAAAACCAACAAACAAAATACCACATCAGAAAAGATAAAAAAGATAAAGCCGCAGCTAAGCCAGCATAGATTTTGCATATAGGGCTTCAATAAAATGATATACAATCAGTTTGATAACATTAAAAGCTAAGCGCTTTTGACGAGTTTAGTATAAAATTATAAAATAATCAGTATATAACAATGCAAATGGAGAACTACCTTGTTTATTGACAGGATTTGGTATAGTTTTTACGTGCACACTGAAAAAAAATAAAGCAGAACAGTAAACCTGAAGTTTGAATACTTAAGCCAAATACAGTTCTGCATCAAAGCTAATGTAGATATTTGCTGGCAGCGTATACTTACTTTTGTAAGACTATCATATATTTTACGTTACCAGGGGAAACAACATTGCTGAGTTACAGATAAGAAACAAACTTTTGAAAATAATTAATGGTAGTGTCAATACATTGCTTTATTTAGTTCATTTATGTAACCATCAAAAATATGTCAACCGCGAGTTTGGGAGAATAGTATCAGAAACATTTAATACAGAAAAGAGACACTGGCAGTTCACTAGCATACTGTAGCAATCTATTAATGCTATGTTTAAGATGATCTATATTTCTATGCGTTTGTTTCTTTCTCTTTAAAGTCTAACTACTTTCGATCATCTCTTAAAGAATCTAACTACAGTTAACCATCTATGAAAGCATCTATTCACCAAAGAACATAAAGATATGTTTAGTTGGACAAAAATGTTGTTTTTTTCCAGGAACAGTGTTCCAGTAGCTCTGCACACATAATGAAATGGCAAATGAAAATGACAGAATATATTAATGTTGGTCCTCGCTGTTCAGATATCTATGAGAAAATCTTAGTTGTTCTCCTTCAGAATGTATTCACCTACACTGTAGTTATGCTTTGCAGCACAGTATTGAGAAAAAAAAAAGAAAAAAAGAGAGAAAAGAAAGACCGAATAAGTAAAGTATACAACGTATTTATTGCGAGTTTATGGATTCTTCATTTCCGATATCCTAAACTAGCAATGCAGTATTTCTAAAGAGCAAATGATCAAACAATAGAAATAGTGCATACCTATACATACCAAGGAAGGGTTAACCTAAATAACTTACTGCATTTGATCTCTGTGACCTTGTATTACCATATTGTTTACTTTTTAGAAATACATATGGTTGAAAACTGCTTATTTATGATATCTTACTGCTTATCCTATAATCTTTATCCAAATATGTTAAATACTGTTTGGGAAAACAGCATTTTGGCAATATCCAAACAACGATTTCAGTTGCTTACATATTGAAAAATTGTCTGACTGAAATTTGTATTTCGTAACACCATTATTCCTTGATAGTAACAATAAGTGGGAATAAAACCATGGGGTTTGCAAAATTACCTGACCAGTAAATATTTGTAACAACATAATGAAAAATAGAACTCCTGAACGAGCTGATGACAATGATGTATGCGTTATAAAGTACGTCACTTTCTCTCAGTCTTAAATTTTCACATTGTTAATAGTTTGTAATGTATTTGATGGCCGGGAGCTGCATAAACAGATCACGTAGATCACAAATTAACATGTAAGCTATGATCACGGGAGCCACACATATTTGCTAACCTATGTAAAGCAGTTACTGTGCATAGAGGCTCGTGGCTGATGATTCGACTGACAGCATAGCAGAAATGGTGTTTATCCCTGTTGGGAGAGTTGGTACTGCTTTTGATTGCCTCGGCTGGCAGTCACAGTTGCATATTTGAATGTAGGGTAATTATATGGTGCAGCCAACAGCACAGGTAGCGAAATTGGTTTTATCCACATCATGACGAGAACCTAAATATTAATCAGTTGCAGCATATATCAACTCTTACTTATTTCATTCTATAAATAAAATTAAAAAAAAATCATTTTTATGAAGTCACTTTGAAGTGAAACTGAATTGAAGGCAAGGTCGAACTGCTTCAGATATAACAATCTATGTGCGTCTTGCTGAGTTCTTGTGTATTTCAAAGAGCTAAATTGCCATCTGACTACCAGTGGAAAGCTAATACTATAGCATTGAATAATTTATATTGCCCGGGAACTATATTTTTGATAACAGATGACTCACAAATCTTATCCCCGGACATATTACAATTATGTAACGTAACGTTACTGTTAGATTGCTTTTTATATATACACTATCCGATGTTTTTTTTATAGTTTGAGGACACATAACATTGGCGTTTCTTCATATTTACATATACAACAGTGTCTACTTAAGACATAATACAGATAACATTAAAAAGGAAATGCAGCTGATGTTGGCTTTCTTAGCTTTTCTCATTATTTTGTAGGTTAAATTCTTCAAAAATAAGAGTTTCTGTCCACATTTAATATATTTACTGCTAAATGCTGCCTAACTTAACTAAGCAGGGCATGAATCAAAGAAGATTGATGGAGCACGTATAAACTTCAGTCCACCGATTCAGCGATTTAGTCTGGTTGTTTTTTCCCGAATTTTTGTTGTGGTTATATACGTTACATATTTATCGTGTTTGTTGACGTGTTTTGTAAGACTTTAGTTTTTTTTTTTTTTACAAGACTATTGAAACAGTCATATATATGACAATTACTTTTCTCTTCACTTCAGTTCTTACAATTTGCTCCTCATATTACATGTATTTAGACACTGAAGGGGAAAAAACGTCAAATACAATGTAAACTACGTTATACGGGTTAGTCAACCTATCCTTGACAATGTCAATTACCTTGAAACAGCAATTTATGTACTAGCAGACAAAACCCAACATTATTTAGGGTGAATACGAACATGTGTATACCGATGTGTATCTTCTATTATAACGTGAATATGTAAATTTGGGTAGTGTAATTAACGTTGACGTTACACGTTAACGCCCCAACGTACAGAGGGCTAACATGTGTCATTTTGTTTCTTATATAATGTAGTTTCAGAAAATCATAGTATTTAAAATTCCCCCTGGGGGGGAGGGGGGTCTATGGTCAGCTCAAGGTCTAGTGATTTTGAAAAATTAGCATGCCTCATGACTAACTTAAACTGATTTTATCAATAGGGGTAATAGACCTTGAGCTGACCATAGACCCCCTCCCCCCAGGGGGAGTTTTGTACCCTATGATTTTCTGAAACTACATTATATAAGAAACAAAATGACACATGTTAGCCCTCTGGACGTTGGGGCGTTAACGTATGACGTCAACGTCAATTACACTACCCAAATTTACATATTGACGTTATAATAGAAGATACGCATTGTTATACACATGTTAGTATTCGCCCTAAATAATGTTAGGTTTTGTCTGCTAGTGCATAAATCGCTGTTTCAAAGTAACTGACATTGTCAAGGATAAGTAGATACCCGTGTAACGTAGTTTACATTGCATTTGACGTTTTTCCCCTTCAATGTCTAAATACATGTAATATAAGGAGCAAATTTTAAAAATTTAAGTGTAGAGAAAAGTTACTGTCATATATATGACTGTTTCAATATTCCAGTATAAAAAAGAAACAAACAAAACACGTCAGCAGTCACGATAAATATGTAACGTAAATAACCACAACAAAAAAAAAAAAAAAAAAAAAAAAAACAGAATTAGACTAAATCGCTGAATTGGTGGACTGAAGTTTATACATGCTCCATCAATCTTTGATTCATGCCCAGCTTAGATAAGTTAGGCAGCAGTTAAATTAGCAGTGGATCCGTTAAATGGGGACAGTAACTATCTTATTTTTGAAGAACTTAACCTACAAAACGACGAGAAAAGCTAAGAAAGCCAATATCAGCTGCATTTTATATTTCAATTTTATCTTTAATTTGTCTTAAGTAGATACTGTTTTATATGTAAATATGAAGAAATGTCAATGTTATGTGTCCTCAAACTATGAAAAAAGACATCTAATAGTGTATATTTGAAAAGCAATCTAACAGTAACATTATGTTACATAATTGTAATATGTCGAGGAATAAGATTTGTGAGTCATCTGTTATCAAAATTTTAGTTCCCTGGCGGCATGAAGTATTCATTGCTGTAGTATAAGCTTACCACTGGTAGTCAGATGGCAAATTTAGCTCTTTGAAATACACAAGAGTTCAGCAAGACGCACATAGTATAGATTGTTACAGCTGAAGCAGTTCGACTTTGCCTTCAATTCAGTCTCACTTAAACGTGACTTCATAAAAATGATTTTTTTTTTAAATTTAAATCATTAAATGATGTAAGTATAAGTTGGTATATGCTGCAACTGATTAATATTTAGGTTCTCGTTATGATGAGGATAAAACCAATTTCACTACCTGTGCTATTGGCTGAGCCATTCAGTTACCCTACTTACAAATATACAACTGTGACTTCCAGCCGAGGCAATCAAAAGCAGTACCAACTCTGCTGGCATGCATTAACACCATTTTTCTATGCTGTCAGTCGAATCGTCAGCCACGAGCCTCTATGCACAGTAACTGCTTTACATGGGTTAGCAAATATGTGTGGCTCCCGTGATCATAACTTATATGTTAATTTGTGATCTACGTGATCTGTTTATGCAGCTCCCTGCCATCAAATACATTACAAAATGTTAACAATGTGAAAATTTAAGGATTATAGAAAGTGACATACTTTATAACACATACAGCATTCTGTCTTCAGCCTGTTCAGGAGTTCTATTTTTCATTATGTTGTTACAAATACTTAACTGGTCATATAATTTTGCAAACCCCATGGTTTTATTCCCACTTGTTGTTTCTATCAAGGACTAAAGGTGTTACGAAATACAAATTTCAGTCAGACAATTTTCAATAATGTAACAACTAAAATTAGGGCTTTATTCTCTAACACTATTTAACATATTTGGACAAGGATGATTTGATAAGCAGTAAGATATCATAAGATAAATAAGCAGTTTACAACCATATTTATTGCTAAAAAGTAAACAATATGGTAATACAAGGCCACAGAGATCAACTGCAGTTAGTTATTTAGGTTAGCCCTTCCTCGGCATGTATTGGTATGCACTATTTCTATTGTTTGATTATTTGCTCTTCAGAAATACTGTATTACCAGTTAAGGATATCGGAAATGAAGAATTCATAAACTCTCAATAAATACGTTGTATACGTTATTTGTTTGGTCTTTCTTTTCTTGAGTCTTTCTTTTTTTCTCAATATTATGCTGCAAAGCATATAACTACAGTGTAGGCAAATACATTCTGAAGGAGAAAAACTAAGATTTGCTCATAAATATCTGAACAGCGATGACAAACATTAATATATTCTGTCATTTTCATTTGCCATTTTATTATGTGTGCAGAGCTATTGGAACACTGTCCCTGAAAAAAAAAAAAAAAACATTTTTGCCCAACTAAACGTGTCTTTATGTTCTTTAGTGAACAGATTCTTTAAGAGATGATTGAATGTAGTTAGATTCTTTAGGATATGGTTGAATGTAGTTAGACTTTAAAGAGCAAGAAACAAAAGCATAGAAATATAGATCATCATAAACATAGCATTTATAGATTGTTACAGTATACTAGTAAACTGCCAGTGTCTCTTTTCTGTAGTAAATATTTCTGATACTATTCTCCCAAACTCCTGGTTGACACATAATTGTTAGTTACATAAATGCACTAAGTAAAGCAATGTATTGACACTACCATTAATTATTTTCAAAAGTTTGTTTGTTTCTTAACTGTAACTCAGCAATATTGTTTCCTCTGGTAACGTAAAATATACGATAGTCTCACAAAAGTAAGTATACGCTGCCAGCATATATCTACATAAGCTTTGATGCAGAACTGTATTTGGCTTAAGCCTTCAAACTTCAGGTTTACTGTTTTAGCTTTATAGTTTTTCAGTGTGCACGTAAAGGCTATAACAAATCATGCCAATAAACAAGGCGGAACTCTATTTTGCATTGTTGATTACTGATTATTTTATAATTTTAAACTAAACATGTCAAAAACCGCTTAGCTTAAAATAGTATCAAACTGATTGCATATCATTTTATTCAAGCCCTATAAGCAAAATCAATGCTGGCTTTTAAGAGCTGCGGCTGTATCTTTTCTGAAGTATTTTTTTTTTTTTTTTTTTTTTTGGGGGGGGGGGGGGATTTTATTTTATTTTTCAGCTGTATATAACAAAATTTCAGGTGTGTTACTGTCTTTAGAACTCAAATGTACAATTTGTAAAAGAAACAAACTTGGCAATGCCATTGAAATACTTTTATTTTTGATATAATGACAAAGTAAACAGCAAAACCCGTTTTACGTATGCAGAATACGTCAATGCCCTTAACATTACAATTTGAAGTATACTGTGTTTAATCACGTATAAAACACACCTCATGAACCCCTAAAAGTAATAACTAAGAGAAGTGTTGATAGGTCCAAGTACACAATATATCATAAGAACACCCAGACTTATATGTGTTATTTTTTATGTGACAGTGGAAAAAAACTGATTAAAGGTATTACAATAAAATATTTTAAATGTTAATGTTATGTACGTTACTACTAGTAATAGCTTATCATAGAAAATAAACCAGAATGCATTTTTATCTTATATTAGAAGATTCTTATATGAAGAAACTGCTACCAAAGAAAATAAAATGATTGTATCTTCAAATTATATGATTTTAACAAAAGTAGCCATAGGTAACGTATATAATCGATCATTATGGCCTACTAAAATGCATTCAAAATATTGTTGAACTGTTCCTTGTTGTTTAAATAGGCTGGCATATTCAATATTACCTTTTACTGTTGTTTTCAATTCCAACAGTGTAGTTCAAGCACTTGAATTATACGGAAAGTGATAATTGTAATATGGAACATTCATAAGGGGGTACTGTGTTCAACATCCTATTTTTCCCATAGTATACAAGATAGGACAATAATTTTTGCAGATCTGAAAAGATCAATAAATTTTCTTTAACACAGTAACAAACATTTGGTCTAATATTAAAGGAATAACTTACAAAAAGAAAGTATTTTGGATGGAAATTGCAATTTTAATGGAGAGTAAAGAAAAACATCACGTATATGACACCATGTAAGATAAAGTGACGTTTCAAACATCATAACTTTTAGCTGTTGATTTCTCTATTAGACTACATTATAATTTTAGACATAGGAACGTGACTTCTATTTTTTATAATTTTTCATATTTTTTATTTTATTTTAATTATTTTAATGGGTAACGTAATGTAACAGGCTGTTACAGCTTAACACCCCACTCGCCAGAGGGCTAACATGCTGCAAAATATTTCTAAGATGCTGGACTTTAAGAAAAGTATGGCCTACAAAACTCCCCCTGTGGGGGGGGGGGGGGAGGTAAACCATATCGGGGGAGGTAAACCATATCTGGCTCATGGCCTATAAGTGATTTTTTCAGTCTCTGAAAATAAGTCCATTTTTTTGGTTTTCCAATATATCGAAATTTTAATTGATAACTATGCTTAAACTGACATACACACTACTATTACTGATATTAAGCAATATCTTTTCAATAATAAGGACCTTAGCCTATTTATAGATATAAAGGGTGTAGGTACCCCACCCACTTTTTCAGTTTTTCAGCTGTAGACTATCTTTTCCCCACGTGCCTCAGCAAGCCACTCACATATAATGTGTATTAATTATGATAGTACACACATACATGCGAAGTGGCTAGCTGAGGCACGGGGGGAAAAGTATCTTTAAAAAACTTTTCCTGTTTCCATTACGTTTAATGATAGAATTTGGCTTTTTCCACCAAAAATTGAAGTCTATGTGCTAAAAAATCAAAAATTAAATTCATAGCCAGTTAGGGGAAGTTGAGAACAACAAATTTCAAGAGAAATTCTTGGGTATATCAAAAATTTAATTTTGACTGATTTTATAGGCAAATTAACATTACAACCGTCAGAGGTCCTTTTGTCGTCTGCTTTTTGGCGCTTTAAGGGTTATATAAACGTATCCATACCAAATTTAGTGCGACAGACGCGCGTTTGAAGTCTTTCGACTCTACCGTGCCTGTAATGGTCTGAGTCTATCTCGCCTTCTTGGTCCATTTAAGTGAAGAAATGCCCTTTCAGGGAAAGAAACTCTTGCATTTTCCTCTCTTTTCAAAAGGGGGTGGTGGTCGGGCGATGGTGCTGGTTATAACTTCCAGTGCCGGGGCGTCCTACTTATTTGGATGAAAGTAGGGCAAGGGCCTACTGTGCTTGCAGTAGATGCGGGCGGGGGTTGTTTGGACATTTTTCTCTAGTCTATCATTTCTCTTTTCTTTCTCCTTCTCTCTGGTAGACGGCACGATAAAGACTGAAATGCTGTCTCAATGGGACGTTAACACAAAACAACCAACCAACCGGCCAACTCTTTTTAAAGGGTTAATCCTTAAAGATAAGAATTTGTTCCTTAGGAGCAAATTCTTTCCTTTAAGAGTATACCCCATTATGGAAGGGCTCTGATGTCCAAGAAAGCAAACCGGAAATCACAAAACCTGTTTCCCGGTGGGAAAAATGGCGAAGACATGGAGCTGTACCTAGGCCTGATGGATTACACCGGTTCAATCTAAATGTTGGTCATGAAAGCATTTGGGATTTGTTTTATGTGAGCAAAAAATGTATATTTAACAGAAAAGGTTTGCATTTTTTGTACTATTAGCTGATGTATGCAGCATTCTCTTGCAGAAAGGTTGCCAAAACGTAATCATAAATGCACCTGATGATTATTCGTCTTTAGAAGCAATTATGTCCGCAATTACGTGTGAGTTTTGGTTTCACAATATGAGTCGTTCCGTGGAAAAAAAATCTTGAAGTAAAAGTAAACTAGAAAATCCGATGAAAAGTTTACGCCGCCGCCGCCGACGACACCGGAAAAGTATATTCGCAGGCGAGACAAAAAGTGAAGTGATGCACAGACCAGACTGCGCAACGGCGCAGACTGATGTGCGCATGCGCATTCATATATGCTCGATGTCTCGCAGTCTTTTACCTCAGTGTTCCCCCACTGATCGTGCTTGTGTGACTTTTTTTTTTTTGCCAAGTGGCGTCATTTTGCTGTATTTAGTATGTTTTTAGTCAGATAGAATTATAGTGACTACAGTTCCCAATATATGAATAGATAGTTGTGTCATGTTGTGTCATGAAAGCAACCAAGACTAAGATCAGCCTGACACTAAGCACATTTTAATAAGTCCTGCTTTTCATAAGAGAAAATTTTCGCTGATTAACGCACGTTATTGGAGGACAATTACCGAAATATTAATTCACGACGGCGAAGCCAGAGCGAATTCCTATCTGCCCGAGCAAAGTAGTACACTTTGAAAGGTGTGAACAAGCTTACGGCATTTCCTAGGCAGTTTCACAAATCCCTTTCAAGCATCAACATTTGCCAGATCCCAAGAATACGAACCGGCGGGAACCAGTATAACCAACAAAACATTTCAAGCGTTTAAGGGCTGAAACCCGACCCACCTGCATGCATCATTAACAAAATTGTCTACTTAGTCCATACAAGACATTGCGAAAATAAAAAAAGAAAAGAAAAACAGATGGAGCATCACATTTGCAATAACAGGCATACTTGGTCTAACAAATTAAGCCATAACGCCTGATAAATAATGCAACCTCATCCTAAAGTATAACAAGTATTTGGTCCGCGTTTACAAGGGCCTGTGTGTTGTATTTTTACCATTTTACTCATGTTTACCACGTCGACAGTAGGTCATATTAGTTGCTAAGTAAAATGACCCAATTCAATTTTCAAAAGCTTTTTTATGTAAACCACAATGGCATTTCACTTGTTTAAAGATGGCTAGTAACTGTTGTCTACTATGATGCTACGATAGTGAGAAGCTTGTATTGAGAAGATTGCATTGATACCTCATGATACAATGTTTCATCACTGACAGAGGAATGGGGCCTTTAACTATACGGACTCAAAGATAATCTATAGCAAGGAGACCACAAGCTGGATTAATGTTGGGCGAACAAAGACAAACGTGGCCTTCTACAACAGGTAAAGGATAGAACCAGCATTTAGTTTGAGACCCGACTAACCTCTATGCATCAAAGTTGTCAGCTATGATGCCTAACTACCAACAATGTATTTTGTTACAAAACCATGCCCAAAATGATAAGTGGTAGGCTGAGAATCGATGACGACACGAAGCCCAATAACGGGTTTTCTACTACCGGAAGATAAACTGTTTTTACTTAGGATAGGACTAAGGAGACTTTAACGTGTCCTACGAAAGCAAAGGGAGATATTATTTCCTTTAACCCTTAAAGCGCCAAAAATTAAAATTGTTGAATTGGCAAACAGTATAGATCCAGATGAGGTGGCTCACAATGAGCCACCTCATCTGAATCTACACTGTTTGCCCTCTAGTGTTCGAATTCTCAATATGATATCGCTTGGACGAAACTTTTTTTGAAATTCTGCAGACGTAAATTTTGTCGTCTGCTTTTTGGCGCAGTAAGGGTTAAGAGAAGACCCCGATGTGGAAGGGTTTCGTTGTCCAGGGAAGCAAAGAAGCAGTCACAAAAGTTGTTTCCTTTTGTAAAAATGGCAGAAAAATATGGACGGTTTAGCTGTGTGAACCTTACTGGCAAGTAGAAATAGCCCAGTCTGAGATCTGACAGGGTAGATAGTCAGACTGAAATGCAGTGCCACAATACAATAGATGTTCACTGTCACTACAGTGGAAAACATAGGAGTTTACAAACTAGCAACATTGTCTTTCCTGGTACACGCTGCATATAATACATGATGTCTCCTTCATGCATTTCTTAGATAAAAGAACAAAAAGAGTTTTCAAGTCCGTTGCCTATTAGTACGGAGATGCCGGCAAATATTTATGTTTTATGTTTAATCCAAAGCAGAGATGTAACATTGGTTTTGTTGTTGTTGTTGTTGTAAATAGCCAGTGGAGGTGTATCTGTCATAACTTTTTTCCAAGCAGAGAATAAAAAAAAATACGATGCATGTTAAAATTAAAACAAACAGTAGCATAATAGCGTTGTTACTAATATTTTGATAAAAAATACTTGGATAAGAGATTACTGACAGCTTTAATTAAGGTACAGGAACGACACTGATCCTGAAACGAACACAATGACTGTCGAAATCTACGTACTGGACAGGATATGTGAGGAATTTCCAGGAAATCTGTGAGTTCGCTATAGATGATAAAAAAAATAAGGTTGTTCACCGATAAATCATTGCTGAAAATACATGTCGCCATCGCGATGACGACAAGAAACCCAAAGTTAGAAAGTGAATAACCGGGTTTTCTCGGAAGATCCCCGCTACCTGCAGTTAATTGAACTTCAGCTCGAGATCCCTGGCGCTTTAATCCAATGTTTCTGGTAAACAAGTCGCAGACTCTAAATCGTTCACAACCTTTAAAAGGCCAGTGACATGACAAGACTGAATTGGATTTTTTGATTGACTCGTATAAAATTTCTGACTGACTCGTATAAAACTTTGTAAGATACAACGGGGAAACTGGACGTAAGTGATATACCGTACAATTCTAAGTATACTGGCAAATGGTTTGAGCAAACAATGTAGAACCAGATCAGACTGCTCCTTTGAGCAGTCTGGTCTAGGTCTACACTGTTTGAACTTTCATCTACATCTTTTGGACGTTCTACTGCAGTGTAAAACAAATCTGTGTTCCATTTTAGAACAAGTACGGTAATATTTTAAATGTCCCAGTTTTTTAAAATTATTTACGGCAGTTATAAAGACAGCATCATGAAAATACAGAAAACTTTCAATTCTGGCTCAAGTGTTGTGTAAATAAAGGCTCGTCACTGACTTTGACAGCACAAATTCATTTCCTATACTGCAGGAGTGGAAATGAGATTGCTGCTGAGAGGTGTCATCAGGATCTAAATTGTGCGAGAGTCAAAATTATAGACAGAAGACATTAAAGACAAGAGGTCGAAATGGCCTTGATATCGCTCACATGGGTATTTTGACATGATGTGTCAAAATCTTTTCATCATAGAACTCTCAGAAGTTGTGAAAAAGCTTTCTTGATGCTTGATATTATGTGTCTGTTTGGGTCAATTAAACTTAAAAAATGCTCTGCCAAATTAAATAACTGCATGGCAAAGTTTTGCATCCATGTACCGTACTGTCATTTTTTTTACAAAATCTCATAAGCGTTGCTTGAGGTATTGTCTTTTAGATATTGTCGCCATTCTCAGTAACGGTAGATGTAGCCATCTTGGATGGTCAGTTTGCAAAGATTTGCGAAATGTCACTGCAAAGATGGTTCTAACCAAATTTGGTCATGTCTAAACCACCTAAGGGTTCTGTCATATTAATGTTTGCAAAACATTAAAAAATGCCAGAACCCCTAGGTGGTTTTGACATGACCAAATTTTGCCAGAACCATCTTTGCGGTAACAACAACCACCTTGGATGCTCCTGTTTTGCATAATTCTAAAAGAATTTCATGCAAGAATCATTTTGATACAGACTTTGTCAATATAACCTCAGTGGTTCTTGTGATATTGTCATTTTTTCAGATTTCGTTAGATTTAGTAATGGTGGATGGCAGCTAGTTTGAATAACCTGTATTTGCAACATATCAATGAAAGGATCGTTTTGACCATATCTGGTGAAAATCTGATCTGATATTATCAAAATCCATTCAGTTGATCTTTTTATTGTCTTTTTTTAGTTTTGCTATATTAGTAGTGAAGTTCCTTCCTGGGTGAACAGAAAGGATGGTGGATGGCGGGCAACTTAGCTGGTCAGTTTGCAAGAAAATAGTAACAGCTTCATGAACGACTCATATTACCCACATTTGATTGATGCAGCCATTTTTGGAGGTCATCTGGCATAAATTTGCAAATGTCAATGCAAAGGGGGTTATCATGATCAAATCTGGTCTAAGGTTCATAAAGTTCTTGAGATTTGATCTTTTAAATGTTTCGTTATCTAAAGCTTTGCAGAGAGCATTCTGACACAACATTTGTCAACATTCGTTCTTATGGTTATTGATATTGTCATTTTCATTTTTTTTTCGCTTTATTGCAAACAAAATAAAAAAAATCATTCCTACCAAATATGGTAAAAATCGATTCAGGGTTCTCGAGATTTCGTCACTTAGTGTGTTGCTATTTCAGTAACGGTGGCCATTTTAGAATTGTTGGATTGTTCCCGAAAGAACACCTTTCAAGGATCACCCTCACGAATTTGGTTAAAGTCTATTTATCGGTTCTTGAGATATCGCCATTTTCATATTTTACATATTTTAATGACGATAGATGGTGGCCATCTTGAATGGTCAGTTAGCAACAACAACAACAAATAAATCAGCTTTATGCTAGAATCATGGTCAGCATCCATATTGGGGTTTTCTGATATCGTCAGTTTTGCTATTTCAAGTAACCGTGGCCATCTTGGACGGTTCATTTCTTTGCGGTTGGCTTGAAAGAACTCCACATAAGGATCATTCCGATACCAATTTGGTTAAATAATTTGGTTCGATTCAGCGGTTCTTGAGGTACTGTTATTTTCAAGTTTTTCTAGTTAATTAACCGCGGTTGGTCAATTTGCCAACAGATAAAAATGAAACAACTTGTGAGATTTCATTATTTTCAGGTTTTGCTATGTTAAGTAGCGGCTGCCATCCTGAATTGTGTCTGCAAAACTTTATGCAAAGATCATTCCGACACAAAGGTCAAAACCTTCTCGATATTCGTAACGCTGGACGGTGACCATCTTTGCAAAGAAATGAAAGACAATCATGCAAGAATCATTCTGGCCAAATTTGGACAAACTCCATTCGAGGGCTCTCGAGAATTCGTCATTTTCATGTTCTTTGTTTTTTTTCTTTTGTTTTTAGTAAAGGTAGAAGGCGGCTATCCTGGATGGTTAATTTTCAGAAAAACTGAAAGGCATTTAAAGCAAAACTGAACAAATCTTGTTCAGAGTTTCTTGAGATTGATCGAACTCAAAGGTCACTGTGACCTACATCCGCTATAGGTATTTACATTTTTACAATTATGAAAAACAGTGCTCCTCGGATGGTCTACACAAAATTTCAGCCACATATACCAAGTGGTTCGGAAGAAAAAATCGTTGGAATAATGTTGTTCTGAATTGTTGAAAGAACACGCTGGCGCATTGGTTTGACAATAGCTGACCATGGCTTTTCGGGCCAGATGGGCTAAAATAGCAGATTGCTGTTCAGAATTCGAAAAAAATGCATTAACCAAAGGAATATCAGTCTGTGTTTTGGATTTTACTGACACCAAACTGAAATTTCTAAGAAAGTAAAAGTAATGTTAATTTATTCGGTCAAACATTTTATGAAAACATTTTATGCTGCAACAAATGGGGAAAGTGGAGAGGGAGAGACTCAAAGAATAGGAATGGGAGACTGGAGAGCGAGATCTTGGACTTAACAATTAGAGAGAGAAAGAGATGAACTTTGTGACAGCTGATCCAGAATAAGAACGAACAAGAAAACTAAACAACGTTGAAGCATGATTATTCACATATTGGAATGGCTCGTTAATGATAATCTGTTAATTTACATTACTGACAGAAACAGGTGCTCCATAAGTATATAAAAGTTACTGGCGTATTTAGAAAGTTGAATGAACTCTACCAGTGCAGGTAGTTTAAAAGTGTGTTTGAATGCATTTTTAGACGCCAACCATCGTGAAAAACATGTTGATATCAACAGAACTGCTCATAATAACAAGTAACAGTAAATAGCCACTTATTTTTTATCTTTGCTGATTTGAATAGCGAGTTTGTTGACAGATGGGGCTCGTCCGTTTCTGATGTCCTTCCACGCATTGATGAACATTGTATACCCAGTTCTATAGTCCCATGGTAAACAAATAAATTGTGAAAGGTAAGATCTGAATACATCACAGAAGAGAATAATGCACACTTGGTTTGACTGAGTCTGTTTAAGTCCATTAATGAAACATGAAACAATGACCAAGCCCTCTAGCACCTGCTTAAGCATAACTTCATTTAAGAAACAACAACAACAACAACAAAAAACAAGTTTATAAATCCAAGGATTCCAAAAGACCAGAAAACATATACTATAATGAAGTACGGAGGGACATTTTACGGCCACCAAATGGCTGTTAATACCAGCTGAATATAACATTCTGAAAGGTAAGATGTAACAAAAGAAGCGAAAATAAAAATCGCAAATTCGGTTAGATTGAGCCTGTTCATGTCCAGAATTGAAAAGGGCTACACTGGCCACACCCTCTAGCAAAGATGTACATTATTCTCTTCTGTGATGTCTCTTTACTTTTTCTGTCATTTTCTCAAACGGAGACAATTGTTGTGACTCCCTGCTTGCTTCCCTTCACGATCAAACCCTTCCATAAAAGGGGTGTACTCTTTATAAAGGTAAGACTTTGTTCCTCTACTGAGAAGGGAGGTAAAAAGAATAGTGTAGAGTTGCTTCCACTGGAAGGGAACACTCCGCAATAATAGAATAAATAAAATATAATCAATAAATAAATAAATAACTGAAAAAAGAAAACAGACGGAATTGTATGAAATCAAATACTTGATAGAAACAGCATACAGTATGGTACTGTCGTTGAATGCAAAGAAAATTTCATACGGGATAACTACTCAAAATTTCCCTTTTGGAAAATAAATCGTCGGTTTTATGGTCAAAATTTCGTATTACGGCGAGGCGTCAGTGATTTACCTCTCCAAATGACAGTTACCCCTGTTTCAAAGCATGTTTTTTAATTCCACCTTGAAGCTGCAAAGTATGTAACTTTTGATCTTTTATTTTTTGAATTAATGTTTTTAATTTTCAAGAACACATTAATATAACTAAAATTCGGGTATACATTTCACCAGATTCGTAAACCTTAACAAATTATCACTATCAAAACAACAGCATTTATGTTAAAAATCAACTGTCTAGAATTTCTGGAGGGATGTAAATAATTACCAATAAGAGAAAAACACCTGTTTTTATAAAGATTATTCCCTTTTCCATGCAATGTTCAGCTGTAGTGAACAGATTTATTGTGGTTCTACTTTTACAAATGATTTAAAAAGAAAACTTTTCGGAAAATGGTCATAATTGCAGACTTAGTCACTTTAAAACATTCAGAGCAAGTGCTTTAAGTACCGTAACACCAGACTTCAGCCACTATAAGGAGCAGCACTGTTCCATAATAACGTCGGGTTTCTGATAGTATTGACGGTTTCTTTTGGATTTGTGAACCAATGTCTTAAGTCTGATGCAACAAATGCGCATGCAAAACAAAAATTGCCGCCACTGGCACGCGGCCGCTGAAGCCAGTATATGGCATATTCTGTCGCATTTTTCGCATTATCCATTTTGAACGTCACGTTATATTCGAAAGTGCATTAGAATGCCGTTTTATATGTATTGTAAAGTACCGGAAATTCGTGGTGTTGAGACTGCTACAAGAACTAGTTTGGGCATACGCATTTTGCATTTTACACGCGGCTTTAACTGTGCTGTTAAAATGGAACTTACTTTAATCTTACATAATTGTTTTCAAAGTGTGCAGCAGTAACATGACCAGAGATGTTTAATATTACTAAACGTACATTGCCAAGTACATGCACCGCCGACGTTGGCGATATAAAGATGATCATACACTCGTGGTCATTTCATATGAAATTTATGAAACGAGCCTTCGGCGAGTTTCATAAATTTCATATGAAATGACCACGAGTATAAGATTCTGTTTATCATATGACCCTTAAAAATGGGATTTAAACGCCTTCAAACTGGACATTATTTCAATAAGAAAACGCATTGTTGACAAGGACGTTATCAATGATGTAACGTGTACGCGCCAAAGTGTTATTACACGTGTGGTCATTCGATTTTTCCGATACGACGTTATCCACTGAATAAACAGCGACGTCATATGATAAAAGTGATTTCAGTCACTCGAATAATCTTTAACACATGCTTGTCTTTAGACGGATTCAGTAGTTCTAGTCATATTAGTCATATAAAAATCACTTCTCTCACTTCACTCCGTACTCCCAACAATTTGGAGTTACAGGCAGATATAAAAAAGCGAGATTTAAATATGTGATTTTTTTATCTTCCCAACAGCCGCAAAAACGAATTACCACAATGAATGAATAAACAGCGGCTCGACCGAATTTTTGAATGTTTTTGCTGAGTTCACCTAACCTAATTCTTCAGGTAAACATACACCAGGTGAATAGATTTTAGGTGTCATGAACTTTTTATAATATGCTTATTTAAAAGAATAAATTAGGATGATGCAAGTTTGCCTACCAAGGTATATATTAAGAAACATTACATGACGCCAAACAGTTTTTGTACTCATAAATCTTATAAAAAATATTACAGAGTAGTTGACCCAAATAGAAATGGCCAGCCATGCTGTGTTATGCTGCATAATATACGACAAATTCTGTCATATTAGGCATCTCTAAAATAAAACTTGAGTAAAAATGAATATGGTGTCTTGAATGACACATACACTGTAAAAAATTCCGTAGATTTTACGGTAGAATAACTGGCAACCAGCTGCCATTCCTTTTTCCCGTTATTTTTACGGGCACCCGTAAAAATTGCAGGACTCATCAAGCAGAGAAGGACAGAATAGAACAGGTGTCGCTTTGGTCAGATAGCCCATCAACAATATAAAGTTATTTCGAGTGCGGCCAGTTAACACAACACTTACGTTTCGTTATTTCAAACAATGTCTTACGGGCAAACGCCCGTAAAAATAACAGGAAAAGGACTGGCAGCTGGTTGCCAGTTATTCTACCGTAAAATCTACGGAAATTTTTTACAGTCTACTTGAAGTACAGTTTGGGCTCTTTTAAGGCTTAAAAACAGAGAATGTTTTAAACAGATATTAGTATCAAGAAGTTATGAGATGTGCCATGATTTTACCCAAATTATTCAACATTGCATATATCATATTATGTACTTCTTCTCCCTCGGTGTCTTCTTCCTCTCTTCAAACACATAAAAATGTTGAGTTGATACTCTTTGCCTGGAAATAGACCTACACCTGATGTCACACACAAAGAATGTTACACTCTGCAGTGTCTCTCAAGAGAAGGATCAGTTAAACCGAGCCCTCTAATTTCAAACTTTGGATGAACTCTTTTTTGGATCACTCCTTTTTCAAATAAGATATGCTAAAACTGGAACCTTCATAACTGTATTTTTCTTTCATATTCCCCAAGGGACACAGAATGTAATATACCACCATGCGTCCCTTTGCGAATAACTTACCTTTTGCACGACAGGGCCAATGGTTAGAGTTATAAGCGTATGTATATCAGTCTTTACCAACAACGTATATTATCAAATGCTTTGTTTTCAAACAATTTCAGCACACCGTCAATATGTTATATTTTGGTTTCCATCAAAACATCATTTGTTTGGAGACGAAGAAAAAAACAAAGTTCTGTAGTTTTTTTCGGATAAGATATTTAACGCTTCAACAAATATGTGCCACCTTGGAAATAATTACCAAGTTAACGACTTATAATCTGTACCCTTTACGTCATTACCAGGGTTAATACTCGCATGCGCTCTCATCTAGTGCCAATTACTTTGTTTCTTCACCTTTAGCAAGTTTGTTTACTACAGAACTTTACCTTCATGAATGAAACGATCACCTGTGTCCTGAAGTTCGTATCCATTGAGTCTACTCATTTAAAACATAAGCTCCACAAGACAGTTGAACAGGTCCAGACCTGGATCTTAAGGCTGTACTGAAATGGATCAGTGTCTGAAGTCTGGAATATTAAAGGGCAATTTCATGGTACAGCTTCCATCAAAAAGTACATGCAGCAGTATAAAATTATAGAAAATAACGATTCTTCGGCCACATAAACTGATCTTGCAAATATTACTAACTAGTTGGACCTACCCAAGCACGGCATATGATGCCAACATTAATATAAATAAATAAATTAAGGAATGAATGTTATTTTTTTCATCGTTTACTGAAGTATAAACTACATCGGATCACGAGCAAAGTAAGTGAATCCCGAAGGGGTTTACGTAAACTTTGCTCGTGACCCGATGTAGTTTATACTTCAGTAAACGTTTAAAAAATAACATTCATTCCTTATATTTATATTATTAAACGATGCTTTTGATCAATAAAAAGGTAAACAAAAATAAGAAATACATATATAAGAATCGTGTTAAAAACATTGCCGGTCGAATTTTGCAAAAATTTGGAACAGCCGCATTGTCACTGCCTACCAGTAAATTCCACCTCCTGCTTTAGATTTCACGTGCAAGTAGGCGTAGCGAGCTGTCATTCAATGTTTACCAGCCATTCAAGTACATGGCATGTTGTAGATTTCACGTGCTAGTTAGTGAGATGAGCTGTCACTTTAAAGCGCGTGACACAATGTAATTATTGACTTGTAAACAAAATTGACTCCCGCATCACTTAATTGGGTTAACAGAGAGCTCTGCACTGAAAATGTAAATATAAGGATTTAAACCTCGGATATATATAAACACAGATGATATATAAACGCCGATAATCTAGTGGTTTCTGAATTTTGTCGAAATATAATTTCATTACAACAAATTTCATTCATTTTTCAGTCGAATTTATGAAGCTCAAATCTATATCCATTTATTCAAGCCAGAAATGCCCAGTCCATTTGATCATATTTGATCATACCACGTTTACTGGAATTAGAAAGAAACAAAAAATCAATTTCTGGCAAATGTATGTACGGGTATGTACAATTGCTACTCAGAACCTCTGTTCACCTTCTCCGCAACTCTGTCACAGTTTCGGCTAGCTGTAGACGACTCCTGACTTGACAGTCCAACAAAACTAAAGTGGGGCTTAGCTTCTTTTGACTAGTTTATTTCATGTAGTCTCTTAAGAACCGAGTGGTATGTGTGACAGATGGTAGAACTTTGAAAATGGTCGACTAGTATACTGTGACCTACGTTGTGTTTCCGAGTCCATGTTTGTTACAATGACAGTACATGATGAACCGTTCAACCAATCCTTGATTCCAATTCTTTCAAGGCCACCCAAATTGCCAACCTGCTTTGCTGTCACTGTCGTTTGCAGAACTGGCACAAGCGCAGTAGTCTGATGTACAATTGGTAATCCTGCAATTTCAGTCCGCTATTAATAGCCATGAATTTTCCAGTGGAAATTTCGATATATTCGCTGACCTTAGTATTTCTGGAAACCCATTTTCAGTCTAATTTTGACAAGTAGTATTATGACTATCAAATTATCCTTTTATCTGCTACTCTGATTGACAGATTGCTACATTAGATGGCTGCGGTTTGAACTGGGTTCCTCCAATGATTGGTCATACTAAGGGCGAACAGGGCACGAGAAACCATGGGGACAAAATTCTGATTGTAGTAATAATTATTGTTTCAGTTATTTTGATAATTTCTGTCAAGTGTTGCCAAAATATTTCATATAGTAATGGCAAAAAGCAAACCACAAACAACTTTGACATTTTCGGTCAGTTTAATGATTTCTATTAATTTCAAGGGGCCCATAACTCTGTAATTAGTGAATAGTCCACTAATGGACTCAGAATCAATCCTGTTTCAGGTCTAATAAATATATCAATAGGAAGGTCCCTTAAAATGCAAGCTAACCGAGAGTCCGTAATTCTGAAATAAACGGTCAGATAGTGCTAAAATTCCTATATGTTCAATGTCTCATTAATTATAACGACATTACAAAGTTTCAAAACATAATCAGCATTCGGACAAGCTTCTTCTTATTGTAAGTCAATGGAAATATCAACGGGTCATAATTTCGATCTTGCTATAATTCAAACTTGTCGGAAGTCTAATGCCGATAATTATTGTACAGAAGTTTCAAGAAAATCCATTAAAAATGTAGCTTCTGTTTTGCTGAAAAGATTTTTGCATTATAAATTAAAGGCCATAGCTCTATGATAGTAAACAGATAGTCGTAATATTCCCTAATGTTTCAATGCCCTTTTAATTATAATGTTACAAAAAGAACTGCAGTAACTTCCCACATGCACCCAAACTTTTTTCCAGTAGTAGTCTTTGTAAATTTCAAGGGGCTATAACTAAGTAGTAAATATTCCAATCTTGCTCTAATTCAAACTTGAACAATGCATACAAGGCACTGCGGTCACCATCACTCTAGGGTGGGGACGCCCGTACAGTCTGCCTGTGTATGTTCATCTCTATATTAGCTTTTGCTCAATTTGCTGCTTACTGTGCCTATGCTACTCGTATCTTGGGCAGATAAGCATAAAATGCAGTGGTTGGTTATTTGGGGTAAAGGCAACATGCACTTGTATGGTAGAAGTTCAAGTGTGGCACTGCTTATTTATGTTAGACCTACATGTGCTGTTGTTGATTCCACAAAATACGGGGTTTGTAATTCAGAAAAGAGTCGTACTGGCTGAGAAAACTGACATTTACTACCATACCTATTGCTGTCATTAGATTCAAGATTCCAGATTCATATACTCACTATCGACCACATAATATTATTATGTGGTCGATAGTGAGTATACGAAACTGGAATCTCTGACAGTGTGTAAAAGCGATTAACAATCGAAATTTAAATTTCGATTGTTAATTGCTTTTACATACTGTCATTAATTTCGATTGTTAATCGCTTTTACATACTGTCACTAACTTCGATTGTTAATCGCTTTTATTAACTTCGATTGTTAATCGCTTTTACACACTGTCAGCACACTCTTTCGGTCTCGTGAGCAGCAACTTTACATAACTGAGTCGTTTTTTGTCTCGCCTGCGAAGCAGAGACGAGACATATGTATTGCTTTTCCGGTGTCGTCGGCGGCGGCGGCGGCGTAAACTTTTGTCGATTTTTGCGTTTAGGTCATTTTCTCAGAAACTATAAGGGCTTGAGCCATGAAACTTGGGTCATGCATACATCTGGAAGAGTACAGCTGAAAGCCATCATCAATGTTGAGTCTTGACCTAGATTTTACGGTTGACTTACTTCGCAATTTTTTGTCGAGTTTTTGCGTTTAGGTCATTTTCTAAGAAACTATAAGGGTTAGAGCCATGAAACTTGGGTCATGCATACATCTGGAAGAATACAGCTGAAAGCCATCATCAATGTTGAGTCCTGACCTAGATTTTACGGTTGACTGACTTCGCATTTTTTGTCCAGTTTATGTGTTTAGGTCATTTTCTAAGAAACTATAAGGGTTAGAGCCATGAAACTATGGCCATGCATACATCTGAAAGAGTACAGCTGAAAGCCATCATCAATGTTGAGTCTTGACCTAGTTCTAACGGTTGGCTGACTATGCAGTTTTTTGTATAGGTTGCGGGTTTAGGTCATTTTCTCAGAAATTATAAGGGCTAGAGCCATGGAACTTGGTTCATGCTTACATCTGGAAGAGTAAATCTCAAAACCATCGTCAACATTGAGTCTTGACCTACATTTTACGGTTGACTGACTTAGCAATTTTTTGTCAAGTTTTGGCGTTTAGGTCTGTTTCTCAGACACTAAAAAGGGCTAGAGCCATAAAACTTGGTTCAAGCATACATCTGGAAGAGTAACTCTCAAAGCCATCATCTGTATTGAGTCTTGACCTACATTTTACGGTTGACTGACTTAGCAAGTTGCTGTCAAGTTTTCGCGTTTAGGTCTGTTACTCAGAAACTACAAGGGCTAGAGCCATGAAACTTGGGTCATGCGTTCATCTGGAAGAGAAGAATGTTCTGCCGCAATTTGGGCAGAATTAAGTTCGAATTTTCGCAGAAGTAATACAACAACAAATACAATTTTCAGTCCTTTATGGAGATCCACAAATTAAACAACAATATAACTATTTGTGAAAACACAATAACAGTACAAATCAATAATTTTAACAGTTCTGTTCCTAATCATTCAACTGGCAATCCAGAGTTCTAATGATAACAATGTTAATAATTTCACTTTTGGAAGTCCAAATTATTCTTCGATGGCGTACCACTCGTTTTTCAATCTCAAAACCAAAACTAATTCCTATTCCCTCTGTCTCTAATTTGTCCCTTCGTTATTAACCAATCAAATCATCAGTTGTATAAGCACAAGAACTAACCAATCAAAAGTTGTGTTACTAACTTATTATATTTGCACTTGGTGGCGGCGAGGGCGCAATACATTTGGCGGGAATTTTTTATAATAAATATTTATTTACTTGTCTGTCAACTTTTCGGTTATTTAATGAAAATTATGCATTTTTCAGAATAACATATTGTGGAAACAACAAATCACTATTTCTTATGTTTATTTCATTAACTTATTTACCATAATCGTTTTTTTTCCACTAGGACAACCAGGTGAGAAGATTCTTTAGGGTCTTAATCTACATCAAACAACTGCCAAACGATTGAAATGATTATTACTTATGTCACTAAGCTCATAAAACTCGCCAAATACCCCCGCTAGACAGGATGATTGTGCATACTCGGAATTAAAGTAAATAATTGTCAAAACTTGTGACTAATAGAAAGATAAAAACCTTATTGATTATGTTAATTTGCCTTTGGTGATTCTTAACTCAATACCTTCTGTGTTTCCAAAATACTTAACCTTTTGTTTGCATATTTGTCATTTTGTGTGCGATTTTATTTTTTTAGATTTATTTATTTATTCATTTATTGCTCCAAATTTACTGCATAACAAGAACTCAAAGTCATCATGGATATTGAGTATTTACCAACATTTTACGGTTGGCTGACTTTGCAATTTTTTGGCAAGTTTACGCGTTTAGGTCTGTTTCTCAGAAACTGTAAGGGCTAGAGCCAAGAAACTTGGTTCATGCACACATCATTGCTGATTTAACTCTGTTTTGTGACAGATCGCCAGCAGGCGAGAAGCCGCATTCCGCGGAATTCTTGTTTTTCATACAAATGGCTCCATACGGGGACACAACCTCTAAAAATACTGAACATTTTAGCGCTGATACAGGGTAGGTGTAACTCTTTTGTATCTTCTCGGTCGTTATTTCATAGCTCGAACAAACGGCTACCTTTTAATGGTCACGGGATGCTAAGGAAATTGCATAACTGTTCACGCGTGTAACTGTGCAGTCCTCTTAGTTTTCTATAATCAAGTAGCTGCGAAAATTATTGTGTTATGTTAAAAACTAAGTAGTTAACACACTCGTCTGTGCTTCCTGAAAATTGCTCGTTTCTCTCAGTTCGTTGTATTAAAATAAGTAAATCTGCCACCCTCGTCCCTCTAGGTAGGGCCTCATTTGTTACATCATCCTGTATCATTTCTGTTAGAAACGAAACTCACCTCACTTTCCTAAAATAACTCTGTTAAAACCCAACTGGATTCTAATTTTATAACTACTTCCTGGTATGAAATATAAGAGAATGGATCTTAAGCCATGTAAGATCTGTAAATACTCAAATCAGTCTGCACATCTTTTAAAACTGGCCAGTCTTCACTTTTCTCTTTTAAGATTCTACGATATAACTGAACCGCGGCACGACAAAAACAACAAAGTGGTTGTGTGGCCAGCGCAGACTCAGATCAGTCTTCGCATCCGCCCAGTCTGATCAGAGTCTTCACTGTCCGCATGGAGGTAGCTTAGACCGTTAGCTATCTTTTAAGCGCTTAGCGAAAAGTCTGACCAGACTGGGCGGCTTCCCAGGCTGGTCCGAATATGCGCTTGGCGTACAACCTCTTTGTTGGTTTTCTCGTGTACCTGCTCAATTATTTTAGACAATCCATGATAGTAGGGAGGAACTGTGCAGACTGCGCGCCTATCGCACATGTAATTTGCACAACTGACAATATAACTTCTAAGCAACGAAACATATAATGAATTTCATAGGATATCAGATGGCGCTCGAAATGGCTTCATTTGCCAGAAAAGTACTTGGCTACGACCTTCTTTTGCCTCATATTTTGTAGTTAACCGAGGAAGTTTCTAGCATATTGTCTGAAAAGCAAGAGAGATAGATCGCCTTTCATAACATTTATTATGAAATTGCTGCAAATCCGCGTGCACATTTTTTTTTACATAATTGATATTATTACGCATTTAGTACATAGTTGTAAAAGGCCTCAAGGTCCATGATCAGCTGAGATAATTCAAAATACCGAACAAAACTTATAAAAATATCTGCGATCTCGAACGTACGATTTATTTATTTGGCTTTGAAATTGAGTATATCTATGGATACTAGATATAAGTAGATATTGTATAAGTTTATACACTTTGTATATGATAACCAATGACGTCAAGCCTAATATCGCTAAAATTCACTCGTTCGTGACCTTGTGCCTTTTTTTTTTTTTTTAATAATTTCAAGCGCCAAGTATATATCCACGTCTTTTGGAAATTTGGTATTTCATTTTTAACCTGAAATTTTCCAGAGGAAATTTCCGGACTTGTTACATCAGCCGACTTTATGTATTTCTAAAAATAACTGTAAAACCCATCTTCAATCCGAAAATACTCACCAGGCTGAGATTGCGCTTGCAAGTATGTCATTAGTTTTGCCAGTCTTAATTGTTCTAATGTTCTCTGTAGTCACCTAAATGCTAGGGGCTGTTATTGACCAGGGTTCGAGGTTATAAAACTTGATAATAATCTCAAACTAAAAATAAAGCACACTGGTTGGCTACTTCCGAGCATGTGCTCGGAAGCAGCCAATCAGTGTGCTTCATTTTGAGTTTGAGATTGTACTCAAGTTTTATCAGTAAAACCCAATCTTTATCCTCTGCATATCAGACAGACTTGAAATATGATACGTCCAAAGACTGATCTGCTATTTCCGTTTCTTGCTGTCAAGCTATCGACGTCTGAACACTTTTATTTCAAAACCTTATTCTATAAGGAACTTCATATAAGAACTTAACCTAGTTGCAACTCCTTACTTACGTTAAATATAACCAGGCACTGATCAGGAACTGATGCAGTCAATACTATATGCCGGCCAAGACACGAGGGGAAATAGTGTTGTGCTTTTTGTGTGATACAACTGGCAAAAAAGAAGGAATAAGATATTTTGGAAAAAAATGACTAATACGGTTTTCGTTTCTCCGTAAAAATACGGTTTTCGTTTCTGGTTTCCCATCGGGCGATCAACTCACACAACAGCGAGACAAGGAATGAGATCCTTGCCTTACATTGTATTTTTATCAACTATCAAAAGACAGAAGATATTTTATCAAAATCATTGTATTTTTACCTCCTGTACCTCTTGTACCGTGTATTTTTGACCATATAATAAAACTTGTGAAATCGAAAGCGGGTCATTTAAGTTGCCAACTGAAATGACCTAGATATTTATTCAAATCTTTTTTTATGAGAAACTCAAGGACGCATTAGTTTTTCAAGGCTGGCCAATCACGACCATATACAATGAAGAAACTGTAGTGAGAAGCATGCAGCGATACTTCACGATAAACTATTTCATGCTGATAGAACAACGGGGCCTTTAAAGGGGGATGGTCGGGTGGTGCTTTGTATAACTTAAATTTCACTGCTGGGGCGTCCAACTTATTTGGAACATTGTAGGGCAAGGCGCCACATCGTAAAAGGTCTACCTTTTTTAGGCCACACTGGCTGACTTGACAGCTAAGGTTCAAAATGTTTACGTTCTTTTCAACAGTATTTTAGTCCTATCAAGACAATGGAAAGGTGATTATGAAAGGCTGTGTGCAATGGAATCCGTTTTCGGTCTAAAAGTTCCTGCCGGCGGGAATTGAACCACTAGATCAGCAGGCCAGCGCTATACCCACTGTTAGCTACCGGGGCTCCCTCTTGCATATTGAAGTGGTCTCTAAACTCTGATTGATTGATTTGGTGCTTAACGTCCACGGTAAACAGCTATGGTCATGTCAGGACGGTCAGTTAACCTAACCACACTATTCCTGTTCAGGCTTAGACCTCCTGAGCGGTTAAGATGGACGGATACTGAATGGAAATATTGGCAGGGCATTCAAACCATTATACCATCTAAATAACCCAAAGAGCTACTCGTATCCGAGTAGATCTCGTCAGCTAGCAGTTCTCGTCATTCAGCTTAAAACGAGTTTTTCGCGTATTTTTTCTTCACTTCAGCTGCCTTAATCCTAAGTTTATGATACATTTGGCCAAACTAGTGCAAAAAAATCATCAAGATATTGAGCTGTGTATATATAAATGCCGTTTTTTCTCTTTTGGATTAGCAAGTCGCGTGATTTCGTCAGGGGCATTCACGTGAGCACGTTCAAGCTACGTGCTGACCTCTCTTAATTGGGTCAGGTTTTCCAATATTGTGTCTACTTTGCAAACAAATTCCGAATGTAAGTCAACTTTGCAGGAAAAACACAAAAATATTAAAATAGCAAACCTGACCCAGTCATCATTTATCGTTTTCAGCAGCCTCGTGAACAAGACAAACTCTTCGTTTCAGTTTTGTGTTTGTTTTCGTCTGCTGTGACCTCATTAAAAATATTGAGCGCATTCGGCATACGAACGGACTTTGCTACATGAATAAGATGTCAAAATCATTATATAGGAACAACAGCAAAATGGGTTTTATATTTATTTTAAATTGGAGCTCAAAAGCAACATGACGAGAACTGCTTCTGGACGTGACGTTGTCTGTGCGTGATAGCATATCAAATAATGATCGCTCCCTGAGGTTCGTTTCTATAAATAAATTCATGACGTGTGTGTCGAAACCAGAGTTATTAGGTACACAATACATAACTACCGCAAACTGAAAGAAAACCTGCTTGTTTGGGAGAAAACAGGAAATTGTTAGTAAAAAATGACGAGAACTACTCGGATACGAGTATAACACATTTGGACAAGAAAAAAAAATCACCGTTTTATTTTCCTAAAAAACATTATTTTGTATTTCTACATACTTTTTTACACATTTTATATTAAAATTCATATCTCTAGCACATGAATGCACTTTCATTTCAGCAAATCATATAATCTGTAATACAGGATATTTGAAACAAACTGGTAACAAAATATTGCAGTTATCTTGTAAATAAGTATATTTTTACATTCTTTAAAAAAATGCAAGAAAATTGAATTTCATGAAAAACGTCATGAAAAATATTTTTAATCGATGGGGCATGCTTATGCATATTATTTTAGTACCACTTACATTGTATGTTACAGAACAAAACAAAGAAACAAACATTTCACCGTTTCGTTTCCTAGAAAAACAATGTTTACGTTCAAAAATATCCCCAAAACAGACTGCCAAATTCTGCACCTGCTGCAAGCACAGCCGTCCTTGGCCTACTATTTATTTTCCTGTTATTCGGTTCTACCATAGAGTAATATCGACAAAAATGCGCAGATGAGATGGCAACTGTGAAGATCTTGATCATTCTGGTTCCTAAAGAACAGTCTGATATTGTTTTCCACTGTTTGTACAGACCTATGTGCCCGCAAACTTAGGATCTTTAGACATTGTTAGTGTGTGTTATAACTTTATATACTCCACAGTTGATCAATTTCATCATGAACAATAACTCAATTTTGTTTTTTAAAAAAGTAAAAACAGAGTTGTTCCGTATACGTCCACCTTAACCAGTACTAAGTGCACACTGCCCCTCTTGAATCAGCGGAAGGAGAAACGAAAGTATGTGGCCAAACCGGGTTTCGAACCCAGGACCTCTGACTTATGAGTCAGGTGCCCTACCGATTGCGCTCTAAACTCTGTGTGTGTGTGTGTGTGTGTGTGTGTGTGTGTGTGTGTGTGTGTGTGCCTGTGTTTTTGTGCATGTGTGAAGAGGTAGGTGTGTTGTGTGTATTCGGGTTTAACATCACTTTCAACAATTTTTAAGTCATACCCGGTATCATGATTGACGGTGTTGGACTGCATCAGGGGGCTTACCTCTCACTTTTATAGTGCTCACCGAAGAATGATATTGGTATGTTGGGAGCCCGATATTGAACCCCTGACTTCCTGTTCCCAAAAGCAGACACTCACTCTGTCGACTTAGGTATCAGGGCTGGAGGTGTCATTGAAGTACAGGATCTCTGGGCTTCCCAGGATGGTAAAAGCCTGCCAAAGAGCATAGTCAGTACATGGCAAAAGTCACTTTCATCACTGATCAAGCAATTTAGGATGTAGCCACTTTTTATGATAACCATGTGTTCTTGCCTCTTTGTTTTGAGTGCCCTAAAATATAAAATCTGTCAGGTCTGATAAGAATTACACTCATACCTGCAGAGTATTGTTTTTTGTCTAAGATATGACCTGGCTGTGTTTGAAGGAACAGCAAAATGGCCCATTGATTTCACTCCAAAATTTGACTCCACTCCACTCTAGAACTCCACTCCAAAACTCCACTCCATAGAATACACAGTGCCTCCGGATTCATACACTGTGACAATCAGTGTCAGTATCAACCACATAATAATTTCGATTGTCAGTCGCTTTTACACACTGTCATACACACTCTTCGAACTTTGCATTTCATAAAGATGGCCTAAGGGGACACAAACTCTCAAAAATACTGAAAATTTGAGCGTTGATACTCATAATACTCTCGGTCATTATTCCATAGCTCGAACAAACGGCTACTCTTTATTGGTCACGGGATGGTAATAAACGTAAATATCAAATAAGAATTTTACTTTTGACGTGTGTCATTGTGCAGTCCTCTATAAAATCAGGTAACAATTACTGTGCTATGTCAAAAACTTTCCACCGTGATCCAAGTATATGTAGTTAACATAAGGTGGTCCCTAAAAATTGTTCTGTGTAAATTCCGCCAGCTCCGACACCCCCGCTCCCCCCCCCCCCCCCTTCAGGAGGGCCTTATATGTTACATCATCCTGTATCATGACCTAGAAACTTCCAGAATACCATCAAACTCACTTCGCTTTCCTAAAATAACTTTGTTAAAACCCAGCTAGATTCTAATTTTAAAACTACTTCCTGGTATGAAATATAACATGAGAATGGATCATCAGCCTGCATATCATTTATAACTGACCAATCTTCACTTTTCTCTTTAAATAGAATATCCATGATAACAGGAAAGAATTTGTGCAGACTGCGTGCCTAATTTGCACAACTGACAATAGTGTTTGTCAAAAATAGCCTCTAAACAAAGAAACATAGTGAATTTCATAGAATATCAGATGGAGAGCAAAATGGCTTCATTTGCCATAAAGATACTTGATTACGACCTTATGGTCAGTTTTTGGCTCATAGTTTACCCAGGAAGTTTCTTAAAACTGAAAATATAATATATTGTCTGAAAAGCAAGAGATAGATGTGCTTTCCTAACATTTATTGTCATAAAACTGCAGCAAATCTGCGTGGACATTTTCTTTTTTACATTTTCTTATTACACATTTAGTACATAGTTGTTATTCAAACCTGTAAACAACGCCTCGAGGTTCATTTTCAGCTGACATAGTGCTGAAATTGTAATTCAGCACTGAATAAAACTTAAATGTAAAAAGCAAGTACAAGAAAACATATCTGCGAAATCTCGAATAAAGGATATATTAATTATGGTTTTGAATTTGAGCATGAATATTTTTAACCTTTGGTTCTGGATAAACTTATACATAGTGAAACATAGTAAACGAAATCAGCACTTGGTATGATATACACCCGTATGATGTTCGTAACCTTGTGCGTTTTTTAATCCTATCATACGGTCGCCATAATGTCAAGGCCTATCATACGATCGCCAAGTATAAAGCCACGTCTTTTGGAAATTCGACGTTTTATTTTTAACCTGAGATTTTCCAGAGGAAATTTCCGGACTTGTAACATCATCCGACTGGTTATATTTCTAAAAATAACTTGATTAAATCCATCTTCGATCTGAAAATACTCACAATTAACTTGATCTATTTTAATTGTTCTAATAGCTAAAAATACTAGAGGCTGCTATATGACGATATCTTCCTTGTTGTCAAGGGATCGACGTCTGTAGAATTTATTTCAAAACCTTGTTCTTGTAGGAATTTCATATTAGAACTAAACACCCAAACAAAATGTAATAAGGCAGTGATCAGGAACCGATGCAATCGATTCCACATGCAGCCCAAGACACCTAGAGAAATAGTTTAAAGTAAAAAGATAGGTAATGATCAGGAATTAATACAATCAAAAGCTCATGAAAAGACACGCAAAGCAAACCGAATGAGAAGCTCTTTCCCAAACAGGTTGTCATTCAGCTACCCTAACTAAATAAGCAGCAACATGTATTTGTACCTATGTTATATTTTAAATTACAAAACATAACAAAACAGAGAGCAGAATGGGGAACTATTCATGTGACCAGACTGCTAGAGACCATAGACAAGCGGACAAACCACGTGTAACACAGAGGAGCCACAACAGAAGTACCGCCTTGGAACGGTCAGCAATACTTATAAGGCCAAACGAGCTGAAAGCAATATTACAGACTTCAGTGAGTTCAATTTGCAGAATTTGTTGATATTCATGTCTGCTAAGAATTTATTCATTCTTCACGTTTTGTTCGCCTGAGTGTCATTGCAAAAATTTTCCTGAAAGTATTTTTATAGTTTGTTTAATTTTTAATGCATTGTCTTCTGGTTTGACCTTTATATACAGATCTTGAACATCCCTCTTTTCAGAATCTATCTATATTTTATGTTTCAGAAATTTCTTATACAGCTCGGCTCTTTCAGATAGTGTGGTACATATGTATGTACCTGATAGCTACAAAAGTAAAATTGTCTCTTCGAATGTATCAATATTTCTGTATCGCCTTCTGATTTCAGAAATATTTTTAACGTCTCAGCTCTTTCAGACAGTGTGGAGATACGTGTATGGATTCGAGGCTTTTTGCACCTGATAGTTCAAGGTAATAAATCAGAAGTTTGTTTCTTTACATCAGGATTTGCATCAGATCTTTAATCCACCAGATTTGTTTCTTGTTACACAGCACATTCATCAATGTTTATTTTCAGCCCAGCAATTGAGAAAAAAAATGAAAGCACGCGTAGTTTTCTGTGAAAAAGCCATGTTTACATCCGGTTGCCTGCTGCTACTTATAACCGCAACACTCGAAAAAGAACGCTTGTGGCGAACAGCAAAGGCTTAACCCAGCCTGCGCATCTGCGCAGTCTGAAGAGCCCTTGCCTGTTGAACCATCAATGGGAGACATCTGCAAGCATGAAACCAAAGCTCAAGCTAAACTACATGAATTCGCTGACTTATTTGAGTCTTTGCTGGGCGCAGGTACATTCAGACACCATTTTGTATGACGCTTCTTACTTGTCTGTTCTATGCTAGGAATGTTGAACGTGATAGCAGAAAGTGCAGGTATTAGAATATTGTTAGTTCACCTGAATTTCTGTATTAATAACCTGATTCCCAGCCAAACTACACCTTGTTCCCGTTTTAGATGGTTGTTATTGTCGTGAGAGTTCGTTAGTTTATTTCTGAACTGTCTGCGAGGGCAGATCACTACCTTGTTATTGTTTTCCTAAAGCTTAGACGTGAGTTTACTCAGCGGTTTAGCAATCCGTTAGACTGTATATTATATTCCAACCCTTCATCCACCCTGAAGAGGGTATCATAGCATTTGAAATTGGACCGATGTAGATTTCATGGTTGTCCACAACTCTTTTTCAAGTCCTTAAATGTCTGCCTACTCACAAACAAAAATTATATATTTTGGGTTTGACATTATTGGGATTTGAAGATGCAAACAACTTTTAAGGGTTGAAATGTTGTGGCAACCATAAGTAATATAAGAGTATTATAAAGTTTGTGAAAAAAAATCTGAATGGTTCTTAGAGTCAGTTAGTTACTAGTGTACCTTACTTCCAGTCGCGATCGACCACTTGATATGTTATTATCCTCCAAAATAATACGTTCCACGCAAGGGCCTGCTGTGCTTGCAGTAGGTGCGGGCGGGGTTGTTTGGACATTTTTGCTCTCGACTACCATTTCTCTTCTTTCCCCCTCTCTCTGGGAGACGGCCCGATATAGACTGAAATACTGTCTCAATAGTGGAGCGGGATATAGCGAAAATACTTCAGTTGATGATACAAGCATGAAATTTACAAGATAGCAAGTACCTGGCATACACTTTAACATAAGATCGTGGGCCACTTGAAATTATGTCATTTTCAAGATGGCCGCCACAAAAACAAAATGTCCGCCATTTTTATGTACTTTTCAACACATTATTTAAGGTAATAGTCCAGGGGCCCGTTGACATGGATGTTTATTTTATGCCCTGATTATAGTCACTTAGAGCATTGACTTAGGGAGTTGCAAAATGGTTGTTGCCAGTGTTTCTTTCAACACTTTACCGAAAAAATGGCCAAAGTGGTGGGTGGGGTAACACTGGTCCATTACAACACCTAAATGCAATAAACGCAATGTAGAAAATACTTTGTGTCATAAATATCCCATTTTAAATGTTCTAATACATAAAAAGCAAACTGAAGTCTGGAAATGATGACCAAAAAGCATGATATATTTGAAACGTATATAACTGTAACTAAAATACAAATAATCAATGAGAAACAGACCAAACGGTGGAATGAAATTTTTACATGTGGTCCTAAATTAGCATAATCTATCGCTTTTATTTGACTCATGCTCATCTCAACTTTGACAGAATTCCTTGATATATTTTGAATCAGTTAGGTTGCAGTTAGTAGTGGCAATATCAGTTGAAGACAGAGTGTAACTTATTTCTTATGAATTCCTGAAACACTGGTGAGAAGGTATAATTAGCTGTAGTCTGTTTTATGTCTTAAATTGAAAAAGTGTACAAGTACGCAGTGTAAAATGCTATTCTTATATTCATTTGACAATAATAACTTTGGGTTGTATCTGAAAGGTACCCAAACAGTAACATTACGTAACATAATCGAAATCCGCCCCAGGAAGAATAATCCAGGGTCATACGTAATAAAAATCGGGTCTTCGTGTAGACATGAACTTCAATTTAATGTTGTTATCATAATCAGTAAAGCAGTCTTTCAGCAGCTCAAAAGTGGTTGTTGCTATATCATTTTATGTGTTTTACCTAGAAACTGACCAAAGTAACGGATGGGGTAACATTAGCGTGTTACAGCAGCAATCTGTTACAAACGAAATGTATGGAACAATTAACGTTATAAATGTAAAGCGCAGTTAAAAATTATCAATATGATTTTTATATCTAAATAAACAGATATATTGACATATTTAGATAAAGATAATCATCAGTCAAATAAGACCAGTAACGTACATAACCGTGACTAAAACACAATTAACATACATGAATCGCTGGAATGAATTTCATATGATTGGTCCTTAATCAACTTACTCTGTCACTTCTCTTTAAACCATGTTGAAAGAACTGCTTGCATATGTTGAATTAGTTAAGTAGCAGTTAGCTGTGGCATTGCCAGCTAAAGAGAAAAGTTTACTTTTCCTTAGGATTTTCCCCAAAAGAGTTACTGACGAAAATATCTAACTGTAGATGATATAGCCTTTCAGTGTAACTTTTTATGTCTTAAGTCTACACGTGTGAAGCAGCCACGAAGAAACACCACTGTTTGTGCCTCCAAGTCTGATAATATGGGATTGTCCTGTATTTGAAAGGCATTGTAACAGTAACATTACGGTACATATCTGTAATGTATTAGGAATAAGTTTTTTTTTAATTTGAGTAAGTTGTTTTCAAAGGCTCAATTCTTGGATGCCAGAAAGCATTTAACTTACCATTGATATTAAGACAGCAAATATTTACTTTTTATACACTCACAAGAACTCAACATGAACATCTGAAGCATTTAGAATTTTCTTAACATTTTTGACTTACAGCAACACCACAAAACGCATCACTTAAAATCTTGGGGGACCAGTATAATATGTATAAGTTGACCTAACTGATCCATGTTTAGGTTTAGAATTATCATAGGGGAGATACCTGTTTCCCTACCTGTGCTGTCTACCGAGGCAATCAGGTAACCTACATGCAAAAATGGCTGTCAGCTGAGGCAACTGATAAAGTATCGGCTCACTTGATAGTTATTATCATCGTGCTTGAATGTAATCAACGTTACCTTTTTGTGTCGCTTCCATCTGTTACACTGCACCATATTATCACTATGTCAATTAAGTAATGGAAAATGATATACTTTAAGAGACACATATAAAGCGTCTTTTCATGAGTCTGTTCATGACGTGTATCTCTCATTGTAACATTACCAAGATATATTTGGTCAGATAATTCTGTACAGTTTGTGTTCTGATATATTATTATCAATACATTAAGTGTTACGAAAGACAAATGTAGTTTTGATCATTCGACTTTTAATATGTATGCTTCTTCTATCATTGTATTGATATAAATGGTATCAGAAAGCTGCAATTTCTTACTTATATGAACTCATTCAGAAAAGCGGTAAGACTTCATTCATAAGCAGTTAACCCGTGTAATTATTGCTAAACAATAATTATTAATAATAAAAATTATAGTAATATCTTCAAAGTCAAGGAGGTCATCTGAAAATAGATATATCAAGGTTTGTTTTTGATATGAATAGTATGCATTACCTTGTCATTTGCTAATTTTTAATTCAGAACTAATGTATTACTGTTTAAGCTTATGAGATATGAGGAACTTATAAATTACCCAGTAACTGGTTGTATACGTTATTCGATCTGTTTTCCTTCTCTTTGTTTTGTTACCGTACTGCAAAGTGAAACTACAGGTCATTACATTCTTTAGTACACATGGTATTTGCCCAGAAATATCCCACATCAAATATGCTGTCGTTTTGATTTGCCACTTCATTTGGTGGTTAGAATTCTGTAGAACTCGGTCCCTTAAAATGCAAAATATTCGTCGAATTAAAAGTAAGCACTGAAGCTGGTTCCATGCTAAATCGACTCATTTAAGGGACTGTTGAATATAAGCAGACTAGAAAAGGAAAGAAAAATAGTATGGAAATTAAACTAATTTTAAAACAAAAACATGTAATTCTATATTGCTGTGAAAACCCATGTCTCGACTTCCCTTGCCTCTTTTTCTTCTAAATTAAATGTGTCTGATGCTGCACTCTAAATGTCCCGGCAGGTACATTACCGTAAGGAACTATATACACAGACCAGATAACTCAACTACTATGCAACATTTTGACTCGTGTTTTGTTTCAAGATTTTAACTGAACAACGTTGGTTTCCTAGGTAACGTAATATATGCGATAATCTTACAAAGTAAGTACACTTTGTTAGAAAGTGTTCACGTCAGCTTTGTAAGAAAATGGTGTGGCTTAACTCTTCAAGCCTAAGGTTACATCTTTCAATCTGCAGGGTCAATGTACCAGTTCTGTCGAATAAACGAGGCAATATCATGTTTTGAATTGCTAATTACTGGTAATCTTACAGTATTAAACTTACCAGAACAGTGGCTAATCAGATTTCAGATTTATCCAACCGACTATATATTGCTTTATTTGAAGACTGTATACAAACTATTTGCTGGCTTATAATTGCTGCAATTTTTCTATAGTGAAATGTATCTGTTTTGCAGTTTTTGATTATACATCAAAATGTCATGTATGTTACTGTCTTCAGAATTGCAAGACTGAGTAGCTGGACATGATCATTAAAGGTGCAGATATATGCCTTTAGAAATAAACAAGCAGCAAAACCTGCTATGCGTGTATGGAATTTGCCAAGTCTCCAATTATTAGCATTTACAATATTCTGAGTTTCGTCACGTATTAAACGTACCTCATGAAGTCCCTAAATTAGTCATAAGCTGATAGTTCCAAGAAAACAATGTTTTTTTAAGAACTGCCAGGATATTATCTTCATAATTGTTCTCTGAGAGACAGTG
Source organism: Ctena decussata (assembly GCA_963989385.1). Classification (NCBI taxonomy): domain Eukaryota; kingdom Metazoa; phylum Mollusca; class Bivalvia; order Lucinida; family Lucinidae; genus Ctena; species Ctena decussata. The sequence goes on along the minus strand of OZ022501.1, from coordinate 52,703,740 downwards.
AAGAATTTATGTAGGACGAATTATAATGGACTAACTCATAAATTAAAGTTATTTACGTTACTACTAGTAGTAATGAATGATGAAATTAAAACGGTACTAAAATATATTTTCTAATACTTTATGATGATTCTATGGAGAAACTGCATTTGAAAATAAAAATGTAGTTTACCTTGAAATTATGATTTTTAAATAAAAACACATAGGTGGCGTATATAATCGATGCTTATGGCCAAATAGTCGTTAGAAAATTTGACAAGATGCGCTTTTCCATCGTGAACAATCCATTGACGAAGTTTTTACATGTAAAATTGCCAAAAAAAAAGACACATGCTCACGGGAACTACATATGCCTGCGGACTATAAGCATGTTATGAATTAAAACGATAACATTTTGAAATTTGGCGGCCATCTTGAAAATGGATGATTTTTAAGTGGCCCACGATCATTTTTGAATCTGGGCCATGTAAGGAACATTTAGTGAAAATTTCATGCTTGTATCATCAAGTGAAGTATTTCCTTGAATTTTCACTCTAAGCAGCTCCACAACAAAGGACCGTTAAACCTAAAACAATTAATCAAATCCCTGATACTTACCTGACTTTCAGTATACATAACTACATTGTACTTGCAATAAAAATGGAATTCCGCGGAATGCTATGTCGCACCTGCTTTGCACATTCACTGTAAGTGTCATTTTGAAACATATTTGGTCAAAATCCATTCAGTAGTTTATGATATATCGTTTTCATTTTTGTCGCTATTTTTAGTAACGATGGACTGTTGCCATCTTGGATGCTCAATTTGAAAAAAAAAACATGATCAGCTTCATGCAAGAATCATTTTGATACAAATTTAGTCCAATCCATTCAGGGGCTCTTGAGATATTGTCATTTTCATATTTTTCTGTTTTAGTAACGGTGGCTGGCGGCCATCTTTGGTGGTCTCCATTCGCTTTAATTTCAAAGAACTCCATTTAAGGACCATTCTGACTAAATCTGTTTAACTTTTTTTGAGATATTGGCATTTTTGCAAACTCGGACTCGTAAACAGAAAGTAGGTCACTGTGACCTAATTCCGCTACAGATTTTTTTCATTTTGATTATTTTTTTAAACCAAGGTCCCAGGAATGCTCTACTTAAAATTTCAGCCAGTTATACCAAGTGGTTCTGGAGAAAAAAGTAATTTTATTTTTTTTTTTTGCTATTTTTAATAACAGTGGCCATCTTGGATTCTGGGCCAAGCTGAATTTTGTCATCAGAAGCCCTGCTGTCTGGTCATGCAGCATGTGAAATTTGAAAACCATGGGTGCAGTGGTTTCAGAGAAAAAGTCATTTGAATGGACTTAGAATTTAGGGTCGACGTAAATGTGAACGAACGGACGAACGGGTTGACGAACGGACGGAAAACCGTACGCCTATATCAAACTGTTACATTTGATAGGAAGTGATTTCATTTTAATTGTTTTCGGCTTCGTGAGAGATTTTCAGTAATTTCAAGTTCTTGCACAGAAAATCTGAACGCTAATGCCAGCGAGTATTGCTATTTTGCACATGCATGAGAACACAATGGGTGGTGCAAACTTTATCTCCAGGTCATGTATTGCGACATTTTTTATGCCTCTGCCATTAAAAATGGGGGGGGGGGGGCATATAGTATCACCGCTGTCCGTACATACGTAGCGTACATACGTACGTAGAGTACGTACGTACGTACGAACTAGTTTACGTTCAATATCTTTTGAAAACATTGGTTTAATCGAATTCATATTTCATACACAGTTATATAATCATAAAATACAGGTCAAGTTCAATGTTGGGTAAAATCCGACGATAATTGTGGGAGTTATGGCCCTTGTTCGACTTCATTTTGTATGAAAAAATGGTTTCCATTCAATATCTTTTGAAAGCATTGGTGTATTGAATTCATATTTTATACACAGGTATATAATCATAAAATACAGGTCAAGTTTGATGTTGGGCAAAATCCGACGATTATTGTTGGAGTTATGGCCCTTTTTCGACTTTATTTTATATGAAAAAAATGGTTTCCGTTCGATATCTTTTGAAAGCATTGGTGTGTTGAATTCATGTTTTATACACAGGTATATAATCATAAAATACAGGCCAAGTTCGATGTTGGGCAAAATCCGTCGATTATTGTGGGAGTTATGGCCCTTTTTCGACTTTATTTTGTATGAAAAAATGGTTTCCGTTCGATATCTTTTGAAAGCATTGGTGTATTGAATTCATATTTTATATACGGGTGTATATAATCATAAAATACAGGTCAAGTTTGATGTTGGGCAAAATCCGTTGATTATTGTGGGAGTTATGGCCCTTTTTCGACTTCAGTTTCTATGAAAAAAAAAAAAAAACTGGTTTCCATTCATTATCATTTGAAAGCATTGGTGTATTGAATTCATATTTTATACACAGGTACATAATCATAAAATGCAGGTCAAGTTCGATGTTTGGTAAAATCCGTCAATTATTGTGGGAGTGATGGCCCTTTTTCGACTTCATGTCATACAATAATGGTTTCCGTTTGTTAGTTTTTGAAAAGTTACTCGTTTTGGGGCTATTTCTTTTGGAAAGTTGCATGGCATCTATTTCTGTGATAAGATACAGAATGTTATCGCATATCACAGTCATGACACCCCCCCCCCCCCCCCCCCCCCACACACACACACACTCACTTCTCTTGATCCAAGAAGCACAATACATCTGCCCAAGGAAAACAATAAAACATGTACCACAGAAGTCTGCCTATGTGAACCTAGTTATGCTACAAGTGCCAGTACCTTAAACAAGGCGCCATCTTACTTAGGGCACAAGGCGGGGCATCCGTGTCCTATGGACACATTTCTAGTTTAAGCCTGAATTGCGGTTGTCTGCTCCTCATTTAATTGCTATGGGAAAAGCTAGTGAAATATGTCACGTACAAGGGCTAAAATAGCTGAATGTATGGTAGAATGTGGATGTTATTATTTCTTACCTGTAGTCTATATAACTGAACATTAAAAATAAGTATGCTGGTTTATTGCAATGATATATTGATCATGGAAAGCTGAATTGTTGCTGAGACTATGGCTTTGTCGAGGTATCATGGAATTGGCCATAGAGAGCTGCCATGCTTAATGTGTATGTGTATAAACCTCTTATGTCATTTGACCAGAGTGAAAATAAAGAATATGTTATGTTATGTTATGCTAATTATGATTGAAGAACTTGGGGCTATTAGCATTAATTAATATTAACCAACATCTTAGTCGCTGTCTTCACTTCTTCGTCGGTATTATTCATTCATATCCGTTTCCCTCCACAGCAGCCACTGAAACCTTGCTGAAGACGAGCGTTTGTTTACGGATTGCAATCCTCAGTTGATGAAATAAGTTTGCATAGTACGCGCCAGTTATTCTTCTCTTAGTAAAGGCCCTGTCACACTACAACGTTTCAGACAACTTATGCCAACGTATGGAAAATTTATCCAATTCGCTGGCATACGCTGGAGATAAATTAAAACATCAAACAGCAGCCGGTTTTGGAACGCACACATAGCTTACTGAAACGTATAAATAACTTATTCACAACTTATCCCTAGCGTATACATAACTTATACAAGCGTATAACAGCGTGTTCCCAGCGTATCTGTAGCGTTCTTGTCTTATGCCGAACGCATACACAGCGTTAGTCTAACTTACGCCGACCTTATGTATAGCGTGTTGGAGCGTGCTTCGACGATCAGATATAAAGCGACGGCTCTCTACAACACTTTTTATTGTAGTGGACGTTGATCGATGGACATGCCTAAAGAACGAAAATTAGAGGACTTTGCAGGTGGTAGCTGACCACCTGCATGCCTACGGTCGCCCCAATCATCACCCGACTGCCGTGCCTACGATGGTAGCAAACCTCCCTCTCGCGCAGACTCCAATGCCTCTTTAGTGGTATCCGTGGCGGCATCTGCAGCAGCTGTGGGGGCATCCGAAGTATTAACCCCCTCTCAAGCCCCAAAACGACAAGCAGAAGCGGTCCAAGAAGATTCCTTATTTAAAAGTGATGAATTGCTGTTCTGTATCCAATATATATAGCTGAAGCCCAGGTCGCTGGCGGATATGTTACCTAATACGCTCAGTGCGTTCGTGATACGTTGAATAAGTTCTAAGGTCGTCAGGCATAGGTTGGATACGTTCTGAATACGTTCGGTATAAGTTATAGGTAAGTTACCTATAAGTTAGCAATAAGTTACGCGTACGCTCCACAATGGACCTGCTGGATGCCGACGTATGTCAACGTATGATTAACTTACAAGTTACGTGCATGAACGTACGCATAACTTACCTGTTGCGTACACCAAACTTATGACTAACTTATAAACAATACGTCGGCGTACGCTGAAAATTTTATGCATGCACAAAATTTTGGGCCGCATTCGACGTACAACAACTTATACCAACGTATTTGAGCGTACTCGTAACTTGTTCATAACGTACCCCTAACTTATTCAACGTACACCAGCGTGTTTACTAAATTTTTCATACGTCGGCATACGCTGATGCTATACGTCACTGTGTGACAGCCACATAAGAAAAACGTGCAATGCTGTAGTCGCTAATTGCTTCCGGGACCCAATGTAAGTTAGTTAGCCTGCGCATACCTAAACGGTCACGAAAATAGTTGAAACTCTATTATGTGAATTACTCAATGCATTTGCAATCTTTTCCATCCGAATACGCCAATTAAGAGAGAGAGAGAGAGAGAGAGAGAGAGAGAGAGAGAGAGGAATTACCACTCCCATCTGAATACGTCTTCCAACTTCCATCTGAATACGTCTGTCACGAGAGAGAGAGAGAGAGAGAGAGAGAGAGAGAGAGAAACAGATGAAGTAAAAATGACTTCCAACGTTTTGCAATGATAGAAGACAGTACACAGCAAATAATGATAGGTCAAATAAGACTAGATTTCCATCACTGTGGCAAACATATCCTTGTTATTCACATAGTTCACCGCTTCTATTGTTTAGCGAAATACGAGGGGTTCAAACGTTTGTCACTGTTCAAACTGAGTTTCTAATACCCATAATGATGTACACTCTTTGCCATTCTGCCAATAAGTGGGTGGAATGCATACGCGCTAGTAACCAAATGAGCCGCGGCACGACGACCAATAAAGTGGCGTGTGCACCCAGCAAAGATTGATATCGGCCTGAGCATACGTCCAGTCTGGTCAGAGTCTTTATTGTGCGCTTAAAGGGAAGCTTAGGCTTTAAGCTAGCTCCATTTCGACAACGAAGACACTGATCAGACTGGGCAGATGCCCAGGCTGATCTGAGTCTTCGCTGAGCGCACATGCCACTTTGGTGGTTTTGTCGTGTCGCCGATATTGTAGATCTTTTTTTTTAGAATATTTAGAGTAATTTCGGTATAAAACATGAGTTTCATTGGTTGTTGTAAAACTGCGACGTAGTATCTGAATGGCAATGTTCCATTGATGCTTTGGTATTTTGGGAAGCACCAGAGTATGTTGGCTGTGTTAAGTGATTTTGATGATTAGCCAAAAGTAACAGATTTTGGTTCTCTCAAGACCGAATGAAGTACTATCGCACTGCGCTTGAATTTATTCTACATTCAAAAATAATTGTACAGTAGCAAAGAGATGTTTTCAGGAAACAAACAAGAGTGCCACATGACCCTGATTCGCTCACCAGTGTTGGCCATTTGGTTCTGGAGAAGAAGTATTTTAAAGGTTTTTACCGTATATGGGCATAATGGCTATCTGGTTCATGTGACCACCATCGCTCAAGCAATCTTTCCCCATCTAATATGGCATTAGCTTCAATCGGCTGAGTCAGTTTGAAAGAAATGTCTGAATCACTTGCAATACGAGTGACCTTGGTCAAAGGTCAGACAATCACACTGGCCCTGGTACTTAATAAACTTTTGAATACATCAGTTTCTACCCACTTTTATACGTTATAACATTTCCCCATACCAAGGCAAACGTCAATCCAAGGTTATTATTTAAATAATCCTGGTAGTCAGAGTTTCTTCGATTTGTGCAAGTGATTGTATGGTATGTGAGCAAATTCATTCTGTCCATTGAGACGATTTCGAGTTCGGAAGCCCCCCCCACCCCCCCACCCCCGGTCCATCGGGGCCTGCGAAATAGATGGGATGCCTGGAGCCTCTGCGGCAGAGCCGCTTGTAGCTCAGCAGAGCCTGAGTGTTATTTATCTCAGGTCAGGTAAAAGTCCTACAAATTCGGTCGCAACGTCTCGACATGACTTAAATATTGTTTACGGGGACGTACAACCACAACTCAACATCAATAGTAATCGAGTTTTGCCCGAGGTTCTACTGAATTCCTCATATACTTAACAAAAATAAAAACTTGCGAGTTGCGTTTTTCATCCTGCGATAATCTGGAAAATGTGAGGCATAATTTTCATTTTAATCTAGGAAACAATAATCATTACAGCCACACAAAATTCAAGATTCTCTAGAAACGGCTATACTGAGGCTGTTTTAACGTCATGAGGGTATTTTTCTGTTTTCTATGGTCAGTACTTAATAGATACCGAATTTAGATGGTTAAAACTGCTAAAATGATAAAATTTTATTCGCAATGCTTTCCATTATTAAATCTAATCTATATTGACTCATAAGCTAAAATTATGCCGAAGCACATTAATTAGGAGGCCGTGAGGACCAGAAGAAAAACTTCAATTCATGCCATTTTGAAGTCAAAAATACAGTTTCAATGGAATTCCCATTTCACATTAAACTCTTTGTTGCAGTTTTAGAAATGGCTTTCAAATAGATTTAACAGTAAAGACACTGAGTTTTTAAAACAAACAATCAACCCTTGAAGAAAGAAATAGAAAAGACAAACTGATATTGAAATTATGACATGTCGAAAATCTCTGTATGATGAATTCGAAGGGAGGTAATCTGAAAATTGTTACAATTGACATACACGTTTGATGTGTTTTCTGTATTTGGTTGAACTGCTGTTTATTGTTGACAAGAACGTTTCTTCTGCTTGTGCGAAAATTAAAGTTACGGTCGGATTTATTAAATTAGGAATAAGTTTGATAACTCAGGACAGGACAGTTTTGAACTTATGATTTCCACGAGTAATCAGAGTAATCCGTATTTATATTACATATTTGCTTATAAATTGAAAACTCTCAAGTTTTTATTTTTGTTCAGTATATTTCTTCCTTTAGAAACGCTTCTTTACTTCAGACTATTTTAAACTAACAATAAGTTTTCGGAAAAATATTTATTTGTGTCATTATATGCAAGTAGGATAATTTTAAATCAAACTACAGCTAAATGGGTTCAAAGTTGAGGTCAGGATGTCCTTAATGAAATAGATACAGACAATGACCTTGCCTTAATTCAGTTTAGTATATTATGCAAAAGTTTATATCAAGTGAACTTATAAATCTCGATTTAATGCGTTTATCACTCTTCCAAACCGTTATAACTTACAGCAAGGTGGTAAGGAGAACTTCAGTTGACCACAACTCAAATTACCCTAAAGTGCTTTATTGTTCGACCACCTAAAACCATTAATTTTGCATTTGTTCCAAATGGAAAATTAATGGTTTCTAGGTGACTCAATATTAATGCACATTAGGGTAGGCTTCACGGGGCAAAATCTTGCTTTATTGCATTTTCCGCTCGCAACAATGCTGCCAAGCTAAGTGCCTCTCTAATCGTGAGTCTCCCATTTTTCGCATACATTTGGCAAAATTTCCAGTAATAACATTTTAAAAGGTTCACGGTCAGTATAATCATATATAGGGCAAAGTGTTGCCATGTATATGATTATGAAGAGAGTGTACTTCATGAAAGTGAAAGTGAAAATTCAACATGTTTTTAGTTTCAATTTCTCATGTGCCTTGTAACTACACATCTCATGCACGTGTCTCATAAAATAGCAAGATGTTCAAGTACAGCAATATAAAATCCCAATCTGGTGTTTAGAAGCTGACCTGATTCCAGGTTGACAGAAGATAAAACCATTCAAAAGCAAGGAAGAGAAAAATTAGTTCAAGTCTCAAAGTTTATATGCAAAACCGTGAGTTGCATTTAAATCTGTCTTTTCCCAAAACACTGGAGGTAAAGTCATTGAGAAAATGCACTTTTTGTTCCATTTTTTTTTTACCAAAAAGTGCCTTTTTATCTATCCTTATTTTTTCTACCAAAATAAGGATCCGCAGCTTAACCCATAGACTGCTAAGCGCGACTATTGTAGCGCTCGTGGGGTAGGTCACTTTGAGAGCCTGTCAGGCACACTAGACATCAAGTACACCCCATCATTTGCAGTTGTCCTATGCAGGAGGGAATCTGCTTTCTACTAGAGCAAGGTTTTACCCACCTAACTGATTTGTTGACTTAAAACTCGGAGAAAACGTAAAAAATTTATGATATTTTCAACATCAGCTTTTCAGGTGGCTACCCCTACTCACTTGATCCCGATTTTCTGACAACTAGACTTCATCCTTCCAAACTTTCTCTCTTGATAAATATTCAGCAATAACACCGGGCCTCAGACAAGCAATCACTTTTGTCATACAAAGCATATAACTGGCGCTAATATCTTGTATTTTTTAAGTGTCTATGTCGGTTCCCGGTGTATCATGTGACATCGAAATATGGCAGGTCACGTGACCTTGGTAACTTCCGAAAATGGCAGCGCTCACTTCGATGTTATTTGAGTGAAAATTTCAAGCAAATCGATCAGAGTTTGTGGAAGTTATGGCTTCTGAGATACCCCTACCCCCAGTTTAGGGCCAGGTGAATTATTTTTCTAGCAGTTTAAGGGTTAACAGAAGGTAGTGCGATAAATCAAACATGTCTGTTTCACCTGAATTTTACATTTTTAGGTCAATTTGGGCCAGAAATGGGCAAATTTGAAAATTTATTTTTTCCTCTGTTAATAGATACTACCACCTTGATTTGTGGTGAATACAAAAATTTGCATAAATTTGCTGAAGTTTTTATTTATATATATTATCGACGAGAAAACTAAAAAAAGCTTTTGACCTATTCCATCTTAAACTGAATTTGTTGTCATAAAGAGTACATATTTTGAGCACTAAAGCCATTTCTGCCTTTCAAATTAACTTTGTAAATAATTTTGCTTACAAAGATGGGTGTCGTTATAAAATGGTTGACCGTAGCTCTTCCTGTAATTTCGCGCAGCCGAGCTAAAAACTGCATAATTCCCGCTTTACTTTAGATAGCATTAGGTCATGTTCCAGCATTAGGTTATGTTCCAACAAATTTGATTCACTTTATCCATGAGTTCCTGTCTTAAATCATTGAATTGATCACATATAAATAAATAATGGTTTAGTATTTTCCATGGCACCGCAAACACAGAGTGGGTTATCAATAATATTTTTAGAAAAGAGATATTGGTGCAAAGAGCTACAGTTGGTCCTCAATCTAGCATGATATATTTGACCAAGACTTTTTCCTCCAAAGTAAAATGTAGGCGGTAAAGTAATATTTTTATTTAGCTTGCTTAAATACTAGATAGGTTTCGAGTTTGCTCTGGGAGGTCGTTCCACTCTCGCAGAGCAGATGGCAGAAAGGATTTATAAACCCTTTGTGACTGCATCGACTGCATTTGGGACTGTCTCTAACTGATATAGGACTATGTACAATAGTTTAAGCATTCCGGATTTGCTGTATCTTAGAATACGATGCATCTTATTATAGTCAAACAAATATACAATGGCATTCGAGCCATGTCACAGCTATTCCCACAATTTACATGTGCGCCCAGCAAAGAATCATTACAGCCTGCAGTTTGATCAGAGTCTGTGGATAGCTAAGGACCCATACCTTTTCTTGTGGCCAGTGAAGACTCTGACCCAACTGTGCTGATGCACAAGCTGGTCTGAGTCCTCGCTGGACGCACATGTAAATTGTACGAATTGCTTGGCCCCGGCTCATTCAATATAGCATCAATGACAATGAAATGATATTTTTCTAAAGTTTCAGAAAGTTTTGATTTTTTGTCATACAATTATTCAGTTACAAACAATTCTTCTACAGATCTTTTGCTGGAGATAACTTCAATGGCTAAAACAACTTTGATAAATGCATCTAATTAGATCTTTAGCTATGAAACCCCCATTTGTCAATAGAAACGGTATCCGTTGTAGCATGGACTTGCAAAGGCAAGAAGGAAAATCTGTATCAACTTGCCCCAAGCGTTGCATCAACATGTCCCACTACTGGGGCAAGTTGATGCAGTTGACTTGCCAAAGAAATCTAGGGAAAATATACCAAATTTCAAGGATTACTTTTTGATTTCAAATGCAGAAAAGACAGAGATTTTAGTATATATAAAGATGATCAAAATTGGCCAGTTCGGTCACGAGATATATCAAAAAGTCTAAAAAGTGCATCAACTATCCCCGGTCTCCCCTATCCAGGAGTTGTGTTGGATTTCCGGTCCTCATCTTATTATTTTCCTCTATTATATATTCCTTTTTTTCTTTGTTTAACTCAAAAGCCCTTGTTGCAGGAAAGATATATTTTTCTAATTCGAGACACTGCTTGAGTGGTTTAAGAGTTTTTAAAATATTAATAATTCTATTTTTGATAACTGCGGCCGAAGTGGATCACGGATCAGTATATTTTAAGCAAACTTAAGCTTAAGCGCTTTTTACGAGGGTGCAGTTTGAGTCTTTAGTTGCTGTGGTCCCGAAGGGTTGTTTGAGCTGAACGGATACACTTTCAGGGGAGATAATTGTCATTTTCATTTTAACATATCGTTATTTTTTTCATAAGAAGCATGCCAACAATATTTGTAATTTCTTCAGAGACTGGTGGAAGGGGGAATTGGAAAGGAGGGTCGGGCGTAACAGATATCCAAGATGGCTGCTATGACAATGTAAAAACATTTAAACGACTTCTTTTTATGTACAGCAGAACAGGCTTTGGCCATGCTTGTTCTGAAGCATTTAGACTTCTTTCCATTATGTAAATGAAACCAAACGTTGTGGTTAGTAAAACTACCGAAAATTTAAATACTGACTCAAAATCGTAGGGTCCAATTTGGCGCAATTTGGTGGAAAAAGAAAGCAAAATTGCCATGTTCATATAATGTTGCTAGTCAAGCGTTCCAACGAGTCATTTTTAACACCACAGTTTTGTACAGTTAGTAAAATATATAATGCAAAAATTCAAACCAGTGCAGTGAAAAATAAGAAAACTATGAGCATTCAAAAAGTGTTTACTTTCTTTTGCCTCTGAGTATACGGTATGAAATATTAATACAGTATCATGATCCGACCATCTGTATCACCTCTTATGGATAATCTCAGATCTCCTGATCACACTCGACGCATTGATCTAGGCACAGCCATTTGACATGCCTATATCACAATATTGATCATGTTCTAACATCCCAAAGTTGTGAGCCCGCTGGGTATTATTTAAAGTAAATGGGTACAATTAAAGGGGAAGAAACTTATCATTTTTGCTTCCCTTTTCCTTTATAACTATGATTTGCTCCTTTAATTTCGTTCTTTTGATATTAGACCTCATTCTCAAAGGGTCAACTTTTAAAGCAAGTTTTCTCTTTAAACAGCCTGGGTTCGAGGTTATAAAACTTGAGAATAATCTCAAACTCAAAATAAAGCACACTGATTGGCTGCTTCCGAGCACATGCTCGGAAGCAGCCAATCAATGTGCTTTATTTTGAGTTTGAGAATGTACTCAAGTTTTATAACCTCGGGGCCAGTTTTGTTGTCAAGGAAAGCAAATATGAGGTCACAGAAGTTGATCCCGTTTGTAAAATTGGCTGGAAAAGGGAAGTATACCCATACACCTAAAATAAGCGGAACTTTTTGCATTTCCATCGCATTAAATTTGGAACAGGCATACTTATAATTTATCAGACGCATATGAAAAGAAAGTGTTGCACTGTTGTAGAATGTTCCTGTCTTTATGTGTACTTGAGCAGACTTGAGGCCAAAACTTCAAACAGTGTTTCGCTTTAATTCTTTGGGTCCCTCCTGTTTTTGCGTAAAATTCAGCTGGAAGAGCAGATTAAGGTTGTAAGAAAAGCACTTATAACCTTATAATACTTCTAACCTGATTCTAAAAGTGCGTCCAACAATTAGGTATCTACACGAATTGAACTATTAAAGTTCCAGGCAATTCAGAACACCAAATTAAAACAATAATAAGAGAGAAAAAGCAACATTTAAAGTGTTGGCAGACACTGTTCAAGCAAACAGTTTAGACCTATCAAGGTCTGCACTATCTGCCATTCAGCCGCTTGTGTTCCCGATATACAAAACTTATAATACACTGTAAAAAAAAGTCCGTAGATTATCCGGTAAAATACCAGGCATCTGGCTGCCAGTTCATTCACCGTTATTTTTACGGGCGTCTGTCTGTATAACAGTTTTGGAAATCATGATATGGTAGGGTGTTGTAAACTGGCCACTCTCGAAAATACTTTTATAGTGCTGAAGGGCTATATGAACAAAACAATACCTGTCCTATTCTACCCTATTCTGCGTGTGCCGCTTGTGTTCCCGATATACAAAAACTTATAATACACTGTAAAAAAAAGTCCGTAGATTATCCGGTAAAATACCAGGCATCTGGCTGCCAGTTCATTCACCGTTATTTTTACGGGCGTCTGTCTGTATAACAGTTTTGGAAATCATGATATGGTTGGGTGTCGTGAGCTGGCCACTCTCGAAAATACCTTTATAGTGCTGAAGGGCCATATGACCTAAACAATACCTGTCCTTTTCTACCCTATTCTGCGTGATGATTCCTTTAAAGCTTACGGGCGCCCGTAAAAATAACGGGAAATGGACTGGCAGCTGGTTGCCAGTTATTCTACCGTAAAACTACTCATTGTTTTACAGTGTATAGTGAAGCTGGCAGAACACTGCAGAAATAACTATCTATATATGGGTACTCAGGCATGTATAGCGACATTATTTCAAAGGGAGACAAGTTTTGTAACATGTTTGCTTTGTGCCATTTTTCAAAAGGCTGGCAACCTTCGAGACCTGGCCCAGAGGTTGTGCCAAACTCAAAATAAAGCACACTGATTGGCTGCTTCCGAGCACGGACCCTGTTTGCTCTCCTGGGCGACGGAATTTCTCCAAATAGGGATCTTCTGTTGAAGGAAAAACATTGTTTTTAGGTAAACAACAAGTGCCATCTTTTAATTAGCAGCGACAAAGGTATGACACAGTTTTGTTTGTAATGTTAATTAGCACCAAAATTGTCTTAAGACTAATTATGCATCGCATTTTTAATTTCGTCTCGTATGGATCTAAATTGCAAATACATTTGAGCCGCGACACGACAAAACCAACAAAGTGGCATGTGCGCCAAGTGAAGACTCATTCTCCCAGTTTAATCAAAGTAATCACTATGCGCTTGGAGTTAGATTGGTCCTAGCTAACCTTTAAGCGCACAGCCAAGACTCTGAACACACTTGGCGGATGCCCAGGCTGATCTGAATCTTTGCTGGGCGGACATGCCGCATTGTTGGTTCTGTCGTGCCGCAGCTCAAAATTTTATTGCCCACCTTCATGGTGCATTTCGAAAAATTTTACAAAGAATTTTACCACAGCTGCCTACTGCATACGAACTAATTGGTTTAACATTAACTGTGCGGCTGATTGCTAATGTGGGTAGAGAAAAGACATTTTCTAATGAATGTCATGCAAATTACAGAGCCACGAGTTCTTCGAATTCAGGTAAATATCTGAGTGTCTCATCTTAGAAAGGACTCGATCACGACGCCTCTCTACCTGTATTAAACTTAAAGTAATACAAAACACATTGCGGTGACCAACGTTTGGCACCAATTGGAGATACAAATTGCGAGATACTACTCGAATTGACAAGCTTCCTTTAAAATCACTCTGAATTGTTGTTTGTGATACATTTAAGACAAAAGTTGTCTGAGTTAGCATACATGTAGCACAAATGTCTCGCGATCCTCGAAGTCCTACGACAATTGCGCAATATTCGCGCGACAAACTTGGTAATTCTTGACACATGCAGGGCAATTCTCATTTTTTTTGTTTTGTTCTCCAATCCGTCACAATTTCATATGTCAATTTCAATTTTCATATGTCGCCAACCCCCATATTTCTTGCGCTTTCTGGTTGAAATGAACTAAATTGAAACGGATTCGGGACGGGCTCGAGATACCGGCGACGACTCTGTGATTATTTTGTAAGAAATTTTCGAACATTTAAAAAAATGCTAATTCCAGCGTCCCTGCGACTCATACGAGAAATTAAAATCACGCGCGAACGATTCGAGACATCACAAGTCACATATTCTGGAATTTTAAAGTATGAAAAACAACATAAAAAGACATCTACAAAAAGAGCTATTGTATTTTCAGCAATTTATGCAGATCTTTGCATTCTCTCAAAATCAGTGGTAATTAACCTTATACCACGAACAAATAAATTTGCAAAAATTGTGTGCGTGCGAACGTGCGTGTGTGTATTTAACCCGAGTGTATTCAGCAGTTTGCTGCCTCACGGTATTTTCAGATTTAAAACTGTTACAAAGAAAATACGTTTTTTGTAACCAGCGACTTATTTACACGTTTGAGTAAGAAATGAAATGTATGACAGACACTCGGTGAGTATGATCATTTAAGCACGTCTAGGTTGATGAACGCTGGGTAAAAATGTTACAGACATAGAATTTAAGACGTTGAGAGTTTTTGTAGAGGATCTTGACAAATTAATCTCTCAGGATTTTATCAGGCTTAGAAGACTGCTGCTGTTTTAGCAACTGTATAGGAATAGACAAAGTCGTACAAACTGAACTCTGACTTCAGTTGACACTGGACAAACGTGGAAATTTCCCGAGAATTCTTCCTTCAGGGTTCGAGATTATAAAACTTGAGTATAATCTCAAACTGCTCAAAATAAAGCACGCTGATTGGCTGCTTCCGAGCATATCTTAAATTCAAAATAAAGCACACTGATTGGCTTCTTCCGATCACGTCTCAAACTCAAAATAAAGCACACTGATTGGCTGCTTCCGAGCATGTGCTCGGAGGCAGCCAATCAGTGTGCTTTATTTTGAGTTTGAGAATGTGCTCAAGTTTTATAACCTCTGGGCCTGTTCTTCCCGTAAACACTGCTGTTACTGTACATGGGGATGTTTTATGAACGCTTATTATGGAGAGTTTAGTTTTAAGGTGAATAGATACACCCTCTGAAGAAGCAACTCTACCATTTTCATTTCTCCATCCCTTCCCAATGGGACCATCACTTTGCTCCCCTAGTAGCACATTCTTTTCTTTAAGATTACATCCCATTTTGGAAGGGCGTAGTCTTCCAGGGAATCAGAAAGCACAATATTTGTTCCCATTTGTAAAAAAAAAAATCGCGGAGGACACAGTGTTGTACTCGTTCATTAAAAGGAAATATTCACGAAGTTTGGAATGCACGATTATTTTTTTTTATTTTTTTTTGTTTGCTTTCGTAGTGATAGTTGCATTTTCGTGAGACCCCATATTCCCAAACACTCGATAAAACGGACTTTTGCGCCTTGTTCTCAGTGTTGAAATACGAGCTTTACTATCAAACGTCAATAGATACTCTTTTTTTCTTTTTTCAGCTGCGCCATTAATGTGCCAGTATGATATCTCTTGGACCAAAGGTGAAACTGATGCGCTCCCTTGTCATATCCATATTTTTTATGTCTGTGAGTCATGGACCTTGACAGCCAACAACCCCCGACAAAAATGAGAAAATGCAAGCAAGCACACATCCACATGTATTGGAAATCGAAACTCCTAATAGTCAATTACCCACATTAAAAATTGCAGGATGTTAGCATTTAAAGCATGCACAAATTTGTGCGAAATTCATTAATTATAAAACAAACTCACAAATTGGAATAAGGCAGAGGAAAGAAAACAATAATAATAATAAAATAAATAAATGAATAAATTTAAATGAATTAAGCACAGCTCAGAACTAATGGATAAACAGAATTAAGTCAAATAAAACAATAAACAAAAACAAGTAAAATCAAGCAAAACTACAAAAATAGATATCATGTATCTGTTAAATAGATAATGCCGATTATGTGTTTTGAAGTGCACCTGTTTACAAAGGCCCATGCTGTATTTGGCCGGGGGATTCTGTCATCTCCTCTTATGGCTATTTTTATTCAGGGTATGGTCAAAAACGATGTTCCAGGTGCTTCTAGTACCTTTACTGTCGGGCGAAGCTGTTAATTACCCGTGAATAGTTCAATAAACTGTTCAACCTACTACATGCGGTCTTGTAAAATACAAGGTCAAGTGGATGAGGAATGGTTCAGCAGTCGATATTCCAGATTATATCAAGCTGTTACCGCAAAAAAAGAAGGACAACGCAGAACTTGGGTGAAATACCGGTGAAAGCAAGTCATCATACCCAGCCTTGGATTTGAATAGCTACTCCTATATATATATATGTTCTGCGCAAAGTAGGAATCGGTACAATTCCGGAATTGTCCTGCGCAAAGTAGGAATTCTCACTTTCTTGCGCAAAGTGGGAATTCTTACCTTGCGCAAGACAATTCCGGAATTGTCCCTGCGCAAAGTGAGAATCGGGACAAAGTGAGAATAATTAGATGTAGTGCGTATAACAAATATATGTTTGCATTTATTTGTTTGATACGGCCGTTTAACCATACCTATAAATTTCTGAGTTTGAAAAAAATCATAATTTTGACAATTTAGTAATATTTTCCTCTTCAAAAGGCACATCTAATTATTTCTGCAACATATGTACAAGTTTCAAATCAACTGCTCAAACACTGGAAAAAGGTATCAGAATTTGAAATCATATATCATTCCCGAGAAACTGCTAAGTTTAATAAGGCCGTAATTTTGTCAAAAATACAGATTCCTCATTTCAAAACCATTACCCTGTTTCTTCCAGTTTTGCCCAGAAATATTTACCTGTTCGATATAAACCACCAAATCCCTTGCGCAATTCTAGAATTGTACCGGTACAATTCCGGAATTGCAACACAAAGTGAGAATTCCTACTTTGCGCAGGACAATTCCGGAATTGTACCGATTCTTACTTTGCGCAGAACATATATAGTTCTTCTCGTGGAAGAGGAGCTATTCACATTAAGGCTGAGGCGCTTCCCTTCTCGACTGGCCTCAATTCTTAAAGGTCTTTGCAAACGCTTCGACAAAAGTTATGGTCCAAGAACAGAAATAAATAGAATTTAAAATACATGTAAATAAATGAATGCATAATTGAGCCGCGACCTGAGAAAACCAACAAAGTGGTTGTGCACCCAGCGCAGACTCAGATCAGCCTGGGCATCCACCCAGTCCGATCAGAGTCTTTGCTGTCCGCATGGAGGTAGCTGAGACCCTTAGCTAGCCTTTAAGCGCAAAGTGAAGACTCTGATCTGACTGAGCGGATGCCCGGGCTGATCTGAGTCTGCGCTGGGCGCACAGCCACTTTGTTGGTTTTCTCAGGTCGCGGCTCATTATATTGTGTTATTTTTCAACATTTCGGTACGTTCTATTGGAGCCTATTGGAGAACAGCATTATGACAATTAGGGCCCAGTTGTTCAAAACTAACGACGGATGTCAAAATTTCGACTTTTATTCGCAAAAATACTATCACTGTTTCTTTAGATAATGTCAGTAACATTTTTACTGCAAAAGTTCCTCACATTTTTCCGTAAGCAATATGAGCCCACTTGACTTTATGCGTACTAGAAGACTTAAGCTAACGATGCCTTGAACAACCGGGCCCAGAACAACAACAACAGAATTTCAGTTGCAATGACAACCAAGCCAATGTATTTATAAAGTACACAATTGGAAATTCAATATGCCACCAATGCGTCAAAAAAATCAGCCCACAACCTATTCTCTTTTAAAAGATCGTGTTAGACTGCTAAGGATGTGCCAAGGACTTAATCAATTTATATGTGTAAAACGCGTAACGTACATTACGTAATATTTTCATGCATTCCCCTACTGGTTAACGTAATGTTGCGTTACTCAAAGATTGGCTTAAATGCTGGCTCGGCGAAGAATTTCAGGCCTAGTAAAGAGAATCAGCAAGCTATGGGACCCACCGATTATATAAGTATGACTGCAAGTGAACAGGTAATTTTCATGGTAATGTATGTATGGTAAAGTGACCATGCATGCGAAAACTGGGTTCTAGATTCTTTTCGAAAAATACTGAAATGTAAACACAATACAACAAGTTGTGGTTGACGAGCAATTTCATAAAATCCTGGGGTTATACAGCGTCTTGCAGTTAAGCCGGTCTTAACCCGGTTCTAGTACTGCGTACGTTACAAAATGCAAATAGCCTAAGTCTGAAAGCGAATGTCACCTAATTTTCAACTGTATTTTAAAATATGTTTTGGTCTTCAGCACGTCCAAACTTTGGAAATTTCCACATCCCTTTCAGTGATACCTAACTTGACTGTTAACAAGTAACCTAAAGTGCTTAAATATTATAGTCAGGACGCTGAAATTCAAAAGGGGCCTATTTTTCGAGTTTAATGCCCCGACAATTCGAAAGGATGAATTTGGTATTTTATGAAAGTTTATTATCCCAACTTAAACTTAGGGTATGATGTGGTCCTGAAAAGTGGATCCAGGATGTAAAATCAGGGGAGATAACTGGGTACCAAAAAAATGCAAAAAATGATCGACTGCCTTTCTCCTTATTTTTATGTAATTTGAAGCAGAGTTTCAAACAAACAACATAAGTTTTAGAAGAAGCCTATTATACTGCTAACGACTGATACTTATTAGCTTTCTATTTATTTTGGCTTAAGCCCGTAATATTCGGTTAAAGACGTTACATATGAGTATATTCCCAAAATGTAAATAAATTGAAGGTAGAATTGTTTTGTTTTCTTTTGCTAGTATATCCCCCGTTAAAATCATCTTTAAATATTAGAAGAATTACAGCCTGCTTGATCCCTTGTCATTCGTCTATGCTACTACTTGAATTAACGTAGAAAACGTAGATAACATTTATACAAAATGTATTCCATTACATCACAGCTAATCAGCATCCTTCACCAACTCCCAGGAAACTCTCATAAATACGGTATTCAGACATTTTTACAGAAATATTGTTGGCAGAAGTTTGTCTCTATTTTGACCACGCAGTTTAAGACTCTTGCAAGCTGCGTTTTATACGTGAAACAGAAAAGAGAATTGTTATGTGTTAAAAGACTTGACAAATACTACTGAACAAACAGTCTTTTTTGCTATTTCTTTCTTCTTGTAGCAACGCTCAACACTTTTGCTGACATGATTATACAACGGTTCAATTTTCTTGCTGCGTTTCTCATGACACTAACATACGTGACTTTTAGTCAAAGCAATAAAAAAGAAACAAATAGATTGATAAACTGACAGATAGAGAAGATATTACGCCAGGGGAAATAAAACTACTGGAGCTATGAACATTGTTACTTGTAGAGGTGTCAGTCAAGCAAATATCGTCGTTCTTTTTAATATAAATAAATATAGAATTAGGGAATTACTAGTAATATACACTACAAAACCTGCTGTTACATTGATTATTGAAAAAAAATCGGTTGCTAGAGCATAGAAATGTAAAGACTACAGAAAGGTGAGAAAAGTAAAATACACACTGGAATTTGTTGACATGAGGCACAGAAAAGTATCTTCCAAATCGAAAATAAGCATCTGCTTACACAGTAAACATCACTTATCAAAAAGAATAGTTTTAATATTTTGCCTTAAAACTGATGAGAGCGCTACAACCCGGTAACGTTGATGACATTTCAGCAAGTAAACCTTGGTACTTAATTGAAACACTGACAGTTTCTTTAAATGGATACGTAATAATAATGGTCGAATACGTTATTCAAGTTCAATTTTGAAATTATGTTGAGATGGGATGAAGTATCATAATATTTTAGCTATAAAAACTTTCGTGCTTCATTGTTGCGATTTTGTGCACAATAATGATAAAAGTATTAAAAGTAGACAGTTTAAATACACATGATAAGTTAATTCTAAAGACTGAAGGCTTAAGGCATGCAGACACTGAGGCGTTGAAAGAAGCTTATTCACAAACGAATATTATCGTTTGGTTCTGAATGAAACAGTGTACAAATTACAATTATGTAACGCAGTATAACGTCCATTCAGATGCATGCCACACAGATGAAAGTTAAATACCTCTTACAAGCTCGTTTTCTTATTTATTTATTTTCATGTTGGGATGTGCACCCACTACTTTTAAATATAATCAATGGCTGTAGCATCTATGGCTATCTGTTCGTCATATAATAACGAAGTTTTCCGGCATATTGTTAGATTTCTTAGAGAATAAGTTTTAATAAGTATTCACCTGGTACAGCCAGTGCAACATACACTGATTCGAAATGTTTCAAGCAGTTAAGTCTACAATAGGCAAGATTTTACGTTTAATAGATGTTTAGTAAGAATATTTTATTTTACTTATTTATTCGGATACTGAATTCTGTGCCGATGGTTTTATTTCTTCTGTTATATACGTGATATACATATGATGACTGTTGACTGAGGCCTTTGAAACTTCATTTTTAGTTGCGTATTCAAATATCTAAAGACATCCATGTTTAGGACACAACACCTACGTATTATCGGAGCTTCATCAGAAGGAAGTGTGAGGTTGCGCGAATAAAACTACTTTAAGCCCCTGGTAGATTATGTACAACTGTCTATACAAATATGAAAACTTCTACATGCGAATCCCATTGGTTGGTTTTCTTGTCTTGTGGTCGCCTGTATAGCTGTCCCCTGTGCTTTCTGTTTTGTTTTGTGGTTTAAAAAGAAAATAGGTAAAAATAGATGTATTAAATGTTTGAATGTATTTTGTATTGTTTTTGGTGCTTACTTATGTTCAGTTCCTCTGTGTTGGAATGGAGTGTCTGTTACCAAAGATGTGCTGTTCTGTTTTGTCGTATGCATGTTTTCCATCTTCCTTCGGTGTCTCGAGTGGGCTGTGTTTTGTAATTGTGGCCTTTCCTTGGTAATTTTATTTACATTTTTCTATGTACGTTTTCTTCATCTCATACACGTTAACTTGGGTCTGCATGCATATCTAATGAATGCACTGTAACAAAATAGCAAGAAACACATTAAGATAGTCAACATGTAAATGAGTTTTATTCTCTGGAGAGACGTACCAACTTGTAAAATAACGCTGTTCACAATGGTATTAACCACCTACTGGAGGAAACAGTGATCCCACAACTCTGCTTATATTTTCCATATGCATATTACTTGCCGGCTTTTTTTTAATATCAAAGTAGTTTACGTTGTAATTACTCTTCAAACCATGACGTTTTATAATTGTTTGAACATAACTTTGAATGCCGTTCATTTTCCCGCCTGTCATTAAGTGCAAATACTCGTTAGTACATTGTCTTTTTCAATTTTGATACTTCCATCATTACATCAGTCCCAATCCAACTTAACATACATACAGATGTTGTCAAAATACTTCATTTACACACTAAATACCAATTACATGTATAAACTTCATTTCTTAAAAGTTTCAAATTAGCGTTTGAGGCAATGGGAAAATGCAGAGTTTAAAAGCACTATTTTCAAAAACAGATTTGAACAACGAAATGATTTAAAGTTGAAATATTATTTTATTTTATTTATCTTTTCGTTTCATAGGTAGCATAAATAATTTGTAATAATTGCTATGGAAATCTTTTCGAAACTTATAATAATTATACTCTAATGTAGTAAAACAAATATGATCCTGCTCTTGTATTCTTCATCTTTATATATCTTCTGAATCGTCTTCATTCATTATTTTTAACTAAATTATATCAAGTAACGTATATAACGATCGAGCTGTAACAGACCAGCGATCGAAGGGTTTGTTAATGTGAGTGCGAAAGTTGTTCAAAGTCTTTGCAGTCCAAGAAATGGTAGAACTGGTTCTCTTGTTAAAACTGCACAGCACGTGGAAAAAATCAAATTGTACATCTTTTAAAGAAATGGACGTCTGAGGAAAACGGGATCCACGGTGGTGGTTAGACTCCAAAGAGAAACATTTTATGAGGTACTGAGTGCAGTGTCATTATCATTGGATATTTTGCGAGTCAGTTGCCCTATAATTCTATTCGCATTTTGATTAGAATCTGGAAGATAGCGATTTAAGATGAAATTTAGTACCTTCAAACACCAACAATTGGTAGGATGAATTATCCTTGTGTAAATTTGTGTATACACCGGTTTTCTTAATATTTTAAGCCCGCATTTTGTAAATTACTATAGAAACTAACACTTTGCACACAAATACGTCATTTCATGAATTAATTAGAAAATTTTAGTGCACCTCTAAATGGACAGAATTATAGCGTTTTCATTTTGAGCAAATTAAGGTTTGAAAGGGGTAGGGGTAATAAGGGGTAATTAAAAGCACGGGATCCTATTTCAGTGACCACATCATACCCTATCATAAATCCCAAATGTTGTGTTTATCAAATTTGGTAAAAATTTCCTTTCGAATCGCCGGGGCATTCAAGTTGCATTTTTTCGGCTTCAGCGTCCTGACTATTAGGACACCCAAGAACTATCAATTTTCCATTTGGAACCGCTCATTTATAATTTGTTTAAAATAAAACCGAATGTGCGATAGGATTCGTCTTAACGAAAACCATACCCATTTTTTTCTCTCTTAAATTCGCGCTATTTTCTCTCGTCAAAAAATGTCCGTTCCTCCATGGTATAGCGTAAAAAAATAATTGCCGCACATGAAGGTTCTTATAGCGTTGTTTATCACATGTGTGAACAATGCGTCGCATTTTTCACACGTGTGACAAATCCGGTCGCAATACCGCTATGTCGGTAGGCACCCGCAACCGTAATTTTGACACTAGGTAGCAACAATGACAATTTCGGGAAAAAGCCGAATATTAAATATTCATTGACCTTTGATTTCATTTGCTAAATTTTGACATACGCGTTATTTGACTAATGAAATCTTGTCAAATGTGCTAAAGTGAAATTTACTCGATGGCGCCGAGAAAAAATAAGTCACCGAAATTGTTTCCCTTTGTGAAAATGGCGGAAAGTTCATACTTGGTCATAATCGAGACTTGGTCTGGAGCCTGCAGACACATCACTAGTGCGAAAAGCAAAGATTCTGACAAGACTGCATTAATGACTTTTCATTCGTTTTAGGGGAATGCTATCAAACACAACCAAGAGGTGAGGGGTGGGGGGGGGGGGGGGGGGGCACTAAGCCATAAAACAAAACCAGAAAAAAATGCGGCTGGCTATGGAGCTGCGAAAGAAACAGCTACTTTCATTTATCATAAGAAAATCAGAAAAGAAATTAAAATGAGTTTCGGTAAAGAAATTAAAACAAGAAACAAAAAGGCAAGAAAATCAGGAAAAAAATGGAAATGAAGACAACAGTTTGTTTGTAAACAACATCTCGTTTAAAAAGAAAAAGGATGTACGTTTTGGAGCTCCGTAGCTGTTGTTACATTTTTTGCTTGTTCGAGAGTGTGTGTGAAATGATTAAAGGGATATAACCAGTCTTCAAATTGTTAAATAGAAAACATCCTCTTGCTTCCCGTCATTCTCATAGGTATTAGGGTGCCATGCCTCCAGGTATTCGAAATTTCGTGTGAATTCTCATCTGTTGGTTGGTTGATTTGATGCTTAACGTCCACGGTAAACAACTAAGGTCATGTCGGGACGGTCAGTTTACCTAACCACACTATTCCTGGGCAGGCTTAGACCTAACCAGTACTAAGTGCACATACTTTCGCCAGTAACTGACAACTGCCCTTCTTGAATCAGCGGAAGGAAAAACGAAAGTATGTGGCCAGACCGGGATTCGAACCCAGGACCTCTGACTTACGAGTCAGGTGCCCTACCGATTGCGCTACCCGGCCCGGCGAATTCTCATCTGTAGACTAGCAACAGCAAATGATGCTGACTAGAGGGTTGGGGTTGCGTCAAATTTCATGACATGTGACTTTGTTACATTTGTCGCTTTAATTTTTGCATTTCTCTTTTATATAGCCAGTATTATGATATTTGTTCAAAGGTAAGTAGGAAAATTCTCAGGAACTGACACAGTTCAATCCCAGATCCCACCCAAGATCCCATGTGGGAAAAAGACAACACAAAATTGGTCACCACCAAAAACGTCACCAGCGGCAGCCATGTGAACAGCCATTTCCCATGCAGGTGGTCTCATGGCCAGCGATAACATCACAAAGTGCCGCTTTGGGACGGCCAGTGATGAAATAACTTTGTATGTGGGGGGAAGAGGGAGGGAGGGGGAGGGGTGCTTAACCGGTTTGTGGTCGAATAACCCTCGACTTTGGATCTGCCTTGGTTATCAGACACTTAGTTGTTCAACCCAACCAAAACAATTACCACCCACACAATATACCAACGAAAGCATCAATTTTGACAATAAAAATAATATATACGAAAAACATAAAACAAATATTTTTTATCTATTTTCTAGCTTTTTATATTATTATCATTTTAAGACTAGCCTTAACATCACAGTGATCACGCACACTATATCAATAACAGACATAGCAACAAACAACACGCAAAACAACCAAGAAGATCCAAAACAGAACTGCCGGTTTGAGACGGCCAGCAATGAAATTACTTGGGGGCTTAAACGGTTTGCGGTCGAGCCCTTGGTCCTGCTTTGGTTCATCAGACACTTAGTTGTTCGGTTTGCATGGAAGATTCCTAGCTCATTAGTGTAATATCTCTGAGAGACCGCAATATTCATCGAACGCATTTTTCACACGTGTGTGATGAATACGGTCGTAGTCTTCACATTTTGCCGATGTGACAAATGCGTTTGGATTTTATTGCGATTTTTAATAGAAACGCATTTTTCACACATACGGCAAGGGAAGCTTGAAAATGAATGATTTGTTATTCCTTTCCAACTATGAGCTTGAGCCCCAGCTGCGCTGAGCCTTCGGCTCTTGGGGAGTTAAAGGAAAAGCAGACCCCGCTGTCCGTCGTCTGACGTCGTCTGTCAACACCTTCGAGTTATCATATCTCTTAATACTTCTGACCAGCCTAGCTTCTTGAAACTTGCAGATAACTAATACAGGCATTAAATCTTAGGCAAACTGACAACTGTTCATATCCGGCCGACAATGTCGAAATTATGTGTCCCCACGATTGCCGATAAAGTCATGATAAAGTCTACTAGTATAATTGACCTTATGACAAGTCTAACACTTTCCGTTTTTGTTTTTTTTTTTGTTTTTTTTTTACTTTTATTATTATTGTTTACTGGTAAATTCCTTTCCAAAGGGAAGATAAATCATGCAATACTGCTTGAGTATTTTAACACTTCATCTATTTTCCGGGGTGAAAACCAGAGTTTGACTTACACATGATATCCAATTTGACCTGGGTTTGACTTTCTTTGGACCTAGATGTGATCTGGAGTGAATTCAAGAATCCCGGGAAAAGCATTTGAAATTTATTCCAAATTGCATCCAATATTTTATTACCTGGTTTCTCACTGGTGGTAACAGAAGTGTGCCCACAGTTTCGAAATAATTTGTGGGAACATGTTGATTTTGGCTCATCTGTTCGTCCGTCCGTTCGTGGTGCTCTATATTTGTTCAAAAGTTCCTCAAACTACCTTCTAAAGTTATGAAGCGGAAACGATTTGTGACGGACAGACAGGCAGACAACTATGGTAGGAAAACGATATGTCTCCCCTCCTATTTCTACCCAGATATAGATTTCCCCCATGGAACTATATACCAACACGCAAATGAATATACCAATACCTTTAACCTTGATGCAGCATAGGGAACTGTTACGTAGAAGCTACCTCCCAAACTTTTGTATTGGAAGTGCCTAATATTGCCCAGGAATACCGCAAGGTCTCCTCCCGCTGGATTATGGGACCTCCAAACAGTAAGTACTAGAAGCTATGCACTACAGCTTACGACATCAGCATACATGTGAATTAAAACAAAGTAAAGGTTTTCCATATTCTTGTGGCCGTAGGGACAGTAGTTGTTTGAGCCTACAGTGTCTTAGGCACTGGATATGACAGACGGAGCCTATCCTTCTCCTTTCGTAGCCTTTAACCTTCCCTGATTCGAAACAGGTACACATTTGCTGCTAGGAAGACAGGGTGAGTTTTTCAGTCGTTGATCCGGCGGGCGACTGGAACCTGCGTCCTTCTGCGCGGAAGAGCAGAGCAGATTTCTAGCATTCTTTTTTTTTTTTTTTTTTTTTTTTTTTTTACTGTACCGTTTTCCGTCCACTATAACTTTCATGATTTCAAGGTTATAAATGTGTCAAGATGTGAAAAATGCGTTTTTGTGATATTTTGTCATATTTTAGGGGTGTTGCAGACGTTTGGAAAATTACGTTTTCATGGTACATATCGAACGCAAATTTCACAGATATGTGAAAAATGCGTTCGAATTCTGTGGACTGGAACCTGCGTCCTTCTGCGCGGAAGAGCAGAGCAGATTTCTAGCATTCTTTTTTGTTTACTGTACCGTATTCCGCCCACTATAACTTCCATGATTTCAGGGTTATAAAAGTGTCAAGAAGTGAAAAATGCGTTTTTGTGATATTTTGTCATATTTTAGGGGTGTTGCATTCGTTTGGGGAAAATTACGTTTTCATGGTACATATCGAACGCAAATTTCACAGATATGTGAAAAGTGCATTCGAATTCTGTGAAAAATGCGACCGGTTTTGTCACACGTGTGAAAAATGCGAACGCATTTTTCACACATGTGAAAATGCGATCTGTGAATATTGCGGTCTCACATATCTCAGGAACATAGAAATCAAAGTTAAAACTAAGATAAAACAAACATGAGGACTCACAGAAATAGCAACACTGAAATTCCGGAGCAGAAGAAACCTACCAGTTAAACCACGGTGGGCCCGACCCAAGACGTCCCGGAACGGGTGTCAGGCGCCAACCGTCTGTGTCACTATTACGTGAGGTTAGGTTGGCGCCTTCATAAAGTCTGAGGCCCAACCCACAGTCGTGCAATCGAAGAGGTAAGCAAAGCTGTTAACCTTGATTGGGTCAACCACCAAGCATGCAGTTTGTCGCAAAACATCTATATTATAACCAAACTTTGTATATCGAATTATTAATATGGAAAGTTATTTTTACCAATTATTTTTCTGAATTTATACACCAAGTCGCCATATAATTCAGGTTCTGAAAGGCCTTGCAGAAGGAGTGCTTTTAATCCGAATTTATATTTCGACACAGCTAAGTCGAAATAACGTCGATAAAATTTTGCAACCGCTTAAAGGCCCCATTGCTCTATGAGCATAAATATTTTATCGTGAGGCATCGCTGCAAACTTCTCACGACAGTTTCGCCTCTGATTATTATCGTGATTGGCCGGATTTTAAAAATCAAAACGTCCTTGAGTTAACCATAAAATAGATTTGAAAAAATAACTAGGTCATTTTGACCTACTTTCGATTTCACAAGCTTTATTTCATGGTAAAAACACAAGGTACAAGAGATAAAAATACAAGGTACAGGCGTTTAACAGTTGATAAAAATGCAATGTACAAAAATGTTAAGCATGGATCCCATTGATTGTACCGCGGTTGCATTAATTAATTGCTTAACGAGGAACCAGAGACGAAAACCGTATTTTTATGGCGCGGCTTATCATTTTTCCAAAATACCTTGTTCCTTCTTTTTTGCCAGCTATCTGATACAAAAAGCACATCAACCGACATATTTTGCATAATTCTGAAGGCTGTACAGGTTTCATAATGATTTGTATTTTGACGACTTTTACTACTGATAGGACTATGGAGACTTTAACGAAGTTTATGATATCTATAACCTTGTTACTGTCAAAATTTTATTACGAATATTAAAGTCATCAACATGGCACTCGAGCTAAACAAATAAGTTGAGAATATAAACACCATAGGCTGTAGAACGAGGAACATCACCATCTAAAAATGAAAAATTAACAATATCAAAATCAAACTTATCTCGTTTATCGAAAATTTAAGTTGTAACAATATCTTCCGATATACATGTAGATAAATGTAAATCCAAAAATGAGGCCTCGGTATCTAAGACGCAGACATTATTTAACTGAAATTGATTGACCATGCTATCAAAGAAGTTATCGTCAATATTCAATAGGTCATCCAGATACCGAGAAGTAGAATTGAAAGCTTCAATAACTTCAGATAGGATATCCTCTGAAAGAGACAGCATAAAGTTTCACTCATAACAAAACAAAAAAAAAAAAAAAAAAAAAAAAAAACAGATCGAGGGGCACAATTAGTTCCCATAGGAATACCTACAATTTGTCTATGTAATTTAGAGCCAAATCTAATTTAAATATTGTCCAAGAGAAAGGCGAGAGCTTCACACACTTTCTGACAAGACGATAAATTATCATTCTTGACCTCTTCAGAAGTGAAGAAAGCACGCCTATCATTACATGCAATATAAAGTATGAATAAAGAGATCCTTCCCTTTGGAAAATCCACTAGTTTACTTTTATAAGCTTGTGGGGCAAACAAATGCAAATAGCAGACTTGGCTATACAGACTCTGTATTTAGGAGCAGTTTCGTAATATGCAACGCTGCATAAGGTGAATGGGGACATTTTCAGGGGAAATAACTCTACAATTTTTATTTTGCCTCCCTTCTGAATGGCGGTCAACCCTTAAAGGAAAGAGGAACAAGTTTTTTCCATTAAGAGTAGACTACTTTTTCGTTTCATTGTTTGCCAACAGGGTTTACTGAAATTATGGTTTAAGCCCATATTTGTTTGATCAAAAACGGGATATCTTCACAGTGCAACACCCCAACCAAATAATTTCAAATGCATTTCAAATAAGATAACAAACATTGGATGGCGATAGAACCGGTTCATTTTTCCACCAACTATTACTTGACAAGTGACTTAAGAATGTAATTTCGACTTGCACCCGCTGCGGCACCATGAATTTCTTTCAATAAAGGGCTATAGATACGGTAGTTTTTTTAGATTTTTTGTTTTTCTGATGATCACACTAACACTGTTTTAAGCCAGCCATAATTATAACTTAAGCATTCCAGCCTTTCTGATGAATAATGACGCACCGGTCCACCAAGTTTGATGCTAAACATCTGACAGTGTGTCTTGAATATTGAAACAAACATTTCATTTGAACAACAATAAATTAATAAAATTTGGTCAAAGAAGCAACACAGTGTATTATGAATGTTTGATCAAACATTTTTCTTGAGAAGCATATAAATTAAGACTATTTGGCCTTTACTGAAGTGTTGTTGGATGCCGGAAAGAATGATAGTGCATTCCTGTGTTTGTAATTTTCTTAAAAACTTCGTATGTTGAATTTAGCACAGTAACTCTTCAAAATTAGTTTCACTTAATGTGGCTGTCACACAGTGACGTATAGCATCAGCGTACGCACGTAACGTATAAGTCGATTGTGTAGCGTACGCGTAACTTATTTCTAACAGATATCCATGTCATAAGTCCATATGTAATCTTGAAAAGGGGTCAGATCAACCGTTGATAATCTAGTTGTCTCTAACTTTTTTCAATGATATGTCCTTGCAATTTTTGGTGACAGTTTCAAGAATCACAGGTCAGGGAAAGTTTTGTTTCTAAAGGGAAAAGCCTGGGAAAGTGGATGGTGAAATTTTGATTACTAAGCCAGACAGGAATTTCATGATTTTGGTCCAAAAATATTTGGTAATGAGAATTTTTTTTTTTTTTCGTATTTGCATATTTGCAACGTTTCTTTCTTGTTTGATTCACTCGCTTTATACTATAAAGTTTATTTTTCAATATCTAAAAGTTTGTGCTTGACACATTTATAATACAATCGTACATTATTTTAGCTACTGCTCATTATGCCAAACAGCAGGCACAACAACGCAGATGTACTGCAACAGGCGGCATACGTATTAGTTAACCCTATCATGGTTGGCAATTTTGTTCCCCTCTTAGCTGCCTGCCAGCGGGTCTAGCCTCTGACTCAATGATGGCTCCAGCCTTAAAACTTTCTTCTAAGTTGGTTAGGGAGTTGGTTGGGGCTTGACGATCTGTGGTTTGGTCAGGCCCTTTGGGGTTGAATCGTTAGACTTATTTTGCATCTGCCCAGTCTAATCAGAGTCTTCACTGTGCGCTTAAAAGGTAACTAAGGGTCTAAGGTAGCTCCAATGCGGATAACGATTACTGTGTTCAGGCTGGGCGGATGCCCACGCTGATCCTAGTCTTTGCTGGATGCACATGCCACTTTGTTGGTTTTCTCATGTTGCGCCTCAATTATAGCTGATCATTCCAATGCAGTGCTTCTGTAGTGGTCTGTCGTTGTCTTTGTTTGTCATTGTCATTGTTTGTTAATCTTTGACCTTTTGCATATTCTTTAGGATAGCCTCATGACCAGCTGCTGGGAAAGAGCTGACTTCTTGGCTATCCTCCTGTCTTGTTTTGCTTTGTATGCTGTTTTTATTGTTTTCCTTTCCCATTTGGTGGTTACAAGAAGGCAATGAGGAGGAACCAATTGATTTCCACATCCTGCCCTATGAGACAGAATGTGGAAATCAATTGTTGGTTCCTGATCCCATGGGGCAGGATTTGGAAATCAGTTGTTGAGCCCTTATGCCATGGAGCAGGATGTGGAAATCAATTGTTGGTTCCTGATCCCATGGGGTAGGATGTGGAAATTAGTTGTTGATTCCTGATCCCATGGTCTAGGATGTGGAAATTAGCTGCCGATTCCTGATCCCATGGGGTAGGATGTGGAAATTAGTTGTTGGATCCTGATCCCATGGGGCAGAATGTGGGAATCAACTGTTGGTTCCTGATCCCATGGTGTAGGATTAAGAAATCAGTTGTTGGTTCCTGATCTCATGGGATAAGATTTGGAAATAAATTATGATTCCTGATCACTTGGGGTAGGGTGTGGAAATCAGTTGTTGGTTTTGATTCCATGGGGTAGGATTGAGAAATAAGTTGTTAGTTCCTGATCCCATAGGGCAGGATGGTGAAATCAGTTGTTGGTTCCTGATCCCATGGAGCAGGATGTGGACATCAGTTGTTGATTCCTGATCCCATAGGGATGTAAAAATCAGTTGTTTGTTCATGATCCCATTTGGTAGAATTTAAATCGGTTGTTGGTTCCTGATCCCATAGGGCAGGATGTGGAAATCAGTTGTTGGTTCCTGGTCCCATTGAGCAGGATGTGGACATCAGTTGTTGATTCCTGATCCCATAGGGCAGGATGTGGAAATCAGCTGTTTGTTCATGATCCCGTTAGGTAGGATTGGAAATCAGCTGTTGGTTCCTGAGTCCATGGAACAGGATGTGGAAATCAGTTGTTGATACCTGATCTCATGAGGCAGGATTTGAAAATCAGTTGTTGGTTCCTGAGCTCAGGATGCAGGATGTGGAAATCAGTTGTAAATTCCTGATCATATGGGGCAGGATGTGGAAATCAATTGTTGATTCCTGATCCAATGGGGCAGGATTTGGAAATCAGTTGTTGGTTCCTGATACCATGAGGCAGAATGTGAGAATCGACTGTTGGTTCCTGATCCCATGGTGTAGGATTAAGAAATCAGTTGTTGGTTCCTGATCCCATGGGATAAGATTTGGAAATAAATTGTTGATTCCTGATCCAATGAGATAGGGTGTGAAAATCAGTTGTTGGTTTTGATTCCATGGGGTAGGATTTAGAAATCAGTTGTTGGTTCCTGATCCCATAGGGCAAGATGTGGAAATCTGTTGTTGGTTCATGATCTCATGGCGCAGGATGTGGACATCAGTTGTTGATTCCTGATCCCATACGGACGTTGTTTGTTCATGATCCCATTTAGTAGAATGTAAACAGTTTGTGGTTCCTGATCCCATAGGGCAGGATGTGGAAATCAGTTGTTGGTTCCTGGTTCCATGAGGCAGGATTCGGAAATCAGATGTTGGTTCCTGATCGCATGAGGCAGGATGTGGAAATCAGTTGTTAATTCCTGATCACATGGGGCAGGATGTGGAAATCAGTTGTTGATTCCTGATCACATGGGGCAGGGTGTGTAAACAGCTGTTGATTCCTGATCCCATGGGGTAGGATCTGGAAATCAGCTGTTGATTCCTGATCCCATTGGGCGGGTTGTGGGCTGTTGATTCCTGATCATATCTGGCAGGATGTGGAAATCAGCTGTTGATTCCTTATGCCATGGAGCAGGATATGGAAATCAGCTTTTGATTCCTGATCCCATGGGGCAGGATGTGGAAATTAGCTGTTGATTCCTGATCCCATGGGGCAGGATATTAAAATAAGCTGTTGATTCCTGATCCCATGGGGCAGGATGTGGAAATCAGCTGTTGATTCCTGATCCCATGGTACAGGATACGGAAATAGCTGTTGATTCTTGATCTCATGGGGCCGGATATGGAAATCAGCTGTTGATTCCTTATCCAATGGGGCAGGATGTGAAAATCAGTTGTTTGTTCATGATCCCATTTGGTAGAATTTAAAGCAGTTGTTGGTTCCTGATCCCATAGGTCAGGATGTGGAAACCAGTTGTTGGTTCCTGGTCCCATGGAGCAGGATGTGGACATCAGCTGTTGAGTCCTGATCCCATAGGGCAGGATGTGGAAATCAGTTGTGGGTTCATGATTCCATTGGGTAGGACTGGAAATCAGTTGTTGGTTCTTGATCCTATAGGACAGGATGTGGAAATCAGTCGTTGATACCTGATCTCTTGAGGCAGGATTTGGAAATCAGTTATTAATTCCAGATCACATGGGGCAGGATGTGGAGATCAGTTGTTGATTTTTGATCCTATGGGGCAGGATGTTGAAAACAGTTGTTGATTCCTGATTCCATGGTGCAGGAAAGGGAAATCAGCTGTTGATTCCTGATCCCATGGGCAGGATAGGAAATTAGCTGTTCATTCCTGATCCCATGGGCAGAGTGTGGGTTGTTGATACCTGATCACACGGGGCAGGATGTGGATATCAGCTGTTGATTCCTGATCCCATGAAGCAGGACATGGAAATCAGCTGTTGATTCCTGAATCCATGAGGCAGGATGTAGAAATCAGCTGTTGATTCCTGATCCCATGGGGCAGGATATGGAAATTAGCTGTTTATTTCTGATGCCATTGAGCAGGATGTGGAAATCAGCTGTTGATTCTTGATCACAAGGGGCAGGATGTAGGAATCAGCAATTGATTCCTGATCACATGGGGCAGGATGTTGAAATCAGCTGTTGATTCCTGATCCCACGCAGCAGGACGTGCAAATCAGCTGTTGATTTCTGATCACATGGGGCAGGATGTGGAAATCAGCTGTTGATTTCTGATCCCATGGGGCAGGATGTGGAAATCAGCTGTTGATTCCTGATCCCATGGGGCAGGATGTAGGAATCAGTTGCTGATTCCTGGTCCCATGAGGCAGGATGTGGAAATCAATTGTTGGTTCCTTGTCATTGCTGTCTCATCTACTTTTCAACTCATTTATTGACATTAGAGTAAAAGAGGGTAAAACTGTTATGTCCACCCTGCACTAAGGGGTCACTCTATTAAGCGGCCAACTGTCTTATGCAGCCACTTTTTGGGTCCCTTGAACCAAAATTAAGTCCAAAAGGCACCTGTATTAAGAGGTCACCTGTCTTAAGCAGCAAGTATTTTTGTTTCCCCTGTTATCTGTCATATTACTGTTTCCCCTTGGGTGACCCCTGTTGATTCCCTATCCCATGGGACAGGATGCGGAAATCAGTTGTTGATTGTATCTGGGTCAGGGAAAAACAGAATTTGGGCAAGGAGGTCAGGAAATTTCGTTTTCAACTTTGAGTGGCAGCCTGATCATCTCTTATGTTTATCCCAATGATATATCTATAGAAGTTTAGTGAGAACTCCCAGTCTGTCAACAGGTTTTAAAAATGTATAACAAAGTCATTCTGTGACTTTGAAATAAGATCAAGGTTATCAAAACCTAATAGTGCTACTGATATATCTATGCTAGTTTACTGTATATCCCTCCACTGATGGACATAAAATGCTAGGATTCTCATTAAGCTTATAGACAGATGGATGTTTTAAAATCATCCTGTGACCTTGAAAATCAAGCCGTCACCAAAACCTAACAAAGCCCTGGGATTATCTTACTGATATACATGTATCTATGCAAGTTTAATAGAGAACCACCAAATGCTTTGTTGATATAAGGTGCGGACAGATGGATGGAATGACTGATAGACATATAAATGGAAGTCTATATAGCAGGTGTGACATTTTATGGACAGATGCTTGGTGCCCTGTAATGCGGCCATGGATACGTTCCGCTGAGCTGAGGTGTGGTGGGAACATCGTAACCAGAATTGAAACACACACGCATACACCCAGATGTGACAACAGTGGGGGTGTAGCCATAATAAAAACAAGTAGCCCAAAGGGCAACAATTGCTCACCTGAGAGCCATTGTAAACCTATAGGGATATATAATCCACAGTTAGTGGTCCAATCACGCTGAAAATTAAACTCATCCAAAACATTATGTATGCCCTCATTTAATATATGCAAGTTTAAAAAGTATCCGATCAAGAGCACAATAGACAGAGCTGTAAAGGGCAGCTAACTTCGTAGTGGTTGGCCTGATCTGGCCAAAATTTGAACTTGTTTAAGATATTATGCATTTCCTCATTACCTGCAAGTTTGAAAAGGATCGGATCAGTAGAAACCAAGAAAAAGTGGCGACATTGATTTTTTGGATGCTCAGGGCAGGTACTCCATAGTCAGTGGTGGGATCCAGCCGAAATGCTAACTAATCCAAGCTTTTATGCATATCCTCATTACCTGCAAGTATGAAGAGGATCCGATGAAAAATGAAAATGTGATGACGTTGTTTTCTCCATTATAAGACTATGGGATTTTTATCAAACGCTCAAGGGCAGCTAACTCCGTAGTCTGTGCTCGAATCAGGCAGAATTTCGAACTCATCCAAGCTCTTATGTATGTCATCATTACCTGCAAGTATGATAAGGATCTGATCTAAAACCTTGACTGCAGCACCCTGAAAGTCAAACCTGCTCGAGATATTGTCATGCCCTACATTTGTGTGAATTTATTTTAAAATCCGTTGAGAAATGTAGGTGCTAGAGCGATGACAAGGTTTTTCTAAAAATAGCCACAGTGACCTTGACCTTGGGCACAGCATCCTGAAAGTCGAACTTGCTTGAGATATTGTCATACCCTACATTTGTGTGAAGTTATTTCAAAATCCATGGAGAAATGAAGGTGCTAAGGCGATGACAAAGTTTTTCTAAAAATAGCCATAGTGACCTTGACCTTGGGCACAGCACCCTGAAAGTCGAACATGCTCAAGACATTGTCATGCCCTACATTTGTGTGAATTTATTTTAAAATCCATTGAGAAATGTAGGTGCTAGAGCCCTGACAAAGTTTTTCTAAAAATAGCCACAGTGACCTTGACCTTGGGAGCAGCACCCTGGAAGTAAAACTTGTTTGAGATATTGTCATGCCCTACATTTGTGTGAAGTTGATTTAAAATCGGTTGAAAAATGTAGGTGCTAGAGCGATGACCAAGTTTTTCTAAAAATAGCCACAGTGACCTTGACCTTGGGCACAGTAACCCGAAGGTCAAACTTGCTCGAGATATTGTCATGCCCTACATTTGTTTGAAGTTATTTTAAAATCTGCTGAGAAATGTAGGTGCTAGAGAGCTGACAAAGTTTTTCTAAAAATAGCCACAGTGACCTTGACCTTGGGCGCAGCACCCTGAAAGTTTAACTTGCTCGAGATATTGTCATGCCCTACATTTGTGTGAAGTTATTTTAAAATCCATGGAGAAATGTAGGTGCTAGAGCGATGACAAAGATTTCTAAAAATAGCCACAGTGACCTTGACCTTGGGCGCAGCATCCTGAAAGTCGAACTTGCTCGAGATATTGTCATGCCCTACATTTGTGTGAAGTTATTTTAAAATCCGTTGAGAAATGTAGGCAATAGAGCGATGACAAAGTTTTTCTAAAAATATGAGATGAAATTGTTTTCTCCATTATAACACTATGGGATTTTTTTCAAACGCTCAAGGGCAGCTTACTCCGTAGTCTGTGCTCAAATCCGGCCAAATTTCGAACTCATCCAAGCTTTTATGTATGTCATCATTACCTGCAAGTATGATAAGGATCTAAGCAAAAACAGTTGAGAAAACGTGATGACGCCATTTTCCCCATTATAACCCTATGGGATTTTTTTCAAACGCTCAAGGGCAGCTAACTCCTTAGTCTGTGCTCGAATCCGACCAAATTTCGAACTCATCCAAGCTCTTGTGTATGTCATCATTACCTGCAAGTATGATAAGGATCTAATCAAAAACAGTCGAGAAAACGTGATGACGCCGTTTTCCCCATTATAACCCTATGGGGGCTATCTGTTGCCATGGAAACCAGAGTTCTGAGCTGATCGGCACCAAAACCTTTTGCAGCCTTTCCCCCACCCAAATGATGCTTCAGATAAAATTTGATTGCGATCGGCCCACCGGTCTCTGAGATATTTATGTTTGAAAGTGTTGACGCACCCACGCACCCACGCACGCACGCACGCACGGACGGACGACGGCTCGACTCCCATCCTATAAGCTCACCTCTGAGCCTTCGGCTCAGGTGAGCTAACAAGAAAACCAAGTCTTTTCAAAACAATTTATTGAACTGATGCAGTAAAAAAACAATATTTATACAAATAACAAATACATTTACAACTGCTCTGTAAACAAGCACTATAAAAGCATGTCATGTTTTTTGTATACCCTAGTAAGCTTTAAATTTCCGAAAAAAGTTAAATATACACAAATTTCCTTTAAGCAAGTCAAGTAAAGATTACAAATGCTGATGATAAGTCGAATAAGGGTCTACTGTGCTTGACTGTGCTTTCTTGTTATGGACGTGGTGTTCAGTTGTTCAAAGCATCGTTAGCCTAAGGAGCTCATTAAGAGGTCAACTCTTAAGTGTTTTATGACTTTATAACCAAATACATTGATACTTTTTACTGAAAAAATGTGAGAAGCTTGTCATGTTTTTTTTTCAACAAAAATGTTGGCATTTTGAGATACTGACATCAGAAATTTTAATGAAAAAGATTTACTAACGATGTCCTTAGTTCAGAACAACCTGCCCAGGTATTCAAAATTTCAGAACCTTTAATTCTGTATAATACAAGTATATCCGACCTTTACACAGTACTCTGCTGAAGATTTGCTACTGTTACATATCCAAACCAAAACCAAGCATAAAATCTGCACTCCTAGATTTAACTGCAAGGTAAACAATGTTTCTCATACAAGGGAGGCCACTGACAGTGCTAAGATACAAGACATAGTGCAAAGCTGTTAAATGAACAGGCAACAGGTTCTATTACCATATTAATCCTATCAAATGCCCTAAGTTGTTGCATTTTATGAAAGGGTAGCATTATAGTAATAAATCAGCCTATCCCTTAACTTCCAAAATAGATTATACAGAGATTATCACCATGTTTGATTATCAGATGCACTTTGGTATCACAAAATAGCAGATATTTGCTTGAAATGCATTGTGGCCTAAGATGATGTAGATCTAAATAAACTATAATATCTGCAGACTTCAAGCAAGAAATTTTGCAATTTTGGCAAGTCAAAATAAATTATTGTCAGAAAACTAAGGAGAGGGGCAATTATTACAATACAGAGGCATTTAACAGGATTAATATATATGGTTATTATACCTCAATCTCAGTTTAGGTAAAAACAGTACTATAGTTATACATCTTTCAGTTTGGTGGTCGAGGAAAGAGAACTCTTAGCTCTACACTTTCGCACAGTCATATATTTTGAGAAATTGTTGTTTTTCTTTCTCATGAAATTTGCAAAAACTAAAATGTAAAATGAAAATGTGAAACTGAGGAACACATAGTCAGTTGCAAGAATGTTGACCTAAGCTAATAATTCTATTGTAAATTTGAAACAAATGTAAACTTCTGCCATTTGCACTAAGTTTGGGAAGCAGAAAAAATTTGGCCCTAGCTGTAGAATATCCAAGTCTGTGTGACGGCACCTGTGCCTTATCTGGTTACTGGCTCAACAAGTTCTACTTTATTCATAATTTGCAATTCTAACTCCATAATGGGTAATTCTAACTCCATAAGGTGCGTCATTCTAAGTCTACAAGATGTAATTCTAACTCCATAAGATGTGTAATTCTAACTCCACAAGATGTAATTCTAACTCCATTATGGATAATTCTAACTCCATAGGATGTTATTCTAACTCCATTAAATAATCACAACCAACAAAGTATTTACAGAGATCACAGGTAAAACATATATAAGGTGAATGGCTACACTTTAAGGGGAAGCAACTCTAGTAGTTTCATCTTTGCCTCCCCTTCCACTTTAAGGGTAGAATTTGCTTCTTTTAAGAGCAAATTTTCTTTCCTTTACAAATAGACCCCATTATGGAACAGATTCTTCCTCGAGGGAAGCAAACAGGTAGTCACAAAAGCTGTTCCCCTTTGTAAAAGGTGCTTTTCAATGATTTCTACCAAACCTACAAATGACAAACTTTTGTGACTGCCACATTGCTGCTCTTTGTTGCCCTACAAATGTAGCTCTTCAAAATGGGGAGCAACTTTTAAAAGAGAGAATATGCTCCTTGAGGGAGAAAATTATTTTCTACAAGACCTCTATGAACTGGTAGAATGTCTTCTCAGTAGTAATTACCTCCCTTAAAATTGTATCCAGCTACTTGAAGGAAACACATTAAAAAAGCCTTGGAAAAGTATTCCTAATGAGAGCTCATAACATGTACTTTAGGCGAAAGGGCACACTTTCAGGGGAAGCAACTCTGCCATTTCCATTTTTACATCCCTTCTCATGGGGGTTCATCTCATAGAGGAAAGAATTTGCTCCTCTAAGTGCACTTTCTTTTTAGAAGGCTTAAGTCACCAGGGTAACAAATAGGAAAAGTCACAAAATTATAAATGGCAGAAAAACACCCCAGCAGGCACATGATGTCGTAATGACGTCAGACAGATGTTGATGCTCAATCAGTGGGACGTCATTTTGACGTCATGTGCTCCCTGTGATACCCTTACACCTTAAAATGGAGATATAAGAAAACAAAACAATTTTATCCTAAAACTTCAGTTTTATCTGCAGCTCCAAGAGAGATAAATATTGGAAGAAAATACATTAAATACATCTTCTCTAAATAAGCCAGTTCATGAAAAAAAAAATATATAAAAAAACAATAATAACAACGTATAAATAAAAATGAAAGTGAAAAACAAAGACTCCTGTCAAGATAAAGCAGAAGTTGCAGCTTTGTGCAGTTTCATCCTTCTTTATTTTTTCAGAATATGTGATTAGCAATTTTAAGAGGAACTGTTGGACAGCAAAAAAAGAAAAAAAAAGAAAAGAAAATGTAAATGTACACAAAAAAAAAAAAAAGCTTTAAAGATACAAAGTCTATAAACATCGATAAAAATACTGCTTAATGTTAAAGCCATGACAGTACATAAAAGTATATTTATACAAAAAATTGAACACATTTAATAAAACTCGTTTTTCAGATTAAACCCTATAAATTCTCAATGACAGTGTAAGCTAGCACAAAAATCACAAAAGAAAAATCTTAACAAGACTAACACATTTGCAATAAAAACAAATTTTATGAAATAGTAATAATTTTATAACTAATGGACATCAAGAACATAGCTAACTTTCATCATTTCAAAACAGTTTGACAAAATGTCAGTTATTGAAATTTTGTCTAACTGACAACACTGCAATAAGTAACAGATTTGTTCAGTTATTAGATAGTCTCTCACCCTCCAACACAACAACAAGAATCTAGATCTGTCTTATAAGACAGATCTAGATTTTTGGGATAGTTTTGGATGAGTAAAATACATTTCATAGTAGAATCAGATAAACTGATTTGGATATCTGGATTCGTTAAAGTAACTGCTTATTTACCAGGGGCCATTTTGGGGCAAATCTTAAGAGATTTTCCCATTTACTTGCTAAGAAAAATAAAAAAATTGTACAAGACTGCGTAATATCCAATACCCCTTCTTTTGCCTTTAATACATTTTTTTTCACATAATTTTATATATGCATTTTCATGGGGGCAGATAACCTCCTTGAGATATATTCTGACTAACCTTGTTGTCAGCTTTTATTGCTTTGACCATTTGCTGAAGTTTCATGAAAAAACCCTTTCCGCCCTGATTTTATATAGATTTTATTATAAATCTATATATGTATATATAGCCCCATGGCATGGGCAGATAACCCTCGAGGACACAATCTGGATCCTGACAGGAAGTTCATTTTACCTTAATGATTTGTTGTGAGTTTCAGAAAAATCCCTTTCAACTGGCATTTTATATAGATTATTATTATCATTTAGTACATGTATATAGCCCCGGAACAGGGGCAGATAGCCTCTGGGGACAAAATTCTGATCATGACAGGAAGCTCATATTACCTTGATAGTGTGTTGCAAGTTTCAGAAAAATCACATTCATCTTTGATTTTATAGAATTTTTTTTCACAATTTCATACATGTATATAGCCCTGGGGCAGGGACAGGTAACCGATATTGACTAAATTCTGCTTGTAACAAAATGCTTATATTATTTCTATCATTTCTGTGAAATTTCATCAAGATATACCAAAAGTCTAATTTTATATAGATTTTTTGATGATTTCATACATGTATATAGCTTAAGTCAGGGGCAGATAACAAATTTTTGATCCAGGCAGAAAGCTTATATTAATATGATAATTTTTTACAAGTTTCAGAAAAATCCCTTTCAGCTCTGATTTTATACAATTTTTGTTGTTATATTATACATGTCCCATGGCAGGGGCAGATAACCCAGATGGACAAAATTCTGCTTGTAACAGAAAGGTAATATTACTTCGATCAGTTCTGTGAAATTTCATCACGGTAACTCAAAGTGTAAAGGAACTACAGACCAAAAACTATTCTTAAGACCTTGACAAGGGCAATAACTCCCTCAGAAGATATCGAAATTTACCCATTAACAATCCCAACTGAGATATTCCTAAGATGAATGCTCATGCCAAGTTTCAAGGAAATTCGGTAAAATACTCAAGTTATCTAACAGAAACAAAGTGCTCATGGATGGACAGATGGACGGACGGACATATACTAGTCAAAATAAGTTCCGCCGCATTAACTTTAGCATCTTTTTCTGAAAAGGTACCATAATGAATGAACTTAAAGAGTCATTGGAGTACTGATATGACCTTTTTATATTGCTAGACAGACAGGTTTCAAAATTTTAATATACACCGACAGTTTGCGCAACTTTCAGTTTTAGTGGGGGTTATTTCTAATTTCCCGACATTTCTCAAGAAAAAAAATCGTCTTTTCTTTTAGTTTTACTCTCATTTTCTGAGCTGTACTACATAGACACATTCATTGAATTCCATATGCTTGATATACAAAAGAAAATCGGAATTCTAAACAGTTTTCACAATAACTTTTCATTTCTAAATTTCAACGTTTAGGCAGTAAAGCCAAACTTTCTAAAGTTGCAGTGGCATTGTCATAAACATTTCATAACGGCATGCATGACACAATTTTGCAATAAGCTGATGCATTCTCATTTAAAAAATAGTGCAAAGAAACGTAT
Source organism: Ctena decussata (assembly GCA_963989385.1). Taxonomy (NCBI): domain Eukaryota; kingdom Metazoa; phylum Mollusca; class Bivalvia; order Lucinida; family Lucinidae; genus Ctena; species Ctena decussata. Next base: position 52,661,966 of record OZ022501.1, on the reverse strand, counting down.
TCACATGTCCAGAAAAGCAGAACTAAAATTTGTGACTGATAAGCTCATAATCTGAAAATAAAATTTCCTATAGTTTTGATTCAAAGGGAGGTAATTTACAGTATCGCACAGTTTAAGATGCAATGTTCGCCATTTGAACGTTTGTTCAGATTTGATTTAGATGTTTCTAGAATGTAGGGTTTTTTGAGAATTTAATGAGACAAACATAACGGTACTGCGCATGCGCAGTAAACTCCTAGTCGCAGTTTCTATGGTTTACTAGTTAGGCGAGGTAACTCTGTACACGCAAGCAGGAAACTAAGACGTTCAAAAGTTTTCCGTGGATAAATGTTTTTGCAACTAATAAAAAGCAAAATGATTTGAAAATGTTATAAAAAATCGTCATAAAATTGCGGCGGAATTTGTTTTGAGGAGTATACGTACGATGGACAGTGGACAAACGGACAGCCAGCAAGAAAACATAATACCCCGCCACTGACGTGTGGCGGGGTATAAAAACAAACTCAAATAGGTATCAAAAATTTCTCATATATATGTTTTTTTTTTCTCTAAGACATTATTCAGCCAGAATAAACTGATTTTTACATAGAAGTGATGAGAGAAATCCATCAAAATGCATTCTGTGAGTCTGGAGTATGTGGCAAATACTTTTGTATTCATGGGGTAATACAGGTTCAGCTTTGCCACAAAGCTGAACCCTTATTGACCCATGAATACAAAAGTGAGACTGCATTGTAATGCCATAACAGCTACTTTCAAAATGTCTACTCCCAAAACACTACTGAAAACATCTACTCCCATTCGGTCTACAAAGTCAAAAGGTATACTCCCATTGGTCCACATGTAAGGTAGCTGTATTTAGGATAATTAATCGCATGAAGGTAACCATAATGTGGGACATCCAAAATACATGTAATTAGTTTTCCATTTGTCCCAAATTGATTGATTGATTTGTTGTTTAACGTCCACCGTAAACAGCTATGGTCATGTCGGGACGGTCAGTTAACCTAACCACACTATTCCTGGGCAGGCTTAGATCTCCTAAGCGGTCAACCAGTACTAAGTGCACATACTTTCGCCAGTAACTGACAACTGCCCTTCTTGAATCAGCGGAAGGAGAAACAAAAGTATGTGGCCAGACTGGGTTTCGAACTCAGGACCTCTGACTTACGAGTCAGGTGCCCTACCGATTGCGCTAAGCGGCCTGGCAAATTTATTTGTCCAAAATGGCAAATGATTTTAGTTAGTCCCCAAAGGGGGGGTGCCTATAAGGCCCTTTTTCTGCCCAAGAGCAAAATGTTTTATTTTTAGCTGATGATTAGACTATAGTGTCCGCTATACTGAATCAATAGTGGTCAAGCTCCGTAAGCCCTACTTTTGGAATAATGGGGTTATTAAAGTGGGTGGGGTAAATCAGCATGAACCAGGGGTGTCATGTTATAAGCTATATTTCTCCTTAAAATTTAATGGCATTCATAAATGCCTTCCTTTATAAGTTGAAGTAATGTCTTTGGTGACATCTTTTATTAAATTCTATCTTTTAAAGTAAAATTTTATGTCTGCAAAATTTCTTTTAGAGACACTGTCAATTTTCATTAATTTTGGTACTTTGAATTCAATATATTCTACCATATCTCTAGAACCAATGGATGACTTCTTACCAAACTAACATGGGTTTGCCGTTGGGAGAGTGCAAATTGTTGATTAAATTTTGGTGACCTTGACCTTTGTTTCAAGGTCACAGTAAGACTTATAATGTCAATTTTAAGTCAAGTTTTGGCCATTGTCTACACAGAAGCTCCTAAACTGAAAAGAAATCATGACCAAAGTAGCCTAAATTAAACATTATGAGGAGTTAGAGCACCAGTTATGATCAAATGGCCATGACATCATCTTCAAGGTCAAGGTCAAGGTTAGACTAGACAGAGTTTAACCAAAGATCTCACACAGCTAGTAAGCAGAAATTTAACTAATATGTATGTTTCTATTTGTAAAGCAATGCTTAACATGCATATAATGACCTTGAACCTTAATCTGAAGGTCACCAATACATTCAGTAGTTCATTATTTTACAACAGACTTTTCTATAACCTTTAAGTTTAACCCAATTCTGTTTCATCATGTTTGGCTAATACTGACCTTCAGACCAAGGTCAAGGTCATTCTGTACACATGAAACATTGATTTTCAAATGAAAACACTCAGATTTGGTACATGTCTGCCGCCTGATTGATGAAATCTATGATTAAACTCTGTTTAGTCTAGCCATGACCTTGACCTTGAAGATGATGTCATGGCCATTTAATCATGATGTCATGGTCATTTAATCATAGCTAGTGCTCTAACTCATCATAATGTTTAATTTAGGCAACTTTGGAAACAATTCCATATGAATTCAGGAGCTTCTGTGTAGACAGTGGCCAAAACTTGACTTAAAATTGACATTATAAGTCTTACTGTGACCTTGAAACAAAGGTCAAGGTCACCAAAATTTAATTAACAATTTGCACTGTCCCAACAGCGAACCCATGTTAGTTTGGTAAGAAGTCATCCATTGGTTCTAGAGATATGGTAGAATATATTGAATTCAAAGTACCAAAATTAATGAAAATTGACAGTGTCTCTAAAAGAAATTCTGCAGAAATAAAACTTTACTTTAAAAGATAGAATTTATAGCCCCAGTCACACACACACATTACGGATAGGGCGGATAGTTGCGGATAAAATCCTCAGTTTATCCGCAGAATTTGTGGGCGTGGCCTAATTTTATTTAATGAATTTACGGATTTAGTTACCAATAGATGCGTATGGATACGGATAGGTACGAACTACTAACCTTCCGTTACCTACAGTAACCTTTAGATGCGGATAAATACCTAGAGATGCGGACTGTTGCGCATGCCTAGCGGATAGAAGAATAGAAAAGATTAACTGCAACGTCCACATCTGTGTCTACTCCTTGTATGCTCCAGACACACACACACATACGGATTGTGCGGATACTACGGATGGCCCGTCCGTATCTATCCGTTTTATCCGTAATGGATCCGTATCAGATCCGCAGAGTCCGTAACTGTCCGTATCATATCCGCAGAGTCCACAGGATCCGCGTCGAAATTTTGAAAAGTTTCAAAATTCGGGCGCGGATGAGTAAACCGTAATGGTGCGTTACTAAACGCATATATCCGCATCTATCCGTATCTAATCCGTGTCGCATACGTATCTATTCCGTATCTTATCCGTTATTGAACCTATCATTCCGCAGTCCCACTCCAAGTTGAGGACCGATACGGTTTCAAGCGGATCGTTACCTTTAGTTACGGAAGTTACGGGTCTCGTTCGGCGTACTGTAACGGACTATTTTCTACAGTAACGTTTCAATACAAAAAGGTTGCGTTCCAATACTGACAGATACCTACAGGATGGTTTGGAGAGGCGGCTGTACGGCAACAACACCAGTAGGGGGGCAAAGAGACAAAGACTGTATCTCAATGACTACTACAACAGAGAGGCCGGGTCGGTGCAATGACGTATGGTGCAGTTAAGGTGCGATGTTATGTTTCTTATTTGTAACAGTGGGGTCATCTTTTCATGAACTTGCCAATAGCAAAAGTATGGCCATCATTTCATAAACTTATTTGACTTTTATCAATTAGAATTAGTTGTCCAATATAGGACAAAGTAATTATACGATGTCCGTTCGTCCGTCTGTCCGTCCGTCCTCCCGTCCGTCCGTCCGTCCGTAAGTTAACATTTGCGTTAAAGTTTTGCGTTAAAGTTTTTAAGATCTTATATAATCCAAACCCTTTGATGGATTAGGCTTATATTTGGCATGGTGATAGATAATAGTCCAAAGTTTTATTCTATACGACCCCTACCCATGCCTGTGACACAGAGGTCAAGGTCACGGACTTTGACTTTTCATGTTAAAGTTTTGCGTTAAAGTTTTTAAGATCTCTATATTATTCAAACCCTTTGTTGGGTTGTGTTTATGTTTTGCATGATGATAGATATTGGTCCAATTTTTTATTCTGTACCATCCCCTTCCATGCCTGTGACATAGAGGTCAAGGTCACGGACTTTGACTTTTCATGTTAAAGTTTTGCGTTAAAGTTTTTAATATCTCTATATTATTCAAACCCTTTGTTGGGTTGGGTTTATCTTTGGCATGATGATAGATGTTGGTACAAAGTTTTATTCTCTACCATTCCCACCCATGCCTGTAACCTAGAGGTCAAGGTCATGGACTTTAACTTTTCATGTTGAAGTTTTGCACTTAAGTTATTAAGATCTTATATTATCTAAACTCTTTGTTCCGTTTGGTTTATATGTCCAAAGTTTTATTTTGTACCATCTTTTCAAATGCCTGTGACATAGAGGTCAAGGTCACTGACTTAGACATTTTCATATATGTTTTGTTTTAAGGTTTTGAGATCTCATGTCATCCAAATCCTTTTTTGGGTTTGGTTTATTTTTGGTATGATTATATGTATTGGTCTAAAAATGTATTTTATATAATCTCCACAAATGCTTGACTCAAGGTCAAGGTCACAGATATGCTTTTCCATGTTAAAGTTTTATGTTAAGTTTATATTATTTGCTTATTTTTCGCATCATCTTTTGTAGAACTTTTGGTATGTGACTTTGTTTACCTCTAGGTTGCAACAATTTACATTATCTGGATGCTGCTGTTGACATAAGGTCAAGGTCACATACTAAACAGTTGCATCAATGTACTGCTTTATAATGTTTCAGATATGTTTCAGTGGAACTGTTTGATATATTTCTTGGTTTACTGTTAGCTTGCAGAAGATAAGTTGACATCCTCTGTATGCTGCTGCTGCTGACCAAAGGTCAGGGTCACAGATTTTAAAATTTGTATCTGATATGTGTTAAATTTTTGTGAACAAAGTTTAATGTCATTAGGCGGTGGCGCTGGCCGGGGGTATACGTGAGCCCCTGCTCACTTTCTCTAGTTCTTTTATTAATTCCAATTAGTTGTCCAATTTAGAACAAAGTTTAATGGTGAAATGAAGCAATAAATATCTACTGGTCAGGCTTGAGTAGCCGAAACATCTTCGGCGCTGGCCGGGGGTATACGTGAGCCCCTGCTCACTTTCTCTAGTTCTTTTATTAATTCCAATTAGTTGTCCAATTTAGAACAAAGTTTAATGGTGAAATGAAGCAATAAATATCTACTGGTCAGGCTTGAGTAGCCGAAACATCTTCGGCGCTGGCCGGGGGTATACGTGAGCCCCTGCTCACTTTCTCTAGTTCTTTTATTAATTCCAATTAGTTGTCCAATTTAGGACAAAGTTTAATGGTGAAATGAAGCAATAAATATCTACTGGTCAGGCTTGAGTAGCCGAAACTTCGAAGATGGCCCATGTTCTTTCTTTCGAATGTTTTCTGTACTCTTGAATGAACTCTTTTAGATTTCTATTTTACTTCAGTGCCACTGGTTTCGTGCCGTGCGGCGTAAAACGTCTCCCCGTACGTCATGTATAGTGTATATATAATTTTTCCTTTTAGGTCAAGAAAATATTCTGAGAAATCCGAAATTTTTTATTGGTTTAGATTTATAGTCTAGATTTTTTTTTCTTTTAGATCTTTTATGGTACTACTCAGTCTTTGAATTTACTGCCTTATCAAAATTAAGAAATTACATTATGCTTTCTCTGGTTTTCGTAACCAAATCATATCGGGGTCACTGATGCTGTTTGAGTAGCCGAATTCTCTAAGTATGGTCCATGTACCTTCCTTCGAATGTGTGCAGTATTCTTGAAGGATTAGAATAGTATCTACTTTATCAACTGCCTACTGAATATCTATGTCAACCAAGCAGTAAATGGGTACCTTTTTCAAATCAGGGAAGGACAGGGCAGCGAAAGTAGAGAGATGGGCTTCGCCGTTCCTACGCTATGCCCAAGATACATTGACCCTATGCCCAAGATACATTGACCCTAACCACCTACTCCCATCCCTCCTCCCCCAAGCCACCGCCCCTACGGTCATTAGGCTATAGGAAACCTTTACCTTTACCCAATTTATAGTTTGAATCCAGGTATACAAATTTAAATAAAAATCTAATCCTTCATGAGCACAGAACACTGAAGGAGCATGGGCCATACTTCGAGGTTACGATTACTAGAGCCTCATCAATGACCCTGACATGACCCATACCTTCCGTTACTAAAGGTAAAGCTCCGTATGAAACCGTATCAGTCCTCAAATTGGGACTGCGGAATGATGGTTTTAGTTACGGATAAGATACGGAATAGATACGTATGCGACACGGATTAGATACGGATAGATGCGGATAAATGCGTTCAGTTACGCATTTTTACGGTTTACTCATCCGCGCCCGAATTTTGAACCTTTTCAACATTTCGACGCGGCTCCTCCGGACCCTGCGGATATGATACGAACAGTAACGGACTCTGTGGATGCGATACGGATCCATTACGGATTAAATGGATAGATACGAATAGATACGGACGGGCCATCCGTAGTATCGCAGAATCCGTATATGTGTGTGTGACTGGGGCATTAGGCAGTATGTTTCAACCTGTCAACTTTCTTTCTGAACCACTCTGACAACTTTATAAAGCATCCTGTAGGCATTTATTTCATGTACCTAAATGTAACAGTTTCTGTTCTTCACTTTTTGATGTCATTTTGCCAAATGTAGTGTAGATTGTTAACAAGTCTGTTACCTACTCATAAGGATGTTGAGATTTTGAGTTAAAAAAAGTTAACTTTGAGCTTCATGAAAACCTTACTGATTTTGAGTTGGCAGAACAACAGTTAATAAGAGTTCATTTTCCTAAATTCATCCCTTCAGGTCCAGGTTATTTAAAGCATGATTAGCTTAGCTAAGTCATTAGTCAAAGATTTGTTAGTCTTCTAGCACACATAAAATTCAGAGCATAAGCTCCTCACACATTCTCTGTAACCACTTAAAAAGTCGAGCCACGCATAGTCATCAATTTTGCTCAAACTTTCCTTTTTTACTTATTGTGACACCAAAGCGAGAAAACCATGTCGATTTCATTCCTACATGTGTCCGTTGCCATGGCAACGGCTGTTGAATATTTTGTCAGAAATTGAGGTAAAAAATGTACTAAAATAGACATATTTCTAGCAAATTTATGTATTAGAAAAAGAATGACATACTCTGAATGCTTCTCATATGTAAATGTCTTGTTCACGTTGAGTTGATACCAAAACTTTGAATTGTATTTGGAATGCTTGTAATGTCATCAGGCTTGGGCAAAGTGGGTGGGGGTAGTGCTATATTGTGAAAGGCTATTTTAAGGCAGTTTTAAGGTTATTTGTAGAATTCTTGCAGCCATACCGGCATATGTGTGCAGCTTCATCTAACAAAGCAACATTCCGAGAATAAGTTTCTGGAAAAACATGCCTGGGAAAGTATACTTCCTGAAGCGTTACCCAAGCAACAATAAGTGGACCGTCGCAAAATTCCAAAATGTAGGGTAATAATACTTATAATGTCAAGTCAGCATATCTTATAAATATATGTGTTCCTAAATTTTTGCATACACTTGATAATAAATTGGTCTTTTATAAAATATCAACATATTGCTAGTTTCTCTGTTCAAGGTCAAGGTCAAGGTCACAGAAGCACGAAAAGATGGCTAAAATGCGTTTTTTTCCTTATACTTTTGTGTTCTCTAGCAACAAAATATTACAGCATTGTCTTTGTACTTGGACTTTATTTAGTGAATGACAACAATTTTCAAATACACATATAGCTGACTTTCTCGAGTAACAGCCAAAGTCAAGGTCAAGGTCACAAATACAAGAAAAATGCTAAAAATGCACATTTGTGTTAATATTTTTTTCCTGTATCAACAGTAAATTGATATAATGTCTTTCTACTTGGCCTTTATTTAGTATATATCAATAGCTTTCAAATGCACATATAGCTTGTTTTCTCCAGTAACCTCCAAGGTCAAGGTCAAGGTCACAAAAACAAGAAAACTGCTAAAAATGCACATTTTCTTCATATTTTATGTTCTGTATCAACAGTAAATACAGAAAATGTATTTGTACTTGGTCTTTATCTAATATATTTCAATAATTTTGTAAAGCACATATAGCTTGTTTCCTGCAGTAGCTTCCAATGTCAAGGTCAAGGTCACAAATACAAGAAAAATGCTAAAATGCACATTTTTCTCACATTTCATGTTCTTTATCAACACTTAATAGAGCAAATGTCTTTGGACTTGGCCTTTATTTAAAATATTACTATAGCTTTCAAATGCACATATAGCTTGTTTCTTCCATTAACCTACAAGACCAAGGTCAAGGTCACAAAAACAAGAAAAATGCTAAAATGCACCTTTCATTCATATTTTGTGTTCCGTAACAACAGTAAATGCAGAATATGTATTTATACTTTGTCTTTATTTGGAATATTACAATAGCTTTCAAATACATGTACAGTTCGTTTCCTCCAGAAACTCCCAAGGTCAAGGCCAAGGCCACAAAAACAAGAGAAATGCTAAAAAAAATGCACCTTTTGTTAAAGATTTACTCCCTTGATAATAATAACAAAAAACGATTTGATGAAATATTTCATTCAAAACCTCCGACCAATTATACATTTGAAACAGAGTTTAGATAATAATATTTGCTAAAAGTGACTTTAAACAAACAATAAGATAATTTTTTAAACTATCGTGGACAGCGCTCGAAATCGCATTATTGACCCAGGTCTCTTATATTTTGACATTTTCAAACATCATCTCAAAAGCCACTGGGCCAATTGTAACCAAACTTCATTTTTGAGCCTCCAGGGCTTGAGAGAATAAAAAGTTGTTCAAACGATCCAGGTCACATAATCAACATGGCCACCATGCCCATATATGGCATAAACCTTTAAAAAAAATCTTCGTAAGAACCAATTGACCAATGACCTTCAAACTTGATGAGTAGCATCGGGTTCTCAAGTTCTTCCAAGAATGTTCAAATTATGTCCTTTGATTGACCTTGTCCTTTTCTACAGCAAGTTCAAATATGGGAAAATGCTAGAACATAGATTTTATGGGAAATTTTGAAGATTTTGGGCTAAAAGTTGGTATATTCACTCATCTTAATGAGGTCATGAAGAATTATGGGTACAAGAGGTCAAGGTCATTTTTTGACTTTTGACCCAGGTCTCTCATATTTTGACATTTTCAAACATTACCTCAAAAGCCTAATTTCAACCAATTTTCATTATAGAGTCTCCAGGGGTTGAGGGAATGAAAATTTGTTCAAACGGTCCAGTTCACATGATGAACAGGGCCGCCATACCCATTTATCATATAAAACTTTAATACTTATCTTCTCCAGAACCAATAGACCGATGGCCTTGAAACTTGGTAAGTCGCATGGAGTACTGGAGTATTACCAATACTGTTCAAATAATGACCTTTGGTTTACCTTGACCTTTTTTGCGGCATGTTCAAATATGGGAAAATAATAGAACATAAGATTTCCTGCAAAGTTTTGAAGATTTTGGCCTAAAAATGGTATATATGATGTGGAGATTTATGAGTCATGGTCATTCTTTGCCTTTTGACCCAAGACTCATATTTTGACAATGTCAGACATAAGTAAGAGCCACTTGGCCAATTGCTCAGGTGAGCGATTCAGGGCCTCATGGCCCTCTTGTTTCTGTGACTGTGACCTCACCCTTTGGGGCCACCGAAAGAAAGTTGGTTGTTTGAAAGCTTTTGTAATATACTAAATAAAGACCAACTACAAAGACATGGCTGCAATGTATTTTTGATGTAGGACACAAATACCGAAATTCTTTGCATTTTAGCATTTGTCTTGTTTTTGTGACCTTGACCTTGACCTTGGAGTTTATTGAAGGAAACTAGCTGTATGTGTATTTGAAAGCTATTGTAATATAGTAGAGCCTCCAGGTACAAAGACATTTCTGCAATATATTTTGATACAGAACATAAAAAATGTGAAAAAAATGTGTACTTTTAGTATTTTTGCTTCTTTCCCTGACCTTGACCTTGACAGTGACCTTAGAGGCTACTGAAGAAAAGTTGTTTGTTTGAAAGCTTTTGTAACATATTAAATGTATGTCAACTGCAAAGGCATTGTTGCAGTATATTGTTGATATATGATACAAAATTTTGCAAATATGTGCATTTTTAGCATTTTTTCTTGTTTTATGACCTTCAGCCTGACCTTGGAGGTTCCTGAATGAAACACGCTATATGTGTATTTGAAAGCTATTGTAATGTGTTAGATAAAGACCAGGTACAAAGACATTGCTGCAATATATTGTTGATACAGAACACAAAATATGAGAAAAATATGCACTTTTAGTATTTTTCTTGTTTCTGTGACCTTGACCTTGACCTTGAACTTGGATGTTCTGAAGGAAAGTTGGTTGTTTGAAAGCTTTTGTTATATATATGCTAAAAAGACATTGCTGCAATTTATTTTTCATATAGGACACAAAATGTTTAGAAAATATATATTTGTAGCATTTGTTCTTGTTTGTGTGACCTTGACCTTGACCTTGGAGCTTCCTGAGTAAACCCAACTATATGTGTATTTGAAAGCTTCTGTAATATGTCAGATAATAACCAGGTTCAAAGACATTGCTGCAATATATGGTTGATACAGAACACATAATATGAAAAAAATTATGCATTTTTAGCAGTTTTTATTGTTTCTGTGACCTTGACCTTGGCCTTGATAAGAGAAACCGACAAAATGTCCATAGTTTATAGAAGATAAATATATTGTAAAATGAGTTTCAAAATTAAGAAACAAATATGATCATAATCTATGATGATTTGGCATTACAAGGATTGTACCCCAAAAAACTTGCTTTTTGCAACGGCACACTTATTGTTGCTATGGTAACGCTTCCGGAAGTATACTTTCCCAAGCATGTTTTTCCAGAAACATATTCACCGAGCACTGTTTTGTAGGAGGACGGTGCACACATATATTGACGAGGCCGCAAGAACTCTAGAAATGTCCTTAAAGATGTGTGAAATTGGATTTTTGCCATATATGGAAACCCCCACCCACTTTGCTTGAGCCTGATGATCACAGAGGTTTTCCAAATAATTTTTTAATTTCTTTTTTAAAGTTAGTGTGAACAAGTTATTTGTAGATAGAAAGAAATTAGAGCTTGTCATGCATTTGAAAGTTAATATATTTGTTGAAAAGCTGCCCATTTTAGGACATTTTTAGCACATTTTTTTACCAAAATGTATAGCTGCTGTTGCCATGGCAACGGGCATGCTTTGGAATGAAACTGATGTTGTTATCTTGTTTTTTGTGTCACAATAAGTAATATAGGAAAGTTTGAGCAAAATCGGTGACTATGCGTGCCACGGCCCCCTATGTCAAAATTTAAGTCATTACAGAGAATGGCTCTTAAAGCTAATTGATCGGTAATTAAGTACAGGATAATTTTGGTTCTTTCTGCTATACAATTCCCGCAAGACTCTGCTTGGTAAAGTGCAATGACGTCACAATTCTGGTCCCTATGGCTTAAAATTGGCGAAAAATGTCAAATTTTGCTCTATCAAAAGTCTTTCACGGTCTGTATTGCTGCCAGGTTTGAATGCAAGGCACGAACACCTATATATTTCTTCAAGTATCTGAGACTTGCATCAAGCCATCTCGCTATCACAAACCTTTATCCATTCTCGGTTACTTATCAGCAGCAAATATACATGGAAATATGCAAAAATTTAGAGATTAAACCCTTAGAAGTTTAAGGCATCGTTGCCATGGCAACGATAGTCCTAAAAAGTACTTCAGAACTTATTATATGTCATATGCATGCTTCTTAGGTTTTATATATCTGGAGTATTGTTTTTATACATAGCTAATGAAATAACTGCTAGTTTCTATTATTTAATGGTCATCCCTCGTACATAAAAAGCCTCACGATGTTGAACTAATTTCATCCAAAGAAAGAGACTACCATCCATCCATCCAGAAAGAAGGAACTGCAGATTCGATTCGAATCCTGGTGTAATCGTTGAAGGCTTATTGGCAGCTATATCAACAACGATTCTTTAACTTTTGAGTAGACAAGCAAACAAACGGATTTTAAATGTTTAACTAGAAATGTTTTTTCAGAGAAAAACTGATGTCCCCACCAGCCTATTTCCCATCCCCTCTAATGAATAAAAAGCCTGTACAAGTAAAATATCTAGGCAAGTTTGGAGAAAATCCATCCACTGGTTCTAAAAATATCCTACATAGATGACTATGTCCTAAAAAATGGGTCAAGGTCACCAAATACTAAACATGTCTTAAACCTGTCACAATGATGTATTCATGCAAGTCTGGGGAATACCTGTCAATTGTACCAAGATATAACTAATTTTTAAGTGAAAAAATAAGCATTTCTAAGTAAGCTTTTGACCTTGAAAATGGGGTTAAGGTAATCAAACACAGTAAACTCTTGAGATTGTCCCAAAGGTATATCTATGAAAGTAAAGTGGAAATCAAGCCAAAGGCTAATGAAAAAATTCAACTTCAGTGCAATTTTCACAAAGCTAAGTCCTCCTGTGACCTTGAAAATGAGGTCAAGGTCATCACAATCTGATCAGCTCTTAAGCTAGTCCCGGTGATGTATCCATGCAAGTTAAGTGAAATTCCATCTAATGGTTCATGAGATATTATGGGTTCAAGGTCACGAAAATCTATTCGGCTCTTACGCTAGTCCCAGTGATGTATCCATGCAAGTTTGGTGAAATTCCATCCATTAGTTCAGGAGATATCATAGGTACAAGAAATTGCCATCTAAGTCCTCCAGTGACCTTGAAAGTAAGGCCAAGGACACCAAAATCAAGTTGGCTCTTAAGCTAGTCCCAGTGATGTATTCATGCAAGTAGATCAACTTCAGTGAAATTTTCACATATCTAAGTCCTCCTGTGACCTGGAAAATGAGGTCAAGGTCACCACAATCTGATCAGCTCTTAAGCTAGTCCTAAAGATGTATCCATGCAAGTTTAGTGAAATTCCATCTGATGGTTCATGAGATATTATAGGTACAAAAAATTACCATCTAAGACTTCCAGTGACCTTGAAAATGAGGTCAAGGGCAGCAAAATCTAATCGGCTCTTAAGCTAGTCCCAGTGATGTATCCATGCAACTTTGGTGAAATTCCATCCGTTATTAGTTCAGAAGATATCATAGGTACAAGAAATTGCAATCTATGTCCCCCAGTGACCTTGAAAATGATGTCAAGGTCACCAAAATCTAAGTGGTTCTTAAACTAGTCCCAGTGATATATCCATGCAAGTTTGGTGAAATTCCATCCATTAGTTCAGGAGATATCATAGGTACAAGAAATTGCCATCTAAGTCCTCCCGTGACGTTGAAAATAAGACCAAGGACACCAAAATCAAGTTGACTCTTAAGCTAGTCCCAGTGATGTATTCATGCAAGTAGCTCAACTTCAGTGAAATTTTCACATATCTAAGTCCTCCTGTGACCTTGAAAATGAGGTCAAGGACACCACAATCTGATCAGCTCTTAAGCTAGTCCCAAAGACGTATCCATGCAAGTTTAGTGAAATTCCATCTAATGGTTCATGAGATATTACAGGTACAAGAAATTACCATCTAAGTCCTTCAGTGACCTTGAAAATGAGGTCAAGGTCACCACAATCTAATCGACTCTTAAGCTAGTCCCAGTGATGTATCCATGCAACTTTGGTGAAATTCCAGCCGTTATTAGTTCAGAAGATATCATAGGTACAAGAAATTGCCATCTATGTCCCCTAGTGACCTTGAAAATGAGGTCAAGGTCACCAAAATCTAAGCGGCTCTTAAGCTAGTCCCAGTGATATATCCATGCAAGATTGGTGAAATTCCTTCCATTAGTTCAGGAGATATCATAGGTACAAAAAAATTCCATCTTAGTCCTCCAGTGACCTTGAAAATGAGGTCAAGGTCACCAAAATCTAGTTGGCTCTTAAGCTAGTCCCAGTGATGCAGGCATGCAAGTTTGGTGAAATTCCATATATTAGTTCAGGAGATATAGTGGGTAAAAGAAATTGTCATCTAATTCCTCCCGTGACCTTGAAAATGAGGTCAAGGCCACCAAAATCTAATCAGCTCTTACACTTGTCCCATTGATGTATCCATGCAAGTTTGAAGAAATTCCATCCATTGGTTCAAGAGATATCGCGAATTCAAGAAATGGTCATCTAAGTCCTGTGACCTTGAAAGTGAGGCTAAGGTCTCCAAAATCTAATCAGCTCTTAAGCTTGTCCCAATGATATATCCATGCAAGTTTAGTGAGATTTCATCCATTTGTTCAAGAGATATCGCGCATACAAGAATCTGTCAATCCGACGCCGACGGGATCCGCACTGAGAACAATATTTCCCCTCCCCCGCCCCTCACCTTTGGTGGGGGGACATAATAACGCGTGTAACTGACTATTATTACGTTATTATTATCGACTATTATTCTAGACTTCTCATATGAGCTGCGACACGAGAAAACCAGCAAAGTGGTTGTGCGCCTAGCGCACACAGCTCAGCCTGGGCATCCGCCCAGTCTGATCAGAGTCTTCGCTGTCCGCATGGCGGTAGCATAGACCCTTAGCTACCATGTAAGCGCTTAGCGAAGAGTCTGATCAGACTGGGCTGATGTCAGGCTCATTTGAGTCTTGCTGGGCGTACATGCCACTTTGTTGGATTTCTCGTGTCGCGGCTCAATTATACTGTACAACCGAAAACGATCAAGTGGTATATCGTGAGCTCATTTGCTGAAGGACTGAACAATGACAGTGTTTTCTTGTCTTCATTGTTCAATAGCTTCCTTAACTTGTTTCCAAAATAGCTCGCGCTCTTGAGGATCATCTGGATACTCAATATAAGTTAACGACTGAATCAGCCGTAAAAGGTCAAGAGGAATTAAGTTATGAGGGACTTTCTCAAACATGACTACAACCAAGCTGTTCTTTCCTTCTCTGGTGTAGTTATCTTCCATCTGTGCCATTCTGAATTCATACATACACCACCAGCTCTTAAGGAAGTTTTTGGAGATAATGAGAACCGTTTTGCGGCTGTTCGTTATTGCGTCTACTATATTTTCTGCGACAGCGTTTCCAGCCGTAAAATCTCTCTGGTGAATGCAGAGTATTAGATCTTGGGTGTCTTCTAATTCAGGTAATAGCTCTTTCCTGATGAATCGAAGTTCTTCATCCGCATAAGAGATAAAGGCATCATATTTGTATGCACTTCTTGCATCCATATCATTTAAAACAGAATAACCCCGATACTTTGCCTTTGACATATAGTAAAGATACCTCAGCTTCCATCTATATCGATATAATACACATCCAGCTAGTATCGAGACCAAAACTAGACAAGACACTGCTGAAAAGATTAAGGCACCAACGTTTGACTGGCAGTTTTTCTTCATGTCTGTAACAGTGTCGTTAAGTTTATCATATGCTATTGGCTTGTTGTTTTTATCTACAAATGTATATTTTTCAAATCCGATGAAGTTATTTTTATGGTCTAATAACCAATAAACAAAGTCCATGTTTTCACAAGTACAAGAAATTGGATTGTAAGCTAAATTTACCGTCAAATTGCATTTCATTCTCTTCTCCAAATATGATCTTACACTCTTTGTTAGAAAGCCCAGACTGTTAACTGACAAATCGAGATACTTCAAATGATCGAGTTTGCTTAAATCGACATTGAAACTTGCTAGCCCGTTTGCACTCAAATTTAAATGTTCGAGATGCATCATGTTGTCAAATATCCTTTCGGGCAACTGAGTGATGACATTTAAAGACAAGTCGAAAACCTTAAGGTTCGTAAGGTATTTAAATAAGTGTTCTATTTTAGCCATTGGCATTAGTCCAATAAAATTTGTATGTAAAACTAACTGCTGCAAATTTGGCATATCTGAAAAGAAAACATCACTTACATTTGAACAGTAGTTTCTGGAAAGATCAAACTTTTTAAGGCTATGAAATCCTTTAAGTGGTCCTTGCCAAGAATAGAAAATGTTTGTTGCAACACTGATTTCCTCCATTACGTTGTTTGAAGGAACTTTTATACATGGAATTGTAGCTTCTTCTTTGCAATTTATGAAGAAAAATTTCTTAAGTCTTTTTGGCCATAGCAGTTCCGTATCAATACATGTAGAGGTCGCACGTCTAGATCTGCGTGTAGAAAACAACATCCTATCAGGCAGCTCTAATTTGAGCGACTTATATTGCTCATTCATGTAAAGCTCTTCCATACTGATTAAGCTCTTGAATTGTAGATCGTATTCACCAATCATTAAGCTGTTGCCATTCACTGATAAGACTTTTAGCGTTCGTGGGAAATAGTAAAATGCACCAGTTTCTAAAAGTCCCATTGAATTGAAATCTAGATACATATTATTTATGATAGTCTCATTAAAGTAACGAAGGTGTTCTATCTTTAGTTCCGATGCAAGAGTTCGTAGCGGGAAATTATAAGAATAGTTAAGCGTTTTGACGTTAGTGTTTCTTACCCCATATAACACATTTGGTAAATAATTGTACTCTAGTCGTTCATTGTAAGACAGGTCTAATATTTCAAGATTAGCCAAAGGAGCAAAGGCAGCCGCCTCTATGTGCGATAATTTACAGTTAGATACATCCAAATATTTCACAGAAGTTAAGAACACAAACGTATTGTTCTTGAGGCTTTCTATGGAGCATGATGTCTGGAATCCAGACAGTATCAAACTAGAGAGTTTTGTAAGTTTTTCAAATCCAGGTCCGAAAGGTTTGTTGTTGATGCCGTCAATTGTGAGACTGACCAGAGATTTCAAATCGCCTAAAATATCGTCAGGATATTCATATTTTGATGAAGGTACGCCGTTCCTTTGAATGTACAACTCCTTCAACTGCGCTAGCGGTCTGAATATGGTAGGTACCCGCTCAAATCTTGACATGAAAGATATATTATTGTTAGACAGATTTAGGAAAGCTAGATTAGTTAATCCTCCGAAAGCAAATTCTTCTACTCGCACCAATCCATTCTCTTGTAAATGCAACTTCTTAAGGTTACTCTCCGTGTATTTTCCTTCCATAAAGCTGAAATTCTTAAGTTGGAAGATGTGATTTGAACTGATATCTAATTCTTCCACGTTTGGAGGAATAACTGCTGGGGCATTATCTAAACGATTATTTGCCATATTTATCAGTACCGTGTGAGACAGGTCTTCAAACGCTAGTTTTTGCACAGAGCTTATTTTATTGTTCTGTAACAACAGTACTCGCAGATATTTAAAAGCATGCCCAAATGTGTTGTTTTTAAGCCCCGTTAGTGTATTATTTGAAAGGTCTAACTTTATCACTTTTGCAGGTATGTTCTTCTTTATTTCAGCTATCTTACTGATGCCTTTAGCAGAACAATCCATTACAAGTCCTTCAGCATTGGTGTAGCATATGCACCTCCCATTTCCACATGTATTCTTTCCCAACACCAAATTGACTGTTATACACAGAATCAGTATAATTCTGTATAAAGTACCCATGCTAACCTCAGCGTGGGCAACTGTATAAACTATGTACACATAGTAGAATAGTTAAGATATTCCTACATATAATCTTTGTATGTCTATTACAGGAATAATCGAAGTATTCTAACAATAAAAATGTGTCTGTCATTCCTTATCTGATGAAATGATCATATCTACATGATATAGGAATAACTTGAAAAATTCTTCTTTTTTTACGAGATACTGACAACAGAGTAGACGATAAACACTTTCCTAATTTGTTTAACGCTAGACTTTCTTTTCTCTCTTCGCTTGTACTGTTATTATTTTCTTCTTTTTTTTTTCTTTTTTTTCAACAAGAGTAATCTTAAGCACTTCCTATTTGAAAATCCTCCAATTAAATTTCATTCACAAAATTTATGAGAGGGAAGTTAAAAAGTAAGTGTCATACTCAATTCTGGTGACTAATGAAACTTCCTTAAACCGCGTTCTAACAATGAGGCTGAAAGAATGCATCGCAAAACTTGCATTTAGAAGAAACCCAAAATTTTGGAAATTTTAGATTTTCTGCGACGAATTCTCAGAGATTTTCTGGCTGGAAATGCTATCGCAGAAAAAATAAAGTGAACGCAATAGCGAAGAGCTGCGAAAGAGTCTAATTTTTTTTTCAACACTTTTCTTGATATCTGGTGTTATATGTATGAAATTAGAATGGCGCAGATGGAAGATAGCTCCTCTGTCGATTTGCCATAGAAATGCTTGAAAAAGTCTCCAACTTGACCAACTTGACCTTCTATGGTTAATTCAGTCTCAGTTCCATCAACCTGGCCCCCATGATGCCTGTACGGTTAGTCTGGGCTAGGACCGTCCTTCCCCTACCCCCACTCCCCTACCCCATGTTTTTTCTGAGTACAATGCTTGACTCCAGTGCATGACCCCATTGCTGACACGCCACGACTTTTCCTACGCGACAGGGCTTATGAGTAGTAGCGGCCTAGCAATGTCTCGCGCACGCAGCTAAAATTGTCTTACTGGAGCTGAGTTTACCTCTCAATCAATTAAGGCACGAGCAGCATGGATGTCGCATGAGCCGCACAGATCTCTTTACCATCAGATCCATGTTAGGCGATCAGTGGACTAGTGGACTAGTACAACTAAGGCTCGACTAACGACCAACGACTAAACTAACGATGGCGGATTGTCTGACAAGTTTGCGAAAACGAAATTCCCGACTTCAGAAACCTTTGGTGGCATATATAAGGTCTCTAAGTTCGTGAACAAAGTTTTCCAGTTTCTTTCTTGAATAGTAATAAAATAATAAATCACAACCCCTTCTTTTCAAATAAAGCAAAAAAAAGGAAAACGAGCTAGATCCGCCACGCTTTGTTATTTATTTAACCGTGTCCAATGACGTGTATTTCACCGTTGCGCATAGTTGTACATCTTTACTAAAATGAGTTGTTGTTATTCATTTGTGTGATTGATATTTTCGTTGAAAATGGCAAGCCAGTGGAACAAGCATGAGTAGGATGTAAATTCGAGTGGAAAAGTCCTTCGAGGGCGAGAAAGCATCGGAGTGTTTTCTATCTCTAGTGGATTAACTGGGCGGTCGGGTCGGGCGATGGTGATGGGTAGCTTTCAGTACTGGTGCTTTTGATTATTTTGGGGCAAGGACCCGCAGTGCTTGCTATCTTGCAGTAGATACGGGAAGGGTTGTTCGGACGTTTTTCTCTCATCTGCCCTTTCTCCTTTCTCGCCTACTCTCTGGGAGACGGCTCGATATAGACTGAAATACTATCTCAAAGGGCCGTTAAATCCTAAACGACCAAACAACTAATTACCTCCTGCTGTCATTGTCGTAAACAAAGAATTTTTTTTAAAAAATCCTACAACTACATATAGTACCCTGGTGCAATTGCATGAGAGTCGGACCTGTATATGGGCACCGGCTGAAAGCAAATATTCTCAAACATCTTAACGCGTTACAGCTCTTTATTTTCCTTCTCTCACACTCACCTCCTCCCCCCCCCCCCCCCCCCCCCCCCCCCAAATAAAAAAACAAAAAACAAAAAAAAACGAAAAACGAAATTATCAATGAAATGGTTTCATTAGTTTTCATCACCTCCAGAGCTTTCAATTTTTCTCATTGTTTTGCAAAATTTCGTAGCATAGGGGGCAAATCGGATATTTTGCCAATTCTAGTAAGCTCCTAACAGTGTAGAGCCTATATAAATATACTGCGATAGTGACCTAGCATACACATTTTCCCCAATGCCTCCAAAAACGGGTCCTTCTCAGCGGTTCCGCGGAACGATTCCATAATAGAACCGTCTGGGTGCCCGAGTCCGTCTGTCATCTGTGTCAAATTCAAAGATAGTGTGCACGTTGTTCCTGGGATCGGTATCCGACCTAGCCGTCCCAAAACGTGCCGGAGTACGATCGATTGATTGGGGCCTCGGTTTAAATTATTAAATAGAAGAAGAGCGAAACGTCGAAATATATGACAAGAACGCTCATACGAACGGCTAAGCAATGCTTTTGTATAAAGCGCTCAGTAGACTTACAAGACCAGCACCACTATCCGAGGTATAGGTCTAAATGCATCATAATTGCATGTAAAACACTTCGAAGAAAGCTTCAGAATAGAATAGAATGACGATATTAGGAGAATAAGTTGCAGAGTTCTAGATGCGAGTGGGCACTGGGTGACAATTTTTGTCAGATCTGCTTATAAACCCCTCATCCGAACCGCCTCAACGAGGCTGGATGAGGGACCACAAGCCTGTCAGTTCATCTGCCGTCAAACTGTGTCTGGGCAGGCTTAGACATAATAAGCGGTTTACCTGGTTACCAATACTGAGTGCACATACTTCCGCCAGTAACAGACAACTACCCTTGCCGGCGGCCCGCTAGCGCAGTCGGCATCGCGTCAGACTGCAGGGCAAAGGGGTCCTGAGATCGATTCCCAGACAGGCCACATAACGCTCGTGGAGACTGATCATGAAATATTTTCTACGGTCATTCTTTCCCTTCTGCTGATTCAAGAAGGGCAGTTGTCAGTTACTGGCGAAAGTATGTGCACTAAGTACTGGTTAAACTTTTTGGAGGTCTAATTAAAATCTTAAAGAGCTTCTTCGAGAGCAGAGAACACATTCGAAAGATACCATGGAACAGTGTCATGGAACAGTTTGAGTAGGTTAACTGACCGCCTCGACATGACCTTAGCTGTTTACTTGGCCGTAAATACTCAACAAAACAAACAAACTCACAACTGCCCTGGAGAGAATGAGCGTAGAAAATATTTCATGATCAATCTTCACGACTGTACAGGGGCCGGGCTGGGAACCGAACTCGCGACCGCTTGATCTGCAGACCGACGTGCTGCCGACTGCGCTAGACGGCTCGGTAGGACACATGTCAAATTCTGAGGGTACCAAACTCTCTGCATAGGGTAAAGGTGATTTCTAGAATCTCCATGTGTTAGTTGTAACGCCTTTCGTGCCTGAACTGGTCCTCCATGTGTGAACGAGACCTTGGCATGTAAATGGGCGGGTCATCAATGAAAACAACGAAAACAACAACAACAAAAAACAGGTAATGTGAATTGAATCTCCTCCAGTGACCGGGTCCTCCAAGGTCGGAAAGGATTCACCACGTGTGAACGAAACCGTTATAGGTGAACCAAACAAGAAGATGTAAACTTGACCTGCACGTGTGAACATGTATTGTACGTCTGACAGGGCCTCCATGTATGAACATTTTTGCTTGTTAGAATGGCTTCTCCAGGTGTGGACGAGATCCCCACATATAAACGGGACGGGATGTGTGAACGCGATAGGTACATATGTACGTATGAACAAGACAACCACCTGTGAAAAGGTGCTGCACGCTAGATGGAGACCTTCGCGGGTCCTGTATTTTTCAAAGATCCAGCACGTAAAACGGGACATGCAGTCTGATTATCCAAGTATGCAAGGGATCGCCACAGGCGAACGGACAATCCACGTTGAACGGGCTCTGCGCCTGTGAAGTGTAAACGGGACCTCCACGTGTTAACGGGATCCGCATGTGAGAAAGGAACCTTGATTTGTGAACGGGTCCTCCATATGTGATCAGGAACTGCATTTGCGAACAGGACCGCCACCTGTAAATGGATCTTCCACGAGTGAACGGACCTCCACATGTGTATTGGACCCCTACATGTGAACGGGGTCTGCAAAAGTGAACGACATATGCAAGGCTGTACCTGCAAAAGGAAACTACATATGCGAACGGGATGTCCATACAGGTACGGGGCTTGCATTTTTCAGCGGATCCTCTACGTGTTAATTGGACTGTCCATGTGTGAACGAAACGTGAATGTATGAACAGGACCTCATTCTGATGTAACATTTAGCCGCAGATGCGCAATACGTGAATATTATACAAGTTTCTATCACAAATATGTTTGGACTGTATTGACTAGTTTCAAGGAAACATAGCGAGTTGCGACTCTAGACTGACCCTAGACGAATCCCCCTTCCCAAGGAAAAAATGCTATACAAGATTCTAGTTCAGTTCAGTTCAGTTCAATTCTCTTATCGGCGTTACCCAAGTGGCTCAACGGTACGTAACCATAGTTGCACACACTTGGCGCCGTGTGTCCGTCCATACAAGATTCTATCACAAATATGTTTGGACTGTATTGACAGGTTTCAAGGAAACAAAGCGAGTTGCGACTCTAGACTAACCCTAGATAAATAAAATAAAATTCACGTGTCTTGTCTAAGTAATGCAGAAGACAACTTTTAAAGGAAGGGGTCATTTGCCTTTTAAAATTGTCCAGGGGTAGCAAGTTTTTCATTTTAAAATGGTTCCTAACTGGCTAAGTAATGACTGTCATCAGACTGCCACTGTTTGGCTTGATGGACTTTCGAATAGGGACAAACTACATCTTCAAGGCTAAAATGCTTGCAACAGATCGGCGCGGAGAGTTGGGGAGGGCGGAGGGGTTGGGAGTCCTGTTGGATTATAATTTTCTCTGCCTCGTCTTTGTCTCAACCCTATCTTTCCTTTCTACTATCGCGTTGTGAGACGGCTCGGCGTAACTCAAATATTATTACTCAGCAAAACAAACAACGAACCATCAAACCAAATGCCGATTCAAGTATTGGCTTCAAGCAAGTTATATTTTAGGTTTTCATTATTTACTGTTACTCAACGTTCAGGACCGCCGTGCAGTGCAAAGTTAATGTTGACGTCGGCTTAACGAAAACCCTCGTAAATCGCATAATCTATCTATCACATTTTGAAGTCATACAGGCAACAACTCTAGCAAAAGAGAGAGCAGTTATCGCTTTGGGCTCGGCCATGTCGTGACGTTACACTCGAACGCTTTGAAGTTGGAGTGATAGAAGTTACGTTTAACAAATAAGAGTCAATGTCTTACCCTAAGGTGAATGGGTATACTTTCAAAGGAAACAACTCTGCCATTTTCATTTTTTGCCTCCCTTTTCAACAAGAGTCAAGTGATAAACAGAATAACTTGCTCCCCCCCCCCTCCCCCACGCCTCGCGTGCAGAAAAGTTCTTTCCTTTAAGCGCAGACCCCATTTTAATGGTTTTTATCTTCCAGGGAAGCAAATAGGAAGTCACTAACATTGTTGTTGTTTCCCTTTCCAAAAATGGCGGAAAACATCTACGTGTACTCTTTTGTTTAGTCTCGTATTGTTACAAAAAGTCCAGGGGCCGGTTGTTCAAAACTAACGAACTTGTTAGTTTACGTTTCGTTAAAATTTCAACCGTTAATATCTCAAATAAGCCAATATTTTTTGTTGAAAAAATGTGAAAAGCTTTTGTACTGCAAAAGCTTCTCACATTTTATCAACAAAAAATATCAGTGCATTTGGTTATAAAGTCATAAAACACTTAACGAGTTGACCTCTTAACGAGCTCGTAAGGCTAACGATGCTTTGAACACTTGGGCCCAGGCTGCCATTCGTCTCTGTAGACCTCGTTTTAATTTAGCCACATACCTAAATCTTGGGCCACTGCTGGTGTAATATTAAAATTTGAACCTGTTGAAAAAATGACCCAACTGGCCACTTTTCAATGTTGAATATCGACCCATAGAGCATTTTTCAGTGTTGAAAATTGACCTGGGTCAAGTGAGAATTGACGAGTGGGGTCATGTTTTCACGGGGTCGAAATTTAATGTTATCCGGCTCAAGAACCTCGGGGCGAATACCCCATCATTTAAAGTTTACATTGTAGTATGCAAATCAGTTTTCCCGATTCAATATGATTTATATTCGATGTGACGCAAAGGATGTAAATTTTTATCAGGTTTGGCAACGTCGAAATCTACAGTCACATTGGACGCTTCAATGGATATATATATATAGCCGTTCACTATTCTAAACTGTGAGTTTAGTCTTTAGTCAATAGCCGATAGCAGCGTTAGTTGTAGTGGACTAGTACAACTAACGCTGCTATCGGCTATTGACTAAAGACTAAACTCACCGTTTGGAATAGTGAACGGCTATATATATATATCCATTGAAGCGTCCAATGTGACTGTAGATTTCGACGTTGCCAAACCTGATAAAAATATACATCCTTTGCGTCACATCAAATATAAATCATGTTGAATCGGGAAACTGATTTGTATACTACAATGTAAACTTTAAATGATGGGGTATTCGCCCCGAGGTTCTTGAGCCGGATAACATTTAATTTTGACCCCGTGAAAACATGACCCCACGCGTCAATTCTCAATGTTGAAACTTGACCCAGGTCAATTTTCAACACTGAAAAATGCTCTATGGGTCGATATTCAACATTGAAAAGTGGCCAGTAGGGTCATTTTTTCAACAGGTTCAAATTTTAATATTACACCAGCAGTGGCCCAAGATTTAGGTATGTGGCTAAATTAAAACGAGGCCTACAGAGACGAGTGGAAGCCTGGACTTTTTGTAACAAAACGAGACGCGTAGAAAGTTTGAACCTCAGTGTGAATTATGTTTAGAACTTGTACTCAACATTTCCCCAATCCTCAACAATAAGTAAGAAAGGCTAAAGATCACCTGAAAAAAAAATAGGTAAAAGAGTACACGTCGATGTTTTCCGCATTTTGGAAAGGGAAACAACAACAATGTTAGTGACTTCCTATTTGCTTTCCTGGAAGATAAATTCCATTAAAATGGGGTCTGCGCTTAAAGGAAAGAACTTTTCTGCACGCGGGGGGGGGGGGGGGGGGGGGGAGTTATTCTGTTTAACACGTGACTCTCGTTGAAAAGGGAGGCAAAAAATGAAAATGGCAGAGTTGTTTCCTTTGAAAGTATACCCATTCACCTTAGGGTAAGACATTGACTCTTATTTGTTAAACGTAACTTCTATCACTCCAACTTCAAAACGTTCAAGTGTAACGTCACGACATGGCCGAGCCCAAAGCGATAACTGCTCTCCCTTTTGCTAGAGCTGTTGGCTGTATGACTTCAAAATGTGATAGATAGATTATGCGATTTACGAGTGCTGTCGTTAAGCCGACGTCAACATTAACTTTGCACTGCACGGCGGTCCTGAACGTTGAGTGACAGTAAATGAGCCGCGACGTGTGAAAACCAACAAAGTGGTTGTGCGCCCAGCGCAGACTCAGATCAGCCTGGGCATCCGCCCAGTCTGATCAGAGCCTTCGCTGTCCGCATAAAGGTAGCTTAGACCCTTAGCTATCCTCTGAGCACTAAACGACGAGTCTGATCAAACTTGGCGGATGCCCAGGCTGATCTGAGTCTGCGCTGGTCGAACAACCACTTTGTTGGTTTTGTCGTGTCGCGGCTCAAATAATGAAAACCTAAAATATAACTTGCTTGAAGCCAAAACTTGAATCGGCATTTGGTTTGATGGTTTGTTTTTTGTTTTACTGAGTAATAATATTTGAGTTACGTCGAGCCGTCTCACAACGCGATAGTAGAAAGGAAAGATAGGGTTGAGACAAAGACGAGGCAGAGAAAATTATAATCCAACAGGACTCCCAACCCCTCCGCCCGCCCCACCTCTCCGCGCCGATCTGTTGCAAGCATTTTAGTCTCGAAGATGTAGTTTGTCCCTATTCGAAAGTCCATCACACCAAACAGTGGCAGTCTGATGAAAGTCATTACTTAGCCAGTTAGGAACCATTTTAAAATGAAATACTTGCTACCCCTGGACAATTTTAAAAAGCAAATGGTCCCTTCCTTTAAAAGTTGTCTTCTGCATTACTTAGACAAGACACGTAAAATTTTATTTTATTTATCTAGGGCTAGTCTAGAGTCGCAACTCGCTTTGTTTCCTTGAAACTAGTCAATACTGTCCAAACATATTTGTGATAGAACCTTGTATAGCATTTTTTCATTGGGAGGGGGGATTCATCTAGGGTCAGTCTAGAGTCGCAACTCGCTATGTTTCCTTGAAACTAGTCAATACTATTATAGAAACTTGTATAATATTCACGTATTGCGCATCTGCGGCTAAATGTTACATCGGAATGAGGTCCTGGTCATACATTCACGTTTTGTTCACACATGGACAGTCCCATTAACACGTAGAGGATCCGTTGAAAAATGCAAGCCCCGTTCTATATGGACATCCCGTTCGCATATGTAGTTCCCTTTCGCAGGAACAGCCTTGCATATGTCGTTCACTTGTGCAGACCCCGTTCACATGTAGCTGTTCAGTACACATGTGGAGGTTCGTTCACTCGTGGAAGATCCATTTACAGGTGGCGGTCCTGTTTGCAAATGCAGTTGAGGACCCGTTCACAAATGAAGGTTCCTTTCTCACATGCGGATCCCGTTAACACGTGGAGGTCCCGTTTACACTTCACAGGCGCAGAGCCCGTGCAACCGTGGATTGTCCGTTCGCCTATGGCGATCCCTTGCATACTTGGATAATCAGACTGCATGTCCCGTTTTACGTGCTGGATCTTTGAAAAATACAGGACCCGCGAAGGTCTCCATCTAGCGTGCAGCACCTTTTCACAGGTGGGTGTCTCGTTCATATGTACATATGTACCAATCTCGTTCACACGTCCCGTTTATATGTGGGGATCTCGTCCACACCAGGAGAAGCCATTCTAACAAGCAGAAATGTTCATACATGGAGCCCTGTCAGACGTAGAATACATGTTCATACGTGCAGGTCAAGTTTACATGAGCCGGGACACGAGAAAACCAACAATGTGGTTGTGCGCCCAGCGCAGACTCAGATCAGCCTGGGCATCTGCCCAGTCTGATCAGACTCTTCGCTAAGCGCTTAAAGGGTAGCTAAGGGTCTAAGCTACCTCCATTCGGACAGTGGAGACTCTGATCAGACTGGGCGGATGCCCAGGCTGATCTGAGTCTGCACTGGGCGCAAGACCACATTGTTGGTTTTCTCGTGTCGCGGCTCAGTCATCTTCTTGTTTGGTTCACCTATAACGGTTCAGTTCGTTCACACGTGGTGAATCCTTTCCGACCATGGAGGAACCGGTCACTGGAGGAGATTCAATTCACATTACCTGTTTTATTTTTTGTTGTTGTTGTTTTCGTTGTTTTCATCGATTACTCGCCCATTTACATGCCAAGGTCTCGTTCACACATGGAGGACCAGTTCAGGCACGAAAGGCGTTACACATTGAGATTCTAGAAATCACCTTTACCCTATGCAGAGAGTTTGGTACCCTCAGAATCTAACATGTGTCCTACCGAGCCGTCTAGCGCAGTCGGCAGCACGTCGGTCTGCAGATCAAGCGGTCACGAGGTCGATTCACAGCCCGGCCCCTGAACAGTCGTGAAGCTTGATCATGAAATATTTTCTACGCTCATTCTCTCCCTTCCGCTGACTTAAGCGCAGTTGTGAGTTTGTTTGTTTTGTTGAGTATTTACGGCCCAGTAAACAGCTAAGGTCATGTCGAGGCGGTCAGTTAACCTACTCAAACTGTTCCATGACACTGTTCCATGGTATGGCCCATGTTCCTTCTTTCGAATGTGTTCTCTGCTCTCGAAGAAGCTCTTTAAGATTTTAATTAGACCTCCTAAACGTTTAACCAGTACTTAGTGCACATACTTTCGCCAGTAACTGACAACTGCGCTTCTTGAATCAGCAGAAGGGAAAGAATGACCGTAGAAAATATTTCATGATCAGTCTCCACGAGCGTTATGTGGCCTGTCTGAATCGATCTCAGGACCCCTTGACCTGCAGTCTGACGCGCTGCCGGCTGCGCTAGCGGGCCGCCGACAAGGGTAGTTGTCTGTTACTGGCGGAAGTATGTGCACTCAGTATTGGTAACCAGGTTAAGCGCTTAGTATGTCTAAACCTGCCCAGACACAGTGTGACGGCAGATGAACTGACAGGCTTGTGGTCCCTCATCCAGCCTCGTTGAGGCGGTTCGGATGAGGGGTTTATAAGCAGATCTGACAAAAATTGTCACCAAATGCCCACTCGCATCTAGAACTCTGCAACTTATTCTCCTAATGTCGTCATTCTGTTCTATTCTGAAGCTTTCTTCGAAGTGTTTTACATGCAATTATGTAATTATGGTGCATTTGGACCTATACCTCGGATAGTGGTGCTGGTCTTGTAAGTATGGTGGCTGGTTTGTGCCATTTCGTCTTTTCGCCGCGAAAAGACGCCACGCGAAAAGACGAAAAGACGCCATGCGAAAAGACGAAAAGACGAAAAAACGCCAGGCGAAAAGACGAAAAGACGAAATAACGCCAGGCGAAAAGACGAAAAGACGAAACCCGCCACGCGAAAAGACGAAATTTCAGCGCGAAAAGATGAAAAAACGCCATGCGAAAAGACGCCATTTGAAACTCTTAAATTGTCGTCTTTTCGCGTGGCGTCTTTTCGTCTGGCGTCTTTTCGTCTTTTCGGATGGCGTTAGTTCGTCTTTTCGCATGGCGTTATTTCGTCTTTTCGTGTGGCGTTATTTCGTCTTTTCGTCTTTTCGCATTGCGTCTTTTCGTCTTTTCGCGCTTCGCGTGGCGTTATTTCGTCTTTTCGCATGGCGTCTTTTTGTCTTTTCAGCGCGAAAAGACGAAAAGACGCAATGCGAAAAGACGAAATAACGCCACGCGAAAAGATGAAATAGCGCCATGCGAAAAGACGAAAAGACGCCAGGCAAAAAGACGAAAAGACGAAATAACGACACACAAAGACCCTTTTATTGATAACTGTATTGATTCCTAATACTGAGACAGATTTATGCATTATCAGCATATATCATTCCTGTATAAATTAACAAAGCAAAGTGAATGAAAATCGAGGTTCTAAGCAAAACGAGAATAGCGATGTACGAATAAAAGTAATAGTAATAACAACCGTGAGGAACAGCGGTCACTGTAATGGTAATAATTGTCATAATTTCGCTCAATACAATACCAGTCATTCGCAGTTGATAATCAGCAAAATCCTGCTTGTTTCCGTCTTAGCGAAACCATGCGAGGGGTAGGGTCAATTAAGGTAAACCCGGACAGTTTTTGCAGGGTCGCCACGATTCGTATTGCCAGTGCTTTATTTGACCCTGAAACACTGTTTCGGTGTTCCGTAAGGCCAGAGGCATCTAAGCTGAGCTATTTCTTGCCATCTTTTGATTGGTTACTAGTATTTTTATGACAAAACATTCATTTAAAGAGCCAAACCGTTGAGTAAGGCAAACCCGGACATGAAGAAGGTAAACCCGGACAGCTGATTCTTTGTTAATTATATCGCCTATGAAGATCTTTAGCATGCATATACACTAAATTTAGTAATTGTTAATATATTTCATGGTAGGACTAATATAGTATAAGACATAACTTTCATTTATTAATGTTTAATCGTCAATTAAAATGTTATGGATGTAACCTCATTCAGTCTGCTACGGGTCACCATTCAAACTATACTATATAAAACTTATTATCGTTGTATAACTAAGTGCCATATTATAACTGCATAGTAGAATGCACAAATATCGTATTTTTAATTTCAAACCATCAAAAACATTTTATATTTAATTTCTTTTAATCATATAGTGCCCCAAAGTAGTTGATGCCCGGGTTTACGTTACACTGCATTTTGGCGGAAGGTAAACCCGGACATGTCACATTTTTGATAATATATTGTCCAATATTTATTTTATTCAATAAATAAACATAGATCATGAAACTTATATTATACCTGCAGTAGTTAGAAACAAAACTCTTTTAAATTGACATAAAGTAACATTTACGTTTGCCATGAATTATGCAGGGACCTGGTTCACCATCGCTTGCAGCTCATTTGGAATTTGTTGCCCTGAAAACTTAAACAGACTTGCAAAGGACTAGATTCAGAGGCTGTAGAAAAATAATAAAAATCCATATAATTTAATGATAAACAAGGGCAAAACTATATGCCCCTCCCCACTTCGTGGCGGGGGCATAAAAAAATTTAGTTGAGAAGTAAATGGGAAAACTGAATGGAAAAAGAAATCACTGAAAACCTGTAAATTACGCTCTTTATTAGTGGAAAACCAGCGAGTGTCAGGGTTAATAACCTCACAATTTCATAAGGATGTGTGTGTGTGTGTGTGTGTGTGTGTGTGTGTGTGTGTGTGTTATATGCTGGTCTATTTTTTTTCTTCTTCTCATATGTCTACTAGTTCTACTATAGATAAATTTATACCGTATCTGTTTGGCTACAGGACAAGGGATATTCCACTAATGACAAAAATAAATCCTGCTACGTGACGTTATTATTTAATTATTTTTCTCCATAACGATCTCAAAAATCTACATAATTCAGAAACGTCGTATAAAACATGTCAAAATTTCTGGGACCGTTAAATTAATAAAATTCGGTCAAAGAAGCAACACATCTTCACTTGTATTATGAATGTTTGATCAAACATTTTTCTTGAGAAGCATATAATTTAAGAATATTTGGCCTTTACTGAAGTATTGATAGATGCCGGAAAGAATGATAGTGCATTCCTGTGTTTGTAATTTTCTTAAAAACTTCGTATGTTGAATTTAGCACAGTAGCTCTTCAAAATTAGTTTCACTTAATGTGGCTGTCACACAGTGACGTATAGCATCAGCGTATGTCGACGTATGAGAAATTTAACAAACACGTTGGTGTACGTTGAATAAGTTACGGATAAGTTTTAAACAAGTTATGTGGCTGTCACACAGTGACCTATAGCATCAGCGTATGCCGACGTATGAGAAATTTAGCAAACACGCTGGTGTACGTTGAATAAGTTAGGGGTACGTTATGAACAAGTTACGAGCACGCTCAAATACGTTGGTATAAGTTGGTGTACGCCGAATGCGGCCTAAAATTTTGTGGATGCATAAAATTTTCAGCGTAGCCAAAAGTTATTGTTTATAAGTTAGTCATAAGTTTGGTGTACGCGACATGTAAGTTTTGCGTACGTTCATGCACGTAACTTGTAAGTTAATCATACGTTGACATACGTCAGCAGCCAACAGGTCCATTGTGTAGCGTACGCATAACTTATTTCTAACTTATAGGTAACTTACCTGTAACTTATACCGAACGTATCCAGAACGTATCCAACCTATGCCTGACGACCTTAGAACTTATTCAACGTGTCACGAACGCACTGAGCGCATTTAGGTAATGTGGCTGTCACACAGTGACGTATAGCATCAGCGTATGCCGACGTATGAGAAATTTAGTAAACACGCTGGTGTACGTTGAATAAGTTAGGGGTACGTTATGAACAAGTTACGAGTACGCTCAAATACGTTGGTATAAGTTGTTGTACGTCGAATGCGGCCCAAAATTTTGTGCATGCATAAAATTTTCAGCGTACGCCGACGTATTGTTTATAAGTTAGTCATAAGTTTGGTGTACGCAACAGTTAGCATCAGCGTATGCCGACGTATGAGAAATTTAGCAAACACGCTGGTGTACATTGAATAAGTTAGGGGTACGTTATGAACAAGTTACAAGCACGCTGAAATACGTTGGTATAAGTTGGTGTACGTCGAATGCGGCCTAAAATTTTGTGCATGCATAAAATTTTCAGCGTACGCCAAAAGTTATTGTTTATAAGTCAGTCATAAGTTTGGTGTACGCGACAGTTAGCATCAGCGTATGCCGACGTATGAGAAATTTAGCAAACACGCTGGTGTATATTGAATAAGTTAGGGGTACGTTATGAACAAGTTACAAGCACGCTGAAATACGTTGGTATAAGTTGGTGTACGTCGAATGCGGCCTAAAATTTTGTGCATGCATAAAATTTTCAGCGTACGCCAAAAGTTATTGTTTATAAGTTAGTCATAAGTTTGGTGTACGCGACATGTAAGTTATGCGTTCGTTCATGCACGTAACTTGTAAGTTAATCATACGTTGACATACGTCGGCAGCCAGCAGGTCCATTGTGGAGCGTACGCGTAACTTATTTCTAACTTATAGGTAACTTACCTGCAACTTATACCGAACGTATCTAGAACGTATCCAACCTATGCCTGACGACCTTAGAACTTATTCAACGTATCACGAAGGCACTGAGCGAATTTAGGTAACATATCCGCCGGCGACCTGGGATTCAGCCATATATATATTGGATACAGATCAGCAATTCATCATTTTTAAATAAGGAATCTTCTTGGACCGCTTCTGCTTGTCGTTAAGGGCTTGAGAGGGGGTTAATACTTCAGATGCCACCACAGCTGCTGCAGATGCCGCCACGAATACCACTAAAGAGGCATTGGAGTCTGCACGAGAGGGAGGTTGGCTACCATCATAGGCACGGCAGTCGGTGATGATTGGGGCGACGGTAGGCATGCAGGTGGTCAGCTACTACCTGCACAGTTCTCTAATTTTCGTTCTTTAGGCATGTCCATCGATCAACGTCCACTACAATAAAAAGTGTTGTAGAGAGCCGTCGCTTTACATCTAATCGTCGAAGCACGCTCCAACACGCTATACATAAGGTCGGCGTAAGTTAGACTAACGTTGGGCATGCGTTCGGCATAAGACAAGAACGCTACAGATACGCTGGGAACACGCTGTTATACGCTTGTATAAGTTATGTATACGCTAGGGATAAGTTGTGAATAAGTTATTTATACGTTTCAGTACGCTATGTGTGCGTTCCAAAACCGGCTGCAGCTGCTGTTTCATGTTTTAATTTATCTCCAGCGTATGCCAGCGTATTGGATAAATTTTCATACGTTGGCATACGTTGTCTGAAACGTTGTAGTGGGACAGGGCCTTCACATATCCGCCAGCGGCCTGGGCTTCAGCTATATATATTGGATACAGATCAGCAATTCATCACTTTTAAATAAGGAATCTTCTTGGACCGCTTCTGCTTGTCGTTTTGGGGCTTGAGAGGGGGTTAATACTTCAGATGCCACCACAGCTGCTGCAGATGCGACCACGGTTACCACTAAAGAGGCATTGGAGTCTGCGCGAGAGGGAGGTTGGCTACCATCGTAGGCACGGCAGTCGGGTGATGATTGGGACGACGGTGGGCATGCACTGGTGGTAAAGACGAAGTTTTCTTGGGTCAGCTACTACCTACAAAGGTCTCTAATTTTCGTTTTTAGGCATGTCCATCGATCCACGTCCACTACAATAAAAAGTGTTGTAGAGAGCCACCGCTTTACATCTGATCGTCGAAGCGCGCCCCAACACGCTATACATAAGGTCGGCGTAAGTTAGACTAACGTTGTTCATGGACGGACGCTCGGCGCCCCGTTACTGCGGCTATGGATTCGTTCCGCTGAGGTGCGGGGACAACGTCGATATGAGAATTGAAATACTACTACTACTGACTAACGTTGTTCATGCGTTCGGCATAAGACAAGAACGCTACAGATACGCTGGGAACACGCTGTTATACGCTTGTATAAGTTATATGAGTCATTCTACAAAAGATGAGGAATTCCTGTCCTGTCCCTTACCTAATACTTGTATACCTTTTTTCCATTTCAAGTATCTTGCCTTTGGTAGTATGTTTTAATTCAAGTGACCAAATATCTAACATTTACGATAGTGACTGGGCTTGTTAATGTAGTTGTTCATATTTCTTTCTAAAGAAATTAAGAGTTACCCCCCTTATATTTGCTCGTCCCACTGCAAAATAGTGAAAGTTGAACTTCAGTTTGACAAAAAGTGCTAATATAAACAAAACAAATAGAGACATTATGAAAGTCTGTGACAGAAACCTATCAATGTACCCATTGATATTGATTTGAAGCCGTGTCAGGTTTGTTTTGATGTGTCCCGCAGTTCGTGTCATACTCTGTTACCGCAGTTGCAGTTGTAGTTTAGAGTTACTACCCATGAAAATGACCTTGCACAGGACTTTTGTGAGGTAAGGAGCGCCAATTTTATAAAAACATTAGATATTTTATGCAAAGTTTGCAAGGTAAATATGAAACAATTATCTAAATTAAGAAGTGAGTAAGACAGGTAATCTGTCATCCCTGTTACCCACCTTTCTATAAAAATAAAAAGCTGCAAATAAAACAAAATGCAAACACTGAAAAAGTATGATAGACATGAATATTATTGTGTAAACATTTTCTAGTTTTTGCCTCCAGAAAGCAAAATAAGTGTGAGTATGCATACTTTTTGTCATTCCTGTTACTGTCATCCCTGTTACTGTCATCTCTGTTACTCACCAAAAGTAACAGGAATGACACTTTAAATTTAATTGAATATGTAAAATATGAAAGATGTTTATGTTTGACATTTATAGTTCTTTCAACTAGCCTAATTTGAATTGCCGTGCCTTTTACAGAACATTACAAGCGGCATGTAATAGCCTGTTGTTGGCCGCGGTAACAGGGATAACTTATGTCCACAGAATAAGTAACAGGGATGACATATTCATAGTACACTTTTATCAGGTTGAATCACATTTTACATAAAGAAGGCATCTGCTAATGTTTGGGAAGATCTGTTGAATTTTCAGCATTTTATGCGAATTTTTTGTCTTTGCCTCAAAGCAGTGATTATCACCATCTTAAAGGTGAACTGAACAGTCACTCTGAGCCTTTAGGAGCTCATTTTATCTAAAACATATTCACCAGCTTTCTACTTCACTGTTGGTCAGATTACAAGTTACTTTTGTTATTTTAACATCTTTCAGTTTAGCTGTCATTCTTGATACTGAATATCATTCATATTTTCATTTATGTTACTGCTGTAAATTATTGTTGTCATTCCTGTTACCAAATGTCATTCCTGTTACCAGTCAACTTTTGCTCAATATTTAAATTAATCCAATGTTTTGCTGTTGCATTTATTTACCATTTTTTACCAATTTAAAAGTCGATGCCTGCAGCTACCTTTTGCAGAAAATGAAGATACTCATCCTACAATTTCTCAAAATAGATTTGATGGCATTTGTCTTAAAACGTTTTGTTTCAATAAAATAATAAGTTATTGATTATATTATTAGTATCAAATAATTTTTCCTCTGAACAAGTTTGTAAACTTGGAGGTCTAAACAGGAACTTTTTAATTCGAAAGAAGAAAATAACTACGATAATTATTTCATTTAGGAAATAAGGTTTCTTGTTGTGGTAACAGGAATGACATTTTAAAACCAGGGCAGCAATCAAAATAAGCCAACATGTATTTTTCAGCAAATTCTCTTGTCTAAATTAATGGTTTATTGTTGTTAAATATTCATAGTTGAGATTAAAATAAAACAAATCAAAATCAGTTGTGTTATTTTTTTGCAAAACAAAAAAGCCCAAATTCCTTCATTTTTGTAGAATGACTCATATACGCTAGGCATAAGCTGTAAATAAGTTATTTATACGTTTCAGTACGCTATGTGTGCGTTCCAAAACCGGCTGCTGCTTGATGTTTAAATGTATCTCCAGCGTATGCCAGCGTATTGGATAAATTTTTCATACGTCGGCATACGTTGTCTGAAACGTTGTAGTGTGACAGGGCCTTAACGTATAAGTCCATTGTGTAGCGTACGCGTAACTTATTTCTAACAGATATCCATGTCAAAAGTCCACATGTAATCTTGAAAAGGGGTCAGATCAACCGATGATAATCTAGTTGTCTCTAACTTTTTTCAATGATATGTCCTTGCAATTTTGGTGACAATTTCAAGAATCACAGGTCAGGGAAAGTTTTGTTTCTAAAGGGAAAAGCCTGGGAAAGTGGATGGTGAAATTTTGAATACTAAGCCAGACAGGAATTTCATGATTTTGGTCCAAAAATATTTGGTAATGAGAAGTTTTTTTTTTTTCTTTTTTTTGTATTTGCATATTTGCAACATTTCTTTTGTATTTGCATATTTGCAACATTTCTTTCTTGTTTGCTTCACTCGCTCTATACTATAAAGTTTATTTTTCAATATCTTAAAGTTTGTGCTTGACACATTTATAATACAGTTGTACATTATTTTAGCTACTGCTCATTATGCCAAACAGCAGGTACAACAACGCAGATGTACTGCAACAGACGGCCTGCGTATTAGCTAACCCTATCATGGTTGGCAATTTTGTTGCCCTCTTAGCTGCCTGCCAGCGGGTCTAGCCTCTGACTCAATGATGGCTCCAGCATAAAAACTCTCTTCTAAGTTGGTTAGGGAGTTGGTTGGGGCTTGACGATCTGTGGTTTGGTCAGGCCCTTTGGGGTTGAATCGTTAGACTTCTTTTGCATCTGCCCAGTCTAATCAGAGTCTTCACTGTGCGCTTAAAGGGTAACTAAGGGTCTACGCTAGCTCCATTGCGGACAATGATTACTGTGTTCAGGCTGGGTGGATGCCCAGGCTGATCGGAGTCTTTGCTGGATGCACATGGCACTTTGTTGGTTTTCTCATGTTGCGCCTCAATTATAGCTGATCATTCCAATGCAGTGCTTCTGTAGTGGTCTGTCGTTGTCTTTGTTTGTCATTGTCATTGTTTGTTAATCTTTGACCTTTTGTATATTATTTAGGATAGCCTCATGACCAGCTGCTGGGAAAGAGCTGACTTCTTGGCTATCCTCTTGTCTTGTTTTGCTTTGTATGCTGTTTTATTGTTTTCCTTTCCCATTTGGTGGTTACAAGAAGGCAATGAGGAGGAACCAATTGATTTCCACATCCTGCCCTATGAGACAAAATGTGGAAATCAATTGTTTGTTCCTGATCCCATGGGGCAGGATTTGGAAATCAGTTGATGGTTACTGATCCCACGGGGTAGGATGTGGAAATCAGTTGTTGATTCCTGATCCCATGAGGCAGGATGTGGAAATCAGTTATTGATTTCTGATCCCATGGGGTAGGATTTGGAAATCAGTTGATGGTTCCTGATCCCATGAGGCAGGATGTGGAAATCAGTTATTGATTTCTGATCCCATGGGGTAGGATTTGGAAATCAGTTGATGGTTCCAGATCCCAAGGGGCAGAATGTTGTTGGTTCCTGGTTTCATGGGGTAGGATTTGGAAATCAGTTGATAGTTCCTGATCCCATGGGGCAGAATGTGGGAATCAATTGTTGGTTCCTGATCCTATGGGGAAGGATTTGGAAGTCAGTTGTTGGTTCCTGATCCCTTGGGGTAAGATTTGGAAATCAATTGTTGATTCCTGATCCCATGGGTAGGATGTGGAGATCAGCTGTTGATTCCTGATCCCATGGAACAGGATGTGGAAATCAGCTGTTGATTCCTGATCCCATGCGACAGGACCTGGAAATCAATTGTCGGTTCCTGATCCCATGGGGCAGGATGTGGAAATCAGTTATTGGTTCCTGATCCCATGAGGCAGGATGAGGAAATAAGCTGTTGATTCCTGATCCCATGGGACAGGATGAGGAAATCAGCTCTTGATTCCTGGTCCCATTGGGCAGGATGAGGAAATCAGTTGTTGGTTCCTCATCCCATGGGGCAGTATGTAGAAATCAGTTATTGGTTCCTGATCCCATGGGGCAGGATGTGGAAATCAGCTGTTGATTTCTGATCCCATGGGGCAGGATGTGGAAATCAGCTGTTGATTCCTGATCCCATGGAGCAGGATATGGAAATCAGTTATTGGTTCCTGATCATTGCTCTTATCTACTTTTCAACTCATTCATTGACAGTAGAGTTAAAGAGTGTAAAATTGTTAGGTCCAACCTGCTCAAAGGGGCCACTCTATTAAGAGGCCAACTGTCTTATGCAGCCACTCTTTGGATCCCTTGAACCAAAATTCAGCCCAAAATAAACCTATATTAAGGGGTCACCTGTCTTAAGCAGCCCATATTACTGTTTCCCCTTGGGTGACCCCTGAAGACAGGTTTGACTGTATCTGGGTCAGGGAAAAACAGAATTGGGGCAAGGTGGTCAGGAAATTTCGTTTTCAACTTTGAGTGGCAGCCTGATTATCTCTTATGTTTGTCCCAATGATATATCTATACATTTAGTGAGAATCTATGCAAGTTTACTAGATATCCCTCCACTGATGGACATAAAATGCTAGGATTGACACTAAGCTTACAGACAGATGGATGTTAAATCATCCTGTGACCTTGAAAATCAAGTCAAGTCACCCAAACCTAACAAAGCCCTGGGATTATCTTACTGATATACATGTATCTATGCAAGTTTAATAGAAATCCACCAAATGCTTTGTTGATATAAAGTGTGGACAGAGAAGGAATGACTGATAGACATATAAATGGAAGCCTATATAGTAGATGTGACATTTTATGGACAGATGCAAGGTGCCCTGTAATGCAGCCATGGATACGTTCCGCTGAGCTGAGGTGTGGTGTGGCGGGAACATCGTTATCAGAATTGAAACACACACGCATACACCCAGATGTGACAAAAGAGGGGGTGTAGTCACAATACAAACAAGGAAACCAAATGTTTTCATAACAATTTATTGAACTGATGCAGTAAAAAACAATATTTATACAAATAACAAATACATTTACAACTGCTCTGTAAACAAGCACTAGAAAAGCATGTCATGTTTTTTGTATACCCTATTAAGCCTTAAATTTCCGAAAAAAATAAAATAAACACATTTTCCTTAAAGAAAGTCAAGTAAAGATTACAAATGCTCATGGTAAGTCGGATAAGGGTCTACTGTGCTTGACTGTGCTTTCTTGTTAAAGACATGGTGTTCAGTTGTTCAAAGCATGTTAGCCTAACAAGCTCGTTAAGATGTCAATTCTTAACTGTTTTATGACTTATAACCAAATACACTGATATTGTTTTGTTGAAAAAATGTGAGCAGCTTTTGCATTTTTCGACAAAAAATGTTGTCATTTTTTTAGATATTAATGTTTGAGATTTTAACAAAACATTTGCTTACAATGTCGTTAGTTCTGAACAACTGGGCCCAGGTGTTCAAAATTTTAGAACCTTTAATTCTGTATGATACACATATATCCGACCTTTACACAGTACTCTGCTGAAGATTTGCTACTGTTACATATCCAAACCAAAACCAAGCATAAAATCTGCACTCCTAGATTTAACTGCAAGGTAAACAATGTTTCTCATACAAGGGAGGCCACTGACAGTGCTAAGATACAAGACATAGTGCAAAGCTGTTAAATGAACAGGCAACAGGTTCTATTACCATATTAATCCTATCAAATGCCCTAAGTTGTTGCATTTTATGAAAGGGTAGCATTATAGTAATAAATCAGCCTATCCCTTAACTTCCAAAATAGATTATACAGAGATTATCACCATGTTTGATTATCAGATGCACTTTGGTATCACAAAAATAGCTGATATTTTCATGAAATGCATTGTGGCCTAAGATGATGTATATAACTATAATATCTGCAGACTTAAGACAAGAAATTTTGCAATTTTGGAAAGTCAAAATAAATTATTGTCAGAAAACTAGAGAGAGGGGGTTTATTACAATAAAGAGGCATTTAACAGGATTAATATATATGGTTATTGTACCTCAATCTCAGTTTAGGTAAAAACGGTAATCCAGTTATACATCTTTCAGCTTAGTGGTCGAGGAAAGAGAACTCTTAACTCTACACTTTCGCACAGTCATATATTTTGAGAAATTGTTGTTTTTCTTTCTCATGAAAATTTGCAAAAAACTAATGTAAATTGAAACTGTGAAACTGAGAAACACATACTCAGTTGCAAGAATGTTGACCTATGCTAATTATTCTATTGTAAATTTGAAACAAATGTAAAATTCTGTCATTTGCACTAAGTTTGGGAAGCAGAAAAAATTTGGTCCTAGCTGTAGAATATCTGAGTCTGTGTGATGGCACCTGAGCCCCATCTGGTTACTGGCTCAACTAGTTCTACTTTATTTATAATTTGCAATTCTAACTCCATAATGGGTAATTCTAACTCCATAAGGTGCATCATTCTAACTCTACAAGATGTAATTCTAACTCCATAAGATGTGTAATTCTAACTCCACAAGATGTAATTCTAACTCCATTATGGATAATTCGAACTCCATAGGATGTAATTCTAACTCCATTAAATAATCACAACCAACAAAGTATTTACAGAGATCACAGGTAAAACATATATAAGGTGAATGGCTACACTTTCAGGGGAAGCAACTCTACCATTTTCATTTTTGCCTCCCCTTTCATTTTAAGGGTAGAATTTGCTTTTTTCAGGAGCAATATTTTCTTTCTTTTAAAAGTAGACCCCATTATGGAAAAGATTCTTCCTCGAGGGAAGCACACAGGAAGTCACAAAAGTTGTTCCCCTTTGTAAAAGGTGCTTTTCAATGATTTCTACCAAATCTACGAATGAAAACTTTTGTGACTGCCACATTGCTGTTCCTTGTTGCCCTAGAAAACGTAGCTCTTTAGAATGGGGAGCAACTTTTAAAAGGGAGAATACCGGTATGCTCCTTTAGGGAGAAAATTATTTTCTTCAAGAGAAGCCCTCTATAAAATAGTAGAATGTCTTCTCAGTAGTAATTACTTCCCTTAAAATTGTATCCAGTTACTTGAAGGAATCACATTAAAAAAGCCTTGGAAAAGTATTCCTAATGAGAGCTCATAACATGTACTTTAGGCGAAAGGGTACACTTTAAGGGGAAGCAACTCTGCCATTTCCATTTTTGCATCCCTTCTCATGGGGGCTCATCTCAATGAGGAAAGAATTTGCTCCTCTAAGTGCACTTTCTTTTCAGAAGGCTGAAGTCACCAGGGTAACAAATAGGAAAAGTCACAAAATTATAAATGGCAGAAAAACACCCCAGCAGGCACATGATGTCGTAATGACGTCAGACAGACGTTGATGCTCAATCAGTGGGACGTCATTTTGACGTCATGTGCTCCCTGTGATACCCTTACACCTTAAAATGGAGATATAAGAAAACAAAACAATTTTATCCTAAAACTTCAGTTTTATCTGCAGCTCCAAGAGAGATAAATATTGGAAGAAAATACATTAAATACATCTTCTCTAAATAAGCCAGTTCATGAAAAAAAAAAATATATAAAAAAACAATAATAACAACGTATAAATAAAAATGAAAGTGAAAAACAAAGACTCCTGTCAAGATAAAGCAGAAGTTGCAGCTTTGTGCAGTTTCATCCTTCTTTATTTTTTCAGAATATGTGATTAGCAATTTTAAGAGGAACTGTTGGACAGCAAAAAAAAAAAAAAAACAAGAGCTGTCGCCTGACAGCATAGCTCGCCTGAATAGGTGCTTGCCCATCACACAGTCGCTTTGGAGGTGTGGACTCCTATGCATAAAACTTCAGGCAAGCATGTCCATAATGACAACACATTTATAAACAAAAGCTATCTAAGAAATAAGTCTAAATAAAATTAAAATAAAAAAATCCACATGAAATTTCAAAGTCCATGAGCTTGAGGTCAAAGAACTAAGAGGTAGGGGTGGGGGGGTGGGGGGGGCGATAAGTCTAAATAAAATCAAAATAAAAAAATCCACATGAAATTTCAAAGTCCATGAGCTTGAGGTCAAAGAACTAAGAGGTAGGGGGGGGGGGGGTGCGGCTAGGATGTAACAAAACCTTTAAACATTATCTAACATCAGTCCAAGTATTAGTATCAACTGAGTCCATCGTGGCACTATGAAATTATGTCTTCATAAATATAAAACTTTAACCAAAATCTTTAAGACAAAATTCTAAGTCGATGACCTTGACTTCAAGGTCATCCGGTGGGGTAAGTATATAGTGTTTTGTAAAAACTCAAAAAAGTGTCTAACATCAGTTAGATCAGTTAGATTAGAAAACTTTAATAAAGAACAAATTTCCAAAGTCCCTGACCTTGACATCAAGGTCACTGAGCGGGGTTGGGGTAGTAATCGGCAAAACTTTGGACTAATATCTAACTGAAGTGCAAATATAAAAAGAATTCATCTCTGGGTTCAGGAGATATGTGTCTTTAAAAGACTTTAACCAAAACATCCAATCAATAAAAAGACAATTTTCTAAGTCCATGACCTTGACATCAAGGTCACTGAGGGGGGTGGGGGTAGTAATTTGGAAAACTTTGGACCAATGTCTAACTACAGTGCAAGTATCAAAGGAATCCATCCATGGGTTATGGAGATATTGGGCTTTATAAAACTTTAACCAAAACATCCAGTCCAAAAATACTCCCAATTTTCTAAGTCCATGACCTTGACATCAAGGTCATGGATTGCGGTGGGGGTGGTACCCTGTTAAACTTTGGACCAATATCTACCTACAGTGCAAGTATCAAAAGAATCCATCCATGGGTTAAGGAGATATAGGTCTTTAAAAAACTTTAACCAAAACATCCAATCCGGACGCCGACACTGACGCGGACGCGGACGCTGACGCCGACGCCGGGGTGACAACAATAGCTCTTCCTGAACTTTCGTTCAGGCGAGCTAAAAAAGAAAAAAAAAAAAAAAAAATGTAAATGTACACACACAAAAAAAAAGAGCTTAAAAAACATACAAAGTCTATAAACATCAATAAAAATACTGCTTAATGTTAAAGCCATGACAGTACATAAAAATGTTTATACAAAAATTGAACACATTTAATAAAACTCGTTTTTCAGATTAAACCCTATAAATTCTCAATGACAGTGTAAGCTAGCACAAAAATCACATAAGAAAAATCTTAACAAGACTAACACATTTGCAATAAAAACAAATTTTATGAAATTGTAATAATTTTATAACTAATGGACATAAAGAACATAGCTAACTATCAGCATTTAAAAATAGTTTGACAAAATGTCAGTTATTGAAATTTTGTCTAACTGACAACACTGCAATAAGTAACAGATTTGTTCAGTTATTACCGTAATCGCCCCATTTACCGCACATGCCCCTATAACCGCACACCAAGGCCATTTCTGGAAAAAAAATCACAAGCGCACACTGCTTTTTCCTTTTGAAACTCACAAAATGCATCAAGTTCAACTTACCATTACTGTTTCAACAGCGACAGTTTTCAGTTTTGTTTTCCCGAGAGAGCAACTGTATCGGTCTAGATGTCAATCGGGCATCCTCGCAGATATTTACAAAGTTGGCTGAAGTGTTATGATGTGTATGAGTGCGAACAGTGGACTCGGATCAGCTTACACATCTGCGCCGTCTGATTAGGGTATTCTCTGTCTGCATCAACAATGGGAATGTACATGCTGATCCGAGAAGGATCGAGCTTATGAAGTTATGAGGTTGCAGGGGTGCGCAGGCTGAACTGAATCTTTTCCTTTCCTACATGCTAAAAAGGAGCCATTTCTCAGAGCAATTCTTGTCGTATATAGCGATAATGTGCACGTGCGCCAAAGTGCGTCTGGGAAAGATACATGAACCACAGATGAGAAACCCGGCTTGCAAAAGAAATAAATTATCATAACGACAAACTTTGTTTCCTGACAAAATCAGTCTGAATACATGGGCAAACTGAACGAAGCGACCAGCCTGCGCATATGCATGGTCTGCGCATTTAAACAAAGTTCGCGGTAGCCATAGGATAGGTTTATCATTGGCATAGCTAGCCCTTGGGCCTCAAAAGGACCCTAGGACACATCCGATCAGCAAACACCCGCATCATAC
Organism: Ctena decussata; assembly: GCA_963989385.1. Taxonomy (NCBI): domain Eukaryota; kingdom Metazoa; phylum Mollusca; class Bivalvia; order Lucinida; family Lucinidae; genus Ctena; species Ctena decussata. Next base: position 52,618,503 of record OZ022501.1, on the reverse strand, counting down.
AGTACATTTGCAAACATTGACTAGTCTAACATATCTCCAGGATTCGCCGATAGTTTGCAAAATAATTGATTTAAGATGCGCAGACTGGTATAAGGCTTTGCTGTTTGCGCATGTAATACGGTACCTTTCTCATGATACGTTGCCAATATTTCTGCACCCTTGGACGTAATATAGGACAGACAGAAATAAGGATGATCGCATCTTCCAGAATTAGAATGTGTGTGTTATTAATAGAAGCCCGTGAATTTAAAGCAGACCCCTTGCTGTGAATGATTAGCACTGGCAAACTTACCTGACGTGTTTAAACAATCACATATTAAGTCATCGTAAATGGGTTGAATGACGTTCCTTTCTTTCGGAATATTTATTTGGAATATTGAAGAAGGATAGAGAGAATGAAATACATGCATAATGAGGACATATTTAATACTTAGAGGTATGAGATATAATTTGCAACTTGACATGAGATTGTTTTTCTTCCGGAAATTGGCAATCAAATGTTTTTCTCCCGGAAATTGGCAATCAAATGGTTCGAACGCTTAATATTTTCACAACACTTCGAACACCCTGATCAGTATTCATTTTTAACTGTTCAAACAAATGAGAATTTACCGTATCGATTTTCCTTAACATCTTTACGTTTGTTGTTTTTTCGTTCTGAGTGTGCGGTTATTAGAAACATTTTTAACCACACTTTTTTGTTGCAATTTTGAAAAAGTTAAGCGCACGGTGCGGTAAATGGGGCGATTATGGTAGATAGTCTTTCACCCTCCAACACAACCGACCTAATCTAGATCTGTCTTATAAGACAGATCTAGATTTTTGGGATAGTTTTGGATGAGTAAAATACATTTCATAGTAGAATCAGATAAACTGATTTGGATATCTGGATTCGTTAAAGTAACTGCTTATTTACCAGGGGCCATTTTGGGGCAAATCTTAAGAGATTTTCCCATTTACTTGCTAAGAAAAATAAAAGCACTGTAAATGACTGTGTAATATCCAATACCCCTTCTTTTACCTTTATTGCATTTTTTTTCACATAATTTTATATATGCATTTTCATGGGGGCAGATAACCTCCTTGAGATATATTCTGACTAGCCTTGCTGTGAGCTTTTATTGCTTTGACCATTTGCTGAAGTTTCATGAAAAAACCTTTTCCGCCCTGATTTTGTATAGATTTTATTATAAATCTATATATGTGTATATAGCCCTGTGGCATGGGCAGTAACCTCCGAGGACAAATTCTGGATCCTGACAGCAAGTTCGTTTTACCCTGATGATTTGTTGTGAGTTTCAGAAAAATCCCTTTCAACTGGCATTTTATATAGATTATAATTATCATTTTGTACATGTTTATAGCCCCGGAATAGGGGCAGATAGCCTCTGGGGACGAAATTCTGATCATGACAGGAAGCTCATATTACCTTGATAGTGAGTGTGTTGCAAGTTTCAGGAAAATCACATTCATCTTTGATTTTATACAATTTTTTTCTTTTCACAATTTTATACATGAATTATAGCCCTAGGGCAGGGACAGGTAATCGATATTGACTAAATTCTGCTTGTAATAAAATGCTTATATTATTTTTATCATTTCTGTGAAATTTCATCAAGATATACCAAAGGTCTAATTTCATATAGATTTTTTGATGATTTCATACATGTATATAGCTTGTGTCAGGGACAGATAACCACTGGAGGGACAAAATTTCTGATCCAGGCAGAAAGCTTATATTAATATGATAATTTTGTACAAGTTTTAGAAAAATCCCAACTCTGATTTTATATAATTTTTGTAGTTATATTATACATGTATATAGCCCCATGGCAGGGGCAGATAACCCAGGTGGGCAAAATTCTGCTTGTAACAGAAAAGTAATGTTACTTCAATCAGTTCTGTGAAATTTCATCAAGGTAGTTCAAAGTGTAAAGAAACTACAGACCAAAAACTATTCTTAAGACCTTGACAATGGCAATAACTCCCTCAGAAGATATCGAAATTTGCCCATTAACAATTCGTCCAGACCATAAATGATAATAAAGGACAAGAGAGGTCATGCAAACTGCTGGAACTCAGATTTTAGTTTTGAGATGTGGTTCTGAGTGTGTAAAACAAACATTAAGATAGTTTAGCAGCTTCAGAAAAAAAAGTTCCACTTAAAACCAGTTGCTGACATGGCTCAACAATGGAGTAATTCCATGAAATCACCCACAGCAATGCCCCCTCCCCTCCCAAAAGAACATCTTTCTGTGAAACTGCTAATGAAATTAAAACTTCATTATTAAATCTTTGGTTTATAGTACTGACTGTATTATTATGATTGTTATATTGTGACTGACCACAAATAATTTACCCTGACCAAACAAAATATGTATAAAACAATTTTTTATTCAGTATATCACATCAAATCAGATACCGTATAATATCACTAAAATCAATGAAGCTGAACATGCTTCAAATTGTCATGGTTTAAAAGGAGACATGAAAAGTAACATTCCTATATACCCTAATGTGCTTAAGTATTGGTACACCTAAAATAATATTTTCCATTTGTCCCAAATGGAAAATTCATTATTTTTTGGTGTACCAATATATACACACATTACAGTAAATATATTTAGGAATAAAAATAAAAAAAGAATTCTGAGATAAACAGTGTCTTGCCTGCACATTGTCACAAAACACAGCTAAACCAGAAAACTTGACAAAAGTTTACACCTATGCTGCTGACACCATGTAACATAATGAGCCGCGACATGAGAAGACCAACAAAGTGGTTGTGGGCCCAGCTCAGACTCAGATCAGCCTGGGAATCCACCCAGTCTGATCACACTCTTTGCTAAGCACCCAAAGGATAGCTTAGGGTCTAAGCTACCTCCGCGTGGCCGGCAAAGACTCTGATTAGACCAGGTGGATGCCCTGGCTGATCTGAGTCTTCGCTGGCAGCACAACCACTTAGTGGATTTTTTCGTGTCACGGCACATATATGCAAACAGCATATAGGCTAAGACCCATGCTGAGCTTCTGTGCAGTCTGATCAGAGCCTTTGCTGTTGACACACAGTATGTATAGACCTTAGGGAAGTCACAAACACAAAATTAAGTATCTGGCTCAACAGCATGGGCTCACAGACTGGTTTGTATCTTCTCTGTTCACAGATATGAGAAGCCGTCTTTTTGCAAGACATTGCTCAAATGATCCATGACATGACAAAACCAAATACATGTAACAAAGTGGCAGGTGCCCTCAGCAAAGACTAAGATCAGGCTGGGCAGCTGCCCAGTCTGATCAGTCTTTGCTGTGCACTTAAATGGTAGCTAAGGGTCTAAACTAGATCCATGCGGACAATGAAGACTGATCAGACTGGGCAGCTGGCCAAGCTGAACTGAGTCTTCACTGGGAACACAGGCCACTCTATTGATTTTGTCATGTCACATCAAATAATGTTGAACAGATGTTGATGCCATATCACAACATTCCAATGACATTGATACAATAGGCCCATTGGGAACAAGGGCTTCGCAAGCGGCGCATAATACGCCCGTTTAAATGTCATAAAGAAGTTACAGAATGAACAAGACTGTTTACAAACGGATAGACAGACAGACAAACAGAGGCAACCACTCTATAATAAATGAATTCAGCATTATATTTAAATATTCAACATTAGTATATCAAGTCAAGGGAGATAAACTAAATATACTAGATATACCCATCTTGGTTGTATTACATTCCCTTGGCATCACTACAATATTTTAAACAGTTGAAATGTTACAGAGTAAACAGGATATGTATGCAAGGGCAGGTAATTCAGTAAGTAAGCCAGAGTTGTGGTTCTTGCTCAGGATACATTGCCTCATTATTATACACCTACAAAGTTTCATTCTAATATTTCAAAAGTTTAAGGAGATATGGAGTGAATGAGAAACGCCTTAAATATACTAATCAAAGGGAGGTTACTCCAAAACTGACGAAGGGGGAGCAACCATTCTTATATGTGACACACTGTCTTGTGATCATGCACATTGTTATAAAGTTTCATCATGATATTCCAAACGGTTACCAAGTTAAGGTATGCACAAAGTTAGCATACACAAAAATAGTCAACAAGAACTAATGAAAGGGATGTAACTCTAAAATGAAGAAAGGGAGAGCAGCCATTGTTGTACGCGACACATCGTTGGGTCTTCATACACATTGCTATGAAGTTTCATTAAGTTATCCCAAACGGTTATCTAGCTATGGTGCGCACAAGACTTGCAGGGAAAAAATTAATCAAAGGGGCATAACTTGGAAACTAAGGAAGGGGGAGCAACCACTTCTGTACGCGACACGTTCCCCCAACCTAATACATATTCCTACCAAATATCATGAATATATCCCAAACAGTTAATGAGTTATGGCGCGCACAAGAATGTTTACGGACAGACGGACGGATGGACAGACGGACGGACGGACAGCGCCATGACATAATACGTCCGTTTTTTTCAAAACGGGCGTATAAAAATAAAGCTTTCATAGAATTTTTTACGAATAAAAGTAAAACAGTGCAAAATATATAATGATCTTTAACCTTTCTATAAACTACACATAAGCAAAGCACATTTAGGACCTGTGTAAACTATAATCATAAACACAAATAGTCAGTCATACAGTAAAATCATTTAAGGCAAATGGTACACTTTCAGGGGAAACAACTCTGCCATTTTCATTTCTGCCTCTGTTCTCAATGGCGATCAACTTTTAAAGAATTTGCTCCTCCAGGAATAAATTCTTTCCTTTAAAAGTAGACCCCATTTTGACCATTTTGACAGGGCTTTGTTGTCCAGGGAAGCAAACATAAAGTCAGAGAAGTTATTCCCCTTAGTAAAACTGGCAGAAAAACATGAGAGGCGTACCTATACAAAATGCTCATTTGCCCTTTATTCCTTTGTAATTCAGTCTCAATGTCATTGTATTTACTTATAATACTAGACCTTTCTATGGGCTCCAAACAGAACACAATTAGGAGACTGTGGAATATCTTAGCCTTTTAAGTGCCAAAAAGCAAACAACAAAATTTACATCTGCAAAATTTCAAAAAAAATATTTCGGCCGAGTTATATCATACTGATTATTCAAGGACATGGGGGCAAACAGTGTCGATTTGGATGAGTTGGCTCATTATAAGCTGCCTTGGCTGGATATATCCTGTTTGCAACTATTTACAATTTGGAAACTTTAAGTTCAATGGTCATGAGTCATCAAAACTGAAAACCCCAAATACTTATATGCGTTTGTCAGTTTAGATAAAAAATCATTCGTAAATCAAAACTACTACAGTTTAATCCAGTGCCTTCATGACCAGATGATCAAAATAGCAATAATCAATGTTTGAGTCTTATCTCCTACCAACCACAATTCAGGCACTATGATCACAACCTATATTGAAAGAAAGCACTTCAATTCTTGACATGGGTCACTGTATGCATAGATTAAAACACAGAATGGAATAGAGTGACTGGGATAATCTCGTCCATTTCTTTCCATGGCTTTAAAAAGACATGGCACTCCTACAGGAAAGAATTTTCTCCTTCATAGGGAGCAATGCTTTCCAGTAAGAGTACCATCCTAGGATCTGAAAGCATATATACTCAACGGCATTAATTCTGTAAGTTGATGGCTGTACAGTACTGCCAAAAAGACTTGCAATGTTTTTATACAAATATGCTACTCAAGGTTTTCTAATACATTTGAACATATCATATGCTACTTATTCACTCCAAGTACAGAAAACTGTAATCAATTTGTAATACTTGCATTTCTAATGGCGTTAAGTATAGCGTTCAATGGAAAGCAGATTATCTCATATATTCCATGTCATTCCATTCAAGGCTTTCAACTATGTCTTCACTGTATGGGAAATTACAAGATTTGAGAGTAAGACAGTTCCAGAAATCAACAATGGGTGGGGTTGAGAGCATTTATTTTTGCATCTAAATAAATCTGTGGCAGTATTTACCTGAACCATTTGGACAAAAGAAAGGTCAGCTAACACTTTTTTTAAAACTATACTCGACGGGACAGTACATAGCTATTTTCATGCATTTGAAACAATACTGAGTCATTTTAGCTGAGTACCAAAAATGAGCCACAAAATGAGAAAACCAACAAAGAGGTTGTACGCCCAGCAAAGAGTCCAATCAGTCTGGGCATCCACCAAGTCTGATCAGACCCTTTGCTAAGTGCGTAAAGGATAGCTAAGGGTCAAAGCATCCTCCATGTGAACAGCAAAGACTCTGATCAGACTCGGCAGATGCCCAAGCTGATAAGAGTCAGCGCTGGGCGCACAACCACTTTGTTGGTTTTTGCGTGTTGTAGCTCAGATAACTTACTTGCAATATCAATTTAATATCTGGTAAAAATACAATGTACAGATGATAAATCCCAGTCACTGTCTTCTTTTGCTTACATTTTTTCAAAACCCCTGTTCCTCCTGCCTTTTGCAAGTTACTGTAAAAAATTTATGTATTGGGACAGACAGGGCTTAGTGAACAGTAGCAGTCTGATCAAAGTCTAAACTGTTTGTCATTCCATCTGTGTCTTTTGGATGCATTGTTGCATCATCAAACCAAACTGTTCTATTAAAATTAATTCTTTTTTTGTGTCCAATATTTAGATTTCTTTGAGGTACATATAGCAATGCATATCAACCAGCATATTGTCATAAGGTGAAGGAAGCAGTTTTAGAAGGCATTTAGATGATTTTACCACTGGTAGGACCATGCCCAACAGGAAAATGACATCAAAATAATGTCATACTGATGTCAATGCGACATCATCACATCACATTGACCTCAATATGACATCATTTCAGTGTTATGGCCTGCTAAGTGGAGACTTTGCAAATACTTTCATTAGCTCTTCTAATTCATGCCATTAAGCATTTGTAACAATATGGGATTTTACAGAATTTAAAACGCGTTTGTGCCAAAAAGACATACAACAAAAGACCTGTCCCCAACAGGATAGCTCAACTGATGATGTCTTTGTCTGTACTCCAATGTACAACTTTAACACTCTAAGTGCCAGAAATTAAAATATTTGAATGAGCAAACAGCATAGATCCAGATGAGGTGGATCATCATAAGCTTGCACAAAACTATTTTTAAAGTTTGCAGATGTAACTTTTGTCTTCTGCTTTTTTACCCTTTACAGTGTAACACTGCTACGAATTCCAAAAACTGGTACCCAGCCACCACCAGAGGTAGTGCAACAACACTTCCTATACCTTCATATGGCTACTAAAAATCAGGCCCTGGGCCTGGTTGTTCAAAACTAACGACGTCGTTAGTTAACGTTTCGTTAAAATTTTGAATGTTAATATCTCATATACGCCAACATTTTTTGTTGAAAAAATGCGATAAGCTTTTGCAATGCAAAAGCTTCTCACATTTTTGTCAACAAAAAATATCAGTGTGTTTGGTTATAGAGTCATAAATCACTTAACGAGCTGACCTCTTAACGAGCTTGTTAAGCTAAAGATGCTTTGCACAACTGGGCCCAGAAAGACAACACTGCAGGAATTGCATTGATATGCCAACACAACTTCATATACACATATCACTTATTTCTTACACATATATCAAAAATAAAAGCTTCATTTACATTATCCACAGTGTCAGATAAGCATATATTTTCTGGAAGAAAGGGGGTTTCCTAGCTCTATGAAACATTTTTTATGGAAAATTATTAGCATCACTTCATCATGTGACCTTGATCTAATTCCTAAGGTCACAGGAGGACTTAGACTGTAACAGTTCCTATAAGGTCAACATATGAACTGAACAACATTCAGGGAAATTTCATAAAACTTTTCTAGAAATGATTCTGAGATCTTACATTTTTTTTTTAATAAAAGCCTCAAATGTATTTTGTGGAGACATAAAGTAAGATTTAGTGAGAAAATTTAAAATAAACAATTTCCATGCCAAAAAATTCGGCTCACTACGCAATTCTAATGAGATCCAAAAACATGTTTTGTGGAGAAAAAAAAAACAAAAAACATTTCACCCTTAACATTTTTCCACATCTGGAAAAGTGCTTCCATATGTATTCAGTTATAAGGTGGAAGGTTTTCCCTTCTAAAACAATGTGAACAGTCTAGATCCATCTTATGAGATGGATTTAGACTTTTCACATTGTTTTTGCCATCTTGTGAGATGGATTTAGACTTTTCACATTGTTTTTGCCATCTTATAAGATGGATCTAGACTTTTCACATTGTTTTTGCCATCTTATAAGATGGATCTAGACTTTTCACATTGTTTTGACATCTTATAAGATGGATCTAGACATTTCACATTGTTTTGACATCTTATAAGATGGATCTAGACGTTTCACATTGTTTTTGAAGATAAAAATTCATCTTGCAGCAGACTTACACGAGACAGATTTACATATCCTGATTTGCTTTTATATTGGGACATCCAAAACCATTAATTTTCCATTTGTCCCAATTGGAAAATTAACGGTTTTGGGTGTCCCAATATTTAGGCACAATAGGATATTTAAGACTGGGAAACCTGTGTCATATAGCCAAATAAATACCGTTTATGATAAAACACTTTGATTAAATATACAACTATTTCTATCTATTTATCCATCTTCTCATTGATTCCTCCCAATCTGATTCTGTGTTGTTGCCGTCTTCATCGTCTGTACGTATGTATGACTCAGCATCAGACTGAAAATACCCGTCCTCCTCTGTTGAATGTCGACTAGAACTCATCTCATTTGGAAGTTCCTTCAAAACATACACAGAATTGTTACATTACAAGCGTACAAAATTTCAAGATTTTAGAATGTTGGATAACATGGTGGGCAGAGGCATTGGTTTATTTTCATTCGTCAATTTAATGTAAGAGCTGTGTATTTGAGAGATCCAATTTTGCCAAAACTTGCTAAGCATAAAGTACAATGTGAACATCTGTATATCTACCATAAAAATTTTAAGCACTGAGACAGACAGGTCTGAGCAAACAGTGCAGACCCAGATCAGACTGATCTTGAGGAGCAGTGTCATCAGAGTCTACACTGCCATTCCATCTGCATCTTAAGGACCCATTACTGCATTGTAAAAGACAAAATGCTTTAGGACGCCTACAGAAATTATTTTAAGTTGCCCTATTTTCAGAATTTTTATTGTACAATGTAATCATATGTAACAAATACACTAGAATCTACTGGCAAATAAAACCACTGAAAACACAAGAAAGACTTTGATCAGCCCTCAATAAACTTGTGGAATTTATACAGAACAAGTACCACAGCTGGGTCAACATCATTTATGTATACATCATGACATTTACTCTGATAACATGGTATCGTTTTACCATAGCCAGAATCGATATTTCAGGATACTTCACGAATGTACTTTTACATATTATAAATATGAAACTTCCAATTGCTTTAGACTAGTACATTTCTTTAGCTTACTTGGAGATTTCTATTTTCAAAGTTGCTGCCTGATATCATAATTGAATCATATCCCAATATGTTTTTTCTAGTGATACCCTGTTCTAATACCTACACTGTTGATAGAGATCTCTCCAATACAAGAAACTAGATCTGCTTTTAAAAGAAAGCGGTTGCAAATTCTTGATTCCTATCACAAGAAATTCCTTTTTCACCAGAGTGGTCTCCCTTTGATCAATTTATGCCAAGTGGACTCTTCTATTTTGAAAGAGTCCATCAGTCATTTTAGGGGTGTACGATTTATTTATTTTTCATCATTTTTATAGAAATAGCTGTAGATTTTATGCAAACAGTGTAGACCCTGATCAGATGCTGCATTTTGCAGCATCTGATCTGGGTCTGCTCTGTTTGTCAAGGTCCTCTTCATAGGATGTTCGGCATTTTTATCGGTTAAATATGGGGCAAAAATTTTCTGTGCCAACTTCTTTGAGGCTATAGCCAGCTGTTTTAGCAATCCAGTTTACTCCTAAGTATTATGTTAGCCAATCAAATAGTTTGTAACAAGCTAGACTGGCTTCAAGAAACCTGCCTGGTTGCTGCCTTTCATCAAGGTACTCCAGGCTAGTTTCACTCAGGACTAGAGCCAAGTGTTTTAAAGTATATGATTAATCTATTAGCGTTTGTCTATGTATGTTTGTCTTCAAGTACCAACAAAGCAGACAACAAAATTTACATCTGCAAAACTTCAAAAAAAAGTTTTATCCAAGCCATATCATTGGAGAATTCAAAGGCTATAGAGAGCAAACAGTGTAGATCCAGATGAGATGGCTCATTATGAGCCACCTCATCTGAATCTATGCTGTTTGCAAATTCAACCATTTTCAATTTAGCACTTTAAATGCTGAAACTCAAACTATAGCTGAACCATGGCCTCAATGGTAGTGGACTTAAATGAACCCAGCAGGCACACAACCTTGAATCAACATAAAATCAACCTAGAGTCAAAGTCCTGATGTTGAATCAATGTTGATTCTACATTATGTGCCCAGTGGGAATCCACATACTGTACCAGAGTGTAGTTCCTACCTTCGGATGATTATCATACAATTCAGCATCTTCATCATCTGTCCGTATCATACTGTCATTGTCAGTTTTGATATAGGATTCACTGTCATCAGTCACAACCACATTGTCCTCAAACAATCTCAGATAGCTAGAAAATATGATAAGAAAATTGACCACTGAATGAGGTTAACCCAAATGTTAACAAAAGTCATAGAACAGAGCTAGACCAGAAAACTTGACATAAATTTATTTTCGCAACACTGCTTGAGGAAAAGTGATACCTAAATCTCACTTCTGCTAGTCATAGTTGAGACAAAACTCATCTCAAAAAAATTATTCCAGAATTATCATTACATACTTCCAATATCCCTTTTTATTTAGAGGACAGAGAGCTCTAACAAACTATGAGATGTATACAGACCCAAAATAATCATTGACATTATATGTACTCAATCTGGGTAAACAGGGTTTCCAAGACATGCCTGTTGATCTCATGCAGGCTGCAAACACTATATATGTATATATTTAAAAGTTCAAACAAGTTGCCACAAGTAAACTGCCTTTGTAAAATCGACGGAAAACCATCTATGTGAACCCATTCATGTTAGCTAATGTAAGCATGTAATGTAAGAATTTTAAGTATTGGGACAGATAAGTCTGAGCAAACAGTGCACATCCAGATCAGACTGCTCCTTTAGGAGCAGTTTGATCAGGGTCTTTATAGTTTGCAATTCCATCTGCATTATCTGGGTTTTTATTACTGCATTCAATGATTGTAAAACCAAAGTGTTCAATTTTAGGACAATTACGGTTATCAATTTACACATCTCAGTTTTTTGTTCTTTTTTTTATATTTTTCAAAATCTGTAATTTTCAGAATTCTTACATGTCTTTCTCCTCCTCGTCACTCTGATTACTGCTGCTGGTACCACTGTGAGGTTGTTTAGACCTGAGTTCTGCTATAAACTTGGACTCCTGGTCTAACCTCCTCTGTACCTCCCTTTGCCAGCTCTCTAGGTCCTCCTTGGTCTGCATCATACTGCTCTCTACTATCTCCAGATCACCTGACAAAACAGAATAATTCTATACATCCTTATATCAACAGCGAGAAATCAGCCTTCTTTAATAAAGGGGATTCTATAATGCACTTACAAATACACAAATATAACACATTGTCTGATTGGATAAACTAAATATTTTGAGACATTATATCCTGCGAATTATACTGTCAGAATCCAACATAGTTTGGTATGAAACATCCCTGTTCCTTGGATGCCATTAAGTATTTTTGTTGCTGACAGGGCTCCCCCTAGGACTTTGAAATGTAAATGTGTGCAGAAGTGCATTAGAATTTGGATAGCTACTGAAAGATTTTTTTAATAGGGTTAAATGAGGTGTTTCTGATGGGGGCTCACAATGTATGTTTCAAAGCAAAACAAGAAATATTATTCCTGAGCTATCATCAAATCATGGCATCTGTGGCATTTTGACAATGATGATTCTACTTTGTCTCCTTTTTACCAATATTTTTGGGACAAAAACATACTTACCATTGAGATTGTCATCGTCATCCTCACTACCACTGTTTTCTGCAACAACAATGACAAGAAAAATTACCGTAAATAGTCCTAAACTTTGAGACACTTTAACCCTATTGCACTCAGAAAGGGCAAAACTCTATAGAGTTTTGGCCTTTCTGAGTGCAATAGGGTTAAACAATTACCATAACTGCCCTGAAAATGAGGAATTTGGTTGAACAAAGCAGTAATATGTCCAAAAGATGCAGATAGAAAGGCAAACAATGTAGACCATGCTCCTAAAGGAGCAGTCTGATCTCAGTCTGCACTGTTTGCTCAGACCTATCTACTCAATATTGTTGTAAGTCTCCCTATGGTGGACGTTGTTCCTGCAACAACAGATCTGCTACGTCAGCCCGAGGCTCATGCATATTCATATGACCTCTCTGAGAAGTGCTCACTTGACCTTTTGGAGATGTCCCGTGGAAAGCACTGAGTTCTTTCTCTTTCTCCTACCAGACTTCAAACAGAACAGACGTGTTTCTCAGAGGTCCAAGGAGGTAAGAGCTATTTTGATATTTTGAATTATAACAATATTTAGAACTTTTATGGCAACCATTTTGTGGAAAATGTGCCTCTAAAAGTGAATGGGTAAACTTTCTGGGCAAGCAACACTGTCAATTTCCATTTTGCCTCCCTTCTCAAAAGGGTTATCTCTTAAAGGAAATAATTTGCTCCAATTTAAGCAAATACTTTCCTTTAACAGTTTACCCTATTTTGGGAAGGCTTCATCTTCCAATGAAGCAAACAGGAAGTCAGAGGAAGTTGTTTCCCTTTGATAAAATTGCTAGAAACTATGGAGGTGTACCCATACACCTTTAGCGGAAAAGTCTAACATTTGTAAACCCTGATGTCACTGCTTTGTCTGACTCCTGCAACAGTGCAACTACCCAACCTGTACTTTCATACAAGTGAGCTACAGGCTGGTAACCAGACTTTGGGTAAGAACATGTGCATTTCAAGTATTTTCAAGAGGGTGTGTATTTCTAAAGAAACTGCAGAATCTAAGGTCTTAAGCTATGAGTATCAATTTGTTTTCCAGTGAAAAACTGCATGATTTTGAAATAAAGTCAACATGCCATGGCAAGTTTTTATGATAACAGCACTTCAGCAAATGTGCTCATTGGGGAACATTCTGTTTTTCTCTGAAAAACATTTCAAGTTACACAATAATTCCTGAATGCTGTGTCATGCCTATCTGCACATTGTAAAACACAACTGAACTAATCTAGAAAACTCAACAAAGCCTTATGCCATTAAAAAAGTCATAGATGTACCTATGTCTCACTTCTGTGAGTTGCGGACAAGATATTAAGACTGATTTACATATGTGGGGTCACTCTGGAGGATGAAAAAAACACCATTTTATAGGCAAATACTTACACTTGCAACTGCCTTTCCATAGGTAAACCTTTTAGAGCAACTGGCTTCATACACCGATGAACAATTGATCACATTGTGACGTTGTTGTCAAGCAACGTCTGAGGTAAACAAACACCTTGTTTGGTCACCGTAATGTTCGACAGAAGCCACCTTATGGCGACTGTTGTTTAACGTAATGGCCGAATACGTCGTTATTATCTTTTCTTCGGCCCAGATATTTTGCACATTCTACATTAAATTACCACAAAAACAGCACAGGAAGGGCCTAAATATAAAGTGCAAATATGAGAATAGAAATTTGATTTTTCATCGTTCAACGTGTGATGAAGCCAGTGGTCGTCGCTAAAATTCTACAAGAACTGCTTCATGCTTGATGAATTTTAGCTCTGCCCACTGGCTTCATCACACAATGAACGCTGAAAAATTAAATTTCAATTCTTACATAAATACTGTATACTAGCCCTAAATACTGGAACAGAATTGGCTGTGTAAACAGTCACCTCATTATTAATAGGATTGACAGTAATTGGTTACGCTGTCCTGATATATCCAATCAAAATAGTAATCTTTACCTGACAATTCTTTGACAAGCGAAGACATGGCACCAGTGATAGAATCAGCCGCCACTAAAAGATCGTTTCTCAAGTTCCGAACATTTATTGCTGCACTTGATGGCTGACTGAACGCTGTATGAACCTCTCCCTCGAGCCCCGACAACATGGAAGATTCCATTGCAGGGGTATTAGGAGTTACAGGTGGTAGACTAGACTTAGGGGGAGTGTACATTTGATACGAGTCTGTGTTATAATTAGAAATGGTGGTCAAAGCATTTGTTCGCACTGGCGTAATGTATTCTAAATTAGTGTTCTTTGTTGTTTCCATTGGTGCACTTGACTGTCCAGGAACAGAGGTTTGAATCTGGATGTTTGTTGGGGAGAGACTAAAACTTCGTGGGCTGTCTTGAGGCGTAGATCTGGGAGAGGTAGGCTGGTTCTGAAGAAAAAAAAAATATGTCAAACCTTTACTTACTGACAAAATTCCGCAGGGATGTTAATTTAACATCTATGCAGAACTTTTATCCTTAAGTATATTATAAATCAAAGAATCTGGAGAATGACACCGAACCATGAATACTCTGAACACTCTATACATGAATTCCATGGAAAACAGAGTCTTGCCTGTCAGCACACAGACAAAAACAGAGTTAAACTAGAAAACTTAATAAAAATCTTTGCCCATGATGCCGATTAAGTTATACATGCTACTAGTCTACCAACTAATGCAACGTAAGTCTTCCAGCTGATCTGAAAAGTTAATTGGCAAAGCTGTCACATCAATCAAACTGCCAAATTTTGATGGCTTTCGTCACCAGTTCATGTCAGGGTCACTGATGAGGCTTCATTAGCCGAAACTTTGAAGTTTGGCCAATGTTCCTTCTTTCAAATGTGTCCTCTGCTCTTGAAGGAACTTTTTTAGATTTTATAACTGTCGCAGCTGATTATACTTCTTGACTGACATTGGTCACAGGTAAGTTTAATAAGACATTTTTCTTTCTTTAGCCAATCAACAATGTGTTGAGCTCTGAGTATGATGGGTGGCTCTTAATCGGGTGAAGTGCCAAGTGATCAATTATTTTTGCCATTTTGCTGACGACAAAAACAGAACAAGATAAAACAACTGTGATAGTTATATCCCACTATTAGTTCTTTACAGCTTTGATAGGGTCTGTCTTGGCGCAGGAATCAGATGTTGCATTAGATGAGGGTTTGGTTTGGTTTGGTTTGTTGCTTAACGTCCACGGTAAACAGCTATGGTCATGTCGGGACGGTCAGTTAACCAAACCACACTATTCCTGGGCAGGCTTAGACCTCCTAAGCGGTTAACCAGTACTAAGTGCACATACTTTCGCCAGTAACTGACAACTGCCCTTCTTGAATCAGCGGAAGGAGCATTAGATGAGGGACAGGTAGTTTATCTTGCTTCTGCTAATCACAGGCAAGACTATAATGGGGTGGTGTATGTGTACACCTACATGTTTTTCTGCTATTTTTCACAGTTCTTTTTTTCAAATTTGGGAAGAGAAAAAGCAATCACTGAAAGCCAGATCTAGTGAATAGGGCTTATGAGGCAAAACCTGTTAAGCTTTATTGTGTCAGCTGCAAGTTGACAAGTATGCACTCTGGCATTGCCATGTAGCAGCTGCATGCCTTTAGTGAAGCCTTTCTGCAGCTTTTTGCAATGATTTCTGTGTCATAAACAGGCCAAGATATTGATCAGCCGAAATGGCTGATCAATATCTTGGCCTGTTTATGACACAGAAATCACTTTCATTGCCCTGTCTTCCACAACCAGGTGCCTCAGAGCTTCACTGGTTTTGTCACTGGTTTTGTCACAGGCCTACCAGGATGTGGCTTGTCTTCCAAGTTAACCCAATCACCTTGAATTCTGCAACCCAGTATATAGCCTACCGTAAACACCCCTGCTCTAATAAACACCCCCTGATTCTTTTCCAAAAATAATGTTATATTAACTTGCATTAATCCCTGTTTGGTTAACTGGATCAGCTATTTCTTTAACATGAGATCTACTTTTAAAGGAAAGAATGTGCTCCCAGAGGTTGACCTCTACTAAGAAGGGAGGCAAAAATAGAAGAGTTGCTTCCCCTGCAAGTATACCCACTCACCGTAATACTGTACCATATGTTATTTGAGTTATTTGTCAGTGACTGATTTACTACACTTAGGGCTCTAATACCCCTCCCCACTTTTCATAAAATGGAATGGCACCTGGGCATTTAATAGGTTTAATACAGTATGTACAAATATATGAAGCGAGTCAAAAATAAAAATAGCAGAATTTCTTCCCCTGAATGTGTACCCTTAAGATAAATACTGTAATCCCCCATTTACAGCACATGCCCCTATAACCGCACACCAAGGCCATTTTCGGAAAAAAATTCACAAGCGCACACTGCGTTTTCCTTTTGAAACTCACAAAACGCATCAAGTTCAACTTACCATTACTGTTTCAACAGCGACAGTGTTTTCAGTGTTGTTTTCCCGACGCAATGTGCGAAATGAGCAACTCTATCGGTCTAAATGTCAATCGGGCATCCTCGCCGATATTTACAGAGTTGGCTGAAGTGTTATGATGTGAACGAGTGCGAACAGCGGACTCGGATCAGCTTACACATCTGCGCCGTCTGATTAGCGTATTCTCTGTCTGCATCAACAATGGGAATATACATGTTGATCCGAGAAGGATAGAGCTTACGAAGTTATGAGGTTGCAGGGGTGCGCAGGCTGGACTGAGTCTTTGCCTTTTGTTCATGCGAAAAGGCGCCATTTCTCAGAGCAATTCTTGTCGTATATAGCGATAATGTGCACATGCGCCAAAGTGTGTTTGGGAAAGATACATGAACGACAGGTGAAAAACCCGGGATGCAAAAGAAATAAATTGTCATAACGACAAACTCTTGTTTTCTGACAAAATCAGTCTGAATACATGCGCAAACTGAGCGAAGCAACCAGCCTGCGCATATGCATGGTCTGTGCATTTAAACAAAGTTCATGGTAGCCATAGGATAGGTTTATCATTGGCATAGCTGGCCCGTGGGCCTCAGGACACATCCGATCAGCAAACACACGCATCATACTGTGCATTTGCGAACATTGACCAGTCTTACAAATCTCCAGGATTCGCCAATAGCCGATAGATTGCAAAATAATTTTTTTTTAGATGCGCAGACTGGTCTAAGGTTTTGCTGTTTGCACATGTAATACGGTACCTTTCTCATGACACGTTGCCAATATTTCTGCACCCTTGCACATAATGTAGGACAGACAGAAATAGGGAAGATCAAAAGGACCGCATCTTCCAGAATTAGAATGTGTGTGTTATTAATAGAAGCCCGTGAATTTAAAGCAGACCCCTTGCGGTGAATGAATAGCCAGAGCACTGACAAACTTACCTGATGTGTTTAAACAATCACATATTAGGTCATCGTAAATGTGTTGAAATTCTTTCCTTTCTTTCAGAAATATTTATTTGGAATATTGAAGAAGGATGAAGAGAATGAAATACATGCATAATGAGGACATATTTAATACTGAGAGGTATGAGATATACTCCCAGAAATTGGCAATTCAAATAGTTTCATATTTTCATGACACTTCGAACACCCTGATCAGTATTTATTTTTAACTGTTCGAACTTAATGAGAATTTACACTATCGATTTTCCTTAACATCTTTAAGGTAGACAATGGCCGTTTGTTGTTTTTTTATGTTCTGAGTGTGCGGTTATTAGAAACGTTTTTAACCACACCTTTATGTTGCAATTTTGAAAAAGTTAAGCGCACTGTGTGGTAAAAGGGGCGATTACGGTATGGTACTAAATTAAAATCTTAGCTAGTATACCTTTAATAATTTCATCAAAGATTCAAGCTGCATCACAAGGTCTTTCCGACTCTCCTGAAGAGCTTGCATCCTATTCTCTAGTTCGTCTTTCCGTTGCCGTAACAACCGCAGCTCGGCCATCAGCGTAGGATTATACTGGGCTTCTGCTGTATTCTTGGCATGAACTTCTTGTTCTATTCTTAATCTCTGTATTTCATGCATTATTTCCCTGAAAAAGAAATTTCATTTGGTGTTAGCCAAAGGACCAGTTACAGTTTAGTTCTGCAATTTATGTGCCCAGTGCACTGAAACACCATTTTCAAAGGTGAGCAATTTATGTGCCCAGTGCACTGAAACACCATTTTCAAAGGTGAGCAAATGAACACAAAAGTGAGCAAAAATGTTATCTGTATGTGTCTAAATAAATCAATGTGAATTCATTTTCTCATGTTTGTATGCTATCTGAGAAAATTTTGTCTTTGAATATGTACTGTTTACAACATTTAACATTAAGTCTAAGGTACTTTGAACTACCCACACCCACATGACATCCTTACTTAATTCTTTCCTACCCTTATAACCATGGTAGTTTTTGAAATAAAAATTTGTCACATAATTATTCATCATAAACTGATAATATTTTAATGGTTATGGATAAATTATACATTATAAATATGATGCATATCTGTTATATAACTCTAAAGGTAAAGGGGAAAATCAGAGATCCATGAAATATTTGTCACAGTACCAAAGGTCTAAGAATAATCTTGACCTCTGATACTCCAAGTCCTTCATGTACTCATTTAGTTGACTGTATATCAACTTTTATACCACAGACTTCAACAACTGAATGTAGCCCACTGACTTTGAAATGTAGTCCGCTGACAGCCCACTGACTTTGGAGATGTATGAAATAGTTGAAATCAGGTTGAACTTGGACAAAGTTCATTCCAACAAAGGTCATGGAATGATCTTATTCTCTGGTTGGCATAAATCTGCATGTACTCATTTATTTTACTTTTTATAAGTATACCAAGTTCTGTACCACAAACTTCAATAGTTTCAAAGAAATCTTATGTTTAAGAATTTTCCCGTTCAACTGCATTAGCTGGCAAATTTGACCTTGCCATAGTGCAGGTGAAGGTCAGCCCAGGGTAAAAGTTTAAACAAACTCCATAGTACTCGAGTATTTAAAGCTATATACCAAGTTTCAAGGCATCAGATTTTTGGTTCTAGAGAAGATGTTTTGATATCTGCATGGTGGCTATGTTGGTCATGTGAATAGGATAATCGCTAAAACATCATTCCTCTGACCCTGAAAGCCATGCTTGTTGATGGACGCACAACACCAGACAGATGCTGCGAGATAGATTGACCCTCTTGTGGGTATGCCCAGATCTCTGAATCACAACCCATGCAAGCATCTTGTGTGATTTTGTGATCTGAGCACATCCACTTGACATAATACAGATCGTTAGCTGTGTATGTATCATTTCTTAAAGCCATATCACAGTAATGTGTCAAAATTTTGGGACATCTAGAATAATTAATTTTCCATTTGGGACACATGGAAAATTAATTATTTTAGGTGTCCCAATACTTCAGCACATTATGGTATTTCACTTAAAAGTCTGTGATGTCCGGGTTTACTGATTTGGGACAAGCTATGGGATGCCTAAAATAAGGCAGGTGTACTTTGAAGGGAAAACCCTGTACCTATTTTTCAGTTCCAGCTGAGCTATCAACTCTCTCTGAGCCTTGTTTGTGTCCAGGGAAAAGTTCATCTCCACAGGGCTTCTTGCCTGAAAATATACAAGACATTTTCTTTAGCCATTAAAGCTCCAAAACAGCAGACGACAAAATTTACGCCTACATTTCAAACCAGAGGACCATTGGTCCTGTAGCTCACCTGAGTCCATTCATCCTTAGCACTCAAGAGTAAGAAACACTGAAGTAAGTTGTACAATTCGGCCTAATCTCAACTTTGACTGAATTATTATGCTTGTCCTAGTAAATATTAGCAAGTTTGATGAAGTGACAATAAAAAAAAAACATATTTGTAAAACTTTTTGCCTAAATATTGCAGTAACACAGAAATAAATGCCAATTTGCACTTTTCCCAATACAAGTCTATGGAAACTTTAAAATGCCATAGTAATGAAACCATGTGGGCAACAATGATAAAAAACAATATTTACGTAGCAGCTAATGTCATGAACATGTATGCAAAGAATCAGCTTCATCCCCCTATATGGTTTTTGAGGAAAAGATTTTTAAATATTTTTTTCAAAAATATTTCCTTAATATTGCCATGGCAACAAATCGAATTCTGCAATTTGGACAAAATTAATAGGAATCATAGAGGACTACTCAAGCAACATTTCTGTAGATAAAAAATCCAAAAATAACTGCAGGGAGATAGCAAAAACTGCAGCTTTCCATTTTTCCCATTATATTTCAATGGAAACTATAAGTTGCCATACCAACCTAACCACAGAAAGCAATTGCCATAAAAAAACTGTAATTATATAGAAGCTTATACAAAGATCTGTTCTGTAAAGTTTGAGCTTTATCGGCCACATAGTTTCTGCAAAACTGATATTTTAATATTTTTTCTATTTTTAACCATTTGGTTGCATTGGCAATCAGCCAAATTGTGCAATTTACATAAATTTCATGTGGTTGATAGAGGACTACTCAAGAAACATTTCTGTAAAAGTTTTGTCAAAATATCTGCATTTACATAGCAATAAATGCAAATTTTCAATTTTCCCATTATAAGTCAATGGCAACTTTATGTTGCCATAGCAACCAAACTGCTGGAGCAATTGCCAAGAAAAACAGTCTTTTCATAGACGGTAGTACCTAGATCCTTTCTGTGAAGTTTGAGCTTTATGGTTGTATAGTTTCTGAGGAGATGATTTTTGAATATCTTTTCTATTTTTAACCATTCGGTTGCCATGGCAACCAGGTTAATTGTGCAATTTACATAAATTTCATGTGGTTGATAGAGGACTACTCAAGGAACATTTCTGTAAAAGTTTTGTCGAAATATCTGCAGTCACATAGCAATAAATGCAAATTTTCAATTTTCCCATTATAAGTCAATGGCAACTTTAAGTTGCCATAGCAACCAAACTGCTGGAGCAATTGCCAAGAAAAACAGTATTTTTATAGATGGTAGTACCTAGAACCTTTCTGTGAAGTTTGAGCTTTATTGGTTTTATAGTTTATGAGGAGATGATTTTTGAATATCTTTTCTATTTTTAACCTTTCGGTTGCCATGGCAACCAGCCCAATGGTGCAATTTACATAAATTTTATGTGGTTGATAGAGGACTACTCAAGGAAAATTTCTGTAAAAGTTTTGTCAAAATATCTGCAGTGACATAGCAATAAATGCAAATTTTTAATTTTCCCATTATCAGTCAATGGCAACTTTAAGTTGCCATAGCAACCAAACTGCTGGAGCAATTGCCAAGAAAAACAGCAATTTTATAGATGGTAGTACCTAGATCCTTTCTGTGAAGTTTGAGCTTTATTGGTTGTATAGTTTCTGAGAAGATGATTTTTGAATATCTTTTCTATTTTTAACCTTTCGGTTGCCATGGCAACCAGCCTAATGGTGCAATTTATATAAATTTCATGTGGTTGATAGAGGACTACTCAAGGAACATTTCTGTAAAAGTTTTGTCAAAATATCTGCAGTGACATAGCAATAAATGCAAATTTTCTATTTTCCCATTATCATCAATGGCAACTTTAAGTTGCCATAGCAACCAAACTGCTGGAGCAATTGCCAAGAAAAACAGTATTTTCATAGACGGTAGTACCTAGATCCGTTCTGTGAAGTTTGAGCTTTATTGGTTGTATAGTTTCTGAGGAGATGATTTTTGAATATCTTTTCTATTTTTAACCTTTCGGTTGCCATGGCAACCAGCCTAATGGTGCAATTTACATAAATTTCATGTGGTTGATAGAGGACTACTCAAGGAACATTTCTGTAAAAGTTTTGTCAAAATATCTGCAGTGACATAGCAATAAATGCAAATTTTCAATTTTTCCCATACAAGTCAATGGAAACTTTAAGTTGCCATAGCAACCAAAGTTCTGAAGCGATTTGGATAAAAAACAGTATTATTGGTTCCCCCTGCCTATAGATGCTATATATGAAATTTGGTAACAATGGGCCTTGTAGTTTCAGAGGAGATGCCTTTTGAAAATATTGACGGACGACGGACGGACGACGGACGGACGACGGACGACGGATGCCTGCCTTTACTATAAGCTCACCTGTGAGCCTTCGGCTCAGGTGAGCTAAAAATGTTTTGGACAGCAGAATTACCGTTCACGTATACAGTTACAAGTAGGTACTGCTGCAAGATTAGTCATTATAATTGTGCTACTCAATGTTCCTAATTAATTCATAATTTTAAATATATTTAAACTATTGACCAGTAACTAGCAAGCATAAAGAGAAAGCTAAGCATAGACTGCATCTTTCATATGCTGCCTAAACAACAGAAATGATTAAGTTTCCGCTGTGATATGTTTTTTCGTGTTGCTACAGTATTCATCCCTCGTAAACAGAAAACAAGCAGTTGTTTTGACGCAATGTAAAGCAGCCAAACCGAATTCCATGGAGAACCAGAACTACCCCTTCATAGAGACTCAGAGGTGCACCATTTGACCATCCTCATCCAATCATACTGCTAGATTCTGTCCAATGTTTCTACAAAGAGTATTGTGAGTGAGTGAACTAAGGTTTAACGTCCCACCAACACGTAGGTCACACGGAGATGGGACCTCGGTTTAAAGTCTCATCCAAATTGCCAGAGAAGCATGGGATCGGACCTGCAACCTCTGGATTGGTAGTGTTGCGCCTTATCCACTACACTACGGCCGCTCCAAAGAATATTGTGAGGCAATTCTGACTGCCCACAACATTTTTCATGAAGTAATAAAAGACTACCTCCAAATAATCAACAACTTCACCCCTGCTGGATGTTCTGTTTCTGTTAACACATACAGTGCCAAAAATGAAAACAGTTGAATTTGCAAACAGCACAGATTCAGATGAGCCGCCCCCTCACCTGGATCTACACTGTTTGTCCTCTATTCTTTGAATTCTCAAATACAAAATTTCAAAATTATGGAGACTTATTTTGTTGTCTATTTTAGCTCATTTCAGAAAACAGAGGCATTTATCATTAGTGAGTCATTGTCTTGCATTTTCAGTTTAATCAAAGTTACAAAATAAATTTTATTGTACTGTCTAATTTGTCATCTTTATGTGTTGACAATCTTGGTTCAAGAGATTTTCAGTAAATTCTTCTGTGTTGTATTTTCAGCAGCTTAAAATCTGGGCCCAGTTATTCAAACTTACATCATAAGTGCTATTTTTTTTTATTTATTAAGTTTTCTAGTACAAATAAAATCAAGTGTGCTAAAATGGGTGATGGGCTTTTGCAATACAAAAGCTCCTCATATATTTTCAGCACACTTGATTTTATGTTGTGCTACAAAAGCTCCTCACACATTTTCAGCACACTTCATTAATTTTGTACTGAACTAGAAATGTGTCCATAGGACACGGATGTCCCCGCCTAGTGCCCTAAGTAAGATGGCGCCTTGTTTAAGGTACTAAGGTACTGGCTGTTGTAGGATAACTAGGTTCACAAAGGCAGACTTCTGTGGTACATGTTTTATTGTTTTCTTTAGGCAGATGTATTGTGCTTCTCGGATCAAGAGAAGTGTGTGTGTGTGTGTGTGGGGGGGGGGGGGGGGGGGGGGGGGGGGGGGGGAGTGGGCGGAGGGTTGGCATTGGAGGGAGGTGTCATGACTGTGATATGTGATAACGTTCTGTATCTTATCACAGAAATGGATGTCATGCATCTTTCCAAAAGAAACCCGGAAACAAGTAACTTTTCAAAAACTAACAAACGGAAACCATTATTGTATGAAATGAAGTTGAAAAAGGGCCATAACTCCAAAAGTAATTGGCAGATTTTACCCTAAATTGAACCTGACCTGTGTTTTATAATCATATATCTGTGTATAAAATATGAATCCAATACATTAATCTTTTCAAAAGATAATGAACAGAAACCATTTTTTAATACAAAATGAAGTCGTAAAAGGTCCATCACTCACACAATAACAGACAGATTTTTGACGGGTAGCATAGATAACAGACGGGTGAGGTTGGGCCTGTAAAATCAATTTAAGCCCCCCATTAATTCATTACTGACCGTTCCAAGGCGGTAGTTCTGTTGTGGTTCTCTGTTGCCTGTTTTTGGTGTCAGAGTTTCTGTGATGTTTTACCTTTTGTATGTTCTTATTATTTTTGGTTCGGTTTGGGTTGCTGAGTGGCCACCTTTTGGGAACAAGCTGCTCACTCGGTTGGCCATATGTTCTCTGTATCTTGATTATTTGTAATCTTATTTGTTTCCAACTATGGTTTGAGGGCTGGATTTGGATTTTGATTGTTTCAGTTCCTGGTCTTTGCATACTTTTTACTTTTACCCTAAATAAAACTTGACCTGTATTTTATGATTATATACCTGTGTATAAAATATGAATTCAATACACCAATGTTTTCAAAAGATAATGAAAGGAAACCAGTTTTTCATACAAAATGAAGTCGTAAAAGGGGCCATAACTTCCACAATAATAGATGGATTTTACCCAACATCAAGCGTGACCTGTATTTTATGATTATATACCTGTGTATAAAATATGAATTCAACACATCAATGTTTTTAAAAGATATTGAACGGAAACCATTTTTTCATACAAAATGGAAGTCGAAAAATGGCCATAACTCCAACAATAATATACGGATTTTACCCAACATCAAACTTGACCTGTATTTTATGATTATATACCTGTGTACAAAATATGAATTCAATACATCCATGTTTTCAAAAGATATAGAAAGGAAACTATTTAGTACCGGATGTTACGTACGTATGTTGCGTATGTACGTTATGTACGTACTTACGGACAGGGGTGATACTATATGCCCCCCCATTTTTAATGGCGGGGGCATAAAAATATATGAAGAACTTTTGCAATGCAAACGCAAAACTCCTCACATATTTTCAGCACACCTGACTTTATGTGAACTGCAAAACTCCTCACATGTTTTCAGCACACCTGACTTTATGTGAACTGCAAAACTCCTCACATATTTTCAGCACACCTGACTTTATGTGAACTGCAAAACTCCTCACATATTTTCAGCACACCTGACTTTATGTGAACTGCAAAACTCCTCACATGTTTTCAGCACACCTGACTTTATATGAACTGCAAAACTCCTCACATATTTTCAGCACACCTGACTTTACATGAACTGCAAAACTCCTCACATATTTTCAGCACACCTGACTTTATATGAACTGCAAAACTCCTCACATATTTTCAGATCACCTGACTTTATGTGAACTGCAAAACTCCTCACATATTTTCAGCACACCTGACTTTATATGAACTGCAAAACTCCTCACATATTTTCAGATCACCTGACTTTATGTGAACTGCAAAACTCCTCACATGTTTTCAGCACACCTGACTTTATGTGAACTGCAAAACTCCTCACATGTTTTCAGCACACCTGACTTTATGTGAACTGCAAAACTCCTCACATGTTTTCAGCACACCTGACTTTATGTGAATTGCAAAACTCCTCACATGTTTTCAGCACACCTGACTTTATGTGAACTGCAAAACTCCTCACATATTTTCAGCACACCTGACTTTATGTGAACTGCAAAACTCTATATGAACTGCAAAACTCCTCACATATTTTCAGCACACCTGACTTATATGAACTGCAAAACTCCTCACATATTTTCAGCACACCTGACTTTATATGAACTGCAAAACTCCTCACATAGATTTTAAATGTACTTGAAGCCTTAGTACATGAAAACATTTATTCAGCAAAAAGGCAAAACGTTTGCATACTATATGTCCGATGTGATTATTGATTTCTAAGTCTATTAGGATGTTCCCCAGGAGGTCAAGGGAACAATACATAACTCACCAGGAGGTCCCTCCAGTTTTATCAGATATAAAGGACTCTTTTTTTACAAAAGTAACACATCTGACCTTATAAGAAGCAGTTTTCTTTTTCAAAATGCTGAAATAAGCTGCGGACTGACCATCCTTTCTCCAGTGTGGATAGTAAGCTTTGAAAAAGGTATAAACTTTTGTTCAACGTTTTTTCCAGAAGTTTGAAATAAAATATTTTGACAATACGTTTATATAAACTTCTTTAAGAAATCCTCAGAAAAAAAGTCCAGTGTCCAGAGTTTTCATAACAAAACGAAGTTATTTACATTACATGTCATGAAACTGACAACAATTATGGCCATATTACATTGATTTTATTTGTTTCATTGACAGTAATTTACACTATCGCTTCACACAATAGGTAATTTACACCAGGGCTTTTATACAATGGAAGCTGGACATCAGCACTTTGGGAACAACGACCATATCAAAAATTAAACAGCAGGGAGCTCACCACTGGGACTTACCTGAGATTACAAGCTTTAAGGACTGGAGCAGGTGCTGTAAAGACTGATGAAACGTCCAAACAAAGATAAACAGAAAATAGATTTTGAAGAATACTGACTTAATAATTTGGCTATAAAATGGGTTTTATGCCCCTGTAGAAAATGACCCAAAATATCTAACTCGATCTTGTGTCATTCTTCTGTACAATGTGCTTTTCCTTTCAAAAACAATCCAAAAACCTAGATCCGCAAGAAGAATCTAGATTTTTTGTGGCTATTTAGAGGCGGAGGGGGTGGGGGACCTGTCTTATAAATATGGCAAATCCATATTATGGACAGACTTCAAGTAATTCCCGGTAATAATGGTACTTGGTACTCATGGTCATGCTGACTATGGAACCACACCCCCGGTGACGTATGCTGATAAAACCGTGAATTGATATCATTCCGTGGCTGTAATCCAAGCAGACCGAACGTGTATTTTGCTGGTTCCTTGGACTGTACAATTTTAGGTAACTATATTTTCTTATATGACCAAGAGGGTCGATCGTCTTTTGCTATCAAGAGGGTAGCAAAAGCAAGAGTTGTTTTGTTGAATTTAAACCAAGAGGGTTTAAATATAAAAAAAAAAAAAAAAAAAAAAATGAAAAAAGAGAAACTGAATAAATAAAAGAGAGACCAAGAGGGTCCTATTGATATGATATTGTAGTCAAGAGGGCTACAGTATAAGGCCAAGAGGGCTGAATTTGTTGATTTTGTAGTCAAGAGGGCTACAAATATATAGGGCCAAGAGGGTCGATTTTGTTGATATACTATATTTTAGCCAAGAGGGCTTTGCATAATTGTTTTAATGTTATGAGGCATACATGTTTTGCAGTTTCGATTGATAAGGATTGTTATGCGATATTTCTAACTTTTTTATAAAGAATATTTCAATATAATGCATCGTTATTTGTTAAGAGTTGTATGAATTGTTATTGTCAAACGATCCGCTTAATATTAAATTCGTCTATGATTCGTTATGAAAGATTAGTGTCGAAAATTGTCTATGTAACCTGGAAGATTTACGGTATTGTAATGCCGTGCCGCTTCCAATCAAGTTTGAGCATTTTATCACGTGACTTTATTGCATCTTATTATGACGTCTTGTTTTTTGAGATTTCATGAATGAAAATATTTGTTTGCTTAGTAACCGGTCATGTGACTCGTCTTGACCGTGAGATGTTCCTTTTTTTGGCTAAGTGGAAACAGGCGTGATGTATCCAGTTTTCGCATACCAGTGTATTGCTCGCTTATCTTATTTATTAATGTTTTTTCAGTGATGCCGCCAATTACTCTCAAGAGACATTACAATCTGGTCGGTAGAAATCTAATGCCAATCTTGGTTAAACTCAAACAAGAGCCTACTCCAGACGTTTTTGCTGGCCCAAAAGCAAATAAGTCAATTAACGGCATGCAGCTAAATGAGTTGGCGCAACTTTACAAAGACATAACGGGCGAATCTGGGGACGTCATGTTTGAAATGTCTGGGCTTAGACCAACTTTGGAGAGTTGGAAGAAACTCCTGCATTTCACTATTCTACATGCGAATGAACAGGGTGTGCCTTCTGGTCAAGAATTGGAGGTTTGTTCTTTTCGTATATGTACCTGGCTTGTCGGTATCCGTGTAGCTTAGGACGTCAGCACAGACTCCTCTGTTGAGGCCATGATTTTCTTATTTACGGAATTTACGGCTTTTGAAACTGTACTCATTGTGAATTTTACCGTTATCGCTGATTAGGCTATTAAGCTCAGTGTCTGCGTATCCTTGTTATCAATTGTTAATGGCTTAGATTGTTTCTTTTTCCTAATTACGCATAATGTTATCTCTAGTTGTCCTGACTTATCAGGGAATTATTTCATTCATACAAATTGTATTCTCTGTACTTTAAGAGTTCATTCATTTTAGCTGATTATTTCATTCATAAAGTTGCACTCTCTGCTATTTACAAGGTCATTCACAATTTTATTTTTAAGGACGACGACAAGATTGATTCTGAAGTTCCACCTAAGAAAAAAACAAAGTCTACAAGCTCTACTTGTACATCGGCTACAAAAGAAGACACAGAAGCTTCAGTTACCAAGATAAAGGACAAGGTGAGGAGCCTTTGCCTCCAGAACAACCCAAGTGAACAGCTTATTTTACTCTCCCTTGATGAGTTGGTACAGACATGCCGTGCACAATCACATGAGGACACTGACATGTTTATGGAACTTTCAAGACAGGCCCATATTAATCAGGGCAAGTTCAATATGGCATCATTTGTGTTAAGTGTCCTTGGTGGTAAAGCTTCGGATATTATTACTAAAGCTCTGTCTAAGTCTCTTAAGTCCAAGAGCAAAACAGATGATAAAAAAGATGACCCAAAGGAAAAGTCCGGCTCTCAGTCCTCATCGCCTCTTTCGAATTTGTACCCCCCTGGGTATATGCATTACTCGCCTGTGTACCCTGGTGGCTATGCACCTCCATTTTCAAATTATGGGTCAGGATTTATGCCGAATTTTTCACGCTCTGGCAGAGGTGCCTTCCCTAGATTTTCCTTTCGTCAGAGAGGAAATTGTCTGTTTTGCGACAGCTCGACTCACTTGGTTAGGGACTGTGAGAAAATGAAGCAGGCAAAACCTAAGTAAGCGGCCACCAAAAGGTTGAGCCATACTAGCTCTTGCACTATATATGAAAGTAATTGCATTACTTATGAATGTAATTGGTGTATATTTTGCGTTCTTTGGTGCGGCGATATGACAGTACTATATTATTATACCATAGAAGAGTTTTCTGAATATCATTTAACAAAATTGGTTGTCCGTTGTATCGTATTGAATATGTTTATAAATGCACGGAGGCCTGCTTATCTGGTCCGGGGACACTGATGCCTCAGTGAACTTTTGTTCAGTTCACGTGGGCCGGGGCAGCGGGCTTCCTCCGTCTTGAGTCGCCTCTTGTTGGATGGCAATGCGTTCTGCTTTTATCTTTTTAGACTCCGATGCGATATTCAAACCAGGAGATTCGAATCTTAGACTGGGAGTATGAGGTGAATTTTTCGCCAGAATCGGTACTACCAGAACGCAGGGATCGTCCATCTTGGGTTACTCTGGACGGAGGACAGGTCGCTGCTTCGGCTCACCCTAGTGCTGAGCAAGTTTTATCTAATAACTTACGAGTTGATGTTAATGTGTTGCCACTGAGGGATTCGAACTCGTTTGTAGCCGGTCAGCTACATGCATGTTGTAGTGAATGGGAAAAGATTTTATTGCATGATTCTAATAATGAGTCAGCAATGGTTCTCAGGTGGATTAACGAGGGCATTAGTATACATGACTTTTTCAGCTCATTTAAGGGTAATTTTAAGGGTCGTGCTTATGATTCTCATACACCGCCTCCAATGTTCTTTCAGAACTCGCACACGTGCAGGGAATTTTCGGAGTTTATTATCAATGAGCTGTATGAAGGGATCCGTTGTGGTTCTTTGCATCTTTTAGGAAGAGTAGGTGAATGCGACCCGCCGCATATTATTATGCCTTTGACAGTAGAGCCTTCCAAACCAAGACTTTGTCATGATGAACGCTACCTTAATTTATGGATCAAAGATTGCCCTTTTCAACTTGAAACACTCAGAGATATACATCGTTTAGTGGGACCTGGGGCCACCATGGTTACTTGCGATGACAAATCTGGATATTCACATGTCCGGCTGAACAAAGAATCTCAGAAATATTTTGGTATTCAATTTGCTGGCTGGCTTTTATGTTATGCATGTCTTCCCTTTGGTTGGAAAGCTTCGGCTTTTATTTATCAGACTATTGGAATGCAGGTTACTTCGTACTTGCGTTCATATGGGATGTTGACGACTCAGTATATCGATGATCGATTCGCTTCAACAAAACAGGTGGCTCCCACTGAAGACATGACTACCAGCTCCTGTCTGTCTAATGGTGACTCTATCGTTTATATTCTCTTAGAAATTTTGACAAGACTAGGTTATACCTTGGCGATAAAAAAGTGTCAGTTGCACCCCTGTACACGGATAAAATTCTTAGGGTTTTATGTCGACTCGATTCTGCAGGCATATATTCTGCCAGATGACAAAAAACGAAAATTCATAGATTTAAGAGAGCTAATACTTTCTGCAAACAGGGTTGACATAAAAACTCTTCAGCGTTTTGCTGGGAAATGCATCTCCATGTATCTTGCTATCCCAGCTGCAAAACTATACTGTCGTGAGGTTCACGCTGCTATTTCCTACTGTATGAAGAATTCGAAAACGATTCCCTTGTCTGCAGCTTTAAGGGAGGAAATCGAGTTCTGGAAATTCTTAGATAATTGGGAGGGTTATTCTTCTTGGCGCAAAGAACAGCATCAGCAGTTCTTTCTTGTAACAGATTCGTCTACGTTTCGATATGGTGCAAAGATACTTTCTGGCAGTTTAAAAGGCCTAACTTTTGGTGATTTTTGGATGCCAAATGACCAACGGCCAATTCATCTGAAGGAGGCGGAGGCTGTCTTAAAGGCTTTACAATCATTAGAAAGTCAGCTTCAAAACTTCAGAGTAGATTTATGGTCGGACAACTCTGCAGTTGTGTATTGCTGGAATAACCAAGGCTCTCGCGATTCCGCCCTGAACAGTATTATGAAACAGATTTTTCAGTTTGTATATCGAAATAATATCAGTTTAACTGTCAAATATATCCCTTCAGCTTTAAATCCTGCTGACGCCCCGAGTCGTAATATACGACTGTCCGATTCCATGTTACAGTCCTCAGTCTGGAGTAACTTGGAGGAAATGTTTGGCCCTCATTCGGTTGACCTCATGGCTTTAGATTCAAACGCCATGCAGTCGGCGGATGGACATTGTCTACGCCATTTTACCCCAGGTCCGTCTCCAAAAAGTTCAGGTGTCAATGTCTTTGCACAAGATATCTCCTTAGAGCTGAATCCATATGTTTATCCACCTTACAACTTGATCATGCCACTGCTTTGTTTGCTGAAAGAACAGAAAGTGGGAAAATGTACTTTGGTTGCTCCGGAGATGAACCCAAAACCTTTGTGGTGGTCTCTTCTGATGTCCAGTGTCCAATCATCTGTACGGTTAGGCGATATAGGGGAGAAAGGGGTCATTTGTGTTCCCACGAAAAGCGGATATATACAAGACAAAGTCGGCCTAAGGTATCCGTTGTGGGCTTATCGTATCCAATTTGTCTAGGATGGGTTTCATGTCATTTCAGATTGGTGCGGTTTCACAAGTTCGCATGCAGGCTATTCAAGCGAGGCTAGAGACTATTGATTCACAGCTACAGTCTTCTAAATCACTAAGAAGGCAGTGCGGTGTAGAAACTAAACTGTGTAATTTCTTGTTTTCACTTCCAAATCAGCCGGATATTCAATCTGCATCTCCTGAGGACATTCGCAAGTTCCTTGTTTGGTACGATAAATATGGCAAAACACAAGTTCATTCTTTCACTTGTATTCATATTGGACAGCGGGGAGTATTTGACTGTTCATGTCCTGTTCGTTTGTCTTCTAGTTCGTTGAAGAATATAGTACAGCAACTTCGCACTCTTTTCCAGGCTCATGGGAAACATACACCATGGCATTCCCTACGTCAGGACGGTAACCCGGTCGATTCCCCAGTAATTGACATGTATATTAAAGTAATTCAGGAGGAGCAGGCTAGGGCGCGTATCACCCCGCGACAGGCTAAACCAATGTTTGTGAGCAAACTTAAGCAAATTTCTTTGTACATTACTCAGCAATTAAAAAGACGTGATCTCACATTGCGTGAACAGTTTGTCTTTGTTAGAGATCAAGCACTATTCAAAATGCAATTTTTTGCCGGAGACAGGGCTAGTGATGTGGCCAATATTTTAACGCAAGAGGTGAAAGAATTGCCAGATAAGTCCGGCTTTGTATTTGAACATACGTTTGGGAAGACACTTCGCGGCGGCGATCATTCTAATTTATTTGTCATAAAGCGCTGTAATGATGCTGTTATTTGTCCGATTGCGGGTCTTGAATATTATTTTGCGCGTTCAAAAGCTTGGAAGGTTGATCTGAGTCAGGGATATTTGTTCCGCCCTGTGTCAGAGAAAGGATTCGTACAAAATGCTAAGCTGTCATATTCCGCTATTCATGACAGGCTAAGTAAATACCTGTCAGCTCTCGGGATTCATGAGGGTGAAACACCGCATAGCCTTCGCGCAGGTTGCGCCTTGTCTTTAGCCCTCTCTGATGAAGCTGACACAACGGCTATCATGAATCATGTTGGTTGGCGTAGTACTCGTAGTGCTCGATATTACTGCCGATCACAACTGTTACGTAGTGCGAACCACACGGCTTCCACCCTTGCTGACTCAGTCTTAGATCATCATTATACTGCAGAGAGCTTTTACAAGACTAATGCAGATTTTTCTGACTTGAGTTCTCCATTTTATGCATCCTAATATGTAAATGGCTTCTAGTTATAGTTTTAAGTGTTTTGTTCTCTCATTTTTGCGATTTTGTTGTGTTGTATTATGGCGCATAATTTGATTTCTGTAGACTGTACAACCTAGTTTTGCTATATATAATAAATAGTATGTATACTGATTCTTTTTTGTCTTTCTATGTCAGAGGTGAGTATTGGGAATAGAGTCTTGGGGAAAAAGTCGTGGTTATAATGTAGAGGTGTTGATGCCATTGTTAAGCTTTTTCATGGCTTCTTTTTTCCCAATACTTTACAAGTGAACGAGTGCATCAGATGAAGGTCACCGCGGATGTGTTCACACCCCCGGTGACGTATGCTGATAAAACCGTGAATTGATATCATTCCGTGGCTGTGAAATAAGTTAGGAGGGCGCTGAGTTTGAGGTTTCCTTTAGCTATGGCTATGTGATTCTATGATAACCTCAGGGAAAAACCCACCCTCCCACCACGATGGTTTGTGTCTGTATGCGCTTGTTCACGCCTTTTCATGGCTTCTTTTTTCCCAATACTTTACAAGTGAACGAGTGCATCAGATGAAGGTCACCGCGGATGTGTTCACATCCTGCCAAGTAAAATCAGCTTCAGCTCTAAATGCATGCTTAACTCTT
Source organism: Ctena decussata (assembly GCA_963989385.1). NCBI lineage: Eukaryota > Metazoa > Mollusca > Bivalvia > Lucinida > Lucinidae > Ctena > Ctena decussata. Next base: position 52,584,988 of record OZ022501.1, on the reverse strand, counting down.
TAAGCCCCAGTGGCGCATTTAGCAAAATTTGCAAACAGCGTAGATCCTGATGAGGCGGCTCATAATGAGCCGCCTCATCTAGATCTACACTGTTTGCCCTCTAGTCTTTGAATGCTCAATATAAAAAGTCTTGGACAAGGCATTTTTTTAATTTTTGCAGACGTAAATTTTGTCGTCTGCTTTTTGGTACTGAAAGAGTTAATCATTAGTCAGTATGATAGTCATAAGATTGTCTTCATAGACAGCTCCCTTGCCATAATACCGCACTAATGTCTTGAGAGTGAGAAATATATATTGCATCAGCTGCATAAATGTTTGAGCCATGACATGACAACAGAGCCATATGAAGACTCAGATCAGCCTGGGAAAATGCCCAGTGACCAGTCTTCACTTGCACTTAAAGGGTAACTAAGGGTCTATGCAACCTCCATGCAGGCAGCAAAGACGAACCGATGCAATGGCTGATCTGATTTTTTACTGGGCACACATGCCACTTTGTTGGTTTTCTTGTGTCGTGGCTCATTTGTTGTTTTCTGGGTAAGCTCTCTATGTTGTTTGATTGGCTCACTTTTGATGATATGGCACCTCACTCACTCACTCAGAAACACTCCAGACTGAGAAAATCCAAAAAGGGCTGTTGGGTGGACTGCCATTGACTACTACAAAAGGTCAATCATTTATGCTTTTGGACCAACATGGCATCATGACTCTTTTATCTCCACAACATCTTTTTTTAAAGATATTTCTTGTTTACCGATCATTATTAAAAAATTCTGCGAACCCCTTTGTCTCACCTGTCTGCCCATTGTCACGCCCAGGACTAAACAGAGAATTTGACTAAAGTATGCCGCTGACACCAGAAAAGCAATTTCTCATGTTTTTCTCTTGCAAGCAAGACAAAAACAGGATATGTGGAATGAGCACTGAATGCATTTCAAAAATAGAAACATGCACAAATCTTTGTAACAAAATCAATCATGAGAATAATACCATGAAAATTCTTAATACTGGGACAGATACCTGTGAGCAAACAGTGCAGACCCAGATCAGACTGCTCCTAAGGAGCAGTCTGATCTGGGTCTGCACTGTTTGCCATTCCATCTGCATCTTTTAGATACATTATTACACTGAAAACCTAAACTGTTATATTTTGAGGACAATTATTACTGTAATTATTTCAGGTGTTCCAAGTTTTAGAATGTATACGGTATATTCCAGTTTCATTCTTCCACATAACATCACTAATTACAACCTGTCAGCTCTCAACACCTGCCACAGTCCAAGAGCCCAGCCGCGATAAAACCTGTCTCCAGCAGGAGTCAGCCTAGAGTTCTCAGACAGGGAGAAAGTTATATCCCAAATTTTTTTATCTTCTATATGTTTTATACATTTTGACTTCTCCCTCAGCTAAAAATAGGGAGAAGTCAGTCAGCTCAGGGAGACTATTTCTCCCACTTCTCCCTCTCAGCTGGCTCCTGCTCCAGGTGAATGGGTAAACTTTGAGGGGCAAGCAAAATTCGGGGTTCCCACAAAGCTGAGAAAACAAAATTCCCTGATTTTTCCATGACTTTTCCCTCACCAAATTTCATTTTTCTCTGACCAAAATGTCATTTTTGCCAAAATGTTTACATGACTAGTTGGCTGCACTGAATATAAGAAAGTTATGTCCAGATACCATCTACTTAATGACACTATTCCAGACAAATCAAGTGGTTGGTTAAAAGTTGTGCTTAGTAAACTATGAGCTGCCTCATATGGATCTATGCTGTTTGCAAATTCAACTACTTTATATGGGGCTTTAAGTGTTAACAGAAGCTTTATTACCTCTAGCCCATTTGAAGTATTCCAAGTAAGATATGCCACATCCTTAGAATATGTCTCCACAATTTCAAAACCATTCCGTCTCAACATATTGTCGCACACAACAGTTAATATCTATAAACCATTAAATCTTCTAAATGATCTTATTAATAGTCACATCACATCGTTTCATCAATATCCCAATGTCTGAATTAAACTGTCTTTGACTGATCAATGACCATTCTGTTATGTCAACATCATCTAATTTACAGCTCGTTACTGTATCAAAAGGTATATCTGCCAGTCTTGGGACAGCTCCAGGTAAATGGGGATGGAAGGAAGGGGTCTAGGGCACTAATTACAATTCTGAAATAAGTTTGTTCACTTCCCAATACCCCCTTTAGTATAACATGTAATGATAATTTATTGCTCCTCATTTGATGGATGGATGACTTGCAATTTTACATCCTTTTCAACAGTATTTCAGTCATAGCAGGATGATAAATGTGTGATAATGAAAGGCCGTGTGCAATGGAACCCTGTTTATGATTGAAAAGATTCCTCCATAGCAGGGCTTGAACCTGGGACTGCTAGATCAGCAGGCCAGCACTTAACCTACTGAGCTACCAGAGCTCCTCTCTTCATCAGAAGTGCCTTTTCAAGGTTCTAACTCTGAAAACTTAAAAATAGCAAACAACAAAATTTACGTCTGCAAAATTTCAAAATATCTTTTGTCCAAGGTATTGCATATTGAGAATTCAAAGACTAGAGGGTAAACAGAGTAGATCCAGATGAGGTGGCTCATTATGAGCCACCTCATCTGGATCTACACTGTTTGCAAGCAAAAATTCAACTTCTTTCATTTTTGGCACTCTTTAAGTGTTAATGACAGGTAACAATATAAAATTATGTTTTTACGGAGAAAAAGAAAATGTATCCCATAATTCCAACCAAAATGCCCCACTTTCTGGAGCTCTGTGACTAGCCAATCAATGCACTAACGATCAATGTATTCCATAAACAAAGCAACCACTTATGCAGAATCTTACACAAAGGTAATATCTGAAAAAGCCATTTCAAACAAATCTTATACAGAAGTCTGTTTTGCAGTTAAAATGTCAAATGCCCAATAGAGTTAATGTTCTACAATAAACAGCGACAACAACTGTGTTGTGATATAATCGTAATCCGGTGACAATGTTAGACGCTCAAGAAACGTGACAGTTATTCTTCTGGGAGAAATAACAGCATGAAGACATTCAATCTCATTGTAATGAGCGAGCTGTCTTGGTTTCTCTCTCATATTCCAACCACCATATTTATCCTACAGTTTTGTATTTATCCCACATTTCTGTATTATCTTACCATTTCAACTAATATTCATAGTTATCCAATGATCTTTTTTGTGTCATCCTATACTAAACCTAGCATTTACCCCAAATTTTCTTTTGTTATCCTACATTTTGTAGTTATCCAACTTTTTCATGCTTATCCCTTATTTTTATCTATCCTATTCTTCTGTATTATTCAACTCCAACTTTTTGCATTACTTTGCTTCTTTGTTTATCCAACTTGCTTAAACTTATCTTTTTTTCCAACTTTTTTGTAATATCCAAATTTTTGGGACATCTTTGATGCCATATATACACATTCATATTCATCCTAATTTTTCTGACAACTGTTCCACACTTTTCAGTATCATCAGCCTATGCTTTTGACAATAAGGTCAAGGCCCTTAAATCTTTGGTCTGTTCCAATGATATATCCATGCAAATGGTGAAGATCCAAGAATGGGTTCAAGAGATATTTTACTTTAAAGTTTTAAAGGGGTAGTACTTTTGTGGCCTTGAAAAATGGTCAAGGTCACCAATATAATCAGCTCTTTATATACCTTATCTGATCAATCAGCTCTCATATACCTTATCTGAATGATATAGCGATGCAAATTGATGCAAATTAAGTAACAATAAAACCGTAAAAATCTAAATTTTGGGAGGTCTAAGAAACAGAGCAGACCCAGATCAGACTGCTCCTGATCAGGGTCTACATTGTCTGTCATTCCATCTGCATCTTTTAAATACATTACTGCACTGAAAACTTTTAGGACAGTCACAGTAACTGTTTTATAACTTTTTGACTGTAAATGGGATCAAAGTCACCCAAACCTAAACAACCCTTCTCCTTCTCCCCCGGCAAAAAACTGTGAAAAAACTAGAATGTGTGCATAGGACATGGATGCCCCCACCTAGTGCCCTAAGTAAGGTGGCATCTTGTTTAAGGTACTGGCACTTGTAGGATAACTAGGTTCACAAAGGCAGACTTCTGTGGTACATGTTTTATTGTTTTCCTTAGGCAGATGTATTGTGCTTCTCGGATCAAGAGAAGTGTGTGTGGGGGAGGGAGGAGGGTACAAAATATGAATTCAATACACCAAAGTTTTATTTTTAAAAGATGTTAAACGGAAACCATTTTGTCATATAAAATGAAGTCGAAAAAGGGCCATATCTTCCACAATAATAGACAGATTTTACCCAACATCGAACTTGACCTGTATTTTATGTTTATATACCAGTGTATAAAATATGAATTCAATACACCATTGTTTTCAAAAGATATCGAACGGAAACCATTTCGTACAGGACCTCCGTACATACGTACAGGATGCAGTTTGATTGATTGATTTGTTGTTTTACAGCTTTGGTCATGTCGGGACGGTCAGTTAACCTAACCACACTATTCCTGGGCAGGCTTAGACCTCCTAAGCGGTTAACCCACTAAGTGCACATACTTTCGCCAGTAACTGACAACTGCCCTTCTTGAATCAGCGGAAGGAGAAACAAAAGTATGTGGCCAGACAGGGTATCGAACCCAGGACCTCTGAAGTATGAGTCAGGTGCCCTACCAATTGCACTAAGCGGCCCGGCAGGACAGGACAGGACAGGACATACGTAAGGACAGCGGTGATACTATATGCCCCCCCCATTTTTAATGGCGGGGGCATAAAAAGTGAAAATCTTGTGAAACTCTGAAGTCCCATTCAAGAACTATGGTGCAGACAAGCTTTTCTGCTGCAATTTTTTAAGTCATCCTCTGACCCATATACGGTTTTGGCATGTTTTTTTGGGGTGAACAGGTATGTAGAACTATTATAGTCATACATACCTGTTCACACCAAAAATCACGCCAGACCCTATGCTCTGACCCTAAAGATGGAATCAAAGATATCAAAGCCTAATCAACTCTTTCCCCTCTCTTAATGCTGTATCTCTGCAAGTTTGGTGAAATCTATGATTCCCATCAGGAAATATATTGCAGACAATGAATCAATTCCATTTCAATGCCAATGGAGGAGGGCCTTATAACTAGGACTAGTGATTTGTCCCAGTGATATTTCCATGCCCACTGGAACATTAGAGGAGTCAAATATACAAGAAACTGTCAAGCTCAATCTGCTTCTAATAGGATCTACATTGAAACCAGTGTGTCCCCATCACCAATGATGATGGAGAGACTGGGATGGGTGATTAAGGCTGAGTGAGGAAATTCATTATAACTACCATATAATGTAACAGAGATCAAAATACAAACCTTCATTTCTGTGATATAACAATGGCAGCATTCACAGTAGTATGCCATGATCCCGTTTCAGATCCTTCTTCCGTTAATAGTGACAATCAACTAGCGTCTTATTCTGTTACCAGACGAGGGCTCTCTCTAACAAACGATCCCAAAAATTCTACTACTGCATCTATTCTAAGACTAGGGCTATCTCTTCCAAATCAATCCCAAAATTCCATAATTATTAATCATGCAGTAATTTTCCAACATTTTAAGAAATGAATTATAATACTATATATCCAGAAATATGTCACAAATTGCTACAAAGCATACCCTGCATGATCAGACTCGTCTCCTTATAAGAGTACTTATAGGAACAGTCTGATCAGGGTCTACACAGTTCGTTCCCCCAAGTCTGCTAATATTCAAAGTCACTATAGTTTCTTCCTAAATGCCACAATGGAAACACTGATCACATCCACAAAGTTCTGCCCTCTTTGGAATTCTCAGATTCCAAATGTTTCCTGCGCAACTCTATGAACACTGGAAACATCACATGCAAATCCAAAACATTAAACTGTCCAAGTCTGGAAATGACAGACTCTCCAATGTCACCCAAGTAATGTCATATGCGTACTGAAGCAATTGTTTTACTGTTAACAGTAAATATTCTAAATACTGGGACCGAATATACTAAAGCAAGCAGTGAAGACCCAGATCAGACTGCTCCTCTATGAGCAGCCTGATCAGGGTCTCCACTGTTTGCCATCCAACTGATTATTGTATAAAACTTCCATTTACAGGATAAAAAATGTACATTCAAAATAGTGCAGTTTAGTCCAGGTACAAAATAAAGTGTCCATGTACATACAGTTATTATGGAAACCAGCTATAAGAACATGCAGGGAGCCTGAACATTCATAATCATCAAAGACACAGACAAGCCTGCCCATCTGTTATATGTCAAACAGCTATGCAGTCTTAAATCAAATCTGGAGTCTTTGCAATTTGCTGAAATATTCAGTCTAAGGAGTGCAAATGTACAGGAATGTCATGACTTCACTTGTAGAATACGTATTAAATTTTATGGAATTAGGGTACTTTTTACTTGTTTTGGGCTCTACCGGTTATTATTCAACAGAATTTCCAATAGCTCCTGTGACAGTCCCCCATGTTTTCTTTGAGCCTGGGCACATATAAGCATGCTAATTTGCAAGTAATACCAATGAAATGCAGTCCAAGATCAGACTGTGCATATGTGTAGTCTGATCTACATGAATATCACAGCTAACCTAACTAAACAAATGTGCTTGCAAAACACTATGCCCCCAACCAATGCCTGACCCTAATAGGAAATGATCTGTACTAAAAAAATCACAGAAATCATTCAAAGTAAGTAAGTCAATCTACTTACAATCTCCAATCAGCTGACCAAGTTTCAAGTCCCTAGCTCAAATACTTTTCAAAATATCTTGCTGACTTGTTGAAAGTTTACAATACTGAAATTTTCAAAGGGCCAAAACTCCTAAAAAATTAATGGAATTTGTTTAAAAGTTAATCAGTATACCTACTCATCATCTCAAATCAGCTGACAAAGTTTCAAGTCCCTAGCTGAAAAACTTTTGAGGTATCTTGCTGACAAGCTTAAAATGCCGAAATTTTCAAAGGGCAATAAATTACAAAAGAAAAGTGATGCAATTCGCTCAAAAGTCATTTTGTTAATCTACTCATCATCTCCAAATCACTTGACAAAGTTTCAAGTCCCTAGCTCAAATACTTTTTGAGATATCTTGCTGACAAAGTCAAAATGCTGATAATTTAAAGGGGCCATAACTCACAAAAAAAAAAAAAAAAAAAATTGTCAGAATTAGTTCAAACTATAATCAGTTCATCTACTCACCATTTCATATAAGCTGGCAAAGTTCCAAGTCCTTAGCTGAAATACTTTTGGAGATATCTTGCTGACAAAGTCAACATGCCGAAATTTTCAAAGGGCCATAACTCAAACGAAAATTGACGCAATATATTCAAAAGTTAATCACTTCATCTACTCATCGTTCCTAATAAGTTAGCACAGTTTCAAGCCCCTAGCTCAAACACTTTTTGCGCTATCTTGCTGACAATGTCAAAATGCCGAATTTTTCAAAGGGCTATAACTCAACAGAGTTTTTACATTTAACTTTTTGTTTTGAAAATGTTTCTTTTCTTATTGCTCCCCCACCACCCTACCCCACAAACAAACTTGTAAATTTAATCCATACCCCTGAAAGACATGTTCCTAATCAAGATGGATAAAGAAGCTTTGCAAATAAAACTTAGAAGATTCTGTAGTCTGTTCAGCTTTTGATAACAAGCTAACAAAGCAATCAGCATAAATATGTGTGCTTGCAATCATCTCTCTCAGAAATGCCCACAGTGGGTGCTTATTAGGGCATGTGCAATAATTAGGTTGAATACGGTAGGTTCAAATTTGTGCCACAGAGATCTATATCTAATGTTAATCAGAGGACATCTCATCAGGGTTCTCAGACATTCATGAACCAGAAAATAATTCCAACTGCATTATCTCTGTCTATCATTATTTTAATATGGAAAGTTCAGTGTGGGCATGTTTCATTTCTGCACACTTTAAATAATGCGTCTGTAACTCTAAAGTGTAACCATCCAATGTTTCTTTCTTTGTTACTCCACTGAAATCTCCTGTCACAGAATATAGCTGAATGTAATCCATCCTTGGATATAGACAAATCCATATTTCTTAAAGATTTACACCCACAATATTTCTATTAAATTTTAAATCTCTCACAAAACATTATATTCTGGGCATGATAATGATTGCTATTAAAAGTACATTTATCTGCCAAATTTATGATTTGTGATGGTCACTGAAAATAGGAGAATTTAAGGAAATACACAAAAAGAGCGGCAATAGCAGGTCACCATTCCCGCCAAAACTGAAGACTTGATACGCCCAGCAATCATAGTTAATCAGGTTAAAGTTATATCATGAATAATTTTAAGCCCTTTCTTTACTCAACTTTAGACAGTTATTGGCTGAAAACAACTCACGTGCACAGATTAGAGGTTAATGCTATTGTTAAGTTATTTACTCCACCAATCATAAAATTCAAAACATGCTTGCAGAAACGCCTGCGGGAGTCAATCAATTTATGACGACAAAATATTCGTGAATATTCAAGAACGGTACGCATTGATATGTCGTCCCTGCCTCCGTAACAAAGATGTTTTAGCTGAAGATTTTTTTAACACATCTTAATTATGTTGCATACAACTAACCAGCTTCATAATTTTGTGATTATTTCGTGATGAAATACGAGGGAGTATACCTTTAAGGTAATAAGAAACGCCTGAATGTTTTTCCATCACTTTTATGGAGGGAAACAACTTTTGTGTTGTGACTTCTAGGTAAACATCCCTGAACAACTTCGGTCCTCGGAAACGATGTCTACTCCTAAAGGAAAGAATTTGTTCCTATAGGAGCAAATTCCTTCCTTTAAGAGTTGAACCCCACAGGGAAGGGCAGCAAAAATTGAAAATGGCAGCGTTGCTTCCTGACAGTGTACTCATTCACCTTAAGAGAGCATTCTGTACTGGTTCCTGGCAGCCGAGACCACATTAGTTGCATGAAACTAATCTGGTGCCCATTTCACTAAAATTTTGATAAGTTCCACAACGACTGTATTCTATGGAACTAATGAAATTTGGGACTTTAATGTGTTTAGTTAAACTGCACCAGGTTCCTGCATCAGGTTCCACTGTTTCTTTTGCCATTATCTTGAACATAAATCTTTCCTTTTCACAAAAAATGTAACAAATCATTAAATCAATATCTCAAGTTACAGTCTTTGATGTGTTGTTTGAATTTAAATATTTGCTATGTTCCATTATCTCTAACTAGATGTGGATGCAACTTGTTATGAAATCAATTAATCAAAACATCTCAATACATCTGTATCCCATTACAGGTCTTGCTTAGCAAAGAAGTGGACAGCAATAAAAGTAATATTATATCTTGAAATACAGTCAACTCTCGATATCTTGAACACAGATGTCTCAAAGTACCCTCTTATATCGAAGAATAAAGTTTGGACACATTTCCTATTTTCATTTTCACTTCAACTCCTTTTATCTCAAACCACTGATATCTTAAAAGTAAATTTTCTGGAAACAGAAAATTTACTTTGAGATATCAGTAGTTTGAGATCAACTTTGCCTTTGAGATATCAAGAGTTGACTGTACTTGAATTTCTAAAGTATTCTTTCCTCTTCAAGTGGGTGAATGAATTTGGGTTTAACATTCCACCTACACATAGGTCACATGGATACAGAACCTCAGCTTAAAGTCTCATCCAAAAGACCAGAGAAGCAGGGGACTGCACCAGCAACCTCTGGACAGGTAGTCTAGCCCTTTATCCACTACACAACCAATGCTTCTTTCCCTCAAGTTAGACAGCAATATTTGTCTTCATAATAGGGATTTTTTTTAGTGAAACCCTTGACAAAAGGAGCAGACAACGATCAGAATGCTTTGATGTAATTACTGGAGTTTGATCAGCCATCTGACAATATTTTGCTTATGCATGCCTGCCCAAATATTTTTGTTTAACATCATAAAATCTGTAACATCTTTCACATTAGTTCTGCAGAGAAAAGACTTTTATATTTTCAAGGAGCTCCAAAAATTAGTTCTGTGCATTAAGAGAAACCCTAGATATTATCCACTCTCTGCTTAAACTAGCTTCTAGATGGATACTGTGGTTTTTGCTTTTCTTTATTATGATTAATGACTAAAATAATATTTCTCAACTCTTCACATTCAATATTATCTCATTAACAGGCTAAAAAAAAGACAACTGCAAAGCTGAGTAGACAGTCCTTGTTACAGAAATTGAAATTGGCTAAAACAAGACAACTGCAAAGCTGAGTAGACAGTCCTTGTTACAGAAATTGATATTGGCTAAAACAAGAAAACTGCAAAGCTGAGTAGACATACCTTGTTACAGAAACTGAAATTGGCTAAAACAAGAAAACTGCAAAGCTGAGTAGACAGTCCTTGTTACAGAAATTGAAATTGGCTAAAACAAGAAAACTGCAAAGCTGAGTAGACAGTCCTTGTTACAGAAACTGAAATTGGCTAAAACAAGAAAACTGCAAAGCTGAGTAGACAGTCCTTGTTACAGAAATTGAAATTGGCTAAAACAAGACAACTGCAAAGCTGAGTAGACAGTCCTTGTTACAGAAATTGAAATTGGCCAAAACAAGAAAACTGCAAAGCTGAGTAGACAGTCCTTGTTACAGAAATTGAAATTGGCTAAAACAAGACAACTGCAAAGCTGAGTAGACAGTCCTTGTTACAGAAATTGAAATTGGCTAAAACAAGAAAACTGCAAAGCTGAGTAGACAGTCCTTGTTACAGAAATTGAAATTGGCTAAAACAAGAAAACTGCAAAGCTGAGTAGACAGTCCTTGTTAAAGAAATTGAAATTGGCTAAAACAAGAAAACTGCAAAGCTGAGTAGACAGTCCTTGTTATAGAAATAGAAATTGGCTAAAACAAGAAAACTGCAAAGCTGAGTAGACAGTCCTTGTTACAGAAAATGAAATTGGCTAAAACAAGACAACTGCAAAGCTGAGTAGACAGTCCTTGTTACAGAGATTGAAATTCTGCCCAGGATTTTAATTCTGTATCTTATACACAGTATGCTAACATAGCCCTTAAGTCTGGTATGCCATACAAAGGTAAATAAGCTGTGTAATGGTAGCATTAACAGACAATCCTGCCACTTCGTATGATCGCAAAAGATCTCACAAACACACACAGTGTTTTTTTTAGTGCAGTCTTATAGTTCACCAACTATAGGTATGAAATTTGTAAGGACTATGTCTTTGACCATAAAATGTTATAAAACTTTGGTCTAAATGGCAAACAGTATGGATAGGAGCAGTCTAATCAGGGACTACACTTTTGCTCAGGCATGACTGTCCAAATATTTAGAAATTTTATGGCACTGTCACCAGCAGCAGACATGAACAAACGAGTTAAATATAGCATCTATCAACTGTCAGAGGTCTGGCTCAGCCATCTAATAACAGGCGATCACTTTCTCCTTTCATACTATGTACTGGGACAGACCTTTCTGTCTGTCATGTGATATCTCCCTTTGGGAAGGAGACTCCCTTATGGGATGAAATATTTCTATTTTTGAAATTTCAAATCTCCCTACTTTTTCTTTTTTTCACTTCCTTTTTTTTCTTTCATATGGTGAGTAAGTTAGCTTGGGTTTAACATCCCATCAACAAATAAGTCATACAGAGAAGGGACCTTGGTTTAAAGTCTTATCGGAAAGACAGTCTCATCCGAAAGACCCAAGAAGTAGGGGATTGGACCAGCAACCCCTGGACTGGTAGTCTTGTGCCTGGGTTTAACTAGCTTTCAAGAATATTTCACCTAATAATATGTCCGAACCAATCATTATGCAGGGATGCACAAAAACCAGAGCATCCAGGGAAAAAAACCTGACTTGGCTTTCTCGCATGAGCCCCGCCTAGGCTTGAACACACATTCCTGTGAGACTTTATGTTTAACAGTCAGTGCTCTTATCCACTAGGCCACAGAGCTCTACATATCTTCCTATCCTGCCTTCTTTATGTAATTAGTCTTCCTGCTTAAGGAAGACTCTCTCTCTAATTGCCCTTCAGAATTTATCATATGTATCAATTTTAAGGTCCAATAAAAACATTGTAAACCCATATCAGATGCACAGTCTAATAAGGGTCTGCATTGTTTGTTATTGAGAGATCAGGACCTGGTAGTTCAAAACAATGTCATTAGTTAACCAAACTTTACAATATTTTTTTCAAAACTTGCATTGTATGTAAAAACACTTCCATTGGTCTATAACACAATAGCTGATAAAATGCGAGGTGCTTTTGCAGAGCTGGAAAATGCAAAAGCTCCACACATTTTAAGTTCAGTAAAACTACATGTATTTAAACACTTGACTTTAGGTGTACTAGGGGACTTAACAAATCCTTGACCAACAACTATGTTACGCTAATGGTTCTTTGAACAACTGGGCTCAGTCTTTTATAAGTACTCCATGATACAGCAAGTATAGCCTTATTCAAATCAACAATGGAAAATTCAATTGGAGACCTATGAGGGGCGTTCGAAAAGTTTTGCAAATGGCGTAATTTCTTGGTAACCTACATAAAGACAGAACTACTGATAGCAAAAACACATAAAGCTATCTTATTTCTACAGAAGTTTGCAAACATGATATATTTTTCTTAAAGGACGCCTTTTTTAACTTCTTTGAAAGAAGTATACCCTACATGCACTGAAGAATTTTACTTTAGTAGGCCGTAATTCAAATATGAGCGGTCTTTGAATTTTCTTTCATCTTTGCTGCTTAAAGACAATGCTCAGACAATATTATCCTGTAAATATCGCGGAAATTATATTTAATCTAAGTTCCATACTGTCCCGTAAATATGTATTATCCATATTTCATTTAATAGCAAGTTCTACCTTTCTACTAAAATTATTATGATTTTGTAATAAAAACATGTCTGTTAGTATTCGAAATCTTGTAAGCAAGAGCCTTTGCATGGATCAACTAAAATCTGTCAATAAATCAAATTAATGCAAAATATGAAACCGCTACAATCTTTCAAAAATGACACTGACGTCGATTTTGACAGTGTCATAAGCAGTAGAAGAAACTCCGCCGATCGGGAATCAATGACCTTTGGTGAACTTTGAGAATTAGACAGGTAAATGTTACTAAAATTAGTAAATTGTCAATCGATCGGGAACATTTCAGTCATTTTTATAGTGCTCTCACAAACCTCAAAAAATGTGTCACAGTTTTCACTTAATCTGCTTGAAACTTTACCAACTTAAAGATGAATGATATATCTTGATTTCTACCATGCAGAATTTTTTTAATTTTCTTAATTTGAAAGTTATTGAATTATGAAAATATGAATTTTTTTAAAATGATTCTGATTCCCAATCGGGGACTGAAAATGTTTAAGATGCCTGATCGGGAATCAAATTGGTCATTATCAAAGGCTAGCTAGCGGTTAGATAAAGGAAATGATATGAGTTGTGTAATTTGTGAAGCCAACCAACTTGACACTATTGGGTAACTTCCATAAGGTCCTACCATTCCATTCATGTCAATGCAAACTCGACTTTGAGAAGCCTGATATTGCAGCACATTTTAAGTAAAAGATACTGGTGTTACCAAAGAAGCAGAGCTCAAACTGTATACTTGTTTGATTGCGACACACTTTGCCAGTAACTGGTCTGGTCCTGTATTGTCTTTTATGCCATTCTAGAAAGAAGGTAGAACTTTGTTTCGTTTCATCAGAAAGACATCTATATTTAGAGATTTAAGCAAGTCAATACTTTTATAGATAGAGCCTACTTCTGCACAGCTGTTCACAATTTTTTCCCTTCCTCCACTACCGAGGGCATAGTCAAGTCTTTGTTTTGCTTCATATGTATAAGCTACAAAGGATAAATTATGGTGTAAAGAGGTTTCATAAAATGTTAAAAAGCACAGACAGCTATTCTGCAAGACATAAACGCAAGTTTAGCCAATGTAATTCACAATTATTTATATGCTGTTTACTTAACTCCGACCTAACAGCAATGAAATTGTTTGTGACCACATAAATGCTTCAGCTGCAATCAAAGTCGGCAACAGCATCCTAACTGTCATCAAAGTGATACACGCAGTACCAGTCCAGCTGTCATATACCTATTGTTACTAAATAATCTATTGATTTAAATTAAAAAGGAAGAGTAAGCAACTGAGCATGGATTATCATAGCCAAGTGTACAGATTGATTAATTCCAATCTCATTTTTTTTTCTATTGATGGGCATGTACAACTAGCTAGTCAGTTATGATGTTATTTGGGGAGCACAGACAGCTGTTATCACCGCAAAACTCATTAATGTGGTGAAAAGAGATTGATTGATTGTTACATCAGTGACCTTCTTATGGGACTTGAAAATTGAAGTCTGCTAGAGCTACTGACCGTCACAAGCCGGTCCCTTTGTTACGGTTACACATGTTTTGTGTTCGGCACTGATTGGCTTATAATGGTTTCATCTTAACTATTCTGTAATCTAAATTATTTAGTTCAGTAAAGGTAACCGAGTTGCCACCTGTTCGGGAAGGAGTTTCTACTTCAGCTTATCACCTGTGATTTTGTTGTCTGTTTGCATGTATATGTCAATCTTTCCCTTTTTATGGACTCGATCATGCTAGCTTAACAATTCTATGTCTATACTTAGTTTCAAAGAAAGTGTTTAGGCGTTTATACGGCATATAAACACTACTGGGCGGAGCCATTTATGCGAATTGATTTGATTATGGAAAGTCTTATGCTAAGAGCATGTCATAGATTTTATTGGCTAATCTAATAAAGATATTAGACATCTTAAGCCCATGTTACTCTTTTAAATTTGTTTGATCAAATACAGGTTGATTTGTGTTCTGATGATTTAATTTATGTGACAGAGTAACACCTAAACCAAGTATCCTTAATTGCATTTCAAATAAGATAAAAAAACATTGAATGGCGATAGAATCGGTCCAATTTTTTCCACAAATATTTTTTGATATGTGGCTGATAAGGATTTAATTTACGACCCGTAACACTCCTGGTAAACTTCTCCCATTGAGGGCTATGAATACTTTTTATAGGTCAAAACATCTTTTTTCTGACATTCACACAAACGCAGCCATAATTATAACATTTTAAGCATTCCAGCCTTTTTAATGAAGAATGATGCTCCAACCAAGTTTGATGCCAAATATTTGACAGTGTGTCATGAATATCAGACTCAACATTTTATTTGAACAATAATAAAGAAAGAAAATTTGACCAAAGAAGCAACACAGTGTATCATTAATGTTTTAGCAAATATTTTCTTGCCAAGGACCATAAATTAAGGTCATTTTATCAAAGAAGTTTGATAGTGTGACATAGTCCGTGTAACATAGTCTTTGTATCGTTTTAAAAATGGCAAACTATTATTTCTATGTTCAGATACATTTCGTTTTTGCCAACTTTTAGTCTTAATGCACACCACACTTTTGACCAAACTTAGTCTGAAGGAACCAGCCGTGAAACTTGAACTTATCTACCTTTTTGGAATGTGTTTATTCAAATGATGTAAATGGTTTTGATAAAATAGAAACGCAGATCGATTCATTTCTGCAACGCTTAGACACTTTCTCATGAATGCAATTATGGAGGAACAGACTTTTACCTGAAATTCATCTAAAGGTCCTTGGCAACATGTGATTAATTAGAACCATCCTTAGCAAAGTGGACTATTTTTCTATTCATAGAGCAAAAATGTATTTGAAAGAGGGAGAGAAAGCTAGTTATTTTGTGCTCCCAGTTTACCAATACTACACCAGAACAGGGAAGTGTAAGAGACATGTCTCTTACACTTCCCTGACAAGAATAACTTTCATCTTCAGCACTATTCAATTGATATGACACATTTTGTCATATCTTTCTTGTTGGTTTGGGATCTGATTCAGTCAGTTCTTGAAGTTTATCACTTGACATGTACACTGTAGCAAAACTCAGTTGTAACTTGTTATCAAAAGATATTTTCATTCTGCTTTATTACATGCGTAGAATTACAAAATGAAAAATCACTAACGAGATTAAAAAGAGAATTAAGACTCTTGCAGTTTTCCTTCTAAAATCGCTCTGTGGAAGCGTTAGTCTGTGACTCTGCAGTTTGCAAAGGCACAAAAACTTCTGTTTGTGTTACTTTGTCTTTGTCTTTACCACACCCTGTACAATTGGCAGTTACATACCGTTAGTCAACACAGCCTTTACAGTGAGACACTTTTGTAGAATGCTTGTCATTTTTAACAATCTTGTCTAGTGTTCCTAGAATAGATTTCCCAATTAAAGTTCATTTTTCTTATCATCAATATCCCATTCCTGATGAAAACAAGCAGTTCCACGTGTTTTTCCAAAACGACCAGCCACGTTGTTCATTATACCCCCGGCATACGAAGTATGTCAAGGGGTATATAGTTTTTGTCTTTTCCTCCGTTCATCTGTTTGCCCGTCTTTCTGTCTATCCGTTAGTCCGTCCGTATGTAAGTTAACATTTGCGTTAAAACTTTGCATTAAGTTTTTTATTTTGCTTTCTTTTGTTAACTGGAACTTGTTCATAGATGCTTATTATTTTAGTAGAGGATTGAAACTGATTAATTTGCAATAACTGGATGCTGCTGCTGGCCTGAGGTCAAGGTCACAGACTTTGAAATTTGTACAATAGCTGCGTTTAAGTCTTGGGGTAAGTTTCTGCTTTTGCTCTGTTTTTCTGAAAGACTTAACTGTTACTTGTTCACATGTGCTTAGTGTTAGTACAGGATAGATATGTACATATAAGTTTACATCATCTGGATGCTGCTGCTGAAACAAGGTCAAAGTCACAGACTTAGGAATTTGTATACCGTTTGCGTTAAAGTTTTGTATTAAGTTTTATTTTATGGTTATATTTTGAATACACTTGAACAGAACCTTTTGTAATGTTACTAGGTTTACTTCTAGGTTGAAGCAGATTAGTTGACATCATCTGGATGCTGCGGCTGACTTAATGTCAATGTCACAGACTTCAAAATTTGTATACTCTTTGCGTTAAAGTTATCCGTTAATTCATATTTTTGCTTATAGTTCTAATGTACTTCAATTCGACCTTTGGTTATGCTACTACGTTTACTTCTAGGATGAAACAGATTAGTTGACATCATCTGGATGCTTCTGCTGACTTTAGGTCAAAGTCACAGACATAGAAATAACATGTAAATTTGTGTTGAAACTTTGTGTTGTTTTGTATGTTTTTTGCTGATGCAAGTTTTAAATGACACCTTTTGTCTATAGGCCTTTCACTGGGTTTGTTATCCAATGTAGATTGTCCGCCTGTCTGTTTGTAAACATTTGCTTTAAAGCTTTGTTTTTATTAGACAGTGGCGCTTGCCGGGGGGTTACGTTAGCCCCTGCTCATTTGCTCTGGTTAGCAATGTTTTACACATTGAGTAGCTGACCACTTAAAAAGAATCTGTTCTCAAACAGGAATCACTGGTTCCTAGGTTTCATAACGGGAAGCACTAATAGTCAAAATTCATTATATTAGGAGCCTCTGTAACTTTTATTTCACTTTTTATGACAAATCAGAAGCACCAACAAGATGAAGAAATATTTTTGCTTTGATAGGACTTAAGATGGGTTGACAGAATCAAAATGCCCATTGCATTTTCATCACATTTTGTTGGTACTGAATGCCTGTATTTTAAGGTGAAATGAAAATATTCTACGAAATGCTCCCGATTAGGAACATTGAGTTTAGATGTTATTCAATGTTTCCCGATCAGGCATCTTAAACATTTTCAGTCCCCGAACGGGAATCAGAATTATTTTTAAAAATTTCATATTTTCATAATTCAATAACTTTCAAATTAAGAAATTTAAAAAAATTCTGCACGGTAGAAATCAAGATATATCATTCATCTTTAAGTTGGTAAAGTTTCATGCAGATTAAGTGAAAACTGTGACATATTTTTTGAGTTTTGTGAGGGCACTATAAAAATGACTGAAATGTTCCCGATCGAGTGACAATTTACTAATTTTAGTAACATTTACCTGTCTAATTCTCAAAGTTCACCAAAGGTCATTGATTCCCGATTGGGGGAGTTTCTTCTACTGATAAGTACTGTGCATTGCTTTGCAAGGAATAAAACGGTAACAGTTACCGCACCCTTCTAACTTTTGTATGTATAATGCGGGCAACGATGGACATGCAGTTGACAAAGAAATATTTTGTATTTACAACAATATTTGAATTGAGGGACTAATACTGAAAAGATTTTACATGTGAATTTAGCCCAGTGGTATGACTGGGGCCTAATTAAATGCATTGTAAGTCAATAAGAAAAAGTGCCTTTGTTAAGTGCTAGGTATCATTGTAAAGACCAAATTCAGTGCTTTCAGTACATGCATAGCATTTGTACCCAGCATGCCCCTAAACAAAGTTATGAGGCCATATATACTGAACAAAAAAAGAAACGTTACATGTACTTTTCATACGTTTTCTTTAAACTGAATTATGATTTCGCCAATTTTATTTTATGTCAAACTGATAAAAAGTATTCGGAATTCAGAAAATGAATATCACAACAAAAACTGCCCGATTAATGTCTCCAGATTCGTTTGAGTAAATGGAGGGTCAAATTTGCAAAGTGCAATTTTGAGGTGCTTTTTGAGGATCCGTATTTCACTCAAGTTGTCAGCAAATGTGAACAAGTCATTTCTGAGACGTTGATCAGACACTAGTTGTTTCGAAAACGGTCCATCCGCCGCTTCTAAAAGATTGATCAGTGAAGCACAAGGCTTGGAATATCGCTTTTCAGGACACTTGATTCTCACTGTCATGATATGCACTGAAACCCCCATAGACAATGCAAGGCGATATACCACGGTTAATTAACCATTTTGGTCAAACTTTTTCATCATGAACCATTGTCTAGAGAAGTCTGAATAAGATTCAAAAATGAAACTTGAAAATTCTATTAATACGTACTTGTTAATCAGAGTAAATTATTTGCTATACTTTTAATTGCAAGGGAGACAATTTCAAAGACACAAAATCTTTAACATCTTATTTCTTTGAACTGTTGGTTAAATGTCAGAAGGTACATAGGGGTTTTTTATCAGCAGTTACAAGGCAAATCCGAAAGTGTAAATATTTATGCGCTTGCGCATGCGCATTCAGCGTTACACATTGTTTTTGGAGTTTTCAGTTTATTATTTAATAAGTGGAATAATTCTGTAACAACTGATGCAAATCAAAAAAGAATTAGGGTCATAAGGTTGCCTGTCGTGTGGTATGTGAGAGAGTAGCGTAGCAATATTTGGAAATATTGTTCTGTAGCTTAAAATTCATGAATAATCTATGTAACGTTTCTTTTTTTGTTCAGTATATTTGCAAAACTATTCGAACACCTCTTGTAAAGTATCCAGCTCTATCTTGAAAGCTAGACCTGTCCATGTTTTATTAAAGGGTTGTTTGTGTGCAGAAATTGCAGTTTTAAATATCTACCGAGTCTGATTCAAATCTACATTGTTTGCAAATTAAAGTTCATGCAAGGGGATGCTAGCTACTAATGGGTCAGCAACAATACTGCATACAAAATCTGTACAACTTTTTACTATCAGAGCAAATACCACAAAAGGCAAATCAACACATTTAATTAAAATAGAAATCTTGAAAGAAAGCTGGTTAAGACAGACAACATACACCTATAAAACTTACAGCATTTTTGACATCAGCAGCGAGCCTGGCAGCATATCTGGCTATCAACCTATGCTCGTCATCTGTACTACTGGTGGAAATATTGCTGTGTTTGCCTGGACTGAAACATTTGACAACAGCTACTGTTTATGCAAGTATCATGCAGGCTTAAACTGATATTCCACTCCCACCTGGAAATTTACCTTACTACTCCTAATAAATGCCCCTGCTCTAATAAATGCCCTCTGCCTCTTATCCGAAAATAGTGTTATATTAGTTTGCATGAATTCCTATTTGCTTCTCTGGTTCAAGTAGTTCTTAAATTAGATCTACTCTTAAAGGAAAGAATTTGCTCCTCTGATGGGAGGCAAAAATGGAAGAGTTGCCTCCTCTGCAAGTATACCCATTCACCTTAATACTGTACCATAATTATGTTTTTTTCAGAAATTTGGCAGTGGCTGATTTAAGGCTCTAAATAGTGCTCTCCTTTTGTAAAATGCAATGCCCCCGGGGTGTTTAATAGGATTAATATGGTATAAATCAGACTATATTTTGCAAATATTGCCAAAAAGCAACAAAGATACTTGCCTCACATGTTGGTTAAACATATTTGTGCAAAATTTTAGCTTTGTAACAGATCAAACAGTAGAGTTAGTCAGAAAATTCCTGTAAGCTATAGTGGCCAAACCAAAATTTAGGTTTGGCCACTTTCAGGAATTTTGTGACAACTCCTCCAGTTCGTTTATGTCAGAGCAAATACTGAGCACAATATGCTTTCATGCATGCCAGTCAAAGAGCATTGTTATATTTTGTCTTACTATTTGCAAAAGCCTGAATTTTGAATTTCCTGTAGAGAGTGGAATAGCTGGTTGACCAGGTGTGAATACTTTCAACTAGGAAATATTTGAGCCGCTACATGACAAAACCAACAAAGTGGCATGAGCGCCCAGTGAAGACTCAGATCAGACTGGGCATCCACCCAGTCTGATCAGAGTCCTTGCTGTCCGCATGGAGCTAGCTTAGACCCTTATCTGCCCTTTAAGTACATAGCAAAGACTCTGATCTGACTTGGCAGTATCCCAGGCAGATCTGAGTTAATGCTGGGCACACAAACCACTTTGTTGGCTTTGTCGTGTTGCCCCTCAAATATTTGTGAATGCTTTATGCACATGTTTTAGCAACAATGGATGCATTCACTAAGTTTTTGATTTGCAATTCATATAATTGCTCCTTGCACTGATATAGACTGATGAAGGACATATTCCCTAAGTTTTTACAGTGGCGGATCCAGAGGGGGTTCGGGAGGTTCAACCAAACCCCCTCTTCTGCGTGAATTCTTTCATTTTCATGGGGAATTTCAGGAAAAATTAGTCAAACTGCACAAATCAACGCCCCCCCCCCCCCCCCCCCCCCCCCCCCCCCCCACCCCCCAGTTAATTTGAACCCCCATTCCGGAATTTCTGGATTCGCCCCTGTTTTAATTTTCGATAATCCTACCATGATCCTTTGCATTCGTACAGACCAAGATATATCAAAACAATTTCATAAGCTCCCCTGAGCCAAATCTCCTATGAAGCTTAGAAGATACATGTAGATAGAGTCCATCATCCCCCATCATTCACACTTTCATACCAATTCTTTTCTGAAACCACACTGAGCCAATCGAAGCAAAATCTTATTACAAGTTTAACAGCTTTCAATGAGCTAGACAAGGTTTTTATCATGTTTTTTTTTTTGTTGTTGTTGTTTTTTCGATGAGCTAGAGACTGTTCATAGGGGTCTCATTGTACAAAACATTTTGGATTTGGCTTTCACATAACTGCTCAAGATATTTTCCCGATAATAACTAGCATGCATGTCTCTTCTTGTAGTGTCATTTTCTATTAACCCTTAATGCACCAAAAAGCAGATGACAAAATTTACGTCTGCAGAATTTCAAAAAATGTTTCGTCCAAGCGATATCATATTGACAATTCGAACAGTAGAGGGCAAACAGTGAAGATTCAGATGAGGTGGCTCATTATGAGCCACCTCATCTGGATCTACACTGTTTGCCAATTCAACAATTTTAATTTTTGGCTCTTTAAGGATCAATTTAATTCTCACCTTCTGCTGAGGACTGATGTACTGTCATATGATGACACATCAACTGCAGTGTCTTTGTTGAACTTGTAAAACCCATTTCTCACAACATTAGGTGTCGGTGGTCTGAAAAGAAAAGTTGACATGTAACTAGAAGAACAAGACTGCAACCTTTCGGTGTGTTCCACTGATATATCCATGCAAGTCTGACAAAAATCCACCCACTGGTTCATAAAATAGTTATTGCAGGGAAAATTTAATATTATAAATTGTCCTCTGACCTTGGAAAGGGATCAAAGTTACTAAAACCTATTAAACAACACTTTGGATTGTCCCAAAAATATATCCATGCAAGTTTGGTTAAAATCCATCCAAAGGTTCAAAAGGTACCATATTTTTTGTAAAATTTAATCTTTTTAAGTTGTCCAATGACCTTGAAATTGAAGTCACTGTTACTTTTACCTAAACAGCTCCAATGCTTGTGCTATTGATATGAGCTGCAGCACGACAAAACCAACAAAGAGGCTTGTGCGCTCAGCACCGACTCAGATCAGCCTGGGCATCCACCCAGTCTGATCAGTCTTTGCTTTGCGTTTAAGGGTAGCTAAGGGTCTAAGCTAGCTTTATGCGGACAGTGAAGACTGTAATCAGACTGGTTGGATGCCCAGGCTGATCTGAGTCTGAATTGGGTACACATGCCACTTTGTTGGTTTTCTGGTGTCGCGGCTCATATATCATGCAAGTTTTCTGAAAATTCATCTACCAGTACATGAGAAATCTTTGGCACAAGTAGACACAGTGAAGCAGGTACTAACAGGATGATCCCTACTGAACCAATATTTCCACCCCATCCCATCCCCTCACCTTTGGCGGAGGAGGTCATGATCAGGCAATTTATACTTGTATTCTGAAATGGCAATGTAATTCATGCAATATCATAAGAGTTGAATTCTTCTACTCTGAAAAACTAATACTGTATTCAACCCTTTAAGTGCACTGTGCGCTAAACATTTTCAAAATGGCACGAAATACTTGCAGTTGACTTTCTTCCTAATAAGCGCACATTTCAAAGAATTATTAGATATAGAATTTAATGTTTAAAGCATCGATTCTGAGAAAAGCTGCTTATAGTCATGAAGGATGGAGAAGCTTTGTAACAGAAAACTGATAGAGAACTATAGCGTTTTCAGCACCTGTAAACAAGAAATCAAAGGAATAAACCAGTATAAATATATGCGCTAATAATCATATGCCTATGAAATTCCCATGGTGTGCACTTATTGGGGCACATGCACTAATTAGGTCGAATAGGGTAAATGAATTTTCTTATTTTGTGAATGGGTAGTGGTTTTGGAGATCAGCTATCACAAAATTTAGAAGATGTGAAATGGTTCAGGTAGCTAGATGGTAAAATGTTCCAGGTAGCAATAGTTTTATTGTAAATTTATTATTTATATTGTCTATGGAACTACTGATCAAATAGTAATTATTGGGACACACATGTTGACAGAACAAACAGCAGTCTAATCAGGGTCTTCAATGTATGCCACTCCAGCTGCATCATATCTTTCCAATGCATTACTGTACTGTCAAACCAAACTGTTCCATTTTAGGACAGCTACTGTAATTGTTTTAGGTGTCCTTTTTACAGTCAAACAAGACATCAGCTGGTGATGCAAATTCTTTCCCTTGCTTTGTCCATAAAACTGCACACTAGGCATGTCTGCCAGCATAAAGTTATTGCAACTTGGAAAGAAACCATGAATTTATATTAAATTCTGGAAATTTAATTCCTAAACAGATGTTCCATAAACACTACAAATTATTGAGACACATTCTTAAATTCCTGTAGTTTTCCTAAAATTTCTAAAAAACACCCCCCCAAAACAACAGATTTTACCATAATACAATGTGTAAAATATTGCTGGCAAAATGCAAACAGTTCCAACACTGATCAGAATGCTTCTTGGAGAGCAGTCTGACATAGGTGTATACTGTTTGCCACTGTCTCAATACTTTACTGTTATGCTGGTGACCCAAAATGAATATCAACCCAACAACTAATTCAGAGCAGACTCATTCTGAGCCAGGAAAAGACAGAAAGTGTCTTACAATGCATTCTTGCATATGCACCTAAATGCATAGCTGATGGAGGCTTAATGCTTGCTGCATTGAGCATATTAAGCCCCTCAGTGAAATGGTTTCATTTTTACAATAACGGTAGTTTCCTGTTCTGTCAACTATATCACAATTTTGCCTTTTTTTCTAAATTGTCAGTAAGCATTTGTAACAAAGAAATTAAACAGAAAATGCTTCACAAAAATATCCAGAAAGTCAGAAATTTCGTAATAATATGTTATATAAAACTATAAGAAGTATTTAGACATTCAAGGTTTATGTAAGTCGAAATTAACCCAAACTCTGTTTGCAGTTGACAGCAAATGCGCTATATAATCACTGACTAGCCCATGTAGCCATTTATTCTGGTCAGTCTCGTTTGTTTCCAATATTGTTTCAGAAAATGATGAAATGCACGGACGAATATCACAGACCCTGATCACACTGCACAGATTGCATGCTATTATAATGGACCCTTGCCCATTACATATGCCATCAGCCACTATTTCCCCAGACCATGCCCAAATTAGGACATGCATTTTCCAGACAGACTGTCTAATAACTGAAACAAGCATCTACCACAATATGAGCCTCTGGCGCAGAGGAAAATGACAATCTGGCAGAAATGATCAACTAAGACCACTCTCCCCCACCCACCTAATCCTAGTCTTCTCTGTTCTACATCACCTCTGGACTTTCTAAATAATATATAGTAAACAGCAAAGACAGTGATCAGTCTGCACTAATGTGCAGACTGATCAATGTCTGTGCTGTTTACATATGCCAGGTATATGATTTTCTATGTGGAAGCTCAAATGATAAATTCATGCATACTGAGAAGTCATTTGCATGTTAAGCTGAAACTGATAGCATAATAAATCTTGTCATTGAATATAAATTAATATAATGAGGCTGAGAAATGACTGTCACCAGGAACTAGCTGCAAAATGATGGACAGACATAGTAGAACTTGATCAGCAGAAAAAAATAAACCTGAAGTTATCATTGGCCAATGGGATCCGAAAGACAATGTAACCATAAACAAGATTAGTGCATCTGTCCTCAAATGCAAACCATGTTTATGATTTACTCTCTTCACAACAACCCCTCCACCCTCCTACACCCTCCCTCAATCCCCACCCCATCTGTAACCTCCACTGAAACCTGATAAGAGATTACATTTTTTTTATTAGCTTATTCTTTGTTTTTGCTAGTGTTCAAATATAATACAATTACTGGCATAAAACTCGCAATTTCCATAATAATTTCATTTGTTTCACGTCACACATTTGAAGCATACCCTTTGTGCTTTATGCAAAATTTCAATAATTTAATTCAGTTTTCAAATGTTTTTTCATACGGTATAAAGCAAATTTTGGAATACCCATCATACACTGGTAAACTGCAGAAGTCAAATGCTGTCAAGAACTGCAAATTAGCTGCTTGATATTATTTTTTTCCTCAAGCTTCTCTGATAATGGACAAAGGACATAGTCCCTGGGCACAAGGTCTACAGAATAGAGAGCCTAAGTTTCCCTCCTTCAACAGCTGATTTGTGGGAAGGCACATCATCATGTAGGAAAGGCATTCACTTGATACCTCTACTAGGACAGTTCCTAGAACAGCAATTTTTAAGCTTCAACATTTTTTCCTTATACAATTACCCAGAGAAGACTTATGGCAATTTAAAGAACTGGGCCTCACTACTTACAATGTGTTATTGCGGTATTCTGTATGCGTATGTTAACGTTATGGTTTTTGTCGGTTTTACAAAGAATTGTGGGAAAGCGTCATTAGAAACCGTGTAAACAAATTATAAAACTGGAGTAAAATTTGATAATTAAGGTACATATACCTTTATTCATATGAACATTTGCCTGTAATAAGTTTTACCATAAGAATGCATATATTCCGGGCCGATGAGTGCTTTATTCTTCCTTAAATCAGCTTTTATAGAGAAGAAAGTGAAAGTAGACAATTCATCATATATTTGTAGAATATAATCCATAGTCGGGTGCTTAAACATAATAATGTTGTCCGCCAACCTTAAATCTCTTTGCGGAAAGTCACTTTTGTGCCGTAATTTGCCTTTTTCATCATTTCTTGTTATAGTATTCGCCGATAGATGTTATGGTTTCTTTCGGCTAAGATATATCATTCTACGGTTAAAATGTTATCTATGATACAGTATTCTACGGTTTTTTGGCGGTGGTATTCATTCTCACCTTCTTGGGAACATTGTGAATTTTGTGAGTCAGACTTCAAGAAATGTCAATATAAATAAAAAAAATGTATACAAACTTCTTTGCTGGCCTAAGATGGGGGATTTAATGGGTATGACTCTCTCCCTCCTATCTTAATTGTAATAGTCATGACTAAATACATTTAATTCATCCCTTTAAGTATAAACATATGCTTCTACATATTTTCAGAAGAATATTTCATTGCTGCCACTGTTTCTAAGACAAATCAACCTTTGAAGATGTCATAAACCATCATCTAGCACAGCAATAAACCACTCAGGCCCACAAATACAAAACAACTCAAACTCATACTCGACTCATACTCTAGTAAGATCGGTTGAAGTGACGCTTGAGTAAGCCTTGAGTGCGTGAAGCTCAATTATACAGTTTTGGTATTCACTTTGACTTCGTGGAGGAGACTCTAGCTACACTCCAGTTAGACTCACATTATGTAAAGGACAGTGTGGACCCAGACCGGACCTCCTAAAACATATAAACTGTAATTATACCCCCGGCATACGAAGTATGCCGAGGGGTATATAGCTTTTGTCCGATGTACGTTCGTCCGTCCTTCCGTCCGTCCGTCCGTCCGCCCGTAAGTTAACACTTGCGTTAAAGTTTTACGTTAAATTTTTTGAGATCTTATATTATCCAATATATGTACTGCTTTATAATGTTTCTTATAATTCAGATATCCTTCAATAGAGCCTTTGGATATATTACTAGATTTACTTTTAGGTTGCAGCAGTTTAGTTGACATTCTCTGTATGCTGCTGCTGACCAATGGTCAATGTCGTAGACTTTGAAATTTATATATATATGTTAAATTTTTGTGTTTGAAGTCTAGTATCATTAGGTGGTGGTGCTGGCCGGGGGGTATACGTGAGCCCCTGCTCACTTGCTCTAGTGACTCTAAATTTGAGACATGGTTGACTTAACAGCGTAGAACTAAATCATACTAACTGTAAAAATCGTAGAATTATAAATATACCGCGGGAACTACTCTTTTCTACTTGACGTCTGAGCGTCCGTCCGGTTTACCTTGCTGTGTCTGCAGAAGTGTTCATGGTGTAGCCTGTTAAACATCGGTCATAGATACGATACCGTCCGTCTCCAGTATTTTGGCTGAAACTTTAATCGATTTTCCTATTCTCGTACAGTGATTTTTTTCACTATTTTGCGAATGGTGCCCACAGAATTGGGAGTAATCTCTTTGTATTCTCCTTAAATTTGAAATTTCAGAACACCTATATTGGCTCAAGTGGTGGGATAGAGGACATGAAACTGAATATATAATATTTAAATTCAATTATAGCTATATATCTGCCGGTTCTCTAAGCAAGCAAGTAAATTTGTGCTTGTAGAATGGTCCCTAGAAAAATTCTTCCTGCAATTGAGAATTTTTCAACTTGCAGTTGGGAAAAAATGTACTATTTGGAATAAGGAATGGTGCCTTTAATGGGCACCACTTATATAGAGGAAAACAATCACTTTCGTATCACTGTATTTATTGTTGTTTAACCCTACCTCCTGGTAGTTTCTGCGAGCCTAACCCCCAACCCCCGCACCCCTCCCCCCCCCCCCCCCCCCCAAAAAAAAAAAAAAAAAGAAAAAGAAAACTAGAAAATTGTGTCTGTAAGACACTAATGATGCCCCCCTGCAGTGCCTGTCACATGACGTGTATATCCATAAAGCTCCTACAAAGAATCCATTGAAAACATACCCTACCATGTAAAAATTGCCCAAAATGACTAACTTAAAAAGGCTGTGATTCTGTCAAAATTGATTCTAGTTCTATCAAAATGCCTTATGCATACCTTCAAATATGTCCACAATATGTAGACAAGGTTTGGAAAAGATCCACTGAAATCTGTGGAGCAAGCTGATAACAGAAACTCCATACTCTACAATGCAAAAATTTCCCTAGAATGACTAAGTTAAACAGGCCGATATTCTGTCAAAATCAATTCTAGGTCCAACAAAAACACACATGCACATCTTCAATACATTCACAGCATGTATGTAAGGTTTAAAAAAGATCCATTGAAAACTGTGAGAGGTATGGATTACACAAACTCTATACCCTAGAATGCAAAAATTTGCCTAAAATGACTAAGTTCTAAAGGCCGTAATTCTGTCAAAATTAATTCTAGGTCCAAGAAAAACTTACATGCATATTTTCAATACAATCACAGCATGTATGCAAGGTTTGAAAAATATCCATTAAAAACTGTGAGAGGAGTTGATTACACAAACTCTATACCATAGAATGCAAAAATTTGCCTTAAATGACTAAGTTCAAAAGGCTGTAATTTTGTCAAAATTTATTCTAGGTCCAACAAAACCCCACATGCACATCTTCAATATGTCCACAACATGTGTGCAAAGTTTGAAAAAGAGCCATTGAAAACTGTGGGAGGAGTTGATTACATAAACTCTATACCCTACTATACAAAAATTTGCCTAAAATGACTAAGTTCAAAAGGCCGTAAATCTGTCAAAATTAATTTTAGCCCCATCAAAAATCCACATGCACATCTTCAATATGTCCACAACATGTATGCAAAGTTTGAAAAAGTTCCATTGAAAACTGTGGGAGGAGTTGATTACACAAACTCTATACTATAAAGCGTGACAAACAGACAGACGGACAGACAGACAGACAGGGGCAAATTTTAATGCCCCCTGACTATCGTCACGGGGGCATAAAAAAACCCACCCCCGATGACACGGGGACAACGTTGTTTCGTGCAATGAACAGATTATTATGTTTATTATTATTATTCCTAATTTTATTATTATTATTATCTATTATTACTTTCTTGCGTGTCTTTGTAACTAATGATATAAGCCGCAACACGAGAAAACCAACAATGTGGCTGTGCACCCAGTGCAGACTCAGATCAGCCTGGGCATCCGCCCAGTCTGATAGTCTTCGCTGTCCGCATGAAGGTAGCTTAGACTCTTAGCTACCCTATAAGCGCCAAGCGAAGAGTCTGATCAGACTGGGCGGATGCCCAGGCTGATTTGAGTCTGTGTGCACAACCGCTTTGTTGGTTTTGTCATGTTGTGGCTCATATGTAGCAGTACTTGATTCAAGATCAGCTATGGTCATGTAGCTAAGGTCAATGTAGAACATTTATGTTGAGCACCCTCTTTTAATATTGTATAAAAATGAAAATTAAAATAAGATATAAAACTAGATAATCACTAAAGGTGATGAATGCCCCCGCCATATGCCTCACTAGATGAGTTATGTGTTAAAACATATTTGTGTGAAGTTACATCAAAATCTGTCAATAAATAAAGGTGCTAGAGGGATGACTGAGTTTTTCTTAAAAATAGCAACTGTGACCTTGACCTTGGACCTGGGGTGCTGAAGCGGCAATTTATTCAAGATATTGTTATACTTAACATTTATGTGAAGTTACATCAAAATCGATCTATAAATGAAATCGCTGGAGCAATGCTCTAGTTTTTCTGAAAATAGCAACTGTGACCTTGACCTTCATCCCACCAAACTGAAACGCAAAGTTGTTCGAGGTACTGTCATCCCCAATAAAACTGTGATGTAATACCAAAATCGGTTAATAAATGAGGCCACTAGAGCTACGATAAAAGGTGAGATTGTATTTAAGCTATGGAAATATGGTCAAAATATGTATGTAATTCAAGGGGACATAATTCTGCAATAAAGACCTGACTGAAAGTTCTGTTTCCTTTATGCACATGTTCAATGCATGTCTGAACTGTGTTGCAAGTTTCAAATCCCTACATCAAATACTATTGGAGGAGTTGCAGAGACAAGAACAGTACTACAAAGTGTGAAATATGGTCAAAATATGCATGTCATTCAAGGGGATGTAATTCTGCCATAATGACCTGGATCAAAGTTCTGTTTCTTTATGCACATGTTCAGTGCATGTCTGAACTGTGTTACAATTTTCAAATCCCTACATCAAATACTATTGGAGGAGTTGCAGAGACAAGAACAGTACTACAAAGTGTGAAATATGGTCAAAATATGCATGTCATTCAAGGGGATGTAATTCTGCTATAATGACCTGGATCAAAGTTCTGTTTCCTTTATGCACATGTTCAATGCATGTGTGAACTGTGTTGCAAGTTTCAACTCCCTACATTAAATACTGTAAGAGGAGTTGTGGAGACAAGAACAGTACTCAAATGTGAAATATGATTATAATATGTATATTATTCAAGGGGACATAATTCTGCAATCAAGACATTAATCAAAGTTCTGTTTCCTTTATGCACATGTTCAATGCATGTCTGAACTGTGTTGCAAGTTTCAACTCCCTATATCATATACTGTAGGAGGAGTTGCGGAGACAAGAACAGTACTCAAATGTGAAATATGGTCATAATATGTATATTATTCAAGGGGACATAATTCTGCAATAAAAGCCTGAATCAGAGTTATGTTTCCTTTATGCACATGTTCAATGCATGTCTGAACTGTGTTGCAAGTTTCAACTCCCTGCATCGAATACTGTAGGAGGAGTTGCGGAGACAAGAACAGTACTACAAAGTGTGACGGACGGACGTATCCACGTACGTATGCACGTATGCACGGACGGACAAGGGCAAAACTTTATGCCCCTCCCCACTTCGTGGCGGGGGCATAAAAGTTTCAACTCCCTGCATCGAATACTGTAGGAGGAGTTGCGGAGACAAGAACAGTACTACAAAGAGTGACGGACGTACGTATGCACGTATGCACGGACGGACAAGGGCAAAACTATATGCCCCTCCCCACTTCGTGGCGGGGGCATAAAAATGTGTATGTTGAAGTTTAGTACTTTCAAAGATTTTATTCGTTTGAATATACATATCCCACCCCTTCTACTAATCTCACCACTACCACCTATATCGCAAAAAGGAGTTTGGGGTTGGGGTATATTGTTTTCAATTTGTCCGCCAGTCTGCTGTCCACATTTTAGGTTTTTACTTATACAACATTTGTCGGATGTCAATGACATTTTGAACATAATTTATGATGACTGGAGACAAGTCAGCCTAAAAAAAGGGGGGACCCGAAGAGGTTTTTGAAGGAATTACACTTCTTTGTAGATCTATTTTCCGCTAAAAATGTGTAAATAACGTCAGAGTTTCCAGTTCTAAAAGTTATATTGAAGCTCAACATTAGTAAGATATCAGTCAAGTTAGAAATTCGACTGGTTTTTGACTGGTTTGGGGTTGTTGTTTGTTTGTTTGGGGTTTAACAGCTATTTGAGACAGTGTTTCAGTCTTTTAATATCGAGCGGTCTCTCAGAGAGAGGAAGAAGGAACGATAGGACAGACGAGAGTAAAATGAAATCCGAACCCCATTCCGCACCTGCTACAAGCACAGCAATTATTATCCAGATATAGTATGATCCTCAGATACCTCATCTTTAGCATGAGATACCCCATAACGTGCAAGGCCTACAATGAGTATCATGCTATAAGTGAGAAAGAACGCAGTTTGTCCGCCTGTACGGTCGATAATGCACTCCCTAAAGCTCGTGAATTATGTCTCCGTACAGGAGGACGAACCATGCTCTAGCTTACACTAGTGAGACTCGCCTACACCAAACGTAGCCCTACCCGACCACGAGCGAATGAGTATGTGTGGGGAGGGCTCTCTCTCTCTCTCTTGGAGGAGCCCCGGTAGCTCAGTGGGTTAAGCGCCAGCATTCTGATCTAGCGGACCCGGGTTCGAATCCCGCTCGAGGCGAGAATCTTTCTTACTGTCAACGGGGTTCCGTTGCACACAGCCTTTCATTATCATCGTCCCATCGTCCTGATATGACAGAGATACTGTTGAAAAGGACGTAAAATCGCAAGTC
This sequence comes from Ctena decussata, assembly GCA_963989385.1. NCBI lineage: Eukaryota > Metazoa > Mollusca > Bivalvia > Lucinida > Lucinidae > Ctena > Ctena decussata. Next base: position 52,552,975 of record OZ022501.1, on the reverse strand, counting down.
ATTCATCCATCCATCTATCTCTCTCTCTCTCTAGTATGAAAAACAAGTTAATAATTTATATACATGCACCGAAAAAGTCTAAGATCAGCCTGTCTTTCTATAATGTTGTACAGTCATCAAAGTTGTACTGTGTGATCACTAAGGGTCTTATGATACCGGATTCTCGGAGGTCTTGGGTTCTTATTTCGATCAGGACAGGTGGTTCTTAAAACATTTGCTAAAATTGCATTGTACACATAGGTTTACCATCTCTATTTTACTGTTTTGCTTTTCATGTCACAATATTCACCGTAGGAAACATAAACGTCCACCGTAGAATACGTTAGCATAACATTCGAAATCCAATACATAAGGTTTGGATTAGCCGTAGGAAACTATAAAACCTTTTCTCTCAAATTCACATTTTTTCATACATTCGTGCATGCTGCAGTAAATATCGGTGAACATTTACAATTTAGTGCAATATTCCTCTACATGGACAAAAACAGGAGTAAATAGAGCCAGTAAAAACCTACTTATGACGACTGGGATTCTCGCTAAGCCTATTTCGATAAAACTGCCAAAAAACGAAAATTTTTATGTGCAAAGGGATAACAGTATGAGTTGGAGTTCTTCGGCACATCATAAAAGGCTAGATTCGCATTAAAATATGAAAATAAATATTTATTTTGTTAAAATTGTCTGCTAAACGGCCGTTAACATTAGAAATCTTCTTCAAAAGCCGTAGAAAATCGTAACGTTAACCGTAGCATGCAGAATCCTGAAATAACACATTATAGGTAGTGGGCCTGAGTGATGAACTATTGAGTGGACTCAAAAGAAGTGAACCCACTTTTCATCACCCATATACTGTTTCAACTAAGATGAGCTTTTGTTTAAATATCAGCAAATGTGGTATTTGACATACAATTATTTACCTCATTTTTCTTAACATAATTATGTTTAAGAATTCAAAAGTCCACCAAAATACCAATAGTCTGTGCAACCTGTCATACCGTAAGATTGGCAACGGATCTATATACCCCCTGATTTCTTCTGCCTTCACACTTCTCTTTCCTACCATTTTCAGTATCAATATTACTATGTGTGCTTTTAAACCAATTTTCAAAATCAAAATAACGTGCGTTCATGTGTTTGTTATGCGGTATGGATTTCAAATCAGCTGTAAATAGTTAACAAAACAATAATGTTAGTAACTTACATGAAGCTAATGCTGTGTCTTGTGTGTTAATGATGTAAGCAATCAGTGAATTGCAATCAAGCACAGAACATGTGAATTAAAAAGTTTTTGAGAAAGCATATTTTTGCGAACTGGAATTAAAGAAACATTTGCCCTGAACTCATATATTCAAAACGTTTATTTGCACTAAGGCCTTAATCATTTCACCTTAGTTTTACTTTCACTGTATTTTGTGAAATTTTATAATAATCAAACTTTTGTTAACTCATCAACTTTGTTAGTCTAGGATTCACTTGTCTTCTCTTATACCTAAAATCAAGTGTGCTAATATTTTTTGCTGAAAAACTGTGAGAAGCTTTTGCAACGCATAACTGTTTGGTTAAAAATGGCAGTGTTTTTGCATACAATATGTTGCTGACAATATTTGCATACAATATGTTGTTAACATCTTGTTAACAAACAACATTGTTAGTTTTGAACAACTGGAGCTTGATGATTAAACTGAATGATGTCATGTGGTGTCAAGGTATGCATACATAGTAAAACAGCAATAAAGCTACAGTACCTTCAATTTGAACAATTAAAAGTGGCAAAAGTGAAAATGGTTGACTTTGCAAACAGCATCAAGCCACCTAATCTGGATCTACAATAATCTCCATTCTTTGAATTTTCAATATAATTTAGCTTGGGTGAAGCATTTTTTATCTTCAAATTTTGCAGATGTAAATTTTATCACCTGCTCTTTTCATTTATTTTTAGGTGCTTTGGGGCTAACTTTCATCAGAACTGGTCTGGTAAGTCAGCTGTCAACAGAAACCATAAAGATCAACTTATTGCATATCAAATTAGTGCTTTGATAGCTGACTTGTCAATAAACCTTACAGACATAACGAATAGATTCATTAGAAACTCATGATAAGTAACTTACACATTTTACTGTCTAACGATTTCATATGTATTTTAGCTTGTTGGGGATCATGCACTCTTGTTTTAATCTTAATGTACAGTACATTATTTTTAGAAATATATGCCTAACTACTTGGAACATAAAAATACCATATTAATCATATTAAACAACCCTGCTCTAATAAATGCCCCCTGCCTCTTTTCCGAAAATAATGTTATATTAACTTGCATGAATTCCTGTTTGCTTCTCCATATAGGGTAGCCCTTTAAGAATGGGGTCTCCTCTCATACAAAAGAATTTGCTCCTAGAGGAGCAAATTCTTGTCTTTAAGAGTTGACTCCAACCTCATCCCCTACTGAGATGAGAGGCAAAATATAGTAAAGTTACTACCCCCTGAAAGTACACCAATTCACCGTAATACTGAATATTAAAGGAATTTTGGCAGTGGCTGATTTACTATAGTATAGGCTCTAAATAATGCCCCTTTTTCAAATAATGCAATGACCCCTGAGCATTAATAGGATTAATACGGTAAGAATTCCATGGAAGGCGGTGTCTCACCTGTCAGTACACTGTCTCAAAATAGAGCTAAATCAGAAAATTTGATGGAACGAAGCTGGAAATGTAATACCTATGTTTCACATGACAAAAACTATAAAGTGGTGAAATGGTTATTAATTTAGCTGTGTAAGTTAATTAAGTGTATTTATTAGCTGAACAATTAATATCGCCACCACAAGACTGGTGATAAACAGAATTTAGCTTACCGGATTTAAAGGTAGCAACTGTCACTATATAGAATAATAAATATTTCATTCACAGTGGGAAAAACATACCACAAGAGTTGTCAGGAGACAATGAAGCTCATATCCCTAAATGACAAGTATTTATACAAGCACCTGTCGTAGATTCTATATATTTGGACAGACTGATCTGAGCAAACAGTGCAGATCCAGATCAGGGGCAGTTGGATCAGAGTCCACATGTTTTGCCACTGCATAAGCAGCTTTAACTGCAATGAAAATCAAAAAAAATTTTTAAGATAGTTATGGTAACTGTTTTAATTGTCCCAATATTTAGAAATTTATGGTATGCACAGATTTCTTGCCCTGCACATGAGTGCTTGCTACATAGGGACATTGGGTCTGACTGTACCTATATTCTATTTTATCACATTCTTTATCCACACCATGTCAACCTACAGTGGACCCTCTTAACAACGACGGCATTTGTTCCCCCCAAAAAAGACGTTAAACTGAATTGGCTGTTATAAAGAATGCATATTTAGAGCAATAAAGCCATTTTGTGCAAACCAAAATAACGTTATATAAAATTTTGCTGTTGTAATGGGTGTCGTTGTAAAGAGGGTTGACTGTATACTGAATTGGAGAAATTTTTAAAACTTCCTACTACAGATTTGCAACAATGATTTTAATCTATATAATTTATCTGAAATAATAAGCATACATTATATCAAATAAATGCTTCTTGTTCACAGCATACATATATGAAGTCTGTTTAGTCTACAACAAATCATGCTCATGCTTTCATAATGGTACAGAACTCTGAGCCTCATTCATGACCAAATAAGTACCTAAAATATCCACTGAACCCATTCCATGCAGGATACCCCTGTTTGCTGCCTAGACATCATTTCTACAAAGGTTGGTTAACCAATATTGTTAAAATATTCTTGATTTTTGATGCAAACGATAATTTCAGCAGACGACAAAAAATGCCCAGAATGCAATGGGTTAAGGTGTAGTGATATAATGTTTTTTAGTGATTTATTCAAAGGGAGGCAACTTTGTGATTTCCTGCTAACTTCTCTGGATGATGAAATCATGAAACCTTCCAAAATGGGGTCTGCTGTTGAAGCAAACTCTTTCCTTTCAGAGTTGGCCCCAGTTGAGAAGGGAGGCAAAAATGAAAAGGGCAGAGTTGTTTCCCCTGAAAGTGTACCCATTTGACTTGAAACTTCCAAAATGATGTGTTTCTTTGAAGAAACTCTAAATCATAAAGATGAGGCTTGGCAATGTTTTTCAGTATCTGTCAGAATGAGGCTCATTTTCGCCAGCGTACACTCAGAATTAATGATTACAAAACATAATACCGTAATATGCTTAAATATTGGGACACCTAAAACCATTTTCAGGATAAATGGAAAATTAATATTACAGGTGTCCCAATACTTAAGCCCTTAGGTTATAACATCATATTTACCAAAATTGCTACAAAAGTTTCACCATAATTTCCCTAAATATTGGCATAAAAGTGCTGCAGCAAACAGCGCAAACCCTGATGTCTGATCAAGGTTTACAACATTTTCTATTCTGTCAGGAACTTTTGGCACATTGCAGACAATAAAATCAATGTATTCAAATTAAGCTCTTAAAGTACCAAACAGCAGACGACAAAATTTACGCATGCAAAATTAAAAAAAAAATCTTTCGTCCAAGCTATATCATAGAGAATTCTAAGACTAGAGGGCAAACGGGGTAGACTTAGATGAGTCAGCTCTTAATAATGTGGATCTACCTTGTTTGCAAATGTAACTATTTTTCATTTGCTTTAAGGGCTAAGCCACAACTACATAACACCCTCTGGATTTGAATTTAAACGTATTTGATCAACACCAGGTATAATGTGATCTATGCCAGTCTGTTTCAGAACAATAATTTACACAATCCATACCAGTCTGATAACTGAACTGCATTGGATTGTATGGCCGATTATTCTTGAAATGCATCTGAAGAATTGTGACTGAGGATGATCTGTTTGTTTACATTCAAATGTATGGGTGGACAAAAAATACATCTAGTAAAAATTCTTATAAACTGAGACACCTAAGATAATTACCATAACAGTCCAAAAAATTGAACAATTAGGTTCCCAATGCAGTAAAGCTTCCGAGAGATGCAGATGGAATGTCAAACAGTGTAGACTCCTTCAGGAGCAGTCCGACCAGAATCTGCACTGCTTCCTCAGACCTATCTGTCCCAATATTTAAAATTTCATCGGTATATGTTGGCTATCTGGAGCACTGCATGCTGAGCCACAACACAACAAAACAAAGAGGCATGTGTGCCCAGTGAAGCTCAGTGACGCTGATGCCCAGGCTGATATGAGACTTCACTGGGTATATATGCCACTTTGTTGGTTTTGACATGCCACAGCTCATAATCAACATACACTATATAAAGCTGAATGGGTACACTTTTCAAGGGAAGAAAGTCTGCCATTTTCATTTTTTTGCTCCCCATCTCAATGGGGTCAATTCTTTAAGAAAAGAAATTTGCTTACTCTTTCAGGAACAAACCTTTAAAAACAGGGAAAGGACTACATAAGGAGGATTTTCATTTTGTCATTTATGGCACAGTGCCTGGTCTAATGGATTGAGCTTTGCCTTTTCAATCCAATAGGCCAAGCCCTCCGCCAATTATGATTAGCTTCTTTATTCTGCCTAGGCCTTTAACAGTAGACCCCTTGTTGGATGAGTTTTGTCATCAAAGATGCAAACAGAAAGTCATGACATTTGTTTCCCTTGTTACAAGGAAGTTTAAACAGAAATGTACCCACATTCCATATACTAAATCACACAAAATCGCTGAATAGCATGTAGGAACAGCAAAGAGTCAGATCAACAAGTGCATCTGAATACTGACTGATTGGAGACTGTACTTCATATTTATTCCATTAAAAATTGTTTGGTTTGTTTTTCCTTGAAGACAACCCAGAAAAATCTGGATTCATCTAAAACAATCAAATCTAGAATTTTGGAGTTTTTTGGACAAAAAAATGCCTAATGGTCTACAGATTCCAAAGACAGATGATGCACATGTTACTCAATTCTTCTCTGCATGCACATGCCTGGTGGTACTTTTCCTCATGGAACATAAAATTTCATGCTTTACTCAATTCAAATTTTATATTTTTTTCATACATTTTGTTCATCTGAAATATTAGTTAAGCAGGAGAAGCTTTATGGAAGGCTCTCTATCATAAACTGAAGGTTTTTGCCAATCAGCTCTCAAATGTCCCCCTGTAACCGGATTCTTAACAAAGCTTTTTCACTGTTAAGGAAACCTACAGCTCCTCTGAAAAGGTAAATTCTTTCCCATATGGATCCCAAAAAGTCTCTTGGAGGGAAATGTGGCCAACGAAATGTAGGTTCCGTCATCCATTCCATTCCAAAAAGTTCCATTCCAGATTTTAAACTAAGCATAAAACCAGTTAATGACAAACATGGTCCAGGCATGACATTTTATAAAACTTATCCGGTCCAGTTTTGCTGTGAGAACTGTGCCTGCTCTGATCAGACTGCACCCATATGCAAGATGGTTTGGGCATGACAATTTTACTTATGACTTGAGAGGATGAACCACAAACTACACTATGGGCTACCAATCCAGGAGATCAAGAGCTCATTAGACATATGCAACTTGGCCAAGAAAGCAGACAGAATGCCATAGAAAAAAATAAACTTGTTCCCATATACCTAATGAATGAGTTCACTATCCAACACAAATATCTTGGGGGAAAATATACCAGTTTAAAGTTTCTTCAGATAGTCAATGGAGAAGGAGCAACAAGTTGTGCAATGTATACTTAGTTTAAACATATATACTTGCTTTCCTGGCCAAAGAAACCCTTCTAAACAGAGGTCTATTCTTCAAGGTAACAATTTGCTCCTAGTAGACAAAATCTTTCCTCCCCCCCCCCCCCCCCCCCCCAACCCCACCCCCTCCCCATCCACCCACCCATCATTTAAATAGAAGGCTGAAATGAAATGACAGAGTTGCTTCCTCCGAAAGTGTACTCATAGATCTAAGACAGGTTTTCCCATGTCTGAGCACACTTCTTATAAAAGACAGAGAGCCTTTAGTTTATGTTTTAAGACTTAATTCATGCAATGAACAATACTGATAACCTACTGTATAATGACTTTGAGAGACTCTTCAGATGAATCGTGACTGAAACGACCAAAAATCACTGTAAGCACAGAAAAGTGGAGCACAAAATCTACAGGGACTCATTTCAAATTACAGACAAAAATTACTGTTATATATTCTTAATATTTGGACATAAACTCCCCTTCCAAATTATTACAATGCTTCAGATAAGATGGGTAAAAGGGATAATTTAATGATGATTTGCCTTACTTTTCCATAAAAAACATATGTTGTGACCCCTCATTCAGTCCTACTCTTGTCCCTAGCAAACTGTAGAGATTTTGTACAGTGACCTTTGTTATCAATACAAGATGCTATAGTTAAGGTCATGACTGGAAATGAAGAGTCTCCGTATGTGCGCTGGTCTGTATTAATGTTGTGCTGAGACGGTTCTAATGAGGAATTACAATAAATGCTTTCATTGAGAAATAAGAAAAAATATCTCTGAGTTATCCAGGTTACCTCTTCTTATCTGAAGCCCTGAAACTAAGGAGAAGTTTTTAACCCTTTCGCTGCCAAATAAATAGTGAAAAGTTCTGCTCACTGCCAAATACTTTTTTCATATTTTGTAATCACAGGGTTAAGCTGTTAAATCATATATTTCTCATGAATTTAAGATGGTATGAAGCCCAAATATTGAGCAAGGACAACCAGGGCCATGCTCGATTGGGCTGTGCGCACTGTGCCAGAATGACTATTAGAATTCCGAAATTGAGCATACCAAACAAGCAGGATAGTGGGGAATGCACAGCTATTGAACAATCATGATATAATGGCGTTTTGAGAAACACACATTTTCTTCTGTTTGACGACATTTTGGGTGATGCAATCTGAATTTTAAGGGAAAACAATTCAAATTTCATCAAACAAGCTTAGAGTTATATCTTCTTTATACATTTTCCTGCGTACCAGTCGCCTACGGCAGCGAAAGAGCTAATTCACATTTGTCCTTTTTGAAATTAATCCCTGCTTACATATGACAAACACATGGGAACACTGACTAAGTGCTCTAAAAATATTAAACTACGTGTACCACATAACATTAACAAGTTAATAAAATCTACCCCATTCTCAATTCCCTTGCTCTCCCTGCCTCACCACTCAATCTCATTTCAACATAAAGTGGATGGGGAAATACAAGAGTACAGATTGTAAAGAAATGCTTATAAGTTTCAGTATATACTATTCCACTGATCTAATTGATAATGGTGCTTTTTTTCTAATAACAGTACATATGTTAAACCAATTCTTCAGTATAGCAGTCACATCTGTTGTGGCCCTCATTAGAAATTGTGCTGTAACCCTCATAAGAGCATCACAAGATTATGTTTTTGTTGAAAAAAAATCCTCTCTGGTATATCAGGATGATAGGAGGGTGATAATGAAAGGCTATGTGCCATGGAACACAGGTTTCATTGTACACAGCCTTTTATTATGACTGAAATATTGTTGAAAAGATTGTAAAATCGAAAGTCTACCATCCAGTCTCTGGTAAAGTTTCCAATACTTACACAATATATGACAAGTCTACAGTTTTCTCTGGTGTCTCAGGAAACTGCAGTTTGTCTGGCGTTGAATTTTTTGGAACACAGTGGAATGATTTTTTGATGGAATGCCCTATCTGCTTTGCTGGAGATTTCTGAAAGAAAATAAATAAAAATTGACCTTAGATTATATTGGACTGAAAAACCTTTATAAGTGTGCATAAGAAAGCTAATGTTTCCACAACAAATCCAAATGTATAGTCAATGCATGCATTTTGACCATTCACCCATTTTGGAAAAGTCTTTGTAATCCTGGTAAGCAAACAGGTAGTTACACAAACTGTAAACCCTTTGTAAAAAAGATAAAAAAAACATGGAGGTGCACCCATTTGTTGTTGTTTCAATTCTTGTAAGTATGTTCCCCAGGTGCCTCAGCTGTGCACCCATTTGGTTAAACAAATCAAACCCAGAGGTTATAAAACTTGAGTACATTCTCAAACTCAAAATAAAGCACACTGATTGCTGCTTCCGAGCACATGCTCGGAAGTAGCCAATCAGTGTGCTTTATTTTGGGTTTGAGATTATTCTCAAGTTTTATAACCTCCAACCCAGTTTTATAATGGCTTTTGTATAAGGCAGACAACTCTCAATATTAAATCTGACAAATTCACAGAGGTAAATTTCCTTGCTATGAAGCTGTAAGCTCATTAATTTTGACTGCACTTCTAGGCAAAGTTGTTCAAAGCCAATGACTTCATTAGTTTACCGGACATGATATTTTCAAACACACTGTATGCAAAAACACTTTCCTTAAGTACATGTATTTCATATTAGGCTGACTTTTGATGAAAGTTCCATCCCTTGTTTTCCACAGAGGCAGTTACTTAAGAATAATTACCATTCATGAGCTGTTATTTTAAATCCTCATAAAATACTCATATATGGGTATTGTTACAACATGGCAGAAGCCAATTGCATACTGTTACGCAAAAAAAAGTTAGTTTTATTTGGTTTCAGAAAATTCTTAAAGGCTGAATTTTTAACTGTTAGACTATAAAGTTACAGTGAGTTGAAACAGTTCGTTTATCAGCTATGAACTTGTAACTTTTCACATGTACTTTTATTTAACTAGAGCAAGTGAGCAGGGGCTCACGTATACCCCCGACCAGTGCCACCGCCTAATGAAAGCATACTTTACCACAAAGCTACAATGCAAATACATGTACAAAATTCAAAGTCTGAGATCTTGACCTTATGTCAGCAGCAGCATCCATATTTTTAAACTAGTATGAAATAAACCTAGTAATGTATCATTAGGCTCCATTCATGTACATGTACATTAGAACTATAACCCAAAACTATTGAACAAATGGCAAAGTCCTAGTTATTGACCCCTAGCCCCACCCATGGACCTGACCCTGCAATGTAGGTAGTCCAGATCAAAAGTAATGCTATAATAGAGATATCATGAACAAATATAGAAGAAATCTTCAATGCAGTTACAGAGATATGAGCAATCAAAAAGGTTTAACGCAAAACTTTGACATAATGAAAATGCCTAAGTCCTAATTACTGACCCTTGGCCCCACCCTGGGGCCTGACCCAGGGGCTAAAATAGTTTACATCAAAGGCAATGCTATAGAGATATCATAAACCAAATATGAAAAGAATCTGATGTGTAGTTACAGAGATATGAGCAATCAAAAAAGGTTTAACGCAAAACTTAGACGTAAAGTTGACGAACGGATGGACGAACGAACGGACGTACGAACGGACGGAATGACAAAAACTATATACCCCCTGACATACTTCGTATGTCAGGGGTATAATCAAAGTAGAGTAAATGATATTGATTGCTTTTTGTCATGCGCTTATGTTCATATTGTTATGCAAAAGTCAACGGTACGAGAGGTCTGCTAAACAGAACAAGGCATCTGCTATGTGCAGCAATATATGCCCATTAAGAAAGATACAGTAATGTAAAGAGGTCCATTTCAGTGAATTTGTCAGTGAATGAAATTTTAATGAGGAAGAAATAAAAGCACTATTAGAATTATACATAATTCTGTCAAAATTGTAACAAGATCTACGGTTCTTTCCTGCATACAGATTTACAGTGATTTGTATTTCACTGTTTCAAAGCAAACTATTATACAGTTTAAAATTTAGGGTGCAGGACACAAAATCACTGCAAGAAAAAATATATGAAGGGGCATAATTCTGTCAAAACTGGAAACTGGTTTATGATTCCCTCTCTCTGGTTATACTTGTACAAACTTTTATGAAGAAATCTTAAACAATTTTAAAGATATGAAGCTGCAACAAAATATTGCCTGTAGAACTTGGTCCTCTAAGTGTGACCTTGCCTTTGTCCAACTTTGTTAAAATGTTTAGCTCTCCACATGAACTTCTCCACATGAACTTGATAAGATAAACATTTGACCAAAGTTTCCAAAAAAAAATCTTTCAAGAGGTTTAGGAGATATGTAGCGGACACAAAAAGTTAATGGACATATAGACGGATGGCTGGACAGAAAGACAGACTACACAAACCTATAAAATATCCTACTGACTTTATATTTGTATTAAAAATCAAAGTTTAAATCAATGTTTTACAGTTTTAATGCTATGCAACAGACATAAAACTACAATTCTGTCAAAACTGGAAGAAGGACTTTGGAACTTAACCCATTTTTTGCTTTTGTGGTCAACTTTTTCAGGTGGAGAGCTATCTACTGGACTGGAGGGACTGAAATGAATTTAGAGCTGATATTGAAGCTTATCATATGTCCTTACAATGTGATGGCTGCTTGATGGCAGCCATCACATTGTAAGGACAGATACGATAAAACTGTCATCGATATTACAGTATTTCCTTTCCAATTCTGGCTAAATCACTTACATATGACACATATTCCTTCATCTGGTGTTCAGGACTGTGGTACCCTGAGGACCTACCCCGCCAGAAACAGTCTTGACACAACTGGTAGTTATGACATCGTTGACACCGGTAACGAAAGCCCATGAAAGATTCTCGATGGCAGCCATCACATTGTATAGGATGAAACACTGATAAAAGAAAGACATCAACACTGATATTAACACTTACAGCACCAAAATTCAAAATAATTAACTGGAAATCGTCCTTTGTTACTACTTTCACCTTTTCAAAATTCCACTATTAAAGAATGATTAGGTATATTTTTACAAATATATTTATAATGAGCCACCTGGATCTGCACCATTTGCCCTGTGCTCTTTGAACATGGACAGAACATTTTTTAGAATTTGCAGAATCTGATGTAAATTTTCTAATCAGCTTTTTTTTTGCATTTTAAAGATTGAGATTGAATCTTCTTTCTTCTTTTTTTTTTTTTTTTTTTTTTTCATTCCAATCTATATGTAAATGTTCACAGCTCAAGTTAAGGTAAATTGGCAAACTTTCAAAAGAAGCAACCAGCTATTTTCATTTTGCCTCCCCTTTCAATATAGATCATCTCCAGGGTATAGTCTTAATCACTTTTTATTTTATTGTAACGAATGGAAATTGAACATTAATTACAAGAAAACAAAAATTATAATCTTTGGAGCGAGGAAGACTAACAAATATAACTTCTTTTTAGACGGAAACACTATAGAAATAGTTGATCATTTTAAGTATCTCGGGGTATACTTTTCCAAGTCTCGTAGCTTTCTTAAAGCCCGGAAACATGTCATCAAACAAGCGCGTAAAGCTCTACATTTATTATATAAAAGAATACGAAATTTAAATTTACCTATAGACCTTCAATTGAAGCTCTTCGACCATACTATTGTTCCTATACTTACCTATGGGTCAGAAATATGGGGGTTCGAAAACCTAGATTTAATTGAAAGGTTCCATAACGCATTTCTACGAAATATCATCGGCCTTAAAAAAAGCACCCCACTTTATATGTTGCAAGCTGAGCTTGGTCGTTTTCCTATTCAAATAAATATAAAGATGCGTATGATCAGTTTTTGGTTATAAGTTGTCACGGGTAGTCAAACGAAACTTTCGTATATTATGTACCAAATACTTCGTTCAGAATTCGACTCTGGTTTCTATGAGCATAAATGGTTAAAACAAATACAATATATCTTGCAAGAGACAGGAAGAAACGATGTTTGGCTATCACATAACATTATAAACGCGGCGGTAATTAAAAAGAATATATACAGAACGCCTTTAGATCAAAACAAACAAAATTGGCAAGCAAATGTTGATAGCTCATCAAAAGGACACAATTATAAGATTTTCAAGTTAGAAATAGGTTTGGAAAAGTATTTAATTGAACTTCCCAAAAAGATATACTTACCTTTAGTTAAATTTCGAACAACAAACAATAGATTAATTATTGAAACCGGCCGTTGGAGAAATATACCCATTTCTGACAGAAAATGTACAAAATGTAATGATAACAGTCTAGGCGATGAATTCCATTATCTGTTCGAGTGTGATTTCTTTAAATCTGATAGAAAATTACTACTTAAAAAATACTTTTATCTTCATCCCAATACGATTAAATACAGAATGTTAATGAATAGTAATAATAAGACAACACTGAGAAACCTGAGCCTCTTTGTACAAAAAATAATGAAACAGCTTGAGAATGATTATAAAACACATAACACATAAATGTTCAAGTCAAACATACTATAGTATACAACTTATAGACGACCGAACAGTTTCCTCTTAGTTCATGTTTGTCAGCTGACCACGGCGCCTTGGGGACAGGCCCGGTCTCTAAGGCATCGTGGATATTTGACAGGTACTGGTTTCTCCAAACAGATTATAAAAATCTGATCAGGGTTGAAGTGCCCTAACCAGGCATAGTATTAGTACTTTAACGTGCACAGTCTCATCAATTTTGCAGTCATACGGAAGTGCCGATTGAGCAAGTGCATGCACGAGCTTGCGGATTTGTCAAATTCATTGGCTCGTGTACCCTCTTGTATTTGCTTTTTTACCATTTTGATGTGAAACGCCATTTTATAAGTCTGTTGACATGTGAGCTGGTTGCTTCAAGTGCCTGGCGCGTGACTACGGTATAACAGAGACCTGCATGTCTCTGGGATGTCAGGCACTTACGTATTTGATGTTTACGCAATTTCTTGTTATACAGTATGTTCAGGTTACTACTACTCGTTGACCTTGACGTGGCAGGGATAGACGAATCCATGTGACGTCTAGATACCAATTCGATTTAGTAACAGTGGGTAACGTTGGGTATTTGTTAATTTGCTGTCATTTCATGTTGATAGTTTTATGTTCCTAAATGACTTAGGGTGTAGGGTTGCATTCCAGGGGAGGCAGCACCTTTATTCCTATCCACTTGTAGTCGGCCCTTGATGGAAGGAGTTTGCTCCCCGAGTAGCAAATTCTTTCCTTCGAGAGCCGCCCCATTCTTAGAGGGTTTCGTTGTCCAGGAAGGCAAATAGGCAGTCTTAAATGTTGCTCCCTTTGTGAAGGTGATAGGAAAACCTGGATGTGCAAGCACACACCTTAATTTGTCTTGTAAAGAACTGTATTTCCCACGCATGAGGATTTCTCTGTTGTACGGTATAACAATGTATTTCTACTGTAACTGACTAAACAGTAAGCCGCCTACACTAAATCTACCTGATACTACTATGAGACAGGAAAGCTGTGACAGGCAGTGTAGACCAAGATCAGACTTTCCCCCCAGGAGCAGTCTCATCAGGGCCTGTATTGCATGGTACCGTTTGTCATTCTATTTTCTTCTTACAGGCGTATTGCTGCATTTAGGAGACTTATCCTTTTTTCTGATAGATGCGGTTATTGTTATTTTGTCCCAGTCTGAGAAATTTTACATTATGCAAAATCGTTAAACCTTTTTTTTTATTTATTATTATTATTATTTACCTGGCTGTTGACTGATATTATTTTCCTTTAAGAATATCTGAATTCGTTAAAATCCTCAATCAAAACACAATAATTTGCGTGCGTACACAAATTAAAGTCCATTGACTCGCTTCTATGACATATTAAATTCAGTCCGTAAATCACATGCATACCGTAATAATTGAGTTGTGGCATACAGAAGGTACCTACTGCATGTTCGGACTGCGAGATCTCGGACTTGCCTGCGAATTTCAGCTTAAGTCTTTGTTGTCTGTGTAGTAAATGCGTGAACCCTGGAGTATTGTTGTCATATGGTATGGCTGTTCTGTTGTGATTGCATGGGTTTGCAGGCTGGTCTTGTTTTGTCCGGTCCGCGGATGCACTCGTCTTTTTGTGTGACACGGCCAAATTTCCATATGAATGAAAATACCTGTAGCGAACGATAAGGTTGGTTGACTTTATGTCTTAACCGGATTTAGCTGGCCTTCTACCATTTAAACCAGTTGTAAACGTAGTATTATCGATCTTTCTAATTATCAATAACTTTCGGGGTCCTCTTCACCTTTATTTTCACCATTATTAACGGTAATGCTTATGTAATTCGCTATCCTTTCCTTTTTTCAATGTATCTGATCATGGACAGTGGCTTATGAGAAGAGAACATAAAACAAGACAGCTTATCATAATAAGCAATTTATTTTAGCGTTTCTTGTAGCCCAGATGTATGTGTTCTCTCCATTATTCTTGCAGCCCTGCTATCCTCCCCCCCCCCCCCCCCCCCCCACACACACACACATTCTAACTATCTGTTGCCTTAGCATATTTTTTGTTCTTAAATAAAATGATAGTTGTGAACCACATCGTGAACCACATCGTGAAAAGGGGTACCTTATTTCCTAACTGTTTTACGAGAGGCTTGGGCGCGGGCCAGCCTGGGTATTGAACACAGACTGACCGGAGCCATAGCCTCCATCCTATAATGTACCTGGCCATAGGAATGACAGGTACTTTACTTTTTCTACACATTCGAACTAAGGTTCCTTTTCTCGGGATGATGATAACAATAGT
Source organism: Ctena decussata (assembly GCA_963989385.1). Taxonomy (NCBI): domain Eukaryota; kingdom Metazoa; phylum Mollusca; class Bivalvia; order Lucinida; family Lucinidae; genus Ctena; species Ctena decussata. The sequence continues at coordinate 52,537,500 of OZ022501.1, read as the reverse complement.
GCCGTTTGTATGATGTTGTATCCTGTTATTGACGTCTTAATGTGGAAATTATTTATACTTTTCTCCTATGCCATCTGCGTATGGCCTGAGAATTGGTTTTGAATAAAGTTTTGTTCTGTTCTGTTCTGTTCTGTTCTGTTCTGTTCTGGTAGCAAATGTTTTTCGTTTTGTTAAGTTTTATAAAAAAAAAGAAAAGAAGAACATTTTGATTGTGACTCCTGTTTCCTTTCCTGGGTAATGAAACCCTTTCATTACCCAGGAAAGGAAACAGGAGTCACAATCAAAATGTTCTTCTTTTTTTTTTTTGATAAAACTAGCAGAAAACAAGGAAATGTACCCAAACATCTGAAGTCAAGTGAGAGGCTATTTCTTAGAAAATTCCGTCAATTATCCATATAATGTAACTTATGACCTCTTGCTGTAAGGAGCCACTATTAAAGAATGTTTTGTCACAATCTGACAAAAAACAGTTGATATTAGTGTGTAACAAATGCCCACAAAGAACTAGCAGAACTGACCTTCAGATTATGACATGGGAAATTAAATCTTTTGCATTACAAATATATGAGCTGCGACACGACAAAACCAGCAAAGTGGTATGTTTGCCCAGCAAAGACTCAGATCAGCCTGAGCATCCACCTAGTCTAACCAGAGTCTTCACTGTGTTCTTAAAGGGTAGCTACGGGTCTAAGCTAGCTCCAAGGGGACAAAGAAGACTCTGATTATACAAGATGGATCCCCAGGCTGATTCAAGTCTTTGCAGGGGGCACATGCCACTTTGTTGGTTTTATCGTGTCGCTGCTCATATATTTGGATTACCTCTCTAGGGAGCCTGATCAAATTACTTTCAGTAGTTTTTGAGTAATTCAGTTATGGTAGACAAATTATTTGTATGAGACAATCCGACACTTGGACAAGGTAATTCTTATTTGCCTCCCTTCAAATCTCTGAATTGTCTCATGAAAATGAACTGGACTTAAAATAGGTCTAGGCACTGTGCTGCATAATTTGCCATACTTATTCTGTTATGTTTTAATTCCCTTACAAAACAATCCATTAACTTTGGATCTGTTTTCTTATACGACGGATCCAGATTAATGAGCCGCCCAGTCTGATCAGTCCTCGCTGTGTGCCTCAATAGTAGCTGAGGGTCTCAGCAACCTCCATGCCGACAATGAAGGCTTTGATGTCTGGTCTGAGTCTTGGCTGGGCACACACATGCCACTTTGTTGGCTTTGTCATGTTGCAGCTCATTCTTTTTATTAGTTTGGAAGAGAAAAACCCATCGTATACCGGAATAACTTCAGACAGAGTCACAAATTAGGGGTCATTTTGGAGGAGAGAGCCTTATTCTTATGGCAGAATGAATATGGTACAATGGCAGAATGTTTTCTAGAGAAACTTACCATTTCGAAACTCTTACCATTTTCAACTTGAGCCATTCTGTGTAGTACTGGGAGCCACATGAGACACTGTGGTCCTGGTTCTGATACCAATACATTTAGAAAATTATTGATATTAACACCACTTTTCTGTAATAAAGAGAACAAAGTTTTGTATGGATACACCAAAGAAGATCACTCTTACCCCTGTTCGCCAACAGGGCTTTTCTTAAAAGAAAGAACTTGCTCTCTCTAAACATATGTCAGTTGAAAACTATCTATCAATAGCACAGGATATGTCTAGAGATGCAAAAAGAAGAACAAGACCTGTCCCCTTACAGAATAGCTCACTTGCAGTGCCTTGCCCATCACATAAAAAAACTTTAATGTAAAACTAGAAAGTGTGATGCCCACGCCCACTCTCATCTGGATCTACACTGTTTGCCTTGTAGCCTTTGAATTCTCCATGCACTACAGCTTGGACAGAACATAATCAGAATTTTGCAGACATAAATTTTGTCATCTGCTTTTTTGGCACTCTAAGGTTTAAAACTGAACAAGATATTTCTACACTGTTACGTCAGACTGTTAACAGCTATATATGCTCTGCATCAGAAAGCTGCAAACATTAACCTGACAAATCTACATGCAAGTATCAAGACTGCAGATGATAATTCATATAAGATGCTTCAAAATCTTCATTAAAATCTGATTAATTTGAATCCTAGAAATCACTATTATAGAACACAGATAGATAAACTAAAATTCATCATGTTCTATTAGAAGTAGGAATCAGAAACTAATCTGAAAGCTGAATTTCATACAGATTTTGATATCAAGAGTATTCACTATACCATATCAAAACAGGCCCTCACTGCTGTGTCGTTGTAGCCAAATGATGGTCCTTCAAATACTGCCGTAGGTAATGCTAGAATGTCTTGTAAATATTGTTCAAACTTCTGACGAACCAACAAACCACTAGAATCAGATATCTGTGTAAAAACATCTGAAATTATACGAAAACAACATAATATGCAAAAGAATTATGAAAGATTTGCAGTATAAGGAGATATCTTGTACAGTACACTGTTCAAATTATCACCTCATAAAGTACACTTACAAGATATCACATCATAAAATACACTGTGTATGATATAACCTTATACAATATTAAACACTGTTCATGGAATCAACACCCAAAATAGTTTATACATGTACTATGCCTATGATACTATTTCTTCTACTATTATTCAGTGGTGTAGGAAGGTTCTCATTACTGGGACTGGGGGTGGGGGTGGGGGGGGGTGGGGGGGGGGAAGGGGGCAACCCCACCCTTAACAACGTAAATTTTTGGGGGGCCACCATGCATGCCAAAATTATTGGGGGGCCTAGCCCTCCTGGCCCCGTCTTCCTACGCCTGTTATTCCCAGATCAATTTCAACAGTTTGTTTTGCAACTATGCCAGGAAAGTAACAATCCCGGGCCATTTTTTTTCTTTCATAAGTTCTTTGCTTCAAAAGGACTTACCTTTTTTCTTATTTGTTTACCTTCATTATTGCTGGTGTTCAGTGCTATATGGAGTCATCAAAAGTCTTCCATAATTCATCTTAGCGTAATTCATAGTTTCTAGTCTTTTGGGATCATCGGGATCATTTCGAGGTGTATAGGCACACCTCCATGTTTTCTGCCATTTTTACAAAGGGGAACAACAACTTCCTGTTTGAATCCTTGGATAAGGTAGCTCTGCCAAAAGAGGCCTTCTCTTAAAGGAAAAAAATACTCCTATCCCAGCAATTTCTTTCCTTTAAAAGTCAAAAGGCAAAACTGAAAAAGGCAGAGTTGTTTTCTCTGAAAATGTGCTCATCTACCTTGTCATTTTGAAAACAGTGTTAGACTGAATCATGTGCTAAGCAGAGTAGGCAGTGTTACAGATCATATGAGTGCTCATAAAAATTCAATATAAGAATCTAGTTCAAGGCAGTGTCTCTCTGTCTGAACCAGAAAACTCAGCAAAAGTTTACCCCACCGACATTTGAAAATTAATTTATCATGCATCTGCTGCAAAACTCACCTGATAACAGAGGTATGATAACATGATGCGATATCATCTCACTGTAGATCTGCCCATGCGCAATTGTTATCAGACAATGCCTTTAGAAGCGATCTCTGAAGCGACTGGCATATATACTGACGTTTGCCGTGATAACAACGTTCGATTGGTTAAAGGACATCACTGACTTACGTCATAATGCATTCGCGACATCAGCAAGTTAGAACAAAACTGCATTTGCTTTTCATTTGTTTGACTCTCTTTACGCCTTAAAATCTTCTAATGATGCAAGATAAATAGAAAACCATGTAAGTGTCTTTGATATCAAGTTTATCAGGCTCAACCAGAAAAACGTCGAACTGGCTCGGCAAGCCTCGTCATTCCTATGGTGTTTCTGGTCTAGCCTGATAAACTTGATATCAACAGACACTAACGTGGTATTCTCTCTATCTATGTCTTTTTTCTGCAAATGCAGGTGGGATAAAACCTGAGCCTGCTATTACATTTCCTTGTAGTGTCCCTTGCTGCCAAAGGGTCTATCTTTCACAACTATCTAATTCCTTTTATAATGCTGCTAAATGTCACAAATGTATACTTACACCTCAATTTATCAATCAGTTTTCCAGAACATAAGTGTGACAAGGCAACTTTAACAGAAAAGACCCGTATTCTTCCATGACCATGCCTGAAATCAAAGAGACATAATATTACATATATATGATATTTCTACTATTAAACGCATGGGGCATTGTCTTCTACGATAGGGGGCATTATTTAGACCCTACAGAGTAGTAAATCAGCCACTGTGTCAAAATAATGCTAATAACCAATATAAAGATGATGGGTATACTTTCTGAGAAAGCAATTCTATCATTTTTGACTCCCTTCTCAGTTGGGGTATAACCTGTGCGACACACACTTGAAAATTTTTAAAACTTCTGAAGTAATTCTTTTTCATAATAGGTAAGGAACAGCATTTTCATTATTAATATGTAGATACATGTAATTTAGTTCAATATTGTGGCCAGAACCTGGGTTTCAGGAATTATTTTTTGTCTTACTAATTCACAGACTCAAAATTTAAAGTTAATTCCATATAAATTAACCCTTAATGCGCCAAAAAGCAGACTATAAAATTTACGTCTGCAGAATTTCAGAAAATGTCTCATCCAAGCGATATCATATTGAGAATTAAAACACTAGAGGGCAAATAGTGTAGATTCAGATGAGGTGGCTCATTATGAGCCACCTCATCTGGATCTACACTGTTTGCAAAGTCAACAATTTTTCATTTTTGGCACTTTAAGGGTAAAGAAAATCCTGTGTATACCTGTCATAAGCACTCAGTAACCAGTTCAGCAGCATGCTGACACTCATCTGAATATCCACCTGTCTTGACACTGGTATACGTTTGTTTAGCTGTGAGAATATACTGGTAACGATGGCCTCTACTCTTGCTGCATTCAGTTCAGTGTCGGCCTCCAATGTGTTCAGCCCGTTCTCCCGGAAACACTCTATGATATTCCAGATATCAACCTGGTCCACTGCAATATTGTCGGAAAAATAAAACATGCAAACAAGAATATAAAACCCTAGCAGAGATATGAGCTGTAGATTCATGGCAATGAAGAGGGACAAGGACAGCTGAAGGTAATTTCTGGGTAATTTTCTTTCTTAAAAATTCCAATTTATGCATGCACAGTTAAAGGCAGCAAAAGCAGAAGGATGGGCTGTGTCATATGCTGTGATAAAGATATGGTGGACCACTGCCCATATGACCACAAAGCTATGGGAAATAGTTGAGCCCCGACACGACGAAACCAACAATGTGGTTGTGCGCCCAGTGCAGACTCAGATCAGCCTGGGCATCCGCCCAGTCTGATCAGAGTCTTCACTGTCCGCATGGAGGTAGCTTAGACCCTTAGCTACCCGTTGAGCTCTTAACAAAGAGTCTGATCAAACTAGGCAGATGCCCAGGCTGATCTGAGTATGCACTGGGTGCACAACCACATTGTTAGTTTTCTCGTGTCGCGGCTCAGTTACCTTTTCTGGCTTAGTTGTAGACAAGTTTTGGGTCTGAATGAGTTTTAAGGTGTTAGATGAATGGGTGCACTTTCAAGGGAAGTAACTCTGCAAATTTTATTTCTGCACCTCTTAAATTGCTAATGAGGAACAACTCTTATTGGAAGAATTTGCTTCCCTAGAACAAACTCTTTCCTATAAAAGCAGATTCCTGTGATGCCCAAGAAAGCAAAAGTTGTCTCTTTAAGTCAAATGTCTGCAAACCTGTACCAGTGTACCCCTACTCCTCGACAGCCCAGCAGTAAGTATTTCAGGCTATATTACAGGTCCTGAGAAACAGTCTGATCAGGCCTACAATGTTTGCTGTTCACTGCTTTTTTCACCTGCAAAATAACCTTCCTACTAATAGACTACTCAAAACTTAATGGGGGGACTCTTAGAGACCATAATGGAAAATAATCAACAGGTCAAAGGTTAATTGAGGAACTTTATCAGTCAATACAGTCAGTGGTTTGTGACCATATAATTAATCCAAATCTTACAATTTCTGTTGTTGTATACCTTATCATACTTAAACATCAACAGTTTTCAAAACACAACGAGTACAACTTTTTAAGAAAGAGCAAACTTTTTTTTTTTTATTTTATCTCGTTTTCCTTTCTTTAATAACTATGGTAAGCCATGATTAAAAGGTGCCTAGGATATGAGCAGACAGAAACAGCTCCAGGTCAGATCAGCTTTGCACATCCACAGAGTTTGATCAGAGTCTTAAAGACTAGAGGGCAAACAGTGTATATCCAGATGAGGCAGCTCATTATGAGCTGCCTCATCTGAATCTACGCTGTTTGCATTTTCAACTATTTTCATTTTTTGAGCTATAAGTGTTCATCAGAGTATAAATGCGTTGAGGCTTCTTTTCTCATGGCATGGCTCAGTTCATAATACAGATCTGTACAGAGATATTATTGTAAACTTCAAGATCTGTGACTGGCGACTACTGGTACAAAAGTCAGAATTAGTGCATTCAGATTAGTGATAAAGTGATTACTGCTATTATCCCAAATACTGGACGTTTAAACTGTTTTTGATGCAAGAAATGCCAAAAATGAAAATAGCTGAATATGCAAACAGTGCAGATCCCAATGAAGCAGCTCACTATGAGCCACCTCATCCTGATCTACAATGTTTGCCCTCCAGTCTTTGAAATCTCATTAGGATATAGCTTGGATGAAATGTTGTTTTATTTCTAAATTTTGCAGTTGTAAATTTTTGCACGTGTAACATTTGTTGACAGCTATTTTGACGATTTATGCACTACATTCATGTTAGCCGAAGGGGTTAACACTGTAATCACATAATCCTGAGGCTGTGGGTTTGAGTCTGACTAAGATCATTTTCTCTTGCCTTTATAACCATTCTGATCATAATCTGTCATTCTGGCATCAACCTGAAATGACTAACATCTCTGATAAAATGGCCATAAAACCCTAAAGCACTTTCTATGAAAGTGTCCTAAAAATAACTGTCTGGCAGTCTTAATACTGATGGCAAAGCAGCAAATACTTATAACAGACTGGGCCGTAGACCAAGCAGTCTGATCTCATTGAAAACTGTCTGTTCTAACAACTCTAAAATACTGAAGGGCAATCACATCAAAGTGCCACCAACAGCACATACATTTTGGCATTGACTTCATATATTACCTCCATTCTTGCAGTGGTAACAATAAGTGGGTTATCTCCCTTTGGTCCAAAAGAGGGTAACCAATGCAGGCAAGGAAAATTAAAATCTTGCAAAGGGAGGCAATAAGATTGCCTCCCTTTGCAAGATAATAATTTCCCTTACTTAAACTGATTAGAAAAGCAATCCAGAATTGCTTCCCTTCACTATATCGCCAATTTTACAACATTTGGCACAATATAAGTATCTATCATCGGTGTGAGGTGTGGATAGAAAAATCCATCAAGCGGGTCACTGTTCGGCATCACAAGGCTGACAGTGATCCTGTGTGACGCATTTTTCTATCCACACCTAACACCCTTGATATATACTTTTTCTTGCACACCATGTTTTGTTTTAACTTCAGAACTTGTTAAAATGCGTAATTCTAGTGATTGAGAGGTTTCAATTTGATTTTGAAAGAAAGCGTCGCAATGACTGCTGTTCGGCTCTTTATGTCAACGACTGGCGTGCATAAACTGACGTCATTTTTGCTGTCTTTGTGACGTCATCATCTAAATTGCCAACATCACTTGACGACGCAGGTACGTGAGCTTCTATACAACCAATGCATTGACAGCTCATGATTTTTATCCGGTCCTGGATGAGATAAGATTTTCTATTCCAGGTGAAAAGACTGGCATTTTCTGTCCAGTGTGCAAGAAATTATAGTCTTGCCTTAGTATGGTCTCTTGAGAAACTTACAATTGGTCTTTTTCTGTATATATCGTAGTTTACACGCTGTCCTGTATGTGGCAAATCTTATCACATCAAAGTTCTGGGCCCCTGAAATGTACAATAAATTATTTAAAGGCTCAGAATAACCCCTAAACACAGGACTATAATATTTGATTTTTATGCCTTTCTAAAACAAAAGGAAACATTAAGTGTGTGATACATGTGTCACATTATGTTGCATATCCTTCATGAGATCCTGGGGCCATATTCATAAAGCCACTTAAGTCGTTGCTATGCGGTTGCTAAGGCTAAATATCTATAAAGGAGATGCCCTACACACTATGAAATTTGCTCTGGAGGAGCAGTCTTTGTAAGACTGTTCCTCCAGAGCAAATTTCATAGTTGTAAGGAATCTCCTTCAAAGAAATTTAGCCTTAGCAACACCATAGCAACCACTTAAGTCATTTTATGAATATGGCCCCAGAATTTCATAACTTTTAGATGAATGGGTACACTTTCAGGGAAATTCTGTTATTTACATTTTTCCCTCCCTTCTCCAAGGGGGTCAACTCTTAATGGAAAGAAAACAGTCTTTTTTACAATATCTAGCACTCTGTAAAATTCTTGTTTAACAATGACATTTCTTCTGCATATCTGATAAAGAAGTTATCTGAATTTTGTAAGCCCATGCCTGCCTCCATGTCTGATTTCAGTATCATAAATTTTTCCAAGCTAAGGTCATCTTTGTCCATTTCCATATTAGTTTCTTCCATTTCTTTTACTTGGATAAATCCATTTGTCCTAAAAGGGCCATTTGGCAACTTGTGCAGACACTCGTCCTCAGGCATTGAAACATCTGTTGAACGCAGTTCCAATAACCTTGTACTGACTTACTCATTTCTGTCATGAGTTGTCTGTTGCCTATTAACTTCTGCTGGGTGGGGCTAGAATCATCCAGGCTCTGCTCATGGTGTGTTCCTTGACCAACAAAACCTGAAAAATAGAAAATGAAATATGTATGAACCAGCTAGAAGAAAGATCTGAAAATGGTGCAACCGCAACTGGCATATTTATCAATATTCAAAACAATCATGTCTCATATTAAACAGTAATATCTAAAGTCTCTTTAAAGTCTCATTTTTTTGCCCTCAAGGATTTGCAGCAAAATGCCCAGATCCATGAATATTGAAATACATTCCATGCAACCGTGCAGTTCTTTCCTTGAGTATGGCTACGAATCTTTGTGGCAATACTTGACAAACCTTTCAGTAGAACTCCTGCTTCCCATCATACTAAAACTTTACCAATAAAAGCATCATAAATGGCACATGTAACCCTGCCACAGCAAACCATTTCTTTACCTTATCTCTTTTCCCCTGCTAGTTTCCCCCTACATCTTACTGTTTCTAAAAATATTTGAAATTTTTATCTATATTACTTGGTGCATTCTCTCATATTTTTACAATTTCAATATATAAAATCATCCAATTCTGAGAAGAAATAAGCAAAACTTTAAAAAGCAAGTCCTTATTTTGTAATAACAATCTATCATCTATAGCTACTTATGAAACAGTGAAAATTTTAACTGTGAGTTATTGCATTAAAAACAGTGCCGTATGGTATTAACAGCCGTGCATCAACCAGCAAAAAGCTGTGTATCAACAAGGGATTTCACACGCTGTTGATGCACGGGTAAGCAACTTTCAATATGCTCGTGCATGGGCCATTAAAATAATTCTGCCATGCACCTTTGCCTCTTGCCTTTCGGTTAATTTATTTACAAAAATTGGTGGTGTGCTACGTACGTATTCTTGACTTCATCATGCTTTGTCCTCTTATTACGTCATCAAGTACTGACAAAGGTTTCAAAGCGATGTTGTCTTCATTCTTACGATGCCAAATGGAGAGTAAATAAGTGTTAAAGAAAACATGTATCCAAAGCTCTCAGCAACCAAGAACTGCAGGATGGTACATGAATGGACAAGGCTTGTTCTGCATGGAAATTATTGCTTTGATCAAGGTATCTGCTTTTTGTTGATGAAATTGCAATAAATATTCAGAAATACTGAGGTTGAATAGGATGATGGCAGCCATTTTGAACAGCTTGATGCTCTCCAGCCAGGAAGACATATATTAATGAAAAGATGCACTTGTGTGTTGGCTGTCAAACGGTGACAACATATAGTGCCATATTTTTCTCAAATTTTAACGAATAATTCTTTGAATTTATGCAATAACAGCTATCAAACATTTGTTTCCAATGCATTAACGTTTAACGTTTACCAGGTCCCTCGGGAGATGTTGAAAACATCGGCCTGTGGCCTCGGTTGTCAACATCTCCCTCGGGACCTGGCAAACGTTAATGCATGAAAAACCATGTTTGATCCCTATAATCACTATGACTTGGTAGTATTACTGTATTTATTCAGTTGTAAGACTAGGGGTTTTGCCCTTCAAAAAAAACCCCATCTAGATGGATCTAGAATTTTGGGACATTTTTTGGATGGTAAAACCACATCCTACAGCAGAGTTTACACAAAGCTAACTGATATATCTGGAGTCACTTTTGAGGGAAAAGGGCACTGTCTAATAGTCAAATAATTACCATATTAATCCTATTAAACACCCTGGGGTGTTGTATTTTACAAAAGGGCCTAAAGAGGATTAAATTAGCCAATGCCGAAATATTTCTAATAAAGAGCTATGTTCTCCAGAGAAGCAAACAGAAATTCATGTTTTTCCCCTTTGTAAAACTGATGGAAAACATGGAAGTTGGCAAGTCAATATAACCTCACTTTAAGAAAAGAGGCAGGGGGCATTTATTAGAGCAAGGGCATTTATTAGGATTAATACAGTATGGTATTTGTTTCCCTTTTTTCAGCAGATGAAAGAATATGCATTTATAGAGCAATTTTTTCCCTCACTTAAAGCATGACTACAGAATAAAGACTTGTATTTATGGACAGCAATTTCTACACTTTGCAGAGCAGAACAGTTCATTCCAAAGAACAAAAAAGAGTGCACAAAGTTGGTAAGTGCATAACAACTATTTCATAACTACAAATTACATTTACCAAAGAAGACTTTGCTTTCCAAATAATTATATGAAGACCCTTTCTCTCATAGCAAGACAAGGAACAAATAATGAAATATACTTGAACCTGAAAATACACCTGTTAACTAGCTGCTCATAAACTGTTCATGAATTCAAGACCCTTTTTAACATTACAAACTTCTGATGAAGATTCTATTATTTGAAGTCAATGGACTTTATTTTGCTGAGGCACTCTGTCAGAGTGAGTCCTTTCTAGATTCACGATTTCACAACAAAAGCCCATGTATTATGTTGTTGTTTCAATTCTCATAACCCTTGTCTCCAAGGGCCTTAGACAGCAAAATGAACCCATGGCAGGGTTAAAAGTGAAATCCACACTAAATTATAACAATCTCAGAATGAGATATTGTTTCTGCAAGAACAATGATGCAAACCTCAGACAAAAATTCCAATTGGCCTGTATGAGCCAAAGAGTGAAAAGCTAAATTATTTCAAAATAAAACTGGAAGTTTATTATGCCTTTGTAAAAAGCATTTCAACTGAAATTAAGAAAAGAAAAATACAGTCAAACCTGACTTAAGGGGTCACTCAGGGAAGGACGAAAATTGGCTGCCTAACTTATAAGACATGGTGACCAGTTCATTTGCACTGTATTTTGGTCCAAGGGACCGCATGCACAGAAAAGGTGGCTGCTTATAACAGGTGATCCCTTAACAGAGCAGGTTTGACTGTTTGTTTGACCTGTTTATCCAATCTATTTAAAATATTAATAAAACTTGTAGTCTTCACTGTTATTTCTGAATTTTTTTTGTGCCTCTAAATTAAATCACTTTAAATATGTCTAATGTTTTCATAGAAGAATGAAATTTGACCAGATTTAAAATTTGTTTTCAAAAATTTTCTTCTGTCAAAATGATTTATTTATGGTAGATTTTTAAATTATTTCTCAAAGAAAACCAGATTCAAGGTCTGAATTGCACACTATACCAAAAGTGACATGCAACTGAGGTAAACCATTATAAACTCCATAACTGTGGAACTAACTGGGATTTTTGTTGCAGTTTTTTTGCATTTGATTCAGAATGATAAATACAGCATGCAGACTCATCATGCTCACACGGTAGCTTGGCTTTCCACTTGTCAGATTCAGTCATGCAGACTCATCATGCTCACAGAGTAGCTTGGCTTTCCACTTGTCAGATTCAGTTATGCAGACTCATCATGCTCACAGAGTAGCTTGGCTTTCCACTTGTCAGATTCAGTCATGCAGACTCATCATGCTCACAGAGTAGCTTGGCTTTCCACTTGTCAGATTCAGTCATGCAGACTCATCATGCTCACAGAGTAGCTTGGCTTTCCATTTGTCAGATTCAGTCATGCAGACTCATCATGCTCACAGAGTAGTTTTGCTTACCACTTGTCTCATCCGCCAACTTTTTAACTCCCTGTGAATCCTAAACAGGATTCCTTGTGTTATACAGCTTATTAAGCATATATTCAGAATGCAATATCATGCTCTATGCTAGAAAAAAAATTCAAAAAATAAAAAAGAAGAAAAATTTATAATTCATGCTAAAAATAGTCAATACTTTAATACACCACATTTACTCTAAATATTTTGATAACTCATACCACTTTCCATATTGCACTTACACTAATAATGCTTAGTACTGGGACACCTGAAAATACTACACATCCACCATCTAATGCAACAGGCGTCCTTCTTAACGAAGGTGATGAAAATTTGTTATGGTCTGTCAGATCAAGTATTCCACCGAAAAACTGATTTCTTTTGATGCAATTATAACTGTAATAAAACTGCTCAGTTAACTTAAGTCACAGTGACAAGGGTGTCCTAAAGATTCCGGACATCATTATACATCAGAGATTTGCAGTAGTAACTCTGTGAACCTGAGGCTGCTAACAAACTCAGGCCACTGCAGAAGTCACTGGTGATATGCCTGACAGGTAACTGTTAACTCTTCCAAAAAGCAGACGACAAAATTTACATCTGCAAAAATTAAAAAACTGCCTTGTCCAAGACATTTCATACTGAGAATTCAAAGACTAGAGGGCAAACAGTGTAGATCTGGATGAGGCCACTCATTATGAGCCGCCTCATCAGGATCTACGCTGTTTGCAAATTTTGCTAATTGCATCACTGGGAGGGAAATTTTGTGACAAGGATCAATTGAGCCTGCATAAATTTTCTGAATGTGTGCCAACAATGAAATGTTGCAATAGTGGATGGATGCATGGTAAATAATTTCCATTTGTCCCAAATGGATAATTTATTATTGTTAGGTGTCCTAATAATTATCTAAACAAATTTTGAACATTACAGACAAGTGAAAACACTGTTGGCAAATACTGCAGATCCACATCAGAGAGCTGCAAATTATTATGAGCAGTCTGCTCTGGGTATACACTGATTTGCTCAAACAAGCTGACCAAATATTTAGAGTAAATACTGAAATTTCTACTGCTGGTCTCCATGATAACATGCTTTATGACCTTCACCTTTGATCTGCAGTTCCTTGTTGATATTCTCAATGACAGAAGCAAACTTGTGTTGATTATAAGCTAAGTAATCCATGTTTGATCTGTTTTCAAATAAACTTCAGCTGCTCTCAACCAACATCAGCCAGCTGTCAGTTCCGCAAGCAAAAACAAGAAAATACGGTCTAAAAAGTATTCAAATGTCAATTCTTGCATTACAGATCCCATAAATACTCCCACTGCGAGAAAATAACCTAGATAAATCCCTCCTTTTGAGGATTACCTTATTTCTTCCAATAAACAACCCCACTTTAATAAATGCCCCCTTAAAAATGTGGCCAGACACCAACAAGATTAGTTCTTGACCACCAAACTTTGTTATTTATTGCCCAGATTTGGTCTCAATTTTAGTATACCATTCACACCGACTATGAACTGCGATGCCTCTAAGGATTTTTATTGAAAGAAATATGGTATCTGATTCAATTTTTTGTAGAAGCAGGCAAGTTCCAAGTAGGTAATGAAAGTTTTAATATCTGTTGTGACAAAGATTCTAGGTCAGGTTCGGACCACAGCAAATACTTATAATAATGAAATTAATCCTATAAAATGGCCTAAGGGTGTTGCATTTTCAGCAGAAGGGCATTATTTGGAGCCTATTAAAGAATTGTTTCCTCAATTATGCCTGTCCCATTTCTGGGAACACTTATGGTAACTTATGGTAACCGAGCTGGCTCTTGTAGCAGTAAGCTATGTTTTCTGGAGGCTGATATCTTGCACTATCTTGTGATGAGCCAAAAGATAACAGTTGCAGCAGTCCAAAAATTATGAGGTAAAGAAATAGCATTTGAAGCAAAATAAATAACAAGAGGGCCATGAGGCCCTGAATCGCTCACCTGAACAATTGGCAAGGTGGCTTATACTTATCATGTCTGAAATTGTCAAAATATGAGTTTTGGGTCAAAAGTCAAAGAATGACCATGACCACTTGTACTCATAAATCTTCATGTACTCATTAGACAACCATATATACCATTTTTAGGCCAAAATCTCCAAAACTTTCCATGAAATCTTATGTTCTAGCATTTTCCCATATTTGACCATGCCGCAAAAAAGGTCAAGGTAAACCCAAGGTCACCATTTGAACAGTCTTGGTGGTACTCTAGTACTCCATGCTATTTACCAAGTTTCAGGGCCATAGGTGTATTGGTTCTGGGGAAGAAAAATATTAAAGATTTATCCCGTAAGCGGTAATGGCGGCCAAGTTGGTCATGTGACCTGGACCGTTTGAACAAATTTTCATTCAATCAACCCCTAGAGGCTCTATATGAAATGTGTTCACAACTGGCCCTTTGGCTTTTGAGGAAATGGTTGAAAATGTCAAAATATGAGCAATCTGGATCAAAGGTAAAAAAATGACCTTGACCTCTAAGTCTTGTACTCATAATTCTTCATGAACTCGTTAAGACAACTGTATATACCAATTTTTTAGGTCAAAATCTTTAAAACTTTCCATGAAATCTAATGTTCTACCATTTTCCCATATTTGACCTTGCTGCAAAAGGTCAAGGTCAACACAAGGTCATAATTTGAACAATCTTGATAGTACTCAAGTACCCAATGCTACTTACAAAGTCTCAAGGCCATCCGTCAATTGGCTCTGGAGAAAAAGATTTTTAAAGGTTTTTACCATATATGGGCATGGCGGCCATGTTGGTCATGTGTCCAGGACCATTAGAAAATATTTTCATTCCATCAACCCCTCGAGGCTCTATATGAAATTTGGTTTCAATTGGCACAGTGGTTTTAGAGCAGATTGTTTGAAATTGTCAAAATTTGAGATTTCTGGGTCAAAGGTCAAAGAATGACCTTGACCTCTTGTACTCAAAAATCTTCATGTACTCATTAAGATGATTCTATGTACCAATTTTAAGGCCAAAATCTTCAAAACTTTCCATGAAATCTCATGTTCTAGCATTTTCCCATATTTGACCTTGCAGTAAAATGGTCAAGGTCAACCCTAGGTCATAATTTGAACAATCTTGGTAGTACTCGAGTACCCAATGCTACATATCAAGTTTCAAGGCCATGGTTCAATTGGTTCTGGAGAAGAAGATTTTTAAAGGTTTTTACCATATATGGGCGTGGCCACCATGTTGGTCATGTGACCTGGACAGTATGAATAAATTTTTGTTCCCTCAACCCCTGGAGGCTCTATATGAAATTTGGTTTCAATTGGCTC
Organism: Ctena decussata; assembly: GCA_963989385.1. Taxonomy (NCBI): domain Eukaryota; kingdom Metazoa; phylum Mollusca; class Bivalvia; order Lucinida; family Lucinidae; genus Ctena; species Ctena decussata. The sequence goes on along the minus strand of OZ022501.1, from coordinate 52,521,853 downwards.
AGTGGCTGTTGAGGAGATTGTTCGAAATTGTCAAAATATGAGAGTTCTGGGTCAAAGGTCAAAGAATGACCTTGACCTCTTAAAGTCATAAATCTTCACGTACTCATTAAGATGACTGTAGATACTGGTTTTTAGCCCAAAATCTGCAACAGTTTCCAAGATATCTTATGTTCTAGCATTTTGCCATATAAAAGCACAAGGAAGCAAATCTGACCTTGCCGTAAAAAAGGTCAAGGTCAACCCAAGGTCATAATTTGAACAATCTTGGTAGTACTCGCGTACCCGATGCTACATACCAAGTTTCAAAGCCATCGGCCTATTGGTTCTGGAGAAGAAGATTTTTTAAGGTTTTTACCATATATGGGCGTGGCGGCCATGTTGGTCATGTGACCAGGACCGTTTGAACAATTTTTCGTTCCTAAGGTCCCAGGAGGCTCTATATGAAATTTGGTTACAATTGGCCCAGCGGTTTCAGAGGAGAAGTCGTTTGAAATTGTGGACGGACGACGGACGACGGACGGACGACGGACGACGGAGCCTTCCCATCCTATAAGCTCCCCCGGAGCCGCTGGCTCAGGTGAGCTAAAAACCGATGAATTTGCAAACAGAGTAGATCCAGATGAAGCGGCTCATAATGAGCCACCTCATCTGGATCTACACTGTTTGCCCCCTATTCTTTTAATTCTCAATGATATACAAGTATTTTTTTTAATTTTGCAGACTGCCATGCATGTGCCATGCACAGGCAGGTTGGCACAGTGGTAGCCACCCAAGTTGTAGAATATACTCCCAGGGATGGGGGCTATAAATGGATTTGATAAAATATGTCACTGCGTCTACAGGGGTGTTGCTGATAAGCCCCGGCCATTTCCCAGCCCTGAGAATGAGGTAATCAGGGTTGCGAAAGATGGTACATTATACTGACTTCGGGTACCCAAAGAGCCAGGCTATGCTTGCAGAAGGCGTGAGATGGGAATTGGCTGGACTTTATAACTCTCCCAAATCTCCCCCCCCCTCTCTCTCTCTCTCTCTCTCTCTCTCTCTCTCTCTCTGTAAAGGGGCCTTTACACTATAACAAATTGGCCCAGCCCATGCGAGCATACGGAGATGTTTTGGCATTCGTTGGCCTATGCTGAAGTTTGTTAGCTCATCGTTTTAGATTTGAAGTACGTTCGCGTACGTTGTTGTTTGCTCAGTACGTCGGAAATTTTTGTGCATGCACAAAATTTCTGGACGTATGCCAATGTACAGCCCATACGCAGCGGGTTCGTTCCATGAACACAGTTCGAACGGTTTGTACGTCCGCAGTAAGACAACAGTTCCTTACCTCTACGGTTGCATTAGTCCAACCAAATTGTGGTCACTTCTTAACGAACTTCTCACATATTAGCAACGTATCAATAATGAATTAACAGCGTTCTTCCAACGTTCTTGGTGCGAATGGATCCCGGGTAAAATAGATGGCGTACTGATTACGATGGGTCAACCTATCATTACCGATGCTGCTGCGACTTCCAAACGATTAAGTTCCGTGCTTGGCCTGCTTTTAGCTTACGAGTACCGCACAGGTAGCGTTTGACTTGCGTTTTTGTGATTTTATGATAATGTTGATGTTGTGATTTTATGATAAAGTTTTTGTTTACCAGATCTATATATGATCCAGGCACAGTGGATCCAGGTTTGCGATAATGATACTTATCATGCATCTGCTGCAAAATTCACCTGATAACAGGTGTATGATAACATGATGTGATATCATGTCACTGTAGAACTGCGATTGCGCGAATGTTATCAGGTCATGCCTTAAGAAGCGATCTCTGAAGACGATTGGCTACACACTGACGTTGGCCGTGATATCAGTGTTCGATTGGTTAATTGACGTCACCGACTTACGTCATAACGCCTTCGCAACGTCAGCAAGTTCAAACAAAACTGCGTTTGCTTATCACTTGTTTGCCGCTCTTTACGCTGAAAAATCTTCTAATGATGCATGATAAATAGAAAACCACGTAAGTGTCTTTTGATATCAAGTTTATCAGGCTCGACCAGAAACACATCGTACTGGCTGGGCAAGCCTCGCCATTCCTACGCTGTTTCTGGTCTCGCCTGATAAACTTGATATCAAAAGACACTAACATGGTATTCTCTATTTATCGTCTTGATAAACAGTGAAGGCTCAGACAAGCCTGCCCATCCGTACAGTCTCATCAGAGCCTTTACTGTTCGTACACACGTAACAGGCAGCTAGGCGCAGGTCGAGTCAATTAACCGGACTTCTTGCTCCACTTGATTGCTGCTAGTGCGCATTTAAAGCATAGTTTTACGGAAGGGGACAAGTACCTAATTTCATGCAATGGCTCATATGCTTTTTTTGCTTCTGTGGGCTGACGAACAGACGGAAGGATTTGCAAACACCGCGGGGTAAGCCTATATCAAAATACCCCACCACTATGTCATGCGAGATCACGTGATCGGTTCGAATACGCACACTAAACGCAGAGCGCACACAGAGAGCACGCACAACGCTTGTTCGTTGAGAGATCGTTGACATTCGTTGATATTCATTTCGCATTCACTCTTGTTTGTTAATATGTAGTTATTCATATGTTATGAACTCGTTCTGGTGTCGTTTCAAATTCGTTTTCAGTTCGTCATGTTTAGCTCCGAAGAACACATTTGTCGGGTTTATGTGCGTATTTGTGAGTATTCGAGCTTTGTCAAATTTTTGCAATTCGTTCACGGTACCTTCCCTCAATTCGTTATAGTGTAAAGGGGCCTTAAGACAACTCAATAATAGACAGAAATTATGTGAAATACTGTCTCAACAATTTAAATCAATCACCTAATCAAATCAATATGTGCTTCCTTATAATTTGGAAGAATGAGGACCAAAATACTATTTTTCACCCCAAAATTTTGAGAAAACCGGGTGCTCTAAGATAAGGTAACAAGGCTGCTGCATCAGCAGTTGAAATCATTAATTACTGCAATTACACTAAATTTTCGTACACCTTAACCTGAAATACCGCAATTATCCTAAAATATGAACACCATAATCCTGTGACATGTCAAAGACTGCTGAAAGGTAAACACTGCAGACTCAGATGAGACTGCTCCCAAAGGAGTTTGGCAGCAGTCTCATCCAGGTCTGCACTGTTTACCCAGACAGTTCTGCTGCCCTAATCTTACAAACTTTACAATTCTCAGCTTCTGTTTAGTCATGATCATTGCATGACCTGGTATTTATCTAAGTTTATATTTTTTTTACCTCATAATGTATATAAAGAAATTAATACTTGAAAGTAATACTGCCATTGGGGCAGTCGGGGGATCCCAGGCCCACCATTATGTTGGACACAGCATATGAAAAGTGGAGCCCGCCCCCCTCTTTCACTTCTTATCCTTAAAGGTACCCATTTACTTCTGGGTTGACAAACATACATCACCAAAGCTCACAGAGCCTGGTCCACAGTAACAAGAATATCATAAGCCTAGTGCTTCAAATCTGCCTTTCCTTTTTCAAGGGCTCCAATCACACAATGTTGAATAATAATGCAATGTACACAATTAGAAATGCTTGGTCTCTAGATGATGCAGGCTCATACATTAAGATTTATTTTTTAGTACTGAAGCATTTTAGAACATCTGCAAAATTATTCAGATCAATCCATTTGATATTAATCACATTCATTTCACGTTCATCCTACACATATGGGATTCTGTGTATAATAATACAAGAACACAGCTTTTCTACACTGTGCTTATATCATAAATATAATGAAAAGGATGGGTGTGTTTCCTCTTAAGAATGGCCTGGGTCTTGTGTATCTCCACTATAAGATGTTTTTTTTCTTTAATTTCCAAAACAACCCATAAAAAGAGCCATCAGAGGAGATGGCAAATCCCCCGACCAAAGGCCCCTTCTGCCTTGGTAAACAGGATATGTACTTCAAAACATATATAAGTAATATAATGTCATTCTTTTATGCTTCTGATTGACATTATCTGTTTAACAGATGCATGAATATCTAACACTAAGACCAAAACAGTATGCCAGACTGCTAAAAAGAGGTAAAATCTCAAACAGCCACCATGTACACAATGTACAGCATATGATACATTCAACATCTCAAAATGTGTAAAGAACTTCTAAACTACAAGCCCTACAAATCTAATTTTGAGCTCTCTAGTAAATGAATTTGGGCAAAGAATCCAAATCTTTTTTTTTTGGGGGGGAGGGGGGGGGGGGGGGGGGGGGGGGGGGGGGGGGGTGAGGGCCCGGGGGAAGTATGAATGAGAGAGTTGTCATTCATGTATGGGACAAATTGTTGTCATCACCTGTTCTGCATATCTGTAAAGTATCATGAAAATATTTCAAAGGGTATTAGGGTATTCAAGTCATGGAACAGACAGGATATCACACCTAGAACTATCAAGGGGAAATAACTCAAAAAGTAAGAAAGCAAGAGTTGTCATTCTTGTTCCCGACACATCGTCATGACCTGGTCTACATATCTGTGAAGTATCATGAAAATATTTCAAAAGGTAATAAGTTATAGAGCGGACACGAAACAACACAAAATCACAGCTAAAACCATCAAGGGGAAATAACTCGAAAAGTAAGAAAGCAAGAGTTGTCATTCTTGTTCGCGACACATCATCATGACCTGGTCTACATATCTGTAAAGTATCATGAAAATATTTCATAGGGTATTCAAGTTATAGAGCGGACACGAAATCGCACCCAAAACCATCAAGGGGAAATAACTCAAAAAGTAAGAAAGCAAGAGTGGTCATTCTTGTTTGTGACACATTGTCATGACCTGTTCTATATATCTGTAAAGTATCATGAAAATGTTTCAAAGGGTATTCAAGTTATAGAGCGGACAGGAAATCACACCTAAAACAATCAAGGGGAAATAACTCAAAAAGTGAGAAAGCAAGAGTTGTCATTCTTGTTTGCGACACATCATCATGACCTGTTCTACATATCTGCAAAGTATCATGAAAATATTCCAAAGAGTATTTAAGTTATTGAGCGGACACGAAATCAACACAAAATCACAGCTAAAATCATCAAGGGGAAATAACTGAAAAAGTAAGAATGCAAGAGTTGTCATTCTTGTTTGCGACACATTGTCATGACCTGTTCTATATATCTGTAAAATATCATGAAAATATTTCAAAGGGTATTCAAGTTACAGAGCGGACACGAATCTGCCAAAAATTCACCAAAGGGAAGATAACTCAAAAAGTACAATAGCAAGAGTTACCATTCTTGTACGCGACACTTCGTCACGACCTGTTCTACATAACTGTGAAGTATCATGAAAATATTCCAAAGGGTATTCAAGATATAGAGCGGACAAAAAAATGTTTACGGACGGACGGACGGACAGACGGACGGACGGACGGATGCCAGGCTCATCGCTATATCCCCCGAACCTTTGGGTCAGGGGATAAAAAGAGTAAGTGTCAAAAGACAACGAAGAATGCCACATGGGTGCTGATGATTCTCACAGTTACAAAGACCTATGAATATATGAGGTCATCTGCAGTGTCACACTGAACCATTATCCCAGGACCTACCAGTATTTAGTGTTCAAAATATGAGGCATATACCACTGAACCATGAAATGTATGTCAGAGTGACCTCTTAAGTACATTGTACTTAGTGAGGTCATTCCAAGTGTCGGACTAACCCATTTTGCCAAATACCAGGTTACTCTATTAAACAGTGTTGGAGATACAAGATAAAATTACTGAACCATGAAATATAGATCACAGTGACCTACAAATAGAATGAAGTCAGTCATTTGCAGAGTGAGGCTGTCTGAACATTATCCCAGGTATGATATGGATATCTACTAAAAATAGTGCTCAAGACACAGCCCTGCTGGAGGAGGGAAACAGGTTCCACTGTACACTGCCTTTAATCATCTTGATATGACTGAAATACTGTTAAAAAGGACGTATTGCAAGTCGCCAATTGACTGAGTTAAATTCTAAGTATTGGGACAATTAAGTGTGAGTAAACATTGCAGACCTAGATCAGACTGCCCCTTTAGGAGCAGTCTGATCAGGCCTACACAGTTTGCTATTGCTTCTTTATTGTAAAACCTAACAGTTCCTGTTTCAGGACACTTACTGTAATTTTTGGCTGTCACAACTTTTAAGTGGGTCACAACATAATTATGTTTTCATTGAGACCTCAGACAAATTATCTCAGAATTGTCCTTAAAGCTCTACACAATCTGCAGCTCTGGTTGTTTCAACACTGTACATGCCAGAGTTCTGAGGATAGTCCTTTATGACAGAACTTTAAAGAGGATAAACAATAATAACTAAGATGACCCATTATACACACACTAGCTTTTAGATAATTTGAATTTAAAAAACTTCTCTGTTTTATGGCAATTAATCATAAAAATCTTTCTGATGTCAAGTAATGCCAATTAACAGTAAGGCAGGAATGACATTAATTATATAATGATGAATCATGGGATAAATTGAAAAGATGAACTATATTTACTTTAAATATTTGGACACTTTTGACTATTTCCACTCTAAAAAAAAACTTTCCCTTCTTCCCTTATAATCTGAAGGAAGCAAAGTTTATACACTGCAAAGGAAGGCACTGTCTGGGGGAAGCAAATATATCACAAAAGGAAAGCTGAATCCATGGCAAGCAAATATTCTGGACAAGGAAGCAATCTGAGGGAATCATATATTGCAATGGAAGCAATCGGTGGGAAACAAAGGTATTGCAAAGGGAAGCAAATTGCAAAGGCAAATATATATTGCAAAGGCAAGCAATCTGAATGAAGAAACTATATTGCAAAGGGAACCATTCTGAGGGAAGCAAATAAACTGCAAAGAGAAGCAATCTGTGAAAAGCAAATATTTTGGACAGGAGAGCAATCGAGGGAAGCAAATTCCAAGGGCAGGCAGCAAATTGCAATGGCAGGAAGCAAATTGCAAAGGCAAGCAATCTGAAGGAAGAAACTATATTGCAAAGAGAACCATTCTGAGGGAAGCAAATAAACTGCAAAGGGAAGCAATCTGTGAAAAGCAAATATTTTGGACAAGGAAGAATTGAGGGAAGCGAATTGCAATGGCATGAAGCAAATTGCAGCAAAGGCAAGCAACCTGAAGGAAGAAACTATATTGCAAAGAGAACCATTCTGAGGGAAGCAAATAAACTGCAAAGGGAAGCCATCTGTGAAAACTGAAAAGCAAATATTTTGGACAGGGAAGAATTAAGGGAAGCAAATTGCAATGACAGGAAGCAAATTGCAATGGCAGGAAGCAAATTGCAATGGCAAGCAATCTGAAGGAAGAAATTATATTGCAAAGGGAACCATTCTGAGGGAAGCAAATAACTGCAAAGGGAAGCAATCTGTGAAAACTGAAAAGCAAATATTTTGGACAGGGAAGAATTGAGGGAAGCAAATTGCAATGACAGGAAGCGAATTGCAATGGCAGGAAGCAAATTGCAAAGGCAAGCAATCTGAAGGAAGATTTAATTATATTGCAAAGGGAACCATTCTGAGGGAAGTAAATAAACTGCAAAGGGAAGCAATCTGTGAAAAGCAAATATTTTGGACAGGGAAGAATTCAGGGAAGCAAATATATTGCAAAGGCAAGCAATCTGAAGGAAAAAAAATGTTTTGCACAGGGGAACATTCTGAGGGACACAAATATCTTACAAAGGGAAGCATGCTGAGGGATGCAAAAATCTTGCGAAGGGAAGCAAATATTTTGGAAATGGAAACAACCTGAGGAAAACAAACATAGTGCAAAGGGAAGCAATCTGAGGGAAACAAATATGTTGCAATGGGAAGCATTCAGTGGGAAACAAATACATTGCAAAGGAAGACAATCTGTTGGGGAAAAATATATTTCAAAGAAAATTAATCTGTATTGCAAAGGGAAGCAATCTGAAAGAAGAAAAAATACAAAGGGAAGCAATCCAAGGTTAGAAAAAATTGCAAGGATAGGCAACCTTAGGGAACCAAAAATCGTGCAAAGGGAAGTTATTGAGGGAAGCTAATAGGAAAGCAATTAAAGGAAGCATATATTATGTAAAGGCAGGCATTCTGAGAAAAGCAAATATTTTGCAAATGGAAGCAATCTTAGGGAAGAAAAATGTAAAGGGAGGCAATCTGAGTTAAGCATTAAGGTGTAATGGATACACCACTATGCACTGGCCACCATTTTAACAAGGCAGATAACCTGAACAGCACAGTATTTGCTTCCTAATGGTAGATGAATCATTTCTCCAATGGGGTAGGGATACTCTTCAATGAAAGAAGTTGCTCTCTGAGTAAAACAGTTCCAGTATCAGAGGGCCCAAAAAGCGGACGACAAAAGCAGACAACAAAATTTACATCTGCAAAATTTCAAAAATTGTTTTGTCCATGCTGTGTCATATCAAGAATTCAAACACTACAGGCAAACAGTGTAGATCTAGATGAGGCGGCTCATTATGATTGATTGATTGATTTGATGCCTAACGTCCAGGTCATGTCGGGACGGTCAGTTAACCTAACCACACTACTCCTGGGCAGGCTTAGACCTCCTAAGCGGTTAACCAGTACTAAGCGCAGTAACTGACAAATGCCCTTCTTGAGGCTCATTATGAGCTGCCTCATAAGTTCTATGCTGTTTGCAAATTCAGCTATTTTTGTCTCTACGCTTTAAGTCTTAAATTCACACCTGAAAAGGAAAGCAATTTGTCATGATGGCTTCAATATTCCATTAATATCCTTGAGTAGGATATATGACAATATCTTCCTTCTGACATATAATCAATACCCCATTCCAAAAGATCATTTTAAAACAATTTGACCATCTATTCTTTCTGACAAAAGTGATATTGTAATCTTTCTTGCATCTCTGCTGTAGACAGGTCATTCTGATACTGGCGAAGCTCCAGATGGGGAATTTATCTCCCTTTTTTTGCTGGTGGAGGAGGGGGAGGGGTACTGAGAAAGTACAGGTTTTGCAGTCCTTCAATACAAGAGCAAATCACTCATTACAGGCAATTAAGGGAGACAACTGGTGTCTCCACAGAAAAACCATGTGACCTCCCAATAACTGAGGTGAAATGACCCAAGCCTGGCGATGGCTAGTGACAACCGGTTGTCAGTAGCCTCACAGGCTACAGACAACCGGTTGTCAGTAGCCTCACAGGCTACAGACAACCGGTTGTCACTAGCCTGTGAGGCTGCTGACAACCAGCTAATAAATTAATATGCATTTTAAAGGACAGGAAGCATTGGTTCATTGTAAAAGCATCACAAGTAATTCTCAATAGGTTTATGCTTTAAATCAAGCTGCATATGAATCACAACAACAAAATATCTGCAAATAAAAAAGCAAAAATATGAAGAAGATATATCTTCTAAAAATAGATTTTCCAAGGGAAGTAACTCAAATCATACTTTGTAAGGGAACTAACTCAAAATACCACTTACAAATTTTCTCTGAACGTTTATGTGCTAATTGCCTCCATGATCATAGTAGTTATACTTGAATTCATATTATAAATTTGTAGTTTATTTTTCCTAGTGGATAGAATCAGTAAATAAACAAATTTGCTTGACTGAACAGCAAGAATATAACTATAGGGAAGATCATAAATGGTAACTAGAAAATTTATGTAAAACCTTTTTTCCATCAAGGTAAATGTATAATTTGTGTGCATGTGATGCATAAATTCTTTTAGCTATTTGTATGAATGACCCAATGACTTCCAGACAATAATAATGTAGATAATAAAAAAAAAACAGAAATGTACATCTGATTCTTTTAATAGTTTCTTGCTTTCTATAGATCTTCTATGAATTTTAAAACTGTTTACACTTTCTAGTTCAGTGGTGGTAGGGTTTATTCACTGAATAGGGGATGTCACACCTGTAAGATTTAGCATACTATGCATGTGCAATCAGTGCACTGTTCAAAGTCTTTCACCTGGCTAGTTTTGCGTAAATACATGCTTAGAAGTCATCCCTATGTCTCCTTAAAATAAAAGCATCGAAAAGGTCAAATTTTAGATTTCCGCTGATTCGAATGTTTAGACTCTGCTGTTGAAATATTTGAACTTGTCTCTTAACAAAAACTAAAAACTTGCAGAAACTGGACCTAAAAACTAAAGATTTGGGGAAACTGCTATTTAGAAGGCCTTGAATAAACGGCATAAGGCAATACCAAAGTATCCGGACTACATGTACAATCTCTTCCGGTTTTCATAGCGTTGAATTGAGAGTACAAACATTCGCTTATAACCAGTAGTCGGAAATCATTATGTTTTGAGATTTTATCCGGAATTTGCTGCGTCATTTATAGCTATTCAGCTTCGAAAATGTAAAGAGATAAGTTTAATATAATTTGCTCTTCGGTCTTTTACTTTATTACCCTGTACAATGTCGTGTATGGGTGGGTAGTAATTGGTACAGTATTCAAATCGTCCTTGGCATGATTCTTAAACCATTTTGAGCATTTTCTTACATGTTTTATAAAAAAATCTTTAGAATAAACGAAAGGCGTTATCAATCTACAGTTTGTTAGTTTTGATAAAAGAGTGATAGCTAAGTTTTGCACGACACAATCTCGTGTTAAATTAAGGTGTTCGGAAAAAAAATCTGCGATGGCAAGGAGTTTTTCATTGTACAGGGCAATAAAGTAAAAGACCGAAGAGAAAATTATATTTAACTTACCTCTTTACATTTTCGAAGCTGAATAACTATAAATGACGCAGTAGAATCCGGATAAAAACTCAAAACATAATGATTTCCGGCTACTGGTTATAAGCGAATTTTGTACTCTCGATTCAACGCTATGAAAACTGGAAGAGATGGTACAGTGCGTTCGGATACTGTGAATACAAGGTCTTGTGCAACAGGTTTGAAACTATAAGAACTTGTTGACCGGTTTTCACCAAGACAGTTTTAAGCTATCCAGATGTACCTCTCAGCATAGAAATAATATGACATCTTTCCCTCTTCATTTTATTCATTTTACTGTATATCCTGTACAAGCATATACTTGGATTTTCACTCCAGAGATATAATACAAACAAAGGTGCGAATTTGGTCTATCAAGCACATAAATGTTCTAAAATGGTCTTCAAAAGTTGTACCACCTCACTAAATATTGGGGCAGTAATGTCTGAGCAAACACTGTAGACCAAGGTCAGACTGTTCAGAGACTGCAGTAGTATTTCCCATTCTGTCAGCACTTTTGTGTCAAATTTATAATTGTCAGTTAAATCAGTGAAAGTCAAATCAGCTTAGTTTCGGTTTACAATCGCATCTGCTGCAAGAGATAGCTTTAATATGTAAGGTGTTATATCAGTAAACAGTCAGCTGTAGCAGAAAAGGCTTAAATTGTGCTAAAATGGGCAGTCAACCTTAGCGAAAAGTGGACTTGGCCATTATGGTTCAGACCTGTTCTTAAAATTTGCATAAGACCTATACAATCAACTTAAAACTTGATCCGAGTGGAAACAAATATCAACAAATATCATGATATAATAGTAATACCATGAAACTAATATTCTAAAAATATCTTGAGTTTTATTATTTGAAAACAATAGGATTTATAGTAACTGGTTGTCACTAGCCTGTAGTACTAGCCTGTGAGGCTAGTGACAACCGGTTGTCAGCAGCCTCACAGGCTAGTGACAACCGGTTGTCAATAGCCACTTCCTTAAAATAACAGTGGTGAGAGTCCTCTTTATCAGGATCACTTAGAGGCCACCAGGGGCATGCCTCTATATGAGAAATGATAGACGCATAACTCACAAATTTACATCCTGTTGAACAGTATTTAAGTAATATCAGGACAATGGGAGGGTACTTAATGAAAGGTTCTGTGCAATAAAGCACTGTTTTGGTTCGAACAGAATCTGTGACCTCCAGTGGGACTCAAACCTGCAACCCCAAATTTGATGCAAAGTCAGGAGTGCTAACCACCTCATCATGCAGACACTTCCAGATCAGCTAAGGCAGAGTGGCACTGTGGCACTACATGTATTCTATATACTTCTATATTCTTTTTTGCCTCTTTCTCAAGAGGGATCAGCTCTTAAAGGAAAGAATTTGCTCCTCTAGGAGCAAATTCTTTCCTTAAAGAGTCGACCCCTTTTAAAAGCGCTACGTCCTCCAGCAAAGCAAACAGGGATTCATGTTGTTCCCCTTTGAAAAACTGATGGAAGCACGGAGGTTGGCAAGAGGTTATAATATCTTTTTAAAGTGGAAGGGGCATTTATTAGAGCAGGGGCATTTATTGGGATTAATAAAGTATTTATAAGGGTCATTAATATAGTCATTTTTATGTTTACAGCTGATAAAACATTTGCACTGAAAGGACACTTTCATATTCTTATAAAGGCGTTACAAGTCTGAAGAGGTTTGCACAAAAACAGAAATATCAATTCGTCAAACCTATCCCATTTAGTTCATTCACAGAATGGTATCACAACACCAACATGTCACCTATTGTTACGACAATAGGTTATTTGATTAAACCCAAAGCAAAGAAATGGAATCTATCGGAAAAAGTAAATACTGCAGTTACTGTTAGTATAATATGAAACATCGTGCCTGGGCAAACAGTTCAGTCCCAAATCAGACAGCTCCATATGAGTATTCTGATCTGGGGCTGCACTGTTTGCTAGTCATTCTATAGAACCTTTCTCATAATCATGATAACTGAGGGACCGACTTCTTAAAATTCCAGGATGGAAAATTTTGTAACAGAACTGATAAAGTACCAGTATCCAAATATTTAGCAGAAATATGGCAGTTTTAAGGTCTATGAATAAATGTTCAGGGGAAGCAACTCTTGTGATTTTCAGTTTTGCTGCCCATCCCAATTCCTCTAGGAGCAAAGTGTTTCCTACAAAAGTTGATCCCAGTTTGGATGGGCTATGTCATCCATAAAGGCAAACATTAAAAGGAACAGAAGTAGTTCCCGTTAGTCAAAATGGCAGTAAAACATTTTCTTTCAGACAAGTTTAGAAATTTCATAATATTTACTGTAATTCCATGTCATTGTGTTCAATATCGATTCATACCCTAACTTAAGAAATAACTATTAGAAAAACATAATTAAATGCTAAATCATTATCACATGGTGTTTACCTGGTCCCATTTGAAAAAGGTACATTTCAGAACAAATAAATATAAAAGTAAAAAAACAAAACAAAAAAACAACAACATAATTTCTTACATTTAACCCTTAACGTGCCCAAAAGCAGATATGAAAATTTAAATCTGCAAAATTTAAAAAATTGTGTCAATTCCAAGCTCTATCATAAATGATATTGAGAATTCAAAGACTAGAAGGCAAAGTGTAGAGCTAGATGAGACAGCTTATAATGAACCACCTCATCTGGATCTACACTGTTTGTACTGTTTGCTATTATATTTTTGCTTTCTTACAGTGACACAGTCCATTACAAGAATTACTTCAGTACCACCATTACACAAATATGGTGGCTGTAAAAAGATAAATGATTAACAAATCTAATTTTCTGTATCATTTACTTAAAGATCAAAAGGCCACTGTACATCAGGCCACTACACAAGCAAAACATAATGGGCTCAAAAAACGAAGCTCTTTTCCTTTTATTTACAACAAAATCCTGAAATGTGAGATTCAATAAGATTTTCCACACTGAAGTGATTCTAATGACATTTCATTGCATCTGCTTATATGCTGAAACAATAAAAATAATATCAATTTCTTTTAGCCAGCAAAATTTATGCTTAATCCGGGGTCTCTTAAAATAGAATTAAGCCTCCTTCTGAACAGACATAAGATGAGAAATTTCTTGGTGAAACACACTCAGATTCTCACAAGAATTCCTAATGAGATAGAATTAGCTTTATTTAAGTCATATATGGATCAAAGATGGTCAAGATATTTACTCCGGAGATTCTAATTATATCTTTGCAGAGACTGAAAGGAAACACAGAAATTTGTAGATTTCACTGATCCATGCCGTCAAATACATTCATCAGATAAACTTCCACTGAATGAAGGTACCCATACATTTTAAGATGTATTTTACGGTACATCAGATTTAAGAGCTGGCTCCTACAGAAAGTGAAGTTCTTTGTCAGCACTAAAATGGTGGCATGAGTTACTACCTCCCAGATTATGTAACCACATATAAATTATAATTCTGGAATTTTGCAATTTGGCAAGTCAATATAACATTAATGCAGCAAAAGAGGGAGGGGGCTTTAATTAGAGCAGGGTGTTTATTAGGATCACAAGGGTAATTAGCTTTTGTGTAAACATTCCAACAGATACCGACTGACTGACACTGTGACATACCACCAATCACTGTAGTGTTGACACAAACCACCATGTTTGCCAAGGAGTAGTCTGATCAGCATTTACACCATTAAGGTTAATGGGTACAAAGGTAAATCATTTACCCATTTAAAATGGGTACACCTCCGTGTTGTTCCACCAATTTTACCAAAGGGGAACAACTTTCAGGACTTCCTATTTGCTTCTCTGACTTCTAAAAGTGGGCCAACACTTAAAGGAAAGAATTTGCTCCTAGAGGAGCAAATTCATTCCTTTAAGAGTTGACCCTATTGAGAGGCCGGGCCAGGTAGCGCAATCGGTAGGGCACCTGACTCGTAAGTCAGAGGGTCTGGGTTCGAATCCCGGTCTGGCCACATACTTTCGTTTCTCCTTCCGCTGATTCAAGAAGGGCAGTCAGTTACTGGCGAAAGTATGTGCACTTAGTACTGGTTAACCGCTTAGGGGGTCTAAGCCTGCCCAGGAATAGTGACCATCCCGACATGACCTTAGTTGTTTACCGTGGACGTTAAGCATCAAATCAAATCATGACTATTGAGAAGGGAGGCAAAAATGAAAATGACACGAGTTGCTTCCCCTGGTCCATCAAGTTTTTTTATTCATCCGCCAACAGAACAGATAGATTAATTTTGTTCAAACAACAATGGCACTTGAAGGATAAGCATGGACATATTCAGCGTTGTACTCATGCTTGGAGCTTGTACAGCTCTCTGAGGAGTCTGAACTTGTCTCTATACACACATTCCCACAGATTACTTATGGCTGTACGATATATGACAGGTCCTACCAATCAATACTGTTATTTTCAAGGTATTGTCTATTGCTGCTTCAAGTCGCAACTACAGCAGAAACATAGTAAACAAATATTGGCAGAATATTCAGAGCCCAAGATATTACTTTTGTGGAATTAGCTCTAGCCAAATCACTCACAATTAGCATAAAATCTAAAGGCCTTTCATAGAATCCAAATAGCTTAAAACTAAGTTTCTGAGTGGGAAAATTAATACAATTAACATTAACATTAATTTGTTAACTAGCAAACAAAGGGATAAACCAATAAAAATAAGTGTACTTTTATAGTCATATGTCTAAAAAATTACACTGATGTGCGCTTATTAGGCACGTGCACTAATTTGGTTGAACATGGTAATTGTAGAGCAAACAGAAAATATTTCATTTTAGGCCATTTATAAAAATACTTTGCTTGCTCTCTCCCTACCCAGTCTTAAAATTTTGAGTAGGTTGGTAGATCTTTTTTTTTAAATTCCAGAGATGTCGATAAAAATTTCGGAATGACATAAGGCAGAGAAACCAGGCTTTGAAAAATTAGATGCAATTTTATTTCAAGCAGCTAGATGGTATAATTTGAACTTTATTTCAAGTTTGCATAACTACTTTTGAACTTTAGAAACCAGAGGAAAAATAAAATGTAATGAACTTTTAAAAAAATAAACAAGTAGCCCAAAGGGCAACAATTGCTCACCTGAGAGACATTGTAAACCTATAGGGATATTTAAGATGCTCAAGGGCAGCTAACTCCACAGTCAGTGGTCCAATCAGGCTGAAAATTAAACTCATCCAAAACATTATGTATTCCCTCATTTAATATATGCAAGTTTAAAAAGTATCCGATCAAGAGCACAATAGACAGAGCTGTCAAGGGCAGCTAACTTCGTAGTGGTTGGCCTGATCTGGCCAAAATTTGAACTTGTTTAAGATATTATGCATTTCCTCATTACCTGCAAGTTTGAAAAGGATCGGATCAGTAGAAACGAAGAAAGAGTGGTGACATTGATTTTTTGGATGCTCAGGGCAGGTACTCCATAGTCAGTGGTGGGATCTAGCCCAAATGCTAACTAATCCAAGCTTTTATGCATATCCTCATTACCTGCAAGTATGAAGAGGATCCGATGAAAAATGAAAATGTGATGACATTGTTTTCTCCATTATAAGACTATGGGATTTTTTTCAAATGCTCAAGGGCAGCTAACTCCGTAGTCTGTGCTCGAATCCGGCCAAATTTCAAACTCATCCAAGCTCTTATGTATGTCATCATTACCTGCAAGTATGATAAGGATCTAATCAAAAACCTTGACTGCAGCACCCTGAAAGTCAAACTTGCTCGAGATATTGTCATGCCCTACATTTGTGTGAATTTATTTTAAAATCCGTTGAGAAATGTAGGTGCTAGAGCGATGACAAAGTTTTTCTAAAAATAGCCACAGTGACCTTGACCTTGGGCACAGCATCCTGAAAGTCGAACTTGCTTGAGATATTGTCATACCATACATTTGTGTGAAGTTATTTCAAAATCCATGGAGAAATGAAGGTGCTAGGGTGATGTCACAGCTTTTCTAAAAATAACCACAGTGACCTTGACCTTTGGCACAGCACCCTGAAAGTCAAACTTGCTCGAGATATTGTCATGCCCTACAGTTGTGTGAATTTATTTTAAAATCCATTGAGAAATGTAGGTGCTAGAGCGTTGACAAAGTTTTTCTAAAAATAGCCACAGTGACCTTGACCTTGGGCGCAGCACCCTGGAAGTCTTGTTTGAGATATTGTCATGCCCTACATTTGTGAGAAGTTGATTTAAAATCTGTTGAGAAATGTAGGCGCTAGAGCGATGACCACATTTTTCTAAAAATAGCCACAGTGACCTTGACCTTGGGTGCAGCATCCTGAAAGTCAAACTTGCTCGAGATATTGTCATGCCCTACATTTGTGTGAAGTTATTTTAAAATCTGCTGAGAAATGTAGGTGCTAGAGCGCTGACAAAGTTTTTTCTAAAAATAGCCACAGTGACCTTGACCTTGGGCGCAGCATCCTGAAAGTCGAACTTGTTCGAGATATTGTTTCGAGATATTGTCACGCCCTACATTTGTGTGAAGTTATTTTAAAATCTGCTGAGAAATGTAGGTGCTAGAGGGCTGACAAAGTTTTTCTAAAAATAGCCACAGTGACCTTGACCTTGGGCGCAGCATCCTGAAAGTCGAACTTGCTCGAGATATTGTCATGCCCTACATTTGTGTGAAGTTATTTTAAAATCCGTTGAGAAATGTAGGCAATAGAGCGATGACAAAGTTTTTCTAAAAATATGTGATGATGTTGTTTTCTCCATTATAACACTATGGGATTTTTTTCAAACGCTCAAGGGCAGCTAACTCCGTAGTCTGTGCTCGAATCCGGCCAAATTTCGAACTCATCCAAGTTCTTATGCATGTCATCATTACCTGCAAGTATGATAAGGATCTAAGCAAAAACAGTTCAGAAAACGTGATGACGCCATTTTCGACATTATAACCCTATGGGATTTTTTCCAAACGCTAAAGGGCAGCTAACTCCGTAGTCTGTACTCGAATCCGACCAAATTTCGAACTCATCCAAGCTCTTGTGTATGTCATCATTACCTGCAAGTATGATAAGGATCTAATCAAAAACAGTCGAGAAAACGTGATGACGCCATTTTCCCCATTATTACCATATGGGGGCTATCTGTTGCCATGGAAACCAGAGTTCTGAGCTGATCGGCACCAAAACCTAATGCAGCCTTTCCCCCACCCAAATGATGCTTCAGATAAAATTTGATTGCGATCAGCCTACTGGTCTCTGAGATATTTATGTTTGAAAGTGTTGACGCACCCACGGACCCACGGACGGACGACGGCTCGACTCCCATCCTATAAGCTCACCTCTGAGCCTTCGTCTCAGGTGAGCTAAAAATCTATCAGTCTAGATTGCCAATAAAATTTTTTGAGTTGCAGGATTTTTCTAGGGTAGGCAGGAAGAGGGCAAACAAATAATATTTTATTTTTGGCCTTTATGGTTGTCATGTGAACCTGTCAATAGACTGGCAAAGAGGCCAGACTGACTGCTATATGCCCCAAAACTGGTATTATATAGTAATATTGTTTAATTATTCATTCAATTTAATATTTCTTTCATTTTTTTTTAATATGTATTTATGGAAATAGTGTAAATGCTACATTGTTGTTCATAGTAGATGTGGAACCGCCTAAGAAGTTATAAAATCCATGATGATGATGATGATGGCAGCTCTTTGAAGGAGATGAACAATATAAGCTTTCAATAGCTTTCATTCAAATCCTTAAACTGCTTGTTTGTTATTTGTAATTATTTACCTGATAAAAAATAAATATGTTTAAACCAAAACTGGTCTTATTGCTTGTGATTGGTACCTTCCTCCCTACTATGATTACCTGACTTTCTGTCAACTAGCTGAGAGTGTTATTAATTTTCTTGGAGAAAAAAATCAAATTAAATCATTACTGGCCATTCCAAGACCAAACTAATCCAGTATTTAAGATATTAGAGCAGCCGTTTATTAGATTAACCAAGATGTGAATACCATATGGGAATAAGACTGGTACCATTAAAAAGAACAAAATCAATGTAAGTTGTAATCCTGCTAAAATGTTTAAACAAGAGGTCCATGATGGACCTAAATCGCTCACCTGAGTTATGATGAAATAACATGGAAGATCATCTATTTGATGATGGTTCAATTGGAGCAGTTTTGCACTTTCTAATCTATATTCTGACAAAGTTTCATTTAGATTGGATCAAAAACTGTGCCTTCTAGAGTGTACACAATGTTTTTCTACGATCTGACCAGGCAATCTAGTTTTTGATCAGATATTATTCAGTTTCAAAATTGGCCTATATTTCATGAAGATACACATTCTGACATTTTCATGAAGATTCAATGCACAATAAACACAGAATTGTGTACACAAATTTTTTCTATGATTTGACCTAGTGACCTACCGGTAGTTTTTGACCCGGTAGTTTTTGACCTGACAATACCCAGTTCCAATCTTGGCCAAGATTTCATTAAGATAATCATTCTGACAAAGTTTCATGAATACTGACCCAAAACTGTGCCCTCTACTCTAGAGTATACACAATGTTTTTCTAAGGTTTGACCTACTGACCTAGTTTTTGATCCAACATGACCCAGTTGCACCCTTGGTCTTGATTTGTTGGAGATAAACATTTTGACAAAGTATCATGAAGATTGGAACTTGGAACAAAACTGTGCCCTCTAGAGCATTCACATGGTTTTTCTAAGATCTGACCTAGTGACCTAGTTTTTTACCTGACATGGTCCAGTTTCAAATTTGGTCTAGATTACATAAAGATAAGCATTCTGACAATGTTTCATGAAGATTGAATAATAACTGTGCCTTCCAGAGTGTACACATGGTTTTTCTAAGATTTGACCTAGTGACCTAGTTTTTGACCCTACTTGACTCAGTTTCATTCTTGGCCTAGACTGTATATGGATAAACATTCTGACAAAGTTTCATGAAGATTGGATCATAACTGTGCCCTCTAGAGTGTACAAAAGGTTTTTCTAAGATCTGACCTAGTGACCTAGTTTTAGACCCCACATAACCCAGTTTCAAACTTGGTCTAGATGTCATTATGATAAACATTCTGACAAAGTTTCATGATGATTGGGTCAAAACTGTGCCTTCTAGAGTGTACACAAGGTTTTTCTAAGATTTGACCTAGTGACCTAGTTTTTGACCCCACATGACCCAGTTTCAAACTTGGTCTAGATTTTTTTAAGATAAACATTCTGACAAAGTTTCATGAAGATTGGGTCAAAACTGTGCCCTCTGTGTCATTCTAAGATTTATTTCTATTTTTAGCTCTGGCGGCCATTTTGTTCAACCGAGCGAAACCGTTTTAGCAATTTTGGTTTAGAGCCATGAGTCAAACATTTCTGTGAAATTATTTTGAAATCGAGTCATTGGCTTCAGAGGAGATGTCGTTTAAAGGTTTTTCTATTTTTAGATTTCTATTTTTAGCTCTGGCGGCCATTTTGTTCAGCGGAGTGGAACCGTTTTAGCAATTTTGGTTCAGGGCCATGAGTCAAACAAATCTGTGAAATTTTTTTGAAATCGAGCCACTGGCTTCAGAGGAGATGTAGATTAAAGGTTTTTCTATTTTTAGCTCTGGCGGCCATTTTGTTCAGTGGAGCGGAACCATTTTAGCAATTTTGGTTCAGGGCTATAACAGAAACATTTGTGTGAAATTACTTTGAAATTGGCCTACTGGTCTAGGAGGAGATGTCGTTTGAAGAAATTGTTGACGGACGGACGACGGACGGACGACGGACGATGGACGACGGACAAATATCGATCACAAAAGCTCACCTTGAGCACTTCGTGCTCAGGTGAGCTAAAAAGCCACAGTTCTTGGGTACGAAACAATATCAGGCATTACCTCATTGTGTCAGAGCTCCAGATCAGGATAATTTGAAGATAATTTTTCTTATTTCTCAATGAAAACATATGGTGTGACCCCTCATTAGAACCGTCTCCACGAGACGGTTCTAATGATGGGTCACAGAATATGTTTTTATGGAGAAATGTGTTTAATTATCCCTAAATTATCTCTGTTACCCCTTCTTATCTGGTGTGTTGTGTTTTGCATGCACATGTAAAGGTTTGCTGGTTTGATAAGGTTGACACCACCCTCTGCCTTCAGTGACACTGCGCAATCACTGACTGCCACATGATATCACATTTTTCAGCTCTGCACAGAGCATTCCCAGTAGGCACATGACGTCAAAATGATGTCATACTGATGTCAATGTGACGTCATTACGTCGCATCGATGTCAGTACGACGTCATTTTAACATCATGTGCTTGCTGGGTTTCCTGTTCTGTTGGATTGAAGAAAGTGATTGTGGACATCATGTCATGCATGATGAAAGACAAGCACTCTGAATCCACTATGCCAGGCACTGCACTTAAGGTTTCCTCAGATCTTCTAGTACTTGCATTTCCCAAACTTTAGACAAAAACAAGAGTTGTCAGAAGACAACAAAGAGTGCTTGCCTCTCACAGGGATGGTGGTGTTGAAAGGCCCTTGTTCAGATGCCATGAATGCCAAGTACCATAACTGCCAACCAAATGGGGATTGAGAAATATGATCAAGTAAGTGAAGCATAAAATATGCCGTACGCAAATCCATGATGATGGCAATGTTACAATGTTCATGTCCATACATAAGTGTGAGCCAAGTATCATGGCTAAACTCATATAAGGACTGAGAAATATCATAAAGTCAGTGAAGCATATCAATACCATCATATTGTCATCTGAATTTACAAACAGTATACATGTAGATCCAGATAAGTTGGCTCATAATAAATGGAAAGCACATGAACTAGTGTTTCCCCCAGCCCCTTTTAGCATGGCGCCGCGCCATGCCCCTTTTCCCCAGCGCCATGCCCTTTTTTCCAGCGCCATGCCCTTTTTTCTCTAAACTTCACCTGCCAATTTGGAGATACATATTACACATTGTGTATTCAATGTTTCAACTGTTTTGACGGCGCAAGTAAACACATCAGTTGGCATTAATCCTGTTATGGTCCACTCGCTAATAAACTAACTGATCCGTGAAAATACCTGACTGATCTGCCGGTTAACGGAAAGATCAAAGTGAGGCCTGTTGAGTGAAAAGGAGCCAGTAGCCATGTTTCACAATTACACAAATCAACATGCCCATTACATATATAGACTTAAATTTGTTTTAGTATTTTTCTGGAAGTTTTTTTTTTAGTTTCCTTTGGATTCATGGACTGTATTTGGGAAACTGATTTGATTCATAGATGTGCAGGCTGATCAGTGTCTTGACTTGTTGCCGTAAAGTTTTTTTCTTCGATATGGGTATTATATATGGGTTACATTCGAGACGTTTGATACATTATGGTGTAAAAATAATTACGCATATCATGTATGTTTTGATATTTTGGTCTTGTACATGCCCATTTTTGTGTCCAAAATAAATTTTTGAACAATGTTATATATATTTTTAATAGTTTTCAACAGCTCTGGGTACCCTAAACAAAACTCGCTTGTGTGAAGAAAATAAATAGAGCTAACTGAAACAGATATAAATACAAATTAAAGGGAGGCAATTCTGTGCCCCTTTTTTAAATACAGAAGTACAGATAATACTGGTCAGTAAGAATTATTTATAAATAAATAAAGAAGAAACAATAATGATAAATAATAAAATATAAATTGTAATAATAATTAGGATATTGAAATGTTTCAGACTATTCAATTATGTTTCTTGATATTTGGAAGAAAAAAAAAGAATAGGTAGGTAGTAAAAGGACTTGACACACACACCAAAAAAAATTAATACAGAACAGGTAGGTAAAAGGACTTAACACACACACACACACACACAGGCAAAAATTAAAAAAATACAGAGAGCAGATGCGAATTCTTTATGTATTATCATCATATCCAGGCTCTACTATGGAGTAAAAAAAGTTTTCTAAATTACATGTACTGTATTTTAAGAAAGATGCTGCTGCAGCTTAAATGAAAAAAGAATGGTATGATTTAATGCTTTATTAACAGTATTAATCTCTGTAAGCTAATGTCCATTAAAACAGCGGCCTTCTAATGAAAGCATATACAGTGCCCTTTTTGCGAAAATCCACGCGCGTAAGTGCCTTTTTCTGAGAAAATTTACCATGCCCTTTTTCATTTCTGGGGGAAACACTATGAACCCAACACCACACTAGACCTTCAATATTTGAAAGAAGTCTATCATAAAAAGAAAGAATTTGCTCTGAGGGCATGAACAGGGCCAATTCTTTCCTATTATAAGACTTAAAGAGCAGATTCCCACAGGAAAGGTAGTCAAAACTGAAAATGGCATTCAATGCAGCCCTGAAAGTCATTGCACCCCTGAGCCACAACACGACAAAACCAACAAAGTTGCATGTGCACCTAGCAACGACTCAGATCAGCCTGGGCAATAGTTCTGTAACATTAAACTTGTCACTCTCTAATTTAGTATTTCATTTTATTATTCCTATTTTCATTCTGACATTTCTACTTTCATTTATTGGAGAGTGATATTCATTGAAAAGTAAAAATGTAAAATTATCTCAGCATAATAAAAATTAAATCAAGGACGCCAAATTCATCATAATACCTGATATCTCATATTATTGGAGTACCAGGCTGACCAGTCTTTGCTGTTGGCATAGAGTTATCAAGTGCACAACGAGGACTCTGTTCAGACTGGGGGATGCCCAGGCTGATCTGACTCTTTGATGGGTGCACATGCCATGTTGTCAAGGTTTTGTCTTGTGACAGGTAAAATTGATTTCCACATTCTAACAAAAGAAATTTTCATTAAACAAAAGTTTCTTCTGAGACAAGACTAGCAGACCCAGGATGCTGCAAATTCTTTGAAATTAAGAGAATCAATATTCTAGATTTATAATGACAGTATCCATTTTCTGAGTACATCAGTGATCATTTTTTAAATGAAAATTAAGGTGGTGGTGGCTGCATTTTGTCCATTGGATAAATGGGCAAATTTTGTGAAAGGGTAAATTATTTGTTCTTCCATATATATATATATAGACCTGATATTTGGGCACCAATAACTGAAAAGCAGCTAATGTGTCAAATTTGCTCATGATGCTGATCATCTGTCTTCAGCCGCCACTTTTTCTAGGTACCTTAAAACAAATTACAGTGCCATCAAATCTACATTAAGGTGTCACCTGTCTTACGAAGGCAATTTTTTGTGTTCCCTGCATGATGCATTGTGTCCCCTAAAACAAGTTTGACTACTATTTCATGGTACTATGAATCAGCTGAGAGTTGAAGCAATAAACTTCATCTCCCCTCTCGCACCCAGCTCCCCCTCCATCACACACATGCCCTCTTCATAAGTCACATGCTCCACTCATAGTGGTAGAGCAATGTGACTTGTGAGGGCTGTTAAGATTGGGGTTACAAATCGAAAGAATCTATGCAGTGATGAGAAGTTGTGGGAGGGGATATATTTGTGTGGTCACATGCATTTATAAGGGAAGACTGGTCATATATAAGCTCAAAGCCTCTTCTTTTCTAAATTTCATAAACAATTCACGGAGATGAATCAACATAGGCAATGACAGTTAATGCACTGACTGACTGACAGATCTCTAACTGATTAATTAACGGACATACAACTGCCAGAATGACAACAGTTTTGCGACCAATGAAGGGACAGCTTTGTGGGTGAAAAGATAAATAAAAATACCTTCTCTTCCAAGCGTGTAAATAGCCATAATTGTTGTAAAATGAATAATTTATCACTTTCTCAAATTGTGGCTGCTGAGGAGAAATTAACTATTCCAAGGTTAAAGGTCAGGTTAGTTATATCCAATGAAATTGTGAGTATCAAGCTCCCAATTAACCAGGACTAATACCGTTACACCGTGTATAACGCAAAGTGCAGTTTAAGTATTTCATCAAATTCCATACAAAATCTGACTGGAACTGTCGGAGAATCCGACTATACCCCCACTTCACTGCTTAAATCAAATGGGTGTTATTTTCATTACATGCAAAAAGCAGAGAGAGAGAGAGAGAGACAGAGAGACAGAGAGAGAGAGAGAGAGAACTCATTGTCAACATGTATACCAAATATCAATATTCTACATAAATCCCTTTCTCTGTAATTCGGAATAAAATGATTTCACACAGACAGAAAGAAAAAATAATAAATATATGTAAGACATAAGTATTTATCAGTCTGTATACCAAATATGAACATTCAAACTTGAATGGTTGCTGTGAAATCTGTTACAAAAAAAACTGCATTATTCAAAGTCAGGAGAGAAAGTAAATTGGAAAAATATAGGGAAGAATCAGCAGGTGTGCCACACCACAAGCCTGCCATCATGGTCATAGTTGACCGAGTACAGTAACGAAAGAAAGAAAAGGAAAGGGGGCATACAACAAGTTATCATCAATCTGCATACAAAATATCCCTACTCTAACTCACAATGGCTGCATAGAAATCTTTGTAAAAATTGCATTATTCCAAGTAGAGAGAGAAAGAAAATACGACAAGTACAGGGAAGAATATGCAAGATACGGCTGGTTTGCAATCTCACGATACAATAAGTTGTTATCAATCTGTATACCAATATGAACATGCTACCTTGAAGGGTTGCTGTGAAATCTGTTACGAAAAATTGCATTATTCAAAGTATAGAGAGATAGAAAATCGGACAAATACAGGACAGATTAAGCAGGGGAAGGCTGGTTCTCAATCCCACAATACAATAAGTTGTCATCAACCTGCATACCATATATGCACTGATGTGGAGAAATCTTTGACGAAAAATTTCTTATTCAAAGTATGGAAAGAAAGAAAGAAAATCAGACCAGTACAGGGAAGAATAAGAAGGAGAAGGCTGGTTTGCAATCCCACAATACAATAAGTTGTCATTAACCTGCATACCAAATATGACTACTCTAGCTTGCATGGTTGTGGAGAAATCTTTGACGAAAAAATTCATTATTCAAAGAAAGAAAATTGGACAAATACAGAGAAGAGTAAGAAGGAGAAGGCTGGTTCTCAATCCCACGATACAACATGTCGTCATCAATCTGAATACCAAATATGACTACTCTAGCTTGCACAGTTGTGAAGAAATCTTTGACGAAAAATTTTACTATTCAACGTATGGAAAGAGAAAATTGGACAAATACAGAAAAGAATAAGCAGGAGAAGGCTGGTTCTCAATCCCACGATACAACATGTCGTCATCAACCTGCATACCAAATATGACTACTCTAGCTTGCACAGTTATGGAGAAATCTTTGACGAAAAATGTAACTATTCAACATATGGAAAGAAAGAAAATTGTACAAATACAGGGAAGAATATGCAGAAGAAGGCTGGTTCTCAATCCCACGATACAACACACCATCATTAATATGTATGCCAAATATGACCATTCTAGCTTGTATGGTTGTGGAGAAATTTGATTAAAAGGGGACGGAACGACGGATGGACGGATAGATGTAAACCAGTATACCCCCCTCTTTTTCAAAGCGGGGTTATAATAAACATCGGTATCAGATACACATTGCTACCTCAACCCCGTAAAATATGTTGGACTGTAGACTTAAAGGCATTTCCGAGTTAACTTTTTAATTTATATATTTATGTGTGTGTGTGTGTGTGTGTGTGTGTGTGTGTGTGTATTAAGTATAACGCAAAATAAATTTGACAAATATAATTTATCAAACTGGATACACTATATACTTGCATACAACGTTGAATAACCGTCATAAAACACTGAACCAACGTCGATTCAACGTCATGTGCCCATAGGGTAACAGTTCTAGTTCTCGTTCAAAGGGTGTATCATTGATAGGTTTATACTAAATTCAAATATAGCTGTTTAAAAGTGATCAAAGTTTTCAAAACACTTCTTTTGCATTGATGTCAACGGCGACGTCGTCAAATTTTAAGCCAAAACTAACGCCATTGTGGTTCGGAAAGCTATAACTTCCATGTCAGCCTAGAAACAAAAGTGAAACTAGAAAATGTGTTTATGGAACACTATGGCCCCAACCGTATGCTTCCCTCTAAAAACGTTTGTTTCTATTCAAAATACCTATGTCCGAAAAAGGGGAATCACCCAACAGAGAATTTAGGAAATATGCTCATCATCTTCACCTTAGTCTGTAACTGTATGCCAAATAAAAAGATCCTAGCATATGCGGCTCTTCAGATATTTTGTTCACAAGTTTGTTCCTATACAAAATGCCTATGTCCGGAAATGGGCAATAACTCAACCGAAATTTACGAAATACATGAACGACAAGACTGGCGGAGGAGAAGAAACGTATTAATCCGCTTATTTTTCCTGAACATGCCACATATAAAATTTCAAGAACCTAGCTTGAGCGGTTCTTGAGTTTCCTAGCTGCCAAAAAGCGTTGCGGATAGACGGACGGACAGGCTGATGGACACGCCCAAACCAATATGCCCCTCAACTTCTCCGAATTAATATATAGAAGCACTGTAAGCAAATTTCTTGCACACTGAAAAATGCATGCACGTTAGTGAAATT
This sequence comes from Ctena decussata, assembly GCA_963989385.1. Lineage (NCBI taxonomy): Eukaryota > Metazoa > Mollusca > Bivalvia > Lucinida > Lucinidae > Ctena > Ctena decussata. The sequence goes on along the minus strand of OZ022501.1, from coordinate 52,494,575 downwards.
TAGAAAATGATGAAATACTTTTGGCCACTGACTGTACACTTCCAGTTTGAAGGCCCTTTCAAGAATATTCGCATATATCGATCGACTGGGGATGGGTGGGGTGTGGGGTGGATGCGAGGGAGCGGAATTTATCCCTTACAGTATTTTATCCAGTTTCTTTGAAATCTACCATTGTTATTTTTTTAAGGTTTTGCTAAAACAATGTTGTCTTTCACAAAACAACTGGTAATCTTTGTCATTCCATTCCCAGCGTTAATCAGACGTTGCAGATGCCGCAGAACACGATCTCTGATCAGGGCCTACACTATTTGCATCAAATACAGGAGTTTCTTAAGATAACATAATTAAAATCAAACTACACACCCCATTTATTAGAAACGAACCCATCCAAACCATAAAATGAAAGAGAGTCTACTGGGAATTAATTAATGGTTAAGAATAAGATACTAGATATACATGTAGTTTAGTTTATTACATGTTTTAATAAGTTCAAACACCTAACGTATAGATCTAATCTGGGATGTATTCTATATTTATAACTGATATGCAGAGTCCGCTATGCAAACATACAGTTTACTAACTCCTAGGCCAGACGTAGGTACACTACCCATTTTGAGTGCTGTTTAAAGATTTTCCTCAGCATTTTAGTCTGCTACAAACTGTAGTCTTTTTCTGCATTACAATGAAAGCAAGTTAAAATTTTCGTGAAATCCTTGCTGTTGTACAAAATTCAGTAATAATTGCATAACCCAAATTAGGCGTAATAAATGGTCAATTTAAATGCTTTGAAGAAAATATTGCTTTATAAATTTTCAAATTTATAACACTTTCCACCTGGGGAAAAAATCATTTCACTTTAAGCTGGCTTCGTTTTTAGATAAAATTGTAGTGAACTCCTTGCTGTTATCCAAAATTCTACTATAATTGCATATTCCAAAATGTGAATATGATTCGGCATAAAATAATCAGTTTCAAAATGATTTCTATTCGAAGTCTTGCTCTATAATTTCTCAAATTTACAAGCGTTTCCGCCCTCAAAAATGTGGTACAAAAGTCTTAATTCTGAGTAAATATCTTCTGTAATATCGTTAATGTATATATGCCACCTGCCCGAAAGTCCTCTCTACGGGGTTGAGGCAAAATCTATATATAGATAGAAGTACCACGAGACTAACAAAAGTTGGACGGACGCTCGGCGCCCCGTTACTGCGGCTATGGATTCGTTCCGCTGAGGTGCGGGGGCAACGTCGATATGAGAATTGAAATACTACTACGACTAACAAAAGTGGGATGACGGTTGGGAGGTTGAGATGGGGGCGGGATGGAGGTCCCCAAAAACTGTCTTATAGTAAAGTAGTCATATACAGAATCACTCTGTATTTCATTTGTTAAAACGAAAGAGAGTTATTGTTCATGGTGAAAGCGATCAACTATGGAGTATATACAGTTATAACACATATTCTAACACTGGTCGCCTATATAGTCAATGCTAAAATCTAGTGATATGTTGCGTTACAAATCACTGGGCGGACTAGCATGACGTTATCTAGCGCCGCTCAGACGTCATTTTTATTCGTTTGGTGACGTCAATTTTCATTTACATGAGGATAGACGGTGTAACGTCGTTTTCTCGCATCAAAAACTTGCGAATTACATGTGAACGCCACTGTCAAAGTTGTTAGCGGGATTTCTTCATGTAATCATGGCGGAAAACTGGCAAAATCCGAAGGAAGCAATTGCGTTTTCGTCGTTTCTAGCGTGTTAGAATCGAAATAGATTCTTGCTAACAAATGATTTGTTGCCCAATGTATCACTGGTTGTCGACTATATCACTCGCGCTTCGCGCTCGCGATATATCACTTTACGACTGACCTCCAACCAGTGATATATTGGGCAACAAATCACTGAAAGCAAGAATCTATTTCTTAACTAACGATGTCTACCGTAAAGATCCTAAGTTTTTGGGCAGATAGGTTTGTACAAACAGTGGAAACCGAGATCAGACTGTTCCCTAGGAACCAGAATGATCAAGGTCTTCACAGTTGCCATCCCATCTGCGCATTTTGTGGGCATTACTCTGTGGCAGACCCAGAATAACAGGAAAATAAATAGTAGGGCAAGGACCGGCTGTGCTGGCAGCAGGTTCAGAATTCGGGCAGTCTGTTTTGGGGATTTTTTTTAACTAAAACATTGTTTTTCTAAGAAACGAAACGGTGAAATGGATGTTTTTTTTTTTTTTTTTTATTCTGTAACATACAATGTAACTTTTACTAAAATGATATGCATGGGCATGCCCCATCGATTAGATATATTTTTCATGACGTTTTTCATGAAATTTAATTTTCTTGCATTTTTTAAAAAATATAAAATATACATATTATCAAGATAACTGCATTTTTACCAGTTTGTTCCAAATATCATATAGTATGCATTGTATGATTTGCAGGAATGAAAGTGCTTTCATGTGCTAGGGTATGAATTTTTATGGAAAATGTAAAAAAAAGTATATTAAAATACAAAATATTGTTTTTTAGGAAAACAAAACTGTGATTTTTTTATCCAAATTTTTTATAGCTCTTTGGGTTATTTAGCTGGTATAATGGTTGAATGCCCCGCCAATATTTTATTTACAGGGGTGTCCATTTGTCGCATTTTCGCATTTTTTAGCGAATTGAATTCCAAAAAATGCGAATGGTGTTTTTGCAAATTGAATGTGATTTTCCCGTAAAATCGCGAAAATTTTGCGATTTTCCTGGCCTCAGATTATTTTGCCACGTAGTGAGCCTCTATTTATTTGTGTGAATAATCAATAAGGTGTAGCAGCCCCGGATCCAGGGGGTGGGCTTTGGGGCTTCAGCCCCGCCATTTGGGCCTCTGTGTTATGCAAAATATGTAGGTATCCAGATAATAAGGAGTATCTGATGACAGTTTGAGATCATGGAATAACTAGAGTAAAATATATGTTGTGACATCTCATTAGAATCGCCTCGCCGAGGCGATTCTAATGAGATATCGCAACATATATTTCATGGCAAAAAAGACATTATCAAAACTTTTCATCGAATTGGGCCCAAATTATGTCATATAATTTCAACCACATACACATACTTCTCGCCACCTCCAAGCCCCACCAGTTATCCAGAGCCCCACCAGTACGTGGTGGTCTGGATCCGGGCCTGGTGTAGTACTGTTTATACAAAGAGCGCATATATTTGGATGATTGTGACTTGGGTACCAGTACACAGTATTGAAATCACTCAACCAGAGCGTGACAACATGGTGGAAAGTAATCATCATGCTCCTGTCTTTGAAGAAATGCGGACAAGGGCCCATACATGTGATATCTCCCGAATCATCTGGGAGTCTCCCAGAAATGAAGCACATCTCCCACGATCCCGAATAGTATTCAGAATTTCCTGGATGCTGAATTTTCCTGTCATAATTTTTCTGTATCGTAATACAGTTCAGGAGAGGGCATTGCGCTTCATCAATAATGATTTCACGTCATCTTTAGAAGTGATGCTGATAACAACTAACACTGTTCCCTTACATGTAAGAAGGATGAGGCAGATGGCATGTGAAGTATATAAGATTGTTAACGACATATCTCCTTCTTACATTAAGGACCTGATAACTATAAAAGATCCATCTTATAATTTCAGGAGTGAGAAGCAAGCCACTCTGCCACAAGTGAAGAGTACGAGGTACGGTTTGCGGTCATTTCGCTATGAGGCAGCCCGGATATGGAACAGCCTACCGAACAGTATGAAATTGGCTGAGTCCTACCCTCAGTTCAGGAGGCTGCTCCATACCTGGGATGGCCTTATTTGCAAATGTCCGACATGTTCCGTTTAAATTTTATGTTTGTTTTAATTTCAGTTTTCTTATTTTAAGACCCTTAGTACTTCCTTTGTGCGGCCATACCCCTTTCGTTTTCGTACTTATGATGATTTTCATCCTCTTGGTCCACTCAAACCCCTTTTCGCGTTTCGTCAAAGGTTGTACGTGTGGGTACTTAATAACTTTTATATGTTCTTATTTCCAGGTGTTCTTTACTAGCTGTGACTTATCTTAATCTGCTTTTCCTAGTCTTCCTATCCTTTTTTATTCTTGTCTTATCTGATCTTACCTTCCTTTATGTATATTGTATATTGTTAAATATGTATTAAATTGCATGCTGTGATACTATGACTATGTATATGTATTTTTAATTTTGCATGACTGTTTTATTGCATGCATTTCTGTTGTTTTACTTTTGTTTGTCGAAGGAAAAGCCCTACTGGGCTTATGTTATGTTATTCATGTTCGACAAAAAATAAAGTTTCTATGTCTATGTCTATCTACCATTTTGCGGTAACTACTTACCCGGCGGCTAGTCAAAAGGAGTAACTGTCCGTGACCTAATTACCTAACAGGGTGCAATATTGGTCGTGTCATTCGGAGGGGTATTCGCTGATAAGAATCAGCAATGTGTTAAATTGGCTAGCGCATCAGTGCAGGTACCTGTTCTAACTGTAATAACAGGTAACTTTTACTGCTCAGAGTAAATGACTTTTATTGCGTCACGGCTGTAAGCATCGGTCATTGTTTCTGTTATGAATTTGCACGAATGCAATAGATATAGATGCAAGTGCCGCATATCGACAATGATTCCATATCGATTTTTTCAGTAAACATTTCAGATACGTAATGTACAGTTATCATAAATATCGATATGCAAAATTTGCGCAGGCTGATCAGATCATACTTTCATGAAATCATCACGGGGTGCCAGCAATTTTTGTTTTGTTTTGTTTTATGAAAATCGGCCTGTTCACTTTAAGAATAATTTCCCGCATTTTTCTATCCAGTTCCCGCCGATTCAGACGCATCGTATGTGAAACGAGAACCTGTGAACATGGGAAATCCGCGACTGACACAAGTATTAGCTTAATTAACGGTTAAAATCCAAGATGCCTGAAAGAAAAGTAACAGATGCAGAACCAATGAAAGCAAAAGCTGCTAGAACAATATGTTCATACTTCAGCATTCCACCTAAAGGGTACTCGAAACTCTTTCTTTCTTTCTTAGACACCTTGAGAATTGAGCAATATGCAAAGAGCTGCTTTTTTTGAGGCGATGTATTAGTGCAGTGACTTTTAAATGGCCAAATTTTCTGAAAACAAAAAAAAAGAGCCAAAGACTGTTGATGAAACTTTGAAGAAATCATGTGTATTTTTATGGCTTAGTTCTTGCAGAAGGAAGCAAGCTAGTGGTAGGGCTAATATTGGATAAGGTCTTAATGAGAAAGTCACCAATTTTCAGCAAATTTAAAAGAAAAAAAAAATGCCTAATTTTTCACAGCTAAAGACATGAGTAATGTGGTATGTGTTACAATTTAAAGAAAGAATTAAAATTGACAAACATTGTAGACCCTGATCAGAATGCTCCTAAAGGAGCAGTTTGAGCAGGGTCTTTGCTTTTAGTCTAGTACTGTTTGGATGAACACAAAGAATTGAGATATTATACTGATGCACAATGGGGAAACTTCTAGCTGCCTGTCGTTATGTTCATGCTATACAAGATTGTTATTCAGTAAGAGTTTAATGATAAATAGATACATGTGTTTCTTGTCATTTTATCATCTCTGGCGGAACACAAAAACAAACTCTTCCAATTGAGAATTCCAAGAGCTAGCCTTTTGGAATAAGTAGTTTTATAACGGTGTCGCGCGCCAATATGGCTGACCTTAAATTGTGGTTTTGCTACAAGAAATTTTACTTTTGCTACAAGACAAAATGATTTGGACGCAATATTTCCATTCAGTATCCGTCTACCTTAAAAACGAAGATAAGCAGATAACTATCTGATCCGTCTTTCCACCCCCTGAATTCTTATCCCCCCATCCCCGCATCCCCAAACACGCCCATCTAGCCTCATATTTTGGTGCGGTGCGCCAATAAAATTGCTTTAGTTGTCGTTGTACACAGTGCAAAAAATTTCAAGCGTTTAGTGATTACGACGAAACCAATTATACATGCTGTCTACGACTTCGAAATTTTGATGTATTTGATCGTTTTTAAGAGGTGAAAGATAAATATTTATGATTTATGATTTTAACTAATGTTAAGTCCTTAAGCAAATTATAGTCGTTTTTCTGGGTCATTACACAATGTTGAACGGCCAATACAAAGACTGAAAGAATTACTTGCAATGGACTTGAAATCGATGGAAACCTATATTCGTTAATTTGTACACTATGAGATTATTAAAGGGGTTGCCTTTCACAAGTGGTAATGCCTCTGATTCTGTTTGAAAAGTACAAATGTTGGCAATATCCTGTTATTGTCCCAGCTGGGACTTTAATTTTCAGTACAAAAAATTAGTCCGAAAACATAGGGTTTTGCAGAGCGGAAACCGATCAGGATCAGTCAGACGCTTGATCAAAACAAAATTGAAATTTGACCATACCGTGATGCATTTTAATTTGCTTTCCTGGGACGATAACAGGATTATATATATATAGAGAGAGACACTCTTTCAAACTGAATGTTATAGTGCCTCGCAAGGGAAGAATTCCTGGGAAGAGGGTTTTCTTGGGGGGATATTATTGAAGAAAACGGGGCTTGGCAATCTTTTGGGGTAGACAAGTGTCTTAAAATGTTCGCTACTGAAATTGCATCTCGTTTCAGAGATAAAAGGTAGTAAGAAAGTATCGTCCCAGGGACGTTAATTCCAATGCATTTTGTATGCTAAATTTGCTTTCCTGGGACGATAACAGGATTATATATATAAAGAGACACTCTTTCAAACTGAATGTTATAGTGCCTCGCAAGGGAAGAATTCCCGGGAAGAGGGTTTTCTTCGGGGGATATTATTGAAGAAAACGGGGCTTGGCAATCTTTTGGGGTAGACAAGTGTCTTAAAATATTCGTTACTGAAATTGCATCTCGATACAGAGATAAAAGGTAGTAAGAAAGTATCGTCCCAGGGACGTTAATTCCAATGCATTTTGTATGCTAAATTTGCTTTCCTGGGACGATAACAGGATTATATATATAAAGAGACACTCTTTCAAACTGAATGTTATAGTGCCTCGCAAGGGAAGAATTCCCGGGAAGAGGGTTTTCTTGGGGGGATATTATTGAAGAAAATGGGGCTTGGCAATCTTTTGGGGTAGACAAGTGTCTTAAAATGTTCGCTACTGAAATTGCATCTCGTTTCAGAGATAAAAGGTAGTAAGAAAGTATCGTCCCAGGGACGTTAATTCCAATGCATTTTGTATGCTAAATTTGCTTTCCTGGGACGATAACAGGATTATATATATAAAGAGACACTCTTTCAAACTGAATGTTATAGTGCCTCGCAAGGGAAGAATTCCCGGGAAGAGGGTTTTCTTCGGGGGATATTATTGAAGAAAACGGGGCTTGGCAATCTTTTGGGGTAGACAAGTGTCTTAAAATATTCGTTACTGAAATTGCATCTCGATACAGAGATAAAAGGTAGTAAGAAAGTATCGTCCCAGGGATGTTAATTCCAATGCATTTTGTATCCAAAATTTGCGTTCCTGGGACGATAACAGGATTATATATATAGAGAGAGAGACACCCTTTCGAACTGAATGTTATAGTGCCTCGCAAGGGAAGAATTCCCGGGAAGAGGGTTTTCTTGGGGGGATATTATTGCAGAAAACGGGGCTTGGCAATCTTTTGGGGTAGACAAGTGTCTTAAAATATTCGTTACTGAAATTGCATCTTGTTACAGAGCTAAAAGGTAATAAGAAAGTATCGTCCCAGGGACGTTAATTCCAATGCATTTTGTATGCAAAATTTGCTTTCCTGGGACGATAACAGGATTATATATAGAGAGAGAGACACTGTTTCAAACTGAATGATATAGTGCCTCGCAAGGGAAGAATTCCCGGGAAAAGGGTTTGTTGGGGGGAAATTATTAAAGAAAACGGGGCTTGGCAATTTTTTGGGGTAGACAAGTGTCTTAAAATATTCGTTACTGAAATTGCATCTTGTTACAGAGATAAAAGGTAATAAGAAAGTATCGTCCCAGGGACGTTAATTCCAATGCATTTTGTATCCAAAATTTGCTTTCCTGGGACGATAACAGGATTATATATATAGAGAGAGACACTCTTTCAAACTGAATGTTATTGTGCCTCGCAAGGGAAGAATTCCCGGGAAGAGGGTTTTCTTGGGGGGATATTATTGCAGAAAACGGGGCTTGGCAATCTTTTGGGGTAGACAAGTGTCTTAAAATATTCGTTACTGAAATTGCATCTTGTTACAGAGATAAAAGGTAGTAAGAAAGTATCGTCCCAGGGACGTTAATTCCAATGCATTTTGTATCCAAAATTTGCTTTCCTGGGACGATAACAGGATTATATATATATAGAGAGACACCCTTTCGAACTGAATGTTATAGTGCCTCGCAAGGGAAGAATTCGCGGGAAGAGGGTTTTCTCGGGGGGATATTATTGCAGAAAAAGGGGCTTGGCAGTCTTTTGGGGGTAGACAAGTGTCTTTAAATGTAAAGGTTTATTTAGGCATAAAGTCATACTACGGAATAAACTGCATTGGTGTTTTTGCACTCAGACACCTATGCGATTTATTCCGTTTGAAATAAATTGACCCTGTAGCCATTGTACGGACAAAATGACTGTGTTTTTGATTTTGTTCTATGTAATCGAACTGATATACTGATGCAGTTTATTCCGTCTAGTATGTCATATTACGGAATAAACTGCATAGGTGTAGTTTTGAGACATGTATGCTCTTCATTACGGTTATATGTAATTCATATTTACTCCAGCCATAGTTGCCCGTAGAAATGCATTTTGTTCTGATAAATTGGACTAGATCTAATATACTGATATAGTTTATTGCGTCTATAAAGTCTTATTACGGAATAAACTGCTTTGGTGTTGTTGCAGTAAGGCATCTATGTGCAGTAATTTCCATGTCATACATATTGACTTATAGCCATAGTACGGAAAAAATACATTTGTGGTTTTGTCCTATGTACACTGATGCAGTTTATTCCGTCAATAAGTCATTACGGAATAAAATGCATTTATGTTTTTGGCAGTAAGATAGATATGCAGTTCATTCCATGTTATACATTTTGACTTTAATATAGCCATAGTTGCATTTGCGAGTTCATTCTATGTAACTAGAATCGGTGAGACATGTATGCAGTTCATTCCGCCTATAATGCCGTATTACGGAATAAACTGCATTAATGTTTTGCAGTAAGATATGTATGCACTGTGTATGTATGCAGTTCATGCCTTGTCCTACATATTGACTGATGGTCATAGTTGTACGGAATAAAATGCATTTATGACTTTGTCCTTATTGCACTGATACAATGCATGATGCAGTTTATTCCGTCTATTATGTCATATTACGGATTAAACTGCATTGGTGTTTTTGCAGTAAGGCATGTATGTAGTTCATTCCGAGTCCAACATATTGCCTTATAGCCATATTTTTACGAATAAAATGCATTTGTGACTTTGTTCTATTTAATTGTATTGATGAAATGATGCAGTTTATTCCGTTTTTGGCCGATATATATTAAAATCTATATAAGTAATTATGGCATAAGCTGCATTGGAGTTTTATGCATTCCATGTGATACATCTTGAAATATAGTCATGTAACGAAAAATATATTGACGAAGTCAAACGGAGGTGTTATGGAATAAGTGACTTTCTTGATGACATCTGTCATTTTGTGACGTAACACGTTTATCTTTAGGTATCAAGCGTCTAGTGACACAGATCATGAAAAAATACTATTTTACAGGTGTTTTTGTATCTTCTGATCAACCCCCAAAAATATCGTCCCAGCTGGGACGATAACAGGATATTGCCCAAATGTTTGGTCAATTGGTTACATAATCATAACTTAGGTCCGAACACATTTTTCTAGCATTTGCAGGGATGATGCTAACAAGTGTACTGTCCTTCGGATTGGGACGTTAACTGGAGCCCCCCTGTGCAGGAAGAGTCATCCCCTGTGCAGGTTAAAGATCCCTACTATAGCTATATGGCAATATGTAGGCTTTCATCCTGCAGCACCGGAGTGTGTAAAAGTACACCGTGTGTGTCCCCTTCGGGGGTTAAGGCGTAAATGGAAGAAAGAAAGAAAGAAAGAAAGAGTTACATAATGAGTCATTTGATGTTTTTTCTTATGGTCGATGTACTTGGGGCAAAACTTTGTGGAGTTACTAGATAATTGATTTGTCAGTCAGAAGATGCATTGACCAGTCAAATAAGGGTCAGAAAACAAATGCACGTTATTTTGTGAAAAAAATTCGTGTAAAATATCCTAGATCAAATTTGAAAATGTGCGTGATAAGCACATTCTGTGTAAGGTCAGGGGCTGCAATTGTTTCGTTGAAGATGAACTCTCTTCAGACTGTGAAATGTTACAATGAACATTTATTCTGCTGCTTAGAAAAAGTACAAACTATTTGGACAGAAGACCTGAGCAAATAGTGCAGACCAACATCAGACTGCTCTTGAACAAGTTGAAGGAGAGTCTAATCAGGGTCTACACAATTTGCTATGTGATCTGCATTTTTAGACACGTTTTTGTATTTAAAAATCAATTTTTCAATTTGTAGGCCGATTAATGTTAATTATTTTAGGTGCCCCATTTGTTTTAATTTTTACAGTAATTAGGAGCCATCCATGAAAGGTACTGTTCAGTACTAGAAGTCTTTTCTCCTTTATTTTCAGAAACAGTGCCCCAAGAATTCCATGTGGCGTATGGTGTAAAGAGAAATTCTTGTTTCCTTCATAATGTGTTACCAGTGGAACCATCTAGCAGAACTTCAGCTCCAACTAACGGAAGATAAATCTGAGAAAATGGTGAAATGCCATTGTACCAGAGCTTTGATTGGGTAGGAACATGGGGCACACAGTAGAGGTGCTAAGATAAAGCATCTTGAAACACAAAATAAGATATACTCCAGGGATCAGCCTAGAGGTTTCAGACAAAGCGAAAGTTAGCGATTTTTTCAGGACTTTAGGGAAAGTTTCGGCCCAAAAAATTATGGATTTCCCTATACTTTCTATACAATTTCACTTCTCCCTCAGCTCAAAATAGGGAGAAGTCAGCCAGCTTAGGGAGACTATTTCTTCCAGAGCGCCCTCTAGGTTGAGCCCTGATACTCATACTTCCAGATAAGGTTGGGTTTCGAGCACATTTCTCAGATGATTTTTTTTTTTCAACAAGAACATAGTTGTAACTCCGCTTTAGGACCATCTTGGTGAAACAGATGTAATGAAGGATCACAACGTAATTGAGCCGTAACATGAGAAAAGCAACAAAGTGGCATGTGTGCCCAGCAAAGACTCAGATCAGCCTTGGCATCCACCCAGGCTGATCAGAGTCTTTACTGTCTGCATGGAGTTAGCTTAGACCCTTAGCAACCCTTTGAGTGTGCAGCGAAGACTATGATCAGGTTTGGAGGCTGCCCAGGCTAATCTGAGTCTTCGCTGAGCGCACATGCCACTTTGTTGGTTTTCTCATGTTGCGGCTCATATGTTTTTAAAGAGGATCCCTCGTATTCCTTTTCATCTGGAGCACTGATATACTGCTGTACTTTGCTCATGATATGTACAGTTTTCGTAAAATTTGGGACACCTAAAACAGATACCATAATTGCCCTAAAAATGGAACAGTTTGGTTTTACTATGCCGTAATGCATTCAACAGAAGCAAATGGAATGGCAAACAGTGTAGACCCTGTTTAGACTGCTTCTTCAGGAGCAGTGTGGTCTGGGTCTTCATTGTATGCTTAGACCTATCTGTCCCAGTATTTAGAATTTTCACAGTCTGATAATCACATACTGTCATACTTTCCCAATGGTGCTATTAGTTCCAGAGCTCTAGATAAGAGGGGTATTTGATGATAACTGAGGGATAATTTTTTTTATTTCTCATTGAAACCATATGTTGTGATCCCTTATCTGAACCATTTCTTTGAGACAGTTCAGATGAGGGGTCACAACATATGTTTTTATGTAGAAATAACAAATATTATCCATAATTATCACTAGATACTCCCTCTTATCTAGGGCTCTGTATAGCTATCACAATACAATCTTTATACCTGCAATAAACACATGACTGTATAAAGAAGTTAAGTGGTCAAAGTACCCAAATCATAAGCCCAAACCCACAAGCTAATAAAGATTAACAATTCTGAGATATTTAGATACACAGACATGGACCCCAAAACAGAGGTGTGATCAAGTGCAGATAAAGCATCTGTTGTATTCAGCCTCATGTATCTACAAGTCCATCATTCATTCGTTCAGTCAGTCAGTTATTCAGTCAGTTATTCACTCATTCAGTCAGCCAGTCAGTTATTCATTCATTCAGTCAGTCAGTCAGTTATTCAGTCAGTCAGTCAGTGCTGAAACAGGGAACTTTAAACCTAATTGGTAGTAAGTATGGGTGGCTACCATATCCAGATAGGCACAAACATTATCCACTTCAACCCCACAACTGGTGGTGGTGGTGGTGTGTGTGTGGTGGATGTATAGGGGAGTGAGTGGATGGGATCTCAAAAACAAGAAAAAAATGCTTTTATTTCCAACTTTAAGCCAATTCAAATGAAACTTTTTGGAGGCATAAAGGGGTGTAAGTCATTATATATTGTACAGGTTTTGAAATAGTATATCTAGGGGCCCTTGAGCAGGGATGAAACTTTAGGGAGTTGGTCATTTCTTGGCAAAAGCTACATTGTGTGAGCAAACATGTTGTCACTTTAATTCCTTCCAAATTAATAGATACCGACATCTCCCTGTGTGACCGTCATTACAACCATCTCACCAAGACAGTCCTAGTATTAGTATATATTGTAAAGATATGCACTAACTTGGCCCAAGCCCCCCTGGGATCCCAGTGGGGTGGGGGGGGGGGGGGTGGTCTCAGAAATCAGAAAAAAATCTGTTTCTACCTTTCTAACTTTAAGACAGGTTTCCCATTCCAAAATTCTCCCAAATTGGTTGTACCCTGGGAGATTCTTCCCTGGTGTTAGGGGTTGCGTGTACAGGCACTGTACCGGCATGCGTCCCCGAGAACGGGGCCTGATCTGAGATCCAAACTGTTTGCTGCCTAGACATAATTTCTACAAGAGTTGGTTAGACCAATAGTGTCAAAATATTCTTGATTTTTGATGCAGACGACAATTTCAGCAGACGACAAAAAATACCCAGAATGCATTGGATTAAATCAGTCTTATGAAGTTCAACTATAAGATGGGGTTCTCTCTCCCAAAACAATTCCAAAAATCTAAATCCATCATGTAAGATGGATCTAGATTTTTTTGGATTTTTGGAATGAAAAAATCCTGTCTAATAACCAAATGAATATGGTATCAAGATAGATTTTGACTGCTTTAATTTGTTTTTCATTTTTAGCTCACCTGAGCCGAAGGCTCACAGGTGAGCTTATAGTATAGACAGGCATCCGTCCGTCCGTCAACATTTTCAAACGACATCTCCTCTGAAACTACTAGGCCCATTGTAACTAAATTTCATATATAGCATCTATAGGCAGGGGGAAATCGCATTGGAACTTTGGTTGCTATGGCAACTTAAAGTTTCCATTGACTTGTATGGGAAAAATTTAAAATTTGCATTTATTGCTATGTCATTACATATATTTTGACAAAACTTTTACAGAAATGTTCCTTGAGTAGTCCTACATCAACCATATGAAATTTATGTCAATTGCACAATTTGGCTGGTTGCCATGGCAACCGAATGGTTAAAAATAGAAAAAATATTCAAAAATCATCTCCTCAGAAACTGTGCAACCAATAAAGTTCAAACTTCACAGAAAGGATTTTGGTACTAACCTCTATAAAAGTACTGTTTTTCTTGGCAATTGCTCTAGCAGTTTGGTTGCTATGGGAACTTAAAGTTGCCATTGACTTATAATGGCAAAATAGAAAATTTGCATTTATTGCTATGTCACTGTAGATATTTTGACAAAACTTTTATAGAAATGTTCCTTGAGTAGTCTTCTATCAACCACATAAAATTTGTGTAAATTGCACAATTTGGCTGGTTGCCATTGCAACCGAATGGTTAAAAATAGAAAAAATATTAAAAAATTATCTCCTCAAAAACTATGCAACCAATAAGCTCAAACTTCACAGAAAGGATCTGGGTACTAGCCTCTGTAAAAGTACTGTTTTTCTTGGCAATTGCTTAAGCAGTTTGGTTGCTATGGCAATTTAAAGTTGCCATTGACTTATAATGGCAAAATGGAAAATTTGCATTTATTGCTATGTGACTGCAGATATTTGGACAAAACTTTCATAGAAATGTCCCTTGAGTAGTCCCCAACCAGCAGTATTAAATTACTGCAAATTGCACAATTTGGCTGGTAGCCATTGCAACTGAATAGTTAAAAATAGAAAAATATTAAGACATCATCTCCCTAGAAACTGTTAGGCCAATAAAGCTCAAACTTTACAGAAATGATCTTAGTACTAGCCTTTATAGAATTACTGTTTTTCATGGCAATTACTCCAGCAGTTTGGTTGCTATGGCAACTTATAATTTCCATTGACTTATTATGGGAAAATGGAAATTGGCAATTCAAGCTATATCACTGCAGTTATTTGGATTTTTTTTTCTACAGAAATGTTTCTTGAGTAGTCCTCTATGATTTATTTGAATTATGATCAAATAGCTGTATTTGGTTGGTTGCCATGGCAAAATATAGGGTAAATTTTAGAAAAAAAATATTCAAAAGTCTTTGCCTCAAAAGGATAAGGGATATGAAGCTGATACTTTGCATACATGTAAATGACATTAACTTCTACATAAATTATGTTTTTTCTTCCAATCCCATAAGAACTCTGGTTGCTATGGCAACTTATAGTTTCCATTGACTTATAATGGGGAAAGTGAAAATTGGCAATTTTTGCTGTCTCACTCCAGTTATTTAGATTTTTTTTCTATAAAAATGTTCCTTGAGTAGTTCTCTATAATTCATATGAATTTTGTTCAAATCGCTGAATTTGATTGGTCGCCATGGCAAAATAAAGGGTAATTTTTTAAAAAAAATATTACAAAATCTTCTCCTCAGAAGACATAATAGGAATGAAGCTGATACTTTGCATACATATTAATGACATTAGCCTCTACCTAAATTATGTTTTACTTTCCCGTTGCTCATGTGAATTTGTAGCTATGGCAACTTAGAGTTTCCATAGACTCACAATGGGGAAATTGGAAATATTGCATTTGTTTCTGCGTTGCTGCAGATATTTTGACAAAACTTTACAGAAATGTTCCTGGAGTAGACCTCTACCAGCCATATGAATTTTGCCTATATCCCTGATTTTGATTGGTTGCCATTGCAACCGAAAGGCCAGATTTTATATATTTTTTTTGGCCTAAAATCTTTTTCTCAGAAGCCAGGAAGGTGGATAAAGCTGAATCTTTTATGCCTAAATGTTTATGATATTATCCTGTACATAAATGGTGTGTTTTATTGCTGTTGTGCATGTGGTATTGTTGCTGTGACAACTTAAAGTTTTTTAACATAATCTCAGTGCTCAGGTGAGCGATATAGGACCATGGGTCCTCTGGTTCAGTGTTGTAGGTAAGAATGGGAAACTGGGATAATTTGGGGGGAAAACTCCATATTTCTCCACAAAAACTTACTTGTATATTTTGACCCCTCATTAGAACCCTCTCATTGAGACAGTTCTTAGGAGAGATTGCAAAACACGTTTTCATTGGGACATTACCGATATTACCCGTTATCTTTCAATTTTACTAGGGATGGAGAACTTTACAAATGGGGAATTTATGGGAAACCTGACAGTGAGGAAGAAGAGCAAGATGGACCAGATTATTATGAAGAGAATGCAAGACCTCCATGTGATGATTTTAGAGAAGATGGTATTTTACAATTGTATTTGAGCCACACTTGTAAAAGAATGTCTTGAAGCATATGAAAAGTTAGCTTTTTCACTTACCTGCACACAATCAAC
Organism: Ctena decussata; assembly: GCA_963989385.1. Taxonomy (NCBI): domain Eukaryota; kingdom Metazoa; phylum Mollusca; class Bivalvia; order Lucinida; family Lucinidae; genus Ctena; species Ctena decussata. Next base: position 52,478,550 of record OZ022501.1, on the reverse strand, counting down.
ATACTGTAGTTGCATTCTTTTGCATTAAACACCATAGCATTTAGAATGCCATAATTATACTAAATAGTTCATAATTAGGCTGACACATCTTTTGTGTGCACCAAACTGATTTTCATTTGGTGATTGTTCATTTGTCTCCATTTGGTAAATGCTTAAGGTGAAAGGTAACACATGCAGGGAAAGCAACTCTACCACTTTCATTTTTGCCTGTGTTCTCAAAGGGTATCAACTCTGAAAGGGAAGAATTTGCTCCACAAGTAGCAAATTCTTCCCCTTAAGAGTAGACTTTTTTTTGAAAGGGCATCATCCTCCAGAGAAGCAACATGAAGTCACGGATTTCTGTGTCCTCATTGTTGGTACCTCACTCGGTGCAAAAGAGTTCTGCTGTTGAGCCATGTTCTGCCTGTGGACGATCAGGTGGGTTTCCCCGGGAGCTTTAGTTTTCCCTCACCTCTGCTTAATGATCCGCTCAATATAAGTGATTTTTTCTAGAAAGGGCTCTAAAACACGTAACCATCCCCCCTGCCCCTAACAAGAAAGGAGAAGAAGAAGAACCAAAAAAAAAAAAAAAATAATAAGTATATAAAAAAAATATAAAAAGGGGTCATGAAAGCTGTTCCTTTTAGTGAAATAGCGTAAAAACATGAATTTGTAATCAGCTATCTTTATCTCCATATGCTAAATAAATATTAATATTTACATCCCTTGCCAAAATTGGTTAAGGGGGGGTAATCTTAAAATGTCTCTCACTAGCTTAACTTTTCAGCAGTCACTATAGATGAGAAACAAAGCTCCTTTCATGATCCAGCAGTCTCAAACAATGAAAACAGTCTCAATACTAAAGATCTATGCAAGGACACTACTGTCAGTGATGATAAAGATGATGTAGCTGAAGATGATAATGGTAATGATGATGAGGTGACAGAAGAACAGCTGGCAGAGATTGAAATGATGAAACAGATGGGGTTACCAGTGGCATTTTTTGAAAAAGGAAAACAAGTTAAGGTAAAACTTCACTTTTACTTAACACATTATACTGTAAAGCGAAAAAACTTTTGCATTAGTTTTTTTAGCTCCCCTGAGCCGAAGGCTCAGAGGTGAGCTTATAGGATGGGAGTCGAGCCGTCGTCCGTCCGTCCGTGGGTGCGTGGGTGGGTGCGTCAACACTTTCAAACATAAATATCTCAGAGACCAGTGGGCCGATCGCAATCAAATTTTATCTGAAGCATCATTTGGGTGGGGGAAAGGCTGCATTAGGTTTTGGTGCCGATCAGCTCAGAACTCTGGTTTCCATGGCAACAGATAGCCCCCATAGGGTTATAATGGGGAAAACGGCGTCATCACGTTTTCTCAACTGTTTTTGATTAGATCTTTATCATACTTGCAGGTAATGATGACATACACAATCATACTTGCAGGTAATGATGACATACACAAGAGCTTGGATGAGTTCGAAATTTGGTCGGATTCGAGCACAGACTACGGAGTTAGCTGCCCTTGAGCGTTTGAAAAAAATCCCATAGGGTTATAATGGGGAAAATGGCGTCATCACCTTTTCTCAACTGTTTTTGCTTAGATCCTTATCATACTTGCAGGTAATGATGACATACATAAGAGCTTGGATGAGTTCGAAATTTGGCCGGATTCAAGCACAGACTACAGAGTTAGCTGCCCTTGAGCTTTTGAAAAAAATCCCATAGTGTTATAATGGAGAAAACGTCATCACATATTTTTAGAAAAACTTTGTCATGGCTCTATTGCCTACATTTCTCAACGGATTTTAAAATAACTTCACACAAATGTAGGGCGTGACAATATCTCGAGCAAGTTCGACTTTCAGGATGCTGCGCCCAAGGTCAAGGTCACTGTGGCTAATTTTAGAAAAACTTTGTCAGCGCTCTAGCACCTACATTTCTCAATGGATTTTAAAATAACTTCACACAAATGTAGGGCATGACAATATCTCGAGCAAGTTTGACTTTCAGGGTGCTGTGCCCAAGGTCAAGGTCACTTTGGCTATTTTTAGAAAATCTTTGTCATCGCTCTAGCGCCTACATTTCTGAATGGATTTTGAAATAACTTCACACAAATGTAGGGCATGACAATATCTCGAGCAAGTTTGACTTCCAGGGTGCTGCGCCCAAGGTCAAGGTCACTGTGGCTATTTTTAGAAAAACTTTGTCATCGCTCTAAGGCCTACATTTCTCAATGGATTTTCGTATAACTTCACACAAATGTAGGGCATGACAATATCTCGAGCAAGTTTGACTTCCAGGGTGCTGCGCCCAAGGTCAAGGTCACTGTGGCTATTTTTAGAAAAACTTTGTCATGGCTCTAGCACCTACATTTCTCCATGGATTTTGAAATAGCTTCACACAAATGTAGGGTATGACAATATCTCGAGCAAGTTCGACTTTCAGGGTGCTGCGCCCAAGGTCAAGGTCACTGTGGCTTTTTTTAGAAAAACTTTGTCATCGCTCTAGCACCTACATTTCTCAATGGATTTTGAAATTACTTCACACAAATGTAGGGCATGACAATATCTTGAGCAAGTTTGACTCTCAGGGTGCTCCCAAGGTCAAGGTCACTGTGGCTATTTTTAGAAAAACTTTGTCATCCCTCTAGTGCCTACATTTGTCAACAGATTTTTAGCTCATCTGAGCCGAAGGCTCAGAGGTGAGCTTATAGGATGGGAGTCGAGCCGTCGTCCGTGCGTGCGTGGGTGGGTGGGTGCGTCAACACTTTCAAACATAAATATCTCAGAGACCAGTGGGCCGATCGCAATCAAATTTTATCTGAAGCATCATTTGGGTGGGGGAAAGGCTGCTTTAGGTTTTGGTGCCGATTAGCTCAGAACTCTGGTTTCCATGGCAACAGATAGCCCCCATAGGGTTATAATGGGAAAAATGGCGTCATCACGTTTTCTCGACTGTTTTCGATTAGATCCTTATCATACTTGCAGGTGATGATGATATACACAAGAGCTTGGATGAGTTCGAAATTTGGTCGGATTCGAGCACAGACTACGGAGTTAGCTGCCCTTGAGCGTTTGAAAAAAATCCTATAGGGTTATAATGGGAAAAAAGGCGTCATCACGTAATCTCATCTGTTTTTGCTTAGATCCTTATCATACTTGCAGGTAATGATGACATACATAAGAGCTTGGATGAGTTCGAAATTTGGCCGGATTCGAGCACAGACTACAGAGTTAGCTGCCCTTGAGCGTTTGAAAAAATCCCATAGTGTTACGAGGGTCATCCAATAAGTCTTGCAAACGCCGTCATTACCGCTTTATTAATTGAGGTAGGGTTATCAAATTACACCATTAACAGCTTACATATATAATACACATATGTGCTAAAAATCATACATGAGCTATTCCTTTCTCAGATATGGGAGGGTTTTGAACGCAAAGGTGTAAGCGATACCGGCGGTGAAATTGCACAAACATGACGTTTTTACAAGAGGTTAGGGGAAGAAAATCCCTACATACATGTTTATTATTCTTTCAAATTACAAGAATTCATGTTCTAAAGTAATCGCCTTATATTTAAGAATTCAAATAAGAGACAATTGTCACTTCACATTATCAGACAAATGTGGTTGCCAGGCAACAAGAAAATATTACAGAATTTTAGCAAAATTTTAGTTTTTGATGTCTACCTCTGGGTTCTTAAGGCTGCATACGATATTAAACAAGGCTCGAAGCTTATATTTTCTCTTACATCTACATTTCAGCATCTCGGGACTATTCTTTGATAACAAATTAATGGCAGTTTCGGAAACACTTCATCTGCTGTGAAAGCCTCTTCTTCATATACTCATTTTATATGATATTTTAGCTGCCTGAAAAAGATGGTGATCTTCCTTTGAACAATAATTATATCTTGACTGATGGCAATATCTTAACCTTGGTACCGTGTACATACTTCAGGATTATTTTCTGTATCTCCCAGCAATTTTCAGATATTTACAAGGATTCTGAATTAAGCTAGGGGATCTTAAACAGACAACTAGAAGCCACCGCCGCACCCATAATGGTAGTATTATTCAGTTGCCTAGCAACGCCATTTGCAAGATCACGACGTTTCTGGAAATTGTTGACTGGAAAGAAGGAAAGATGCAATGTAGGAATGTGGATTGCTTGATTCGTTTTTAATTACCATTTGCCCGAAACTCGGCCGTTTGCAGGACTTATTGGATGACCCTCGTATAATGGAGAAAACAACGTCATCACATATTTTTAGAAAAACTTTGTCATGGCTCCATTGCCTACATTTCTCAACAGATTTTAAAATAACTTCACACAAATGTAGGGCATGACAATATCTCGAGCAAGTTCGACTTTCAGGATGCTGCGCCCAAGGTTAAGGTCACTCTGGCTATTTTTAGAAAAAGTTTGTCAGCGCTCTAGCACCTACATTTCTCAGCAGATTTTAAAATAACTTCACACAAATGTAGGGCATGACAATATCTCGAGCAAGTTTGACTTTCAGGGTGCTGCACCCTAGGTCAAGGCCACTGTGGCTATTTTTAGAAAAACTTGGTCATCGCTCTAGCGCCTACATTTCTAAACGGATTTTAAATCAACTTCACACAAATGTAGGGCATGACAATATCTCAAACAAGTTTGACTTCCAGGGTGCTGCGCCCAAGGTCAAGGTCACTGTGGCTATTATTAGAAAAACTTTGTCAGTGCTCTATCACCTATATTTCTCAATGGATTTTAAAATAAATTCACTCAAATGTAGGGCATGACAATATCTCGAGCAAGTTCGACTTCAGAGTGATGTGCCCAAGGTCAAGGTCACTGTGGCTATTTTTAGAAAAACTTTGTCATCGCCCTAGCACCTTCATTTCTCCATGGATTTTGAAATAACTTGACACAAATGTAGGGTATGACAATATCTCAAGCAAGTTGGACTTTCAGGATGCTGTGCCCAAGGTCAAGGTCACTGTGGCTATTTTTAGAAAAACTTTGTCATCGCTCTAGCACCTACATTTCTCAACGGATTTTAAAGTAAATTCACACAAATGTAGGGCATGACAATATCTCGAGCAAGTTTGACTTTCAGGGTGCTGCAATCAAGGTTTTTGATTAGATCCTTATCATACTTGCAGGTAATGATGACATACACAAGAGCTTGGATGAGTTCGAAATTTGGCCGGATTCGAGCACAGACTACGGAGTTAGCTGCCCTTGAGCGTTTGAAAAAAATCCCATAGTCTTATAATGGAGAAAACAACGTCATCACATTTTCATTTTTCATCGGATCCTCTTCATACTTGCAGGTAATGAGGATATGCATAAAAGCTTGGATTAGTTAGCATTTCGGCTAGATCCCACCCCTGACTATGGAGGACCTGCCCTGAGCATCCAAAAAATCGATGTTGCCACTTTTTCTTGGTTTCTACTAATCCGATCCTTTTCAAACTTGCAGGTAATGAGGAAATGCATAATATCTTAAACAAGTTCAAATTTTGGCCAGATCAGGCCAACCACTACGAAGTTAGCTGCCCTTGACAGCTCTGTCTATTGTGCTCTTGATCGGATACTTTTTAAACTTGCATATATGAAATGAGGGCATACATAATGTTTTGGACGAGTTTAATTTTCAGCCTGATTGGACCACTGACTGTGGAGTTAGCTGCCCTTGAGCATCTTAAATATCCCTATAGTTTTACAATGTCTCTCAGGTGAGCAATTGTTGCCCTTTGGGCTACTTGTTTTTTTTTTGTTTTTGCATTTGTTTCTTTTTTATATATATATTTTGGACATGCCTTGCTCATAGATTTTACACTGAAAATGCCAAAAATGAAAACAGATAAATTGGCAATTGGCATAGATCCAGATGAGGAGGCTCATAAATGCCTCATCTGGATTATACATCGTTTGCCCTCTAGTCTTTGACTTATCAATATTATGTAGCTTGGATGAAACTTTTTTTTAAATTTTGCAGACGTAAATTTTGTCTGCTGTTTTCATGCTATAAGGGTCCTGTAGCCAAATAACAACAGCCATAAGCAGCGTGAAGGATCAGTATGTGCAGTACGTGTCTTTGGAATAAATTCTTGGCAAATACCGTATAATGGAAAATTTTCGTGTCGCCAAATTTTCGCGGATTTGTCCCCAAAACACGAAGATTAATTTTCGCGGTTTTTAATTTTCGCGGATGTCAACAGCCACGAAAAATAAAAATTGTGTTTGTCCTGTAAAATATTGGTTTGACTGAAAAATGAAGACGTCCAAGGAAAGAGAAACGTAATGGAACTGTAATCACTTTGTTATGAACACATTTGTTTAGATAGCATTGGCTCTTTTAGGGTTTGGGAGGATACCCATCCTTTTGTCACAAAAAATAACAACAGCAACAACAACAAAAAACAACAACATAAGATAGACATTTGTACAAATCTATGTAAGTACACAGAAACAGTCAACTGAAATATGCGAGCAATTGATAGGATTGCTATTGTTCAGGTTAAAAGTAAACAAAACTTACAACCAATTAAAAGTAATTCAATTGTACTTGCATAATTATGTACAAGTGACCGTTAATCAAGCAAAAGTGACAGCATGTTCAAATTGTAATTGTCTGCTAATTAGCAGCTAACATATTTGCGCCGAAAATAATTGCTGTATAGTAACCTACTAGGTTTTGTGGGGCACTTTAAATACCACAAATCATATGTTTGGGCGATTCAAATTTCCTATTACTATTTTGTACAACTTGGAAAATATTTCGCAGAGTTTAATTTTCGCGGATCACTACCGACCGTGAAATTCCGCGAGAATTAGGCGACGCGAAAATTTCACATTATACGGTATTTCAGCTTACCTCTATTTGAGAAAATACGCTTTCACCAAAAGCTGCCATTTTATTGTCCTGTCTGGGACTAGCAGGAGCGAGACATTGGTATGACTTTTCTGGTGTTGTCAGTGCTCCAGATAAGCAGCGTATTTGTGTAAATACCCAATAAAATAATTAAAAAACACAAATGACTTTTTCCTGTAAGCGTACCAATATGCAGACAAAATTCCCGGTACGCAATGACCCAAAAGACAGAAGCGTAACGACCATGTTATCCAAAGCTGTCAAGTGTAAACAAAAGCGACGGGTGTAATTCCTATGCCGCGTGTTCAGCTGCCTGTGTTGACCTCTCAGATTTTACCGCAGCGTTATTAGCTCACCTGTCAAGGTGAGCTTATAGTATAGCCATGGTCCGTCGTCCGTCGTCGGCGACGTCGGCGTCGTCGTCCACACTTTTAAACACCAATATCTCCTACACCAGCAGGCCAATCTTGATCAAATTTTATGTGTAGCATTGTTGGGGTTGGGGATTGACTGCATAAGGTTTTAGGGCAGATTGGGTTGGAACTCTGGTTGCCATGGCAACATATAGCTCCCATAGATTTATTATGGGAAAAACTTCAAAAATCTTCTTCTCTGAAACCATGAGGCCCAGAGCTTACATATTTAGTATGAAGCAATGTCTAGTGGTCCCCTACATAAATCCTGCCAACCATGCCCCTGGGGCCCAAATTGGCCACGCCCCGGGGGTCATAAGCTCCCATAGACTTACAATGGGAAAATCTTAAAAAATCTTCTTCTCTGAAACCATGAGGCCCAGTGCTTACATATTCAGTATGTACCAATGTCTAGTGGTCCCCTACATAAATCCTGCCAACCATGCCCCTGGGGCCCAAATTAGCCACGCCCCGGGGATCATTAGTTCCCATAGACTTATAATGGGAAAATCTTAAAAAATCTTCTTCTCTGAAACCATGAGGCCCAGAGCTTACATATTTAGTATGTACCAATGTCTAGTGGTCCCCTACATAAATCCTGCCAACCATGCTCCTGGGGCCCAAATTGGCCACGCCCTGGGGGTCATTAGCCCTCATAGACTTACAATGGGAAAATCTTAAAAAATCTTCTTCTCTGAAACCATGAGGCCCAGAGCTTACATATTTAGTATGTACCCATGTCTAGTGGTCCCCTACATAAATCCTGCCAACCATGCCCCTGGGGCCCAAATTGGCAACACCCAGGGGGTCATTAGCTCCCATAGACTTACAATGGGAAAATCTTAAGAAATCTTCTTCTCTGAAACCAATGTATCAATGTCTAGTGATCCCCTACTAAAATCCTGCCACCCATGCCCCTGGGACTCAAATTGGCCACGCCCCAGGGGGTCATTTGTTTATATATAGCTAAATAGCTTAAAAACCTTCAAAAAATCTTCTTCTTTAGAACCATGAGACCCAGAGCTTATATATATAGTATGAGGCAATGTTTAGTGGTCCCCTACATAAATCCTCCCAACCAAGCCTCGGTGGTCCAAACTGGTCAATCCCCAGGGGTCATAAGCTCCCATAGACTTATAATGGGAATGACTTCAAAAATCTTCTTCTCTGAAACCATGAGGCCCAGAGCTTACATATTAAGTATGTACCAATGTCTAGTGGTCCCCTACATAAATCCTGCCAACCATGCCCCTGGGGCCCAAATTGGCCATGCCCCGGGGGTCATTAGCTCCTATAGACATTCAATGGGAAAATCTTAAAAAATTTTCCTCTCTGAAACCATGAGGCCCATAGCTTGTATATATAGCAAGGATCAATGTCTAGTGATCCCCTACTAAAATCCTGCCAACCATGCCCGAAATTGCCACACCCCAGGGGGTCATTTGTTTATATATAACTATAAATGATAGTGGTCAAAGTACCCAATCATAAGTTCGAACTTGTTGGTCAGTTTAACATAGACAATTCCAGAATATTTTAGATACACAGACATGGACCCCAAAACAGAGGTGTGATCAGGTGCCCGCGGGGAAAGAGGCCCAGAGCTTATATATTTGGTATGTAGCAATGTCTAGTGGTTCCCTACATGAATCCTGCCAACCATGCCCCTGGGGCCCAAATTGGCCACGCCCCAGGGGGCCATTAGCTCCCATAGACTTACAAGAGAAAATCATAAAAAAATCTTCTTCTCTGAAACCATGAGGCCCAGAGCTTATATATGTAGCATGAAGCAATGTCTAGTGGTTCCCTACATAAATCCTGCCAACCATGCCCCTGGGGTCCAAATTGGCCACGCCCCGGGAGTCATAAGCTCCCATAGACTTACAATGAGAAAATCTTGAAAACTCTCCTTTGAAACCATGAGGCCCAGAGCATAATATGTAGCATGTAGCAATGTCTAGTGATCCCCTACATAAACCCTCCCAACCATGACCCTGCGGTGCAAATTGGCCACGCCCAGGGGGTCATTAGCTCCCATAGACTTACAATAGGAAAATCTTAAAAAATCTTCTTCTCTGTAACCATGAGGCCAAGAGCGCATATATGTAGCAAGTTGCAATGTCTAGTGGTCCCCTACATAAATCCTGCCAATCAAAACCCTGGGGTCCAAACTGGCCACGCCCCGGGGGTCATTAGTTCCCAATTGGAAAATCGTAAAAAATCTTCTTCTCTTAAACCATGTGGCCCAAAGCTAACTTCTTTAGTACATATGTAGCAACGTGTAGTGTCTCCAACTTAAATCCTGCCAACCATGCCCCCTGGGGTCCAAATTGGCCATGCTGCTCCCATAGACTTATAATGGGAAAGACTTCAAAAATCTTTTTCTCTGAAACCATGAGGCCCAGAGCTTATATATTTAGTATGCAGCAATATCTAGTGATCCCCTGCATAAATTCTGCCAGTCAAGCACCTGAGGTCCAAACTGGCCACACCCTAGGGGCTTGTTTGTTTATATAGAGCTATATAGCTAAAGAACCTTCAAAAAACTTTTTCTATGAAACCATAAGGCCAAGAGCTTATGTATTTAGTATGTTGCAGTGTATGGTGGTCCTCTACATAAATCCTGCCAATCAAAACCCTGGGGTCCAAACTTGCCACACCCCATGGGGTCATGGAATCCTATAGAATTGCAGCCTGTTTATTGGCTTACCTGAGCTGGAAGCTTACATTTTATAACTCAGGTGAGCGGTCGTTGCCCTTGGGCTACTTGTTTATAGATACACTGGTACTCGTTCTGTCCATGGTAAGCAAGAAATGGCGGGAAACATGCTGAAAAATTGGCAGGAAATAATCTTAAAGGGAACGAATCGAATTTCTAAAAAGTCGCCGGTTTCCGCGAATTTAATCTGATTGACCTTCCAATCTTATTATTACTATATATATATATATAGATCTCCGATGATAGCGCATCGCGCATTTATATGTTACCGTTTGCATTTTGCAAGTAAAAACTGGACTAATCAAGAAAGGGCTAAGAACTTCGACAAGCGTCCTGGAATTCTAAATTTTCTCTGCGGGGAGATCCCTCTCTCGGAGTCATAGCTCTTGACATGCATAATAATTTTTATTTTCTGGCTAGCCCTTATAACATGTATAAAATAATAATTATGACAGACACACTATTCAGTAAGCATGATGCGATGGACAGACCCTCTTCATGACGCGGTAGATCTTAATATAGACCTACAAAATAGGGTCTTAGAATCCGCTACCGTTACACTACCGCGACTACCAGTGTAGCGGAGCGAAACGCAACGTCAAGAGTCGCATGACTAATCTTAATACAGCGATAGTGTTGACACAATTTGTTCTTTGTTTTATACTGATCAAAGATTGCCGGAAAAAAAGTTCAGTTATTGGCGATTAAGAGACACGTGCCTTGAACGATTATCGTAATGTCATGTGTAATGACAGGTTGATTTATTGATTATCGGTACCAATTAACATCCCCTCTGATGTTCTATTCAAGGTGTGACTAACGCGTGGCTGTTTTGACAAGTTAAAGGACCTCTGACAGTATCAATGCATATTTGCCCATTTTTCGACAAATTACTGCACCTTCCTCGGGCAACAAAAGTTGAAATATTTGGCATTAATATGTAGCCTTGTGTACTATAAAGACATTTTAACAGTGATTTTGAAAAATTATCATGCCTCTAGACTAACATAGACCAATTTTATCAAGAGGGGTATGTTAATTTTTCAGTCTCTGAAAATAAGTCCATTTTTTTGGTTTTCTAAGATATCGAAATCTTAATTGATAACTATGCTAAAACTGACATACACACTACTGTTACTGATATTATGCAATATTTTTTCAGTACTAAGGACTTTAGCCTATTTTTAGATATAAAGGGTGTAAGTACCCCACCCACTTTTTCAGTTTTTCAGCTGTAGACTATCGTTTCCCCACGTGCCTCAGCAAGCCACTCACATATAATGTGTATTATGATAGTACACACATACATGCAAAGTGGCTAGCTGAGGCACGGGGGGAAAAATATCTTTAAAAAACTTTTCCTGTTTCCATTACGTTTAATTACAAAATTTGGCTTTTTCCACCAAAAATTGAAGTCTATGTGCAAAATAATCAAAAATTAAATTCATGGCCAGTTAGGGGAAGTTTAGAGCAACAAATTTCAAGAGAAATTCTTGGGGATATCAAAAATTTAATTTTGACTATTTTTATAGGCAAATTTACATTACAACCGTCAGAGGTCCTTCTGACTTATTGGAAATTTGAAAGAAGTCCAGTCGGAAGAAATACCGCAACTGCGGTTATCTTCGGGAGGTAATTATCTGTGTCGGTGCCGCACTTTTCACGTCCTGAGAGCCAAATTCGACGCCCTCGAGATGCTCTAGTGAAAAGGACTGAACTGAAGCAAGAAAACTCTGTTCTTACAGCCTGTCCAGGATATACATTGTTAGTGAAAACACAGATCTTGGACTGTCAGACCCTGGTCTACAAAAGTATTTTCTGAGACTGATTTCTATAATGATATTTTTTTTGTTCAGTGACTAGTCTGTGTGTTGACTTATATACAGATAGATACCAATGCAAATGGTGATGCAAAACTTTAAGAGTGCAGCTCTATTGCTAACTCCAATTTTACTAAACTGCAAAATGAAATCAGAATACCCAATTAAAAGCAAAATCAGTGGATAATGCAAGTTGCATTACCCAATTCAAATTCTGAATACCCAATTAACAAAAAATTCAGTGGGTAATCAGTGGGTAATACCCAATTCACCAATAATCCTTATCTGGAGCCCTGTGTTGTCATTGGGGTCGTAATCTTTGTTTTATTTAATTCTTGGTTAGCTTTGTTTTGTGACAGTTGGCAGAGCCTTGAGGA